>JARKNS010000006.1:119653333-122587500 GCA_029990575.1 Petunia axillaris subsp. axillaris | reverse complement strand
CTAAACCCTAAACCCTAAACCCTAAACCCTAAACCCTAAACCCTAAACCCTAAACCCTAAACCCTAAACCCCTAAACCCTAAACCCTAAACCCTAAACCCTAAACCCTAAACCCTAAACCCTAAACCCTAAACCCTAAACCCTAAACCCTAAACCCAAAACCCCATCCACACATCATTTGCCGAAACCCATTTTCAAAAAACAGAACGCGCCACTCACGCGCCAGTTTAGGCGATTTTAATTCCAATGGCGCCCCACGCGCCTCCTGACCCCCGACGACCACCAGACCCACCGGAAAATGTTGGCCTACCCTCTTATATCCCTTCCACCGATTCAATTCCTTCCAATAACCCACCGGTAACCACGAATTTGAGCCAAGGTGTGGAGGTTACCGCGACAGAGCTCACGCGCCTCAAGGAAATTATTTCCCTTTTTGAATCTGGTTTGATTCAACAAGGCGCATCACTTAGGAATGATTCAGGGTCCTCAGATCCATCTCCCCACCAAGTTTCAGTTGATTCCATCTTGCCGTTTGAGAGATCCGATGAAATCAAAACTGTGGGAATCGCCAATAAATCGCCAGCAAATCGCCAATCAGCTCAGGGCACTTCGGCTAATTATTTGCGGAATTCAGCCACAGGGGTCGATCAAGCATCACCTGAAACCACTACCCAGCGAAACTCAGATCATTTGGCCGGAGGAACCAGCTCAGATGAATTTCAGACCACCGGAATCGCAGCTCCGGTCATCCCCTTGGGTCAGACTGAACGGAATATGAAAGAGCATGATCATGCACAGCTATCAGGACTAAAAGGCCCAAATTCCACGGTTCCAACAGAATTTAATTTAGGAATTAGGGTTACTCAGCAGCAGGATTCCGACGATCCAATTCCGGCTAATCAGAAAAGTCAACAAACTCTTCCAGGCATTCAGAATGGTTCAGGGAATTCAGAAGTGGAGGTAATACATCTTGATCCCATCACTCTTGATCAGATCCCCTCTAAATTGAATCATAATTCCCCTGTTAACCCCCCAGTGGGCCCCAAACATATTGAAAATCAGGGGACTGAACGAATTAATGTTCAGAATGATTTTGGGAATCTATTGAACCAAAATGCCCCAACTAGTTTATTCCCTACAGAATTTAATTTGAGAAATGGACCCCCTGTTACTGTTTCATCAAGGAAAAACCTAGCCTCTGAATTGGTCAATCCTGGCACATCTGCTAGTCACCAAGGGGTTCAAATAGTTGCTACTAATGAGCAGAACATCATGAATGCTAATAGGGAGGCCCAGAGCCTCACTAGAGGGGCTAATGACATTGGCAGGTTACCCTCTAAAGAAGGAATAGGAGTTCCTATTGTTGGAAATGATCATACCAGGTCTAAGCTTCCTCAGAAAGGCCTTCAAGACCAAAATGCTTACCCCCCCTTGCCCTCACAAGCTGGGAATCAGGCTAAGGTTTTTGCTCCTCTTGCTAGACCTACTCAGATAGCTCCCACCAATCAAACTATCCAAGAAGCTGTTGCTAACAAACATAATGCCTGGGTACCCTTAAGGCATCCTGCCTTTGACCCCTCAGCAGTGCCTGATCCTCCTTCAGTTGTCCCAACTTACACAGCTAAGCTAAGGGCCATGCCATCTGAAACTGTCCAATTAGTGCCCCCTACTATAACCACAAAGCAGGGCTTTCCAGCTGTCATCTTTGACAGAAGTGACTTCACTGAAAAACTTGCTGATAAGTGCAAGTTCACCCTTATCGGCAAATTCCAGAACACTATGCCCAAAATGGACATCATCAGAAAAAGCCTAACCTCTCAGCTACAGATTACTGGATCCTGCAAAGTGACTCACTTCAATGCCACTCACATCTACATTGATCTAGATAATGAGGTGGATCACACAACTGTCCTAGACAAAAAGAAAATCTACATTCAAGGCAGGCAGATGAGACTTATAGTCTGGACCCCCACTTTCAGGCCTGACCAAGAAACTCCTATTGCCCCAGTTTGGGTCAACTTGCCTCACCTTCCATGGCACTGCTACAAAATGGAGGTGGTCAGTAAGCTTCTTGAACCTATTGGTAGGGTGCTGTTCTTTGATGCTGCAACAGTGCAAAAAACCAGGGGTAGCATGGCCAAAGTCAAGGTGGAAATTGATGTGACTAAACCAAGACCACCTCATGTGTGGATGGGATTTCCTCAGGAAGCAGGGGATGTGTTTGGAGACGGCAGATGGCAACTTCTCCAGTTTGAAGAAGTGCCTGAATACTGTGACTACTGTAAACACCAAGGACACACAGTAAGTGTGTGCAAAATTAGAATAAAAGATGAGGACTACACCAGAAGAAGACAAGAGGATAGTCAGGTGATGAATCAAATTCAGACCTTTCCAACACAAGGCCACCAGGCAATTGCTCCACCTAGTGGTACCAAACTAACATCAGTACAAGAATCAGTTCAAGTCAACCAGTCTCAGGCCTTTGCTGACTCCAACAGGCAACAAAACAAGGATGTAGTGCAAGCCAAGCAGACCTCAGAATGGCAGATACAGAGAAGAAGAAATACCAATAAAACCAGCAAGAAGCAGGCCCAGAACCAACAGCAGAACACTTTTGCAGTACTAGAACAGGAAGAAGACAGGCATACTATTGAGGGAGAGGCTCCTACTATGATACAGACAGAGAAGGCAGGTACTTCTGCAGCTCAAGGGGCCCTTCATAAGAAACAGGGTGAAGTTTCTATGAAGGGAAAGGTGGGAACTTCTGGTACAGTTAAGAATGCCCCTCAATGGAAGACAGGAGAAACTTCATTGGGGGGAAAGGTTGGAACAGGAAAGCATAAAGAGAAAGCTGGAGTTGACCAAATGAACATTTCAGCAGGTACAAGTGAAACACAGAAGAAGCAGGGGAATGAGACAACACAAGAAGGCCCAGAAACTCAACAAACCCAACCTCAAAGAAAACAGGCTATTGAACCAATCAACAACACAGAGGAAGCAGACAATCAACCATCAATCAGAGCAGATGAAGCAATTTCTTCAGATAGATTGAACCATCAGTCAGACAAAGATCCAGATATTGAAGATGAAATACAGGAAATCACCCCACTAGTTAGGAGGAAAGGGAAATCAATAGTGGAGGATCCAGAGCCAGTCACTACCCAAACCAGAAGATCAAACCAAAGACCAAACAAAAAGAAGAACAAGAAGAAAATAAAAACACCCCTGACACAGAGAAAGAAAACAGTCCAATCACCACATCCCCATGCACACAACATGATATCCCTTGACCCTCAATGTATAGAACCATTACAGACCAGTCTTAACAGCCCAGAGAAGGACCAAGATGTCACAGATTCAGAGGATGATGATGAGCAAGGATTAAGGCACCTCCACAGTTCTATCCTGAGAGCAGAGGAAGAGAAATGTGCCTTGAATTCTCAAGTTTTAGAATTCAGCCAAGGGGATGACTACAGGGTGGTCAATTCTGAGGATGAACATGTACTATGCCAGCTGTCTGAGTCAGAAGAGGAGGAGAGCCATGCCAATCATCTTATCCAAGCCTTTGGACCCCAGGTCAACATCCAGTCAGATGATGATGAAATGCAGGAGCTGGTTGATCAACAGGGCCTTTCTCCAAGGCTACAGTACCAATGTTCCCCTAGAATCACTAGGAGGAAAACCAAAACAAGCCAGATACAAAATTTTCCATGATTAAAGCACTGATTTGGAACACCAGGGGTATCAGGACCCTTGGAGCAATTCAAAGAATCAAAACACTCAAGAAACTCCATAAACTTTCCTTCATAGCAGTTTTGGAACCATTCTTGGACAACAACCACCTTCAAACTTACAAGATCCTTTCAGGAATGCATGAAGCATGGGCAAATCCAAACAGTAAGATTTGGCTATTCTGGGATGAAGATTTCACAGTGAAGGTACTTTCTGAAGATGAACAACAAGTGTCAGTTGAGATAAAACATGTGGAGTTTGGTGAGATATGTTGGATCACAATTGTATATGCAAAATGCAGTCCCCACCTCAGGAGGCCACTATGGGATACTCTAAGGGATTTGAGTGATTCAGACAAACCCTGGTGCATTGCTGGGGATTTTAATGTCATTACATCCATAGAAGAAAAACTGGGAGGATTGCCTTATCAGATTCAGAAAAGCTTTGACTTTCTCCAAGTCATTGAAGACTGTCAGTTGACAGACTTAGGCTTCTCAGGTGCCAAGTTCACATGGTCAAATGGAAGGTGCATGGAGAAAAGGGTATGGAAGAGGCTGGATAGAGTTCTAGTTAATGACAGGTGGCTAGACAAGTGTCCAATGACATCAGTGTTAAACCTTTCCTCAATAGGGTCTGACCATTGTCCAATGCTCATCACCATCAAAGCAAGGGAAGAAAATCAGACAAAATACTTCAAGTTCTTGGATTGTTGGACAACCCACCCGGATTTTGATGATATTGTCCAGCAAGCATGGAATATTCAGGTCAAAGGCAACCCTATGTGGGTGGTACAACAGAAGATAAAAAACCTGTCTAGCATCCTGAGCAAGTGGTCAAGAAGACAATTTGGGGATATACACCAAAGGGCAAAGGACTTTGAAGAAAGGTTGGAGCAAGCAGAACAGGAACTGATGGAAACTAACACTGAAGCAGCCAGAAGCCATTTTCATAAATTGAAAGCTGATTATATCATGTACATGAAGTTAGAACATTCAATCATGAGACAGAAAGCACACCTCCAGTGGTTCAAAGAAGGGGATGCAAACACTCAATACTTCCACAAATTAATGAGGGGAAGAAGGAGAAGACTCTTTCTGCACAGAATCCGAAATGAACAAGGAAATTGGATTGAGGGAGATGAGGCCATTGCCCAGGAAGCCTGTGAATTCTATCAAAAACTCTTCACTAGAGGTCCTGAATCCTTTGTTGAGGAAGACCTGAACTGTATACCAAGCCTCATTACAGCAGAAGAGAACCAAGTCCTGACTGGTATACCTGAAGCTGAAGAAGTGAGAACAGTGGTATTCTCAATGAATCCAAATAGTGCTGCTGGCCCTGATGGATTAAATGGTAAGTTTTTTCAACACTGTTGGAGCATAATTCAGAATGATATAGTCAAAATGATCCAAGCATTCTTTTGTGGCCACAAGCTTACAAAATTCATGACCCATGCTTGCCTAATCCTCCTCCCTAAAGTTCAATTCCCCACCAAACTCTCTGAACTTAGGCCCATTAGCCTAAGTAATTTTACTAGTAAGATTATCTCCAAGATGTTGTGCAGAAGACTAGCAAATATCCTTCCCAGAATTATCTCTACAAACCAAAGTGGATTCATCAGGGGCAGATCAATATCAGAAAATGTAATGTTGGCCCAGGAGATAATAGCAGACATTAGAAAGCCTACCATTGGAGGAAATGTGGCTCTTAAGCTTGACATGGCAAAGGCTTATGACAGGGTCTCTTGGCCTTTCATTTGCTGTGTGCTGAGAAGAATGGGATTTGATGAGAGATTCATAGATATGGTGCTGAGAACACTAGACAACAATTGGTACTCAGTCATAGTGAATGGAGCAAGACATGGTTTCTTCAGCTCCTCCAGAGGCCTCAAGCAGGGTGACCCTCTTGCTCCAGCTCTATTCATCCTGGGAGCTGAATTTTTGTCCAGGAAACTGAATGAACTGCATGAAAATCCAGAATATAGGAGTTTTCACATGGAGGGGAAAGGACCACAAGTCAATCACTTAGCCTTTGCTGATGATATAATCATCTTTGCTTCAGGAGGTAAGAAAACACTGCAGCTGCTGATGGGTGTCTTGAAATCCTATGAAGGAAAAACAGGACAACTCATTAACAGGGACAAAAGCTACTTCATTACCTCTCCTCATGCCTTCCAAGCAACAATTGACAGAATTGCATACCTGACCTCCTTCTCTCATAAAACTGGACCAGTTAACTACCTTGGATGCCCCTTGTACATTGGGAGGAAAAGAATCCATTACTTTTCCCCCATGGTTGAAAAGATAGTAAGCAAAATTGGAGGGTGGCAAGGTAAACTCCTTAGTCCAGGGGGAAGAGCAGTCCTCATCAGGTATGTGTTGCAGTCACTCCCCATTCACATTATGTCTGCAGTTATCCCTCCAAAAACATCAATGAAACAAATCAACAAGTACATGGCAGACTTCTTCTGGGGCACGAAAGATGAAAAATCTAAGTATCACTGGGCATCATGGGCATCTCTTTCAATGCCTAGTGCTGAGGGTGGAATTGGCTTCAGAAAGATGGAAGATGTTTGCAAGGCAATGGAGTACAAACAATGGTGGGTGTTGAGGACCAAGGAGACATTATGGGGTCAATTTGTGAAGGCCAAATACTGTCAAAGGTCCCATCTAATGTCTAAAAAGTGGGACACTGGGCAAACTCAGATATGGAAGAGCCTTATGACTAATAAACATCAGGCAGATAAGCTCATCAGATGGAAGCTCTATTCTGGAACCACTAGTTTTTGGTGGGACAATTGGATGGGGACAGGCTGTCTAGCAACACAAATTGCCCCAGGCAGAAGATATGGAAAGGCTAAAGTGGCAAGCTTCATAACAGAGGGGAACTGGGACAGAAACAAGTTGATGAATGTTGTTTCTGCACCAATGGTGGCCAGAATTATGCAAGTGGACTTTGTGCATGAACCAGGCAAATCTGACCAACCTATTTGGACTCCAAACACTGATGGGGAGTTCACTTGTAGTTCAGCTTGGCAAACAATTAGGGAAACCAGACCTGCTACCTTTGTAGACATCCACACATGGCATAAACAAGTACCCTTCAATAGTTCTTTTCTGCTCTGGAGGGCACTTAGGCAAAAATTACCAACAGATGACAGGGTGATCAGGTTTGGACATAATATTGTGTCCTCATGTGTCTGCTGCATCAAACCCCAGTGTGAAAACGTGGAACATGTTCTCAGCAAGGGAGCTCTTGCTATGAAGATCTGGAATCATTTCTCTGCAGCCATGGGTTTTTCTTTCCAACAACCAGTAGCTCTGAGGTCGAGACTTATGCATTGGTGGTTGAAAAAGGGCAAAAATGAGGCCCACAAGACTCTGATCCACTGTTTACCCATCCTTATTCCATGGCAATTATGGAAAAACAGATGCAGCAAAAAATATGGGAACAAGTCTTCATCAGGGCTCAGAATCATACACAATATTACTGAGGACATCAAGCTTATTCTCCTCAATTCTCATCCAGAAATCAAGTGGCCTGCAGGCCTTGCTGAGACAGTCCAGCATGCAGAGACTCTAAAGTCTGTCAAAAGAAGTGTGGCAGTCATCTGGGAAGCACCACCAACTGGCTATGTCAAGCTGAATACAGATGGCAGTGCTTTGAGCAACCCAGGGAAAGCAGGAGCTGGAGGGGTAATAAGAGACACCTCAGGATCCTTTCAAGCTGCTTTTGTCAGTCCTTTAGGTACAGAAACCAACAATTTTGCTGAGCTACAAGGTATCTTACAAGGTATGCAGCTATGTCTCCAGCTCAATTACTCCAAAGTGTTAATCCAAACTGACTCAGCCCTTGTGGTTTACTGGTTGAGTAAGACAGCTAAGCCTCCCTGGCATCTTTTTGACCTGATTTCCAGCATTCAGAATTTGGTCACACAGTTTACTGATGTTAACTTCTCTCACTGTTATAGAGAGGGGAACACAGTTGCAGACTCACTTTCAAAACTAAGCCATAAAACCAACACATCCAGGGTATTCCACAATTTCATGGAACTACCTGATAAGATTAAAGGCCAGATACTCTTAGACAAAAATGGGATTCCTAATTTCAGGATCAGGAAGACCAAAAAGCTGAGACACACATAATTCTACCCAAGATAGAACCCCTATAATCCAAATGAGTCCCCATCAACTACCAGCTCACTCTCCTCTGTCACCCCTGACTGGAAAAGTGCAAGTCAAGGTTCTGGCTAAGTCAAGCCTAAACAGGAGAAACAGTACACATTGCAGTGTCCTGTTACCTAAATGCACACTCTTCTCAATGGAAGTGTCAGCATCAATGTCCAGAAAATTGCACTGTCTAATTTCCTTCATCAACCAAAAGCCAGCTCTTGACAAAGCAGTAGCAATGCCTTACAGTCTGCAGGCATTCTATATGCTTTGGCCCCTCTTTACATCTAATTGTTTGTTTATGCAAATTTGCAGATGGAAGAAGCTGGGAGCCTCTAATCAGGACCATTCTTGTTCATACTTGTTTTCCTCAGGGTGCTTAAAGCCCGATTGGCAGCCCACTCCATTGGCTATGCTCCCTGTGAACCTTGCTTCCCTAACATGCAGACTTAATTGTCCAAAAGTGTCAGCCCCCTTGTCATATACACCCCATAGGCCAAAGAACACCCTCACTCAACAACCAAATCTTGACAGGACATGTGATATGCCTTACAGTCTGCAGGCAAATCAAATATCCTGGTCCCCTCTCTTAGCTAACTGTGTGTTAATGCAGCTTTGCAGGTGTAGGACAGTGAACCAGGAAATTAAGACCACCTTATGTAACATACACATCTGGTCCTTCTCTGACCTGAGAAACCTCCAACACTGGACACTCAGTACTCCTCTGTTCACTATAAACAAGGGAACTGTTGAAAAACTTCCCCCACTGCACACAGAGTTGGGATCACTGAAGTTAATCCAGGATCTGATGATGGCTTGCCAAAGTTTGTCAAATCTGTTGAACCCACAGAAGTTGTTGCTGACACTGGCTAACTGTATATCCAAACAGGGACAGAAAGAGTTAAGGAATAACTCTATTCAAGCCTGTTTGCTGTTTGCAACAACAAAGGAATTGCTCCTACTCTGTAGGAATCTTCCTTCACCTAAATGCAGACTGTCATACTCCAAAAGAGTCAGCCCCATAGTCCAAAATCCTCCTCTGTCCAATTCAAGCCTCACAGATAAGCCAATTTTTGACAGACTTTCTAAGTGGCTCCTTAGTCTGCAAGTCACTTACAAGGTCTGGTCCCTATTTGAAGCTAACAGTTTGCTCTTGCAGGTTCTCAAGAAGACCCCAGCTCAATATGCTGAGGGACATGACCCATACTTGGAAAAAGGGACTCTCAGATCATCATGGGTATGGGCACACCTGAGGTTGGGTAGACCTCCCAAAAAACTGAAGTTGAGATCAAGTCAAGGAGGGTCTAAAACACATCTGCACCAGTGGTTACTAGAGCTGGAACTAAAGGATGTCACACCCAGGAGTCATCTCATTCTGACCCCTTTTTCCTGCCTAGATGCTGAAGTAGGAGATATTGGCTCTGTCTTTGCCAATCTTCTGGAATCAATACCTGGAGAGGCTGAGTTCCTTACTGACCCACTCAGGACTGGCTCTGCTTATAGCTCTGTTCCAGTATTGATGATCACTGCTAGTTACCATGCACCATTATGGCTGCAGAACAAAGCAATTTCCCAGAGCTTCTGTTGCTGTTGCTGTCTTATAGTGCACACTGCCTGTGCATGCTCCCTTCTGTCTTTACTGGAAGCCAACAATGGCTCTGTTGCTGTTGATGCAGACTGTCACAAAGAAAGGACAGATGCTGCAGTCAATTTTTGGTGTTGGAAAGGTACTCTCTTCATGTTGGCTATTCTTCATCTGAGTGATAGCCAATGTGAAGACTTGTCTACCTCCACTTATAGCTCTACTTTAGATGACATAGTTAGGATAGTCATTTTTTGTAAAGGGAATGTCACCCTCACATTAGGTGCTAAGCTGTACATTGGTTCAGTAACCTATCTTAGACTAGTGAGGAGCTTCAAAGCTATATCTGGATCCCTTTCCCCTCTAGAGGATTTAGATCATACTAGGCTGGAGGTAAGGTTCATGTCCCCCTCCTTTGTAATTATGTTTTCATGTTATTTTATGAACAGGTTGGGGTCAAGGCCAAACCCCGCATTGGAACAACTAAGTGTGACCTGAAAAGCACACTTAGTATGTTCTAGTGGTTTTTAAAAAAAAAAAAAAAAAAAAACCCAAAACCCTAAACCCTAAACCCTAAACCCTAAACCCTAAACCCTAAACCCCAAACCCCAAACCCCAAACCCCAAACCCCAAACCCCAAACCCCAAACCCCAAACCCCAAACCCCAAACCCCAAACCCCAAACCCCAAACCCCAAACCCCAAACCCCAAACCCCAAACCCCAAACCCCAAACCCAAAACCCCAAACCCCAAACCCCAAACCCCAAACCCCAAACCCCAAACCCAAAACCCCAAAACCCCAAACCCCAAACCCCAAACCCCAAAACCCAAACCCAAAACCCAAAACCCAAAACCCCAAACCCCAAACCCCAAAACCCCAAACCCCAAACCCCAAACCCCAAACCCCAAACCCCAAACCCCAAACCCCAAACCCCAAACCCCAAACCCCAAACCCTAAACCCTAAACCCTAAACCCTAAACCCTAAACCCTAAACCCTAAACCCTAAACCCTAAACCCTAAACCCTAAACCCTAAACCCTAAACCCTAAACCCTAAACCCTAAACCCTAAACCCTAAACCCTAAACCCTAAACCCTAAACCCTAAACCCTAAACCCTAAACCCTAAACCCTAAACCCTAAACCCTAAACCCTAAACCCTAAACCCTAAACCCTAAACCCTAAACCCTAAACCCTAAACCCTAAACCCTAAACCCTAAACCCTAAACCCTAAACCCTAAACCCTAAACCCTAAACCCTAAACCCTAAACCCTAAACCCTAAACCCTAAACCCTAAACCCTAAACCCTAAACCCTAAACCCTAAACCCTAAACCCTAAACCCTAAACCCTAAACCCTAAACCCTAAACCCTAAACCCTAAACCCTAAACCCTAAACCCTAAACCCTAAACCCTAAACCCTAAACCCTAAACCCTAAACCCTAAACCCTAAACCCTAAACCCTAAACCCTAAACCCTAAACCCTAAACCCTAAACCCTAAACCCTAAACCCTAAACCCTAAACCCTAAACCCTAAACCCTAAACCCTAAACCCTAAACCCTAAACCCTAAACCCTAAACCCTAAACCCTAAACCCTAAACCCTAAACCCCATCCACATTTCATTTCCGCACCCCTCAAAAAAATTTCTTGAACGCGCCCCCCACGCGCCCTTAAAGGCGATTTCAAGCTGCCATGGCGCCCCACGCGCCTCCCGACCCCCAACCACCGCCGGACTTACCGGAAAAGATAGATCAACCCCAGAATAATATTCCCACCGAACCAATTCCTTTCAATCCAACAGTGGTGACCACAAATTCGATTTCAAATGTGGAGGTCACCACGGAAGAACTCACGCGCCTGAGAGAAATAATTTCCCTCTTTGAATCTGGTTTGATTCAGTCGCGTCCAGCTATCAGAGATGATTCCCCACAGTTTGATCCACCTTCAGTCCAAATTTCAAAGGATTCCATCGAGCCAATTGGGAGAATCGATCAGGCGATTTCTGGGAGAATCGCCACTGAATCGCCTCAGAATCGCCCTGCCCAGATCTTCGATCCTGAAGCAGCTGCACCAAAATGGGTTCCAGAATTGTGTTCCCCAGATCAAATAACACCCCTCCACAACAATCCAGAGGTTTTCACCGATCGAATCAGCCCAGGCGCAATTCCGATCACCGGAGGAAAACTTCCGGCCACTGGGGAAAATAGCAACTTGCATACTCAGACTCCAAATGATCCGATGAGCTCACAAATGAAGGTATTATCAACAAATGCTGAATCTTTTGATTCCTTGTTGCCTAACAACCCCCTGAACCCCATAGTTGATTCACTAGTGGGTCTTACACCTCATGAAAATGTAGAAACTGAACGGAATTTGGTTCATCCTAGGGTAGGGAATATTGATAATCAAAAAGTTTCTACCCCTTTGTTCATACCTGCATTTCACAAACAAAATGGAATTTTGGGCACTGTTTCATCCCCTGGTTTGTCTCCTGTTGGGTCTGTGTCCTCTTTGCCTAACAATAGGCCAATCAATCAGAGTCAAGGTAACATCCCTAATTCTAAAGGTGATCATGTTCAGCACTTAGATGAAATTGAACATAGTACTTCAGTGAAAGGAGAATTAGGAAGCAATCCCCCCCTTCAGGATTCTGCTGCAGCCAAGGGTCCTAATGTGGTTCCAGTTCCTAGAATATCTGTGTTTGATAGGCTGAATTTCACAAAGATCTCCTCTAATTTTGAGAGAGGGAATTCTTCCAAACAACCACACTTTCAGCCTGATCAGAACCAAAAAAGACCTCAGCAGGCCTCAGAAATTGCTCCTTTAATAGCTCAGACCACTTCTCAGCTCAATCAGATTTCTAGGAACTTACATCAAGTCCCTCAAGCCCCTGCTCCCATGAGTGCTGTACCACTTCCACCACCTCCTACAGTCACACCCCAATATGCAAATGTCTTGAAGAATTCAGTGTCAGCCAATGAACCAAAATTGGATATTTGTCCACCCAAGATCACCACAAAACAGGGCTTTCCAGCTATTCTCTTTAACAGAAATGATTTCATGGTCAAAATGGCACAGAAATGTAGATACACCATTGTTGGCAAGTTTACTAGTGTGATGCCTAAGATGGAAGTTATTAGGAAGAGTTTGACAGCTCAACTTCAAATAAAAGGCACATGCAGGGTTACTCATAGGAATCCTACTCATATATACATAGATTTGGACAATGAGATTGATCATGCCACTGTCTGGCATAAGGAGAAGATCTACATAGAGGGGAGAGCAGTCAGGCTTTTTACCTGGACCCCAACTTTCAAACCAGAAGAAGAAACCACTTTGGCACCAGTCTGGGTTGAGCTTCCTCAACTGCCCTGGCATTGTTTCAACATGGAGTTTGTCTCCAAGCTGTTGGAACCTATAGGGAGGGTTTTGTTTTTTGATGCAGCTTCAGCACAAAGAACCAGAGGTAGTGTGGCTAAGGTGAAGGTTGAGATAGACATTACCAAACAGAGACCTCCTCATGTTTGGGTGGGATTCCCCCAGGAAGAAGATGATGTATTTGGAGATGGCTACTGGCAGGAACTACACTTTGAAAATGTCCCTGCATACTGTCACTTTTGTAAACATCAAGGGCATACTATCACTGTTTGTAAGAAGAGAAAGAAGGAAGAGGAATATAATAAGTGGAAAGAGGATCAGGAAAACCAAACTAAAGCTCAAAACAGAGACCAGGGTCCAGTAACAGGCTATCAACAGACAAGCCATCAACATGTTTCAAGGGGTGGTGTTGAGCAGGATCACTATAGCAGAGGTCCAGCAAGTCATTTGCATCAGAATCAGGTTCAGGTGGAACAGTGGCAACAAGTTCAGAAGAAAAAAGGCAGTAAAGTACCTTCCAAGGAACAGAATAGGCATCAACAAAGTAAGCAAGGCCAGCTACCAAGACAGCAAGTTACTACAGCTGCACCAGCCAGGAGGATCCTACAAAGGCCCAGTCAGACTCAGCAGATGCAGCATCAAAACACTCAATTCACAGAGCAATGTGGGGAATTCCAACTAGGGTCCTCATCTCAGCAAATAATCTCTGGACAGGAGACACAGCCAGTGGAGACAGGGGCACAGGATATTCAGACTCAGGTCATCAAACTTCAGAAGAAAGGAGAAGCCAACAGGGAGAAGACTCAGGAGCAGGAATTCAAAGATCAGGGTGCCCCTCATAAGAAGGTTTCTGAAACTTCTGCGGGGGGACAGGTGGGAACTAAGCTCAGCAAGAAAACAGGTGATGACACATTGGGTAACAAAGATCAAGCAGCAGCTAAAGGGGATCAGAACAGTACTGAACCTGATCCAGGGCAAGGTGACAGGCATAATGTAACTCAAAACAAAGAGCAACAAAATCCAGGAAGTCATGAACAGAATGAGCCTCTTAACAATGGTAAGGCAATCCTGTTAGAAGATGATTCAGATGAGACACATTTAATCAGGAAACAAAACAAGCCAAGTAAGAAGAACAGGGACAGGGCTAAGAAAAAACAGCAGAAGGAACAATCTTCTTCATCAGCAAGTGAAGTGCCTGGAATAATGATACCTATTCAACATCAGTTCAAGACTCCCCTTCAAATCCAACCTCCTTTATCCCCTCAATCTCCAGAAGTGGAGGTGGCAGATGCTTCAGAAGATGAATCAGATGATGATGGAGATCCTCATGGACTTAGACAGTTGCATGAGGAAATTCAAAGTGCAGAAAATGAAAAGCTCTGTGTCTTAAATTCCCAAAGGATGGAGCTTAGTCAAGAGGATGAGTATAGGGTCTTTCAATCAGAGGATGAACAGGGTAATCAGGAGATGGATTTTGATTCGTTGTCAGAAGCTGAAATGGAGAATGACAATCATGCTCAAAAATTAATTCAGGCCTTTGCACCTCATCAGAACATGGAGCCTCTCAGCACTGAAGACATAAGGGAAACAGTTGACCAGCATGGTCTGTCTCCTAGAAGTAAGTACAAATTTTCTCCTAGATTGACTAGGGGAAAAATCAAAACAAACCAAACCCCTGGTGTTAAATGATTACAGCCTTAGTCTGGAACACAAGGGGGATCAGAACCCTGGATGCTATAGAGAGAATTAAATTCTTGAAGAAAATCCAAAAACTTTCCTTCATTGCTATCCTAGAACCATTCTTGGGCATCACACACCTTCAATCCTACAAAATTCTAACTGGTATGCATGGAGCATTTTCAAACCCAAACAGCAAAATTTGGTTCTTCTGGGACTCAGACTACTCAGTCAAGGTTATCTCATCAGATGAACAACAAATCACCTCTGAGATACAGCATGTAGAGATTGGAAGTCCCTTTCTAATCACCATTGTTTATGCAAAATGCATGCCTCAGCTGAGGAAGGTTCTATGGGATTCTATGAGAGAAACAGCTGACCTACAAATGCCTTGGTGTATAGCAGGTGATTTCAATGTCATAGCTGCTATGGAGGAAAAACTGGGAGGATTGCCATACCAAATTCAAAAAAGCTTTGACTTTCTGCAAGCAATTGAAGACTGCAACTTGATAGACTTAGGCTACTCAGGAGCTAAGTTTACATGGTCAAATGGTAGATGTCAGCATGAGAGGGTATACAAGAGATTAGATAGGGTAATGGTTAATGATGAGTGGCTTCAAACTTGTCCTCTAACCACTATTGATAACTTGTCTTCAGTGGGGTCGGATCACTGTCCACTCCTTATCAAGTTAACAATTAGAGAACAAATCCCTATTAAATACTTCAAATTTTTAGATTGCTGGGTCAACCATCCAGACTTCATGAAGATTGTTCAGCAGGCCTGGAATCAAGAGGTAATAGGCAACCCTATGTGGAGGCTGCAACAGAAAATGAAGAAGACTAGTCATGCACTAAGTCAATGGTCCAAAGTAGAGTTTGGGGACATCCATGCTAAAGCCAAAGAGTTTGAGGAAAGGTTGAGAGAAGAAGAACAGAGACTAATAGATCAAGATACTGCTGCATCAAGAGAAGAAGTCCAAAGACTCAAGGCTGAATACATTAAATACATGAAGTTGGAGGAATCCATCCTTAAACAAAAAACTCATCTTCAATGGTTTAAGGATGGAGATGCAAATACCAAATATTTCCACAAGCTGATGAGGGGTAGAAGGAGAAGGCTGTTTCTCCACAAAATCAAGAATGAACAAGGAACATGGATTCATGGAGATGAGGATATAGCTGCAGAAGCATGTTCCTTTTATCAGAATTTGTTCACTAAGGGCCCAGAAACATTTACAGAAGAAGATCTGGTCTGTGTTCCCTCAACAATCACTGAAGATCAGAATGAGTCTCTCATTAGTCTGCCTGAAGCTGCAGAGATCAAAGATATTGTGTTTGCCATGAATCCAACTAGTGCTGCTGGACCGGATGGATTCACTGGCAGTTTTTTTCACAAGTGTTGGGATATCATAGGTGCAGACATAGTAACTATGGTTCAGGCTTTCTTCTCAGGCAGATGCTTAACAAAATTCTTCACTCATGCCTGCCTAGTCTTGCTACCAAAGGTGGAGTTTCCTAGTAAGTTGTCTGAACTAAGACCTATCAGTTTAAGCAACTTTACAAGTAAGATCATATCCAAGCTACTGGGTACAAGGCTATCTCCCATATTGCCTAGTATTATTTCCTTAAACCAGAGTGGTTTCATCAAGGGCAGGTCTATCTCAGAAAATATTATGCTGGCTCAAGAGATAATGTCAGGTATCAAAAAGCCAAACATTGGGGGGAATGTAGCCCTTAAGCTTGACATGGCTAAAGCATATGATAGGGTCTCCTGGACATTTATCTGTTGCATCCTTAGAAGAATGGGCTTTGCTGAGGTCTTCATTGACATGGTACTGAGGACCCTGGATTTCAACTGGTATTCTGTGATCATAAATGGGGCTAGACATGGCTTCTTTCATTCCACCAGAGGTTTGAAGCAGGGTGACCCTTTGGCACCAGCCCTGTTTGTGATTGGAGCAGAATTTCTTACAAGAAAACTCAACATATTAATGCAGCAATCTTTCTACAGAGGTTTTCACATGGAGAAAAAGGGGCCAGCAGTCAACCACCTTTCATTTGCTGATGATATTATAATCTTCACCTCTGGGAGCAAAAAGACCCTCCAAGGTCTCATGGAGGTTTTGAAATCATATGAGAACAAGACTGGGCAACTAATAAACAGGGACAAGAGCTTCTTCATGACTTCACCTCATGCCTTCCAATCAACAATTGATAGGATCAGAGAGGTTACATCTTTCTCACAGAAGCAGGGACCAATCACTTATTTGGGGTGCCCACTGTACATAGGCAGGAAAAAAATCTCATACTTCTCATCACTGACTGAAAAAGTGCTCAACAGAACAAAAGGATGGCAAGGCAAGCTTTTAAGTCCTGGAGGAAGAGCCACTCTTATCAAGTATGTCCTTCAATCTTTACCAATCCATTTGATGTCTGCTGTGTCTCCTCCCAAGACCACTTTTAAACACATCAACCAATACATGGCAAATTTTTTCTGGGGTAACAAAGATGAGAAGAACAAGTACCATTGGGCATCATGGAACAAGCTTTCAGTACCCTCTGCTGAGGGAGGAGTGGGCTTCAGAAAATTAGAGGATGTATGCACAGCTCTTGAATATAAACAGTGGTGGATCCTTAGGACCAAGAACACATTGTGGGGTCAGTTCCTAAGAGCTAAGTATTGTCAAAGGTCACATTTAATGTCAAAAAAATGGGACTCTGGTCAATCTCAGGCATGGAAACAGCTCATGATAAACAAGATCAAAGCTGACAAACTTATCACTTGGAGACTCAAATCTGGAAATGCAAGCTTTTGGTGGGACAATTGGTTGGGTCCTGGAAATTTAGCAAGCTTAATGCCACCTGGAGTTAGGTATGGGACAATGACTGTCAATAAAGTCTGGACTCAGGGAAGCTGGGATAGAGGAAAGTTACTGCAGAAGGTACCTGAAGCTTTGGTGTCCAGAGTCATGGCCATCAATATTGATTTTCATGCAGGAATGTCAGATACGCCAATCTGGACATTGACTAAACAAGGAATTTTCACCTGCTCTTCAGCTTGGCAGGCTGTCAGGGATGTAAGACCAACTTGTTTCTTAAATGCACAGACTTGGAACAAAAGGGTGCCTTTCAAGTGTTCTTTCCTGGTTTGGAGGGCACTTAGACACAAGCTGCCAACAGATGAGAGGATTATTAGATTTGGACACCAAGTGGTGTCCTCATGTGTATGCTGCCTTAGGCCAAGCTATGAAACTGTTGATCATGTGTTTTGCAATGGAGAGTTTGCTATGAGGGTCTGGGATGCTTTCTCAGCTCCAATGGGCATCAAAGCTAACACAAGTTCCCTGAGGTTGATCCTGATGCAATGGTGGGTTCAACAGTGGAAAAATGAAGCTGAAAAGATCATCATCCAATGCCTGCCCATTTTGGTTACCTGGCACCTCTGGAAAAACAGGTGCAGCAAGAAATATGGTAATAGGCCATCATCCAGGCTGAGAACTCTATACTCAATCCTAGCTGATCTAAGACTGATTCTCATTATTGCCTTTCCGGAAATTACATGGCCATTTACCTATCAAGAGCTCATACTCACAGCAGGGGGGTTGCATCAAGTTAAGATAAGTATTGAAGTCAAGTGGGAGTTACCTCAAAGGCACATGTTTAAGTTGAATACAGATGGGAGTGCTCTTACAAATCCGGGCAAGGCAGGTGCTGGGGGAGTACTTAGAAATAGTGAAGGGGAATTTGTAGCTGCTTTCTCTGTACCCCTGGGCATTAATACTAACAACTATGCTGAAGCATATGCTATCAAACAGGGTATGGAGCTGTGTATTGCCCTGCAGAAACTTCAGGTTCTGGTTGAGACTGATTCAGCACTTATGGTGCTATGGATTACAGGTAAGGCTACATCACCTTGGCAGCTGGAACAATTAATCTCTGAGATCCAAGTCCTGAGGGCCAAGTTCCAATTTTTTGACATTAACCATTGCTACAGGGAAGGCAATTCTGTAGCAGACTCTCTCTCTAAGCTAAGTCATCATCTGGCTTCTCCAAGAACTTTCCTAACCTTTCAACAATTACCTGATCACATCAAAGGTCAAATCCTTTATGACAAAAAAGGGGTCCCAAATTTTAGAATCAGGAAAACTAAAAGACTTAGGCCTCCCTGAGCCAACTGAAATCATCAAAATCCCCCTACAGTCCAAACCTTTCCACAGAACCATGTTACATTGCATCACTCTTCAAATTCAAAACCTTGAAAACAAGCCTGGTTTTGACAGACTACACTCCCATAGTCTGGCCCCTGTTTTTACTAACAGTTTGTTAATGCAGGTTTTTTCCAAATGCTTTTGTTGGACTCTGCTGTTTAAATCTCTGAACTACAGACCTAAGGATAGGAGTGTCACAAACCAAATTGGTCTTATCTTTTTGGTGATACTGATGCTGGTCCAAGGTACTTTCTTGAAACAACTCATGTACATTCTGTCATGGTTGTTGCCAACCTGTTTGCACTTAGTCACAGCAGCAGGGCACACCCTTTTCCCTTGTGCTTTTAATGCACATCTCTCTAAGCTCTACCTCCCTTTATGGGATGCACAAAAAGCCTCACTTAGGTTTTCCACCCCTTGGTGGCAGTCATCTATTCCCTCAAGCAGACACCAATTTTCAAAAAAGCCAATCTTTCAGTCCAAACTGTGTGAGATCACAATTCAACAGGACATTATGAAACCAGCATGTGACAGTTCAATAGGTAATTTGGACAAGCTCAACCATGTGACACCTTTTTCCTTTGTTGGAACAGTTATAACTCATCCTTTGTTAAATTGTATTGTTCTGTGCCTTGCTTTCCTCTCTCTGGTGGGGTTGCAATCAGTATGCTCAAACAGGCAAGCATTCCCCTGTTTGATGACCTCTTCACCTGGGCTATTTCTGTTTAATCAAATAGTCCAGTTGAAGACTGGCAGAGTCATAACACATGAGCTTGGTAACCTTTTGTCAAGGCACTACCTGCACCAATGCAGAACTTTCCTCAATAAAGAGTCTGCTCACTGTCCAAAATTTTCCACTGCCCAACATAATTGTCAAACTTTCAAGCCAATTGTTGACAGGTCCTTTGTGATGCTTCAGTGTCTGCAAGCCTCTCTTAGGATCTGGCCCCTGTTTTTGACTAACTGTTTGTTCCTGCAGCATCTTATTTGGTGGACTCTGAAGACCTCTGATTTTGAGGAAGAATCTAAATCAGGACCCAATTTTGGACCTTCACTGAATATTGTTCCTGTGCTATATATACATGGAACAGTTGGGACTGGATTTCACAACTTGCCCCTCTGTCTTTGTTCAGTTTTGGTCCTGATCAGCTGGAGAACAAAGATCTCTGGGTTTGTTAATCCTGCAGAAATACCAGAGAATACATCCCAAGTCAGCCCTCTGGAATCTGTTGGCTCTGATAAAGAACACAAGCAAACAGATCAGGGCAAGGCAAATGGCCAGCTAACATCAAAAAGAGAGGTTGTCACCCTTGTGATGCCTCCTTTTCATTTAAAAGCAGACCAATCCTCTCAGAAAAGTCAGCTCCACAGTCCAGAGTACCTTCCTGACCAAAAAAGAAGTTTAAATATAAGCCAAATTTTGACAGTCCATCTAGGATGGCTTTTTGGTCTGCAAGCCATCTATATGGTCTGGCCCACTATTTTTTCTAACAGTTTGTTAATGCAGCTTGTCACTTGGTGGACTTGGAAGACCTCAAAAGATGAGGAGAACCCCAGATTGGTTCATCTCTCAGGCTCAGTTTCAGCTGGACTGAAGGACAGATACTGTGCATTACCTTTTCCTACAAGTTGCAGGGCACTGGTATGGTGTTTTTGCACAGCTGACTGCCTGAACCGGTTGGGCTATTTCCATGATCACCCTATTTGCTGGATTGCCTTGCTGTGGCCAAAGCTTGCAGCTACCCAGTACTTGGAAAAACTGTTTCCTCTCAGTTTGCTTCTCAGTTTGCTATCACTAAATCCAAACAGGGAACATTTTGCACTGCTGCACTTTGCCCAGGTCTTCACAATGGATTGGCACTTCTTTCAGCTGATCATCAGTGCTGTCTCCTTTGGTTGCTTTCCCTCTGTTCCTGTTTTGCTCTATAGGCTGTCACTACTCACTCTCTTCTGTCTGGAGATTGCTCTAATTAAAGGATATGTACCAGAGTCCTTCTTGAACTCATTGTTGCAGACATCTTATGGCCTCTGCTTTGCTCCTGGAAGAACTACTCTGCTGCAATTTTTTGTCAGAAAGGTGCTTTCTTCACAAAGGCTATCTTTCAATCAATTGATAGCCTTCCTGAAGACTTGTGTACCTCCATTGCCTTTCCTCAGCCAGTGTTACATAGCTTGGTTAATCAGTACCTGTAAAAGGAAAGTACCCTGTGCACTAGTAGTTAGGTCTGTGTATATAGGTAATCCTACCTATTTTAGACTAGTGTGGTACTTCTTCTTCTTAGATGATCTAGACTTTACTAGATTGGAGGTAAGGTTTATGTCCCCCTCCACTTGTACTTATGTTTTATTGTTAATGAACAGGTCGGGGTCTATGCCTAACCCCGCACTGGAACAGCTAAAGTGTGACCTGAAAAGCACACTTGGTATGTTCTAGTGTGTGTTTTTTTAAAAAAAAAAAAAAAAAAAAAAAAACCCTAAACCCTAAACCCTAAACCCTAAACCCTAAACCCTAAACCCTAAACCCTAAACCCTAAACCCTAAACCCTAAACCCTAAACCCTAAACCCTAAACCCTAAACCCTAAACCCTAAACCCTAAACCCTAAACCCTAAACCCTAAACCCTAAACCCTAAACCCTAAACCCTAAACCCTAAACCCTAAACCCTAAACCCTAAACCCTAAACCCTAAACCCTAAACCCTAAACCCTAAACCCTAAACCCTAAACCCTAAACCCTAAACCCTAAACCCTAAACCCTAAACCCTAAACCCTAAACCCTAAACCCTAAACCCTAAACCCTAAACCCTAAACCCTAAACCCTAAACCCTAAACCCTAAACCCTAAACCCTAAACCCTAAACCCTAAACCCTAAACCCTAAACCCTAAACCCTAAACCCTAAACCCTAAACCCTAAACCCTAAACCCTAAACCCTAAACCCTAAACCCTAAACCCTAAACCCTAAACCCTAAACCCTAAACCCTAAACCCTAAACCCTAAACCCTAAACCCTAAACCCTAAACCCTAAACCCTAAACCCTAAACCCTAAACCCTAAACCCTAAACCCTAAACCCTAAACCCTAAACCCTAAACCCTAAACCCTAAACCCTAAACCCTAAACCCTAAACCCTAAACCCATCCACACATCACTTGAAAAATCCCACTCAAAAAAACTGGAACGCGCCTCTCACGCGCCCGATAGGGCGATTTTGTCACCAATGGCGCCACACGCGCCACCCGACCTCGGATCAACTCCGGTCCAACTGGAAACTGTAGATCCCCTCTCTAATAGTCTTCCCACCGATCAGAATCCTTCAATTCCACCTGTAGCGACCGCAATTGAAACTCAAAGTGTGGAGGTCTCTACGCTCGAACTCACGCGCCTGAAGGAAATTATTTCCCTCTTTGAATCGGGAAAGATTCAGGCCAGGGCACCAATTGGAGATGATTCAGCATCACTTAATCTATCTCCCCTCCAAAATTCAGATGTTTTTGCCTTGCCAATCGCGAGATCCGCCAAAAACGATCCTGCGAGAATCGCCAGTGAATCGCCGTCGAATCGCCTCCCTCCTCCGGCCACTTCCACCAATTCTTTTCAGAATCTAATCAGTGGGGATTGTTTCCCACCCCAACATACATCTCCCCAGCAATTTCCAGATCATTTGGTTGGTGGGAAAATAGCTGATGAAGCTCAAGTCACCGGAAAAGAAGTTCCAGTCATCGGACTCGATCAAAATCAGTCTCAAAGGCCCAGGGCAATCATTGGAAATCCTCCTGATCAGGTAATATCTCCTAAAACTACTCCTAATGGTTCAGACTTAGCTCCAGGCCTGTTGAACAAATTGAATGATCATGCTAAGGAATCCACGGCCAAAGAAACTTATGTGAGTGGTCAACTCTTGACCCAACCTAATGTAGGCATTAACCAGAGTCATAATGCCTTAGATAGCATCCTCAGGAATGATATGAATGTCAATGATAGTTTCCCTGTTACTGTTGCATTGCCTGAGTCCCCTGCAAATGCCTCTGCTGGTTCTACCACAATTCAGTCCACCCAGGATGGTTTAGTGAGTCCTAAAATCAAAGAGGATAAGTTAAATGACCATCTTTCTGATATTAGTCTCTCCAATAAAAATCATGAGAATAGTAACACCCCCAAGGAAAAGGGTGGGGATCAAGTCCACTTTCTGGATCCCCAAGGGTTGAATCTGAATTCAGCTCCTCTGAATGCAACCCCAGTGGCTGACCAAAGCCATTTTCCTCCTCTTCAACCCAGGCAATCTGTTTTTACAAGACTGGAATTTCCAAAAGTGTCAACCAATTTTGAGAAAAATGTCAATATTAGGCCCCCAGTACCACTCAGTCAAGGCCACTTTGTTCCAGCTAATAACTTAACTCACATATCCAATGCTTCTATGCCAATGCCCAAATCAGTCACAATATCCCCACCTTCACCCCCAACAGTTACACCTCCTCAGTATGCTACTGTCCTGAAAGTGTCTGGCACAGGGGAAGAACCAAAACTCAATATTCTGCCTCCCAAAGTTACCACTAAACAGGGCCTCCCAGCTCTATTATTTGACAGAGATGACTTTATGGTGAAGATGGCAAAGAAATGCAGATACACCATCATTGGCAAATTCTCAAGTGTTATGCCAAAGATGGAGATCATTAGACAAAGCCTGACCTCTCAGTTGCAGATTAAGGGCACCTGTAAAGTCACTCACAGGAATCCCACACACATTTATATTGATCTGGACAATGAAGTTGACCATGCAACAGTGTGGCATAAAGAGAAGATATTCATTCAGGGAAGAGCAGTTAGACTCTTCACCTGGACACCTACATTCAAGCCAGAAGAGGAGACTACACTGGCCCCAGTCTGGGTTGAGCTTCCTCAACTCCCTTGGCATTGTTTCAACATGGAGTTTGTCACAAAACTTCTGGATCCCATTGGCAGGGTTTTATTTTTTGATGCAGCTTCAGCTCAAAGAACTAGGGGAAGTGTGGCCAAAGTCAAAGTGGAGATTGACATCACTAGACCAAGGCCACCACATATCTGGGTTGGTTTCCCTCAAGAGGAAGATGATGTCTTTGGGGATGGGTACTGGCAAGAGCTTGTCTTTGAGAATGTGCCAGCATATTGTCACTACTGTAAGCATCAAGGACACTTTGATAACTTTTGCAAGAGGAGGAAAAAGGATGAAGAATACAAGAAGGGAAGAGAAGAACATGAAACTCAAGGACATACTCAGAACCTGCAGCAAAATCATTATCAGGGAAGTGAGGCCCAGAATCACCAGCAAGGAAAACCCCTGTATGATGCAAGACCACATTTTGAGTATGGTCAAACCAGCAAAAACAATCAGAACCATGAATACCAGGCACAGCAACAGGAAGAACAGTGGCATCAAGTTCAGAGGAAAAAAGGCAACAAAGGGCCACCAAAAGCACAGACAAATGTCCCAACATTCAAGCAAGTTTTCACTCCAAAGCAGCAACCCAACCAAACTTCTCAAGTGGCAAACAATCAGGAAAGAATCCAGAAATCTCAGCAAACACACAAACACCTCTCAGTAAAATCACATGATCAGACCAGTATTCCATTGCTCAAACCAGTCAATCCAGATGAATCTCAACATGGAGCCAAGGCTGGAAATGCAGATAGGATTCAGGTAGCCCCTCAGAAGGAGCAAATAGAACCTTCTGTGAGGGGACAGGTGGGAACAGACACTGTGATCCAGGATGCTCCTCATGAGAAGCAGGGGGAATCTTCTATGAGGAGACAGGTTGGAGCTAAAGCTGACAAAAGTAGCAGGAGTGGAATTCAAGGTACAGAAGGACAGAGATCAGTGCCTAAAAACAGCACTCCTAATAGCAGAATTGAAATGAGAAGCCCTGGTAATCAAGAGAAAGATCAGGAGCAGAGGCCAGAGCATAACTTAAGTGTATCTCCCAATAATGGGAAAGGGACTTTGATAGAAGATGATCCAGAGGAGACCCCTCTAGTCAGAAAGACTAAAAAACCAAGTAAGAAGAGCAGAGACAGAGTTCACAAGAAACAACAGAAAGGACAGCAAAGTTCCCAAACCAGTTCAGGGATCCTAATCCCCATCCAGCATCAGTTCAAAACTCCACTTCAAGTGCAACATCCTCCTTTTTCACCACAAGCTCCACCTGTTGAAATAGTGGACACATCAGAAGATGAGACAGATGATGATGAAGATACTTATGGTCTCCAACAACTTCATGACTCAATACAACTAGCTGAGACTCAAAAGATCTGCACATTGAATTCCCAAAAGATGGAATTTAGTCAGGAAGATGAGTATAGAGTTTTTCAGTCAGAAGATGAACAGAGTAATGACAGATTTGACTCTGAATCACATCCTGACCATGAAGAAGAAACAGAAGACCATGTCCAGAAGCTGATTCAAGCATTTAGTCCTCATCACAATTTTGAGCCACTTAGTACAGAGGATATCAGGGAAACAGTGGACCAACAAGGACTGTCTCCTAGAAGCAAATACAAATTTTCTCCTAGAGTAACTAGGGGAAAAATCAAAACACATCAAACACCAGGAGGTAGATGATTAGCTCCCTAATTTGGAACACAAGGGGCATCAGAACCTTGGGGGCAATAGAGAGAATCAAATTTCTCAAGAAAATCCAAAAACTGTCCTTCATTTCCATCTTAGAGCCTTTTTTGGACAATTCTCATCTTCAAATATACAAACACCTGATTGGGATGCATGGTGCCTGGGCTAATCTAAATAGCAAAATTTGGATTTTTTGGGACTCAGACTATCAAGTCAAGACCATCTCTTCAGATGAACAGCAAGTCACAATGGAAGTGCAGCATGTTGAAGTAGCATCTCCTATCTTGATCACCATTGTATATGCAAAGTGCAGGCCTCATTTGAGAAAACCTTTATGGGAAGCCATGAAGGACATAGCTGAAATGCAGCTGCCTTGGTGTGTGGCAGGTGACTTTAATGTCATAGCTACTATGGAGGAAAAGTTAGGAGGGTTGCCTTATCAGATTCATAAAAGCTTTGAGTTTTTGCAAACCATTGAAGAATGTAACTTAATTGATCTGGGTTATTCTGGAGCCAAATTTACATGGTCTAATGGGAGATGTCAGCATGATAGGGTATACAAGAGACTAGATAGAGTTTTAGTCAATGATGGGTGGCTTCAAGTCTGTCCTCTCACTACTGTAGAGAATCTGTCCTCAGTAGGATCAGACCATTGTCCTCTTTTAGTCAAGATGACTGTCAGAGATCAAGCATCAACCAAATACTTTAAGTTTTTAGACTGTTGGGTGGATCATCCTGAGTTCATGCAAGTGGTGCAACAGGTGTGGGATCAGCCGGTACAAGGTAATCCCATGTGGGTGGTCCAACAGAAAATAAAGAAATTGACCCAGGAACTAAGCCAGTGGTCTAGAAGGGCATTTGGAGATATTCACATGAAGGCCAAGGAGTTTGAAGAGAAGCTGAAAGAATCTGAATCTAAACTGATTGAAGAAAACACTCAACAGGCTAGGGAGGAAGCCCAAAAACTTAAAGCAGAGTACATCAAATACATGAAGCTAGAAGAGTCCATCCTTAAACAGAAATCTCATATGCAATGGTTTAAGGATGGAGATGCCAACACCAAGTATTTCCATAGCCTGATGAGAGGCAAGAGAAGAAGACTTTTCCTTCACAAAATAAAAAATGAGCAAGGCAACTGGATACAGGGTGATGATGCCATTGCTGCTGAAGCATGTCTATTTTATGAGAACCTTTTCTCTAAGGGCACAGAATCATTCACAGAGGAAGATCTGGCTTGCATCCCCAACACAGTCACTGCAGAACAGAATCAGTCCCTTACTGACATGCCTGATTCAACAGAGATAAAGGAAATTGTCTTTTCCATGAATCCTTACAGTGCAGCTGGTCCTGATGGATTAAATGGGAATTTCTTTCATAAATGCTGGGAGATCATAAGTAAGGATATTATTCAGCTGATTCAATCCTTCTTCTCTGGACATGGTTTACCAAAATTCTTCACTCATGCCTGTTTGATCCTCCTACCAAAGGTTGAGTTCCCTAGCAAACTGTCAGAACTAAGACCTATAAGTCTTAGCACTTTCACAAGTAAGATCATCTCTAAGCTACTTTGCACAAGACTCTCCAATGTCCTACCTAACATCATTTCCTTGAACCAAAGTGGTTTTGTCAAAGGGAGATCAATTTCAGAAAACATTATGTTAGCTCAGGAATTTATGTCAAGCATCAAAAAACCAACTGTTGGAGGAAATGTGGCATTGAAGCTGGATATGGCTAAGGCCTATGACAGAGTTTCATGGGCATTTACATGCTGTATTCTGAGGAAAATGGGTTTCTCTGAAGTTTTCATTGACATGGTACTGAGAACACTTAACAACAATTGGTACTCAGTCATCATAAATGGTACCAGGCATGGCTTCTTCCACTCAACTAGAGGCTTGAAACAAGGAGACCCCCTTGCACCTGCTCTCTTTGTAATTGGAGCAGAATTCTTATCAAGAAAGCTGAATGCTTTGATCCAGGAACCTTTTTACAAGGGATTTTACATGGAGAAAAAGGGACCACAGATTAATCATCTTTCCTTTGCTGATGACATAATTATTTTCACCTCTGGGAGCAAAAAAACCCTTCAAGGCCTTATGCAAGTGTTACAATCCTATGAGAGGACAACTGGTCAATTGATCAACAGGGACAAGAGTTTTTTCCTCACTTCACCCCATGCTTTCCAAGCTACCATTGCCAGAATTCAAGGAATTACTTCATTCTCTCACAAAGAAGGCCCTGTCACTTATCTGGGATGTCCACTCTATTGTGGAAGGAAGAAGATCTCATACTTTTCTTCCTTGACTGAAAAAGTTTTGAACAAGACAAAAGGGTGGCAGGGTAAGATGTTAAGTCCTGGTGGAAGAGCAACCTTAATCAAATATGTGTTGCAATCACTTCCTATACACTTAATGTCAGCTGTATCTCCTCCCAAAACAACCTTAAATCATATCAACAAATATATGTTTGACTTCTTCTGGGGTACCAAGGATGAGAGGAACAAGTATCACTGGGCATCATGGAACAAACTTTCAGCACCCCAAGCTGAAGGAGGGGTGGGCTTCAGGAAACTAGAAGATGTATGTGCAGCCATGGAATACAAGCAATGGTGGACTCTGAGGGCCAAAGAGACACTGTGGGGAAAATTTCTTAAGGCTAAGTACTGTCAAAGATCCCACTTAATGTCAAAAAAGTGGGATTCAGGTCAGTCACAAACCTGGAAAAAACTCATGACTATCAAGGTCAAAGCTGACAAGTTCATCAAGTGGAGACTGCATTCTGGGGACTCTAGCTTCTGGTGGGATAACTGGCTAGGGATAGGCTCTCTTGCAAGTATGATGCCAGCTGGAGTATGGTATGGTAAAGCCCCTGTCAACAAATTCTGGACTGATGGAACATGGGACAGAGCTAAATTGCAACAAAAGGTGCCTGAGGAGCTCATCCAGATGATCATCAACACTGAAATCCAGAAGGATGTAACAAGATCAGATAGGCCTCTTTGGACATTGACTACAGCAGGTACCTTTACATGCTCTTCTGCTTGGCAAACAATTAGAGAATCAAAACCTTCCAGCTTCATTGATGCACATACATGGAACAAGAGGGTACCATTCAAGTGTTCCTTCCTGCTTTGGAGAGCCCTGAGACACAAGTTACCAACTGATGACAGGATCATTAAGTTTGGTCACCAGATAGTGTCTTCATGTGTTTGCTGCATTAAACCAGGATTTGAAACAGTTAACCATGTTCTATGTAATGGAGAACTGGCTATTAGAGTGTGGAAGGCATTCTCAGGCCCTTTAGGCATTTCAGTCAGTCAACAACAGCCACTGAGAAGTTTTTTGATGAAATGGTGGATGCACAGGTCTAAAAATGAAGCTGAGAGAATCATCTTACAATGTCTTCCAATACTTATCGCTTGGCATCTCTGGAAAAACAGATGTAGGAAAAAATATGGAAATAAGTCATCTTCTGGACTTAGGACTATACACTGCATCCTTGCAGATCTGAGACTCACTCTGAACCTGGCTATACCTGAGATTCAATGGCCCTTCTCCTATTTGGATCTCACTAACTTGGCAGGCCTCCTGAAACCTGTCAAAGTTAGCATTGAAGTGAAGTGGAACCCCCCTCTGGCTACCTTTGTCAAAATGAACACAGATGGAAGTGCCCTCTCTAACCCAGGCAAAGCTGGAGCTGGAGGAGTTCTAAGGAATGCTGAAGGGAATTTCATAACAGCTTTCTCTGTCCCTTTGGGAATTAATACAAACAACTATGCTGAAGCCTTTGCCATCAAGCATGGATTGGAGGTGTGTCTAACTCTGAATCAGTCAAAGGTTCTTGTTGAAACTGACTCAACCCTTTTGGTTATGTGGATCAGGAGAAAAACCCCACCCCCTTGGCAATTACACTCTCTAATTGAGAGTATCATTTTTCTTCAAAATAGTTTCCTTTCAGTTGAATTTGCCCACTGCTACAGAGAAGGTAACATAGTGGCAGACTCCTTGTCAAAGCTGAGTCATAAGTTGAGCACCCCAAAAGCTTTCACTACATTCCAAAGTCTTCCAGATTACATAAAAGGCCAAATCCTGTATGACAAAAAGGGAATTCCTAATTTCAGGATCAGGAAAACCAAAAGGCTGAGGCCTTCAGGATAACACCCTTGCCTCATGATGCCCCCCCCCCCCCCCACCCCTTATTTTCTCACTATTTGCTAATGCAGGTTTTTGTTTGAAAGAACATAAGAAAAATGCAGATTTTTGTTGGTAAATACAGTCATGTTTTTCTCAGGGTAAATGTCTCCTCTTTGAAGCATCTCATGTTTCTGATATGGATGCTGCCCCCTTGGAGGAGCCTCTACTCTCATTGGGGAGTATTGTCTCCTTATTTGGAGTCATCAGAACCTAATTTTTCACCAAAAAGCTGTCAGCTCCACTACCCAAACTGTCATCTCTGTGATAGTTTTTTCCCTAAGAGCAGGCTCATATGTCTTAAAGAGTCAACCCCACTGTCCAAATCAGTTAACTACCTCACTAACACTTCAACACTGCAGCCAACTCTTGACAGGTCCCTGGTGTGGTCTTTTTGCCTGCAGGCCAACTATAGGACCTGGCCCCTATTTTCACTAATTGTTTGCTCATGCAGCCTGACAGGTGGTGGAGTTTACAGGTCATAAACTTTGAAACGAGTATTAACTGGGGATCTGTCCTCATGTTCAGAAGAACAAATGTGCTCAATAAGCTCACAGTCCAATTGACAACTCATGAGACCTTGAAAGAGACTAGACATCAATGTCAATTTTATGCTGCACTGTCTGTTCTTCTGGGTACTCAACACAACTTTTCTCTTGAAGCAATGCATGGTCTGAACTTCAAGTCATGGTTGCTGTCCCTCTCTCTGATGATAGATGAATCACTAAGGCACCTCAATGTCATGGTCCTGTCTTGGAAGAATCTTAGGTGTTCCAGGAACTTTCCATTTGACACACAGAGAGATAATGCCTTGGTGATTACCACCCCTTGGTGGTACCTTCTTCTGGTCAAAGCAGACTCCTTTTCTCATCAAAAGTGTCCAACCCCACTGTCCAAAAATCCTTCCAGTCCAATGCAACATTATTTTAGTGAACCAAATTTTGACAGGCCAATAGGCAGGCTATTTAGTCTGCAAGTCTCCTATATGGTCTGGCCAATCTTTTTACTAACTCTCTGTTCTTGCAGCTTCTTATCTGGAGGAATTGGATAACTGTTGGCCACTTAGGCCAACAAGTAACATCTCTCTTCATGTTGGAACTGGAATTACACACAAACAGTAAAGAACCAGCTCTACTGGACAGTGCCCTGACTGTGTTGACTCTGACCTTGCTGTGGTTGCTGTCTAGGATGATCATGCCCCTGCTCAGGCTGAGATGGAGGCACTCAGTTAAGCAACTCCCAGTGAAGTTGCTAATGTTTCTCCATTCTGGAGCAAACTCAATCCAGGATCTTCCCTCCATAATGGTCCCAGTTCTACTCATCATCTTGCTGACTCAATGGTGCAGTTACCTCCTCTGTCTGCACAACTCCCTGAAACTGTTGAGAATTACTCATGTTCAGGGAAGTTGGAACTACAATGTGCTGAATAATTCAAGTGTGGTAGCCTGCTGCACTAAACTGGCTAGATTGATGGACAAAACAGCTACTCAAAACCAATGCAGCGACTGGTTCATAGTGTATACTGCCTGTGCTTGCTCTTTTCTGTCTCCATTGGAAGCCAAGAATGGCTCTGCTTCTCTTGCTGCAAACTGTCACAAAGAAGATGCAACTGCTGCCTTCATTTTTTGCTGGACAGGTACTCTCTTCATGTGGGCTATAGTTTACTCAAGCTACAGCCCATGTGAAGACTTGCTTACCTCCGTTTACACTCCTGCCCTGTTTCATATAGCTAGCATAATCATTTTTTGTAAAGGGAAAGTAACCCTCAAAACTGGTACTAGGCTCTCTTTGTACATAGGTTCATTAACCTATCCTAGACAAGTGAGGTGCTTCAAAGCTTCATCTGGATCCCTTTCCCCCCTAGAGGATTTAGACCACAATAGGTTGGAGGTAAGGTTCATGTCCCCCTCCATTTGTAATTATGTTTTATTGTTATTAATGAACAGGTCGGGGTCTATGCCTAACCCTGCATTGGAACAGCTAAGTGTGACCTAAAAAGCACAAGTAGCATGTTCTAGTGTGTGTTATAAAAAAAAAAAAAAAAAAAAAAAAAAAAAAAAAAAAAAACCCTAAACCCTAAACCCTAAACCCTAAACCCTAAACCCTAAACCCTAAACCCTAAACCCTAAACCCTAAACCCTAAACCCTAAACCCTAAACCCTAAACCCTAAACCCTAAACCCTAAACCCTAAACCCTAAACCCTAAACCCTAAACCCTAAACCCTAAACCCTAAACCCTAAACCCTAAACCCTAAACCCTAAACCCTAAACCCTAAACCCTAAACCCTAAACCCTAAACCCTAAACCCTAAACCCTAAACCCTAAACCCAAAACCCAAAACCCAAAACCCAAAACCCTAAACCCAAAACCCAAAACCCAAAACCCTAAACCCTAAACCCTAAACCCTAAACCCTAAACCCTAAACCCTAAACCCTAAACCCTAAAACCCTAAAACCCTAAAACCCTAAAACCCTAAAACCCTAAAACCCTAAAACCCTAAACCCTAAAACCCTAAACCCTAAAACCCTAAAACCCTAAACCCTAAACCCTAAACCCTAAACCCTAAACCCTAAACCCTAAACCCTAAACCCTAAACCCTAAACCCTAAACCCTAAACCCTAAACCCTAAACCCCAAACCCTAAACCCCAAACCCTAAACCCCAAACCCCAAAACCCCAAACCCCCAAAACCCCAAAACCCCCAAACCCCAAAACCCCTAAACCCCAAAACCCCTAAACCCTAAACCCTAAACTCTAAACCCTAAAACCCTAAAACCCAAACCCCAAACCCCAAACCCCAAACCCAAAACCCAACCCCAAAACCCAAAACCCAAAACCCAAAACCCTAAACCCTAAACCCTAAACCCTAAACCCAAAACCCAAAACCCCAAAACCCCAAACCCAAAACCCCAAAACCCCAAAACCCTAAAACCCTAAACCCCTAAACCCTAAACCCTAAACCCTAAACCCTAAACCCTAAACCCTAAACCCCAAACCCAAAACCCCAAACCCAAAACCCCAAACCCCAAACCCCAAACCCTAAACCCCAAACCCCAAACCCCAAACCCCAAACCCAAAACCCCAAACCCCAAACCCCAAACCCCAAACCCCAAACCCCAAACCCAAAACCCCAAAACCCCAAACCCCATCCACACACCATTTGTTCCACCCCCTCAAAAAATTTGACACGCGCCAGACAACGCGCCTATACGCGCCCCCGAGGGCGATTTTACTTCCCATGGCGCCACACGCGCCCCCTGACATCCCACGACCACCGGACCAGCCGGAAAATGATCGTCTCCCCATTTCTAATAATCCTACCGATTCAGTTTCCCCCATTCCATTAACGGTGACCACGAATTTCTCTCAAAGTGTGGAGGTCACCGTAGACGAGCTTACGCGCATGAAGGAAATCATTTCCCTCTTTGAAACTGGAAAGATTCAGCCTCGCGCACCATTTGGAGATGATTCAGCATCAGTTGATCTACCTCCCCTCCAAAATTCAGTTGATTCCATCTTGCCATTTGCAAGTTCCACCAAAATCGATTTGCCGAGAATCGCCTCCAAATCGCCCAGCAATCGCCTTCATCCCCAGGCACTCTCAGCCAATTATATGCAAGTCCCAGCTATTGGGGATTGTTACCCATCTCCTGATGAGCCTCCCCAACAAAATTCAGACCATTTGACCGGAGGAATCAGTTCAGGCGACTTTCAGACCATCGGAATTGGAACTCCGGCCAACCCCTCAGGTCAAACTGAACGAAATATGGAGGAGTACCCTCAGGCGCAGCTATCAGTTCCAAAAGCCCCAAATTCCAAGCATTCAATGGGATTTAATTTGGGAAATAGGGTTTCTCAGTCGCAGGTTTCCGGTGGACTGTTTCAGGCTAATCAGAAAAATCAGCAACCTCTGCAGAACACTCAGAATGGCTCAGGGAATCCAGAAGCTGAGGTAATCCATCTTGATTCCTTAATTCCTGATCAGATCATGCCTAAAAATACCCAGCACCCCCCTGTTAACTCCCTAATGGGCCTTACTTGTACTGAAAATGGAAAGAGTGAACGAATTATGATTCACCATGCTGATGGTCAGCTTTCAAGTCAAAAAGCTCCAGTTAACTCTGTCAATCCTGAATTTCACTACTCAAATAGGACCCCAGGCACTGTTTTATTGAGTAATGCCCCAGAAATTGGGCTATCCAATCCTAGAGATACTGTAAGCAATCAAGGCAATCTAATGGACCTAACTGCTACACCAAATGTCCATAATGATGTTATAGATAGGCCAGGTATCCCAGATGAAATCAACAGTGAGTCTAGGCCTCTTCCAACCAAAGGTAATGCACCACAAGATGTTGGTAAGGACTCCACTAGGCTTAAAGGCAATTCCAAGGGACCTCAGGTGATTGAGAATGCTGCTCTGATTAGCAAAGACCATGCCCAGTTCCCACCTCTTCCAGCAAAAACTGGGAATAATCCTAAATCTTCCCCAGCTTCTGATAGACTTAACCCCCCAGCTCCTAAATTCCAAACTATTCAAGAAGCTAAGTCTAACAAGCAGGCAGGTTGGGTACCCATTAAGCATCCTGTGTTTGATCCATCAGATGTTCCAGCACCCCCCTCAGTTGTCCCCACATATACCTCAAAACTCAGGTCTGTGGCTGTAGCAGAACCTGTTCTTCAGCTAGTTCCACCCAAAATGACCACCAAACAAGGATTCCCAGCAATTCTTTTTGACAGGAGTGATTTCACAGAAAAATTGGCTGACAAATGCAAGTTTACTCTCATAGGCAAGTTCCAGAATACTATGCCTAAGATGGACATCATAAGAAAGAGTCTGACTTCCCAACTACAGATAACAGGAACATGTAAGGTCACCCATTTTAATGCCACCCATGTTTATATAGATCTTGACAATGAAGTAGACCATACCACTGTGTTGGACAAGAAGAAAATATATATACAGGGTAGGCAGATGAGGTTGATAGTCTGGACTCCTACATTTAGGCCAGACCAGGAGACACCAATAGCACCAGTGTGGGTGAACCTACCCCATCTGCCCTGGCATTGCTACAAGATGGAAGTAGTTAGCAAATTGCTTGAACCAGTGGGTAGAGTGTTATTTTTTGATGCAGCAACAGTCCAAAAGACTAGGGGAAGCATGGCAAAGGTGAAGGTTGAAATTGATGTCACAAAACCAAGGCCACCCCATGTTTGGATGGGATTCCCACATGAAGAAGGAGATGTCTTTGGTGATGGGAGATGGCAGATTCTCCAGTTTGAAGATGTTCCTGAGTATTGTGAATATTGCAAACACCAGGGACACACTGTGAGTGTATGCAAAATCAAAATAAAGGATGATGAATATACTAGGAGGAGACAGGAGGACAGTCCTCAACAGAATAGGAATCAGCACTCAATTGCACAGGCCCAACAGAACATTGCATCAACCAGTGGCATCAAACCAAATCAGTCACTTGACCAGATTCAAGGTCATCAAATCCAGGACCCTGGGGTCTTCAATAGGCAAAGTCACAACAAACCTCAGCAATCCAAGCAGACCTCAGAGTGGCAGGTTCAAAAGAAGAAAAACACCAAGAAGAATGGGAAGAATCAGACTCAAAATCAGCAGCAAAATGCCTTTGCAGTCCTTCAAACAGAAGAGGACACAACTGATACTCTTAACACTGAAGCTGCTGTCTCTGGATTGGAAAAAGGAGGGGAGGATGAAATTGTCAGAGATCAGGATGCTCTTCACATGAAGCAGGACCAAGTTTCTGTGAAGGGAATGGTTGGACCCACTGGTGGTGATATGAATGCCCCTCTGCTGAGGAAGGGAGAAACCTCACTGGGGGGACAGGTTGGAACTGAGAAGCAGGTGACAGGAAACACCCAAGTTGAACCAGAAATACAACAGCATCAAACTCAAAAACACCACACCCTCAACACCTTTCCACAAGAGAATCCTGTGCATTATCAGAGGGAAGGAGAAACAGAAGGTGAAGATACAGAGCTTGCAAACAGGGGTAGTCATCAATCAGACAGAGAGCTGGAAGCAGACATACAAGAAGGCACTCCACTGATCAGGAAAAATAAGGGAAAAGCAATAGTGCAAGAACAAGAGCAAACTGCACCCAAGAACACCAAAAACTCAACACAGAAAACAAGAAAAAGAAAGAACACAAAACAGAAGAAAGTACCTCCTAAGCAAAACCAAAACTCAGTCCAGTCACCATACCCTCACTCCCATAATATGATATCCATAGACCCACAATGCATTGAACCACTTCAATCCAGTTTCAATAACCCTGAGCAAGAACAGGAAGCCACAGAATCAGAAGATGACTCAGATGATTTGGGTCTAAAACAGCTCCACAGATCCATTCAAAGAGCTGAAGAAGAGAAACAATGCATCCTTAACTCCCAGGCCCTTGAATTCAGTCAAGGAGATGACTACAGGGTAATCAACTCAGAAGATGAAAATGTAGCAGTCTACTTATCTGAATCAGAGGAGGAAGAGGAGCATGTCCACCAGCTCATCCAAGCTTTTGGCCCTCAGAACTTTAATCAACCAGGAAATGAAGAAATGCAAGATCTGATTGACCAACAGGGTCTGTCACCAAGGCAAAAATATCAATTCTCTCCTAGGGTCACTAGGGGGAGAACCAAGCCTGACCAAAGCTTTATATCTCCATGATCAGTGCTCTGATCTGGAATACTAGGGGTATTAGAACCCTTGGTGCAATAAACAGGATCAAAACCCTCAAAAAGCTCCACAAATTATCTTTCATAGCAGTTTTAGAGCCATTTCTTGACAACAGCCATCTCCAAACCTATAAGATCCTTTCTGGGATGTCAGAAGCCTGGACTAATCCAAATAGTAAGATCTGGCTTTTCTGGGATGCAGATCTCACAGTCAAGATAATTTCAGATGATGAGCAGCAAGTAACAGTGGAAATCCAACATGCTGAGTTTGGTGAGACGTGTAGGATCACAACTGTGTATGCCAAATGTAAGCCACATCTCAGGAGACCACTATGGCATACATTAAGAGACCTCAGTGAGATTGATATGCCTTGGTGCATAGCTGGGGATTTCAATGTTATCACCTCAATAGAAGAGAAGCTGGGGGGGCTACCTTATCAGATACAGAAAAGTTTTGACTTCATCCAAGTTATTGAAGATTGTCAACTTACAGACTTGGGGTTCACAGGAGCTAAATTCACCTGGTCCAATGGCAGATGCATGGAGCACAGAGTATGGAAGAGATTAGACAGAGCCTTTGTCAATGACAAGTGGCTTGACAAATGCCCAATGACAACAGTGGCAAACTTGTCTTCAATAGGCTCTGACCATTGCCCAATGCTGGTCACTATCAAGGCAAGGGAGGAAAATAAATCAAAATACTTCAAATTTCTTGATTGTTGGACCACTCATGCTGATTTTGATAGGGTGGTTCAACAGGCATGGAACACCACAGTCTCAGGCAACCCAGCTTGGGTAGTCCAACAGAAAATAAAAAAATTATCTAAAGCTCTTAGTGAATGGTCTAGAACTCAGTTTGGAGACATTCACCAAAGGGCAAGAGAGTTTGAAGAACAGTTGGAGCAGGCAGAACAGGCCTTGTTAGAGAGCAATTCTGAAGATTCAAGAATCCAGTTTCATAAGCTAAAAGCAGAATACATAGCTTACATGAAACTGGAACAATCCATTCTCAAACAAAAAGCTCATATGCAGTGGTTTAGGGAGGGAGACTCTAACACTAAATACTTCCACAGTTTGCTCAGAGGAAGAAGAAGAAGATTATTCTTACACAGAATCAGAAATGACAGAGGTGTTTGGGTGGAAGGGGATGCAGCCATAGCCTCTGAGGCATGCTCATTCTACCAGAGGCTCTTCTCCAAAGGAGATGAATCCTTCACAATGGAAGACCTAAGTTGCATTCCACAGGCCATCACAGAAGCAGACAATGAAATGTTAACCTCAATGCCTGAAGCTGAAGAAGTCAAACAAGTGGTTTTCTCAATGAACCCCCATAGTGCAGCTGGACCGGATGGACTGAATGGAACCTTTTACCAACATTGTTGGGAGATAGTCCAGCATGACATAGTTAAAATGGTGCAGGCCTTTTTCTGTGGCCAAAAGCTCACAAAATTCACTACTCATGCCTGTCTGGTTCTGCTCCCCAAAGTTCAGTTTCCCACAAAACTGACTGAACTTAGGCCCATCAGCCTCAGCAATTTCACCAGTAAAATTATCTCTAAACTCATGTGCAGGAGGCTGGCAGATATTTTACCTAGAATCATATCCACAAACCAGAGTGGCTTCATCAGAGGTAGATCCATTTCAGAAAATGTGATGCTGGCACAAGAAATAATAGCAGAGATTAAGAAGCCAAACATTGGGGGAAATGTGGCTCTCAAATTGGACATGGCAAAGGCTTATGACAGGGTGTCATGGCCTTTCATTTGCTGTGTCCTTAGGAGAATGGGCTTCTGTGAGATCTTCATTGACATGGTACTCAGAACACTGGATAACAACTGGTATTCAGTCATAGTGAATGGCACCAGACATGGCTTCTTCAACTCCACCAGGGGACTAAAACAAGGTGACCCTCTTGCTCCTGCCCTTTTTGTCTTAGGGGCAGAATTCCTGTCTAGGAAACTGAATATGCTGCATGAAGACCCAGCTTACAGAAACTTCTACATGGAGAAAAAAGGGCCAAGAGTCAACCACTTGGCCTTTGCTGATGACATCATTATATTTACTTCTGGGAGCAGAAGAACTCTTCAACAACTAATGAAAGTACTGAAGGAATATGAGGAGAAGACAGGGCAGCTTATTAACAAAGACAAGAGTTTCTTTGTCACATCCCCCCATGCCTTTCAAGCAACAATCGATAGGGTCATAGAGGAAACATCATTCTCTCATAAATCTGGACCCATTGAGTACCTAGGCTGTCCTTTATACATTGGGAGAAAGAGAATTCACTACTTTTCCCCTATGGTAGAAAAGGTGATTAGGAGAATAGGAGGGTGGCAGGGTAAGTTGTTGAGCCCAGGAGGCAGGGCAACACTTATCAGATATGTTCTTCAATCTCTTCCAATTCATATCATGTCTGCAGTCACTCCTCCAAAGACATCATTGAGGCAAATGAATAAGTTTATGGCTGATTTTTTCTGGGGAATAAAGGATGAGAAGTCTAAATACCATTGGGCCTCTTGGACATCTCTGTCTGCTCCTACTGCAGAGGGAGGCATTGGTTTCAGAAAACTGGAAGATATATGCACAGCAATGGAATATAAACAGTGGTGGACCTTGAGAACCAAGAATACTTTGTGGGGGGAATTTGTGAAGGCTAAGTACTGTCAAAGGTCCCACTTAATGTCCAAAAAGTGGGACACAGGTCAGTCCCAAAGCTGGAAGAGACTCATGACCAATAAACATCAAGTTGATAAGTTCATCAAATGGAGGATACAATCTGGTTCTTCAAGTTTTTGGTGGGATAATTGGCTTGGTACAGGTTGCCTTGCTTCTGAAGTGGCCTCAGGCAGAAGATATGGGAAAGTTAAAGTCAGTAGCTTCATCACAGAGGGGAAATGGGACAGGGGAAAGCTCCCAGTTGATCTTCCTGGCCACATCATCTCCAGAATCATCCAAGTGGAGTTCAACTATGATCCTAACAAGCCTGACCAGCCATTTTGGTCTCTCAGTCCAGAAGGTTCCTTCAGCTGCAGCTCAGCTTGGCAATCTATAAGGAAAGTCAGGCCTGCTACATTCATTGACATTCACACATGGAATAAAAAGGTACCTTTCAATAGCTCTTTTCTTTTATGGAGAGCCCTCAGGCAGAAATTGCCCACTGATGATAGAGTTAGTAGATTTGGACACAATATTGTGTCAACCTGTGTATGCTGCCTGCATCCTGCTTGTGAAGATACAGAACATATATTCAGCAGAGGGGCCTTGGCTGAAAGGGTCTGGAACCACTTCTCTTCTGCCCTAGGTTTTGTCTTTCATCAGCCAACAAGTCTCAGGTCCAAACTCATGCACTGGTGGTTGAAATCAGCTAGGAATGAAGCTCATAAAACTCTTGTTCATTGCCTCCCCATTTTGATCCCCTGGCATCTATGGAAAAATAGATGTAGCAAAAAATATGGGAATAAGTCCTCTTCTATGCTCAGAACTATTCACAGCATCACTGAAGACATTAAGCTCATTTTGCATAACTCCTTTCCTGGAATCAAATGGCCTAGTGTTCTTGCTGAAATTGTTCATCACACTGAATGTTTGAAACAAGTTAAGAAGAGTTTAGCAGTCACTTGGGAAGCTCCATCAGCAGGTTATTTCAAACTAAATACAGATGGTAGTGCCCTAAGTAACCCAGGTAAGGCAGGAGCTGGTGGAATAATAAGGGACTGTTCAGGTAACTTCAGGTCTGCCTTTGCTAACCCCTTAGGTATTCAGACCAATAATTTTGCTGAGGCACAGGGTATATTACAGGGAATGCAGTTATGTCTTCAACTTAATTACACTAAGCTGCTAGTCCACTCTGATTCTGCCCTAATGATTCAGTGGCTGAGTAAATCAGCAAAGCCCCCTTGGCACCTGCTTGGACTGATTGAGAACATCCAGAACCTACTCCCTCAGTTTGAGGACATCAGATTCTCTCACTGTTTCAGAGAGGCCAACACTGTGGCTGATTCTCTTTCTAAACTCAGCCATAAACTAACCTCACCCCAAGTCTTTCAGAATTTCATGGAATTACCTGACAGGATTAAGGGTCAGATAATATTAGACAGAAGAGGGGTCCCCAATTTCAGAATCAGGAAAACAAAAAAACTCAGTATCCCAGGATAGCAACACAGTCTGAACATCCCTTCCAATCCAAAAGTTTTCTCTATATGTATTTCTTTACCAGTGCAGACTCACAGAAAGTCAACCTTAATATCCACCCATTACTTTTTCTAAAACACTCTCCACATCACAAGTCAATTCTTGACAGATCAGTAGGTCTACCTCACAGTCTGCAGGTAGACTACATGATCTGGCCAATAATCTGGATCTGGTTTGTACTAACAGTTTGTTCATGCAGGTTTTTGCTGGGAGAGGCTACTGGAAAGGTACTAGGTATTGTCTGGTATTGCTACTGGATAGTACTAAGTATTTCCAAAACTGTCTGGCCCCACAACCCAAAATATCACTCTTGTGGTAACCATTTACCTAAATGCAGACATACTCTCCCAAAAGAGTCCTCCTCACAGTCCAAATCTCCCAAATATCCAAAACAAGTCATCATACCTGAACCAGTTTTTGACAGATCCTTAGGCTGGTCATCTAGTCTGCAGGCTAGCTCTAGGACCTGGCCTCTAATATTAAATTTTTTTGTGTTTTTGCAGGGTACCAGATGGTGGAGTTTGAAATCCTCAAACCTGGAGGACATTTTAACATTGCCTCTGGTTAGCTCCAATGAAAATCATGACTCAGAGCTCAGGCAGACAACTCAGTCCAAGTTCATGATCTGTTTGGCTGTTAAGAGGAAGGACAATCACCCTTGTGGTGTCCTTTGCTCTCCTAAATGCAGATCCACTCATTCAAAGAGTCAGCTCCACTGTCCAATCTCTCCCAAAAGTCCAGAACCAAAATCAAAGTCTAAACCAAATCTTGACAGCTTATTAGACTGGTTTTATGATCTGCAGATCAATCAAATGAGCTGGCCCCTTCTTTTTGTTAACTGTTTGCTATTGCAGCTTCTTACTTGGTGGACTTCAAGGGCCTCAAATTGTGAGGTCAACTTCAAGCTGGGGCAATTATGTTTACAAGGTCAATCTGGGACACTAAGTATACACTCCTATGTCTGCTTATTGGGACCCTCCTGGCATGACTGGCTACTGCTTTGGACTGCTAAAATGACTAGGCTGCTGCTGCTTCTGAGGCCTGCAGCAGAACTTCACTATAGGAAAAGCTATATTTGACTCTGATTCTGGTACATGGAAAGCTGCTCCATTCCATCATTTATGCTACTGCATCTGCTTTATGCAACCTCTCATGCTCCCTCTCTTCTGTCTCCACCAAAGGACAAGCATTGTTTTACAATAGATGGAACACACTGTATTACTCATGGTACACCTGAGGCTTTCTTCATAGCCGGAATGGTAAGCTGGATTGTACCAAACATCTGTATCCTGATTGACATCTCCACCAGTTTGCTGCTGATGTTGCCTAACACTGGAACTGGTCATAGCTTGGTTACTAAAGCATTGCTACTCTGTTACTCAGACTCTGGAAAGGAGCATTGTTCACTCGGGCTATCCACATTTCAAAGGACAGCTGGAGTGAAGAATTGCTTATTTCTCTTTTTTGTTAGCTTAGTCCTAACTTTTAGGCTAACTATCTTTTGTAAAGGGAAGAAAACTCTCACACAAGCCACTAGGCTTCACTTGTACATAGGCCTCATGGCCTACTTTAGAATTGTGAGGAGTTTAAATGTCTCATCTAGATCCCTTTCCCTTCATGTTAACTTAGATTTTTCTAGGTTGGAGGTAAGGTTTATGTCCCCCTCCTTTGTATTTTATATCTTAATAATGAACAGGTCGGGGTCTATGCCTAACCCTGCATTGGAACAACTAAGTGGGTCCTGAAAAGCACACTTAGCATGTTCTAATGGTTTTAAAAAAAAAAAAAAAAAAAAAAAAACCCCAAACCCCAAACCCTAAACCCTAAACCCTAAACCCTAAACCCCAAACCCCTAAACCCCAAACCCCTAAACCCTAAACCCCAAAACCCCAAAACCCCTAAACCCCAAACCCCAAACCCCAAACCCCCAACCCCAAACCCCAAAACCCCAAAACCCCAAACCCCAAACCCCAAACCCCAAACCCCAAACCCCAAACCCCAAAACCCCAAACCCCAAACCCCAAACCCCAAACCCCAAACCCCAAACCCCAAAACCCAAACCCCAAACCCTAAACCCTAAACCCTAAACCCTAAACCCTAAACCCTAAACCCTAAAAAACCCTAAACCCTAAACCCTAAACCAAAAACCCTAAACCCTAAACCCTAAACCCTAAACCCTAAACCCTAAACCCTAAACCCTAAACCCTAAAACCCTAAACCCTAAACCCTAAACCCCAAACCCCAAACCCCAAACCCTAAACCCTAAAACCCTAAAACCCTAAAAACCCTAAACCCTAAACCCTAAACCCTAAACCCTAAACCCTAAACCCGAAACCCCTAACCCCTAACCCGAAACCCCTAAACCCTAAACCCTAAACCCCAAACCCTAAAACCCTAAAAACCCTAAACCCTAAACCCCAAACCCCAAACCCCAAACCCCAAACCCCAAACCCTAAACCCTAAACCCTAAATCCTAAACCCTAAACCCTAAACCCTAAACCCTAAACCCTAAACCCTAAACCCCGATCCACACATCATTAGCCGAAAATATTTTTTCAAAATTTGTACGCGCCTGCACGCGCCCGACAAGGGCGAATTTGACTCCCATGGCGCCACACGCGCCTCCTGATCCTAGACGACCACCTGACCTATCGGAAAATGTTGGCCAACCTTCTAATATCCCCTCCACCGAATCAGTTTCCCCCAATCAACAACAGGAGACCACGAATTTGAATCGAGGTGTGGAGGTCTCCGTCGAAGCTTTCACGCGCCTGAAGGAAATCATTTCCCTGTTCGAATCTGGATTGATTCGACCAGGCGCACCAATCAGAGATGAATCAGCACCCCTTGATCCATCTATGGTCCAAAATTCAACTGATTTCATCTTGCCATTTGGAAGATCTATCGAATTCGATTCTGCGAGAATCGCCTCTGAATCGCCCAACCGTCGCCCGCAAATTCAGGTCACTTCTGGCTTTTCCTCTCAAGGGACAAGGATTGGGGATTGTTCCCTGTTGTGTGATGCATCTCCTCACCAAAATTCAGTTCAGTTGGGTGGTGGAATCAACTCCGGCGAACCTCAGAATAAAGCAACCGGAGCTCCGACCATGGCAATTGGTCGAACTGAACGAAATAATGAAGCCCATCATCAGGCGCACCTCTTAGTAGCAAAAGCCCCAAATTTAATTGCACCATCGGAATTTAATTTGTCAACAAGGGTTCCAGTTTCACAGTTCATCGGAAGTCAATCTCAGGCAGACCGGAAAACTCAGGAAACACTTCAGCATGTTCAGAACAGCTCAGGGAACACAGAAAATGAGGTAATTCACTTAGACTCTCTGCCTCTTGATCAGATCAGCCCTGAAACAAGCTTAACTCCCCCAGTTAACCCTGTAGTGGGCCCTACTCTGTCTGAAAATGTGCGACCTGAACGAATAATAGTTCAGGATGCTGATGTGAACCTTTCAGACCCAAAAGCCCCAATTAGCTTGTCCACTACAGAATTTAATTTGGAAAAAAGACCCTCAGTTACTGTTTCATCCCCTGGAACCCTTGAAACTGTTTTGCCCAACTCTGGGGCAATTGCTGGCAATCAGGGGGTGGAAACAAAGCTTAGGAGTGTATCAGAGGATCCAATGGCTAACAAAAGCCTTCAGGAAACTCCTAAGGCAGTTAATGGCAATGGGAGATCACCCTCCCCTGGAGAGTTTGTGACTAAGGACCATCCTAAGCCCAATCTCCTTCCAGCTCCTTTGCCAGGGCCTCAGGTGAATGCAAAAGGGCCCTATAATAAGCAAGACCAGAGTCAATTCCCTCCTTTACCTGTTAAAGCAGGCAACCAGCTTAATGCTAGCACCAGTAAGCCTTCAGGTTGGACTCCTATGAAACAACCAACCTTTGATCCCAAAGCAGTCCCAGCATCTCCCACAGTGACACCAACTTACACATCAAAGCTCAAAGCTATAGCATCTGATGAGCCTGTGATTAATTTAGTTGCTCCCAAAATCACTACCAAACAGGGCTTTCCAGCTGTTCTGTTTGACAGGAATGACTTCCTGGATAAACTTGCTAACAAATGCAAGTTCACCATCATAGGCAAATTCCAAAACACCATGCCCAAAATGGACATCATCAGGAAAAGTCTAACATCTCAGCTCCAAATTTCTGGGACATGCAAAGTGTCACACTTTAATGCCACACATGTCTACATAGATTTAGACAATGAAATTGACCACACTACTGTTCTGGATAAAAGGAAAATCTACATTCAGGGTAGACAAATGAGGTTGATAACCTGGACCCCAACATTTAGGCCAGATCAGGAAACACCCATAGCCCCAGTTTGGGTCAATTTGCCACACTTACCTTGGCACTGTTATACTATGGAAGTGATCAGCAAATTGCTGGAACCAGTTGGAAGGGTCCTGTTCTTTGATGCTGCCACTATACAAAAGACAAGAGGTAGCATGGCAAAGGTGAAGGTGGAGATTGATGTTACCAAACCAAGACCCCCTCATGTCTGGATGGGATTTCCTCAAGAGGAAGGAGATGTCTTTGGAGATGGAAGATGGCAAGCTTTACAGTTTGAAGATGTTCCTGAGTACTGCGACTACTGCAAGCATCAAGGACACTATCTAGGAACATGCAAAGTCAAAATGAGGGATGATGATTATAGAAGGAGGCAAGAAGATAATCAGAAGATACAGCAACCTCAGGGGCCAGTTGATCTAAGCTCACAGAAAAAGGCACCTAACAATGGCACCTCAGATTTATCAAATGGGCAAAAACAGCTTCAGCAGGCTAGTCAGCAAAAGGAAAATACCACCAAACAACCTATCAACAGAGAGAATCAGCCTCAGCAACATTCAGAATGGCAAGTGCAAAGAAGGAAAAATTACAAAGCTCCAAACAAAAGACAGACTCAGATGCACCAGAACAACACTTTTGCAATCTTAGAAGAAGACACAGGACATCCTAACAGTCTCATCCAGGGTACTAAATCTGTACCAGATCAATCTGAGATGGAACAAGGGGATCATGCTTATGCAGCAGTTGTGGGTACTAAGTTAACTTCTCATCAGAAGCAGGTTGCAACCTCAGCAAAGGGGATGGTTGGAAGCATTAAGCAGACCTCCCTAATGAAGAGAGGGGAATCTTCTAAGGGGGACAGGATGGAAACAACAGAAAACAAGAGAAAGGAAGTTGGCCAAGTGCAACCTGAGAGCACAGGCCCCAGACAGGAACAGACCAAAGTCCCTACAGATAAAGAGCAACATCCAGATGGCAAGAATAAGGAGGATGACCATGAAGAAGTGGCACATAGAGAATTACAGACACCAAGAGCAGCACAGACAGAGGAAGCTATTGAAATCAATTCAGACTCAATGGAAGGTACTCCCTTGATCAGGAAGAACAAAGGAAAAGAAATAGTTAGTGACAGTGAACCAGTCCAACAATCTACATCAAAAAAGCAGTCTAAGAAGCCAGCCAAAAAAAAGAAAAAAAGTCAGACAAAAATCCAAATCAGGCACAGAAAACAGTCAGTCCAGTCACCATACCCACATTCTAACAACATGGTCTCAGTGGACCCTCAATGCATAGAACCCATCCAAACCCAGCTAAATGACCCAGACCCAGAAGATCAGGATCAATCTGATTATGATGATGAAGGTGATGAGCTAGGCCTAAGGAATCTACATTCAGTAATACAGAGAGCTGAAGAGGAGAAACAATGTGCAATGAATAACCAAGTGTTAGAATTCAGCCAAGAAGATGATTACAGGGTCGTCAATTCAGAGGATGAACATGCAGGCATTAATCTTTCTGAATCAGAAGAGGAAGACTCTCATGCCCAGCAGCTGATCCATGCCTTTGGTCCTCAGCATTATGAGCAGGACCAAATAGGTGAGGAGGATCTGCAAGTTATGATGGAACAACAGGGCCTATCCCCTGGACAGCAGTACCAGTTTTCTCCCAGGGTGACTAGGAGGAAATCCAAAAAAGACCAAGTGCTGAAGTCTCCATGATTAGTACACTAATATGGAACACTAGGGGCATTAGGACCCTAGGAGCAATTGATAGGATCAGGACTCTCAAGAAGCTTCAGAAACTTTCCTTCATAGCAGTTTTAGAGCCTTTTTTGGATGCAAGTCATCTTCAAAATTTCAAATTGTTAACAGGAATGGATGGTGCCTTCTCCAACCAAAATAGCAAGATCTGGCTGTTTTGGGAACAAGATTTCACAGCCAAGGTGATAATTGAAGATGAACAGCAAGTTACTCTAGAGCTTCAGCATGTTGAGATTGGTGAATGCTATTGGATCACTATAGTATATGCCAAATGTAAACCATATCTAAGAAAGCCATTATGGGATGCAATCAGAAGCCTGAATATTACAGACAAACCTTGGTGCATAGCTGGTGACTTTAATGTCATCAGCTCCACAGAGGAGAAATTAGGAGGTCTCCCATACCAGATACAAAAAAGCTTTGAGTTTCTCCAAGTCATTGAAGATTGCCAACTAATTGATTTGGGATACTCAGGAGCTAAGTTTACATGGTCTAATGGCAGATGCATGAATCAGAGAGTCTGGAAAAGGCTAGACAGGGTTATGGTAAATGATGAGTGGTTGCAAAAATGTCCTTTGACCACAGTGACTAATCTCTCATCAATTGGCTCTGATCACTGCCCTATGTTGGTGACCATGAAGACAAGGCCAGAAAACAGCACCAGATACTTCAAATTTCTGGACTGCTGGACCACTCATGCTGACTTCATTTCAGTGGTCCAACAGGCCTGGAGTACTGAAGTAAGAGGTAACCCCATGTGGATAGTGCAACAGAAGATCAAGGTTCTCTCCAATACCCTTAGCAGATGGTCCAGGCACACCTTTGGGGACATTCACCAGAAGGCTAGAGAATATGAAGAGCAGGTAACAAAAGCTGAACAAGAACTAATGCAAGATAACACTGAAGCATCAAGAACTCAATTTCATAGAATCAAGGCTGAATACATCAGTTATATGAAGCTGGAGCAATCAGTCCTTAAGCAAAAAGCACACATGCAGTGGTTCAGAGAGGGGGATGCCAACACCAAGTATTTTCACACTTTGATGAGAGGGAGGAGAAGAAGGCTGTTCTTACACAGAATCAGAGATGACAGAGGGGTTTGGATAGAAGGAGATGAAGCCATTGCCTCAGAAGCTTGCTCCTTCTACCAACACTTATTCACCAAAGGAAATGAGTCCTTCAGTTTGGAGGATCTTGACTGTATACCCCAGTGTGTTGAAGAAGGAGACAATCAACTCCTCACTGCCATGCCTGATGCAGAAGAGATTAAAGCAGTTGTATTCTCAATGAATCCTCATAGCTCAGCTGGACCAGATGGCCTGAGTGGCACCTTTTTCCAATATTGCTGGGAAGTGATTCAGGAAGATATGGTCAGAATGGTTCAAGCCTTTTTCTGTGGTCAGAAACTCCCCAGGTTCTTTACTCACGCCTGTCTGGTCTTACTACCCAAGGTTCAATGCCCAACCAAGCTGTCTGAGTTGAGACCAATCAGTCTCAGCAACTTCACAAGTAAGATAATCTCAAAACTGATGTGTACTAGACTAGCAGGCATTCTTCCTAAAATCATATCTCTAAATCAGAGTGGGTTTATAAAGGGAAGGTCAATATCTGAAAATGTAATGTTAGCCCAGGAAATAATAGCTGACATTAAGAAGCCCAACTTGGGAGGTAATGTGGCTCTGAAACTTGACATGGCAAAGGCCTATGACAGGGTGTCATGGTCTTTCATATGCAATGTGCTCAGGAAAATGGGGTTCAGTGAGATGTTCATAGACATGGTTCTCAGAACTCTTGACAATAACTGGTACTCAGTAATCATCAATGGCACAAGACATGGATTCTTTAGCTCAACTAGAGGGCTAAAACAGGGTGACCCTCTAGCCCCTGCTTTGTTTGTATTGGGAGCTGAATTTCTCTCCAGAAAATTAAATGAATTGCATGATCTGCCTTCTTACAAAGGTTTTTACATGGAAGGAAAAGGGCCAAGGATCAATCATCTAGCCTTTGCTGATGATATAATCATTTTCACATCAGGAAGCAAGTACACCCTCCAGCAATTGATGCTAGTTCTCAAGCTATATGAAACCAGGACAGGGCAGCTGATCAATAAAGAGAAAAGTTTCTTTATCACTTCTCCACATGCATTTCAGGCTACCATCCAAAGAATTGAAGAAATCACTGCCTTCTCATGCAAGCAGGGCCCTATCAACTACTTAGGGTGTCCAGTGTATAGTGGGAGGAAAAGAATTCACTATTTTTCTCCCATGGTGGAAAAGGTAACTAACAAGATTGGGGGCTGGCATGGCAAGATGCTGAGCCCAGGAGGAAGAGCCACTTTAATCAAATATGTGCTACAATCTATACCAGTACACTTGGTTACAGCTATCACTCCACCAAAAACAACCCTGAAGCTGATAACCAAGTATCTGGCAGACTTCTTTTGGGGCATCAAAGATGAAAAGCTCAAGTACCATTGGGCATCATGGAAATCTTTGTCAGTTCCTAATGCAGAAGGTGGAGTTGGATTCAGAAGAATAGAAGATGTTTGCAAGACAATGCAGTATAAACAATGGTGGATTCTTAGGACCAAAGATACATTATGGGGCCAGTTCCTTAGGTCCAAATATTGTCAAAGATCCCACCTCATGTCAAAAAAGTGGGATACTGGTAACTCCCCAAGCTGGAAAATCCTTATGACAATCAAGAAGAAGGCTGATAGATTGATCAGATGGAGGATTCACTCTGGGTCATGTAGTTTCTGGTGGGACAACTGGTTAGGGACAGGCAATTTGGCAACAGAGCTAGCTCCAGGAAGGAGATATGGTAAAGTTCAAGTGATGAAATTTATCACAGAGGGAAGATGGGACAGGAATAAGCTCAGGATGGTAGTCCCAGAATCAGTGGTGGCCAGAATTGTTCAAGTGGAAATCAACTATGATGCAGCAAAACCTGATTCTCCTATATGGTCCCTCAGCTCAGATGGAGGATTCAATTGCAAGTCAGCATGGCACAGTATCAGGGAGGCCCAACCAGCAACCTTCATTGAGGCTCACACCTGGCACAAGCAGGTACCATTTAATAGCTCTTTCTTACTCTGGAGAGCTCTCAGGAATAAGCTCCCAACAGATGACAGAGTGATCAAATTTGGCCACTGTCTTGTGTCATCCTGTGTGTGCTGTATAGAACCCAAATGTGAGAATGTTGACCATGTCTTTAGTAGTGGAGCCTTAGCATTCAAAGTCTGGAATTTTTTCTCAGCTCCTCTTGGATTCAATATTCAGCACCCTGTCTCCCTAAGGTCCAGATTAATGCATTGGTGGTTAAGACCAGCCAAAAATGCAGCACATCAAATTCTGATCCACTGTCTCCCCATTCTCATTCCATGGCACCTTTGGAAGAATAGATGCAATAAAAAGTATGGCAATAAGGCTTCATCTTTAATCAGAACTCTGCATAACATCACAGAAGACCTCAAACTCATTCTCTTCAACTCCTTTCCTGAGCTCGAATGGCAAAAGAATTTTATTGAGATTGCCTGCTATGCTGAAAGACTGCAGCAAGTGAAAAGAAGCAAGGCAGTAACCTGGGAAGCACCACCACCTGAATTTGTCAAACTCAACACAGATGGTAGTGCTCTAAACAATCCGGGGAAAGCAGGGGCAGGTGGGGTTATCAGAAACAGCTTAGGGTCCTTCATAGCTGCTTTTGTCTCCCCCCTAGGCACTCAGACCAATAATTATGCTGAGGCTCAGGGCATTCTTCAGGGTATGCAGCTCTGTCTCCACCTAGGTCTTCTTAAAGTGCTTGTTCAGACTGATTCTGCACTTATGGTGCATTGGTTAAACAGATCAGCTACCCCCCCTTGGCATTTGTTTAACATGATTTGCAAAATCCAGGACCTGGTAACCCAGTTTAATGATATCAGGTTTGGACACTGCTATAGAGAGGAGAATATGGTAGCTGATTCCCTTTCAAAGCTTAGTCATACACTGACAACTCCTAGGACCTTTCAGAATTTCATGGAACTACCAAACAAAATAAAGGGACAGTTGTTGTTAGATAAGAAAGGAATGCCTAACTTCAGAGTCAGGAAGACAAAGAAGCTAAGGCACCCCTGATGCCCCTCCCAGTTATAGTAGACCCTACAATCCAAATTCCCCAAGTCCAAGGAAACTCTCAGTACAAAATGACATATACTCTGGTCTGCAGACTTTCATTTTCTCAAAAGAGTCAGCCTACTGTCCAAAGCTCACACTCTCCAAAATATACAACCATATACCACCCTTTCATTGACAGAACTTTGAGGATGCTTTACTGTCTGCAGGCTACTCAAATGCTCTGGCCCATATTTTTTCTTAACTCTATGCTTGTGCAGCTATGCAGGTGGAGCATAATGAAGATCTCAGGCCCTGAGGCTACTTGTCAGGAGCCCATGAAGTTTCTGCTTCCTCTTGGCCAATTCTGGCTTCAAGTAATATTGGTGGTGACACAGTATCATAAATGGATTGCTCTGCTCCCTATGCTACCTGTAGTTAGGAAAAATTTGAGCAATAAGCAAAGGTTTTGGTACTCTCTGATTAGTCTGGGTGTCATTTCAACTAGGTTGCTTCTGTCTAAACAAGCAGCTGAGTTTGAAAATGACACATTTGTTAGCTATTATCAGCCTGGAAATACTCTCATGTGCAAATCCATGCAACAATGCAGACTCATAATAATCACAAAGTCAGCTTCTTTGTCCAAATTAACTCCTTGGCAAATGCACTTAACATACCCCAAATCATTTCTTCACAGACCTGTAGCTGTGCTTCACTGTCTGCAAGTACACTACATGGTTTGGCCAAGCTTAACTGACTGGGTGTTAATGCAGACTTGCAGGAGGAGGAGTTGGTCTGAGGACAACATCAAGGAGGGGCTATACTGGTTTTTTCCAGGATTCATAGCCTATTTTTCTAAATGCAGACTCAACTCCCTAAAAGGGTCAGCCTCATTGTCAAACATACCCCAAGGTCCAAAAAATTGCATCAATAAAAAGCCAATCCTTGACAAGACATGTGGGGTGCTTCACAGTCTGCAAGCATATCATGTGTCTTGGCCCCCAAGTTTACCTAACTGTTTGCTCATGCAGCTTTGCAGGAGGAAGAAGGCAAACTGGGAGAATAGTCTATCCCATTTGCCCTTGAAGTTTACATCTAATGAATATGGTCCTCTGACCTACTGTGTATGGTTGTGGATCACAGAACATGCTGCTTCCTGGAGAAAGTTCACAATGCTCCCTCTCTTCTGTCATGTAGCAAGTGAGCTTGGACATATTTTTCCCCAGGACAAGCAGAAACAGTCCTCCTTGGGCCCCTTCCTAGGATTGCCTTCAAACACCAATTTTGGGAAACATTACTTTACTTCTAGGATCTGTTCAAGTCTGCACTTGTCTGTTCAATGTTGCCTGAGCTCACTGGCCAACTGGGCAATACAGTTAGTCCCTCCATTTTGCTACTGGGAATCAATGGAAAAGGAGAACACCCTTGAGCCAAGCTTGCCTCTGTTTCTGCTAAGACTTAATGATGGCTGCACTGACCTGATTAAATCAGGAATCCTACACCTGAGGCTCAGGTTCACACATGCTCAGCAAGTGCACAACTGGCTGGGAATATATCAGGTTCCCATGCTGCTCCTGTTGCTGGTTCCTTTCCAATCTCATTTGGGCTACCCACAACTGCCAACACCCTTAACCATTGTCCTTGGGTGTACTCTACTGAAAGACACTTTGATCCAGCTTTTTCTGCCTTCTGCCTGTTCCTTTGGTAATGGAAAAGGCACACAGAACTTGTGCCTGCTGACCTGTACTGAAGGAATTGAAGCTGAAGACCTGGTCTGCTTGTTGTCCATCTCCATTAGGATGCTGATGCTGACCTCCAATACTGGAAAGTTCCATAGCATGTCTCTGCAAGCACTGATGCTTGACTACTCTGCTTCTGGAAATGAGCACTCTTCAACCTGGATATCCTCATCTTACAGGATAGCTGGAGTGAAGACTTCCTCACCTCCTTTCACTTTTGTTAGTATAGTTCTACTTGGTAGGCTAACTATTTTTTGTAAAGGGAAGAAAACTCTCACACAAGCCTCTTGGCTCTTGTATATAGGTGCTAGCACCTACCTTAGATCTGTGAGGAGTCTAATTGGTACATCTAGACCCCTTTCCCTTAAAGATGACTTAGACTTTTCTAGACTGGAGGTAAGGTTTATGTCCCCCTCTTTGTACTTATGTTTTATAATAATGGACAGGTCGGGGTCTATGCCTAACCCTGCATTGGAACAATTAAGTGTGACCTGAAAAGCACACTTAGTTTGTTCTAGTGGTTTTTTTTTTTAAAAAAAAAAAAAAAAAAACCCTAAACCCTAAACCCTAAACCCAAAACCCAAAACCCTAAAACCCAAAAACCCTAAAACCCTAAACCCTAAACCCTAAACCCTAAACCCCAAACCCTAATCCCCTAAACCATAAACCCTAAACCCCAACCCCTAAACCCCAACCCCCAACCCCTAAACCCTAAACCCTAAACCCTAAACCCCAACCCCTAAACCCCAACCCCTAAACCCTAAACCCCAACCCCTAAACCCCAACCCCTAAACCCCTAAACCCCAACCCCTAAACCCCAACCCCTAAACCCTAAACCCTAAACCCTAAACCCTAAACCCCAAAACCCCAAAACCCCAAAACCCCTAAACCCCAAACCCTAAACCCCAACCCCTAAACCCCTAAACCCTAAAACCCTAAAACCCTAAACCCTAAACCCTAAACCCTAAACCCTAAACCCTAAACCCTTCTTGACAAAATTCTGAATTTTGATTTTTTGAACAGTCCGCACCTTCAGAATGCACGAAATACCTGATTTTTCAAAAAACTGAGTACTAGCCCATTTTTCTTTACAACGCCTACCTCATTTTTATATGTTCGCTATAGAACGTGCAAACTATCCCTTTTTATAGCATTTCTTGACAAAATTTTGAATTTTCATTTTTTTAACAGTCCGCCCTTTCAGAAAGCACGAAATACCAGATTTTTCAAAAAACTGAGTACTAGCCCATTTTTCTTTACAACGCCTACCTCTTTTTTATATGTTCGCTATAGAAAGTGCAAACTATCCCTTTTTATAGCATTTCTTGGCAAAATTTTGAATTTTCATTTTTTGAACAGTCCGCACCTTCAGAATACACGAAATACCAGATTTTTCAAAAAACTGAGTACTAGCCCATTTTTCAAAAAACTGAGTACTGTGGTACTGTGGAACTCTGGTACTCTAGTACTGTAGTACTCTGGTACTGTGGTACTCTAGTACTGTGGTACTGTGGTACTGTGATACTGTGGTACTGTGGTACTGTATTACTGTGGTACTCATGTACTGTGGTACTGTGGTACTCAAGTACTGTGGTACTTTGGTACTCTAGTACTGTGGTACTCTAGTACTGTGGTACTGTGGTACTGTGGTACTCTGGTACTTTGGTACTGTGGTACTCTGGTACTGTGGTACTCTGGTACTCTGGTACTGTGGTACTTTAATACTGTAGTACTGTGGTACTCTGGTACTGTGGTACTCTGGTACTCTGGTACTGTGGTACTCTGATACTAGCCCGAAATACCAGATTTTTAAAAAAATTGATTACTAGCCCATTTTTCTTTACAACGCCTACCTCTTTTTCATATGTTCGCTATAGAAAGTGCAAACTATCTCTTTTTATAGCATTTGTTGACAAAATTTTGAATTTTTATTTTTTGAACAGTCCGCCCTTTTTTTCAAAAAACTGAGTACTAGCCCATTTTTCTTTACAACGCCTAACTCTTTTTTATATTTTCGCTATAAAAAGTGCAAACTATCCGTTTTTATAGCATTTCTTGACAAAATTTTGAATTTTCATTTTTTGAACAGTCCGCCTTTTCAGAAAGCACGAAATACAAGATTTTTCAAAAATCTGAGTACTAGCCCATTTTTCTTTACAACGCCAACCTCTTTTTTATATGTTCGCTATAGAATGTGCAAACTATCCCTTTTTATATTATTTCTTGACAAAATTTTGAATTTTCATTTTTTGAACAGTCCGCCCTTTCAAAATGCACGAAATACCAGATTTTTTAAAAAACTGAGTACTAGCCCATTTTTCTTTACAACGCCTACCTCTTTTTTATATGTTCGCTATAGAAAGTGCAAACTATCCGTTTTTATAGCATTTTTTGACAAAATTTTGAATTTTCATTTTTTGAACAGTCCGCACCTTCAGAATGCACGAAATACCAGATTTTTCAAAAAACTGAGTACTAGCCCATTTTTCTTTACAACGACTACCTCTTTTTTATATGTTCGGTATATAAAGTGGAAACTATCCCTTTTTATAGCATTTCTTGACAAAATTTTGAATTTTCATTTTTTGAACAGTCCGCCCTTTCAGAAAGGACGAAATACCAGATTTTTCAAAAAACTGAGTACTAGCCCATTTTTCTTTACAACGCCTACCTCTTTTTTATATGTTCGCTATAGAAAGTGCAAACTATCCATTTTTATAGCATTTCTTGACAAAATTTTGAATTTTCATTTTTTGAACAGTCCGCACCTTCAGAATGCACGAAATACCAGATTTTTCAAAAAACTGAGTACTAGCCCATTTTTCTTTACAACGCCTAACTCTTTTTTATATGTTCGCTATAGAAAGTGCAAACTATCCGTTTTTATAGCATTTCTTGACAAAATTTTGAATTTTCATTTTTTGAACAGTCCGCCCTTTCAGAAAGCACGAAATACCAGATTTTTCAAAAAACTGAGTACTAGCCCATTTTTCTTTACAACGCCTACCTCATTTTTATATGTTCGCTATAGAACGTGCAAACTATCCCTTTTTATATTATTTCTTGACAAAATTTTGAATTTTCATTTTTTGAACAGTCCGCCCTTTCAGAATGCACGAAATACCAGATTTTTCAAAAAACTGAGTACTAGCCCATTTTTCTTTACAACGCCTACCTCTTTTTTATATGTTCGCTATAGAAAGTGCAAACTATCCGTTTTTATAGCATTTCTTGACAAAATTTTGAATTTTCATTTTTTGAACAGTCCGCACCTTCAGAATGCACGAAATACCAGATTTTTCAAAAAACTGAGTACTAGCCCATTTTTCTTTACAACGCCTACCTCTTTTTTATATGTTCGCTATATAAAGTTGAAACTATCCCTTTTTATAGCATTTCTTGACAAAATTTTGAATTTTCATTTTTTGAACAGTCCGCCCTTTCAGAAAGGACGAAATACCAGATTTTTCCAAAAACTGAGTACTAGCCCATTTTTCTTTACAACGCCTACCTCTTTTTTATATGTTCGCTATAGAAAGTGCAAAATATCCCTTTTTATAGCATTTCTTGACAAAATTCTGAATTTTGATTTTTTGAACAGTCCGCACCTTCAGAATGCACGAAATACCAGATTTTTCAAAAAACTGAGTACTAGCCCATTTTTCTTTACAACGCCTACCTCATTTTTATATGTTCGCTATAGAACGTGCAAACTATCCCTTTTTATAGCATTTCTTGACAAAATTTTGAATTTTCATTTTTTGAACAGTCCGCCCTTTCAGAAAGCACGAAATACCAGATTTTTCAAAAAACTGAGTACTAGCCCATTTTTCTTTACAACGCCTACCTCTTTTTTATATGTTCGCTATAGAAAGTGCAAACTATCCCTTTTTATAGCATTTCTTGACAAAATTTTGAATTTTCATTTTTTGAACAGTCCGCACCTTCAGAATACACGAAATACCAAATTTTTCAAAAAACTGAGTACTAGCCCATTTTTCAAAAAACTGAGTACTGTGGTACTGTGGAACTCTGGTACTCTGGTACTGTGGTACTCTGGTACTGTGGTACTCTGGTACTGTGGTACTGTGGTACTCTAGTACTGTGGTACTGTGGTACTGTGATACTGTGGTACTGTGGTACTGTATTACTGTGGTACTCTGGTACTGTGGTACTGTGGTACTCAAGTACTATGGTACTGTGGTACTGTGGTACTGTGGTACTTTGGTACTCTAGTACTGTGGTACTGTGGTACTGTGGTACTGTGGTACTGTGGTACTCTAGTACTGTGGTACTGTGGTACTCTGGTACTGTGGTACTCTGGTACTTTGGTACTGTGGTACTCTGGTACTGTGGTACTCTGGTACTCTGGTACTGTGGTACTTTAATACTGTAGTACTGTGGTACTCTGGTACTGTGGTACTCTGGTACTCTGGTACTGTGGTACTCTGATACTAGCCCGAAATACCAGATTTTTAAAAAAATTGATTACTAGCCCATTTTTCTTTACAACGCCTACCTCTTTTTCATATGTTCGCTATAGAAAGTGCAAACTATCTCTTTTTATAGCATTTGTTGACAAAATTTTGAATTTTTATTTTTTGAACAGTCCGCCCTTTTTTTCAAAAAACTGAGTACTAGCCCATTTTTCTTTACAACGCCTAACTCTTTTTTATATTTTCGCTATAAAAAGTGCAAACTATCCGTTTTTATAGCATTTCTTGACAAAATTTTGAATTTTCATTTTTTGAACAGTCCGCCTTTTCAGAAAGCACGAAATACAAGATTTTTCAAAAATCTGAGTACTAGCCCATTTTTCTTTACAACGCCTACCTCTTTTTCATATGTTCGCTATAGAAAGTGCAAACTATCTCTTTTTATAGCATTTGTTGACAAAATTTTGAATTTTTATTTTTTGAACAGTCCGCCCTTTTTTTCAAAAAACTGAGTACTAGCCCATTTTTCTTTACAACGCCTAACTCTTTTTTATATTTTCGCTATAAAAAGTGCAAACTATCCGTTTTTATAGCATTTCTTGACAAAATTTTGAATTTTCATTTTTTGAACAGTCCGCCTTTTCAGAAAGCACGAAATACAAGATTTTTCAAAAATCTGAGTACTAGCCCATTTTTCTTTACAACGTCAACCTCTTTTTTATATGTTCGCTATAGAATGTGCAAACTATCCCTTTTTATATTATTTCTTGACAAAATTTTGAATTTTCATTTTTTGAACAGTCCGCCCTTTCAAAATGCACGAAATACCAGATTTTTTAAAAAACTGAGTACTAGCCCATTTTTCTTTACAACGCCTACCTCTTTTTTATATGTTCGCTATAGAAAGTGCAAACTATCCGTTTTTATAGCATTTTTTGACAAAATTTTGAATTTTCATTTTTTGAACAGTCCGCACCTTCAGAATGCACGAAATACCAGATTTTTCAAAAAACTGAGTACTAGCCCATTTTTCTTTACAACGCCTACCTCTTTTTTATATGTTCGGTATATAAAGTGGAAACTATCCCTTTTTATAGCATTTCTTGACAAAATTTTGAATTTTCATTTTTTGAACAGTCCGCCCTTTCAGAAAGGACGAAATACCAGATTTTTCAAAAAACTGAGTACTAGCCCATTTTTCTTTACAACGCCTACCTCTTTTTTATATGTTCGCTATAGAAAGTGCAAACTATCCATTTTTATAGCATTTCTTGACAATATTTTGAATTTTCATTTTTTGAACAGTCCGCACCTTCAGAATGCACGAAATACCAGATTTTTCAAAAAACTGAGTACTAGCCCATTTTTCTTTACAACGCCTACCTCATTTTTATATGTTCGCTATAGAACGTGCAAACTATCCCTTTTTATATTATTTCTTGACAAAATTTTGAATTTTCATTTTTTGAACAGTCCGCCCTTTCAGAATGCACGAAATACCAGATTTTTCAAAAAACTGAGTACTAGCCCATTTTTCTTTACAACGCCTACCTCTTTTTTATATGTTCGCTATAGAAAGTGCAAACTATCCGTTTTTATAGCATTTCTTGACAAAATTTTGAATTTTCATTTTTTGAACAGTCCGCACCTTCAGAATGCACGAAATACCAGATTTTTCAAAAAACTTAGTACTAGCCCATTTTTCTTTACAACGCCTACCTCTTTTTTATATGTTCGCTATATAAAGTTGAAACTATCCCTTTTTATAGCATTTCTTGACAAAATTTTGAATTTTCATTTTTTGAACAGTCCGCCCTTTCAGAAAAGACGAAATACCAGATTTTTCCAAAAACTGAGTACTAGCCCATTTTTCTTTACAACGCCTACCTCTTTTTTATATGTTCGCTATAGAAAGTGCAAAATATCCCTTTTTATAGCATTTCTTGACAAAATTCTGAATTTTGATTTTTTGAACAGTCCGCACCTTCAGAATGCACGAAATACCAGATTTTTCAAAAAACTGAGTACTAGCCCATTTTTCTTTACAACGCCTACCTCATTTTTATATGTTCGCTATAGAACGTGCAAACTATCCCTTTTTATAGCATTTCTTGACAAAATTTTGAATTTTCATTTTTTGAACAGTCCGCCCTTTCAGAAAGCACGAAATACCAGATTTTTCAAAAAACTGAGTACTAGCCCATTTTTCTTTACAACGCCTACCTCTTTTTTATATGTTCGCTATAGAAAGTGCAAACTATCCCTTTTTATAGCATTTCTTGACAAAATTTTGAATTTTCATTTTTTGAACAGTCCGCACCTTCAGAATACACGAAATACCAAATTTTTCAAAAAACTGAGTACTAGCCCATTTTTCAAAAAACTGAGTACTGTGGTACTGTGGAACTCTGGTACTCTAGTACTGTAGTACTCTGGTACTGTGGTACTCTGGTACTGTGGTACTGTGGTACTGTGGTACTCTGGTACTGTGGTACTGTGGTACTCTAGTACTGTGGTACTGTGGTACTGTGATACTGTGGTACTGTGGTACTGTATTACTGTGGTACTCTGGTACTGTGGTACTGTGGTACTCAAGTACTATGGTACTGTGGTACTGTGGTACTGTGGTACTTTGGTACTCTAGTACTGTGGTACTCTGGTACTGTGGTACTGTGGTACTGTGGTACTCTAGTACTGTGGTACTGTGGTACTCTGGTACTGTGGTACTCTGGTACTTTGGTACTGTGGTACTCTGGTACTGTGGTACTCTGGTACTCTGGTACTGTGGTACTTTAATACTGTAGTACTGTGGTACTCTGGTACTGTGGTACTCTGGTACTCTGGTACTGTGGTACTCTGATACTAGCCCGAAATACCAGATTTTTAAAAAAATTGATTACTAGCCCATTTTTCTTTACAACGCCTACCTCTTTTTCATATGTTCGCTATAGAAAGTGCAAACTATCTCTTTTTATAGCATTTGTTGACAAAATTTTGAATTTTTATTTTTTGAACAGTCCGCCCTTTTTTTCAAAAAACTGAGTACTAGCCCATTTTTCTTTACAACGCCTAACTCTTTTTTAAATGTTCGCTATAGAAAGTGCAAACTATCCGTTTTTATAGCATTTCTTGACAAAATTTTGAATTTTCATTTTTTGAACAGTCCGCCCTTTCAGAAAGCACGAAATACCAGATTTTTCAAAAAACTGAGTACTAGCCCATTTTTCTTTACAACGCCTACCTCTTTTTTATATGTTCGCTATAGAATGTGCAAACTATCCCTTTTTATATTATTTCTTGACAAAATTTTGAATTTTCATTTTTTGAACAGTTCGCCCTTTCAAAATGCACGAAATACCAGATTTTTCAAAAAACTGAGTACTAGCCCATTTTTCTTTACAACGCCTACCTCTTTTTTATATGTTCGGTATATAAAGTGGAAACTATCCCTTTTTATAGCATTTCTTGACAAAATTTTGAATTTTCATTTTTTGAACAGTCCGCCCTTTCAGAAAGGACGAAATACCAGATTTTTCCAAAAACTGAGTACTAGTCCATTTTTCTTTACAACGCCTACCTCTTTTTTATATGTTCGCTATAGAAAGTGCAAAATATCCCTTTTTATAGCATTTCTTGACAAAATTCTGAATTTTCATTTTTTGAACAGTCCGCACCTTCAGAATGCACGAAATACCAGATTTTTCAAAAAACTGAGTACTAGCCCATTTTTCTTTACAACGCCTACCTCTTTTTTATATGTTCGCTATAGAACGTGCAAACTATCCCTTTTTATAACATTTCTTGACAAAATTTTGAATTTTCATTTTTTGAACAGTCCGCCCTTTCAGAAAGGACGAAATACCAGATTTTTTCAAAAACTGAGTACTTGCCCATTTTTCTTTACAACGCCTACCTCTTTTTTATATGTTCGCTATAGAAAGTGCAAAATATCCCTTTTTATAGCATTTCTTGACAAAATTCTGAATTTTGATTTTTTGAACAGTCCGCACCTTCAGAATGCACGAAATACCAGATTTTTCAAAAAACTGAGTACTAGCCCATTTTTCTTTACAACGCCTACCTCATTTTTATATGTTCGCTATAGAACGTGCAAACTATCCCTTTTTATAGCATTTCTTGACAAAATTTTGAATTTTCATTTTTTGAACAGTCCGCCCTTTCAGAAAGCACGAAATACCAGATTTTTCAAAAAAACTGAGTACTAGCCCATTTTTCTTTACAACGCCTACCTCTTTTTTATATATTCGCTATAGAAAGTGCAAACTATCCGTTTTTATAGCATTTCTTGACAAAATTTTGAATTTTCATTTTTTGAACAGTCCGCCCTTTCAGAAAGCACGAAATACCAGATTTTTTAAAAAACTGAGTACTAGCCCATTTTTCTTTACAACGCCTACCTCTTTTTTATATGTTCGCTATAGAACGTGCAAACTATCCCTTTTTATATTATTTCTTGACAAAATTTTGAATTTTCATTTTTTGAACAGTCCGCCCTTTCAGAATGCACGAAATACCAGATTTTTCAAAAAACTGAGTACTAGCCCATTTTTCTTTACAACGCCTACCTCTTTTTTATATGTTCGCTATAGAAAGTGCAAACTATCCGTTTTTATAGCATTTCTTGACAAAATTTTGAATTTTCATTTTTTGAACAGTCCGCACCTTCAGAATGCATGAAATACCAGATTTTTCAAAAAACTGAGTACTAGCCCATTTTTCAAAAAACTGAGTACTGTGGTACTGTGGAACTCTGGTACTCTAGTACTGTAGTACTCTGGTACTGTGGTACTGTGGTACTCTAGTACTGTGGTACTGTGGTACTGTGATACTGTGGTACTGTGGTACTCTGGTACTGTGGTACTCTAGTACTGTGGTACTGTGGTACTGTGATACTGTGGTACTGTGGTACTCTGGTACTGTGGTACTGTGGTACTCAAGTACTGTGGTACTGTGGTACTGTGGTACTTTGGTACTCTGGTACTGTGGTACTCTGGTACCACAGTACTAGAGTACCAGAGTACCACAGTACCAGAGTACCACAGTACCAGAGTACCACAGTATCACAGTACCACAGTACCACAGTACTAGAGTACCACAGTACCACAGTACCAGAGTACTACAGTACTAGAGTACCAGAGTTCCACAGTACCACAGTACTCAGTTTTTTGAAAAATGGGCTAGTACTCAGTTTTTTGAAAAATCTGGTATTTCATGCATTCTGAAGGTGCGGACTGTTCAAAAAATGAAAATTCAAAATTTTGTCAAGAAATGCTATAAAAACGGATAGTTTGCACTTTCTATAGCGAACATATAAAAAAGAGGTAGGCGTTGTAAAGAAAAATGGGCTAGTACTCAGTTTTTTGAAAAATCTGGTATTTCGTGCATTCTGAAAGGGCGGACTGTTCAAAAAATGAAAATTCAAAATTTTGTCAAGAAATAATATAAAAAGGGATAGTTTGCACGTTCTATAGCGAACATATAAAAAAGAGGTAGGCGTTGTAAAGAAAAATGGGCTAGTACTCAGTTTTTTAAAAAATCTGGTATTTCGTGCTTTCTGAAAGGGCGGACTGTTCAAAAAATGAAAATTCAAAATTTTGTCAAGAAATGCTATAAAAACGGATAGTTTGCACTTTCTATAGCGAATATATAAAAAAGAGGTAGGCGTTGTAAAGAAAAATGGGCTAGTACTCAGTTTTTTTGAAAAATCTGGTATTTCGTGCTTTCTGAAAGGGCGGACTGTTCAAAAAATGAAAATTCAAAATTTTGTCAAGAAATGCTATAAAAAGGGATAGTTTGCACGTTCTATAGCGAGCATATAAAAAAGAGGTAGGCGTTGTAAAGAAAAATGGGCTAGTACTCAGTTTTTTGAAAAATCTGGTATTTCGTGCATTCTGAAGGTGCGGACTGTTCAAAAAATGAAAATTCAGAATTTTGTCAAGAAATGCTATAAAAAGGGATATTTTGCACTTTCTATAGCGAACATATAAAAAAGAGGTAGGCGTTGTAAAGAAAAATGGACTAGTACTCAGTTTTTGGAAAAATCTGGTATTTCGTCCTTTCTGAAAGGGCGGACTGTTCAAAAAATGAAAATTCAAAATTTTGTCAAGAAATGCTATAAAAAGGGATAGTTTCCACTTTATATACCGAACATATAAAAAAGAGCTAGGCGTTGTAAAGAAAAATGGGCTAGTACTCAGTTTTTTGAAAAATCTGGTATTTCGTGCATTTTGAAAGGGCGAACTGTTCAAAAAATGAAAATTCAAAATTTTGTCAAGAAATAATATAAAAAGGGATAGTTTGCACATTCTATAGCGAACATATAAAAAAGAGGTAGGCGTTGTAAAGAAAAATGGGCTAGTACTCAGTTTTTTGAAAAATCTGGTATTTCGTACTTTCTGAAAGGGCGGACTGTTCAAAAAATGAAAATTCAAAATTTTGTCAAGAAATGCTATAAAAACGGATAGTTTGCACTTTCTATAGCGAACATATAAAAAAGAGTTAGGCGTTGTAAAGAAAAATGGGCTAGTACTCAGTTTTTTGAAAAAAAGGGCGGACTGTTCAAAAAATAAAAATTCAAAATTTTGTCAACAAATGCTATAAAAAGAGATAGTTTGCACTTTCTATAGCGAACATATGAAAAAGAGGTAGGCGTTGTAAAGAAAAATGGGCTAGTAATCAATTTTTTTAAAAATCTGGTATTTCGGGCTAGTATCAGAGTACCACAGTACCAGAGTACCAGAGTACCACAGTACCAGAGTACCACAGTACTACAGTATTAAAGTACCACAGTACCAGAGTACCAGAGTACCACAGTACCAGAGTACCACAGTACCAAAGTACCAGAGTACCACAGTACCAGAGTACCACAGTACCACAGTACTAGAGTACCACAGTACCACAGTACCACAGTACTAGAGTACCAAAGTACCACAGTACCACAGTACCACAGTACCATAGTACTTGAGTACCACAGTACCACAGTACCAGAGTACCACAGTAATACAGTACCACAGTACCACAGTATCACAGTACCACAGTACCACAGTACTAGAGTACCACAGTACCACAGTACCAGAGTACCACAGTACCAGAGTACCACAGTACCAGAGTACTACAGTACTAGAGTACCAGAGTTCCACAGTACCACAGTACTCAGTTTTTTGAAAAATGGGCTAGTACTCAGTTTTTTGAAAAATTTGGTATTTCGTGTATTCTGAAGGTGCGGACTGTTCAAAAAATGAAAATTCAAAATTTTGTCAAGAAATGCTATAAAAAGGGATAGTTTGCACTTTCTATAGCGAACATATAAAAAAGAGGTAGGCGTTGTAAAGAAAAATGGGCTAGTACTCAGTTTTTTGAAAAATCTGGTATTTCGTGCTTTCTGAAAAGGCGGACTGTTCAAAAAATGAAAATTCAAAATTTTGTCAAGAAATGCTATAAAAAGGGATAGTTTGCACGTTCTATAGCGAACATATAAAAATGAGGTAGGCGTTGTAAAGAAAAATGGGCTAGTACTCAGTTTTTTGAAAAATCTGGTATTTCGTGCATTCTGAAGGTGCGGACTGTTCAAAAAATCAAAATTCAGAATTTTGTCAAGAAATGCTATAAAAAGGGATATTTTGCACTTTCTATAGCGAACATATAAAAAAGAGGTAGGCGTTGTAAAGAAAAATGGGCTAGTACTCAGTTTTTGAAAAAATCTGGTATTTCGTCCTTTCTGAAAGGGCGGACTGTTCAAAAAATGAAAATTCAAAATTTTGTCAAGAAATGCTATAAAAAGGGATAGTTTCATCTTTATATAGCGAACATATAAAAAAGAGGTAGGCGTTGTAAAGAAAAATGGGCTAGTACTCAGTTTTTTGAAAAATCTGGTATTTCGTGCATTCTGAAGGTGCGGACTGTTCAAAAAATGAAAATTCAAAATTTTGTCAAGAAATGCTATAAAAACGGATAGTTTGCACTTTCTATAGCGAACATATAAAAAAGAGGTAGGCGTTGTAAAGAAAAATGGGCTAGTACTCAGTTTTTTGAAAAATCTGGTATTTCGTGCATTCTGAAAGGGCGGACTGTTCAAAAAATAAAAATTCAAAATTTTGTCAAGAAATAATATAAAAAGGGATAGTTTGCACGTTCTATAGCGAACATATAAAAATGAGGTAGGCGTTGTAAAGAAAAATGGGCTAGTACTCAGTTTTTTGAAAAATCTGGTATTTCGTGCTTTCTGAAAGGGCGGACTGTTCAAAAAATGAAAATTCAAAATTTTGTCAAGAAATGCTATAAAAACGGATAGTTTGCACTTTCTATAGCGAACATATAAAAAAGAGTTAGGCGTTGTAAAGAAAAATGGGCTAGTACTCAGTTTTTTGAAAAATCTGGTATTTCGTGCATTCTGAAGGTGCGGACTGTTCAAAAAATGAAAATTCAAAATTTTGTCAAGAAATGCTATAAAAAGGGATAGTTTGCACTTTCTATAGCGAACATATAAAAAAGAGGTAGGCGTTGTAAAGAAAAATGGGCTAGTACTCAGTTTTTTGAAAAATCTGGTATTTCGTCCTTTCTGAAAGGGCGGACTGTTCAAAAAATGAAAATTCAAAATTTTGTCAAGAAATGCTATAAAAAGGGATAGTTTCCACTTTATATACCGAACATATAAAAAAGAGGTAGGCGTTGTAAAGAAAAATGGGCTAGTACTCAGTTTTTTGAAAAATCTGGTATTTCGTGCATTCTGAAGGTGCGGACTGTTCAAAAAATGAAAATTCAAAATTTTGTCAAAAAATGCTATAAAAACGGATAGTTTGCACTTTCTATAGCGAACATATAAAAAAGAGGTAGGCGTTGTAAAGAAAAATGGGCTAGTACTCAGTTTTTTAAAAAATCTGGTATTTCGTGCATTTTGAAAGGGCGGACTGTTCAAAAAATGAAAATTCAAAATTTTGTCAAGAAATAATATAAAAAGGGATAGTTTGCACATTCTATAGCGAACATATAAAAAAGAGGTAGGCGTTGTAAAGAAAAATGGGCTAGTACTCAGATTTTTGAAAAATCTTGTATTTCGTGCTTTCAGAAAGGGCGGACTGTTCAAAAAATGAAAATTCAAAATTTTGTCAAGAAATGCTATAAAAACGGATAGTTTGCACTTTTTATAGCGAAAATATAAAAAAGAGTTAGGCGTTGTAAAGAAAAATGGGCTAGTACTCAGTTTTTTGAAAAAAAGGGCGGACTGTTCAAAAAATAAAAATTCAAAATTTTGTCAACAAATGCTATAAAAAGAGATAGTTTGCACTTTCTATAGCGAACATATGAAAAAGAGGTAGGCGTTGTAAAGAAAAATGGGCTAGTAATAAATTTTTTTAAAAATCTGGTATTTCGGGCTAGTATCAGAGTACCACAGTACCAGAGTACCAGAGTACCACAGTACCAGAGTACCACAGTACTACAGTATTAAAGTACCACAGTACCAGAGTACCAGAGTACCACAGTACCAGAGTACCACAGTACCAAAGTACCAGAGTACCACAGTACCACAGTACCACAGTACTAGAGTACCAAAGTACCATAGTACCACAGTACCACAGTACCACAGTACTTGAGTACCACAGTACCACAGTACATGAGTACCACAGTAATACAGTACCACAGTACCACAGTATCACAGTACCACAGTACCACAGTACTAGAGTACCACAGTACCAGAGTACTACAGTACTAGAGTACCAGAGTTCCACAGTACCACAGTACTCAGTTTTTTGAAAAATGGGCTAGTACTCAGTTTTTTGAAAAATCTGGTATTTCGTGTATTCTGAAGGTGCGGACTGTTCAAAAAATGAAAATTCAAAATTTTGTCAAGAAATGCTATAAAAAGGGATAGTTTGCACTTTCTATAGCGAACATATAAAAAAGAGGTAGGCGTTGTAAAGAAAAATGGGCTAGTACTCAGTTTTTTGAAAAATCTGGTATTTCGTGCTTTCTGAAAGGGCGGACTGTTAAAAAAATGAAAATTCAAAATTTTGTCAAGAAATGCTATAAAAAGGGATAGTTTGCACGTTCTATAGCGAACATATAAAAATGAGGTAGGCGTTGTAAAGAAAAATGGGCTAGTACTCAGTTTTTTGAAAAATCTGGTATTTCGTGCATTCTGAAGGTGCGTACTGTTCAAAAAATCAAAATTCAGAATTTTGTCAAGAAATGCTATAAAAAGGGATATTTTGCACTTTCTATAGCGAACATATAAAAAAGAGGTAGGCGTTGTAAAGAAAAATGGGCTAGTACTCAGTTTTTGGAAAAATCTGGTATTTCGTCCTTTCTGAAAGGGCGGACTGTTCAAAAAATGAAAATTCAAAATTTTGTCAAGAAATGCTATAAAAAGGGATAGTTTCAACTTTATATAGCGAACATATAAAAAAGAGGTAGGAGTTGTAAAGAAAAATGGGCTAGTACTCAGTTTTTTGAAAAATCTGGTATTTCGTGCATTCTGAAGGTGCGGACTGTTCAAAAAATGAAAATTCAAAATTTTGTCAAGAAATGCTATAAAAACGGATAGTTTGCACTTTCTATAGCGAACATATAAAAAAGAGGTAGGCGTTGTAAAGAAAAATGGGCTAGTACTCAGTTTTTTGAAAAATCTGGTATTTCGTGCATTCTGAAGGTGCGGACTGTTAAAAAAATCAAAATTCAAAATTTTGTCAAGAAATGCTATAAAAAGAGATATTTTGAACTTTTTATAGCGAACATATAAAAAAGAGGTAGGCGTTGTAAAGAAAAATGGACTAGTACTCAGTTTTTTGAAAAATCTGGTATTTCGTGCTTTCTGAAAGGGCGGACTGTTCAAAAAATAAAAATTCAAAATTTTGTCAACAAATGCTATAAAAAGAGATAGTTTGCACTTTCTATAGCGAACATATGAAAAAGAGGTAGGCGTTGTAAAGAAAAATGGGCTAGTAATCAATTTTTTTAAAAATCTGGTATTTCGGGCTAGTATCAGAGTACCATAGTACCAGATTACCAGAGTACCACAGTACTACAGTATTAAAGTACCACAGTACCAGAGTACAAGAGTACCACAGTACCAGAGTACCACAGTACCAAAGTACCAGAGTACCACAGTACCAGAGTACCACAGTACCACAGTACTAGAGTACCAGAGTACCACAGTACCAGAGTACCACAGTACCACAGTACTAGAGTACCACAGTACCACAGTACCAGAGTACCACAGTACCATAGTACCACAGTACTAGAGTACCAAAGTACCACAGTACCACAGTACCACAGTACCACAGTACTTGAGTACCACAGTACCACAGTACCAGAGTACCACAGTACTACAGTACCACAGTACCACAGTATCACAGTACCACAGTACTAGAGTACCACAGTACCACAGTACCAGAGTACCACAGTACCAGAGTACTACAGTACTAGAGTACCAGAGTTCCACAGTACCACAGTACTCAGTTTTTTGAAAAATGGGCTAGTACTCAGTTTTTTGAAAAATCTGGTATTTCGTGTATTCTGAAGGTGCGGACTATTCAAAAAATGAAAATTCAAAATTTTGTCAAGAAATGCTATAAAAAGGGATAGTTTCCACTTTATATAGCGAACATATAAAAAAGAGGTAGGCGTTGTAAAGAAAAATGGGCTAGTAATCAGTTTTTTGAAAAATCTGGTATATCGTGCATTCTGAAGGTGCGGACTGTTCAAAAAATGAAAATTCAAAATTTTGTCAAGAAATGCTATAAAAACGGATAGTTTGCACTTTCTATAGCGAACATATAAAAAAGAGGTAGGCGTTGTAAAGAAAAATGGGCTAGTACTCAGTTTTTTGAAAAATCTGGTATTTCGTGCATTCTGAAAGGGCGGACTGTTCAAAAAATGAAAATTCAAAATTTTGTCAAGAAATAATATAAAAAGGGATAGTTTGCACGTTCTATAGCGAACATATAAAAATGAGGTAGGCGTTGTAAAGAAAAATGGGCTAGTACTCAGTTTTTTGAAAAATCTGGTATTTCGTGCTTTCTGAAAGGGCGGACTGTTCAAAAAATGAAAATTCAAAATTTTGTCAAGAAATGCTATAAAAACGGATAGTTTGCACTTTCTATAGCGAACATATAAAAAAGAGTTAGGCGTTGTAAAGAAAAATGGGCTAGTACTCAGTTTTTTGAAAAAAAGGGCGGACTGTTCAAAAAATAAAAATTCAAAATTTTGTCAACAAATGCTATAAAAAGAGATAGTTTGCACTTTCTATAGCGAACATATGAAAAAGAGGTAGGCGTTGTAAAGAAAAATGGGCTAGTAATCAATTTTTTTAAAAATCTGGTATTTCGGGCTAGTATCAGAGTACCACAGTACCAGAGTACCAGAGTACCACAGTACCAGAGTACCACAGTACTACAGTATTAAAGTACCACAGTACCAGAGTACCAGAGTACCACAGTACTAGAGTACCACAGTACCAAAGTACCAGAGTACCACAGTACTAGAGTACAACAGTACCACAGTACCACAGTACCACAGTACCAGAGTACCACAGTACTAGAGTACCAAAGTACCATAGTACCACAGTACCACAGTACCACAGTACTTGAGTACCACAGTACCACAGTACCAGAGTACCACAGTAATACAGTACCACAGTACCACAGTATCACAGTACCACAGTACCACAGTACTAGAGTACCACAGTACCACAGTACCAGAGTACCACAGTACCAGAGTACTACAGTACTAGAGTACCAGAGTTCCACAGTACCACAGTACTCAGTTTTTTGAAAAATCTTGTATTTCGTGCTTTCTGAAAGGGCGGACTGTTCAAAAAATGAAAATTCAAAATTTTGTCAAGAAATGCTATAAAAACGGATAGTTTGCACTTTCTATAGCGAACATATAAAAAACAGGTAGGCGTTGTAAAGAAAAATGGGCTAGTACTCAGTTTTTTGAAAAATCTGGTATTTCGTGCATTCTGAAAGGGCGGACTGTTCAAAAAATGAAAATTCAAAATTTTGTCAAGAAATAATATAAAAAGGGATAGTTTGCACGTTCTATAGCGAACATATAAAAATGAGGTAGGCGTTGTAAAGAAAAATGGGCTAGTACTCAGTTTTTTGAAAAATCTGGTATTTCGTGCTTTCTGAAGGTGCGGACTGTTCAAAAAATGAAAATTCAAAATTTTGTCAAGAAATGCTATAAAAACGGATAGTTTGCACTTTCTATAGCGAACATATAAAAAAGAGTTAGGCGTTGTAAAGAAAAATGGGCTAGTACTCAGTTTTTTGAAAAATCTGGTATTTCGTGCATTCTGAAAGGTGCGGACTGTTCAAAAAATGAAAATTCAAAATTTTGTCAAGAAATGCTATAAAAAGGGAGAGTTTGCACTTTCTATAGCGAACATATAAAAAAGAGGTAGGCGTTGTAAAGAAAAATGGGCTAGTACTCAGTTTTTTGAAAAATCTGGTATTTCGTGCTTTCTGAAAGGGCGGACTGTTCAAAAAATGAAAATTCAAAATTTTGTCAAGAAATGCTATAAAAAGGGATAGTTTGCACGTTCTATAGCGAACATATAAAAATGAGGTAGGCGTTGTAAAGAAAAATGGGCTAGTACTCAGTTTTTTGAAAAATCTGGTATTTCGTGCATTCTAAAGGTGCGGACTGTATAAAAAAATCAAAATTCAGAATTTTGTCAAGAAATACTATAAAAAGGGATATTTTGCACTTTCTATAGCGAACATATAAAAAAGAGGTAGGCGTTGTAAAGAAAAATGGGCTAGTACTCAGTTGTTGGAAAAATCTGGTATTTCGTCCTTTCTGAAAGGGCGGACTGTTCAAAAAATGAAAATTCAAAATTTTGTCAAGAAATGCTATAAAAAGGGATAGTTTCCACTTTATATAGCGAACATATAAAAAAGAGGTAGGCGTTGTAAAGAAAAATGGGCTAGTACTCAGTTTTTTGAAAAATCTGGTATTTCGTGCATTCTGAAGGTGCGGACTGTTCAAAAAATGAAAATTCAAAATTTTGTCAAGAAATGCTATAAAAACGGATAGTTTGCACTTTCTATAGCGAACATATAAAAAAGAGTTGGCGTTGTAAAGAAAAATGGACTAGTACTCAGTTTTTTGAAAAATCTGGTATTTCGTGCATTCTGAAGGTGCGGACTGTTCAAAAAATAAAAATTAAAATTTTGTCAAGAAATGCTATAAAAAGGGATAGTTTACACTTTCTATAGCGAACATATAAAAAAGAGGTAGGCGTTGTAAAGAAAAATGGGCTAGTACTCAGTTTTTTGAAAAATCTGGTATTTCGTGCATTCTGAAGGTGCGGACTGTTCAAAAAATCAAAATTCAGAATTTTGTCAAGAAATGCTATAAAAAGGGATATTTTGCACTTTCTATAGCGAACATATAAAAAAGAGGTAGGCGTTGTAAAGAAAAATGGGCTAGTACTCAGTTTTTTGAAAAATCTTGTATTTCGTGCTTTCTGAAGGTGCGGACTGTTCAAAAAATGAAAATTCAAAATTTTGTCAAGAAATGCTATAAAAACGGATAGTTTGCACTTTCTATAGCGAACATATAAAAAACAGGTAGGCGTTGTAAAGAAAAATGGGCTAGTACTCAGGTTTTTGAAAAATCTGGTATTTCGTGCATTCTGAAGGTGCGGACTGTTTAAAAAATGAAAATTCAAAATTTTGTTAAGAAATTCTATAAAAAGGGATAGTTTGCACTTTCTATAGCGAACATATAAAAAAGATATAGCCGTTGTAAAGAAAAATGGGCTAGTACTCAGTTTTTTGAAAAATCTGGTATTTCGAGCTTTCTGAAAGGGCGGACTGTTCAATAAAATAAAAATTAAAATTTTGTCAAAAAATGCTATAAAAAGGGATAGATTACACTTTCTATAGCGAACATATAAAAAAGAGGTAGGCGTTGTAAAGAAAAATGGGCTAGTACTCAGTTTTTGGAAAAATCTGGTATTTCGTCCTTTCTGAAAGGGCGGACTGTTCAAAAAATGAAAATTCAAAATTTTGTCAAGAAATGCTATAAAAAGGGATAGTTTGCACTTTCTATAGCGAACATATAAAAAAGTGGTAGGCGTTGTAAAGAAAAATGGGCTAGTACTCAGTTTTTTGAAAAATCTGGTATTTCGTGCTTTCTGAAATGGCGGACTGTTCAAAAAATGAAAAATTCAAAATTTTGTCAAGAAATGCTATAAAAAGGGATAGTTGACACTTTCTATAGCGAACATATAAAAAAGAGGTAGGCGTTGTAAAGAAAAATGGGCTAGTACTCAGTTTTTTGAAAAATCTGGTATTTCGTGCATTCTGAAGGTGCGGACTGTTCAAAAAATCAAAATTCAGAATTTTGTCAATAAATGCTATAAAAAGGGATATTTTGCACTTTCTATAGCGAACATATAAAAAAGAGGTAGGCGTTGTAAAGAAAAATGGGCTAGTACTCAGTTTTTTGAAAAATCTGGTATTTCGTGCATTCTGAAGGTGCGGACTGTTCAAAAAATCAAAATTCAGAATTTTGTCAAAAAATGCTATAAAAAGGGATATTTTGCACTTTCTATAGCGAACATATAAAAAAGAGGTAGGCGTTGTAAAGAAAAATGGGCTAGTACTCAGTTTTTTGAAAAATCTTGTATTTCGTGCTTTCTGAAGGTGCGGACTGTTCAAAAAATGAAAATTCAAAATTTTGTCAAGAAATGCTATAAAAACGGATAGTTTGCACTTTCTATAGCGAACATATAAAAAACAGGTAGGCGTTGTAAAGAAAAATGGGCTAGTACTCAGTTTTTTGAAAAATCTGGTATTTCGTGCATTCTGAAGGTGCGGACTGTTTAAAAAATGAAAATTCAAAATTTTGTTAAGAAATTCTATAAAAAGGGATAGTTTGCACTTTCTATAGCGAACATATAAAAAAGATATAGCCGTTGTAAAGAAAAATGGGCTAGTACTCAGTTTTTTGAAAAATCTGGTATTTCGTGCTTTCTGAAAGGGCGGACTGTTCAATAAAATTAAAATTAAAATTTTGTCAAGAAATGCTATAAAAAGGGATAGTTTACACTTTCTATAGCGAACATATAAAAAAGAGGTAGGCGTTGTAAAGAAAAATGGGCTAGTACTCAGTTTTTGGAAAAATCTGGTATTTCGTCCTTTCTGAAAGGGCGGACTGTTCAAAAAATGAAAATTCAAAATTTTGTCAAGAAATGCTATAAAAAGGGATAGTTTGCACTTTCTATAGCGAACATATAAAAAAGAGGTAGGCGTTGTAAAGAAAAATGGGCTAGTACTCAGTTTTTTGAAAAATCTGGTATTTCGTGCTTTCTGAAATGGCGGACTGTTCAAAAAATGAAAAATTCAAAATTTTGTCAAGAAATGTTATAAAAAGGGATAGTTTGCACGTTATATAGCGAACATATAAAAATGAGGTAGGCGTTGTAAAGAAAAATGGGCTAGTACTCAGTTTTTTGAAAAATCTGGTATTTCGTGCATTATGAAGGTGCGGATTGTTCAAAAAATCAAAATTCAGAATTTTGTCAAGAAATGCTATAAAAAGGGATATTTTGCACTTTCTATAGCGAACATATAAAAAAGAGGTAGGCGTTGTAAAGAAAAATGGGCTAGTACTCAGTTTTTTGAAAAATCTAGTATTTCGTGCTTTCTGAAAGGGCGGACTGTTCAAAAAATGAAAATTCAAAATTTTGTCAAGAAATGCTATAAAAACAGATAATTTGCACTTTCTATAGCGAACATATAAAAAACAGGTAGGCGTTGTAAAGAAAAATGGGCTAGTACTCAGTTTTTTGAAAAATCTGGTATTTCGTGCATTCTGAAGGTGCGGACTGTTCAAAAAATGAAAATTCAAAATTTTGTTTAGAAATTCTATAAAAAGGGATAGTTTGCACTTTCTATAGCGAACATATAAAAAAGATATAGCCGTTGTAAAGAAAAATGGGCTAGTACTGAGTTTTTTGAAAAATGTGGTATTTCGTGCTTTCTGAAAGGGCGGACTGTTCAAAAAATGAAAATTCAAAATTTTGTCAAGAAATGCTATAAAAACGGATAGTTTGCACTTTCTATAGCGAACATATAAAAAAGAGGTAGGCGTTGTAAAGAAAAATGGGCTAGTACTCAGTTTTTGGAAAAATCTGGTATTTCGTCCTTTCTGAAAGGGCGGACTGTTCAAAAAATGAAAATTCAAAATTTTGTCAAGAAATGCTATAAAAAGGGATAGTTTGCACGTTCTATAGCGAACATATAAAAAAGAGGTAGGCGTTGTAAAGAAAAATGGGCTAGTACTCAGTTTTTTGAAAAATCTGGTATTTCGTGCTTTCTGAAAGGGCGGACTGTTCAAAAAATGAAAATTCAAAATTTTGTCAAAAAATGCTATAAAAACGGATAGTTTGCACTTTCTATAGCGAATATATAAAAAAGAGTTAGGCGTTGTAAAGAAAAATGGGCTAGTACTCAGTTTTTTGAAAAATCTGGTATTTCGTGCATTCTGAAGGTGCGGACTGTTCAAAAAATGAAAATTCAAAATTTTGTCAAGAAATGCTGTAAAAAGAGATAGTTTGCACTTTCTATAGCGAACATATAAAAAAGAGGTAGGCGTTGTAAAGAAAAATGGGCTAGTACTCAGTTTTTTGAAAAATCTGGTATTTCGTGTATTCTGAAGGTGCGGACTGTTCAAAAAATGAAAATTCAAAATTTTGTCAAGAAATGCTATAAAAAGGGATAGTTTGCACGTTATATAGCGAACATATAAAAATGATGTAGGCGTTGTAAAGAAAAATGGGCTAGTACTCAGTTTTTTGAAAAATCTGGTATTTCGTGCATTCTGAAGGTGCGGACTGTTCAAAAAATCAAAATTAAGAATTTTGTCAAGAAATGCTATAAAAAGGGATATTTTGCACTTTCTATAGCGAACATATAAAAAAGAGGTAGGCGTTGTAAAGAAAAATGGACTAGTACTCAGTTTTTGGAAAAATCTGGTATTTCGTCCTTTCTGAAAGGGCGGACTGTTCAAAAAATGAAAATTCAAAATTTTGTCAAGAAATGCTATAAAAAGGGATAGTTTGCACGTTCTATAGCGAACATATAAAAATAAGGTAGGCGTTGTAAAGAAAAATGGGCTAGTACTCAGTTTTTTGAAAAATCTGGTATTTCGTGCATTCTGAAGGTGCGGACTGTTCAAAAAATCAAAATTCAGAATTTTGTCAAGAAATGCTATAAAAACGGATAGTTTGCACTTTCTATAGCGAACATATAAAAAACAGGTAGGCGTTGTAAAGAAAAATGGGCTAGTACTCAGTTTTTTGAAAAATCTGGTATTTCGTGCATTCTGAAGGTGCGGACTGTTCAAAAAATGAAAATTCAAAATTTTGTTTAGAAATTCTATAAAAAGGGATAGTTTGCACTTTCTATAGCGAACATATAAAAAAGATATAGCCGTTGTAAAGAAAAATGGGCTAGTACTGAGTTTTTTGAAAAATGTGGTATTTCGTGCTTTCTGAAAGGGCGGACTGTTCAAAAAATGAAAATTCAAAATTTTGTCAAGAAATGCTATAAAAACGGATAGTTTGCACTTTCTATAGCGAACATATAAAAAAGAGGTAGGCGTTGTAAAGAAAAATGGGCTAGTACTCAGTTTTTGGAAAAATCTGGTATTTCGTCCTTTCTGAAAGGGCGGACTGTTCAAAAAATGAAAATTCAAAATTTTGTCAAGAAATGCTATAAAAAGGGATAGTTTGCACGTTCTATAGCGAACATATAAAAAAGAGGTAGGCGTTGTAAAGAAAAATGGGCTAGTACTCAGTTTTTTGAAAAATCTGGTATTTCGTGCTTTCTGAAATGGCGGACTGTTCAAAAAATGAAAATTCAAAATTTTGTCAAGAAATGCTATAAAAAGGGATAGTTTGCACTTTCTATAGCGAACATATAAAAAAGAGGTAGGCGTTGTAAAGAAAAATGGGCTAGTACTCAGTTTTTGGAAAAATCTGGTATTTCGTGCTTTCTGAAAGAGCGGACTGTTCAAAAAATGAAAATTCAAAATTTTGTCAAGAAATGCTATAAAAAGGGATAGTTTTCACGTTCTATAGCGAACATATAAAAATAAGGTAGGCGTTGTAAAGAAAAATGGGCTAGTACTCAGTTTTTTGAAAAATCTGGTATTTCGTGCATTCTGAAGGTGCGGACTGTTCAAAATATCAAAATTCAGAATTTTGTCAAGAAATGCTATAAAAAGGGATATTTTGCACTTTCTATAGCGAACATATAAAAAAGAGGTAGGCGTTGTAAAGAAAAATGGACTAGTACTCAGTTTTCTGAAAAATCTGGTATTTCGTCCTTTCTGAAAAGGCGGACTGTTCAAAAAATGAAAATTCAAAATTTTGTCAAGAAATGCTATAAAAAGGGATAGTTTGCACGTTCTATAGCGAACATATAAAAATAAGGTAGGCGTTGTAAAGAAAAATGGGCTAGTACTCAGTTTTTTGAAAAATCTGGTATTTCGTGCATTCTGAAGGTGCGGACTGTTCAAAAAATCAAAATTCAGAATTTTGTCAAGAAATGCTATAAAAAGGGATATTTTGCACTTTCTATAGCGAACATATAAAAAAGAGGTAGGCGTTGTAAAGAAAAATGGACTAGTACTCAGTTTTTGGAAAAATCTGGTATTTCGTCCTTTCTGAAAGGGCGGACTGTTCAAAAAATAAAAATTCAAAATTTTGTCAAGAAATGCTATAAAAAGGGATAGTTTCCACTTTATATAGCGAACATATAAAAAAGAGGTAGGCGTTGTAAAGAAAAATGGGCTAGTACTCAGTTTTTTGAAAAATCTGGTATTTCGTGCATTTTGAAGGTGCGGACTGTTCAAAAAATGAAAATTCAAAATTTTGTCAAGAAATGCTATAAAAACGGATAGTTTGCACTTTCTATAGCGAACATATAAAAAAGAGGTAGGCGTTGTAAAGAAAAATGGGCTAGTACTCAGTTTTTTGAAAAATCTGGTATTTTGTGCATTCTGAAGGTGCGGACTATTCAAAAAATGAAAATTCAAAATTTTGTCTAGAAATGCTATAAAAAGGGATAGTTTGCACTTTCTATAGCGAACATATAAAAAAGAGATAGGCGTTGTAAAGAAAAATGGGCTAGTACTCAGTTTTTTGAAAAATCTGGTATTTCGTGCTTTCTGAAAGGGCGGACTGTTCAAAAAATGAAAATTCAAAATTTTGTCAAGAAATACTATAAAAAGGGATAGTTTGCACGTTCTATAGCGAACATATAAAAATGAGGTAGGCGTTGTAAAGAAAAATGGGCTAGTACTCAGTTTTTTGAAAAATCTGGTATTTCGTGCATTCTGAAGGTGCGGACTGTTCAAAAAATCAAAATTCAAAATTTTGTCAAGAAATGCTATAAAAAGGGATATTTTGAACTTTTTATAGCGAACATATAAAAAAGAGGTAGGCGTTGTAAAGAAAAATGGACTAGTACTCAGTTTTTTGAAAAATCTGGTATTTCGTGCTTTCTGAAAGGGCGGACTGTTCAAAAAATAAAAATTCAAAATTTTGTCAACAAATACTATAAAAAGAGATAGTTTGCACTTTCTATAGCGAACATATCAATTTTTTTAAAAATCTGGTATTTCGGGCTAGTATCAGAGTACCACAGTACCAGAGTACCAGAGTACCACAGTACCAGAGTACCACAGTACTACAGTATTAAAGTACCAGAGTACCAGAGTACCACAGTACCAGAGTACCACAGTACCACTAAGGCTGTCTAATAGCCCGGTTTGGGCCGGGCCGAACCGGACCGGACCGGAAACCGGTCCGGACCGGCTCAAAACGGGCCAAATATAAAAAAAAAAAAAACGACCCGGTTTCGATCCGGCACGTCCAAAATGGACCGGACGAACCGGACCAAAATGGACCGGAAACCGACCGGACCGGACCGGAACCGGACCGGACCGGACACTGATGGGCTTAGCCAAAACTAGCCGTTGGGCAACGGCTATTTCACTTTTGGCCGTTGCCCCAACGGCCAAAAACGGCTATTTTGGCCCCCCCACCCCCCTAGGGCGCCCCCATACCCCCCCTATCTATTTTTTCTATAAATACCATCATTTTTCATCAATTTATTCACAATTTCTCTAATATTCTCTCTAAATTTCTATCAATCTCTCTTATTTCTACAAAAGGTTATTTGCTAAATTGCATACTAAAAAAATATTTGGAGTAAAGTGGAAATATTGTTCGGTGCGGTTCCGGTCAAGTTTCAATTTTCACTTCCTAAGTTCTACATTCTAAGTTCACGATATCAAGTAAACTCGTTCTTACTTTTTATTATCTATTTTATTTTTGTGCAATATTATTGTTTGTAGCATATTTTAGTAATTTGTTTGAAGCATATTTTAGTAATTATAAAAAATGTCTGGAATTTGGAGATCAATTACTAGGCGTACGGGTAGCGGTCGTAGATCAAGTGCTTCTAACCGGGGGGGGGATGATAGACGTAGTCGTGCTTTAGGTAAAAGACCAGTTGGTACTTCTAGCGCTCCTTCTCTTCTAGATGATTTTACTCAGGAAGATGACTCGCAATTTTTGCATGATATAAATGTTGGTGCACCACTAGATAATGATATGTTAGAGACACAATATGAAGAGTTTACCGAAGGGGCTAATTTAGATGAAACACCCACTAGTCAATTTCACGGCGAACAACATGAAGAAACTGAATTACCACCTATGCCTCCTAGTAGAGAACGATATGCACGACCCGAAAGATCGGATGTGTGGCTATTTATGACTAAAGATATTCCGGCTCAGAAAGCTAAATGTAATATTTGTAAAAAAGTTTGGGAATTTAAAACCGGCAGCCATAATAGTGGGACGGGAAAGTTGAGAACACACTTAGAAAACCATCATAAGGAAAAATGGGAAGCAAGGGCGGGTGGCCCTCGTTCAGGGAATAGAATGGCTCCATCGCAAGGTAGTGGAATCCAACAGGAAATTAACCCAGTGACGGGGGGGCTTTTGCATTATGATAAAAAGAAAGATAGGGAACAAATGGCAAAAATGATTGCGGTAGAGTGCTTACCTTTTACATTTACTTCTTGTCAAGGTTTTATTCGTTATATTCAAACCGTATATAATCCATCTTTTCAAGGTTTTCCAAAAACTACGGTTAGAACTGATATTATAAAATTTAAAAATGAATATAGACAATATTTACGATATATATTTTATCACTTTGATTGTAGAGTTTGTCTTACTTCTGATTTGGGTCGTGGTGTAAATGGGTATGAGTATTTAACAGTTACTTGTCATTGGATAGATCTTAATTGGGTAATGCAAAAAAGAATTTTAGCATATTCTGCTGTCGATGAACCACACACGGGAAATTTTATTAAGGGAGAAGTTTCGGATATTTGTAAGGCGTATTATCTTAGTGATAAAGTTTTAAGTATAACTCTTGATAATGCAAGTAACAATGATTATGCTATTAGTAAGTTAATACCCGCATTGCATCCCCCTTTTGAAGAATTGTTTCATGTTAGATGTGCATGTCATATATATAATTTAGTTGTAAAAGATGGACTTAAGTTATTTGATCCTACTATTATGAAGGTTAGACTCGCAATTAGTTATATTTTTAAATCTAAAAAACCGGATAGATGGAGGGACTTTAAATCTAAAAAACCGGATATGAAGGTTAGGAGTGCAGCTGATAATGTTGTTCCAAGTGTTCCAAGTGGAGCTGGATCAAGTTCAACGCAGGCTCCCAAAAGACCTGCAACCGGATTGGGAAGTTTTTCCAGCCTTAATCAAAGGCTTTCTAGCAGGCAGTCGAGTAGCAGCGGAGGGTTCAACGAGCTGGATGTTTATTTACTTCATGGTTGCAAGGAAATTGAGTATTTTGGAAGCGATCAACTACTGCCATTTTGGAAGGATCAACAAGCACAGTTTCCAGTTTTAGCAAAAATGGCGCGGGATATTCTAACTATTCAAGCATCATCTGTTGCTTCAGAAAGCGCGTTTAGCCAAGGAAGATTACAAATTGGAGATCATAGACATTCATTGAAGGAAGAAGCAATGGAGACGGCCGTATTATTCAGAGATTGGATTAGATCGGAGCGAAGAAATTTTGGATTTGCAGAAGATAAAGTAGCCGATTCAGAAGCATCATCAGAAATTTTATCAGGCGATGGAAGTTTGGACAATGAAACTGAATATGAACAAGATGACTCTTTGCCACCGATTCCTCCAGAGGTGCCAGACGAAATTATTCAGAAAATGAGAAGTTTTTTTATTAATATGTAGTTTTTGCAATTTAATATCTATGTACTTTGCAAAAAATCAACCATTATCCATTATTCAATAAAATGCGTTACGCATTGCTACTAAGTAAATCCTTTGTTATATTCTCAAGTGTCCTTTGCTATTAAGTTTCCTCTTTGCAATTCAATACTAAAATACTAAATACTAAAATACTAAATACTAAAATACTAAAAACTAAAAACTAAATACTAAATACTAAAAACTAAAATACTAAAATACTAAATACTATTATACTACTAACTTAGTATTAAGTTTGAAAAATAACAATTTATTAAGTTATACTAGATTACTAAGTTTTATAAAAAAACTACTCAATTATACTTTTATAATACTAAAATACTACATTACATAAATATTTTAATACTAGATTACTAGTATTATATAAAAGTTATTAAATAAAACTAAAATTTAAACAAAACAAATAACCAAAAAACAAAAAACAAAAAAAAAATAAAGAAACCGACAAAACCGGGCCGGACCGGAACCGGACCGGACCGGCCCACTTCAAATTTATGTCCAAATCCGCTCCATTTTGAAAAATAGCCGTTGGCAACGGCTATAAACGGCTATTTTTCCCACCCCCACACCCATAAACGCCCCTACAACCCTCCCCTACCTATTTTGCCTATAAATACTCCCATATTTCATCAAATTAATAACAATTCAATATTTTCTATTCATTTCTCTTAAAAAAAAAGCTATTTTATTAAATTTTCTATCAACATGGCTGCAAATGCAAATCAAGTTCAAGGTGCTACTAACGTAGGTCCGTCTGCTGCTCCAAAAAGAACTAAACGATCCGAAGTTTGGGAATTTATCACAAAAAATAATGATACCGGCAAAGCTCAATGTACTCTTTGTCAGAAAGTTTGGAATTGGGAAGATGGAACAAATACTGGAGGGACAATGAGGTTTAAGAGCCACTTGGAAAACCATCATGACCCCGAATGGGCAGCTCGTGCTGGTGGCAAATATCTGCAACCACGTGATGACTGATGATTGAGTTGAGTCAGTGTTGAGTCGATGAACTTGAAAATTTATGTATTTTTCTAATTTCTAGTCTATTTTCATGTTTTTATTTTCTAATTATGCATTTTCATTTTCCAACATAATGTAATGTGTGTATTGTTGAATAATATATGTGTTTTGTGTTGTTTATTTAGATTTTAGTATTTTAAAAAATAAAAAATTTAATTTAAAACAAAAAAAAAAATAATTAACGAACCGAACCGAACCGGATCAAACCGGACCGGGACCGGTACAATATCCGGCTGCCGGTTCCGGTTCCGATCCGGCATTGGTGCAATTGCACCGGTGCACCGGATCGGAACCGGGCTGGTGTCGGATTTTTTTTGCCAACACAACACCGGACCGGACCGGACCGGACAAGCCGAACCGGGACCGGACCGGACCGGGTCAATAGACACCCTTAAGTACCACAGTACCAGAGTACCAGAGTACCACAGTACCAGAGTACCACAGTACCACAGTACTAGAGTACCAGAGTACCACAGTACCAGAGTACCACAGTACAAGAGTACCACAGTACTAGAGTACCAGAGTACCACAGTACCAGAGTACCACAGTACTAGAGTACCAGAGTACCACAGTACCACAGTACCACAGTACTTGAGTACCACAGTACCACAGTACCAGAGTACCACAGTAATACAGTACCACAGTACCACAGTATCACAGTATCACAGTACCACAGTACTAGAGTACCACAGTACCACAGTACCAGAGTACCACAGTACCACAGTAACAGAGTACTACAGTACTAGAGTACCAGAGTTCCACAGTACCACAGTACTCAATTTTTTGAAAAATGGGCTAGTACTCAGTTTTTTGAAAAATCTGGTATTTCATGTATTCTGAAGGTGCGGACTATTCAAAAAATGAAAATTCAAAATTTTGTCAAGAAATGCTATAAAAAGGGATATTTTGCACTTTCTATTGCGAATATATAAAAAAGAGTTAGGCGTTGTAAAGAAAAATGGACTAGTACTCAGTTTTTTGAAAAATCTGGTATTTCGTGCTTTCTGAAGGTGCGAACTGTTCAAAAAATGAAAATTCAAAATTTTGTCAAGAAATGCAATAAAAAGGGATACTTTGCACGTTCTATAGCGAACATATAAAAAAGAGGTAGGCGTTGTAAAGAAAAATGGACTAGTACTCAGTTTTTTGAAAAATCTGGTATTTCGTGCATTCTGAAGGTGCGGACTGTTCAAAAAATAAAAATTCAAAATTTTGTCAAGAAATGTTATAAAAAGGGATAGTTAGCACTTTCTATAGCGAACATATAAAAAAGAGGTAGGCGTTGTAAAGAAAAATGGGCTAGTACTCAGTTTTTTGAAAAATTTGGTATTTCGTGCTTTCTGAAAGGGCGGACTGTTCAAAAAATAAAAATTCAAAATTTTGTCAACAAATACTATAAAAAGAGATAGTTTGCACTTTCTATAGCGAACATATAAAAAAGAGTTAGGCGTTGTAAAGAAAAACGGGCTAGTACTCAGTTTTTTGAAAAATCTGGTATTTCGTACATTCTTAAGGTGCGGACTGTTCAAAAAATAAAAATTCAAAATTTTGTCAAGAAATGCTATAAAAAGGGATAGTTTGCACGTTATATAGCGAACATATAAAAATGAGGTAGGCGTTGTAAAGAAAAATGGGCTAGTACTCAGTTTTTTGAAAAATCTGGTATTTCGTGTATTCTGAAGGTGCGGACTGTTCAAAAAATCAAAATTCAGAATTTTGTCAAGAAATGCTATAAAAAGGGATATTTTGCACTTTCTATAACGAACACATAAAAAAGAGGCAGGCATTGTAAAGAAAAATGGGTTAGTACTCAGTTTTTTGAAAAATTTTGTATTTCGTGCTTTCTGAAAGAGCGGACTGTTCAAAAAATGAAAATTCAAAATTTTGTCAAGAAATGCTATAAAAAGGGATAATTTGCACTTTATATATCGAACATATAAAAAAGAGGTAGGCGTTCTAAAGAAAAATGGGCTGGTACTCAGTTTTTTGAAAAATCTGGTATTTCGTGCATTCTAAAGGTGCGGACTGTTCAAAAAATGAAAACTCAAAATTTTGTCAAGAAATGCTATAAAAAGGGATAGTTTGCACTTTATATATCGAACATATAAAAAAGAGGTAGGCGTTGTAAAGAAAAATGGACTAGTACTCAGTTTTTTGAAAAATCTGGTATTTCGTGCATTCTGAAGGTGCGGATTGTTCAAAAAATGAAAATTCAAAATTTTGTCATGAAATGCTATAAAAAGGTATAGTTTGCACTTTCTATAGCGAACATATGAAAAAGAGGTAGGCGTTGTAAAGAAAAATGGGCTACTACTCAGTTTTTTTGAAAAATCTAGTATTTCGTGCATTCTGAAGGTGCGGACTGTTCAAAAAATCAAAATTCAAAATTTTGTCAAGAAATGCTATAAAAAGGTATAGTTTGCACTTTCTATAGCGAACATATGAAAAATAGGTAGGCGTTGTAAAGAAAAATGGGCTAGTACTCAGTTTTTTAAAAAATATGGTATTTCGTGCATTCTGAAGCTGCGGACTGTTCAAAAAATGAAAATTCAAAATTTTGTCAAGAAATGCTATAAAAAGGTATAGTTTGCACTTTCTATAGCGAACATATGAAAAAGAGGTAGGCGTTGTAAAGAAAAATGGGCTAGTACTCAGTTTTTTGAAAAATCCGGTATTTCGTGCATTCTGAATGTGCGCACTGTTCAAAAAATGAAAATTCAAAATTTTGTCAAGAAATGCTATAAAAAGGTATAGTTTGCACTTTCTATAGCGAACATATGAAAAAGAGGTAGGCGTTGTAAAGAAAAATGGGCTAGTACTCAGTTTTTTGAAAAATCCGGTATTTCGTGCATTCTGAAGCTGCGGACTGTTCAAAAAATGAAAATTCAAAATTTTGTCATGAAATGCTATAAAAAGGTATAGTTTGCACTTTCTATAGCGAACATATGAAAAAGAGGTAGGCGTTGTAAAGAAAAATGGGCTAGTACTCAGTTTTTTGAAAAATCTGGTATTTCGTGCATTCTGAAGGTGCGGACTGTTCAAAAAATAAAAATTCAAAATTTTGTCATGAAATGCTATAAAAAGGTATAGTTTACACTTTCTATAGCGAACATATGAAAAAGAGGTAGGCGTTGTAAAGAAAAATGGGCTAGTACTCAATTTTTTGAAAAATCTGGTATTTCGTGCATTCTGAAGGTGCGGACTGTTCAAAAAATCAAAATTCAAAATTTTGTCAAGAAATGCTATAAAAAGGTATAGTTTGCACTTTCTATAGCGAACATATGAAAAAGAGGTAGGCGTTGTAAAGAAAAATGGGCTAGTACTCAGTTTTTTGAAAAATATGGTAGTTCGCACTTTCTGAAGTTGCGAACTGTGCAAAAAATGAAAATTCAAAATTTCGTCAAAAAATGCTATAAAAAGGGATAGTTTGCACTTTCTATAGCGAACATATTAAAAAGAGGTAGGCGTTGTAAAGAAAAATGGGCTAGTACTCAGTTTTTTGAAAAATATGGTAGTTCGCACTTTCTGAAGTTGCGAACTGTGAAAAAAATGAAAATTCAAAATTTTGTCAAGAAATGCTATAAAAAGGGATAGTTTGCACTTTCTATAGCGAACATATGAAAAAGAGGTAGGCGTTGTAAAGAAAAATGGGCTAGTACTCAGTTTTTTGAAAAATCTGGTATTTCGTGCTTTCTGTAGGTGCGGACTGTTCAAAAAATCAAAATTCAAAATTTTGTCAAGAAATGCTATAAAAAGGTATAGTTTGCACTTTCTATAGCGAACATATGAAAAAGAGGTAGGCGTTGTAAAGAAAAATGGGCTAGTACTCAGTTTTTTGAAAAATCCGGTAGTTCGCACTTTCTGAAGTTGCGAACTGTGCAAAAAATGAAAATTCAAAATTTCGTCAAGAAATGCTATAAAAAGGGATAGTTTGCACTTTCTATAGCGAACATATGAAAAAGAGGTAGGCGTTGTAAAGAAAAATGGGCTAGTACTCAATTTTTTGAAAAATCCGGTATTTCGTACATTCTGAAGCTGCGGATTTTTCAAAAAATGAAAATTCAAAATTTTGTCAAGAAATGCTATAAAAAGGTATAGTTTGCACTTTCTATAGCGAACATATGAAAAAGAGGTAGGCGTTGTAAAGAAAAATGGGCTAGTACTCAGTTTTTTGAAAAATCCGGTATTTCGTGCATTCTGAAGGTGCGGACTGTTCAAAAAATCAAAATTCAAAATTTTGTCAAGAAATGCTATAAAAAGGTATAGTTTGCACTTTCTATAGCGAACATATGAAAAAGAAGTAGGCGTTGTAAAGAAAAATGGGCTAGTACTCAATTTTTTGAAAAATCCGGTATTTCGTGCAGTCTGAAGCTGCGGACTGTTCAAAAAATGAAAATTCAAAATTTTGTCAAGAAATGCTATAAAAAGGTATAGTTTGCACTTTCTATAGCGAACATATGAAAAAGAGGTAGGCGTTGTAAAGAAAAATGGGCTAGTACTCAGTTTTTTGAAAAATCCGGTATTTCGTGCATTCTGAAGGTGCGGACTGTTCAAAAAATGAAAATTCAAAATTTTGTCAAGAAATGCTATAAAAAGGTATAGTTTACACTTTCTATAGCGAACATATGAAAAATAGGTAGACGTTGTAAAGAAAAATGGGCTACTATTCAGTTTTTTGAAAAATATGGTATTTCGTGCATTTTGAAGCTGCGGACTGTTCAAAAAATGAAAATTCAAAATTTTGTCAAGAAATGCTATAAAAAGGTATAGTTTGCACTTTCTATAGCGAACATATGAAAAAAAGGTAGGCGTTGTAAAGAAAAATGGGCTAGTACTCAGTTTTTTGAAAAATCCGGTATTTCGTGCATTCTGAATGTGCGGACTGTTCAAAAAATGAAAATTCAAAATTTTGTCAAGAAATGCTATAAAAATGTATAGTTTGCACTTTCTATAGCGAACATATGAAAAAAAGGTAGACGATGTAAAGAAAAATGGGCTAGTACTCAGTTTTTTGAAAAATCCGGTATTTCGTGCATTCTGAAGGTGCGGACTGTTCAAAAAATGAAAATTCAAAATTTTGTCAAGAAATGCTATAAAAAGGTATAGTTTGCAATTTCTATAGCGAACATATGAAAAAGAGGTAGGCGTTGTAAAGAAAAATGGGCTAGTACTCAGTTTTTTGAAAAATCCGGTAGTTCGCACTTTCTGAAGTTGCGAACTGTGCAAAAAATGAAAATTCAAAATTTCGTCAAGAAATGCTATAAAAAGGGATAGTTTGCACTTTCTATAGCGAACATATGAAAAAGAGGTAGGCGTTGTAAAGAAAAATGGGCTAGTACTCAATTTTTTGAAAAATCCGGTATTTCGTGCATTCTGAAGCTGCGGATTTTTCAAAAAATGAAAATTCAAAATTTTGTCAAGAAATGCTATAAAAAGGTATAGTTTGCACTTTCTATAGCGAACATATGAAAAAGAGGTAGGCGTTGTAAAGAAAAATGGGCTAGTACTCAGTTTTTTGAAAAATCCGGTATTTCGTGCATTCTGAAGGTGCGGACTGTTCAAAAAATCAAAATTCAAAATTTTGTCAAGAAATGCTATAAAAAGGTATAGTTTGCACTTTCTATAGCGAACATATGAAAAAGAAGTAGGCGTTGTAAAGAAAAATGGGCTAGTACTCAATTTTTTGAAAAATCCGGTATTTCGTGCAGTCTGAAGCTGCGGACTGTTCAAAAAATGAAAATTCAAAATTTTGTCAAGAAATGCTATAAAAAGGTATAGTTTGCACTTTCTATAGCGAACATATGAAAAAGAGGTAGGCGTTGTAAAGAAAAATGGGCTAGTACTCAGTTTTTTGAAAAATCCGGTATTTCGTGCATTCTGAAGGTGCGGACTGTTCAAAAAATGAAAATTCAAAATTTTGTCAAGAAATGCTATAAAAAGGTATAGTTTACACTTTCTATAGCGAACATATGAAAAATAGGTAGACGTTGTAAAGAAAAATGGGCTACTATTCAGTTTTTTGAAAAATATGGTATTTCGTGCATTTTGAAGCTGCGGACTGTTCAAAAAATGAAAATTCAAAATTTTGTCAAGAAATGCTATAAAAAGGTATAGTTTGCACTTTCTATAGCGAACATATGAAAAAAAGGTAGGCGTTGTAAAGAAAAATGGGCTAGTACTCAGTTTTTTGAAAAATCTGGTATTTCGTGCATTCTGAATGTGCGGACTGTTCAAAAAATGAAAATTCAAAATTTTGTCAAGAAATGCTATAAAAATGTATAGTTTGCACTTTCTATAGCGAACATATGAAAAAAAGGTAGACGATGTAAAGAAAAATGGGCTAGTACTCAGTTTTTTGAAAAATCCGGTATTTCGTGCATTCTGAAGGTGCGGACTGTTCAAAAAATGAAAATTCAAAATTTTGTCAAGAAATGCTATAAAAAGGTATAGTTTGCAATTTCTATAGCGAACATATGAAAAAGAGGTAGGCGTTGTAAAGAAAAATGGGCTAGTACTCAGTTTTTTGAAAAATCCGGTATTTCGTGCATTCTGAAGGTGCGGACTGTTCAAAAAATGAAAATTCAAAATTTTGTCAAGAAATGCTATAAAAACGGATAGTTTGCACTTTCTATAGCGAACATATAAAAAAGAGGTAGGCGTTGTAAAGAAAAATGGGCTAGTACTCAGTTTTTTGAAAAATATGGTAGTTCGCACTTTCTGAAGTTGCGAACTGTAAAAAAAATGAAAATTCAAAATTTTGTCAAGAAATGCTATAAAAAGGGATAGTTTGCACTTTCTATAGCGAACATATGAAAAAGAGGTAGGCGTTGTAAAGAAAAATGGGCTAGTACTCAGTTTTTTGAAAAATCTGGTATTTCGTGCTTTCTGTAGGTGCGGACTGTTCAAAAAATTAAAATTCAAAATTTTGTCAAGAAATGCTATAAAAAGGTATAGTTTGCACTTTCTATAGCGAACATATGAAAAAGAGGTAGGCGTTGTAAAGAAAAATGGGCTAGTACTCAGTTTTTTGAAAAATCCGGTAGTTCGCACTTTCTGAAGTTGCGAACTGTGCAAAAAATGAAAATTCAAAATTTCGTCAAGAAATGCTATAAAAAGGGATAGTTTGCACTTTCTATAGCGAACATATGAAAAAGAGGTAGGCGTTGTAAAGAAAAATGGGCTAGTACTCAATTTTTTGAAAAATATGGTATTTCGTGCATTCTGAAGCTGCGGACTGTTCAAAAAATGAAAATTCTAAATTTTGTCAAGAAATGCTATAAAAAGGTATAGTTTGCAATTTCTATAGCGAACATATGAAAAAGAGGTAGGCGTTGTAAAGAAAAATGGGCTACTACTCAGTTTTTTGAAAAATATGGTATTTCGTGCATTCTGAAGCTGCGGACTGTTCAAAAAATGAAAATTCTAAATTTTGTCAAGAAATGCTATAAAAAGGTATAGTTTGCACTTTCTATAGCGAACATATGAAAAAGAGGTAGGCGTTGTAAAGAAAAATGGGCTACTACTCAGTTTTTTGAAAAATCCGGTATTTCGTGCATTCTGAAGCTGCGGACTGTTCAAAAAATGAAAATTCAAAATTTTGTCAAGAAATGCTATAAAAAGGTATAGTTTGCACTTTCTATAGCGGATATATGAAAAATAGGTAGGCGTTGTAAAGAAAAATGGGCTACTACTCAGTTTTTTGAAAAATCCGGTATTTCGTGCATTCTGAAGCTGCGGACTGTTCAAAAAATGAAAATTCAAAATTTTGTCAAGAAATGCTATAAAAAGGTATAGTTTGCACTTTCTATAGCGAACATATGAAAAAGAGGTAGGCGTTGTAAAGAAAAATGGGCTACTACTCAGTTTTTTGAAAAATATGGTATTTCGTGCATTCTGAAGCTGCGGACTGTTCAAAAAATGAAAATTCTAAATTTTGTCAAGAAATGCTATAAAAAGGTATAGTTTGCACTTTCTATAGCGAACATATGAAAAAGAGGTAGGCGTTGTAAAGAAAAATGGGCTACTACTCAGTTTTTTGAAAAATCCGGTATTTCGTGCATTCTGAAGCTGCGGACTGTTCAAAAAATGAAAATACAAAAATTTGTCAAGAAATGCTATAAAAAGGTATAGTTTGCACTTTCTATAGCGAACATATGAAAAATAGGTAGGCGTTGTAAAGAAAAATGGGCTACTACTCAGTTTTTTGAAAAATCCGGTATTTCGTGCATTCTGAAGGTGCGGACTGTTCAAAAAATGAAAATTCAAAATTTTGTCAAGAAATGCTATAAAAAGGTATAGTTTGCACTTTCTATAGCGAACATATGAAAAATAGGTAGGCGTTGTAAAGAAAAATGGGCTACTACTCAGTTTTTTGAAAAATATGGTATTTCGTGCATTCTGAAGCTGCGGACTGTTCAAAAAATGAAAATTCAAAATTTTGTCAAGAAATGCTATAAAAAGGTATATTTTGCACTTTCTATAGCGAACATATGAAAAAGAGGTAGGCGTTGTAAAGAAAAATGGGCTACTACTCAGTTTTTTGAAAAATCCGGTATTTCGTGCATTCTGAAGCTGCGGACTGTTCAAAAAATGAAAATACAAAAATTTGTCAAGAAATGCTATAAAAAGGTATAGTTTGCACTTTCTATAGCGAACATATGAAAAAGAGGTAGGCGTTGTAAAGAAAAATGGGCTACTACTCAGTTTTTTGAAAAATCCGGTATTTCGTGCATTCTGAAGCTGCGGACTGTTCAAAAAATGAATATTCAAAATTTTGTCAAGAAATGCTATAAAAAGGTATAGTTTGCACTTTCTATAGCGAACATATGAAAAATAGGTAGGCGTTGTAAAGAAAAATGGGCTACTACTCAGTTTTTTGAAAAATATGGTATTTCGTACATTCTGAAGCTGCGGACTGTTCAAAAAATGAAAATTCTAAATTTTGTCAAGAAATGCTATAAAAAGGTATAGTTTGCACTTTCTATAGCGAATATATGAAAAAGAGGTAGGCGTTGTAAAGAAAAATGAGCTACTACTCAGTTTTTTGACAAATCCGGTATTTCGTGCATTCTGAAGCTGCGGACTGTTCAAAAAATGAAAATTCAAAATTTTGTCAAGAAATGCTATAAAAAGGTATAGTTTGCACTTTCTATAGCGAACATATGAAAAATAGGTAGGCGTTGTAAAGAAAAATGGGCTACTACTCAGTTTTTTGAAAAATCCGGTATTTCGTGCATTCTGAAGCTGCGGACTGTTCAAAAAATGAAAATTCAAAATTTTGTCAAGAAATGCTATAAAAAGGTATAGTTTGCACTTTCTATAGCGAACATATGAAAAAGAGGTAGGCGTTGTAAAGAAAAATGGGCTACTACTCAGTTTTTTGAAAAATATGGTATTTCGTGCATTCTGAAGCTGCGGACTGTTCAAAAAATGAAAATTCAAAATTTTGTCAAGAAATGCTATAAAAAGGTATAGTTTGCACTTTCTATAGCGAACATATGAAAAAGATGTAGGCGTTGTAAAGAAAAATGGGCTAGTACTCAGTTTTTTGAAAAATCCGGTATTTCGTGCATTCTGAAGCTGCGGACTGTTCAAAAAATGAAAATTCAAAATTTTGTCAAGAAATGCTATAAAAAGGTATAGTTTGCACTTTCTATAGCGGATATATGAAAAATAGGTAGGCGTTGTAAAGAAAAATGGGCTACTACTCAGTTTTTTGAAAAATCCGGTATTTCGTGCATTCTGAAGCTGCGGACTGTTCAAAAAATGAAAATTCAAAATTTTGTCAAGAAATGCTATAAAAAGGTATAGTTTGCACTTTCTATAGCGAACATATGAAAAAGAGGTAGGCGTTGTAAAGAAAAATGGGCTACTACTCAGTTTTTTGAAAAATATGGTATTTCGTGCATTCTGAAGCTGCGGACTGTTCAAAAAATGAAAATTCTAAATTTTGTCAAGAAATGCTATAAAAAGGTATAGTTTGCACTTTCTATAGCGAACATATGAAAAAGAGGTAGGCGTTGTAAAGAAAAATGGGCTACTACTCAGTTTTTTGAAAAATCCGGTATTTCGTGCATTCTGAAGCTGCGGACTGTTCAAAAAATGAAAATACAAAAATTTGTCAAGAAATGCTATAAAAAGGTATAGTTTGCACTTTCTATAGCGAACATATGAAAAATAGGTAGGCGTTGTAAAGAAAAATGGGCTACTACTCAGTTTTTTGAAAAATCCGGTATTTCGTGCATTCTGAAGGTGCGGACTGTTCAAAAAATGAAAATTCAAAATTTTGTCAAGAAATGCTATAAAAAGGTATAGTTTGCACTTTCTATAGCGAACATATGAAAAATAGGTAGGCGTTGTAAAGAAAAATGGGCTACTACTCAGTTTTTTGAAAAATATGGTATTTCGTGCATTCTGAAGCTGCGGACTGTTCAAAAAATGAAAATTCAAAATTTTGTCAAGAAATGCTATAAAAAGGTATAGTTTGCACTTTCTATAGCGAACATATGAAAAAGAGGTAGGCGTTGTAAAGAAAAATGGGCTACTACTCAGTTTTTTGAAAAATCCGGTATTTCGTGCATTCTGAAGCTGCGGACTGTTCAAAAAATGAAAATACAAAAATTTGTCAAGAAATGCTATAAAAAGGTATAGTTTGCACTTTCTATAGCGAACATATGAAAAAGAGGTAGGCGTTGTAAAGAAAAATGGGCTACTACTCAGTTTTTTGAAAAATCCGGTATTTCGTGCATTCTGAAGCTGCGGACTGTTCAAAAAATGAATATTCAAAATTTTGTCAAGAAATGCTATAAAAAGGTATAGTTTGCACTTTCTATAGCGAACATATGAAAAATAGGTAGGCGTTGTAAAGAAAAATGGGCTACTACTCAGTTTTTTGAAAAATATGGTATTTCGTACATTCTGAAGCTGCGGACTGTTCAAAAAATGAAAATTCTAAATTTTGTCAAGAAATGCTATAAAAAGGTATAGTTTGCACTTTCTATAGCGAATATATGAAAAAGAGGTAGGCGTTGTAAAGAAAAATGAGCTACTACTCAGTTTTTTGACAAATCCGGTATTTCGTGCATTCTGAAGCTGCGGACTGTTCAAAAAATGAAAATTCAAAATTTTGTCAAGAAATGCTATAAAAAGGTATAGTTTGCACTTTCTATAGCGAACATATGAAAAATAGGTAGGCGTTGTAAAGAAAAATGGGCTACTACTCAGTTTTTTGAAAAATCCGGTATTTCGTGCATTCTGAAGCTGCGGACTGTTCAAAAAATGAAAATTCAAAATTTTGTCAAGAAATGCTATAAAAAGGTATAGTTTGCACTTTCTATAGCGAACATATGAAAAAGAGGTAGGCGTTGTAAAGAAAAATGGGCTACTACTCAGTTTTTTGAAAAATATGGTATTTCGTGCATTCTGAAGCTGCGGACTGTTCAAAAAATGAAAATTCAAAATTTTGTCAAGAAATGCTATAAAAAGGTATAGTTTGCACTTTCTATAGCGAACATATGAAAAAGATGTAGGCGTTGTAAAGAAAAATGGGCTAGTACTCAGTTTTTTGAAAAATCCGGTATTTCGTGCATTCTGAAGCTGCGGACTGTTCAAAAAATGAAAATTCAAAATTTTGTCAAGAAATGCTATAAAAAGGTATAGTTTGCACTTTCTATAGCGAACATATGAAAAAGAGGTAGGCGTTGTAAAGAAAAATGGGCTACTACTCAGTTTTTTGAAAAATTCGGTATTTCGTGCATTCTGAATCTGCGGACTGTTCAAAAAATGAAAATTCTAAATTTTGTCAAGAAATGCTATAAAAAGGTATAGTTTGCACTTTCTATAGCGAACATATGAAAAAGAGGTAGGCGTTGTAAAGAAAAATGGGCTACTACTCAGTTTTTTGAAAAATCCGGTATTTCGTGCATTCTGAAGCTGCGGACTGTTCAAAAAATGAAAATACAAAAATTTGTCAAGAAATGCTATAAAAAGGTATAGTTTGCACTTTCTATAGCGAACATATGAAAAAGAGGTAGGCGTTGTAAAGAAAAATGGGCTACTACTCAGTTTTTTGAAAAATCCGGTATTTCGTGCATTCTGAAGCTGCGGACTGTTCAAAAAATGAATATTCAAAATTTTGTCAAGAAATGCTATAAAAAGGTATAGTTTGCACTTTCTATAGCGAACATATGAAAAATAGGTAGGCGTTGTAAAGAAAAATGGGCTACTACTCAGTTTTTTGAAAAATATGGTATTTCGTGCATTCTGAAGCTGCGGACTGTTCAAAAAATGAAAATTCTAAATTTTGTCAAGAAATGCTATAAAAAGGTATAGTTTGCACTTTCTATAGCGAACATATGAAAAAGAGGTAGGCGTTGTAAAGAAAAATGGGCTACTACTCAGTTTTTTGAAAAATCCGGTATTTCGTGCATTCTGAAGCTGCGGACTGTTCAAAAAATGAAAATACAAAAATTTGTCAAGAAATGCTATAAAAAGGTATAGTTTGCACTTTCTATAGCGAACATATGAAAAAGAGGTAGGCGTTGTAAAGAAAAATGGGCTACTACTCAGTTTTTTGAAAAATCCGGTATTTCGTGTATTCTGAAGCTGCGGACTGTTCAAAAAATGAAAATTCAAAATTTTGTCAAGAAATGCTATAAAAAGGTATAGTTTGCACTTTCTATAGCGAACATATGAAAAATAGGTAGGCGTTGTAAAGAAAAATGGGCTACTACTCAGTTTTTTGAAAAATATGGTATTTTGTGCATTCTGAAGCTGCGGACTGTTCAAAAAATGAAAATTCTAAATTTTGTCAAGAAATGCTATAAAAAGGTATAGTTTGCACTTTCTATAGCGAATATATGAAAAAGAGGTAGGCGTTGTAAAGAAAAATGGGCTACTACTCAGTTTTTTGAAAAATCCGGTATTTCGTGCATTCTGAAGCTGCGGACTGTTCAAAAAATGAAAATTCAAAATTTTGTCAAGAAATGCTATAAAAAGGTATAGTTTGCACTTTCTATAGCGAACATATGAAAAATAGGTAGGCGTTGTAAAGAAAAATGGGCTACTACTCAGTTTTTTGAAAAATCCGGTATTTCGTGCATTCTGAAGCTGCGGACTGTTCAAAAAATGAAAATTCAAAATTTTGTCAAGAAATGCTATAAAAAGGTATAGTTTGCACTTTCTATAGCGAACATATGAAAAAGAGGTAGGCGTTGTAAAGAAAAATGGGCTACTACTCAGTTTTTTGAAAAATATGGTATTTCGTGCATTCTGAAGCTGCGGACTGTTCAAAAAATGAAAATTCTAAATTTTGTCAAGAAATGCTATAAAAAGGTATAGTTTGCACTTTCTATAGCGAACATATGAAAAAGAGGTAGGCGTTGTAAAGAAAAATGGGCTACTACTCAGTTTTTTGAAAAATATGGTATTTTGTGCATTCTGAAGCTGCGAACTGTTCAAAAAATGAAAATTCTAAATTTTGTCAAGAAATGCTATAAAAAGGAATAGTTTGCACTTTCTATAGCGAACATATGAAAAAGAGGTAGGCGTTGTAAAGAAAAATGGGCTACTACTCAGTTTTTTGAAAAATCCGGTATTTCGTGTATTCTGAAGCTGCGGACTGTTCAAAAAATGAATATTCAAAATTTTGTCAAGAAATGCTATAAAAAGGTATAGTTTGCACTTTCTATAGCGAACATATGAAAAAGAGGTAGGCGTTGTAAAGAAAAATGGGCTACTACTCAGTTTTTTGAAAAATATGGTATTTCGTGCATTCTGAAGCTGCGGACTGTTCAAAAAATGAAAATTCAAAATTTTGTCAAGAAATGCTATAAAAAGGTATAGTTTGCACTTTCTATAGCGAACATATGAAAAAGAGGTAGGCGTTGTAAAGAAAAATGGGCTACTACTCAGTTTTTGAAAAATCCGGTATTTCGTGCAATCTGAAGGTGCGGACTGTTCAAAAAATGAAAATTCAAAATTTTGTCAAGAAATGCTATAAAAAGGTATAGTTTGCACTTTCTATAGCGAACATATGAAAAAGAGGTAGGCGTTGTAAAGAAAAATGGGCTAGTACTCAGTTTTTTGAAAAATATGGTATTTCGTGCATTCTGAAGCTGCGGACTGTTCAAAAAATGAAAATTCAAAATTTTGTCAAGAAATGCTATAAAAAGGTATAGTTTGCACTTTCTATAGCGAACATATGAAAAAGAGGTAGGCGTTGTAAAGAAAAATGGGCTACTACTCAGTTTTTTGAAAAATCCGGTATTTCGTGCATTCTGAAGCTGCGGACTGTTCAAAAAATGAAAATTCAAAATTTTGTCAAGAAATGCTATAAAAAGGTATAGTTTGCACTTTCTATAGCGAACATATGAAAAATAGGTAGGCGTTGTAAAGAAAAATGGGCTACTACTCAGTTTTTTGAAAAATATGGTATTTCGTGCATTCTGAAGCTGCGGACTGTTCAAAAAATGAAAATTCTAAATTTTGTCAAGAAATGCTATAAAAAGGAATAGTTTGCACTTTCTATAGCGAACATATGAAAAAGAGGTAGGCGTTGTAAAGAAAAATGGGCTACTACTCAGTTTTTTGAAAAATCCGGTATTTCGTGTATTCTGAAGCTGCGGACTGTTCAAAAAATGAATATTCAAAATTTTGTCAAGAAATGCTATAAAAAGGTATAGTTTGCACTTTCTATAGCGAACATATGAAAAAGAGGTAGGCGTTGTAGAGAAAAATGGGCTACTACTCAGTTTTTTGAAAAATATGGTATTTCGTGCATTCTGAAGCTGCGGACTGTTCAAAAAATGAAAATTCAAAATTTTGTCAAGAAATGCTATAAAAAGGTATAGTTTGCACTTTCTATAGCGAAATATGAAAAAGAGGTAGGCGTTGTAAAGAAAAATGGGCTACTACTCAGTTTTTTGAAAAATCCGGTATTTCGTGCAATCTGAAGGTGCGGACTGTTCAAAAAATGAAAATTCAAAATTTTGTCAAGAAATGCTATAAAAAGGTATAGTTTGCACTTTCTATAGCGAACATATGAAAAAGAGGTAGGCGTTGTAAAGAAAAATGGGCTAGTACTCAGTTTTTTGAAAAATATGGTATTTCGTGCATTCTGAAGCTGCGGACTGTTCAAAAAATGAAAATTCAAAATTTTGTCAAGAAATGTTATAAAAAGGTATAGTTTGCACTTTCTATAGCGAACATATGAAAAAGAGGTAGGCGTTGTAAAGAAAAATGGGCTACTACTCAGTTTTTTGAAAAATCCGGTATTTCGTGCATTCTGAAGCTGCGGACTGTTCAAAAAATGAAAATTCAAAATTTTGTCAAGAAATGCTATAAAAAGGTATAGTTTGCACTTTCTATAGCGAACATATGAAAAATAGGTAGGCGTTGTAAAGAAAAATGGGCTACTACTCAGTTTTTTGAAAAATCCGGTATTTCGTGCATTCTGAAGCTGCGGACTGTTCAAAAAATGAAAATTCAAAATTTTGTCAAGAAATGCTATAAAAAGGTATAGTTTGCACTTTCTATAGCGAACATATGAAAAATAGGTAGGCGTTGTAAAGAAAAATGGGCTACTACTCAGTTTTTTGAAAAATCCGGTATTTCGTGCATTCTGAAGCTGCGGACTGTTCAAAAAATGAAAATTCAAAATTTTGTCAAGAAATGCTATAAAAAGGTATAGTTTGCACTTTCTATAGCGAACATATGAAAAAGAGGTAGGCGTTGTAAAGAAAAATGGGCTAGTACTCAGTTTTTTGAAAAATCCGGTATTTCGTGCATTCTGAAGCTGCGGACTGTTCAAAAAATGAAAATTCAAAATTTTGTCAAGAAATGCTATAAAAAGGTATAGTTTTCACTTTCTATAGCGAACATATGAAAAAGAGGTAGGCGTTGTAAAGAAAAATGTGCTAGTACTCAGTTTTTTGAAAAATCCGGTATTTCGTGCATTCTGAAGCTGCGGACTGTTCAAAAAATGAAAATTCAAAATTTTGTCAAGAAATGCTATAAAAAGGTATAGTTTGCACTTTCTATAGCGAACATATGAAAAATAGGTAGCCGTTGTAAAGAAAAATGGGCTACTACTCAGTTTTTTGAAAAATCCGGTATTTCGTGCAATCTGAAGGTGCGGACTGTTCAAAAAATGAAAATTCAAAATTTTGTCAAGAAATGCTATAAAAAGGTATAGTTTGCACTTTCTATAGCGAACATATGAAAAAGAGGAAGGCGTTGTAAAGAAAAATTGGCTAGTACTCAGTTTTTTGAAAAATCCGGTATTTCGTGCATTCTGAAGCTGCGGACTGTTCAAAAAATGAAAATTCAAAATTTTGTCAAGAAATGCTATAAAAAGGTATAGTTTGCACTTTCTATAGCGAACATATGAAAAATAGGTAGGCGTTGTAAAGAAAAATGGGCTACTACTCAGTTTTTTAAAAATATGGTATTTCGTGCAATCTGAAGGTGCGGACTGTTCAAAAAATGAAAATTCAAAATTTTGTCAAGAAATGCTATAAAAAGGTATAGTTTGCACTTTCTATAGCGAACATATGAAAAATAGGTAGGCGTTGTAAAGAAAAATGGGCTACTACTCAGTTTTTTTAAAAATATGGTATTTCGTGCATTCTGAAGCTGCGGACTGTTCAAAAAATGAAAATTCAAAATTTTGTCAAGAAATGCTATAAAAAGGTATAGTTTGCACTTTCTATAGCGAACATATGAAAAAGAGGTAGGCGTTGTAAAGAAAAATGGGCTACTACTCAGTTTTTTGAAAAATCCGGTATTTCGTGCAATCTGAAGGTGCGGACTGTTCAAAAAATGAAAATTCAAAATTTTGTCAAGAAATGCTATAAAAAGGTATAGTTTGCACTTTCTATAGCGAACATATGAAAAATAGGTAGGCGTTGTAAAGAAAAATGGGCTACTACTCAGTTTTTTGAAAAATCCGGTATTTCGTGCAATCTGAAGGTGCGGACTGTTCAAAAAATGAAAATTCAAAATTTTGTCAAGAAATGCTATAAAAAGGTATAGTTTGCACTTTCTATAGCGAACATATGAAAAAGAGGAAGGCGTTGTAAAGAAAAATTGGCTAGTACTCAGTTTTTTGAAAAATCCGGTATTTCGTGCATTCTCAAGCTGCGGACTGTTCAAAAAATGAAAATTCAAAATTTTGTCAAGAAATGCTATAAAAAGGTATAGTTTGCACTTTCTATAGCGAACATATGAAAAAGAGGTAGGCGTTGTAAAGAAAAATGGGCTACTACTCAGTTTTTTGAAAAATCCGGTATTTCGTGCAATCTGAAGGTGCGGACTGTTCAAAAAATGAAAATTCAAAATTTTGTCAAGAAATGCTATAAAAAGGTATAGTTTGCACTTTCTATAGCGAACATATGAAAAAGAGGTAGGCGTTGTAAAGAAAAATGGGCTAGTACTCAGTTTTTTGAAAAATATGGTATTTCGTGCATTCTGAAGCTGCGGACTGTTCAAAAAATGAAAATTCAAAATTTTGTCAAGAAATGCTATAAAAAGGTATAGTTTGCACTTTCTATAGCGAACATATGAAAAAGAGGTAGGCGTTGTAAAGAAAAATGGGCTACTACTCAGTTTTTTGAAAAATCCGGTATTTCGTGCATTCTGAAGCTGCGGACTGTTCAAAAAATGAAAATTCAAAATTTTGTCAAGAAATGCTATAAAAAGGTATAGTTTGCACTTTCTATAGCGAACATATGAAAAATAGGTAGGCGTTGTAAAGAAAAATGGGCTACTACTCAGTTTTTTGAAAAATATGGTATTTCGTGCATTCTGAAGCTGCGGACTGTTCAAAAAATGAAAATTCTAAATTTTGTCAAGAAATGCTATAAAAAGGAATAGTTTGCACTTTCTATAGCGAACATATGAAAAAGAGGTAGGCGTTGTAAAGAAAAATGGGCTACTACTCAGTTTTTTGAAAAATCCGGTATTTCGTGCAATCTGAAGGTGCGGACTGTTCAAAAAATGAAAATTCAAAATTTTGTCAAGAAATGCTATAAAAAGGTATAGTTTGCACTTTCTATAGCGAACATATGAAAAATAGGTAGGCGTTGTAAAGAAAAATGGGCTACTACTCAGTTTTTTGAAAAATCCGGTATTTCGTGCATTCTGAAGCTGCGGACTGTTCAAAAAATGAAAATTCAAAATTTTGTCAAGAAATGCTATAAAAAGGTATAGTTTGCACTTTCTATAGCGAACATATGAAAAAGAGGTAGGCGTTGTAAAGAAAAATGGGCTACTACTCAGTTTTTTGAAAAATCCGGTATTTCGTGCATTCTGAAGCTGCGGACTGTTCAAAAAATGAAAATTCAAAATTTTGTCAAGAAATGCTATAAAAAGGTATAGTTTGCACTTTCTATAGCGAACATATGAAAAATAGGTAGGCGTTGTAAAGAAAAATGGGCTACTACTCAGTTTTTTGAAAAATATGGTATTTCGTGCATTCTGAAGCTGCGGACTGTTCAAAAAATGAAAATTCTAAATTTTGTCAAGAAATGCTATAAAAAGGAATAGTTTGCACTTTCTATAGCGAACATATGAAAAAGAGGTAGGCGTTGTAAAGAAAAATGGGCTACTACTCAGTTTTTTGAAAAATCCGGTATTTCGTGCATTCTGAAGCTGCGGACTGTTCAAAAAATGAAAATTCAAAATTTTGTCAAGAAATGCTATAAAAAGGTATAGTTTGCACTTTCTATAGCGAACATATGAAAAATAGGTAGGCGTTGTAAAGAAAAATGGGCTACTACTCAGTTTTTTGAAAAATCCGGTATTTCGTGCATTCTGAAGCTGCGGACTGTTCAAAAAATGAAAATTCAAAATTTTGTCAAGAAATGCTATAAAAAGGTATAGTTTGCACTTTCTATAGCGAACATATGAAAAATAGGTAGGCGTTGTAAAGAAAAATGGGCTACTACTCAGTTTTTTGAAAAATCCGGTATTTCGTGCATTCTGAAGCTGCGGACTGTTCAAAAAATAAAAATTCAAAATTTTGTCAAGAAATGCTATAAAAAGGTATAGTTTGCACTTTCTATAGCGAACATATGAAAAAGAGGTAGGCGTTGTAAAGAAAAATGGGCTAGTACTCAGTTTTTTGAAAAATCCGGTATTTCGTGCATTCTGAAGCTGCGGACTGTTCAAAAAATGAAAATTCAAAATTTTGTCAAGAAATGCTATAAAAAGGTATAGTTTTCACTTTCTATAGCGAACATATGAAAAAGAGGTAGGCGTTGTAAAGAAAAATGTGCTAGTACTCAGTTTTTTTAAAAATCCGGTATTTCGTGCATTCTGAAGCTGCGGACTGTTCAAAAAATGAAAATTCAAAATTTTGTCAAGAAATGCTATAAAAAGGTATAGTTTGCACTTTCTATAGCGAACATATGAAAAATAGGTAGCCGTTGTAAAGAAAAATGGGCTACTACTCAGTTTTTTGAAAAATCCGGTATTTCGTGCAATCTGAAGGTGCGGACTGTTCAAAAAATGAAAATTCAAAATTTTGTCAAGAAATGCTATAAAAAGGTATAGTTTGCACTTTCTATAGCGAACATATGAAAAAGAGGAAGGCGTTGTAAAGAAAAATTGGCTAGTACTCAGTTTTTTGAAAAATCCGGTATTTCGTGCATTCTGAAGCTGCGGACTGTTCAAAAAATGAAAATTCAAAATTTTGTCAAGAAATGCTATAAAAAGGTATAGTTTGCACTTTCTATAGCGAACATATGAAAAATAGGTAGCCGTTGTAAAGAAAAATGGGCTACTACTCAGTTTTTTGAAAAATCCGGTATTTCGTGCAATCTGAAGGTGCGGACTGTTCAAAAAATGAAAATTCAAAATTTTGTCAAGAAATGCTATAAAAAGGTATAGTTTGCACTTTCTATAGCGAACATATGAAAAAGAGGAAGGCGTTGTAAAGAAAAATTGGCTAGTACTCAGTTTTTTGAAAAATCCGGTATTTCGTGCATTCTGAAGCTGCGGACTGTTCAAAAAATGAAAATTCAAAATTTTGTCAAGAAATGCTATAAAAAGGTATAGTTTGCACTTTCTATAGCGAACATATGAAAAATAGGTAGGCGTTGTAAAGAAAAATGGACTACTACTCAGTTTTTTTAAAAATATGGTATTTCGTGCAATCTGAAGGTGCGGACTGTTCAAAAAATGAAAATTCAAAATTTTGTCAAGAAATGCTATAAAAAGGTATAGTTTGCACTTTCTATAGCGAACATATGAAAAATAGGTAGGCGTTGTAAAGAAAAATGGGCTACTACTCAGTTTTTTTAAAAATATGGTATTTCGTGCATTCTGAAGCTGCGGACTGTTCAAAAAATGAAAATTCAAAATTTTGTCAAGAAATGCTATAAAAAGGTATAGTTTGCACTTTCTATAGCGAACATATGAAAAAGAGGTAGGCGTTGTAAAGAAAAATGGGCTACTACTCAGTTTTTTGAAAAATCCGGTATTTCGTGCAATCTGAAGGTGCGGACTGTTCAAAAAATGAAAATTCAAAATTTTGTCAAGAAATGCTATAAAAAGGTATAGTTTGCACTTTCTATAGCGAACATATGAAAAATAGGTAGGCGTTGTAAAGAAAAATGGGCTACTACTCAGTTTTTTGAAAAATCCGGTATTTCGTGCAATCTGAAGGTGCGGACTGTTCAAAAAATGAAAATTCAAAATTTTGTCAAGAAATGCTATAAAAAGGTATAGTTTGCACTTTCTATAGCGAACATATGAAAAAGAGGAAGGCGTTGTAAAGAAAAATTGGCTAGTACTCAGTTTTTTGAAAAATCCGGTATTTCGTGCATTCTCAAGCTGCGGACTGTTCAAAAAATGAAAATTCAAAATTTTGTCAAGAAATGCTATAAAAAGGTATAGTTTGCACTTTCTATAGCGAACATATGAAAAAGAGGTAGGCGTTGTAAAGAAAAATGGGCTACTACTCAGTTTTTTGAAAAATCCGGTATTTCGTGCATTCTGAAGCTGCGGACTGTTCAAAAAATGAAAATTCAAAATTTTGTCAAGAAATGCTATAAAAAGGTATAGTTTGCACTTTCTATAGCGAACATATGAAAAATAGGTAGCCGTTGTAAAGAAAAATGGGCTACTACTCAGTTTTTTGAAAAATCCGGTATTTCGTGCAATCTGAAGGTGCGGACTGTTCAAAAAATGAAAATTCAAAATTTTGTCAAGAAATGCTATAAAAAGGTATAGTTTGCACTTTCTATAGCGAACATATGAAAAAGAGGTAGGCGTTGTAAAGAAAAATGGGCTACTACTCAGTTTTTTGAAAAATCCGGTATTTCGTGCATTCTGAAGCTGCGGACTGTTCAAAAAATGAAAATTCAAAATTTTGTCAAGAAATGCTATAAAAAGGTATAGTTTGCACTTTCTATAGCGAACATATGAAAAATAGGTAGGCGTTGTAAAGAAAAATGGGCTACTACTCAGTTTTTTGAAAAATATGGTATTTCGTGCATTCTGAAGCTGCGGACTGTTCAAAAAATGAAAATTCTAAATTTTGTCAAGAAATGCTATAAAAAGGAATAGTTTGAACTTTCTATAGCGAACATATGAAAAAGAGGTAGGCGTTGTAAAGAAAAATGGGCTACTACTCAGTTTTTTTAAAAATCCGGTATTTCGTGTATTCTGAAGCTGCGGACTGTTCAAAAAATGAATATTCAAAATTTTGTCAAGAAATGCTATAAAAAGGTATAGTTTGCACTTTCTATAGCGAACATATGAAAAAGAGGTAGGCGTTGTAGAGAAAAATGGGCTACTACTCAGTTTTTTGAAAAATATGGTATTTCGTGCATTCTGAAGCTGCGGACTGTTCAAAAAATGAAAATTCAAATTTTTGTCAAGAAATGCTATAAAAAGGTATAGTTTGCACTTTCTATAGCGAACATATGAAAAAGAGGTAGGCGTTGTAAAGAAAAATGGGCTACTACTCAGTTTTTTGAAAAATCCGGTATTTCGTGCAATCTGAAGGTGCGGACTGTTCAAAAAATGAAAATTCAAAATTTTGTCAAGAAATGCTATAAAAAGGTATAGTTTGCACTTTCTATAGCGAACATATGAAAAAGAGGTAGGCGTTGTAAAGAAAAATGGGCTAGTACTCAGTTTTTTGAAAAATATGGTATTTCGTGCATTCTGAAGCTGCGGACTGTTCAAAAAATGAAAATTCAAAATTTTGTCAAGAAATGTTATAAAAAGGTATAGTTTGCACTTTCTATAGCGAACATATGAAAAAGAGGTAGGCGTTGTAAAGAAAAATGGGCTACTACTCAGTTTTTTGAAAAATCCGGTATTTCGTGCATTCTGAAGCTGCGGACTGTTCAAAAAATGAAAATTCAAAATTTTGTCAAGAAATGCTATAAAAAGGTATAGTTTGCACTTTCTATAGCGAACATATGAAAAATAGGTAGGCGTTGTAAAGAAAAATGGGCTACTACTTAGTTTTTTTGAAAAATATGGTATTTCGTGCATTCTGAAGCTGCGGACTGTTCAAAAAATGAAAATTCTAAATTTTGTCAAGAAATGCTATAAAAAGGTATAGTTTGCACTTTCTATAGCGAACATATGAAAAAGAGGTAGGCGTTGTAAAGAAAAATGGGCTACTACTCAGTTTTTTGAAAATTCCGGTATTTCGTGCATTCTGAAGCTGCGGACTGTTCAAAAAATGAAAATTCAAAATTTTGTCAAGAAATGCTATAAAAAGGTATAGTTTGCACTTTCTATAGCGAACATATGAAAAATAGGTAGGCGTTGTAAAGAAAAATGGGCTACTACTCAGTTTTTTGAAAAATCCGGTATTTCGTGCATTCTGAAGCTGCGGACTGTTCAAAAAATGAAAATTCAAAATTTTGTCAAGAAATGCTATAAAAAGGTATAGTTTGCACTTTCTATAGCGAACATATGAAAAATAGGTAGGCGTTGTAAAGAAAAATGGGCTACTACTCAGTTTTTTGAAAAATCCGGTATTTCGTGCATTCTGAAGCTGCGGACTGTTCAAAAAATGAAAATTCAAAATTTTGTCAAGAAATGCTATAAAAAGGTATAGTTTGCACTTTCTATAGCGAACATATGAAAAAGAGGTAGGCGTTGTAAAGAAAAATGGGCTAGTACTCAGTTTTTTGAAAAATCCGGTATTTCGTGCATTCTGAAGCTGCGGACTGTTCAAAAAATGAAAATTCAAAATTTTGTCAAGAAATGCTATAAAAAGGTATAGTTTTCACTTTCTATAGCGAACATATGAAAAAGAGGTAGGCGTTGTAAAGAAAAATGTGCTAGTACTCAGTTTTTTGAAAAATCCGGTATTTCGTGCATTCTGAAGCTGCGGACTGTTCAAAAAATGAAAATTCAAAATTTTGTCAAGAAATGCTATAAAAAGGTATAGTTTGCACTTTCTATAGCGAACATATGAAAAATAGGTAGCCGTTGTAAAGAAAAATGGGCTACTACTCAGTTTTTTGAAAAATCCGGTATTTCGTGCAATCTGAAGGTGCGGACTGTTCAAAAAATGAAAATTCAAAATTTTGTCAAGAAATGCTATAAAAAGGTATAGTTTGCACTTTCTATAGCGAACATATGAAAAAGAGGAAGGCGTTGTAAAGAAAAATTGGCTAGTACTCAGTTTTTTGAAAAATCCGGTATTTCGTGCATTCTGAAGCTGCGGACTGTTCAAAAAATGAAAATTCAAAATTTTGTCAAGAAATGCTATAAAAAGGTATAGTTTGCACTTTCTATAGCGAACATATGAAAAATAGGTAGGCGTTGTAAAGAAAAATGGGCTACTACTCAGTTTTTTTAAAAATATGGTATTTCGTGCAATCTGAAGGTGCGGACTGTTCAAAAAATGAAAATTCAAAATTTTGTCAAGAAATGCTATAAAAAGGTATAGTTTGCACTTTCTATAGCGAACATATGAAAAATAGGTAGGCGTTGTAAAGAAAAATGGGCTACTACTCAGTTTTTTTAAAAATATGGTATTTCGTGCATTCTGAAGCTGCGGACTGTTCAAAAAATTAAAATTCAAAATTTTGTCAAGAAATGCTATAAAAAGGTATAGTTTGCACTTTCTATAGCGAACATATGAAAAAGAGGTAGGCGTTGTAAAGAAAAATGGGCTACTACTCAGTTTTTTGAAAAATCCGGTATTTCGTGCAATCTGAAGGTGCGGACTGTTCAAAAAATGAAAATTCAAAATTTTGTCAAGAAATGCTATAAAAAGGTATAGTTTGCACTTTCTATAGCGAACATATGAAAAATAGGTAGGCGTTGTAAAGAAAAATGGGCTACTACTCAGTTTTTTGAAAAATCCGGTATTTCGTGCAATCTGAAGGTGCGGACTGTTCAAAAAATGAAAATTCAAAATTTTGTCAAGAAATGCTATAAAAAGGTATAGTTTGCACTTTCTATAGCGAACATATGAAAAATAGGTAGGCGTTGTAAAGAAAAATGGGCTACTACTCAGTTTTTTGAAAAATCCGGTATTTCGTGCATTCTCAAGCTGCGGACTGTTCAAAAAATGAAAATTCAAAATTTTGTCAAGAAATGCTATAAAAAGGTATAGTTTGCACTTTCTATAGCGAACATATAAAAAATAGGTAGGCATTGTAAAGAAAATGGGCTACTACTCAGTTTTTTTAAAAATATGGTATTTCGTGCATTCTGAAGCTGCGGACTGTTCAAAAAATGAAAATTCAAAATTTTGTCAAGAAATGCTATAAAAAGGTATAGTTTGCACTTTCTATAGCGAACATATGAAAAAGAGGTAGGCGTTGTAAAGAAAAATGGGCTACTACTCAGTTTTTTGAAAAATATGGTATTTCGTGCATTCTGAAGCTGCGGACTGTTCAAAAAATGAAAATTCAAAATTTTGTCAAGAAATGCTATAAAAAGGTATAGTTTGCACTTTCTATAGCGAACATATGAAAAAGAGGTAGGCGTTGTAAAGAAAAATGGGCTACTACTCAGTTTTTTGAAAATCCGGTATTTCGTGCATTCTGAAGCTGCGGACTGTTCAAAAAATGAAAATTCAAAATTTTGTCAAGAAATGCTATAAAAAGGTATAGTTTGCACTTTCTATAGCGAACATATGAAAAATTGGTAGGCGTTGTAAAGAAAAATGGGCTACTACTCAGTTTTTTGAAAATCCGGTATTTCGTGCAATCTGAAGGTGCGGACTGTTCAAAAAATGAAAATTCAAAATTTTGTCAAGAAATGCTATAAAAAGGTATAGTTTGCACTTTCTATAGCGAACATATGAAAAAGAGATAGGCGTTGTAAAGAAAAATGGGCTAGTACTCAGTTTTTTGAAAAATATGGTATTTCGTGCATTCTGAAGCTGCGGACTGTTCAAAAATGAAAATTCAAAATTTTGTCAAGAAATGCTATAAAAAGGTATAGTTTGCACTTTCTATAGCGAACATATGAAAAAGAGGTAGGCGTTGTAAAGAAAAATGGGCTACTACTCAGTTTTTTGAAAAATCCGGTATTTCGTGCATTCTGAAGCTGCGGACTGTTCAAAAAATGAAAATTCAAAATTTTGTCAAGAAATACTATAAAAAGGTATAGTTTGCACTTTCTATAGCGAACATATGAAAAATAGGTAGGCGTTGTAAAGAAAAATGGGCTACTACTCAGTTTTTTTTGAAAAATATGGTATTTCGTGCATTCTGAAGCTGCAGACTGTTCAAAAAATGAAAATTCTAAATTTTGTCAAGAAATGCTATAAAAAGGTATAGTTTGCACTTTCTATAGCGAACATATGAAAAAGAGGTAGGCGTTGTAAAGAAAAATGGGCTACTACTCAGTTTTTTGAAAAATCCGGTATTTCGTGCATTCTGAAGCTGCGGACTGTTCAAAAAATGAAAATTCAAAATTTTGTCAAGAAATGCTATAAAAAGGTATAGTTTGCACTTTCTATAGCGAACATATGAAAATAGGTAGGCGTTGTAAAGAAAAATGGGCTACTACTCAGTTTTTTGAAAAATCCGGTATTTCGTGCATTCTGAAGCTGCGGACTGTTCAAAAAATGAAAATTCAAAATTTTGTCAAGAAATGCTATAAAAAGGTATAGTTTGCACTTTCTATAGCGAACATATGAAAAATAGGTAGGCGTTGTAAAGAAAAATGGGCTACTACTCAGTTTTTTGAAAAATCCGGTATTTCGTGCATTCTGAAGCTGCGGACTGTTCAAAAAATGAAAAATTCAAAATTTTGTCAAGAAATGCTATAAAAAGGTATAGTTTGCACTTTCTATAGCGAACATATGAAAAAGAGGTAGGCGTTGTAAAGAAAAATGGGCTAGTACTCAGTTTTTTGAAAAATCCGGTATTTCGTACATTCTGAAGCTGCGGACTGTTCAAAAAATGAAAATTCAAAATTTTGTCAAGAAATGCTATAAAAAGGTATAGTTTTCACTTTCTATAGCGAACATATGAAAAAGAGGTAGGCGTTGTAAAGTAAAATGTGCTAGTACTCAGTTTTTTGAAAAATCCGGTATTTCGTACATTCTGAAGCTGCGGACTGTTCAAAAAATGAAAATTCAAAATTTTGTCAAGAAATGCTATAAAAAGGTATAGTTTGCACTTTCTATAGCGAACATATGAAAAAGAGGTAGGCGTTGTAAAGAAAAATGGGCTACTACTCAGTTTTTTGAAAAATATGGTATTTCGTGCATTCTGAAGCTGCGGACTGTTCAAAAAATGAAAATTCAAAATTTTGTCAAGAAATGCTATAAAAAGGTATAGTTTGCACTTTCTATAGCGAACATATGAAAAGAGGTAGGCGTTGTAAAGAAAAATGGGCTACTACTCAGTTTTTTGAAAAATATGGTATTTCGTGCATTCTGAAGCTGCGGACTGTTCAAAAAATGAAAATTCAAAATTTTGTCAAGAAATGCTATAAAAAGGTATAGTTTGCACTTTCTATAGCGAACATATGAAAAAGAGGAAGGCGTTGTAAAGAAAAATTGGCTAGTACTCAGTTTTTGAAAAATCCGGTATTTCGTGCATTCTGAAGCTGCGGACTGTTCAAAAAATGAAAATTCAAAATTTTGTCAAGAAATGCTATAAAAAGGTATAGTTTGCACTTTCTATAGCGAACATATGAAAAAGAGGAAGGCGTTGTAAAGAAAATGGGCTACTACTCAGTTTTTTTAAAAATATGGTATTTCGTGCAATCTGAAGGTGCGGACTGTTCAAAAAATGAAAATTCAAAATTTTGTCAAGAAATGCTATAAAAAGGTATAGTTTGCACTTTCTATAGCGAACATATGAAAAATAGGTAGGCGTTGTAAAGAAAAATGGGCTACTACTCAGTTTTTTTAAAAATATGGTATTTCGTGCATTCTGAAGCTGCGGACTGTTCAAAAAATGAAAATTCAAAATTTTGTCAAGAAATGCTATAAAAAGGTATAGTTTGCACTTTCTATAGCGAACATATGAAAAAGAGGTAGGCGTTGTAAAGAAAAATGGGCTACTACTCAGTTTTTTGAAAATCCGGTATTTCGTGCAATCTGAAGGTGCGGACTGTTCAAAAATGAAATTCAAAATTTTGTCAAGAAATGCTATAAAAAGGTATAGTTTGCACTTTCTATAGCGAACATATGAAAAATAGGTAGGCGTTGTAAAGAAAAATGGGCTACTACTCAGTTTTTTGAAAAATCCGGTATTTCGTGCAATCTGAAGGTGCGGACTGTTCAAAAAATGAAAATTCAAAATTTTGTCAAGAAATGCTATAAAAAGGTATAGTTTGCACTTTCTATAGCGAACATATGAAAAATAGGTAGGCGTTGTAAAGAAAAATGGGCTACTACTCAGTTTTTTGAAAAATCCGGTATTTCGTGCATTCTCAAGCTGCGGACTGTTCAAAAAATGAAAATTCAAAATTTTGTCAAGAAATGCTATAAAAAGGTATAGTTTGCACTTTCTATAGCGAACATATAAAAAATAGGTAGGCATTGTAAAGAAAAATGGGCTACTACTCAGTTTTTTAAAAATATGGTATTTCGTGCATTCTGAAGCTGCGGACTGTTCAAAAAATGAAAATTCAAAATTTTGTCAAGAAATGCTATAAAAAGGTATAGTTTGCACTTTCTATAGCGAACATATGAAAAAGAGGTAGGCGTTGTAAAGAAAAATGGGCTACTACTCAGTTTTTTGAAAAATATGGTATTTCGTGCATTCTGAAGCTGCGGACTGTTCAAAAAATGAAAATTCAAAATTTGTCAAGAAATGCTATAAAAAGGTATAGTTTGCACTTTCTATAGCGAACATATGAAAAAGAGGTAGGCGTTGTAAAGAAAAATGGGCTACTACTCAGTTTTTTGAAAAATCCGGTATTTCGTGCATTCTGAAGCTGCGGACTGTTCAAAAAATGAAAATTCAAAATTTTGTCAAGAAATGCTATAAAAAGGTATAGTTTGCACTTTCTATAGCGAACATATGAAAAATAGGTAGGCGTTGTAAAGAAAAATGGGCTACTACTCAGTTTTTTGAAAAATCCGGTATTTCGTGCAATCTGAAGGTGCGGACTGTTCAAAAAATGAAAATTCAAAATTTTGTCAAGAAATGCTATAAAAAGGTATAGTTTGCACTTTCTATAGCGAACATATGAAAAAGAGGTAGGCGTTGTAAAGAAAAATGGGCTACTACTCAGTTTTTTGAAAAATATGGTATTTCGTGCATTCTGAAGGTGCGGACTGTTCAAAAAATGAAAATTCAAAATTTTGTCAAGAAATGCTATAAAAATGTATAGTTTGCACTTTCTATAGCGAACATATGAAAAAGAGGTAGGCGTTGTAAAGAAAAATGGGCTAGTACTCAGTTTTTTGAAAAATCCGGTATTTCGTGCATTCTGAAGGTGCGGACTGTTCAAAAAATGAAAATTCAAAATTTTGTCAAGAAATGCTATAAAAAGGTATAGTTTGCAATTACTATAGCGAACATATGAAAAAGAGGTAGGCGTTGTAAAGAAAAATGGGCTAGTACTCAGTTTTTTGAAAAATCCGGTATTTCGTGCAATCTGAAGGTGCGGACTGTTCAAAAAATGAAAATTCAAAATTTTGTCAAGAAATGCTATAAAAAGGTATAGTTTGCACTTTCTATAGCGAACATATGAAAAAGAGGTAGGCGTTGTAAAGAAAAATGGGCTAGTACTCAGTTTTTTGAAAAATATGGTATTTCGTGCATTCTGAAGCTGCGGACTGTTCAAAAATGAAAATTCAAAATTTTGTCAAGAAATGCTATAAAAAGGGATAGTTTGCACTTTCTATAGCGAACATATGAAAAAGAGGTAGGCGTTGTAAAGAAAAATGGGCTAGTACTCAGTTTTTTGAAAAATCAGGTAGTTCGCACTTTATGAAGTTGCGAACTGTTCAAAAAATGAAAATTCAAAATTTTGTCAAGAAATGCTATAAAAAGGTATAGTTTGCACTTTCTATAGCGAACATATGAAAAAGAGGTAGGCGTTGTAAAGAAAAATGGGCTACTACTCAGTTTTTTGAAAAATATGGTATTTCGTGCATTCTGAAGCTGCGGACTGTTCAAAAAATGAAAATTCAAAATTTTGTCAAGAAATGCTATAAAAAGGTATAGTTTGCACTTTCTATAGCGAACATATGAAAAAGAGGTAGGCGTTGTAAAGAAAAATGGGCTAGTACTCAGTTTTTTGAAAAATCCGGTATTTCGTGCATTCTGAAGGTGCGGACTGTTCAAAAAATAAAAATTCAAAATTTTGTCAAGAAATGCTATAAAAAGGTATAGTTTGCAATTTCTATAGCGAACATATGAAAAAGAGGTAGGCGTTGTAAAGAAAAATGGGCTACTACTCAGTTTTTTGAAAAATATGGTATTTCGTGCATTCTGAAGCTGCGGACTGTTCAAAAAATGAAAATTCAAAATTTTGTCAAGAAATGCTATAAAAAGGTATAGTTTGCACTTTCTATAGCGAACATATGAAAAAGAGGTAGGCGTTGTAAAGAAAAATGGGCTAGTACTCAGTTTTTTGAAAAATATGGTATTTCGTGCATTCTGAAGCTGCGGACTGTTCAAAAAATGAAAATTCAAAATTTTGTCAAGAAATGCTATAAAAAGGTATAGTTTGCACTTTCTATAGCGAACATATGAAAAAGAGGTAGGCGTTGTAAAGAAAAATGGGCTAGTACTCAGTTTTTTGAAAAATCCGGTATTTCGTGCAATCTGAAGGTGCGGACTGTTCAAAAAATGAAAATTCAAAATTTTGTCAAGAAATGCTATAAAAAGGTATAGTTTGCAATTACTATAGCGAACATATGAAAAAGAGGTAGGCGTTGTAAAGAAAAATGGGCTAGTACTCAGTTTTTTGAAAAATCCGGTATTTCGTGCAATCTGAAGGTGCGGACTGTTCAAAAAATGAAAATTCAAAATTTTGTCAAGAAATGCTATAAAAAGGTATAGTTTGCACTTTCTATAGCGAACATATGAAAAAGAGGTAGGCGTTGTAAAGAAAAATGGGCTAGTACTCAGTTTTTTGAAAAATCCGGTATTTCGTGCAATCTGAAGGTGCGGACTGTTCAAAAAATGAAAATTCAAAATTTTGTCAAGAAATGCTATAAAAAGGTATAGTTTGCACTTTCTATAGCGAACATATGAAAAAGAGGTAGGCGTTGTAAAGACAAATGGGCTAGTACTCAGTTTTTTGAAAAATCTGGTATTTCGTACATTCTGAAGGTGCGGACTGTTCAAAAAATGTAAATTCAAAATTTTGTCAAGAAATGCTATAAAAAGGGATAGTTTGCACTTTCTATAGCAACATATAAAAAAGAGGTAGGCGTTGTAAAGAAAAATGGGCTAGTACTCAGTTTTTTGAAAAATCTGGTATTTCGTGCTTTCTGAAAGGGCGGACTGTTCAAAAAATGAAAATTCAAAATTTTGTCAAGAAATGCTATAAAAAGGGATAGTTTGCACGTTCTATAGCGAACATATAAAAATGAGGTAGGGGTTGTAAAGAAAAATGGGCTAGTACTCAGTTTTTTGAAAAATCTGGAATTTCGTGCTTTCTGAAATTGCGGACTGTTCAACAATGAAAATACAAAATTTTGTCAAGAAATGCAATAAAAAGGGGATAGTTTACACTTTATATAGCGAACATATGAAAAAGAGATAGGGGTTGTAAAGAAAAATAGGCTAGTACTCAGTTTTTTGAAAAATATGGTATTTCGTGCTTTCTGAAAGGGCGGACTGTTCAAAGTTCAAAATTTTGTCAAGAAATGCTATAAAAAGGGATAGTTTGCACTTACTATAGCGAACATATGAAAAAGAGGTAGGCGTTGTAAAGAAAAATGGGCTAGTACTCAGTTTTTTGAAAAATCAGGTAGTTCGCACTTTATGAAGTTGCGAACTGTTCAAAAAATGAAAATTCAAAATTTTGTCAAGAAATGCTATAAAAAGGTATAGTTTGCACTTTCTATAGCGAACATATGAAAAAGAGATAGGCGTTGTAAAGAAAAATGGGCTAGTACTCAATTTTTTGAAAAATCCGGTATTTCGTGCATTCTGAAGGTGCGGACTGTTCAAAAAATAAAAATTCAAAATTTTGTCAAGAAATGCTATAAAAAGGTATAGTTTGCAATTTCTATAGCGAAATATGAAAAAGAGGTAGGCGTTGTAAAGAAAAATGGGCTACTACTCAGTTTTTTGAAAAATATGGTATTTCGTGCATTCTGAAGCTGCGGACTGTTCAAAAAATGAAAATTCAAAATTTTGTCAAGAAATGCTATAAAAAGGTATAGTTTGCACTTTCTATAGCGAACATATGAAAAAGAGGTAGGCGTTGTAAAGAAAAATGGGCTAGTACTCAGTTTTTTGAAAAATCCGGTATTTCGTGCATTCTGAAGGTGCGGACTGTTCAAAAAATGAAAATTCAAAATTTTGTCAAGAAATGCTATAAAAAGGTATAGTTTGCAATTACTATAGCGAACATATGAAAAAGAGGTAGGCGTTGTAAAGAAAAATGGGCTAGTACACAGTTTTTTGAAAAATCCGGTATTTCGTGCAATCTGAAGGTGCGGACTGTTCAAAAAATGAAAATTCAAAATTTTGTCAAGAAATGCTATAAAAAGGTATATTTGCACTTTCTATAGCGAACATATGAAAAAGAGGTAGGCGTTGTAAAGAAAAATGGGCTAGTACTCAGTTTTTTGAAAAATATGGTATTTCGTGCATTCTGAAGCTGCGGACTGTTCAAAAAATGAAAATTCAAAATTTTGTCAAGAAATGCTATAAAAAGGTATAGTTTGCACTTTCTATAGCGAACATATGAAAAAGAGGTAGGCGTTGTAAAGAAAAATGGGCTAGTACTCAGTTTTTTGAAAAATCCGGTATTTCGTGCATTCTGAAGCTGCGGACTGTTCAAAAATGAAAATTCAAAATTTTGTCAAGAAATGCTATAAAACAGTATAGTTTGCACTTTCTATAGCGAACATATGAAAAATAGGTAGGCGTTGTAAAGAAAAATGGGCTACTACTCAGTTTTTTGAAAAATATGGTATTTCGTGCATTCTGAAGGTGCGGACTGTTCAAAAAATGAAAATTCAAAATTTTGTCAAGAAATGCTATAAAAAGGTATAGTTTGCACTTTCTATAGCGAACATATGAAAAAGAGGTAGGCGTTGTAAAGAAAAATGGGCTAGTACTCAGTTTTTTGAAAAATCCGGTATTTCGTGCATTCTGAAGGTGCGGACTGTTCAAAAAATAAAAATTCAAAATTTTGTCAAGAAATGCTATAAAAAGGTATAGTTTGCAATTTCTATAGCGAACATATGAAAAAGAGGTAGGCGTTGTAAAGAAAAATGGGCTACTACTCAGTTTTTTGAAAAATATGGTATTTCGTGCATTCTGAAGCTGCGGACTGTTCAAAAAATGAAAATTCAAAATTTTGTCAAGAAATGCTATAAAAAGGTATAGTTTGCACTTTCTATAGCGAACATATGAAAAAGAGGTAGGCGTTGTAAAGAAAAATGGGCTAGTACTCAGTTTTTTGAAAAATCCGGTATTTCGTGCATTCTGAAGCTGCAGACTGTTCAAAAAATGAAAATTCAAAATTTTGTCAAGAAATGCTATAAAAAGGTATAGTTTGCACTTTCTATAGCGAACATATGAAAAAGAGGTAGGCGTTGTAAAGAAAAATGGGCTAGTACTCAGTTTTTTGAAAAATCCGGTATTTCGTGCAATCTGAAGGTGCGGACTGTTCAAAAAATGAAAATTCAAAATTTTGTCAAGAAATGCTATAAAAAGGTATAGTTTGCACTTTCTATAGCGAACATATGAAAAAGAGGTAGGCGTTGTAAAGAAAAATGGGCTAGTACTCAGTTTTTTGAAAAATATGGTATTTCGTACATTCTGAAGCTGCGGACTGTTCAAAAATGAAAATTCAAAATTTTGTCAAGAAATGCTATAAAAAGGTATAGTTTGCACTTTCTATAGCGAACATATGAAAAAGAGGTAGGCGTTGTAAAGAAAAATGGGCTAGTACTCAGTTTTTTGAAAAATCCGGTATTTCGTGCATTCTGAAGCTGCGGACTGTTCAAAAAATAAAAATTCAAAATTTTGTCAAGAAATGCTATAAAAAGGTATAGTTTGCAATTTCTATAGCGAACATATGAAAAAGAGGTAGGCGTTGTAAAGAAAAATGGGCTACTACTCAGTTTTTTGAAAAATATGGTATTTCGTGCATTCTGAAGCTGCGGACTGTTCAAAAAATGAAAATTCAAAATTTTGTCAAGAAATGCTATAAAAAGGTATAGTTTGCACTTTCTATAGCGAACATATGAAAAAGAGGTAGGCGTTGTAAAGAAAAATGGGCTACTACTCAGTTTTTTGAAAAATATGGTATTTCGTGCATTCTGAAGCTGCGGACTGTTCAAAAAATGAAAATTCAAAATTTTGTCAAGAAATGCTATAAAAAGGTATAGTTTGCACTTTCTATAGCGAACATATGAAAAAGAGGTAGGCGTTGTAAAGAAAAATGGGCTAGTACTCAGTTTTTTGAAAAATCCGGTATTTCGTGCATTCTGAAGCTGCAGACTGTTCAAAAAATGAAAATTCAAAATTTTGTCAAGAAATGCTATAAAAAGGTATAGTTTGCAATTACTATAGCGAACATATGAAAAAGAGGTAGGCGTTGTAAAGAAAAATGGGCTAGTACTCAGTTTTTTGAAAAATCCGGTATTTCGTGCAATCTGAAGGTGCGGACTGTTCAAAAAATGAAAATTCAAAATTTTGTCAAGAAATGCTATAAAAAGGTATAGTTTGCACTTTCTATAGCGAACATATGAAAAAGAGGTAGGCGTTGTAAAGAAAAATGGGCTAGTACTCAGTTTTTTGAAAAATCCGGTATTTCGTGCAATCTGAAGGTGCGGACTGTTCAAAAAATGAAAATTCAAAATTTTGTCAAGAAATGCTATAAAAAGGTATAGTTTGCACTTTCTATAGCGAACATATGAAAAAGAGGTAGGCGTTGTAAAGAAAAATGGGCTAGTACTCAGTTTTTTGAAAAATATGGTATTTCGTGCATTCTGAAGCTGCGGACTGTTCAAAAAATGAAAATTCAAAATTTTGTCAAGAAATGCTATAAAAAGGTATAGTTTGCACTTTCTATAGCGAACATATGAAAAAGAGGTAGGCGTTGTAAAGAAAAATGGGCTAGTACTCAGTTTTTTGAAAAATATGGTATTTCGTGCATTCTGAAGCTGCGGACTGTTCAAAAATGAAAATTCAAAATTTTGTCAAGAAATGCTATAAAAAGGTATAGTTTGCACTTTCTATAGCGAACATATGAAAAAGAGGTAGGCGTTGTAAAGAAAAATGGGCTAGTACTCAGTTTTTTGAAAAATATGGTATTTCGTGCATTCTGAAGCTGCGGACTGTTCAAAAATGAAAATTCAAAATTTTGTCAAGAAATGCTATAAAAAGGTATAGTTTGCACTTTCTATAGCGAACATATGAAAAAGAGGTAGGCGTTGTAAAGAAAAATGGGCTAGTACTCAGTTTTTTGAAAAATCCGGTATTTCGTGCATTCTGAAGCTGCGGACTGTTCAAAAAATAAAAATTCAAAATTTTGTCAAGAAATGCTATAAAAAGGTATAGTTTGCAATTACTATAGCGAACATATGAAAAAGAGGTAGGCGTTGTAAAGAAAAATGGGCTAGTACTCAGTTTTTTGAAAAATCCGGTATTTCGTGCAATCTGAAGGTGCGGACTGTTCAAAAAATGAAAATTCAAAATTTTGTCAAGAAATGCTATAAAAAGGTATAGTTTGCACTTTCTATAGCGAACATATGAAAAAGAGGTAGGCGTTGTAAAGAAAAATGGGCTAGTACTCAGTTTTTTGAAAAATCCGGTATTTCGTGCAATCTGAAGGTGCGGACTGTTCAAAAAATGAAAATTCAAAATTTTGTCAAGAAATGCTATAAAAAGGTATAGTTTGCACTTTCTATAGCGAACATATGAAAAAGAGGTAGGCGTTGTAAAGAAAAATGGGCTAGTACTCAGTTTTTTGAAAAATATGGTATTTCGTGCATTCTGAAGCTGCGGACTGTTCAAAAAATGAAAATTCAAAATTTTGTCAAGAAATGCTATAAAAAGGTATAGTTTGCACTTTCTATAGCGAACATATGAAAAAGAGGTAGGCGTTGTAAAGAAAAATGGGCTAGTACTCAGTTTTTTGAAAAATATGGTATTTCGTGCATTCTGAAGCTGCGGACTGTTCAAAAATGAAAATTCAAAATTTTGTCAAGAAATGCTATAAAAAGGTATAGTTTGCACTTTCTATAGCGAACATATGAAAAAGAGGTAGGCGTTGTAAAGAAAAATGGGCTAGTACTCAGTTTTTTGAAAAATATGGTATTTCGTGCATTCTGAAGCTGCGGACTGTTCAAAAATGAAAATTCAAAATTTTGTCAAGAAATGCTATAAAAAGGTATAGTTTGCACTTTCTATAGCGAACATATGAAAAAGAGGTAGGCGTTGTAAAGAAAAATGGGCTAGTACTCAGTTTTTTGAAAAATCCGGTATTTCGTGCATTCTGAAGCTGCGGACTGTTCAAAAAATAAAAATTCAAAATTTTGTCAAGAAATGCTATAAAAAGGTATAGTTTGCAATTTCTATAGCGAACATATGAAAAAGAGGTAGGGTTGTAAAGAAAAATAGGCTAGTACTCAGTTTTTTGAAAAATATGGTATTTCGTGCCTTCTGAAAGGGCGGACTGTTCAAAAAATAAAAATTCAAAATTTTGTCAAGAAATGCTATAAAAAGGGATAGTTTGCACTTATTATAGCGAACATATGAAAAAGAGTTAGGCGTTGTAAAGAAAAATGGGCTAGTACTCAGTTTTTTGAAAAATCAGGTAGTTCGCACTTTATGAAGTTGCGAACTGTTCAAAAAATGAAAATTCAAAATTTTGTCAAGAAATGCTATAAAAAGGTATAGTTTGCACTTTCTATAGCGAACATATGAAAAAGAGGTAGGCGTTGTAAAGACAAATGGGCTAGTACTCAGTTTTTTGAAAAATCTGGTATTTCGTACATTCTGAAGGTGCGGACTGTTCAAAAAATGTAAATTCAAAATTTTGTCAAGAAATGCTATAAAAAGGGATAGTTTGCACTTTCTATAGCAACATATAAAAAAGAGGTAGGCGTTGTAAAGAAAAATGGGCTAGTACTCAGTTTTTTGAAAAATCTGGTATTTCGTGCATTCTGAAGGTGCGGACTGTTCAAAAAATGAAAATTCAAAATTTTGTCAAGAAATGCTATAAAAAGGTATAGTTTGCACTTTCTATAGCGAACATATGAAAAATAGGTAGGCGTTATAAAGAAAAATGGGCTAGTACTCAATTTTTTGAAAAATCCGGTATTTCGTGCAATCTGAAGGTGCGGACTGTTCAAAAAATGAAAATTCAAAATTTTGTCAAGAAATGCTATAAAAAGGTATAGTTTGCAATTTCTATAGCGAACATATGAAAAAGAGGTAGGCGTTGTAAAGAAAAATGGGCTAGTACTCAGTTTTTTGAAAAATCCGGTATTTCGTACATTCTGAAGCTGCGGACTGTTCAAAAAATGAAAATTCAAAATTTTGTCAAGAAATGCTATAAAAAGGTATAGTTTGCACTTTCTATAGCGAACATATGAAAAATAGGTAGGCGTTGTAAAGAAAAATGGGCTAGTACTCAGTTTTTTGAAAAATTCGGTATTTCGTGCATTCTGAAGCTGCGGACTGTTCAAAAAATGAAAATTCAAAATTTTGTCAAGAAATGCTATAAAAAGGTATATTTTGCACTTTCTATAGCGAACATATGAAAAATAGGTAGGCGTTGTAAAGAAAAATGGGCTAGTACTCAGTTTTTTGAAAAATTCGGTATTTCGTGCATTCTGAAGGTGCGGACTGTTCAAAAAATGAAAATTCAAAATTTTGTCAAGAAATGCTATAAAAAGGTATAGTTTGCACTTTCTATAGCGAACATATGAAAAATAGGTAGGCGTTGTAAAGAAACATGGGCTAGTACTCAGTTTTTTGAAAAATCCGGTATTTCGTGCATTCTGAAGCTGCGGATTGTTCAAAAAATGAAAATTCAAAATTTTGTCAAGAAATGCTATAAAAAGGTATAGTTTGCAATTTCTATAGCGAACATATGAAAAATAGGTAGGCGTTGTAAAGAAAAATGGGCTAGTACTCAGTTTTTTGAAAATTCCGGTATTTCGTTCATTCTGAAGGTGCGGACTGTTCAAAAAATGAAAATTCAAAATTTTGTCAAAAAATGCTATAAAAAGGTATAGTTTGCAATTTCTATAGCGAACATATGAAAAAGAGGTAGGCGTTGTAAAGAAAAATGGGCTAGTACTCAGTTTTTTGAAAAATTCGGTATTTCGTGCATTCTGAAGGTGCGGACTGTTCAAAAAATGAAAATTCAAAATTTTGTCAAGAAATGCTATAAAAAGGTATAGTTTGCACTTTCTATAGCGAACATATGAAAAATAGGTAGGCGTTATAAAGAAAAATGGGCTAGTACTCAATTTTTTGAAAAATCCGGTATTTCGTGCAATCTGAAGGTGCGGACTGTTCAAAAAATGAAAATTCAAATTTTGTCAAGAATGCTATAAAAAGGTATAGTTTGCAATTTCTATAGCGAACATATGAAAAAGAGGTAGGCGTTGTAAAGAAAAATGGGCTAGTACTCAGTTTTTTGAAAAATCCGGTATTTCGTACATTCTGAAGCTGCGGACTGTTCAAAAAATGAAAATTCAAAATTTTGTCAAGAAATGCTATAAAAAGGTATAGTTTGCACTTTCTAAAGCGAACATATGAAAAATAGGTAGGCGTTGTAAAGAAAAATGTGCTAGTACTCAGTTTTTGAAAAATACGGTATTTCGTGCATTATGAAGGTGCGGACTGTTCAAAAATGAAAATTCAAAATTTTGTCAAGAAATGCTATAAAAGGATAGTTTGCACTTTCTATAGCGATCATATGAAAAAGAGGTAGGCGTTGTAAAGAAAAATGGGCTACTACTCAGTTTTTGAAAAATATGGTATTTCGTGCATTCTGAAGCTGCGGACTGTTCAAAAAATGAAAATTCAAAATTTTGTCAGAAATGCTATAAAAAGGTATAGTTTGCACTTTCTATAGCGAACATATGAAAAATAGGTAGGCGTTGTAAAGAAAAATGGGCTACTACTCAGTTTTTTGAAAAATATGGTATTTCGTGCATTCTGAAGCTGCGGACTGTTCAAAAAATGAAAATTCAAAATTTTGTTAAGAAATGCTATAAAAAGGTATAGTTTGCACTTTCTATAGCGAACATATGAAAAAGAGGTAGGCGTTGTAATGAAAAATGGGCTAGTACTCAGTTTTTTGAAAAATATGGTATTTCGTGCATTCTGAAGCTGCGGACTGTTCAAAAAATGAAAATTCAAAATTTTGTCAAGAAATGCTATAAAAAGGTATAGTTTGCACTTTCTATAGCGAACAAATAAAAAAGAGGTAGGCGTTGTAAAGAAAAATGGGCTAGTACTCAGTTTTTTGAAAAATCCGGTATTTCGTGCATTCTGAAGGTGCGGACTGTTCAAAAAATGAAAATTAAAAATTTTGTCAAGAAATGCTATAAAAAGGAATAGTTTGCAATTTCTATAGCGAACATATGAAAAAGAGGTAGGCGTTGTAAAGAAAAATGGGCTAGTACTCAATTTTTTGAAAAATCCGGTATTTCGTTCATTCTGAAGGTGCGGACTGTTCAAAAAATGAAAATTCAAAATTTTGTCAAGAAATGCTATAAAAAGGTATAGTTTGCACTTTCTATAGCGAACATATGAAAAAGAGGTAGGCGTTGTAAAGAAAAATGGGCTAATACTCAGTTTTTTGAAAAATCCGGTATTTCGTGCATTCTGAAGCTGCGGACTGTTCAAAAAATGAAAATTCAAAATTTTGTCAAGAAATGCTATAAAAAGGTATAGTTTTCACTTTCTATGGCGAACATATGAAAAAGAGGTAGGCGTTGTAAAGAAAAATGAGCTAGTACTCAGTTTTTTGAATAATATGGTATTTCGTGCTTTCTGAAAGGGCGGACTGTTCAAAAAATAAAAATTCAAAATTTTGTCAAGAAATGCTATAAAAAGGGATAGTTTGCACTTACTATAGCGAACATATGAAAAAGAGGTAGGCGTTGTAAAGAAAAATGGGCTAGTACTCAGTTTTTTGAAAAATCAGGTAGTTCGCACTTTTTGAAGTTGCGAACTGTTCAAAATATGAAAATTCAAAATTTTGTCAAGAAATGCTATAAAAAGGTATAGTTTGCACTTTCTATAGCGAACATATGAAAAAGAGGTAGGCGTTGTAAAGACAAATGGGCTAGTACTCAGTTTTTTGAAAAATCTGGTAGTTCGCACTTTCTGAAGTTGCGAACTGTTCAAAAAATGAAAATTCAAAATTTTGTCAAGAAATGCTATAAAAAGGAATAGTTTGCACTTTCTATAGCGAAAATATGAAAAAGAGGTAGGCGATGTAAAGAAAAATGGGCTAGTACTAAGTTTTTTGAAAAATCTGGTAGTTCGCACTTTCTGAAGTTGCGAACTGTTTAAAAAATGAAAATTCAAAATTTTGTCAAGAAATGCTATAAAAAGATATAGTTTGCACTTTCTATGGCGAACATATGAAAAAGAGGTAGGCGTTGTAAAGACAAATGGGCAAGTACTCAGTTTTTTGAAAAATCTGGTAGTTCGCACTTTCTGAAGTTGCAAACTGTTCAAAAAATTAAAATTCAAAATTTTGTCAAGAAATGCTATAAAAAGGTATAGTTTGCACTTTCTATGGCGAAGATATGAAAAAGAGGTAGGCGTTGTAGAGAAAAATGGGCTAGTACTCAGTTTTTTGAAAAATCTGGTAGTGCGCACTTTCTGAAGTTGCGAACTGTTCAAAAAATGAAAATTCAAAATTTTGTCAAGAAATGTTATAAAAAGGAATAGTTTGCACTTTCTATAGCGAACATATGAAAAAGAGGTAGGCATTGTAAAGAAAAATGGCCTAGTACTCAGTTTTTTGAAAAATCTGGTATTTCGTGCTTTCTGAAAGGGCGGACTGTTCAAAAAATGAAAATTCAAAATTTTGTCAAGAAATGCTATAATAAGGGATAGTTTGCACGTTCTATAGCGAACATATAAAAATGAGGTAGTGGTTGTAAAGAAAAATGGGCTAGTACTCAGTTTTTTGAAAAATCTGGAATTTCGTGCTTTCTGAAATTGCGGACTGTTCAACAATGAAAATTCAAAATTTTGTCAAGAAATGCTATAAAAAGGGGATAGTTTGCACTTTATATAGCGAACATATGAAAAAGAGATAGGGTTGTAAAGAAAAATAGGCTAGTACTCAGTTTTTTGAAAAATATGGTATTTCGTGCCTTCTGAAAGGGCGGACTGTTCAAAAAATAAAAATTCAAAATTTTGTCAAGAAATGCTATAAAAAGGGATAGTTTGCACTTATTATAGCGAACATATGAAAAAGAGTTAGGCGTTGTAAAGAAAAATGGGCTAGTACTCAGTTTTTTGAAAAATCAGGTAGTTCGCACTTTATGAAGTTGCGAACTGTTCAAAAAATGAAAATTCAAAATTTTGTCAAGAAATGCTATAAAAAGGTATAGTTTGCACTTTCTATAGCGAACATATGAAAAAGAGGTAGGCGTTGTAAAGACAAATGGGCTAGTACTCAGTTTTTTGAAAAATCTGGTATTTCGTACATTCTGAAGGTGCGGACTGTTCAAAAAATGTAAATTCAAAATTTTGTCAAGAAATGCTATAAAAAGGGATAGTTTGCACTTTCTATAGCAACATATAAAAAAGAGGTAGGCGTTGTAAAGAAAAATGGGCTAGTACTCAGTTTTTTGAAAAATCTGGTATTTCGTGCTTTCTGAAAGGGCGGACTGTTCAAAAAATGAAAATTCAAAATTTTGTCAAGAAATGCTATAAAAAGGGATAGTTTGCACGTTCTATAGCGAACATATAAAAATGAGGTAGGGGTTGTAAAGAAAAATGGGCTAGTACTCAGTTTTTTGAAAAATCTGGAATTTCGTGCTTTCTGAAATTGCGGACTGTTCAACAATGAAAATACAAAATTTTGTCAAGAAATGCAATAAAAAGGGGATAGTTTACACTTTATATAGCGAACATATGAAAAAGAGATAGGGGTTGTAAAGAAAAATAGGCTAGTACTCAGTTTTTTGAAAAATATGGTATTTCGTGCTTTCTGAAAGGGCGGACTGTTCAAAGTTCAAAATTTTGTCAAGAAATGCTATAAAAAGGGATAGTTTGCACTTACTATAGCGAACATATGAAAAAGAGGTAGGCGTTGTAAAGAAAAATGGGCTAGTACTCAGTTTTTTGAAAAATCAGGTAGTTCGCACTTTATGAAGTTGCGAACTGTTCAAAAAATGAAAATTCAAAATTTTGTCAAGAAATGCTATAAAAAGGTATAGTTTGCACTTTCTATAGCGAACATATGAAAAAGAGGTAGGCGTTGTAAAGAAAAATGGCCTAGTACTCAGTTTTTTGAAAAATCTGGTATTTCGTGCTTTCTGAAAGGGCGGACTGTTCAAAAAATGAAAATTCAAAATTTTGTCAAGAAATGCTATAAAAAGGGATAGTTTGCACGTTCTATAGCGAACATATAAAAATGAGGTAGGCGTTGTAAAGAAAAATGGGCTAGTACTCAGTTTTTTGAAAAATCTGGTAGTTCGCACTTTCTGAAGTTGCGAACTGTTCAAAAAATGAAAATTCAAAATTTTGTCAAGAAATGCTATAAAAAGGTATAGTTTGCACTTTCTATGGCGAACATATGAAAAAGAGGTAGGCGTTGTAGAGAAAAATGGGCTAGTACTCAGTTTTTTAAAAAATCTGGTAGTTCGCACTTTCTGAAGTTGCGAACTGTTCAAAAAATGAAAATTCAAAATTTTGTCAAGAAATGTTATAAAAAGGGATAGTTTGCACTTTCTATAGCGAACATATGAAAAAGAGGTAGGCGTTGTAAAGAAAAATGCGCTAGTACTCAGTTTTTTGAAAAATCTGGTAGTTCGCACTTTCTGAAGTTGCGAACTGTTCAAAAAATGAAAATTCAAAATTTTGTCAAGAAATGCTATAAAAAGGTATAGTTTGCACTTTCTATGGCGAACATATGAAAAAGAGGTAGGCGTTGTAGAGAAAAATGGGCTAGTACTCAGTTTTTTGAAAAATCTGGTAGTTCGCACTTTCTGAAGTTGCGAACTGTTCAAAAAAGAAAAATTCAAAATTTTGTCAAGAAATGCTATAAAAAGGTATAGTTTGCACTTTCTATGGCGAAGATATGAAAAAGAGGTAGGCGTTGTAAAGAAAAATGGGCTAGTACTCAGTTTTTTGAAAAATCTGGTAGTTCGCAATTTCTGAAGTTGCGAACTGTTCAAAAAATGAAAATTCAAAATTTTGTCAAGAAATGCTATAAAAATGTATAGTTTGCACTTTCTATGGCGAACATATGAAAAAGAGGTAGGCGTTGTAGAGAAAAATGGGCTAGTACTCAGTTTTTTGAAAAATCTGGTAGTTCGCACTTTCTGAAGTTGCGAACTGTTCAAAAAATGAAAATTCAAAATTTTGTCAAGAAATGCTATAAAAAGGTATAGTTTGCACTTTCTATGGCGAACATATGAAAAAGAGGTAGGCGTTGTAGAGAAAAATGGGCTAGTACTCAGTTTTTTGAAAAATCTGGTAGTTCGCACTTTCTGAAGTTGCGAACTGTTCAAAAAAGAAAAATTCAAAATTTTGTCAAGAAATGCTATAAAAAGGTATAGTTTGCACTTTCTATGGCGAAGATATGAAAAAGAGGTAGGCGTTGTAAAGAAAAATGGGCTAGTACTCAGTTTTTTGAAAAATCTGGTAGTTCGCAATTTCTGAAGTTGCGAACTGTTCAAAAAATGAAAATTCAAAATTTTGTCAAGAAATGCTATAAAAATGTATAGTTTGCACTTTCTATGGCGAACATATGAAAAAGAGGTAGGCGTTGTAGAGAAAAATGGGCTAGTACTCAGTTTTTTGAAAAATCTGGTAGTTCGCATTTTCTGAAGTTGCGAACTGTTCAAAAAATGAAAATTTAAAATTTTGTCAAGAAATGCTATAAAAAGGTATAGTTTGCACTTTCTATGGCGAACATATGAAAAAGAGGTAGGCGTTGTAGAGAAAAATGGGCTAGTATTCAGTTTTTTGAAAAATCTGGTAGTTCTCACTTTCTGAAGTTGCGAACTGTTCAAAAAATGAAAATTCAAAATTTTGTCAAGAAATGCTATAAAAAGGTATAGTTTGCACTTTCTATGGCGAACATATGAAAAAGAGGTAGGTGTTGTTGAGAAAAATGGGCTAGTACTCAGTTTTTTGAAAAATCTGGTAGTTCGCACTTTCTGAAGTTGCGAACTGTTCAAAAAATGAAAATTCAAAATTTTGTCAAGAAATGTTATAAAAAGGGATAGTTTGCACTTTCTATAGCGAACATATGAAAAAGAGGTAGGCGTTGTAAAGAAAAATGCGCTAGTACTCAGTTTTTTGAAAAATCTGGTAGTTCGCACTTTCTGAAGTTGCGAACTGTTCAAAAAATGAAAATTCAGAATTTTGTCAAGAAATGCTATAAAAAGGTATAGTTTGCACTTTCTATGGCGAACATATGAAAAAGAGGTAGGCGTTGTAGAGAAAAATGGGCTAGTACTCAGTTTTTTGAAAAATCTGGTAGTTCGCACTTTCTGAAGTTGCGAACTGTTCAAAAAAGAAAAATTCAAAATTTTGTCAAGAAATGCTATAAAAAGGTATAGTTTGCACTTTCTATGGCGAAGATATGAAAAAGAGGTAGGCGTTGTAAAGAAAAATGGGCTAGTACTCAGTTTTTTGAAAAATCTGGTAGTTCGCAATTTCTGAAGTTGCGAACTGTTCAAAAAATGAAAATTCAAAATTTTGTCAAGAAATGCTATAAAAATGTATAGTTTGCACTTTCTATGGCGAACATATGAAAAAGAGGTAGGCGTTGTAGAGAAAAATGGGCTAGTACTCAGTTTTTTGAAAAATCTGGTAGTTCGCACTTTCTGAAGTTGCGAACTGTTCAAAAAATGAAAATTCAAAATTTTGTCAAGAAATGCTATAAAAAGGTATAGTTTGCACTTTCTATGGCGAACATATGAAAAAGAGGTAGGCGTTGTAGAGAAAAATGGGCTAGTACTCAGTTTTTTGAAAAATCTGGTAGTTCGCACTTTCTGAAGTTGCGAACTGTTCAAAAAAGAAAAATTCAAAATTTTGTCAAGAAATGCTATAAAAAGGTATAGTTTGCACTTTCTATGGCGAAGATATGAAAAAGAGGTAGGCGTTGTAAAGAAAAATGGGCTAGTACTCAGTTTTTTGAAAAATCTGGTAGTTCGCAATTTCTGAAGTTGCGAACTGTTCAAAAAATGAAAATTCAAAATTTTGTCAAGAAATGCTATAAAAATGTATAGTTTGCACTTTCTATGGCGAACATATGAAAAAGAGGTAGGCGTTGTAGAGAAAAATGGGCTAGTACTCAGTTTTTTGAAAAATCTGGTAGTTCGCATTTTCTGAAGTTGCGAACTGTTCAAAAAATGAAAATTTAAAATTTTGTCAAGAAATGCTATAAAAAGGTATAGTTTGCACTTTCTATGGCGAACATATGAAAAAGAGGTAGGCGTTGTAGAGAAAAATGGGCTAGTATTCAGTTTTTTGAAAAATCTGGTAGTTCTCACTTTCTGAAGTTGCGAACTGTTCAAAAAATGAAAATTCAAAATTTTGTCAAGAAATGCTATAAAAAGGTATAGTTTGCACTTTCTATGGCGAACATATGAAAAAGAGGTAGGTGTTGTTGAGAAAAATGGGCTAGTACTCAGTTTTTTGAAAAATCTGGTAGTTCGCACTTTCTGAAGTTGCGAACTGTTCAAAAAATGAAAATTCAAAATTTTGTCAAGAAATGCTATAAAAAGGTATAGTTTGCACTTTCTATGGCAAAGATATGAAAATGAGGTAGGCGTTGTAAAGAAAAATTATCTAGTACTCAGTTTTTTGAAAAATCTGGTATTTCGTTCATTCTGAAGGTGCGGACTGTTCAAAAAATCAAAATTCAGAATTTTGTCAAGAAATGCTATAAAAAGGGATATTTTGCACTTTCTATAGCGAACATATAAAAAAGAGGTAGCGTTGTAAAGAAAAATGGACTAGTACTCAGTTTTTTGAAAAATCTGGTATTTCGTGCTTTCTGAATGGGCGGACTGTTCAAAAAATGAAAATTAAAAATTTTGTCAAGAAATGCTATAAAAAGGGATAGTTTGCACTTTCTATAGCGAACATATGAAAAAGAGGTAGGCGTTGTAAAGAAAAATGGGCTAGTACTCAGTTTTTTGAAAAATCAGGTAGTTCGCACTTTATGAAGTTGCGAACTGTTCAAAAAATGAAAATTCAAAATTTTGTCAAGAAATGCTATAAAAAGGTATAGTTTGCACTTTCTATAGCGAACATATGAAAAAGAGGTAGGCGTTGTAAAGACAAATGGGCTAGTACTCAGTTTTTTGATAAATCTGGTAGTTCGCACTTTCTGAAGTTGCGAACTGTTCAAAAAATGAAAATTCAAAATTTTGTCAAGAAATGCTATAAAAAGGAATAGTTTGCACTTTCTATAGCGAACATATGAAAAAGAGGTAGGCGTTGTAAAGAAAAATGGGCTAGTACTCAGTTTTTTGAAAAATCTGGTAGTTCGCACTTTCTGAAGTTGCGAACTGTTTAAAAAATGAAAATTCAAAATTTTGTCAAGAAATGCTATAAAAAGGTATAGTTTGCACTTTCTATGGCGAACATATGAAAAAGAGGTAGGCGTTGTAGAGAAAAATGGGCTAGTATTCAGTTTTTTGAAAAATATGGTAGTTCTCACTTTCTGAAGTTGCGAACTGTTCAAAAAATGAAAATTCAAAATTTTTTCAAGAAATGCTATAAAAAGTTATAGTTTGCACTTTCTATAGCGAACATATAAAAAAGAGGTAGGCGTTGTAAAGAAAAATGGGCTAGTACTCAGTTTTTTGAAAAATCTGGTAGTTCGCACTTTCTGAAGTTGCGAACTGTTCAAAAAATGAAAATTCAAAATTTTGTCAAGAAATGCTATAAAAAGGTATAGTTTGCACTTTCTATGGCGAACATATGAAAAAGAGGTAGGCGTTGTAAAGACAAATGGGCTAGTACTCAGTTTTTTAAAAAATATGGTAGTTCGCACTTTCTGAAGTTGCGAACTGTTCAAAAAATGAAAATTCAAAATTTTGTCAAGAAATGTTATAAAAAGGGATAGTTTGCACTTTCTATAGCGAACATATGAAAAAGAGGTAGGCGTTGTAAAGAAAAATGCGCTAGTACTCAGTTTTTTGAAAAATCTGGTAGTTCGCACTTTCTGAAGTTGCGAACTGTTCAAAAAATGAAAATTCAAAATTTTGTCAAGAAATGCTATAAAAAGGTATAGTTTGCACTTTCTATGGCGAACATATGAAAAAGAGGTAGGCGTTGTAGAGAAAAATGGGCTAGTACTCAGTTTTTTGAAAAATCTGGTAGTTCGCACTTTCTGAAGTTGCGAACTGTTCAATAAATGAAAATTCAAAATTTTGTCAAGAAATGCTATAAAAAGGTATAGTTTACACTTTCTATGGCAAAGATATGAAAAAGAGGTAGGCGTTGTAAAGAAAAATTATCTAGTACTCAGTTTTTTGAAAAATCTGGTATTTCGTGCATTCTGAAGGTGCGGACTGTTCAAAAAATCAAAATTCAGAATTTTGTCAAGAAATGCTATAAAAAGGGATATTTTGCATTTTCTATAGCGAACATATAAAAAAGAGGTAGCGTTGTAAAGAAAAATGGACTAGTACTCAGTTTTTTGAAAAATCTGGTATTTCGTGCTTTCTGAATGAGCGGACTGTTCAAAAAATGAAAATTCAAAATTTTTTCAAGAAATGCTATAAAAAGGTATAGTTTGCACATTCTATAGCGAACATATGAAAAAGAGGTAGGCGTTGTAAAGACAAATGGGCTAGTACTCAGTTTTTTGAAAAATCTGGTAGTTCGCACTTTCTGAAGTTGCGAACTGTTCAAAAAATGAAAATTCAAAATTTTGTCAAGAAATGCTATAAAAAGGTATAGTTTGCACATTCTATAGCGAACATATGAAAAAGAGGTAGGCATTGTAAAGAAAAATGGGCTAGTACTCAGTTTTTTGAAAAATCTGGTAGTTCGCACTTTCTGAAGTTGCGAACTGTTCAAAAAAATGAAAATTCAAAATTTTGTCAAGAAATGCTATAAAAAGGTATAGTTTGCACTTTCTATGGCGAACATATGAAAAAGAGGTAGGCGTTGTAAAGAAAAATGGGCTAGTACTCAGTTTTTTGAAAAATCTGGTAGTTCTCACTTTCTGAAGTTGCGAACTGTTCAAAAAATGAAAATTCAAAATTTTGTCAAGAAATGCTATAAAAAGGTATAGTTTGCACATTCTATAGCGAACATATGAAAAAGAGGTAGGCGTTGTAAAGAAAAATGGGCTAGTACTCAGTTTTTTGAAAAATCTGGTAGTTCGCACTTTCTGAAGTTGCGAACTGTTCAAAAAATGAAAATTCAAAATTTTGTCAAGAAATGCTATAAAAAGGTATAGTTTGCACTTTCTATGGCGAACATATGAAAAAGAGGTAGGCGTTGTAAAGACAAATGGGCTAGTACTCAGTTTTTTAAAAAATATGGTAGTTCGCACTTTCAGAAGTTGCGAACTGTTCAAAAAATGAAAATTCAAAATTTTGTCAAGAAATGTTATAAAAAGGGATAGTTTGCACTTTCTATAGCGAACATATGAAAAAGAGGTAGGCGTTGTAAAGAAAAATGCGCTAGTACTCAGTTTTTTGAAAAATCTGGTAGTTCGCACTTTCTGAAGTTGCGAACTGTTCAAAAAATGAAAATTCAAAATTTTGTCAAGAAATGCTATAAAAAGGTATAGTTTGCACTTTCTATGGCGAACATATGAAAAAGAGGTAGGCGTTGTAGAGAAAAATGGGCTAGTACTCAGTTTTTTGAAAAATCTGGTAGTTCGCACTTTCTGAAGTTGCGAACTGTTCAAAAAATGAAAATTCAAAATTTTGTCAAGAAATGCTATAAAAAGGTATAGTTTACACTTTCTATGGCAAAGATATGAAAAAGAGGTAGGCGTTGTAAAGAAAAATTATCTAGTACTCAGTTTTTTGAAAAATCTGGTATTTCGTGCATTCTGAAGGTGCGGACTGTTCAAAAAATCAAAATTCAGAATTTTGTCAAGAAATGCTATAAAAAGGGATATTTTGCATTTTCTATAGCGAACATATAAAAAAGAGGTAGCGTTGTAAAGAAAAATGGACTAGTACTCAGTTTTTTGAAAAATCTGGTATTTCGTGCTTTCTGAATGAGCGGACTGTTCAAAAAATGAAAATTAAAAATTTTGTCAAGAAATGCTATAAAAAGGGATAGTTTGCACATTCTATAGCGAACATATGAAAAAGAGGTAGGCGTTGTAAAGACAAATGGGCTAGTACTCAGTTTTTTGAAAAATCTGGTAGTTCGCACTTTCTGAAGTTGCGAACTGTTCAAAAAATGAAAATTCAAAATTTTGTCAAGAAATGCTATAAAAAGGTATAGTTTGCACTTTTTATGGCGAACATATGAAAAAGAGGTAGGCGTTGTAGAGAAAAATGGGCTAGTACTCAGTTTTTTGAAAAATCTGGTAGTTCGCACTTTCTGAAGTTGCGAACTGTTCAAAAAAGAAAAATTCAAAATTTTGTCAAGAAATGCTATAAAAAGGTATAGTTTGCACTTTCTATGGCGAAGATATGAAAAAGAGGTAGGCGTTGTAAAGAAAAATGGGCTAGTACTCAGTTTTTTGAAAAATCTGGTAGTTCGCAATTTCTGAAGTTGCGAACTGTTCAAAAAATGAAAATTCAAAATTTTGTCAAGAAATGCTATAAAAATGTATAGTTTGCACTTTCTATGGCGAACATATGAAAAAGAGGTAGGCGTTGTAGAGAAAAATGGGCTAGTACTCAGTTTTTTGAAAAATCTGGTAGTTCGCACTTTCTGAAGTTGCGAACTGTTCAAAAAAGAAAAATTCAAAATTTTGTCAAGAAATGCTATAAAAAGGTATAGTTTGCACTTTCTATGGCGAAGATATGAAAAAGAGGTAGGCGTTGTAAAGAAAAATGGGCTAGTACTCAGTTTTTTGAAAAATCTGGTAGTTCGCAATTTCTGAAGTTGCGAACTGTTCAAAAAATGAAAATTCAAAATTTTGTCAAGAAATGCTATAAAAATGTATAGTTTGCACTTTCTATGGCGAACATATGAAAAAGAGGTAGGCGTTGTAGAGAAAAATGGGCTAGTACTCAGTTTTTTGAAAAATCTGGTAGTTCGCATTTTCTGAAGTTGCGAACTGTTCAAAAAATGAAAATTTAAAATTTTGTAAAGAAATGCTATAAAAAGGTATAGTTTGCACTTTCTATGGCGAACATATGAAAAAGAGGTAGGCGTTGTAGAGAAAAATGGGCTAGTATTCAGTTTTTTGAAAAATCTGGTAGTTCTCACTTTCTGAAGTTGCGAACTGTTCAAAAAATGAAAATTCAAAATTTTGTCAAGAAATGCTATAAAAAGGTATAGTTTGCACTTTCTATGGCGAACATATGAAAAAGAGGTAGGTGTTGTAGAGAAAAATGGGCTAGTACTCAGTTTTTTGAAAAATCTGGTAGTTCGCACTTTCTGAAGTTGCGAACTGTTCAAAAAATGAAAATTCAAAATTTTGTCAAGAAATGCTATAAAAAGGTATAGTTTGCACTTTCTATGGCAAAGATATGAAAATGAGGTAGGCGTTGTAAAGAAAAATTATCTAGTACTCAGTTTTTTGAAAAATCTGGTATTTCGTGCATTCTGAAGGTGCGGACTGTTCAAAAAATCAAAATTCAGAATTTTGTCAAGAAATGCTATAAAAAGGGATATTTTGCATTTTCTATAGCGAACATATAAAAAAGAGGTAGCGTTGTAAAGAAAAATGGACTAGTACTCAGTTTTTTGAAAAATCTGGTATTTCGTGCTTTCTGAATGGGCGGACTGTTCAAAAAATGAAAATTAAAAATTTTGTCAAGAAATGCTATAAAAAGGGATAGTTTGCACTTTCTATAGCGAACATATGAAAAAGAGGTAGGCGTTGTAAAGAAAAATGGGCTAGTACTCAGTTTTTTGAAAAATCAGATAGTTCGCACTTTATGAAGTTGCGAACTGTTCAAAAAATGAAAATTCAAAATTTTGTCAAGAAATGCTATAAAAAGGTATAGTTTGCACTTTCTATAGCGAACATATGAAAAAGAGGTAGGCGTTGTAAAGACAAATGGGCTAGTACTCAGTTTTTTGATAAATCTGGTAGTTCGCACTTTCTGAAGTTGCGAACTGTTCAAAAAATGAAAATTCAAAATTTTGTCAAGAAATGCTATTAAAAGGAATAGTTTGCACTTTCTATAGCGAACATATGAAAAAGAGGTAGGCGTTGTAAAGAAAAATGGGCTAGTACTCAGTTTTTTGAAAAATCTGGTAGTTCGCACTTTCTGAAGTTGCGAACTGTTTAAAAAATGAAAATTCAAAATTTTGTCAAGAAATGCTATAAAAAGGTATAGTTTGCACTTTCTATGGCGAACATATGAAAAAGAGGTAGGCGTTGTAGAGAAAAATGGGCTAGTATTCAGTTTTTTGAAAAATATGGTAATTCTCACTTTCTGAAGTTGCGAACTGTTCAAAAAATGAAAATTCAAAATTTTTTCAAGAAATGCTATAAAAAGTTATAGTTTGCACTTTCTATAGCGAACATATAAAAAAGAGGTAGGCGTTGTAAAGAAAAATGGGCTAGTACTCAGTTTTTTGAAAAATCTGGTAGTTCGCACTTTCTGAAGTTGCGAACTGTTCAAAAAATGAAAATTCAAAATTTTGTCAAGAAATGCTATAAAAAGGTATAGTTTGCACTTTCTATGGCGAACATATGAAAAAGAGGTAGGCGTTGTAAAGACAAATGGGCTAGTACTCAGTTTTTTAAAAAATATGGTAGTTCGCACTTTCTGAAGTTGCGAACTGTTCAAAAAATGAAAATTCAAAATTTTGTCAAGAAATGTTATAAAAAGGGATAGTTTGCACTTTCTATAGCGAACATATGAAAAAGAGGTAGGCGTTGTAAAGAAAAATGCGCTAGTACTCAGTTTTTTAAAAAATCTGGTAGTTCGCACTTTCTGAAGTTGCGAACTGTTCAAAAAATGAAAATTCAAAATTTTGTCAAGAAATGCTATAAAAAGGTATAGTTTGCACTTTCTATGGCGAACATATGAAAAAGAGGTAGGCGTTGTAGAGAAAAATGGGCTAGTACTCAGTTTTTTGAAAAATCTGGTAGTTCGCACTTTCTGAAGTTGCGAACTGTTCAAAAAATGAAAATTCAAAATTTTGTCAAGAAATGCTATAAAAAGGTATAGTTTACACTTTCTATGGCAAAGATATGAAAAAGAGGTAGGCGTTGTAAAGAAAAATTATCTAGTACTCAGTTTTTTGAAAAATCTGGTATTTCGTGCATTCTGAAGGTGCGGACTGTTCAAAAAATCAAAATTCAGAATTTTGTCAAGAAATGCTATAAAAAGGGATATTTTGCATTTTCTATAGCGAACATATAAAAAAGAGGTAGCGTTGTAAAGAAAAATGGACTAGTACTCAGTTTTTTGAAAAATCTGGTATTTCGTGCTTTCTGAATGAGCGGACTGTTCAAAAAATGAAAATTAAAAATTTTGTCAAGAAATGCTATAAAAAGGGATAGTTTGCACATTCTATAGCGAACATATGAAAAAGAGGTAGGCGTTGTAAAGACAAATGGGCTAGTACTCAGTTTTTTGAAAAATCTGGTAGTTCGCACTTTCTGAAGTTGCGAACTGTTCAAAAAATGAAAATTCAAAATTTTGTCAAGAAATGCTATAAAAAGGTATAGTTTGCACTTTCTATGGCGAACATATGAAAAAGAGGTAGGCGTTGTAAAGACAAATGGGCTAGTACTCAGTTTTTTAAAAAATATGGTAGTTCGCACTTTCAGAAGTTGCGAACTGTTCAAAAAATGAAAATTCAAAATTTTGTCAAGAAATGTTATAAAAAGGGATAGTTTGCACTTTCTATAGCGAACATATGAAAAAGAGGTAGGCGTTGTAAAGAAAAATGCGCTAGTACTCAGTTTTTTGAAAAATCTGGTAGTTCGCACTTTCTGAAGTTGCGAACTGTTCAAAAAATGAAAATTCAAAATTTTGTCAAGAAATGCTATAAAAAGGTATAGTTTGCACTTTCTATGGCGAACATATGAAAAAGAGGTAGGCGTTGTAGAGAAAAATGGGCTAGTACTCAGTTTTTTGAAAAATCTGGTAGTTCGCACTTTCTGAAGTTGCGAACTGTTCAAAAAATGAAAATTCAAAATTTTGTCAAGAAATGCTATAAAAAGGTATAGTTTACACTTTCTATGGCAAAGATATGAAAAAGAGGTAGGCGTTGTAAAGAAAAATTATCTAGTACTCAGTTTTTTGAAAAATCTGGTATTTCGTGCATTCTGAAGGTGCGGACTGTTCAAAAAATCAAAATTCAGAATTTTGTCAAGAAATGCTATAAAAAGGGATATTTTGCATTTTCTATAGCGAACATATAAAAAAGAGGTAGCGTTGTAAAGAAAAATGGACTAGTACTCAGTTTTTTGAAAAATCTGGTATTTCGTGCTTTCTGAATGAGCGGACTGTTCAAAAAATGAAAATTAAAAATTTTGTCAAGAAATGCTATAAAAAGGGATAGTTTGCACATTCTATAGCGAACATATGAAAAAGAGGTAGGCGTTGTAAAGACAAATGGGCTAGTACTCAGTTTTTTGAAAAATCTGGTAGTTCGCACTTTCTGAAGTTGCGAACTGTTCAAAAAATGAAAATTCAAAATTTTGTCAAGAAATGCTATAAAAAGGTATAGTTTGCACTTTTTATGGCGAACATATGAAAAAGAGGTAGGCGTTGTAGAGAAAAATGGGCTAGTACTCAGTTTTTTGAAAAATCTGGTAGTTCGCACTTTCTGAAGTTGCGAACTGTTCAAAAAAGAAAAATTCAAAATTTTGTCAAGAAATGCTATAAAAAGGTATAGTTTGCACTTTCTATGGCGAAGATATGAAAAAGAGGTAGGCGTTGTAAAGAAAAATGGGCTAGTACTCAGTTTTTTGAAAAATCTGGTAGTTCGCAATTTCTGAAGTTGCGAACTGTTCAAAAAATGAAAATTCAAAATTTTGTCAAGAAATGCTATAAAAATGTATAGTTTGCACTTTCTATGGCGAACATATGAAAAAGAGGTAGGCGTTGTAGAGAAAAATGGGCTAGTACTCAGTTTTTTGAAAAATCTGGTAGTTCGCATTTTCTGAAGTTGCGAACTGTTCAAAAAATGAAAATTTAAAATTTTGTCAAGAAATGCTATAAAAAGGTATAGTTTGCACTTTCTATGGCGAACATATGAAAAAGAGGTAGGCGTTGTAGAGAAAAATGGGCTAGTACTCAGTTTTTTGAAAAATCTGGTAGTTCGCATTTTCTGAAGTTGCGAACTGTTCAAAAAATGAAAATTTAAAATTTTGTCAAGAAATGCTATAAAAAGGTATAGTTTGCACTTTCTATGGCGAACATATGAAAAAGAGGTAGGCGTTGTAGAGAAAAATGGGCTAGTACTCAGTTTTTTGAAAAATCTGGTAGTTCGCACTTTCTGAAGTTGCGAACTGTTCAAAAAATGAAAATTCAAAATTTTGTCAAGAAATGCTATAAAAAGGTATAGTTTGCACTTTCTATGGCAAAGATATGAAAATGAGGTAGGCGTTGTAAAGAAAAATTATCTAGTACTCAGTTTTTTGAAAAATCTGGTATTTCGTGCATTCTGAAGGTGCGGACTGTTCAAAAAATCAAAATTCAGAATTTTGTCAAGAAATGCTATAAAAAGGGATATTTTGCACTTTCTATAGCGAACATATAAAAAAGAGGTAGCGTTGTAAAGAAAAATGGACTAGTACTCAGTTTTTTGAAAAATCTGGTATTTCGTGCTTTCTGAATGGGCGGACTGTTCAAAAAATGAAAATTAAAAATTTTGTCAAGAAATGCTATAAAAAGGGATAGTTTGCACTTTCTATAGCGAACATATGAAAAAGAGGTAGGCGTTGTAAAGAAAAATGGGCTAGTACTCAGTTTTTTGAAAAATCAGGTAGTTCGCACTTTATGAAGTTGCGAACTGTTCAAAAAATGAAAATTCAAAATTTTGTCAAGAAATGCTATAAAAAGGTATAGTTTGCACTTTCTATGGCAAAGATATGAAAATGAGGTAGGCGTTGTAAAGAAAAATTATCTAGTACTCAGTTTTTTGAAAAATCTGGTATTTCGTGCATTCTGAAGGTGCGGACTGTTCAAAAAATCAAAATTCAGAATTTTGTCAAGAAATGCTATAAAAAGGAATAGTTTGCACATTCTATAGCGAACATATGAAAAAGAGGTAGGCGTTGTAAAGAAAAATGGGCTAGTACTCAGTTTTTTGAAAAATCTGGTAGTTCGCACTTTCTGAAGTTGCGAACTGTTTAAAAAATGAAAATTCAAAATTTTGTCAAGAAATGCTATAAAAAGGTATAGTTTGCACTTTCTATGGCGAACATATGAAAAAGAGGTAGGCGTTGTAGAGAAAAATGGGCTAGTATTCAGTTTTTTGAAAAATCTGGTAGTTCTCACTTTCTGAAGTTGCGAACTGTTCAAAAAATGAAAATTCAAAATTTTTTCAAGAAATGCTATAAAAAGTTATAGTTTGCACTTTCTATAGCGAGCATATAAAAAAGAGGTAGGCGTTGTAAAGAAAAATGGGCTAGTACTCAGTTTTTTGAAAAATCTGGTAGTTCGCACTTTCTGAAGTTGCGAACTGTTCAAAAAATGAAAATTCAAAATTTTGTCAAGAAATGCTATAAAAAGGTATAGTTTGCACTTTCTATGGCGAACATATGAAAAAGAGGTAGGCGTTGTAAAGACAAATGGGCTAGTACTCAGTTTTTTAAAAAATATGGTAGTTCGCACTTTCTGAAGTTGCGAACTGTTCAAAAAATGAAAATTCAAAATTTTGTCAAGAAATGTTATAAAAAGGGATAGTTTGCACTTTCTATAGCGAACATATGAAAAAGAGGTAGGCGTTGTAAAGAAAAATGCGCTAGTACTCAGTTTTTTGAAAAATCTGGTAGTTCGCACTTTCTGAAGTTGCGAACTGTTCAAAAAATGAAAATTCAAAATTTTGTCAAGAAATGCTATAAAAAGGTATAGTTTGCACTTTCTATGGCGAACATATGAAAAAGAGGTAGGCGTTGTAGAGAAAAATGGGCTAGTACTCAGTTTTTTGAAAAATCTGGTAGTTCGCACTTTCTGAAGTTGCGAACTGTTCAAAAAATGAAAATTCAAAATTTTGTCAAGAAATGCTATAAAAAGGTATAGTTTACACTTTCTATGGCAAAGATATGAAAAAGAGGTAGGCGTTGTAAAGAAAAATTATCTAGTACTCAGTTTTTTGAAAAATCTGGTATTTCGTGCATTCTGAAGGTGCGGACTGTTCAAAAAATCAAAATTCAGAATTTTGTCAAGAAATGCTATAAAAAGGGATATTTTGCATTTTCTATAGCGAACATATAAAAAAGAGGTAGCGTTGTAAAGAAAAATGGACTAGTACTCAGTTTTTTGAAAAATCTGGTATTTCGTGCTTTCTGAATGAGCGGACTGTTCAAAAAATGAAAATTCAAAATTTTTTCAAGAAATGCTATAAAAAGGTATAGTTTGCACATTCTATAGCGAACATATGAAAAAGAGGTAGGCGTTGTAAAGAAAAATGGGCTAGTACTCAGTTTTTTGAAAAATCTGGTAGTTCTCACTTTCTGAAGTTGCGAACTGTTCAAAAAATGAAAATTCAAAATTTTGTCAAGAAATGCTATAAAAAGGTATAGTTTGCACTTTCTATGGCGAACATATGAAAAAGAGGTAGGCGTTGTAAAGACAAATGGGCTAGTACTCAGTTTTTTAAAAAATATGGTAGTTCGCACTTTCTGAAGTTGCGAACTGTTCAAAAAATGAAAATTCAAAATTTTGTCAAGAAATGTTATAAAAAGGGATAGTTTGCACTTTCTATAGCGAACATATGAAAAAGAGGTAGGCGTTGTAAAGAAAAATGCGCTAGTACTCAGTTTTTTGAAAAATCTGGTAGTTCGCACTTTCTGAAGTTGCGAACTGTTCAAAAAATGAAAATTCAAAATTTTGTCAAGAAATGCTATAAAAAGGTATAGTTTGCACTTTCTATGGCGAACATATGAAAAAGAGGTAGGCGTTGTAGAGAAAAATGGGCTAGTACTCAGTTTTTTGAAAAATCTGGTAGTTCGCACTTTCTGAAGTTGCGAACTGTTCAAAAAATGAAAATTCAAAATTTTGTCAAGAAATGCTATAAAAAGGTATAGTTTACACTTTCTATGGCAAAGATATGAAAAAGAGGTAGGCGTTGTAAAGAAAAATTATCTAGTACTCAGTTTTTTGAAAAATCTGGTATTTCGTGCATTCTGAAGGTGCGGACTGTTCAAAAAATCAAAATTCAGAATTTTGTCAAGAAATGCTATAAAAAGGGATATTTTGCACTTTCTATAGCGAACATATAAAAAAGAGGTAGCGTATTAAAGAAAAATGGACTAGTACTCAGTTTTTTGAAAAATCTGGTATTTCGTGCTTTCTGAATGGGCGGACTGTTCAAAAAATGAAAATTAAAAATTTTGTCAAGAAATGCTATAAAAAGGGATAGTTTGCACATTCTATAGCGAACATATGAAAAAGAGGTAGGCGTTGTAAAGACAAATGGGCTAGTACTCAGTTTTTTGAAAAATCTGGTAGTTCGCACTTTCTGAAGTTGCGAACTGTTCAAAAAATGAAAATTCAAAATTTTGTTAAGAAATGCTATAAAAAGGTATAGTTTGCACTTTTTATGGCGAACATATGAAAAAGAGGTAGGCGTTGTAGAGAAAAATGGGCTAGTACTCAGTTTTTTGAAAAATCTGGTATTTCGCATTTTCTGAAGTTGCGAACTGTTCAAAAAATGAAAATTTAAAATTTTGTCAAGAAATGCTATAAAAAGGTATAGTTTGCATTTTCTATGGCGAACATATGAAAAAGAGGTAGGCGTTGTAGAGAAAAATGGGCTAGTATTCAGTTTTTTGGAAAATCTGGTAGTTCGCACTTTCTGAAGTTGCGAACTGTTCAAAAAATGAAAATTCAAAATTTTGTCAAGAAATGCTATAAAAAGGTATAATTTGCACTTTCTATAGCGAACATATAAAAAAGAGTTAGGCGTTGTAAAGAAAAATGGGCTAGTACTCAGTTTTTTGAAAAATCTGGTAGTTCGCACTTTCTGAAGTTGCGAACTGTTCAAAAAATGAAAATTCAAAATTTTGTCAAGAAATGCTATAAAAAGGTATAGTTTGCACTTTCTATGGCGAACATATGAAAAAGAGGTAGGCGTTGTAGAGAAAAATGGGCTAGTACTCAGTTTTTTGAAAAATCTGGTAGTTCGCACTTTCTGAAGTTGCGAACTGTTCAAAAAATGAAAATTCAAAATTTTGTCAAGAAATGCTATAAAAAGGTATAATTTGCACTTTCTATAGCGAACATATAAAAAAGAGTTAGGCGTTGTAGAGAAAAATGGGCTAGTACTCAGTTTTTTGAAAAATCTGGTAGTTCGCACTTTCTGAAGTTGCGAACTATTCAAAAAATAAAAATTCAAAATTTTGTCAAGAAATGCTATAAAAATGTATAGTTTGCACTTTCTATGGCGAAGATATGAAAAAGAGGTAGGCGTTGTAAAGAAAAATGAGCTAGTACTCAGTTTTTTGAAAAATCTGGTAGTTCGCAATTTCTGAAGTTGCGAACTGTTCAAAAAATGAAAATTCAAAATTTTGTCAAGAAATGCTATAAAAAGGTATAGTTTGCACTTTCTATGGCGAACATATGAAAAAGAGGTAGGCGTTGTAGAGAAAAATGGGCTAGTACTCAGTTTTTTGAAAAATCTGATAGTTCGCACTTAAAGAAGTTGCGAACTGTTCAAAAAATGAAAATTCAAAATTTTGTCAAGAAATGCTATAAAAAGGTATAGTTTACACTTTCTATGGCAAAGATATGAAAAAGAGGTAGGCGTTGTAAAGAAAAATTATCTAGTACTCAGTTTTTTGAAAAATCTGGTATTTCGTGCATTCTGAAGGTGCGGACTGTTCAAAAAATCAAAATTCAGAATTTTGTCAAGAAATGCTATAAAAAGGGATATTTTGCACTTTCTATAGCGAACATATAAAAAAGAGGTAGCGTATTAAAGAAAAATGGACTAGTACTCAGTTTTTTGAAAAATCTGGTATTTCGTGCTTTCTGAATGGGCGGACTGTTCAAAAAATGAAAATTAAAAATTTTGTCAAGAAATGCTATAAAAAGGGATAGTTTGCACATTCTATAGCGAACATATGAAAAAGAGGTAGGCGTTGTAAAGACAAATGGGCTAGTACTCAGTTTTTTGAAAAATCTGGTAGTTCGCACTTTCTGAAGTTGCGAACTGTTCAAAAAATGAAAATTCAAAATTTTGTTAAGAAATGCTATAAAAAGGTATAGTTTGCACTTTTTATGGCGAACATATGAAAAAGAGGTAGGCGTTGTAGAGAAAAATGGGCTAGTACTCAGTTTTTTGAAAAATCTGGTATTTCGCATTTTCTGAAGTTGCGAACTGTTCAAAAAATGAAAATTTAAAATTTTGTCAAGAAATGCTATAAAAAGGTATAGTTTGCATTTTCTATGGCGAACATATGAAAAAGAGGTAGGCGTTGTAGAGAAAAATGGGCTAGTATTCAGTTTTTTGGAAAATCTGGTAGTTCGCACTTTCTGAAGTTGCGAACTGTTCAAAAAATGAAAATTCAAAATTTTGTCAAGAAATGCTATAAAAAGGTATAATTTGCACTTTCTATAGCGAACATATAAAAAAGAGTTAGGCGTTGTAAAGAAAAATGGGCTAGTACTCAGTTTTTTGAAAAATCTGGTAGTTCGCACTTTCTGAAGTTGCGAACTGTTCAAAAAATGAAAATTCAAAATTTTGTCAAGAAATGCTATAAAAAGGTATAGTTTGCACTTTCTATGGCGAACATATGAAAAAGAGGTAGGCGTTGTAGAGAAAAATGGGCTAGTACTCAGTTTTTTGAAAAATCTGGTAGTTCGCACTTTCTGAAGTTGCGAACTGTTCAAAAAATGAAAATTCAAAATTTTGTCAAGAAATGCTATAAAAAGGTATAGTTTACACTTTCTATGGCAAAGATATGAAAAAGAGGTAGGCGTTGTAAAGAAAAATTATCTAGTACTCAGTTTTTTGAAAAATCTGGTATTTCGTGCATTCTGAAGGTGCGGACTGTTCAAAAAATCAAAATTCAGAATTTTGTCAAGAAATGCTATAAAAAGGGATATTTTGCATTTTCTATAGCGAACATATAAAAAAGAGGTAGCGTTGTAAAGAAAAATGGACTAGTACTCAGTTTTTTGAAAAATCTGGTATTTCGTGCTTTCTGAATGAGCGGACTGTTCAAAAAATGAAAATTAAAAATTTTGTCAAGAAATGCTATAAAAAGGGATAGTTTGCACATTCTATAGCGAACATATGAAAAAGAGGTAGGCGTTGTAAAGACAAATGGGCTAGTACTCAGTTTTTTGAAAAATCTGGTAGTTCGCACTTTCTGAAGTTGCGAACTGTTCAAAAAATGAAAATTCAAAATTTTGTCAACAAATGCTATAAAAAGGTATAGTTTGCACTTTTTATGGCGAACATATGAAAAAGAGGTAGGCGTTGTAGAGAAAAATGGGCTAGTACTCAGTTTTTTGAAAAATCTGGTAGTTCGCATTTTCTGAAGTTGCGAACTGTTCAAAAAATGAAAATTTAAAATTTTGTCAAGAAATGCTATAAAAAGGTATAGTTTGCACTTTCTATGGCGAACATATGAAAAAGAGGTAGGCGTTGTAGAGAAAAATGGGCTAGTATTCAGTTTTTTGGAAAATCTGGTAGTTCGCACTTTCTGAAGTTGCGAACTGTTCAAAAAATAAAAATTCAAAATTTTGTCAAAAAATGCTATAAAAAGGTATAATTTGCACTTTCTATAGCGAACATATAAAAAAGAGTTAGGCGTTGTAAAGAAAAATGGGCTAGTACTCAGTTTTTTGAAAAATCTGGTAGTTCGCACTTTCTGAAGTTGCGAACTGTTCAAAAAATGAAAATTCAAAATTTTGTCAAGAAATGCTATAAAAAGGTATAGTTTGCACTTTCTATGGCGAAGATATGAAAAAGAGGTAGGCGTTGTAGAGAAAAATGGGCTAGTACTCAGTTTTTTGAAAAATCTGGTAGTTCGCACTTTCTGAAGTTGCGAACTGTTCAAAAAATGAAAATTCAAAATTTTGTCAAGAAATGCTATAAAAAGGTATAGTTTGCACTTTCTATGGCGAAGATATGAAAAAGAGGTAGGCGTTGTAGAGAAAAATGGGCTAGTATTCAGTTTTTTGAAAAATCTGGTAGTTCGCACTTTCTGAAGTTGCGAACTGTTCAAAAAATGAAAATTCAAAATTTTGTCAAGAAATGCTATAAAAAGGTATAATTTGCACTTTCTATAGCGAACATATAAAAAAGAGTTAGGCGTTGTAGAGAAAAATGGGCTAGTACTCAGTTTTTTGAAAAATCTGGTAGTTCGCACTTTCTGAAGTTGCGAACTATTCAAAAAATAAAAATTCAAAATTTTGTCAAGAAATGCTATAAAAATGTATAGTTTGCACTTTCTATGGCGAAGAAATGAAAAAGAGGTAGGCGTTGTAAAGAAAAATGAGCTAGTACTCAGTTTTTTGAAAAATCTGGTAGTTCGCAATTTCTGAAGTTGCGAACTGTTCAAAAAATGAAAATTCAAAATTTTGTCAAGAAATGCTATAAAAAGGTATAGTTTGCACTTTCTATGGCGAACATATGAAAAAGAGGTAGGCGTTGTAGAGAAAAATGGGCTAGTACTCAGTTTTTTGAAAAATCTGGTAGTTCGCACTTAAAGAAGTTGCGAACTGTTCAAAAAATGAAAATTCAAAATTTTGTCAAGAAATGCTATAAAAAGGTATAGTTTACACTTTCTATGGCAAAGATATGAAAAAGAGGTAGGCGTTGTAAAGAAAAATTATCTAGTACTCAGTTTTTTGAAAAATCTGGTATTTCGTGCATTCTGAAGGTGCGGACTGTTCAAAAAATCAAAATTCAGAATTTTGTCAAGAAATGCTATAAAAAGGGATATTTTGCACTTTCTATAGCGAACATATAAAAAAGAGGTAGCGTATTAAAGAAAAATGGACTAGTACTCAGTTTTTTGAAAAATCTGGTATTTCGTGCTTTCTGAATGGGCGGACTGTTCAAAAAATGAAAATTAAAAATTTTGTCAAGAAATGCTATAAAAAGGGATAGTTTGCACATTCTATAGCGAACATATGAAAAAGAGGTAGGCGTTGTAAAGACAAATGGGCTAGTACTCAGTTTTTTGAAAAATCTGGTAGTTCGCACTTTCTGAAGTTGCGAACTGTTCAAAAAATGAAAATTCAAAATTTTGTTAAGAAATGCTATAAAAAGGTATAGTTTGCACTTTTTATGGCGAACATATGAAAAAGAGGTAGGCGTTGTAGAGAAAAATGGGCTAGTACTCAGTTTTTTGAAAAATCTGGTATTTCGCATTTTCTGAAGTTGCGAACTGTTCAAAAAATGAAAATTTAAAATTTTGTCAAGAAATGCTATAAAAAGGTATAGTTTGCATTTTCTATGGCGAACATATGAAAAAGAGGTAGGCGTTGTAGAGAAAAATGGGCTAGTATTCAGTTTTTTGGAAAATCTGGTAGTTCGCACTTTCTGAAGTTGCGAACTGTTCAAAAAATGAAAATTCAAAATTTTGTCAAGAAATGCTATAAAAAGGTATAATTTGCACTTTCTATAGCGAACATATAAAAAAGAGTTAGGCGTTGTAAAGAAAAATGGGCTAGTACTCAGTTTTTTGAAAAATCTGGTAGTTCGCACTTTCTGAAGTTGCGAACTGTTCAAAAAATGAAAATTCAAAATTTTGTCAAGAAATGCTATAAAAAGGTATAGTTTGCACTTTCTATGGCGAAGATATGAAAAAGAGGTAGGCTTTGTAGAGAAAAATGGGCTAGTACTCAGTTTTTTGAAAAATCTGGTAGTTCGCACTTTCTGAAGTTGCGAACTGTTCAAAAAATGAAAATTCAAAATTTTGTCAAGAAATGCTATAAAAAGGTATAGTTTGCACTTTCTATGGCGAAGATATGAAAAAGAGGTAGGCGTTGTAGAGAAAAATGGGCTAGTATTCAGTTTTTTGAAAAATCTGGTAGTTCGCACTTTCTGAAGTTGCGAACTGTTCAAAAAATGAAAATTCAAAATTTTGTCAAGAAATGCTATAAAAAAGTATAATTTTCACTTTCTATAGCGAACATATAAAAAAGAGTTAGGCGTTGTAGAGAAAAATGGGCTAGTACTCAGTTTTTTGAAAAATCTGGTAGTTCGCACTTTCTGAAGTTGCGAACTATTCAAAAAATAAAAATTCAAAATTTTGTCAAGAAATGCTATAAAAAGGTATAGTTTGCACTTTCTATGGCGAAGATATGAAAAAGAGGTAGGCGTTGTAAAGAAAAATGGGCTAGTACTCAGTTTTTTGAAAAATCTGGTAGTTCGCAATTTCTGAAGTTGCGAACTGTTCAAAAAATGAAAATTCAAAATTTTGTCAAGAAATGCTATAAAAAGGTATAGTTTGCACTTTCTATGGCGAACATATGAAAAAGAGGTAGGCGTTGTAGAGAAAAATGGGCTAGTACTCAGTTTTTTGAAAAATCTGGTAGTTCGCACTTTCTGAAGTTGCGAACTATTCAAAAAATAAAAATTCAAAATTTTGTCAAGAAATGCTATAAAAAGGTATAGTTTGCACTTTCTATGGCGAAGATATGAAAAAGAGGTAGGCGTTGTAAAGAAAAATGGGCTAGTACTCAGTTTTTTGAAAAATCTGGTAGTTCGCAATTTCTGAAGTTGCGAACTGTTCAAAAAATGAAAATTCAAAATTTTGTCAAGAAATGCTATAAAAAGGTATAGTTTGCACTTTCTATGGCGAACATATGAAAAAGAGGTAGGCGTTGTAGAGAAAAATGGGCTAGTACTCAGTTTTTTGAAAAATCTGGTAGTTCGCACTTTCTGAAGTTGCGAACTGTTCAAAAAATGAAAATTCAAAATTTTGTCAAGAAATGCTATAAAAAGGTATAGTTTACACTTTCTATGGCAAAGATATGAAAAAGAGGTAGGCGTTGTAAAGAAAAATGGGCTAGTACTCAGTTTTTTGAAAAATCTGGTAGTTCGCACTTTCTAAAGTTGCGAACTGTTCAAAAAATGAAAATTCAAAATTTTGTCAAGAAATGCTATAAAAAGGTATAGTTTGCACTTTCTATGGCAAATATATGAAAAAAAGGTAGGCGTTGTAAAGAAAAATTATCTAGTACTCAGTTTTTTGAAAAATCTGGTATTTCGTGCATTCTGAAGGTGCGGACTGTTCAAAAAATCAAAATTCAGAATTTTGTCAAGAAATGCTATAAAAAGGGATATTTTGCATTTTCTATAGCGAACATATAAAAAAGAGGTAGCGTTGTAAAGAAAAATGGACTAGTACTCAGTTTTTTGAAAAATCTGGTATTTCGTGCTTTCTGAATGAGCGGACTGTTCAAAAAATGAAAATTAAAAATTTTGTCAAGAAATGCTATAAAAAGGGATAGTTTGCACATTCTATAGCGAACATATGAAAAAGAGGTAGGCGTTGTAAAGACAAATGGGCTAGTACTCAGTTTTTTGAAAAATCTGGTAGTTCGCACTTTCTGAAGTTGCGAACTGTTCAAAAAATGAAAATTCAAAATTTTGTCAAGAAATGCTATAAAAAGGTATAATTTGCACTTTCTATAGCGAACATATAAAAAAGAGTTAGGCTTTGTAAAGAAAAATGGGCTAGTACTCAGTTTTTTGAAAAATCTGGTAGTTCGCACTTTCTGAAGTTGCGAACTGTTCAAAAAATGAAAATTCAAAATTTTGTCAAGAAATGCTATAAAAAGGTATAGTTTGCACTTTCTATGGCGAAGATATGAAAAAGAGGTAGGCTTTGTAGAGAAAAATGGGGTAGTACTCAGTTTTTTGAAAAATCTGGTAGTTCGCACTTTCTGAAGTTGCGAACTGTTCAAAAAATGAAAATTCAAAATTTTGTCAAGAAATGCTATAAAAAGGTATAGTTTGCACTTTCTATGGCGAAGATATGAAAAAGAGGTAGGCGTTGTAGAGAAAAATGGGCTAGTATTCAGTTTTTTGAAAAATCTGGTAGTTCGCACTTTCTGAAGTTGCGAACTGTTCAAAAAATGAAAATTCAAAATTTTGTCAAGAAATGCTATAAAAAAGTATAATTTTCACTTTCTATAGCGAAAATATAAAAAAGAGTTAGGCGTTGTAGAGAAAAATGGGCTAGTACTCAGTTTTTTGAAAAATCTGGTAGTTCGCACTTTCTGAAGTTGCGAACTATTCAAAAAATAAAAATTCAAAATTTTGTCAAGAAATGCTATAAAAAGGTATAGTTTGCACTTTCTATGGCGAAGATATGAAAAAGAGGTAGGCGTTGTAAAGAAAAATGGGCTAGTACTCAGTTTTTTGAAAAATCTGGTAGTTCGCACTTTCTGAAGTTGCGAACTGTTCAAAAAATGAAAATTCAAAATTTTGTCAAGAAATGCTATAAAAAGGTATAGTTTGCACTTTTTATGGCGAACATATGAAAAAGAGGTAGGCGTTGTAAAGAAAAATGGGCTAGTACTCAGTTTTTTGAAAAATCTGGTAGTTCGCACTTTCTGAAGTTGCGAACTGTTCAAAAAATGAAAATTCAAAATTTTGTCAAGAAATGCTATAAAAAGGTATAGTTTGCACTTTTTATGGCGAACATATGAAAAAGAGGTAGGCGTTGTAGAGAAAAATGGGCTAGTACTCAGTTTTTTGAAAAATCTGGTAGTTCGCACTTTCTGAAGTTGCGAACTGTTCAAAAAAGAAAAATTCAAAATTTTGTCAAGAAATGCTATAAAAAGGTATAGTTTGCACTTTCTATGGCGAAGATATGAAAAAGAGGTAGGCGTTGTAAAGAAAAATGGGCTAGTACTCAGTTTTTTGAAAAATCTGGTAGTTCGCAATTTCTGAAGTTGCGAACTGTTCAAAAAATGAAAATTCAAAATTTTGTCAAGAAATGCTATAAAAATGTATAGTTTGCACTTTCTATGGCGAACATATGAAAAAGAGGTAGGCGTTGTAGAGAAAAATGGGCTAGTACTCAGTTTTTTGAAAAATCTGGTAGTTCGCATTTTCTGAAGTTGCGAACTGTTCAAAAAATGAAAATTTAAAATTTTGTCAAGAAATGCTATAAAAAGGTATAGTTTGCACTTTCTATGGCGAACATATGAAAAAGAGGTAGGCGTTGTAGAGAAAAATGGGCTAGTATTCAGTTTTTTGAAAAATCTGGTAGTTCTCACTTTCTGAAGTTGCGAACTGTTCAAAAAATGAAAATTCAAAATTTTGTCAAGAAATGCTATAAAAAGGTATAGTTTGCACTTTCTATGGCGAACATATGAAAAAGAGGTAGGCGTTGTAGAGAAAAATGGGCTAGTACTCAGTTTTTTGAAAAATCTGGTAGTTCGCACTTTCTGAAGTTGCGAACTGTTCAAAAAATGAAAATTCAAAATTTTGTCAAGAAATGCTATAAAAAGGTATAGTTTGCACTTTCTATGGCAAAGATATGAAAATGAGGTAGGCGTTGTAAAGAAAAATTATCTAGTACTCAGTTTTTTGAAAAATCTGGTATTTCGTGCATTCTGAAGGTGCGGACTGTTCAAAAAATCAAAATTCAGAATTTTGTCAAGAAATGCTATAAAAAGGGATATTTTGCACTTTCTATAGCGAACATATAAAAAAGAGGTAGCGTTGTAAAGAAAAATGGACTAGTACTCAGTTTTTTGAAAAATCTGGTATTTCGTGCTTTCTGAATGGGCGGACTGTTCAAAAAATGAAAATTAAAAATTTTTTTGTCAAGAAATGCTATAAAAAGGGATAGTTTGCACTTTCTATAGCGAACATATGAAAAAGAGGTAGGCGTTGTAAAGAAAAATGGGCTAGTACTCAGTTTTTTGAAAAATCAGGTAGTTCGCACTTTATGAAGTTGCGAACTGTTCAAAAAATGAAAATTCAAAATTTTGTCAAGAAATGCTATAAAAAGGTATAGTTTGCACTTTCTATGGCAAAGATATGAAAATGAGGTAGGCGTTGTAAAGAAAAATTATCTAGTACTCAGTTTTTTGAAAAATCTGGTATTTCGTGCATTCTGAAGGTGCGGACTGTTCAAAAAATCAAAATTCAGAATTTTGTCAAGAAATGCTATAAAAAGGAATAGTTTGCACATTCTATAGCGAACATATGAAAAAGAGGTAGGCGTTGTAAAGAAAAATGGGCTAGTACTCAGTTTTTTGAAAAATCTGGTAGTTCGCACTTTGTGAAGTTGCGAACTGTTTAAAAAATGAAAATTCAAAATTTTGTCAAGAAATGCTATAAAAAGGTATAGTTTGCACTTTCTATGGCGAACATATGAAAAAGAGGTAGGCGTTGTAGAGAAAAATGGGCTAGTATTCAGTTTTTTGAAAAATCTGGTAGTTCTCACTTTCTGAAGTTGCGAACTGTTCAAAAAATGAAAATTCAAAATTTTTTCAAGAAATGCTATAAAAAGTTATAGTTTGCACTTTCTATAGCGAACATATAAAAAAGAGGTAGGCGTTGTAAAGAAAAATGGGCTAGTACTCAGTTTTTTGAAAAATCTGGTAGTTCGCACTTTCTGAAGTTGCGAACTGTTCAAAAAATGAAAATTCAAAATTTTGTCAAGAAATGCTATAAAAAGGTATAGTTTGCACTTTCTATGGCGAACATATGAAAAAGAGGTAGGCGTTGTAAAGACAAATGGGCTAGTACTCAGTTTTTTAAAAAATATGGTAGTTCGCACTTTCTGAAGTTGCGAACTGTTCAAAAAATGAAAATTCAAAATTTTGTCAAGAAATGTTATAAAAAGGGATAGTTTGCACTTTCTATAGCGAACATATGAAAAAGAGGTAGGCGTTGTAAAGAAAAATGCGCTAGTACTCAGTTTTTTGAAAAATCTGGTAGTTCGCACTTTCTGAAGTTGCGAACTGTTCAAAAAATGAAAATTCAAAATTTTGTCAAGAAATGTTATAAAAAGGTATAGTTTGCACTTTCTATGGCGAACATATGAAAAAGAGGTAGGCGTTGTAGAGAAAAATGGGCTAGTACTCAGTTTTTTGAAAAATCTGGTAGTTCGCACTTTCTGAAGTTGCGAACTGTTCAAAAAATGAAAATTCAAAATTTTGTCAAGAAATGCTATAAAAAGGTATAGTTTACACTTTCTATGGCAAAGATATGAAAAAGAGGTAGGCGTTGTAAAGAAAAATTATCTAGTACTCAGTTTTTTGAAAAATCTGGTATTTCGTGCATTCTGAAGGTGCGGACTGTTCAAAAAATCAAAATTCAGAATTTTGTCAAGAAATGCTATAAAAAGGGATATTTTGCATTTTCTATAGCGAACATATAAAAAAGAGGTAGCGTTGTAAAGAAAAATGGACTAGTACTCAGTTTTTTGAAAAATCTGGTATTTCGTGCTTTCTGAATGAGCGGACTGTTCAAAAAATGAAAATTCAAAATTTTTTCAAGAAATGCTATAAAAAGGTATAGTTTGCACATTCTATAGCGAACATATGAAAAAGAGGTAGGCGTTGTAAAGAAAAATGGGCTAGTACTCAGTTTTTTGAAAAATCTGGTAGTTCTCACTTTCTGAAGTTGCGAACTGTTCAAAAAATGAAAATTCAAAATTTTGTCAAGAAATGCTATAAAAAGGTATAGTTTGCACTTTCTATGGCGAACATATGAAAAAGAGGTAGGCGTTGTAAAGACAAATGGGCTAGTACTCAGTTTTTTAAAAAATATGGTAGTTCGCACTTTCTGAAGTTGCGAACTGTTCAAAAAATGAAAATTCAAAATTTTGTCAAGAAATGTTATAAAAAGGGATAGTTTGCACTTTCTATAGCGAACATATGAAAAAGAGGTAGGCGTTGTAAAGAAAAATGCGCTAGTACTCAGTTTTTTGAAAAATCTGGTAGTTCGCACTTTCTGAAGTTGCGAACTGTTCAAAAAATGAAAATTCAAAATTTTGTCAAGAAATGCTATAAAAAGGTATAGTTTGCACTTTCTATGGCGAACATATGAAAAAGAGGTAGGCGTTGTAGAGAAAAATGGGCTAGTACTCAGTTTTTTGAAAAATCTGGTAGTTCGCACTTTCTGAAGTTGCGAACTGTTCAAAAAATGAAAATTCAAAATTTTGTCAAGAAATGCTATAAAAAGGTATAGTTTACACTTTCTATGGCAAAGATATGAAAAAGAGGTAGGCGTTGTAAAGAAAAATTATCTAGTACTCAGTTTTTTGAAAAATCTGGTATTTCGTGCATTCTGAAGGTGCGGACTGTTCAAAAAATCAAAATTCAGAATTTTGTCAAGAAATGCTATAAAAAGGGATATTTTGCATTTTCTATAGCGAACATATAAAAAAGAGGTAGCGTTGTAAAGAAAAATGGACTAGTACTCAGTTTTTTGAAAAATCTGGTATTTCGTGCTTTCTGAATGAGCGGACTGTTCAAAAAATGAAAATTAAAAATTTTGTCAAGAAATGCTATAAAAAGGGATAGTTTGCACATTCTATAGCGAACATATGAAAAAGAGGTAGGCGTTGTAAAGACAAATGGGCTAGTACTCAGTTTTTTGAAAAATCTGGTAGTTCGCACTTTCTGAAGTTGCGAACTGTTCAAAAAATGAAAATTCAAAATTTTGTCAACAAATGCTATAAAAAGGTATAGTTTGCACTTTTTATGGCGAACATATGAAAAAGAGGTAGGCGTTGTAGAGAAAAATGGGCTAGTACTCAGTTTTTTGAAAAATCTGGTAGTTCGCATTTTCTGAAGTTGCGAACTGTTCAAAAAATGAAAATTTAAAATTTTGTCAAGAAATGCTATAAAAAGGTATAGTTTGCACTTTCTATGGCGAACATATGAAAAAGAGGTAGGCGTTGTAGAGAAAAATGGGCTAGTATTCAGTTTTTTGGAAAATCTGGTAGTTCGCACTTTCTGAAGTTGCGAACTGTTCAAAAAATAAAAATTCAAAATTTTGTCAAAAAATGCTATAAAAAGGTATAATTTGCACTTTCTATAGCGAACATATAAAAAAGAGTTAGGCGTTGTAAAGAAAAATGGGCTAGTACTCAGTTTTTTGAAAAATCTGGTAGTTCGCACTTTCTGAAGTTGCGAACTGTTCAAAAAATGAAAATTCAAAATTTTGTCAAGAAATGCTATAAAAAGGTATAGTTTGCACTTTCTATGGCGAAGATATGAAAAAGAGGTAGGCGTTGTAGAGAAAAATGGGCTAGTACTCAGTTTTTTGAAAAATCTGGTAGTTCGCACTTTCTGAAGTTGCGAACTGTTCAAAAAATGAAAATTCAAAATTTTGTCAAGAAATGCTATAAAAAGGTATAGTTTGCACTTTCTATGGCGAAGATATGAAAAAGAGGTAGGCGTTGTAGAGAAAAATGGGCTAGTATTCAGTTTTTTGAAAAATCTGGTAGTTTGCACTTTCTGAAGTTGCGAACTGTTCAAAAAATGAAAATTCAAAATTTTGTCAAGAAATGCTATAAAAAGGTATAATTTGCACTTTCTATAGCGAACATATAAAAAAGAGTTAGGCGTTGTAGAGAAAAATGGGCTAGTACTCAGTTTTTTGAAAAATCTGGTAGTTCGCACTTTCTGAAGTTGCGAACTATTCAAAAAATAAAAATTCAAAATTTTGTCAAGAAATGCTATAAAAATGTATAGTTTGCACTTTCTATGGCGAAGATATGAAAAAGAGGTAGGCGTTGTAAAGAAAAATGAGCTAGTACTCAGTTTTTTGAAAAATCTGGTAGTTCGCAATTTCTGAAGTTGCGAACTGTTCAAAAAATGAAAATTCAAAATTTTGTCAAGAAATGCTATAAAAAGGTATAGTTTGCACTTTCTATGGCGAACATATGAAAAAGAGGTAGGCGTTGTAGAGAAAAATGGGCTAGTACTCAGTTTTTTGAAAAATCTGGTAGTTCGCACTTAAAGAAGTTGCGAACTGTTCAAAAAATGAAAATTCAAAATTTTGTCAAGAAATGCTATAAAAAGGTATAGTTTACACTTTCTATGGCAAAGATATGAAAAAGAGGTAGGCGTTGTAAAGAAAAATTATCTAGTACTCAGTTTTTTGAAAAATCTGGTATTTCGTGCATTCTGAAGGTGCGGACTGTTCAAAAAATCAAAATTCAGAATTTTGTCAAGAAATGCTATAAAAAGGGATATTTTGCACTTTCTATAGCGAACATATAAAAAAGAGGTAGCGTATTAAAGAAAAATGGACTAGTACTCAGTTTTTTGAAAAATCTGGTATTTCGTGCTTTCTGAATGGGCGGACTGTTCAAAAAATGAAAATTAAAAATTTTGTCAAGAAATGCTATAAAAAGGGATAGTTTGCACATTCTATAGCGAACATATGAAAAAGAGGTAGGCGTTGTAAAGACAAATGGGCTAGTACTCAGTTTTTTGAAAAATCTGGTAGTTCGCACTTTCTGAAGTTGCGAACTGTTCAAAAAATGAAAATTCAAAATTTTGTTAAGAAATGCTATAAAAAGGTATAGTTTGCACTTTTTATGGCGAACATATGAAAAAGAGGTAGGCGTTGTAGAGAAAAATGGGCTAGTACTCAGTTTTTTGAAAAATCTGGTATTTCGCATTTTCTGAAGTTGCGAACTGTTCAAAAAATGAAAATTTAAAATTTTGTCAAGAAATGCTATAAAAAGGTATAGTTTGCATTTTCTATGGCGAACATATGAAAAAGAGGTAGGCGTTGTAGAGAAAAATGGGCTAGTATTCAGTTTTTTGGAAAATCTGGTAGTTCGCACTTTCTGAAGTTGCGAACTGTTCAAAAAATGAAAATTCAAAATTTTGTCAAGAAATGCTATAAAAAGGTATAATTTGCACTTTCTATAGCGAACATATAAAAAAGAGTTAGGCGTTGTAAAGAAAAATGGGCTAGTACTCAGTTTTTTGAAAAATCTGGTAGTTCGCACTTTCTGAAGTTGCGAACTGTTCAAAAAATGAAAATTCAAAATTTTGTCAAGAAATGCTATAAAAAGGTATAGTTTGCACTTTCTATGGCGAAGATATGAAAAAGAGGTAGGCTTTGTAGAGAAAAATGGGCTAGTACTCAGTTTTTTGAAAAATCTGGTAGTTCGCACTTTCTGAAGTTGCGAACTGTTCAAAAAATGAAAATTCAAAATTTTGTCAAGAAATGCTATAAAAAGGTATAGTTTGCACTTTCTATGGCGAAGATATGAAAAAGAGGTAGGCGTTGTAGAGAAAAATGGGCTAGTATTCAGTTTTTTGAAAAATCTGGTAGTTCGCACTTTCTGAAGTTGCGAACTGTTCAAAAAATGAAAATTCAAAATTTTGTCAAGAAATGCTATAAAAAAGTATAATTTTCACTTTCTATAGCGAACATATAAAAAAGAGTTAGGCGTTGTAGAGAAAAATGGGCTAGTACTCAGTTTTTTGAAAAATCTGGTAGTTCGCACTTTCTGAAGTTGCGAACTATTCAAAAAATAAAAATTCAAAATTTTGTCAAGAAATGCTATAAAAAGGTATAGTTTGCACTTTCTATGGCGAAGATATGAAAAAGAGTTAGGCGTTGTAAAGAAAAATGGGCTAGTACTCAGTTTTTTGAAAAATCTGGTAGTTCGCACTTTCTGAAGTTGCGAACTGTTCAAAAAATGAAAATTCAAAATTTTGTCAAGAAATGCTATAAAAAGGTATAGTTTGCACTTTCTATGGCGAACATATGAAAAAGAGGTAGGCGTTGTAGAGAAAAATGGGCTAGTATTCAGTTTTTTGAAAAATCTGGTAGTTCTCACTTTCTGAAGTTGCGAACTGTTCAAAAAATGAAAATTCAAAATTTTTTCAAGAAATGCTATAAAAAGTTATAGTTTGCACTTTCTATAGCGAACATATAAAAAAGAGGTAGGCGTTGTAAAGAAAAATGGGCTAGTACTCAGTTTTTTGAAAAATCTGGTAGTTCGCACTTTCTGAAGTTGCGAACTGTTCAAAAAATGAAAATTCAAAATTTTGTCAAGAAATGCTATAAAAAGGTATAGTTTGCACTTTCTATGGCGAACATATGAAAAAGAGGTAGGCGTTGTAAAGACAAATGGGCTAGTACTCAGTTTTTTAAAAAATATGGTAGTTCGCACTTTCTGAAGTTGCGAACTGTTCAAAAAATGAAAATTCAAAATTTTGTCAAGAAATGTTATAAAAAGGGATAGTTTGCACTTTCTATAGCGAACATATGAAAAAGAGGTAGGCGTTGTAAAGAAAAATGCGCTAGTACTCAGTTTTTTGAAAAATCTGGTAGTTCGCACTTTCTGAAGTTGCGAACTGTTCAAAAAATGAAAATTCAAAATTTTGTCAAGAAATGTTATAAAAAGGTATAGTTTGCACTTTCTATGGCGAACATATGAAAAAGAGGTAGGCGTTGTAGAGAAAAATGGGCTAGTACTCAGTTTTTTGAAAAATCTGGTAGTTCGCACTTTCTGAAGTTGCGAACTGTTCAAAAAATGAAAATTCAAAATTTTGTCAAGAAATGCTATAAAAAGGTATAGTTTACACTTTCTATGGCAAAGATATGAAAAAGAGGTAGGCGTTGTAAAGAAAAATTATCTAGTACTCAGTTTTTTGAAAAATCTGGTATTTCGTGCATTCTGAAGGTGCGGACTGTTCAAAAAATCAAAATTCAGAATTTTGTCAAGAAATGCTATAAAAAGGGATATTTTGCATTTTCTATAGCGAACATATAAAAAAGAGGTAGCGTTGTAAAGAAAAATGGACTAGTACTCAGTTTTTTGAAAAATCTGGTATTTCGTGCTTTCTGAATGAGCGGACTGTTCAAAAAATGAAAATTCAAAATTTTTTCAAGAAATGCTATAAAAAGGTATAGTTTGCACATTCTATAGCGAACATATGAAAAAGAGGTAGGCGTTGTAAAGAAAAATGGGCTAGTACTCAGTTTTTTGAAAAATCTGGTAGTTCTCACTTTCTGAAGTTGCGAACTGTTCAAAAAATGAAAATTCAAAATTTTGTCAAGAAATGCTATAAAAAGGTATAGTTTGCACTTTCTATGGCGAACATATGAAAAAGAGGTAGGCGTTGTAAAGACAAATGGGCTAGTACTCAGTTTTTTAAAAAATATGGTAGTTCGCACTTTCTGAAGTTGCGAACTGTTCAAAAAATGAAAATTCAAAATTTTGTCAAGAAATGTTATAAAAAGGGATAGTTTGCACTTTCTATAGCGAACATATGAAAAAGAGGTAGGCGTTGTAAAGAAAAATGCGCTAGTACTCAGTTTTTTGAAAAATCTGGTAGTTCGCACTTTCTGAAGTTGCGAACTGTTCAAAAAATGAAAATTCAAAATTTTGTCAAGAAATGCTATAAAAAGGTATAGTTTGCACTTTCTATGGCGAACATATGAAAAAGAGGTAGGCGTTGTAGAGAAAAATGGGCTAGTACTCAGTTTTTTGAAAAATCTGGTAGTTCGCACTTTCTGAAGTTGCGAACTGTTCAAAAAATGAAAATTCAAAATTTTGTCAAGAAATGCTATAAAAAGGTATAGTTTACACTTTCTATGGCAAAGATATGAAAAAGAGGTAGGCGTTGTAAAGAAAAATTATCTAGTACTCAGTTTTTTGAAAAATCTGGTATTTCGTGCATTCTGAAGGTGCGGACTGTTCAAAAAATCAAAATTCAGAATTTTGTCAAGAAATGCTATAAAAAGGGATATTTTGCATTTTCTATAGCGAACATATAAAAAAGAGGTAGCGTTGTAAAGAAAAATGGACTAGTACTCAGTTTTTTGAAAAATCTGGTATTTCGTGCTTTCTGAATGAGCGGACTGTTCAAAAAATGAAAATTAAAAATTTTGTCAAGAAATGCTATAAAAAGGGATAGTTTGCACATTCTATAGCGAACATATGAAAAAGAGGTAGGCGTTGTAAAGACAAATGGGCTAGTACTCAGTTTTTTGAAAAATCTGGTAGTTCGCACTTTCTGAAGTTGCGAACTGTTCAAAAAATGAAAATTCAAAATTTTGTCAACAAATGCTATAAAAAGGTATAGTTTGCACTTTTTATGGCGAACATATGAAAAAGAGGTAGGCGTTGTAGAGAAAAATGGGCTAGTACTCAGTTTTTTGAAAAATCTGGTAGTTCGCATTTTCTGAAGTTGCGAACTGTTCAAAAAATGAAAATTTAAAATTTTGTCAAGAAATGCTATAAAAAGGTATAGTTTGCACTTTCTATGGCGAACATATGAAAAAGAGGTAGGCGTTGTAGAGAAAAATGGGCTAGTATTCAGTTTTTTGGAAAATCTGGTAGTTCGCACTTTCTGAAGTTGCGAACTGTTCAAAAAATAAAAATTCAAAATTTTGTCAAAAAATGCTATAAAAAGGTATAATTTGCACTTTCTATAGCGAACATATAAAAAAGAGTTAGGCGTTGTAAAGAAAAATGGGCTAGTACTCAGTTTTTTGAAAAATCTGGTAGTTCGCACTTTCTGAAGTTGCGAACTGTTCAAAAAATGAAAATTCAAAATTTTGTCAAGAAATGCTATAAAAAGGTATAGTTTGCACTTTCTATGGCGAAGATATGAAAAAGAGGTAGGCGTTGTAGAGAAAAATGGGCTAGTACTCAGTTTTTTGAAAAATCTGGTAGTTCGCACTTTCTGAAGTTGCGAACTGTTCAAAAAATGAAAATTCAAAATTTTGTCAAGAAATGCTATAAAAAGGTATAGTTTGCACTTTCTATGGCGAAGATATGAAAAAGAGGTAGGCGTTGTAGAGAAAAATGGGCTAGTATTCAGTTTTTTGAAAAATCTGGTAGTTTGCACTTTCTGAAGTTGCGAACTGTTCAAAAAATGAAAATTCAAAATTTTGTCAAGAAATGCTATAAAAAGGTATAATTTGCACTTTCTATAGCGAACATATAAAAAAGAGTTAGGCGTTGTAGAGAAAAATGGGCTAGTACTCAGTTTTTTGAAAAATCTGGTAGTTCGCACTTTCTGAAGTTGCGAACTATTCAAAAAATAAAAATTCAAAATTTTGTCAAGAAATGCTATAAAAATGTATAGTTTGCACTTTCTATGGCGAAGATATGAAAAAGAGGTAGGCGTTGTAAAGAAAAATGAGCTAGTACTCAGTTTTTTGAAAAATCTGGTAGTTCGCAATTTCTGAAGTTGCGAACTGTTCAAAAAATGAAAATTCAAAATTTTGTCAAGAAATGCTATAAAAAGGTATAGTTTGCACTTTCTATGGCGAACATATGAAAAAGAGGTAGGCGTTGTAGAGAAAAATGGGCTAGTACTCAGTTTTTTGAAAAATCTGGTAGTTCGCACTTAAAGAAGTTGCGAACTGTTCAAAAAATGAAAATTCAAAATTTTGTCAAGAAATGCTATAAAAAGGTATAGTTTACACTTTCTATGGCAAAGATATGATAAAGAGGTAGGCGTTGTAAAGAAAAATTATCTAGTACTCAGTTTTTTGAAAAATCTGGTATTTCGTGCATTCTGAAGGTGCGGACTGTTCAAAAAATCAAAATTCAGAATTTTGTCAAGAAATGCTATAAAAAGGGATATTTTGCACTTTCTATAGCGAACATATAAAAAAGAGGTAGCGTATTAAAGAAAAATGGACTAGTACTCAGTTTTTTGAAAAATCTGGTATTTCGTGCTTTCTGAATGGGCGGACTGTTCAAAAAATGAAAATTAAAAATTTTGTCAAGAAATGCTATAAAAAGGGATAGTTTGCACATTCTATAGCGAACATATGAAAAAGAGGTAGGCGTTGTAAAGACAAATGGGCTAGTACTCAGTTTTTTGAAAAATCTGGTAGTTCGCACTTTCTGAAGTTGCGAACTGTTCAAAAAATGAAAATTCAAAATTTTGTTAAGAAATGCTATAAAAAGGTATAGTTTGCACTTTTTATGGCGAACATATGAAAAAGAGGTAGGCGTTGTAGAGAAAAATGGGCTAGTACTCAGTTTTTTGAAAAATCTGGTATTTCGCATTTTCTGAAGTTGCGAACTGTTCAAAAAATGAAAATTTAAAATTTTGTCAAGAAATGCTATAAAAAGGTATAGTTTGCATTTTCTATGGCGAACATATGAAAAAGAGGTAGGCGTTGTAGAGAAAAATGGGCTAGTATTCAGTTTTTTGGAAAATCTGGTAGTTCGCACTTTCTGAAGTTGCGAACTGTTCAAAAAATGAAAATTCAAAATTTTGTCAAGAAATGCTATAAAAAGGTATAATTTGCACTTTCTATAGCGAACATATAAAAAAGAGTTAGGCGTTGTAAAGAAAAATGGGCTAGTACTCAGTTTTTTGAAAAATCTGGTAGTTCGCACTTTCTGAAGTTGCGAACTGTTCAAAAAATGAAAATTCAAAATTTTGTCAAGAAATGCTATAAAAAGGTATAGTTTGCACTTTCTATGGCGAAGATATGAAAAAGAGGTAGGCTTTGTAGAGAAAAATGGGCTAGTACTCAGTTTTTTGAAAAATCTGGTAGTTCGCACTTTCTGAAGTTGCGAACTGTTCAAAAAATGAAAATTCAAAATTTTGTCAAGAAATGCTATAAAAAGGTATAGTTTGCACTTTCTATGGCGAAGATATGAAAAAGAGGTAGGCGTTGTAGAGAAAAATGGGCTAGTATTCAGTTTTTTGAAAAATCTGGTAGTTCGCACTTTCTGAAGTTGCGAACTGTTCAAAAAATGAAAATTCAAAATTTTGTCAAGAAATGCTATAAAAAAGTATAATTTTCACTTTCTATAGCGAACATATAAAAAAGAGTTAGGCGTTGTAGAGAAAAATGGGCTAGTACTCAGTTTTTTGAAAAATCTGGTAGTTCGCACTTTCTGAAGTTGCGAACTATTCAAAAAATAAAAATTCAAAATTTTGTCAAGAAATGCTATAAAAAGGTATAGTTTGCACTTTCTATGGCGAAGATATGAAAAAGAGGTAGGCGTTGTAAAGAAAAATGGGCTAGTACTCAGTTTTTTGAAAAATCTGGTAGTTCGCAATTTCTGAAGTTGCGAACTGTTCAAAAAATGAAAATTCAAAATTTTGTCAAGAAATGCTATAAAAAGGTATAGTTTGCACTTTCTATGGCGAACATATGAAAAAGAGGTAGGCGTTGTAGAGAAAAATGGGCTAGTACTCAGTTTTTTGAAAAATCTGATAGTTCGCACTTTCTGAAGTTGCGAACTATTCAAAAAATAAAAATTCAAAATTTTGTCAAGAAATGCTATAAAAAGGTATAGTTTGCACTTTCTATGGCGAAGATATGAAAAAGAGGTAGGCGTTGTAAAGAAAAATGGGCTAGTACTCAGTTTTTTGAAAAATCTGGTAGTTCGCAATTTCTGAAGTTGCGAACTGTTCAAAAAATGAAAATTCAAAATTTTGTCAAGAAATGCTATAAAAAGGTATAGTTTGCACTTTCTATGGCGAACATATGAAAAAGAGGTAGGCGTTGTAGAGAAAAATGGGCTAGTACTCAGTTTTTTGAAAAATCTGGTAGTTCGCACTTTCTGAAGTTGCGAACTGTTCAAAAAATGAAAATTCAAAATTTTGTCAAGAAATGCTATAAAAAGGTATAGTTTACACTTTCTATGGCAAAGATATGAAAAAGAGGTAGGCGTTGTAAAGAAAAATGGGCTAGTACTCAGTTTTTTGAAAAATCTGGTAGTTCGCACTTTCTAAAGTTGCGAACTGTTCAAAAAATGAAAATTCAAAATTTTGTCAAGAAATGCTATAAAAAGGTATAGTTTGCACTTTCTATGGCAAATATATGAAAAAGAGGTAGGCGTTGTAAAGAAAAATTATCTAGTACTCAGTTTTTTGAAAAATCTGGTATTTCGTGCATTCTGAAGGTGCGGACTGTTCAAAAAATCAAAATTCAGAATTTTGTCAAGAAATGCTATAAAAAGGGATATTTTGCATTTTCTATAGCGAACATATAAAAAAGAGGTAGCGTTGTAAAGAAAAATGGACTAGTACTCAGTTTTTTGAAAAATCTGGTATTTCGTGCTTTCTGAATGAGCGGACTGTTCAAAAAATGAAAATTAAAAATTTTGTCAAGAAATGCTATAAAAAGGGATAGTTTGCACATTCTATAGCGAACATATGAAAAAGAGGTAGGCGTTGTAAAGACAAATGGGCTAGTACTCAGTTTTTTGAAAAATCTGGTAGTTCGCACTTTCTGAAGTTGCGAACTGTTCAAAAAATGAAAATTCAAAATTTTGTCAAGAAATGCTATAAAAAGGTATAATTTGCACTTTCTATAGCGAACATATAAAAAAGAGTTAGGCGTTGTAAAGAAAAATGGGCTAGTACTCAGTTTTTTGAAAAATCTGGTAGTTCGCACTTTCTGAAGTTGCGAACTGTTCAAAAAATGAAAATTCAAAATTTTGTCAAGAAATGCTATAAAAAGGTATAGTTTGCACTTTCTATGGCGAAGATATGAAAAAGAGGTAGGCTTTGTAGAGAAAAATGGGCTAGTACTCAGTTTTTTGAAAAATCTGGTAGTTCGCACTTTCTGAAGTTGCGAACTGTTCAAAAAATGAAAATTCAAAATTTTGTCAAGAAATGCTATAAAAAGGTATAGTTTGCACTTTCTATGGCGAAGATATGAAAAAGAGGTAGGCGTTGTAGAGAAAAATGGGCTAGTATTCAGTTTTTTGAAAAATCTGGTAGTTCGCACTTTCTGAAGTTGCGAACTGTTCAAAAAATGAAAATTCAAAATTTTGTCAAGAAATGCTATAAAAAAGTATAATTTTCACTTTCTATAGCGAAAATATAAAAAAGAGTTAGGCGTTGTAGAGAAAAATGGGCTAGTACTCAGTTTTTTGAAAAATCTGGTAGTTCGCACTTTCTGAAGTTGCGAACTATTCAAAAAATAAAAATTCAAAATTTTGTCAAGAAATGCTATAAAAAGGTATAGTTTGCACTTTCTATGGCGAAGATATGAAAAAGAGGTAGGCGTTGTAAAGAAAAATGGGCTAGTACTCAGTTTTTTGAAAAATCTGGTAGTTCGCAATTTCTGAAGTTGCGAACTGTTCAAAAAATGAAAATTCAAAATTTTGTCAAGAAATGCTATAAAAAGGTATAGTTTGCACTTTCTATGGCGAACATATGAAAAAGAGGTAGGCGTTGTAGAGAAAAATGGGCTAGTACTCAGTTTTTTGATAAATCTGGTAGTTCGCACTTTCTGAAGTTGCGAACTGTTCAAAAAATGAAAATTCAAAATTTTGTCAAGAAATGCTATAAAAAGGTATAGTTTACACTTTCTATGGCAAAGATATGAAAAAGAGGTAGGCGTTGTAAAGAAAAATTATCTAGTACTCAGTTTTTTGAAAAATCTGGTATTTCGTGCATTCTGAAGGTGCGGACTGTTCAAAAAATCAAAATTCAGAATTTTGTCAAGAAATGCTATAAAAAGGTATAGTTTGCACTTTCTATGGCGAACATATGAAAAAGAGGTAAACGTTGTAGAGAAAAATGGGCTAGTACTCAGTTTTTTGGAAAATCTGGTAGTTCGCATTTTCTGAAGTTGCGAACTGTTCAAAAAATGAAAATTTAAAATTTTGTCAAGAAATGCTATAAAAAGGTATAGTTTGCACTTTCTATGGCGAACATATGAAAAAGAGGTAAACGTTGTAGAGAAAAATGGGCTAGTATTCAGTTTTTTGGAAAATCTGGTAGTTCGCATTTTCTGAAGTTGCGAACTGTTCAAAAAATGAAAATTCAAAATTTTGTCAAGAAATTCTATAAAAAGGTATAATTTGCACTTTCTATAGCGAACATATAAATAAGAGTTAGGCGTTGTAAAGAAAAATGGGCTAGTACTCAGTTTTTTGAAAAATCTGGTAGTTCGCACTTTCTGAAGTTGCGAACTGTTCAAAAAATGAAAATTCAAAATTTTGTCAAGAAATGCTATAAAAAGGTATAGTTTGCACTTTCTATGGCGAAGATATGAAAAAGAGGTAGGCGTTGTAGAGAAAAATGGGCTAGTACTCAGTTTTTTGAAAAATCTGGTAGTTCGCACTTTCTGAAGTTGCGAACTGTTCGAAAAATGAAAATTCAAAATTTTGTCAAGAAATGCTATAAAAAGGTATAGTTTGCACTTTCTATGGCGAAGATATGAAAAAGAGGTAGGCGTTGTAGAGAAAAATGGGCTACTATTCAGTTTTTTGAAAAATCTGGTAGTTCGCACTTTCTGAAGTTGCGAACTGTTCAAAAAATGAAAATTCAAAATTTTGTCAAGAAATGCTATAAAAAGGTATAATTTGCACTTTCTATAGCGAACATATAAAAAAGAGTTAGGCGTTGTAAAGAAAAATGGGCTAGTACTCAGTTTTTTGAAAAATCTGGTAGTTCGCACTTTCTGAAGTTGCGAACTGTTCAAAAAATGAAAATTCAAAATTTTGTCAAGAAATGCTATAAAAAGGTATAGTTTGCACTTTTTATGGCGAACATATGAAAAAGAGGTAGGCGTTGTAGAGAAAAATGGGCTAGTACTCAGTTTTTTGAAAAATCTGGTAGTTCGCATTTTCTGAAGTTGCGAACTGTTCAAAAAATGAAAATTTAAAATTTTGTCAAGAAATGCTATAAAAAGGTATAGTTTGCACTTTCTATGGCGAACATATGAAAAAGAGGTAGGCGTTGTAGAGAAAAATGGGCTAGTATTCAGTTTTTTGGAAAATCTGGTAGTTCGCACTTTCTGAAGTTGCGAACTGTTCAAAAAATGAAAATTCAAAATTTTGTCAAGAAATGCTATAAAAAGGTATAATTTGCACTTTCTATAGCGAACATATAAAAAAGAGTTAGGCGTTGTAAAGAAAAATGGGCTAGTACTCAGTTTTTTGAAAAATCTGGTAGTTCGCACTTTCTGAAGTTGCGAACTGTTCAAAAAATGAAAATTCAAAATTTTGTCAAGAAATGCTATAAAAAGGTATAGTTTGAAACTTTCTATGGCGAAGATATGAAAAAGAGGTAGGCGTTGTAAAGAAAAATGGGCTAGTACTCAGTTTTTTGAAAAATCTGGTAGTTCGCAATTTCTGAAGTTGCGAACTGTTCAAAAAATGAAAATTCAAAATTTTGTCAAGAAATGCTATAAAAAGGTATAGTTTGCACTTTCTATGGCGAAAGTATGAAAAAGAGTTAGGCGTTGTAAAGAAAAATGGGCTAGTACTCAGTTTTTTGAAAAATCTGGTAGTTCGCACTTTCTAAAGTTGCGAACTGTTCAAAAAATGAAAATTCAAAATTTTGCCAAGAAATGCTATAAAAAGGTATAGTTTGCACTTTCTATGGCAAATATATGAAAAAGAGGTAGGCGTTGTAAAGAAAAATTATCTAGTACTCAGTTTTTTGAAAAATCTGGTATTTCGTGCATTCTGAAGGTGCGGACTGTTCAAAAAATCAAAATTCAGAATTTTGTCAAGAAATGCTATAAAAAGGGATATTTTGCACTTTCTATAGCGAACATATAAAAAAGAGGTAGCGTTGTAAAGAAAAATGGACTAGTACTCAGTTTTTTGAAAAAAAAAATCTGGTATTTCGTGCTTTCTGAATGGGAGGACTGTTCAAAAAATGAAAATTAAAAATTTTGTCAAGAAATGCTATAAAAAGGGATAGTTTGCACATTCTATAGCGAACATATGAAAAAGAGGTAGGCGTTGTAAAGACAAAGTGGCTAGTACTCAGTTTTTTGAAAAATCTGGTAGTTCGCACTTTCTGAAGTTGCGAACTGTTCAAAAAATGAAAATTCAAAATTTTGTCAAGAAATGCTATAAAAAGGTATAGTTTGCACTTTTTATGGCGAATATATGAAAAAGAGGTAGGCGTTGTAAAGACAAATGGGCTAGTACTCAGTTTTTTGAAAAATCTGGTAGTTCGCACTTTCTGAAGTTGCGAACTGTTCAAAAAATGAAAATTCAAAATTTTGTCAAGAAATGCTATAAAAAGGTATAGTTTGCACTTTCTATGGCGAAGATATGAAAAAGAGGTAGGCGTTGTAGAGAAAAATGGGCTAGTACTCAGTTTTTTGAAAAATCTGGTAGTTCGCACTTTCTGAAGTTGCGAACTGTTCAAAAAATGAAAATTCAAAATTTTGTCAAGAAATGCTATAAAAAGGTATAGTTTGCACTTTCTATGGCGAAGATATGAAAAAGAGGTAGGCGTTGTAGAGAAAAATGGGCTAGTACTCAGTTTTTTGAAAAATCTGGTAGTTCGCACTTTCTGAAGTTGCGAACTGTTCAAAAAATGAAAATTCAAAATTTTGTCAAGAAATGCTATAAAAAGGTATAGTTTACACTTTCTATGGCAAAGATATGAAAAAGAGGTAGGCGTTGTAAAGAAAAATTATCTAGTACTCAGTTTTTTGAAAAATCTGGTATTTCGTGCATTCTGAAGGTGCGGACTGTTCAAAAAATCAAAATTCAGAATTTTGTCAAGAAATGCTATAAAAAGGGATATTTTGCACTTTCTATAGCGAACATATAAAAAAGAGGTAGCGTTGTAAAGAAAAATGGACTAGTACTCAGTTTTTTGAAAAATCTGGTATTTCGTGCTTTCTGAATGGGCGGACTGTTCAAAAAATGAAAATTAAAAATTTTGTCAAGAAATGCTATAAAAAGGGATAGTTTGCACATTATATAGCGAACATATGAAAAAGAGGTAGGCGTTGTAAAGACAAATGGGCTAGTACTCAGTTTTTTGAAAAATCTGGTAGTTCGCACTTTCTGAAGTTGCGAACTGTTCAAAAAATGAAAATTCAAAATTTTGTCAAGAAATGCTATAAAAAGGTATAGTTTGCACTTTTTATGGCGAACATATGAAAAAGAGGTAGGCGTTGTAGAAAAAAATGGGCTAGTACTCAGTTTTTTGAAAAATCTGGTATTTCGCATTTTCTGAAGTTGCGAACTGTTCAAAAAATGAAAATTTAAAATTTTGTCAAGAAATGCTATAAAAAGGTATAGTTTGCACTTTCTATGGCGAACATATGAAAAAGAGGTAAACGTTGTAGAGAAAAATGGGCTAGTATTCAGTTTTTTGGAAAATCTGGTAGTTCGCACTTTCTGAAGTTGCGAACTGTTCAAAAAATGAAAATTCAAAATTTTGTCAAGAAATTCTATAAAAAGGTATAATTTGCACTTTCTATAGCGAACATATAAATAAGAGTTAGGCGTTGTAAAGAAAAATGGGCTAGTACTCAGTTTTTTGAAAAATCTGGTAGTTCGCACTTTCTGAAGTTGCGAACTGTTCAAAAAATGAAAATTCAAAATTTTGTCAAGAAATGCTATAAAAAGGTATAGTTTGCACTTTCTATGGCGAAGATATGAAAAAGAGGTAGGCGTTGTAGAGAAAAATGGGCTAGTACTCAGTTTTTTGAAAAATCTGGTAGTTCGCACTTTCTGAAGTTGCGAACTGTTCGAAAAATGAAAATTCAAAATTTTGTCAAGAAATGCTATAAAAAGGTATAGTTTGCACTTTCTATGGCGAAGATATGAAAAAGAGGTAGGCGTTGTAGAGAAAAATGGGCTAGTATTCAGTTTTTTGAAAAATCTGGTAGTTCGCACTTTCTGAAGTTGCGAACTGTTCAAAAAATAAAAATTCAAAATTTTGTCAAGAAATGCTATAAAAAGGTATAATTTGCACTTTCTATAGCGAACATATAAAAAAGAGTTAGGCGTTGTAAAGAAAAATGGGCTAGTACTCAGTTTTTTGAAAAATCTGGTAGTTCGCACTTTCTGAAGTTGCGAACTGTTCAAAAAATGAAAATTCAAAATTTTGTCAAGAAATGCTATAAAAAGGTATAGTTTGCACTTTCTATGGCGAAGATATGAAAAAGAGGTAGGCGTTGTAGAGAAAAATGGGCTAGTACTCAGTTTTTTGAAAAATCTGGTAGTTCGCACTTTCTGAAGTTGCGAACTGTTCAAAAAATGAAAATTCAAAATTTTGTCAAGAAATGCTATAAAAAGGTATAGTTTGAAACTTTCTATGGCGAAGATATGAAAAAGAGGTAGGCGTTGTAAAGAAAAATGGGCTAGTACTCAGTTTTTTGAAAAATCTGGTAGTTCGCAATTTCTGAAGTTGCGAACTGTTCAAAAAATGAAAATTCAAAATTTTGTCAAGAAATGCTATAAAAAGGTATAGTTTGCACTTTCTATGGCGAAAGTATGAAAAAGAGTTAGGCGTTGTAAAGAAAAATGGGCTAGTACTCAGTTTTTTGAAAAATCTGGTAGTTCGCACTTTCTAAAGTTGCGAACTGTTCAAAAAATGAAAATTCAAAATTTTGCCAAGAAATGCTATAAAAAGGTATAGTTTGCACTTTCTATGGCAAATATATGAAAAAGAGGTAGGCGTTGTAAAGAAAAATTATCTAGTACTCAGTTTTTTGAAAAATCTGGTATTTCGTGCATTCTGAAGGTGCGGACTGTTCAAAAAATCAAAATTCAGAATTTTGTCAAGAAATGCTATAAAAAGGGATATTTTGCACTTTCTATAGCGAACATATAAAAAAGAGGTAGCGTTGTAAAGAAAAATGGACTAGTACTCAGTTTTTTGAAAAAAAAAATCTGGTATTTCGTGCTTTCTGAATGGGAGGACTGTTCAAAAAATGAAAATTAAAAATTTTGTCAAGAAATGCTATAAAAAGGGATAGTTTGCACATTCTATAGCGAACATATGAAAAAGAGGTAGGCGTTGTAAAGACAAAGTGGCTAGTACTCAGTTTTTTGAAAAATCTGGTAGTTCGCACTTTCTGAAGTTGCGAACTGTTCAAAAAATGAAAATTCAAAATTTTGTCAAGAAATGCTATAAAAAGGTATAGTTTGCACTTTTTATGGCGAATATATGAAAAAGAGGTAGGCGTTGTAAAGACAAATGGGCTAGTACTCAGTTTTTTGAAAAATCTGGTAGTTCGCACTTTCTGAAGTTGCGAACTGTTCAAAAAATGAAAATTCAAAATTTTGTCAAGAAATGCTATAAAAAGGTATAGTTTGCACTTTCTATGGCGAAGATATGAAAAAGAGGTAGGCGTTGTAGAGAAAAATGGGCTAGTACTCAGTTTTTTGAAAAATCTGGTAGTTCGCACTTTCTGAAGTTGCGAACTGTTCAAAAAATGAAAATTCAAAATTTTGTCAAGAAATGCTATAAAAAGGTATAGTTTGCACTTTCTATGGCGAAGATATGAAAAAGAGGTAGGCGTTGTAGAGAAAAATGGGCTAGTACTCAGTTTTTTGAAAAATCTGGTAGTTCGCACTTTCTGAAGTTGCGAACTGTTCAAAAAATGAAAATTCAAAATTTTGTCAAGAAATGCTATAAAAAGGTATAGTTTACACTTTCTATGGCAAAGATATGAAAAAGAGGTAGGCGTTGTAAAGAAAAATTATCTAGTACTCAGTTTTTTGAAAAATCTGGTATTTCGTGCATTCTGAAGGTGCGGACTGTTCAAAAAATCAAAATTCAGAATTTTGTCAAGAAATGCTATAAAAAGGGATATTTTGCACTTTCTATAGCGAACATATAAAAAAGAGGTAGCGTTGTAAAGAAAAATGGACTAGTACTCAGTTTTTTGAAAAATCTGGTATTTCGTGCTTTCTGAATGGGCGGACTGTTCAAAAAATGAAAATTAAAAATTTTGTCAAGAAATGCTATAAAAAGGGATAGTTTGCACATTCTATAGCGAACATATGAAAAAGAGGTAGGCGTTGTAAAGACAAATGGGCTAGTACTCAGTTTTTTGAAAAATCTGGTAGTTCGCACTTTCTGAAGTTGCGAACTGTTCAAAAAATGAAAATTCAAAATTTTGTCAAGAAATGCTATAAAAAGGTATAGTTTGCACTTTTTATGGCGAACATATGAAAAAGAGGTAGGCGTTGTAGAAAAAAATGGGCTAGTACTCAGTTTTTTGAAAAATCTGGTATTTCGCATTTTCTGAAGTTGCGAACTGTTCAAAAAATGAAAATTTAAAATTTTGTCAAGAAATGCTATAAAAAGGTATAGTTTGCACTTTCTATGGCGAACATATGAAAAAGAGGTAAACGTTGTAGAGAAAAATGGGCTAGTATTCAGTTTTTTGGAAAATCTGGTAGTTCGCACTTTCTGAAGTTGCGAACTGTTCAAAAAATGAAAATTCAAAATTTTGTCAAGAAATTCTATAAAAAGGTATAATTTGCACTTTGTATAGCGAACATATAAATAAGAGTTAGGCGTTGTAAAGAAAAATGGGCTAGTACTCAGTTTTTTGAAAAATCTGGTAGTTCGCACTTTCTGAAGTTGCGAACTGTTCAAAAAATGAAAATTCAAAATTTTGTCAAGAAATGCTATAAAAAGGTATAGTTTGCACTTTCTATGGCGAAGATATGAAAAAGAGGTAGGCGTTGTAGAGAAAAATGGGCTAGTACTCAGTTTTTTGAAAAATCTGGTAGTTCGCACTTTCTGAAGTTGCGAACTGTTCGAAAAATGAAAATTCAAAATTTTGTCAAGAAATGCTATAAAAAGGTATAGTTTGCACTTTCTATGGCGAAGATATGAAAAAGAGGTAGGCGTTGTAGAGAAAAATGGGCTAGTATTCAGTTTTTTGAAAAATCTGGTAGTTCGCACTTTCTGAAGTTGCGAACTGTTCAAAAAATAAAAATTCAAAATTTTGTCAAGAAATGCTATAAAAAGGTATAATTTGCACTTTCTATAGCGAACATATAAAAAAGAGTTAGGCGTTGTAAAGAAAAATGGGCTAGTACTCAGTTTTTTGAAAAATCTGGTAGTTCGCACTTTCTGAAGTTGCGAACTGTTCAAAAAATGAAAATTCAAAATTTTGTCAAGAAATGCTATAAAAAGGTATAGTTTGCACTTTCTATGGCGAAGATATGAAAAAGAGGTAGGCGTTGTAGAGAAAAATGGGCTAGTACTCAGTTTTTTGAAAAATCTGGTAGTTCGCACTTTCTAAAGTTGCGAACTGTTCAAAAAATGAAAATTCAAAATTTTGTCAAGAAATGCTATAAAAAGGTATAGTTTGCACTTTCTATGGCAAATATATGAAAAAGAGGTAGGCGTTGTAAAGAAAAATTATCTAGTACTCAGTTTTTTGAAAAATCTGGTATTTCGTGCATTCTGAAGGTGCGGACTGTTCAAAAAATCAAAATTCAGAATTTTGTCAAGAAATGCTATAAAAAGGGATATTTTGCACTTTCTATAGCGAACATATAAAAAAGAGGTAGCGTTGTAAAGAAAAATGGACTAGTACTCAGTTTTTTGAAAAATCTGGTATTTCGTGCTTTCTGAATGGGAGGACTGTTCAAAAAATGAAAATTAAAAATTTTGTCAAGAAATGCTATAAAAAGGGATAGTTTGCACATTCTATAGCGAACATATGAAAAAGAGGTAGGCGTTGTAAAGACAAAGTGGCTAGTACTCAGTTTTTTGAAAAATCTGGTAGTTCGCACTTTCTGAAGTTGCGAACTGTTAAAAAAATGAAAATTCAAAATTTTGTCAAGAAATGCTATAAAAAGGTATAGTTTGCACTTTTTATGGCGAATATATGAAAAAGAGGTAGGCGTTGTAAAGACAAATGGGCTAGTACTCAGTTTTTTGAAAAATCTGGTAGTTCGCACTTTCTGAAGTTGCGAACTGTTCAAAAAATGAAAATTCAAAATTTTGTCAAGAAATGCTATAAAAAGGTATAGTTTGCACTTTCTATGGCGAATATATGAAAAAGATGTAGGCGTTGTAGAGAAAAATGGGCTAGTACTCAGTTTTTTGAAAAATCTGGTAGTTCGCACTTTCTGAAGTTGCGAACTGTTCAAAAAATGAAAATTCAAAATTTTGTCAAGAAATGCTATAAAAAGGTATAGTTTGCACTTTCTATGGCGAAGATATGAAAAAGAGGTAGGCGTTGTAGAGAAAAATGGGCTAGTACTCAGTTTTTTGAAAAATCTGGTAGTTCGCACTTTCTGAAGTTGCGAACTGTTCAAAAAATGAAAATTCAAAATTTTGTCAAGAAATGCTATAAAAAGGTATAGTTTACACTTTCTATGGCAAAGATATGAAAAAGAGGTAGGCGTTGTAAAGAAAAATTATCTAGTACTCAGTTTTTTGAAAAATCTGGTATTTCGTGCATTCTGAAGGTGCGGACTGTTCAAAAAATCAAAATTCAGAATTTTGTCAAGAAATGCTATAAAAAGGGATATTTTGCACTTTCTATAGCGAACATATAAAAAAGAGGTAGCGTTGTAAAGAAAAATGGACTAGTACTCAGTTTTTTGAAAAATCTGGTATTTCGTGCTTTCTGAATGGGCGGACTGTTCAAAAAATGAAAATTAAAAATTTTGTCAAGAAATGCTATAAAAAGGGATAGTTTGCACATTCTATAGCGAACATATGAAAAAGAGGTAGGCGTTGTAAAGACAAATGGGCTAGTACTCAGTTTTTTGAAAAATCTGGTAGTTCGCACTTTCTGAAGTTGCGAACTGTTCAAAAAATGAAAATTCAAAATTTTGTCAAGAAATGCTATAAAAAGGTATAGTTTGCACTTTTTATGGCGAACATATGAAAAAGAGGTAGGCGTTGTAGAAAAAAATGGGCTAGTACTCAGTTTTTTGAAAAATCTGGTATTTCGCATTTTCTGAAGTTGCGAACTGTTCAAAAAATGAAAATTTAAAATTTTGTCAAGAAATGCTATAAAAAGGTATAGTTTGCACTTTCTATGGCGAACATATGAAAAAGAGGTAAACGTTGTAGAGAAAAATGGGCTAGTATTCAGTTTTTTGGAAAATCTGGTAGTTCGCACTTTCTGAAGTTGCGAACTGTTCAAAAAATGAAAATTCAAAATTTTGTCAAGAAATTCTATAAAAAGGTATAATTTGCACTTTCTATAGCGAACATATAAATAAGAGTTAGGCGTTGTAAAGAAAAATGGGCTAGTACTCAGTTTTTTGAAAAATCTGGTAGTTCGCACTTTCTGAAGTTGCGAACTGTTCAAAAAATGAAAATTCAAAATTTTGTCAAGAAATGCTATAAAAAGGTATAGTTTGCACTTTCTATGGCGAAGATATGAAAAAGAGGTAGGCGTTGTAGAGAAAAATGGGCTAGTACTCAGTTTTTTGAAAAATCTGGTAGTTCGCACTTTCTGAAGTTGCGAACTGTTCGAAAAATGAAAATTCAAAATTTTGTCAAGAAATGCTATAAAAAGGTATAGTTTGCACTTTCTATGGCGAAGATATGAAAAAGAGGTAGGCGTTGTAGAGAAAAATGGGCTAGTATTCAGTTTTTTGAAAAATCTGGTAGTTCGCACTTTCTGAAGTTGCGAACTGTTCAAAAAATGAAAATTCAAAATTTTGTCAAGAAATGCTATAAAAAGGTATAATTTGCACTTTCTATAGCGAACATATAAAAAAGAGTTAGGCGTTGTAAAGAAAAATGGGCTAGTACTCAGTTTTTTGAAAAATCTGGTAGTTCGCACTTTCTGAAGTTGCGAACTGTTCAAAAAATGAAAATTCAAAATTTTGTCAAGAAATGCTATAAAAAGGTATAGTGTGAAACTTTCTATGGCGAAGATATGAAAAAGAGGTAGGCGTTGTAAAGAAAAATGGGCTAGTACTCAGTTTTTTGAAAAATCTGGTAGTTCGCAATTTCTGAAGTTGCGAACTGTTCAAAAAATGAAAATTCAAAATTTTGTCAAGAAATGCTATAAAAAGGTATAGTTTGCACTTTCTATGGCGAACATATGAAAAAGAGGTAAACGTTGTAGAGAAAAATGGGCTAGTATTCAGTTTTTTGGAAAATCTGGTAGTTCGCACTTTCTGAAGTTGCGAACTGTTCAAAAAATGAAAATTCAAAATTTTGTCAAGAAATTCTATAAAAAGGTATAATTTGCACTTTCTATAGCGAACATATAAATAAGAGTTAGGCGTTGTAAAGAAAAATGGGCTAGTACTCAGTTTTTTGAAAAATCTGGTAGTTCGCACTTTCTGAAGTTGCGAACTGTTCAAAAAATGAAAATTCAAAATTTTGTCAAGAAATGCTATAAAAAGGTATAGTTTGCACTTTCTGTGGCGAAGATATGAAAAAGAGGTAGGCGTTGTAGAGAAAAATGGGCTAGTACTCAGTTTTTTGAAAAATCTGGTAGTTCGCACTTTCTGAAGTTGCGAACTGTTCGAAAAATGAAAATTCAAAATTTTGTCAAGAAATGCTATAAAAAGGTATAGTTTGCACTTTCTATGGCGAAGATATGAAAAAGAGGTAGGCGTTGTAGAGAAAAATGGGCTAGTATTCAGTTTTTTGAAAAATCTGGTAGTTCGCACTTTCTGAAGTTGCGAACTGTTCAAAAAATGAAAATTCAAAATTTTGTCAAGAAATGCTATAAAAAGGTATAGTTTGAAACTTTCTATGGCGAAGATATGAAAAAGAGGTAGGCGTTGTAAAGAAAAATGGGCTAGTACTCAGTTTTTTGAAAAATCTGGTAGTTCGCAATTTCTGAAGTTGCGAACTGTTCAAAAAATGAAAATTCAAAATTTTGTCAAGAAATGCTATAAAAAGGTATAGTTTGCACTTTCTATGGCGAACATATGAAAAAGAGGTAAACGTTGTAGAGAAAAATGGGCTAGTATTCAGTTTTTTGGAAAATCTGGTAGTTCGCACTTTCTGAAGTTGCGAACTGTTCAAAAAATGAAAATTCAAAATTTTGTCAAGAAATTCTATAAAAAGGTATAATTTGCACTTTCTATAGCGAACATATAAATAAGAGTTAGGCGTTGTAAAGAAAAATGGGCTAGTACTCAGTTTTTTGAAAAATCTGGTAGTTCGCACTTTCTGAAGTTGCGAACTGTTCAAAAAATGAAAATTCAAAATTTTGTCAAGAAATGCTATAAAAAGGTATAGTTTGCACTTTCTATGGCGAAGATATGAAAAAGAGGTAGGCGTTGTAGAGAAAAATGGGCTAGTACTCAGTTTTTTGAAAAATCTGGTAGTTCGCACTTTCTGAAGTTGCGAACTGTTCGAAAAATGAAAATTCAAAATTTTGTCAAGAAATGCTATAAAAAGGTATAGTTTGCACTTTCTATGGCGAAGATATGAAAAAGAGGTAGGCGTTGTAGAGAAAAATGGGCTAGTATTCAGTTTTTTGAAAAATCTGGTAGTTCGCACTTTCTGAAGTTGCGAACTGTTCAAAAAATGAAAATTCAAAATTTTGTCAAGAAATGCTATAAAAAGGTATAATTTACACTTTCTATAGCGAACATATAAAAAAGAGTTAGGCGTTGTAAAGAAAAATGGGCTAGTACTCAGTTTTTTGAAAAATCTGGTAGTTCGCACTTTCTGAAGTTGCGAACTGTTCAAAAAATGAAAATTCAAAATTTTGTCAAGAAATGCTATAAAAAGGTATAGTTTGCACTTTTTATGGCGAACATATGAAAAAGAGGTAGGCGTTGTAGAGAAAAATGGGCTAGTACTCAGTTTAGTTCGCATTTTCTGAAGTTGCGAACTGTTCAAAAAATGAAAATTTAAAATTTTGTCAAGAAATGCTATAAAAAGGTATAGTTTGCACTTTCTATGGCGAACATATGAAAAAGAGGTAGGCGTTGTAGAGAAAAATGGGCTAGTATTCAGTTTTTTGGAAAATCTGGTAGTTCGCACTTTCTGAAGTTGCGAACTGTTCAAAAAATGAAAATTCAAAATTTTGTCAAGAAATGCTATAAAAAGGTATAATTTGCACTTTCTATAGCGAACATATAAAAAAGAGTTAGGCGTTGTAAAGAAAAATGGGCTAGTACTCAGTTTTTTGAAAAATCTGGTAGTTCGCACTTTCTGAAGTTGCGAACTGTTCAAAAAATGAAAATTCAAAATTTTGTCAAGAAATGCTATAAAAAGGTATAGTTTGAAACTTTCTATGGCGAAGATATGAAAAAGAGGTAGGCGTTGTAAAGAAAAATGGGCTAGTACTCAGTTTTTTGAAAAATCTGGTAGTTCGCAATTTCTGAAGTTGCGAACTGTTCAAAAAATGAAAATTCAAAATTTTGTCAAGAAATGCTATAAAAAGGTATAGTTTGCACTTTCTATGGCGAAAGTATGAAAAAGAGTTAGGCGTTGTAAAGAAAAATGGGCTAGTACTCAGTTTTTTGAAAAATCTGGTAGTTCGCACTTTCTAAAGTTGCGAACTGTTCAAAAAATGAAAATTCAAAATTTTGTCAAGAAATGCTATAAAAAGGTATAGTTTGCACTTTCTATGGCAAATATATGAAAAAGAGGTAGGCGTTGTAAAGAAAAATTATCTAGTACTCAGTTTTTTGAAAAATCTGGTATTTCGTGCATTCTGAAGGTGCGGACTGTTCAAAAAATCAAAATTCAGAATTTTGTCAAGAAATGCTATAAAAAGGGATATTTTACACTTTCTATAGCGAACATATAAAAAAGAGGTAGCGTTGTAAAGAAAAATGGACTAGTACTCAGTTTTTTGAAAAATCTGGTATTTCGTGCTTTCTGAATGGGAGGACTGTTCAAAAAATGAAAATTAAAAATTTTGTCAAGAAATGCTATAAAAAGGGATAGTTTGCACATTCTATAGCGAACATATGAAAAAGAGGTAGGCGTTGTAAAGACAAAGTGGCTAGTACTCAGTTTTTTGAAAAATCTGGTAGTTCGCACTTTCTGAAGTTGCGAACTGTTCGAAAAATGAAAATTCAAAATTTTGTCAAGAAATGCTATAAAAAGGTATAGTTTGCACTTTCTATGGCGAAGATATGAAAAAGAGGTAGGCGTTGTAGAGAAAAATGGGCTAGTATTCAGTTTTTTGAAAAATCTGGTAGTTCGCACTTTCTAAAGTTGCGAACTGTTCAAAAAATGAAAATTCAAAATTTTGTCAAGAAATGCTATAAAAAGGTATAGTTTGCACATTCTATAGCGAACATATGAAAAAGAGGTAGGCGTTGTAAAGACAAAGTGGCTAGTACTCAGTTTTTTGAAAAATCTGGTAGTTCGCACTTTCTGAAGTTGCGAACTGTTCGAAAAATGAAAATTCAAAATTTTGTCAAGAAATGCTATAAAAAGGTATAGTTTGCACTTTCTATGGCGAAGATATGAAAAAGAGGTAGGCGTTGTAGAGAAAAATGGGCTAGTATTCAGTTTTTTGAAAAATCTGGTAGTTCGCACTTTCTAAAGTTGCGAACTGTTCAAAAAATGAAAATTCAAAATTTTGTCAAGAAATGCTATAAAAAGGTATAGTTTGCACTTTCTATGGCGAATATATGAAAAAGAGGTAGGCGTTGTAAAGAAAAATGGGCTAGTACTCAGTTTTTTGAAAAATCTGGTAGTTCGCACTTTCTGAAGTTGCGAACTGTTCGAAAAATGAAAATTCAAAATTTTGTCAAGAAATGCTATAAAAAGGTATAGTTTGCACTTTCTATGGCGAAGATATGAAAAAGAGGTAGGCGTTGTAGAGAAAAATGGGCTAGTACTCAGTTTTTTGAAAAATCTGGTAGTTCGCACTTTCTGAAGTTGCGAACTGTTCAAAAAATGAAAATTCAAAATTTTGTCAAGAAATGCTATAAAAAGGTATAATTTGCACTTTCTATAGCGAACATATAAAAAAGAGGTAGGCGTTGTAAAGAAAAATGGGCTAGTACTCAGTTTTTTGAAAAATCTGGTAGTTCGCAATTTCTGAAGTTGCGAACTGTTCAAAAAATGAAAATTCAAAATTTTGTCAAGAAATGCTATAAAAAGGTATAGTTTGCACTTTCTATGGCGAAAGTATGAAAAAGAGTTAGGCGTTGTAAAGAAAAATGGGCTAGTACTCAGTTTTTTGAAAAATCTGGTAGTTCGCACTTTCTAAAGTTGCGAACTGTTCAAAAAATGAAAATTCAAAATTTTGTCAAGAAATGCTATAAAAAGGTATAGTTTGCACTTTCTATGGCAAATATATGAAAAAGAGGTAGGCGTTGTAAAGAAAAATTATCTAGTACTCAGTTTTTTGAAAAATCTGGTATTTCGTGCATTCTGAAGGTGCGGACTGTTCAAAAAATCAAAATTCAGAATTTTGTCAAGAAATGCTATAAAAAGGGATATTTTGCACTTTCTATAGCGAACATATAAAAAAGAGGTAGCGTTGTAAAGAAAAATGGACTAGCACTCAGTTTTTTGAAAAATCTGGTATTTCGTGCTTTCTGAATGGGAGGACTGTTCAAAAAATGAAAATTAAAAATTTTGTCAAGAAATGCTATAAAAAGGGATAGTTTGCACATTCTATAGCGAACATATGAAAAAGAGGTAGGCGTTGTAAAGACAAAGTGGCTAGTACTCAGTTTTTTGAAAAATCTGGTAGTTCGCACTTTCTGAAGTTGCGAACTGTTCAAAAAATGAAAATTCAAAATTTTGTCAAGAAATGCTATAAAAAGGTATAGTTTGCACTTTTTATGGCGAATATATGAAAAAGAGGTAGGCGTTGTAAAGACAAATGGGCTAGTACTCAGTTTTTTGAAAAATCTGGTAGTTCGCACTTTCTGAAGTTGCGAACTGTTCAAAAAATGAAAATTCAAAATTTTGTCAAGAAATGCTATAAAAAGGTATAGTTTGCACTTTCTATGGCGAAGATATGAAAAAGAGGTAGGCGTTGTAGAGAAAAATGGGCTAGTACTCAGTTTTTTGAAAAATCTGGTAGTTCGCACTTTCTGAAGTTGCGAACTGTTCAAAAAATGAAAATTCAAAATTTTGTCAAGAAATGCTATAAAAAGGTATAGTTTGCACTTTCTATGGCGAACATATGAAAAAGAGGTATGCGTTGTAGAGTAAAATGGGCTAGTACTCAGTTTTTTGAAAAATCTGGTAGTTCGCACTTTCTGAAGTTGCGAACTGTTAAAAAAATGAAAATTCAAAATTTTGTCAAGAAATGCTATAAAAAGGTATAGTTTACACTTTCTATGGCAAAGATATGAAAAAGAGGTAGGCGTTGTAAAGAAAAATTATCTAGTACTCAGTTTTTTGAAAAATCTGGTATTTCGTGCATTCTGAAGGTGCGGACTGTTCAAAAAATCAAAATTCAGAATTTTGTCAAGAAACGCTATAAAAAGGGATATTTTGCACTTTCTATAGCGAACATATAAAAAAGAGGTAGCGTTGTAAAGAAAAATGGACTAGTACTCAGTTTTTTGAAAAATCTGGTATTTCGTGCTTTCTGAAAGGGCGGACTGTTCAAAAAATGAAAATTAAAAATTTTGTCAAGAAATGCTATAAAAAGGGATAGTTTGCACATTCTATAGCGAACATATGAAAAAGAGGTAGGCGTTGTAAAGACAAATGGGCTAGTACTCAGTTTTTTGAAAAATCTGGTAGTTCGCACTTTCTGAAGTTGCGAACTGTTCAAAAAATGAAAATTCAAAATTTTGTCAAGAAATGCTATAAAAAGGTATAGTTTGCACTTTTTATGGCGAACATATGAAAAAGAGGTAGGCGTTGTAGAGAAAAATGGGCTAGTACTCAGTTTTTTGAAAAATCTGGTATTTCGCATTTTCTGAAGTTGCGAACTGTTCAAAAAATGAAAATTTAAAATCTTGTCAAGAAATGCTATAAAAAGGTATAGTTTGCACTTTCTATGGCGAACATATGAAAAAGAGGTAGGCGTTGTAGAGAAAAATAGACTAGTATTCAGTTTTTTGGAAAATCTGGTAGTTCGCACTTTCTGAAGTTGCGAACTGTTCAAAAAATGAAAATTCAAAATTTTGTCAAGAAATTCTATAAAAAGGTATAATTTGCACTTTCTATAGCGAACATATAAAAAAGAGTTAGGCGTTGTAAAGAAAAATGGGCTAGTACTCAGTTTTTTGAAAAATCTGGTAGTTCGCACTTTCTGAAGTTGCGAACTGTTCAAAAAATGAAAATTCAAAATTTTGTCAAGAAATGCTATAAAAAGGTATAGTTTGCACTTTCTATGGCGAAGATATGAAAAAGAGGTAGGCGTTGTAGAGAAAAATGGGCTAGTACTCAGTTTTTTGAAAAATCTGGTAGTTCGCACTTTCTGAAGTTGCGAACTGTTTAAAAAATGAAAATTCAAAATTTTGTCAAGAAATGCTATAAAAAGGTATAGTTTACACTTTCTATGGCAAAGATATGAAAAAGAGGTAGGCGTTGTAAAGAAAAATTATCTAGTACTCAGTTTTTTGAAAAATCTGGTATTTCGTGCATTCTGAAGGTGCGGACTGTTCAAAAAATCAAAATTCAGAATTTTGTCAAGAAATGCTATAAAAAGGGATATTTTGCACTTTCTATAGCGAACATATAAAAAAGAGGTAGCGTTGTAAAGAAAAATGGACTAGTACTCAGTTTTTTGAAAAATCTGGTATTTCGTGCTTTCTGAATGGGCGGACTGTTCAAAAAATGAAAATTAAAAATTTTGTCAAGAAATGCTATAAAAAGGGATAGTTTGCACATTTTATAGCGAACATATGAAAAAGAGGTAGGCGTTGTAAAGACAAATGGGCTAGTACTCAGTTTTTTGAAAAATCTGGTAGTTCGCACTTTCTGAAGTTGCGAACTGTTCAAAAAATGAAAATTCAAAATTTTGTCAAGAAATGCTATAAAAAGGTATAGTTTGCACTTTTTATGGCGAACATTTGAAAAAGAGGTAGGCGTTGTAGAAAAAAATGAGCTAGTACTCAGTTTTTTGAAAAATCTGGTATTTCGCATTTTCTGAAGTTGCGAACTGTTCAAAAAATGAAAATTTAAAATTTTGTCAAGAAATGCTATAAAAAGGTATAGTTTGCACTTTCTATGGCGAACATATGAAAAAGAGGTAAACGTTGTAGAGAAAAATGGGCTAGTATTCAGTTTTTTGGAAAATCTGGTAGTTCGCACTTTCTGAAGTTGCGAACTGTTCAAAAAATGAAAATTCAAAATTTTGTCAAGAAATTCTATAAAAAGGTATAATTTGCACTTTCTATAGCGAACATATAAAAAAGAGTTAGGCGTTGTAAAGAAAAATGGGCTAGTACTCAGTTTTTTGAAAAATCTGGTAGTTCGCACTTTCTGAAGTTGCGAACTGTTCAAAAAATGAAAATTCAAAATTTTGTCAAGAAATGCTATAAAAAGGTATAGTTTGCACTTTCTATGGCGAAGATATGAAAAAGAGGTAGGCGTTGTAGAGAAAAATGGGCTAGTACTCAGTTTTTTGAAAAATCTGGTAGTTCGCACTTTCTGAAGTTGCGAACTGTTCGAAAAATGAAAATTCAAAATTTTGTCAAGAAATGCTATAAAAAGGTATAGTTTGCACTTTCTATGGCGAAGATATGAAAAAGAGGTAGGCGTTGTAGAGAAAAATGGGCTAGTATTCAGTTTTTTGAAAAATCTGGTAGTTCGCACTTTCTGAAGTTGCGAACTGTTCAAAAAATGAAAATTCAAAATTTTGTCAAGAAATGCTATAAAAAGGTATAATTTGCACTTTCTATAGCGAACATATAAAAAAGAGTTAGGCGTTGTAAAGAAAAATGGGCTAGTACTCAGTTTTTTGAAAAATCTGGTAGTTCGCACTTTCTGAAGTTGCGAACTGTTCAAAAAATGAAAATTCAAAATTTTGTCAAGAAATGCTATAAAAAGGTATAGTTTGCACTTTTTATGGCGAACATATGAAAAAGAGGTAGGCGTTGTAGAGAAAAATGGGCTAGTACTCAGTTTTTTGAAAAATCTGGTAGTTCGCATTTTCTGAAGTTGCGAACTGTTCAAAAAATGAAAATTTAAAATTTTGTCAAGAAATGCTATAAAAAGGTATAGTTTGCACTTTCTATGGCGAACATATGAAAAAGAGGTAGGCGTTGTAGAGAAAAATGGGCTAGTATTCAGTTTTTTGGAAAATCTGGTAGTTCGCACTTTCTGAAGTTGCGAACTGTTCAAAAAATGAAAATTCAAAATTTTGTCAAGAAATGCTATAAAAAGGTATAATTTGCACTTTCTATAGCGAACATATAAAAAAGAGTTAGGCGTTGTAAAGAAAAATGGGCTAGTACTCAGTTTTTTGAAAAATCTGGTAGTTCGCACTTTCTGAAGTTGCGAACTGTTCAAAAAATGAAAATTCAAAATTTTGTCAAGAAATGCTATAAAAAGGTATAGTTTGAAACTTTCTATGGCGAAGATATGAAAAAGAGGTAGGCGTTGTAAAGAAAAATGGGCTAGTACTCAGTTTTTTGAAAAATCTGGTAGTTCGCAATTTCTGAAGTTGCGAACTGTTCAAAAAATGAAAATTCAAAATTTTGTCAAGAAATGCTATAAAAAGGTATAGTTTGCACTTTCTATGGCGAAAGTATGAAAAAGAGTTAGGCGTTGTAAAGAAAAATGGGCTAGTACTCAGTTTTTTGAAAAATCTGGTAGTTCGCACTTTCTAAAGTTGCGAACTGTTCAAAAAATGAAAATTCAAAATTTTGTCAAGAAATGCTATAAAAAGGTATAGTTTGCACTTTCTATGGCAAATATATGAAAAAGAGGTAGGCGTTGTAAAGAAAAATTATCTAGTACTCAGTTTTTTGAAAAATCTGGTATTTCGTGCATTCTGAAGGTGCGGACTGTTCAAAAAATCAAAATTCAGAATTTTGTCAAGAAATGCTATAAAAAGGGATATTTTGCACTTTCTATAGCGAACATATAAAAAAGAGGTAGCGTTGTAAAGAAAAATGGACTAGTACTCAGTTTTTTGAAAAATCTGGTATTTCGTGCTTTCTGAATGGGAGGACTGTTCAAAAAATGAAAATTAAAAATTTTGTCAAGAAATGCTATAAAAAGGGATAGTTTGCACATTCTATAGCGAACATATGAAAAAGAGGTAGGCGTTGTAAAGACAAAGTGGCTAGTACTCAGTTTTTTGAAAAATCTGGTAGTTCGCACTTTCTGAAGTTGCGAACTGTTCAAAAAATGAAAATTCAAAATTTTGTCAAGAAATGCTATAAAAAGGTATAGTTTGCACTTTTTATGGCGAATATATGAAAAAGAGGTAGGCGTTGTAAAGACAAATGGGCTAGTACTCAGTTTTTTGAAAAATCTGGTAGTTCGCACTTTCTGAAGTTGCGAACTGTTCAAAAAATGAAAATTCAAAATTTTGTCAAGAAATGCTATAAAAAGGTATAGTTTGCACTTTCTATGGCGAAGATATGAAAAAGAGGTAGGCGTTGTAGAGAAAAATGGGCTAGTACTCAGTTTTTTGAAAAATCTGGTAGTTCGCACTTTCTGAAGTTGCGAACTGTTCAAAAAATGAAAATTCAAAATTTTGTCGAGAAATGCTATAAAAAGGTATAGTTTGCACTTTCTATGGCGAACATATGAAAAAGAGGTAGGCGTTGTAGAGAAAAATGGGCTAGTACTCAGTTTTTTGAAAAATCTGGTAGTTCGCACTTTCTGAAGTTGCGAACTGTTCAAAAAATGAAAATTCAAAATTTTGTCAAGAAATGCTATAAAAAGGTATAGTTTACACTTTCTATGGCAAAGATATGAAAAAGAGGTAGGCGTTGTAAAGAAAAATTATCTAGTACTCAGTTTTTTGAAAAATCTGGTATTTCGTGCATTCTGAAGGTGCGGACTGTTCAAAAAATCAAAATTCAGAATTTTGTCAAGAAATGCTATAAAAAGGGATATTTTGCACTTTCTATAGCGAACATATAAAAAAGAGGTAGCGTTGTAAAGAAAAATGGACTAGTACTCAGTTTTTTGAAAAATCTGGTATTTCGTGCTTTCTGAATGGGCGGACTGTTCAAAAAATGAAAATTAAAAATTTTGTCAAGAAATGCTATAAAAAGGGATAGTTTGCACATTCTATAGCGAACATATGAAAAAGAGGTAGGCGTTGTAAAGACAAATGGGCTAGTACTCAGTTTTTTGAAAAATCTGGTAGTTCGCACTTTCTGAAGTTGCGAACTGTTCAAAAAATGAAAATTCAAAATTTTGTCAAGAAATGCTATAAAAAGGTATAGTTTGCACTTTTTATGGCGAACATATGAAAAAGAGGTAGGCGTTGTAGAGAAAAATGGGCTAGTACTCAGTTTTTTGAAAAATCTGGTATTTCGCATTTTCTGAAGTTGCGAACTGTTCAAAAAATGAAAATTTAAAATCTTGTCAAGAAATGCTATAAAAAGGTATAGTTTGCACTTTCTATGGCGAACATATGAAAAAGAGGTAGGCGTTGTAGAGAAAAATGGACTAGTATTCAGTTTTTTGGAAAATCTGGTAGTTCGCACTTTCTGAAGTTGCGAACTGTTCAAAAAATGAAAATTCAAAATTTTGTCAAGAAATTCTATAAAAAGGTATAATTTGCACTTTCTATAGCGAACATATAAAAAAGAGTTAGGCGTTGTAAAGAAAAATGGGCTAGTACTCAGTTTTTTGAAAAATCTGGTAGTTCGCACTTTCTGAAGTTGCGAACTGTTCAAAAAATGAAAATTCAAAATTTTGTCAAGAAATGCTATAAAAAGGTATAGTTTGCACTTTCTATGGCGAAGATATGAAAAAGAGGTAGGCGTTGTAGAGAAAAATGGGCTAGTACTCAGTTTTTTGAAAAATCTGGTAGTTCGCACTTTCTGAAGTTGCGAACTGTTCAAAAAATGAAAATTCAAAATTTTGTCAAGAAATGCTATAAAAAGGTATAGTTTACACTTTCTATGGCAAAGATATGAAAAAGAGGTAGGCGTTGTAAAGAAAAATTATCTAGTACTCAGTTTTTTGAAAAATCTGGTATTTCGTGCATTCTGAAGGTGCGGACTGTTCAAAAAATCAAAATTCAGAATTTTGTCAAGAAATGCTATAAAAAGGGATATTTTGCACTTTCTATAGCGAACATATAAAAAAGAGGTAGCGTTGTAAAGAAAAATGGACTAGTACTCAGTTTTTTGAAAAATCTGGTATTTCGTGCTTTCTGAATGGGCGGACTGTTCAAAAAATGAAAATTAAAAATTTTGTTAAGAAATGCTATAAAAAGGGATAGTTTGCACATTCTATAGCGAACATATGAAAAAGAGGTAGGCGTTGTAAAGACAAATGGGCTAGTACTCAGTTTTTTGAAAAATCTGGTAGTTCGCACTTTCTGAAGTTGCGAACTGTTCAAAAAATGAAAATTCAAAATTTTGTCAAGAAATGCTATAAAAAGGTATAGTTTGCACTTTTTATGGCGAACATATGAAAAAGAGGTAGGCGTTGTAGAGAAAAATGGGCTAGTACTCAGTTTTTTGAAAAATCTGGTATTTCGCATTTTCTGAAGTTGCGAACTGTTCAAAAAATGAAAATTTAAAATTTTGTCAAGAAATGCTATAAAAAGGTATAGTTTGCACTTTCTATGGCGAACATATGAAAAAGAGGTAGGCGTTGTAGAGAAAAATGGACTAGTGTTCAGTTTTTTGGAAAATCTGGTAGTTCGCACTTTCTGAAGTTGCGAACTGTTCAAAAAATGAAAATTCAAAATTTTGTCAAGAAATTCTATAAAAAGGTATAATTTGCACTTTCTATAGCGAACATATAAAAAAGAGTTAGGCGTTGTAAATAAAAATGGGCTAGTACTCAGTTTTTTGAAAAATCTGGTAGTTCGCACTTTCTGAAGTTGCGAACTGTTCAAAAAATGAAAATTCAAAATTTTGTCAAGAAATGCTATAAAAAGGTATAGTTTGCACTTTCTATGGCGAAGATATGAAAAAGAGGTAGGCGTTGTAGAGAAAAATGGGCTAGTACTCAGTTTTTTGAAAAATCTGGTAGTTCGCACTTTCTGAAGTTGCGAACTGTTCAAAAAATGAAAATTCAAAATTTTGTCAAGAAATGCTATAAAAAGGTATAGTTTGCACTTTCTATGGCGAAGATATGAAAAAGAGGTAGGCGTTGTAGAGAAAAATGGGCTAGTATTCAGTTTTTTGAAAAATCTGGTAGTTCGCACTTTCTGAAGTTGCGAACTGTTCAAAAAATGAAAATTCAAAATTTTGTCAAGAAATGCTATAAAAAGGTATAATTTTCACTTTCTATAGCGAACATATAAAAAAGAGTTAGGCGTTGTACAGAAAAATGGGCTAGTACTCAGTTTTTTGAAAAATCTGGTAGTTCGCACTTTCTGAAGTTGCGAACTGTTCAAAAAATGAAAATTCAAAATTTTGTCAAGAAATGCTATAAAAAGGTATAGTTTGCACTTTTTATGGCGAATATATGAAAAAGAGGTAGGCGTTGTAAAGACAAATGGGCTAGTACTCAGTTTTTTGAAAAATCTGGTAGTTCGCACTTTCTGAAGTTGCGAACTGTTCAAAAAATGAAAATTCAAAATTTTGTCAAGAAATTCTATAAAAAGGTATAGTTTGCACTTTCTATGGCGAAGATATGAAAAAGAGGTAGGCGTTGTAGAGAAAAATGGGCTAGTACTCAGTTTTTTGAAAAATCTGGTAGTTCGCACTTTCTGAAGTTGCGAACTGTTCAAAAAATGAAAATTCAAAATTTTGTCAAAAAATGCTATAAAAAGGTATAGTTTACACTTTCTATGGCAAAGATATGAAAAAGAGGTAGGCGTTGTAAAGAAAAATTATCTAGTACTCAGTTTTTTGAAAAATCTGGTATTTCGTGCATTCTGAAGGTGCGGACTGTTCAAAAAATCAAAATTCAGAATTTTGTCAAGAAATGCTATAAAAAGGGATATTTTGCACTTTCTATAGCGAACATATAAAAAAGAGGTAGCGTTGTAAAGAAAAATGGACTAGTACTCAGTTTTTTGAAAAATCTGGTATTTCGTGCTTTCTGAATGGGCGGACTGTTCAAAAAATGAAAATTAAAAATTTTGTCAAGAAATGCTATAAAAAGGGATAGTTTGCACATTCTATAGCGAACATATGAAAAAGAGGTAGGCGTTGTAAAGACAAATGGGCTAGTACTCAGTTTTTTGAAAAATCTGGTAGTTCGCACTTTCTGAAGTTGCGAACTGTTCAAAAAATGAAAATTCAAAATTTTGTCAAGAAATGCTATAAAAAGGTATAGTTTGCACTTTTTATGGCGAACATATGAAAAAGAGGTAGGCGTTGTAGAGAAAAATGGGCTAGTACTCAGTTTTTTGAAAAATCTGGTATTTCGCATTTTCTGAAGTTGCGAACTGTTCAAAAAATGAAAATTTAAAATTTTGTCAAGAAATGCTATAAAAAGGTATAGTTTGCACTTTCTATGGCGAAAATATGAAAAAGAGGTAGGCGTTGTAGAGAAAAATGGACTAGTATTCAGTTTTTTGGAAAATCTGGTAGTTCGCACTTTCTGAAGTTGCGAACTGTTCAAAAAATGAAAATTCAAAATTTTGTCAAGAAATTCTATAAAAAGGTATAATTTGAACTTTCTATAGCGAACATATAAAAAAGAGTTAGGCGTTGTAAAGAAAAATGGGCTAGTACTCAGTTTTTTGAAAAATCTGGTAGTTCGCACTTTCTGAAGTTGCGAACTGTTAGAAAAATGAAAATTCAAAATTTTGTCAAGAAATGCTATAAAAAGGTATAGTTTGCACTTTCTATGGCGAAGATATGAAAAAGAGGTAGGCGTTGTAGAGAAAAATGGGCTAGTACTCAGTTTTTTGAAAAATCTGGTAGTTCGCACTTTCTGAAGTTGCGAATTGTTCAAAAAATGAAAATTCAAAATTTTGTCAAGAAATGCTATAAAAAGGTATAGTTTGCACTTTCTATGGCGAACATATGAAAAAGAGGTAGGCGTTGTAGAGAAAAATGGACTAGTATTCAGTTTTTTGGAAAATCTGGTAGTTCGCACTTTCTGAAGTTGCGAACTGTTCAAAAAATGAAAATTCAAAATTTTGTCAAAAAATGCTATAAAAAGGTATAATTTGCACTTTCTATAGCGAACATATAAAAAAGAGTTAGGCGTTGTACAGAAAAATGGGCTAGTACTCAGTTTTTTGAAAAATCTGGTAGTTCGCACTTTCTGAAGTTGCGAACTGTTCAAAAAATGAAAATTCAAAATTTTGTCAAGAAATGCTATAAAAAGGTATAGTTTGCACTTTTTATGGCGAACATATGAAAAAGAGGTAGGCGTTGTAGAGAAAAATGGGCTAGTACTCAGTTTTTTGAAAAATCTGGTAGTTCGCATTTTCTGAAGTTGCGAACTGTTCAAAAAATGAAAATTTAAAATTTTGTCAAGAAATGCTATAAAAAGGTATAGTTTGCACTTTCTATGGCGAACATATGAAAAAGAGGTAGGCGTTGTAGAGAAAAATGGGCTAGTATTCAGTTTTTTGGAAAATCTGGTAGTTCGCACTTTCTGAAGTTGCGAACTGTTCAAAAAATGAAAATTCAAAATTTTGTCAAGAAATGCTATAAAAAGGTATAATTTGCACTTTCTATAGCGAACATATAAAAAAGAGTTAGGCGTTGTAAAGAAAAATGGGCTAGTACTCAGTTTTTTGAAAAATCTGGTAGTTCGCACTTTCTGAAGTTGCGAACTGTTCAAAAAATGAAAATTCAAAATTTTGTCAAGAAATGCTATAAAAAGGTATAGTTTGCACTTTCTATGGCGAAGATATGAAAAAGAGGTAGGCGTTGTAAAGAAAAATGGGCTAGTACTCAGTTTTTTGAAAAATCTGGTAGTTCGCAATTTCTGAAGTTGCGAACTGTTCAAAAAATGAAAATTCAAAATTTTGTCAAGAAATGCTATAAAAAGGTATAGTTTGCACTTTCTATGGCGAACATATGAAAAAGAGTTAGGCGTTGTAAAGAAAAATGGGCTAGTACTCAGTTTTTTGAAAAATCTGGTAGTTCGCACTTTCTGAAGTTGCGAACTATTCAAAAAATAAAAATTCAAAATTTTGTCAAGAAATGCTATAAAAAGGTATAGTTTGCACTTTCTATGGCGAAAGTATGAAAAAGAGTTAGGCGTTGTAAAGAAAAATGGGCTAGTACTCAGTTTTTTGAAAAATCTGGTAGTTCGCACTTTCTAAAGTTGCGAACTGTTCAAAAAATGAAAATTCAAAATTTTGTCAAGAAATGCTATAAAAAGGTATAGTTTGCACTTTCTATGGCAAATATATGAAAAAGAGGTAGGCGTTGTAAAGAAAAATTATCTAGTACTCAGTTTTTTGAAAAATCTGGTATTTCGTGCATTCTGAAGGTGCGGACTGTTCAAAAAATCAAAATTCAGAATTTTGTCAAGAAATGCTATAAAAAGGGATATTTTGCACTTTCTATAGCGAACATATAAAAAAGATGTAGCGTTGTAAAGAAAAATGGACTAGTACTCAGTTTTTCGAAAAATCTGGTATTTCGTGCTTTCTGAATGGGAGGACTGTTCAAAAAATGAAAATTAAAAATTTTGTCAAGAAATGCTATAAAAAGGGATAGTTTGCACATTCTATAGCGAACATATGAAAAAGAGGTAGGCGTTGTAAAGACAAATGGGCTAGTACTCAGTTTTTTGAAAAATCTGGTAGTTCGCACTTTCTGAAGTTGCGAACTGTTCAAAAAATGAAAATTCAAAATTTTGTCAAGAAATGCTATAAAAAGGTATAGTTTGCACTTTTTATAGCGAACATATGAAAAAGAGGTAGGCGTTGTAGAGAAAAATGGGCTAGTACTCAATTTTTTGAAAAATCTGGTAGTTCGCATTTTCTGAAGTTGCGAACTGTTCAAAAAATGAAAATTTAAAATTTTGTCAAGAAATGCTATAAAAAGGTATAGTTTGCACTTTCTATGGCGAACATATGAAAAAGAGGTAGGCGTTGTAGAGAAAAATGGGCTAGTATTCAGTTTTTTGGAAAATCTGGTAGTTCGCACTTTCTGAAGTTGCGAACTGTTCAAAAAATGAAAATTCAAAATTTTGTCAAGAAATGCTATAAAAGGTATAGTTTGCACTTTCTATGGCGAAGATATGAAAAAGAGGTAGGCGTTGTAGAGAAAAATGGGCTAGTATTCAGTTTTTTGAAAAATCTGGTAGTTCGCACTTTCTGAAGTTGCGAACTGTTCAAAAAATGAAAATTCAAAATTTTGTCAAGAAATGCTATAAAAAGGTATAATTTGCACTTTCTATAGCGAACATATAAAAAAGAGTTAGGCGTTGTAAAGAAAAATGGGCTAGTACTCAGTTTTTTGAAAAATCTGGTAGTTCGCACTTTCTGAAGTTGCGAACTGTTCAAAAAATGAAAATTCAAAATTTTGTCAAGAAATGCTATAAAAAGGTATAGTTTGCACTTTCTATGGCGAAGATATGAAAAAGAGGTAGGCGTTGTAGAGAAAAATGGGCTAGTACTCAGTTTTTTGAAAAATCTGGTAGTTCGCACTTTCTGAAGTTGCGAACTGTTCAAAAAATGAAAATTCAAAATTTTGTCAAGAAATGCTATAAAAAGGTATAGTTTGCACTTTCTATGGCGAAGATATGAAAAAGAGGTAGGCGTTGTAGAGAAAAATGGGCTAGTATTCAGTTTTTTGAAAAATCTGGTAGTTCGCACTTTCTGAAGTTGCGAACTGTTCAAAAAATGAAAATTCAAAATTTTGTCAAGAAATGCTATAAAAAGGTATAATTTGCACTTTCTATAGCGAACATATAAAAAAGAGTTAGGCGTTGTACAGAAAAATGGGCTAGTACTCAGTTTTTTGAAAAATCTGGTAGTTCGCACTTTCTGAAGTTGCGAACTGTTCAAAAAATGAAAATTCAAAATTTTGTCAAGAAATGCTATAAAAAGGTATAGTTTGCACTTTCTATGGCGAAGATATGAAAAAGAGGTAGGCGTTGTAGAGAAAAATGGGCTAGTACTCAGTTTTTTGAAAAATCTGGTAGTTCGCACTTTCTGAAGTTGCGAACTGTTCAAAAAATGAAAATTCAAAATTTTGTCAAGAAATGCTATAAAAGGTATAGTTTGCACTTTCTATGGCGAAGATATGAAAAAGAGGTAGGCGTTGTAGAGAAAAATGGGCTAGTATTCAGTTTTTTGAAAAATCTGGTAGTTCGCACTTTCTGAAGTTGCGAACTGTTCAAAAAATGAAAATTCAAAATTTTGTCAAGAAATGCTATAAAAAGGTATAATTTGCACTTTCTATAGCGAACATATAAAAAAGAGTTAGGCGTTGTAAAGAAAAATGGGCTAGTACTCAGTTTTTTGAAAAATCTGGTAGTTCGCACTTTCTGAAGTTGCGAACTGTTCAAAAAATGAAAATTCAAAATTTTGTCAAGAAATGCTATAAAAAGGTATAGTTTGCACTTTCTATGGCGAAGATATGAAAAAGAGGTAGGCGTTGTAGAGAAAAATGGGCTAGTACTCAGTTTTTTGAAAAATCTGGTAGTTCGCACTTTCTGAAGTTGCGAACTGTTCAAAAAATGAAAATTCAAAATTTTGTCAAGAAATGCTATAAAAAGGTATAGTTTGCACTTTCTATGGCGAAGATATGAAAAAGAGGTAGGCGTTGTAGAGAAAAATGGGCTAGTATTCAGTTTTTTGAAAAATCTGGTAGTTCGCACTTTCTGAAGTTGCGAACTGTTCAAAAAATGAAAATTCAAAATTTTGTCAAGAAATGCTATAAAAAGGTATAGTTTGCACTTTCTATGGCGAAGATATGAAAAAGAGGTAGGCGTTGTAAAGAAAAATTATCTAGTACTCAGTTTTTTGAAAAATCTGGTATTTCGTGCATTCTGAAGGTGCGGACTGTTCAAAAAATCAAAATTCAGAATTTTGTCAAGAAATGCTATAAAAAGGGATATTTTGCACTTTCTATAGCGAACATATAAAAAAGAGGTAGCGTTGTAAAGAAAAATGGACTAGTACTCAGTTTTTCGAAAAATCTGGTATTTCGTGCTTTCTGAATGGGAGGACTGTTCAAAAAATGAAAATTAAAAATTTTGTCAAGAAATGCTATAAAAAGGGATAGTTTGCACATTCTATAGCGAACATATGAAAAAGAGGTAGGCGTTGTAAAGACAAATGGGCTAGTACTCAGTTTTTTGAAAAATCTGGTAGTTCGCACTTTCTGAAGTTGCGAACTGTTCAAAAAATGAAAATTCAAAATTTTGTCAAGAAATGCTATAAAAAGGTATAGTTTGCACTTTTTATGGCGAACATATGAAAAAGAGGTAGGCGTTGTAGAGAAAAATGGGCTAGTACTCAATTTTTTGAAAAATCTGGTAGTTCGCACTTTCTGAAGTTGCGAACTGTTCAAAAAATGAAAATTCAAAATTTTGTCAAGAAATGCTATAAAAAGGTATAATTTGCACTTTCTATAGCGAACATATAAAAAAGAGTTAGGCGTTGTACAGAAAAATGGGCTAGTACTCAGTTTTTTGAAAAATCTGGTAGTTCGCACTTTCTGAAGTTGCGAACTGTTCAAAAAATGAAAATTCAAAATTTTGTCAAGAAATGCTATAAAAAGGTATAGTTTGCACTTTCTATGGCGAACATATGAAAAAGAGGTAGGCGTTGTAAAGACAAATGGGCTAGTACTCAGTTTTTTGAAAAATCTGGTAGTTCGCACTTTCTGAAGTTGCGAACTGTTCAAAAAATGAAAATTCAAAATTTTGTCAAGAAATGCTATAAAAAGGTATAGTTTGCACTTTCTATGGCGAACATATGAAAAAGAGGTAGGCGTTGTAGAGACAAATGGGCTAGTACTCAGTTTTTTGAAAAATCTGGTAGTTCGCACTTTCTGAAGTTGCGAACTGTTCAAAAAATGAAAATTCAAAATTTTGTCAAGAAATGCTATAAAAAGGTATAATTTGCACTTTCTATGGCGAAGATATGAAAAAGAGGTAGGCGTTGTAGAGAAAAATGGGCTAGTATTCAGTTTTTTGAAAAATCTGGTAGTTCGCACTTTCTGAAGTTGCGAACTGTTCAAAAAATGAAAATTCAAAATTTTGTCAAGAAATGCTATAAAAAGGTATAATTTGCACTTTCTATAGCGAACATATAAAAAAGAGTTAGGCGTTGTACAGAAAAATGGGCTAGTACTCAGTTTTTTGAAAAATCTGGTAGTTCGCACTTTCTGAAGTTGCGAACTGTTCAAAAAATGAAAATTCAAAATTTTGTCAAGAAATGCTATAAAAAGGTATAGTTTGCACTTTTTATGGCGAACATATGAAAAAGAGGTAGGCGTTGTAGAGAAAAATGGGCTAGTACTCAGTTTTTTGAAAAATCTGGTAGTTCGCATTTTCTGAAGTTGCGAACTGTTCAAAAAATGAAAATTTAAAATTTTGTCAAGAAATGCTATAAAAAGGTATAGTTTGCACTTTCTATGGCGAACATATGAAAAAGAGGTAGGCGTTGTAGAGAAAAATGGGCTAGTATTCAGTTTTTTGGAAAATCTGGTAGTTCGCACTTTCTGAAGTTGCGAACTGTTCAAAAAATGAAAATTCAAAATTTTGTCAAGAAATGCTATAAAAAGGTATAATTTGCACTTTCTATAGCGAACATATAAAAAAGAGTTAGGCGTTGTAAAGAAAAATGGGCTAGTACTCAGTTTTTTGAAAAATCTGGTAGTTCGCACTTTCTGAAGTTGCGAACTGTTCAAAAAATGAAAATTCAAAATTTTGTCAAGAAATGTTATAAAAAGGTATAGTTTGCACTTTCTATGGCGAAGATATGAAAAAGAGAAAGGCGTTGTAAAGAAAAATGGGCTAGTACTCAGTTTTTTGAAAAATCTGGTAGTTCGCAATTTCTGAAGTTGCGAACTGTTCAAAAAATGAAAATTCAAAATTTTGTCAAGAAATGCTATAAAAAGGTATAGTTTGCACTTTCTATGGCGAACATATGAAAAAGAGTTAGGCGTTGTAAAGAAAAATGGGCTAGTACTCAGTTTTTTGAAAAATCTGGTATTTCGTGCTTTCTGAATGGGAGGACTGTTCAAAAAATGAAAATTAAAAATTTTGTCAAGAAATGCTATAAAAAGGGATAGTTTGCACATTCTATAGCGAACATATGAAAAAGAGGTAGGCGTTGTAAAGACAAATGGGCTAGTACTCAGTTTTTTGAAAAATCTGGTAGTTCGCACTTTCTGAAGTTGCGAACTGTTCAAAAAATCAAAATTCAGAATTTTGTCAAGAAATGCTATAAAAAGGGATATTTTGCACTTTCTATAGCGAACATATAAAAAAGAGGTAGCGTTGTAAAGAAAAATGGACTAGTACTCAGTTTTTCGAAAAATCTGGTATTTCGTGCTTTCTGAATGGGAGGACTGTTCAAAAAATGAAAATTAAAAATTTTGTCAAGAAATGCTATAAAAAGGGATAGTTTGCACATTCTATAGCGAACATATGAAAAAGAGGTAGGCGTTGTAAAGACAAATGGGCTAGTACTCAGTTTTTTGAAAAATCTGGTAGTTCGCACTTTCTGAAGTTGCGAACTGTTCAAAAAATGAAAATTCAAAATTTTGTCAAGAAATGCTATAAAAAGGTATAGTTTGCACTTTTTATGGCGAACATATGAAAAAGAGGTAGGCGTTGTAGAGAAAAATGGGCTAGTACTCAATTTTTTGAAAAATCTGGTAGTTCGCATTTTCTGAAGTTGCGAACTGTTCAAAAAATGAAAATTTAAAATTTTGTCAAGAAATGCTATAAAAAGGTATAGTTTGCACTTTCTATGGCGAACATATGAAAAAGAGGTAGGCGTTGTAGAGAAAAATGGGCTAGTATTCAGTTTTTTGGAAAATCTGGTAGTTCGCACTTTCTGAAGTTGCGAACTGTTCAAAAAATGAAAATTCAAAATTTTGTCAAGAAATGCTATAAAAAGGTATAATTTGCACTTTCTATAGCGAACATATAAAAAAGAGTTAGGCGTTGTAAAGAAAAATGGGCTAGTACTCAGTTTTTTGAAAAATCTGGTAGTTCGCACTTTCTGAAGTTGCGAACTGTTCAAAAAATGAAAATTCAAAATTTTGTCAAGAAATGCTATAAAAAGGTATAGTTTGCACTTTCTATGGCGAAGATATGAAAAAGAGGTAGGCGTTGTAGAGAAAAATGGGCTAGTACTCAGTTTTTTGAAAAATCTGGTAGTTCGCACTTTCTGAAGTTGCGAACTGTTCAAAAAATGAAAATTCAAAATTTTGTCAAGAAATGCTATAAAAGGTATAGTTTGCACTTTCTATGGCGAAGATATGAAAAAGAGGTAGGCGTTGTAGAGAAAAATAGGCTAGTATTCAGTTTTTTGAAAAATCTGGTAGTTCGCACTTTCTGAAGTTGCGAACTGTTCAAAAAATGAAAATTCAAAATTTTGTCAAGAAATGCTATAAAAAGGTATAATTTGCACTTTCTATAGCGAACATATAAAAAAGAGTTAGGCGTTGTAAAGAAAAATGGGCTAGTACTCAGTTTTTTGAAAAATCTGGTAGTTCGCACTTTCTGAAGTTGCGAACTGTTCAAAAAATGAAAATTCAAAATTTTGTCAAGAAATGCTATAAAAAGGTATAGTTTGCACTTTCTATGGCGAAGATATGAAAAAGAGGTAGGCGTTGTAGAGAAAAATGGGCTAGTACTCAGTTTTTTGAAAAATCTGGTACTTCGCACTTTCTGAAGTTGCGAACTGTTCAAAAAATGAAAATTCAAAATTTTGTCAAGAAATGCTATAAAAAGGTATAGTTTGCACTTTCTATGGCGAAGATATGAAAAAGAGGTAGGCGTTGTAGAGAAAAATGGGCTAGTATTCAGTTTTTTGGAAAATCTGGTAGTTCGCACTTTCTGAAGTTGCGAACTGTTCAAAAAATGAAAATTCAAAATTTTTTCAAGAAATGCTATAAAAAGGTATAATTTGCACTTTCTATAGCGAGAATATAAAAAAGAGGTAGGCGTTGTAAAGAAAAATGGGCTTGTACTCAGTTTTTTGAAAAATCTGGTAGTTCGCACTTTCTGAAGTTGCGAACTGTTCAAAAAATGAAAATTCAAAATTTTGTCACGAAATGCTATAAAAAGGTATAGTTTGCACTTTCTATGGCGAACATATGAAAAAGAGGTATGCGTTGTAAAGACAAATGAGCTAGTACTCAGTTTTTTGAAAAATCTGGTAGTTCGCACTTTCTGAAGATGCGAACTGTTCAAAAAATGAAAATTCAAAATTTTGTCAAGAAATGCTATAAAAAGGTATAGTTTGCACTTTCTATTGCGAACATCTGAAAAAGAGGTAGCCGTTGTAGAGAAAAATGGGCTAGTACTCAGTTTTTTGAAAAATCTGGTAGTTCGCACTTTCTGAAGTTGCGAACTGTTCAAAAAATGAAAATTCAAAATTTTGTCAAGAAATGCTATAAAAAGGTATAGTTTGCACTTTCTATGGCGAACATATGAAAAAGAGGTAGGCGTTGTAGAGAAAAATGGGCTAGTACTCAGTTTTTTGAAAAATCTGGTAGTTCGCACTTTCTGAAGTTGCGAACTGTTCAAAAAAGAAAAATTCAAAATTTTGTCAAGAAATGCTATAAAAAGGTATAGTTTGCACTTTCTATGGCGAAGATATGAAAAAGAGGTAGGCGTTGTAAAGAAAAATGGGCTAGTACTCAGTTTTTTGAAAAATCTGGTAGTTCGCACTTTCTGAAGTTGCGAACTGTTAAAAAAATGAAAATTCAAAATTTTGTCAAGAAATGCTATAAAAAGGTATAGTTTGCACTTTCTATGGCGAACATATGAAAAAGAGGTAGGCGTTGTACAGACAAATGGGCTAGTACTCAGTTTTTTGAAAAATCTGGTAGTTCGCACTTTTTGAAGTTGCGAACTGTTCAAAAAATGAAAATTAAAAATTTTGTCAAAAATTGCTACAAAAAGGGATACTTTTAACTTTCTATAACGCACATATGAAAAAGAGGTAGGCGTTGTACAGAGAAATGTGCTAGTACTCAGTTTTTTGAAAAATCTGGTAGTTCGCACTTTCTGAAGCTACGGACTGTTCAAAAAATAAAAATTAAAATTTTGTCAAGAAATGTTATAAAAAGGGATACTTTGAACTTTCTATAACGCACATATGAAAAAGAGGTAGGCGTTGTAAAGACAAATGGGCTAGTACTCAGTTTTTTGAAAAATCTGGAATTTCGTGTTTTCTGAAATTGCGGATTATTCAACAATGAAAATTCAAAATTTTGTCAAGAAATGCTATAAAAAGGGGATAGTTTGCACTTTATATAGCGAACATATGAAAAAGAGATAGGGGTTGTAAAGAAAAATAGGCTAGTACTCAGTTTTTTGAAAAATCAGGTAGTTCGCACTTTCTGAAGTTGCGGACTGTTCAAAAAATGAAAATTCAAAATTTTGTCAAGAAATGCTATAAAAAGGTATAGTTTGCACTTTCTATGGCGAACATATGAAAAAGAGGTAGGCGTTGTAGAGACAAATGGGCTAGTACTCAGTTTTTTGAAAAATCTGGTAGTTCGCACTTTCTGAAGTTGCGAACTGTTCAAAAAATGAAAATTCAAAATTTTGTCAAGAAATGCTATAAAAAGGTATAGTTTGCACTTTCTATGGCGAACATATGAAAAAGAGGTATGCGTTGTAAAGACAAATGAGCTAGTACTCAGTTTTTTGAAAAATCTGGTAGTTCGCACTTTCTGAAGTTGCGAACTGTTCAAAAAATGAAAATTCAAAATTTTGTCAAGAAATGCTATAAAAAGGTATAGTTTGCACTTTCTATGGCGAACATATGAAAAAGAGGTAGGCGTTGTAAAGACAAATGGGCTAGTACTCAGTTTTTTGAAAAATCTGGTAGTTCGCACTTTCTGAAGTTGCGAACTGTTCAAAAAATGAAAATTCAAAATTTTGTCAAGAAATGCTATAAAAAGGTATAGTTTGCACTTTCTATGGCGAACATATGAAAAAGAGGTATGCGTTGTAAAGACAAATGAGCTAGTACTCAGTTTTTTGAAAAATCTGGTAGTTCGCACTTTCTGAAGTTGCGGACTGTTCAAAAAATGAAAATTCAAAATTTTGTCAAGAAATGCTATAAAAAGGTATAGTTTGCACTTTCTATGGCGAACATATGAAAAAGAGGTAGGCGTTGTAGAGACAAATGGGCTAGTACTCAGTTTTTTGAAAAATCTGGTAGTTCGCACTTTCTGAAGTTGCGAACTGTTCAAAAAATGAAAATTCAAAATTTTGTCAAGAAATGCTATAAAAAGGTATAGTTTGCACTTTCTATGGCGAACATATGAAAAAGAGGTATGCGTTGTAAAGACAAATGAGCTAGTACTCAGTTTTTTGAAAAATCTGGTAGTTCGCACTTTCTGAAGTTGCGAACTGTTCAAAAAATGAAAATTCAAAATTTTGTCAAGAAATGCTATAAAAAGGTATAGTTTGCACTTTCTATGGCGAACATATGAAAAAGAGGTAGGCGTTGTAAAGACAAATGGGCTAGTACTCAGTTTTTTGAAAAATCTGGTAGTTCGCACTTTCTGAAGTTGCGAACTGTTCAAAAAATGAAAATTCAAAATTTTGTCAAGAAATGCTATAAAAAGGTATAGTTTGCACTTTCTATGGCGAAGATATGAAAAAGAGGTAGGCGTTGTAAAGAAAAATGGGCTAGTACTCAGTTTTTTGAAAAATCTGGTAGTTCGCACTTTCTGAAGTTGCGAACTGTTAAAAAAATGAAAATTCAAAATTTTGTCAAGAAATGCTATAAAAAGGTATAGTTTGCACTTTCTATGGCGAACATATGAAAAAGAGGTAGGCGTTGTACAGACAAATGGGCTAGTACTCAGTTTTTTGAAAAATCTGGTAGTTCGCACTTTTTGAAGTTGCGAACTGTTCAAAAAATGAAAATTAAAAATTTTGTCAAAAATTGCTACAAAAAGGGATACTTTTAACTTTCTATAACGCACATATGAAAAAGAGGTAGGCGTTGTACAGAGAAATGTGCTAGTACTCAGTTTTTTGAAAAATCTGGTAGTTCGCACTTTCTGAAGCTACGGACTGTTCAAAAAATAAAAATTAAAATTTTGTCAAGAAATGTTATAAAAAGGGATACTTTGAACTTTCTATAACGCACATATGAAAAAGAGGTAGGCGTTGTAAAGACAAATGGGCTAGTACTCAGTTTTTTGAAAAATCTGGAATTTCGTGTTTTCTGAAATTGCGGATTATTCAACAATGAAAATTCAAAATTTTGTCAAGAAATGCTATAAAAAGGGGATAGTTTGCACTTTATATAGCGAACATATGAAAAAGAGATAGGGGTTGTAAAGAAAAATAGGCTAGTACTCAGTTTTTTGAAAAATCAGGTAGTTCGCACTTTCTGAAGTTGCGGACTGTTCAAAAAATGAAAATTCAAAATTTTGTCAAGAAATGCTATAAAAAGGTATAGTTTGCACTTTCTATGGCGAACATATGAAAAAGAGGTAGGCGTTGTAGAGACAAATGGGCTAGTACTCAGTTTTTTGAAAAATCTGGTAGTTCGCACTTTCTGAAGTTGCGAACTGTTCAAAAAATGAAAATTCAAAATTTTGTCAAGAAATGCTATAAAAAGGTATAGTTTGCACTTTCTATGGCGAACATATGAAAAAGAGGTATGCGTTGTAAAGACAAATGAGCTAGTACTCAGTTTTTTGAAAAATCTGGTAGTTCGCACTTTCTGAAGTTGCGAACTGTTCAAAAAATGAAAATTCAAAATTTTGTCAAGAAATGCTATAAAAAGGTATAGTTTGCACTTTCTATGGCGAACATATGAAAAAGAGGTAGGCGTTGTAAAGACAAATGGGCTAGTACTCAGTTTTTTGAAAAATCTGGTAGTTCGCACTTTCTGAAGTTGCGAACTGTTCAAAAAATGAAAATTCAAAATTTTGTCAAGAAATGCTATAAAAAGGTATAGTTTGCACTTTCTATGGCGAAGATATGAAAAAGAGGTAGGCGTTGTAAAGAAAAATGGGCTAGTACTCAGTTTTTTGAAAAATCTGGTAGTTCGCACTTTCTGAAGTTGCGAACTGTTAAAAAAATGAAAATTCAAAATTTTGTCAAGAAATGCTATAAAAAGGTATAGTTTGCACTTTCTATGGCGAACATATGAAAAAGAGGTAGGCGTTGTACAGACAAATGGGCTAGTACTCAGTTTTTTGAAAAATCTGGTAGTTCGCACTTTTTGAAGTTGCGAACTGTTCAAAAAATGAAAATTAAAAATTTTGTCAAAAATTGCTACAAAAAGGGATACTTTTAACTTTCTATAACGCACATATGAAAAAGAGGTAGGCGTTGTTCAGAGAAATGTGCTAGTACTCAGTTTTTTGAAAAATCTGGTAGTTCGCACTTTCTGAAGCTACGGACTGTTCAAAAAATAAAAATTAAAATTTTGTCAAGAAATGTTATAAAAAGGGATACTTTGAACTTTCTATAACGCACATATGAAAAAGAGGTAGGCGTTGTAAAGACAAATGAGCTAGTACTCAGTTTTTTGAAAAATCTGGAATTTCGTGTTTTCTGAAATTGCGGATTATTCAACAATGAAAATTCAAAATTTTGTCAAGAAATGCTATAAAAAGGGGATAGTTTGCACTTTATATAGCGAACATATGAAAAAGAGATAGGGGTTGTAAAGAAAAATAGGCTAGTACTCAGTTTTTTGAAAAATCAGGTAGTTCGCACTTTCTGAAGTTGCGGACTGTTCAAAAAATGAAAATTCAAAATTTTGTCAAGAAATGCTATAAAAAGGTATAGTTTGCACTTTCTATGGCGAACATATGAAAAAGAGGTAGGCGTTGTAGAGACAAATGGGCTAGTACTCAGTTTTTTGAAAAATCTGGTAGTTCGCACTTTCTGAAGTTGCGAACTGTTCAAAAAATGAAAATTCAAAATTTTGTCAAGAAATGCTATAAAAAGGTATAGTTTGCACTTTCTATGGCGAACATATGAAAAAGAGGTATGCGTTGTAAAGACAAATGAGCTAGTACTCAGTTTTTTGAAAAATCTGGTAGTTCGCACTTTCTGAAGTTGCGAACTGTTCAAAAAATGAAAATTCAAAATTTTGTCAAGAAATGCTATAAAAAGGTATAGTTTGCACTTTCTATGGCGAACATATGAAAAAGAGGTAGGCGTTGTAAAGACAAATGGGCTAGTACTCAGTTTTTTGAAAAATCTGGTAGTTCGCACTTTCTGAAGTTGCGAACTGTTCAAAAAATGAAAATTCAAAATTTTGTCAAGAAATGCTATAAAAAGGTATAGTTTGCACTTTCTATGGCGAAGATATGAAAAAGAGTAGGCGTTGTAGAGAAAAATGGGCTAGTACTCAGTTTTTTGAAAAATCTGGTAGTTCGCACTTTCTGATGTTTCGAACTGTTCAAAAAATGAAAATTCAAAATTTTGTCAAGAAATGCTATAAAAAGGTATAGTTTGCACTTTCTATGGCGAACATATGAAAAAGAGGTAGGCGTTGTAGAGACAAATGGGCTAGTACTCAGTTTTTTGAAAAATCTGGTAGTTCGCACTTTCTGAAGTTGCGAACTGTTCAAAAAATGAAAATTCAAAATTTTGTCAAGAAATGCTATAAAAAGGTATAATTTGCACTTTCTATAGCGAACATATAAAAAAGAGGTAGGCGTTGTAAAGAAAAATGGGCTAGTACTCAGTTTTTTGAAAAATCTGGTAGTTCGCACTTTCTGAAGTTGCGAACTGTTCAAAAAATGAAAATTCAAAATTTTGTCAAGAAATGCTATAAAAAGGTATAGTTTGCACTTTCTATAGCGAACATATGAAAAAGAGGTAGGCGTTGTAAAGACAAATGAGCTAGTACTCAGTTTTTTGAAAAATCTGGTAGTTCGCACTTTCTGAAGTTGCGAACTGTTCAAAAAATGAAAATTCAAAATTTTGTCAAGAAATGCTATAAAAAGGTATAGTTTGCACTTTCTATGGCGAACATCTGAAAAAGAGGTAGGCGTTGTAAAGACAAATGAGCTAGTACTCAGTTTTTTGAAAAATCTGGTAGTTCGCACTTTCTGAAGTTGCGAACTGTTCAAAAAATGAAAATTCAAAATTTTGTCAAGAAATGCTATAAAAAGGTATAGTTTGCACTTTCTATGGCGAACATCTGAAAAAGAGGTAGGCGTTGTAGAGACAAATGGGCTAGTACTCAGTTTTTTGAAAAATCTGGTAGTTCGCACTTTCTGAAGTTGCGAACTGTTCAAAAAATGAAAATTCAAAATTTTGTCAAGAAATGCTATAAAAAGGTATAGTTTGCACTTTCTATGGCGAACATATGAAAAAGAGGTATGCGTTGTAAAGACAAATGAGCTATTACTCAGTTTTTTGAAAAATCTTGTAGTTCGCACTTTCTGAAGTTGCGAACTGTTCAAAAAATGAAAATTCAAAATTTTGTGAAGAAATGCTATAAAAAGGTATAGTTTGCACTTTCTATGGCGAACATCTGAAAAAGAGGTAGGCGTTGTAAAGACAAATGAGCTAGTACTCAGTTTTTTGAAAAATCTGGTAGTTCGCACTTTCTGAAGTTGCGAACTGTTCAAAAAATGAAAATTCAAAATTTTGTCAAGAAATGCTATAAAAAGGAATAGTTTGCACTTTCTATAGCGAACATATGAAAAAGAGGTAGGCGTTGTAAAGAAAAATGGGCTAGTACTCAGTTTTTTGAAAAATCTGGTAGTTCGCACTTTCTGAAGTTGCGAACTGTTAAAAAAATGAAAATTCAAAATTTTGTCAAGAAATGCTATAAAAAGGTATAGTTTGCACTTTCTATGGCGAACATATGAAAAAGAGGTAGGCGTTGTAGAGACAAATGGGCTAGTACTCAGTTTTTTGAAAAATCTGGTAGTTCGAACTTTCTGAAGTTGCGAACTGTTCAAAAAATGAAAATTCAAAATTTTGTCAAGAAATGCTATAAAAAGGTATAGTTTGCACTTTCTATGGCGAACATATGAAAAAGAGGTATGCGTTGTAAAGACAAATGAGCTAGTACTCAGTTTTTTGAAAAATCTGGTAGTTCGCACTTTCTGAAGTTGCGAACTGTTCAAAAAATGAAAATTCAAAATTTTGTCAAGAAATGCTATAAAAAGGTATAGTTTGCACTTTCTATGGCGAACATATGAAAAAGAGGTAGGCGTTGTAAAGACAAATGGGCTAGTACTCAGTTTTTTGAAAAATCTGGTAGTTCGCACTTTCTGAAGTTGCGAACTGTTCAAAAAATGAAAATTCAAAATTTTGTCAAGAAATGCTATAAAAAGGTATAGTTTGCACTTTCTATTGCGAACATCTGAAAAAGAGGTAGCCGTTGTAGAGAAAAATAGGCTAGTACTCAGTTTTTTGAAAAATCTGGTAGTTCGCACTTTCTGAAGTTGCGAACTGTTCAAAAAATGAAAATTCAAAATTTTGTCAAGAAATGCTATAAAAAGGTATAGTTTGCACTTTCTATGGCGAACATCTGAAAAAGAGGTAGGCGTTGTAAAGACAAATGAGCTAGTACTCAGTTTTTTGAAAAATCTGGTAGTTCGCACTTTCTGAAGTTGCGAACTGTTCAAAAAATGAAAATTCAAAATTTTGTCAAGAAATGCTATAAAAAGGTATAGTTTGCACTTTCTATGGCGAACATCTGAAAAAGAGGTAGGCGTTGTAAAGACAAATGAGCTAGTACTCAGTTTTTTGAAAAATCTGGTAGTTCGCACTTTCTGAAGTTGCGAACTGTTCAAAAAATGAAAATTCAAAATTTTGTCAAGAAATGCTATAAAAAGGTATAGTTTGCACTTTCTATGGCGAACATCTGAAAAAGAGGTAGGCGTTGTAGAGACAAATGGGCTAGTACTCAGTTTTTTGAAAAATCTGGTAGTTCGCACTTTCTGAAGTTGCGAACTGTTCAAAAAATGAAAATTCAAAATTTTGTCAAGAAATGCTATAAAAAGGTATAGTTTGCACTTTCTATGGCGAACATATGAAAAAGAGGTATGCGTTGTAAAGACAAATGAGCTATTACTCAGTTTTTTGAAAAATCTTGTAGTTCGCACTTTCTGAAGTTGCGAACTGTTCAAAAAATGAAAATTCAAAATTTTGTGAAGAAATGCTATAAAAAGGTATAGTTTGCACTTTCTATGGCGAACATCTGAAAAAGAGGTAGGCGTTGTAAAGACAAATGAGCTAGTACTCAGTTTTTTGAAAAATCTGGTAGTTCGCACTTTCTAAAGTTGCGAACTGTTCAAAAAATGAAAATTCAAAATTTTGTCAAGAAATGCTATAAAAAGGAATAGTTTGCACTTTCTATAGCGAACATATGAAAAAGAGGTAGGCGTTGTAAAGAAAAATGGGCTAGTACTCAGTTTTTTGAAAAATCTGGTAGTTCGCACTTTCTGAAGTTGCGAACTGTTAAAAAAATGAAAATTCAAAATTTTGTCAAGAAATGCTATAAAAAGGTATAGTTTGCACTTTCTATGGCGAACATATGAAAAAGAGGTAGGCGTTGTAGAGACAAATGGGCTAGTACTCAGTTTTTTGAAAAATCTGGTAGTTCGCACTTTCTGAAGTTGCGAACTGTTCAAAAAATGAAAATTCAAAATTTTGTCAAGAAATGCTATAAAAAGGTATAGTTTGCACTTTCTATGGCGAACATATGAAAAAGAGGTATGCGTTGTAAAGACAAATGAGCTAGTACTCAGTTTTTTGAAAAATCTGGTAGTTCGCACTTTCTGAAGTTGCGAACTGTTCAAAAAATGAAAATTCAAAATTTTGTCAAGAAATGCTATAAAAAGGTATAGTTTGCACTTTCTATGGCGAACATATGAAAAAGAGGTAGGCGTTGTAAAGACAAATGGGCTAGTACTCAGTTTTTTGAAAAATCTGGTAGTTCGCACTTTCTGAAGTTGCGAACTGTTCAAAAAATGAAAATTCAAAATTTTGTCAAGAAATGCTATAAAAAGGTATAGTTTGCACTTTCTATGGCGAACATATGAAAAAGAGGTAGGCGTTGTAGAGACAAATGGGCTAGTACTCAGTTTTTTGAAAAATCTGGTAGTTCGCACTTTCTGAAGTTGCGAACTGTTCAAAAAATGAAAATTCAAAATTTTGTCAAGAAATGCTATAAAAAGGTATAGTTTGCACTTTCTATGGCGAACATATGAAAAAGAGGTAGGCGTTGTAGAGACAAATGGGCTAGTACTCAGTTTTTTGAAAAATCTGGTAGTTCGCACTTTCTGATGTTGCGAACTGTTCAAAAAATGAAAATTCAAAATTTTGTCAAGAAATGCTATAAAAAGGTATAGTTTGCACTTTCTATGGCGAACATATGAAAAAGAGGTAGGCGTTGTAAAGAAAAATGGGCTAGTACTCAGTTTTTTGAAAAATCTGGTAGTTCGCACTTTCTGAAGTTGCGAACTGTTAAAAAAATGAAAATTCAAAATTTTGTCAAGAAATGCTATAAAAAGGTATAGTTTGCACTTTCTATGGCGAACATATGAAAAAGAGGTAGGCGTTGTAGAGACAAATGGGCTAGTACTCAGTTTTTTGAAAAATCTGGTAGTTCGCACTTTCTGAAGTTGCGAACTGTTCAAAAAATGAAAATTCAAAATTTTGTCAAGAAATGCTATAAAAAGGTATAGTTTGCACTTTCTATGGCGAACATATGAAAAAGAGGTATGCGTTGTAAAGACAAATGAGCTAGTACTCAGTTTTTTGAAAAATCTGGTAGTTCGCACTTTCTGAAGTTGCGAACTGTTCAAAAAATGAAAATTCAAAATTTTGTCAAGAAATGCTATAAAAAGGTATAGTTTGCACTTTCTATGGCGAACATATGAAAAAGAGGTAGGCGTTGTAAAGACAAATGGGCTAGTACTCAGTTTTTTGAAAAATCTGGTAGTTCGCACTTTCTGAAGTTGCGAACTGTTCAAAAAATGAAAATTCAAAATTTTGTCAAGAAATGCTATAAAAAGGTATAGTTTGCACTTTCTATGGCGAACATATGAAAAAGAGGTAGGCGTTGTAGAGACAAATGGGCTAGTACTCAGTTTTTTGAAAAATCTGGTAGTTCGCACTTTCTGAAGTTGCGAACTGTTCAAAAAATGAAAATTCAAAATTTTGTCAAGAAATGCTATAAAAAGGTATAGTTTGCACTTTCTATGGCGAACATATGAAAAAGAGGTAGGCGTTTTAAAGAAAAATGGGCTAGTACTCAGTTTTTTGAAAAATCAGGTAGTTCGCACTTTCTGAAGCTACGGACTATTCAAAAAATAAAAATTCAAAATTTTGTCAAGAAATGCTATAAAAAGGTATAGTTTGCACTTTCTATGGCGAACATATGAAAAAGAGGTAGGCGTTGTAAAGACAAATGAGCTAGTACTCAGTTTATTGAAAAATCTGGTATTTCGTGCATTCTGAAGGTGCGGACTGTTCAAAAAATGAAAATTCAAAATTTTGTCAAGAAATGCTATAAAAAGGTATAGTTTGCACTTTCTATGGCGAACATCTAAAAAAGAGGTAGGCGTTGTAAAGACAAATGAGCTAGTACTCAGTTTTTTGAAAAATCTGGTAGTTCGCACTTTCTGAAGTTGCGAACTGTTCAAAAAATGAAAATTCAAAATTTTGTCAAGAAATGCTATAAAAAGGTATAGTTTGCAGTTTCTATGGCGAACATATGAAAAAGAGATAGGCGTTGTAAAGACAAATGAGCTAGTACTCAGTTTATTGAAAAATCTGGTAGTTCGCACTTTCTGAAGTTGCGAACTGTTCAAAAAATGAAAATTCAAAATTTTGTCAAGAAATGCTATAAAAAGGTATAATTTGCACTTTCTATAGCGAACATATAAAAAAGAGTTAGGCGTTGTAAAGAAAAATGGGCTAGTACTCAGTTTTTTGAAAAATCTGGTAGTTCGCACTTTCTGAAGTTGCGAACTGTTCAAAAAATGAAAATTCAAAATTTTGTCAAGAAATGCTATAAAAAGGTATAGTTTGCACTTTCTATGGCGAAGATATGAAAAAGAGGTAGGCGTTGTAAAGAAAAATGGGCTAGTACTCAGTTTTTTGAAAAATCTGGTAGTTCGCAATTTCTGAAGTTGCGAACTGTTCAAAAAATGAAAATTCAAAATTTTGTCAAGAAATGCTATAAAAAGGTATAGTTTGCACTTTCTATGGCGAACATATGAAAAAGAGTTAGGCGTTGTAAAGAAAAATGGGCTAGTACTCAGTTTTTTGAAAAATCTGGTATTTCGTGCTTTCTGAATGGGAGGACTGTTCAAAAAATGAAAATTAAAAATTTTGTCAAGAAATGTTATAAAAAGGGATAGTTTGCACATTCTATAGCGAACATATGAAAAAGAGGTAGGCGTTGTAAAGACAAATGGGCTAGTACTCAGTTTTTTGAAAAATCTGGTAGTTCGCACTTTCTGAAGTTGCGAACTGTTCAAAAAATGAAAATTCAAAATTTTGTCATGAAATGCTATAAAAAGGTATAGTTTGCACTTTCTATGGCGAACATCTGAAAAAGAGGTAGGCGTTGTAAAGACAAATGAGCTAGTACTCAGTTTTTTGAAAAATCTGGTAGTTCGCACTTTCTGAAGTTGCGAACTGTTCAAAAAATGAAAATTCAAAATTTTGTCAAGAAATGCTATAAAAAGGTATAGTTTGCACTTTCTATGGCGAACATCTGAAAAAGAGGTAGGCGTTGTAGAGACAAATGGGCTAGTACTCAGTTTTTTGAAAAATCTGGTAGTTCGCACTTTCTGAAGTTGCGAACTGTTCAAAAAATGAAAATTCAAAATTTTGTCAAGAAATGCTATAAAAAGGTATAGTTTGCACTTTCTATGGCGAACATATGAAAAAGAGGTAGGCGTTGTAAAGACAAATGAGCTAGTACTCAGTTTATTGAAAAATCTGGTAGTTCGCACTTTCTGAAGTTGCGAACTGTTCAAAAAATGAAAATTCAAAATTTTGTCAAGAAATGCTATAAAAAGGTATAGTTTGCACTTTCTATGGCGAACATATGAAAAAGAGGTAGGCGTTGTAGAGACAAATGGGCTAGTACTCAGTTTTTTGAAAAATCTGGTAGTTCGCACTTTCTGAAGTTGCGAACTGTTCAAAAAATGAAAATTCAAAATTTTGTCAAGAAATGCTCTAAAAAGGTATAGTTTGCACTTTCTATGGCGAACATATGAAAAAGAGGTATGCGTTGTAAAGACAAATGAGCTAGTACTCAGTTTTTTGAAAAATCTGGTAGTTCGCACTTTCTGAAGTTGCGAACTGTTCAAAAAATGAAAATTCAAAATTTTGTCAAGAAATGCTATAAAAAGGTATAGTTTGCACTTTCTATGGCGAACATATGAAAAAGAGGTAGGCGTTGTAAAGACAAATGGGCTAGTACTCAGTTTTTTGAAAAATCTGGTAGTTCGCACTTTCTGAAGTTGCGAACTGTTCAAAAAATGAAAATTCAAAATTTTGTCAAGAAATGCTATAAAAAGGTATAGTTTGCACTTTCTATGGCGAACATATGAAAAAGAGGTAGGCGTTGTAGAGACAAATGGGCTAGTACTCAGTTTTTTGAAAAATCTGGTAGTTCGCACTTTCTGAAGTTGCGAACTGTTCAAAAAATGAAAATTCAAAATTTTGTCAAGAAATGCTATAAAAAGGTATAGTTTGCACTTTCTATGGCGAACATATGAAAAAGAGGTAGGCGTTTTAAAGAAAAATGGGCTAGTACTCAGTTTTTTGAAAAATCAGGTAGTTCGCACTTTCTGAAGCTACGGACTATTCAAAAAATGAAAATTCAAAATTTTGTCAAGAAATGCTATAAAAAGGTATAGTTTGCACTTTCTATGGCGAAGATATGAAAAAGAGTAGGCGTTGTAGAGAAAAATGGGCTAGTACTCAGTTTTTTGAAAAATCTGGTAGTTCGCACTTTCTGAAGTTGCGAACTATTCAAAAAATGAAAATTCAAAATTTTGTCAAGAAATGCTATAAAAAGGTATAGTTTGCACTTTCTATGGCGAACATATGAAAAAGAGGTAGGCGTTGTAGAGACAAATGGGCTAGTACTCAGTTTTTTGAAAAATCAGGTAGTTCGCACTTTCTGAAGCTACGGACTATTCAAAAAATGAAAATTCAAAATTTTGTCATAAATTGCTACAAAAAGGGATACTTTTAACTTTCTATAACGCACATATGAAAAAGAGGTAGGCGTTGTAAAGACAAATGGGCTAGTACTCAGTTTTTTGAAAAATCTGGTAGTTCGCACTTTCTGAAGTTGCGAACTGTTCAAAAAATGAAAATTCAAAATTTTGTCAAGAAATGCTATAAAAAGGGATATTTTGCACTTTCTATAGCGAACATATGAAAAAGAGGTAGGCGTTGTAAAGAAAAATGGACTAGTACTCAGTTTTTTGAAAAATCAGGTAGTTCGCACTTTCTGAAGTTGCGAACTGTTCAAAAAATAAAAATTCAAAATTTTGTCATAAATTGCTACAAAAAGGGATACTTTTAACTTTATATAACGCACATATGAAAAAGAGGTAGGCGTTGTAAAGACAAATGGGCTAGCACTCAGTTTTTTGAAAAATCTGGTAGTTCGCACTTTCTGAAGCTACGGACTATTCAAAAAATGAAAATTCAAAATTTTGTCAAGAAATGCTATAAAAAGGTATAGTTTGCACTTTCTATGGCGAACATATGAAAAAGAGGTAGGCGTTGTAAAGACAAATGAGCTAGTACTCAGTTTATTGAAAAATCTGGTAGTTCGCACTTTCTGAAGTTGCGAACTGTTCAAAAAATGAAAATTCAAAATTTTGTCAAGAAATGCTATAAAAAGGTATAGTTTGCACTTTCTATGGCGAACATATGAAAAAGAGGTAGGCGTTGTAAAGAAAAATGGGCTAGTACTCAGTTTTTTGAAAAATCAGGTAGTTCGCACTTTCTGAAGCTACGGATTATTCAAAAAATGAAAATTCAAAATTTTGTCAAGAAATGCTATAAAAAGGTATAGTTTGCACTTTCTATGGCGAACATATGAAAAAGAGGTAGGCGTTGTAAAGACAAATGGGCTAGTACTCAGTTTTTTGAAAAATCTGGTAGTTCGTACTTTCTGAAGTTGCGAACTGTTCAAAAAATGAAAATTCAAAATTTTGTCAAGAAATGCTATAAAAAGGTATAGTTTGCACTTTCTATGGCGAACATATGAAAAAGAGGTAGGCGTTGTAAAGACAAATGGGCTAGTACTCAGTTTTTTGAAAAATCTGGTAGTTCGCACTTTCTGAAGTTGCGAACTGTTCAAAAAATAAAAATTCAAAATTTTGTCAAGAAATGCTATAAAAAGGTATAGTTTGCACTTTCTATGGCGAACATATGAAAAAGAGGTAGGCGTTGTAAAGACAAATGGGCTAGTACTCAATTTTTTGAAAAATCTGGTAGTTCGAACTTTCTGAAGTTGCGAACTGTTCAAAAAATGAAAATTCAAAATTTTGTCAAGAAATGCTATAAAAAGGAATAGTTTGCACTTTCTATGGCGAACATATAAAAAAGAGGTAGGCGTTGTAAAGAAAAATGGGCTAGTACTCAGTTTTTTGAAAAATCTGGTAGTTCGCACTTTCTGAAGTTGCGAACTGTTCAAAAAATGAAAATTCAAAATTTTGTCATAAATTGCTACAAAAAGGGATACTTTTAACTTTCTATAACGCACATATGAAAAAGAGGTAGGCGTTGTAAAGACAAATGGGCTAGTACTCAGTTTTTTGAAAAATCTGGTAGTTCGCACTTTCTGAAGTTGCGAACTGTTCAAAAAATGAAAATTCAAAATTTTGTCAAGAAATGCTATAAAAAGGTATAGTTTGCACTTTCTATGGCGAACATATGAAAAAGAGGTAGGCGTTGTAGAGACAAATGGGCTAGTACTCAGTTTTTTGAAAAATCTGGTAGTTCGCACTTTCTGAAGTTGCAAACTGTTCAAAAAATGAAAATTCAAAATTTTGTCAAGAAACGCTATAAAAAGGTATAGTTTGCACTTTCTATGGCGAACATATGAAAAAGAGGTAGGCTTTGTAGAGACAAATGGGCTAGTACTCAGTTTTTTGAAAAATCAGGTAGTTCGCACTTTCTGAAGCTACGGACTATTCAAAAAATGAAAATTCAAAATTTTGTCATAAATTGCTACAAAAAGGGATACTTTTAACTTTCTATAACGCACATATGAAAAAGAGGTAGGCGTTGTAAAGACAAATGGGCTAGTACTCAGTTTTTTGAAAAATCTGGTAGTTCGCACTTTCTGAAGTTGCGAACTGTTCAAAAAATGAAAATTTAAAATTTTGTCAAGAAATGCTATAAAAAGGTATAGTTTCCACTTTCTATGGCGAACATATGAAAAAGAGGTAGGCGTTGTAGAGACAAATGGGCTAGTACTCAGTTTTTTGAAAAATCTGGTAGTTCGCACTTTCTGAAGTTGCGAACTGTTCAAAAAATGAAAATTCAAAATTTTGTCAAGAAATGCTATAAAAAGGTATAGTTTGCACTTTCTATGGCGAACATATGAAAAAGAGGTAGGCGTTGTAAAGACAAATGGGCTAGTACTCAGTTTTTTGAAAAATCTGGTAGTTCGCACTTTCTGAAGTTGCGAACTGTTCAAAATATGAAAATTCAAAATTTTGTCAAGAAATGCTATAAAAAGGTATAGTTTGCACTTTCTATGGCGAACATATGAAAAAGAGGTAGGCGTTGTAAAGACAAATGGGCTAGTACTCAGTTTTTTGAAAAATCTGGTAGTTCGCACTTTCTGAAGGTGCGGACTGTTCAAAAAATAAAAATTCAAAATTTTGTCAAGAAATGCTATAAAAAGGTATAGTTTGCATTTTCTATGGCGAACATATGAAAAAGAGGTAGGCGTTGTAAAGACAAATGAGCTAGTACTCAGTTTTTTGAAAAATCTGGTAGTTCGCATTTTCTGAAGCTACGGACTGTTCAAAAAATGAAAATTCAAAATTTTGTCAAGAAATGATATAAAAAGGTATAGTTTGCACTTTCTATAGCGAACATATGAAAAAGAGGTAGGCGTTGTACAGAAAAATGGGCTAGTACTCAGTTTATTGAAAAATCTGGTAGTTCGCACTTTCTGAAGCTACGGACTGTTCAAAAAATGAAAATTCAAAATTTTGTCAAGAAATGCTATAAAAAGGTATAGTTTGCACTTTCTATTGCGAACATATGAAAAAGAGGTAGGCGTTTTAAAGACAAATGGGCTAGTACTCAGTTTTTTGAAAATCTGGTAGTTCGCACCTTTTGAAGTTGCGAACTGTTCAAAAAATGAAAATTCAAAATTTTGTCAAGAAATGCTATAAAAAGGAATAGTTTGCACTTTCTATAGCGAACATATGAAAAAGAGGTAGGCGTTGTAAAGAAAAATGGGCTAGTACTCAGTTTTTTGAAAAATCTGGTAGTTCGCACTTTCTGAAGTTGCGAAATGTTCAAAAAATGAAAATTCAAAATTTTGTCATAAATTGCTACAAAAAGGGATACTTTTAACTTTCTATAACGCACATATGAAAAAGAGGTAGGCGTTGTAAAGACAAATGGGCTAGTACTCAGTTTTTTGAAAAATCTGGTAGTTCGCACTTTCTGAAGTTGCGAACTGTTCAAAAAATGAAAATTCAAAATTTTGTCAAGAAATGCTATAAAAAGGTATAGTTTGCACTTTCTATGGCGAACATATGAAAAAGAGGTAGGCGTTGTAGAGACAAATGGGCTAGTACTCAGTTTTTTGAAAAATCTGGTAGTTCGCACTTTCTGAAGTTGCAAACTGTTCAAAAAATGAAAATTCAAAATTTTGTCAAGAAATGCTATAAAAAGGTATAGTTTGCACTTTCTATGGCGAACATATGAAAAAGAGGTAGGCGTTGTAAAGAAAAATGGGCTAGTACTCAGTTTTTTGAAAAATCAGGTAGTTCGCACTTTCTGAAGCTACGGACTATTCAAAAAATGAAAATTCAAAATTTTGTCAAGAAATGCTATAAAAAGGTATAGTTTGCACTTTCTATGGCGAACATATGAAAAAGAGTTAGGCGTTGTAAAGACAAATGGGCTAGTACTCAGTTTTTTGAAAAATCTGGTAGTTCGCACTTTCTGAAGTTGCGAACTGTTCAAAAAATGAAAATTCAAAATTTTGTCATGAATTGCTACAAAAAGGGATACTTTTAACTTTCTATAACGCACATATGAAAAAGAGGTAGGCGTTGTAAAGACAAATGGGCTAGTACTCAGTTTTTTGAAAAATCTGGTAGTTCGCACTTTCTGAAGTTGCGAACTGTTCAAAAAATGAAAATTCAAAATTTTGTCAAGAAATGCTATAAAAAGGTATAGTTTGCACTTTCTATGGCGAACATATGAAAAAGAGGTAGGCGTTGTAAAGAAAAATGGGCTAGTACTCAGTTTTTTGAAAAATCAGGTAGTTCGCACTTTCTGAAGTTGCGAACTGTTCAAAAAATAAAAATTCAAAATTTTGTCATAAATTGCTACAAAAAGGGATACTTTTAACTTTATATAACGCACATATGAAAAAGAGGTAGGCGTTGTAAAGACAAATGGGCTAGCACTCAGTTTTTTGAAAAATCTGGTAGTTCGCACTTTCTGAAGCTACGGACTATTCAAAAAATGAAAATTCAAAATTTTGTCAAGAAATGCTATAAAAAGGTATAGTTTGCACTTTCTATGGCGAACATATGAAAAAGAGGTAGGCGTTGTAAAGACAAATGAGCTAGTACTCAGTTTATTGAAAAATCTGGTAGTTCGCACTTTCTGAAGTTGCGAACTGTTCAAAAAATGAAAATTCAAAATTTTGTCAAGAAATGCTATAAAAAGGTATAGTTTGCACTTTCTATGGCGAACATATGAAAAAGAGGTAGGCGTTGTAAAGACAAATGAGCTAGTACTCAGTTTATTGAAAAATCTGGTAGTTCGCACTTTCTGAAGCTACGGACTGTTCAAAAAATGAAAATTCAAAATTTTGTCAAGAAAAGCTATAAAAAGGTATAGTTTGCACTTTCTATAGCGAACATATGAAAAGGAGGTAGGCGTTTTAAAGACAAATGGGCTAGTACTCAGTTTTTTGAAAAATCAGGTAGTTCGCACCTTCTGAAGTTGCGAACTGTTCAAAAAATGAAAATTCAAAATTTTGTCAAGAAATGCTATAAAAAGGAATAGTTTGCACTTTCTATAGCGAACATATGAAAAAGAGGCAGGCGTTGTAAAGAAAAATGGGCTAGTACTCAGTTTTTTGAAAAATCTGGTATTTCGTGCATTCTGAAGGTGCGGACTGTTCAAAAAATGAAAATTCAAAATTTTGTCAAGAAATGCTATAAAAAGGTATAGTTTGCACTTTCTATAACGAACATATGAAAAAGATGTAGGCGTTGTAAAAAAAAATGGGCTAGTACTCAGTTTTTTGAAAAATCTGGTATTTCGTGCATTCTGAAGGTGCGGACTGTTCAAAAAATGAAAATTACAAATTTTGTCAAGAAATGCTTTAAAAAGGTATAGTTTGCACTTTTTATAGCGAACATATGAAAAAAAGATTGGCGTTGTAAAGAAAAATGGGCTAGTACTCAAATTTTGAAAAATATGGTAGTTCGTTCATTCTGAAGGTGCGGACTGTTCAAAAAATTAAAATTACAAATTTTGTAAAGAAATGATATAAAAAGGTATAGTTTGAACTTTCTATAGCGAACATATGAAAAAGAGGTAGGCTTTGTAAAGAAAAATGGGCTAGTACTCAGTTTTTTGAAAAATCTGGTATTTCGTGCACTCTGAAGGTGCAGACTGTTCAAAAAATGAAAATTCAAAATTTTGTCAAGAAATGCTATAAAAAGGTATAGTTTGCACTTTCTACAGCGAACATATGAAAAAGAGGTAGGCATTGTAAAGAAAAATGGGCTAGTACTCAGTTTTTTGAAAAATCTGGTATTTCGTGCATTCTGAAGGTGCGGACTGTTCAAAAAATGAAAATTACAAATTTTCTCAAGAAATTATATAAAAAGGTATAGTTTGCACTTTTTATAGCGAACATATGAAAAAGAGGTAGGCGTTGTAAAGAAAAATGGGCTAGTACTCTGTTTTTGTAATTATCTGGTATTTCGTGCTATCTGAAGGTGCGGACTGTTCAAAAAATGAAAATTCAAAATTTTGTCAAGAAATGCTATAAAAAGGAATAGTTTGCACTTTCTATAGCGAACATATAAAAAAGAAGTAGGCGTTGTAAAGAAAAATGGGCTAGTACTCAGTTTTTTGAAAAATCTGGTAGTTCGTGTTTTCTGACACTTCGGACTGTTCAAAAAATAAAAATTCAAAATTTTGTCAAGAAATGCTATAAAAAGGGATAGTTTGCACTTTCTATAGCGAACATATGAAAAAGAGGTAGGCGTTGTAAAGAAAAATGGGCTAGTACTCAGTTTTTTGAAAAATCTGATATTTCGTACATTCTGAAGGTGCGGACTGTTCAAAAAATGAAAATTCAAAATTTTGTCAAGAATTGCTATAAAAAGGTATCGTTTGCACTTTCTATAGCGAACATATGAAAAAGAGGTAGGCGTTGTAAAGAAAAATGGGCTAGTACTCAGTTTTTTGAAAAATCTGGTAGTTGGTGCTTTCTGAAGCTGCGGACTGTTCAACAAATGAAAATTCAAAATTTTCTCAAGAAATGCTATAAAAAGGGATAGTTTGCATTTTCTATAGCGAATATATAAAAAAGAGGTAGGCGTTGTAAAGAAAAATGGGCTAGTACTCAGTTTTTTGAAAAATATGGTAGTTCGCACTTTCTGAACTTGCGAACTGTTCAAAAAATGAAAATTCAAAATTTTGTCAAGAAATGCTATAAAAAGGGATAGTTTGCACTTTCTATAGCGAACATATAAAAAAGAGGTAGGTGTTGTAAAGAAGAATGGGCTAGTACTCAGTTTTTTTGAAAAATCTGGTATTTCGTGCTTTCTAAAGGTGCGGACTGTTCAAAAAATAAAAATTTAAATTTTTGTCAAGAAATGCTATAAAAAGGGATAGTTTGCACTTTCTATAGCGAACATATAAAAAAGAGGTAGGCGTTGTAAAGAAAAATGGGCTTGTACTCAGTTTTTTGAAAAATCTGGTAGTTCGTGTTTTCTGAAGCTTCGGACTGTTCAAAAAATAAAAATTCAAAATTTTGTCAAGAAATGCTATAAAAAGGGATAGTTTGCACTTTCTATAGCGAACATATAAAAAAGAGGTAGGCGTTGTAAAGAAAAATGGGCTAGTACTCAGTTTTTTGAAAAATCTGGTAGTTTGTGCTTTCTGAAGCTGCAGACTGTTCAAAAAATGAAAATTCAAAATTTTGTCAAGAAATACTATAAAAAGGTATAGTTTGCACTTTCTATAGCGAACATATAAAAAAGAGGTAGGCGTTGTAAAGAAAAATGGGCTATTACTCAGTTTTTTGAAAAATCTAGTAGTTGGTGCTTTCTGAAGCTGCGTACTGTTCAAAAAATGAAAATTCAAAATTTTGTTAAGAAATGTTATAAAAAGGGATAGTTTGCAATTTCTATAGCGAACATATAAAAAAGAGGTAGGCGTTGTGAAGAAAAATGGGCTAGTACTCACTTTTTTGAAAAATCTGGTATTTCGTGCATTCTGAAGGTGCGGACTGTTCAAAAAATGAAAATTCAAAATTTAGTCAAGAAATGCTATAAAAAGGGATAGTTTGCACTTTCTATAGCGAACATATGAAAAAGAGGTAGGCGTTGTAAAGAAGAATGGGCTAGTACTCAGTTTTTTTGAAAAATCTTGTATTTCGTGCTTTCTAAAGGTGCGGACTGTTCAAAAAATGAAAATTTAAATTTTTGTCAAGAAATGCTATAAAAAGGGATAGTTTGCACTTTCTATAGCGAACATATAAAAAAGAGGTAGGCGTTGTAAAGAAAAATGGGCTAGTACTCAGTTTTTTGAAAAATCTGGTAGTTCGCACTTTCTGTAGCTGCGGACTGTTCAAAAAATGAAAATTCAAAATTTTGTAGAGAAATGCTATAATAAGGTATAGTTTGCACTTTCTATAGCGAACATATAAAAAATAGGTAGACGTTGTAAAGAAAAATGGGCTAGTACTCAGTTTTTTGAAAAATCTGGTATTTTGTACTTTCTGAAGCTGCGTACTGTTCAAAAAATGAAAATTCAAAATTTTGTAAAGAAATGTTATAAAAAGGGATAATTTGCACTTTATATAGCGAAAATATAAAAAAGAGGTAGGCGTCGTAAAGAAAAATGGGCTAGTACTCAGTTTTTTGAAAAATCTGGTAGTTCGCACTTTCTGAACTTGCGAACTGTTCAAAAAATGAAAATTCAAAATTGTGTCAATAAATGCTATAAAAAGGTATAGTTTGCACTTTCTATAGCGAACATATAAAAAAGAGGTAGGCGTTGTAAAGAAAAATGGGCTAGTACTCAGTTTTTTGAAAAATCTGGTAGTTCGCACTTTCTGAACTTGCGAACTATTCAAAAAATGAAAATTCAAAATTTTGTCAATAAATGCTATAAAAAGATATAGTTTGCACTTTCTATAGCGAACATATAAAAAAGAGGTAGGCGTTGTAAAGAAAATGGGCTAGTAATCAGTTTTTTGAAAAATCTGGTAGTTCGCACTTTCTGAAGCTGCGGTCTGTTCAAAAAATGAAAATTCAAAATTTTGTAGAGAAATGCTATAAAAAGGGATAGTTTGCACTTTGTATAACGAACATATAAAAAAGAGGTAGGCGTTGTAAAGAAAAAAGGGCTAGTACTCAGTTTTTTGAAAAATCTGGTAGTTTGTGCTTTTTGAAGCTGCAGACTGTTCAAAAAATGAAAATTCAAAATTTTGTCAAGAAAAGCGATAAAAAGGGATAGTTTGCACTTTCTATAGCGAACATATAAAAAAGAGGTAGGCGTTGTAAAGAAGAATGGGCTAGTACTCAGTTTTTTTGAAAAATCTGGTATTTCGTGCTTTCTTAAGGTGCGGACTGTTCAAAAAATGAAAATTCAAATTTTTGTCAAGAAATGCGATAAAAAGGGATAGTTTGCACTTTCTATAGCGAATATATAAAAAAGAGGTAGGCGTTGTAAAGAAAAATGGGCTAGTACTCAGTTTTTTGAAAAATCTGGTAGTTTGTGCTTTCTGAAGCTGCAGACTGTTCAAAAAATAAAAAATTCAAAATTTTGTCAAAGAATGCTATAAAAAGGGATAGTTTGCACTTTCTATAGCGAACATATAAAAAAGAGACAGGCGTTGTAAAGAAAAATGGGCTATTACTCAGTTTTTTGAAAAATCTGGTAGTTCGCACTTTCTGAAGCTGCGGACTGTTCAAAAAATGAAAATTCAAAATTTTGTAGAGAAATGCTATAAAAAGGTATAGTTTGCACTTTCTATAGCGAAAATATGAAAAAGAGGTAGGCGTTGTAAAAAATGGGCTAGTACTCAGTTTTTTGAAAAATCTGGTAGTTCGCACTTTCTGTAGCTGCGGACTGTTCAAAAAATGAAAATTCAAAATTTTGTAGAGAAATGCTATAAAAAGGGATAGTTTGCACTTTCTATAGCGAATATATAAAAAAGAGGTAGGCGTTGTGAAGAAAAATGGGCTAGTACTCAGTTTTTTGAAAAATTTGGTAGTTCTTGTTTTCTGAAGCTCCAGACTGTTCAAAAAATGAAAATTCAAAATTTTGTCAAGAAATGCTATAAAAAGGGATAGTTTGCACTTTCTATAGCGAATATATAAAAAAGAGGTAGGCGTTGTAAAGAAAAATGGGCTAGTACTCAGTTTTTAGAAAAATCTGGTAGTTCTTGTTTTCTGAAGCTCTAGACTGTTCAAAAAATAAAAATTCAAAATTTTGTCAAGAAATGCTATAAAAAGGGATCGTTTGCACTTTCTATTGCGAACATATAAAAAAGAGGTAGGCGTTGTAAAGAAAAATGGGCTATTACTCAGTTTTTTGAAAAATCTGGTAGTTCGCACTTTCTGAAGCTGCGGACTGTTCAAAAAATGAAAATTCAAAATTTTGTAGAGAAATGCTATAAAAAGGTATAGTTTGCAATTTCTATAGCGAAAATATGAAAAAGAGGTAGGTGTTGTAAATAAAAATGGGCTAGTACTCAGTTTTTTGAAAAATTTGGTAGTTCTTGTTTTATGAAGCTCTAAACTGTTCAAAAAATGAAAATTCAAAATTTTGTCAAGAAATGATATAAAAAGGGATAGTTTGCACTTTCTATAGCGAAAATATAAAAAAGAGGTAGGCGTTGTAAAGAAAAATGGGCTATTACTCAGTTTTTTGAAAAATATGGTAGTTCGCACTTTCTGAAGCTGCGGACTGTTCAAAAAATGAAAATTAAAAATTTTGTAGAGAAATGCTATAAAAAGGTATAGTTTGCACTTTCTTTTGCGAACATATAAAAAAGAGGTAGGCGTCGTATAGAAAAATGGGCTAGTACTCAGTTTTTTGAATAATTTGGTAGTTCTTGTTTTCTGTAGCTCTAGACTATTCAAAAAATGAAAATTCAAAATTTTGTCAAGAAATGCTATAAAAAGGGATAGTTTGCACTTTCTATAGCGAACATATAAAAAAGAGGTAGTCGTTTTAAAAAAAAATGGGCTAGTACTCAGTTTTTTGAAAAATCTGGTAGTTTGTGCTTTCTGAAGCTGCAGACTGTTCAAAAAATAAAAATTCAAAATTTTGTCAAGAAATGCTATAAAAAGGGATAGTTTGCACTTTCTATAACGAACATATAAAAAAGAGGTAGGCGTTGTAAAGAAAAATGGGCTAGTACTCAGTTTTTTGAAAAATCTGGTAATTCGCACTTTCTGAACTCGCGAACTGTTCAAAAAATGAAAATTCAAAATTTTGTCAAGAAATGCTATAAAAAGGGATAGTTTGCACTTTCTATAGCGAATATATAAAAAAGAGGTAGGCGTTGTAAATAAAAATGGGCTAGTACTCAATTTTTTGAAAAATATGGTAGTTTGTGCTTTCTGAAGCTGCAAACTGTTCAAAAAATGAAAAATTCAAAATTTTGTCAAGAAATGCTATAAAAAGGGATCGTTTGCACTTTCTATAGCGAATATATAAAAAAGAGATAGGCGTTGTAAAGAAAAATAGACTAGTACTCAGTTTTTTGAAAAATCTGGTAGTTCGCACTTTCTGAACTTGCGAACTGTTCAAAAAATGAAAATTCAAAATTTTGTCAAGAAATGCTATAAAAAGGGATAGTTTGCACCTTCTATTGCGAACATATAAAAAAGAGGTAGGCGTCGTAAAGAAAAATGGGCTAGTACTCAATTTTTTGAAAAATATGGTAGGTTGTGCTTTCTGAAGCTGCAGACTGTTCAAAAAATGAAAAATTCAAAATTTTGTCAAGAAATGCTATAAAAAGGGATCGTTTGCACTTTCTATAGCGAACATATAAAAAAGAGACAGGCGTTGTAAAGAAAAATGGGCTATTACTCAGTTTTTTGAAAAATCTGGTAGTTCGCACTTTCTGAAGCTGCGGACTGTTCAAAAAATGAAAATTCAAAATTTTGTAGAGAAATGCTATAAAAAGTTATAGTTTGCACTTTCTATAGCGAAATTATGAAAAAGAGGTAGGCGTTGTAAAAAATGGGCTAGTACTCTATGTTTTTTGAAAAATGTGGTAGTTCGCACTTTCTGTAGCTGCGGACTGTTCAAAAAATAAAAATTCAAAATTTTGTAGAGAAATGCTATAAAAAGGTATAGTTTGCACTTTCTATAGCGAAAATATGAAAAAAAGATAGGCGTATTAAAAAAAAAAAGGACTAGTACTCAGTTTTTTGAAAAATATGGTAGCTGGTGCTTTCTGAAGCTGAACACTGTTCAAAAAATGAAAATTCAAAATTTTGTCAAGAAAAGCTATAAAAAGGGATAGTTTGCACTTTATATAGCGAACATATAAAAAAGAGGTAGGCGTTGTGAAGAAAAATGTGCTAGTACTCAGTTTTTTGAAAAATTTGGTATTTCTTGTTTTCTGAAGCTCCAGACTGTTCAAAAAATGAAAATTCAAAATTTTGTCAAGAAATGCTATAAAAAGGGATAGTTTGCACTTTCTATAGCGAACATATAAAAAAGAGGTAGGCGTTGTGAAGAAAAATGGGCTAGTACTCAGTTTTTTGAAAAATTTGGTAGTTCTTGTTTTCTGAAGCTCCAGACTGTTCAAAAAATGAAAATTCAAAATTTTGTCAAGAAATGCTATAAAAAGGGATAGTTTGCACTTTCTATAGCGAATATATAAAAAAGAGGTAGGCGTTGTAAAGAAAAATGGGCTAGTACTCAGTTTTTAGAAAAATCTGGTAGTTCTTGTTTTCTGAAGCTCTAGACTGTTCAAAAAATAAAAATTCAAATTTTTGTCAAGAAATGCTATAAAAAGGGATCGTTTGCACTTTCTATTGCGAACATATAAAAAAGAGGTAATGGGCTATTACTCAGTTTTTTGAAAAATCTGGTAGTTCGCACTTTCGGAAGCTGCGGACTGTTCAAAAAATGAAAATTCAAAATTTTGTAGAGAAATGCTATAAAAAGGTATAGTTTGCAATTTCTATAGCGAAAATATGAAAAAGAGGTAGGTGTTGTAAATAAAAATGGGCTAGTACTCAGTTTTTTGAAAAATTTGGTAGTTCTTGTTTTATGAAGCTCTAGACTGTTCAAAAAATGAAAATTCAAAATTTTGTCAAGAAATGATATAAAAAGGGATAGTTTGCACTTTCTATAGCGAAAATATAAAAAAGAGGTAGGCGTTGTAAAGAAAAATGGGCTATTACTCAGTTTTTTGAAAAATATGGTAGTTCGCACTTTCTGAAGCTGCGGACTGTTCAAAAAATGAAAATTCAAAATTTTGTAGAGAAATGCTATAAAAAGGTATAGTTTGCACTTTCTATAGCGAAAATATGAAAAAGAGTTAGGCGTTGTAAAGAAAAATGGGCTAGTACTCAGTTTTTTGAAAAATTTGGTAGTTCTTGTTTTCTGAAGCTCTAGACTGTTCAAAAAATGAAAATTCAAAATTTTGTCAAGAAATGCTATAAAAAGGGATAGTTTGCACTTTCTATAGCGAACATATAAAAAAGAGGCAGGCGTTGTAAAGAAAAATGGGCTAGTACTCAAGTTTTTGAAAAATATGGTAGTTTGTGTTTTCTGAAGCTGCACGCTGTTCAAAAAATGAAAATTCAAAATTTTGTCAAGAAATGCTATAAAAAGGGATAGTTTGCACTTTCTATAGCGAACATATAAAAAAGAGGTAGGCGTCGTAAAGAAAAATGGGCTAGTACTCAGTTTTTTGAAAAATTTGGTAGTTCTTGTTTTATGAAGCTCTAAACTGTTCAAAAAATGAAAATTCAAAATTTTGTCAAGAAATGCTATAAAAAGGGATAGTTTGCACTTTCTATAGCGAACATATAAAAAAGAGGTAGTCGTTTTAAAAAAAAAAAGGGCTAGTACTCAGTTTTTTGAAAAATCTGGTAGTTTGTGCTTTCTGAAGCTGCAGACTGTTCAAAAAATAAAAATTCAAAATTTTGTCAAGAAATGCTATAAAAAGGGATAGTTTGCACTTTCTATAACGAACATATAAAAAAGAGGTAGGCGTTGTAAAGAAAAATGGGCTAGTACTCAGTTTTTTGAAAAATCTGGTAGTTCTTGTTTTCTGAAGCTCTAGACTGTTCAAAAAATGAAAATTCAAAATTTTGTCAAGAAATGCTATAAAAAGGGATAGTTTGCACTTTCTATAGCGAACATATAAAAAAGAGGTAGGCGTCGTAAATAAAAATGGGCTAGTACTCAATTTTTTGAAAAATATGGTAGTTTGTGCTTTCTGAAGCTGCAGACTGTTCAAAAAATGAAAAATTCAAAATTTTGTCAAAAAATGCTATAAAAAGGGATCGTTTGCACTTTCTATAGCGAACATATAAAAAAGAGATAGGCGTTGTAAAGAAAAATGGACTAGTACTCAGTTTTTTGAAAAATCTGGTAGTTCGCACTTTCTGAACTTGCGAACTGTTCAAAAAATGAAAATTCAAAATTTTGTCAAGAAATGCTATAAAAAGGGATAGTTTGCACTTTCTATTGCGAACATATAAAAAAGAGGTAGGCGTTGTAAAGAAAAATGGGCTAGTACTCAATTTTTTGAAAAATATGGTTGGTTGTGCTTTCTGAAGCTGCAGACTGTTCAAAAAATAAAAAATTCAAAATTTTGTCAAGAAATGCTATAAAAAGGGATCGTTTGCACTTTCTATAGCGAACATATAAAAAAGAGACAGGCGTTGTAAAGAAAAATGGGCTATTACTCAGTTTTTTGAAAAATCTGGTAGTTCGCACTTTCTGAAGCTGCGGACTGTTCAAAAAATGAAAATTCAAAATTTTGTAGAGAAATGCTATAAAAAGTTATAGTTTGCACTTTCTATAGCGAAAATATGAAAAAGAGGTAGGCGTTGTAAAAAATGGGCTAGTACTCTATGTTTTTTGAAAAATATGAAAAAAAGATAGGCGTATTAAAAAAAAAAAGGACTAGTACTCAGTTTTTTGAAAAATATGGTAGTTGGTGCTTTCTGAAGCTGAACACTGTTCGAAAAATGAAAATTCAAAATTTTGTCAAGAAATGCTATAAAAAGGGATAGTTTGCACTTTATATAGCGAACATATAAAAAAGAGGTAGGCGTTGTGAAGAAAAATGTGCTAGTACTCAGTTTTTTGAAAAATTTGGTAGTTCTTGTTTTCTGAAGCTCCAGACTGTTCAAAAAATGAAAATTCAAAATTTTGTCAAGAAATGCTATAAAAAGGGATAGTTTGCACTTTCTATAGCGAACATATAAAAAAGAGGTAGGCGTTGTGAAGAAAAATGGGCTAGTACTCAGTTTTTTGAAAAATTTGGTAGTTCTTGTTTTCTGAAGCTCCAGACTGTTCAAAAAATGAAAATTCAAAATTTTGTCAAGAAATGCTATAAAAAGGGATAGTTTGCACTTTCTATTGCGAACATATAAAAAAGAGGTAGGCGTCGTAAAGAAAAATGGGCTAGTACTCAATTTTTTGAAAAATATGGTAGGTTGTGCTTTCTGAAGCTGCAGACTGTTCAAAAAATGAAAAATTCAAAATTTTGTCAAGAAATGCTATAAAAAGGGATCGTTTGCACTTTCTATAGCGAACATATAAAAAAGAGACAGGCGTTGTAAAGAAAAATGGGCTATTACTCAGTTTTTTGAAAAATCTGGTAGTTCGCACTTTCGGAAGCTGCGGACTGTTCAAAAAATGAAAATTCAAAATTTTGTAGAGAAATGCTATAAAAAGGTATAGTTTGCAATTTCTATAGCGAAAATATAAAAAAAAAGAGGTAGGTGTTGTAAATAAAAATGGGCTAGTACTCAGTTTTTTTAAAAATTTGGTAGTTCTTGTTTTATGAAGCTCTAAACTGTTCAAAAAATGAAAATTCAAAATTTTGTCAAGAAATGATATAAAAAGGGATAGTTTGCACTTTCTATAGCGAAAATATAAAAAAGAGGTAGGCGTTGTAAAGAAAAATGGGCTATTACTCAGTTTTTTGAAAAATATGGTAGTTCGCACTTTCTGAAGCTGCGGACTGTTCAAAAAATGAAAATTCAAAATTTTGTAGAGAAATGCTATAAAAAGGTATAGTTTGCACTTTCTATAGCGAAAATATGAAAAAGAGTTAGGCGTTGTAAAGAAAAATGGGCTAGTACTCAGTTTTTTGAAAAATTTGGTAGTTCTTGTTTTCTGAAGCTCTAGACTGTTCAAAAAATGAAAATTCAAAATTTGTCAAGAAATGCTATAAAAAGGGATAGTTTGCACTTTCTATAGCGAACATATAAAAAAGAGGTAGGCGTTGTAAAGAAAAATGGGCTAGTACTCAAGTTTTTGAAAAATATGGTAGTTTGTGTTTTCTGAAGCTGCACGCTGTTCAAAAAATGAAAATTCAAAATTTTGTCAAGAAATGCTATAAAAAGGGATAGTTTGCACTTTCTATAGCGAACATATAAAAAAGAGGTAGGCGTCGTAAAGAAAAATGGGCTAGTACTCAGTTTTTTGAAAAATTTGGTAGTTCTTGTTTTCTGTAGCTCTAGACTGTTCAAAAAATAAAAATTCAAAATTTTGTCAAGAAATGCTATAAAAAGGGATAGTTTGCACTTTCTATAGCGAACATATAAAAAAGAGGTAGTCGTTTTAAAAAAAAAATGGGCTAGTACTCAGTTTTTTGAAAAATCTGGTAGTTTGTGCTTTCTGAAGCTGCAGACTGTTCAAAAAATAAAAATTCAAAATTTTGTCAAGAAATGCTATAAAAAGGGATAGTTTGCACTTTCTATAACGAACATATAAAAAAGAGGTAGGCGTTGTAAAGAAAAATGGGCTAGTACTCAGTTTTTAGAAAAATCTGGTAGTTCTTGTTTTCTGAAGCTCTAGACTGTTCAAAAAATAAAAATTCAAAATTTTGTCAAGAAATGCTATAAAAAGGGATCGTTTGCACTTTCTATTGCGAACATATAAAAAAGAGGTAGGCGTTGTAAAGAAAAATGGGCTATTACTCAGTTTTTTGAAAAATCTGGTAGTTCGCACTTTCTGAAGCTGCGGACTGTTCAAAAAATGAAAATTCAAAATTTTGTAGAGAAATGCTATAAAAAGTTATAGTTTGCACTTTCTATAGCGAAAATATGAAAAAGAGGTAGGCGTTGTAAAAAATGGGCTAGTACTCTATGTTTTTTGAAAAATCTGGTAGTTCGCACTTTCTGTAGCTGCGGACTGTTCAAAAAATGAAAGTTCAAAATTTTGTAGAGAAATGCTATAAAAAGGTATAGTTTGCACTTTCTATAGCGAAAATATGAAAAAAAGATAGGCGTATTAAAAAAAAAAAGGACTAGTACTCAGTTTTTTGAAAAATATGGTAGTTGGTGCTTTCTGAAGCTGAACACTGTTCGAAAAATGAAAATTCAAAATTTTGTCAAGAAATGCTATAAAAAGGGATAGTTTGCACTTTATATAGCGAACATATAAAAAAGAGGTAGGCGTTGTGAAGAAAAATGTGCTAGTACTCAGTTTTTTGAAAAATTTGGTAGTTCTTGTTTTCTGAAGCTCCAGACTGTTCAAAAAATGAAAATTCAAAATTTTGTCAAGAAATGCTATAAAAAGGGATAGTTTGCACTTTCTATAGCGAACATATAAAAAAGAGGTAGGCGTTGTGAAGAAAAATGGGCTAGTACTCAGTTTTTTGAAAAATTTGGTAGTTCTTGTTTTCTGAAGCTCCAGACTGTTCAAAAAATGAAAATTCAAAATTTTGTCAAGAAATGCTATAAAAAGGGATAGTTTGCACTTTCTATAGCGAATATATAAAAAAGAGGTAGGCGTTGTAAAGAAAAATGGGCTAGTACTCAGTTTTTAGAAAAATCTGGTAGTTCTTGTTTTCTGAAGCTCTAGACTGTTCAAAAAATAAAAATTCAAAATTTTGTCAAGAAATGCTATAAAAAGGGATCGTTTGCACTTTCTATTGCGAACATATAAAAAAGAGGTAGGCGTTGTAAAGAAAAATGGGCTATTACTCAGTTTTTTGAAAAATCTGGTAGTTCGCACTTTCGGAAGCTGCGGACTGTTCAAAAAATGAAAATTCAAAATTTTGTAGAGAAATGCTATAAAAAGGTATAGTTTGCAATTTCTATAGCGAAAATATGAAAAAGAGGTAGGTGTTGTAAATAAAAATGGGCTAGTACTCAGTTTTTTGAAAAATTTGGTAGTTCTTGTTTTATGAAGCTCTAAACTGTTCAAAAAATGAAAATTCAAAATTTTGTCAAGAAATGATATAAAAAGGGATAGTTTGCACTTTCTATAGCGAAAATATAAAAAAGAGGTAGGCGTTGTAAAGAAAAATGGGCTATTACTCAGTTTTTTGAAAAATATGGTAGTTCGCACTTTCTGAAGCTGCGGACTGTTCAAAAAATGAAAATTAAAAATTTTGTAGAGAAATGCTATAAAAAGGTATAGTTTGCACTTTCTATAGCGAAAATATGAAAAAGAGTTAGGCGTTGTAAAGAAAAATGGGCTAGTACTCAGTTTTTTGAAAAATTTGGTAGTTCTTGTTTTCTGAAGCTCTAGACTGTTCAAAAAATGAAAATTCAAAATTTTGTCAAGAAATGCTATAAAAAGGGATCGTTTGCACTTTCTATAGCGAACATATAAAAAAGAGGTAGGCGTTGTAAAGAAAAATGGGCTAGTACTCAAGTTTTTGAAAAATATGGTAGTTTGTGCTTTCTGAACTTGCGAACTGTTCAAAAAATGAAAATTCAAAATTTTGTCAAGAAATGCTATAAAAAGGGATAGTTTGCACTTTCTATAGCGAACATATAAAAAAGAGGTAGGCGTCGTAAAGAAAAATGGGCTAGTACTCAGTTTTTTGAAAAATTTGGTAGTTCTTGTTTTCTGTAGCTCTAGACTGTTCAAAAAATGAAAATTCAAAATTTTGTCAAGAAATGCTATAAAAAGGGATAGTTTGCACTTTCTATAGCGAATATATAAAAAAGAGGTAGGCGTTGTAAAGAAAAATGGGCTAGTACTCAGTTTTTTGAAAAATATGGTAGTTTGTGCTTTCTGAAGCTGCACGCTGTTCAAAAAATGAAAATTCAAAATTTTGTCAAGAAATGCTATAAAAAGGGATAGTTTGCACTTTCTATAGCGAACATATAAAAAAGAGGTAGGCGTTGTAAAGAAAAATGGACTAGTACTCAGTTTTTTGAAAAATCTGGTAGTTCGCACTTTCTGAACTTGCGAACTGTTCAAAAAATGAAAATTCAAAATTTTGTCAAGAAATGCTATAAAAAGGGATAGTTTGCACTTTCTATAGCGAACATATAAAAAAGAGGTAGGCGTCGTAAATAAAAATGGGCTAGTACTCAATTTTTTGAAAAATATGGTAGTTTGTGCTTTCTGAAGCTGCAGACTGTTCAAAAAATGAAAAATTCGAAATTTTGTCAAGAAATGCTATAAAAAGGGATCGTTTGCACTTTCTATAGCGAACATATAAAAAAGAGATAGGCGTTGTAAAGAAAAATGGACTAGTACTCAGTTTTTTGAAAAATCTGGTAGTTCGCACTTTCTGAACTTGCGAACTGTTCAAAAAATGAAAATTCAAAATTTTGTCAAGAAATGCTATAAAAAGGGATAGTTTGCACTTTCTATTGCGAACATATAAAAAAGAGGTAGGCGTCGTAAAGAAAAATGGGCTAGTACTCAATTTTTTGAAAAATATGGTAGGTTGTGCTTTCTGAAGCTGCAGACTGTTCAAAAAATGAAAAATTCAAAATTTTGTCAAGAAATGCTATAAAAGGGATCGTTTGCACTTTCTATAGCGAACATATAAAAAAGAGACAGGCGTTGTAAAGAAAAATGGGCTATTACTCAGTTTTTTGAAAAATCTGGTAGTTCGCACTTTCTGAAGCTGCGGACTGTTCAAAAAATGAAAATTCAAAATTTTGTAGAGAAATTCTATAAAAAGGTATAGTTTGCACTTTCTATAGCGAAAATATGAAAAAGAGGTAGGCGTTGTAAAAAAAATGGGCTAGTACTCAGTTTTTTGAAAAATCTGGTAGTTCGCACTTTCTGTAGCTGCGGACTGTTCAAAAAATGAAAATTCAAAATTTTGTAGAGAAATGCTATAAAAAGGTAGAGTTTGCACTTTCTATAGCGAAAATATGAAAAAAAGATAGGCGTTGTAAAAAAAAAAAGGACTAGTACTCAGTTTTTTGAAAAATATGGTAGTTTGTGCTTTCTGAAGCTGAACACTGTTCAAAAAATGAAAATTCAAAATTTTGTCAAGAAATGCTATAAAAAGGGATAGTTTGCACTTTCTATAACGAACATATAAAAAAGAGGTAGGCGTTGTGAAGAAAATGGGCTAGTACTCAGTTTTTTGAAAAATTTGGTAGTTCTTGTTTTCTGAAGCTCCAGACTGTTCAAAAAATGAAAATTCAAAATTTTGTCAAGAAAATGCTATAAAAAGGGATAGTTTGCACTTTCTATAGCGAACATATAAAAAAGAGGTAGGCGTTGTAAAGAAAAATGGGCTAGTACTCAGTTTTTAAAAAAATCTGGTAGTTCTTGTTTTCTGAAGCTCTAGACTGTTCAAAAACTAAAAATTCAAAATTTTGTCAAGAAATGCTATAAAAAGGGATCGTTTGCACTTTCTATAGCGAACATATAAAAAAGAGGTAGGCGTTGTAAAGAAAAATGGGCTATTACTCAGTTTTTTGAAAAATCTGGTAGTTCGCACTTTCGGAAGCTGCGGACTGGTCAAAAAATGAAAATTCAAAATTTTGTAGAGAAATGCTATAAAAAGGTATAGTTTGCAATTTCTATAGCGAAAATATGAAAAAGAGGTAGGCGTTGTAAAGAAAAATGGGCTAGTACTCAGTTTTTTGAAAAATTTGGTAGTTCTTGTTTTCTGAAGCTCTAGACTGTTCAAAAAATGAAAATTCAAAATTTTGTCAAGAAATGCTATAAAAAGGGATAGTTTGCACTTTCTATAGCGAACATATAAAAAAGAGGTAGGCGTTGTAAAGAAAAATGGGCTAGTACTCAGTTTTTTGAAAAATCTGGTAGTTCTTGTTTTCTGAAGCTCTAGACTGTTCAAAAAATGAAAATTCAAAATTTTGTCAAGAAATGCTATAAAAAGGGATAGTTTGCACTTTCTATAGCGAACATATAAAAAAGAGGTAGGCGTTGTAAAGAAAAATGGGCTAGTACTCAGTTTTTTGAAAAATCTGGTAGTTCTTGTTTTCTGAAGCTCTAGACTGTTCAAAAAATGAAAATTCAAAATTTTGTCAAGAAATGCTATAAAAAGGGATAGTTTGCACTTTCTATAGCGAACATATAAAAAAGAGGTAGGCGTCGTAAAGAAAAATGGGCTAGTACTCAGTTTTTTGAAAAATTTGGTAGTTCTTGTTTTCTGTAGCTCTAGACTGTTCAAAAAATGAAAATTCAAAATTTTGTCAAGAAATGCTATAAAAAGGGATAGTTTGCACTTTCTATAGCGAACATATAAAAAAGAGGTAGTCGTTTTAAAAAAAAAATGGGCTAGTACTCAGTTTTTTGAAAAATCTGGTAGTTCGCACTTTCTGAACTTGCGAACTGTTCCAAAAATGAAAATTCTAAATTTTGTCAAGAAATGCTATAAAAAGGGATAGTTTGCACTTTCTATAGCGAACATATAAAAAAGAGGTAGGCGTCGTAAAGAAAAATGGGCTAGTACTCAATATTTTGAAAAATATGGTAGTTTGTGCTTTCTGAAGCTGCAGACTGTTCAAAAAATGAAAAATTCAAAATTTTGTCAAGAAATGCTATAAAAAGGGATCGTTTGCACTTTCTATAGCGAACATATAAAAAAGAGTTAGGCGTTGTAAAGAAAAATGGACTAGTACTCAATATTTTGAAAAATATGGTAGTTTGTGCTTTCTGAACTTGCGAACTGTTCAAAAAATGAAAATTCAAAATTTTGTCAAGAAATGCTATAAAAAGGGATAGTTTGCACTTTCTATTGCGAACATATAAAAAAGAGGTAGGCGTCGTAAAGAAAAATGGGCTAGTACTCAATTTTTTGAAAAATATGGTAGGTTGTGCTTTCTGAAGCTGCAGACTGTTCAAAAAATGAAAAATTCAAAATTTTGTCAAGAAATGCTATAAAAAGGGATCGTTTGCACTTTTTATAGCGAACATATAAAAAAGAGATAGGCGTTGTAAAGAAAAATGGGCTATTACTCAGTTTTTTGAAAAATCTGGTAGTTCGCACTTTCTGAAGCTGCGGACTGTTCAAAAAATGAAAATTCAAAATTTTGTAGAGAAATGCTATAAAAAGGTATAGTTTGCACTTTCTATAGCGAAAATATGAAAAAGAGGTAGGCGTTGTAAAGAAAAATGGGCTAGTACTCAGTTTTATGAAAAATCTTGTAGTTCGCACTTTCTGAACTTGCGAACTGTTCAAAAAATGAAAATTCAAAATTTTTTCAAGAAATGCTATAAAAAGGTATAGTTTGCACTTTCTATAGTGAAAATATGAAAAAGAGGTAGGCGTTGTAAAGAAAAATGGGCTAGTACTCAATTTTTTGAAAAATATGGTAGTTTGTGCTTTCTGAAGCTGCACGCTGTTCAAAAAATGAAAATTCAAAATTTTGTCAAGAAATGCTATAAAAAGGGATAGTTTTCACTTTCTATAGCGAACATATAAAAAAGAGGTAGGCGTTGTAAATAAAAATGGGCTAGTACTCAGTTTTTTGAAAAATCTGGTAGTTCTTGTTTTCTGAAGCTCTAGACTGTTCAAAAAATGAAAATTCAAAATTTTGTCAAGAAATGCTATAAAAAGGGATAGTTTGCACTTTCTATAGCGAACATATAAAAAAGAGGTAGGCGTTGTAAAGAAAAATGGGCTAGTACTCAGTTTTTTGAAAAATCTGGTAGTTCTTGTTTTCTGAAGCTCTAGACTGTTCAAAAAATGAAAATTCAAAATTTTGTCAAGAAATGCTATAAAAAGGGATAGTTTGCACTTTCTATAGCGAACATATAAAAAAGAGGTAGGCGTCGTAAAGAAAAATGGGCTAGTACTCAGTTTTTTGAAAAATTTGGTAGTTCTTGTTTTCTGTAGCTCTAGACTGTTCAAAAAATGAAAATTCAAAATTTTGTCAAGAAATGCTATAAAAAGGGATAGTTTGCACTTTCTATAGCGAACATATAAAAAAGAGGTAGTCGTTTTAAAAAAAAAATGGGCTAGTACTCAGTTTTTTGAAAAATCTGGTAGTTCGCACTTTCTGAACTTGCGAACTGTTCCAAAAATGAAAATTCAAAATTTTGTCAAGAAATGCTATAAAAAGGGATAGTTTGCACTTTCTATAGCGAACATATAAAAAAGAGGTAGGCGTCGTAAAGAAAAATGGGCTAGTACTCAATATTTTGAAAAATATGGTAGTTTGTGCTTTCTGAAGCTGCAGACTGTTCAAAAAATGAAAAATTCAAAATTTTGTCAAGAAATGCTATAAAAAGGGATCGTTTGCACTTTCTATAGCGAACATATAAAAAAGAGTTAGGCGTTGTAAAGAAAAATGGACTAGTACTCAATATTTTGAAAAATATGGTAGTTTGTGCTTTCTGAACTTGCGAACTGTTCAAAAAATGAAAATTCAAAATTTTGTCAAGAAATGCTATAAAAAGGGATAGTTTGCACTTTCTATTGCGAACATATAAAAAAGAGGTAGGCGTCGTAAAGAAAAATGGGCTAGTACTCAATTTTTTGAAAAATATGGTAGGTTGTGCTTTCTGAAGCTGCAGACTGTTCAAAAAATGAAAAATTCAAAATTTTGTCAAGAAATGCTATAAAAAGGGATCGTTTGCACTTTTTATAGCGAACATATAAAAAAGAGATAGGCGTTGTAAAGAAAAATGGGCTATTACTCAGTTTTTTGAAAAATCTGGTAGTTCGCACTTTCTGAAGCTGCGGACTGTTCAAAAAATGAAAATTCAAAATTTTGTAGAGAAATGCTATAAAAAGGTATAGTTTGCACTTTCTATAGCGAAAATATGAAAAAGAGGTAGGCGTTGTAAAGAAAAATGGGCTAGTACTCAGTTTTATGAAAAATCTTGTAGTTCGCACTTTCTGAACTTGCGAACTGTTCAAAAAATGAAAATTCAAAATTTTTTCAAGAAATGCTATAAAAAGGTATAGTTTGCACTTTCTATAGTGAAAATATGAAAAAGAGGTAGGCGTTGTAAAGAAAAATGGGCTAGTACTCAATTTTTTGAAAAATATGGTAGTTTGTGCTTTCTGAAGCTGCACGCTGTTCAAAAAATGAAAATTCAAAATTTTGTCAAGAAATGCTATAAAAAGGGATAGTTTTCACTTTCTATAGCGAACATATAAAAAAGAGGTAGGCGTTGTAAATAAAAATGGGCTAGTACTCAGTTTTTTGAAAAATTTGGTAGTTCTTGTTTTCTGAAGCTCCAGACTGTTCAAAAAATGAAAATTCAAAATTTTGTAAAGAAATGCTATAAAAAGGGATAGTTTGCACTTTCTATAGCGAACATATAAAAAAGAGGTAGGAGTTGTAAAGAAAAATGGGCTAGTACTCAGTTTTTTGAAAAATTTGGTAGTTCTTGTTTTCTGAAGCTCTAGACTGTTCAAAAAATGAAAATTCAAAATTTTGTCAAGAAATGCTATAAAAAGGGATAGTTTGCACTTTCTATAGCGAACATATAAAAAAGAGGTAGGCGTTGTAAAGAAAAATGGGCTAGTACTCAGTTTTTAAAAAAATCTGGTAGTTCTTGTTTTCTGAAGCTCTAGACTGTTCAAAAAATAAAAATTCAAAATTTTGTCAAGAAATGCTATAAAAAGGGATCGTTTGCACTTTCTATAGCGAACATATAAAAAAGAGGTAGGCGTTGTAAAGAAAAATGGGCTAGTACTCAGTTTTTAAAAAAATCTGGTAGTTCTTGTTTTCTGAAACTCTAGACTGTTCAAAAAATAAAAATTCAAAATTTTGTCAAGAAATGCTATAAAAAGGGATCGTTTGCACTTTCTATAGCGAACATATAAAAAAGAGGTAGGCGTTGTAAAGAAAAATGGGCTAGTACTCAGTTTTATGAAAAATCTTGTAGTTCGCACTTTCTGAACTTGCGAACTGTTCAAAAAATGAAAATTCAAAATTTTTTCAAGAAATGCTATAAAAAGGTATAGTTTGCACTTTCTATAGTGAAAATATGAAAAAGAGGTAGGCGTTGTAAAGAAAAATGGGCTAGTACTCAATTTTTTGAAAAATATGGTAGTTTGTGCTTTCAAAAGCTGCACGCTGTTCAAAAAATGAAAATTCAAAATTTTGTCAAGAAATGCTATAAAAAGGGATAGTTTGCACTTTCTATAGCGAACATATAAAAAAGAGGTAGGCGTTGTAAATAAAAATGGGCTAGTACTCAGTTTTTTGAAAAATTTGGTAGTTCTTGTTTTCTGAAGCTCCAGACTGTTCAAAAAATGAAAATTCAAAATTTTGTCAAGAAATGCTATAAAAAGGGATAGTTTGCACTTTCTATAGCGAACATATAAAAAAGAGGTAGGAGTTGTAAAGAAAAATGGGCTAGTACTCAGTTTTTTGAAAAATTTGGTAGTTCTTGTTTTCTGAAGCTCTAGACTGTTCAAAAAATGAAAATTCAAAATTTTGTCAAGAAAATGCTATAAAAAGGGATAGTTTGCACTTTCTATAGCGAACATATAAAAAAGAGGTAGGCGTTGTAAAGAAAAATGGGCTAGTACTCAGTTTTTAAAAAAATCTGGTAGTTCTTGTTTTCTGAAGCTCTAGACTGTTCAAAAAATAAAAATTCAAAATTTTGTCAAGAAATGCTATAAAAAGGGATCGTTTGCACTTTCTATAGCGAACATATAAAAAAGAGGTAGGCGTTGTAAAGAAAAATGGGCTATTACTCAGTTTTTTGAAAAATCTGGTAGTTCGCACTTTCGGAAGCTGCGGACTGGTCAAAAAATGAAAATTCAAAATTTTGTAGAGAAATGCTATAAAAAGGTATAGTTTGCAATTTCTATAGCGAAAATATGAAAAAGAGGTAGGCGTTGTAAAGAAAAATGGGCTAGTACTCAGTTTTTTGAAAAATTTGGTAGTTCTTGTTTTCTGAAGCTCTAGACTGTTCAAAAAATGAAAATTCAAAATTTTGTCAAGAAAATGCTATAAAAAGGGATAGTTTGCACTTTCTATAGCGAACATATAAAAAAGAGGTAGGCGTTGTAAAGAAAAATGGGCTAGTACTCAGTTTTTAAAAAAATCTGGTAGTTCTTGTTTTCTGAAGCTCTAGACTGTTCAAAAAATAAAAATTCAAAATTTTGTCAAGAAATGCTATAAAAAGGGATCGTTTGCACTTTCTATAGCGAACATATAAAAAAGAGGTAGGCGTTGTAAAGAAAAATGGGCTATTACTCAGTTTTTTGAAAAATCTGGTAGTTCGCACTTTCGGAAGCTGCGGACTGGTCAAAAAATGAAAATTCAAAATTTTGTAGAGAAATGCTATAAAAAGGTATAGTTTGCAATTTCTATAGCGAAAATATGAAAAAGAGGTAGGCGTTGTAAAGAAAAATGGGCTAGTACTCAGTTTTTTGAAAAATTTGGTAGTTCTTGTTTTCTGAAGCTCTAGACTGTTCAAAAAATGAAAATTCAAAATTTTGTCAAGAAATGCTATAAAAAGGTATAGTTTGCACTTTCTATAGCGAAAATATGAAAAAGAGGTAGGCGTTGTAAAGAAAAATGGGCTAGTACTCAGTTTTTTGAAAAATATGGTAGTTTGTGCTTTCTGAAGCTGCACGCTGTTCAAAAAATGAAAATTCAAAATTTTGTCAAGAAATGCTATAAAAAGGGATAGTTTGCACTTTCTATAGCGAACATATAAAAAAGAGGTAGGCGTTGTAAAGAAAAATGGGCTAGTACTCAGTTTTTTGAAAAATCTGGTAGTTTGTGCTTTCTGAAGCTGCAGACTGTTCAAAAAATGAAAATTCAAAATTTTGTCAAGAAATGCTATAAAAAGGGATAGTTTGCACTTTCTATAGCGAAAACTTGGCATAGTTATCGTGCATCCCTGCCCAGATATAAGTTGGCACGAAAAGCGCGTATCTCAACCAACTTATAACTTTTCACGGTTATCGTGCTTTTTTGCAGAGATATAAGTTGGCACGACAAGCGTGTATCCCTACCAAATTATAACTTTTCACGGTTATCGTGGATCCTTGAAAAGATATGAGTTGGCACGAAAAGCGCGTATCCTAGCCAACTTATAACTTGGCACGGTTATCGCGGATCCCTGCCAAGATATTCGTTGGCACGTATGCACGAAAAGCGCGTATAAGTGCCAACTTATAACTTGGCAGGGTTATTGCGTATCCCTGCGAAGGTATGAGTTGACACGAAAAGAGCGTATCTCTGCCAACTTATAACTTGGCATGGTTATTGCAGATCCCTGCCAAGATATAAGTTGGCACGGAAAGCGCGTGTCCGTGCCAACATATAACTTAGCACAGTTATCGCGGATCCCTTCCAAAATATAAGTTGGCACGAAAAACGTGTATTCCTGCCAACTAATAACTTGGCATGGTTATCGCGGATCTATGCTAAGATATAAGTTAGCACGAAAAGTGCGTATCCCTAGGCGCGTATCCTTGCCAACTTATAACTTGCCAGTATTATCGCGGATCCCTGCCAAGATATAAGTTGGCACAAAAAGTGCGTATCCGTGCCAACTTATAATTTGGCACGGTTATCGCGGATCCCTGCCAAGATATAAGTTGGCATGAAAAGCGTGTATCCGTGCCAACTTATAACTTGGAACGACTATCGCGGATCCCTTCCAACATATAAGTTGGCACGGAAAGCGCGTGTCCGTGCCAACATATAACTTAGCACAGTTATCGCGGATCCCTGCCAAAATATAAGTTGGCACGAAAAGCGTGTATTCCTGCCAACTAATAACTTGGCACGGTTATCGCCGATCAATGCGAAGATATAAGTTAGCACGAAAAGTGCGTATCCCTAGGCGCGTATCCTTGCCAACTTATAACTTGCCAGTATTATCGCGGATCCCTGCCAAGATATAAGTTGGCACGAAAGTGTGTATCCGCGCCAACTTATAACTTAGCACGGTTATCGCGGATCCCTGCCAAGATATAAGTTGGCATGAAAAGCGCGTATCGGTGCCAACTTATAACTTGGCAGGGTTATCGCGGATCCCTGCCACGATATAAGTTGGAACGAAAAGCGCGTATCCCGTCCAACTTATAACTTGGCACGGTTTTCGCGGATCCTTGCCAAGATATAAGTTGGCAAGAAAAGCTCGTATGCGTGCCAACTTATAACTTGGCAGGGTTATCGCGTATTCTTGCTAAGGTATAAGTTGGCGCGAAAAGCACGTATCTCTGCTAACTTATAACATGGCATGGTTATCACGGATCCCTGCCAAGATATAAGTTGGCACGAAAAGCTCGTATCCGTGCAAACTTATAACTTAGCAAGGTTATCGCGGATCGCTGCCAAGATATAAGTTGGCACGAAAAGTGTGTATCCGTGCCAACTTATAATTTAGCACAGTTATCGAGGATCCCTGCCAAGATATAAGTTGGCATGAAAAGCATGTATCCGTGCCAACTTATAACTTGGAACGGCTATCGCGGATCCCTGTCAAGATATAAGTTGGCACGAAAAGTGCGTATCCGTTCCAACTTGTAACTTGCCGCGGTTATCGCGGATCCCTGCCAAGATATAAGTTGGCATGAAAAGCGTGTATCCCTACCAACTTATACCTTGGAACAGTTATCGCGGATCCTTGCCAAGATATAAGTTGGAAAGAAAAGCGTGTATCCGTGCCAACTTATAACTTGGCATAGTTATCGTGTATCCCTGCCAAGATATAAGTTGGCACGAAAAGCGCGTATCTCAACCAACTTATAACTTTGCACGGTTATCGCGCCTCCCTGCCAAGATATAAGTTGGCACGAAAAGCGTGTATCCCTACCAAATTATAACTTTTCACGGTTATCGTGGATCCTTGAAAAGATAAGAGTTGGCACGATAAGCGTGTATCCATGCAACCTTATAACTTGGCGCGGTTATCGCGGATCCCTGCCAAGATATTCGTTGGCACGTATGCACGAAAAGCGCGTATAAGTGCCAACTTATAACTTGGCAGGGTTATCGCGTATCCCTGGGAAGGTTTAAGTTGACACGAAAAGAGCGTATCTCTGCCAACTTATAACTTGGCATGGTTATCGCAGATCCCTGCCAAGATATAAGTTGGCACGGAAAGCGCGTGTCCGTGCCAACATATAACTTAGCACAGTTATCGCAGACCCCTGCCAAAATATAAGTTGGCACGAAAAGCATGTATTCCTGCCAACTAATAACTTGGCACGGTTATCGCGGATCTATAACAAGATATAAGTTAGCAAGAAAAGTGTGTATCCCTAGGCGCGTATCCTTGCCAACTTATAACTTGCCAGTATTATCGCGGATCCCTGCCAAGATATAAGTTGGCATGAAAAGTGTGTATCCGCGCCAACTTATAACTTCGCACGGTTATCGCGGATTCCTGCCAATATATAAGTTGGAATGAAAAGCGCGTATCGGTGCCAACTTATAACTTGGCAGGGTTATCGCGGATCCCTGCCACGATATAAGTTGGAACGAAAAGCGCGTATCCCGTCCAACTTATAACTTGGCACGGTTTTCGCGGATCCTTGCCAAAATATAAGTTGGCACGAAAAGCTCGTATACGTGCCAACTTATAACCGGGCAGGGTTATCGCGTATCCCTGCTAAGGTATAAATTGGCACAAAAAGCGCGTATCTCTGCCAACTTATAACTTGGCACGGCTATCACGGATCCCTGCCAAGATATAAGTTGGCACGAAAAGCTGGTATCCGTGCAAACTTATAACTTGGCAGGGTTATCACAGATCCCTGCCAAGGTATAAGTTGAAACGAAAAGCGCGTAAATCTTCCAACTTTTAAATTGACATGGTTATCGCGGATCCCTGCATAGATATAAGTTCTCAGGGAAAGCGCGTGTCCGTGCCAACTTATAACTTAGAACAGTTATCGCGGATCCCTGCCAAGATATAAGTTGGCACGAAAAGCGCGTATCCCTGCAAACTAATAACTTTGCACGGTTATCGCGGATCTATGCCAAGATATAAGTTAGCACGAAAAGTGCGTATCCCTAGGCGCGTATCCTTTCCAACTTATAACTTGGCACGATTATCGCGGATCCCTGCCAAGATATAAGTTAGAAAGAAAAGCATGTATCCGTGCCAACTTATAACTAGGCAGGGTTATCGCTGATCCCTGCCACGATATAAGTTGGCACGAAAAGCGCGTATCCCATCCAACTTAAAACTTGGCACGGTTATCGCGGATCCTTTCCAAGATATAAGTTGGCACGAAAAGCTCATATACGTGCCAATTTATAACTTGGCAGGGTTATCGCGTATCCCTGCTAAGGTATAAGTTGGCACGAAAAGCGCGTATCTCTGCCAACTTATAACTTGGCATGGTTATAACGGATCCCTGCCAAGTTATATGTTGGCACGAAAAGCTCGTATCCGTGCAAACTTATAACTTAGCACGGTTATCGCGGATCCCTGCCAAGATATAAATTGGAACGAAAAGCGTGTATCCCTTCCAAATTATAACTCTGCCTGGTTATCGCGGATCCCTGCCAAGATATAAGTTGGTACGAAAAGCGCGTGTACGTACAAACTTCTAACTTAGCGCGGTTATCGCTGATCCCTGCCAAGATATAAGTTGGCACGAAAAGTGTGTATTTCTGCCAACTTATAACTTACCATGGTTATCGCATATCCCTTCCAAGATATAAGTTGGCACGAAAAGCTCGTATCCGTGCCAACTTATATCATAGCACGGTTATCCCGGATCCCTCCCAAGTTATAAGTTGGCACGAAAAGCGCGTATCCCTGCCAACTTATAATTTGACAGGGTTATCACGGATCCCTACCAAGATATAAGTTGGCACGAAAAATGTGTATCCCTGCCAACTTATAACTTGCCACGGTTATCGCAGATCCCTTCCAAGATATAAGTTGGAACGAAAAGCGCGAATCCCTACCAACTTATAACTTGGCACGGTTACTACGGATCCCTGCCAAGATATAAGTTGGCACGAAAAGCGCGTATCCGTGCCAACTTATAACTTGGCACGTTTATCGCGGATCCTTTCCAAGATATAAGTTGGCACGAAAAGCGCGTATCCCTGCCAACTTATAACTTGGCATGGTTTTCGCAGATCCCTGCCAAGATATAATTTGGCATGAAAGGCGCGTATCCCTGCCAACTTATAACTTGGAATGGTTTTCGCGGATCCCTGCCAAGATATAATTTGGCACGAAATGCAGGTATCCCTGATAACTTATAACTTGGTGAGGTTATCGCGGATTGCTACCAAGATATAAGTTGGCACAAAAAGCCTGTATTCCTGCCAACTAATAACTTGGCAGGGTTATCGCGGATCCCTTCCAAGTATAAGTTCGCACGAAAAGTGCGTATCCCTGCAACCTTATAACAAGGCACGGTTATCACGGATCCCTGCCAAGATATTAGTTGGCACGAAAAGCGAAGGTATAAGTTGACACAAAAAGCGCGTATCTCGGCAATTTTATAACTTGGCACGGTAACCACGGATCCCTGCCAAGATATAAGTTGGCACGAAAAGCGCGTATCCGTGCGAACTTATAACTTGGCACGGTTATCGCGGATCCCTTCCAAGTATAAGTTGGCACGAAAAGCGCGTATCCCTGCAACCTTATAACAAGGCACGGTTATCACGGATCCCTGCCAAGATATTAGTTGGCACGATAAGCGAAGGTATAAGTTGACAGGAAAAGCGCGTATCTCTGCAAACTTATAACTTGGCACGGTTATCGCGGATCCCTGTATAGATATAAGTTGGCACGAAAAGCGCGTATCCGTGCCAACTTATAACTTTGCAAGGTTATCGCGGATCCCTGCCAAGATATAAGTTGGAATGAAAAATGCGTATCCCTACAACCTTATAACTTGGCACGGTTATCGCGGTACCCTACCGGATATAAGTTTGCACGAAAAGCGCGTATCCCTGCCAACTTATAACTTGGCAGGGTTATCGCGTATCCCTGCCAACGATATAACTTGGTAGTTCTTGTTTTCTGAAGCTCCAGACTGTTCAAAAAATGAAAATTCAAAATTTTGTCAAGAAAATGCTATAAAAAGGGATAGTTTGCACTTTCTATAGCGAACATATAAAAAAGAGGTAGGCGTTGTAAAGAAAAATGGGCTAGTACTCAGTTTTTAAAAAAATCTGGTAGTTCTTGTTTTCTGAAGCTCTAGACTGTTCAAAAACTAAAAATTCAAAATTTTGTCAAGAAATGCTATAAAAAGGGATCGTTTGCACTTTCTATAGCGAACATATAAAAAAGAGGTAGGCGTTGTAAAGAAAAATGGGCTATTACTCAGTTTTTTGAAAAATCTGGTAGTTCGCACTTTCGGAAGCTGCGGACTGGTCAAAAAATGAAAATTCAAAATTTTGTAGAGAAATGCTATAAAAAGGTATAGTTTGCAATTTCTATAGCGAAAATATGAAAAAGAGGTAGGCGTTGTAAAGAAAAATGGGCTAGTACTCAGTTTTTTGAAAAATTTGGTAGTTCTTGTTTTCTGAAGCTCTAGACTGTTCAAAAAATGAAAATTCAAAATTTTGTCAAGAAATGCTATAAAAAGGGATAGTTTGCACTTTCTATAGCGAACATATAAAAAAGAGGTAGGCGTTGTAAAGAAAAATGGGCTAGTACTCAGTTTTTTGAAAAATCTGGTAGTTCTTGTTTTCTGAAGCTCTAGACTGTTCAAAAAATGAAAATTCAAAATTTTGTCAAGAAATGCTATAAAAAGGGATAGTTTGCACTTTCTATAGCGAACATATAAAAAAGAGGTAGGCGTTGTAAAGAAAAATGGGCTAGTACTCAGTTTTTTGAAAAATCTGGTAGTTCTTGTTTTCTGAAGCTCTAGACTGTTCAAAAAATGAAAATTCAAAATTTTGTCAAGAAATGCTATAAAAAGGGATAGTTTGCACTTTCTATAGCGAACATATAAAAAAGAGGTAGGCGTCGTAAAGAAAAATGGGCTAGTACTCAGTTTTTTGAAAAATTTGGTAGTTCTTGTTTTCTGTAGCTCTAGACTGTTCAAAAAATGAAAATTCAAAATTTTGTCAAGAAATGCTATAAAAAGGGATAGTTTGCACTTTCTATAGCGAACATATAAAAAAGAGGTAGTCGTTTTAAAAAAAAAATGGGCTAGTACTCAGTTTTTTGAAAAATCTGGTAGTTCGCACTTTCTGAACTTGCGAACTGTTCCAAAAATGAAAATTCAAAATTTTGTCAAGAAATGCTATAAAAAGGGATAGTTTGCACTTTCTATAGCGAACATATAAAAAAGAGGTAGGCGTCGTAAAGAAAAATGGGCTAGTACTCAATATTTTGAAAAATATGGTAGTTTGTGCTTTCTGAAGCTGCAGACTGTTCAAAAAATGAAAAATTCAAAATTTTGTCAAGAAATGCTATAAAAAGGGATCGTTTGCACTTTCTATAGCGAACATATAAAAAAGAGTTAGGCGTTGTAAAGAAAAATGGACTAGTACTCAATATTTTGAAAAATATGGTAGTTTGTGCTTTCTGAACTTGCGAACTGTTCAAAAAATGAAAATTCAAAATTTTGTCAAGAAATGCTATAAAAAGGGATAGTTTGCACTTTCTATTGCGAACATATAAAAAAGAGGTAGGCGTCGTAAAGAAAAATGGGCTAGTACTCAATTTTTTGAAAAATATGGTAGGTTGTGCTTTCTGAAGCTGCAGACTGTTCAAAAAATGAAAAATTCAAAATTTTGTCAAGAAATGCTATAAAAAGGGATCGTTTGCACTTTTTATAGCGAACATATAAAAAAGAGATAGGCGTTGTAAAGAAAAATGGGCTATTACTCAGTTTTTTGAAAAATCTGGTAGTTCGCACTTTCTGAAGCTGCGGACTGTTCAAAAAATGAAAATTCAAAATTTTGTAGAGAAATGCTATAAAAAGGTATAGTTTGCACTTTCTATAGCGAAAATATGAAAAAGAGGTAGGCGTTGTAAAGAAAAATGGGCTAGTACTCAGTTTTATGAAAAATCTTGTAGTTCGCACTTTCTGAACTTGCGAACTGTTCAAAAAATGAAAATTCAAAATTTTTTCAAGAAATGCTATAAAAAGGTATAGTTTGCACTTTCTATAGTGAAAATATGAAAAAGAGGTAGGCGTTGTAAAGAAAAATGGGCTAGTACTCAATTTTTTGAAAAATATGGTAGTTTGTGCTTTCTGAAGCTGCACGCTGTTCAAAAAATGAAAATTCAAAATTTTGTCAAGAAATGCTATAAAAAGGGATAGTTTTCACTTTCTATAGCGAACATATAAAAAAGAGGTAGGCGTTGTAAATAAAAATGGGCTAGTACTCAGTTTTTTGAAAAATTTGGTAGTTCTTGTTTTCTGAAGCTCCAGACTGTTCAAAAAATGAAAATTCAAAATTTTGTAAAGAAATGCTATAAAAAGGGATAGTTTGCACTTTCTATAGCGAACATATAAAAAAGAGGTAGGAGTTGTAAAGAAAAATGGGCTAGTACTCAGTTTTTTGAAAAATTTGGTAGTTCTTGTTTTCTGAAGCTCTAGACTGTTCAAAAAATGAAAATTCAAAATTTTGTCAAGAAATGCTATAAAAAGGGATAGTTTGCACTTTCTATAGCGAACATATAAAAAAGAGGTAGGCGTTGTAAAGAAAAATGGGCTAGTACTCAGTTTTTAAAAAAATCTGGTAGTTCTTGTTTTCTGAAGCTCTAGACTGTTCAAAAAATAAAAATTCAAAATTTTGTCAAGAAATGCTATAAAAAGGGATCGTTTGCACTTTCTATAGCGAACATATAAAAAAGAGGTAGGCGTTGTAAAGAAAAATGGGCTAGTACTCAGTTTTTAAAAAAATCTGGTAGTTCTTGTTTTCTGAAGCTCTAGACTGTTCAAAAAATAAAAATTCAAAATTTTGTCAAGAAATGCTATAAAAAGGGATCGTTTGCACTTTCTATAGCGAACATATAAAAAAGAGGTAGGCGTTGTAAAGAAAAATGGGCTAGTACTCAGTTTTATGAAAAATCTTGTAGTTCGCACTTTCTGAACTTGCGAACTGTTCAAAAAATGAAAATTCAAAATTTTTTCAAGAAATGCTATAAAAAGGTATAGTTTGCACTTTCTATAGTGAAAATATGAAAAAGAGGTAGGCGTTGTAAAGAAAAATGGGCTAGTACTCAATTTTTTGAAAAATATGGTAGTTTGTGCTTTCTGAAGCTGCACGCTGTTCAAAAAATGAAAATTCAAAATTTTGTCAAGAAATGCTATAAAAAGGGATAGTTTGCACTTTCTATAGCGAACATATAAAAAAGAGGTAGGCGTTGTAAATAAAAATGGGCTAGTACTCAGTTTTTTGAAAAATTTGGTAGTTCTTGTTTTCTGAAGCTCCAGACTGTTCAAAAAATGAAAATTCAAAATTTTGTCAAGAAATGCTATAAAAAGGGATAGTTTGCACTTTCTATAGCGAACATATAAAAAAGAGGTAGGAGTTGTAAAGAAAAATGGGCTAGTACTCAGTTTTTTGAAAAATTTGGTAGTTCTTGTTTTCTGAAGCTCTAGACTGTTCAAAAAATGAAAATTCAAAATTTTGTCAAGAAAATGCTATAAAAAGGGATAGTTTGCACTTTCTATAGCGAACATATAAAAAAGAGGTAGGCGTTGTAAAGAAAAATGGGCTAGTACTTAGTTTTTAAAAAAATCTGGTAGTTCTTGTTTTCTGAAGCTCTAGACTGTTCAAAAAATAAAAATTCAAAATTTTGTCAAGAAATGCTATAAAAAGGGATCGTTTGCACTTTCTATAGCGAACATATAAAAAAGAGGTAGGCGTTGTAAAGAAAAATGGGCTATTACTCAGTTTTTTGAAAAATCTGGTAGTTCGCACTTTCGGAAGCTGCGGACTGGTCAAAAAATGAAAATTCAAAATTTTGTAGAGAAATGCTATAAAAAGGTATAGTTTGCAATTTCTATAGCGAAAATATGAAAAAGAGGTAGGCGTTGTAAAGAAAAATGGGCTAGTACTCAGTTTTTTGAAAAATTTGGTAGTTCTTGTTTTCTGAAGCTCTAGACTGTTCAAAAAATGAAAATTCAAAATTTTGTCAAGAAAATGCTATAAAAAGGGATAGTTTGCACTTTCTATAGCGAACATATAAAAAAGAGGTAGGCGTTGTAAAGAAAAATGGGCTAGTACTCAGTTTTTAAAAAAATCTGGTAGTTCTTGTTTTCTGAAGCTCTAGACTGTTCAAAAAATAAAAATTCAAAATTTTGTCAAGAAATGCTATAAAAAGGGATCGTTTGCACTTTCTATAGCGAACATATAAAAAAGAGGTAGGCGTTGTAAAGAAAAATGGGCTATTACTCAGTTTTTTGAAAAATCTGGTAGTTCGCACTTTCGGAAGCTGCGGACTGGTCAAAAAATGAAAATTCAAAATTTTGTAGAGAAATGCTATAAAAAGGTATAGTTTGCAATTTCTATAGCGAAAATATGAAAAAGAGGTAGGCGTTGTAAAGAAAAATGGGCTAGTACTCAGTTTTTTGAAAAATTTGGTAGTTCTTGTTTTCTGAAGCTCTAGACTGTTCAAAAAATGAAAATTCAAAATTTTGTCAAGAAATGCTATAAAAAGGTATAGTTTGCACTTTCTATAGCGAAAATATGAAAAAGAGGTAGGCGTTGTAAAGAAAAATGGGCTAGTACTCAGTTTTTTGAAAAATATGGTAGTTTGTGCTTTCTGAAGCTGCACGCTGTTCAAAAAATGAAAATTCAAAATTTTGTCAAGAAATGCTATAAAAAGGGATAGTTTGCACTTTCTATAGCGAACATATAAAAAAGAGGTAGGCGTTGTAAAGAAAAATGGGCTAGTACTCAGTTTTTTGAAAAATCTGGTAGTTTGTGCTTTCTGAAGCTGCAGACTGTTCAAAAAATGAAAATTCAAAATTTTGTCAAGAAATGCTATAAAAAGGGATAGTTTGCACTTTCTATAGCGAAAACTTGGCATAGTTATCGTGCATCCCTGCCCAGATATAAGTTGGCACGAAAAGCGCGTATCTCAACCAACTTATAACTTTTCACGGTTATCGTGCTTTTTTGCAGAGATATAAGTTGGCACGACAAGCGTGTATCCCTACCAAATTATAACTTTTCACGGTTATCGTGGATCCTTGAAAAGATATGAGTTGGCACGAAAAGCGCGTATCCTAGCCAACTTATAACTTGGCACGGTTATCGCGGATCCCTGCCAAGATATTCGTTGGCACGTATGCACGAAAAGCGCGTATAAGTGCCAACTTATAACTTGGCAGGGTTATTGCGTATCCCTGCGAAGGTATGAGTTGAAACGAAAAGAGCGTATCTCTGCCAACTTATAACTTGGCATGGTTATTGCAGATCCCTGCCAAGATATAAGTTGGCACGGAAAGCGCGTGTCCGTGCCAACATATAACTTAGCACAGTTATCGCGGATCCCTTCCAAAATATAAGTTGGCACGAAAAACGTGTATTCCTGCCAACTAATAACTTGGCATGGTTATCGCGGATCTATGCTAAGATATAAGTTAGCACGAAAAGTGCGTATCCCTAGGCGCGTATCCTTGCCAACTTATAACTTGCCAGTATTATCGCGGATCCCTGCCAAGATATAAGTTGGCACAAAAAGTGCGTATCCGTGCCAACTTATAATTTGGCACGGTTATCGCGGATCCCTGCCAAGATATAAGTTGGCATGAAAAGCGTGTATCCGTGCCAACTTATAACTTGGAACGACTATCGCGGATCCCTTCCAACATATAAGTTGGCACGGAAAGCGCGTGTCCGTGCCAACATATAACTTAGCACAGTTATCGCGGATCCCTGCCAAAATATAAGTTGGCACGAAAAGCGTGTATTCCTGCCAACTAATAACTTGGCACGGTTATCGCCGATCAATGCGAAGATATAAGTTAGCACGAAAAGTGCGTATCCCTAGGCGCGTATCCTTGCCAACTTATAACTTGCCAGTATTATCGCGGATCCCTGCCAAGATATAAGTTGGCACGAAAGTGTGTATCCGCGCCAACTTATAACTTAGCACGGTTATCGCGGATCCCTGCCAAGATATAAGTTGGCATGAAAAGCGCGTATCGGTGCCAACTTATAACTTGGCAGGGTTATCGCGGATCCCTGCCACGATATAAGTTGGAACGAAAAGCGCGTATCCCGTCCAACTTATAACTTGGCACGGTTTTCGCGGATCCTTGCCAAGATATAAGTTGGCAAGAAAAGCTCGTATGCGTGCCAACTTATAACTTGGCAGGGTTATCGCGTATTCTTGCTAAGGTATAAGTTGGCGCGAAAAGCACGTATCTCTGCTAACTTATAACATGGCATGGTTATCACGGATCCCTGCCAAGATATAAGTTGGCACGAAAAGCTCGTATCCGTGCAAACTTATAACTTAGCAAGGTTATCGCGGATCGCTGCCAAGATATAAGTTGGCACGAAAAGTGTGTATCCGTGCCAACTTATAATTTAGCACAGTTATCGAGGATCCCTGCCAAGATATAAGTTGGCATGAAAAGCATGTATCCGTGCCAACTTATAACTTGGAACGGCTATCGCGGATCCCTGTCAAGATATAAGTTGGCACGAAAAGTGCGTATCCGTTCCAACTTGTAACTTGCCGCGGTTATCGCGGATCCCTGCCAAGATATAAGTTGGCATGAAAAGCGTGTATCCCTACCAACTTATACCTTGGAACAGTTATCGCGGATCCTTGCCAAGATATAAGTTGGAAAGAAAAGCGTGTATCCGTGCCAACTTATAACTTGGCATAGTTATCGTGTATCCCTGCCAAGATATAAGTTGGCACGAAAAGCGCGTATCTCAACCAACTTATAACTTTGCACGGTTATCGCGCCTCCCTGCCAAGATATAAGTTGGCACGAAAAGCGTGTATCCCTACCAAATTATAACTTTTCACGGTTATCGTGGATCCTTGAAAAGATAAGAGTTGGCACGATAAGCGTGTATCCATGCAACCTTATAACTTGGCGCGGTTATCGCGGATCCCTGCCAAGATATTCGTTGGCACGTATGCACGAAAAGCGCGTATAAGTGCCAACTTATAACTTGGCAGGGTTATCGCGTATCCCTGGGAAGGTTTAAGTTGACACGAAAAGAGCGTATCTCTGCCAACTTATAACTTGGCATGGTTATCGCAGATCCCTGCCAAGATATAAGTTGGCACGGAAAGCGCGTGTCCGTGCCAACATATAACTTAGCACAGTTATCGCAGACCCCTGCCAAAATATAAGTTGGCACGAAAAGCATGTATTCCTGCCAACTAATAACTTGGCACGGTTATCGCGGATCTATAACAAGATATAAGTTAGCAAGAAAAGTGTGTATCCCTAGGCGCGTATCCTTGCCAACTTATAACTTGCCAGTATTATCGCGGATCCCTGCCAAGATATAAGTTGGCATGAAAAGTGTGTATCCGCGCCAACTTATAACTTCGCACGGTTATCGCGGATTCCTGCCAATATATAAGTTGGAATGAAAAGCGCGTATCGGTGCCAACTTATAACTTGGCAGGGTTATCGCGGATCCCTGCCACGATATAAGTTGGAACGAAAAGCGCGTATCCCGTCCAACTTATAACTTGGCACGGTTTTCGCGGATCCTTGCCAAAATATAAGTTGGCACGAAAAGCTCGTATACGTGCCAACTTATAACCGGGCAGGGTTATCGCGTATCCCTGCTAAGGTATAAATTGGCACAAAAAGCGCGTATCTCTGCCAACTTATAACTTGGCACGGCTATCACGGATCCCTGCCAAGATATAAGTTGGCACGAAAAGCTGGTATCCGTGCAAACTTATAACTTGGCAGGGTTATCACAGATCCCTGCCAAGGTATAAGTTGACACGAAAAGCGCGTAAATCTTCCAACTTTTAAATTGACATGGTTATCGCGGATCCCTGCATAGATATAAGTTCTCAGGGAAAGCGCGTGTCCGTGCCAACTTATAACTTAGCACAGTTATCGCGGATCCCTGCCAAGATATAAGTTGGCACGAAAAGCGCGTATCCCTGCAAACTAATAACTTTGCACGGTTATCGCGGATCTATGCCAAGATATAAGTTAGCACGAAAAGTGCGTATCCCTAGGCGCGTATCCTTTCCAACTTATAACTTGGCACGATTATCGCGGATCCCTGCCAAGATATAAGTTAGAAAGAAAAGCATGTATCCGTGCCAACTTATAACTAGGCAGGGTTATCGCTGATCCCTGCCACGATATAAGTTGGCACGAAAAGCGCGTATCCCATCCAACTTAAAACTTGGCACGGTTATCGCGGATCCTTTCCAAGATATAAGTTGGCACGAAAAGCTCATATACGTGCCAATTTATAACTTGGCAGGGTTATCGCGTATCCCTGCTAAGGTATAAGTTGGCACGAAAAGCGCGTATCTCTGCCAACTTATAACTTGGCATGGTTATAACGGATCCCTGCCAAGTTATATGTTGGCACGAAAAGCTCGTATCCGTGCAAACTTATAACTTAGCACGGTTATCGCGGATCCCTGCCAAGATATAAATTGGAACGAAAAGCGTGTATCCCTTCCAAATTATAACTCTGCCTGGTTATCGCGGATCCCTGCCAAGATATAAGTTGGTACGAAAAGCGCGTATACGTACAAACTTCTAACTTAGCGCGGTTATCGCTGATCCCTGCCAAGATATAAGTTGGCACGAAAAGTGTGTATTTCTGCCAACTTATAACTTACCATGGTTATCGCATATCCCTTCCAAGATATAAGTTGGCACGAAAAGCTCGTATCCGTGCCAACTTATATCATAGCACGGTTATCCCGGATCCCTCCCAAGTTATAAGTTGGCACGAAAAGCGCGTATCCCTGCCAACTTATAATTTGACAGGGTTATCACGGATCCCTACCAAGATATAAGTTGGCACGAAAAATGTGTATCCCTGCCAACTTATAACTTGCCACGGTTATCGCAGATCCCTTCCAAGATATAAGTTGGAACGAAAAGCGCGAATCCCTACCAACTTATAACTTGGCACGGTTACTACGGATCCCTGCCAAGATATAAGTTGGCACGAAAAGCGCGTATCCGTGCCAACTTATAACTTGGCACGTTTATCGCGGATCCTTTCCAAGATATAAGTTGGCACGAAAAGCGCGTATCCCTGCCAACTTATAACTTGGCATGGTTTTCGCAGATCCCTGCCAAGATATAATTTGGCATGAAAGGCGCGTATCCCTGCCAACTTATAACTTGGAATGGTTTTCGCGGATCCCTGCCAAGATATAATTTGGCACGAAATGCAGGTATCCCTGATAACTTATAACTTGGTGAGGTTATCGCGGATTGCTACCAAGATATAAGTTGGCACAAAAAGCCTGTATTCCTGCCAACTAATAACTTGGCAGGGTTATCGCGGATCCCTTCCAAGTATAAGTTCGCACGAAAAGTGCGTATCCCTGCAACCTTATAACAAGGCACGGTTATCACGGATCCCTGCCAAGATATTAGTTGGCACGAAAAGCGAAGGTATAAGTTGACACAAAAAGCGCGTATCTCGGCAATTTTATAACTTGGCACGGTAACCACGGATCCCTGCCAAGATATAAGTTGGCACGAAAAGCGCGTATCCGTGCGAACTTATAACTTGGCACGGTTATCGCGGATCCCTTCCAAGTATAAGTTGGCACGAAAAGCGCATATCCCTGCAACCTTATAACAAGGCACGGTTATCACGGATCCCTGCCAAGATATTAGTTGGCACGATAAGCGAAGGTATAAGTTGACAGGAAAAGCGCGTATCTCTGCAAACTTATAACTTGGCACGGTTATCGCGGATCCCTGTATAGATATAAGTTGGCACGAAAAGCGCGTATCCGTGCCAACTTATAACTTTGCAAGGTTATCGCGGATCCCTGCCAAGATATAAGTTGGAATGAAAAATGCGTATCCCTACAACCTTATAACTTGGCACGGTTATCGCTGTACCCTACCGGATATAAGTTTGCACGAAAAGCGCGTATCCCTGCCAACTTATAACTTGGCAGGGTTATCGCGTATCCCTGCAACGATATAAGTTTGCACGAAAAGCGCGTATCCGTGCAAACTTATAACTTGGCACGGTTATCGCGGATCCCTGCCAAGATATAAGTTGGTACAAAAAGCGCGTATACGTGCAAACTTATAACTTAGCATGGTTATCACAGATCCCTGCCAAGATCTAAGTTGGCACGAAAAGCACATATTTCTGCAAACTTATAACTTGCCACGGTTATCGCGGATCCTTGCCAAGATATAAGTTGGCAGAAAAAACTCGTATCCGTGCCAATTTATAACATAGCACGGTTATCGCGGATCCCTGCCAAGATATATATTGACACGAAAAGCGCGTATCCCTAAAAACTTATAACGTGATTGGTTATCGCGGATCCCTGCCAAGATATAAGTTGGCACGAAAAGTGCATATCCTTGCAAACTTATAACTTGGAACAATTATCGCGGATCCCTGCCAAGATATAAGTAAGCACGAAAAGCGTGTATCCCTTCCACGCGCGTATCCTTGCCAACTTATAACTTGGCAATATTATTGCGGATTCCTCCCAAGATATAAGTTGGCACGAAAAGTACGTATCCGTGCCAACTTATAACTTGGCACGGTTATCGCGGATCCCTTCAAAGATATAAGTTGGAATGAAACACGTGTATCCCTATCAACTTATAACTTGGCACGTTTATCACGGATCCCTGCCAAGATATAAGTTGGAAAGAAAAGCGCGTATCTGTGCCAACTTATAACTTGGCACAGTTATGTTGGATCCCATCCAAGATATAAGTTGGCACGAAAAGTGCGAATCCCTGCCAACTTATAACTTGTCACAGTTATCGTGGATCCCTGCCAAGGTATAACTTGGCATGAAAGGCGGGTATCCCTACCAACTTATAACTTGGCAGGGTTATCGCGTATCCCTGCCAAGATATAAGTTAGCACGAAAAGCGCGTATCCGTGCCAACTAATAACTTTGCACGGTTTTTGCGGATCCCTTCCAAGATATAAGTTGGCACAAAAAGCGCGTATCCCTGCCAACTTATAACTTGGCAGGGTTATCGCGGATCCCTGCAAAGATATGAGTTGGCACGAGAAGCACGTATCCGTGCCAACTTATAATTTGGCACGGTTATCGCGAATCCCTGCCAAGATATTAGTGTGCACGAAAAGCGTGTATACGTGCCAAATTATAACTTGGCAGGGTTATCGCGTATCCCTGCGAAGGTATAATTTGGCACGAAAAGCGCGTATCTATTCGAACTTATAACTTGGCACGGTTATCGCGCATCCATCCGAAGATATAAGTTTGCACAAAAAGCGCGTATCCCTGCCAGCTTATCACTTGTCAAGGTTATAGTGGATCCCTGCCAAGATATAAGTTGGTACAAAAAGCGCGTATCCGTGCCAACTTATAACTTGGCACGACTATCGCGGATCCCTGCCAAGATATAAGGTTGCATGGATACGCGCTTTTCATGCCAACTTATATCTTGGCAAGGTTATCGCGTATCCCTGCCAAGGTATAAGTTGGCACGAAAAGCGCGTATCTCTGCCAACTTATAACTTTGCACGGTTATCGCGGATCCCTGCCAAGATATAAGTTGGCACGAAAAATGCGTATCCCTGCTAATGTATAACTTGGCAGGGTTATCGCGAATCCCAGCCAATATATAAGTTGGCACGAAAAGCGCGTATCCCTGCCTTCTTATAACTTGGCACGGTTATCGCGGATCCCTGTCAACTTTTAACTTGGCACGAAAAGCGCGTATCCCTGCCAACATATAACTTGGCAAGGTTATCGCGGATCCCTGCCAAGATATAAGTTGGCACAAAATGCACGTATCCGTGCCAACTTATAACTTGGCACGGTTATTGCGGATCCCTGCCAAGATATAAGTTGGAAAGAAAAATGTGTATCCCTGCCAACTTATAACTTGGCAGGGTTATCGCGGATCCCTACCAAGAGATAAGTCGGCACGAAAAGCGCGAATCCCTGGCAACTTATAACTTGGCACGGTTATCTCGAATCCCTTCCAAGATATAAGTTGGGACGAAAAGCGCGTATCCTTGCCAACTTATAACTTTGCACGGTTTTTGCGCATCCCTGCCAAAATATAAGTTGGCACAAAAAGCGCGTATCCTTGCCAACTTATATCTTGGCAGGGTTATCGCGGATCCCTGCAAAGATATGAGTTGGCACGAGAAGTGCGTATTCGTGCCAACTTATAACTTGGCACGGTTATCGCGGACCCCTACCAAGATATTAGTGTGCACGAAAAGCGTGTATACGTGCAAACTTATAACTTGGCAGGGTTATCGCATATCCCTGCGAAGGTATAATATGGCACGAAAAGCGCGTATCTATTCGAACTTATAACTTGGCACGGTTATCGCGCATCCATACGAAGATATAAGTTGGCACAAAAAGCGCGTATCCCTGCCAACTTATCACTTGTCAGGGTTATCGTGGATCCCTGCCAAGATATAAGTAGGCATAAAAAGCGCGTATCCGTGCCAACTTATAACTTGGCACGATTATCGCGGATCCTTGCCAAGATATAAGTTTGCATGGATACGCACTTTTCGTGCCAACTTATATCTTGGCAAGGTTATCGTGTATCCCTGCCATGGTATAAATTGGAACGAAAAGCGCGTATCTCTGCCAACTTATAACTTTGCACGGTTATCGCGGATCCCTGCCAAGATATAAAATGGCACGAAAAATGCGTATCCCTGCTAATGTATAACTTGGCAGGGTTATCGCGAATCCCTGCCAATATATAAGTTGGCACGAAAAGCGCGAATCCCTGCCTTCTTATAACTTGGTACGGTTATCGCGGATCCCTATCAACTTTTAACTTGGCACGAAAAGAGCGTATCTCTGCCAACATATAACTTGGCAGGGTTATCGCAGATCCCTGCCAAGATATAAGTTGGCACAAAATGCACGTATCCGTGCCAACTTATAACTTGGCACGGTTATTGCGGATTCCTGCCAAGATATAAGTTGGAGAGAAAAACGTGTATCCCTGCCAACTTATAACTTGGCAAGGTTATCGCGGATCCCTACCAAGAGATAAGTCGGCACGAAAAGCGCGAATCCCTGGCAACTTATAACACTGCACGGTTATCACGAATCCCTGCCAAGATATAAGTTGGCACGAAAAGCGCGTATCCTTGCCAACTTATAACTTTGCACGGTTTTTGCGGATCCCTGCCAAGATATAAGTTGGCACAAAAAGCGCGTATCCTTGCCAACTTATAACTTGGCAGGGTTATCACGGATCCCTGCAAAGATATGAGTTGGCACGAGAAGTGCGTATCCGTGCCAACTTATAACTTTGCCCGGTTATCGCGGATCCCTACCAAGATATTAGTGTGTACGAAAAGCGTGTATACGTGCAAACTTATAACTTGGCAGGGTTATCGGGTATCCCTGCGAAGGTATAATTTGGCACGAAAAGCGCGTATCTATTCGAACTTATAACTTGGCACGGTTATCGCGCCTCCATACGAAGATATAAGTTGGCACAAAAAGCGCGTATCCCTGCCAACTTATCACTTGTCAGGGTTATCGTGGATCCCTGCCAAGATATAAGTTGTCACGAAAAGCGCGTATCTGTGCCAACTTATAACTTGGCACGATTATCGCGGATCCCTGCCACGGTATAAGTTGGCATGGATACGCGCTTTTCGTGCCAACTTATATCTTTGCAAGGTTATCGCGTATCCCTGCCAAGGTATAAGGTGGCACGAAAAACGCGTATCTCTGCCAACTTATAACTTGGCTGGGTTATCGCGGATCCCTACCAAGAGATACGTCGGCACGAAAAACGCGTATCTCTTCCAACTTATAACTTGGCAGGGTTATCACGGATCCATGCCAAGATATAAGTTGGCACAAAAAGCGCGTATCCCTGCTAACTTATAACTTGGCACGGTTATCGCGAATCCCTGCCAACTTATAACTTGGTACGAAAATCGCGTATCCCTGCCAACATATAAGTTGTAAGGGTTATCGCGGATCCCTGCCAAGATATAAGTTGGCACAAAATGCACGTATCCGTGCCAACTTATAACTTGGCACGGTTATTGCGGATCCCTGCCAAGATATAAGTTGGCACGAAAATCGCATATCCCTGCCAACTAATAACTTGGCAGGGTTATCGCGGATTCCTACCAAGAGATAAGTCGGCACGAAAAGCGCGAATCCCTGGCAACTTATGACTTGGCAGGGTTATCACGAATCCCTGCCAAGATATAAGTTGGCACGAAAAGCGCATATCCTTGCCAACTTATAACTTTGCACGGTTTTTGCGGATCCCTGCCAAGATATAAGTTGGCACAAAAAGCGCGTATCCTTGCCAACCTATAACTTGGCAGGGTTATCACGGATCCCTGCAAAGATATGAGTTGGCACGAGAAGTGTGTATCCGTGCCAACTTATAACTTTGCACGGTATTTGTGGATCCCTGCCAAGATATAAGTTGGCACAAAAAGCGCGTATCCCTGCCAACTTATAACTTGGCAGGGTTATCGCGGATTTCTGCAAAGATATGTATTGGCACGAAAAGCGCGTATCCGTGCCAACTTATAACTTGGCACGGTTATCGCGGATCCCTGCAAAGATATTAGTGTGCACGAAAGGCGTGTATACGTGCCAATTTATAACTTGGTAGGGTTATCGCGTATCGCTGCCAACTTATAATTTGGCACGGTTATCGCGCATCCATACGAAGATTTAAGTTGGCACAAAAAGCGCGTATCCCTGCCAACTTATAACTTGTCAGGGTTATCGTGGATCCCTGCCAAGGTATAAGTTGGCACGAAAAGCGCGTATCCATGCCAACTTTTAACTTGGCACGATTATCGCGGATCCATGTCAAGATATAAGTTGGCACGGATACGCACTTTTCGTGCCAACTTATATCTTCGCAGGGTTATCGCGTATCCCTGCCAAGGTATAAGTTGGCACGAAAAGCGCGTATCTCTGCCAACTTATAACTTTGCACGGTAATCGCGGATCCCTCCCAAGATATAAGTTGGCACAAAAAGCGCGTATCCCTGCCAACCTATAACTTGTCAGGGTTATCGTGAATCCCTGCCAAGGTATAAGTTGGCGCGAAAAGCGCGATTTCATGCCAACTTATAACTTGGCACGGTTATCGCGGATCCCTTCCAAGATATAAATTGGAACGGATACGCGCTTTTCGTGCCAACTTATATCTTCGCAGGGTTATCGCGTATCCCTGCCAAGGTATAAGTTGGCACGAAAAGCGCGTATCTCTGCCAACTTATAACTTTGCACGGTTATCGCGGATCAAATATAAGTTAGCACGAAAAGCGTGTATCCTTGCAAACTTATAACTTGGCAGGGTTATCGCGGATCCCTGCCTACTTATAACTTGGCACGAAAAGCGCGTATCCCTACCAACTTATAACTTTGCACGATTATCGTGGATCCCTGCCAAAATAAAAGTTGGCACGAAAAGCGCGTATCCCTACCAACTTATAACTTGGCACGGTTGTCATGAATCCCTGCCATTATATAATTTGGCACGAAAAATGCGTAACCCTGCCAACTTATCACTTGGCACGGTTATTCCGGATCCCTTCCAAAATATAAGTCTGCACGAAAAGCGTGTATCCCTGCCCTTATCGCGGATCCCTACCAAGATATATGTTGCGACGAAAAGCGCGTATCCCTGCCTACTTATAACTTTACACGGTTATCGCGATATATTTTGGCACGAAAAGCGCGTATTCCTGCCAACTTATAACTTGACATGGTTATCGCGGATCCTTGCCAAGATATAAATGGCACGAAAAGTGCGTATTCCTTCCAACTTATAACTTGGCAGGGTTATCGCGGATACCTGCCATAATAAAAGTTGACACGAAAAACGCGTATCCCTGCCAACTTACAACTTGGCACGGTTATCGCGGATCCCTACCAAGATATAAGTTGGCATGAATAGTGCGTATCCCTGCTGTTATCGCGGATCCCTGCCAAGATATAAGTTGGCACGAAAAGTGCGTATCTCTACCAACTTATAACTTTTCACGGTTATCGCAGAACCCTGCCTACTTATAACTTGGCACGAAAAATGTGTACCCTTACCAACTTATAACTTGGCATGGTTATCGCGGATCCCTGGGAAGATATAAGTTCGCACGAAAAGCGCGTATCCCTGTTAACTTATAACTTGGCACGGTTATCGCGGAGCTCTACCAAGATATAAATTGGCACGAAAAGCGCGTATCCTCGCCAACTTATAACTTGGAAGGGTTATCGCGGATCCTTGCCAAGATATAAGTTGGCACGAAAAGTGCATATCCGTGCCAACTTATAACTTGGCACGGTTATCGTGGATCCCTTCCAAGATATAAATTGGCACGAAAAGCGTGTATCCCTGCAAACTTTTAACTTGGCATGGTTTTCGCAGATCCCTGCCAAGATATAATTTGGCATGAAAGGCGCGTATCCCTGCCAACTTATAACTTGGAATGGTTTTCGCGTAACCCTGCCAATATATAATTTGGCACGAAATGCAGGTATCCCTGATAACTTATAACTTGGTAAGGTTATTGCGGATCCCTTTCAAGGTATAACTTGGCGCGAAAAGTGCGTATACATTCCAACTTATAATTTGGCATGGTTATCGCGGATCCCTGCCAAGATATAAGTTGGCACGAAAAGCGCGTATCCCTGCCAACTTATAACTTGGCACAGTTATCGCGGATCCCTGCCAAGATATAAGATGGCACGAAAAGCGCGTATCCCTACCAACTTATAACTTGCATGGTTATCGCGGATCCCTGCCAAGATATATGTTGGTACGAAAAGCGCGTATCCCGCCCAACTTATAACTTTGCATAAATCGTGGATCCTTGAAAAGATATGAGTCGGCACGAAAAAAGCGTATCCGTGCCAACTTATAACTTGGCTTGGTTATCGCGGATCCCTGCAAAGATATAAGTTGGCACGAAAAGCACGTATCCCTACTAAAATAACTGGGCACAGTTATCACAGACACCTGCCAAGGTATAACTTGGCACGAAAAGTGCGTATACGTGCCAACTTATAGCTTGGCAAGGTTATCGTGTATCCCTGCTAAGATATAAGTTGGCACGAAATGCGCGTATCTCTACCAACTTATAACTTTGTACAGTTATCGCGGATCCCTGCCTACTTATAACATGGCAAGAAAAGCGCGTGTCCCTGCCAACTTATAACTTTGCACGGTTATCGCGGATCCCAGCAAAAATATAAGTTGGAACGAAAAGCGCGTATCCCTACCAACTTATAACTTGCACGGTTATCGCGGATCCCTGCCATATTATAAGTTGGCACGAAAAATGTGTATCCCTGCCAACTTATAACTTGGCATGGTTATCGCGGATCCCTGCCAAGATATAAGTTGGCACGAAAAGCGCGTATCCCTACCAACTTATAACTTGCACGGTTATCGCGGATCCCTGCCAAGATATAAGTTGGCATGAAAAGCGCGTATACCTCCCAACTTATAACTTTGCACGGTTATCGTTGATCCTTGAAAAGATATGAGTTGGCACGAAAAAAGTGTATCCGTGCCAACTTATAACTTGGCACGGTTATCACGGATCCCTGCAAAGATATAAGTTTGCACGAAAAAAGCGTATCCCTACTAAAATAACTGGGCACAGTTATCGCAGACACCTGCCAAGGTATAACTTGGCACGAAAAGTGCGTATACGTGCCAACTTATTGCTTGGCAGGGTTATCGTGTATCCCTGCCAAGATATAAGTTGGCACGAAATGCGCGCATCTCTACCAACTTATAACTTTGTACGGTTATCGCGGATCCCTGCCTACTTATAACTTGGCAAGAAAAGCGCGTATCCCTGCCAACTTATAACTTTGCACGGTTATCGCGGATCCCAGCAAAAATATAAGTTGGCACGAAAAGCGCGTATCCTTACCAACTTATAACTTGCACGGTTATCGCGGATCCCTGCCATATTATAAGTTGGCACAAAAAATGCTTATCCCTGCCAACTTATAACTTGGCACGGTTATCGCGGATCTCTGCAAAGATATAAGTTGGCACGAAAAGCGCGTATCCCTGCAAACTATTGCAGGGTTATCGCGGATCTCTCCCAAGATATAAGTTGGCACGAAAAGCGTGTATCCGTGCCAACTTATAACTTTGCAGTGTTGTCGCGGATCCCTACCAAGATATAAGCTGGCATGAAAAGCGCGTATCCCGGCAGCTTTTAACTTGGCACGGTAATCGCGGATCCCATCCAAGAAATATATTGACACGAAAAGCGCGTGTACCTGCCAACTTATAACTTGACAGGGTTATCACGGATCCCTGTCAAGAGATAAATTGGCAGGAAAAGCGCGTATTCCTGCAAACTTATAACTTTGAACAGATATAGCGGATCCCTGCCAAGATATAAGATGGCACGAAAAGTGCGTATCTCTACCAACTTATAACTTTTCACGGTTATCGCAGATCCCTGCCTACTTATAACTTGGCATGAAAAGCACGTATCCCTGCCAACTTATAACTTGGCATGGTTATCGCGGATCTCAGCCAAGATATAAGTTAGCACGAAAAGCGCGTATCCATGCCAACTTATAACTTGGCAGGGTTATCGCAGATCCCTGCCAAGATATAATTTGGCACGAAAAGCGTGTATCCCTGCAAACTTATAACTTGGCACGGTTAACGCGGATCCCTGCCAACATATAAGTTGCAAAGAAAAGCGCGTATCCCTGCCAACTTATAACTTGGCACAGTTATCGCGGATCCCTTCCAAGATATAAGTTGGCACGAAAAGATCTTATCCCTGCCAACTTATAACTTGGCAGGGTTATCGAGGATCCCTACCAAGGTATAACTTGGCGCGAAAAGTGCGTATATGTTCCAACTTATAACTTGGCAGGGTTATCGCTTATCCCTACCAAGATTTAAGTTGGCACAAAAAGTGTGTATCTCAACCAACTTATAACTTTGTACGGTTATTCCGGATCACTGCCTACTTATAACTTGGCACGAAAAGCGCTTATCCCTGCCAACTTATAACTTTGCACGGTTATCCCAGATGCCTGCAAAGATATATGTTGGCACGAAAAGCGCGTATCCCTACCAACTTATAACTTTGCACGGTTATCGTGGATCCTTGAAAAGATATAAATGGGAACGAAAAGCGCGTATCCGTGCCAACTTATAACTTGGCACAGTTATCGCGGATCCCTGCCAAGATATAAATTTGGAAGAAAAGCACGTATCCGTGCCAACTTATAACTTGGCAGGGTTATCGTGGATCACTGCAAAGATAAGTTGGCACGAAAAGCGTGTATCCCTACAAACTTTTAGCTTGGCACGGTTATCGCAGACACCTTCAAAGGTATAACTTGGCTCGAAAAGTGTGTATACGTGCCAACTTATAACTTGGAAGGGTTATCGCGTATCCCTGCCAAGATGTATGTTGGCACGAAAAGCGCGTATCTCTACGAACTTATAACTTTGTACGATTATCGCAGATCTCTGCCAAGATATAAGTTGGAAAGAAAAGCGCGTATCTGTGCCAACTTATAACTTGGCACAGTTATCACGGATCCCTTCCAAGGTATAAGTTGGCACGAAAAGTACGTATCCCCGCCAATTTATAACTTGTCAAGGTTATTGCGGATCCCTGTCAAGGTATAACTTGGCGCGAAAAGTGCGTATACATTCCAACTTATAACTTGGCTTGGTTATCGCGGATCCCTGCCAAGATATAAGTTGGCACGAAAAGCGCGTATCCCTGCCAACTTATAACTTGGCACGGTTATCGCGGATCTCTGCCAATATATAAGTTGGCAGGAAAAGCGCGTATCCCTACCAACTTATAACTTTGCACGGTTATCGCGGATCCCTGCCAAGATATAAGTTGGCACGAACGCGTATCCCTACCAACTTATAACTTAGCACGGTTATCGTGGATCCTTGAAAAGATATGAGTTGGCACGAAAAAAGCGTATCCGTACCAACTTATAAAGTCTTCTTAACGACTTATTGTGTCTCAACACTTAGCTAATTATTACGAAGGTAATTTTCATGGCCAACATATTAAGTGCCTGAAATGCTTCTTGATTACAGCAAGCACCGGACACTGTGCCTTCGAGTAAAAATGAGACGTCATTCTTCATTCGGATCGAAAAAACATGCTCGTCATTATTCTAGATATTTAGCTTTTGAAAGTATTCAAGTTCAAAGACACTGTCGCCTGTCAGCTAAATGATCAGATATCCAAAGTGCTAGCACAAGAGGTAAAGACGCAAATATAATGGAAGCATTCAGAATTCATTCATTTGGCACGGTTATCGCGGATCCCTGCAAAGATATAAGTTGGCACGAAAAGTGCGTATCACTACTAAAATAACTTGGCACGGTTATCGCAGACACCTGCCAAGGTATAATTTGGCACGAAAAGTGCGTATACGTACCAACTTATAGCTTGGCAGGGTTATCGTGTATCCCTGCCAAGATATAAGTTGGCACGAAATGCGCGTATCTCTACCAACTTATAAATTTGTATGGTTATTGCGGATCCCTGCCTACTTATAACTTGGAAAGAAAAGCACGTATCCCTGCCAACTTATAACTTTGCACGGTTATCGCGGATCCCAGCAAAAATATAAGTTGGCACGAAAAGCGCGTATCCTTACCAACTTATAACTTACACGGTTATCGCGGATCCCTGCCATATTATTAGTTGGCACGAAAAATGCGTATCCCTGCCAACTTATAACTTGGCACGGCTATCGCGGATCTCTGCCAAGATATAAGTTGGCACGAAAAGCGCGTATCCCTGCAAACTTATAAGTTTGCAGGGTTATCGCGGATCTCTCTCAAGATATAAGTTGGCACGAAAAGCGTGTATCCGTGCCAACTTATAACTTTGCATGGTTATCACGGATCCCTGCCAAGATATAAGTTGGCAAGAAAAGCGCGTATCCCGGCAACTTATAACTTGGCACGGTTATCGCGGATCCCATCCAAGAAATATATTGACACGAAAAGCGCGTATCCCTGCCAACTTATAACTTGACAGGGTTATCACGGATCCCTACCAAGAGATAAGTTGGCACGAAAAGCGCGTATTCCTGCAAACTTATAACTTTGCACAGATATAGCGGACCCCTGCCAAGATATAAGATGGCACGAAAAGTGCGTATCTCTACCAACTTATAACTTTTCACGGTTATCGCAGATCCCTGCCTACTTATAACTTGGCATGAAAAGCGCGTATCCCTGCCAACTTATAACTTGGCATGGTTATCGTGGATCTCTGCCAAGATATAAGTTGGCACGAAAAGCACGTATCCATGCCAACTTATAACTTGGCAGGGTTATCGCGGATCCCTGCCAAGATATAATTTGGCACGAAAAGCGTGTATCCGTGCAAACTTATAACTTGGCACGGTTATCGCGGATCCCTGCCAAGATATAACTTGGCATGAAACGCGCGTATCCCTGCCAACTTATAACTTGGCACAGTTATCGCGGATCTCTTCCAAGATATAAGTTGGCATGAAAAGTGCTTATCCCTTCCAACTTATAACTTGGTAGGGTTATCGAGGATCCCTGCCAAGGTATAACTTGGCACGAAAAGTGCATATATGATCCAACTTATAACTTGGCAGGGTTATCGCTTATCCCTACCAAGATATAAGTTGGCAAAAAAAGCGCATATCTCAACCAACTTATAACTTTGTACGGTTATCCCGGATCACTGCCTACTTATAACTTGGCACAAAAAGCGCGTATCCCTGCCAACTTATAACTTTGCACGATTATCCCGGGTCCCTGCAAAGATATAAGTTGGCACGAAAAGCACGTATCCCTACCAACTTATAAATTTGCACGGTTATCGTGGATCCTTGAAAAGATATGAATGGGCACGAAAAGCGCGTATCCGTGCCAACTTATAACTTGGCACAGTTATCGCGGATCCCTGCCGAGATATAAGTTTTCACGAAAAGCGCGTATCCGTGCCAACTTATAACTTGGCATGATTATCGTGGATCACTGCAAAGATATAAGTTGGCACGAAAAGCGTGTATCCTAACCAACTTATAACTTGGCACGGTTATCGCAGACACCTGCCAAGGTATAACTTGGCTCAAAAAGTGCGTATACGTGCCAACTTATAACTTGGCAGAGTTATCGCGTATCCGTGCCAAGATATATGTTGGCACCAAAAGCGCGTATCTCTACGAACTTATAACTTTGTACGGTTATCGCGGATCCCTGCCTACTTATAACTTGGCACCAAAAGCGCGTATCCCTACCAACTTATAACTTTGCACGGTTATTGCGGATCCCTTCCAAAATATAAGTTGGCACGAAAAGCGTGTATCCCTACCAACTTATAACTTGGCATGGTTATCGCGAATCCCTGCCATAATATAAGTTGGCACGAAAAACACATACCCCTGCCAACTTATAACTTGACACGGTTATCGCGGATCCCTACAAAGATATAGGTTGGCACGAAAAGCGTGTATACCTCCCGTTATCGCGGATCCCTACTAAGATATAAGTTGGCACGAAAAGTGCGTATCCGTGTCAACTTATAATTTTGCACGGTTATCGCGATATATCTTGGTACGAAAAGTGCGTATCCCTGCCAACTTATAACTTGGGATGGTTATCGCGGATACCTGCCAAGATATAAGTTTGCACGAATAGCGCGTTTCCGTGCCAACTTATATCTTGGCACGGTTATTGCGGATCCCTGCTAAGATATAAGTTGGCATGAAAAGCGCGTATCCCTTTCAACTTATAACTTGGCACGGTTATCGCGGATCCCTGCCAAGATATAAGTTGGCACCAAAAGCGCGTATCCGTGCAACCTTATAACTTGGCACGGTTATCGCGGATCCCTGCCAAGATATAAGTTGGAAAGAAAAGCGCCTATATGTGCCAAATTATAACTAGGCACGGTTATCGAGGATCCCTGCCAAGATATAAGTTGGCACGAAAAACGCGTATCCCTGCCAACTTATAACTTGGCAAGGTTATCGCGGATCCCTACCAAGGTATAAGTTGTTACGAAAAGCGCGTATACGTGCCAACTTAAAACTTGGCAAGGTTATCGCGTATCCCTACCAAGATATAAGTTGGTCTACATTAGTCACGTTCAACTTTAAATAAATTCACATATAACATATTTAAATGTCCCTTAGGGTCGAAAATCCGTTAGGTTCATTCAAATATGGTGAACTAACAGACTTAGACCTGAGCCAAAGTCAAATGGTCCTAAATATGACATGATGCATGATTTCTAGACTAAGAGTGGGGTAATCTAGACAAGGATATGACTCCCCCAAGGGGACAAGGGGTGGGAACGTTTAGAATTGTTGGTTGTACCACGGACCAACTAGTTTCTAACCGTTCCTCCTAAAGGGTTTTTTTAGAGTGAAACGGCTGTGAGATCCACGTAACCGTTTATGGTGTGTGCAAGTGTAAAAACTTTCCAGGAGTGGAGGACGTGACAATGGAAAATAACAAAGAAAATACAATTAAGAAATTAAATAATTGACGTCAAAATCCAAAAATTCAAAAATAAACCCTAGTCCCGTAAAAAATGAAAAGACGAAAAGTTAGTATCAAAATAAAAGGCAAGAAAATAAAGCAAATAAAGAATCCCAATTTAAAGTCCGTTATGGTTTGAACCTTGATGTCCCCAGCAGAGTCGTCATTCTGTCATACCCAATCTTGGAGTCAACTCGAGGCGAGTCGGGTTTCGGATTTGACTGGGTGAACTCGTTTGAGTTTAGATATTTAAGTCGCCAACTAACATATTTTTTTAACTAGGCGTATTAGGACACCTATTTTGTTTCTAGCTAATTTTACAATTAACTCTGAAACTTAGTCTACGAACCAGAAAATCTAGGTAAGAGGTTCAAGTTAACTCAAGAGGAAGGGGTTAGGCACCTCTCTCCACCAAATGTGGTTACCAGCCGGACTTTATAATTGGAATTCTAAGTAATTAATTAATTAAACTAACAAAGCAATAGAACATTTAAGCCATGATATACAGATTTAAAGATAAGTAAATAAATATTCGTCTCGTGCCTTGCAAAACAAATAAATAAGTTAGTAAAAATTGTTAGCCAAAATTAATAAAATAAAACTCTAACCCAATTTTCGCTACAACACTACCTCTTTTTCATACGTTCGATACTGAAAAGACAAACTATCCCTTTTTTTTTTTTTATAGTAGTTCACTACTAAATTTGGAATTTTCGTTTTTTTAACAGTAACTTGAGAAAGTGCGAGCAACCACTTTTTTCTAGAAGCTGCGAACTAGCCCATTTTTCGCTACAACGCCTGCCTCTTTTTTATATGTTCGCTATTGAAAGCGTAAACTACCCCTTTTTTATAGCAGTTCACTACTAAATTTCGAATTTTCATTTTTTGAATAGTTCGCAACTTGAGAAAGTGCGAACTGCCATTTGTTTTCAAGAAACAGCAATGATGAAGGGTAAATAAGGAAACGTAAAACTAGATAGGAGCGAGACTTGTCTCGAACTCCCTACGGGGTATCCATGAAGAACTTGTTCCGTGAAACCACCGTATCGTGTCAAGATTCGCCTAACGCTAAGCAACTACCCTCGAGTCACACGAGGAACCGGCAAGTAGAATGATCGGGGAGGGGTTGATGTTAGCTCAAGCACAGTCCAGGCTCCCCAGCCTAGCTCAAGCACAGTCCAGGCGCCCCAGCCTAGCTTGAGGCGCCCCTCCTAGATGCTGAACTTATGTTGCTTTTACTATTTTACCCTACGTGGCCTATTTGATGAACCTTATTAGTAAGGGTATTTTTGGTCAATGTGCAAGCTTGAGAAACATTATAAATAGCCAAGCCTAGCCTATTTTGATTACTTAGCTTATTTTGATAAATGATGAAACTTGAGCATTGCTCTTTGATATGAATGGAACCTTGTTTTTTGGGACTTGACTTCTTCTAGCGGATCTAGTTGAACATCAGCCCCTTCCCGATCATTCTACTTGCGAGTTCCTCGTGTGACTCGAGGGTAGTTGCTTAGCGTTAGGTTTCTCAAGCTTGTACAATGACCAAAATACCCTTACTAATAAGGTTCATCAAATAGGCCACGTAGGGCAAAATAGTAAAAGCAACATAAGTTCAGCATCTTGGAGGGGCGCCTGAAGCTAGGCTGGGACGCCTGGACTGTGCTTGAGCTAGGCTGGGCGCCTGGAGCTAGGCGATGCCTAGATTGTGCTTGAGCTAGGCGGGCGCCTGGAGCTAGGTGGGGCGCCTGTGCCATTTTCCATCCATAGGCAGTGTGTCATCCAGGCGAGGCACCTGGGCTAGGCGGGGCGCCTGACTGTGCTGGACGTCCCTCTTCCTCCTTAGGCGTGGGGCCTAGAGCTGAAACCATCCGGAACAACTTCAAATTGCTTCTTTCATCGAGTCCTCTCCTCACCAAGTGTTAATACACCTCATGGACCTTCTTGGCTTGACTCCGAGTGAAGGGGTCTCTTGACAGATTGCCCGACATCAAGCGAACTAGCCCATTTTTCACTACAACACCTATATCTTTTTCATACGTTCGACACTGAAAGTGCAAACTACCCCTTTTTATAGCATTTCACTACTAAATTTCGAATTTTTATTTTTTGAATAGTTCGCAACTTAAGAAAGTGCGAACTACCATTTATTTTCAAAAAATTGCTTACAAGCCCATTTTTCGATACAACGCCTACCTCTTTTTCATATGTTCGCTACTGAAAGCACAAAATATCTCTTTTTATGACAGTTCATTACTAAATTTTGAATTTTTTTTTTGAAAAGTTCGCAACTAGAGAAAGTGGGAACTACCATTTGTTACAAGGAACTACGAACTAACCCATTTTTCACTACAACACACACCTCTTTTTCATACGTTCGAAATAAAAGCACAAACTACCCTATCTTTACAGCAGTTCACTATTAAATTTCGAATTTTTATTTTTTAAACAGTTCGCAACTTAAAAAGTGCAAACTGCCATTTTCTTTTTAAGAAACTTTGAACTACCCCATTTTTCAATGCAACACCTACCTCTTTTTCATATGTTTGCTTAGTGAAAATACAAACTACTCCCTTTTTATAGCAGTTTACTAAATTTAGAATTTTCATTTTTCGAACAGTTTGCAACTTGAGAAAGTGCGAACTACCATTTTTTACAAGGAACTATGAACTAACCCATTTTTCGATGCAACACCCACCTCTTTTTTATACGTTCGAAATAAAAACGCAAACTACCCTATCTTTAAAGCAGTTCACTATTAAATTTCGAATTTTTATTTTTTAAACAGTTCGCAACTTAAAAAGTGCGAACTGCCATTTTTTTTTAAGAAACTGCGAACTACCCCATTTTTCAATGCAACACCCTACCTCTTTTTCATATGTTCGCTTAATGAAAATACAAACTACTCTTTTTTTATAGCAGTTCACTAAATTTAGAATTTTCGTTTTTTGAACAGTTTGCAATTTGAGAAAGTGCGAACTACCATTTTTTACAAGAAACTTCAAACTAGCCCATTTTTTTATACAACGCCTACCTCTTTTTCGTATGTTCGCTACTGAAAGCTCAAACTACCCCTTTTTTATAACAGTTCACTACTAAATTTCAAATTTTCATTTTTTGAAAAGTTTGCAACTTGAGAAAGTACCAACTACCATTTTTTACAAGAAACTGCAAACTAGCCTATTTTTCGATACAACGCCTACCTGTTTTTCATATGTTCGCTACTGAATGCGCAAACTATCCCTTTTTCTATAACAGTTCACTACTCAATTTTGAATTTTTATTTTTTGAACAGTTCGCAACATGAGAAAGTGCGAACTACCATTTTTTTTCAAGAAACTACGAACTAACCCATTTATCACTACAGCACCCACCTCTTTTTCATACGTTCGACACTGAAAGTGAAAACTACTCCTTTTTATAGTAATTCACTACTAAATTATTTTTTCGATATTTGAACAGTTTGCAACTTGAGAAAGCGCGAATTACCCCTTTTTTTCAAGAAACTGCGAACTAACAAATTTTTCACTACAACACCTACATCTTTTTCATACGTTCGACACTGAAAGCGCAAACTACCCCTTTTTACAGCATTTTACTACTAAATTTCGAATTTTCGTTTTTTGAACAGTTCGCAACTTGAGAAAGTGCGAACTACCATATTTTTTCAAAAAACTACGAATTAGCCCATTTTTCGATACAACGCCTACCTCTTATTCATATGTTCGCTACTGAAAGTGTAAGCTGCCCCGTTTTTACAGCAGTTCACTAATAAATTTCGAATTTTCATTTTTTGTACAGTACACAACTTGAGAAAGTGCGAACTACCATTTTTTTTTTCAAGAAACTGTGAACTCGGCCATTTTTCGCTACAACGCGTACCTCTTTTTCATATGTCCACTATTGAAAGCGCAAACTTCCCATTTTTTTTAGCAGTTGACTGCTAAATTTGATTTTTTTTTTTTTTGTTTTTTGAACAGTTCGAAACTTGAGAAAGTGCGAATTACAATTTTTTTCAAGAAATTCGTACCAGCCCATTTTTCAATACAATGCTTATATCATTTTCATATGTTCACTACTGAAAGCGTAAAATACTCCTTTTTTTTTTATAGTAGTTCACTATTAAATTTTGAATTTTCGTTTTTTGAACAGTTCGCAACTTGAGAAAGTGTGAACTACCATTTTTTACAAGAAACTGCAAACTAGCCCATTTTTTCGATACAACACCTACCTCTTTTTCATATGTTCGCTACCGAAAGTGCAAAATTTCAAATTTTTATTTTTTGAACAGTTCGTCACTTGAGAAAGTGAGAACTACCATTTTTTTCAAGAAACTACGAACTAACCCATTTTTCACTACAACACACCTCTTTTTCATACGTTTGACACTGAATGTGCAAACTATCTCTTTTTATAGCAGTTCACTACTAGAATTTTTTTTTTTTTTTTTGAATAGTTCGCAACTTGAGAAAGTGCGAACTACTTTTTTTTTTTTTTCAGAAACTGCGAACTAACCCATTTTCCACTACAACACCTATATATTTTTCATACGTTCGATATTGAAAACGCAGACTACCCTTTTTACAACATTTCACTACTAAATTTAGAATTTTTTTCTTTTTTGAACAGTTCGCAGCTTGAAAATGTGAACTACCCTTTTTTTAAGATACTGCGAACTAACCTAGTTTTCGCTGCAACACTATCTCTTTTTCATACGTGGCGTTGTAGAAAAAAATGCACTACTTCGCAATATTTTTGAAAAAAAAAGAGTCAATTCGTGCTTTTTGTAGTGGCGAACTTCTAATACAAATCGAAATTTAGCAGTGAACTGCTACAAAAAGGGAGTAGTTTGAGCTTTCAGTAGCGAACGCTTGAAAAAGATGTAGGCGTTATGCTTAAAAATTGGCTATTTCGCAATTTCTTGAAAAAAAATGGTAGCTTGTGCTTTCTCTAGTAGCGAACGGTTCAAAGAAAGATAGTTCAAAAATTAGTAACGAACAGCTGTAAAAAGGGGATAGTTTGAGCTTTCAGTAGCGAACGTTTGAAAAAGAGGTAGGCGTTGTAGCGAGAAATTGGCTACTTCGCAATTTTTTTTGAAAAAAAAAAAAGGGTAGTTCGCATTTTCTCTAGTAGCAAACTGTTCAGAAAAAGATTGTTCAAAATTTAATCGTGAACTGCTATAAAAAGAGGGTAGTTTGCGCTTTCAATATCGAACGTTTTAAAAAATGCTTCGCGTTGTAGCGAAAAAATGGGCTAGTTCACACTTTTTCTAGTAGGGAACTGTTAAATAAAAAATAGTTCGAAATTTAGTAGTGAACTGCTATAAAAAGTGGGTAGTTTGAGGTTTCAGTAGCAAAATTTTGAAAAAGAAGTAGGCATTGTAGCGAAAAATGGGCTAGTTCCCAATTTCATGAAAAAAAAAGTAATTCGCGCTTTCTGTAGTAGTGAACTGTTAAAAAAAATACTTCGAAATTTAGTAGTTAATTGCTAAAAAAAATGGGTAATTTGACCTTTCAATCGCGAATGTTTTATAAAGAGGTAGGCGTCGTAATAAAAAATACACTAATTCGTTGTTTCTTTGAGAAAAGGATAGTTTGTGCTTTTTCTAGTTGCGAACAGCTAAAAAAAATCAAAATTTGGTAGTGAACTGCTACAAAAAGGGGTAGTTTGAGCTTTTAGTAGCGAATATTTGAAAAAGATGTAGGCGTTATAGTGAAAAATTTGCTAGTTCGCAATTTCTTAGAAAAATTTTGTAATGGAATCACTGTTATGAGCCTCTTTAGTTGAAAGATTTCATTCTAGGTGTGAAGAATGAATTTGATCAATCTTGTATTCTTATTACAGTAGTGATATTACTACAGTAGCTATTAAGTTTTCTCTTCGAACACGTACCTGCATCTCCAGAGAGGCTGATAGCAAGAATCAGCTTTCATTATTCCATCAGCGGAGTGATACTGCAATTTTCTTGTTAGCTTAGAAGAGAAGATCCCAGTAGCCTCAGTATTAAAAGAAAATGGAGGAGAGACTTTCAAGGTGTTTCTAGAATTTCACAAAAGTATTCTGATTATGCAAAATTGCAGAAAATTCAGTTATAACTTTCAGTTGAGGGAACAATAATACCCCAAATGAACCTCAACAATCAGAAGATGGACTTAAAAAGAACATCAAGGATGTCAAGAAAAAGCCTATTTTCAATTGGACACGACACCATCAGATAACTGAGAGGTGAACAATATTAAATGCTGTCCAGCAGATTGGCTAACTATCAAGAGACAAGAATAATAAGGGATACATTAAAAATAAATTAGCTTCAATTTTCTCTAGAAGTACATAGGATTCCTGTTTGCAATATTTCATTGGCAATCATCTACATGATAGGCATTCTTGTTGAAGGCTCAAGCCTTGGCAACTACACGATGCACAGCAGCTTTTTAATATCCCTCTACAACAAAATCATGAAGCATAAGAATCACTACATAATTTATGATATACACAAACCTACAAGGAAGATCATCAAGTATTTCAAGCAGCTAATTACCTCAATTGTCAGCGGAGATGTGGTAGGATAATAACGATCAACTGCATGCCCGTTCTTATCAACCAGGAACTTAGCGAAATTCCACTGAATATCATCCCCAATTATTCCCCACTGCCCTGATTTCAAGAACTTATAGAGAGGAGATGTGTTTTCGCCATTCACATCAATCTAATTCAAGAAAGATAGATATTTGAGAATAAAAACAAGACCCCATCGAAATAGCAAATAATGATCCCTCAACCATGATTTCTACGGGAACAGGTTATTTCAGAATGTAATATTGTCCATTTGACACTGCAACTATAATGTTTATAGCTGAGAGAAGATGCGCACGAATTTAAATCTCTGAGTGATGGATAAAGGCAACTTTTCTATTTTCTCAAAATATTCTACCAAGACATTAAACATTTTGAAAACACCAACACACATAAACAAGGAGAGAAGGTCTGTTTAAAAGATGAGACGCATTAACAAGCAAATCACCAATCAGTAGATAAAATAAAAACAACTGACTCCTGTGCTTTCTTTTACCTTGTCAAAGATAGGGAACTCTGACTTGAAACGAGTACAAACGAAGTCTAAGATTTGATCATTGCTCCCTGGTTCTTCCTCACCAAATTGATTGCAAGGAAATGCTAAAATTTGCAGGCCTAAATTTAAATACACAAAGAACATGAGTTTCAAAATCTAAATGGAGAAGAAATTAACAAAGAAATAAAGGCAGATTAACTGATGTTCAACCCATAATTATTGAACTGTAAGCTTTAACTGCAGATATCAAATGTTCCATTTTTTTTTCAAAACTACCCTTTTTGTTCTTCCTATTTGGCAGGATTCAGCCTCTATTTAGGAGGAATCATCCAGGAAGGGATATATGAAAGTCGCGAAATAACCAAAAAGAGTAAAATGGTCACTTAACTGAAGACACATACCTTGATCTTTGTACTTCTCATATAATTGGTTAAGTCCTGTGTAGTTCGAGTTCGTCATCCCGCTGTTGACAACCAAACAGATATGGTAGGAAGTTCATTCAGACAGACATTACTTGAAGCATCGAATGCGTAAAACATATAATAGAGAAGAAAACAAGTTCATGAAATCTTGACACTCTTCTGGATAGAGGTTATTTCATCCCCCGGACTTCAACTGGTATCAGAGATATCCAAGAAGGAAATCACACATAAAACTAAAAATATAATGCTGAGTGGAAATTAAATGATTCTACCACTTGGAAGCAACATTCACGATAAGCAGAACTTTTCCTTTGTAGATACTAAGATCTACATCATTTCCCATTGCATCCTGCAAGCAAAAGAAACAGTGTACTTAGAAGAGGGAAAAAGGTACAAGTAAATGAAACATGTTACTCCAGTTACTTGTATTCATGGTGTTTAACTTTAGCAGAATCAACCAAGTTTCAATCTTTTTATAATGTGTTTTCTCAGTTTTTATAGGGCACGGGGTTATTATGTAGCATGGGTAAGGGGTAATGCCCTGAGGCATAGAAAGATCCTGGCACTATCCTATTAGTATCATTTATCCTGATCGTTTATATTTTTTCACTCAAGCTATAACAGCTCTCCATTCTTTAACCTAAAAACCTTCATTGCGTATTGCTTTCTCTCTTCTTTCAGGCCTTCAGGGTGCTTTCTAATCATTCTAAACCGGAGCTCCGTTAGCATCACCAGTATCCGTGTCTATCTCCCCTTCACTAATGCACATTTTCTAAAGTTTAAATCTATTCCATTTGTGTTCAAATGAATTTTAAATAGTTTGATTGTTAATAGAAGGCTAGCAGCTTGTATATGTATATCATCTCACTGCCTCTTTTAGTTCTGTTGAGTAGTTGAAGGTAAGTAATCACTTCAGGTCCTTTAAGATCGAAAGGGGAGCTATAAATGGGCAAACCGGTAGACATTCAGTAATAATGAAAGCTTATCGGTAGATAGTAAATCAGTCATAAGAGATTGGACTAATTGCATAGGAATATATTTATGAACAAAGAGGAACTCTATCCAACTTCTATCTCTCTGAACCATCTAGCACGTAAAACGTCCATTGGTCCGAAAGCTGTTACTCCAATAGTTATACATTTACTAGTTAGAAAACACGAAAGTTGACAAAGGGAAACATGTGCCTTCTTATATTATATGGACAGAGAGTTAAGATAATCGTATCTTGATAAAGATTGAGCCTCATGTGAAGGAGTGTCTATAGACTATATTCCGCTGGTTTCAACCATAATGGTTAATTACCATACACTAAATCTTCACCTCTAAAGTCTCTAGTTCAGTTCTTCCAAGTTCAATGTGCCATAATATTTGTCATAACCTAGAACTCTCAAAAGCCGGACCGTTTCGAAACTTGGATAAAGTGCCTACCACCACTTAAATAACAAGCTTTTGTCTACTCGAATACAAGGTGAATATCATACTTACATCCACTATTTCCCTCTAAACTAATGAAAAATATAAATATATGCAACCAAATAGATAAGAAATTCCTTTCCTAGATGCATATTCTATTGTAATATTTCTCCTTTTAAAAAAATTATTGGAGATTAATTGAAATACCTGAGCTGAATTCTTAATATTCATTTCTTTAAAAATAAATGGAAATTTATATTCTACAGTTGATAAAAGGGATCAACATAATTGTGGGTTTAGAAAAAAGATTAAGCTAACCTTTACAGTGAAGTCATAGACAGATTCTGGGTTTTTCTTTGATTGACTGGCCATGGAATTTGACTTCAATTGACAACCTCAAAACAGGAAAAACACTAACCTAGGCATTGACTCGTGTGTTAAGGAGATGTACATGGTTAAACTAATTTATTTTAAATGAAGAACAAAAGGAGTGTCGTCATTATGATAATTTTCAAACAAACGCATATTAGTAGTGGGACAATTTACTTTTTAACATTTTATTCGAGTAAATTGTAATGTTTCCTCGTTTCATGATACACAATAAACTAGCCATATGAAGAATTAACTTACAATATTGTCTAAAAAAAAAAAAAAAATTATGCGGTAGGATTATTATAGAAAAGACAAAGTAAATGGTAATATGAGAACATTAAGGACAAAAAAAAAAAAAAAGAAATGTTAATGAATTGATCATACCATCTCGGTTGTTATATAAAATAATACTTTTCATTGTTATGTAAGATGGATTAACGATACGATACTATATAATTTTAAAGTAACAATCAAAATAAATATTATTTAATAGTAACAATAAAAGATCATATTGATTATTATCAAAGAAAGGCAGGATTAACCGAGGTTGTTCAAACCGGCATATGCCAACTAAACAGCATTCTCGTAGCAATTGAGATTATGGATTTTCAGTTTATGAAGGGTAGTATGGGCACCGTTTGATTGAACACGCTGCCAATCAAATTTTACCTCTTACCAGTAATAAGGTTGCATTGGCTAAAAGATCCCTGCAACGAAGGAAAACAAGAGAATAACGCTCAAGTCTTAAAAATTGGGTGTATAACCCTTTAATTCCTTAATGACCATTTAATATTAATGATCTTACCCAAGTTCTCAAGTCTTAAACCCCCAGCCCCCAAGTTACAAAAATTACACTTTGGTCTACTATATAAACAATTACTATTATTTTCCTAAAATAGCAAAAAAATAATTAAATCTTCCCACCAAAACCCCTAGGCTCCATTTACCTTCTTCTTCCCTCCAGGCTTTCCCGCCCAGAACCACGCGTGCCTTCAATGGTTGTTTGAGCTTCGTTTTTTGCTCCATTTCACTCATCAAGAACTGTGTCGTCTCGATCTATAACTGTTTTCTCTTTTGGAACCCGTTTTTCTGAAAATTTCTTGTTGCGACTGTAACGTCTCGATGCAAGTAATGTGGATGGAAATCTGAGGTGAATTGGATTGGGCTTACGTCTTTGCACATACATCCTTTCATTTCTTCAGCTGGTAAGAAGTTCAAGTTGTTTTTTATTTGTTCGCCATTGTTGCAGAACTACTGCATTATTTCATCGACCATCGACCATATTTGGTTGATCATCGACTTCATTGAAGTAGATGGGGGTTTCGTAGTAGTAGGTGCTGAATTTACTGGTGAATGGGTTGAGACCTCATATTGGCAATCTAAGACAAAGATAACAATACCTATTGCATTAAATTTGGAATGTACCTACGATCAGTTAATTGACCAATTAATCGATCGCAGCAACTTAACGTGCCATCGCAGTGAGGTTTCAATTAGCTATGTTTTTAGTGCTGCTCCTACGAGGGATAAAGTGGCTCCTTCTTTTTATAAGAAATGACAATGATTTGAATATCTATATGCTCGATGTTGGAAATAATGGTAGCAGACCTATTTTAAATATATTTGTGCCGAGAGCTCTCAAGCAGGCTCAAATGCTGCCACTAATTCTGCACGACCACCACTATTCAATGAGAGTACGGGTGATTATGGCAATGATGCTGGAGTTGGTGATACTGCTGGTGATATGGATAGTGAGGAAGAAAATTCTATTGAAGATCCAGAGGTTGGAGATCCCGATGTAAATGGGAGCAACTGTGTTGCCGAATTTGCTTCCACTTAAGGCAGCAACTTGGGTGATGTGGTTGATGATTGCACAGGTTTTCATAGTGGGAAAACCTTCGATACCAAGAAGAGCCTGGTTGTGGCTTTGAAGATGGGTTCAATGAAGAAGCCATTCACATTCAAAACAAAGAAGAGTACTAAATCCATGTATGTCATGGCGCGTGTAGAAGCGCACTGCAGGTGGATGGTGCACGCTATGAAGTATATTAATTCCAACAGGTTTGTGATCACCAAATACTTTAAAGAGCACAAATGTGGGGTGCAACATCTACCAAGCCATCATCCACATGCTTCAGCGGATGTCATCGGAGAATATTTCAAGAACAGGTTTATTGAAGGCAAAGGGTTGATGACAAAAGATATCAAGAGTGCTTTGGATCAACAACTGAATAGAAAGGTAAATTATTGGATGTGCTGGAAAGGAAGCGAAACTGCAAAGGCTTTAGTCAGGGGCAGTCCGGAGCATGGTTACGCAGTTTTAGATGCGTACAGTTTTGTGTTGGAAAGCCTAAATCCTGGAAGCAAGACTGGGTTAAGGGTTGATGAACATGGGAGGTTCAAGTATTTTTTTGTAGCTTACGGAGCTTGGGTTAGAGGGTTTACATATATGAGGAAGGTGATATCAGTCGATGGGACACATTAATCGTCCCCCTACGGCGGTGTTTTGTTGACGGCTGTCGGGCAAGACATGGAGAACAACATTTATCCATTGGCTTTTTGTGTGGTAGACAAGGAGTAAAATAGCTCATGGCAATTCTTCTTTGAACAGCTGGCTCACGTAGTCCTCAATACACCAGACCTGTGCATAATTTCTGATCGCGCCAAGGCCATAGCAAATGGGAATTAGAAGGGTGTATACCTTAGCATCTCATGGTTGTTGCACCAAGCACCTAGCTGAAAACATGCGCGTAAGGTTCAAGTGTGGATCATTTTTGACAGATTATTATACCGCTGCAAAGGCATACCATTTTGAAGTGTTCAACGATGCTTTTAACCAGCTCGCGTCAAAATGCCCTGCTGCAGCTGCTTGTCTTAATGATGAAGTAGGCTTTCATAGGTGGACGAGAGCATTTTTTCCAGGAAACATGTACGATGTAATGACCACAAACCTTTTCGAGTCCCTCAACGCAATGTTCAAGGACGAGAGAGAATACCCCATCCTGGGACTGTACAATGCTATTACTCGCAGGTTTACTGACAAGTTCAATGAGAGGCGTGAGGAGATGAAGAAACACAACACCATTTTGGTGCCCAGTGCTGAAACAAAATTAAATCAGAATATGCTTGAAGGAAACAAATTGGTTGCTTATCATGCAGGCGGGAACATGGAAGTACTGAAGTACACTGTGGTTGGAGATGGCCTATCCCACACTATTAATCTTCATTTCAGAACGTGTACATGCCGGGAGTTTGACCTGGACAAGATACCATGCAAGCATGCGTTTGCAGTTTTAAGAATAAGGTATGGAGATGAATATGGTGATAGCGCGTACCATTACACTTGTCCATTCTATAGGCTTCAAACTTATATGTGTGCGTATGAAGAATCCAATGCCACCAGAGCAAGAGTGGATGGTTCCTCCAGAGGTAGTTCATAGAAGAATTCTTCCGCCGATGGTCGATCCCAAAAAGGGTAGAAGGAGAATTAATCGTTTTTCCTCAGTTGGTGAAATATTTTTCTCAAGGAAGAGGCAAAATAGATGTTCAAACTGCAGGAAAAGTGGCCAAAAGAGGACAACCTGCCCTGCTTTGGTACAAGGTTGATAATCAACCTTGCAATTTTGATTTAGTGTATTAGCTTAAGTTGTAATAATTTGGTGTGTTTTAGTAGTGTTAGATGTGGTTGTCTTAATTTGGTACTGTGTTATTCGTTGGAACAATTTGAACTGATTATAATAGTTCCGTTAATGTATTTTATTTCTATTTTAAGTGTCTTTTATAAAAATGACATTTTTTATTTCACCAAATGCTGGACATGTTTACAGTCAGTTGAGTATTTACATTTTCGATCAATAGACACTAAATGGGTTGATTATGGAAAAAAATAATGTAGATTAATTGACCCAATGCAGTTGATAAAGTAATTAAACTCATTTAATACAGGTGTGCGCCCCATCATTGAAAGCAGCCGGAATTGGGTTAAACGAAGTGGCTGTTCATAATTGCCACTGGAAATGATGAGACCTTTTTTGGGAACACCAAAGGTTGCATGGACTTGGAGCCTATAAATAGAGGCATCAGATCCAATAATCTATAACACAACTCAAGAATCCAATAATCTACAACACAACTCAAGAATCACTCTCAGATTATAATGGCAAGAGCTCTAGGCGTTGCAAGTAGATGTGGAAGTGCCACCAAAAACAACAACAACAACAACAACAACAACAACAACAACAATGGAAATGGAGGAATTCTCACTCTCAGGAACAACGACCCAATGGTGCTGCTGATTCGTGCTGACATAGATAGGCTTATCCGCCTCCTGTCTGATGATCATAGGAGGCAGAAGATGAACATCTGTCGTACTGCTAGGATGTTGAGGGTGCTCATGGAACGGACAGGGGAGGATCTGGACAACTACATCACCCCTCCCCCTCCCCTCGTAATAATTAGTGTTTTTTTTTTAATTTTAACATATAAAAAAGAAAAGAGTTTTCATTATGATTGCTCTTTTCTTTTAAATTATTATAATTGAAAAGCCCCCTGGGCATTATTATTAATATGATAACTGGTTGTTCCTTTAATTTCTCGTTCAATTTTCTGCTCCTCTTTTTTTTATATATATTCTTGATGAACTGTCCATACTCTATTTTGGTGTATAATCAACCAACACCAAGTAGATAAATGGATAGATAGGTTATCAAAAATAGAAATAATCAGAAAATGAGTAAAAATAAAAATAAATAGAAAAAGATAAAAGTAAAATAATAAATAACGATAATATTTAATTAATAGAAAAAGTGAATTTTACTAGAAAAGGTAAATAAAAAAATATTAAATAATAAGAAAAATATTTAAGTAAGGGGAGAATTTTCTGAAAAAAGGAAACATATCAGAAAAGTCGGGACTTGACTGGATAGAGATAATTGACTATTAACCAAATCAACCAATTGACGCGTTGATTATCAACCTTGCTCAATTTCACATTAAATCAGTTATAAACTAATATAAGGATCCCAAATAAGGTCCAAAAAAGGCAAGACTTGACTGCACATAAGTTCTTAATCGACTATTAACCAACTCAACCACGAAAGGGTTGATTATCGACCTAGTGTAATTTCACGTAAAATCAAAAAAACATGACTAATGTGTGTTGTTACACCTCATATATTAGTATATCGTACCCATTTGAGTATTATACCTACATTGATACATTAAAATAATATATTGATGCCTAAAAGGTTAAAACTCATGTATATATAAGCCTACTATGTCTATTCTTGTTAAGTAATGTCTTAGTGTTACGACTAATGTGTGTTGTTACACCTCATATGTTGGTATATTGAACACATTTAAGTATTATAGCTCACATTGATACATTAAAACAGCATATTGATGCCTAAAAGGGTAAAACTCATGTATATAAGCCTACTATGTCTATTCTTGTTAAGAAATGCCTTAGTGTTACGACTCATATTTCTTGTTACACCATGAATGATGGTATCATGTGCCCATCTAATGTTATTTCCCACTTTAATACATTATAACTCATCTATACATAAGCCTATTACGTCAATTCTTGTTAAGCAATGCCTAGTATTTCGACTCATATATCTTGTTACACCATGAATGTAGGGATAAATACTACATAACTTAAGTATAAGCATGTATTAAGTCAGTGCAATCCATTTATAACATCATTTATACACTTTTCAATGAATAATTATAGTATTACTTTTTTTGGATTCGACAAAAATTCCATATGTTATTTTTTAAGAGATAAAGTTGATTATCGACTACTATTTGTCCATTATAGCTAACCCTAACCCTAAACCCTAACCTCAAACCCCAAACTCAAACACTTAACACGTCACGCCCCAAGACACGTGGCTTAGACGAAAGTCAAAAAAAATTAAGCGGCAAAGCAACCCTAATTTTCCGCCTCCCTTAAACATAAATTTTAATATTTTAACACAACCCCACAAATATATAAAAATTGATTTAACCCCAAAACCCACAATTAAATTTTCTATTTTACAAATCAAACCTAACCCACCCCTAAACAGTCCTCATCTTCTATTCTTCAAAATCTTCGCTTCCACCCGCATACAAATCAAACAAGTCCAATAACATCATGAATCAAGGTTCAACGAGCTCCAACGTAACAGAGGAACCCGATGTCTCTCTTTGTGGCCAATACACGAAGTTGAGGACCTCCGTACTGTGACAAACACTGGCTGCAAATTCTAGAGTTGTAAAACTCCAAAAGTGTGTTATTCATACATTATAGTTCTATGTTTGTTTTTGATTAATTGTTAATGTGCTGATTTTTTCTTGGGTTTTGTTAAATAATGCAGCTAAATGGTGGGTGCGACTATTTTAGGTGGTTTGATGGACCACTACCTGAAGCAGCATCAAGGGTGATTGGAAGCTTAGTTAGAAAGCTAAAAACAGAAGACAATTGTCTTCTAGTGAGAGAACTGTTGAGTGAATGTGAAGAGCAAAAGAATTTTCTGAAAATCACGCTGAGGGAAGCTGAAATAAAGCTGAAAGAAGCTGAAATGAAGAGGGAAGAAGCTGAAATGAAGATTGATCGACTGAAGAAGTTGATTAAGTCAATGGTTGCTGGTTGTGTCATCTGCACCTTTACTGAAGAAGTTGATTAAGTCAATGGTTGCTGGTTGTGTCATCTGCACCTTTATTAAATGGATCTCCTCTTAGTTCGCTATATATATTATGTAAATATTGGTGTTTTAGACATCTCAGTTGGTCTATTATAATATTTAGACACTGTATAAATTTTGTAATCAACCTGGATATGTGTATTACTTTGACACAGTGCAAATTTTATAATCTACCCAGAGATGTGTAGTATTTTGACACACTAATGTGTTCGTATGGCTGTTTTTGTTATAAAAGCTTCGATATTGTTTAAGTTGCAAGCACATTAGTACAAACATGTTATCAGTTGCAAACCAAAATTGAAACATTGAACAATGAATGAAATGAGCTCCTAACAAGTTGCATTAATAAACCAACACTTAATATCCAAAAACTAACTAAAAAACAAGGTCAGCAACCATACACTTGTCCATGACTAATAATATTTCCAAAAATATCAAGTTCAAAGTTAACTGTCAACTACTGTCATCAATAAACCTAAACCAAGCAACTACTATCATCAACTACTGTCATTAACAACCAATTCAACTGTCAACCTATACAAAACCAAGCATTAATACTGTCAAATATTATCTGCTCCACTATTCTCTGAAGCAAATTGATCATTCAGACTCACAAGCACTTGATTCACAAACACATCAGCTTCATCCACCTGCACTGCTGCTTGTGTCTCTCGATTCTCTTCAACAATCACATTCTTTACAACCTCTTCACTCTCTACTCTGTTATCCCCACCTTCATCTCCAGTATCATCCCTTTCATTCATCTCTGCAACTTCTCCATCAATTGGAGCTTCATCAGCAACCCTTTCTTGCATCTCTGCATCTTCTCCATCAACTGGAGCATTATTTTTTACTTCTTCCTCAACATCAACATCTTTCTCATTCACCTCTCTAGTCATCTCTTTATCTTCTCCATCAACTGGAGCATCGATTTTCTCTTCTTCTTCAGCTGCAACATCTTTCTCCATTCACCTCTCCAGTCATCTCTTCATCTGCTCCATCAACTTGAGCATCATTTTTCTCTTCTTCCTCAGCTACAGCATCTCTACCATTCAACTCTCCAGTCATCTCTTTATCTGTTCCATCAACTTGAGCATCATTCTTCTCTTCCTCTTCCACTTCAACATGCACTACAAGTAAATAGAAATACTTTGATACAGACAAAATAAATCAAAATAATAGTAACTAAGTTACATACCTTTCTTTTTTCTCTTCAAATCTTCCTCAGCTTGAACAGCTTCCTCTTCATCAACTTCCTCGACTTGGTTTTGTTTTTGTCCTCCTCTCTTTTTCCTCTTTCATCAACTTTAAAATCTCTTCATTCACTACCAGCATTCTTTTCAGCACACCTTCAACATGGCTACAATGCCTGCAAGTTCCCCTCTTACCACCATCACCACCATCACCACCATCATCCTGGTTCTCCATTGTTTTCTCATCATCGTACTCCTCTACAACGTACCTTATGCATGTGACCCCCTCCAGCTGACCCCTTATCTTGTCCAGTGCAACATCCTTGACCACATCAGCATGAGGAGACACAAATCTTTTGCAGCCCTACACTTCTTGCATTGACGGGGTCAAGAAGGGTGAAAAACCTGCCATTTTACATACATTAAAAGAATTAAATAACCAAACGTCATCATTAAATGATAAAATAGTTAACGAAATGAAATTGACACATATACCTGTGTAGCTCCTTGTTGGGATGCATGAACATCTCCGACATGTTTTCTTGTTTGGTGCCACCTCAAAATCTTTGGGATTGGCAGTAGAGACTTTCCAGTTTTGCCAGTTGTACGACCAACTAAGGGGACTGCCTCATATATCCATGTCTGTCATGAATGCCGCAGTCACAATATATAAGTTATAACATAATCATACTTGAGAAAACTGGATAATAATATAACAATACTTACAAGGAAGGCCTAGGGAAATCCAAACAGGGCATAACCAGCAACTTCTCCCTATGCATACTGTCGATAGGCTTTTTGCTAAATCAACTTTGTTGTAGAGGTATTCAATTGTCAAGTCATAGCACAACTTACCCCAAAGGTACTTGCTGAAGAAGTCCAGGTCATCCACACACTGAATCCACCACTTCTTAACTTTCTTTGTTTTGTCCTAAGCCATCAATACTATGTGCAAGAACCACAGCAAAGCCAGCTTCAGCTTCTCTTGCTTTGAAAATTTTGGCTGTTCCATCAAATACAACAAATTTTCAGCCCTTACATCCCCACATTCACACACCTTCTCAAAAAAGCCTTCCCCCTCTGCCAAGTACTTGGCCTTTCACTTTGATATTTGGCTCTTGACAACAATTCAAGCCAGTTATCAAATAAAATTCCCTCAAGCCAAAACAAATTGGCTTCCCATCCAGCAAGAACAACATTTCGTGCCTTTTTTTGGAATGCCTTATAGTCCTCAAAAGCACTGAATGCACCAATTGACCGTTGAAGGTCCAATTCTCATAAATCCTAAGGAAATCACCAAAAACTGATTTCCCAAACATCATCTCAATCCCCAATTTTGTCAACATTTTCTTGAAGTCATAAAACTTGTTCATGCCAATCACCTTCTTTGGTATACTCATTCTATCAAGAGGATGCACATCCTCTTCATCATCTTCATCCTCCCTTTTCTATTCTTCCTCCTTTTTTTCTTCTCAGCAGCAGAATCATCCTCGTCATCCCTTTCATCAACTCCATCAGCCCCTTCCTGTGCATGTATACCAGCATTTTCCCCCTCCTCTTCATGTTCCCTTCTCTCCTTTCTTGCACTCTTCGTGCCTACCTCCCCAGACTCATCATCATCATCATCAATATCAACAACAATAGTCTTTCTTTTTTTGTTTTCTTGCAGCAGAAGCAACACCAACACCAACATCAGCCTCAGACTCATCTCCAAAGGCATCGATTTGATCAAACGCATCCGCAGATGCTCGTTTTGAACCCAGGAACTCTGAGTTGTCACCCACCTCTGTCTGACCTCCACCAACATCTTTATCGATAGTCGTCTCATAACTATCATCATGTTTCTACACCCTTCTTCTTTTACTTTAGACAAATTCTTTGGGGATGTTTGCAGACACCCAAGCCTTTTGTGCTGATTTACGCAGGGACTACCGACGTATACGTATATTTTTTTCCTGAGCTCTCTTGTTTTCTTCATTTTCCGCTCCACACTCATCCCAAGTTCGTGGACCTCTTCCCTTCGGAACGGTGTGCTTTACCCTAGGCATTTAAACACCTACTATTGTACTTGGTGCACCTTCAACAGACACTAGAGGGGGGTGAATAGTGTCTTCCGATTTTCGCCTTCTGAAGAACCTTGCTCGTGCCCGCAAGAACCTGGTTCTTGACTGGTTTTCCCTAAAGACCGTGCTAACAACAATAATGCAGAAATAAACTTGCATAGGGATTTTTACGTGGAAAACTCCTTGCTCAAGGGAGAAAAACCACGACCCACATTCTGGGATTTTGAACACTCTTTCACTAACACAACGAGCAAGTTTTAGGTTACAAACTCTATAACCAAGGGACTAAACTCTAGTACCTAACACTGCCTACAATCAACTCAATTGTAGCAAATACACCTAGGAAACTCCTAAGTAAAAGACTGTCTACGATCCACGTCCGTAGAACTCTTTTAAGCTAACTCTAGCCTAAAAACACTAAAATTTCTCCAAATAAAATACCTAAACAATGCTTCTTAAATAAGCGTAATAGGTTACAATTCAAGGCCCTAATATATATGAACTAGACCAAGACAGAAACTCAATACAGCTTGATGAAGAACCACTTGTCAGTCAGTTCCTTCTGCACGTTCTTGCTGGACTGGTATTATTATGCCTGATGAAGAACCTCTCGTCCAGTTAATTCCTTCTGCGCGTTCTCTTCAGAATTATCAACCTTTTGAGCTCTCAATCTCTCTCTATATGGCTAAAGAGATAGTATTTCGTGCATATCTCTTGAAGTCTTCATAATGATGTTTATATAGCGTGCATAAGACTTCTTGATGGACAAGGAAAAGAATTATTCTCCAATTATGACTCAATAAACACTTTCCTTATACACTTTTACCTCCAACACACTTTTTTCATTCCTTGACTCTTTGAAAATATTCCCCATGTTATAATCTACGCACCTTCTAAAGACACTAGAAGGGGGGGTTGAATAGTATCTACCGATTTTCGTTACAAGAACCTGGTTCTTCTGACGTAGAACCTAGTTCTTACCTTAGCTCTTATACTACTTCAAACACTGCAACTCACCACAACACACATACAGAAGACACAAGGATTTTACGTGGAAAACTCCTTGCTCAAGGGAGAAAAACCACGACCCACACTCTGGGATTTTAGAACTGAATCCACTAGCACAAGAGCAAAGTTTCTGATTACAAACTCTGTAACCAAGGGGCTACACTCTAGACCCTAATCACTACTCAAAGCTAAACTCTAGCTTTCCAGTAATTACACAAGAGTTCACCTAATACATACGCTTTTGTAATAAGCCAATAGGTAAAACTATGAATGCTCAGACGACGACAACTTACAACTCGATGAACCTAGACAGAATATCTAGACTCAATACACTGCATGCACTCCAGTCGTCTTCTCCAGTTTACTTACGTAGAAAGATGCTAGATCGCATTTGTATGCTCTCAACTCTCCGTTTGTGAATCACTAATTTACGGCTGTCACCACTACTTGTATTTAAAGGGGTCTTGAAATCCTAGTTGAGTTCTACAAGGAATCCTTTTAATCATGGTAAGTCAGGATTCCTAGTAACTCTTTTCCTTGTTGAAGTCCAACTCCTTTTCACACTTCGAAGACACAGCCTGGGCACTGCCTCTTTTAGTCTGAGTAGGATGCATATTCATTCACGCGCCACTACTCCAAGTTCCGCAGGGATTTGCAACCCGTAATTCTTTTCGATCAAGCGTGCCCTTCATTTCAAGGACTAGGTTCTTCGTGGGAACCTTTAAGTCCTTTCCGTTTGTCATACTTCAAAACCAGCTCTCAACAAATTCCCCCTTCTTGATGATGACAAACAAATGTTGCCCAAGAATCTGAACAGACATAAACCAGAAGCACAAAAACAAAAAGTAACAAGTTTAAGAAAAAACAGATGAATTAGGTCACAAACACCCAAACATTTCCTTCTTCCCCCTTTTGGCATCATCGAAAAGATTCAAATACCTGCATGAACCTGTCAAAACTGTCTAGTCTAAAGCAAAAATAAGGGCCCAATCAAGAACCAATTACTTAAGTAGGAAACAGTCATAAGCATAAGAAAATTAAAACCATCATCCAGGTTGTAATATCAACACAACCCCATTAATAAGTACACAACTGAAAAAACAAATTGTCTTAAGCAACCATCACATGCAACAGGACAGAATGGGAAGGAATAGACAACAGGTAGAAAGAGGGGGACATGACACGAGGACTCAAAGCTGAATGTTGAAGTGTTTGACAAGCGCCTCAAGTTGCTTCGTATTCTTGGCCCTTTCCATCACTAACTCGGTCTCATACTTGTGGCAGTCTATCTTCAAATGATCAATTTCTTGATCCTTCGACTTCAGCTGTCTGTGGAGCTCTGCATTTTCTGTATTAACCTCAAGGACATGAGTCTCCAGCTCCTTCACAGCATCAATGGCCTCTTCAGGTCCATAGTCCTCACTTTCCTCTGCTAGCTCTTGCTTGGCCTGCATTGGTCTCTTAGAAGCTCTGTTTTCCTTGAAGAAGTCACAATTATTAAGCACATTGTGCCCAAACATTTGATGAATTGTCGGCTTTTTCCCAGCTTCCAGGGGAACCCCAAAGTGTTCAAGTACTTGCTGGAGGAATGTAGGAATGCACAAGGGAATGTGGCTTCTGATCTGTATCAGCAATCCTCTTTATATATCTGATTATCAGCCCAGGCAAATTGATCTTTACCCCCCTATCCAGCAAGTCCATGTATGTCAGGTCCAAAGCACTAACTTCACAGTTCCTCTCTCCTATAGGCAGAAGGAACCTGTGCACAAACTCAAACCGCAACTGGTGTGCAGGTTCCATCTCCTTCTTATCTACCTTCCTCTCTTTCCTTAGCTTGGGTTTTCCTGAGAACTTCTTGACAACATCCAGAGGAGTGACTCCATCAGTCCTCTTTGGCCATTTCAATTTTATATACCTGCAATAACCTTCAGCAGGTATGTCAAGAATCACTCCAAGCTCAGGTCTCCCAAACTCTATCTCTATTCCCCTCACTGTGGTGAACACTCTCCTAGCATTAACTCTGCAATTGGTGTAGAACTCTCTGATCTCATCAACATATAACTTTCTTTCTTTGTTGGCAAACAAACCCAACCAGCCCTGGTTAGAAATCATTCTCAGTAATGACTTCATGTGAAATTCCTTCTCATCATGCAAGATGCTGCCAGGCAACACCTGATGCTTAGAGAAGAAAGCCACCCTGTCAGCTTCTTCCTCACTACTTCTCCTTCTTTTTCTGTTCGCAGCTTCACTATCTGTATCAGAGTCACTTGGCTCTGCATAACTTCCAGCATCATCACTCTCTTCCTGTACTTCCTCAGCTCTCCTTTCTTTTTCTTCCCTCTTCTTTGCCTCTCTATCTCTGACATTTGTCACTGTTCTCTCCAATTTACCAACCTTCTCCAGCTGTTGCTTCAGTGCAGACCTGGTGCCAACCCTCCTGGCAATAGGCTCATCAACAGTCTTGTCATCACTTTCTCCACTAGCTTCATCAACCAGTCTTGTTTCTAACACTGGCTTCCCCCCTTTCACCAGTCTCCTTCTTTTTTCAGGCTCCACTTTGTTTTCTTTGACAAACACCACTTCCTCTTCTTCTTCCTCACCTGCCAGTCTCTCATCCTCTTCACCAAACTTTCTCTTTCTTTTTGTTCTTCTGCCTTCTTAGCAACCTCTTCCTTTTCAACCTTTTCTAAGTCAATCTCCTCATTCTCTTCTTCTTCTTCTTCAGAATCTGTCCAATTTATGTCTGCATCATCAGCCTCAGTGGAATTTGGACAAGCAACAGGCTCTTGAACCAAATTCTCTGAGGCTTCAGCAAGACCAAGTCCTCCAACTGCTGGACTTGCTAGCACAGATTCTTCCTCATTCTTCTCAGTTCTACCAACATCTTTACAGGGTTCCACTTCACTTTCTTTAAGGGTTTCAACACGATCTTGTTCCCTAAGTTTTTCTTTCACTCTTTCTGCAATATTCAACTCTACACCAGACTTTTCAACCAAAGGCACCTGTAAATCTTTCCTAAGTTCATCCTGTACACTATCTTGCTCTGCTTCAAATGGGTTCCCCATATCTATTCTGTCATCATGCTCAACTCCTATAATTTTTTCTAGTCCTATAACTAGGGTTTCAGTTTTTGTAGTTCCAGGGCTTTTTATGTCTACTAACTCAACAGGAGTAGATGAAATAAGATCAGGGATTACCTCAGACGGTGATTTTGATGAACTTTGTGCAATGGGCATAGTAGCTACTGCTATTGACCTCATCTTCTTAACCAATTTCTTGTCCCCTTTTTGAAGAAATTTTATGCGGGCCCTCGCGATTCTTTGTGCGAGAGTGGATGGGGGTGGTTTTGCAAGCATTGTGAAGAATTTTGTGAATAGTTACTGAGATTTCTGGGGAATTTTCTGTTTTAGGGCCTGAGAGAGACCTTTGGTGTAGAAGGGGAGAAGTAATTGAATTTGAGAGGGATTCTGGGTGTATCGACCAAAAAAGGGAAGGGGTTTTTGTGATTTGACAACTTCTAGGGAAGACAAAGAAGTAATGATGTAAAGTAGAGAAGCAGCTTTTTGAACTTTTTGAGAACTGGGAAGAGTTAAAGATTTGACGGTTATGGACTCATTTAATATATCCTTTTTAAGTAGTAGGTCCAAACAAGTCAAATAGAATTCTACCCGAAAAAGGAATGTGTTCCTATAATTTAGAACAGTTATAAGAACATGGAGGATCTCCTTTGACACACGTATGATTGACAATTTAATTTCAGTTATGACTCCTATTATGCAGGGTAGTGTGAATGTACCTGGACATGGTTCCTCATGCTTTAGTTGGTTCCTTCTTAGTACATAGTAGGTTCTTCATGGGATCACATTATTCTCACCTGGTGCTCAAAGACTGAACAAGTGTACTCATTCAAGTACAGGGTTAGTCTAGACATTAATGACAAAGTTCAAACATGAATAATTGAATGCTTAACTTAACCAATCATGAGAGGATTACCTGCTGGGTCACCCGTGTATTTTGGTCGTCCCTAATTCCAACCTGTTCCTCTCAAACTGTACCTTGTTCAATGCTTTGGTAAATATGTCAGCAATTTGATCTTCAGTCCTGCACGAATTCATAGTAATCAGACCCTTTTCCACATTATCTCTCAGGAAATGGTGTCTAATATCAATGTGCTTGGTTCTTTTATGTTGGACTAGGTTCTTGGCAATATTCACTGCACTAGTGTTATCACAGAAAATTGGCACTGCACCACAGTTGATACCAAAGTCCTCCAGCTGTTGTTTGATCCACAGCAATTGTGAACAGCATGATGCAGCTGCCACATACTCAGCTTCAGCAGTTGATAAGGCAACTGAGTTTTGCTTCTTTGTAGCCCAAGAGACCAAACAGGGACCTAAGAAGTTGAAACGACCTCGGTCAGTCGTTTCGGAAGTTACGACTCCGATTGGCGTGCCGATAATTTTAAAATATTCGTAATGTCCATTAGTACCTGTCTGTAAAATTTGAGCTAAATCAGACCTCGTTTGGCAGGCATCGGAAGAAGGTTTCAGTTTTTATTGGCGATAAATATTAAAAAGAGATTTTCGAGCTCGGTTTTTGCCGAATGAGCTCCGATTCGAAATCCGAAAGCGCCGTTAGGTTCGTATGATTATTTGTGATTTTTGTAAGCTTTCGAAAGTGAATTTCGATGTTGTTCGGCTAGTTTCCGCTAAAATGCCGAAAGTTAAATAATTTGACTTCTTTTCATTTAAATTCGCATCTTGAGTTTCGGGAGTCCAATTTGAGATCCGTCTTCGCGAGTATGTTACATATATTTTGTATAACTTGTATGCAAAAGTTGGGATCATTTCGACTTCTCTAGGGTTCCATTTTAATTTTAATCGTCGTAGCGAATTTATATTAAAAAAAAAAAAAAAAAAAAAAAGGAAAAAGTCAAAGTTCAAGGTCGGTGGCCTAGGGGATTTAATCCCCTAGCAGATTGAATTCGACATGTACATCAGAAACATTTCAAAACGCACAGAGAAGGAAAAATTAGAAAAGATGGAGGAAAAAAGGGAAAACGGAGTAGAAAAATAGTGGAATTTCTACCCCAAATCTTCAGGTAATAATGCTAACTCATTATCTTAGCTTATTACGTGTGTTTGAATATATTTTTACGGTAAAAATAAGGATATTAGACATCGCCCTAATGGCGTAAATTGATAGTTTAAAGGGTCAATTGGACCCCGATGATGAAAATGATTATATATTCATACTCAGTGAGTTATGGGCAACATATAAATGTAATTTATTTAGGGTTTGGTTATGGAACTTTGAACCCTGTATATAGGCCTGGCCTGTGTATTGCGTATGCGAATAGGGTATCAGGTTCCTAACTGGATTACCCTAAAACATAAGGAATGAAGCCTTTAGCTTTATTTGATATAATTTTTCTGCTTATTGAATAGAAAGAGATCGTTTGGCAACTAATACAAAGGAAAAAAGCAGTGGTTGAGTAACAGGACAGCTTTGAAATACGGTAAGTGTTTATATCCATTTCTTTGGAGGCACCTGGCCTCGTGGATTTTCTACCACGTGTTCCTTACGTGTGTAGCTGCCGATAGGCGTACTCATTACGCCTTAGCTTTGGATTTACATTCTATATTATATGTTATGTCATGTTGTTGGTATTGCATTGGGAATCTGAGCATTGTACCCTGGCTATGAGTTGACATATACTTCCCGGCTGTCGATGAGAGTCCCGCGCCGGTGAAGGGTTATCATTGCATCATATTGAGGGTAGGAGGATTCCGCCCTCGGAGCAGGAGGATTCCGCTCCATTGCATCATATTGAGGGTAGGAGGATTCCGCCCTCGGAGCAGGAGGATTCCGCTCCATTGCATCATATTGAGGGTAGGAGGATTCCGCCCTCGGAGCAGGAGGATTCCGCTCCATTGCATCATATTGAGGGTAGGAGGATTCCGCCCTCGGAGCAGGAGGATTCCGCTCCATTGCATCATATTGAGGGTAGGAGGATTCCGCCCTCGGAGCAGGAGGATTCCGCTCCATTGCATCATATTGAGGGTAGGAGGATTCCGCCCTCGGAGCAGGAGGATTCCGCTCCATCTATTTGGCACATGTGACACCATTGCATCATACTGCATTCATCCCATTTCATTGCATCGCGTGCTGACTATTGTGTGACTATCATGCTGTGTTTTGTGTATGCGGTATGTATACCATATATCATATTGTGGACATATATCAGTTTTCCTATATATTTCTGGCTTGTATTCTGGGTTGCGGGGATCAAGTTGTACGCCGCAACGGTATAAATATATGGATCGGGTTGCACGCCGCGACAGGATGAATATATGGATCGGGTTGCACGCCGCAACAGGAAGTATTTCTGATTGTTGATATGTTCGGGATACCTATATGTTCTGGCTATCTTACGTTCCTGGTTTTAATGAGTTTGTGATTCCATACGTGTTTCTAGTTATTAATTGGCTCTGCCTTTTCCTAATTTAAATAAGAGGAATTTTGTTTATCTGTTTCTTTTCCCTGGCTAGCTATCCTATTATTTGAGGTGGCTAGTCTGCCCCACTTATTGAGTCCTTTTGACTCACCCTTGTTTGTTGTTTGTTTCTTGTCTATCTATTTCGTTTCGGCAGGTTCGCTCCAGGATTGAGTTCGCCGCGTTGTTCAGGAGCGAAGACGACTTCAGCTGTTAGGGTGAGCCAGCTTTTATTCCGGATGGCCACCAGTTTATTGTTTATTATTTCAGCTGCATTTTGCTCCCTTCAGGAGGTATCAGTCTTCTTTTGTACTCTTAGATGTCTAGTCTGGATAGCCCTAAACCTAGCATGTTGGGTAGTCAGCTGTAATTTCTTTTGTACAGCTTAGAGGTATCAGTATGTCTGTAAATTTTTTTTTAAAGTCTTGTTCTTATTTATGAATTGAATTATATTTATTTTCCTAATTTAATTGGTAAGGGTTCGCCCGACGGGTCTAGGGGAGAATGTCGGGTGCCCGCACGGCCTAGCCGGATTTCGGGTCGTGTCAGTTGGTATCAGAGCCCAGTTTAGAGTCTATCCAGACTAAGACAGTGTCTAGTAGAGTCTCGCTGATGGGTACGTAGACGTCCGTACTTATCTACGAGAGGCTATGATGGCATTTAGGAAGTTTCACTTCCTTCATTTCTGATCGTGCGTCGGTCTAGGATGCAAAAGTATTTTCGTTAATTCGTTCGTGGTAATTGTGAACCCTCGTGCAACGAATCAGCGAACGGTATGAGTTCAAGACGAAGCAGTCTGGCCTGGGGTCAGCTCTGTTGAAGCCCCGAGAGTTTTTTTTTTTTTATCGTGCCGACGATCTAGTTACGGAGGTCCCAGCTGTACGAGCTCCCGATGGGCAAGGGACCAGGGCCTTGCAGTTTCCCTTGGCTCTCTACGATGCTTTACGAGAATCTTGGCGGTGCAGATACCGTAAGAACCTATTATTCGCTGGGCAGCCTATCAGGTTGCTGCATGTGCAGACGTTTGATCTCAGGGAGCTCCTTTTCTGGTTCTCAATATTGCTGCAGTAAATTATATTCCGGAGGTAGTATGTGTTGTACCTCTAATTGTTCTGGCTGGTTAGCCAGCCAAGGTATCAGTTGGGTCCGAGTGCTCAAGGAGGTTTCATTATTTTACGCGGTTGATCCTTCCGATATTCTTAAGAAATGCATCAGATAAATCTTGTAATTCTTTGTAAAATAAAATGATGTCAGCGTATCCTTCAGGCTTTTGATTATATCAAGCGGTATGGTGTTAATTATTCTTCTTTCCAGTTTCAAGGTCCAACCCTGGATTGGTGGACTGCTCTCTTATTAGCTAACTTGGTTCGGTTTTCTTCTAGATTTGTGAAAAAAAAAAATTCCTTTCGAGTAGCGAGCGAAATGGAGAGTATTGCCAGTTTGAGTGGATTAGACAGGGTAACCTGTCGACTAGCCTGTTGGTGTTTCAGAATATGAGATTAAATTCTATAAAATGGCCGAATATGCATTTGAACTAGTCCATGAACCTTTTGAGAGATTTAAAGATTAATTGATGACCTTTCTTTTTTCCTTGAGATCCCAGATGGCTCGAAAAAAAATTGAGGCTGGGATTTCATTTGATATCGTTGTTGATATTGCTCAAAGACATTAGGCATATCATAAGTTAGAGCGGGAAAGTAAGAGATCCCACGGCCCTGGTGGGTAACCATGGTACCTCATTTGGAGGTAAGAGTTCTGATTATTTTGGGAGGTCACCTTCCAGGTTATCTCAGCTTGTAGAGCGTGATTCTCAGAGTGCGCGAGTAGTTTATCAAGATTAGACCCAGTTTTTCTCTTTATAGCTATTGACAATATGTCCAACTTCCATTTTCAATGAAAATCTGTTATCATTGTCATAAGTCTGGTTATCCTTTGAGGAGTTTTTCCTTACTCCAGCAAGTAGACAATCGTCCTTCTTCTTGCCCTCAGACACCTGCACAGTTGCAGGAATTTCATTTAAATGTTAATCAATCAGAGAAATGCCACCACCCAGTAGAGGTCGAGAGCGTAGTGGTACTGGTTCTTCTAGAAGTAATTATCAGGGTAGTGGCTCGACTCGGCTGCAGAGGCAGTTCTATGAACTGCTAGTCTGGCAGGATGTTGAGGTATCTGATGTAGTACACCCATGTATTTTTTCTTCTCTTAAATGTGAGTAAGATTTGATTCTTCCGATCGATCTGGAAATGGTGTGTCTTATAATGTTTTGATGGTTTTCTTGGATGTTGTTTCTATTAAGAATCGGTTGCGGTAGAGGGGTGAGCTTCTGATATGATTTATTTCTGGTATTTGTGAGACCTACTAGGTTTAAATGTGAGAGATTGGGAGTGAGTGGCGGTATTTTCTGCTTGGCATCTTATTGTGCCACATTCTGTTATTATGTCAAGTCAGTCTACCTCTCTCTTTGGAATTCAGTGTTGGTAAGATGATGAGATTTTTATTCGTCACCATCAGGATATGTCGTTGTTTCTTCCGGCGTAAAGTGGCTGATAAGTAATGCTTGATCTACGTATCTCCTTTCGGTTCGAGACGCTAGTAAAGTCATGTTATTCTATGAGCTTATCTGGGTTATAAAAAGATTTTCTGGTAAATTATCAGAGTTTCCTTCTTATTGGGAGGTTAAATTGGCATGGTTGTTTTTCCATAAAGCTCATTTAATGTCTATTTCTTCAATTGCGATTTTTGGGTTAGCCTGACTCGGAAGTAGTCTAGCTCTGGTAGCCAAGAAATAAGAAGATGAGCTTCCTGAAGCTCTAATTATTTCTATCGTCGGTCCATTTCCATTTCTTCTTCGTCCGGCACTAGTGAGCTTGGGCGATTGGTAGCCGCTTGTGACGTTCCCTGTGTTGAGCCAGAGTACGTGTTATTGTAGCCGGGTAAGCATATTATTATTTTGGATATCAGTTTATCCGGGTATCCATTTCCATGTATAGTATAGTGCTGGTTCTGTTTTTGCGGATCATCCAGTTTCAGGGGAAACTCTGCCGAAATTTTTATATAGAAGTACCATCATTCGGGCGGTGGTGTTTACGGCAAAGGTATGGAGTTGTGAACTTGAGAGTTGCAGCTGTTTGGCAACTCGAAAGTGTAGTTGATAGCTTAGGTCTGCCTACATTCAGCTTTTAGCTAAATCTTCTTTAATCCAGCAGGTTGTGCGAGGATGACTTTCTATTCAAATTAGTTGTATGAGTTTATACTTTAAGTGGAGGAGTCTTCCTCCAATTGATACCGAATCATAATATTAAATCTCTAAGGCGTTGCTAAAGCGTAAGCTAATTCTTAGTTCCATCGACCTGTTCTATATCGAAAGTATATCGACGAGGTGATTCGTTGGTGGAATCGTGTTAACCCATTCAAGGTTTCATGTATCTTTGTTTCGAAAAAGTAAAACTCCTCTCTCATGATTGAGAAAGGGTCGGCTTAGTCCGAATAAGTTGGGCTATGATGTTATCATATTATCCAAATATGTTTTATCCAAGAGTTGATGCGCGTGTTATAACTCTGATTCTGTAACTATGAGATAATGTCCGTGGAGTAGTTTATGAAGGTTGTGCAAATTCTCTTGTTATCTGCGTAAATCTTTCTTTAGATTTAGGCTCGTTCGAGGACGAACGAGAGTTTAAGTAGAGGAGAATGAAACGACCTCGGTCAGTCGTTTCGGAAGTTACGACTCCGATTGGCGTGCCGATAATTTTAAAATATTCGTAATGTCCATTAGTACCTGTCTGTAAAATTTGAGCTAAATCAGACCTCGTTTGGCAGGCATCGGAAGAAGGTTTCAGTTTTTATTGGCGATAAATATTAAAAAGAGATTTTCGAGCTCGGTTTTTGCCGAATGAGCTCCGATTCGAAATCCGAAAGCGCCGTTAGGTTCGTATGATTATTTGTGATTTTTGTAAGCTTTCGAAAGTGAATTTCGATGTTGTTCGGCTAGTTTCCGCTAAAATGCCGAAAGTTAAATAATTTGACTTCTTTTCATTTAAATTCGCATCTTGAGTTTCGGGAGTCCAATTTGAGATCCGTCTTCGCGAGTATGTTACATATATTTTGTATAACTTGTATGCAAAAGTTGGGATCATTTCGACTTCTCTAGGGTTCCATTTTAATTTTAATCGTCGTAGCGAATTTATATTAAAAAAAAAAAAAAAAAAAAAAAAAAGGAAAAAGTCAAAGTTCAAGGTCGGTGGCCTAGGGGATTTAATCCCCTAGCAGATTGAATTCGACATGTACATCAGAAACATTTCAAAACGCACAGAGAAGGAAAAATTAGAAAAGATGGAGGAAAAAAGGGAAAACGGAGTAGAAAAATAGTGGAATTTCTACCCCAAATCTTCAGGTAATAATGCTAACTCATTATCTTAGCTTATTACGTGTGTTTGAATATATTTTTACGGTAAAAATAAGGATATTAGACATCGCCCTAATGGCGTAAATTGATAGTTTAAAGGGTCAATTGGACCCCGATGATGAAAATGATTATATATTCATACTCAGTGAGTTATGGGCAACATATAAATGTAATTTATTTAGGGTTTGGTTATGGAACTTTGAACCCTGTATATAGGCCTGGCCTGTGTATTGCGTATGCGAATAGGGTATCAGGTTCCTAACTGGATTACCCTAAAACATAAGGAATGAAGCCTTTAGCTTTATTTGATATAATTTTTCTGCTTATTGAATAGAAAGAGATCGTTTGGCAACTAATACAAAGGAAAAAAGCAGTGGTTGAGTAACAGGACAGCTTTGAAATACGGTAAGTGTTTATATCCATTTCTTTGGAGGCACCTGGCCTCGTGGATTTTCTACCACGTGTTCCTTACGTGTGTAGCTGCCGATAGGCGTACTCATTACGCCTTAGCTTTGGATTTACATTCTATATTATATGTTATGTCATGTTGTTGGTATTGCATTGGGAATCTGAGCATTGTACCCTGGCTATGAGTTGACATATACTTCCCGGCTGTCGATGAGAGTCCCGCGCCGGTGAAGGGTTATCATTGCATCATATTGAGGGTAGGAGGATTCCGCCCTCGGAGCAGGAGGATTCCGCTCCATTGCATCATATTGAGGGTAGGAGGATTCCGCCCTCGGAGCAGGAGGATTCCGCTCCATTGCATCATATTGAGGGTAGGAGGATTCCGCCCTCGGAGCAGGAGGATTCCGCTCCATTGCATCATATTGAGGGTAGGAGGATTCCGCCCTCGGAGCAGGAGGATTCCGCTCCATTGCATCATATTGAGGGTAGGAGGATTCCGCCCTCGGAGCAGGAGGATTCCGCTCCATTGCATCATATTGAGGGTAGGAGGATTCCGCCCTCGGAGCAGGAGGATTCCGCTCCATCTATTTGGCACATGTGACACCATTGCATCATACTGCATTCATCCCATTTCATTGCATCGCGTGCTGACTATTGTGTGACTATCATGCTGTGTTTTGTGTATGCGGTATGTATACCATATTGTGGACATATATCAGTTTTCCTATATATTTCTGGCTTGTATTCTGGGTTGCGGGGATCAAGTTGTACGCCGCAACGGTATAAATATATGGATCGGGTTGCACGCCGCGACAGGATGAATATATGGATCGGGTTGCACGCCGCAACAGGAAGTATTTCTGATTGTTGATATGTTCGGGATACCTATATGTTCTGGCTATCTTACGTTCCTGGTTTTAATGAGTTTGTGATTCCATACGTGTTTCTAGTTATTAATTGGCTCTGCCTTTTCCTAATTTAAATAAGAGGAATTTTGTTTATCTGTTTCTTTTCCCTGGCTAGCTATCCTATTATTTGAGGTGGCTAGTCTGCCCCACTTATTGAGTCCTTTTGACTCACCCTTGTTTGTTGTTTGTTTCTTGTCTATCTATTTCGTTTCGGCAGGTTCGCTCCAGGATTGAGTTCGCCGCGTTGTTCAGGAGCGAAGACGACTTCAGCTGTTAGGGTGAGCCAGCTTTTATTCCGGATGGCCACCAGTTTATTGTTTATTATTTCAGCTGCATTTTGCTCCCTTCAGGAGGTATCAGTCTTCTTTTGTACTCTTAGATGTCTAGTCTGGATAGCCCTAAACCTAGCATGTTGGGTAGTCAGCTGTAATTTCTTTTGTACAGCTTAGAGGTATCAGTATGTCTGTAAATTTTTTTTTAAAGTCTTGTTCTTATTTATGAATTGAATTATATTTATTTTCCTAATTTAATTGGTAAGGGTTCGCCCGACGGGTCTAGGGGAGAATGTCGGGTGCCCGCACGGCCTAGCCGGATTTCGGGTCGTGTCAGAAGTGTGCCATTCCTGAAGTGCTTTTCCTATCCACCATATGACCTGCATAATCTGCATCAACAAAACCAATTAGTTCAAAAGTACCTCCTCTTGGGTACCAGAGACAAAGGTCCTGAGTTCCTTTCAAGTATCTCAGGATCCTCTTCACAGCTGTCAAATGTGACTCCTTGGGCTTGGATTGAAATCTAGCACACAGTCCTACACTGTATACTATGTCAGGCCGACTGGCTATGAGATAAAGAAGTGAACCTATGATTCCTCTATATTTTGTCTCGTTTGTTGAAGGACCTAGTTCATCCAAATCCAGCTTCGTCCCAGGTGCAATGGGAGTAGTCATTTCCTTTGCTCCTTCCATGTCAAATTTCTTCAGTAGTTCCTTGACATATTTTTGCTGGTGAATCATAGTTCCTTCAGGCATTTGCTTTATCTGCAATCCAAGGAAGAAATTTAGTTATCCCATCATGCTCATTTCAAATTCACTTCCCATCAGATCAGCAAATCCTTTGCATAGCCCCTCATCCGTGGCTCCAAAGATGATATCATCGACATACACTTGAACCACCAATATATCTTTTCCTTTCTTTTTGAGGAACAATGTGTTGTCAATCTTTTCTCTCGTGAAACCATTCTTCAGTAGAAATCCTGAGAGTCTTTCATACCAGGCTCTAGGGGCTTGCTTCAATCCATAAAGTGCCTTGTCCAGTCTGTAAACATGATCAGGGAATTCATTATTCACAAACCCTGGTGGCTGTATCACATAGACTTCTTCATTCAAGTAGCCATTTAAGAAAGCACTCTTTACATCCATCTGATATAGTGTAAACTCTATATATGTAGCAAAGGCAATTAGCATCCTGATGGCCTCCATCCTTGCAACAGGTGCAAAGGTTTCATCATAGTCTATTCCTTCTTCCTGACTGTAACCTTGGACTACTAATCTTGCTTTGTTTCTCGTCACTATACCATGCTCATCCAGTTTGTTCCTGAATACCCATTTTGTTCCAATTATTGACCTATCTTTTGGCTTAGGAACTAGATGCCACAAGTTGCTTCTTTTGAATTGATGTAGTTCCTCCTGCATGGCTAGAATCCAGTCTGGGTCTTCTAAAACTTCTTTTATGTTCTTTGGTTCCAAAGATGAGAGGAACGCAAAGAAAGCACAGAAGTTCTTCAAAGCTGACCTGGTCATGATTCCTGTATCCAGTTCTGATAGGACATTCTCCAATGGATGAGATCTTTGATGTTTCCATGGCCTGAGTTGAATGTGACCGGAAGAACCTGCAGCATTATCTTGGAGGGGTTCTTCTTGACTTGCTGGATCATCAGCTTCATCAGAGGTTCCCCCTGTCAAGTTGACTCCTTGTTCTAGTGTGCTTGGATTTTCACCTGATGTCTCCTTGCCTTCTGAGTCTTCCAGTTCATTCACACCTTCTTCCCTACTAAGGCCAATCACTTGATCTTCTGTCTCACTCTCCTCCAGTGCCTTATCTGATTCATCAAATACAACATGCATACTTTCTTCTAATGTTTGAGTTCTTTTGTTAAAAACCTTGTATGATTTGCTTTGAGTAGAAAAACCAAGAAATATTGCCTCATCACTCCTAGCATCAAACTTTCCCAGGGGTTCCTTGCCATTGTTGTGAATAAAACATTTACAGCCAAAGGGTCTTAGGTGAGCAATATTTGGTTTTCTACCTCTGAGTAGCTCATATGGTGTCTTGTCAAGAATTGCTCTGATGGAACACCTGTTTAGCAAGTAGCATGCAGTATTTATAGCTTCAGCCCAAAAGTTTCTTGCAAGCCCACTTGACAACAGCATAGTCCTAGCCATATCCTCTAGAGACCTGTTCTTCCTCTCCACCACTCCGTTTTGCTGGGGAGTTCTTGGGGCAGAGAAGTTATGATCTATGTTGTTCTTTGCACAATACTAAGAGAATTTTGAGTTCTCAAACTCAGTTCCATGATCAGATCTGATGTTGATGAGTTCATGACTTAACCTTTTCTGAACTACACCAGCCCAGTCTTTAAAGTTGTCAAAAGCTTCATCTTTTTTTGCCAAGAACAGGGTCCATGTGTACCTAGAGTAGTCATCCACAATCACGAACACGAATCTCTTTCCTCCTCTACTCCTGACTCTCATAGGACCACACAGATCCATATGCAACAGTTCCAGTAGTTTTGATGTACTTACCACCTTCTTGGACTTAAAGGATGATCTCACATGCTTTCCCTTTACACACGCATCACACATTTTTATGTTTTCAAATCTCTTACTTGGCAATCCACGAACCAGCTCCTTCGATACAAGCTTATTCAGTTGTGAGAGACTTGCATGACCCATTCGTTTATGCCACAGCTGAGAGTCACTTTCTTGTACATTCAAGCATGTTAGGTTATTTTCAGGTAGTGACTTCAGCGATGCTTTGTATACATTGTTCACCCTCTTTCCTTCCATTACAGTTTCTCCACTCTGTAGGTTCTTCACAATGCATCCTACAGATGAGAACCTCACTTCGTTACCTCTGTCACATAGTTGGGAGATGCTCAGCAGATTGTGTCTGAGACCATCAACACAATAAACATTCTCAATTGCATGATCCAGAGTTCTCCCAATCTTTTCAATTCCTACTATTTGACCACTTTTTCCTCCTCCGAAGGCCACACTGCCTCCTTGAAATGCTGCGAGTGAGAGAAAGTTTCTTCTATCTCCTGTCATGTGCCTTGAACAACCGCTATCAAGAATCCAGCTTGAGTTATTCTCTCTCACTCCAGCCTGCAAAACAGATTAAAGGTTAGTGTTAGGATCCCAGACAAGCTTGGGTCCCTTCTTACTAGAAAATGGATAAATCAAATCCTGTCTAGCCCATTTAGGTAAAACACTTCTTTTGTTTGACATGTCCTGTTTCGCCAAAAAAAGTACATAACATGTTGCAAGGTAATGCCACATACTTGCTCTTAGGGTTATATGGAGGCAGTGGTTTCTTAAATCCTAACCCTTGCTTTCCTTTATTTTGATTTTCAAGAACCCAGTTCATTGCCTCTGAAGATTTATTCCATTTAGTTAATCTGGTAAGCTCAAATTTTGATTTTTCAACCTTTTGACTTAAAACCCTGTTCTTCTTAGTTTCCTGATACAGAATTTCATTAGCTCTTTTCAATTCATTTTCCAAGAAGGTTTGAACTTCACTTATTACTTGCTTACCATTTGCACTTTCTCTTAACTGATTGCATTCCAATTCTAGCTCAGTGATCTTAGAGTTTGACACAAGAGTCTGCCCTTTCAAGATAGCATTGACTTCTTCAAATTCAATGTTCTGTTCTAGGAGACTCTTGTGCTTGGTTCTAAGACTACTTAGTTCTTCAGTTAATTTATCTTTTTCAAGCTTCTCCTTTTCATAACCCTCGATCAAGGTGGCAGTGATTAAAATCAAGATTTCAGAAAAATATGTATGCAAAGCTTCATTTAGTTCAGATAGACATACCTCTGCTGAATGAGCATCTTCAGTTCCATCAGTTGCCATGAGAGCAGAGTCCTTTTGATTTTCATCTGAGTACACCTCCTTCAGCCTTTCCCATATTTCCTTGGCAGACTTGCATTCAAGTATAATAGCAAGCACATCGTAGGTAAGTCCTCTTTTCAGGTACCATTCAGCTTTGGAGTTTGCATGTAACCAGTCTAGGTCTTGAGGATCCAGTTCTTCAACCTTCTTTGGCACTAGGACACCATTTGCAGCTCTCTTTACAGGAACATGAGGTCCTCTCTTCACAATTAGCCATAGACTATAGTCTGCTGCTTGCAAGAAGATCTTCATCTGTTTCTTCCAGTTCTTGTAGTGAGTCCCGTTGAACACAGATGGCCTTGACGGATCTCTTCCCCCTCTAAACTCTCGAGGGTCTTCTTCATCAAAACTGATATCTGACATACCCATTAGTGCCAGTGGCGGATCATCTTCAAAATCCTTTTCATGATCAGATTCACTATCAGTTGGTCCCCATGTAGCATAGAAGGCTTCCTTCTTCTTTCTCCTTTCTGCTCTGAAGTTTGGAGGTAGTCTTGACTTCTTCTTATCTTTGTCAATTTCCTTTGGCGTCTCCTTCTCCTTTTCCTTGGATGCTCTATTTTTCATCCATTCTATTTCCCACATAGGACAGTCCACGACAGCATGGTCCTTTTTGAAGCACTTAAAGCATTCTGAATAATCAGGACTGTCAACTATGTTCTTTCTGCAAGAATTCTCCTTGCCACTTATCTTGAATCCCTTGAACCTTCCCAGATTGAGCTTCTGTCTTAAGGCACTTACCATTGCTGCTTCAACTGATTGAAGATCAATATATTCATCGGTTTCCTCAGTTGCTTCAAGCGCAAGGGTCTTGTCCTTCTTTACAGCTGGTTTAGCTTCTGAGTCCTTCATCATCTCATGAGTTTTCAGACTTCCAACCAGTTCTTCAAGCTTGATGGATCTCAGAGGTTTGGATTCAATGATGGCGGTCATCTTTGGTTCCCATGCTTCAGGAAGCACATTTAGGATTTATCAACCATCTCTATTTCAGGCAATTCCATATCCAGAGATCTCATCTCATTAGTGATGATGGTCAACCTGGTCATCATATCCTGAATTGATTCTTTTTTAGTCCTTCACTTCTGTGGTTCCTTCATGCGCAACCTGCAAATCATCCCATATTTCCTTAGCCGTCTTATAAGATGATACTCTATTGAACTCCTCAGGACCAAGACCACATATGACCAGTCGTTTGGCTTTGTGATTCTTTTCAATCATCTTATAATCCGTCTCGTTGAACTCCTCTTTCACTTTAGGTTCTTGCTTGGCAGTGGCTCCTTCACCAACTATTTTAGTGGGGATCAAATTTCCTTCAGAGACTATTAGCCAGAGTTGATAGTCTTCAGCACATATGTAATTCTCCATCTTGTTTTTCCACCATGCATAGTATTGCCCATTAAACTGTGGGGGCCTCTGAACTAACTGTCCTTCAGTGATGGTAGGTGGTGCACTCATGATTCTGATCCTTCTCAAGGTGTTAACCTTTCACGAGAAGACCTGCTCTGATACCACTTGTTATAATCTAAGCACCTCCTAAAGACACTAGAAGGGAGGGGTTGAATAGTGTGTACCGATTTTCGTTGCAAGAACCTGGTTCTTCTGACGTAGAACCTAGTTCTTACCTTAGCTCTTATACTACTTTAAACACTGCAACTCACCACAACACACACACAGAAGACACAAGGATTTTACGTGGAGAAAAATCCACTAACACAAGGGAGAAAAACCACGACCCACACTCTGGAATTTTAGAACTGAATCCACTACCACAAGAGCAAAGTTTCTGATTACAAACTCTGTAACCAAGGGGCTACACTCTAGACCCTAATCACTACCAAAGCTAAACTCTAGCTTTCCAGTAATTACACAAGAGTTCACCTAATACATACGCTTCTGTAATAAGCCAATAGGTAAAACTATGAATGCTCAGACGACGACAACTTACAACTCGATGAACCAAGACAGAATATCTAGACTCAATACACTGCATGCACTCCAGTCGTCTTCTAGTTTACTTACGTAGAAAGATGCTAGATCGCCTTTGTATGCTCTCAACTCTCCGTTTGTGAATCACTGATTTACGGCTGTCTCCACTACTTGTATTTAAACGGGTCTTGAAATCCTAGTTGAGTTCTACAAGGAATCCTTTTAATTATGGTAAGTCAGGATTCCTAGTAACTCTTATCCTTGTTGAAGACCAACTCCTTTTCACACTTCGACGACACGGCCTGCGCACCGCTTCTTTTAGTCTCACTAGGATGCATGTTCATTCACGCGCCACTACTCCTAGTTCCGCAGGAATTTGCAACCCGTAATTCTTTTCGATCAAGCGTGCCCTTCATTTCAAGGACTAGGTTCTTCGTGGGAACCTTTAAGTCATTTCCATTTGTCATACTTCAAAACCATCTCTCAACACCCCCATTATTGTGTAGATCTTCCAAGATACTTCCAGCTAGCACCCAAGGCAATTAGGATTTATTAGCTGCCTTTTATGCTTTTATATTCACGTCCAAGAGACTCATAATCCCATTAGGATTAAACTCTGCACTGCTTCGAAAAACCTTCTTGCGCGAGGTTCTCCTAGTCCTATTAGGATTCTGCTTCCTTCCCTATACTGCTTCGTAGAACCTTCCTGCGACTCCTAATCCAATTTGGATTGTAACACCACTGCGTCCAGGTTCTTTCCAATTCTATCTCGGATTGAGAATGTATCTGTGCATCTTTTCATTATCAGTAGAACCTGTCAGAAAACAAGGTCCTTCTTCTAAGAAGAATGTCCTTCCCCAGTTTCTTCTCGTTTGTCAATCATCAAAACTCAAACTTCAACAAATTTCCCATTTTTGATGATGACAAACAAATATTGCCTGGATGAGTATAAATCGCTGTTCAAACACATACAAAAGCAGTGAAACAAGTATAAGATGTAATAACAGAACGAAACTGGGTCACAAACACCTCCAACATTTCTTCTTCCCCCTTTTGGCATCATCAAAAAGATTACAGTACACCTGCCAAAGAACCAATCAAGTAACGTCGAGTCTATAACCTAGATGGTAGCAAACCAATTATATGCAGAACCTGTCAAACTTCAATCTAATATGCTTAGTTAAAACCAAAAGATAAGAGAGTTGATCAGTAATAAATCAAGCAAAATATCCAAATAAGCATCCAAAACATTAAGATTAAGATCATAAAGACTGTCTTAAACCGAACATCATAGAGAAATTGATGGAAAATAGGTTATAGGGTAGGAACTGGTTCTTCTCTTGAAAGTGGAAGGAACAAGATTCCTATAAGAGCAAGCATTGTCGCAATGTTCCTTTAGTTTCCCTGCATTTCCAGCACCAGTTCTCCTTCCATAAGCTTCTACTTTCTGATTCCAATCACCCATACAAGGACCTTGCTATCATGCTCTATAGGTTCCTCTGCAAATATTTCCTCCAAATGGTAATCACAACTCTTTGGGATCTTCCTTTCAAAGCCATCATAATGATTAGGTTCTGTACATTTGTCTAAAGACATACCAAAGAGTTCCATGATCTATATAAGAAGAAACCCATAAGCTAATGCATGCTCTCATAGTTCCACATCAGCTATCCTCTTCATATGTTGCATCATTACTCCTGACAGATTGATAGGAACCTCCATATCCAATAGGTCCATGAAAGTTACATTAATAAAGTTCACCTCACTACGACACTAGGACCTCTGGACCAGGTTCTTCAGCACACACTCTAACAACAATGGATGGAAAGATGTCATAACCTTTATCCTATATAGGTGGCTCTAATAAGCCTGGATTTTCATGGATATTTGTGCAGAACTCTCAAATCCTAAAGAGTGTACAACTTTCTTGGCTCTACATGAACCAGGTTCTTCCAGCTTTGAGCATTCAACATTGCAATCAGCTGTACCTCTTTTCTTCGGTATCAATGAGAATTCTACCTTTCCCAAAAAGATGTTCCTTGAACCAACAGCTCAGTCCACTTCATTCATTTTTCTTGTCAGCCACCTTTTTCATTACATTAGAACCAGGTTCAACAGGAGATTCTTCAGACCTCACCTCTTCTCTAGTTTCTTTTATTATTTTTTATTTTTCTTTTTCAGCACTTGAAGAAGACACTCAGTAGTCCTTCTCTTTAATTAGATTAGGGGTACGTCATCATCATGTTCCTCATGAACTTGAGAAGATGGTTCATTGACCTCCACATTACATGCTTCTTTACCAGGTTCTTTGTGCAAATTTTCCTCCTTTCCAGGTTCTACTACATGGGTCTCTATTGCTCCACCTTATTTCACTCAAGAGAACAACTTTCTCATCCTAATCCCTGTCACCATATAAATCTTTGGGAATTGGCTGAATTTTATTTTCAATTCATCAATCTTGGATCCTTTAAACATACACTAGGATTATCTTCATATAAAGAGTCAGCTATATCCCAAGACACAACCTCTTTTCCAAACATTCATCATTAGGAAACATCAAATCTACTTCATCAAAAGTCGAGGAACACAGTGGGTAAACTAGGTTCTTCCACTGTGTCCTTTTCTGTTTCAACAACACTATCAAATTTAGCCATATCTTTCCCATTCTTCTTTCCCTTGCATCTACCATCGAGGGAGCAGCCTCTAAACTACGTTCATTGACTGGGACCTCACACGGTTGATACTCAAACTCAACCCCACATTCTCGAACCAATTCAGAAACACAATTAGGTACAGCCGTACTAGTCATGAAATCAGATTTCTCGCACAAAACAGTAATTTACCTCGATTTTAACGAAAGTGATTGCTGAATTTTCTTGGACCGGTTTTGTCATTCCCTTACTCTAAGAACCCTGTTCCTGAGAAAGTTCCCCCTGAGTTTCATCATCTACCATTTCGGTGGTTCTTTCTCTACTGGTTTTGTCTCACTAACAGACATCACCTCATCGTCATCTTCCTATTTCTCACCTTCACCACCAAACTTCCTTTTACTTTCTCTTTTCTCAAACACTTCTACATTTTCTTTCTCCACTCTTTCCTCCATTTCTTCCTCCTAGTTCTCCGTATCAGACTCAGTTTAGTCAAGTCCTGCATTATCAGCTGTTTCAGAAACTAAGGAAGGACCAGGTTCTTCCTCAAATCCTTTGACAACTTTAGCAGGTATTTGTCCTATCTTGACTGAACTACCAACACCCACACTCTCCTTCACAATCTCTGAAGGAACAGCCTCTGAACTAGGTTCATCAACTGTGCCTATTTGAAAACCCACAGACTCAACAACTTTAATTCATTCTATAGCAACTTAACCAGGCTCTACACTAGCAACATCAGTTTCTAATAGCAACAACATTCTCCCTTTCTTGTATACAACCATAACCATCACCACCTACAGAACTCACAAGTTCATCTAACCCTGTTACTAATAACTCAAGAACAACTTTCTCAGGGCTCAAAATTGACTCATGCATAATGGAACTTGTTCTAGTGGATTCAAGTATTATCTTTAAAGGAACATTGTCAGACCCAACAACTTTCAATATCTGCGTCATTAGTAGTCAAAGTAATTGAGGCAGAACCAGGTTCTTGAACAGTTTCTTCGACTTCCTCAGCAGGTTCTTTCTATTTACCCCCGCTCTAACAATCTTCAAGCCAAACTCATAAAAAGGTTCATCGCAGCTTGCTTTGTTCCTTTGTTCCATTTAGGTTTAACAATTTTGGATTCGAGTGAAACATGGGTTTTAGAAGGATTTTGAGTGTTTGATGTGATTTTTTTGGGAAATGAAAAAGATAAAAGAATTGAAGTGATTCATCATTAAGAGTTCTTGGGAACTGACGCCAAGTCATTAAATAGGTTTTAAATTTCAAATATGGCTTCGAAAGTGGCGCCAATTCAAGGTGGTTACAAAAGAAATAGATGAACCAGTTAATACAAAATTTATGGAAACAATCTCAACAATTTAGATGCGTACCTGAACACATATGCCACTGATTCATCACCTCATGTTTCTCTCCTTTTTTTTCATATATGAGCAAGAAATAGCATCATTAGAATTCAGTAAGAAGTTTCTGACATAGATGAAATGCATACTTACTACGATATAGAACTAGAAACGACATTCTGAAGTATTCCTCAACAAGTAACATAAAGGATACTTCACTAGCCAATCATCGAGGGAACCATGTTCTGGATCGTTCAACGTATTTTAGTCATCCCCAGTTCCAACCTGTTCCTTTCAGCTTGTACCCTGTTCCATGCCTTGGTGAAGATATCTGCTATCAATCCTACAGAGAATTCATTATAATAAGGCTTTTTCAACATTATCTCTCAAAAAGTTATACTGAATTTTAAAGAGCGGAGTCCTTCCGGGATGGACCAGGTTCTTGGTAAGGTCTTTCAGTTGCTTCATTATCTACAAGAGATATGAACAATCAAGAAGCAGCTTCTACATACTAAGCTTCAGATGTGGAGAGGAACACATAATATTATTTCTTTGTAGCCTATGAAACTAAGTAAAAACCTAGAAGGTGTGCCATTCTAGATGTACTCTTCCTATCCACAAGATGACCAGAATAATCTTCATTAGCACAACCAGTGGCATCAAAAGTTCCTCTTCGAGGATACCATAACCACACAAGTCATAAGAACATTTCAACTATCTCAAGTTTTTCTCTACTGTTGACATAAGCGACTCCCTTGATTTTGACTGGAATCTTGCACATATCAACACAATGACTAGCCTACTAGCTGTAAGGTATTGAAGAAAACCAATAATTCCTCCAGTTTTTATGTCTACAATACGAGAACCAGTGTCTTCCAGATTCAGCTTTGTTCCTCATCTTACTGATGTGTCCAAGGCTTTAGCACTCTTTATCTCAAACTTGCAAAGTCCTTACACACGAATTCATTAGTAGCACAACATTAATGTCATCTGCATAGGCTTGAACAATGAGCAGGTCCTTGGTTTTCTGTAACACAACTAAGGGTTAAGTGTCCCACATCGGCATAACACAGGAGAGATGCTGGGTATATAAGTTAACTGGTCTAAGAACCTAGTGACGCGTTTTAAAGCCGTGCGGGCCTAGGCCCAAAGCGGACAATATTACTAGCGGGCTTGGGCTGTTACAAATGGTATCAGAGCCACTCCGTCTCAACCTTGTCGATGTGGGTCAAAGTTCAAGGCTGAGTCTAGGCGAATCCCAGTACGCAGGGTAAACCTCAGCGAGGACGTTGAGTCCATAAGAGGGGGTGTATGTAACACCCCAGCTAAGGGTTAAGTGTCCCACATCGGCATTTACACCCCAGCTAAGGGTTAAGTGTCCCACATCGGCATAACATAGGAGAGATGCTGGGTATATAAGTTAACTGGCCTAAGACCCTAGTGACGCGTTTTAAAGTCGTACGGGCCTAGGCCCAAAGCGGACAATATTACTAGCGGGCTTGGGCTGTTATACTTTCTTCTTTAGAAACAATGTGTTGTCCATTTATCCTCATATGAAACCGTCCTTTAGTAAGAACCGATGCAACCATTCATACCAGATCCTAGGAGCCTGTTTCAACCCATACATTTCCTTGTCAATTTTGTAGACATAATCAGAAAACTCTGTGCTATCAAGTTCTGGTGGTTGAACTATATACACTTCTTCATTTAGATAACTATTAAGGAGTGCACTATTCATATTCATCTCATACAAGGTGAATTCCATATAAATAGCAAAAGCAATCAGCATCCTAATGGCTTCCATTCTTGCAATAGGTGCAAAGGTTTCGTCCTAGACGAGTCTCTCTTCTTGAGCCTTGAACCACCAATTTTGCCTTGTTCTTTGTGACAATTCAAAGCTCATCCAGCTTGTTTTTAAACACCCACTTGATACCAATGAGGGACCTGTCCTTACGTCAAAAGACCTAGTTCTAGACTTCGTTCTTTACAAAATGATACAACTCCTCCTGCATAGCAATCACCATATCTACCCCCTCAAGTGTTTCTTGTACATTCTTTGGTTTCATAGATGAGAGAAACACAAAGAACGCACAGAAGTTCTTCAAAGCTCCTCTAGTAACCATTCCAGACTTCAGATCAGATATGAGGTTCTCCAGTGGATGTAAACTTTGATGCTTCCAGGGTTTAAACTTGATCTGCTGAAATGTTTCTCCGGAGGGACCTTGCGAAGGACTGGGTTCTTCTAAGTTTTCATATTCTTGATCTGCTGTTCCCCCTGTCTGATTGCTTCGTTGTTCCCCCTGAATAGGACATATGACTCCAGGTTGACCTACTTCTCGTTCATCAAGTTCTTTGAATCTCCAGCATGTTCTTCTCTAGCAAGACCAACTTTCGGATCATCATAAACTCATTTGCTAGCCATCATATCGGACCCATCACCCACTACATGTACACTTTTCTCTACAGTCATGGTTCTCTTGTTATACACGATATAAACCTTATTTTGTGTAGACCATCCTAGGAAGATGGCTTCATCACTGCGTGCATCAGACTTCCTCAGAGGTTCTTCATAATCAAGTTCATCATTCTGAGGACCAGTTCCCCATAGTTTTCTGAATCCATGCCTTTCATGTTGAACATGTGTTTCAGCCACTGGTTCTTTCTTACTATTAGCTTCTAGATTCTCTTTCTTGCGTCAGGTCATGTGTTGCTTCTTCAATATCAACTGATCATTCTCAAAACCTGTCGGTCAAGGTGCAGCAATTGTTCAGTCATTTGACTTGATCCTTCTTCAGCTTCAGATTTGTCTCCACTCTAAAGAACCTGGTTCTTGGACAACCTTGTCTCATGTCCGTATTCCTGCATGCCTTTCTTAGCCACATTGATAGTTTCATAAAAAGAATGATAAGCATGCCTTCAACACATAGAGTTCATTTAATTTACACTTTGTACGCTTTTCTATGTGGTGAATTTTCTAGGAAGAGTTCCCTCATCAGTTCGTGTATCAAACTTGCCTAGATCTTCTTTACCATTATATGATACATATACAATCAGAAGACTCTTAGGTAAGTGATGGTTGGCTTCCTACCCTAAAGTGAGTCATAGGGAAACTTCCCAACAAGGGACGTACCATATACATAAAAACTCATATGAAATTTGTAATTCACAATTTGTAACCAATGGATCAAAGTTCATTTTTATGCTAAGGGATCACAAGTTATGAAATACTCAACCAGTTATACTTTAAACTAACCAAATACCAATAGTCTATGGAGTGGGAGAGTGACTTACATTCCTTACAATATAAATGATTTTCTTACCATCGTCACACTCCTTCCAGTGAAGGCTGCAAGTGAGAGGATTTGATTTGTCTCTATTCATGTACCTCGAGCAACCACAGTCTAAATACTCATTTTGGTTGCTTCCTCTCATCTTAGCCTGCAAAACTCAATCAAGGGTTAGTTGTAGGAACCCAGACAAGCTTGGGTCCCTTCTTATGATAGAATGGATGGATCATATCTCTTTTAGCCCAACTAGGTAAAATAAACTTTTTGTTCTTTTCAATTCCCTTGAATAAAGTTGTGCAACTATCTCTATAAAGCCCAATTTTATCACAACAAGTGCACACTCTATTCTTAACCACTTCAACATACATGCTCTTTGGCTCCCATGGTGATAATAGTTTCTTATATTTAGAACCACCTTTATTTTTATTATGATGTTCATGAAACCTAATAAGAGAATCAAAGGACTTATTTCTCTGAATGGTTCTAGTAAGTTCACACTTGGCCTTGTCCAGATTCTCTTGGAGTGGTCTGTTCTTTTCAATTTCACAACGTAGACTTTCTTTAATAGTATTCAGATCTGCTTCAAGGGACACTTGAACCTCACTAAGAACCTTTTTATCATGAGTTTCTTTTAACTGAGAATTTTCATGTTTAAGTGCTGCAATGTTGGTTTCATTTTCAAGAACCTGGTTCTTGAATTTTTCAAAATAAGCTTCAAGTTCAGAATTTCTTTCTTTCAAACTGAAGTTTTCAAATTCCAAGCATTTAAGTGATGTACTGTTTGTTTCATTCTCAAGAACCTGGTTCTTGAATTTTTCAGAATCAGCTTCAAGCTTAGAATTTCTTTCTTTCAAGCATAAATTTTCAAATTTCAAGCTTTTAAAACCAGACAATATTTGTTTCGTGCCAGCACTTAAACATTCAAATTTATCAATTAAGAGAAGCAAGAGATTAGCAAGTTTCTTTTTAGAAGAAGATGAGATATTTCTTCTTAGGGTAGAAAAACTTACCTCAGGGATGTCCTCTTCGATCTTTTCATCATTCATTGCCATGAGAGCAAAAGTTGCTTGCTCACTTTGTTCTTCTAATTCGGAATTCCTTTTGGTCATCGAAGTAAGTTTGGCACTCTTATTTTTAATTTTTGAATCACCAATGGAAAGATCTCCTGGAGGTGCTACCATCATGGTCTTTTTGAAGGCTTTGGAAGATATCTTCTGTCTCCTGTTCGAATAGTTCCTCGGTTTTTCCTTCTTCTCAAGAACCGGTTTCTTCACTTTTTCAGAACCTTTCTTATTCATATCTCCCAAAGTTTCCACGTAGGCTTGCTTTGCAGCTTCCTTTGATGGCCTCCTTTTATTAGATGAATTATGATGCTTCTTGAAACAGGTTCTATCACTATTGTTCACCTGTTTCTTCTCTGGTTCATCACTGTAGGCAGTCTCTAATAAATCCCAAATTTCCTTGACAGTTGAGCATCTTGAGATTCGTTTGTATACACCATATCCAAGGGCATAATGAAGTATTTTCATTGCCTCAGAATGCATCTGAAGTATTTTGAGATCATCTTCATTTAGTTCCTCTTCAGACTTGTTTCCAAAACTATCAATTTTTGTAGGAACCAAAGAACCACGAATAGTGATTTGCCACAAAAGATAGTTTCTTGCTTGTAGGAAGACCTCCATTCGAACTTTCCACCAATTATAGTATTGACCATTGAATAGTGGTGGACGAGTGATGCATTGGCCCTCCATGATACCGGGTGGTGCACTCATATTTAGATCCTTCTCAAGGTGTTAGCCTAGTAGCGAGAAGACCGGCTCTGATACCACTTGTTGAACTTGGTGCACCTTCAACAGATACTAGAGGGGAGGGTGAATAGTGTCTTCCGATTTTCGCCTTCCGAAGAAACTTACTCGTACCCGCAAGAACTCGGCTCTTGACGGATTTTCCCTAAAGACCGTGCTAACAACAATAATGCAGAAATAAACTTGCACAGGGATTTTTACGTGGAAAACTCCTTGCTCAAGGGAGAAAAACCACGACCCACACTCTGGGATTTTGAAAACTCTTTCACTATCACAGCGAGCAAGTTTTAGGTTACAAACTCTATAATCAAGGGACTAAACTCTAGTACCTAAGACTGCTTACAATCAACTCAATTGTAGCAAACACACCTAGGAAACTCCTAAGAAAAAGACTGCCTACGATCCACGACCGTAGAACTCTTTTAAGCTAACTCTAGCCTAAAAGCACAAGGATTTCTCCAAATAAAATACCTAAACAATGCTTCTTAAATAAGCGTAATAGATTACAATTCAAAGCCCTAATACATATGAGCTAGACCAAGACAGAAACTCAATACAGCTTGATGAAGAACCACTTGTCAGTCAGTTCCTTCTGCACGTTCTTGCTGGACTGGTATTATTATGCCTGATGAAGAACCTCTCGTCCAGTTAATTCCTTCCGCGCGTTTTCTTCAGAATTATCAACCTTTTGAGCTCTCAATCTCTCTCTATATGGCTGAAGAGATAGTATTTCGTGCACATCTCTTGAAGTCTTCATAATGATGTTTATATAGTGTGCATAAGACTTCTTGATGGACAAGGAAAAGAATTATTCTCCAATTAGGACTCAATAAGCACTTTCCTTATGCACTTTTACCTCCAACACACTTTTTCCATTCTTGGACTCTTTGAAAATATTCCTCATTATTATGTAGATCTTCCAAGATACTTCCAGCTGGCACCCAAGGCAATTAGGATTTATTAGCCGCCTTTTATGCTTTTACATTCACGTCCAAGAGACTCATAATCCCATTAGGATTAAACTCTGCACTGCTTCGAAGAACCTTCTTGCGCGAGGTTCTCCTAGTCCTACTAGGATTATGCTTCCTTCCCTATACTGCTTCGTAGAACCTTCTTGCGTGACTCCTAATCTAATTTGGATTGTAACACTGCTGCATCCAGGTTCTTTCCAATTCTGTCTCGGATTGAGAATGTATCTGCGCATCTTTTCATTATCAGTAGAACCTGTCAGAGAACAAGGTCCTTCTTCTAAGAACAATGTCCTTCCCCAGTTTCTTCTTGTTTGTCAATCATCAAAACTCAAACTTCAACACCTACACAGGAAATTACTCACAAATCACATCTTAAAAACGAAAGGTAAACAGAAAACCCCGTGGAGGATGATGACTTGTTTGAAGAAGAGGAATTTGAGGAAGAATCCACTGCACATAATTTTAGTATGGTGGCAAGAGAAGGAGATTTGTCTCCTAGGGAAATTCATGATAATGCACCAAAGAGAGTAAGGAGGGTAAGGCGCCCATTAGAGCCTACTAGGGTGCAACCTTCGAGGAGTACAAAATCAAAATCCAAGAGATCCAAGAAGTCGAAGAAATGATGGATAGCATATATGATCGTGATAGAGAGCCACAAATATCATTATTTCAAGTTAGTATTGTAGGGCCTTTTCACATATTCTATTTCATCTCCTGTAGAAGGAAGTGCGGATTGCATGATTCCACTTTCTTCTTAGCTTTTATACTATTTCATTATTTTAGTATTCTCATATGTAATATCACCATAGAGTGTGTTATAAACTCTGTGATGATCATACTTTATTTGGTTCATGCCCTCTTTGAGGAATTTAATATTAATAAAAATGGTCACTAGGTGGAATGCCTAGTTGACTCTTGATTTAAAAAAAAAAAAATCCTAAATCGTCTATCACGTATAAAATAGTACAATAACCAAACCACCACCCCAAAGCTCTATGTAAATATGCACAATAGCCATTAATCTAAGAAAATGGTTAAATTTCAACTAAAATCCTAACAAAATCGAGTTGCGTACTTGTTTCGTCTTTGCTCGATAATGTGCAATGAACCCACGAAGATCCTTTAAATAACTAAAACGGGACACTCACAGCAGTTACGAAATCGTGCAGACGGTTGATAGAGAGAAAATAGGAGAAGCTGAGAGAAGAATAATAGAACGACAGCTTGTTGTGTATGATCGACTGATTAGGGTAGATGAAGTATCCATTATGTTTTAAATTACCCGGGACTTTTCTTTATTTCAAATGAGTTCATAATAGTTTTTTATGTTTTGCACCCAAAAGATTTATTGTTTTGCACCCACAAGTTTTTAAGAGTTCTAATCCAGCCCTTGGTCCCCACTTAAACCCCTTAAAATTTTTTCTCTCCAAAAATAAATCAAAAAGAAATGAAAAGGTTAAACTTTTTGTTCAACACTTTGAGAGGTCTTTTAACTAATTCTTCTCCAGTAACAAGCATCCAATGTCAAGGTTTTTATTTTCAAAAGTAGTACTACTTAGGAAAGGACCCATCACCGAAGTCTTCAATTAAGAAATGAGATTTCTTTTTCTTTTCCACTTCCTTCTATTTGTGAAGGGTGATTTAAGGGTAAGCAGGGATGTGATTAATATTTTTAAGATTTGTGAGAAAAATTTAAAGTAAAGAAAAAATTTAATACGCCATCTATTCTTCTCTTCCTTCTTCCTCATTCTCTATCTCCCCTTCTTCATACCCCTCTTCCTATTCTTATTTCTCATTATCATGTTCGTATATTTCTTCATATTATTATTCTTCTTCAGCTTATTTTATTTTCGAATTTGGTATTCAAAATGTGGAACCAACTTCAAAGTTTTGAATTGGGCTTGAAAATTCGAACTAGATTTTTCTATTGTTTTGAAGTATATTGTTTGAAATTGTTGAAAATTGTATTTGAAAGCTGAATTCAAAGTTTTAGATTATTTAGAGTTGATTTGGATATAATTTAGAGTTATTTTCCATCAACTGGTAGCTTTCTACAAAACGAAAACATGAGTCTTAAGATGTCTAAGAGTTTAAGTTTTCAAACATTCTGATGAATGTTTAAACATCTCTTAGGACGTTTAATAGGTAAATAAAGGTCATTATAGAGACCGTAGACATGCTCGAATATTGTATCATGATGTGAGAGCCTCCCCTGCTATCGTCATCTTTGATCACCCTTGCCCCTCATATGATAGGATAGATGATTAATTCTTCTTACTTTCTTTCAAATAATATGTAAAGATGATTTTTCATTAGAATGATTATTTATTAAATATTATTATGGCAGCCCGATACACAAGCATCTCGTATTCACGCAAGGTTGGAGGAGGGCCCTCAAATGGTATAATTTAGGGACACTTACAAAAATACCCACAAAACCTAAAATAATTACAGCCACTACTTACTACTTACTACTTTCAAATATTACCCGATCTACCCACTAAATTATTTACTCACTCTGCTCACTCAGACTTGTATACCATAGTTTATGCAGTATACTATAAAGGTATATACCTATAAGGCATAACAAAGGTATACATTAATAAATGTCCCTCCAGACTTGTATACCATAATTTATGCAATATACTTTAAAGGTATACACCAATAAGGCATAACAAAGGTATATAATAATAAATAGGTAGGTTGGGTAAATACTTTTAGTATTATGGGTAGTATAATTTGCAATGAGTATGACTTGTAAATACTTTAAATTTTATGGGTATAGAGTGTAAAAATCCCTATAATTTATGTAGCCTACCCTGATGTTTCTACGGCTCATACTCGTGACCTATAGGTTACATTGAGACAACTTATTAAAAAAATAATTATTAGAAAATATTTGAGTTCATATCATATACATCATCGGTCCCAAAGGATGACACAATTTTTTTATTTATTTTTTTACAAAAAGAATGTCACAATTCTATATTTGAAAACAATTTAACTTCAAACTTTCCATTTTTTTCTTTAGTGAGATGAATTATAACCATACAAACAAGTTTTTAAAAAAAATCATTATTTTTACACTTCCCGCTTTCACGTAGATAAAAGGGATATGTATTGCCGCTAAAAGCCTCTTTTGACGAAGAATGAGATGTTACTTATTCTCTTACCTTGTGGGATAAAGTTTTCTCTTTGAACAACAGATAACCGCATTTGCGAGAGAGGTTGATAGCAAGACTCAGCTCTCTTCATCATTCTATCAAGAAAATGATAGTGGGATTTTTATGTTTATCTTAGTAAGAGAAGTTCCTACTGTATTGGTGAAAATATATAGCTCGCATCTGTGGCAGACAAGACGCAAGGTTCGGAATATTTTCTACAATAATTACAAGTCATCCACGAGGTTGATGCAAACGTGACCAAAGCCAGATTTCGAGGTTAAAGATATTCAAGCCACGGAACATGGCTGCCTTGAGTAAATAAATGGTTCGAGGTCCCGAGGTGAACAAGAGCAAGCCTCGGGACAGGTGATTCAGTTTCAGCTTGATTGATGCCCCATGATCTCACCCCACGATCTCATCATTTGATGGGAGAGATCGTGGGCACCCCATGATCTAGATTATGTGCTATAAAGCACCTTTGTAATCTTATACATTCATTAACAGATATAGGCAAAACTCTACCCAATTGTACTCTTAAATTATTTATATTGAAATTGCTAGTCTTGTATACATATTATTCATCTATTACTTGTTATTTCTTTGTTTGCCACGGCTTTGATATATAAAATTGCTTGTAACCTAAAACAAATTCAATTATATTTCTAAATTCGATTTAGCTCATATACCCACTTGCCTCAAGATATTATAATAACAAGGATGAGAGACTATGGAGGTGTTTTGCAGAATTTCACAAAAGCACATTATTTAGACTGGTTTTCTGATCCGGTAATCTTGCACAGCTCTTTTATAACAAATTTAATTTGCATTACTGATCTCTTCAATTTTAGAGAATGTTAAAAACAAAGAAAAAAAAACTTTTTAGTGAACAATATTATAGTGTTAGCAGGCTACACGTTCTTTTCTTAAGGAACAATAATACCCCAAATTAACTTCAACAACCAGAAGATGGAAATTACTAATAAACATCAAGAATACAAGTAAAAAAAACAAAATTTTGATCTGGATACATGACAGGTGAATGATATCAAATGTCTTGGTTTTTATTTTTATTTTTGATTAGTGTTAAAAGCCTGGATATCAGTTTCAGGAAAATGTCCAGCTGATTGTGTAACTATCAAGAGACAGAAGAACACATAGGGATATATTAATAACAACTCAGTTTCAGATCTGTAAAAGAACAGTTGTGTTTCAAATATTTCATTAACATCAAATACATGATAAAAGGCCTTCTCACATGATGTCTCTCACTCAGATAACCAATTGAAAATAAGGGATAAATTAAATAGAACCAGGCCAGCATTTGACAATTCAGAAGTTGATCCACAACGTTGATTTTGAAGACTCAACCCTTGGCCACTACTCGGTTCCCAGCAGCTTTTTTATGTCCCTCTATAACAAGATCGCGAAGCCATAAGAATTACAACATGACTATTATGTTATATACAAACTAACAGGAAAGTTGCATCAAGTATTTCAAGCAGCAGATTACCTCAATTGTAAGAGGAGAAGTGAAAGGATAATAGCGATCAACAGCCTTCCCATTCTTATCAACCAGGAACTTAGCAAAATTCCACTGGATATTATCCCCAATTATTCCCCACTTGCCTGATTTCAAGAACTTATAAAGAGGAGCTGTGTTTTCGCCATTCACTTCAATCTAATTCAAGAAAGGAAAAATATTTGTGTATAAAAAGAGACCTCATTGAAATAGAAAAATCATGATTCCACAACCATGAATTATGAAGTTTAGGGAAACAGTTAATTTCAGAATGTAATAGACTCCATCTACAATGCAGCATTAATGTTTATAGCTGACAGAATATGTGTACGAATTTAGTTCAATAATCTGAGTGATGGATAAAGGCAACTTTTCAATTTCTCAAAATATTCTACCACTAAGCATTTCGAAAACACCAATACACATAAATAGTGATAGAAAAGTCTGTTTAGAAGATGGGACACACTACCAGCAAATCACCAAGTAGAAGCTAAACAATGACATCTTACAGGACTGTTGATCATTCATTACCTTGTCAAAGACAGGGAACTCTGCCTTGAAACGAGTACACACGAAGTCTAAGATCTCATCATTGGTCCCTGGTTCTTGAGCACCAAATTGATTGCAAGGAAATGCCAATATCTCCAGCCCTGCATTTAAATACAGAAAGAACTTAAGCTTCAAAATCTGAATGGAAAGAAATAAGAGAGAACTGAAAGCATTTTTTTTTTCTGCTCAAACCATAATGATTCAAATAGTCTAGAAATAAGCTTTAATCAAAGATGTCAAATGTTCCATTCTTTTCAAACACTACCCTTTTCTTCTTCTTTTTTGGTTTAATATGTCCTGTACTTAGGAGGAATCAATCCAAAACAGAAAGATGAAGGTTGTGAGATACTGCAAAGATAAAATGGTCACTTAACTGAAGACACATACCTTGATCTTTGTACTTCTCATATAATTGGCTCAGTTCTGTGTAGTTTGAGTTCGTCAACCCGCTGTAGACAAGAAAACAGATAACGGTTCAAAAGTCAATCCAGAGAAATATCACTTGAACCAAAGTATGTGTGGAACATATAAAAGAGAAGACAAGAAGTTTTTATAGTCATGATTTTCTTCTGGACAGAGGTTGTCTCATTTCCTGGACATCAGCTGGTACCAGAGATGTTACAAAAGAAAATACATACAATTACAAATATGATGAGTGGAAATTAAATGATTCTACCACTTGGAAGCAACGTTCACGATAAGCAGAACTTTTCCTTTGTAGATACTAAGATCTACATCATTTCCCTTCGCGTCCTGCAAGAAAGGAAACAGCGTATTCAGAAAGGGCAAAAGGTTCGAGTACATAAAATTTTCATGCTGGTTACTTCTATTCATGGTATCCAGTCTCTGTCTCTCTAAGCCCAGCTAGCACGTGAAACATCCATTAATTGGTCCAAGAGCTTCTAATAGTTATACTGTCCTAGTTATCACAAACAGAACTTGACTAAGAGAAACATGTGTGGTGTTATGCAACATGAACTGAGGGTTAAGTTAGTCAATCATATCTTGATAAATTTTCAGTCTCATGAATGCATACTGGTTTCAACCATTATTTTTAATCAACATACAGAACCATACATGAAATTTTCACCTCAAGAGGCTTCTAGTTCAGTTATTCTGAATTCAATGTGATATTATCCCATCTGCAGAGACCTGAGTGCTTTAAGCTTGATGCGTCCAACCTTTAAATTTCTTAGCTCTGAACTTATTATACTTTTGAAAGTATGAGTTTACAATGCAATATACGTCGAAATTTTAGTGGCTTTTCACATATATGTATGTTCTGTGTCGAAAATATTGGTTCAATTGAACCAATAGCACATAAGCTCCATCTGCCTTGTTATACTCAAATCTAAGGTGAATACTTGCATACACTCTTCGCCTCAAACTCCGTAAATATATGCGAGCAAACAGATGAGAAAATAGAAATCCCTCCATAGATGCCTATTCTAGTGCAATATTTCCACTATCAAAATATCCTTTTACTGTTCATTTCTTAAAGAACTTATTACAATTTATATTGAGCAGCGATGCAATGAGCTATAGTTGATATCTACAAAGGAGGAAAACAGTTTTTACTCAAATGTACTAAGAACCTAGCTAAAGTTGATCAGAAAATTAATTTGATTAACTTAGTTGTGCTAGTAGATTAAAAGATTGAGTTAGGAGCTAACCTTTACAGTGATGTCATAGATAGATTCGGGATTTGTCTTTGACTCGCTAGCCATCGTCAATACAGGAATTTGGCTTCAAAGTCTGAAATTGACAACCTCAAAACGTAAATTAATGGGCATATGCTCAACTGTCTATGTTATCTGAAGACATATCATATAAATGTAAATAAGTTCATCAGATCAGGATAATTATGAGCATGGCTGCTGTAGCAAAGCTTGGTAGAAGAACTACATACCATCTATGGGTCTATTTATTTACACAATGTTCAATGAGCAAGAGACTAATATAAGAGGAGCTTTTAATTTGCTATCCAGCCACTTGTTCTACTACCCCTTTTAAATATAGTACTGTAGTCTTCTAATGTATAAAGCATGTCTTATCTTCAAAACCTATGAGATCCTTAAGCTATCTAAATAGTTAGTTAACTTTCCCCTTTTATCATTCTCTTTTTCCTAATCTTTTTTTGTCTTTATAAATTATTGAAACCATTAGATCAAATGTCTTTTTTTGGAACGAACTAGTAAAAGGAAATAGGATCACATGTACTAGAACAAAGGTAGTACTAATAACATTTGCGTTTGAAGGGATTCACAACAACATTTATACCCGGTCTACTGTACAGTCCCGCGAGTAGGATCAGAGGAGGGTGAGGTGTACGCACACCTTCTCTATAGGTAGAGAGGCTGTTTCTAAAAGATCCTCGGCTGAAGAGATTTATGCAACAAAAATAGATCTACCTAAACATTCAAATGCTCTTTACATCAAACGGGCTAATACAAAAGCATTTCACTTTTGATTATATTTATGCAAAAACTTTTTATATTATTCAAACAGAGCACATGAAAGATTTGAATAACAGTAAACACAAAAGATGACTAAAATGAGCAAAAAAAAAAAAAAAAGCAAGAAGAAGAACAGCATACCAGGAAGTGGGAGCAGAGAAATGGGAAGTGAACTGAGAATCGTTGACTTCATATAGCAGAAAAAGGTAGGTGTAAAGGAAAAGGGGGGCGTAAGTACACACACGTGCTGTTTAAATTAGACACGTGAATGTACCATTTTTACCACAATGCACCCAGTGAAGATTGTATTGACATCTACATTCCTAGTGTACGGACTAGCTTGGTATACTTTGATTAATTTTACGGGATATGTATTACCTTCTATCAGTATAGATATTGAGTAATTATATCCATCAATGCTTAAACAGATGAAAAGAAATCATCTAATCTCCTGCGACATACTTGAACAGGATCTGTTCTATAGGCTCGTACCACTGTATTCTTGAGTACTAAGGAGACAGAAAACCAAGTCTGGTGGATGAACTATGGCCAATTGACCAGAGCCTGATTAACAAGCCGGCCCCATTGGCTCATGGAGCCGTAGAGGATTGTTCTCAGCACTTGTGCTGTGACTGGGATGGTCTCTTGGTTCATGTTGTAGGAGTATATTGTTATGCAAGCAGTTCTTACTTCAAAGTCCACTTAGCTATGACTCACAATAAAGCTGGCTGCTCTAGTTTTTGCTATGCTGCAATAGATGCAGACTACAAATTACTGTACGTTCTTGTTCTTCATGATAATGTTTCACGTTTTTGCTATGCTGCAATAGATGCAGACTACAAATTACTGTACGTTCTTGTTCTTCATGACAATGTTTCACACCTAGCAAGTTAAGGCTGCTATTGACAATACAAATTACTGTACGTTCTTGTTCTTCATGATAATGTTTCACGTTTTTGCTATGCTGCAATAGATGCAGACTACAAATTACGGTACGTTCTTGTTCTTCATGATAATGTTTCACACCTAGCAAGTTAAGGCAGCTATTGACAATCTGGGATGTGAAGCAAATAGATGCTACCTTGAGATATGAAAACAATCTGGGATGTGAAAACAATCTGGGATGTGAAGCAAATAGATAGCTACTTTGAGATATGAAAAAACACAAGTACTATGCCCATTCTCAAGACTGACGTTCAGCTTATACTGCAGTTTACATATCTTAATATGATCCAAAACTAAAAACATTTGATATATATAATAGGAACAGCTAGTATTCAGAAGATCAGTTTCATCAAAAACAGCTGAGACCATTGTGCTGAGACCATTGTTTTAATAACAAGAATATAGCATATAACAGATTACTTAACTAAAGGAAATATTCATCCTTGAGAGCATACAAAAGGTCATACTGCGGGCACATCCTAGCATTAACATAGTAATTGGTTCAACATGACTTCAAAGTTCAAAATGCTGATAGGGCCTTTTGTTAGATCAATATTTAGCTGCTTGCTCCAGCAGATCGCTGCTTCTGCAGAATCTCTTTAACTTTGAAGAGGGTTCCATTTATTTCATCAAATTGAGGTTTTGTGGCACTCTTTACATCATCAATCCACTTCAAAACATTCTTGTGCGGACTTAAGATCCTGTCGCGATCCTTCTCATCAACAACCTGTATTCAGCAAGAGAGCTTCTATAAGACCTGATCACCATGGACACCACTCAAGACATGATATTCAGGATGCAGCTGCTCTAAGCCAGTGACGTGTAACATAAATCGAGAAATGCGTGCTAACAAGATGATGGTACATATGCAGGGATCAAGCAAGGTTATGCAAGCGCTTCCATTATTATTACGCACTTTGAATTCTAAGTTAGAAGAAAGCTTCATACCTCAAGTTGCATAACCTCACACACTAAGCTAAGATCTGCAATGGAAGGTTCGGTATTTCCAAGCAAAAAGTTTCCATCTTTCTGCAACCAATAGTTATCAATCCTTGCAAGAGATGCTGAAAGGACCTTCTCACCTTCTGCCGCTGCTTGTGGATTCAAAGGCAATCCAAGCGCAGGTGCCAGAGTAGAATTAAGAATATATCCAACTGAAAACAGAAGCACTCCATGAGTAAGCTAAATTCATTGGAAATAGCAAAAGAAGTACATTGCAGTAGTACAGATAGTTCACAGGCAAAAGATACATTTAACGGTTCTTCACATGCAGTTTATCTGTTTTGCACCTCCTTCATTTTGTGAATGCAAACAAATCTCCAATCTAATTTAGAGACCACAATTTCCCTACAGAAACTGATTCTCTGTGCCATATCATCTTTCCACTCACTCGCAAATTCAAAAGTTCACAGTAATTTTCTGAGGCAAGGAAACAGCTTTGAAACTAGTGGAAGCTAAGAGAATTTTCAACATAAAAATATAAAGCACCTGAGCCACGGCGTAAGTTAGAGTGGTGCCAATCCAAGACAGATTCTACCTTTGCCCTTTTCTGCAGGTCACTTGGATACCTTCAACATAAAGCATAAAATAGTGAGAATTGCATATTACAACCCTATAGTTAAATGTTTCCATTTAAGGAAATTAAGTGCTTAGCTATGAATTATATTATATGAGGTTACATGTCACATGCTGGGGCTTTAAAGGGTAAACATTTGGCTAGATTGAAAATTAACAATTGGAGACAATAAAACACACCAATGATCAGCAACCTCCGGAAATGCAGAAGCTAGATATCTAAGAATTGCATGACTGCAGAACACAAAAAAATTGTAAGCCAGCATTTAAAAATTATGAACTAGCCATAAATTACATCATTAGTATTTTAAAAAAATTTCATCCGGAAAGACAAGCTTCTAACCAAAGTTAAATTATTTCAAGGTTAACACCTTCGAATGGGCTAAACAGTATAAAAGAAAATTACCTTTCGGAAAGCTTAAATGTCCCATGAACTATGGCAGGTACTTGCTTCATGGGATTAACTTCTGCATATGACATGATACCACAATTCAAAAAAACAAAATCCAACAAAAATTAAGACATACAAAAAGTCAAAACTTGAAGAAAAAAAAAAAGAAAAGAACCTTCAAATTCAGGAGACCGGTGCTGGCCTTTGGAAAGTTCAACAGGGACTTCCTCAAATTCAATTCCATTTGATCTTACAATAATTCAAAGAAAAACCCCACATCAGATAATGAAAATTAAGAATAAGTGATCAAAGTTTGAGAAATATTACTCCGTCCCAATATATGTAACACTGTTCGAATGTCGAGAGTTTACACATACGATTGAAAAACAAGAAACTAAGCAAAAATATTATGAGTCACAATTAATAATTTAAAATAGTTAAAGATTTTCTTGTTTGAGGTAAATTGGGAGATATAGAAAAGTCAACGATGATCATGATGGGATACAGATAAGAACATTACTTGCAGAAAATAAGAAGAGCACGAGAAGGTTGAGACATCCGATCTACATAAACTTTGAGCTGCGACATGTTTGTTCTGAGATTTGATCACAAAGATTCAATTCAATTCAATACAGTGAAGTTTGGTAAATGAAAGAGAGTGTATTTTGGTATACGATTCGTATTCCCGACTCTTGGGTTGAAGATCGTCAACGACATTGCAGTTAAGTGGGACCCATTTGCTAATTTTTACTACCAAATAAGGATTTCCATTACTCTTTTACGTATTAGTTATTACTATATTTTAAGCTTTTCAGTTCCTTTTTTTTAAAAAAAAACTACTAAATTAGAATTACTCTAGATGGTTACATGTTATAGTAGATTATTAGAAGTGAAAGTAGGAGTATAAAAGATGTGCATTGTGTGTGCAGAAAAATTAAATTCATCAAACAAGGATACCAGTAGTATTTTACTTAGCTCAATTTGCCTATTTTATATCTCCATCTAGCAAGGTTACCATCCAAATTTAATTATATGATCAAGTCCCTTGTACATTTTTGGAGGTATGTAAAGATTATTTGTTTACTTACGTAATGGGTGATGAGAAACAGTCCTAAATTAGGAGTTACATGATCCGATTCACGGAACTATTTTCCTACTTTTCAAAACAAAATCTAATACTGTAGGTACTAATTATAGGTAATATATATCATCAATATTTGTTGATGCAAACTTATCATATCATTAGGCATGTCACTGATGTTTGGCATTTTATGCCTATATTTCCTTAATATTTCCTCACGTTTTAGTACCTTATTCGCTCGTTTTATAGCTTGTGACTGTGGTTTTACACTGATTTTATGTCGTGTGTATGTAGGTTGTTATGAAGTGTAATTGGAGCTTTTAAGAGCATGATTGAGCAAGAAAAGATTGGATTTTGATTGAGGATTGGATCGAGCACACGAAGGCACGACACGAGCGAGCAAAGGAGCGAGAAAACACAAAAATTGGCCTGGCGCTGTAGGGCATGCCCCGCGGGCCCCACCGCGCCCAGTGTTCCAGCGCGTTTCCCAGCGCGCCGCAGGCCCAAAGCGGGCTGATTTCGACGTCCTCTGTCCAAGCTCACGCGTTCCGAGGCGCGGGGCGCCCGTTATGGCGCCCCTGGAGCGAATTTTGACTTCCTATTTCGTCTAGGATTGGGTCTATCTTATTACTAGGTGTTTGTAAACACTATGAATACTCTTTTACTTAGTTTTTCATGGGAGTTCAGAATTTGGAGCAAATTTGAGAGCTCATAACATCAAGACAAGGGTTTTTCTTCCTACCATTAATTTATTACATCATTATTTCATTATTACATCAATTCCTTGTGTTGTTATTATGAGTATGCGTAGCTAAATCTATCGTTCTAGGGTTAGAGTATTACATGAAGGTTGATTGTTTGAAGATTGATTTCCATTAATTGAATCCCATAACGGGTTGCTTATTCTTTCTTGATTTCACTTGTGTAATTGTCAGGGCCCGATTATTACGCATTATCTATGGTTTTTAGATTGAACTCGAAAGAGGGAATTTAATTACGTAATAAGAAAGAATAGGACTAGTTTGTGAACCCGGGCATCGGGGAACCAATTTGTGAGTAGGATAGACATATACTTGCTCGCCTAGTTTACCTAATTACAGAATTCGTTAATGCGTGCACATGATTCAACCCATAGATATATAGGGATTGGAGTAGCCTGCATAGACCGTGAAGAATCGAAAGGTTTTCACGGGTACATTTAATCTGTTAGTTAGTAACCCGGGATTTAAGAAGTGGAGTCAATTGGATAACTCAACTGGATTGTTCGTAACTCTGACCCTGGATCGTCTCCTTATTACTGATAACAACCAAGTCTTGCTCCATTGTTTGAATTCACTTTTACCATTTAATTACTGTTCTTTAGTTAATAAAATCATCACTATTGGAACAAGATCCCTGAATAGTTTAAATAAATTGTTTGCTAGAACTCAGTCTTCATAGTCCTCGAGGGAACGATACTCATCTTATCACTTTATTACTTGGCGACCACGCATACTTGCGTGTGCGTTTGGGAGCAACAGTCACGAAGCCACCTTAAGGTACAATCATTTAGACGTAACAAACTGCACAGTTTTAACTATTGTCTTCGCAACGCTATCCAACATATCGTATTTTGGAAGCATCCAATTAGCATTGTACTGTAATTAATTTCTTTTGCCTTCGAATGGTTTTGATATAAAATTGTACTGTAATTAATTAATTATATATATTAATTCGTGAACTTTAAATCAAACGCAGGTCATAAACACTCATGCGAAAGTATAACTGAGTTTTCAAGCATAAACTAGAAGAATATTGTTTGTAAATCCATGTTTTTGCCTATTTCTTTTCTTATTGAAATAGTTTAAACATTTTCATAATAAATTAGTAGATAACAATAAGATTATGATCGATGCGAAAATATGAAGACATCATAAAATTAGACCGTACCAATAATGGTAAGCCTAACTCTATATATGTGTCATCGTTGTAATGTTAAAATTCATTTATCATTCAAATTAATTTTTCTATATAACTTTTGATCGCCTCTTTTATTAAGGTTTTATTTACTATGTTGATATATGCAGTTTTTAATTATCTAAGTAAGATGACAGTAAAACTAGTTTTATTAAAAGAATTAATATAGGTTTTAGCTATTCTTTAAGTCGTTTGGCGAAAAAATAGGAAGATGTAGGAGGCAGATTCCATCTTGACCAAATTAAAGCTTTTAAAAGAAAAGAAAAAAGTAGCTAATTTCTTGGTCATGTTCATATATTTCATCTATGTTCCTCTCCTTTGTTGAGCGTAGAAGAAGATGAGGCAGAAGGGGAGGCGTAATTACATTTGAGAGAAGGGATTAAAATTAAATGGGTTCCCACGTGATGGAGCCAGATGACATAGCTACCTATGCTCAAATATTTAGGCCTGGACAAAATGATTCATCAATCTGCTTGTCAATCGGAAAGATTCAATCCAGGGGGATCTTCCATCACGCCAACCCTTTAGATTACTCAGTTCCTCTCCTACTGGCTCAGCTTTCCCTTGCCTCCCTTTTTATTCTCTTGACTTCTACCCTCCTCAAACCACTCGGCCAACCCAGCAATGTCATCCAAATATTTGTAAGTTACCTTTTATATTTATATTGCTATATATTTAGTGATGCATCAATGGCTCAGATTCAATGATGCATGCATGCAGGGTGGTCTAGCACTTGGTCCGTCGTTTCTTGGACGGATTGACGGATTCGTAGCACTTTTTTATCCTTACAGAAGTCTGGTAGTCATCGATGCGGTTGCGCTATTTGGTTATATGTTCTACTTCTTCTTGATTGGAGTACAAATAGATCCTTGGATCCTCAAAAGAGTTGAGAAAAGGGAGTTCATCATTGGCGTATCAACTGTTGCAGCTGCTATTGTACTAAGCATCTCTAGCTCTTTCATTCTGCTCGGCCTTAAATTAAATATGGACCCATTAGTGTCTGATTCACTCCCAGTAGTAGCTACCATGTCCTCAGTGCTCGGCTTCCCAGTCATCGCACACTATCTCACCGAGCTTAGGATGATCACTTCTGATTTTGGAAGGATGGCACTGTCTTGCTCCCTAGTCAGCAATATGTTTGGGTTTTTAATCATAACTATCACTAGCCTGACAAGTCAGCCATCTGTCGAGAAATTCATCATTCTGCAAAATATCACAGCTGGTATTGGCTTTACCATGATTATATTTTTCGGTGTGAGACCTTTAATAATATGGGGCACGCGGAGAAATTCCCCGGGGGAGCCACTAAAGCAAAGTTTCATGTGTATGATATTTATTGGCGTCTTGCTGTCTGGATTTTGCAGCAAGGCTCTAGGCCTGCACATTTTCTACGGGCCACTAGTTTACGGTCTAGCCATACCCGCTGGACCACCCGTAGGGTCTGCCTTGGTGGAGAAGCTTCAATTCATCATTTCTTGGCTATTTATGCCCATCTACTTCGTCAAAACCGGTTTGGTTACTGATATATTTTCTGTGAAACTCAGGGATTATTTGATTATCCAAGCAGTTATTCTAATCGCTTGTTTGGGGAAGTTCTTTGGAGCGCTCATCTCTTCCATCTCCAACCAAGTTTGCCTCCGAGATGCAATCTCACTTGGCCTTGTATCCAACGTCCAAGGCGTTCTAGAGCTTGGCATGTTTAAAATGATGAAGCAAAATGAGGTAGTATATATGTCCAACCTCAAAAAAATGAAGCATTAGCTCATGCGATCAGCTTAGAAGTAACTAGTATAATTTCTTTTCATGCAGGCAATAAGCGATAAAGCTTTTGTGGTCTTGTGCATATCCATGTTAATTTCAACTGGCATCACCACTCCAATACTAAAAGCCCTATATGATCCTCTTAAAAGATATGCCGCGCACAAAAATAGGAATATTCAGCATATGAAACCACACTCTGAATTTCGGGTGCTTGCATGTATACATGATCAAGAAAATGTGCCAGCCACAATAAACTTGTTGGAAGCCCTTCACCCCTCAAATGGCCAAAGCCATATGGATATTGCCATGCTCCATCTGATAGAGCTTGTCGGCCGTGCCCATCCGCTTCTCATCAACCACAAACTCCCAATGATGAAGCACACAAATGAGGCCTCAGCTTCCAAAAGAATCGTCAATGCCTTTAAAGTCTTCGAGCAAAACTTTCGAGAGACAGTAATCATGCATCCCTTTACAGCAATATCTCCTTATGTGATGATGCATGATGAAGTGTGCAATATGGCACTGGAAAGGAGGGCTTCTATCATATTGATTCCCTTTCACAAAAGGTTCAGTTCCAGCAAGACGGTATCCAAGGTGGGGATTAGGATTATGAATGAAAAGATCCTGCAGTCAACACCTTGTTCCGTTGCAATAATTGTAGACCGGTCACTCGTTAGCACCTCAAGGCCCATACTAGATGCATGGTCTTCATATCGTGTTGCTGTCCTTTTCTTGGGAGGGCCAGATGATAGGGAAGCACTTGCTGTGGGAGAGCGCATGGCTGGAAAAAGAAACATCAGCCTCACAATAATCCGACTCATTGAGGAAGGTGGTAAAATAACAACCACGAGTAATGATCATGAGAGGATACAGATGAGGCTGGATAATGAAATGGTGACTGAAGGAAGGAGCCGTATGGCAGGGAATTATCGGGTCAACTATATAGAAAAGATGATAAGGGATGGAACAGGGACGGCTGCTGTTATGAGATCCATGGAGGATGAATATGAACTAATCATTGTTGGCAGACGCCATCACACACAATCTCCACTGCTACTTGGCCTTTCACATTGGGTTGAAGAGTCTGAGTTAGGGCCAGTAGGAGACATGTTTGCTTTAGCTAATTCCGAGAGCCATTCCACAATATTAGTTGTGCAACAACACACTGGGTGAAAGCTCGATCATAATTGAATGCATGAGTAATTTTACTCAAAGAACAACTAGACTTTGTGACTTACTAGACCAGGCCTATCCAAATCTGCAAAAATAATTTGTACTCCGTGTATATTTTCAGGACAAATTTAAAGATGCTTTCTTCCTCCAAGATTAATTATGATCACCACTACACAAGTTGACGTTTCATTGAATGACATGCGAGTTTAAATATCACAATATTGAGTTTTAATTGGCCACGTTTCTCCATTCATTACAAGAAGCGTTTCCTGTAAAATAATTTAGTGCATAAAAAAAAATCAATCCCTACAATTAGTTGCAGAAGAAATTGCAGGAATCATGTAATTGGCTTAGAATGTACTGTCATTTTCAAGTACTTAAAGCACGAAGGTCATTTACTTAAGTGCATGCAGAAAATGCCAAGTACATCTTAAATAAAAAAATTTGACTTATAGCCGAAAGAAAACGATATAGGAGCAATGGAGCAAACATTATGAATGTATCATTTTAGACAACATTAAGACCCAAACCATATGCCCCAGGGATATAGAATTACGAAAAGATGTGGGTGTGGTAATAGGCACTGAAATAAATATATTATAGTATTGGAGAGTATCTCTTTACACCTTGAACCCACTATGAGATGTAACACAGAATCTTGGCTAAGATACTCTGAATGAAAATACATCTGGATATTAGAACCTACAGGCTTGCTTGCTGTTGTTGGAGGCTAAAACTGCTGGACACACTTCATCCGGTTAGAGCTGAAAAATGGAAATCTAGACTACTAAAATGCTTCAGAGATACTAGATGCTGCAGATGAGATGAAGCATGCCTTTTGGAGAAGATGGATCCAGTGATGGGAATTATTAGCCGAAGTAAATGTGGACTCCAATGGCGATAAGGAAGAGAGTAACCAAGGCGAAGTAGAGAACAGTATGGATGACGATGGAGATTCCACTGGTCTGAAAATTGGCAAACTCTATTGACCGGCTGCTTCCTGGGAGTTGGAATAGAAGTCCAGGAGTCAACATCACAAACAACACCACTGCTATTAGCACCGGTCCCCAATCAGCCATGTTTCTCGGTCTGGTGATGAGCAGTATGAGGAGGGTTCAGTGGCTTCAGTAGAAGATAGTGAACAAACAACAAGATTATCTGAAGACTTGTTGAAGATTAGACAAACTAGAGCTTATATGCATATATGGTCCATCTTCTATTTCTCAGAGGAGGGAAGGCATCTATTGGTCTTCTCTTTATTTCTGCAAAGTGAGAATAAAGGATCAAATACACGATTTGCCAGTTAAAATATTTTGGTAATGAGACACTTAAGTCTTTGGGTTTGTCACCTCCCTTTCACGATGTATATTGCCGGCCACACCCCTTTTGAGAATATTCTCTTGTCTCTCCTGGATACAAATAATATATATATATAATTGGTGTCCCGTGTCCCTATTAGCCCCTAGCTCGTTGCCTTTGTGCATAACCAAAAGATTAGAGCTTTTTTAAACCATGCAAAGCCAGCGCCTTTACCAAATGGAAACCAAAGCAGTTCCATCATTCAATCAGGTTTGTCTTAATTATTGCTACTTTCTAATCAGACTGATCCTCAAAGCCTTTCACGAATATGCATTGCTAGCTTTTCTTGAATATGCAAGCCAAAAGTAAGCATTCAAAACCTACCAAGGTCTAGTCTTATCTGCCTTTCCACGCACACTACCTTGCCTTTATTTTCCATATACTTTTAATAACTATATTTTGATGAAAATAATTAATGTGTAAAGCAAAGGCACAAAGAAGGCTTGCATTGCTCAATTATTGGAAACTTATACACAAAGTCAGTATTTTCTGTCGACTTCCATAAAGCAACATCCCCACTACTACAGAATACCTTTCTTCCCTTTTAGCAACTACCACCCTTCTCCTTCTTCACTAAGCAAAATTCATCTTAAATCTCCTAGTGCTCACTTGCATTCACCAGAACTAAATACCAGAGCAAAGAGAGAGAATCAAGGCTTCCTTTTTTTGTGTGTTTATTAACTTATACCACAAGAGACAGAACAGAGTGATCAGACGAAAATACAAGAATGGGAGCAGATTGGGGGCCAGTAGTGGTGGCGGTGGTGATGTTTATCTTATTGTCGCCGGGACTGCTATTTCAGCTGCCAGCAAGAACGAGAGTCATGGAGTTCGGGAACATGTACACCAGTGGGATTGCTATCCTAGTTCATGCTATCATATACTTCTGTATATACACTATCTTGATAGTTGCTGTTGGTGTCCACATACGATCTGGTTGATACTTTTCCTCCGGCTACTCAATCTACACTCCCTGTCGGAGGTGACAATGGCAACTCCAAGCCCTCCTTTTTGGATCCCCTTCCCCACCACAAATCCTCCCGTCTTGTTGGAGGGCTTATGTTTTGGGTCGAAAGGATACTCTTGTTCCATCACCCCTTTCCTTGTGTTTCCTGTTGCGCGTTTTGTACTAGTTTCTAATTCATGGAGTTTCTGATAAATACACTGTAATTTAATGTTTATCAAATTCATGAAAATGAAAGAATGACTCTTGCCACTTGCATACGCATTTAAGAACTAAAATTGTTAGCTCATTGAAACTACAACCTTAAATTAGGAGTCGTACTAGTATATATAAAATGGTTACGCGAGGCCACGTCTTTGGTCTAAAAATCTGAAATCCAGCCTTACCACACGACCAAGAAGGAATCTCGCATACGCGTTGGCTATGAAATGGTAACCCGTTTAAGTGTTATCAAGAGAAAGTTCCGTGGCCGGACACTAGAACTCAAGTCTAAATTTGATCCTTTACACTTTACGCACCAGCCCTCACACATTCGCCTACTTTCCAGAAAGCAGAAAGTGAAACCAACTACATGAATTCAGCATCAAACTTCACCTACTTGCAATTCAGCAAATGAGCCAATCCAATTACCCGTCATCTTTACAAAGTCGAAAAAGTAGGAGTAAATTTTTTTAATAAAATTATTACTACCAAATAGAAACACCATAAGTTCAACACTTTACATATCAGCATATCTTGCCTGAGAGAAAATACAAGTAAAGGGCGACATGCACCTTTTTTTATCTGGCTGGAGGGGAATCAACCAGTATAGATATGAACATGAAGGACAAGAATGAGAATAGCATAGAGAGTAAAGAATATGAGAGTGTGAACAGCAACTGCCTTGCCATTGGTCTTCATGCTCCCGAATTCGACAGATCGATTTGTACCAGGTATCTGAAATACAAGTCCCGGTTGCAGCAGTATGAAGAGTACCGCACCGATGAGCACTGGTCCCCAATCAGCCATTTTGTAGGTTGCAGCAGTCTGTCTAAGAATAGCAAAAGCTTGCTGCCAATTAATGTTGGGTTAATGGTAAGTTTTATACGCTTAAATGATAAAACGCCTTTTGGCATTGAGAGGTACTCAAGTTTCGCATAAATGATGCGTCAAAGAAGATTCATATGTGCATGCGCTGGTCTAAACTTTAGAAAATCTCTCTGATTGCGTATGCTTCTTATCTCTACTAGGTCTTGATAGACTCATTTCCCACTGCCTTCAAAGTGATGTCTTATCAGATTACCCATTAGCATTTAGCAAGCACCAAGCCATTTAACTTGGTGCTTAAGTTATTAAAATGCTGTCTACCTCACAGTGTTTCTTCTTTCTTTTTTCAATTCTCCGTTTAGTGGCAGAAAAAATGATGTCATAAAGTCGTAATTCCGTCATCGCGACCAGAAACAATTGATTTGATGCACAGCAATTCATTCGTATGGTTCTTATGACGAGGAAAAAAACAGGAACACACTCTTACACCCGTGCACAGTCAAAGATAACATAATCAATATTATATTAGCCTCAATTTTCATGAGATCAGATCAATAATTAAAAAGAGAGCAATTCGTAAAAGCAAAACATCTCTATAAATAGATGATTACATCAGATCACATTAATAATATGCTAGCTAGACAGAGAAGCACAAGCCAAACTTCAACATGACAAGACAAATGACAACCACCCATGACTGGCCCGAAAAAGGCAGAAAAGGAAAATGGCGTCCATGCTACTAGGATTCCAGTAAAGATCAATTAATTTAGGAACCCATATACATGTGGACACCAATGGCTAATAAGAAGATGCACATGAGGACGAAGTAGACAACAGAATGAACCAGTATAGACACCCCACTCGTCTGGAAGTTTCCGAACTCAACGAATCGGTTGCGACCTGGTGCCTGAATCAGCAAACCTGGCGTTAACAGCACGAACAGCACCACTGCCACAAACACTGGACCCCAATCCGACATCTCTTCTTTCTTTACTCTTGTCAACCTAAACGTGCTCCGCTCTGGCAGCTCTCTGTCTCTGCCTATATGAGTTCTTTGCTTCTATAAATTCTTTGCTTCTATACTGGGCCAGAGAAATGGCAGATAATGCTATTTATAAAAGGGGGATTTCAGCAAGAAGAAAGAAGAGCCAGAGTTGGATCATGAATGGAATGGTTACCAAGTAACAGAAGGCTACCACATGAAGCTATTCTGTTTCACACTTTATGGTTTCTTGTGCCACAAATTTTGTCTGTCAGCTTAGGTGCTGCGCTTTAAAAGGTTACAACCACTTTAAAGGTTGGTTGCTTATGAGATCAAAATTCTGATTCTCTCGAGTCTTGACCCACCTGGCAACCCACGCCCACACCCCCAACCCCACACAACAAAAAGAAGGCCATAAAAACTCCTTTTGAAGATTAAAAGGGAGATTACTTGTATTACTACGGTACTTGATTGAGTTAAAAGAAAATATTGTTGCCAAAGGGGATAAAAACCACTTGATTGAGTTAAATAGTCCGGACTCTGCATTATTGCAGTTGTCCTAAGCATGATTCTGGTGCACAGATTGCAGAAATTAAATTTCTGCAGCTAATGTCGTATAGGTTGAGGCCAGTGATTGAATTGATTTGATCATGGAAACACACGAATATAATCTCTGCGGGATTCAAGTAAATTAGCAAGTCTGGACAAAAAGACTAATGCCACAAACATCGGAAGGTAAAGAATCAAAAGAAATGCATTTTTTCTCTTCGTCAATGGAGTCAAAAGTATCCGGATCTGCCAATTCATTGTGTACTTGAGCAACCTATGACAAGGACTCATGCCAGTAATGCAATTTACAAACCAAAGACACCATTGGTAGAAGCACATGTAGCATTGTGGCCAGCATATGGTCCCAAGCGATTAATCAAAAATAACCAAAACGACAACAGAATGTTTAAACGCTAAAAGACCAATATCAGCAAGCGGGAGTGGATTTATCCTCGGAGGGTTCAGCAGCAGAAGCAAGTACCAACTGAGGCTGAAGGATGACACCCTCTCTTCGTGCCTTTCTACGCTCACGCTGTAATCTGAAGGATTCTCTCTTTCGGGCTCTATAACTGTTGGGGTTTTCAGGTTGCACCTCGTATGGATAAACGCTTATCTGCACATTTATTCACATTGAGTAGCCATTAATCACACTGATATGGCCACATATACAAGCAGTAAGAAAAAGAAGTCAAACCTTTTTTCTATCAGGCCCAAACTTCTCAAATTTGACTAGTCCGTCAATCAAAGAAAAGATTGTGTGATCCTTGCCAAGTCCAACATTCTTTCCTGGGTGGAACTGAAAGCATCACCAAGAGGACGATTAGTATATCATCAAGAAAACAGAGTACATGGGAATGCTAAATGGAGAAACAAAATTTTAAATCTAGTCTTAAAGCAAACAAGCTGGCAAATCTGAGTAGAAAATAATACTACCAACCATTGGCATCAACTCCTTAATTACCTAACTGATAGAACATAACCAATACACATAGCTAATTTATGCAACTTAGCATAGGCATTATATTATCCGAAAGCCACACCTTTGGTAAAAGAACAACTAAATTCGGCAATTATATACATTGTGGAGCCTCAAAGTAGCAGTTTAGATAAATGTTTAAAAGTTAGAACCAACTACACCGGCTTCTATAATTTCCTTGAGAAAACTTGCAATTAATATGTTGTCATGAAAGTGCAGTTATCTGAGCTCAGAACCTCAAAGTAATATAACATGTTGTAATCGTCAAGTGGTGCACGGTTCAAGACTCGAAGGACAAATATTTCATTCCTTATCTTGTATAAACATTTTTGGATTCATTTTAGAATGCACAACAAGTGACTGATGTTATGTCTGAATAAGAAATATGAGTAATTGCAATAATAATAAATAAGAGACCTTGGTACCACGCTGGCGAACGATAATAGAACCGGGCTTGGCAAGTTGGTCACCGAAAATCTTGACACCAAGCCTCTGACCAGGAGAATCACGACCATTCTTAGTACTACCAGCTCCTTTCTTGTGGGCTGACTCAATAGTCAAGAGGGGAGCTTTCAACGGGAATGAAACGGAGAAGTTGGATGGAACAACAAAGTCACCACCACGGAGGAAAGAAGAAGAGGAAGCTAAGGAGAGTCCTTTGAATGCTCCTACCAGATTAAAACTCACTGCCATTTTTGTTGCTGCAAACAACAAATCAATGTGTGTTAAACAAACAATATATAATAATAATAATAATATTCAGTACGTTAATGGATATGGCGCTTACTCTTCAAGGACTGACGTTGCCAAAAAGGAAGAGTGGAGATGAACTCGTATAAAAGAAAACCTTATCGCTTATCTCTTCTGGATGTGTGGGCTCACTTCATTTTCCAATTATTTTTTACAATATTTAAAGTGTCTTATAATTTCATTAAATGGTAAAGTGCTATTTATATCTTATTTTTTATTTATATTATTTTCTGTTCACTTAGGTTATTTTCGGTTTTCATGTCAATATCTATTTTATCATTGTATTTTCATGTTGTTTATTTTTCACGTGTTTAAAAAATTATTTTTTTCTAGCCAAGGGTCTATGGGAACAGTCTTTCCATCTTGGTGGAATTAAAATCTATGTACATTTTATCCTCTCCAGACCCCACCTGTGGAATAGCACTGAGTTAACCCACTCCCTCCCCCTCCCTCTCCCTCGGAAACAAATAGCAGTCCCTCCACTTTTTATTTCTAGTGTGACTCAAAAACTGTAGAGTGCTTAAACTCTCACTTGTCCATCAATCATAATCATCATTCTCTTTCTCTGCTTTATTATGTTAATCACTCTTTAAGAACTTAAAGATTGCCCAATTTATACCGACTTTGAGCAAATCCCACTTTCAGTATATCATTCTGAATGGCTAAATGAATTCCCAAGCAAACACCTTTTTCAGCTCAACCATCTCTCTGATTTTACTAATTTATGGAAATGCTTATGCCGCAACGAATTGCTTTTTGCATCTCTAATAGTTATGTTAAGTCCCTATTAATATTCCAGGCCAACTTTCTAGAGAAATCATATTTTCTGTGGATCTCTGCGTTGGTTGAAAGTGAGGTCGACTGAAGTTACAGTTCTGTCAAGCTGGAGAATTTCTAGCATTACTTGAGCGCAAGATAATGGTAAATGTGAAAATGAACATTAAAATTATAATTCCATGACTAAATAGGTAACAATCTCTACTTGCACCACTTCACAGACTTTGAAATACAAATGAAGCTAGTACTCTGAGTAAATTGCCAGGCTACTTGCAAGTAAATAAACTGAAACTACAGCCCTCAGCTTCCGGAGCTTGCAAACTAGGACAGTAGCAGGAATTTCCCAAATACTTCATAGCAGCAAAGCAACTAGCCGATAGTTTTCACTCTTTTTCTTTTGTTTTCCCTTTTTGGTACTCCTATAAAGCTTGCTGTTTTTTCTTTTTCCTCTCGATGGTGTGACAGGAGAAGGGATGGTTCTACAACTTTTCACTATAATGGCACGTGAATTAAAATGCAAGTACAAGTTATAAAATCCAAGAAAGCTTCCTTCAATTATCTAGGCTGGAATAAAGGTGATACTCTCCGTCGAACAACATCCTCCATCTGTTCCACTGTCAACACTGAAGCTTCAGTGTCAAAGTTGGCCTTCTCCAACTGCTGGTGAACCTGTCAAACATGCCAGTCACAGCTTAGAAGAAGTACACTGGTATGACATGCAACGATTTAAATGTGCATAATTGTCAACATTGGACAAAATTTGATTCTTGGAGGCTATATCTACCCTAAACTCATTTCGTTCAGACGAGTTCAATAGAAATAATATTACTACATCCTTGCGTCAAAAAACGAGTTAAATCTAGATCAGGATAAAAAGTAGAAAATTTCCAAACAATATCGCAAATGTAGTCCAGATCTAGTGCAATCTCAATTTGTAAGTTCCAGCACTTTTATGGAGCTGTAAATTCAAAGGACAAGCTCATAGTCTACATACCCCATTGCTTCAGGTAATCTTTAGATGCCCCAGATGTTATTAAGTCTTGTAAGAGCAGAGATTTCATCTTTTTTAGTGTCTTGTTTATGGAACTAGAATGTTCATTTATGAGGAGATCTTTAATATGTAGTTTTCAATCATTACCTTTTCAAGGATTGCAGACTGATCATCCATGTGAAAGTTGCGCATGTACTTCAGCATCTCCAGTTGCTGTCAAAATGTTTATTTTCACTCTTATTACCACATCTATAACATAATTAATCCTCAAGAGATATCTTACCTGCTCTTGTAAATTCTGTTGCATCTTTAATCTTTCAGCAAAGCTGTCTGGACCAAGCTCAGCCTCCTCACAAGCCATTTCTTCTCTTCATGGCCAGTAAAATAGAAGGAAAACAGAATCCTAGTCATTTTCTTCACAAAACTCAACATTTACTACTCCATTGGAGTTAGCAAGGATGGAGCAAGGAAGGCTTTAGCGGTTAAATTTCCCTTTTATTATATAATTAGAGAAATACATTGTGTTATATCCTATTGAACACTGCGCCAAGAAATTATTTCTAAAAGGTCCAAAGGTGAAAACCAATGCGTTAGAGAAATTCAAGTTCAAGCTGAGATAGAAAGAAAAATAAAAGGACAGATGTGATGCACTGGAACACCGTAAAAGATGGAATAGGTTGATCTTCTTACTTTGCAACAAATTCATAAAAACGAATCATCAAGTCCCTATCACTCTCATAGATCATGTTTATTTTTCCCAAGCAAGCAAGACCAAATCTTGGCTCTGCAACAAAGAAGTAAAGGAAAGGGGAGGTGAAATGCAATCATCTAACTTTTTATCAAATAAGACTAATAAAAAAAATCAAAATGACAGAAATATCATCATCATTCCAAGCTTATATACAATATTATCAAGCAGCAGAAATAGCTCCTTCAGCATCACAAGTATACATGAACTAGTCTTGCAAAATCAGGATGTAACAAATCTGTAATTCAGCCCTAGCTCTATCTGCAAAACTGGTCCTTGGCAATCTCTAACTTGAATTGCACGGACTCTATGTATTCAAGCAAAATGGTTCGACTAGATTAGAATCAAACTGCTGACTCTTTTCACACATGTTAGAACATAAATACGGACTGAGCAGCAGCAAAAGAGGCATTTTCTCTTTAAAACTCAACAATTTTCTAAGTTAAACTCTCCTTGGAGTAAAGCACGAGTAAATTAAATCTCACCAATTCCCATCTCTGAAAATATCTCCTCTTGGATAGCAGTTGTAACAGCAACAGGTTCCTGCAGACAATGACTTTCCATCTTTTGATCTCAAAGTACAACCGTAAATGGAGCAAACTAATTATTGATAGAATACAGAAGACCAAAACGATGATTTTACTAATAAAGACATCTTCCACTCTCGAAAATCAAATCATACTCTATTGTGCTCCTTTTAATTAGGGTTTTGAACTGGATTAAGAAGCAGAGTTCACTTAGGTACTCTTCTAATAACATCTCCTATTAGTCTATCTTAGATCATTTCTCATTTTGGTTTCACCTTCGCACATGAAAGGCATTATCAGCAATACATTTTTCTTGTAATCCTTCACTGGAGTTTTAATACTCCAATAGAGGGGATCAAGAGAAACCAAACCAACTGCGGACTTCCTTTGACTGCAAAGTAGTACATGCACTAATGCACAAGCACAAGCCACACAACAAACAAAAGTCCCAGACTTGCCGTTCCCTAGGAGGGGGAATATGCAGCTTTATTCAGGGCTCACAATTGTCTTTTCCAAGCGGAAAACAGTTTTGATGCTTTCAGAAAGCAGTTTTATTCATAAATGTGGAGACAAAATTATGCGCATATCTTAGGTGATAATTTGTCCATTCATGAAAGGAAGTTCAAAACTGAGTCTTTTGGAATATATGCCACAAAATCCACCTTAAGACCGGTGACTTGTTAGCTAGACTGAAGTAATAAGATACAATTCTTCACTTATCATGAAATCTTACAACTCATAATGCAGACTGCAGTCCCAGAGAATAAAACAATAAAAAGTGAATGTTGAATACATTAAAGTGAATTGGCATAAAGATGAAATCATGGAAGAGCATTGTTTTTACTAAACATGGGAGTATTTGAAGTTTGAACAGCTCCAAAGTAGAGAATAATAATTGACCTGCTTGTCGGTGACAGCATCGGCAATCCTTTGCTTGACGTCTGTACAGTATTAATATATAATTAGCAGTGAAATGAGGCATAGAGTAAAGTAGTTGAACATACCAGGTTGAGAGATGAGCAACGCGAAGCGGTCAAAGAGATGAAGCAATTGCTCTTTCGATACCATTTCTGAGGCTGCCATACTTGCGATTCAGTATTACTCTACTACTCTGCTTGTGTGGTCCGGATTCTGTACCTGCACGCTCCACTAATTCTTCTAATTCCCCCCTACATTCTTTTCCCCTTTTTCTTTTTATTTTTGTTTTTTTCTTTTACCCACCATACACTTGGTTTAGACAAATTTACTAAAATATTATTGTTGTTACTTTCAGACTTGAGACTAAATAAAAATACAGGAAAACCCATTTTGGGGAGATGATTAAAGTATATCAAGTTGGAAGTGGACTTCCTGTGGTTGGGGGCTTGGAGTAATTAGTTTCGCCTCTATAGATAATTCGCGCTTTATATATTTAGAAAGTACTTACAGACAGACAGCGTCAGAGTCTTTCTTACTAGACCTTCTGTATGTAAGACCTTTCAAAAATTATTCGTACGATACGTGTCCGTGCCAAATTATATATACCAATGTAGTATACGATATACTTATAAAATTGAATGCACTTGTACGTTAAAAATAAAATTTACCCCCCAACACAATTTAAACTACAATATCCTAGTCAATGAAGTTGTTATATATGGTAGGGATGCCAATGATTTATTACAAACCGATCATTATTGATCAAACCGTTCCATACTTAATTGATTATGATATTTTTTTTATTAAAGTCATAGGTTTCAAATTAAAGTTATAACTATAATTCAAATGTTGGCAGCACTATTACAAGTTAAGAAATAATTCTAGGTATATAACACTCTCAAATTAATTCAAAAAATTAGATATTACAATAGCAGATGGTCTAGCCATGACAAATTCCTTTCTTTTAGCTGGCTTTAATCTTTCATTTGCCAACATATCAGCCACCTAGTTTTGTTCTCACAAGAAAAAATTAACCTCCAGCCTGCCCATTTGCTTAAAGTAGATGAGTAAAGTAGTGAAGTTGAATTTAACTTGTCCATTATCTCGGTGAGGGTAGGAGGATTTCGCTTTCGGAGCAGAAAAATTCTGCTCCATTGCATCATATTAAGGGTAGGAGAATTCCGTCCTCGTACCAGCTTTGTGCCATGAAAGAGAGACATCAATTCACTATCAATATTCAATAAAAAAAAATGCCTCACTCTTCTACCTATATAAGTCAAATCCACAAATATAACAGTCGTCCATATCTCCTCCTAAATTTACTAATTCTCTAACCTTTCCACGTCTCTACCACAATCCACATCTTATTTGTCTTTACTATTTTATAAAATAATCCAAGGTTGAAGAAAGGAGCTCGAGCTAGGAACAAAATATGACACTGCATCTAAAGATAAATATTTCTTGTCAACTCTGTCCTAAGCATACGATTGTGGTGAATTTTAGAATGAGATAAATACAACAAGAATATACCAGATTTGACATTTTTTACATTGTACATATTGATTGTGAAACGTTATATCACAAGCATTTTTTAAAAGTTTTTTCTTAGTATTATATATGGAAAAGTTAATGGAGATGAGGCGTGGGATTCGAATATCCATCAACAAAATAGAAGTTTAAACACAATCCCCATCAACTAACTTTTTTATTACTAAAATTTATAAGTAACATAAAGAGGACCAATCATAGAAACGTGCTTACAAATGATGTTATTCAAGAGGTAGTGGTCTCCAACACAAGAGACATCACAACGTATAAAGACTGATATAATGCTAGCATAAAGAAGTTGGATTTAAACAGAATTATCTAATACCCGAACATGACTAACAATGGATGTGGTCTGAATATTGTAGTCTGTAAAGCACATGGAACATTTGAAGTTTAATAGTATTATTGGAATCTCTCTTCGTCTCCTTTGTCTTGTTTACTTTGATGACATAGGAAGGCACATCCTTTTTCAGTTTCATGTCTTAAAGAGTTAAGACCTTCACCAATATTGTCTTAGCTTAGTTTATCAAATAAATAAAGCTGGGGAAGTACGTAGCCGGCATTTTGTGTTAATTTGTTCCATTGGATCATCTCATAAACACTTGAATATTACATCCTTCGCTTTGGAATTTGGTAACACTTCATTAGTATTCCTAGCAACCAAATTCAAGTTTTACGCTTTCCTTCATCCTATAACATTCTAACTTCAATTTATATGGCAGTGTTTAATTCACACAATGTTTAAGATATTCATTTAACTATGAAATATTTTAATGGCACTCAGATAAACTATTAGATTAAACTAATAGTTGAAATAGTTTGATAAAAGGTATCACATCAAATTATCATTTTTCAAAAAGAAAAAAAAGTTGCATAGAATAATACTCCGCCATTTTTACTTTGTAAGACATTTTCTTTTTTCATTCTTAGTTTATTTTTCAAAAGGGTGACACCTTCGTATAGTTAGAAGATTTTTCAATTTCGATCGGTTCATTTTGTATTTAATATAGGATTAAACGTAACTTGTTAAAAACCATTATAAATTTAGTTTATGTAAAAAAAATTATATTAAAAAAAACAACAGCAGCAACATGCCAATATCATCCCATAAGTGGAGCTTTGGGAGGATGAAATGTACACATACTTTACGTCCACAAAAGTAGAGGAACTGTTTCCAATTGCCCTTCAACTAGAGAAAGATATTTTTGAAAACAAGTTTGTAAAGAAATAAAAAACAATATTAAATATATTACTAAAAAGAAAAGAAACTTCAAAAGTCTAATGAAAAAATTGATAATGCAATGGCAGTAACGTAATATAGGTGATAAAGTGTGGGCATCTGAACTGAAAGCGTTGCTATAAATATCCAAAAAAGCAGTGGCAGCTTCTCCTCTGTCGCATCTTCCGGGGGTTTCGCAGGCAAAAAGGTACATATAGATTTGGATCCCAAAATCTAGGGTTATTCTTTTCAGTTTAATTAGTTTTAAACATTAATATGTGATAGTAACATTTAGTCAAATCAGTTTATTGCTGCATTGCAATTCCATGTTTATGCTCTGATCTGTGCACTGGTTCCATGTTTTATTGCTGTCCGTACTAGTCAGTAATGCCCTTTTTGACTTAAATACGTAACTAGTATTTTAGTATCCGTTACACAATGATGCCCAATTAATCCAACTCAAACAACTGGCTGCAAACATCATTCATGAAGCTTACATTTCCGTGATGCCCTGTCATAACCCCTAATTTTGCATCGCTTCATTACTTTAGGCTTTGCTGGTCACGAGTACTTGTTGCTTTTTATATGCTTCAGTTGGATTATGCTTTTGTTGTCAGATACCGCAGCATGGATAGTCTTCACAGCTATTGGCAGTTTGGCGATGAGCTTCGAGGACAATCAAAAGCTGCAGAGGATCATAAATGGTCAGCAGCTGCTTTGAGATTGGCTGACCACATAAAGTCCAAGGGTGAGCGCAGGAATAACCTAGATCTTTCAAAGGGTGCAGCTGAAATTAGGCCCAGGGATAATTTAGGGTTTCAGGAAGATAACAAGTGGGAAAGCCTTAATTACTACATGTTAAACTTGGATAGCAAGATCACTGAAAACACGTCCAAGAGTTCCATTACGAATGGCATGTACAATATGAATTCAGCTTATCTTAAACCCAACATCAACAACTTGGGAAATGTGTCTTTAAGCAAGTTCAACATTGGGAACCACACCAAGGAAAACAACAATGGTAATAACAACAGTGAGAGCACCAACGGGAATAATGCTGCTGACAAAAGGTTTAAGACTTTGCCTGCTGCCGAGACACTGCCTAGGAATGAAGTTCTTGGTGGATATATATTTGTTTGCAACAATGACACAATGCAGGAAGACTTAAAGCGCCAGCTGTTTGGTATTTCTCTCGCATCTTAAGCATTCTTCTTAATGGTCTTGGATTTCTGGCATAGAAAATATATCTTGTTAGTACATATGTTTATATAAACAACCTATGTGCTTGTTGACCCTTTTGCTAAAATTTGAAATGGGGAAAAGGTTTTACCTTATTATCTGTTGCAGAAGCAAACGTTATGGAAATGATAATAAAAGAGTGATGATTGAAGGAGAAGCCTGTCTGTTTTGTAACTTGCTCCTTATAGGATCTCCTCTGTTTGACTTGTCTGTTATTATGCGACTTATTTCTTTTTGACTTTTGGTCTTTGTGGCTGCCTGAGAGTTAGAACCACTTGCAAAGAAAGGAGATTGAGATCCTTTCTGGTATTGAACGTAGAAAGTTCTAGGATTCTATTTTTGCCAATAGAGCAAACAAAAGTAAGGCATTGAAATGTAGACAGTGACGAGAAAAGAATTGTTTCCACTGTTACAAGTCCCATTATTTTTGCAGGTCTACCTCCAAGGTACAGAGATTCTGTGAGGGCAATAACACCAGGCTTACCCTTGTTCCTCTATAATTACACTACTCACCAATTACATGGAATCTTTGAGGTTAGTTGCAACAATTTTGTTTCATATGGTTTGACCTTTTTTTTTTTAAATATATCATACATATGGTGTGACCTTAAAATTGATATAACATCAACTGGTTTCAGCAATATTGTATGCACGCACAGTGATACCCCATCCTTAGTCTTGAACATGCTTGTTTATACCACAAAATTTATCTTCATAGAGCAGTGAATATCTGTTCTTTTCATTGTTCTTTTACCTTTTATCTTTATATTCATATAGCAGTGCAATATGTCCTTTTCATACTTCTATTTTCCTTATTTTATGGTAAAATTTTGCATGATCCTTCAAGTTTATTGGGTTGAAGAAAATGCTGTTTGCAGTCCTTGTCACCTTATAAAGAAAAGGAATTGTTAATTGCAGCTTCCTTGGTCGGGAGTTTCAGTATTGCTGCCCTTAACTTGCTGGATCTTACTTCATACTTGTTAAAAATGGGTTCTAAGTACTACAAAATGTGGAGGATGAGCAGTGCGTGCATCTTTTTTTGATAAAAGCTTTAGTATTAGGTCCACTTCATTATGTCTCAGTCAGTTGTTTTCTGCGTTATTTTGTAGCATAAAGTCTCTGCCTTAACTTTTTCTTTAACAATTTCCTCAATAGGCTGCGAGTTTTGGAGGTTCGAATATTGATCCCACTGCTTGGGAAGATAAAAAGTGCAAAGGAGAGTCAAGGTTCCCTGCTCAGGTAAAGATATGAGTATGCACAATTTATTTTTATATCATATAAAGCAAATTTTTCTCTAGATATTTGATGCATTTGTATTGATTGTTGATTTTCATGCATATTACTTAGGTGAGGACTCGTGTTAGGAAAGTCTGTAAGCCTTTGGAGGAAGATGCTTTTAGACCAGTTTTGCATCACTATGATGGTCCCAAGTTCCGTCTTGAGCTCTCCATACCTGAGGTAATATAAGAGATAGCTCGTGTCCCATATTCACCGGTTAGTGTAAGGTTGTAAATTGGTCTCTCTAACCTTGCATGTTCTGCAGACTTTGGACTTGCTAGATCTCTGCGAAAAAGCTGGTGTCTAGGCACGCTGAAGTCATGGACTAATAGGCATAAACAAATTGTAGCAGTGTATGTGAATGTTCTAGGTTGTGTTGTGCTTGTAAGTGGTGTGTTTTCTGCAGATTTTCCAAAGCGCAAGCTTCGTTGGTAAGTCTGAAGGTACTTGATGTAGGATTGGCTTTTGTTAGCCAAATAAGTGTAATGGTTCTCTGCGGAGATGTTTGCAAATTTGCTTCACGATGTAAACTGAAATCTTGTAGCAAGCTTGAGAAGTAATTATGATTGTTGTAATGAGTCAAGATCCAATGTTTTTCCATTTTCTCCATGGAACTCTGCTTAGTTCAATTTGTGCAATGGGTGCAGTGAGTTCTGAACCTCTATTTCTTTTCCTTTTTCTTTTTTTTAGCTGTGCAACTGTGTTTGTCCATTCTTGTTTATCCCAGCAAGCTCTGGTTGTTGAATCTCATTATCTAATGGGAAATGAAATGAAAAAAGATAACCTGACCCTTCGGCCTTCGGAGTAGTTCATCGATACAGTCGTGAATGAACACATTGCTTCATCCTTTAGTCTTTTATCTATGTATGAGGTGATGGTATCATGACAGATCGAACTGGACAAGTTTACACATCAAATTGAATAGCTTACATCCAGCGTGTGGAGAAGAACCAGCATTTGGTTTGGTAGTTCTACAAACTTTATAGAGGTTGGCCGTGTTATATGTTTGCACTTTCGATAATGATCAGAAACAGAAATAGATGAAGTCAACAGTATACACTGTCTGTGCTTAAGAAATCTAATTCCCTCACAGTTACCCAAGGTTTGTGGATTAATTTCTCTCAGTATAGAATGAGATTATCCTCACTGTCACAGTGGTAATTCAAATTCAAATCATGCAAAAGGTAATGAGAGAGAGAGAGAGAGAATGAAATTTTGGATGAACAAAATGAGGCAAAATGCCTTTCTATTTATAACCACAAGATTTGGGGTGAAAAGACATGAAGGTGTCTTTTAGTGAAATGGATGTTCATGAAAGGCAGCCTTCAAGGTGGCTGTTCAATGAAAAAGTACCTTTTCATTGGTGAAGTAGCTGTTCATGAAAGACAACCTTCAAAGTGGCTGTTCAATGAAAAGCATCCATTCATAACGTTAGGGCGGGAAATTTTGATCACTAGCCATTTTTGGACGCGCTCAATGGGGACTATCCACCGTTTCAAAATTCATTGAAGAATAGCCAAAAATTCGCGCGCACACTTAAGCTCCATTAGCGTTGGAAAAACACCCCAGACTAGCCCCATAACAAAAAACTGGGGCTTTGAACAAAACTTGTTCAAAACTCAAGTATTTTGTTATGGGACTTTATATATAAAGCTGAGTCCCATAACAAAATGATGGGGCTTTGAACAAGTTTTGTTCACAGCCCCATCATTTTGTTATGGGTTATGAGACTTTATATATAAAGCTTCAGTCCCATAATAATGCTGGGGCTTTGAAATAGTTTTGTTCACAGCCCCAGCATTTTGTTATGGGACTGAAGCTTTATACATAGTCCCATAACAAAATACTGGGGCCTTGAACAAAACTTGTTCAAAGCCCCAGGGTTAGTTTACTGAAGCTTCCCCAGTACAAATACTGGGGCCTTGAACAAGTTTTGTTCAAAGTCCCAGTATTTATACTGGGATTTGTCCGGAGTTGGCTATTTCTCAGCGAATTTATTTTTGACGGCTACAAATCAATTAACGCGCGCCAAACAGGCTCCTACACTAAATTTTTACCGTTAGGGCAACCAACTTTCTGTGGAATATTTGCATAAGTAGCCCACTTTTAAATTTCATTACGAAATCGGCTCCATAACAAATTTTAATATAAAAAATATTACTCCATCCGTCCCAATTTATGTGGCACCATTTCTTTTTTTATTTGTCCCAAAAAGAATGACACATTTTCTTATTTGTCAACTATTTAATGCAACATCTCTATTTTACCTTTGTTGGGCCCTACATACTTTTAAAGCTACCAAAAACTTTTTTATTACTCAAATCTTCTCTTTCTTACTTTTTCAAAGACAAAATTGAAATTTCACAAGGTCAACCTCTATTTTCTTAAATTCCGTACCCGGTCAAATGGTGCCACATAAAATGGGACGGAGGGAGTAATAATTTATTACATTTCGCATTCACACGACTTTAGCTTCCTTCCAAACCCAACAATCCCCCACATGAATAAGGAATGAGTATATGAAGAAAACATGCAGAAAACTATGTGATTTGGAAGTAAGAATTAATTGCATCTGGATAAGTGGGTTTCCCTTTGAACTTTCCGTAGTGAACATATATCGGATTTGATATCTTTGAATCGTCGAACTTTGGTGTATACCTAGACAATACATGTCACACAATTAATCCTTGACTATTTTTGGTTCTCATTGTTGTGTTCGTTTCAGCCATGAACATCGTCTGGTTCATGAGTGCGTAGAGAATTGCCTTACAGAATTCTCCTTGAAGCGACTTCACTTCATACTCACATAGGTGATTTCTAAACGTGTAATCCCGTAGATCTACACTATTTGATAATTCCCGTATCAGATAATCATTAAAAAGGTTTGGTTCGGTAGTTTTATTGGACAAGTTTACACATCAAATTGAATAGCTTACATCCAGCGTGTGGAGAAGAACCAGCATTTGGTTTGGTAGTTTTACTGGATTTGATGGTTCAGCTCCTGCGTCGTGCCAGATTGAAAAGGTTTACCTTCGATTTGAATTGGAAAAACTAACACTGCAAACTTTATAGAGGTTGGCCAAAATAGAGTTAAATGTTACTTTTTACAAATAAACTAGGGACACTGCTCTATTTTATTAGGCCTTTGTTTGTATGTCCTGGTTTATGCTGCAAAATCATTATTCTCATCTAACAGGATTTCATGTGATTGGAAGTTCTTTCTTTTTATTTTTTATATTCGAAATTTGATGATTAATGGATTTGTCCTGTACCCTTTTTGCTTTCAATATTAGGTTTATGTCTATTCACGTGTGCAATTACCACTAGACCAATCTATGGGGTTCATGTTTCTTGAAAGTTGAAGATTCAACTATTCAAGCTGTTCATGAAATAACAAATTTGAGTAAATATTAATCGATTAATCTTTTGAAGACTATACAAAGTAACTGAAACGATGTTTGGACTTCGATATGCAAACTAGAAGTCTTAAAAGCTCAATAAGATTTATTATGACATGTCTGTAAAGTTTTAGCTGAATTGGACCTCATTTGATAGGTCTTGAAAGATGTTTTCGTTTTCTAGCGTCGATAAACCTGTTTTATGATTTTCGAGCTCGTTTTGAGTAAATGAGCTCCATTTGAAATCTGAAACTGTCGTTAGGTTCATCAGTTCATGTGGTCATTTGTGACTTGTTTGAACTTTTAGGAGTAAAAATCCGAAGTCATTTGTATGTCTTTTCCAAAAATTTAATCCTAATGTAATGTGCCTTGTATTATCCTATCAACTCTTAAAAGACCATTGTTATATTAATACTTATATACAAATATATAGAAGACGAGTGGGATGTAACTAAAGAAAACGGTATAGTATTATAACAAGGATGTAAAAAAATTACAAGAAATTCCATTTGTATTAATTTAAAGGAGATGAATTGATTGCAGTTTAGGACAAATAGTAAAAGCATCTTGGATAAGGAGAAAGCACATGTTTAACCATTTTTCATTAGTAGAAAAAGTTATTTATATGGAAGCACTTTTATCTCTTACTCCCTCTGTCCCATTTTGTTTGTCATACTTTTCTTATTAGTATGTTCAAAAAAAATTGTCATACTTCTAAATTTGGTAATAATTCAACTATAAACTTACTTTTTGACTCATTTATAGCCATACAAATATTCATGACTTATTTTAGACCATAAATTTCAAAAGTCTTTTTTACTTTATTAAACTTTGTGCCAAGTCAAAGTATGACAAACTATATCTTACAGAAACAACCTGATATTTTGTAACAAGATTGTTAAAAGTCAAAAGAAGGGAAAATGAAATGGCGGGGAATAGTTACCAGGAGTAGGGGTCTGTGGTCACAAACAAAACTACGCGCGTCCTTAAAAATCTAAGTTGCGTGTACCATGAGTTTGGTAACTTAATAATTAAACCAAACTGATTAGAGACAAGTAAATATCCAATGGCTTCCTCCATTCCTCTTCCAATGGCCTTGTCTGCCGCTAAAACATCTCCTTTCACTTCTAATGTTAATCCTTCATTTTCCAATAACGTTAAGCCAAGGTTGAGGTCTTTTGTCTGTCGAGCTGCTTCTCTAACTTTTCGTGATTTGGATGCTGATGATTTTAGGCATCCCCTTGACAGACAGGTCAATATTTTATGCCTATTTTTATGTTTATCTTTTTGGTCTTTCTCATGTTTATTTTCTATATATGTTGCCCAGAATACGTTGCTTTTGAGAGCAATACCTGGTCTCAACGACATTGGAAAAGCCCTACTAGGTAAGTGGTTTTAACAACTATGAGCTTAGGTACAATTTGTTTACAAGAATTCACGCCCAATAGCCTTCTGGCATGCCACTCTTACACTTTTGGCGCCCTCTTAATGGTATGTCTCCAACTTATGACGACGGGTGCTAAAAAATAAATGATTTTTAATGGGGGCCAAAAGTGTGAGAGTGGCGCTGAAGTTCCCAATGTTTATGGGTAAAGGTGAAACATTAACTCAACATCTTTGTTTTATGGGATACATGTTGAATTGTGTGAACCATCTCGTTTAGAAGCTTCAAATTTGTTTATTTAGTTCAAGTCTGCAACAGTTTAGACAGATCATACTTTTTATTTTTTTTACTGCAGGGACTGTTTCAGAGCAAATTATGCTTCTGGAGAACATAGGGACGTCAGTTCTTGTTTCTGAAAACCAGGTTTCTCATTTTTTAATTTAAACCAATATGTGATAAGCTTCTTGATCTTTCATGCCACTTCTTTGTATACTCTGCAGATGCTTGTTTAGTAGAATCATCTGTTGAAGTACCATAAAATCATCTAGTCACATAAAATTGTCAAATTGACATGCAAGTTATGATTATCAAGCAGACTGTTCGTTGGTTCTCATATGCTTGTAATTGGTTTTCCTATAAAGGTTTGATAGTTTTACTACATCAACGTAACAGCTGCTCGGATACTAATTAACTAAATGAGTCCTACATTTTTGAGGATACTCTTCCTTCCAGATTTCTCCCCCATGGGATTTTTCCCAGTTTTGCATCACTACATTCAGCTACTCTGAGTTCTTCTTGAGCTTGCATTTACTGTTACAAACCAGCAGCTTACATTTATTAGTATGTGTACTGTGACCTCCTGCCGTTTGCAATGTACTTTGCCATTAAAGGTAAGAGGTCTCATCTAACTGATTTAACATGTCTTTCAGCTCCCTGAACTTCATCGCTTAATGGTTGAGGCTGCTAATATACTCAATATTGAGGCTCCTGATTTGTATATACGTCAAAGTCCTGTACCCAATGCATATACTCTAGCTGTCAGTGGGAAAAAGCCTTTTGTAGTTGTTCATACAAGCCTTGTGGAGCTTCTGAGTCGAAAGGAATTGCAGGTCTTGATTCTGTCCTTAACTTAAATTACTTCCAAATCAATTTCGGTTAGTATCTGCTTTTGTGGTCCTCATATGCATTTCAAAGAAAAAATATCAGTTGGACTACTGCAAAAGAATCAAAGGATTGCTTAAGACTTTTTGTTAGTGTATTTTATGGTAGGTTTAACGCATTATTTGAAGATCTTAACATACTATAATTTGTCTTCTTTTGTCTTTGTTTTCGTGCATTAAGTCATCCTAACCTTCTTAGCTAACTTGGGGTCTCAAGCTCAGGAGGTGATTCTTTTCTTTTGTTATCCATGGTACCTTAAACTCAGGATGTGATTCTTGCTCTTTTATCTTCCACCATACCTTAGTTTTCTTGTCTGGTTCGACTTATAATTTCTGTTGCATACGTTTGATTTGCCTCTTTCTTGTCCCTGTTTTAAATTCCAGGCTGTCTTGGCTCATGAGTTAGGTCATCTCAAATGTGATCATGGTGTGTGGTTGACATTTGCAAATATTCTCACTCTTGGGGCCTATACAGTTCCTGGTATGACTTAAATTCAACTTTGCATACCACAAAAATGTTAACATGACAGAAACAGAGCTCCAGTGATTTCTGGTTAAAAAAGAACCCTCAAAAGGGTTAAATCAGATAACTTGGGTAAATTGAGTTAGTTAAGCATGTTAGAATATCACCAAACAATCGTTTGAAAAAATAAAAAGAAGAGAAGAGGCAAGTACATGCTAAGTTCAAATCACATACCAATACCTGTTAAAATGCTTCGACATGAACGGCAATCACTTTATAATACTCCAAGGTAAGCGTTTTTTTGTTTTCTTTAATCTGTATATCACGTCAGTTTAGTGTTCTGCAAAGCTTTTGTCCGACTTGCTTGGGACATGGACATGCTAAATGAAATATTCTTATGCTGTTCTTTGTAACAACATCTTCTGTTTGACAGATTCATATTTTTAATCAGCAAGTTGATGGTCTCATGTGTAACCCTTGACAACAAAAAGATTATTGCTTTGATTTGATAATAAGATAGAAAACCTGTTCACAACGTTTTCCTGTCAGATTTTATTTGCCAAACGTTTATCCCATGGGATGTTTATCGTTGGGGTTCATAGTGCCTTTCATCTTAATGCTCGAGCGAAGCTGCTTGAGTGTGCATCAATTAGCTGCCACCATGCGTTATTTGTAATTATAGATGAGTACCTGCAAGCAAGGAGGGGTTTATTTCAGTTGTAAATGATTTTGAAAATTTTTACCCACAGGTGTTGGCAGTTTGATTGCTCAGAGATTGGAAGAACAGCTCTTCCGCTGGCTTCGAGCAGCAGAACTCACTTGTGATCGCGCAGCACTTCTTGTTGCTCAAGATCCAAAGGTAGAGAAAACCAAGATAGGAAATTTTCAGTTTTATGGCATTAACCACATTGAAAGATCTTATCAATGAAGTTCCTTTTTTTTCATGCTCCTACAAGAGGTGGTCGTTTCTGTACTAATGAAATTAGCTGGTGGCTGCCCATCTCTGTCTGATCAACTGAATGTGGACGCGTTCTTAGAGCAAGCTCGCTCTTATGACAAAGCATCTTCAAGCCCAGTTGGGTGGTATATTAGGTATAGTAGCTGTCTTGAATCGTCAGATAGTTTTGCTTCTAAATTTTCTTAGCTTCTTCAACATGCTTTTTGTTCAGAAATGCTCAAACAAGGCAACTTTCACATCCTCTCCCTGTTTTACGTGCACGTGAGATTGATCAATGGTCAAGAAGTCAAGAGTATAGGTCTCTGCTTAAGCGTGCAATAGAGGTGAATTCTGTGCAGAAAGTCTAGCACGGCATAAGGATGCACTTTGAAACTGAATACATGTAAATATCCAGGTATATGGTTTACTGTTTTCTGCACTAACGTCTGATGGTTGGAAGCTTTTTGTAAATTCTCTTGGTACTATACATTCTTAGGGATAGGGGCAGAGGGGTTGTTACTAAGGGCCCAAGAGCATTTACTTAGGCTAGGTTTGTATTCATGCTTATGCTACTTGCTGAACGGGGTGCCATTTGAGAGGGCCACGTGGATATGAACCAGGAAATATTGTTTACAATAGCGGCAGATATAGAGGGGTTTGCAGCACGACTCTCAACTCTGACCCTATGTATATATGTGAAAACTGAAAATCAACTAAAGTATGAATTAGGTCATATATGTGTGTATTAGAACTCACACACTCAACTCAGAATTCAAGATCCTGACAACTGCCACTTGTTTACTAGTGTTATGTCTATCGTATCAATTGATGGGATTTTGCAAATCCCTTTTTGTCTCCTCAAAACTACATTGTCAAAAGATGATGAGGAAGGTTTCCTGCCTGTCAATGAAAGATAACAGGAATTGGTATTACCAGATTGACTATATATCCCTGTCTTATATGGCATGCAACCTTTAAATTTTCTTTGTTACTGTAAGTTTGCATTGTTTTACAAGGTTTTGTACTCTCTTTTGAGCATCTCCTTCATATCATATATTGTTGCAGCATTACAGGGTATGGGTGCAGCTGTTCGTGGTGTAGATTTTACGTGATATAAACCCACTTCAGCAATTGATGACCTGATTTCTACCGACTGTTGTAGTTTCAACTGTCGAAGTAGCAATTGCTTCGAGTAAATTTCCTAGGTCATATAATGTAAATGAGGAATGGTCTAAATTTGTATAGTCATTAAATATGTGTATAACCAATAGCTCAATACATCCAAATATAAGTTATCTTAGTTTGATGATGGTTCAACACGTGAAACTGACCAGCAGCCTTGACTATTATCCTGCATTGGCGCTCAGACAACTCGATCTTGAAAGGAACTTCTGTTGATGTCTGGTCACATCCAATTTTCTTTCATAAAGTGCTTTAGCATAAAGTAATGTTATACATTTGTCATTAGATACTTTTGCATACTAAAGAGTAAGGAACAATAATATACTCTACTATCATTGAAAGGTATCCTTTATTTGCTTGTTACACGTGAAATACTAGGAATACTGGGAAGATGCTATCATCACATTCACAGCATACAGAACATTCTTTATTTGCTTGTTACACATGAAATGCTGAATTCTTCTCTATACCTCAGCCCTCTACATTATTTGAGCAATCCCCTCGTCGAATAGGATACACATGCTGAGAAGAAATAGAGCATCCCCGACCAATACAACCCCTTTTAAAGGATGTGAGAGATATGAGTGAAATCATTTTATAAACGATGTTAGACTTGCACATCATTAAATTACGCATCAGCAAGACTGGAGTGAGTCATATTTTGACCCACAAGGCAAGAACAGCATTTATGAGGAAGGATCTTGTGCCTTTGAAAATTTCCAGAAGGGGGCTCCTTTGTTCTGTTCCTTGTAATTTACTTCAGTTGAATACTAGCTTCAACGTTAAAGGTCTTCTTTTGCTGAATTATTCAGTGGGGTCTCTTCTGCTTCTTTCCCGATTTCTTCTTCTTAGTGCCAGCTCCTTTGCCTCGTTTAAACACAGCTAGAATCTCAATACTGCATCCAGTCAGAATAATTTCTTTGAGATGGTAATCAGTATTGAAGCTATGCTCCACAAGCACAAAAGAACATTTAAACAGTCTAAAAAATGAAGCTTCACGCAAATGTAAGTGTCACTTACCAACAAAACCACAAAGCAAGGGACAAAGTCTTGAATAACAGACAAGTTTATCCACAAGGAAAAAGTAACAAGTAAAGAGAAAGAGGGGCAATTTTTAATTATAACAACAATTATCTGCATTTACGCAATTAGAGAAATCCTTGTCCTTCTCTATTTAGTTTCTTTAGAATGTCAGCATCTAGAAACCCCAGCTTCCAACCTCTTGGTCCCTGACATGACCCATTTCATTCCCTTGCTACCTCCAATGGTATTGGTGAACACCGGTTGAGAGCTATGTTTTCTCAACAATCAGTGAATGCTAAATACACAATCTCAAACATATAGATGTCCCTAGAACACGCAAAGTCAATTTCAGAAACTTCTTTTTAGCACATCTGGAAAAACACGAGCAGCTATTTCCATTTAGAAATGCACAGTAGTGCACATGTATTGTATGTCAGGGTGTTTGTAAGCGGTGGTTCCCTGCATCCATGAGTCCATTGGAGTTATTTTTGGGATCTTTCCGTCATAAAAGTGGGAAATGGTAGAAAGATAAGTTTTTGGCATGATGCATGGCTTGGCCATACTCCTCTAATGGTCATGTTCCCTGCTCTTTATATATGTGTTGCGAACAAACATTCTTTACTGGCTGATTTATGGTTAAACCAGGGATGGTCAATTCCATTTACAAGGAATCTAAGTGATTGGGAGATTGAAGAATATGCTGGTCTTCAGGTTTCTTTAAACTCAGCTCCAAAATTTCTTCTCTTCCTGATTCCATTTACTGGAAACCCAATAACCATGGTTCATTCTCTGTAAAGTTCACTGTTTATGGATGTACTCTGCCTCAGCATTTGCTTAATGCTGTTTGATTTACATCTGTAAAAACTTATTACTGATAAAAAAAGGTGATAATGGAAAAGAAAAGAACTGAAATAAGAAAATTACTAAGGAAAACTCTCACAGGCCTACATCCCCTTCTCTGCAGTTGCACAGGCCTATAGGTATTTCATTTTAGTTTCTCTCCGCTTACCATATCCCTATGTCGGAAGACCATTCATAAAGCTTTATACAGTGCACAGTTTCAATGCAGACGTGTTAATTATGTACATACGTGAGTGAAAAATATAAAAAGTACTCCCTCCATTCCATTTTATGTGAAATGTGTTTAACTGGGCATATAAGACCTTTTAAACTTGTGGTCTCAAACATCCCATGACATTTCTGTGGCTATAAAATCATTTCTCAAGTGTAAATGGGAAGTCTAAAGTTATACCGTTTCAAAATATAGAAACGTGTTATTCTGTTTTGACAGACTAACAGACTGATAAGAAAAAAGCTACACATAAAATGGAACAGCGGGAGTAGTTAATTTGTAATCACGTTGGATAAGATTATATTTTACTGCACACACTCAAGTTTAATTTATCTACAGAATCACATGAATTACAAGGGAAAGGCAAACCTTTGTGTTCCAGGAAAGAAATTGAAGCCATGGGCTTTATCCAAATGCCAATCCTTACTAGACAGCAGTGACAAGCAATCCTGCAAAAAAAAAAAAGAGCCCATCATCAGGTTTAAGACAACTAAGTTCAGTTCCCAAAGTTGAACGACATTTTTTGAGCCAAAAAACTTGATGGAACTAAATGGTAGCTCTAACGAATTGTATGAAAATATAGAGATCAGAGAGCTGCATCAGAATCTACACAATTTCCTAATCTGGATTGAAAGAAGGCCACACATACCTCCTTAAAACTTTCCCAACCACAGCTAATATAGATGAGAGTTTGAGGCAATGATTGATTTTCCTCATCTACAGTTGTGCTTTCAATCTGAACTGCAGCTTCTCTGGCACGTAGTATCCATGGTCTCTTCTCCTCTTTGCTCTTTTCAGGTCTAACATGACAAATAAAATTTTAAGTGTATGATAGGAACATTGTTGAATGCACAGTTCATCAATGATAGCAAAATTTTCATAACAAAATAGCGACCTCTTTACTTCCTAGAATTTCCTTTAACTCTACCTTTTAGACGAATTGGTTCTGCGTTCCAGTGCAGAGACATTACGTAGTTCCTTCACCAAGGATGGGTCCAGCCCCTTCCTGGGAGGGTCAACCACAACAACATCCGATCCCAAGAGCCATGAAACTGGTTCCTATGCAAGTTATAACTTGAAGTAAGCAATGATATTATACTAGCAAGAAAATTATCTGTGTAGGTGTACATGACAAAACAAATATGTACTTCTCCGTCTGTATGACCACACGCATAGATCTGAAACACCACTGACAATATAATATGCAGAAAGTTTACGAGAGTAAAAACAAAGTCGTGCACGTTTGTGATGTATATGTAATTGAGACTGACTATTGAAGCGTCTGCATGGTGCCAACTGATACTGCTCTCAACATTGGTAGGTAAGCGCTCAGCTGTCTTCTCAAAAGATTGCTTGGACTCTTTGTTGACCTCAACACATTTAACTGACCTGAGAAGAAAAAAATTACTTGGAATCATGAAGTCCCGTAGTCAAGAATAATAGAATTAATCGAAATATGATAGCTTAATCGCGTTTTCCGATAAACCAAAAAAGAAATCTCCAGACAAGTTCTTAGATTTGAGTCTTCTACAGATGTGTTAATTAAAATTATACCTTGGAGATGTGAAAGGTATTGATCCACAAAAGAGAGATAAAAAGGGTATAAAAATGCCTTAACAAATTTCAAATAACAAAGTAATTGTATTACTTAACCTCAAATTTGAAATATGATAGCTTCTTCCATTTATAGAGGGATTATTCTTTTGCGATTGAAAAATATAGATAATAGGTGAAACAAAATGGGATAGAGGACTACTATCCTGACCTGCATTTCCTTGAAAAAGCCAAAGACAACCCAATTACACCAGCTCCTGCATAGAGATCAACAACTGATGCACCTTGAGGGACATATTTCTGTAGCTTCCGCAGCAAAGAGTCAAAAGCCTGAAAAATCACAAACGATTCAGTAAAATCTAGAAGAATGATGTATCATAAAGGAAAACTTAACAAAGCCTATGTGGTCGTTAACCATAATAAGAAAAAAAAAAAAAAAAGAGATCAGAAATATGCCCCTAGAAGTAAAACATACATGAACAGTGGCTCAAACCAAGTCTAGTTCATCCTTTACTGTGTTTAGTGTAGGTAAATTTAAGAAAGTGATAATCAGAAACATGTCGCTACAGGGTCAAAGTGGATCAGCCCAAGACAAAGACCAGAATGGAAGGTCGGCAAAAGATCGAAGCTAAGATATTTACCCAAAGAAGATACATCCACAATGTACATACACGTTTTTTTTCTTTTTTCTTTCTTTCCTGATAAATGCCATGTGATAGGGTTTCTTTTGACATGTAATAAAGATTAATTAGCACTTAATCCTGCCATGTCTGAATTACTGGAGAATAAGAACCTCATTCACAACAGTCTCTGGATCCACTATGTTTATCCGTGCAGTGTGTTTTATATCTCTTCTGTGCTACTTGGAGTGAAACTCCAAAAGAAGGTTTAAACATGACTGCTCTTCCCCTCCAGAAAAAGAAAAGAAAAAGGAGAACAAATAGGATCCGAATTGTGGAGTTATACCCGTGTATTTGCTTGCCCAAAGCTTGATGGAGCTAAAGAGACATCAATCCCTCCAATGTGCTCCCAAAAGTCTCTTTCCCCTAACAAATGTCTCCATCTGTTTCCAAAAATAATCTGCATACCAGCAAGAAGATATCAACAAACTGCTGCACCTTGTCAAGATATCACAGTACTGTATGAAGAGACTAGTTTCAGAGTGATACTTTTTCATGAGAAAAGATTTATCATGTAGTTGCTCTTTACATAAATTTTTTTATCTTTTCTTGAAAAAGATTGAGACACTGGAAAATGAAGCAGGCAACATGCTTCTCAATTTCACATCGGCTAGGGAATGGAAACCAAGAAGAAATCTATGGGATACTTTACGGAAACTAAATGGGCTATGATTAGTGACATGCTCTTGATAGATCTCACAAAGTGCACGAAAGGACCTCATATCCCAGAGAACAGGATCAGCTGGCCAAATTATGAGGAAACATTTCATTACATTTATACTGACATCCATTCATACAGGTGCATATCCGTGGGGTGGAGTGAGGGGGGAGAGGGGGGGGGGGGGAGAGAGAGATGCTCACATTATTTGAGGATGTCTGGAAATTAGCCCAAACGGAATGAATTAAATGGACATTTCTCTTTGGCCCACCATTTGTCCAGAGAAACTACAGTAGCAAGTGAGATTTTGTGTAAAGTTCATGTAATTCATCAATTGAAGAAGTCTAGGATTGCTAATATCACTGTCTTACATTGGCTAAAGCATTTAATTTTCCTGTATTAGCTGAATTCTCGCTTCGTGAATTCCAAACCAAAGAGACCTGCACTTTACCTGAAATGATACAATTTATCAACTCCATCAAAGATAAATCCTGAGCTCTTCTTCATTATAAAAATGTAAGAACAGTATGAGTTCAGCTACTAACCATTCTTATATCTCTCTTGAGAAGGAAGGGACGTATCGTATGTTGTCACGGCCATCTGCACAAAAAATGAAGTGGATAAAGGAAACAGATATCTCAATTACACTATCTCAGTCATTCTTCCATGCTTATATTACTCACCTGCACATACCTTAGCTCACCAGTGCCTGCATCTTCATCATATGGCTCAATATTCAACTCCATTATACCTGGAGGGAACCCCAAATAACACGAAAGAGAGAAACAAAAATAAATGAGAACAAAGACAGAGCTCATAGTAAAGTAAGTTCTCGCTAGTAAATTCCACTTCACAATGACACTTCAATTACTACTACAAAAAAAAAAGGATATGCAGGAATAAGGACAAACCTCGCTTCAGCAGTTCAACAGCGGCATTAATGTTCGGATGATGAGCTGCAAAAACAAGGCCATTTATGTTCAGCTACAAAAAGCGCACTTACATAATAGTTGATGCATTAACAAGAATGCGGCAAACATCAAATATACAAACAAAGAAATTGCAGACCTTTACAGTCGGGGATATCAACTATGTTATGAGTGCCCTCCTCATAAAGCCCAATCAGGGGCGTGCTTGATGAACCGCGAACAGCAAGCTTTGCACGACACCTCCATCCCCACTGCATCCACAGGACAGTTAATCTTAGCTCATAATCAAAGCCACAAAACGATTCCACAAAAAATACAACAATTAAATATAGAAGACAAGCAAATTTAGAGCAAATAACATACTAATCTACAACTATCAAAGGAAAAATCTTTGACGCCGAGCTTCTTGAAGAAACCTGTAGCTTCGTCAACTACAACCGGACGATGAAGATCATACTCTTGAATGCAACCAGAACACCTGTAAAAAAACATCCAAATTGAGTGATTTAAACAAAAACTAATACAAAAGTCTATCCCTTGCTATAGTTGAAAATAATTTTAACTTTAAACTTGCCATTTTATCTTAAAGAGATTGACTTGTAGCCACACAAGTGAATGGCTACATTTTTTTTGTGAACTCCGTACTCAGTCAAACAAGGCTATATAATAGGACTATCAAAATAAATAATGTAGTACGTACGATTGGAAATGAGGGCAGTTGAGGGAGCAGGATAAGGAATTAGGAGGATTATTTATTAATGCGACGGCTGGTTCTGCGCAGAGACTACTACTACTACTACAGGTAATTGTATTTATGCGACGGATTGGGACAAAACCCGCACCCAGACCCGCACCCGGAGAGACGAAGACGAAGCTGAGTGCCATAGCAATGGCGGGAATGGAGGATAATATTTTTTATTTTTTATCTCATCCATTATTATATGGATCTAAGTCCAATTATTTTGACCCGACCCGGTTTTAAGTATTACTAGTACTTGTATAACTATATATTAGGTTAATTTGACCATTGAGAGTTGTGTGTGTCATATTACAAAATACAAACTAATACTACAACACTCTGAATGGAGATTGTACACGAGGAAATTTAGTGCTACTGCATGAAATTTCATTTCTTATTAGGAATATAATACTTGTAATTTTCCATCTTAAGTACAGTACTTAGCTTGCGCATCATAATAGATTTTACTGACATGTATGTATAGTTTGAGTCCATCTTGAACCTATATTCAAATTTTACACACAACTATTTTTTTTTTTTTTTTGTTAAGGCATGATTCTGTTGTGGAGAAATTAACATGTATATGGATCGGAAAATATTCAATGGCACAATAACAACGTGGTTATCCAAAGCTAAGTGATGTCCAATTAATGTCATATAGAATCAAAATGAGACAACTTAAATGTATATTGTATTAAAGATGACTTATGTTTAGGAGAGATCAGAGCAGCAACAATTTAATTAGTTGATCCATGGAGAAATTAAGTAGAGAAAGAGATTAATACATGTTTGTGTATTATATTGCTCCAGTTAAATGGCAGAGATGTTAGTATCCTTATTATCATTTGCTAGTCATAGTTTCTGAAGAAGGAAATAATTTTGTTATAAATGATGTCGTTGGCAGTGATTCCTAGGATGAAATCAGCATGAGCATAATTGTGAATATACTGAACATGCAACTTGTCTGCGTCGTGGAGCTTTAGATGATCAAGTAAAATCTGGACATCTTTAACATCGGACAATGCATCTTCACCTCCATAGCTCAGGAAAAGTGGAAGATTACGAGGGATGTTAGACATGTTGTACTCAGGAGGTTCCACTTCACCATAATGCGCTATATTTTCGCTGCTTTTTCCGTAGTCATATTTCGCTATTTTACCATTTCTAACAACTGCATGTCAAATAATCAATACTAATTACTATTTCAATAATCGATATTTACATGACTCATGTGAAACCAAGTCATTAAATTTAAAATTATTTTCAAATATAAAACTGACTCATTATTGATTAAGAAAATAGTGTCACATAGTGTAATATATATACATACCGTACACTAAAAGGACTTACTTTGAGCAAGATGCACGAGGTTCTTTGTTGACGTGGACTGCGGCTCATTGTCTAAGAAAATCTGCTCAGTGGATGAATTCAGACAACAATTTTTCCCTTTATGCAAATGGAAGGTAAATAAGTTGTAGATTAATTTGTGATAAAATCATTTGACTATACTTTATTTACTTGTATTGATCTTAATACCAGTAATTGCAGTAAGTAAGTCATAACAGTTCACCGCTCGCGTAGCGCACAAAAGCTTGACAAATTGAAATACAGGCTTTCTAAAAAAACAGAAATCAGTAATTAAGTGCTATTGACGGAAACAGAAAGTACACAAAGATAGCAAAGCTATTTACCCTCTTGGATTAAACTCTGCAAGACCAAACTTTATACGAAGAATCTGTGATATGGCAAGTTGGATTAGAAACTCCAAATGAATTAAGGACTTGACCAAGAAAAGAAAGGAAGAAACTTTAGGACTAACTTCACCAAGAAAGGCTTTTGCCGCAATGTTACCGATTGCAGTGGTCATATGGCTCAAATAAGCGACTGGGCTGAGCAAGGCTGCTGACTTGACCTTGTCTATTAGTCTTTCTTCTGATGAGAAGGACACCAGAGCTATCAAAGTTCCCTGTCAATTCACAACATATATCCCAATTCAAAGGTTGGTTACATTAAACTGGAGAAATTATGTAGCTGTTTTAACAAAAATCTTCTCATAAACAAGTTACAACAGAACATTCTTTTTGTTTAACTTACCATTGAATGGCCTACATAGTGAATTTTTTGCCTAGTTTGTTTGAAGATGAAGTCAACGACAGCTGGAACTTCACGGATCACCAGATCATCCCATGTCCAATCCCAAAAGTTCTGTGAATCATAATTTAGATTTAAAGCAATTGAACAATTATATTATTAACAAAATAATTGAGATAATATAAGAAGCACACACATCAATCTTAAACAAGTTCGTATCGACAATGCAACTGATCATGACAATCGAGATATTCCTCCGTTTTAATTTATGTGACATAATTTGAATCGGTATAGAATTTTAGAAATAAATATTGACTTTTGAAACTTGTGTTATAAAACATGTTATACTATTTATGTAGATATAAAATATGTCATAATATTTGTGTGGTTATAAAAAACTTTTCATTAAAGAAAGTTCAAAACTAATTATTTTCAAATTTAGAAGTAGTCATTCTCTTCTAACCGACTACTTAAAAAGGAAATAGTTTCATTTCTTTCTTCCCCTTAAAAAAGGAAAAAAAAAAAGAAGAAGAAAGAATGTATAGTTAACTTGTTCATGGAGGAATTGAAGGAGATATATACCGGATCGTTAGGATGAAGCTTGACATGGCGACGACTATATCTGGTTCCCCTGATGTTAGAAATCCAAACATCAAAGCCATTATCTGCTAACATCATTGCTAGTGACTGTTCCGGTGGGTTCAGCACCCACGTTGCTCCATCCTGCATGCAAAATGTTAGTCCTATGATACTTGGGGCAAAAATGACTACTCCTTGCGTTAGAAAAATTTAATATACTAGAGCATAGACAGAGGTGCCAATTAATTACCACAAGAACACCATGCTGCAACAACACTGGCTGCCTGTTGGTGTCAGCACCTCCAACACGGCCTTCCGGAATTCTTTGCACGCTTAATATGTAGCCGTCATCAGTTGTAACCTGAGGCATATAATTAAACGAAAACAGAAATGCATACTAGATGAGTTGTTGCTCTTGCTGCTAAGCTATTATCTGCGAGGCTCAGTTAATTACCTCAAATTCCTGGCACTTATAACCATGAATGGTGATAATGGAGTCGCACATGCCATTGCCAAAAGCTCGATATGGCTCAAGCACTAAGAGGACTAGTAATGACAATAGGCTTAAAGCACCTAGACCGCACGAGCTGCTTCGGAGCGCCATTAATTAGTTCTATCTTAAGACGCTTATTAGCGATTAAGTAGTGGAAAAGGGAAGTATATAAAAACTGTGGGATATTAATTAGTCTAATGATGAGTAGGACTTACCAGCGGCATCCACTAACTAACTGAAATGATACGTAATTCTATTATACTAGGGCGTTTCACATTTTTGATGATGAGGGCAAAAGGGAAGACGAAAAGAAGAGAAGAAGAAAAGGGAAAGGGTTTTGGAGGGAGTTGCATTTGGTGAATGTAAACACGTCAATTGTCAAACTAGTCACACACTACTGTTAATCATAATTCATGGAATTTGTTGCTATGCTTATGCTTATGAAGTTGAAAGGATAACTTCCTTCAGATTTTAAAAAGCATTCAAAAATGAAAACCTAGCATAATAGTAAGTAGTGACATGAAGAATATAACAGATCAAAACAACGTCCAATGAAGTAGAACATTGCCTTTTCTTGATTGAAAAACACACGCACATCCATGGAGCTTAACTTCTTAGGAGTACGCTCATCTATCGAACTATAAAAAAAATAGGTAGAAATTGATCTTAATATTACTCATCACTTGCTGTGTAGCATTTGACATACGCATACGAATCCCGTCAATCAATTTATGTAAAGTATGAGTTAGATGCGCAAGTGCCAAGCAGATACAGTATATCATTTATGTCATCCTCAAAGATTTACACACAGTATATATACGATACTCATTAGAATTTAGAGCCAGGTTTAAATGTACAAGATAAATTCGATACTATATATGGGGTAATTTGTAATAATATATATCAACTAGAGAATTTTTTTATATAGGTGAAGAGAGGTGATCATGCAAGTTATTTTGATTACAATAGCAATATACACAATATTCAATCATAAAAGTGTATATCGTAAAAATTAGATCGAGCAACAATTTAGTTAATAACGAAAATAAGAGGCTTGGAAAGAACATACACAAAATTATTAAAAAGGTAGGATTTGAAAATGAATCCCAAAAAAAGCATTCTTTTAGGTAGGATTTTCTCTAGAAACATACTCATCAGTATAGGATATAAAAGAAATGATCTTCGAGATATCTCAGTCAGCCAGGATTTTCATTTATAGTTCGTTATGGATTAATTATGTCTACATCACATGAGCACAGTGCTTGAATTTCTTCGTATTTCCTGATCCTTACGTTGGATGGTTCAACATTATATTGAAGAAGTTCATTGCTAGAGTAAGTGAAGATGTACTACTCTCATGAGTTTTATCTATGAAAAGATGACCAGTGTTCATGCAGTTTTAACAAGTGAAAGCATATGAATTTAAGTTACTTCACAAACTTATTCTTAGCAAAGTTGGAGCATTATGACACTTTCAAATTCAAACCTAGTCTTCTTCTGATATATCATTTAGAATTTAAATCTGGAAAATTGAATCATTACAAAGAAACTAGTCTGCTAATGTTTGTCACGGATGTTCTTGTATATATCACTCAGAATTATTAACGAGTGAGACTGGAAATATATAATTATCATCTGTTAAAACTTCAATTTGAAGCTGAAGTTAACCTCTTACATGAATTAAAAATAAAAAATCATGATTCCCTTTTCTTGCTTTTATCTTTCTTTCTTTCCCTTATTCTGGTACAAGGAGGAGGTTGATTAGCCATGGTTTCTAAAAAAGGAAATCATCTGGTTATAAACAAGATCCTTGGCTGTGATTCCCATAATGAAGTCAGCATGAGCATAGTTCTTGATGTACTGAACACTCAACTTGTCTACATCATGGAGCTTTAGATAGTCCAGCAAAGTCTCAACATCTTTGCCATCAGATAGTGCATCTTGGCCTCCATAGCTTAGAAACAGTGGAAAATCATGAGGAATGTTGGCTAAATTATATTTGGGAGGTTTGGCTTCACCATAATGCGCCAGATTGTAGTCGCGTCCATAGTCGTATTTTGAGAGTAAGCCATCTCTAACAGCTGCATTAAATAAAAGATCATATGGTTAAAGTTAGCAGTAACAGGACAGTCCAACATTTGAGCTATAGATTATTGTGTAAGGAGAACTTACTCTGAGCCAGATGCACAAGGTTTTTAGTTGAAGTGGACTGAGGCTCGTCATTCAAGAAAATCTCGACGGTGGAGGCATTCAAACAACAGTTTTTCCCTTCATATATTCGAATGGAAGATAATTAATTGAGTTGAAGACTTGTGACAATAGTGTAATTGACTTGATCAACTACATAAATTTTGAGGAATTCTGCTTTTGAAGAAGGTTAGTACCAGTAAGTGCAGTCATTAAGTCATAGCAGTCCACCCCTGGCTGAGCACAAAAGAACTTGAGTAAACTGGATACAGGTCCACTGAAAACCCATAAGCAAAGGAGTGTCATTAATTTAGAGAAATTACTGAGAATAAAAAGAAGAGGAAGCAAATAGTTCTAGTCGACAATTTACCCTTTTGGATTAAACTCTGCGAGACCAAATATAGTAGTGATCTGTCAACAAGGTACACATATAAATATCATGGTAACTGAGATAGAGAGAAAAAGTATGAAGAATTTAAATTGGTTACTAACTTCACCAACAAAGGCTCTAGCTGCAACATCACCGAGCGCAGTAGTCATGTGGCTCAAATAAGCAATTGGACTGAGTAAGGCTGCAGATTTGACCTTGTCTACTTGTCTTCCTTCTGAGAAGGACGCTAAAGCTATCAAAGTTCCCTGTCAATTCATAAAATTAGGACTACGTTAAATCTCATTACGCCATAGACGAGAGAAGTTACCAATACTTGCGTAAAAATGTAGTAATTCTCATGATCCAGCTATTGTTTCGTCAAATATTGTAAACTCTGAACTTACCATTGAATGGCCTACGTAGTGTATTTTCTGTCCTGTTTGTTTGAAGATAAAATCAATGACAGCAGGTAGGTCATGGACAACTAAATCATCCCATGTCCAGTTCCAGTACTCCTGTAATTAAGCCATAGCACAAACTTAAAAGCCACTTTACGTTATGAACAACACAACTGAGATTATAACCAAGACAGCTATAAGAAGATGTTGTATTTCTTTAAATAGTTCCATATCTCTTCTTTCCTTGTGGAAAAAAGAGAATCAAGAACCATAGCTCTGCTTTCATATGTCTGTTGGAAGCAATAAGAAAATCTGTTGTTCATTGAGGTAATACCGAATCATTAGGATCAAGCTTGACATGGCGACGACTGTATCTGGTTCCCCTGATGTTGGAAATCCAAACATCAAAGCCATTATCTGCTAAGATCATAGCCAGTGATTGTTCGGGCGGATTCAATAGCCATGTTGCGCCATCCTGGGAAAAAGAAAAGGACCAATTATTGCTTTCGTCACCTCTAGTTGCCTAAAATTGATAGACAAGCTTTGCTAAGGAAAGTACAATAAGTACGCACTACAGGTACCTATGTGGAAAAGCATGGAAATGTGCATATTTTCTGGAAACTAGTTACACAAACAGCCAACAGGCGACCCTACAACTGAGTGTCTGCGTATATGTCATTTCAACACCTAATGGATTGGGTCCAAGACACTATATATGTGGAATCTTGGCTTCACTACGTGGCAAAGCTGCAGGCTTTTAATTATGCAAACTTCAAGAGGCTGGTTATAAAGCCAAATCCCTCCCTAACTTTTTGTTAAGCAGTATGTCTGGATCAATTACAAAGCACATCTTAGGTGCAAATGATAAAAGATATTGGCACAAGAGGTCCACTACTAACTGTCTTTACTATGGGATAGAAATGATTGTGCCTGAGACGCGCAATTGCATTGTTTTGCTCCGTATGGTCAAATTCTTTTAATGTCCTTTTCACACTATAAATCCTTGTATTTAAGAAACCATGATGACCCCTTCTTTAATTAGTCTGCCACTAAGGAAATCATGATCACTCTTTAATGTATTCCTCACTTTAAGAAAATGTAGAAAACGGGGGTGGATAACTTTATTTTCTACTCGGACTGACAAGTCAAGCTACGCGAATCATTTGGGAAGTGGTTAAAGTTCTCCTAGATTAACTCCACGAAAATCGGATCTATGACTGCACATTGAACCTCGTTGTGTGTGAGTGAATTGCGTTTAGTGTCCTCGACATGCAATTAGTGATGTAGTAGAGGTGCTAATTACCACAAGAACACCATGCTGCAACAACACAGGCTGCAGCCTGTTTAGCCCACCACCTCCTACGCGCCCTTCTGGAATTCTTTGCACACTTAGTATGTACCCATCATCAGTAGTTACCTGACATATGCAAATAAGAAACATTCAAGACTTCGCATAATCGATCAGTTATTACCAACTTTGCAAGATTCAAAGTTAGTACGTTCAGAATGAATGTTATCTACGTTTCAAATTTTTGACATATAATTACCTCAAATTCTTGGCATTTGTAACCATGAATGGCGACGGTGGAGGCGCACATGCCAGCTGGTGGTGCGCTATCCGCGCCATTACCATAACCGATGAAGCCGAAATGTCTACCCCTGCTTGAGCCAAATACTCGACAAGGCTCAAGTACTAAGATAACTAATGATAGTATGCTTAAAACACGTAAACATGACAAGATTTGGAGACCCATTCTACTTGTCAAGTACTGGCTGGTGGATGCTGTGTGCAATGGTGGAGTTGAGGAAAGCAAGAGACAAATATTTATAGAGGGACAGAACGAACAGAAGGGGAATGGACACCCACTGGGAATTGGGATAGAGAAAGTGTGAAAACGATTTTCTTTTTTCTCTCATAAGCTTTTCAACTGACTTTCTTGACGACTTTATCTTACTTTTTTAAAGGATGATTTGTTTATATGGATTTAACAAGTCTCTATGCTCCTAGGATGTAATGAAAATATTAGCATAACTTAACATGTCATAGCATGCCATTCATAGTTTCTATTTAAGCTACCCATATAAGTAAAGTGATCTGATTGTATAAATATTTTTTTATTTGATGATGTATAGAAATTAATCTCTTTGCTTAATTGCTTTCTTATATCGGCCACTATAGTTTCCAAGTGTGAAAAGAGAGTCGGAGGGAATGGGCATTGGGGTCCACAACTTTGGAATTTTTTTTGTACGTAAATGTTTATCCACCTTGCTATTTGGGTTGATGTAACTAATTATAGTGGGTGTACATGCATGCATACAACTGTAGCCGAAGTACAAGTATTTTCAGCGTATAAGATGATGATATGACATTATGCTAAAGCTCAACTAATTCCAGTTAGAAATTTAGAACTGATCAAATAAGCTGAACCTTTTTTTTTTTTTGGGTTCTTAGCCAAATAATATAAGCTGAACCAATCTATATGGGAGATAAAGTAAAGTCAAGTTGGCGGCTTTGGCGTATCTTATTTGAGAATGTTAAGGCCAACACATTAGCATTGTTAGTTAGGTTTTTGGCTCCAATTGGGCAAAGTTGGATATCAGACAAATCTCGACAATGAAGAAGCTCAAATCGTTAAGGAGAAATTCCATCTCAAAGCAATTGGTAAAATCCACACGTCAAAGCAATCGTACAATGGCTCATAATTCATGGAACCTGTTGCTATATGTCCTCGTTTCTTGTTATTTAAAGTACATGTGCTTATATGTGGTTATGGAGTGAAAAATATAACCTCCACATTTCAAAGAGGGTACTAGCCAACGAATAGTAATGGCAAGATAATGGAAAACTAATTATTCTGCAACTTTTTAGCTCCGTCAAAAAGAATATGTTTAGAAGTATGAAAACGAGATGCATCACATCCTCGTAGTTCACAGATCTATGGAAAAAGCAAAGGGAAGAGACTCTAGCGCCAATCATATGCTTAACAACCACCGTAACTACTGCCGTTTGACTACCTTACAAGTACTGTAATTTAATTGTGTAAATATCTTCCAAGCCGTCAAATGATCAGAACTTTAAGAAAATGGTAACATGGTGTACAAGTAAATCATCTCATGTTTATGTAGGTTTGGTAAAGAACCGCACCCAAAGAGTATGTGCAGCCTAATTATATTGATGTTTACCTTGACAGGAAACAAAAGTTATTCAAGTTGACAATCTCGGTTACCCCCATTGCCTTTTCTTGTAAAGACAACATGCACATGCATTCAACTTAACTTCTGCTTGATTGCTTAAACTAAGAAAAATTAGGTTGAAATCAATGGATATTGATCTTAGTAATCAGTCACACATGCCATTTTTGGTTTACGAATCTGATGTATATTCAAAGTTTAGGCTGCACAACCAATCAAGATGCTATAATTATCATGCTTCATGAATCATGTTTTCTCATCGTCAAGGCTCGAAAGACATTTCCTTGGGCCACTAGCTTGCATTAGAAGCCAGATAGATCTACATTTGCAAATTGCAATGGAACAAAGTTACAACGATTTTGGGATTTCAATTATCATACTTGAAAAAATAATTTGGAGCCCGTTTGGAAAGTGGCTTAAAAACACATTTGTGTTTATAAGCTCATTAATGTGTATTTGTTAACTCAAAAAGTCATGAGCATATAAGCACTTATGTACTTAAAATAAGCCAAAAGTGAGAAGCTAGAAAATACTAACTTCTCAAAAGTGACTTATGAACAACTTATGACTTATAAGCTACTTATAATAAGCTCATCTATGGAGAAATGACTTCATTCCTTTTTGAGATAGATAGCATTAGTATAATCTAAAGGTGAATCCTCCCTCGCATCGAAACAAATATTTTCTGATTCTGTTTATATTGGTACCCCAAAAGATAGTCTCCCAAATCAATCTAGAAACTAATTAATTAGAAGAGATTTGGTTTTCTTTCACAAAAAGAAATCTGATTCGACTTTAAAGTTCAGGGTGTACTAGTCTACTAGAGTTTATACCTGGAAGTTGTAAGATACAACGATTTCACAAATTTTTATACTCATTAGCTTAAGTTCTGATGGATTAGTGCACTTTGAGCATGGCTGAAAAGTATTATACATAGATCAATTATACAACATAATTATAATTCAAAAGATTGTTTAGGAGAAGCAACTAATACTAATTTCATCTCACCTGTATATCATTTGGTTCACAGGAAAGGGAAAAGAAAGCACTGGAAAACTTCACTTTTACCTTTTCCTATACTTAGTTAAGTTGGATTATGGAAGTGTGAGAAAAATGGGAAGTAAATTGTTTTCCTTAAACCATCAGACAGACTAATTCTCGTTGACTTTGTTGTTGTAACTTTTTGAATAAACTACTCACTATGCCCAAAATAAGTGGCCATTTTTTACTCTTTTTCTTTGTCTCAAAATAAGTGTCAGTTTATAATATCAATACAAAACTACTTATTTGTGTCGATATTTATTCTGGTGTAGTTAATGGAAATTGGACACTTATAATGGACGGAGGCAGTATTTTTTCATTCACTTCCAGTGTCCAGTGTGCTTCTTCTATAGCATTAAGAGAGAAAATGTCAATCTGCTCATTCAAAACTGTATCAGCCCAAGCCCGCTAGTGATACTGTCCGTTGTGGACCTAGGCCCGCACGACTTTAAAACACGTCACTAGAGTCTAAGACCAGTTAACTTATATACCCAGCATCTCTCCTGTATTATGCCGATGTGGGACACTTGGCTTAGCTGGGTAACAAAAACAGAGAAACATAAACACGAAAGTGAACTACTGGTTGATATTGGTTGACAAAGCTGTTTTCTATAGCTTTATACAGGCGAGTGCCAATACAATCAAGCATGCAGAACATACCATAACTCTACATATTTTTGCTGGAATCTCATGGCCATTAAGTTTTGCTGACCGTTAATTGTCAACTTCTATACCTTAAAGTCCCAGAATTCCTGATTCATATGCACATACATAAAGGGCATACCTTAAGACACATGGCTTCTGTCATCAGCCAACACTACGCGCAGGACTCATTCTTTTCCTCCTTTCAGTAAAGCTACGACTTGAGAGCAACCTTGGAAGACAACATTGCGCAGACTTGGATGATTTAGCAGCAGATTTTAACTCTCCGCTGGGTGTTCTTTCACCACTACACACAGATGCATAAGGTGTCCCTGGAGTGGATTTTGGTGGAAGTTGAGCACCAGTTAACACAGTTTCCTTTTTAGTACTTATGCCATTTTGCTCACTTTGGTCCTGGACGTCACTTCTCAAGCTTTCTTCGAAAAGTTCAGATAATCTCTTTTTCTTCTCCGTGGGGGATGATTGCGGAAAAGAAGCAGGGCTTCTATTACCTGTTAGATTTCCAGCCAACAAGCTGTGATGGACAGGTGTATTTCCACGAGATGGCGTAAAATCTGCAATCAACCAAGAGAGTATTAAAAATACAAGATGATGACAAGTGTATTTAAGAAGTAGCTGTTAGGGAATTTTAAACATCGGTTTTGGATGCATGAACACATATCTCTTAGCTGGATACTATTAGCTACATAGAGTTGGTTGTCATAATCTTACTTGAATAGAACTGATTTAGTAGATTGAACATCCTCCAGGAAGATCATTAACCACTACCAGTGAGTTGATCAAAATACAATAAATAATGTGCCATTTTGTAACTAATGCAACCTATGAAGAGAAGGAAATGGATCAAGGAGAAGATGGGAAAACAGAAAGCATCATCGATTAAAGAACACATCTAACCTCCATTCACACTATAGAAGTCATCTTCACAATCTGAATCCAACCAAGGCTGGGTATCAAAGAAGCTCTCCTCCTTGCTACCTACAAGAAGGAAATGTCTCCAACTCTCAGATAAAAGATGCAATTAATTAGACAACTGTACACATGGACACACTGCAATATAAACACTTTGCAAGGTTAGAGCTGTTTTATGCAGCAAGTCCAAGTGGTATTTGAAGAAACTAAAGAAGACTGAACAGGAGGACCCATCGTGGCCTTATTGTTGGTTATTCAACCAGTAGGTAGAGTACAGTACTAAAGGTACTCGGATATTCAAAACAAATCTACCAATACAGATATGGAGAAATCAGATTAACAAGGAACATCCATTGGCAAGCCACCAGGGCTTAGGTCCTTAAACGTGTAAAATAATAAGATGCACCAAAGGATGAATGATTTTCAAGAAAGAATGCTATCATTAAGCACATGATCAAGCGCACAAGGTGATGCAATGAAATGCTTGACAACGGATAGATGTAGTATCCTCAAAAAACCTTTGTTAATCCACGTGAATAGAACTGAAATACGAGAAGATTGAAGGCCACTAACCATAACAAACTAACAGTACGAGAAAATTCTTCTGCTATCAACAAGGAAAAGACTAGCAAGAAATAGAACTAGACAATCTTTTATTCAAAAGTGAGGTAAACTAAAAGCTGTTCAGTGTGTCAAATTTTACTGATAAACTAATAACTGGTATATATGTTGTTCTTTGCTTCGAAATTCGGTGGATAATGTGTCCGCCCCTCTACCCTTCTTCACTTAAATACCAAACATGATTCATAGCAACATTCGAATTCCTAATGTGCTCCCACTGTACTACATTTGCGATTGAACAAAATTCCTAAGAGCACTCGCAATTTCATTTTATAATTAGACATTTTACCATAGAAAGAGAGAAAATTGTCAAACGGTGGTAATTATTATAGACAGATATTATAAAAGATGGCAATATACACCTACAACATGATGTGGGAGGGCAATGATGTTAGAAAAAAATGTCAACCTCTGTTCTAATTAAAAAAAAGAGAATATTGTAATACAGCAGCTCAACAATACTCTTAGACATGGACATATTGATGAACACAACTATCAAAACAGGAACAAAAATTTTCATAGGACCATTAGAAAAATTTATGTAAAGTTCCATAAGACAATCATATGTGCATGATACTGTCCTCTGCCTTCAAGTAATGCAGAGGAACAAGTACTTAAAAATCTCTTGGTTTGATAGTATAATTTCTTAGCCATTCTTTTTTTCTTTTCTGCTGATATTTTAAGTTTCTATCGCAATTGTTGTCTGGTCTCCAGCAAGTATACAATTGCCCTGCCATGAGTCATGACAACATGTGCTGCAGAGGCCCCATCAACCCAAAATAATTTGGCATCATACAAGATTCTAAAAATATCATCTTGGTCAATTTTTCCTATTTCCACAAAAAGGAATGGAAAGCTACTTTGTAAATTATGAAAGAAAATAATACATAAGATATATTAATTAAATTGTTATTTTCAAGCAACCAACTTACCAACCTCAACTGTTTCCATAATATTTAATAAATATATCTCAGTGTCATATTCGACTAATACCACAAAATATACCTAAATGATGTTCACCAGTTCAACTAATAACCTCTTCAATTTTCTTTCCAGACTGGCTCGATAATCAAAATTCAGAAACAAAAGATTCATGGGTCTGATAGAACTTTTTTTTGTTTCCCATCTGGTGTCCGGTACCCATATTAGAGCACCGACTACTCTGAATTCACCCTACCCGGATTTTTTTCATAGAACTTGTGAAACTTAAAACCAGGAAAAAACAATACTATTAGCAGAGTTAAGAATCTGACACAGCATCAGACAAAACATAAAAATTTTCACATGAAAAACATGTTAACCTTCAATTCAAAAAAAGACAGCAACTTTCCCATTTATTCAAAGAAACAATTAAAAGCACAAAGTAACTCAAATCAAACAAAACATATAACAGAGAGAGTCATTAGACGAGGTGATTTCTCCCCATCTGTCTAGCCACGCAAGAAGGATATTCTACACATACAACAAAATATTTGACCTTGTATATATAGTAAAAAGGATTCCCTGGTTAAACGGTAGCAAGCGGAAGTGGAATTAGTACACGCAAGCTAGCTCGGACACACCAGAAAATTTGAATAGGGAGAAATAGAGTGGTACCAAAGTCATGAGGAAAAGCAGTAACAGGAGGAGCTTGAGATTTGAGCTGAGGATGGTGAGAGACCTTAATATGATCTTTGAGAGGTGATGGAGTTACAAGCTTATCTTTCTTGGAACCAAAAAAAAGACGGAGTTTCATAGCTGATTCAGAGTCTTTGTGCACTGAAACACATGAACCCATTATTGTTCCATCTATACTTGTTGCAGTAAAGAGAGAGAGATAAAGAGTGAAGTACAAGTGAGAGAAAGAAGAGCAAAAGGCAGTGCCTTTGCGTTACGAATAAAAGACTTGATAAATTCTTCACGTTTAAAGAGCGATAAGTAAAATTGGGGACTTGAAAGCTAAGTAATGGTAAGAGTTGAGGACCAATAATGGACCCACCCAATAAAGCTGGATTCATTCATTGCAATTTACTGGACTTTCCTTTTGTTTACCACCTCGCAATGTGTTTTCGATATTTTTATTTGGAAGGATTGGCCTCAACTTTAACACGAATTCGATTTAATTGGGTCAATAAATCAAAGATTTTTTATTATTCATAAAAGAATTACTTCAAGTTTCAGAAAAACTTCTTGATACAAACATATACCGTGAATTTGGATTAGTCTTGTCAGTTAGCTTCAAACACTGAGCTTTAAAAAAGTAAAAGAGAATTAGTAGAAGTTGGTGAGAGGAAAAAGATTCAATATTGGTAGTTTTTGGGGGAGAGGAATTATGTGAGCTTTACAATAATTGTCATGTGGCTGGCAAGTTGCCAGTTTATGGGTTCTGCAGCTTCCCTCTTTTGGCTTGATTCCCCTTTTCCCCAAGTCTCCTTTTTGCTGCTCCCATCGAAAAGTCTTGTAATTGTGATCTTTCCTTTTCCTAATATTTACTCATGTGCCAAAAATATAAGACAAATACATTAATTTCTAGATATTTTGGTGTAACACAAGTTGTGTTTTACGTTAGGGATATGGTTAAACATGTCCTAATCCAAACTCTAATAATATCTTCACCAATTTGTATTATACCCATCTCTTCATTGTTTCTAACTTTTTTGTTGTTTATTCATTCCTAGTCCATATTAGTTTTCACGAAAATTATCCTAAAATGATTGTCCTTATACAAACTCAAGACCAATTTATTAACTATATTCAACCATACACTTAATCATTAAAGAAGCACTAGTTTTTTCATTAAAGCATCAATAAGGATAATTTGGTGTTAACACTATTGTATATGTTGATTTATTTACGTGAAAAAGTTTAAAGCACAACTTAAATAGAATGGAAAAGTATATAACGAAAATTTTGTATTTTACCTTTGGCCTAAAGAGACCATATTTTGAAGAAGTTGAATAATGCTGCAAGTCAAAAATGGGTAGGTGCAGTGCAGCATGCTCTTCATCAATACCAAACCAAACTCACGACCTCCACTTGATTGGGTCATTTCTTTATTTTCTTCTTCTTTTAGTAGCTTCTTTCCATTTTTTGAAAATCTTTGACTAACAAATTATCATTTGCTGAAAACAAAGAAGGGTTTTCCACTTAATTAATTGAGCTTAATTTCTAGAATACATGACAAGAAAACCGTGGACCTTGTTATTTTCCTCTGGCATGCTCAATGCTGATGGCCTAAATCTACAGATGCTATTCCATTTTGTCCTTAGAATAGACACGTTTGTACTTTTTCCACTTTTTTTACTCACATGACGTACAACAAAATCTTAAGTATTAACTTCATCTAAACTTATCCAAATTTAATTACTCAGTATGGACACATTATGGTGGAGTACTAGTATTGTGCGTCTGGCAGAGTAGAATAAATTCATGTTGAACTTGTAATGACATAAGTAACTACGGAGGGAGTATTTAATATCCACGCTTCTACTGCTGTTTTTTCCTTACTATCTTTATTTTTTTTGGTGCTAAAGATAAGTGTCCTAAGATATGTGGTTGAGGGGATGGTACCAACATTAAATTAATCGTTTTCCCTGCTCTTTTCTTTTCTACTAGCTAGGGCCAGCAGTATGTATGCAAATAAATACAGATGGTGTTTAATATTTTGGTCCCGATACTGTCAAATGGTACTCCTTCCGTTTCATTTCAGTTGTTCATTTACCTCAAAAGATTTATCTCAAAATCCTTGTTCTTTTAGAGATTCAAAACTAAATTTGTTAGTTGTTTTCAATTATAACCTTAATCAGATGCTGAAATATTTCTCTTTGCCTTAGTCCACATGACTTATTTGAGACTAATTTCTATGTACAGCAGTCACAATAGAAAATACTTAATTAATTAGTTCCCTATTTGAGCTTCCTCTTCTATCAAACTAACTGCAAATGTGACAATCAAGCCTCAACTAGAAGGCACCAGCCTATCTGATATACTTGTGTCTGTTGTTATTGAGTTAGTTGCAGTAGGTTAAAGGAAATGATATGATCAGCGGGAACTCTGATGGTGCCACGTGAACATGTGATATTAGTAAATGGCAATAATATGTCATTTTCGTGAGGGCGATTGGTGAATGCTGAAAGGACAATATATTATATTAGGCCTGCTATATTGACAAGTAATGGATATATAGGAATCAGTCCCCCACCCACCTATTGCTAACCCTTTCGAAACGGGAGCTGGGACTAAGACTGCATAAATACGAGATGTTTTATATATTGAATTGTCTTTGTTTAACACAAAGTTCTTACCGTGTGAATGTATACAACTATAATCCTTAATTGTTGCAGTAATAAAGATAGCTACTCCTCCTAATAAATATCTAGACGCCTCGTATGAAACTGAAAATGACTCACTCGTTGAAGCTTGTTGCATTATCTGCTTCATCCATTGTACTTCTGGACCCCTTTTAATCCGTTCAGGAATGGTCCTTTCCTCAAATCTCATCCTTTACTATAGTACTTTTTAGTAATATGTCATTTTAACCTTTTTAAGTTCACCAAGGTCTAAGACTGTACTATCAATTCTTTATCCTCATCAGAGATAAAAGTAATCCGATTACTACTTTTACTTGTAACTATGTTACGTGCGTAGGTCCAAAAAGACTAAAGTGAGACAAATTGATATAACATGCATGGATTTGTCATGCAACAACACTCATCCTTGGGAAAAGACAGATAATGGCGCCTGGTCATCATGTATAATTAAGAGGTGCTAAAGTTGCTATTCATACACTGATTATGGTCTTCTCACATGTACAAAGTCTTTAATTACTTTAATTAATTGTTGAAGATACTTAAATAAGACAGCACCATAATATTAAAGAGAAAGCTTTGATGGGTTGAAGAATAAGTGCGCTTTGTCATTTAGTTGATTTGATGGGCAATGCCACGACGCACCTCCCATTGCCGACGCATCTTTGGTTAGTTTAGCTAACACTAACCTACGTAAATCTTTCCAACGCACTTTTTATATCATAAAAATATTGTAAATTTTGGATTGGATAGCCATTTATTTTGAACGCTAATCGATGAATGATTAGTGTTTATATAATTTTTGAGAAAAATCACAACTTAAAAGATGCAGAAAGCCTTTAAAATAGTTTGTAGAAATTTAAGGACGGTGTCATGAAGTTCGAACTGACCGTAGTATTTTATCTTTGAGATAACAAGTCCAATTAGCAAAAATATTGCTAAGAAATTCTGTTCAAACTCAAAAACAATTCATGAATTTGTCATGGAGTTTCTACTGGTTAATTTCAAAAACTTTCCACGTTATTTTTCTTCAACAACTTTGCAAATGCTAACTATTCTTCACTTGGTAGCTATTAAAGTGGCTATATATCAAACTTTCGTTGTAGTTGTAGCAATTACTCTCGCTACTCCAATTTCGTGATCCTATTTTCTTTTTACTTCGTTCCAGAAAAAATAACATCCTTTATCTTTGAAAAGAAGTTAACTTAAACTTATCATGTTATTCTTAACGTAAGATTTAACATCTATACAAATGCTAGAACATGATTAGGATCGCAAATTTAGAAGTCTTAAAGTCATACAAATATTATGACATATTAACACTATAAGCTTCCATAATTTTTTTTCTTGCTTAAATTTTGTGTTCAGTTAAAGACGTTTACATACATTGAAACATGAGTACTTGCTTACAATCAGTCTGGGTGTACATTACCTAAATGGTCACCTAACCGTTGAAAATAAGATAATAAAATCACTTTTTTTTATTTTATTTATGAACAGACACTCAACTTTGCATAATTAAGCACTACAAGAAAGAAGTCATTTTGCAACAATAAATTTAGTCGCGATAAATCGAATATTGTTGCCAAAGACACATTTGGCAATGACTCACAAAATCAAGATGCGAATTTTTTTTTGCAACATAAAGCCAAACACTATTAAACACTCAAGAGCTCCTGAATGCATGAATCTGCATATGGTAGATTCTCTAAATTAATTCAACATAAAAGCACAACTACTAAAAGTAGATTCTTGACAAACGAAATCGTGCTTTAAACAGATAAAGAAATCTTCGGTTCTTTTGTATATTAGTATTAGAGTAACCTTTTCGATCAAGGGCGTGGTGTGCACTTCCATATATGAACATTTAATAAAGAAAACAGTCCTGGAAACAACAAGAGTGAGTAAGAGTCCATCTTCATGAAGACTCCAACTCCGAGATAACAAGGGGTGCCAGCATCTCAAGTCATTACGACATCTATATCCTAAGATTAAACTCACTCCCAATAAATATTAGCATTCTCCTTTTATATACATATCGTATATATCCAATATATTCACCTCGTAGAAACGCCACAAAAAAAACTCCTGATGATAAGGTGAAAGTCACAGCATTAGCCTTCAACAAATTCGACACTAGCAGGTTAATATAGTCATAAATCCTTTCACCATAATAAGTCTGGCTTAGAAATGTAAAAAATAAAATAAATGACATAGTGATAATATAAAAAATCAATTAAATTATATTACTAATAAGTTAAATGCATACCAGTACAAAGTTAACAAACAAGGTCTAAATTAAACAAGGCAATCATCAACAATGATGAATTATATATCAATAACAAGAGATACGAGTACTGGCTAGCAACGCATCATGATCTCAAACTCATCAAAATTCAATAAACCATCACCATTGATATCATATCTGGCAATCATTCCTCTGCATTCATCCACAGTTCTCGACTCCCCTATTCTGTCAAGCATTCTCTGCAAACTCTCAGGAGTAATGCATCCACACCCCTCCATTTCATACATTCTAAATGCTTCCTTCAACTCGTGCGCCTTCTCTTCTTCAGTACCATCTTCCACTAACCTCACGAAATCATCGAAATCCAACAAGCCATCATTGTCTGAATCATGAGCCGCAACCGCATCCTTTGCTTCTTCAAATGACATGTCTTTGCCAATCAAATACACACATTGTTGTAACTCCTCCGCTGATATTTTCCCATCTCCATTATTGTCAAGTTGGTCAAATAGTCGTTTGTACTGCTTGTGTACGTCCATTGTTACGAGAAGAATAGAAAAGATCAGCGTAACTATGAAGAAGGCAGAAACCAAACCCCAATATATATATATTTGTATGTATGGAAAACTAGAAAAGCGGCATATTCAAATTCCGCGTGGCGTGCATAAATGAATATTGTAAGGTAAATTCGGTGTGTATGGTTGATAAATTTATTTGACGTGTTAGGCTTCGAGAAATTGTGGAAACAACATAGAAGTATCTGAGAATGTTCCAAGTTATGTGGAAGGAGACGATGGAAGTCTAACTGGGAAGAAAATTTAAAAGTCAAATATTTAATTTACTATACTCCCTATTTTTCTTCTATGGGCGGCTGTTGATGAGTCCTAGAGATAACTAAACGTAGACTTTTTATTAGGCACTTATAGTGTAAAACTCCGGATTCAACGCAACCAAACCGAATCAATTTACGTATTTAAAGATTTGATTTTACGATAGAAAATTCACAGTTATTCATTTGAGTTTTACAAACGCAACATTGAATGAACCGACCATATTTATAAACGAAAGATGAATAAAGTATTACCTAAGAAATTTTGAATGTTACGGGGAGTGTTGCATATGAGAATATGATAAATTTTGAACGAAATGTAAGAGCAACGATTTTAGCCAATCTTCCTAAAGAGAAAAGATACAACAATTTTAAATATTTAATTGCAAAATTAGAAATGCAGTACTGTAAATTTCCAATTGATGCGTGAAAGGATTTGAACTATTCCTTTGCCAACGTAACAATGCATCTCCACAGATATGCTTGAGAAAGTTTTAACTTATATAACGTTACAATACATTATGTAATTCTTACTAAAAATGGAACAAATGAATTGTGCAACTTTTATATCACGATATAAAAGAGTGGAGGATGTTGTTTATGTGTGTAAGTAGTGGATGTAGGTAGGTATGAAGCAGGGCTATCTTATAAAATCCAAAAAGTTTCACCCGTATCCTAAAACAACCCAAAATTGAATGTCTGTGAGAGTTTGTCCTGTGAGAGTTTGTCCTTATTTAAGCAAGTTTTAGCAAAATGGCCTCCACTTTCTATGTAGGCAATTCTTCAAGTCATCTAAAAGAACTTGCAAAGAGGTTAAAGTGCAAGTGTTGCCTACACAACAATTTTTCATGGCAACTGTTACTTAGTGAAGAACTTCAACGGCAAGTGCTGCTTAGGTAACACTTCAAGTTATTTAAGAGAATGTGGGAAAATATTAAAAGGCAAGTTTTGCGTAAGTAAGAGAGGGTCAAAGGATTACGAGAGTTATTAAAAGATTCATAGGGATATTTCTATCTGAAATTTATTCATTAAACTAAGTGCATGCCATTTTCTTTACGATTGTCAAAAAGGCAAACTAATTACCCTGGTGTCATAGTTTTGAATATATATCCCCATAAATTCTAGTTGGGCAATACAGGAGTTTGACCTAATTCAATCTTAAAAGCTCAAAAAAATTTGACTTGTTGTCACTAGTATTGACTGATTTTGAGAGTTTGTCCCTGTTTAAGACAGTTTTAGCAAAATGGCATCGTCCGTGGACAACACTCAAGTTATCTTAGAGAACGTGGGAAGAGGTCAAGGGTAAGTGTGTATGTGGAAGTTTTGCCCATGCAACACTTCAAGTTAGCTGCAAGAATGTGGGAAGAGTTCAAGGGCAATTGTTGCCTAAGCAAGAGGGGTCAAAGGCATGTGTTGCCTTTTAGGCAGTACTTATGAAGAAAAGGGACGCGAGGATACATGTTCCATTTATAACATTCATGGGGGTATTTCATTTTGGTTGAGTAGAAAATTGGTCGTCAAACCGCCTAAAATAGTTACACCCGCCATTGTTCTAGAACAATAAAAAATAATTAATCAGCCGCACAAAAACAAAAAAAAAAGATGAAGTAAATAATGCAACCCTTTGGTGTTACTCAAAATTGTTGATTTTGCAACAAAGGAATCTTCTTCTTGGGTTAGAAGAACTCCATGAAATTTTCAGCTCACTTGATCGACCACAATGACATGAATCATCTCTTCCATGATATGATTCTTTACAGATTTGAATTCAATCGGGAAAGAAAAAGTTGAAGTCAATCGGGAGTAATTACCTGCTTCTTCCGTAAATCTGACAAGAAAAAATCTTCAATTTTAACTAAGAGATGAAGAAATTTAGGATTTGGTGTATGGGATAAATTAGAGCTCATGTTGGAAGAGATATGGAATAGAAAAGGGATAATATAGGGAGAGAATGATTTTTTTATGGTTGGGAGAATCCAACTCAGCCTTTTTTTACACTCTCATGCGTTGTTTTCCAGTGTTACACACGCTGTTTGCTTCGTCAGCTTGTGGTGTTTAAGTGATACATACACCTAAGTTTAAGTGTAAAAGTGAAAAGTCGGGAAAAGTTAAGGGGTTGTCGATGTGCGTTGCATTAAATATGAACACCACATTTGAAATCCACGTGTCGTTTCATAACCACACGTTTCTCCAACTTCTGTGGAGTAGAAGTTTCCTTCCTCTAGATCTTGTCATTAAAAATAAATCACATTTCCACCAATCAGTACACACCACGTGTCCAATAACTCATGGCACTCACGTAAATTAAACCAATTCCCAAGGTCAAATATTTCACTTGTTTTTCTAAAACCCCAATTCCCCTTGTTTACAGAAACCCTCTTTTCCCTCTCTATCTGAGGCGGCGATGGCATTGCTCAGCCGTATAAGGGCGGCGGCGCAGCCACTTATCCGTACATCTCTAAACCGGTCTTATGGATCAGCTGCAGCAGCTCAGGTAGCTGATTACGATGATGAGTATGAATATTACGAGGGAGTAATGTCGGAATCAGAGGGAATGATTCCAAGAAGAGGAGTCCAGTGGGTTATCATGGGTGATCCAATGGCTCAGAGACACGTGTATGCTCATTGGCTCTCGAAGCTTCTAGATGTTCCTCATATTTCCACGGGCTCACTCGTTCGTCAAGAACTTCACCCTCGTTCTTCTCTCTACAAACAGGTTTTTATTTTATTTTAGCTCTACATTTATTTAGGAATGCAGGTTCGAGCCCCGCCACAGATAAAAGCCTGCTATTTAAGTGGAGAAGAGTAAAGGGGCGACGTTGGCCATTGGGGATTTTTGTAGGTTATAAAAGAAGTTCTTTTAGTAATTAGTCTTATTTTTACGAATTGTTTGGGAATTGAATGAAATGAGGATGAATAGAGGGAATGAAATAGTAAAAGATTCATATGATTGATCCGTACTCGTTTGGAATTATTAAAGTATTAAAGCTTGATTGAGCTGGTCTTTTTTTTAGTTTTATTAATTCCTCTGTTTCAATTTCTTATAAATAAATTAACTTTCTTGAAGATATAGATGGGGCAACACATTTAATCGTTAGAGTATTATATTTGTAAGCTAATGACCCTAAGGCTTTAGTTTAGTGGAAATAGTTCAGCTTTTGATGTGTGCACTAGGCTCATGTCGAGGGTTAAAACTCTGCTGCAGAAAAAAGCTTGGTATTTAAGTGGAGGGGACCTATTATCATTCGAACTATGCACTCGTGGTCCTCGAAAATTACTCTGTTATTAGAAAGGTCCAATTGATTGTAACCAAATAAAAAGAAAGAAAAGAGAAGTGAAACGGCAAAGCGCACACTTCTTTAAAATGAGATCTCTTTTATGTGAAACACACAATTTGGAACATCAAAAAACACCAAACTTATTTCTTTAGTACTATAATGATCGAATTTCAATTGCAAAAAAACTGATTTCAATATCTAATATATAATGGTGTTGATACTTATCTGCTCCTCAAAGTTGAGATGCAAATACTTGACTGATCCTTGCTGGAATCACTTTGCACATCATGGCTTCAACCCCTCTCTTCGCATGGCTCAAATTTCTGATTTGAAAAATTAAATTTATAATTAGAAACAATGTGAAAATGTCACAATGTTTATATATTCTATAACTGTGTAAAAAGATTATGTTCGACTGTTCAAACAATAATGTCATTTAAAAATGGGAGAAGGGCAACTTTCTTTTGCTTTAAAATAGTCATGCATTACTCTTTCTTTTATTTTTGTTTGTTTCACCCATTAAAACCTTTCATTTTTTGTGTCTGGCTCAATGAAGATAGCAGATGCTGTCAATCAGGGAAAGCTCGTTCCAGAAGAAGTTATATTTGGCCTGTTGTCAAAGAGGCTAGAAGAAGGATACTGCAGGGGTGAAAGTGGATTCATCTTGGATGGGATTCCTCGATCAAAGATTCAAGCTGTAAGTATACCCCCCCCCCCCCCCCTCCCCCCCTCTCCACGGACTTCATTTTAGTGGAACATTCTTTTTTCTTGTTACCTTAGATCCTTCCATTTACATTATTTTTCTTTCAAGAGTTGAGTTTCTTGCTCTGTAGAAGCTTCCAGCAGCTAAAAGTTCATGCTTCACATACGGATCAAACTTTACGAATATGTTTGGTTGTGTTAATAAATAATGAACATATTGAAGATCTATCAATGTCCTAGATATAATTCTCGAATTTGCCCATAATTTATAAATATTATCACTTTAGAAAAAAAGACACTATTCTTAAAGTTGCTTTCAGTTCTGGTTTTGTTTTGAAATTTTGAATTTACTGCTATTGGTTTCAACATGAAATTGGACTTTCACCTGAAAAAGATCATAAAATTGTTCCAAAATCCTGCTTCTGAATCTTGAGATAGATTGCATTTAAGCCAGATTTTTCGCTTTAGTAATCTGTATTGTCTTGGTTGCAGGAAAGGTTTTCTTAACCACTAATTTGTAAGTTGTTGATTTCTAGTGTTTTGGCCAGAACAACACATAAAGTTAATTAAACGTATGAAGTGAAATTTTATACCTCTCTCAGATTTTGAAGAGGCCTGCTGTTCTTCTCTCTCTCTCTCTCTCTCTTTTATTTTATTTTTATTATTCTTAGTGATTCATGTCGAAAGGATGTTGCAAAATTACACACACTCCCCGTTTATTTTCGCAGGAAATCTTGGACAAAACTGTGGACATAGATTTTGTTCTGAATCTTAAATGTGCAAAGAGTTTGGTGTCAAAGAAAGATAAAAGCACTGGACCTTATTCACCTCTCGAGTTCCTTCGCAGGGGGACTAATGGAATTAATATTAGTCTTCAGCCAGACGGAGGTAATTTTAGGCCTTCAAGTACCATGGATGTCTCGAGAAAGAAGCTGCATGTGCATGCAGAGCAGGTAAATATTCAATGTCCTGTGGATTTTACAGATGGAAATAGTAGAATGACGTCATAATCTGATTTCAATCGAATTAGATTGCCTCTCTTAGCATTCTTGATGAATGGGATTATAGATTTCCTTAGCATTCTTGATGTGTATTAAAACTAGTGCTTGCTGAATTAGACAGATGCAAATATGCATGTTCATGTACATCGTCTGGTTCAAATTCTCTTTCACATAGCACTTTGAGGAAAATGCAAATCAGCGATTTTATGCTAGATAATAATATTCTGAGTACCTGATTGTTAGTTGAACTAGTCATAGTGATATAAATATATGTCCTTGCCAAAAAAAGAACTAACCATAGTGATTCTTATAAAAAAAAAAAAGAACTAACCATAGTGATATAATATGTCAATGTCATATTGTTCTTGAACTCAGTCATCTGTTGGTTCTGACCTGATCTTCTTCACTTGCTTTTACTTTTATTGGTGCCGATATCTCAAAGATGATTATATGTGAAATTGTATAGAAGTGGTTGATCGACTTGTTTAAGTATGTGGTTTGACTTCTCGTTCATTTATTAGTAGTGCTATTAAACTAGTTGCATGAGCATGGATCATAATTTGTTCAGCTATAGTTTACTGCTAGTCAGCATCGTATAGGTGGTTGTACAAAGTCATAACTCATTATTTTTTCTGTTTAACTTTAATAAAAAAAATAAACTCACACACGCCATAATTCTGTACTGTCTAGGTCAAACCGTTGGAAGAATACTACAGGAAACAAAGAAAGCTCCTTGATTTCCAAGTGGCTGGAGGACCTGGAGAAACATGGCAAGGCCTTTTGGCTGCTTTGCATCTTCAGCACAAGAATGCAGTTGGTTCTACGCAGTTGAGTGCAGGATGCTGATTCAATTATCTGTAGATCTTCATTCTTTGCATAGTAGGTATAGGGAAATATGAGTGGACAAAGTCTAAGTTTCGGGCGGGAATACGCGTAAATGTGTTTTCATTTTTGTCGAGAGAGTGCAACCTAGTTCTATCTGGCAGATGAGAGAAAAACCGAATGATGTGGGCATTAAAGACAAGCTTACAATGTACTCTCTCTATATAGATTTCTACAAAGCTTATTTTTGGCAAATGCTTATGTTGTGTGTAAAACTTCAATTCCATCGAAATGGTATCGATTATCGGAGCGTGTTGTGGCACCCATGTGACTTTTGATTGTGTCGTTCTGCAAAGTTTAGCTATTAATTCTACTGAAGTCGTAGAATTCTGTACATTGCACTTCAATAGTTATCACTATATTCTCCTGATAATGATATCTGAAAGTCCCATGGACTTGCTTATGTTGGGGTTGAACATGCAGCGTGATTTCACAATGATTATACTGAAGTTTAACTCATGCTATCTTATAAGAGAAAATTACGTGGCATAGACATTCACAAGGGTCATAAACAAAAAATAAACGCATTCTTCCTTTATTATGATTTATAGACATTTACCCATATATCTACCACTTTTTATAGCCATCCGGTTTGATAAAACACCCACCACCTTAAATGCCTATTTTTAAGGGGAGATGATGGGTTATAACTGATTTTATGGAGTTTATCTTTCTAATTAATTTGGATATATCATAAATATCTTAACACAATCTTTAATTACATGATTTTCTCCTAATCTAATGCCAAAATCCTACAACAAGAATATAGGTAATGTATGCATATTTTAGAATAAACAAAAATAAGTCCGACTCTGATTAGTATGGCATGCATATGAGGTGCATAAATTACCAATATGCATACATTATGCATATTGGATGCATATTTTGTCTAATTCATACTACATGTGCATTATTGTAATATATTTACCAACGAGTTAATCAGAGGATATTGGATGCATATTGGAGTGGTATTGAATATAAATCATAATACATGTGCATATTGTATGTGTATTCTGTATATCGAATACCACAAAGGCATTGTAACCAATACTTGGACAATAAACAAACTAAAAAAAATGATATGCACGGAAGTAAAGTGCCAATTAAAAATATGTAGAACGATATTTGAACTATATGCCAGCAATATTAATTAAAATTTACCTTTTTAAACGTCTTTTGTTTAGGAATAGAGAAACGACAAATTGTTCTTTTTTACAAAGAATATCACAGAGTTACAAATATATGCACACGCAAATTGAAGTGAAATAGGACGAATATTTTTTGCCTAATAATCAGGGATGAGTGGATACATAATATGTAAAAAAAGGAATACTATTAATATTAGGATTCCCAAACTTACCTTAATTTGTTATATAGTCAAAGTCATTCATGCTATTTTTAAGGAACAAACACTGCATGGACATATTTCTATATGGTAAATATTGGCTAGCCTTTGTGCAATAGTCCTAATGTCTATCTGAAAATAAGGCTACATGTGTTTTTGGTTATATATGTTTTTTTCTCCTTGTGGGCTGAAGTTGAACTTCAACCCTTGTGGTATGAAGTTCAACCCACAAGGATTGAAGTTCCAAAAAGTGGCATCTCATACAAAACCAATAAAAAAAAGTGGCCTCAAAGCAAAGACTAGTGGCAAAATTGGCAACTGAGCGAAATTTTTACCTATTTTACATGCAGCCAGGGAGACCAAAACCTGCGATTTTACTAGAAATGATTGAATAAATGATTTGGTACGCTTCGTTTTGGAATGACTATTGACACCCCTAGCTTGTATTCCCTCTGTTAAAAAAAGATGACATGTTTCGGATTTCGAGAGTCAAACGAGTTCATTTTAACCGTGAATTTGAATATATAATCTTTAAATTTTTTGAAACGATATTCATATATTTAAAAACTACATAAAAAGTACTATAAGTCACAATAATTAATAATTCAAAATATTTAAAAGATATATGAAATTATTACGGTCAAAGATAAACTCATTTGATTCTCGAAATTCAAAACATGTCATCCATTATGGAACGGATGGAGTATTATGTGACTACATGGTAAAATAAATTAAAAGAAATATCAATACAATTTAATTTTTGTCTTGCGTATAAAATTATGCACATCTTTTAACAAATTTTTCATGACCATAGAAAATTAGTTGGTTTATAAGTTTTACCGAACCAGCTACATATGGGTCATATTTAAACTTACAAGCAAATATATTTTCAATTAAAAATAATAAATGAACAATTAAACTTTATGATGAAGTATTGATCCTGCAGAAAAATTTGACAATTAGATTTTCACACAAAATCGTTAAATGGGGAAAAAATATAAATAGTAGTAGTGCCGTAAAATTATGGACCCGGGCGATCAGGAATGGGGCCCATTGGTATCCCCAGTCCCTTTATGTTCCAATGAAAAGACTTGTAAAATAGTACCAAATAAATAAATAAAACCCCTTCGGCCTGAGCAGCAAAGCAAAAATTGAAAAACCCAGCAGCAGTAGATCACAGAGAGAGAGAAAAAGAAAGAATGGTGTATATAACGGCGTGGGATGAGTTTGTGGAGAGATCTGTTCAGTTATATCGCGCTGATCCTCACAAAGTAATTAAAAATCTTCTCTTTTGTTACTTATATTATATTCTTCATGTTATTTAATTTAATTGATATATACGGTTGTTGTTACAGACAAGGTATGTGATGAAATACAGACACTGTGACGGTAAATTAGTTCTCAAGGTCACCGATGATAAAGAGGTACCTTTTTAATCTAACATAATAATACTTGAGGCTAGGCTCTTATTACTGCACCCCGAAACTGTTAGCTCCTTTGTTAATCGATGGAATATAACTTAGTGAAGGTTAGGTTATAAGAGTATTCAAGATTTGCAATACGCCCTGGCTTTGGTCTAGTTGTAAGAGCTCAGTTTGTGATTTATGTTTAGGTTTAGGACCCCAACACAAACAAACAACAATGTATTTAAGTGGAGAAGGGTAGAGATGGGGTCTATTATCCATCATTCTCCACTTCAATACCAGCCTTGGGTCACACAGGATTCGAACTCGTCTTGTGCCAACGATAGATTCTCTGTTGTACTGTCTTTTTAATTGAACCAAAGTTTTGGAGGCCTCACTAATATCCTTTTCCCTTCATCCAGTTTTCATCTTTTCTCTTTCTTTCCTTATAAGATAATCATGTATTCTGGTGTGTATTAACTCAAAACTAGGTGGGTAGTGGGCTCGCCCCTCTTCCCTTCTCCACTTAAGTATCAGATTATGTTTCCCAGCAAGATTCTAACTTGTGCTGTGTGCATACCACAAGTTCTGTGATGTACGCCTTTCGCTGTTCAATTAAAGCCTCGGGGGCAACTTCTCTCTGATTATCTAACTTGTGGTTAACTTGTTACCTCTTCGGCTCTTCAAAAAAAAAAAACTAACTTGTGGTTTACCATTTTCCTTTTGAGCTGAACATTAGAACATACCTTGCGTTTGGCAGCTTAGATGGAGGTGGCTGACTGTAGATTCCATCAGAAGCCTTTGATGATAACCAAATTCTGAAGTTATGAATACCTTTCATGGAAAAATTATGGAGAATAGTCCTAGAAGAAACATGTGTGTATTTTGGTTTGAAATTGGCTTATAATATTTTAATGGTAAGATTGTCATTGGTCTGAGAAAGTGTGATCAGCTTCTTTGACAGGGTGAGAAAAATGTCATATTGAGTGTGGTTATAGTGGTTCTCTGATATCAAAATGTAAAAAGCCCTTTTCATGCATTTGGACAATGTGTTTGTCACAGAATCTGATTCTTCGTCCTCATAGCAGTATGTCACCCTTAACATCTTTGGTCAACATCGAACAAGGATAAATGTTCACTAAGTAAGCTATACTTTTCAGCATGATAAGGGCTATATGATGTCGACGAGGAGATTCTACCTGATGGATTTTTAGTTGACTGCTAAAATCTTTGAATATAAACAGATTTACTTGGCATCATAGCATCTTTGCTGATAGGTATGCAATAAGTATGGATACAGGGTGGCATATTTGCCGTTATACCTTTTCAGTCCGGAGCATGGAGATTTAATCATAGTTCTGATATAAAATAAAGTTCTGGAAGCAATCTATTCTGTGGAGTGTGTGTGTGTGTGTGTTTTGGGTTTGGTTAAAGGAAGGTCCTGATGAAGATTTGCAGCCCCTTTATGTAATCATTCCCTTTTATGCGTTTTGGTTTATAATAAATGCATCCCATTATTGGTTGAAGCAAGTCAAGGGGTTGCCTTGTGTTCTAATGATTCATTTATTGAATTTTCTTGCTAGTGTCTCAAGTTTAAGACTGACCAAGCCCAGGATGCTAAGAAGATGGAGAAACTTAACAGCATTTTTTTCACCTTGATGACTCGTGGTCCAGAAGGTATTTTCCTTAAACTTTCCTCACAAAAGTACCCTGTTTATGTGGTATAATTTAGAAAATCTGATCTTTTCTCTTGTTAAAGTCTGGCCGTCGTTTTGTTGGGGGTACAGTGGGTTGTTGGGTGGGGAGGCTTGATTCTTTCCTACTATGGGCGTATGGTATTGTGAGCAGTTCTATTTGATACTTGCCTAGCTGCATAGTTTCATCTCGCCATGCTCCTGTTATCCTAATGCTCTACAATTTCTTTTTACTGCAGCTGATATATCAGAAGTGGGTGGCAAAGAACAACAGGAGGCACAGCCACCCAAGAAAGGGAGAGGAAGGAAACAGTAGTTTTTTGAGGATTGGTTTATTGCAATACTTGTTTCTGAAGATGAGAGTTACTCTTCACTCTTTAAGTCCTTTTGAAGAAACATATGTGCAAGTTTGGATGAAAAAAATCTTACGATATATGGTTAGATAAACTAATATTTCTTCGTGTTGAATTAATGTTGATGTGTTCAGAGACGGATCTAGAATTTAATTTGATGAGTTCACCTTTCAAAGTTTTTCAGCACTAATTGTTGTATGGGATCAGATTTTGTTGAAATTTTAACTATCTTTCGCACATATTTTTAAATGTGTCAAAAGTTTGCATATGATTGAATTTGTGGGACAAGGCTGCATCCCCGTTGGATGTATTATGTCGTTTTAATGTATAGTGATGCATTTGTGTTCAAATTTTGGCTTGAAACTGTAGCTCTCATTTTGCAAGTGCTTTGTAACTTTTTCCTTTTAAGCTACTGGCATGTATCTCTCTTACTTTAAAGTTTATTTGGAATACATCATATCTCATAGCGACTACTTAAGCCCCCGTTTGTTTATAGCTTTTGGGAACATTTTTTGGGAGTTTTTGGGGGAAAAACTGTTTGTTTATGCTATTTGAGCAAAAATTTCTCCCAAAAATTCAAAAAGTGCTCAAAGGCTCTTTTTAAGCCCAAAAATTTGTTTCCAAAAAATGTCCAAACACTTTTTCATTTTCATATCAAACTTCACCCAAAAAATGTTTCCCAAAAATTACTTGGAAATCTATGTCCAAACGCTAGCTTAGTTTTCCATACATGCCCATATCTGTTCAAAATATAAAGGAAAGCATCTCAATGACCCAAAGAATAAGATTGACATCCCTTCAAGCCGCAAGAAACTGGAACAACTCTTTCTTCAACCAGGACTACTCCTATCTACCTACACCAGACTACAAAACCACCTGCACACCCTACAAATATCATCCTTCTCCTGAAACGACTACTCCTATCTACCTACACCAGACTACAAAACCACCTGCACACCCTACAAATATCATCCTTCTCCTGAAACTACTCTCCCTGCCTCCACTACTAAACAACCAGGAAACAACTAGCTACCAGCCTACCTCACACTCACAGGCCACTTGACAACCTAGACCAGACCCTGATACACCAACTCACAATCTCTTACGAACCAACAGACATCCCTGCACCCTTCTCACCCCCCACAGACACCTGAGCTTCCTCTCCTGAACCAACTACAGCGCACCTTCACTCCTCCCTCATTCACCTGCACAACTTCACCCCAGAACCTCTCACAAAGAACTCACACTGCAGACCCCATAGAATGGTCAGCCCTACTCTCATAGAAACAGAAACCAGATCCATAATTTCAACCAAAACTCTAACATGACTTCATAGGGGAGAAATACAAGCAGATAAGCAAAATAAGGAAAGACTACAACTTACGGCTTAACAAAACCAATTGATGTATTTAGACTAAACAAGACCAGTTCTTTGAATGAGCCAAACTAAACAGAAAGCAAACAAGACATCTCAGATTCTCAATCCAGGCTTTCCATTATACAAGTAGGTGTAAAGGATCAAACTTTGCAGGGGCTACTTCAAGGTTCCAAAGAGAGGAGATTAACAGGAAAAACAGTAAGAGCAATGACACCAAAAGATTTAATCTTCACATTACGATAACATAAACAACTTAAAGATTCTAGCTTCATTTCAAGAAGACAACAGTAGCATCCGGTATCAGTAAACAAACCTACTATATACAACTTCATATAAATATTTTGCATTTAACTAAATAACATTACGAACAGTCCAAAGAGCAAATTTTAGAAACTAGAGCTACGTTCAAATCGCACCACACTGAAACGAGCATATATAAACTGATTAAGCGGTACTTAGAGCGATATTCGAACTAAAACAAAAACTAATGTATATGAACAAAATGAACAGAACAAAATAAAATTCAAGAGGATTACCTCTTGCGGCGCAGTGAAAAATGGAGAGGAATCTGGAAAAGCAACTCGAACAAGACTCTAGCGAGGTCGACGATTCAAATAACAACGCGTCGACACTAAAAACTCTCACCAAAACGAGTGAACAAAACCTTAATATTAAACTCCAGAATCAAAATTAAAATTTCCTAAAATACTAGGTTTCTCCTTCTCTTCTTTTTCTATTTTTGAAGTGGCTTCCGCTGCACAATCCCCCTGTCAAAACTCTTCAGCATCCCTTTTATATTGAGATTTAGGGTTTAGAGTTGTCAGAAATACCCAACCCACCCCCTCCAACGGCTCTAAATCAGATAAGGCTCCCCCCTCCAACGGCTCTAAATCAGATAAGGCTCGTGCAAATTCGTACTTATGATAGCTGGAAATGGGAATGCGTGGGGACCAGTGAGGGGGAAATCAGGTTCTATCGCGGGTCAAAGTGGGGAATCGGGTAAGGGGATTAGGAATTCGGGTTATCTGAATTGGGAAGTGTATATCGTGGGAATTGGGGATGGGCTGAAGTGAATAGATGCGGTGTACGTATTGTTGTATATATTTTGGGAGGTTTTTCTATGTCAAGGATACTTCTCATATTCCCAATGTTTTGAAATTTGAGTATGAGAATGCAAGAGCTGCGAGGAAACACCCATCCTACAAGCGAGCTGATTGATCGATTACTTGCGTCCGCTGGTAAGAGATTTAAATTCCTTTAGATAATGTGTTTGATCTGTTTGTGTTAAATATTGGCATGATATTAGTTTAAATGGAGTGACATGATCAGGGAGGATTCATATAGCCGACCTCATTTGTTTTGGACAAAGGGGTAGCTGTTGTTGTTTGTGTTAGAGAACCCCTAGATTGTCCTCAAGTACAAATTATTGAGTATTGAAATGGATCTGCATTTTAACTTACAATAGCTGGATATACTGCACCTGCGGATTTAGTAAAAGATGTGATACCAAATATATGTATGAAGATTAGAATCTCTAATTGCCGTATCACATTTATTAAGTCCAAAGCAGAATTTCTATCGAGGATTCAAATATCAGATACAACAGTAGTTTGGAATTGACAGTAGTTGTTGTTATTGGTGTTGTGTAATTCGTTGTTATAGTTTAAATTTAACTATGGCGGAAGCATGCTAGGCTTGTTTGGTGAATAAACTACAAGTACAATGAGTAGTTCAATCAGGGGCGGAGGGAGTGTAGTGAAGGGGGGTTTGGCCGAACCCCCAAGCATTGGTCCAAACTCTGTATTTGTTTTAAAAAATTCATATGATCTTTACAAATTATTAAGTTAGAACCCCGTAACTTATTAAACAGACTGGAATCCAGAACCCCTAAACTTCAAATCCTGGCTTCGCCTCTGAGTTCAATTGTTGTTCTTTTTATACTTGATGATAGGATTTTCTCTTTTTCTGCTCAATCTGTTTGGTTTTATGACTGTATATATTTTTTATTTTATATTATGATGGTGTTGAGGCTAGCTTGTGCACACCTCCACTAATTCTGCTAGGTACCTGCTACCTCACCAACAAAAGTATTGGGTAGAAATTACCTAATGTTGTTGTCTCCACTGAGATTTGAACCTGAGACTATATGGTTATTATGTGACTATATACTTTAGTTCAGTCTGGCAGATTGTAAGTCCACAGTTTGATGTGTGATAGCACAAACTTATATTATTTTGTTTAAGAACACAAGGTTGGCTATATCTGCCAGAATTTTTTTTCATTGTGCACATTTATTATTTGAAAGTTTGCATTTTTATTTATAAAGATAGCAGGCTATCATACCCATTATTTTGTGTCCACCATTAATTGGTTTCCTGAAGCAAGAACTGATTGCTGCTAACGTTAGTCAATTGAGCAAATTGCCGCAAAAAAATCCATAAAGTTTGGAGTGTAAAGGGTCATTAACTTCACTATCATGCTGTAATTTATTCATCATAATAATTTCTTTCCTACTTTTGTCTCCAAGTGTTAGTTTATGGATGTCTTATTAAAATAATAATAATGAAAATTCATGGTGGACCAATAATATATTGAGGTCCTTTACTGACCAAACCTGTGAGAAATTTGACATTCATCCATCTAGGAATCACTTTGTTGCTCTCTGGAATCTTAAAAGGATATAATGGCAGGTTGAAGATGATTGAATGAAGGGCAACTTGTCTTGGTCTGTTCAAAAGCATTTCGTTTTGTAATGTTTTCAACTTCTTCTATATACTCATTAATCATTATATACGGGCTTTTACCAAAAAAAAAAAAAAAACTTGTCTTCTGATGGATTGTTGGTAGTGTTAAGTTTGATGCAGACCTATTAAGTCTATGTGTGTGTTTGGTATGAATGAAAATAACGTCCCGAATAATGTTTTCCATGAGGAGGTCATTTTCTAGTGTTTGGTCCGAATGAAGTCATTTTCCACGAAAACATCTTCCATCAAAAAGAAGAAAATGACTTCCCTCACTTATCGATGGAAGTCATTTCCCTTGCAACTATCATAAGTCTTAACTTTTAACTTCATACCTTATTCAAAATCATATAACTTAATATTACTTGCTTCAACTAACAATTGGACATTACTAGTAATCCCTTGTACTTCTCAAGTATTATAAAAACAATCTCCAATTTGTTGATGCTTTTATTAATTTTAATATGTATTTTTCTGGAAAATGTTTCTAACTGACCAACCAAACTCTAGGAAATAAGTTAGTGGAAAACATGTTCCAGGTAACATTTGTGAAACATTTCCCTTCCTACCAAACACGACCTAGGACTTTCATGATTTTCCCTTGGTTGAGAAACAAGCTTATAAGCTATATGAAATGCCAAGTAGAGGGAAGAAAACACTTATAAGTGAAGAGGTGCATTTTAAAAAAATTATTATAGTATTCCAAAAAATAAAAGAAGAGATGAGAGAAGGTAGACAGAAAGACCATGATGAGTTTTCTTCAGAGCAATTTATTTATTTATTTATTTTGACGACGGTGGTGTCGGGGTCAGATTGTCGACACCTAGATTAGTTCATCAATTACCAGTTACCTCCCACCCGTGCTCTGCCCACCAAGGTTTAACCAGATGAGAAGAAATCACTAGTATCTTTGCCTCCGGTAGGATTGAACTTGAGACCTCATGATTTTCGTCCCATTTCATTGACCACTAGCCACACTCATGGGTGCACAAGAAAAGTAATATTATGCCTAAAGAACTGGAAGGCGAAGCTGAAGGCCTAGATATTTATTAACTTATCTCTAGCAGACTAGCACTGCGTCAATTAGCATATCTAATTATCTGATGCGTCAGGTTCCTATAATGAATATATGTCTATAGAGTTGAACCCAGTGAACCACCATAACCTCTTCCTGCTGCCTCCTTTATTCACCAATCGTGAAAAAGATATTAAGAAAGAACAAACCATAAACCTGATAGAGGTGCAAGCACGCCAGAAAGCATAAATACTTTGAACTGACACTATGAAAAACAAGTTTCAGTGTGTTCTTTCCTCAACGCCTCGTTCAACTAGGAGCATCATCTTTGGTATCGTCGAGATGGATCCTTTACTTACCTTGTGTTCTATCCTTAACTAAGTCCACGTTGACTCCAGGGTCCGCCAAAATTTTCTCTATTTGATTTTGGTGTGTTGTATCTTGTTCCCATTTATCACCTTTAGTCATCATTTTTCCGCACCTATTTATCTGTGCATATTGAGGTCTACATAGGGTTTTACATGGATATTCTTGCTTATACTTACTAGATATCTAGAGAGAAAGAAAGATGCCTACTATGGTCAAGTGAATGAGCAAGTTTAAAGCTCTGGGAGATATTGGACAAGCATAACGATGAACGGATTTTGTGCTAATATTAAGACCCAGTGGCTGAACAACTTAAGTTTTTTTTACCAAACTAAATCAGTGGGGTGATCATCTGAAAGATTTGAGGTCTTAAGTTTTATCCATATATCATATATATTGGGTTTTAACCTTACATGCTAGTGACAACCATGTGATTGCATGTAGATGTTTAATGCACTATCATTTCTATGCACTTATTTTGGAAGGTTTACCTTACCTAGTAATTAGAAATGAAAATATACAACTTGTTGCAAAGATTTGTCTTACCAGGTAATTAGAAATGAAAATATATATGGTTTTCTTGGCAAATCAATTTTAGGAACTTCTCCACGTGACATAGCTATAAGAGGAAAGTAACTGACTTAAAGGTCCATTGAGGAGAACTAATACGGTACATGGTCAAGCCAGACCTTCGCAACACTCGAAGCTTGCAAGCGTCCTTAGCTTTAGCCATCAACATAGGGGCAGTGAGGTGGGCCTATTGCAGGTAAGTTATGTGGTGTTAAAGGGCAATGCTTCGCTAAGAGGATCTCTGGAGGAAGTTTACATGCACATCTAGTTCATGTACTCGAAATGAACTTTTGACCTTGCCTTACCAAAATTCTCTTCTGGAAATGTGTTTTAGTTAGGTCTCTTTTAAATGCTTCATGATGGCCGGAGGTCTAAGGTCTCCACACTACCAAAGAGTCTTTGGTTTGTCTGAGACTAATATCGAGACTCTTAAGTTTGTCTGAGACTAATATTTCTGAAAAGCTCTTGTGCAAGAGTTCTGTTTCCAAAGCATCTGACAAAAGAAAAGAGTTGTTTCATGGAAAACATTTTTGAAGCTTTTCTGCCTGGAGAATGTCTATAACAAGAAAGAATGTGTTTTCCGTCGTGTTAATCAATTAATAAGGGTCGATGTAATTAGTCGTATCGACTAACTGGTCAGTGTTGACCAGGTTGGGGTCTATAGCCATTTTTGACCATGATCCCGGAGGTTCATGTCATTGTGAGATCCAATTTGATGTTTTCTAATTAAACATATGAGATTTTGGAAAGTAATCTAATGGGCTAACACCTTGTTAGTCTTTTCTACGCACTTATCATTTTTTTCAATATACACTTAATAGGATGATAAGACTTTGAAGTAAAAGGAAGAATGATTAAACATTTCATGTCCTAGTTCCTAGTATTTTGTGCTTTCATTATTGACTTGATGATTCACTTAGAATGGACTTGATGGCACATTAGCAAATTACTACAAAAAGAAGTGCGCACAACTAAAAGTATTCTTGGGGTGAGTCTTGCAAGCAAGAAGTATGTCGTGGTGGGTCTTGTAAGCAAGAAGTATGTCTTGAAGTTAAAGAACATTTTTCTTGAAAGGAAGCATATTTTTACCCCGACTCCTGAGTAACATGATCTGTAATAATGTCAAGGGATTACAATGAGACCAGGATACTTATTTCTTGTGATAGGATGCATTGAGTTCTAAACAACGCCTATTGGAGAAATACTCTAGGAAAGACATACTTCTCCATCGTGTATTTAATCCAAAACTTGTTTATATTTGATACAAGACTTATTCTCTTTAGAGCCTTTTCTTCTCCCGTATTAATTGCTAGAAATATACATGGTTGTTGATAACTTTGGAGGGAGGTAACTTGACTTCTCAGAGAGGAGAAATTTCTATTGTTGATCTAACTTTGGAAGGAGGTCACTTGACTCCTCAGAGAGGAGAAATTCCTTCATCAACGAGTTTGGAGTAGTGAAGGAGTTATAAGTATGTTATTTTAATTTTTACTTCTCAATTTACTTATATCTGCATGAATATGATCTTTCTATGAGATTTAGTCTAGTGAAATATTTGAAATTATACATGCTCCTGTTGCAAGTCCACAATCACATCCAGCTGGTACTAGAGCCACTCTCTTAGATATATGTAATGGATGATCATTTTGTAATAGAATTCTTGTCAAATCTTGACAATTTGTGTATGTAATGACCTAATTTTGTAGTCCTGTACATGTCATGCTCCCAAGACATGAGGAAAGGAATCTATAGGTGAATATAGGAGTAAATACCAAGTGTTATGCTTGACTTTGGGAAGTATAGAAAGGCATACAATAATCATATTAAATATTCCACATTAGTTGACGAATTGGTTGTTGTTTCTTTATATGGTCTTGAGCAATTTTCGTCTTATGAGTTAGCTTTTGGTGTTGAATTAGGCGCACGATTCATTTTCTTAACATGTGATTAGAGTCGTACCCATCCCTTGAGGAAGGGGGATGTTAAGTGTCCCTCATTGGTTGAGAGAATAGCATGTTGTCTCCTTATATAGTCTTGGACAATCTCCACCTCATGAGCTAGCGATTGGATTGAGTCGGACCCAATCACTCAATATCTATTTTTGTACCAAATCAAATAACAGGATGTGATATTGTATAGCGTAACATGAGATTGTACAAGGTGCAAGTAGCCTCAATGGGTTATCTATACTTCCTACTACCGTATTTAATCCGTAAGAGTATTAAGGATAGCATAAGCTGAATAATCCCATAAGAATGCATATATTGTTGAAGTCGAAAAATAAATACTATGGTATTTTCGCTAAAAAATTCGGATATAACCCCAAATTGATTTTGCATTTTAGCACAGTAATAATGCCTTTTGCTAATCTATCCGTTGCATTATATAACAATGTGTATTGACCAAGAGTTATATTTTGATTTACTGCTTTAAATTCGTTTTGCTGGTACAAGTGTAGTCTTAATATGTGTTCCAGAATGAACAGATTGTTAAGTTTGAGGAAGGTAATAAAAAATTGTTATGCATATGGAACTCAGTATGAGTTATGCAACTAGTTATTCCAATACCCTGCTCCTTGTATTATTTGGAGAAATTTATGGCAATACTTCATGCTAATACTTCTCTTTCATAACTATGGACTACATTTTAATTCTTTTTCCCTTTGAATGTTGTAGATGTTCCAGTAGAGTGAAGCTTGAAGGTTGGAACAGCTTGGCCAGGCCGAACTCGATCATTTGGATGTTGTGTGCTTCTTAGACTTTGTTTACTGTTACTTCCTTCACTTGGATATCGTTCTTGCCGTTTGTGTTTAAATATTTGTAAATGGATCAAAGAAAGTATAACAGGTAGTTACGAGTTGTAGAGTGCTCAGCACTCTTTGCAAGTCCTTTAGAGGAAAGAGAGGTCAAAGTTTGGATGAAACTTCATTTTGTAGTGCAAATGCTATAAAAATTGGCTTATACTTGGAGCTTGATCCAGTTTCTTTCACATAGGTTTTTTTAATCCCTTTAAGTTATTTTTCCTGTAAAATGTTTCCTGCATCTTTTGGCAAGTATGAAAGCTTTTCAATGGTCATTGAGATGCTTTCCTTTATATTTTGAACAGATATGGGCATGTATGGAAAACTAATATGAGACATGATGTATTCCAAATAAACTTTAAAGTAAGAGAGATACATGCCAGTAGCTTAAAAGGAAAAAGTTACAAAGCACTTGCAAAATGAGAGCTACAGTTTCAAGCCAAAATTTGAACACAAATGCATCACTATACATTAAAACGACATAATACATCCAACGGGGATGCAGCCTTGTCCCACAAATTCAATCATATGCAAACTTTTGACACATTTAAAAATATGTGCGAAAGATAGTTAAAATTTCAACAAAATCTGATCCCATACAACAATTAGTGCTGAAAAACTTTGAAAGGTGAACTCATCAAATTAAATTCTAGATCCGTCTCTGAATACATCAACATTAATTCAACACGAAGAAATATTAGTTTATCTAACCATATATCGTAAGATTTTTTTCATCCAAACTTGCACATATGTTTCTTCAAAAGGACTTAAAGAGTGAAGAGTAACTCTCATCTTCAGAAACAAGTATTGCAATAAACCAATCCTCAAAAAACTACTGTTTCCTTCCTCTCCCTTTCTTGGGTGGCTGTGCCTCCTGTTGTTCTTTGCCACCCACTTCTGATATATCAGCTGCAGTAAAAAGAAATTGTAGAGCATTAGGATAACAGGAGCATGGCGAGATGAAACTATGCAGCTAGGCAAGTATCAAATAGAACTGCTCACAATACCATACGCCCATAATAGGAAAGAATCAAGCCTCCCCACCCAACAACCCACTGTACCCCCAACAAAACGACGGCCAGACTTTAACAAGAGAAAAGATCAGATTTTCTAAATTATACCACATAAACAGGGTACTTTTGTGAGGAAAGTTTAAGGAAAATACCTTCTGGACCACGAGTCATCAAGGTGAAAAAAATGCTGTTAAGTTTCTCCATCTTCTTAGCATCCTGGGCTTGGTCAGTCTTAAACTTGAGACACTAGCAAGAATATTCAATAAATAAATCATTAGAACACAAGGCAACCCCTTGACTTGCTTCAACCAATAATGCGATACATTTATTATAAACCAAAACGCATAAAAGGGAATAATGGAATAATTACATAAAGGGGCTGCAAATGCCCCCCCCCCCCCCCCCCCCACCCCCCCTTTTTTTTTTTTTTTTTTTGATAAAGTAATGGTGTGCAAATGTCCCCCTTTTAATTCAAGAGACACAACAAACGGCAGCCAAGATTTGCACTAAATTGCAATGCAAGGACTGAATAACAACTTTATATAACAAGAAACAGTAAAGTGAAATGTTTACACACAAACTCCCAAGTCTGGACCATCACTATAGGTTGTTGTCTCCTAAGAAGGATGTGAGTTTCTGAAAGACAGTAGTGTCCACTGTCCAAGATGAATTAGATACATGTATCCTGTGTTTTTAAGACGGAGTGGCTTCATGAAACCACACCTTTTCCTTATTCTTTTTTCACCCTGGGCGGGTAGTCTAAATTAAGGACAAGAGAAAGAGGAAATGGAAGTGGAGAGCATATTCTGCTCACTTAAGATAACATGTATGTCACTGATATAATAGTATCTAGTAAAAAAACACAGCAGTAAATCTTCTTTTCTTTCATCAGTTAACACTTAACAAACACAGTAAATCTTCTTCATAAAAACAGAGAGTCAATCTTCATCAGGACCTTCCTTTAACCAAACCCAAAAACACACACACACACACTCCACAGAATAGATTGCTTCCAGAACTTTATTTTATATCAGAAATATGATTAAATCTCCATGCTCCGGACTGAAAAGGTATAACGGCAAATATGCCACCCTGTATCCATACTTATTGCATACCTATCAGCAAAGATGCTATGATGCCAAGTAAATCTGTTTATATTCAGAGATTTTAGCAGTCAACTAAAAATCCATCATGTAGAATCTCCTCATTGACATCATAGCCCTTATCATGCTGAAAAGTATAGCTTACTAAGTGAACATTTATCCTTGTTCGATGTTGACCAAAGATGTTAAGGGTGACATACTGCTATGAGGACGAAGAATCAGATTCTGTGACAAAACACATCGTCCAAATGCATGAAAAGGGCTTTTTACATTTTGATATCAGAGAACCACTATAACCACACTCAATATGACATTTTTCTCACCCTGTCAATGAAGTTGATCACACTTTCTCAGACCAATGACAACCTTACCATTTAAATATTATAAGCCAATTTCAAACCAAAATACACACATGTTTCTTCTAGGACTATTCTCCATAATTTTTCCATGAAAGGTATTCATAACTTCAGAATTTGGTTATTATCAAAGGCTTCTGATGGAATCTACAGTCAGCCACCTCCATCTAAGCTGCCAAACGCAAGAGGTATGTTCTAATGTTCAGCTCAAAAGGAAAATGGTAAACCACAAGTTAGTTTTTTTTGAAGAGCCGAAGAGGTAACAAGTTAACCACAAGTTAGATATTCAGAGAGAAGTTTCCCCCGAGGCTTTAATTGGACGGCGAAAGGCGTACATCACAGAACTTGTGGTATGCACACAGCACAAGTTAGAATCTTGCTGGGAAACATAATCTGATACTTAAGTGGAGAAGGGAAGAGGGGTGAGCCCACTACCCACCTAGTTTTGAGTTAATACACACCAGATTACGTGATTATTACTGGATGAAGGGAAAAGGATATTAGTGAGGCCTCCAGAACTTTGGTTCAATGAAAAAAATAGTACAACACAGTATCTATCGTTGGCAGAAGACGAGTTCGAATCCTGTGTGGCCCAAGGCTGGAATTGAAGTGGAGAATGGTGGATAATAGACCCGCCTCTCTACCATTCTCCACTTAAATACATTATTTTTTGTTTGTGTTGGGGTCCTAAACCTAAACGATAAATCACAAGCTGAGCTCTTACAACTAGACCAAAGCCCGGGCGTATTGCAAATCTTGAATATTCTTATTACCTAACCTTCACAAAGTTATAGTCCATCGATTAACGAACGAGCTAACAGTAATAAGAGTCTAGCCTCAAGTATTATTATGTTATGTCAATATACATAAACAAAAAAAGTACCTCTTTATCATCGGTGACCTTGAGAACTAATTTACCATCACAGTGTCTGTATTTCACCACATACCGTGTCTGTAACAACAACCATATATATCAATAAAATTAAATAACATGAATAATTTAATATAAAAGAGAAGATTTTGAATTACTTTGTGGGGATCGGCGCGATATAACTGAACGGATCTCTCCACAAACTCGTCCCACGCTGTTATATACACCATTCTACTGCCTAATCACCAAAGCGTCTCTCGCCAATTCCAGTTTTTTTTTTCCCTTCAGATTTTGCTGTTTGCTCACCGGAGGGGTTTTATATATTTTATGGTTGTTGGAAGACAAAAGGGACTTAATGGGCTGGGAATAAGCGGGCCTGCCTGGTGTTGGTTTTAATATAAAATTTGTAGAAAAAGGACACTCGTTAGGGGTGGTTTGAACCTTTGGCCCTATTAAGAAATATCTTAAGTTGTAGTTTTACTTATTAGCCAGAGCTCTAGACGTTTTATATGTTACATGTCTTAAGTTCTAGACGTTTCATATGTTACATACAGTGTTGATAGTAGAATGTACAACCTTCACGTTTGAAGTTCAGATGCCGAACTTGAAAACTCAAGAATCTATATCTATATATATATTAAAAGGTATGTAGTAGCCAATAATAAATAGTCAAGTGGCAAAATAGTAGGAAGCCACTTGGAAATTTTAGGTAAATTAGTTGGTTTTTATTTAGGTGTAGTTAAAATGTAATTGGTAGATTAAAAATTTGAAATGTTTTTAGTTTTTAAATTTAAATAAAAACATTGAGAAAAAAATGGTGTTGTTTTCTTTTTTTCGGATGACCGGGTTTTGAAGTGTTTTATCATTATCGTGACGGTATTTCTACAGGGAAAAATTAGATTAGATTATTATTTGCCCAAAAGAATCTATATCTATTATCCATCTATCTATCTATTATCTATTATATATTAAAGGAAAAAAAGTTTAACATCACATTAAGCCAAGTGGCAAGCAAACAAAAAGCCACTTGACAATTTTAGGATAATATACTTATTTTTAGTTAATTTGTTATTTTTCCTAATTTGAATGGAGAAGTTAGTTGGAATTTGAATTTAAAAATAAATCTATATATTTCTTCAAAGTAGAACAATCACGCCGAAATAGGTTTTTGCACTGGTTTGGAGTCCTATACAAAGTCTGTTACTCTTTTAACATAAAAATAAATAGATAAAACACTTTTACCACAACTTGACAGTTTTTAAACTGCTTCTAAAAAAAAGACAAAATGTAATTACAAATTTTAAAACCGTTCCTTTGCACTCAAAACAAACCATACGGCATCTCTCCAGAATGCATCCATGGTTGAGGCCTTTTAAAAGAATCTCTTATCTCTACGTGATTTTAGCCTACTGGTGGTGGACGAGTCCTTACGAATAACACAAGGTCCTCATTCAAGAAAGAAGAAAATAGTAGAATGAATTTCAACACAAATTCAAGTGGGTATATTAATAGAAAACGTGAGAATGATTTCAAGATTATGGATGGTAGAAAAATCTGCAATTGGGATTTTGCTCATCCGCATCGCTGTTTGTACTTCCTTTAACCCTTTTACTTTTTATTGCTTATTATGTACTTAGAATATTAGAAACTAAGCCATTAATTAGTCTTTGATTTCTATTTTATTGGATTTACAACAATGACCGTCATCTACTAATGCATTCGACGGTGTAGTACTAATGGGAAGAAAAAGGTTAACACTGATGAGTTACTAATTCATACATAAGGATAAAGTTTTAGTAGGAAAATATAGAAAACGTATATATGTAATTTTTTGTCACTTGAATTGACACATTAGTGGTTGAATGTTACGGATTAGGAAGCAGTATATATATTGTCATGACCTTTTTAGGCATAATAATAATAATAATAATAATAATAATAATAATAATAATAATAATAATATGATGATGGTGAAGTGAGCTAGGCGGTTACAATTTAAAGAATTGAGAAAAGTTTACCGTAGTACTTAATACAAGAAAAAAAATATTTTTGTGCATATTTGTGCTTTGTATTTATGTGTGAACAAACAAAACCTTCTGCAATTAACCAAACCCAAAACACACACACACACACACACTCCACAGAATAGATTGCTTCCAGAACTTTATTTTATATCAGAACTATGATTAAATCTCCAAGCTCCGGACTGAAAAGGTATAATGGCAAATATGCCACCCTGTATCCATACTTATTGCATACCTATCAGCAAAGATGCTATGATGCCAAGTAAATCTGTTTATATTCAGAGATTTTAGCAGTCAACTAAAAATCCATCATGTAGAATCTCCTCGTTGACATCATATAGCCCTTATCATGCTGAAAAGTATAGCTTACTTAGTGAACATTTATCCTTGTTCGATGTTGACCAAAGATGTTAAGGGTGACATACTGCTATGAGGACGAAGAATCAGATTCTGTGACAAACACATTGTCCAAATGCATGAAAAGGGCTTTTTACATTTTGATATCAGAGAACCACTATAACCACACTCAATATGACATTTTTCTCACCCTGTCAAAGAAGCTGATCACACTTTCTCAGACCAATGACAATCTTACCATTAAAATATTATAAGCCAATTTCAAACCAAAATACACACATGTTTCTTCTAGGACTATTCTCCATAATTTTTCCATGAAAGGTATTCATAACTTCAGAATTTGGTTATCATCAAAGGCTTCTGATGGAATCTACAGTCAGCCACCTCCATCTAAGCTGCCAAACGCAAGGTATGTTCTAATGTTCAGCTCAAAAGGAAAATGGTAAACCACAAGTTAGTTTTTTTTTTTTTTGAAGAGCCGAAGAGGTAACAAGTTAACCACAAGTTAGATATTCAGAGAGAAGTTTCCCCCGAGGCTTTAATTGAACGGCGAAAGGCGTACATCACAGAACTTGTGGTATGCACACATCACAAGTTAGAATCTTACTGGGAAACATAATCTGATACTTAAGTGGAGAAGGGAAGAGGGGCGAGCCCACTACCCACCTAATTTTGAGTTAATACACACCCGATTACGTGATTATCTTATAAAGAAAGAAAGAGAAAAGCTGAAAACTGGATGAAGGGAAAAGGATATTAGTGAGGCCTCCAGAACTTTGGTTCAATGAAAAAGATAGTACAACACAGAATCTATCGTTGGCACAAGATGTGTGACCCAAGGCTGGAATTGAAGTGGAGAATGGTGGATAATAGACCCGCCTCTCTACCCTTCTCCACTTAAATACATTGTTTTTTGTTTGTGTTGGGGTCCTAAACCTAAACGATATGCTCTTACAACTAGGCCAAAGCCCGGGCGTATTGCAAATCTTGAATACTCTTATTAGCTAACCTTCACTATGTTATATTCCATCATGAGCTAACAGTTTCGGGGTGCAGTAATAAGAGCCTAGCCGCAAGTATTATTATGTTATGTCAATATACATAAATAAAAAAAGTACCTCTTTATCATCGGTGACCTTGAGAACTAATTTACCATCACAGTGTCTGTATTTGACCACATAACGTGTCTGTAACAACAACCATATATATCAATTACTAAATTAAATAACATGAATAATTTAATAAAAGAGAAGATTTTGAATTACTTTGTGGGGATCGGCGCGATATAACTGAACGGATCTCTCCACAAACTCGTCCCACGCTGTTATATACACCATTCTACTGGGGTTATGGGATTATTTTGTTATGGGACTATTTTGTTATGGGATTATTTTGTTATGGGACTGAAGCTTTATACAAAGTCCCATAACAAAATGCTGGGGCTTTGAACAAGTTTTGTTCAAAGCTCCAGTATTTATACTGGGGGAAGCTTCAAACTAGCTACTGGGGCTTTGAACAAACCCCAATATTTATACTGGGATTTGTCCGGAGGTGGCTATTTCTCGGCGAATTTGTTTTTGACGGCTACAAATCAAGTAGCGCGCCAAACAGGCCCCTACACGAAATTTTTACGTGCACTTCGACCGAAACAGGCCCCGCTTATTCCCAGCCCATTAAGTCCCTTTTGTCTTCCAACAATAAAGACTTTTGAAACACCATAAAATATATATATACATATATATAAAACTCCTCCGTGAGCAAACAGCAAAATCTGAAGGAAAAAAAAAAAACTCGAATTGGCGAGAGACGCTTTGGTGATTAGGCAGTAGAATGGTGTATATAACAGCGTGGCACGAGTTTGTGGAGAGATCCGTTCAGTTATATCGCGCCGATCCCCACAAAGTAATTCAAAATCTTCTCTTTTATTAAATTATTCATGTTATTTAATTTAGTAATTGATATATATGGTTGTTGTTACAGACACGTTATGTGGTCAAATACAGACACTGTGATGGTAAATTAGTTCTCAAAGTAATTCAAAATCTTCTCTTTTTTTTTTTTTTTTTTTTTTTTTGAAGAGCCGAAGAGTAACAAGTTAACCACAAGTTAGATAATCAGAGAGAAGTTGCCCCAGAGGCTTTAATTGAACAGCGAAAGGCGTACATCACAGAACTTGTGGTATGCACACAGCACAAGTTAAAATCTTGCTGGGAAACATAATCTGATACTTAAGTGGAGAAGGGAAGAGGGGCGAGCCCACTACCCACCTAATTTTGAGTTAATACACACCAGAATACATGATTATCTTATAAAGAAAGAAAGAGAAAAGATGAAAACTGGATGAAGGGAAAAGGATATTAGTGAGGCCTCCAAAACTTTGGTTCAATTAAAAAGACAGTACAACAGAGAATCTATCGTTGGCACAAGACGAGTTCGAATCCTGTGTGACCCAAGGCTGGTATTGAAGTGGAGAATGATGGATAATAGACCCCCTCTCTACCCTTCTCCACTTAAATACATTGTTGTTTGTTTGTGTTGGGGTCCTAAACCTAAACATAAATCAAACTAGACCAAAGCCAGGGCGTATTGCAAATCTTGAATACTCTTATAACCTAACCTTCACTAAGTTATATTCCATCGATTAACAAAGGAGCTAACAGTTTCGGGGTGCAGTAATAAGAGCCTAGCCTCAAGTATTATTATGTTATGTCAATATACATAAATTAAAAAGGTACCTCTTTATCATCGGTGACCTTGAGAACTAATTTACCGTCACAGTGTCTGTATTTCATCACATACCTTGTCTGTAACAACAACCGTATATATCAATTAAATTAAATAACATGAAGAATATAATATAAGTAACAAAAGAGAAGATTTTTAATTACTTTGTGAGGATCAGCGCGATATAACTGAACAGATCTCTCCACAAACTCATCCCACGCCGTTATATACACCATTCTTTCTTTTTCTCTCTCTCTGTGATCTACTGCTGCTGGGTTTTTCAATTTTTGCTTTGCTGCTCAGGCCGAAGGGGTTTTATTTATTTATTTGGTACTATTTTACAAGTCTTTTTATTGGAACATAAAGGGACTGGGGATACCAATGGGCCCCATTCCTGATCGCCCGGGTCCATAATACTATTTATATTTTTTCCCCATTTAACGATTTTGCAGGATCAATACTTCATCATAAAGTTTAATTGTTCATTTATTATTTTTAATTGAAAATATATTTGCTTGTAAGTTTAAATATGACCCATATGTAGCTGGTTCGGTAAAACTTATAAACCAACTAATTTTCTATGGTCATGAAAAGTTTGTTAAAAGATGTGCATAATTTTATACGCAAGACAAAAATTAAATTGTTTTGATATTTCTTTTAATTTATTTTACCATGTAGTCACATAATACTCCATCCGTTCCATAATGGATGACATGTTTTGAATTTCGAGAGTCAAATGAGTTTATTTTTTACCGTAATAATTTCATATATCTTTTAAATATTTTGAATTATTAATTATTGTGACTTATAGTACTTTTTATGTAGTTTTTAAATATATGAATATCATTTCAAAAAATTTAAAGATTATATATTCAAATTCACGGTTAAAATGAACTCGTTTGACTCTCGAAATCCGAAACATGTCATCCTTTTTTTAACAGAGGGAATACAAGCTAGGGGTGTCAATAGTCATTCCAAAACGAAGCGTACCAAATCATTTATTCAATGATTTCTAGTAAAATCGCAGGTTTTGGTGTAACTTTTGTCTCCCTGGCTACATGTAAAATAGGTAAAAATTTCGCTCAGTTGCCAATTTTGCCACTAGTCTTTGCTTTGAGGCCACTTTTTTTTATTGGTTTTGTATGAGATGCCACTTTTTGGAACTTCAATCCTTGTGGGTTGAACTTCATACCACAAGGGTTGAAGTTCAACTTCAGCCCACAAGGGTTGAAATTTACGCATCTATGCCTTTACCTTTTTACCTTGCGGAGAACTTATAATATAATTTACCTTTTTATCTTATTGAAAAACTTTGCAAACAATACTTGATGTTGTTCATGCATAAGCCAAATTCATGTTGTAAGGTATAAAATGACAAAATGCAGCAATCACCTTCCCTGCAAATCATTCAGTGACTAGAAGTAAATAAGGTAAAGATTCTATTTATTTTATTAAATTCATATATTGATACATCTTGCTTAAACATTCACAGATCAAAATCATATTATTCACTTCTTATCCATATATCCCGAAGGAGTTGATATCTAACAGCATGTCCATGTCCATTTCCACTAGCTTTTGATATCCTACTGGGTTTTGCAAAAGGTGAAACTTCAATGCCCTCAGAGATGATAAAGTTCATATCCAGTTGGTCGAGCTCATCATCGCTTGTGTATGACTTCTTGAGCACTGAAGATCTGCTTCGTCTCAGCTTGGAATGGCTACTAACGTCACCTAATAAACCATCAATTGCAGCTGATGAAGGCGGCTTATAAGCTACAACAGCTGCTGTGCATGGGTAGCTCATGACAGAATCTTCCTCAGCCTCAAAAGGATCCTAACCAGAAAGAATACTCGGTTCATTGTAATAATAGAATGCTAAGCTCGTCAGCTTTACTCCAGCCTTTAATTGGACAACTTATTTCAAAATCTACTTGAAAAAATGAACAAAGACACTCTAAAGGATGAGCTTAACTCTAGCATTGCAAAATGAAGAAAGTCAGAGAGATGAGGTTACCTCTGAATTAAGAGCTTCAAGTACAACTTCAGGTATTGGATCAGGGAAAAACTCATCCGGGACAAAAACATTAAGAACTCTTCTAATTATAATCGGACCAAATGTGGGACAGACCTGAATAGTAATATGACAAGTACCACCACAAATGAGGGGAAAGAAAAACACTAACTCTCGGAATGCAGAAATGGATAAACATGATGCTCTCAAGAGAACGAACCTCTTTTCTTATTGTCCTGCTTAACAGCATATCCTTTGGAAGCATCATAAGATCACTCAGTGCGTCAAGGAGATAGAAGGACTTGGAAGAGGTATCGTATTCTTCACTCCCATCATCGTCATTATCTGCTCTATTTTCATAATCTACTGAGTTGCCATCCCCGGTGCCAAGAAGTTCTGTGAGCCATCTAGACCAATTCCCAATCTGCAATCCATGTGACAAAAACATCAATATATCTCACATGTTCATTAAAATGTACCTAAAAGAAAGATAGGATGGTGTAAAAAATGGTAAAAGATTGAGGAAAGAAAAGTAAAGAAGAGTGACGGGTTGGCAAAACGAATATAAGTGAATAATTAGTCTACCAGATGATCTGCTATGAACAAAGGAGTTTTTTGTTGAGGTAGTAAGGGAGAGAAGTGACAAAGGGAAATATTCGTGCTATTATGCATCAAGATAAGGAGTAGACTTACAATCAGATCTACATTTTAAACTTTTAACTGGAAAAGTTCACCCATGATGCTCACCGCGTTTTTCAGTTGGGCACCTGCCCCAAAGCTAGCTTTTCCAGGTGGAATTGGAAGCACCTCAGCATCACTGATGGGATCTGATATAGGATCTGAAGGCATCTCATCAGCAGACTTTCGAAGGATAGAATTGAACATAGCTACATCCAATCTAGCCACACATTGTTCCATTATCTGGTTTCCAAGAACATTTATTAGCAGCAAGATGGACAAAAATCTCGATCATCGGAGTTTGATTCATATCAAACCCATCCAAAGAAAAGATAGTATGCTGGAAAAAAAAACTTGGAAATGCAGGAGATTTTAGTTCTACAATATAAGCAAAAGTACTTTTTCCCAGTACAAAGAATGCCCCTAGCGGAAGGAAGTTTCTTTGACAGTCTTTCTCCCCATATTAATTAGTATAAGAAACTAACTGCTATTAAATTAGGCAAATTTTCCCGAGAAGTGGTACAAAGAATGGTAACTACATGTTTATGATTCCAAAAAACTGGAGCATGTACAATATGGAATGAAAGATGGGCCAGCTCAATACCAATTTAGAGAGCAAATGCAAACAGCCACACTCATGTCCTCCAGCTCGAACAGGGCAAATCCTTTCATAGGCATCTTTGAAGGCCTTCTTCCAATAATCCAAAGAAAAATTTCCATGCTCGTCAGCACCTGAACCAGAAGTCCTTTTACCGATACCAGATTGCATATGTGGGATGAGAGTCTGAAGAAACAAACAAATGAACAGAACAGGGTTGAATTAATAAATGGTTAATGATTCTTCAGGTTCAAAATTCAATAAATGACATTTTTGTGATTTCATTTTCTGCAACTGTGCTTGTGGGAGGTTGGAGAGAGAGAGACCTGCCACCAAATGGATTCAATGATGCGGCAGAATATCCAGGCCTCTGTTTTCTCAAGTGCTCTTATAAATGTAACAGGGTCCTCCCAATTGCCTAAATTCTCACAAACATCACCATTGCTGGAGTAAGACTCCCACTTGAGTGGAGAAAATTTCCTCTGGTCCTTGAGAGCAGCTTTTCCAGGCATAGTTTCAGAAGAAAGAGGTAACTGCTGCTGCCCATAGAATTTAGTTACACTTGCTCTCAGCACCACTGAATTTGATAGCCAGAAGGTTAACCTGTGCTCAGACAAAATAAGTGATATGTATGAGGAAAAACGAAAATAACTGTCTTGTGCATGCAGCTTAACATATTTGCTTTGATGAGATCAGTACTTAGAGATTCATTGGATTTAGATCTCATAGATAAGGAACCACGGGTCATTATTTCTGGAGACTATTATATATAAGAATTTCAGATAGCAGCTATATGGTAGCTACCTAGGTTTTCATATCAAATCCTTTAGAAACCGTACACTTCGGTTGCCTAGGAAAGCCAACTAATAAATAAAATGACTCTACAGGCACCTAGGCAGCATTGCATGTGGAGATAGAAACTCCAACTGCTCGCTGAACTCACATAATAAATCAGAAGATGATAACTGAAAAATACCTAGCAACATCATTTCCACATGCCTTTGCAACCGAATAAATTCCAGATATAGCACTTTTAGCAGCATTTCCCCTTTTCAATACCGAGTTTTCTTTACAGGCATGTAGATAGAACCTAGACAAGCGTCTTGCCGGAGCATGAACCTTATTCGTGGAACATCCATGCTCTGCAACAACTGAGTAAAGGCCAACTTCAATAGCAGCAGCTTCTCTGAGTTCTCGTTCAAGCATCTTTACTCGTTCCTCCAACTTATGGATTTTGCTCTCCAAAAGAATGTTTGTTGTGTCCCTTGGATACACCTTTTGATCTTTTCTCTCATTCCTTGGAAAACCTCTGGCACCTTTCTGAGTGCCTTGAACTAGAAGCTGATTACTCGCAACAGATCCATTATGCCTATTTGACTCTGGTGATTTCCTGACTGACATTACATGGTTTAATATCTCGTTATGGGGGGTACTGCTCTTTGCTCCAGAACTGCCCCTGTAAGCAGAAATTGCATCAGCTTCCTTCAAGTTATGTTGTATAGTATCCTCCTCTGGGAAGCAACTGCTTGACTCATCCTTTATGCATTGCCCTTCATCTTCAGAAATTTCTTTTACTTGTCCATTCTCCTGGTGTTTCTCTCCATCATGTAGACCCCATTCTTGTCTATTTTCCTGATGATCCTCACTGTTTTCACCTTCAATAGAACCATTGTGGGTAACAACAGCTCTTGTAGCATCATGCAGCCCATTTACTAATGGAGTTGAAGTGTTCTCTTCAATCTCGCAATTGGAGAAATTACTAACCATGTTCACAAAGTTACCACTTTCATTTGTGATGTGTGGAATCACACAGGCTATTTCAGCTAGATGAGCATCGAGCCAGTCTTCCTCAGAGCTCTCCGCACTGGATATTTCACTACTACATTCACCATTGGCTGCAGTTTGTTCCACAACCTGTACTTGTTTGTCCTGTTTGATTATCATGCAGGCACCCTGGGTGTCCCCAGTTGTATCACTCACATTTGATGTTGAATACTGAATGCTACTGCAACCACCAATTTTCCTTGAGATCTCAGAAGACAAATCAGCTGAGGAGTGCGATAAACTTCCTTTCAAACTCGGTAGAAATTTTGTCTCTGTCTTCTCGTCCATATTTGCAAACCTTTTCTCATTATTTAGGGCATTTTCATCTTTATCTTGTCCAGGACTACTTTGTACCCCCTCCGATCTATCCTGCAATTTTATGCCAGCAGGCTATCAAACTACTTGAGATTTCCATAGCATTAGAAAAGCAATATATTACAACCACCAATCATGTTGTAATGACACAAACTTGTAAAAAGCTAACTTTAAAAAGCATGCCATGGCAGTAGACATTGCCTCTTCTATTCACAGTATGTACTGAATGCAAAATTGCTGCAAAAGGTCCTGTGTCATGGATTTTGGAAGTGACAGAAAGGAAGAATCCTATCCAGATAAGAAGTGATTCCACAGCAGACAGCATTGATAGAAAAGTAAGCATTATACTATACAGTATAGACTGAAAACAAAGCAATATACCTCTCCTTGAGGAGGTGAACCATAGTTTGATCCGTTGGCTGAAGAAGAAACAGGCAATGATAAGTGCGATGAAGTATCCTCATCAGTGTATGAGGCAAACTCAGCTTCCTCTGCATATTCTTCACTCAGTAATCTTGAAAGAGAACCATTTCGGTCCATTGATGCTTCTCTTTTTAAGCTGTCCCTCAAGGATGGCCTAGTGCGACTCCTCTCAACTAGCTGAATTTTCAGGAAGAGAAGGGGCTGTGCGGTGTTCCTGTAGGTTCGCTTGCAGTTAATGGGAGGACATATGCTCAAACTCTCTCTAACAACACCATATTCTGCAAAGTCGAGGATAGCAGTTCCTAAAAGTTGACCTTTCACAGTTTTGTCACGACGGGGTTCATACAAGTGGAATTCAATGCAATTCTTCTGGAAAGTGTATCCATCTCCATCTTTAACCGAAGTTTCCCTCAGTAGTGTCACAGGAAGTCTAAAATACTCATTGAATTCAATTCTTCCATCACCAATACCAGAACCATCTTCAAATGATGGCACAACTTGATTAGTGGATCCAGAGTGCTTATCTCCATGTTCCCATTCAATTAAAACAGCACGAGGTGTTCTCAATGAATGTGAGGGTGGCCAAGGTTTAATCTCCTTAATATGGATTAGATAATCAACTTGAACCGATGGGCCGTTCCTAGTTCTGCCCTTCAGTCCTAAAACCATGATTTAAAAAACACAGTTACAGAATGGTCTTCAACCGGACGATATGAGCCTGCACAAAAATGAGTAGCAATCACTTCAAGCTACTTTGGGAGCAACAATAAATGCCTGTCTTACATGTATATTGCAATATAACAAAAGCAGCATTCTCAATTTAGTATAACTTCAAGAATTTAATGACTTCACATGTTTAGAAACTCAAGTTACTCGTTAAGAGTCCTTATGCTTGCACATTCTTGAACACATTAAGCACACAAGAACTCAGAAAAGAAGAAGAAAAAAAAGTTGTAAAATAAGAAAATGAATCTAAGGCAAGAAGAGCAAACAAATGAGAGTAACCCCACATAATATTAAGCCAAAAAGATTAAGCAGCTACATCACAAGCTCACAAAAGTTGGTAATATCAAGATTTTAACCAAAGGAAAAAGAGAAACTTCAAGACTTACATAGAACACTAGAGATGAAACTCAAAGGAATGTGGGCAAAACTGTACATTTACAAAGCAAAAGGATTACTCATTCATTAGTGAGAGAGACAACATGATAGGAAGAACCAAAAAAACAAGGTGGGGTGTTTGAGTTGTTTATAAAGGCTTGTGACTTGTTGAGTGACAAAGTGCAGAGTGAGCTGAGAAAAGAATGTCTTTTTCCATATTGAATAAAGGGATCAGTTTATTCAATAATAAAAGAAATGGAGAAAAACCCAAAGGTCGAGGGGAGGGGGTTAGGTGGGTGTCGTGTACTTGACTACTTTTACTCTTTTGGGTTTAACCATTAATGGCTTTCTCCATTTGTACTCGCAACTACATTCTTCAAATCTTAACAAACACTATGGGTACTGCACTTTGGTTCACGTGCTAGCTACTCAGATTTGTGAATATATGATTTGTTTTGTTCATTATGAATAGTTTGCTATGCCGTGATTAGTGAATGTTTGCAAATACTGTATAATCCACTAAAAATTATTTAACTCCCAAAATGATGACAACATTATCACTTAACCATTAAGCAACCATTGACAACAACACACTCATATTACTTTTGTTATTTCAAGTGTTTGATGATTTGGTCGATTTACAAGTCTGTCACTTGCTTGAAAAATAGAAATCTAGTACCCTTCATGAATACTAATGTCTCACAGTCATCATAAAATAGAATAGCAATAATAAAAAGATAGCATTTCATTTTGAATACAACTTGTAAATTACATCCTTTAAGGCGACAGCATTGTGAGGTTCAACCTCAAAGGGAACATGTCAGGCAGACACTGTAACCAAGGAAACTGCTAAGTTACATTAATACAAAATGCAAAAAGTAGCTGCTGAAGATGCTAAAACAAAACCATGAATGAGATATAGAGATAAAGCAAAATTCTGATTTGTTCTTAATCAGCCAGGACCGACTTTGGGGATGTCATAGTGCTCGCTCATGTTCGCCAAGTACTGATTGAAATCTTCTATACGGTCACGATGTGACTTATTAGCAGTCTTGGCCATCTTATGCTTGTCAATCTGCTCTCTTTGTTCTATGTATCGCCTCTCTGCAGGGGTTAGATTATCATCCCAGCGACCTGCATTTCCTTCACCAGTAGTTATAGTGACATCTGTATTCTCTTCCTTGGTGGGATCATCTACAGATACACTACCACCATCTGCATTCGGTCAGAAACATTTAGTGAAGTGAGTAGACAAGATACACCTATGATCTCTCAGAAGCATACAAAATGAAATGTTTTTATTCTTTTATTCCTCACCCCATATTGTTTGGAAACAATGAGAACGAGATCTAGCCGTCAAATGAAGTTCAATATTGTTGGAATTTGTCAAACATTGTAGTTCCTTAAAGTTCTTAGAAAAGTTAATGTAGTTAAGAGCAGTTAAATCACAACTTTTAGACCCAGCTATCATAGCACTAAACTCTACCACGCATACACATTTTTCCATTTGAAAAATTGGGATTTTAGGACCATCAGTTTGAATCACAACAATACACTGTTCAACCCATTATGGACTAGCTATCATCTATCAGTTTTTAACAGTAGCCTAACTTGAAAGCAGAGAGATGGTGGGACGAATCAGTTAAGAGGAACACTAAAATCACAAAATCCTTGTACTTCAAGGTATCACCACTCACCTGTTGAAAGCTCATTTTCTGTAACCTGGGAGATTTGATCATATTCCTTCTTTTGTTTCTTTTTCTTTTTCTTCATTCCAGGAGCTTTTACATCCAATGCCTTTCCCTTTAGTTTCAACTTCCCGCCAACCACATTATCATATGCAGACATTTCTGTCAGGAGAGTAAAAAAACATTGAGCTTCTCAACCAGATTTAAAACACTAGTTTTTATAGGTAGTAAGGAAGCACACTATTGGTAAGCTTAATCTGTAGGCATTCACGTGCCATAGTTTCAAACTGAAAATTTGTGTCTGTGCCTCTGTGGTACAACAGTAATATGGTGCACAAATAATACATGCTAAGCATCTAGCATTCACGTATATGCCTATTTTCATTAGTTTTCCTATAGCATACTGACAAGCTATAAACACTTTTCAGTAATCATACAAACTTTATTTCGCTACAAACAACATATATGTATTTGACATGACTCACTCATTTCTCCTGCTGCCACACCCCGCCCGTAAATCAGGAGAACTAATACCAGGTCTTGAAAGCCAACACTTATAGCCTACAGGTATATTGCACAAAAATAAGATAGATTCCTTATTAGAAACCACTGCAATGTGAATTTCTTGAAATCTCAAATTAGGATTGATAAAAACTTATCACCATGTTTGAAAGCAAAAGCACAAGTGCTCAACTGTATGCTCCAACATGACCACAATGTCCAGACTTTTAAGTTTCTCATTTCACTAGCCAGATATACCCAGGCAAGAAGTTAGACCAAAACCATCAACCTCATGATCAGTTGATCACATTGTTGGGCTAAGAGGGTGGTTGAACTTTATGCTGTTAGAATATCAAGAGAATATGCTTCTAGATTCATTGTACGTGAATAAGGAAAGTCAAATCAAACTTCCTAGAGGAGATCTTAGGATACTATGCATTAATTATGAAATCTATATTTACCGTATAATCATAGAGATTGATCACCTATGTAACCTAAATCTCCTATGTAAAGATCACCTAGCACATAAGAAGATAGATTTATTTTAATATCAACCCAAAACTTTAATGATCTTGGTAGACTCAACCAGCTTTAGCTGCAGGCAGGCGGTTCTTGCCAACACGTGCTACCTGGCCAGTCAATATATTCTTCTTATCTTCTTCATTTCGGTGTCCAGTGCCACGCCTTACTCTGTTGGACGACCTTTAAGGTGTTTCTCCTTTTGCAACGATCATTCATGTCGCTCATCTCGGACAATCTTGTTCTTTTTTTAAAAAATAATGGTAATGTAGGGGTCAACTTATGTGCACCTCGACTAATTTCATCGGGTACTTGTTACCTCCTGCCAACAACAGATACCTGGTAATTCTACCCACCAAGGCGTGGATAAATGGGAAGAAAGACCTAGTATTTTTTGTCGTCTCCGCTGGGATTTGACCCCGAGACTTCATGGTTAGACCACAATCATTCACGCACTGCTCCCCTCTTTAGGATAGTTCAAGCACCGGTGATCTCTCCCGATGACCATTCCAGTGCCAATATCTCCACGATAAGGATGTGATCAACACCCTACTCTAAACCTTGAATGTCTAATCATTATACGGGCAATTCAAGTTAGACTAACAATATCCTGGAAAACTATGACACCATATATTTTTTGGCGATTGAGAATATATATCCTTCCATCAAGAACCACTTTCATTCATCGTGTTCTTACCAGCTACTATCCGAACGATAATTGTAGCACCGGTCTTCTTTTGCGGTGACAGTGCACTACTCTATCAATATTTGGGCTGTCAAAATTGTATGCTTTCGATATAAGTAAGCTCAATTGAATAAGAGGGGGGGGGGGGGGGGGGGGTGTGTTGAAATAAGCATAAGGTACATCCGTTTAAATATAAACCCTAAATTTAGATGTAACATGTCCAAAGAATCAAATATTTTAGGGTTTTAAATACCAGTGGAACAAACAAAGGCAGTGATTATAAGCAAAAACAAAAAATAGAGCTAACCGAAAACCTTGAATCAGAGACCAAAAATTACCTGTTGAGAGAGACAACCGATGCACCTTCTTTTGAAAACGTTACTAAGTTTGAGGGGATTATCATTATATTAGCTACATTTTATATTGTGGTTTAGTTTGCCCAACAAGCATTTAAAATAAGTCAAATTGAAACACCCTCTTTATTAATGTTTTTTGTTGTTTTATCCCATTAGTAATTCCAGGATTGTTATCCCAATTTGGTGCACTAAAAATAATGTCAGTCTTTTGGTATAGATAATCGTGGATTTTCTAATCTCATTAATAAAATGTTGTATAAAACCCCAAAGATTGGCGACGAGCAACCGAAGGGCTATACTTGCGCCCGAGGCAGAAGAACGCCCAAGCCATAATACTTAATTTCGGCCCTGCGTGGCCTTGTTTAATAGGCCAACTTGTAGTTGAATTTACGATATTATCCTTGAGGCTTCCTATATAAACCTCTTAGTAGTTCATTTGTTAGCAAGTTGTTGTTGAGTATTGAATTTAGCCGTGAGCTATTTGTCTCCGTCGTGAGCAACTCCGAGTGGGAACCTTGTTAATGGAACTAGTGTCATTTGGTGGATTCAAATGAGTTCTTTCATCTTTGATCATTCAGTTTGCAAGAGTCATTATATTATTGAGGATCGTTGGTTAGTACATGTGCCTATTCATGTAGTTTCAAAAGGTATCAAGACTAATTCTTTGATATAGTTCAAACAAGTTGAGTTTGTGTCTTGCTTTATCTTCATCTTTCTGTTTTACTTTCGCGTGTGTGTTTGTTGCATCACCTCAGTATCAAACCCGAGTTGTATTGCATCATCTTGGTATCAGGGCATGGTTTGAATTTTATTCTTACAAATCCAATCATGTTCAACATTATCGTCGTGTTTTTATGTCTTTCAGTTTCCGTTTCATGTTCTTGTTTGTGTTGTTTAGTTTTTACCAAAAAATAATAGTTGATTGTTGGTTGTTTGGAGAAAAAAACCTTGGATTCGTTCATATCGGTGACAGTTGAGTCTGAAAACCACTAGTCGTACGTCGTTTGACAGAGAGGGTGTCAACATGGTTTGAATTGTCAAACGTCGATGTCTGGTTGCTTTTGGTGTTTGTTGGTGTTTGATCTTAGGTCGAATTATTGTTTAAAACTTTGAAGCTCCGCAGTTAACCACCGTCCATACGTCAGAAAATTAGTAATTTCTTGACACATTGTACAGTTGCTAAGTATTTTGACTTTGCTTAGAGCTCAAGTTGTTCTGTTCGTGGTTAAGACCAACAGAGAACGACTTGAATCTCACCTTATTACTGGACCGTGAACGAGCTTGAAATTGTCCCTTACAGAAATGGAAAGTTTATTGTCCCATTAAAGAAGAAAGGGGTTTAAGTGTTGTTGCTAAAACCTAGGTGAAAAGCTGAAAATCTTTCTAGTGGTCTGAAGGAAATTGAGCACTATGAACATGGAAGATGAGGAAGATGTTTAAATGGAAAATCTTTTCCACGCGAGGTGCAGAGCAAGGGGAAAGGTGTGTTCGATGATTGTTGATTCGGACAATTATTTTAATGTGGTGAGCCAAACTTTGGTTTCATATATGAGACTGCTTATAATGAAACATCCCCGTCCCTATCGATTACAACGGGACATCACAATTGAAGCTAAGCCACTGAAACAAGCTTCCTAGAAAGAAATCTGGGACAAAGAACAGGCTGGCTCATAGTCAGGTGGGACTACAACCGCCGCACGAACTATTTGTGTGACACTGTCATTAGAGAGGAGTAGGCTCGTGACACTTTTGTGGGAATGAGAACGAAAACAAGAGATACTTTGTTTTGGGAATATAGACAAAACAGAAGTTTAACTCCGAAAGAAGCATTTCATGTCCCATATTTGGATTGATTTTAATATGAGGGTGAGACAATTAATTGAATATGCGTGCGCTGCTTGCTTGTTCAAAAACCCGTTTAACAAGTCTAAATTTGAGATGTTACCAATATATTCCCTTCCAATGAAGACGTAAGGTTAAAGATGAATAAAGTTATTCAATTCAATCTTGTCGGAAAATACAGAACTCCACCAATGGGCAGACGACAAAACTGCCATGTTCTCCTTTTTATTTTTACCAAGTACTGGGCAGACCATTTTACCTTGAAATTGGAGTCACGTGATGATACACAGAGTATGCCTTTATTGAAAACCTCGAAATACAATTATTGTTCTTATTTGGTATACACTTGAAAGGGATCCCGTGTGTTCAAAGTGAGTACTAACTTTTTAAGTATGTAGATTAGTCGTTGGCAAGTAAGCCCAACACTCACCGTTAGAGACAAGAGTTGCCCCAAAGACCTATTAATATGTTGAAGATTAACCACTTCTACTAGTAACACTACAAGAACGAGTGTGTAAATTATACAACTACTCGAAATCACTATAAATGCAACTCTCCGTGATATAGAACTGATTTTACTGTTTGAGCTGTGTCACTGGCTACATGTCAAAGTTGCGCCTCGCGATAAAGTTAAACAATTTTAGCAACCTAGCAAGCTGCAGGAAATGAGTGTCTGGATTGAGATACAATTACTCATCAGCATTAGGAAATCTGCAAATCTCCACAAGAAAAGCGGTCACAAATTTAGATTACATGGAACTTGTACTAAAAAATGAGGTGAGCTAATGAGATAGCGCGAGAGAGTCAGAGAAATGAAGCATTACCTGCACGAAAAAATAGATCTCAGCTGTGGTTTTTGGTATCAGCTGACACGGATTCAAGGTATGATATAACAAGATCTGCTGCATTGCACCCAGAAGATAATGCTTTGCCAACTGACAATCCGCCCTTGTGGTTGCCTAGCATTGCAGGACTCATGTTAAAGTAGAGCAGCAATAATCTATTTTAACTACATTTAAAGTCGCTTAATCAGTACGAAGTAGGCATATACAACGCTATAGAAATCTAAAGAACAGTATGCTTTTACCGAGTTGGAGGTTACATGATACATAGTGTCTAGCAGAGAGTACAAGGTGACCCTTAGTCGTCGAGAAGAAGCTGCATCTTTTGGAAGAAAAATGAAAAATGCTATTTAATTAACAGGAAATAGAAATATTACCTGCATAGAAAAAGCCAGGAAGGTTTTTCTCCATTTTGTCAATTGCATCTAGAACTGAATTATAGCTATGCCCATACAATGGAAATGCTTTACTCCAGTATACATGACTGCCAGTCAAGAAATAACCAGCTATTTAGAATCATCACCTTATAAAACCCCACATATGCTGAAATAGATCAGCTATATACTAGAATTCACATACTTCACATATGTTGGCTCTCCCTCTACACCCAACAACTGCTTAAGGTCAGAGGTTACTATCTTTTTCAGCTCAGCCCTGTGAAACGCAGGAATATAACAATTTTACATAACTGGAAAGGTCAACAGCAACATAAAGTAAAGGAGACTATAATAGGGACAAAGTAAAGGAGACTATAATCAATTTGACATTTTAGAAACCTTGAAGCTTTTGCAAGCTCTCTATTTCGGCTTCCACCAACAAAAGTAGTATAGAGATGGACATTGTTGGGTGCCCGATCTGGAAACATCATCGAAGAGAATAGGGTGCCTGCATGCAGTGTAGAGTATTAAGAGCACAACACTGTCCAGTTCCCACACTTTTTGGCCAACTACCATACATTACCTAGTGTCTTGAGACCATGTCTTTGCTCCTTGGAAGGTACGAGCACCCCAAAACCCTCAAGGGGATGCTTTACATTCTCCCTCTTAAATGTGGTTATAACAACAGATACTGGTACATAATCAACCTGCACAATATACACTCAGCTAGACTGCAACAGGCCCAATGAACATGACAATTCATGCACCTATATACAGTTACAGACCATAAAGCTTCAGACTCTAACCCTTCATCTAATATCTCTTCTCAAGACGCATTGACTGAAAATAGGAGTCCAAGTAGATAGTTGTTCTGCACCTATTTCACTTGCAAATGAGACCCACTTATTTTGCATGTTCACTTTTCAAAGCATTAACTGAGGAGACGAGTGCATTACCATGCAACACAATTTCATTTGTCCACATGAGGTTAATTTCACAAAGCAAGAATGTCCATACGATATAGTTAACACCAAAAAGCCACAGAAGCACAAACCTCCGGAATAAAGTTGAGGAGGAATGGATTTCCCCTCTTAGCAATCTTCATACTCTTAACATCGCCGAGTGGGGCCTAATTTACAGAAGCTTAGTCAATAACGGGAAGACTTGACATCTGCACAGTACTCAGGAGTTCGCAAGTTCATTATTACAAGACTTGAGCAATCATTTGTCATCAGACTGAGATTGAATGAAGGACTCAATCATTCCAGTGACTCACCGTCATAATTACAGCATCAAATGATTCTTCTTCTGGTTGCCTTTTGTGTGGCGAGGCAGAAACAATTGACCAGCTATCTATTGTAGAGTCCTCACTACAGCTACAAGATAATTCCAGAACTCTAGAGTTTAGCTTAAGTTCATCTTCTCTGAGATCTTTGCATACTGCGTCAGTAAGTGTCTGCAAACATTTGGATGAGATAACAATAACATGAAAGATGACATTTAACAGAAATCAAAGGATCAAGTGTACTGCACCTTTTATCTAGCTCCACCTAAAGAGATACATCACGAATGATATTTTTCATGAACAACAATGCCCAAGAAAAAGACTAAGAGAAGGGATGGAAACAGCGGAGTTTGATATATCATCCCTTTACTATTTACACCTACCTCTTATGTCAGAAACTTAATGTAAGCAATCAACCAATCAGGGGCAAGAAATGCAACTCAAACTAGTTTGTAATGTTCATGTTTTAGCAACGTCAGATGCTCTGGGGCCAAATGATGCATAAGAAATGGGGGCTATAATCATTTATCTTTTCTGCCCGTTAATGAAGGAAAAGAGCACTTACTTGCATTCCGCCCAAAAATGAAAAAGATCCCCGCCGGTGCTTCTTATTTGCTGAAGACCTGGGTGTCCCTTGGTTTTTTTCCCTATTAGGTAATAACTTAGATCGAATCGCCCCAACTATGACTGAGCCAAACCTTGCAATTGACACCAAATGCCATAAGAGAGTTATTTGCATGATAAAAGACAATTTGCTCAATCAACAGTAAGATTTTTACAGTAGCACTCTGCAACTATAGGACAAGAAAGCCAGGAAAGAGATTGCCAATCTATATATGGGAAAATTTGGAAGTGCGTACCTTGTCTCTAAATTCCACAACTCTGGAAATGAATGGTGCATCTGTTTCAGAGACAGAGAGAGAGAAATGAAATTTGACTCATCGCAAGAATGATGTTTAGTCAACAAGTTATGACCTACATCTATGGCTCATAAAAACGACCAGTTTACGTTGTCCGACCCCATTTTACCTTTTACACTTGAATGTAGCTTGAGAAATCGATCAAATGATAGAATGGTATTGACCTTATTATCTTATTCTCTCTGATATTTGTTCAAACAAAAAGAGGATGGACAGAGAAGTAGATGTAAATGGATACTCACAGAAAGCGATTCAGGATCACCACCACACGTGCCCGCAACAAAAGGATCAATTAGATAGTCAACAACCTAGACCGTAACAAGCAAACATATTGATGTACTGTAGCTGAAAATTAAAAATAATTATCTACATCGCGATCTTTTTTTATTCTTTTTTTGCTGGAATATCAGAAGATTTGAGGAACAGAGAGATAAAGCCGAGTAAAGACCTCCTTCCCAAAATGACGCTGGAAGAATCCGCTGACACTGCATATAATATGGGAAAGTATCACAACCATGTCAACAACTTTTATTTATTTGGAGGTCAAATGACAAGTGGATTGACAAAGTTGAGAGCACATTATACCAAGAAAATGTACTTATCAGTACATGCAACAGCATGTGAATCTGAAGCAGCTAATTAAACAATCACCATTGGAATGCAGATTATGAAAGAGATAACATGTCCATGTAGACACTACAGTGGTAATTGCTGCTATAAAGTATAAACAACGGCTAGATTTCCAAAAGCCGAAATAATACAAAGAGCATGCACAATACTAGTTCGGGTAGAATATCTTGTACATTTAGGGAACAAAACATTTTCCTTCAAACTTCAACAGATCATCTGAGCATAAAAGCTAAACTCAATAGAGTAAAATACATAAGCAGTAGGCTGAAGACCATTGAATAGTAAAAAAGGCCAGAGTGGGTGGTAAAATGTCCGAATTTGACAGCAATTTACTTCTGGATGCTGCAATATGAACAATCTTATAGATGCAGAACTAACACAAATTGGACAGAGAAATCAGTTTGAGTCTGCAAACTCTACCCTAAAATGTGGAATTGATAGACTCTACAAATCAAGAACTCAAATTGAAATGGACCTGCAAATTGAATATTTGATGCTCCAGAGCAGCAAGTATTTACAATATTATACAGCTAATAAAAGCTCTAGGCCTCCAAGATGTCCAAACAAAAGAACTACTAAACATGAAATTAAGCATCACCAGAAATGCATGTAATTTCATGGAGAGGTTGAACCACATCATATACCTCTCGTGCGTGTCAGACACCTTTGAGAGCTTTTTATTCTTCCATAGAAGTGGTTCCAACAGTATTTGAAGCTGCAGTTATGAAGCTACTCCATAAAACAATATTCTTGCAAAGTAACCGACATTGTTTACAGAAGGATATACGGAGAAAATGAGGTATAAGATGAAAAAGGAATGTACAGATGGTAAATACATTTTTCTCGAGAATTTCATGAAAGTAGATTCAAGCCCAATGTCATAAAAAACATTGAATTCAAGTTTTCTGGCCTGTCATCTAAGTTATAAAACAATAGTGTTCCTTCTACTCACCAAAAAGCTATACAAAACATTTTGAACTCAACGAATCCCAAGCTTGTGTCCCAGAAACCAAAATATGTTATTGTATCCGGAAGTAGTTGGCTAAATCACTTAGACCAAGCACATCTGCTAACTGATATTTGGGTCTACATTCAAGAAATCACCTAATTGGATAAACCATTTTTTTGGAAGAAACATACTCCTATTTCATGATACTTTCGACAAAAAATCAAATACCCCAATTGTATTAGCCCCAAAGTTTATTAAGCTTCTTAATAATTCTGCACGCCGTTTACCATGTCTTTATCTTGGATGCTCTACAAACTTTAACTCTTTTTAATCAACAAGGAAAAATGCATTTTACAGACAGTAGAAAAATCTATGAAGAAGATATTGCTCGATTCAAGAAACAAATTTTTGTGCATGGTACTCTCCTAGCTATCCTAATTGATCAACTCATGGCTCCGCAGCGTTAACAACAAGACTTGAAGATATGATTGCTACTCACATATAGCCAGACATGATGTTTCAAAAACATTTCCTAATGGTGCAATTTGAAAGGCACAACATGAACTTTGAAAAATCTATATTTAAATGACAAAGATAGGTAGACCAGCATACCTTTGATCCAGTTGAAAGAAAACTACTTTTGACCAGCTCAATCGGATTTGAAGGTAGCTGAAATTAAAAATCCAGCTTAGGACATGATTAATCACAAAACTCCAAAAGCAACATGTTAGAAGTACACCAGTATTGCAGAGCAGTGTAGGAAAATGCAGCAGATAAGCTTGCCACGGACTATACTTACCAGTACGGGAGTACCATTTCTGGAAATGTAGCGCTTGTTCTGTGAAAGTGGCTGCAGAGCAAAAGCACAGAGAAGCAGTTTTTAGGCACTCGAATCTTGCCACAAATAAAACCTGAGCTTGAAGTCTTAATTCATTAAAATTTTCAAAGTTCTAAAGCTTATCCAATAGGACAAGAATGAACCAAAGCCTTTTTTGTAAAGGTGATGACACATGATAAAAACAGAATGCTTACAAATTGTTGCTTTTCTCGGAGTCCAAGAGAATCAAGCAAAAATGTAACACCGTCGTCACTTTCAGTCTGCAGAAGGTCAAAAGATAATTGTTTTTACTAGCATCAGAACAATATATCTATGGTGGAAACAATGAAACACAAAGTTTGCTAATGTGCATAGAATCCAAATAGAAAGTGAGGAATTAACAGACCATAGTATTCGCCCCTTCATCCCATATCAGGCCATCTTGGCTCACACTTCGTAACTTGCCTCCAGCTCTCCCTTCTGCTTCGAATACTGTGACATTCAAGCCATGGATTTTCAACTTGTGTGCTGCAGCAAGCCCACTTGGATATGAAATAAGTTAGTGGCATCTAGAAAGGAGAACTCAAAAAGTAAACGATCAAACTAAAAAAGAAAACTAGAAATTATAACACATTTTATAGCAACACCATTTTTTAAGCTCGACGAGTAGAACTAATAATAAAATCATTTGTTTTAAAGAAAAACTAATGACCTTAGTTCCGTCACAAATGGAAGGCCTCAATTTACTCTACCATGGTTCTAGAAAACAAATGTTTGCTTTAAATGGCAGACAGTTTTCTTGAATTCTTCAGAATTACCTACTCCACCTGGGATTGGTGGTTTAAACTAAGTTATATCCATTGACCATATACAAAGTTTTGCCACTAACCCATGGTTATAATTGATAGTTGGCTCTTAATTATAATCAATGTTAAGTTACTCAGTCAGTGTTTAAACATTTAACCCGTTATAGTTTACTAGCAAAAGGCTGGTACGAGTATTACAATACGATCAATTAACAACGTTGCAACTACAATCAATTATGAAGCATATCATTATAAGTAACTTTGAATGAACATAAACTTGCATTTTCTTTATCATGGTGAGGTCCGAGGCAGCTTGTATGTACCTCGACTATTCCACCTGGTAGGTAGGTGAGGCGATACCTGCCACCAGCACAGGTAAGTCTACCCACCCAAGCTTAGGTAGGTGGGAATTATTGAATACTTAGCTATTATCCAAGAGCAATTAAATAGCAAGAATAGTAACTATAGAGAAATTGAAATACCTAACACCAGCACCAATGACTGCAACTCTCTTCGCAGAACCTACAAGAAAAAATGATTAACTTCAATTTAGCTTGATAGAAATGTAAGATAATTAGAGGGAATTATTAAGTACTTTGTTTATCATGTCCGGTAGAGGGAGACATATCGTGAGCTTGATATCTACAAATTTGGAGCTCAAGTGATTTACAAGTAATTAGGTTCATTTCATTTAAGTGTGTTTATTAACCAACACCTCTATTCATTTCTGCCAAATTTGCCTCTACTAATTGATTGTTAACAGCGACAGCTACAATGGGCCGGTGGAAAGCCCTCTTATCCACTCAAATTAGAGCTCTAATCGATGAATAGCCAACCTTTGAAAAGTTTTTGAAAAATAACCACAATGATAGAAGTTGCCCTTCGAAGCTCCACCACGGACACAGTATTGCACTACAACAACATACCAAGTGTAATTCTATAAGTGGGGTTTGAGTAGAGTGAGATGACACTCCCTATAAAAAAAAGAATATATTTAAGACAACAAAATTGCACAAAACAAAGTGATTCCCAAGCCGATAGCATAACGATAACAATTTATAGATCTCAAATTCGAAGTTCAATTAGTACACTGAGTGCGAGGACATCTATTACTATAGTTTAACACTCCTTGACAATCCTATCTGGCAGTTAGACGAATTACTCAAAGTTTAATTGTCGTACGCATAAATTAGCCTGCTCGATAAGTATTTTAATGAAAATCACAATTTGGACTGTAGTGCATATGTTATAGTTACCATTTAGAAAGTAAAACTTTAAGCATCATTAAGATATGTAATAAGATGGACTGAATAAGTTTCCTCAACACTTTATCAAAAAATTTCAGGTTCAACTTTCGAGAATTGAGAATTTTTTAATAAAGTGCAAAGTGTCTCTTTAAAAAAAAAAAAGAATTGCTCCGAATGTTAAACAACTAAGGTGATTTGGGAAAGTGCACGAAAGGCCACTTTTGCCACTGGTCTTTGGGCACAAGCCATTAATATCAAAATATTTAGTTTGTGGCCACTTTCGCTTAAAGAAATAGAACTTCAGTCCAGGGCCATATGGATTGAAGTTCAGTCCAGTCCTTAAAAATAGAACTTCAGTCCAGGGCCATGTTGACTGAAGTTCAATCCTTAAAGATGGAACTTCAGTCCAAGGCCATATGGACTGAAGTTCGGTCAATGATCAGAACTTAAGTCAATGTTTATTTAGTAAAGGCGCAAAAATAGCCTCTAGGTAAGACCAAAGAAAATAGTGACCTTAAACCAAATACCGGTATTAAAAATGACTGTTGGGCGAAATTTTTACAAATCTAATGTAGTATTAAATCACCCAATATTTAATTTTTACTGACGAGAACATGGGCATTATATAAAGCCCCCATACAATACATAATAGGCGAATGCATTACAGCCTTGATCACTCTCATGGATTCTGTGGTGGCTCAAATCCAAGGTCTCTCCGGCAGTGCATCAGACATTAATCAGCTTCACGACATTCTTAAACAATCCCAACAACTTCTTCACTCCGCTAATTCCAGTCGTTTGATTTCTTCGCTTGCTGAACTGGACCCTTCCCTACATTCACTCGGTTACCTCTATATCTTGTATGTTCCTTTTATTTGCTTATTCATCCTATTTAGGGTTTATGATGTTCATATGAGGCAAGAGAATTTTAAAAAATAAATATTTGTAGCATCTTTATGATAAAGCTAGTATCTTTTTTAATGATGGTGGTGTCGCGATCAGCTTGCGCACACCCTACAACTGTTGTACCGGATACCTCCCACCAAGAGTAAGTCTACCCACTGTGGGGGACTTACACACGGTTTTAAACTTTATGGATGACGGGCCTGCCCCTCTATCATTCTCCACTTACATACCATGATAAAGTTAGTATCTTTTATAATGACGGTGGTGTCGTGGTCAGTTTAGGCGCACCTTGATTGTTGCACCGGATACTTGCTACCTCCCACTAGGAGTAAGTCTACCCACCATGGGGACTGACACATGGTTTTAAACTCGATGGATAATGGGTCCGACCCTCTATTATTCTCCATCTAAATACCAGGTTTATTTTTTTTGTGTGTGTGGGGTACAGTTCAAACCTGTGATGTACACCTAACACAAGTTGAGCTCTTACCATCTGACCAAAGCACTGGGGGCAATAAAGTTAGTGTTTTTTGTATATAAATATAGTATAATACGCAACCCTGCTACCTCAAGGTGGATTTGTGGGGAAAAAAGAAGGAAATTTTAATACAAGGCGTTAGTGGTCTTGCGATGATCTACAGGCTGGTGAAGTGCTGTGATTTCTATTACAAGCGTTCCTTTATTTTTGCAATTGTTGAGAGAAATTATGCTTGTCAATTGGAGTTGTGGTAGATGTAGATTGTCTTGCGTGCTAAATTTGTTACAACTTATTAGACAATGTACATATTGAGCTCTTATCTGCTACAATGTGCGTTCTTCTGGTGGCAAGAAGTTAATATTATTGACCGTTAGGAGAATAAGTGGGATTATTATAATGACTAAGGTGGATACTTATTTGGTTGAAAGTTATGTAGTCCATCATATTGTTAATTGTGAACGCAAAAAAGAAATAGGGAAAAAAATCATGTATTGGTCGTATTTTCTAGCTAAGTTGCAGCCAGTCTGTTCTTGTTTGAATCTCTATTCATGTAATTGCTTATGTGAACTTCTTGAGTGTACTAAACTCGCTTATTGTGCTGACTAACAGGAAGGCAATCTTGTCAAACCCAGTTTCAAAGGAAGAAGCTGATGGACTACTCGTTTCCATTGCAAGGTTTATCAATTCATGTGTTTTGGAGCAAATACGTTTGGCACCTGAAAAATGTATTAGTCTCGCCCCAGAAAAGTTTTTTTTTCCTGAATATTCAGGTTTCTGGTTTAAGTTATATTTAAACAAATTGTCGATTTGTGGTTGCAGTCATATCTGTTTGTAAAAGGTTTAAGGATCAAGTTATATTTCTGGAAGCACCAATTCGTGGTGTGGCTCCAATGCTGACTGCTGTTCGCAAACTACAAGCCTCCTCTGAACAGTTGACAACTTTGCATCCTGATTTCCTTCTTCTTTGTGTATTATCAAAGTGCTATAAGACTGGCTTTTCTATACTGGAGGATGACATATTCGAGGTTGATCAGCCAAGGGACTTCTTTCTTTATTGTTACTACGGGTCAGTTTCCTCAGCATTGAAGCTAGTTCTTCTGTGGTGGTCTCTCAGCCACATTATGTTATTGTTCCTTTTTTTAAAGATACCTGTAGGCCATTTCTTAAATGGGAAGAACATTGATATAGGAAATTGCTGTAGAAAGACGTAAAGTTGCTCTTGTCAAATTCTCAATTTGTTTTAGAAGTGAAAGTAGAAGAAACTTTGTTTAGAGGAATCTGTGGGAACTAAGAAGATAATGTGCACTTCTGATTAGTATCTCCTCAAAGAACAATGTGTGTACTTCTAATTACTTATCTCCAGAAGTAACCCCTCTCTGAACCATGTGGTGTGCTGCGATGCACCAAACATATAAATCACAAACAGTAATTTAGATCGTCTAGTTAAACTCTTTCCAATGAATAATCTTGTGTCATTTTCGTCGACCACATTTTATATTTATGTCTCATAAGCTTTGGTACTTAACAGGGGGATGATTTGCATTGGACAAAAGCAATTTGGCAAAGCATTGGAACTTCTACACAATGTATGTTGAAGTTTCTTATTTCAGTTGCTTATGACTCTTCCTTCTAACCTACCGTGTATCTGTTTTTGTCGGATTGATATTCCTAATTCCTAATTTGCTTTAGGAAACTTAGCTGTAAGTTTGTTCTGATTTAGCTGTTATTGGTTTAAGGTTGTGACAGCACCGATGTCTACTTTAAATGCTATAGCAGTTGAAGCTTACAAGAAGTACATTCTAGTTTCACTCATTCATCTTGGCCAGGTTTGTTTTATCGCCATTTCAACTTATTTTTATTGGTGAAATTTGTTTATTCCTGTACACATGGCTGATATCAAATAGTGACATACCTTTTGGATATGTCATCATAGCATTGGCGGTCTAGAATATATATCGATGTACCAATGAATTCCAGTTTTCCGGTTAATGAGGTGCTCATCCTGCTAGATTTGTTGCAGGGGAATTATTGTGTGCTTCAAGTTGCTCAATCTGACAAGTTTCTGTTTGTATTTGATCTAATTATCTTTTCCTTATTAAAATGATTTTTTATTCTAATTTTTCACTTTAGATATTGTGCATCTGTGACTCACCCTGCCCCACCCACCAACATACCAAGTGTGATCCCACAAGTGGGGTGTACGCAGACCTTACCCTTCCCCCACCCACCACCCCACCAAAATAAATAAAAATCATAAGCTGTTTCTGAACCTATCATCCTTCCTGGTTTTAGTTATCCTGATTAATTTGTCCTCAACTTCTAATGGCAGTTCTCAACCAGTTTCCCCAAGTACACTTCTTCTGCGGCCCAAAGGAATTTGAAGACATTGGTTCAGGTAAAGTTTTACTGTGCAAAGAGTAATTTCAGGTTGCTCAACTTGGTTGAGTCAAATATAAGAGTGATTGTTAATTTTATATGATTTGAGCCCATGCAAGATCAGCTGCACCCAAAGAATTGGAGCTAGAATTATTGATGCTAGAATGTTGAATGGATACAGATACAGAGTAGTAAGTTACTTATGATTACGGGTACCTGATGCTTGCCAAACTATATAATGTACACATTGGTTTAAATCAGTACTAGTAACATGAAACTACAGATATGATTGTCTGCCAAACTTTTCTTGTTATCTGCCTTCATGGGGTAAGATTTATCAGGCACGAATACTAATTTATTTTATGACCCCCTCTTTGAGCAGCCTTACTTGGAGTTGGCCAACAGTTATGGCACCGGAAAAATCTCTGAGCTCAAAACTTTTGTTCAAACAAACGAGGAGAAGTTTGAAAGTGTGAGTTTTCTGTGGTCAAGCGGAACCATTCTTGTTCTTAAAGATTCTGATAAAAGCATGAGCACAAAGTTGATTTCTGTTATTCGGTTCACAGACTTTTCATGTGACTCTATAACCACTGAAGGGTTTAAATTCTAATCACCGTTTCTTCTTTTTCAGGACAACAATCTTGGATTAGTGAAGCAAGTAGTGTCTTCTATGTATAATCGCAATATTCAACGGTTAACTCAAACATATCTGACTCTCTCCCTTCAAGATATTGCTAACCTTGTCCAACTAAGTAGCTCTAAAGAGGCAGAAATGCACGTGCTTCAAATGGTAAGTGGGGGTTTTCTTTCCTCTAGGTTGTGCTTCATGATTTGAAGCTTGCAACATGATGCTTCACATTGGTTATAGATTGAAGATGGTGAGATATATGCAACTATAAATCAGAAGGATGGTATGGTTAGTTTCCTGGAGGATCCTGAGCAGTACAAAACATGTGCAATGATCGAACACATTGATTCATCAATTAAGAGGTCAGACTTTCATTATTGTTGTGATTAAACTTTTGTTAGTTAAGGAGCTGTTTTTTTTTTTATTAAAAAAAAAAAAAAAAAAAAAAAAAAACTGGCAAATGAGTAGAACTTTTATTCACCAAGTTTTAACTTTACAGCTCAAAGAAAAAAAGAAAACCAACATAAAAACTGGAAGACTAGACTCAGTGCCTCAATCATTCCAATCCAAATACTCTCCATCTTCTTTAACACCGATACATCCTATTACGAATACCGACTATGGAGAGAAATTTAAAATGCTAAGTGTCCTATCCAACCTGCTCTTCATAGCACCTCGACATGGATGTCTTGAATGATCTTCCTTATGACTGTTTACACTGTTTTGCTTTTGCTGAAAAATCCTTGCATACCTCTCTTTCCAAATATGGTAGATCGCACCTGCAAGAGCTTATTAGATGCACTTATCCCAGTAATCCTTATTTGGGATAACTTATCCAACAAAACAGAGAGAATTTTTCTGTCTCTGAACTTAAAGTTAAACCCTGATTATGAAAATATTCATTTTATTGCCATAACAAGCATGTCTATGTTTTCTCTTTTAGTTAGGTAATTCTTACGCTTTCCAATCCGGTGGCTTTAACAACTGGTAGGATTTAAACTTCCTCTTTAAATGGTAGATGGATGAATTTCGAATAAGGTTGGAATTGTATTCGACCAATAGATATTTCCTTGCCCTACCCACACTATAATAATTACTTCAATTTCGCTTTCCTTAGTCCTCTAGTAACTTGTTTTACTCATCCCATAGGTTTCACACCGATCGTACCCACATAGGGAATTGGAGAAATAGTGCGAAACAGAAGGGTGTTGTTGAAATTGTAGTACGCCTCCCCTTACTGGCATCAGTATTAGGGTGAGGGTAAAGAATTTTCAATAGATTGTCTAACCAAGAAACTGAAACATTTTGCCGATGACACTTGGAAAAAAAAATCCGATTACTGTTCTTGTCATTGCCATATAAGTTCTTGTGGAAGCTGCATTAACATCCATCCCATAAGTATATTTTCTTTTTAATCCAAACGAAGAAAAGGAATTGCTTGTTGATTCTTACTTGTTCTTAAAATTGCCATGTAAGTGCATGTAGGAGAAAAGATACAAGTATGCTATAAAGTAGTACACATAGAAGCTGTTCAATAAAGTCTTCATTTTCTTTATGTTGCAGAATGATGGTGTTGTCGAAAAAGCTGACTTCAACTAATGAGCTTATGTCTTGTGATCCTTTATACCTATCGAAGGTAAGAAGTGTGTAAATATCCTGTACCAGACTGCCACTAATTGCTTAATTCTTAGCTCTCCCATCTCCTGGCCCAAAGGAAAAACAAAAGATGATATCTGTTGTGCTCTAAGTGCTAATTTCTTGTATATTTGCTTGCACAGGTTGGTAGGGAGAGACAGAGACATGATTTTGATGATTTTGATAGTGGTCCTCAGAAATTCATCATATGAGACCAGCACAGTTGAGCTTTGTGATAAATATGTCGGATTGTGCTAGATCTGTTTGATTCAAAGCAAATTCTGTTCCATTAAATCCTTAAATAGTTGTGGTTAGTTCCTGGTTCAATCCCCAAGTATCAATGTTGCGCTCCACTCCTTGTCTTGTCTTTTTGCTATTCAGTTGTGTTGCTCAGGCTTCATTGAATGATCTAGTGGCAGTCGATCAAATCGTCTAGTTGCAGTGGCAGAATTAGAAGTGTTCAACTTTTACAGTGGACTTAGGTGCTCTATGTTCTTAAAAAGGTATAGTTACATCAAAAGCAACCAGCCTAATAAACTTTCCTTGCTCGATCTAAGTGAGCTCCGTGGTTGTTGCAATAAAACCTTTGCTTGCATGAAAGTAGAACCATCCAATAACCAAATTTCTTTTAAAATTATTCAATGGTTTACCAACTGATCTGTCCAGAATTGTATGTGAAAATTCATCATTGAATGGAGAATCTTGCACTGCAGCATTACAGGCAAAACACTTATTAAGAACCTGGGTTACAACTTGGATCCTGGTATATGGATCCTTTTCAGTTCTTTTCTCAATATCTTCCCAGATGGACTTTTGGGTATGGAGCTAACAAATGCCACACGCCTTATTTTCTTATACGGAGCAACCTGCAATTAGGTATAATTATGTTGCCCAGAATATATAACAAGTTGTTGAAGAATAGAGGGCAAAATAAATTGAAGCAAATAGTTAAAGAAAGCACCTGTTTTGAAATAAAATCAATCACTTGTTCTTTATCCAGAGTGTTTTTGGGACGTCTGACAACAAATGCCATGGGAACTTGACCAGCTTCTTCATCGGGATATCTGCCAAATTAAAAAATTCACACTTTTTTATTCTACTAGTTTAACATTCAAGTTATCATCATTTCAAATGGTAGGCCACTTCTATGTCTTAGCTCTAGTTTGTCTCGATCAGATAATTTTGCAAGCAAAGACTAGATGAGGTACAAGAAAACAAAATTGCAAAATCTTACGGTATCACAGCTGCATCTACAATTTCTAGGTGAGACTGAAGAAGTTGTTCTAGTTCAGCAGGAGCAACCTGAACAACAATCATGAATAAGCGTGCATTTCCAATATAAGATGCCTGATAATAAGGACAAGGGAAACTAGCAATGTAACCTGGTATCCTTTATATTTGATTAGCTCCTTCAGCCTATCTACAACAAAAAGGAAACCACGATGATCAATATAACAAAGATCACCAGTCCTCAACCATCCACCCGAAACCAGAGTTTCAGAAGTCGTCTTGGGATCACCCATGTAACCTACAAAAATACCACAAACACTATGAGCTATGTCTCAATCTCAAAATAGTTAGAGTCGCGCTTCCTGCAAAACAGGCTCCTGTCTTGTAACTGAAGTTACCTTGCATAATGGTTGGACCTTTGATCCAGAGCTCTCCTTGCTCACCAGGAGGCAGAGCAATCCCAATGTCCGGATCTACAATTTTTGCTTCAGTATTTGCTATTAGCCTTCCCACTGGATCCGGACGAAGCATTTCTTCAGTAGTCGCAGCTCGAAATGCTGCCCCGCTGGTTTCAGTTAGTCCATAACCCTCAAATTCAAGACTCAAGTTCAGTTGCCCGTTACGAACACAATTCCTTGGCTTAGCCAAGTTGGTTTACATGAAAAATTATATAAAACTAAAAGTACCCCTCAGCTCTCTACTATTTAAGGTAACTGTATGAATCCTCTCTATCATTTTGCCCTATTCATGTCACTTCATATCTATAAATACTATATATAAATGATCATCTTTTAGAGCAAACTAGATTTTTTCTCTAAGAACTACACTACCTACACATACTCTTAGATGCAATGACAGATTAAATATATAATTAACTGGTTCAACTTAGCTCATCATTTTCTACGTGAAGTATATATGTAAAGTTCACATTAAACTTAAAGCGTGGTTGGACCAACCAAATTTAAATTATGCTTACTTGATATAACATGGTATTCGGAAACTTGTTTGCAAATACTTCAATTACTTCTTTTCCAAGAGGTGCACCACCACAACCAACCATTTCCAACGAACTCAAATCATAGCCATGGGTAACACTTCCCTTAGCCATTGCCACCACAACAGGCGGAGCCACCACTAACTGTGTCACTCTAAACTCCTCCACAGCTTTCAACATTTTTGTCAAATCAAATCTCTCCATCACCACAACTGTCTCACTCAATGCCACTGATTTCAATGCGTAGTGCAAACCAAACACATGAAACAATGGCACTGTATAAAACATCACTGCTGGCGACTTCCTCTCCATTCTCTGAGCATAATAATTCGCTATAATCGCTATAAAATTCCGGTGAGTCAGCTTCACTCCTTTTACCTCCCCTGTAGTCCCTGATGAATACATAATCGCCGCCAAATCCGATTGACTCACCTATAAAAGAGAAATAATAAGATTAAATGATATAAGTGGAGCTTAAGTCGTGCTAGGCACTGTCCAATAAAACAACAAAAAATTAAATAACAAATCAGCACAGCACCTCTACTGGCTCGAGTTCGAATCGCGTGTTCGTCATCATTGATTCGAACTCGAGCGAGTCAATAAGAACAGCCCCGTGCTCCAATTTCGGAAGCTTCTGGAAGTTCCTGGAAGTAGCAAAAGCGATTACAGGTTTCGTCAACTGAATTTGGCGGGAAAGTTCTGATTCAGTACTGATAGGATTAGCTGGGGAAATAACAACGCCGAGGGAGAGAAGAGCGAAGTAGAGGATTGGAACGTGAGTTGAATTCGGAGAGAGTATGAATGCGACGTCGTTTTTGGAAAGTCTGAATGTGTGTTGAAGTGAAGCTGATAGGGAAATTACGCGGGAATGGAAGTCAGAGAAGGAAATGACGTGGCCGGTGGACGAGTCGATGAGGGCGGCTGAAGGGTAAGGCCATTGTTGTGAAGTAGTTTGTTGAAGGGAGAGTGCGTAAGAAGCAGCTGAAAGTGGAGAATCTGGAGGGGGAAGTGGGAGAGGTGGTCGGAGACTGTGAAAAGTTTTAGTTATAGAACAGAATCCACTGTTTGGATCAATGGATGAATTAGGAGTATCATCCATGTCAAAGCTACTGGAGTTTGGTCGCGAGATTTCAAACTAGTAGTACTAGATTCTTGTTTGGTCTTGGGAAAATAAATTAGTGGTGGTCGTTACAGTTCGTGGTCGCCTGCTTTTCCATATTTGGATTTTAAAGTCAGTCGACGAACCATATTTGAAATTACTATTTACTACACCTGTAAGATTTTTTTAGCATGTATATGATGAAAATGTTAAAGATGTACTTATACTGTTGTCCATGTCACTTAATATAAAATCCTTTCCGTAGCAATCAATGCTTGCTATAAAATGATAAGTAAGCTAAGTAATTCTTACGATTACCTTAGCTTTGGTTGAGGCTATTAGAATTATGTATAGAAAAAATAGTAAAAGCACTTTAGGTGTACCAGCTTTTTTCACTATTCCAATCCACTTTAAGATAAACCAGAATTGACGTTCAGTAGCCTCCGATTGCATCACTCTCATATTTCTGGCATACATTGGATTCTTAGCCCCGTCACTAGAGAAGCGGATCACTAAGACTACTAGTGATCCGCCAAGTCTCGCCAGGACATTGCTATGTGTTTCAGGCACCAAATTGTTGCAATATGCAAAAGTACACCTTTAAAGTTGGTATCATGCATGGAAGCTACAACCTTTTAAAGCTTCGTACTGACGGTGAAAGTCTTGGTGATGAGAGTACGACCCTTAAAACTGGTGAAAAGTACAACCTTTAAAGCTGGTGAAAAGTACAATCTTTTGTGGAGTATCATCGGTGAAAGATAAAGGGTACCATGGGTGGAAGTCCCAAGTGATCGCCATACTTTGTTTTATGTATCATGTGTGAAAGAATACTTACTATAAGGTTCATCAAGTTATAACGACTCACCAAGAAGTTTTTCCTAACTTTTGACGGGTCGACATAATTTGTTGTAAGACAACAAATAATGATGATCTTCCAGGTCCAGCATCAAATTGATTTTTGGCGACAGGAATTAAAAATCAGAGAATTTTCTCATGTGGGCAAAACTTATGAGAATGGGACCAGATTTCTGTATATTTCCCAAAGATGAAACATCGACAAAGGAATACAAGCAGGTCCCCATTTGGGCCAAATTCGTTAACATGGTAAAAATGGGCGAAGTGCATCAAAGGCCACTTTTGGCAGTGATCTTTGATTTGAGGCCACTTTTTTTATTGATTTTATATGAGAAGCCACTTTTTGGAACTTCAGTTCTTTTGGGTTGAACTTTACACAAGTTAAGCCCACAAGGATTGAAGTTCAACTTCAGCCCACAAGAGTTGAAGTTTACGCATCTATACCTAAAAGTTCAGCCCTTACAGATTGAAGTTGAAACTTCATAATTTAGGCATGAAGTTCAACCCACAAGGTTTGAACTTCAGCCCACAAAGATTAAAGTTCCAAAAAGTGGCCTCTCATGTAAGACCCATAAAAAAAGTGACTTCAAACTAAATACCAGTGATAAAAGTAGCCTGTGGGTGAAAATTTTACGGTAAAAATTTAACCTTGTAGCCACTTTTAAGTCGCTGAAAGACAAATAATCATTACATACACAATTTTAGAATAATAAGTATAACTTAAAAAATACAAAAAACTAGTATAAAAGTAGCTCGTGAATACCAGCAATTTTTTTCCAAACTTTAAACTAAACCCTCGAAATTTTCTGTGATTTAATTTAAAGTTCTAGAAAAATTTTCTGGAACTTTGAACTAAACCCCAGGAAATTTTTTTTAGGTAAATTCAAGTTTTCTTATAGGTTTTAGTAATATTCTGAAAAGTTCACATACTTTGAAAATATTGTTGTTTTTTCTAAAACTTTGTACGTAACTGCTGAATGTTTTTCTTGAGCGACTTAAAAACTAGTTATTCATCAAAATTATCTGTTGACATGTTCTTTGGAGATTATAGAAAAAACACATAAACTGCCCCTCAAACTTGTCCGAAAAAATTATTTACACACCTTAACTTTACGGGGGCAATTTTTGCATGCTCTATTATAGTTTTAGTCTGTTGTGGGTGCACCTTTATAAGGGCGGCTACTTCAGATCAAAATTGCTTATCTTTAGACCATTTAGTTGACTTCAATCCTATGTAAGCTAACTTTATCCTTTAACTCTGGTGCAGTTGAAATCTAATGGTTTTTTTTTTTACTCAACTTCAAATAGTATGAAGTTGAGCACAGTTTCATATTTTCAATCTAATTTGAGTGAAATTCACACTATGATTTGAAGTTAAATACATAACATCAACCCCAGCTACACTTGCGAATAGTTTTTAAAAGTGCCTAAAGCCAAAATATGTGGGCGCAAATAGATTGCCAAATATTTAGACCTTTTGTAGAAATATGACACCATAAGCAATGGTTTGTCTTTTTGCTCGTGCTTAACAGTGTTTTGCAAAAATACTTCCGTTAAGTTTAATGAAAATATTCTGGATGAAAATACCCTTTCTTTGGCACCGGAATTGTACACTTCTGTGCTCTCTAGAAAGTCTATCATTATACTGGCTCGACTATTTTGTGCTTTCTAGAGTTTGTGAATTTTCTACCAGTTAGGTTTTAGGATTAATTAATTCCTAGGAGTACTTCATATCCTATTCACTGTTGGCTGTAAAGTGATCAACCATAACAATTAATATTACTACCTGCTTTCTGAATTTCTCAAATTCTCCAACTTCCAGTAGCTAGGGGTGTAATTGAATAAGAATAAAACAAGATCCAGTTCTTTCTTCCTGCTCCAATCAGAAACCCGTTTTTGCTTGGGCCCCAAACTTCATCTAACCATCCACGAGGCGCTGAGAGTTGTTCTCTTCAACCACTAGACTCACATGCAACATTCATATCCTACAAAATTTTCCTTCACCTCTTTTCTGCCGTTTATCTCGTCTTTTACATGCTAGAGTACTAGTCCGGATAAAACTTACCCACTGCGGATGTATGCACCAGTTCAATATATGCATGATATTACTATAGTTAACTAACACATCTTTTCACCTTATTAAATCACTTATCTATAATTATGATTAATTGATGTGGTTTGGTACATACATTCAGTGTGAGCAAGTTTTTACCAAAGTAGTCCTTCCTTTCCAGTAATCTTCAAGCTTTTGTGAGAGAATAATCCTAACTCTCTATTTGAACTATTTTTGTTCTTAATTACGTACAGAACATATGTAGTAATATGAAATAGCTAGCTTGGTACTTAGTTTAATTCCATGCAGTATGCTGTCTAGTAGATTTAGTGACATTCATTTTCTGACCTAAACATTAGGATGGATGTTCACTACAAAGCATACAAGGCCCAGGGCATATATCCTTTTCATTTAGTGAGCTAGTTTAAGTGAAAGCTCACGATAGTCATTATCGTTTAGATTTATTTTTAGTTAATAAGCTGTCAACAAATACTTATGGGAAACGTCTAATTTGATAAATCGAAATAAAAAATATACTAATATTTGTCATATTGTAAGTACTCATATACTAGAAAATGAGTTGGGTGAAGGGGGGAAGGGGGTTGGAGGTTGGGTTGATAACGTACATTAGATCTTTAAAATTATTTGGTAAACTCCATAATATATGACTTTATTGCGATTCTGAGAGACAAACACCAAGAATAAAATTTGTTTGATCAAGCTAAGGTGAAAGTGATTAGAAAGCTGGACACAGTAACCATTGGAACAATAGGCACGCGTCCATTTATTAAAACCTCATATGAGAAGTACTCCCACATTACATTACATTGTTTATATCAATAAAACATTGGTGTCCCATTTTCTCTGCAGTGCTTTAATATGTGTCCAGCTTCTCATTGGCTTTTACGTACACACAACATCCTTCTTTCGATACGCTGCTTTACTGTTGGGACCCATCTAATCTTTGTCACTGTGTTGCCCTATTCTGCCGATGAAGGAGAAAGTACGTTAGAGTTAAAGAAAAAAGAATATCAAAGAATGGTAATGATGGATCTGTTAAATGTTACTTAATAACCTGCCTGATAACAAATCTTTTCAGAAGGAAATCAGTTTCACATGTATAGATCACAACAGTATGATAAGCAAGAAAGCAACGTATCCAGTGTAATTGTATAAAGTTTTAAACATCTATACACAACCGTGATATCCTAATGAGCAAGGGTATTTTAAATTTTTTCAGAGCTACATGTTCTTTATTTAGTGCAATATATTAGCACAATTGTACCCTTTTAAAGCAAAAACTAAACAAGTTGAACCAATATAAGTAATAAAAGAAAAAAAAAGGATATCAAATGATCATTTAAGTGGGAACTGCTCCATAGTGTAATTGTACAAGCACTTAACCAAGTGAACCATTAGAGCTTTTAAAACATGAACAAAATATACTCCTATATAATACACCTAATTTGGTAGAAGAACCATGAGTTCACGTGAATAATTTTTTTATGTCTATAAATCCACACGGGAACACCTGTTTACAAAAATACATATAACTGTGTGTTACTGTCAACACATCCCGAGTTCGATTATGTGGCTTTAATTTATTCATTTTCATTAGCCAAATACATGAAAATATATTTGTCTTGTTGGTGGAAATATTATTAAAGTATGACTACTCTATAATTTGATACTAGATGATGTAGCTGAGTTAATTGTCGAGACGTACAAGATAGTCTGTCTCGAAACGAAAAAAATCGATAAAATATAGTATAAGAAATTCTTAATTATATTAAATTTAAAGCCCCTTCTAAAGATTTAGTTTTAGGTTATAGATTCGTCGAGCTACTCTGAGAGGAACCAGTCTTTGTGCGGTTCATACCCAAATCCTATCAGCTTCCATTCTTTCAATTTTTATCTGTTTACTTTTAGCCGTCATTGGAGAGAAATCCAATCAACTACTATATCTCTTGTTCGATACTCAAGATTAACACGTCAAATGTATATATTCTAATGATAAGACTAGTGATAACAAGTGAAGAACTCTAAAAAATAGTGATATTTCTATCAATTAGATTTCAAACGACAAAAGGCGCACCAATAATACGGATAAAACAAACCTTTATAATCTATTGGTCAAATATATAAACATAGTACTCCTTATTTAACAATCCTAGAATCTTTCATACAATATCTCTTTTATTTTGCTCTGCATTATCAAATACCATGTGAATCTTTAAACAAGCTTTTGTGGCTCGATGGTAAAAACAAAGATACACGTATTTGGTATTTAGACCAAACAAATGAATATATATATGTTTGTAAAATAGTATTTGGTATTTAGATCAAACAAATGAATATATATATGTTTGTAAAATAGTACTCCCTCAGTTCCAAAATGGTTGTCATAGTTCGAATTTCGAGAGTCAAACGAGTTTATTTTGACCGTGAATTTAAATATATAATCTTAAAGTTTTTTGCAACGATGTTTATATATTTAGAAATTACATAAAAAATACTATAAGTCACAATAATTAATAATTCAAAATATTTAAAAGAGATATAAAAATATTACGGTCAAAGTTAAACTCGTTTGACTCTCGAAATCCGAACTATGACAATCATTTTGGAACGGAGGGTAGTAATGTTTTAGTACTTAACTATGGTTATTGTATAATATATGTCCTATGGCTTCAATAAATCACTTAACTATTATATATGATAACTTAACAAAATTTTGTATAAAACACAAATATACTTAAAACTTCTTACCGTGATTCAAATATACTCCAATGATAAACCAAGAGCTTGCGAAAGAGTAACAATTGAAACCGATTAGACCACGCGTCCCAGTTACTGGAAACCTCCTATCAAAAGTATTCCCAGTTCTTACACTCAATGTTGCTATCGAGGCACATACGTGTTCCACTTTTTGTCTTAGTGTTTTTATATGTGTCTACCCTTTGATTGGCCATCACGTACACACCAATCAAAACACCCATCCTTCGATACTCCATGGACCACTCCTGATTTTCTAGTCCATATGTTGGTCACTATTTTGAGTTTGCCCTAAACACGTGTTGCTTCTTTATTCATTCAGCAACTCTACTGTAACAAGTATGATAGTAATCTTGGCCTCTGGTCAAATATTATATCTAAGCAAACAGTTCAAAGAAAGAGCATTTCAGCTGTGATAATGCTAAGGTTCCGACCGATCGCGCCGAAACCGGCTGCAGACGGTTCAACTCCTGGATCTAAACCGGAGGGCAACAAAAGTACTACTGAACCGGTTAGTAAACGAAGAGCAAAGAGAAAGTACGTTAGAGTCAAGAAAAATAGCAAGTGTAAGAGTACTGGTATAGACAAAGAAGAAAGAAAAGATGGATCTTTTGTTACCCTTCAGTTACTTCCAGAAAGTAGTAGTAGTAGTAGTAGAAGTAGCGTTAAGAACCAGCCAGATATGAACTTTCACAAACATGGTGACAAGGATATGTTTGCCGTGGATCAGTTAGATCAAAAGGTGGAGATGCAGACTATGCTCAAAGAATCTGAGCATCAAATCCAAAACCATAAGGTGAATGTTGACTTTATAAACTTCTTCGAAAATCCTTATATAACTAACGAAGGACAACTGTATCCTATACTAACACTGACCAGAAGGACTTTGGAGTCTTTTGTGATGGTTGAAGGTATGTCAAAAACGTTTGTAGATAGAGAAGCATTAGGGAGTACAGACATGGAGAAGATAAAGAATTTGGAGATGGACACGTGTCCAGGATTGATATCTAATGGTTTAGATATGGTTCAGTGGGTGAATCCGGCGTACCGGAGAATGGTGGATCCTCTAGAAGACGGAGGAGCAACGGCGGAGATGGTGGTGAGGCTGGTTGTTAAGGAGAAAATGAGTCATGAGGAGTTGAGTGCAGCTTTTGTATGCACTGTGAAGGTAGTGTATACATTAAGGAACGTGAGGCAGTCACGAATAATGCCGTGTGATGTGTGGAAAATGGATTTTGGAGGGTTTGCATGGAGGCTTGATGCTAAAGCTGCGCTTAGCTTGGGTCGTTAATGGAACAAAGACTCTTCCACAAGCAAGAAATTAACTGATAACTAGATGCCAATAGCAGGTAATCTTATGAGTAGTAGTATTAAATACATATCTGCTGAAAATCAAATGGAACCCTCATGCAAAATGAGGAGTTTCTTGACGCATAAAAATCTTGTGAAATATAATATAATGCACTTCGTTTTGAACATTCTATCTAGCTGTATACAAATGTAGGAATTAAGAGAAAAATGATTGCAAATCAAGAATGGTATTTGCACTTAAACTATGCGTAGAAGGTAAACTCTTAGAAAAAAATTACTCCTATATATCCATTCTTGTAGTTGGATAAAAGAGTACACTATACCCTCTGTCCACTTTTATTTGTTGAGTGTACTAGAAATAGATTTCTTCTTTTACTTGTCATTTTATCGAGAATAAATACATAGTTTTCTTCTAATTATTATAGCCTTATTATTTATAAGTAACTAATATTTCCCAACTTTCGAAGTAGTACAAGTTAATTAGCATTAATAGGGGTAATTCTTAAGCGGGGTGTAACACCCAAACTAAACTTGACAAATAAAAATTAAACAGAGGAAGTAAAACATACGGTGTATATTTATTTCATAGAGAGTAATCAGGTGGAAGATAAAAGATATAAATATTAGTCATAAAGCTCTCCTTATCAATGTTTAATAAGGGGGTTGGAAAAGTAATTACGTGACAAGTAAAACGAGATGAATGAAGTACAATGCTAAATTTAAAAACAATTTATTTAACTTTAAACTTCTTACTTATCATTTAATAATACGATTATAGTCACAGAAATATTAATGATTTACGTATTTTGTACTACAAATTTTAGAAATAATATATTTTTTTTTATTAAATTCAAATACAAGTCAAACATTACATCGTTTGTGGAACAAGAAATATTTATGTTTTAATACGGAGTACTTAATATTCACACATTAATATACCTATAGCTACAAATCTATACGTCGTTCCCTTCACAAATGGTAGTATATATCTCCTACAATATCCGTTCTTGTAGTTGGGTAGAAGAGTACACTTTGCCTTTTGTCCACTTTTACTTGTTTCACTTTTACTTATTCAGTGTACTAGAAATATATAGATTTATTTTTATGCTTGTCCATTTTATCAAAAAAAAAAAAAGAATAATTCATTTTCTTCTAATTATAGCCTTATTATTAATAAGTACCTAATATTTCCCAACTTCTCGAAGTACAAATTGATTAGCATTAATAAAGGGTACTGTGTACCAACCAAACTAAACTCTGACAAATAAAATTGAACAGATGAAATAATTAAGATTGGAGTTATTCAACAAGGATATTAAAATATTATACTCGTCCCTTGATAGGTGTTCATTTTCATCTTTTTATTTGTTTCAAAATAAGTGTCACTTTAGTTAAATCAATAAAAAATTTATTACTACCTTTTTTTCTAATTTTATACCCTTGCCAATTAAAGAGGTACATATGATTAATGTACTTAAAGTCTGATTATCAAATTTAATAAATAAGGGTAATTAGGTGATGTATATGTATTAATACTCCAATTAATTTTTTAATGGGCCTGAAATGAAAAATGGACACTAATAATGGGACGGATGGAGTACTTACTCCCTCGGTGTCATTTTATTTGACTTCATTATTATTAGATAATGTGACTCATAACATTTATCTTTTTTTGAAATATCATGATAGAATATCATTAATTATTTATTAAGTTTTCACTTAGTCCTTAGTATCGAGTGATCTTAAAAGTACAACAGACAGTGTATATTTATTGTATAAAGATTAATAAGGTGGAAGATAAAAGATATAAATAAGAGTAAATTAGTCATATAACGGTCTCCTTATTAGTATTTTTCTAAGGGAGTGTGGGAAAAACAAATACTTGTCAATGAGATGAAGAGAGTATAAATGATATTGAAGTCATTGGACTGGATGAGGTTGCTGTTAATGTGCGTTCAATTGTTTAAGGATAAGTTATCAAAGCTCATATATGTACTATAAATGTTTTAGACATAAGATATAATGTAACACTAATAACTGTCCTGTGTCACTGATCAATATCATAAATGTTTGTTCAACATTAAAGTCTCTCTAATTAAATAAATCTCTTAACACATTTCAAATGAACCACCAAACGGTGCTAAATAAGCAATACGACATTTAACATCCCAAATTTGTTAAATAAAAGAAAAGATCAAGTGAGTTCTCTGGCAAGAAAATGTCTAGGTCAAAAAGCACACACTTAAATACTTCCACAAATTTGTATGACGAATGCTTTTCCTCAGCCTGGAAAAGGAGTAACTATGATAAAATTGGTAGCTGTTGGCTAATAGCTTTTATGATTATTGATCTTAGGCCACCAATTGGTGCTATAACCATCAATAAGACTCCAAGAATAATGCAAATCTGTCATCATATGGACAATTTCGATTAATTAGTTCATTTTAAAAATATAAATAGAAATATCAAATGTGGTATTGAACATCTGAGTTATTAAGTTGCACCATACCCAATTAATAGTCCAAGAGAGACTGAATTTAGCTGGTCTGTAGATGTTTAGCCACATGATGCAAGGGAGCTGAACAAATCAGTGAAAAGCAAAGTTCTTTAATACCAAACACACCGAAGAGGAAACAAAAACGAAAGAAATTTAAAGAGATTGAAATTAAATCTCTTACAAAGTACGTTGTTGGGGCAAAAGCAAATCCTCCAAAGAATCCAAGCAATTCACTGAAGAAAGGGAAGATAATGCCAAGAAACATTGTGAAAGCTGCAATAAGAGCAAAATGTATTACAATTTTAGCTCAAACGAAAACAAAATTGGAATTAGCGCAGTAGTTAACGTTATAGGAGTAGTGTTAACGTTCTCTATATTACATAAATTCATTGTACTACTACAGTAATAAAATTATAACTTATATATAAGCAGTGGCGGAGCCACATGCAAGTAAGGGTGGTCACGCGACCACCTTCGTCGAAAAATTATATTGCGGAGATAGGTTAAATATAGTTATTTACGGCTAAATAATAGGTTTTGAACACTCTTGACACAATGATAGTGCTAACCTACTGGTGTAGGGTGTTCAAAATTAGCTAAACAACCTAGGATAAAGTCTCAGGTTGTACATTTTGGGGAAAAAAAATTCTTCTTTGAAGCTTGACCACCATTTGAGAAATTTCTGGCTACGCCACTGTATATAAGGCCTACATAAAACATTTGATAAAAATGAAATAAAAGGCAGCTTACTTACCCACGTAAATGTTTCTGGAAACAAACCTCAAAATCCAAGTAGGCCTGAACCTAAGTTTTCTAACAAGTACCGTCTCTATCATGTCAAACACTGGCACTGCATATATCTACAAAATCACACACCAAAGGCATGTCAAAAGAAGAAAATAATTAGAAAAAGATGAGAAATGAAGAGCAATATTGGTTTGCACCTGATAGCTCCCAATAACATGAACAACAACAAACATGTTAGCCATAGCAATAAGCCAAGTTGGTTTCTCCAAAGAGATAAGAATATCATCTCCCACTTTATTTCCAAACATCCAATACCCAATAATTGCAACAGGAAAATAACAAATTGCAACAACTATGTAAGCAACAATAACTCCTTTCCACATAGGTACTCTTGAAGGCACCTCAGGTGTTGAAGGCATTGTAGCTTGAATTTCCAACACCACATTGTGACCAGCATAAGCAAAAGCAACTGATCCCAATGCACTAAAGAAGTTGAATATTGTTCCTGCTGTGGTATTAGCCTTGTATCCATATTCCACATCTGGTTGTATACCTTTTTTTACTGTAGCCCCCCAAGCAATTGTAGAGTAACTTAATCATATATAACATATCACAAATCAGAAGGATTTCTCCTAAAAAAAAAAATGATTTCAGTCAAACCAAACACTTCCGAGAAAGTAATACTAATATGCATACCTCAAGGACATGAGAGCTGCTGCCAAAGATACACCAGCTAAGGAATTGAAGTCTGGAAGATGGGAGAGAACAAAATGGACAGAGGCGAAGATCATGATGAAGTGAGTTTCTTTTATATCTTTGCAATCTTTTTTACATAGTAATTGGTGGAATTTCATGAGTGATTTTCCTCCCGTCACCATATAAACTACGTCAACTCCAACATCAACAACCAATTGTTGTGGCACAACGATCCAAAGGCCAAGTTTTTCACCAAAAACATGTTGCCCCAATTCATGATATCTATCGAAACGTTTCCCTGGAATCGCTTCGTGCATCTCAACCATTTGCCATAAAGTATAAAAAGTGATAATCCAAGAAAGCATAAGTACTGCTACGCCAGGCCCCCTGAAATAATGATCTCTTCTTTTAAATGAAAAATTATATGGCTATTGGAGTAGTAAAGGCTGAAGTGATTGATAAAAAGCACCAGGCGGAGTAGTAATTAAGCAGGATCATAAATCTGCCATGCAAAATTTCTATTCCGTAATTTTTCTTTTAAGTCATTACTATCTCTGCTGAAGAAACATACCAAAGAACATGGGTAAATACTTACTACGGTCCAAGTTAAAAGAAATCATGTCGCTGAAGATTTGGCGCACTTATTAGGAAACTTATTTAGTTAAGAGAATTAATCACATGGGTTATTTGACTAAACTTTCATTGTATTGATCTTCTCAAAGTACAACTTAATACCTCGTTAATTGTTCCTTAAAGAATACTACCTACTACTTATTTTTGACGAAACTAGTTTAGCTTAATTTATATAAATTTATTTCTTCGTCGTTGGTTAATTAGTATTCCTAGTTGTTTATTAATAGTAGCATTATTTATGAATAGTATGACTCTAAAATTAATGTGTTAAGAAGTGCATACCAGCCAAGCTGTGCCATGGCATAAGGGAGACTGAGGACACCAGCTCCAACCATAGCCGTAATATTGTGGAATGCTGAATACCACCATTTCCCGTTCCTGTTTGCAGAAATGGGAAGCCATTCGTCTATTGCAATCTCTTGAGCTATTATTTCATTATCCTGTCATGTCATATAAAATTAAGTTGGATAAATACAGTGATATACATATATATAAGCTGTTGTATTACTATATCTTTTACCAATCTTCGTCATATAACTTAACAGAACATTTTTATAATTGATCTCCCATAGAGTACCGAAAAAGATTGCTAAAAGACAAAAAGAAGTTTGTCACATCACTCAAGTTGGACTCTATAACAGAAATACAAAGAGAAACAAATATTGGTCGAGAAGTTCAAAATTTTCTCAGGAAGATATATATAAAGTAAATAGAAGTGTGCTCAACAAAGATCGAAAATCTTTTGAGAGATAATTAAATAATCTTTTTGTTCTTAAAAAAAATTACACAATTTATTTATATAGTTCATTAAAAAAAAAAAATGCCACAATGTTTACTTTGGCAATGATTTAACTTCAGATTTCTGACTTTACTTTTAATGAGATGATTTATAGTCACACTAATATCTATTATTATCATAGATCATAATTCTCAAAATTCTTTATTTATTTTTTTTTAAATTTGATAAATTTTTTTTAGAACAGATGAAGTAAATAATATATTCCTTCTAACAATTGATATAAATTTTATACTGATGCTCACACACTTTAATACTAAATATGCAATAGGCAAGTGGATATCAACAAAACTCATATACTCCCTGCATACATTATTTTCTATATTTTCCTTATTAGTTCGTTAAAAAAATTACATATTTTTAAATTTTTAAACAACTTAACTCCAAATTTCCTATTTCTTTCATTTACAACCACATGTGTGTGTGTATATATATATGTGTGTGTGTGTGTGTGTGTGTGTGTGTGTGTATATATATATATATATGATTTTTTTAAACTATAAGTTTCAAAAATCTTTATTTTTTGTTACTGTGTCAAGCCAAACTATTGTGTTTAGCAGTTGAGTTTTGAAGGATGACAAACAAAGAACCTGATAGTGGACCTGGTTCTTACTTAAAGGCACAACTGATAAAAAAGATGAGCTATATTCTTAGTCCTAACCGTAAACGGAGAGGAACAGACGGCAATCCTGGTTGAACTAGGAGAAGCTGAGCATGTGAAAAGTGACAATTCTATTCACTTAATGAGTTGGAGTTGTGTCCTAGCCGCCTTGAGTTACGTAAAGAAGAGTTAGAGTTATAAAATAAATGTCTTTATAGAGTATCTTCTCTTACCTTATATGGAGAAGAATTCTAGTTGGAGACGGCTAGGGTTTCAACCCTATATATACTTAAGTGAGACGTGCTAAAAAATGATTCATTCACTAATACCAGAGAGCAAACCAAAGGCAAGGATACTTATTGATCGTGCGTAAGTGGACAAGGCAGGGTGCATTCGAAGAACCAAGTGCTAACGGAGGTCCTTATAGTGTTCTTAGATTGTTTTGATCTTTGTTGTTTGAATTCAAATGATTACCTATTTGCCTACACTAGAAGTTTTGTCATAGGTGTTCTTTGTAAGGTGTTACATTGTAAAAGCTAGAGTTCAGTTTTGAGTAGTACTGTAGGTACTAAAGTTTAGTCCCTTAGTTATTGCGATTTGTAACCTAAAACTTCCTTGTTGTACTGGTGAAATTTTTTTATCAAAATCCCTGAGATTGGATCGTGGTTTTTCCCCCCTTAAGCAAAAGGTTTTCCACGTAAAAAATTGTGTGCAAATTTATTTTCACATAACTTTGTTAGCACAATGGTAGAGAGAGATTTAACAAGAACGAGGTTCTTGATATTAGGGGCAATATTTACGAAAATCGGAGGATACTATCACCCCTCCCCTCTAGTGTCTATTAACGGTGTACCAAGGGCAAACATATAGCAAACAAAGCGGACACAGAAAGTAGTAGAATAGACGGATAGACAGATAGGAGTCTTAGTTAGTTAAGACTTAAGATTCAATACTAAGCACGAAGGATTTATAATTAGAGCAAAATCTTGTTATCTTGATATGCATGTCTATGGAGAGAGAGAGAAAGAACTTACACTATTGTCGCTGTGGTTATTGTGATATTCAGTTGAAGCTTGACATCCCATGACTAGCTAATTTGTATACTTGTCTGGAGAGTGGAGACTTGAGAAATGGCTATAGCAATTAAAAAGTGAAAAGAGAAGGAGAGACCAACAAACAGAAACGAACTCCTAATCAAAGGAATATCAAAGCAGTTGAGTAAATAAACAAACTACAGGCTCTTAGCTATGGAAATGATTGGTTGATCTCAGTTGTTAGCAGGCTGGTTATGCCGGTATTTAAAAATAAAGAAAACAATTAGTTGTTTGATGATCTTGATTAAACAGTTACAAATAATACACTTCCTATCACGAGAGCTTAATTGGCTTTTTATATGTTTAAATTTTTTTATAATTAATTATGTGATTGAAGGCGACGTTTCCGTGTTGGACAATAATATTTTAGAAACAACATAGTTGACCAACCTCGTATTTGTATAACAGGAATCTTTCAACTCCTGTTACAACTCAAAATGTAGTTGTTTGACTTACAGGTTGCTAATTCCACGACCCACGCACGATCTTTATACTAGATATATTATATATACTACTTATATACATACTCCATAATTAGACAACAAATGAAGAAGAATTTCCTGCCTTATTTACTGATTGTAACCGAATTTTGCACAATCATCTTACCGAAAATCTGACATGGCATTTTTATTTTTAATTATATATACATGTGTCATACTTTATTTTTCATGTAGGATTTTATAATAAGTTGATTAACCCAACTCTTAATCCATAACCCATTTCTCTTCCACATATTTTCGGATCTTTATCCTTTTTCAAAATGAATGGTCTAGATTTAATGAAGTAAAACTAAATATTTGACCATGGTTAGAAAAATATATCTTCCTATTTTAAATTCAACGCATCTATCCTATCTTATAATTTAGCAGCAAATTTCATCCATCCTCCTAAATTATTTTTCGGTCTCCAAAATTTTCGTTTATTTATTGTTTTAATAAAACTTTGTTTTTGCTAATCCAATCTCAAACATATAACAGAAAATCAAAAACAGTGTTAAACTATTTGCAAGTGATAACATCGTAATGAATATAATTAACAAGACAAGATTTAATAATGTCAATTTACTCAAATAACAATATATGAAGAAATTCTTTTCACACAATCACATCAGTTAAAACTAGTTGCGAAGATAGTGCCTAATATTCTGCTCATAGTTATTCACATTTTATCTTGGAAAGAAACTTTCCAACCAATTCATAATACTTATAAAAATCACATAGATCTTCTGCACTTCTATATCTAAAATAAGATGAGTTTGTTTAACAATTAATGTAATTTTTATTTAAAATAATTCTTAATTTTTTGAGTGCACATTGTCGAAACAATAATAAAAAATTACAAATTGAATTTGAAATAGAAAGATATTTTGTCCAAACCATAGTTAAATACCTTTATTTACCCTATTAAATCTAGAACATTGGTTTTAAGGAGGGCCAAGTGTCATTCATCCAAATAAGAAATTGAGAAAATGGAGACACTAGATAAAATATATATTTAACTAATCTACCTATTATCTATTATATAAAATATATATTTAACTAATAGATTTGAAAAAAATAATGATTCTAACCATAACTAATTAAAGAGTTAAGTATTTGAAAGAGTAGTAAAGTTAATATTTCGACTGTACCCGTAGAAATTTAGCAATGACACAATATTCTATTATTGTAATAATTTAAAAGAACACTTTCCAAATCCTTAGAAAATAATTCAACTTATTATAAAATCCTATATGGAAAATAAAGTATGCCACATGTATATATAATTAAAAATGAAAATGCCATGTCAGATTTTCGGTAATCTGATTACAATGACTTTTGGTGAGAATTACCTTAAGTTGATTGACTTTATTAGTACAATTCAAAGTAAAGTGACTTTGGTCACACATTTCTCAAAGTTGAGTGACCTTTTAAGTATTTTATTCTGTAAGTGCGTGGTCCTCTTGATGGGAGTAATGAACATTAACATCTACTGGCTGTCCAAGTATTGATTGTATGGAGTGCTATGATTTGATGGAACTCCATCTCACATAATTGCATCAAGTTGATTGTCAAATGGTTGTTGTTCTGCAATTCTTTGAGATATAGTAGTTCATGCTAAATTCATAATAAATGAGTAACAGTATTAAATCGAAAAACTAGCATGTCAAAATCTTAATAGTATTCGAACCAATCATTCATCAACTTAAAAAAAAAAAAAAAAAAAATCTGAGTTCAAACGGTGCTTAAGCAGGCCGAACCGATCACGATAGGAGCTAGTACACAATGGAGAAAGGTAGAGAAACTTATTGTATCAGCTGCAGGAAATTCCTTAAATTACATCCAACTAGTAAGAAGCTACAATTACAGTGTCATTTAGTCACAACTACAAACTTAAAAGCGTATTTACATTTACTCCTGGAATAAGCAGAGTAATACACACTGAAATGTTATTCGCTGCGGAGTTAACAGGAAATGTGAAATGTGAAATTTCTCATGAGAAGAGCTCCTAAGCTGCGGATAGAACAGACCGCTCATAAATTTCATATGGTTGCATCCCACTTGAAGGGGCCTTGACAGGTTGTCCTGAAGTACCAAAACACAAATATTGGTTCACCAAACTTTTACGTCCTGTGCTTTGTTTTTCTATTGAATCTGATGATGCACCCTCTACCTGATTGGAACAAGAAGGTCCAGCAAGCTCAGTCTCAATAAAAATTGCCTTTTGTTTGTCCAAAGAACTGCGTGAAGATAGTGATGTAATTGAGAATGAACTAGCACGAGATGACCTTCGAGGGATGCTAAGATGCGGTATAGCCTGCATGACACCATTTACTATCCCTGAAGCAAATTTCTTCTTTGCAGTTGGACTTGGAAGGTTACTACTAGCAGAGAGCGCCCTTTTGTGGTTTGGAAGTGATGAGGGTTTGGAGTATCTTTCTCGAAGAGAGACTGGTGCCACATCCGAATTACTTGCAGAACATGGATCTACCAAAATCTTGAGCCTCTTAGTATCTCTTTTTTTCATTTTTGGCCAATGGAAGAAGCGTTTCAGCTTTTCTGCTGCATGATTTTCTGAACCAGGTTTCTTGCTGTTTCTAGAACAGTAGCTCTCAGGACTCACGTAAGGTTGACTCAGCTCACTTGAATTGCTAAGCTCAGCAATTCCACTGCTGTCTGATGCATGCTCAATGCCCGTGTACAAGAATATTTCGGTGTCGGAGATTCTAAAAGAAGTTCCAGGACTGCTGTTTATATTTTGCATCTTTAAATGGGATGCAACAACTCTCCTTGCAGAATAATCGTGATGACCAAAAATTCCGCCTGCAGAGATCAACTGTCTAGTAAGGAGCTCTGATGAAGCGGAACGTGGTCGTTGCCTCAGGATATCAAGTGGTGTCATTCCATCCTTATCGCGAGTATTGACATTAATAAAGCGAACGGTCATAAGGAACTCCACCAGCTCAGAATGAATATTTCCAATGACAGCCAAATGAAGTGCAGTCCTACCATCATTATTTTCAGCATTAATGATATCTTCAATGTTGAAAAACTTTCCACCAACTAGTTGCTTCATGAGATCGATTTGATGGTCCAATCTGCGGAAACAAGGATTATGGAAACCAGTAATGGCAACATGAAGAAATGTTTCTCCAGCATTGTTTCTTGAACAGACTAATGATGGTGAGGCAACAATGAGAGCTTCAACAACAGATAATTGGCCCCTAGAAGCAGCAACGTGTAATGCAGTATTGCCTTGATTGTCCACGGAGTTGATAATATCAGCACTCTTTAAGAGATAATTAACAACCTGCACCCATATATAGAGCAAATGAAGGCTAAAGATAGCTTAACCATTAAGAACGTCATACGTCAGATTTATAGCTTAACCATAAGAACATCATACTTCAGTTTTGAAGTCACATCCCTAACAATATCTAAGCTTGTTCTGAGGTATTGTTCAAACATAACAAGGATAGCATTTACTATTAGCTGATAATATGATATCTTAAAATCCAATAAAAATTCTCTGCTTTAATGATGGATATAAACCATCTGCACAGTCTTTCCTAAGTTCTTTGACTGTGCAGGAAGCAACAGCCAGTAAAAAAGTTTATCTGGTCAAGTACAGATGCAAATCTAGTCACAGTGTTGGCTCAATATGCATGATCCTCGACTGAAATGGACAACGTTTCGGTAATCTGAGACTCAAAAATCCTATCAGGTGAAATTTCTGCGATAAAACTAAACACTAAGAAGTTAAGCAAAGCAAGATCATTCCTAGTTTAACCCTTCATACTACACCTTCTGTTGCCTTTTACTTGTCAAGTATGCTAAAATATATTTTCCCTTTACTTGTCCATTTTATCAAATCAAGGGAACTATTTTTTTCCAATTTTACCTTTGTCATTAAGTAAAAATTTCCCAAACTTACTGGAGTACTAGTATCAAATTTAAATTCCAAAGCATAATTAATAGGGTTAAGTTAGTAAATAAACACTTAATTGATGCTTTCTCCAGGGGAGTGCAGAATGTTAAATTGGAAAAGTAAAAGGAAGGAGTAAGACTAATACGATTTTGGTCTGTCCGTCTGTGTGTCTCTTTTATTACTTCTTTGTATACCCCAGTTCTTAGGATATGATTCGATCCAAAGCAAGTTTCTTCTTTCTTTCAGAGTGAGGAAGCACGCAAAATTCCTCTTGCGCATTTAGTAAGAGGTTCCATTTTTTTGGCTGGGTGGAAGCTGGTGGTCAGGGCTTGCATAACCGTATACACAGAATGGGGATCTCAATTGCATGAAAATCTTTAAATCGGGAAAGCCATGCTGGAGTAATCTGAATGCATATGTCAAAACCTCATAGCTGAAACTTCTGGAGTCTATTAACTCTTTCTCTTTGAGGTATGGAGTGGTAGGTTAAGATAGAAAAATTGCTGAGAATTGTTGCAGTTAGACCACAAAATTCACATTTACAATCAGTTTCTACAATGTAAATATTCACTTAAGTAGTTGATCTTGTCATACAAATAGTAAGTATATAAGCAATTTGTCACTTTTTCTAAAACAAAGAAAATCCCTGAGAGCTAGTGGTGCATGATTCAAAACTCTGTGGATAATGAGCAATTTGTTATAAGCATTATGTTAGTTCCAGGGAATCTGTAGTGATTTCGACAAGCAAGAACCAAAACTGAGCAACTGAGATCTGCAAAAGCTCAAACAGATAAGAAAAGGAGTCGTACCTCAACCTGGCCTTTGCCAGCAGCTGTATGTAAGAGACTTGCACCCTGAATGTCTCTGTAAGACAATATATCACAGCAGTCCGCCAGAAGCTCCCGCAGTATCTTCAGATTACCTCCTCTAGCAGCTGCATGGATAGCTCTATTCATCATCTCCCACTTATAAGCAGATGGGATCTCCCCAATCTGTTCCTCCACCTCTCTCCCACCGCGTGCCATCAACCTTGGAGACATAGCAAAATCAAACAAAACCTTAAACACCTCACAACTTTTACTTCTAGCAGCAGCATATAATATGTCAGTGACACCATACTCCCCTTCCCCAAAGACTAAAAGAGGATCTTTTTCAAGCAACTCTTCAACAAATGCCAGGTCTCCAGCAGAGGCAGCAGTGTATAAAAGCCATCCACCATAACCAGCTTTAAGTAGAGAATTTTTCCCTCTCTTGGTCCCACATTCATTAAGTAGTTTCTTTGCAACTTGTAACCGGCATCTAGCAACATCATCAAATTGTTCTTCATCATCCCAAACAGACTCAAGCCGTCGAATCCTACGCAGCGAAGTGAGCTTGATAAGGTGATTGCCATCTAGACGAAGAAGCTCGCGTACCAAATCATAGTGACCATTTGCAGCTGCCCAATCAATTGGGGAAGCATACCACCATTGGTCCCCAGTGCTCTCCCACCGAAGAGGTAAATATGTTGGAGGCATTGCAATGGCAAGATAATCAACACCAAAACAACTTCAGCAACAATGAACAAATCTTTCTAGGCAAATCAGTCCACCAAACTACTCTTTCGGGATCAAACTCAAGACGACGACAACCAGATCAAAAAGGGCTTATTATCAAGACAAAAAGAACTTTCAGCAACAAAGAACAAATCTTTTAGGGGTTTATCTCAAGAAGATAACAAGTAAAGTAAAAAGGGCTTATCCTGTGCACGAGGGAATATCAAGATCAAACTTCAGGTACAAAGAACAAATCTTTTTAGGCTTAACAGTGCATAAATAGCTCCCTTGAGAAAACCAATGCTGCAACAAGAAAATACAAGTTTGCTAATACATGGAGATAGGGATGACAAAAAAGGTAACAGAGAGGATAATCAAAAGAGAAAAGGTGAATATGCAGATAAGGGAAATGTCAATGAAAAAGTTAGGAACAGAGATTAATACAATAACTTTAAAGCTTAGATTATACCAACTACAAGTCTTAGAAAATCAGCAAACAATTGAAGAAGAACAGAAGACCCCACATGGCAAATGATCATTTCTTTTAGTAATTTAGTAAGATAGCAAAGCAAGAAAATTACAACAATATACCAGTAATATCTCACAAGTGGAGTCTAGAACAGTCAAACGTGCGTGAAAGGCTGTTTCTGGTAGACCTTACCTAAAGAAAAACACAATTCGGCTAAAGAAAGCACTTTTGAAAACATATCTAAAAAAATAAGATGAAAAGAAAAGCAAGAAAACTATAGACAACAAAATGAGAAGAATTAAACAATACTAACCTTATAACAAGATTTGTGATTGTACTTTACCACAAAAGAAACTAGGAAGAATCATATATAACAAGAATTGATGAAAAAAGGAGAAAGTCAGATAAAATTTGGTAGTAAGCACAGCACGTTAAGAGAGTCATGAAAAGGAGGAAAGATTCTTATTGAACAGAGAGAAAAGTGAAAGTGACTAATTATAGTGGAATAGGGCGGGGGCGCCAAAACTAAAACCGCCCCACTATTTGTTTAATGTTTAATGGTCCTGTTAGTTGTTGTCGGATAAGATGTTGATAGTTATATTTAGGGGTACAAATCGAACCGATATATCGAATCAAATCATAAATTAAATTGGACCAAATAAAAAAATCGATTTGTGGTTTGATTTGGTTTGGTTTAGTTTAGCAAAAATAAAAACTGATATATTTGGTTTGATTTTGTTTTACCAATAAAAAACTAAATCGAACCCAAATCAAACCGATATTTTATAAATATATTATTTTTAAATATTTATAAATAAAGAATATTTATTATGAACTTTTTTATACATGATTTTAAGAAAATTTACAGGTATTACACTCATGTGAGTATTAAATATTAAATAAACGCATACCCTTTTTATTATTCAAGAACAGATATGTAGTAGTAACATGGTATTGTATTATTCAAGTGGAGTATAATTTTTCTTTCCAGGGAAAAAACAAGATCCTACATTAAATTTTCCTTGGAAAAGAAAGAAAGGATGGAAATGTAATTCGTATTTATGTGCATATGTCAACGGCTTGCGTATCAACAAATTGTTAAGGCCTTGACAATGGAAATGACCAAATAAGCAAAAATGGCTTTTATACCAGAAAATTTGAGGCGAACACTTGTGTTTGGGTTCTTCTATTAATTTTTTAAAAAATAATGTATTTAGAATACGGCACTATTGATTCGAATTCGCCATAATATGATTCATTAAGAAAAAAAAGCTCCATATAAAGATTTTTATTCATTTTCAGAGCTCAAATTCCGTTCTCACTAAACATAAAGCTAGGTATCACATTCATCACACCTTATTCGATGGTTTTGAAATTCTTCTCTAAAGTATCTATCTACCCACTTATTCTTTTTCCTTTCATTACGTAATTTCACATTTGTTGAAGGTGGAAACTACATCCTGCATCCCATCTTGCTAGAGATTCAATTGATTGATAGCCTTTTCTTAGTACTAAAGTAATATATTTAATTCAGACTACTTAACAAGACATGTACCACATCCAATCTCTCCCAGAACACATCACACTCAGAAAAGAGGATATGCCCATATGAAAAAAGCAACTTTAGCTTTTACGATCAGAAATGAGTAAAAAAGTGAAGAGATACTGATATAGACATGCTAGTATATTGCTCTTGCTTTACAGAAATTATAATGTATAATGCATGTGATAGATTGTCAAACTTTAGCTCATTGGTTACACTACTTTCCAAATGTTCCATACTTTCCATCCCTTCTCCTTTTTACAAGTCCTTTTTCGTTTCCCCTTTTATATGTTCAGTTTAAACTTAAACAAGCCACAACATCACATGTGCACAAAAGAAGGGCAAGCTATAGTGTAGAGTTGATGGAGTGTATCGTGCAATGCTCATCACCTTACGACTCCTGCAATCAAAATGAAATGTGAAGTTTTTTGCAGGTTGTTATATTTTGCTCTTTTGTTTTTCTTAATGAACTGAAGTGACAATTAAAAGGGAAACATGTGAGACGCCAAACTGCAAGAAAGAAGAAAGAGTAATAATGGCAATTCAATTCCTTTATGAGGCACTCAAGAGGGATGATTGTGCATGATCTTATCCCACCAACCAACTTCATTAGGCCTCGGAAATGGGGTGCAAAAGAAGGTGGCACAACCTCTATGTTTCAGTCTTGTTATTCTTTTAATTCATGGCATAATTCTGCCATCAAAACTTACACAAATAAGAAGAATTAACATAGTACTTTGCTTAGAGAAACTTCAACCTTAATCTCCACGATTGCCTCCATTTTGTTGACCATTTAAGCATGTCTTCTGCTTATAATTATGTTCCTATTATTTTTTAGGAGATAAGTAAATCAAAATAGATTAAAAAAACAAAAAGAAAATTCAGAAAGCCTCCATTTGTATTTATGCAGAGGCCTTTTAGTTCCGATGACTATAACCACTAATGGATCCAATAGGCCTGAGTTTTGTTTCTTTATGTTTTTAAAAAACACTGTGCTTCTTGATTTTTCTTATAAATTTACATCAACAAAAAGAACTCAATAAAAGAAAGGAGGAAAGACTAACAAAATATTACTCTTTAATGTAGTGCTACTTGGGCATATGCATAGAGCTGAGCTGGCTCGGAGCTCGCTCGGCTCGGTTGCTTTTTAGCTCGGCTCGGCTCGGCTCAATCTCATTTAAAATTTAGCTCAGCTCGGCTCGGCTCGGTTAAAGCTCGATCAAGCTCGGCTCGGTCAAAACTCGGCTCGACACGATTAACTTGATTAATTGTGTAATTTTATTTTTAAAATATAACTTCCATTCATTTGTCTTAATTACAAAAAAAATATTAGAAGTCTACGTGTTATTTAATATTTTAATGCAATAGTTAACAATTTATAAACTAGTACTTTTATCCTTATCTATGTATTATGATCAAAAGGAAAATTCAAATATTATTTTTTATATTATTAAGTATGGGGACACAAGAAAAAAATTCGGCTCGGGCTCGGGCTCGGCTCAAGCTCGGTCAAACTCTAACAAGCTCGGTTGAGCTCGGCTCGGGCTCGACTCGGTTCGGCTCGAGCTCGGTTAGGCTCGGCTCGGGCTCGGCTCGCTCGCTCGATGCCCAGGCCTAGCTATCATAAATACTCTACCTAAATTGGAAAAGTTCTTAGACTAGGTTAAAAAGGGTATACAATGTTGTATTTTGTTTGTTTATTTTTGCTTTCTATTGTAGTAGCAAGTATGTTTTTATTTCCTAAATACAACAAGTTTTATTTGTGTCACCTAGTTCATATTACTATTCTCTTTTCTAGAAAGAAGAAATTATATATATAGGATGCAAAAAAATAAAATAGGACATAGGTTAAGGGTGCAAAGTGCTAAAGACCCTGAGAGTGAGGCCGGAAAAAGAGAAAATAAATAGTGAAAATCAATCGCATTCGCATTTATTTTGTAACTTCCATCAATATAAAGGATTTGACTATGACTAAGTGATCAATGTACATATAAAGGATCATGGTTGGTGTAAAATAAATATTTAGGATTCAGTCGTTTAGGGCAGATAAATATTTACTGTATTTATCAGTAAACTGTTGATTTTTGTGTAATTACAAGTACCTCTTAGGATAAATTTGGTATAAGCGCTAGGATTAGAACCTTCTTTCATTTGGCAGTAGTAGCCATGGTGAAATCGCTTGAGATTTTGCCATCTGCAACTGAGGAATGCAGCGGGATAATTCCTTTTTCATGTAAGGAAATTGTGATATATTTCAAAAGATAGCACCAAATGTCCTTCATGTAATGAAATCATGTACAAGTGGCTAATTGCGTGGAAGATAATTTACGAGTGTCTTTTGCATGAGACTATATTGATAAGTGTCAAAACTTCCTTGCCAAGTGGCTAATTTGATTAGACACTTAACCAACATGAAAAAGGTGTTACCATGAAAATACCGTTATAAATAGAGGCTAATTTCTGCCATCAAAAAAATCCCTACAGCCCATCCAATATTTTTTCTTTTAGCCAATATTAAGTGCACGAAAGGCTACTTTTGCCACTGGTCTTTGGACACAGGCCACTAATACCAAAACATGTAGTTTGTGGCCACTTTTGCTTAAAGAGATAGAACTTCAGTCCAGAGGCCGGATTGAAGTTCAGTCCTTAAAGATTAAACTTCAATCCACGGTCATATGGACTGAAGTTCAGTCCAGTCCTTAAGATAAAACTTCAGTCCATGGCCATGGACTGAAGTTTAGTCCATAGCCATACCATGGACTGAAGTTCAGTCCATGGCTATATGGACTGAAAGTTCAGTCCTTAAGAGATGGAACTTCAGTCCAGGGGCCGTATGGACTGAACTTCAGTCAACTATCAGAACTTAAGTCAACATTTATTTAGTAAAGGCCCAAAAGTGACCTCTAGTGTAAGACCAAAGAAATAGTGGCCTTAAACTAAATACCAGTGTTAAAAGTGGCTGCTGGGCGAAATTTTTACAATATATTCAGCCACTATTTCATCATTAGCCACTATTTTACAGTTAGTCACTATTTTATTATTTAGCCACAAATACTAGTCTAATCCTTTTTCTTTTGTCACCTCCTCCTTAGACTTGTTGGGTACATTATATAATTTTGTTGATTTTTGTAATAATTTGTGGTCCTCAGTCAACTGTATTGACAATAAAATTGGAATGATACAAATTAAAGAGGATTAGCATGGTTGCTGTATAAGGATGACAAAATCGAGAGAATGGTCTTGTATTCCTCATCATCGAGAAAAATTCATCATTATAAGGTGACTTTATTAATGTGATCAATATATATGTTTAATGGGGACAAAGAAATTAATTATGGACAAATAAATCACATACGGGGCTGACTCGATGTTTTTCACATTTGCTACTACTAATAGAAATATGAGAGCAAGAAACGACAAGTGTAGTCCGTCAGAATTTCTTAGCTCTCGAGAGATGGGTTTCTTCAGTTTTAAGTTGCAAATGGTGTTTTATTCTTCTAGATATGCTCTAATGCCTTGAAGAAGAATGCTAGCGGCCACTTGAATCAGGCAGTACATATTAAAGCTCAACTCTTTGAAAGAATGGTTGCATGCATAACTTTGAAGAGATCGCTGCAACGAAAGCTACATGCAATTCAGTGCTAGTTTCTTACATGATTCCCGATGTCTTCTTTACTGTTATTCTACCATTGAATAGCTGACCAGTAAAGGATGGAAATGCTGAGAAAGGATGTGGATTCAACATCTCCTGGTTTGCATAATTACATCCTCTGATATGACACTTTTGCTTCCCCAGGTTTCACAGTGTGTGGATGCCAACTCTATCTTCATATAGACGAAAGGACTGTACATATTAATGCAGAAGAGGTAATGTCCAACAACCTAATTCTTTCGACGAGTTTCTTCAAAGTGCCTTCCTTTTTTCCCTTTGTTATTTCTGTAAATCATTAATGAGAACCGCACACTGGACGCCTAGTTGGATGTTGTTATCATTAATCAAGTCGAATTCTTGTAATATAAAACATGGAATTTACATTCTTCAACTGTTCTCAGTTGATGCAGTATTCTGTTTCATGAGCTGGGAAAAGTAGTACTCCTTAAATCAAGAAAATGAAACAAACCAAGATAAGACTGACCTGGTGACTGTTTATAAGCAAGACATATAAGTAGAATTATAGCTGCCAGAAATAAAAAATGAAATTTAGCTGTCATGACTGGTTTGGTTGTAATATCTGTTTATGCACATGATGAATGTGTGAATGCCAGCTGCTGATGCACTCAAAAGCAAAGGGAAAAACTCAAATCTTGTAATACAAAAAGTAAAACCACTTTTTCAGCTCATTAAGCTAATTAAGCCCTTGATGACTTAAGTTCAATGTCAAGCAATGTTGTATTACTCCTCTTTTCATGTCATTCGAGTAAATATGCGATCAAATTCGAGTTTGACAGTATTGTCATTCAAGTATATTTTCACATGGTTGACTCCTAATACTTTGAGTCTATCTTACTACGATAAGTTAGCTAATTCATAAAAAATATAGGTGGATGAAAGAATGTCTTTGTCATCTTTAACCATTAATAAATATTTTTAAAGTATTCCTTGAGCAATTGGTTAATGGCAATTCAATAAGTACTCAGTCCATGTGACAGCCAACAGATGCAAACACATGGAATAGCTGACAAAAACATTTTGTGCTATAAATAATGAGAAAAATTGAGACAGAAAATGGGTAAAAGTAAAAATAGTAGTACTACTAGAATTTTAGAAAAAAGTAATTGTGGAAATTTAAGACAAAAAAAGTTAAAATTTCCACAATTACTATGAATTATACAATCTATCTATGGTGCCAGCCGCCAATTATCCAAATGAGCTGCTCAGCCACCGACACACCGACTTGGTGAGTCACATGAGCACGTCCACCCCAACAATTGCTCAACTTCACAAAAAAAATATTTACCTACACTAAAAGTATGTCATTTCAGCTAAATAATATTCCTTCCGTCCCAAAATGAGTGTCTGGATTTGCCTGGACACAGAATTTAAGAAAATAAGTAAGACATAAAAGATGTATGTAATATGGGTCAGAATCTTTAAATTCTGTGGTTCATAACAAATCTTAGATTTAAAGAGTTGCCATAAAAGGTAAGAGACACTCATTTTGGGACAAACAAAAAAGGAATGGTAGATACTCATTTTGGGACGAAAGAAGTACTGCATTCCATTCAGTTAATGTCAATTTATGAGGCAAATATTTTTTTATAGCCTGATAAAATTGCCAGTTTTCTAAAATTAAAAATAATTTAAAGTTCTCCGTTTACTTTTATTGAATAATTTTTATTGAACATAAAAATGATATACCATAAGATTAAAAAATCAATCATTTTTAAGCATCGTGATGCAGTACATCACAATTACTTATAAAAAATTATAATTAATGCTCATATCAAAACAAATGAATATAATTCGTGATTAAATTAATATATTTTGCAGAAATATTGATCCAAGTTATCTCATCAAATGCCCAAAAACACCGCTCGAAAGTCGAAAGGCCAAATTACTATAGCTAGTTTTTTTTTTTTTTTTTTTTTTTTTTGGGTTAAAAAAGAAAATGATTTATGAATTGGACTATGATTGAAAATGATTTGAAAATACTTACGAGTCTTCCTATTTTCAAAAAAATCATTTTCTTCACCATTTCAATCAAGTCATCCCCAACATTCCTTTCCCTTAATCATAATCCATCTCCCTAAACCCTTTTCTTAATCCTTGTCTAATGTAATTATCACAAATTCACCAGTTTCATTATACCAAAATTTCTTCATTTTTTAAAAAGCTGGTGAGAAATGCCAAGCGTAGCTGTTAAATTATACAGTGTTTTCTTCAAATTCATGTTAAAGCATCGTTTACAGACCCGTATCCAAATCCACAGCGACGATCTCGGGTCCGGGTCATTTGGTGTCACTTCACGGCCCAATGAAGAATCCGTTGCCGCCCCCAATCCATTATTCACCGACGGTGTCGCCACCAAGGACCTCCACGTGGATCCCACAACTTCCGTATCCATCCGTATTTTCCTTCCAGAAACTTGCCTTGATTCCCCTGATTCCGATCCTAAATCTAGAAATACTAGGGCTTCGACCCGACCCGGATCCGACTCGACCCGGGATCTTGATCGACGGAACAGCTACGGGTATTATACGACGGATAATGTGATTGAGAATAATGATGATAAGAAGAAGACGTATTATTGTAAGAGTAATGGTGGGGGTCATAGTAATAGTTTTAATCATAGGAGAAATAGTTATGGTTGTAATGCTGATGATTTGTTGAAAAAATCTGAAAATGGCGTTACGTATAGAGGGTATTCTCCGGCGTCGGCAGCTGGTGGTGGTGGGGGTAAAAAGATTTGCAGGAAGCTACCGGTAATGTTGCAATTTCATGGTGGGGGTTTTGTGAGTGGGAGTAATGATTCGGTTGCGAATGATTTGTTTTGTAGAAGGATAGCGAAGCTCTGTGATGTTATTGTTTTAGCTGTCGGATACAGGTTAGCGCCCGAGAATAGATATCCGGCTGCGTTTGAGGATGGGTTAAAAGTGCTGCATTGGCTCGCGAAACAGGCTAATTTAGCTGAATGTAGTAAGGGGCATTTCAGGAAATCTGATACGTATGGGCATATAGCGGATGCCTTTGGAGCATCATTGGTGGAGCCTTGGTTGGCTGCTCACGGAGATCCATCAAGGTTAAGTCTAAATATCTCATTCAGTGGTTATAGCCTTATTTTCTACCTATGCATGGTAATTGGTTGGAATTAATCGAGCATTAAACTAAATGTGGTCGTAAATGTTGTTTGTGAAGTATGAAATCCTTAGGTCTTGCATAACAGGGATAACACTATGTGATGAAAGTAGAAGCTGGGATAGAACCAAACAATTCTTTTGTATAAATGCTTAATTTTGGGTCTTACGAGCAACCAATACTTTTATACAATTACTTAGTTCTGGCACTTGTGACCAAACAATGCTTTTATTCAAAGGGGAAGGTGAATGCTCTCCTTCTATTACATCTGGTTTTCACCTTCTATGTTGTTTTTGTTTTTGTTTGATGACAATGGTTGTGTTGAATGTAGATAAATTGGATGAAGTATTTTATAGCCAAAGTTAAATTCTCAAATCTCATAAATGGGAGCGAAAGATGATCGTTTTGGTGCATAGAGTCTTATGTTATGGTGATTAATTATTTCCCTTTTCTAATCATTATTATGGAAACTTTGAGCAGAATGCCTTGATAGTAATATACAAGGAACGGTTAAGGTGCTTCCATGGGAGTGGAAATTAGGAAATTCTGGTTGTGATCTGACGTATTTGTGTGTTGCCGACACTATGATCTTGTTGAAGGAAATGTTGTTTCTATAAGGGATATAGTGATTAAACATAAATTTGGCAAATGTCATCTCTTCGTTGTAGGATACTGTTTAATATGCACGATCTGGGGTGATGTTGGATGGTATCAATCTGTTTGTTTTGCTACTATGTATCTTCGATTACCTCTAAGGGCTTCATCCGAATCTTGCTTGATGTGGACGCGGAAAAGAAATATTGAAGATAAGACTGGCTGCTAGCAAAATAATTTTTTTGAAGGTTTAGTTAACTTCGATAAGTACTGTCCTGAGTAGCTTGCCAACTCATTTTTAAATTGTTAAAGGTAAAAGCTTGCCTACTCATCTTGTGTCCATTTCCCCGTGCTGGAGAGATGACTTGATAATTAGAGAGAATTATGATCGAGAGGATCCCTAATATTACTTTTAGATGGGAAAAGAGGCAAGAAGTTGCCCCAACTTTTGATGAATCGTATCCCTGCACAATGAATTGCATTGCCATCCTCTTGACTTTCTTCTTATCATTTTCAGTCACACTTTGGGATAATTTGGTGTTTCACACACTTTTCATGTTAGTTAACTATGGTTTATAATTATAAATGGGTGCCTTTTTATTGGCCAAATCTTACTTATTACAGAACTTTACTTTCCATATGGTTGTGGAGAATTAGCAAAGTAAAAAAAGGAATTAGAGAGATTTATTGTGGTAAAGTCAAACCATGGATGATTTATGGTGTTCAATGCAACCTATCTTATCCTTTTTAGTAGGAAGGCAGAAGCTAATAAGAAGTTGCGGAAAATATCTTTAAATATACTAGCTTCAAAGTTGGAAATGGGCAGAGAGTGAGATTTTGGCTTGGTCACCAACCTGCCAGATATCAGTTCATTTATTTCATGAAGTTTGTGCATGATCTGGAGACTACTACCCATGGGATTTTGCAACTAACAGAGAGAGCTCTCATAATACAAGTAGTATGAGTAAAAGTAAAGAACCTGAAAAAAGATTTTGATGGGAAATCTGCTGTATAATTTTTTTGATAGGAGATGCTTTTAAAGGACAAGTGGCCACTCTTGACTCTATTATTTTTTTTGTAGTAACTTTGTTGAATTAATGGTGTAAAATGGATTACCTAAGAAGTCGATAGATCTAAGACTTGGCTCCTTGGGGCTATAATATGGTGTACATTTACACAGCACTTCCTTACTGCTCGTTGGTGATAGTATTTTATTACTCATCATATAGAATGTCCCCTTCAGTTATGTGTTAGATGGCATTATTGCGATGTGAATACAAGCCTATAGTACTTGCTAGTGTTTTGCCAAATCAAAGTCAAATGGTGATTTCCTCCTTGTCCTGTTCTTCTAATCTTCTTTCAAATGTAAGTAAAAACTCAACACTTGTTTGTCTTTCCGTTATGTTCAACCAGGTGTGTCCTCCTAGGAGTGAGTTGTGGGGGAAATATAGCTGACTATGTGGCTCGGAAGGCTGTAGAGGCAGGTAAGCTGTTGGATCCAGTGAAGGTGGTGGCGCAGGTTTTGATGTATCCTTTTTTCATTGGAAGTGTCCCCACACATTCCGAGATTAAGCTAGCAAATTCCTATTTCTATGATAAGGCCTTGTGCATTCTTGCATGGAAATTATTTTTACCTGAAGGGGAGTTTGACTTGGATCATCCTGCCGCTAACCCCCTTACCCCTGGGAGAGGACCTCCATTAAAACGAATGCCTCCGACCATGACAGTCATTGCGGAGCATGACTGGATGAGGGACCGAGCTATTGCTTATTCAGAGGAACTACGGAAGGTAAATGTTGATGCTCCCATTCTCGAATACAAGGATGCAGTTCATGAGTTTGCGACTCTTGATATGCTTCTCAAGACCCCTCAAGCTCAGGCCTGTGCCGAGGACATTGCCATCTGGGTTAAGAAATATATTTCTCTACGAGGTCATGAGTTCTCATATTGAGTCATATAGATGGTCCTGTATAGCAGCATATATGACATAATGATACTTGGGAGTTGACGTCTCCCATATCAGGCATATTCTTTTGTCCTCCTCCTTGTGTTCCTTTTGTAATATAGATGGACTTACCGGAAAGTAGAACTTAGTTGAGTTTGAGCCGCATTTTCCTCCTATGTGAATTAAACATGCTTGTTTGACATCTTCCACGAGAGATCAAGGAATGAAATACTTCTTTTATCTCTTGCCTTTTGTGTGTTTAGTGGATTCTTTCTCTCAACATAACTTAGATAGATAACTGTTTAATATACTGAGAGGCATTGGTGTTACTAACTTGTAAAGACGTACCATCACTGATTCATGAATAAACAGCATGACAAACTGATATCTCTATGCGTAACGTACAGATGTAGATTCAAGTTTATTACAAAACAGAACAATCATTTAATGAAGACGCCAAAGAGCCATCTTCAGAATTTTTTCTCAGAATGTGCACTTTAATTTATCTCCACTATGCCAGTAGTGTGTTATTTTCACTAGAATAGTAGAAATATGCAAAAAGCTTTTGTAGGATGCAGACTTAGGGATAAAGCATGACACAAAGAATATACATGAGCCGTTTAATCATTACAAGCCATAGGTTAAATATGGTGACTGAACTTATAAGCCGATTACAAGTCGCACTTATTAAATGCGACTTATGTTAAGCAAAGATAAATTATACTGATGACTATCTAGTAGACTAAATAAACATAAAACAAAACGAGGGAAGTGACGAGCATGGTAATATATGGAGAGAAGTGAAGAAGAGCAGCAGCAGAGGAAGCTGGACCACCTTTCTCCATCACCAGAATTTGGTTGATTCTACTGATTTGAAGGTTTTTATTGCCTATAGCTATTAGATATTCATGTTTTGCATAGAACTTAAAATCTTGACCATGGCCAAGAGTTGCATAGACTTTCTCTGCAAGTTGCTTATTGCAGTAGAGTTTAAAGTCTTGACTATTGCCAATACTTATAGAGATGTTCTTCGTAAGTTGTCGCTTCCACCAGAACTTAGAGTCTTGGCTATTGCCAAGAGTTGCAGAGACTTTGTCTCCAACTTGTTCACTGCAGTAGAGGTAGAAGTCTTGGCAATTGCCAATACTCTTAGAGTTTTTAGTGTAAGGTCCCCCTTGCCAAAACTTAAAGTCTTGGCTATTGCCAAGAGTTGCAGAGACTTTGTCTCCAACTTGTTCACTGCAGTAGAGGTAGAAGTCTTTGGCAATTGCCAATAGTCTCAAAGATTTTTAGTGTAAGGTTCCCCTTGCCAGAACTTAAAGTCTTGGCTATTGCCAAGAGTTGCAGAGACTTTCTCTGCAAGTTTTGCATTGCAATATAGGTAAAAGTCTTGGCAATTGCCAATACTTGCAGAGACTATTTATACAAGTTGCTCCTTCCACTAGAGTTTAAAGTTCTGGCAATTGTCAATACTTGCAGAGACTATTTGTACAAGTTCCCCCTTCCGCTGGAATTTAAAGTGTTGGTTATTGACAATAGTTGTAGAGACCATGGCAACAGGGCTTAAAGTGTTGGCAATAGGCAAAAAGTCTCTACACAGCCTCCCATTGCAGTAGAGTTTAAAGTATTGGCGCCAATACTTTTGAGGTTTTTCAGTCTTTGCAGCAGAACTTAAACTCTTGGCAATAGTTGCAGAGAACTTTACCCTTGCAACTTGAAGAAATCTTATGTTGAATCTTCTCTTGAACAAAGCAATATGTAAAAGAAATGAGATTTTATGGTTTTCTTGGTAGCGTGAATGGAGAAAAGGAAGGGAGGGACTGGGGCACGTCTTTTACTGATTTATAGGGGGTATTTTGGTCCAAAAAAAATTTCATCAAACTAATGAGGGCATTTTTGCTAAACATCTGTTAGTGAGGGTATTTTGGCAAACCAAAACTTTCCGTGTCATATTTTTGCAAATCCCCCAAGTAAATTAGTAAAAATTTCGCCCAGCAGCCACTTTTAACACTGGTATTTAGTTTAAGGCCACTATTTTCCTTGGTCTTACACTAGAGGCCACTTTTGGGCCTTTACTAAATAAATGTTGACTTAAGTTCTGATAGTTGACTGAAGTTCAGTCCATACGTCCCCTGGACTGAAGTTCCATCTCTTAAGGACTGAACTTTCAGTCCATATGGCCATGGACTGAACTTCAGTCCATAGTATGGCTATGGACTGAACTTCAGTCCATGGCCATGGACTGAAGTTCTATCTTAAGGACTGGACTGAATTTCAGTCCATATGGCCGTGGATTGAAGTTCAATCTTTAAGGACTGAACTTCAATCCGGCCTCTGGACTGAAGTTCTATCTCTTTAAGCAAAAGTGGCCACAAATTAAATGTTTTGGTATTAGTGGCCTGTGCCCAAAGACCAGTGGCAAAAGTGGCCTTTCGTGCACTTAGCCCAGTAAATTAAGCAATAGAATTGTTCAATCATGCACGAGATTTACAGAAAGAGGACACTATTTTGACGTTGTCACATTTCTGACCCCCATTATAAGCTGTTTAGTTTTAGTCACCATCGTCAGAATATGGTGAAATCGCAAAGAGTTCTCTAAGAAACAATCCAAAGCTTCCCTGTCAAGACTTGACGAAGAGTAGTTTCTCCATGTTGTGGCAATGAGGCTAAGACCTAAACACTTTTTTTGCTCTCGTTAAAAATTTAATATGGTCTTGTTAAGGTCACTGGGTGCAATAACTTAAATTCTAGCTGAGATAAAAAAATTCTATCTTGGTGATTAATTTCTTCCCGTTTACCTATAATTGTGGAATCCATAATTATACTTGTGGAAGATAACAGACACCTGATGGAATAATTAAGGAAGGTCATACAAGCTTTGGGCAATTCTCCACTTTTTGAGCCAGCTTTTCGGATGGAATTAGGCTCAAGCTTAATGAGTGTCCGAGTGTTAATATTGACATGGTATTAGAGCAAGGCAGACCCTGGCTCTAGAGTAGGAAGACCTAGCTCCGGATGGAACCTCTTTGAGCACAGGTCCATGTGCCACCCATGACGGGTATGGGCTGACGTGCAGGAGAGTGTTGAATGAATGAAAGGTGTTGGGACAAAAAGTTTTCCACAATGATGGTAGCAGGGAAGGCTTGATGCCTATATAAGCTTTTGGAAATCCTCCACCCTTTGAGCTAGCTTTTGGGATGGAGTTAGACTCAAGTCCAATGAGTCCTAATTAAAGATTTATTATGGTATCAGAGCTAGGTCAAAACTATAAATTATTCATCCTTCCGAGCACACGAGTCTGGTCTGGCCCTGCGTAAGGGGCCTCGCACACACTATTGTCCACGCTCCACCCATGATGGGTCTAGGTTTGGGCGTGCGGCGGGGTGTTGAAGAGTGTGTGTGGTGTTGGGACTTTGTCCCAATCCGCCTAAGGGCAAAATGCCCAAATATAAGACTTGAGCAATCCTCCTCTTTTTAAGCTAACTTTTGGAGTGCAGTTAGGCCCAAGCCTTATATTTGGGCCTTTTTCCTTACTTTGGTTGTCCCAACACTACACACACACTTTTCAATGCCCCTCCACGCCCAAACCCAAACTCATCATGGGTGCGACGTTGACAATATTGTGCGCAAATTTCTCTTCTATTTTTTTTGGAGATGCGCAAAGTTATAAATTAATCATTTTGAATTAATTCATTCATATATATTTTTAATGAATAAATAAACATGATTTATTCAGACAGCGAGTGTATGACTGAGACATTAATAATATGATTAAATTTCTTTCCAAAGTTGTTAAGTTTTTTTTTTTTTTTTTTTTTTTATAAAAAAAGACACAAAATAAAAGTTTTCTATAGTAGAGCTTCGTTTAATATTTTACAACTTTAAATTAAACTCATATCTGTCAATAAAAATTTTAACAACTATAACCAATGTCGTGTATTGAAGTAAATGACTAATATTTTATTCACTAAAAAAATTCGTACTAATATATAAATAAAATATAACTAATAGTAAGTTTTTGGGACCCTTTGATTCTGGAGGCCTAAAGCGAAAGCTTTAGTGGCTTACCAGGTTCAAGTTCACAAGCCAAATTGCATATTGCATTGCATTTGTTACACTTTCTCTTGCTCTTCTATCCTTCCTTTATAAATGACAATAAGCACCTCATGGTCAACCCAGGTTCAAGTGCACAAGCCAAATTGCATATTGCATTGCATTTGTTACACTTTATGTTGCTCTTCTATCCTTCCTTTATAAATGGCAATAAACACCTCATGGTCAACCTGCTTGTCGACTATGAGGGCAAATATGTCATTTCACACCAAGACTAGAAATCACTAGCAGGTCACATGCGGCTGGGTTCCACGTGGACCACATGACATGCTTGCATCATCTATAATCTAAGTCTGCCATGTTGCCCTGTACGAAGGAAAGCTCAAAATTTACTTTGTCTGCATAGACCACTACAATATAAGGTGAAATATGTTATATTTAGTCAGTGGTGTGGGATATAATTTCTTTCAGCCTTTATCCTTTAGGCAACATATATAGTTAAACTATCAAGTATTAAGCAATAAGCTCTAAAACTTTGTAGACATCATTTTGGGGGTATACTGTATCAAAATCATGTTTTCTTCTTGTTAAGATTAGAGAAGAAAGCAGCCAGCCCAATCCCTCAAAACTTTCAAAAAAAAAAAAGGAAAAAAGAGAGGAGCATAAATAATCACCACTAGCCAAAGCAAGAAGGAAAAAAAAGAAAGAAAACGAGGGAACGGTGACAATAATTTAACGTTAATAGAGTGATCAAAATGAAATGATAGGGGAAAAAAAAGGGTAAATGGGTGTAGTTAACTAAATAGACTTCTATGACATGATTAGAAGAAGCTGTAGTGGTAGAGGATTGAGGAGGAAGCAAAGTGATCTCTTATATATGTACTCCATCATTAATTGTAGTGTCCCCAACATTAGTACTCCATACGTGATCTCTTACATGCTGCAACGTCAAGTATGGCTGTAGCTGTTGCTCTCTACATTTTATCTCTATCTGCAGTTCCCAAAATCATTTCCATCCAAAGCCATCAATGTAAACCAAACATCATCCATAAACTCAATTAGTGATGAATTAAATAGATTTTGACTTAAATACAAAGCACAACCTATAACAACCCCAGTGTTTGGCAAAGTTCAAATTACGGTTAGTAAGCATAATCAGTTACTCGATTATAAATGCTTACACTTCAGAGAGATAAGTAAAGTCTAATTACCATTTGGAGCACCTCAGACACACTAAATAAAGTTCCAAAAAGCCCTACATTGCCAGGATTTTGTCGCTACAATGACCGAAGCTTTATATGAAATGACACTTACAACTTTGAACACTTCAAACTTTATGCAAAACAATGCTCTCTTGCATTTGAAAAAACATAAAAGAGGATCATTTCTCTTCTCCATAATATTACATGGCATCAACTTCAGCTTACAAGGGGAGATTTATCACCTTTACATTCAGAAGAAGAACTGATTATAACAAAGTATTCTATATTGCTTACATGTTTGGTTATATACAGTGATATTCATATATACATCAAAGTCACTATGTGATGGATGATATTACTTGCACTAAAGAAGAAATCCCTATCATATTTAGCTTCTTCAAAAGTGGACAAAACACTTTATTTTCATTAAAATTGCAAAGAAAAAAGTTGAAAAAACAGTGCTTCTTTGTCTTTAGAGTAGCAATTTAATGGGAATATGGCTGGAAGTAAGAAGCATTTGAGTGATGGATATTCTTATCTAATATTTGTACATTAAGTTCTTGTTCTTTTATATGAAAATGCTAAAATTTCACGTATCAATTAGTATGTTTCAACAAAGTAATCGCTAATGCATCAAACAAACCAATGAACATAAACTATCATAGATTGTAATTCTTTGAGTCAGTTTTTTTTTTTTTTAAACAATGTTTCTTTTAAAAAGTGGATTAAACCATTTTCAAATTTAAAAATAAACTTGAATTATTTCAACTATATCATATTATTTTGACATCTACTTGTAGAGGAGCAGTACATTATTATTAATCGTCAGTGTACGTTCTACAAAAATATAAATTAAAACCTTAGCGAGTAATGACCAAATATCTACGTGAATGATCAAGCACATGATGATAAATAAAATTATTTTAAAAAATATTAAATAAAAGACATCTTATTATGGTCTGCTTGAGGCCACCAAATTCTTTGGACCGTTTAAAGGAATATGAAAGCTTTTGAGGGTGTACAAATAAATTTTGTTAGATAATCATACTATTCTAAAAGAGCCAATCCCTATAGCAAAAAGTAAACGACCATTTTACCCTTTAAAAACTAAATAATACCTTTAATTTTAGGATATACAAGTTTAGCTATAGGGTTAGTCTTGAAAATTTGAATTATGTCTTGAGATTTTCATAGAACTATTAAGATACATGTATACAAGTTCTTTTTATAAAGATTCATGTATCACTTTCAACAAGTACTTTTACAAATACAATATTTTTCATAAAATACAAATGTTCAAAGTGTTCTACGATTAATGAGAAAAAATGAGTTTTACATCTAAGATTTATTCCACACTTCCTTTTTCAAGTGTCGTACTGTTTATGCCGTTTAGTCTAACCCTCCTCTTAGTTAATATCAGCATTCAACACAATGCATACTTCAATCTTTTTGCTTAAGAATACTTATTTACATCATCAATAGCCTTTTGTTCTATCATCTTCTATTTCTTTAGTTTTTTCAATCTAGAGAAAGATGACATTTCCATGCGGGACTACAAGAGATGTTTGCCATCATCGGGATGGAGAGTGGCAATTGGCTTAATTCTACTGAGGTGACTTTAATCTCTTTGCATTTTTTGCTTTCCTTTTTGGTCTTTATTAGATTCTCATGGTTTGAAATAAATTTGCACGTGATAGCATAGGCGGACCTAAGTGGTAGTAAGGGGTATCAATTGATACCCCTTCGTCCGAAAATTACATGGTATAGGTAGGTAAATTTTTTTTAATATGTATATATTTCATGTGTTGAGCCCCCTTAATTTTTTTGGTATATTTGATTATTTATATTTTGATATCCCTTACTGAAAATCCTGCTTCCGCCACTGCGTGATAGGTAGAAAATAATAACTTAGTAGCATATAACTTTGTCATGTTAGAATATAATTAGACATTTATTAGTAGTATATAACTTTGACATGTTAGATAATATAATTAGACATTTATCTGTCTATTCAACTACTTTTTACCCTTCATGACAGTCTAGAAGTACATTCATATCACGGGTTAAAATTTTTTTTTCATTTTATCATGGTTTCTGATAACAATATCTCTATTTAGGTGCATACACTTGCGCTTGTATTATTTTTAGAAAAGTTTAGCTATGACAATACATTTAGAAATCTTTTTGTCAAGTAAACATATAACATTCAGAAGCCATTGCCGATCTGAAAATTGATGGACTACTCAAATAATAGTCACAAATATATACTTTTTTATAACTCAAACACATTTTATGGTAATATTTATGTATATTTAAAAGTTATTTTATTTATATCTATGGGCCTTACGCGCGTGGCGCGTGCCCAAAGACTAGTAAATTAAATAGCATATTTTCTCTTATTTTTTCTTGGTGCACCCATAAATTTTCAATTTGTATAAAAGATGCGATAATTTTTGGAAAAAAAACCATTTTTATAGGTTTTCTACTTTTTTTTTTTGTATACTTCTGATATATGAACTTGTTTTTAGTCTTAACAAGAATTACTTTATCAAAAAAATTACAAAATGATTTTTCAAAACCAACAAGAGTAAAAATATGGGGAATTTTCAAAAATAGGCAGCCCACTACCCAAAATTACAAACAGGAGGCCATATTTTTTTTTATGCATAGCACCCACCCCTAAAATTACAAATTTTAGCACTCCTTCATAAAAAACACCTTAGCTATCAAATTTTCCCCTCCCCAGCCACTAAGCCACCGGCAAACACCTTCCCCCGCCAATGGTGTCATTACTTTTTTGTATTTTATTGAATTTATGTTGTTTATTGCGTCTAAATCATTGCGTTCGACAAGTTTATACACACAAATCTCCCTCTAAAAATTAAATTATATATGAATATACATATATAAATATGTAGCAATGAGAGAAATACAAAAATATACACAAAAAAAGTAAAAAAATCATATAAACATCCTTAATATACAGATTTATTCACTCGCATATACACACTTATACAATTTTATACATTGTATAAATTTGTATAAAATTGTATAAACTTGCGGCGACTGCTATCTCGGGAAAAGGGTGACAGCTCGGGTAAGATTCGAAATATGGGCAATTTTTGGTAATTTTCGTCTTTTGCTTGTCTTTTAGTATAATTATCCCTAAAAATATTGGGGCTGTGCTAAGCACAGGCTTACCCAACTAGTTAGTCTTAATAAACCCTTATTATTTCTTGAGTACATCTTTGTTGGAAAAACTTTATTCAAATAACTTATTATAATACCATTATTAATTTGATTTTTTTTTTTTGTAGTCTTTCTATCATCTTTTCTCTTCTTTACTTTTCACATTTATTCTGAAGAGTGAAATTAAGACTAAACATGCCATAAATAGTACTCCCTCAGTTCCAAATTAGTTGTCATATTTAGCTTCTTCACGCCTATTAAGAAAATCATTAAATAGAGTGTGTGTTTTACTATGTTACCCCTATTTAAAGTTTGACTATTAAATTTTGTTGAGAATTTTTTTAGTTATTAAGGGTATAGTTGGAAAAGACTAACAATTTTTGTCTTGAAATCCTAAAGCGATACTAATTTGGGACACACCATTTTTACGCGACAATTAATTTGGGACGGAGGGAGTATTATGTTACAATGGTAATGGTTTTTCGCATGTGTTAGAATGATAAAAGTGGGCCATCTCTGAAACGGGGAAAGAATGCTAATGGTTTTACAATCACCTGCATTTCAGCTCTGCTACAACATACGAAAAGTAGCCAACCAAATCTATTACCACACCCATGACTACTTGTTGAAATACCCACAAGACAACACTAGCTTCAATAACGTTAACTTATACACCTTGCATCAAAATGGGCATTTACGAGACCAATATATCCTCAATCATATCATCTCCACCTGTGCTAAATTGGGTTCTTTCTCAGTTGGCATTCAAACCCATTGTCACATTATCAAAATGGGTTTCAATTCAAATGTGTTTATCAACACTGCTCTTGTTGATATGTATGCTAAATCTGGTGTTATTCTACTAGCACAGAAGCTGTTCGATGAATTGCCTGAACGGAACGTGGTCACTTGGAATGCTTTGATTTCTGGTTATTTGGACACCCATTATCCTGAAAATGCTATTGCCATGTTTCTTGAAATGCTAAGAGAGGGTATTTGTCCAACCCCATTTACTGTTTCTGCTGTTTTGGTTGGTTGTACTATGTTAGAAGAATGTGCACTTGGGGCTCAGTTGCATGCTTTAAGTTGGAAAGCTGGTTTTGCTTTGCAGCTTGTTGTAGCGACTGTTTTGATTGATATGTACTCGAAATGTCTCCATCTTGAGACTTCGAGGAGAGTTTTCGATCAAATGCCTGAAAAGAATGTAATTACTTGGACCTCCATGATTACTGGTTTTGCCCAAAAGCAATGCCCTTCTCAAGCTATGATTTTGTTCAAGGAAATGTTGAAATTGGGAATTAAACCCAATTATGTTACGTATACTAGTTTGTTGAACTCATTTTCTTGTCCGGATTACTTGGTTTATTGTGAACAAGTCAACTGTCATGTAATTCAGCAAGGTTTTAGCTCTAACTATTACTTGGTGGTAACATTATTGTCTGTTTACTCAGAGTGTAGTTGTAACTTAGAGGATTTTCGTAAGTTGTGCTCTGACATTATGAAATGGGATGAAATCTCTTGGAATGCTATCATTGCTGGCTTCACGAATTTAGGAGTCGGTGGAGAAGCCTTCACATGCTTTGCCCGGATGAGGTGGGCGGGTTTTACTGTTGATCACTACACTTTTGCAAGCATTTTGAAAGCTATTGGGAACATTTCAGGCCTAGAAGAGGGAATGCAGACCCATTCTCTAGCTCTGAAAACAGGATATACTTCTGAAGTTGTCATACAAAATGGGCTTCTTTCCATGTATACAAGGTGCGGTAGACTTGAAGATGCTATGAGAATATTCTCATCAATGGAGGAGCGAGACCTTATATCTTGGAACTCACTTCTTACAGGCTGTGCCCATCATGGTTATGGTAAGGATGTGATAATCATGTTTGAGGAAATGAGGAGAAGTGGTATTAAACCAGATCTAACCACATTCCTTGCTGTGCTCTCGGCATGTGGACATGCTGGCTTGCTTGTCGAGGGACTTAAATATTTTGATTTGATGAAGAACGACAAATCTCTACCACCACCGAAGCTAGAGCATTATGCTTGCATAGTTGATCTTTATGGCCGCGCTGGTCATCTACATGAAGCAGAGGTCTTTATTAACAATATGCCAGTAGCACCAGGACCTTCGGTTTTCAAAAGTCTACTAAGTGCTTGCAAACTTCATGGTAATAAGGAACTTGCAGGAATTTCTGCCAAAAAGCTTGTTGAACTTTGCCCTAATGATCCTGCAACTTATGTATTACTGGCAAATGTGCTAGCATCCGAAGGGAATTGGGATGATGCTGAGGGACAGCACAAACTTATGTTGGATAGAGGATTGAGTAAGAAACCTGGTTACAGCTGGCTATAATTCACAATGGGGGTGGTAATATGGTATCCTCATTGACATGACTTGATACTCCTTTGTCTCAACAATTGCACATACTAAATGTAGGCACAAGCTGATTAGGTTGACCAATGGGAGAAGGTCATTCTTAATTTTTTCTGGACGTTCATAAAATAGGCTTAAGCAACACCATTTCGTGATTGTTCTTTTAAGTTTTAACTGAATAATTTCCAAGGGCCAGCTGACTCAGGGTTGGATATTTATGATTCTGTATTTGATATTTTTAAAGTCAATAACCATGTACAGAGTTATACGATTAACTCGCCTCACTTCTTTTACATGTACTTTTTGTCACCCTAAATTCCCAACTCTTTTCTTGTCTAGAGATTTTGCCACCAAACCTGGTCTTATCTGGAAACGATTATTTTCTTTCATGAAATGCGGCTAATAGACATGAATATGTGAGCTACAAGTCTACAACCTCTGTCCAATAATAAGTTCTTCACTCCAGACACCTCGAATACCATAATAATATATATTCAAAAGATGGAGTGATATACCAGAGCAACAGTGAAGCAGTGGTGCGATTGCCTTAGCTCTCTTTCTCTCTGTCGTTCGTGTTTAACCCAGGAAAAGAGGGATGGGGAAACTGTTTAATTATAAAACTTACCTGGGATGCGATGGGGAAGGCGACGCACGCTAATAGCGTTTCCAAATCCTGCGTATTCTGTTAGAGGCTCGCGATGGCATACGCGTCGCCTGGTTATAGCTTTCCAGAATTTGTCACTCACTGTTGATCCACGCTGTGGAAGAAGCGAGGCCAGTTCCATGGCTTTCTAGTTAATTCTGAAATTTTTGCTTCATCCGCTATGGCCTGCGCGACGCCTGTGTATCGCGTTCCAATTTCTGGACATTCTGTTTTACCCTGCGCTGTGAGACAAGCGACACAGCAGCTATGGCGTTCAAGTTGTGGGTTCACTTTTTCTGATCCGCTATGAGAGAAGCGACGCGTCTCCTGTAGCTTCTCTGAGAATAGATATCCGGCTGCGTTCGAGGATGGGTGAAAAGTGCTGCATTGGCTCGCGAAACAGGCTAATTTAGCTGAATGTAGTAAGGGGCATTTCAGGAAATCTGATACGTATGGGCATATAGCTGATGCGTTTGGAGCATCATTGGTGGAGCCTTGGTTGGCTGCTCACGGAGACCCATCGAGGTTAGATTTTTAGTCTAAATTTCTCGTTCAATGGTTATAGTCTTATTTCTACTTTCCAGTTACAAGCTTAGATCACGGACTCTTATCTGTTGCCTTAATTGTTTTGATAGAATTTGATCGAGCACTAATCTAAAATGTGGTCACAAATGTAGCTTGTGAAGTGTGAAATACTTATTTTTTTTAGCATAATATGGCTAACACTATTGCTGAATGTAAAGCTTGGATGGACCAAACAATCCTTTTCTATAAATTCTTAGTTTTGGGTCTTGCGACTAACCACTACTATCAATTGCTTAGCTTTGGGCATTGTCACCAAGTAATGCTTTTATTCAAAAAAGAAGTGAATGCTCTCCTTCTGTTACATCTGCTTTTCACCTTCTATGTTGCTTTTTTTCTTTGTTTGATGACAATGGTGGTGTTGAATGTAGATAAATTGGATGAAATATTTTATAGCCGAAGTTAAATTCTCAAATCTCATTAATAGGAGCGAAAGATGATCGTTTTGGTGCACAGAGTCTTATGTTGTGGTGATTCACTATTTCCCTTTTTATGGAAACTTTGAGCAGAATGCTCTTGATAGTAATAACAAGGAATGGCTAAGGTGCTTCCATGGGAGTGGAAATTAGGAAATTCTGGTTGTAATCTGGCGTATTAGTGCGTTGCCAACACTATGATCTTGTTGAAGGGAATGTTGTTTCTATAAGGGATATAGTGATTAAACATAAATTTGGCAAATGTCATCTCTTCGTTGTAGGATACTGTTTAAAATGCACGATCTAGGGTGATGTTCGATGGTATCATTTGTTTGTGTTGCTACTATGTATCTTCGCTTACCTCTAAGGGCTTCATCCGAATCTTGCTTGATGTGGACACGGAAAAGAAAGATTGAAGATAAGATTAGCTGCTAGCAAAATAAATTTTTCGAAGGGGTTAGATAACTTCGATAAGTAGTGTCCTGAGTAGCTTGCCAACTCATTTTTAAATTGTTAAAGGTAAAAGCTTGCCTACTGTCCCTACTCATCTTATGTCCATTCCCCATGCTGGAGAGATGATAATTAGAGAGAATTATGATCGAGAGGACCCCTAATATTACTTTTAGATGGGAAAGAGGCAAGAAGTTGCCCCAACTTTTGATGAATCGTATCCCTGCACAATGATTGCATTGCCATCCTCTTGACTGTCTTCTTATCATTTTCCGTCACACTTTGGGATAATTTGTTGTTTCATACACTTTTCATGTTAGTAAACCATGGTTTATCAATGGGTGCCTTTTTATTGACCAAATCTTAACTTATTACAGAACTTTACTTTCCATATGGTTGTGGAGAATTAGCAAAGGAAAAAAGGGAATTTAGAGAGATTTTATTGTGCTAAAGCCGAACCATGGATGATTTATGGTGTTCAATGCAATGTATCTTATCCTTTTTAGTAGGAAGGGCAGAAGCTAATAAGACATTGCGGAAATTTTCTTTAAATATACTAGTTTCAAAGTTGGAAATGGGCAGAGAGTGAGATTTTGGCTTGATCACCAGCCTGCCAGATATCAGTTCAATGATTTCATGAAGTTTGTGCATGATCTGGAGACTGCTACCCATGGGATTTTACAACTAACGGAGCGAGCTCTCATAATACAAGTAGTATAAGTAAAAATAAGGAACCTGAAAAAAGATTTTCATGGGAAATATCCTGTATAATTTTTTGCATAGGAGATGCTTTAAAGGGACAAGCGGCCACTCTGGACTCTATTATCTTTTTGTAGCAAGTTTATTGAATTAATGGTGTAACATGGATTACTTAAGAAGTCGATAGATGTAAGACTTAGCTCCTTGGGCCTATAATATGGTGTACATTTACACAGCATTTCCTTATTGCTCGTTGGTGATGGTATATTACTCATCGTAAAGAAACTCCCCTCCAGTTATGTGTTAGATGACATTGTTGAGATGTGAATACATGCCTATAGTACTTGCTAGGTGTTTTGACAAATCAAAGTCAAATGGTGACTTCCTCCTTGTCCTGTTCTTCTAATCTTCTTTCAAATGTAAGTAAAAACTCAACACTTGTTTCTGTTTTTCTGTTATGTTCAACCAGGTGTGTCCTCCTAGGAGTGAGTTGTGGGGGAAATATAGCTGATTATGTGGCTCGGAAGGCTGTAGAGGCAGGTAAGCTGTTGGATCCAGTGAAGGTGGTGGTGCAGGTTTTGAAGAGCAGCAGCAGAGGAAGCTGGACTACCTTTCTCCATCACCAGAATTTGGAGGTGGAGCGAGTGATGGTGTAGGAGAGTCTGTTGCTCCTTCAGAAATCCCCAGCGACTGCTACTGAAACCAGTACCATAACAATAACTAACATAGACAATAGCCTTCCACTTGCCATTTACCAATGATATCTATGTGTGGATATATGCAAGTAGTAGTTTGCAAATTCTTGCATCTATAGTAGTTGCTTCCACTTTTATTGTTTGGCAAGAAAACTTAAAAATCGAAATTGGGTCGTAGATCAACGTTTTGTAGAGCACCAACATTTGTGTTCTAGCGATCAATGATATCCACACATAACACATTACAAGGGCCAAGAACTAAACACTTTTTTTGTTGTGGCTAAAAATTTAATGTGCCGTCCCGCAAAGGTCACAAGGCGCAATAACTTTAAAAAAACTATCTTGGTGATTAATTTCGATCATTGTAACTGTGCTTGTAGGAGATAATAGACAGCACAGCATGATGAAATAATTAAATTGGTGATCAGACACCACCGTTGTAGAAAAACGTCTTATAAACATTTTGCTGATTAAGAACCAAAAATGGTGCGTTAAAGCAAATGGCTTATCAGTATAATTTGATGTTTCATTTGGTCAGTGTTGGATAAATATAATCGATGTCTACATTCATTAATTTGCATATGTTAGCATTAAAACAACTAGAGATTTTCCATTTACAAGCTGGAAATGTTCTTGCATTACAGGGATATCCGAGACGATTCAATCTCTTTCAATATGATTACCATTCTTTGTTATATATATATCATCATGGAAGTAGAGAAATTAATCACATTAGCAACGTAAAACTATATCACCAAATAAATAAAGATTGAGTTGCAGTATATGCATAACCAACGTAAAACTAGCGAATTTATAATGATTAATTCATAATACAAAGTATGGAGCGACATAAGTACTTTTGATTGAGGCATAGTAGTAAGTATTAGTATAGATTTTCGCAAGGCTTAGTTGTTATTATTAATGTGTCGATAGTCTTTTCAATATGACTAAAGACTTGTAACTAAGTTAGCGTAGTGATATGTCTGCATGAGATTGAAAGAACCTTCAACTTTAGAAAACGCCTTAATAATAACAACTCCATTTGTTTTGAAAACAAATGACGCCGTATTAGCAAATTGACATAATAGATTCATATAGTCGATTTTAATTAATTTAAAAGTTAAGCTACTAGTTTAAAGTTAAGATATAGCTGATTGATTATTTTCAATTTTTCATTCTCATGGGAAACAAGTCGGACTATAGCCATAAAACTAGAAAATATTTGTGACGTTTAATTATTCTGGAAGAATATATTTCTCTCAGTTTTGTCGAACTTTGTAGCCTTTAACTTGTATGCTTCTATTAATGCACAATTAACCACATCAATAACACCTTAGTTATTCATATACTTCTATGATCATTTATAACTTTATTTTACGGTCCACATTGTAAATGTTCTTTTCTCGTATAATCTTTTTTTAGGAGATTGGTAAAATATAAAACACGAGATCTTCCCAACGTCCTTTTTAAAAATTTAATTGTCACTCCTTATTTGAGATAATGTTCACCACATTTTTTGTTGCAAAATAGAATGAAAACGGGACCAAACTTTTAAAAACTACTTATGTTGAGTGCTTTTGGAGGGTAAAAGTTTGTATTTGGCCAACTTTTTGAGAATTTTTTTTGTCAATAGTTGAGTATCAATTTGTATTTGGTCAAGCTTCTTAAAAATAATTTTGAGTGTTAATTTATGAGCAAGGATAAAAAAAGGAATAAAGTACTATTTATAGTTTATAATCATTAGCTTAATATGAGTAAATATAGTATTCGTGTATCATTGCACCTACCTAGTTTATGTAATTGATTTATTAATATATCTAACAAAAGCTAACGTTGGTAATCTCTCTAGCAACATTGATTGAATAGCTTTTAATTTTCTCGTTATTTTTGGATAGGAAGGCAGAACAAATCATAAAATAATGAATTGAATAATTCGCCGCAAAACTTTTTTTTAAAAAATAGTTTAACATTGGAGTTAACTCGTTTAACATCACAATAAAAAAAATTGTTCCTTAATTTAACATGAGATTTTGAGTCGTAGGTTAAAAAATTGTATTAAAAAAAATATGATAACACCGTGATAGTGATAGTTATAATTACACACATTTACAGGCTTACTAGTGTCTAGACATTTATGCGTGTGAATATTTTTGAACTTTACTTGCTTTTGCAGCCCGGTAATGTTTGGGTACCCTTTATGACACTAGTATTTTTTGAATTTGACCACCCCAACAATGCTCAACTTTTTTATGCAAATTAATCAGTAATAAAATGTTACCTATTTACTCGTTGTACGATTGGAAACTTACCGTTGAAAAAAATCAAAAAAAGAAAACCAAACTTGTGTAAGAGTTGATACACATCTCTAAATGTAAAGGTATATTGGACATATTTTTTATTTTTCTATCCGTCAATCACATCTGAATTTCACTATCTTAAATTACTATGCATTTCTTTGGTTGTTATATACACTATTATATAAAGCGTAGGTGCTATAAAGTGTAGGCACCTACGAAGGGCATTTCTGCATGTATTATTTTGTTCTACGTAGCAGCTAAAAGATAAAAGAGATTTCTTGATGATGATTGTGATTAGCCTTATTATTTTATAAAACAAACGTGAGGCCAAAGAAACACTTTTAGACCTCCCTTTGTACTCTTTATTAGTTTATGTGATTACATCTCCCAAAAGAATGACAATTTGTATAATTAAAAATAATTTTAGTAAAACTTATTAGTTTATCTTTAATAAAATGTATTTATAATCAAATGAATGTCATGAAATGTTTCATCAAATTCATTATCCCTCTTATGAACTTCATATTAATTGGACTTTTGCTATAAATTGTGAACTTCATATTAATTGGACTTCTGCTATAAATTGTGAAATATACAGCGTACGGAATATATTAAATAAAGTCTTAAGTAGAGTATATTCTATGACATGCATAAGGAGCATGTTTACTGGCCTATCTATTTTTGTGTAATAGGTCTGTATGCAGATGCCTGCGCCCCTATTTTTGTCCTTTTTGCTGCAAAATCTTTTTTATTGCTAATGCAGTGAGCACAAGCACTACTCAACCAAATTAAATGAACCTTTTTTCTCTCTCTAAATCTCACCAAACATTTTTTTCTTCGTCTTTCAAATTAAACTTATATTTTGCTTTCTTTTTCAGCTTTTGGGGTGGAGTTAGACCCAAGCTCAATGGGTCTTAATTAAAGATTTATTATGGTATCAGAGCTAGGTCAGACTATAATTAATTCATCATTCCAAGCACACGAGTTTGGTCTGGCCCTGCGTAGGGGGGCCCCGCACACACTATTGTCCATGCTCCACGCGTTCGGTGGGGTGTTGAAGAGTGTGTGTGGTGTTGGGACTTTGTCCCAATCCGCCTAAGGGAAAAATGCCCAAATATAAGGCTTGAGCAATCCTCCTTTTTTTAAGCTAACTTTTGGAGTGGAGTTAGGCTCAAGCCTTATATTTGGGCCTTTTTCCTTACTTTGGTTGTCCCAACACCACACACACTTTTCAATGCCCCCCCCCCCCCCACGCCCAAACCCAGACTCATCATGGGTGCGGCGTGCTCTTCTATTTTTTTTTTTTTTTTTTTTTTTTTTTTTTGAGATGCAAAGTTTTAAATTAGTCATTTTGAATTAATTCATTCATATATATATTTTTGATGAATATTTAGACATGGTTTATTTAGACAACGAGTGTATGACTGAGACATTAATAATATAATAAAATTTCTTCCCAAAGTGGTTAAGTTTTTTTTTTTTTAGAAAAAGATACAAAATAAAAGTTTTCTATAGTAGAGCTTCGTTTAATATTTTACAACTTTAAATTAAACTCATATCTGTCAATAAAAATTTTGACAACTATAACCAATGTCGTGTATTGAAATAAATGACTAATATTTGATTTAGCTTCCCAAATTTTAAATATATTATAAGAAACTATCAAGTGGTTTTTGGTAAGAGTATTTCTGATGAAATTATGAAGTATCTCTATAAAGCAAAAAAAAAGCCAAAATTCGATCGTATATCATATATAGCACCTACCTAGTTTATTGGACACAGATTTTAATTCGTTTTTATATCAGTCAATCACTATCTAAAATCTCACTATCTGAAATCACTAAGCAATTCTTTTATTGTTACTATATGTATAAAGGTGTACACGCCTATTAAAAGTGCATTTCTGCATGTACTATATATGTTGTTCTCTGTAGTGGCAACAAGATAAAAGAGATACTTGATGATGATTGTGATTAGTCTTATTTTTTGTAAAACAGACGTGGGGCCAAAGTAACAGTATATAAAGCTTCTTTTGTACCTTGGTTTATGTGTCACCGTCTTCAAAATTAGACTATATGCAATAATATTTAAGTTCCGAAAACAAATCTACTTAAAATTACATTTGAGCAAAACTTAAAAACCACAAATTGTAGAAATTGGAATTAAACCCTCCTCATTTACTTTTTTGTCATTTTAGCTCTACAAACCCTTTTTCGCTCCTTATATACTCTACATATCTCATTCCCATTAGTCACTCTTTCTCTCCACAAACACTTTGATTTGTTTTTTCCTTCATTTTCTTATCTTTCAACAGTTATTTGGCTTCAATTTTCTGGTAAACTCTCTTTCCATTCTAAGAGTCTTTAGTTTGTGAGCATATTTTTTACTCTGTTAGTTTTATGTACTCCTTCATTTGTTACATTATTTACATTTTGCTCAAGTTTCTTTATTTACATTTTGCTCAAGTTTCTTTGATTTCTTCTAGTTCTATCTTTGAAATCATTTTGTTTCGTAAAATCATTTCTTCTCTTCAATTGATTTTTATATTATTTACATTTTAATGGATCTTCATGGTGGATGGTTAAGTTGATTTTAGTTTATATGTTTTCTTAACCCATATTTTAACCAAGTTCTATATTTTACTTTTTTTTTCCAGCTTTTGGGGTGGAGTTAGACCCAAGCCCAATGGGTCCTAATTAAAGATTTATTATGGTATCAGAGCTAGGTCAGACTATAATTAATTGATCCTTCCGAGCACACGAGTCTGGCCTGGCCCTGCGTAGGGGGCCCCGCACACACTATTGTCCACGTTCCACCCATGATGGGTCTAGGTATGGGCGTGCGGCGGGGTGTTGAGGAGTATGTGTGGTGTTGGGACTTTGTCCCAATCCGCCAAAGGGCAAAATACCCAAATATAAGGCTTGAGAAATCCTCCTCTTTTTAAGCTAACTTTTGGAGTGCAGTTAGGCCCAAGCCTTATATTTGGCCTTTTTCCTTACTTTGGTTGTCCCAACACCACACACACTTTTCAATGCCCCTCCCCCATGTCCAAACCCAAACTCATCATGGATGCGGCGTTGACAATATTGTGTGCAAATTTGTCTTCATTTTTTTTTTTTTTTTTGAGATGCAAAGTTATAAATTAGTCATTTTGATATATATATATATATATATATATATATATATATATATATAATGAATAAATAGACATAGTTTATTCAGACAATGAGTGTATGACTGAGACATTAATAATATGATAAAATTTCTTTCAAAAGTTGTTAGGTTTTTTTTTTTTTTTTTTTTTTAATAAAAGTTTTCTATAGTAGAGCTTCATTTAATATTTTGCAACTTTAAATTAAACTTATATCTATCAATAAAAATTTTGACAACTATAACCAATATCGTGTATTGAAGTAAATGACTACTATTTGATTTAGCTTCCCAAATTTTAAATATATGGTAAGAAACTATCAAGTGGTAGTTGGTAAGAGTATTTCTGATGAAATTATGAAGTAAAGCAAAAATTCGATAGTGTATCATATATAGCACCTACCTAGTCTACTGGACACCTGTTTTAATTCGTTTTTATATCAGTCAATCACTATCTGAAATCACGAAGCAATTCTTTTATTGTTACTATATGTATAAAAGTGTACACACCTATTAAAAGGGCATTTCTGCATGTACTATATATGTTGTTCTCTGTAGTGGCAACAAGACAAAAGAGATACTTGATGATGATTGTGATTAGTCTTATTTTTTGTAAAACAGACGCGGGGCCAAAGAAACACTTTTAGTCACTTAAATTAAATTATTTATGTTAATTAATGAAGTAGTAATAATATAAGTTAATAAGTGATCATATTATGTATATAAAGCTTCTTTTGTAGCCTTGGTTTATGTGACATCGTCTTCAAAATTAGACTATATGCAATAATATTTAAGTTCCACTGAACAAATCTAATTAAAATTGCATTTGAGCAAAACTTAAAAACCACAAATTGTAGAAATTGGAATTAAAACCCTCACCAATTACTTTTTGTCATTTTAGCTCTACAAACCCTTTTTCGCTGCTTATATACTCTACATATCTCATTCCCATTAGTCACTTTTTCTCTCCACAAACACTTTGATTTGTTTTTTCCTTCATTTTCTTATCTTTCAACAGTTATTTGGCTTCAATTTTCTGGTAAACTCTCTTTCCATTCTAAGAGTATTTAGTTTGTGAGTATATTTTTTACTCTGTTAGTTTTATGTACTCCTTCATTTGTTACATTATTTACATTTTGCTCAAGTTTCTTTGATTTCTTCATGTTCTATCTTTGAAATCATTTTGTTTCGTAAAATCATTTCTTATCTTCAATTGATTTTTATATTATTTACATTTTAATGGATCTTCATGGTGGGTGATTAAGTTGATGTTGGTTTATATATTTTCTTAACCCATATTTTAACCAAGTTCTATATTTTGCTTTATTTTTCAGCTTTTGGGGTGGAGTTAGACCCAAGCCCAATGGGTCCTAATTAAAGATTTATTATGGTATCAGAGCTAGGTCAGACTATAATTAATTCATCCTTTCGAGCACACGAGTCTGGCCTGGCCCTGCATAGGGGGCCCCGCACACACTATTGTCCCCGTTCCACCCATGATGGGTCTAGGTCTGGGCGTGCGGCGGGGTGTTGAGGAGTATGTGTGGTGTTGGGACTTTGTCCCAATCCGCCTAAGGGCAAAATGCCCAAATATAAGGCTTGAGAAATCCTCCTCTTTTTAAGCTAACTTTTGCAGTGGAATTAGGCCCAAGCCTTATATTTGGGCCTTTTTCCTTACTTTGGTTGTCCCAACACCACACACACTTTTCAATGCCCTCCCCCACGCCCAAACCCAAACTCATCATGGATGCGGCGTTGACAATATTGTGTGCAAATTTGTCTTCAATTTTTTTTTTAGATGCAAAGTTATAAATTAATCATTTTAAATTAATTCATTCATATATATATATTTTTAATGAATAAATAGACATAGTTTATTCAGACAATGAGTGTATGACCGAGACATTAATTTCTATAGTAGAGCTTCGTTTAATATTTTGCAACTTTAAATTAAACTCATATCTGTCAATAAAAATTTTGACAACTATAACCAATATCGTGTATTGAACTAAATGACTACTATTTGATTTAGCTTCCCAAATTTTAAATATATGGTAAGAAACTATCAAGTGGTAGTTGGTAAGAGTATTTCTGATGAAATTATGAAGTATCCTTCTCTATAAAGCAAAAAAAGCAAAAATTTGATCGTGTATCATATATACCAGCTACCTAGTCTACTGGACACAGGTTTTAATTCGTTTTTATATCAGTCAATCACTATCTGAAATCACTAAGCAATTCTTTTATTGTTACTATAAGTATAAATGTGTACACACCTACTAAAAGGGCATTTCTGCATGTACTATATATGTTGTTCTCTGTAGTGGCAACAAGACAAAAGAGATACTTGATGATGATTGTGATTAGTCTTATTTTTTGTAGAACAGACGTGGGGCCAAAGAAACACTTTTAGTCACTTAAATTAAATTATTTATGTTAATTAATGAAGTAGTAATAATATAAGCTAATAAGTGATCATAGTATGTATATAAAGCTTCTTTTGTACCCTTGATTTATGTGACACCGTCTTCAAAATTAGACTATATGCAATAATATTTAACTTCTGAAAACAAATCTAATTAAAATTGCATTTGAGCAAAACTTAAAAACCACAAATTGTAGAAATTGGAATTAAACCCTCCCCATTTACTTTTTGTCATTTTAGCTCTACAAACCCTTTTTGGCTGCTTATATACTCTACATATCTCATTCCCATTAGTCACTCTTTCTCTCCACAAACACTTTGATTTGTTTTTTTCCTTCATTTTCTTATCTTTCAACAGTTATTTGGCTTCAATTTTCTGGTAAACTCTCTTTCCATTCTAAGAGTCTTTAGTTTGTGAGCATATTTTTTACTCTGTTAGTTTTATGTACTCCTTCATTTGTTACATTATTTACATTTTGCTCAAGTTTCTTTGATTTCTTCTAGTTCTATCTTTGAAATCATTTTGTTTCGTAAAATCATTTCTTATCTTCATGGTGAGTGGTTAAGTTGATGTTGGTTTATGTGTTTTCTTAACCCATATTTTCTGTGTTGGATACACTTACATGTATATATTTATAAATTTAACTAATTGTTTCTCCTTGAAGCAGCTCACTGTCATCGTTTCTTAAGAAGACGAGATAAGAAGCCTAAAGTCAAGTTGGATTGTCATGTCATATTAGTTTGTACCAGTACTTAGTTTGCGCTAGTACTTACCAAGTTCGATTGTCATGTCATTAATCTGAACTACTGCAGGATATGTTAAGCTAAATTATTTTTATTTTCAACTGCTAACTTTGATTTTATGTTGTACTTATTCTTCTTCGCATATATAATTGAAAAATACTGATTTTGCCATATTAGTTTATGTGAAAATCGAACTAAATCGAAGTGAATTCTTAAAAATCGAACAAAGCCGAATTAATTTTGGTTTGGTTTTGGTTCCTAATATTACCAAACCCAAAATCAAAAAACCAAACCAAATTGTTTAAATCGAACCGAACCGACCAAACGCCCACCCCTAATAGATGGGATATTATCTTAGGCTCAGTAACTCTCCGTTTGGATGGTTGTTACCCATCGTTTCATAATGTATTGTATCGCACTTTATCGTATTGTACTGTATCGTATTGTATTGTACAACGTTTGGATAAGCTGTACTGTTTACCATGATTTAATAAGTGAATATAAGGTAAAAAGTAAAATGAGAATATTAAATAAAAAGTGAGGGCATGATGGGAAAGAGAAATAAGTAACGACACGATCCCACCAAATTAGTCGTTACATAAAGTGTTAGTTTTCATGGTTATATAACTATGGAAATTTAGGCTTGGGTATCGAGATCGAGCCCGAGCCGAGCCTAACTGAGCTTACTATACTACGGAGCCGAGCCGAGCTTTATACCATATCGAGCCGAGCCGAGCCCGAGCTGATCTTGAGTAGAGCTCAACCGAGCTTTGCTATAGTTTGACAATTTCATACTTTAAAAGCTTCTAAGCTAGAGAAAAATACATCATTAATGGAAATGAGCTTTGACCGAGCCGAGTCGAGCCGAACATTGAATGAAGCCGAGTCGAGCCTCTTTTTGAAACGAGCGGAGCCGAGCTAAAATGCAACTGAGTGGAGCCGAACTCCGAGCCGGCTCAGCTCTATGCCCAGGCCTACATGAGATTAATGATACAATACAATGATAATTAGAGTAACAATCAAAATAAACGTCGTACTCATAATAAAAATATAATACGATACAAGTATGTGAAAACGGGGGCAGAGTTACTTGTCTTCAATTGAATCCTCCTTCGCCAGAAAAATTGCATTATGTAGAATCGGTTACCTTTGTGAACCCAAATGCTTAAACTGGAAAGCTAGTGGGGGTAACCCAAATGCTTAAACTGGAAAGCTAGTGGAGTAAAATCTTAGGCTCTATAAGTGAGTGTGAAACAAAGCATAAATAAATTCCAAGAAGGGAACATGAATTTTGGATCATTATTTCCTTAATGCTCAGATTAAGAAAGGACCTAACTGAATTTAATTCATGTTTAGAAAAAATAAATCAAATGAGCTTAGTAATGGAGTATGACTTTTGGATAGTATTGCATAGTAATGGAGTAACTCATTTGATATATAATTAAAACTCCCGTCCAATATGCAAACCATTACTTTATTTTCACCATTTGCAACTAATTTAAATTATGCACATTGCAACTATATCAATATAACTTAGAGTCCTTTACATATATAGCCAAAAACAAGTATGGCCTTACTTTCAAATAGACACTAGGACTGTTGCACAAAGGCTAGCCAATATTTACCTTATACAAATATGTCTATCCAAACTGTGTTCCTTAAAATTAGGTGAATGGGTTAAATAACTAACAGATGCAACGTATATTTGATCATCCTAAATGTAATAAAATCCTTATTTTCCTATTACATATTCAGTCTACCCAGATAAATAGGAAAAAAAATTCACCATCTCTTCTTGTTATATCTGTATCTCTAAAATATTCTTTAAAAAAAAGTCATGATACATGTTTCTCCATTGCTTAGCGAAACAACTTTTAAAAGGTAAATTTTTAGCAATTGTCGTGGCATATTGTTTAAGAGATGTATTAAATTTCACTCGTTTTGCAAATTATAATTATAATTATCAAATAATATTCAATAAGTATGCACCTGGTATGCATACATTATACATTATGCAAATTATATGTATTCAATAAGTAGGTACTTGATATGCTTATATTACTCACTATGATAATATTCAACAAGTATGTATCTGGTATGCATATATTATTCATAATTTCAATATTTTACAACAAATATATCATTTATAATATATAAATACTTAATTCATAACAGAGTTATATAACAGGTTTGTTTGCAAAATGTAACCTATATATGTATTATTTGTGATGTTTTATATGCAACTATTATATAGAACAATACGCAATTGTTATATTGAAGATGAACAAAAAATAAACAAAATATGTATATTGGTATTTAGGTTGTACTATTTTTTTACTTATTACCATGTATAGATCTGGTTGTGTGCCTAAAGTAGAGATATATAAGTAACCAGAATTTGCTGATATCAGTAACTTAGTACTTTTTTATTGATTGAATTTTGGCTGAAGTCTAGGAGAAAATCATGTAATTAAAGATTGAGTTAAGATATTTATGATATATTCAAATTAATTAGAAAGATAAACTCCATAAAATTAGTCATGACCCATCATCTCCCCAAAAATAGGCATTTAAGATGGTTGGTGTTTTATCAAACTGAATGGCTATAAAAAGTAGTAGACATATGGGTAAATGTCTATAAATTATAATAAATAAAAAATTGGTTTATTTTTTGTTGATGACCCTTGTGGATGTCTATGCCACGTAATTTTCTCTATAACTTATGAATAAGTTTATTGGAGCAAAACATTTTTAAGCGGGGCAAACAGTGCAATACTACTGCTTATTGGGTCTATTCTTGTAAATTACCCCCACTCGAGTTGATTCACGCCAAGGTCTCCTGTAACCCTGAGTATGGACATGAAGCAGAAAGTGGCGGTGCCAATAGGAGAGGAAACAGGGTCCATGCCAGAGAAAGAGTACGATTCAGATGATAGCCTCTCTGGCCTTTTCGCCAAGGAAGGTGATTCTGATTATGATTCAGATGATGATGTTGATCCTCATCTTTTGGACAGCTACTACCAACAGATGAAGGAGAGCGATGTAAGTAACCTTTTTTTTTATGATCATTTAAGAACATCATCATCTGCAAAGTGAAATGCGTTATGTTGCTCCATTGCTGGTGATAGAGCTTAATATCTACTCCGCTTCAACTTCCAACTCTTCAAGTGAGAAGCATTGGCTTCTTAATATCTTTGATGTTCCTGCAGTAACCTCCAATATAAGATCGATTTTCAACCTTCAAAAGTGATATTCACTCAACAATAGAATAGGGAATTGTCTGGTTCTTTGCCAAAGACATCATGCTGTTATGTTGAATGAATAGGTCCCACTTCTTTACATGAAGCAGCAAAAGATCTGCTGGTTAGTTCTTGAGATGAATAATGGTGCATAAGCTTTGATTACTGAGTTTAGCTCTAAGGATGTACATTTCAAATCAATGGGCAGAATAGACTCTCTGGACGCCCGTCAAGTAGTTCTGTCTATTATTAAGGAAGAAGGTTTAGAGAGTCATGAAAATTTACTTCTTAGTTTTGTAGCTTTTAGTTGGTTTTTAGTGGTTGGATTCAAAGAGGTAACATATCCAGATCAAATTACTTTGTTATGTGGTAACCACAAGCCCATGTATTTATGGATACTTGCCTCATATATATATAGGACTGCAATTTTTTCCAAGGTTAGCCTGTTACATAGCAAATTGGATGCAATAGGTGATGTTTCTCTCTTATTGGTTCGGTTGTGCTTTGCTAGGGATTTGATATCACAGATTTTCCTCCTGGACCGTGCTGGTATACTAGCATCTTTCCCATGACACACTACTTGGATGATCCTGAGTCTGCTGCCGAGTTGAAGGATTATGCTGGAAAGGCACTTAAATACTACAACGATAATAAGGTATACTCTAGATGCAAGTTCCATGTCTTTCCAGTTTATCCTTTTCCGACGTTTTCCTCTACTAAATGTAGTAAGTTACCTCTACTGATTTTAGGGCACCAATTATGTGGTCAAGGATGTTTTGAAGGTGAATGGAGATGGTTGTCGGAACTTTATATATTATATTACCTTTTCTGTCAAAAATGGTGAGGCCGAGTTTTTTCAAGCAAAGGTGGTGGAAGATTTGAAAAATAATTTGGCCTTTCCTATTGTCAGGCCGAAGGGCAAGGCTGCTGTTGGGTAAAGGCTGCTACCAGAATTCTTAGACAAGATGTTTTCAGTGTGTTGATGTTTACTTTGACGTTTTAAGCATGTTAATATTTCTATCCGGAGTCTTGCTGAAACCATGTTTATGCTTACAGAATTTGTGTTTGCAAGAAGCACATTGTAACAGCTTTTAGTTATAAAGTTCAAACTAGTAGTTTTAAGTTGAACTATGTACTTTCTTTTGCTTGATACATTTGCGCAGCTATAAAAACTGTGGTTCTGTGGGAGTCAAAGTAGGAATTGGAGGCATTCTTAGAGATCAAAGCGGGGAATTGGTGATGGCTTTCTTTGTTCCTAGTCAATGTTCTAGTAGCAATATGGCTGAAGCTCTTCCAGTTAAATTTGGAAAGGAGCGGCAGTGTTTTCAGCGATATCATCTTAAAAACTGACTCTTTGATAATAGCCAACATGTTGCAAAACAAGCAGACCAATAATCTTAAGTTGAAGGCTGTAATTGAAGACATTGTCCAAATCTTTCCTCAAGTGAATTGCAAGATTGAACACCGTTTAAGAAAAGTCAACCAGGTAGCCAATTCACCGGTAAAACATGCTACCTCTGCTGTAGATGATAAAATTTTCATACTTCCAGCAACTCCACAGAGATGAAAAAGGGCCACTCCAGCTTGGCAAATGGCAACTCCCTTACCTTTGTGAACCAAAATGCTTAAACTGGAGTCTAAGAGGATCGAAAGGACCTAACTGAATTTAATTCATGCTTAGAAAAAATAAATCAAGTGACCTTAGTAATGGAGTATTACTTTTGCACAGTCCGTACCTCAGCATGTTGCATAGTAATGGAGTAACTCATTTGATATAATTAAACTATTGTCCAATACTATGTAACACATTACTTTGTTTGTAACTAATTTAAATGTCTCGAATTCTTGCATATAACTTATGTCGGATGCGCAACATTATTAGCTTATTCAAGCAAACTTTCTTATGCTTAGGTCATTCTTTTAAAGATTTTTTTAAGCGGGGCAAACAGTCCAATAATACTGCTATTGGGTCTATTCTTGTAAATAACCCCCACTCGAGTTGATGCCCTTTATTCGATAACGCCAAGGTCTCCTGTAACCCTTTTGTCTTCCAGTTTGGGTGGTTGTTTTGTTTTCGTTCATCAGTGTCGACATGCCTGAAGAGAAACATGAAGAAGAGTACGATTCAGATGATAGCCTCTCTAGCCTTTTCATGAAGAAAGATGATCCTGATTTTGATTCAGATGCAGATGTTGATCCTGATCTTTTGGACAGGTACTACCAACAGATCGAGGAGAGCGATGTAAGTAACCCCTTACCTTTTGTTTTCATATTACAAATCATTTAGCTTATTTCAGGAGTCAATATTTATATGCCAGCAGAACATGCATGATCATCTAGTTTGTCCCCGTAAACTAGTTTGTTTTAAACATCGTCCGATCATTTAGGAGCGTCATCATTTGCAAAGTTTTGAATACTACCTTGTACTCGTAGAGTATATAAACACGTAAAAGTATAAGATCGATTTGGGTCTTGCAAGAAATTAAACTCAAGAACTTAGTAGGTAATTGTCTGGTTCCTTTGCAGAGACATCATGCTGTTATGTTGAATGAATAGGAAAGGTCTGTTCAACTATTATCAACTCACCCAAGTATTATGTATACATTTACTATTTTTAATATTGTTTCGTTGTGTGTTAGCTAATTTTAATCTGTGTGTCTAACTTTGCATGCATTAGCTAGAGATTAAATGGTGCATGCTGGTTAGTTCTTGAGTTGAGTAGTGGTGCATAAGCTTTGATTACTGAGTTTAGCTCTAGGTATGTACATTTCATACCAATGGGCAGAATGGACTGTAGTTATGTCTATTATTAAGGAAGAAGGTTTAGAGTCATGAAAATTTACTTGCCCATGAAAAGGAATAAGAAAATTAGTTTTGTATCTTTTTAAGTTGGTTTTGAGTGGCTGCATTCAGAGAGGTAACATATCCAGATCAAATTACTTTGTTATGTGGTAACCACAAGCCCATGTAGTTATGAATACTTGCCTTTTATATACACACACACACATATATATAGGTCTTCATTTTTTTTCAAGGTTAACCTGTTACATAGTAACAAATTGGATGCAATAGGTTATGTTTGTCTCTTATTCGTCCGGTTGTGCTTTGCTAGGGATTTGATATCACAGATTTTCCTCCTGGACCATGCTGGTATACGACCATCTTTCCCATGACACACTACTTGGAACTACCTGAGACTGCTGCCAAGTTGAAGGATTATGCTGGAAAGGCACTTAAATATTACAACGATAAGAAGGTATACTCTAGATATATGCAATTTGCATGTCTTTCCAGTTTATCCTTTTCCTACGTTTTCCTCTACTAAATGTAGGAAGTTACCTCTACTAATTTTTAGGGCACCAATTATGTGGTCAAGGATGTTTTGAAGGTGAATGGAGGTGGTTGTCGTTACTTTATACACTATATTACCTTTTCCGTCAAAAATGGTGAGGCCGACGTTTTTCAAGCAAAGGTGGTGCATTTAAAAGATAATTTAGACTTTCCTATCATCAGGCCGAAGTGTTGTTGAGTAAAGGCTACTACCAAAACTGTTAGACAAGATAATGTTTCCAGCGTGTCGGTGTTTATTTTGATGTTTTTAGCATGTTAATATTTCTGTCCAGAGTCTTGCTGAAACCATGTTAATACTTTCAGAATTTGTATTTGCAAGAAGAACATTGTAACGGCTTTTAGTTGTTGTAAAGTTGAATGGAGGTGGTTTTCGTTTCTTTATTTACTATAGTAACTTTTCTGTCAATATTCCTAATGGTGAGAACGCCATTTTTCAAGCAAAGGTGGTGGGAGATTCATAGATTATAATGTGGAGTTTTTCCAAAGCAATGGTTGTTATAGAGTAAAGCTTCTATTCAAGCCGTTAAGCATTCGGTGGTGCTTCTTCTGCTGATGTTATTAGCATGTTGATGTATCTTCTGATGTTTTCAACACAGAGGTGTATCTATCTGGAGTAGTGAAATCATGTGTTCTATAAGTCGTTAGGCTGCTACAAAATATTAGATTAGTCACTAGCAAGTTAACTGCTCTAATTAAGAGCCAACTAGCAGTTTATCTAGGTATAAGCTTTTCTCGGAAAGTTACTAGTCCATTCCCATTTTATGACAGAATTGGTATGTTAGACGAACAATAAAGTGAGGGGAGGGAGTGGGGCAGGGCAAGAAAGTAACAATCATACCCGATTTTGGGTCATTTCTTGGTGAACATGATCTGCCATAATCTCTTCGATCCCCCCAATCATTCAGTTTCCGGATTGGAATACAGGAGCTAGCCTAGTTACTCCTTTCTTTTCTTTGGGCTCTACAACTCCCATTGTTGGGAATGGTACTGTGAAAGGACTTGTCTACTGTAGAAATAGTTGGCAAGAAAATTATGATATAATAGTGAAAATCCATTGGATCATTGACTCTCCTCATCGATGACCGAATTTGGCATTTTCTAACGTCTTCTATTTTATGTGCTACATATAGTTGATACATTTTTCTATTAAGAAAAAAAAAATGGAAGTTAAACAACCCATCCATGAAAGTTACGGAAGATGAAGGGAATTCTTCACTTTTGAATTTTATACCATCAAGCAAAGCTACTTTGTCAAAGGTTTAAACTAAAATCAGCGTAATTTCAACCAGTCGGAAGAAAACCGAGAGCGTTGAAATGACAGATGAGAAAAAATGGCAACGATGCAATAACAATCAGAACAAAATTATATTGAAATAATAACAACACGATACAATAAGTAACAGCTATCCAAACAAGCACCAATCAAGAGCCCTAAAATGTCTTTCCTTATTGTTTCACTTGTACACAACTACTAAGGGCTAAAAGTAGTGTTTACAGTATACATATATTGAAGTTGAAGTTTTGCGCAGCCAAAAGAGCAATGGTTAGTTTTATATCTGTCGGAAAAACTTGTGTCGCGCTGAAATAGAGAATCAAAGTTCACGAGGTATTGCCATGTTTGCAGCTATGAAGAAGCTGACAAGACAATGTGACCGGAAGATCTTACCATTACACAAATGATAAAGTTAATGGAGTTGGGATCATTTTACATCGCAGACATACTTAAATGAGAGCCATGAACAAAGATCATTAGATCATCCTCCAATTTATCATGCATCTGATTATCCAAATGCAATATGGCACTGTGCTCTTTAATTTCATGTTATTGGCATGCTTGCCTTTCAACTGTGGGAAAGCAAAAAAGAAAAATATTACTTTTAGAACTTTCAAATATTGCATAGTTAAGATTTGTGTTTGGTATTATATAGTAATTATTCTTTTTATATCAGGTACTTTTATTATGAAACAAGATGGTAATTTATAGTATTAGGTTTCGAATATATTTTCTACTAGGGCTAAAACCAGAATTTAGTTATAAGACATATAAATTCCACCAAGGCTATATCCCTATATGATCTAGTTTTATCAGTGACGACATGAATCGTCCTCCGTCACCACAAAACGATCCATTGTCAATAGCAGAGGAAACAAAGGGGCCTCTGCAAAAGAAGCCAAAGATCAATGAAGAAGAAGAGAAGGTCGATAGCGATGACGAGATCATACTTTACTCGGATGAAGAGAATGATAAATCCAGTCCCATAAAACCGACTTATAGCGTGTATGATTCAGAGGAAGATTGTTACAACGGCAACTATGATAAAGAGCTTTGGAAGAGGTACCGTCAACAGGTCAAGGAGTCCGAGGTAACCCTTACAATTTCTTTGAAATTAGTTCACCATTCAAGAAGATTGTCATAATTGTTGCATGCCTTTATAAAGTATATGATGATATATAATCATTTGGGATACTGGTTCACCCATGAATCCCAATCGAGCGGATGCTTAAACTAGGAATCTAAAGGGGTAGAATCTTAGGCTCAACAAGTGCATCAATGCTGAACAAATTCCAATAGCGAGGAGGAAACCAAAATAATCTTGGTACTTTATATATATAACTGAACATGAAGCAGCATTCATGTTTGTATAAGTGGACACCCTTGGTGACACCAGGACGTGTGGATTAGCACACGCCATAAATACGAACCCAAAGCTCAGCATTTAAACGGAGAAGGGTAGGGGTTGACCCTTATCCACCTTGTTTCGAGCCGTATGGCGTGGCCCTGCGGATTTTTCATTATATAAAATAAAATAAACAAAAATGGCCATATTTTGTCCTGGGCTAAACTAGACCCCATATTTTGATCGGTCAAAGCTCTATATTAACGATTGTGGAGGTATTGGAAAGAAGGAAAATGAGCACTTCTCTTCATAAATCTCTCATCACATGTTAGAGAGGCACAATTTTTTAATTGTTTTTGGCACCAAAACCATTCTTTCAATGTCAAAGCTTTGGCATTTGTGAATTATTAATTACCAGTGATGTTCATAGAAAAGGTGTGGGGAAGAGAATCAACTCCATGTTATGGTGAGAATCTATTTTGCTTACGATGCTGCGTAGTCCTCATTCAACTAGCACAGTTGATTAGTCCTGATTACTTGAGCATAGTCCCTATGTTAACTTGAATGGCTGCATTTAAAGAGGTAATTAACATATCCAAAGTGAAGCACTATATTATGTGGTACACTTACATTGCAAATTGGATGCAATAGGTGATGTTTGAATCTTATTGGTTTGGTTGTACTTTGGTAGGGATTTGATATCGTAGATTATCCTGGCCAGTGCCCAATGACGACCGTCTTCCCCATGCCTAATTACTTGAACAATACCAACAATTATAACACATTGAAGGATTATGCAGGGAAGGCACTTAAGAAATACAACGATAAGGAGGTATACTGTTGATGGAGTTTCCTTGTCTTGCCAGGTTGTCCTTTTTTTTTTTTTTTTTTTTTTGTTTTGTTCTGCTAACTAAGAAAATGCGTTTGCTGGTTTTTCAGGGTACCAGTTATGAGGTCGATGACATTTTGAAGGTAAATGGAGGTGGTTGTCGCGACTTTCATTTCTATATTACCTTTTCTGTCAAAAATGGTGAGCACAGCTTATTTCAAGCAAAGGTGGTGGAATGTATAGATAATCATTTGGAGTTTCCTACCGTCAGGCCAAAGAAAAAGGCAGCAGCTGTGGAGTAAAGACTGTTATCAGAGTCGTTAGAAATTAAGTGTTTTATTTTGTTTTTGATGAACGGTAACACAGAAATTTGTTTGTGTTTCTTCTGGTCTTTATAGCTGTGTTAATATTACCATGTGTTCTATGTAGCTGTGTTAATATTACCATGTGTTCTATGTTCATTCCTAAATGTGTATTTGTCATTCATTACCAGAAGAATTTAAGTTGAACTTTTGCGTAGCCAAACGAACAATGACTAGCTAGTTTTATATCTGTCAGGAAAATTTGTGTCCAACTGAAACTGTATGTTAAAGTTCATGAGGTATTTCCATAAACTGGTAACGGTACATTTTGCCGTATGAAGTGCTGTTCCAGTATTTAGCACCAATTTTATAGTCATTACTCTGTATGTGTTGGTGTGCTTATCGTCACCAACGAATAAACGATAATTACACAAGCCTAATAAACCATTAAAGGTTTCATTGCTTGAGCAACCAATGACTGTCTCAAGCAAACAGTAACTACGCTAGACTAATAAACCTTATGTTAGAAAGAACGAAAAAGGACTAGATTTGCTTTATTTCTCTATATTTATTAAAAGAAACAACAATACACATCAAAATCAAGTCTTCACCTTCCTTTGGAATTTGGATAGGTTTCACAAACATTAGCTGCGTACTGCGTAGGTGACAAAAGGGGACTTGTTCAGAGGTAATTGTGTATTCTCTCGTATTTTAATACATGGTTTTCAACTACACATACCATATTTAGTAAACTTGAGTAGCTAATAGCTTTAAGCTTCCGTTAAGAACTCAAGAATAACATAGCTAATTTTTGGGGAGCTGTATTTCGACTAATTTTTAACTCGTTGATCCTTATTCGATAGCATCTTGTTTATTTTATTTTATTGTTTAGTAGGCGGCTAGGAGTATTTGATTTGATAAACTCACAATGTTTCTAAACCTAATATCCATTCTACAAAACAACATACTCAGAATTCGAACATATATAATTTAGCTTCTCTGCATATTCTAACAAATATAATACTGGTAACGCCAAGGTTGTAACCCTTTTCGCGATCCAGTTTGATTGATCGCCATGGACATACCGCCACAAAACGTGTCGCAAAAGAAACAGAAGATGAGTGAAGAAAATGGGGACGAAAGTTGCAGCGATATCGAAGCCCTTTTCTGCGATGAGGAGTATGATTCAGATGACGATTATGATTATGATCATGATCTTATGAAGAAATATTGCCAACAGGTCAAGGAGAGCCAGGTAATTTAAACATTGCAAAGAATACAATATATAAATACTGAAATTTGTTATGTTAGGTGCAAGTTAGATCCTGATACTGAAAAATAGTCATATATGTTTGATATTTTTCTTAATGTCGTTAATTGTGAGCTTCACTTGTCGCCTTTCGCTTCACATTGCAAAGAATAAGATAGAAATACTTCAACTGCAAATTTAAGGGGGTAAATATTAGGCTCAATAAGTGAAACTAGAGCGGAGTACCTTGAACTCCCTTAGCTTGGCCAGAATATTGAGGGTCTATACAAGGTAAAATTCAGTTTTTTTATCTACATATACCATATATTGGACCCCTTGACAAAAGCTAAAGCTTCACTTTTTATATTATTGAATTTCTTGTTGGAAATCCAGCATCCGCCCCCGTGAAACAAAGCATGAATAAGTTCCAAGAAAGGGAACAAGAATATTTTAGGCAGCAGAAAAAAGGACCTAGCCGAATTTTATTCATGCTTAAAAAAAATAAAGAAATCAAATGACCTTAGTAATGGAGTATGACTTCTGCATTGTCCATACCTCAGCCAATTAAAGTGCATCTTAAATATAGTTTCGCCGTGCGTTAGCTAATTTTATTCTGATTGTGCGTGGCTAACATTGCAAAAGTAAGCCAGGAATTAATTGGTGCATGCTAAAGACTTTTGCATAGTCTTTTGTTTACTGAGTTTAGCACTCTTTGCAAGCTTTTACTTAGTTTTAAATGGCTGCATTCAAAAGGGTGTGTATCCCTTCCAATTAGTGGCGGAACCAGGATTTTCACTAAGGGGTATCAAAATTAAATAATTGAACATATAAATAAAACTAAGGATACTCAATATATGATATATCTACATAAAAATAATTTTTTTACCTACTTGTACAATGTAATTTCCGGGCGATTGATACCCCTTCATGCTACCTAGGTCCGCCTATGCTTCCAATACATCTTGCTCCTGTATTTTTCAATGGTTATTTTGGATTATGCCAACTTATCAAAATAAAATCAAGCAGCTATGGCTTATTTATGTAGAAAGCTTATCATAGCGTCCATCAATCTGCATGGACTTGCAGAAATTGGCTTTCAATTAGCCACCATTAGATTCCACCTTGATAAGTTGGGCTTAAAACTAGAACTAGGAAGTTCAATAAGAAAATAAGACATTTCACATATCTTGGTTAAAACTGTTCCAGACCCTTGGAGGACGAAAACAAAGAAATAAAAGAAGAAGATGATGAATAATAGAAGAAGCACACAGTAGATTTGGGACAAGTTTTTAGAGTTTTGAAAACAGTATACCCAAGAATCCTAGTATATATGATTCCACTGCCAGTCTGCTGAGCAAAGTTCTTATATCAACTTTGCAAAGATGTCTTCAAATGCGTGTGTATGAGAAAGCTTAAACGTAGAACATGAGTAATCTGAGAGAAACTTTGAGGAAGAAGAGGAACCTAGACAGAATAATTTGTTCAGAGAGTTTTAAACGTGAGAGAAATTGATGGACCAGAGTTCAGAATAACTACAGCATTTGTATGTTCGATAAGTTGGTATAATATGAAACAACCATGGAAAAACAATGCACCAAATATAATTACTGGAGGGATCCCAACCCCATTCAAAGAGGTTGCATATCCAAAGCAAACCTATCTTATGTGTACCCAGAAGCCCATATATTTTTAAATGATATTGGTTCGCAATTGTTTTCAAGGTTAACTTGTTACGTAGTAGATTTGATGTATGGTGATGCTCATCTCTTATTGGTTTGGTTGTACTTTGGTAGGGATTTGATGTCGAAGATTATCCTGGACAATGTTGGATGACGACTGCCTTCCCCATGCCTAACTACTTGAACAATCCTGAGAATGTTTACAAGTTGAAGGATTATGCTGGAAAGGCACTTAAGGAGTACAACGATAGAGAGGTATACTTTAGATGCACTTCCTTGGCCAGTCTTCTTTTACTAACTGGTCAGCCCATGAATCCCAGTTGGATACGAATTAGTCTGGCCAGTTGGAATCACTTGCCAGATGGTTATACCAAAAACTGGTCAGCCCATGAATCCCAATTGAGCAGAATTTTCAAGTGGAAATATAAAGGGGTAAAATCTTAAGCTCAGTAAATCTTACAAAATAAATCTTAGGCTCGATAAGTGAAATTAACACAGCATGAATAAATTCCAAGAGTCGGGAATATGTTTTTTCCTTGGAAAAGGGCAGAGGGGAGGGGTTAACATTGATATACTTTTGAGTTCAGATTAAGGCCCACCTAGCTAAATAGCTCAAATATTTCATGTTTTTTCTTTTAAAAAGATCAAATTTAGTAATGGAGTACGCCTTTTGCATAATCATACCTTAGCCAAGTAAAGTATTGTATGTACTCCCTCTGTTCCAAAATGATTGTCACAGTTCGGATTTCGAGAGTCAAACGAGTTCATTTTGACCGTGAATTTAAACATATAATCTTTAAGTTTTTTGTAACGATGTTTATATATTTAGAAACTACATAAAAAGTACTATAAGTCACAATAATTAATAATTCAAAATATTTAAAAAATATATAAAAATATTACGGTCAAAGCTAAACTCGTTTGACTCTCAAAATCCGAACTGTGACAATCATTTTGGAACGGAGGGAGTATGTGTTACCATTTTTTATATTGTTTCGTTGCGCTTTAGCTAATTTTATTTTGTGTGCTAGTTAGTTCATGAAATGAGTATTGGTATATAGTTATGTATACTGAGTTATAGCACTAATGATACACATCTCATACCAATGGCAAAATCATGGGTTAGAAAGTCATGAGAATTTTCTTGCCCATCAAAAGGAACAAGAAATGTTATTTGTAGCTTTTACTTGGTTTTGAGTGGCTGCATTCAAAGAGGTGACATACTCACAAGCCCGTGTATTTTTTAGAGACTCGCATGATATATAGGTTCTGGAATTGTTTTCAACGCTAACTTGTTACTACATAGCAATACAATTGGTGATATTTGTCTCTTGTTGGTTTGGTTGTCCTTTGGTAGGGATTTGATGTCATAGATTTTCCTCCTGGACAGTGCTGGTACACATACGTCTTCCCCATGACGCACTACCTGCTTGATCCTGATCCTGAGTATGTTGACAAGATGAAGGATTATGCTGGAAAGGCGCTTAAGCAGTACAACAATGATAAAGTATACTTTAGATGCAATTTGCCAGTTTGTCCTTTTCCTTCATTTTCTTCTGCTACTGAAGAAAGCTACTCTATTGATTTTTGTTAGGGCACCAATTATGAGGTCAAAGAGATTTTGAAGCTGAACGGAGGTGGCAATCGTGACTTCATTTACTATATTACCTTTTCTGTCAAAAATGGTGAGGCCTACATTTTTCAAGCACAGGTGGTGAGATATATTGAGGGTCATTTAGGTTTTCCTATCGTTAGGCCGAAGCTTGAGGCTGTTGTGGGGTAAAGGCTGTTATTACCTCATGCGTTGGTGCTTCTTCTGATGTTCTTAGCCCTGACGGTGTGTCTTCTGATGTTTTCAGCATGTTAATATTTCTATCTGGAGTCTTGGTGGAACCATGTCTATGAGTCATTCTGAACTATAAAGTTTAGACTAGACTTTAAGTTAAATTAAGTACTTTTTTAGCTTGATACTTTCGCGTAGCCAAAAGATTAATGGTTATGGTTCTAATGAATAGGAACCAAGATTTCATTTAGCCTTTTGTGAAGTTAATATTTGCAAAAGATTTAACCCGCCCTGCCCGGCATTGCAATTTCCGTAATGTCAACTTTCCTAGCTATGCCTTGTTTAAGTTTTATTTGTTCACTTTGTTATTTAGCTAGAGATCTATACCTAACAAATATAGATTGGTTATTTCAATATGGATTGCATATACTTTACCTGGCTGAGCCATAGATTATGCAAAAAGATACACTCTATTACTAAGGTCATTTGATCGATCTTTTGAAAAAAATAAACGATTCCCGTCAGCACCTTTCTCCAAGAATCCCTTTAACCCAAAACCCCTAGAAACCAGGCTCTCTAATAGTGAAAATCAAGGATCCCTAGTTGCGACAAGTATATAGATTTCATCAATGAGTCGTGGTTTACTTCTTTTTTAGGACAAGTTGTAATAACTGTAAATAATACGACGGCTCAATGCGAAGATATGAACACAACCCTGGCATTGGTAGTGAGATGTAGCTATGTTTGCATTTTGCAGTGTAATAAATTTGACGGATGTGGAGGATATAGCAAGTTTCACCAGCTTTTACCTCACTGATTGGTGCTATAATTTCTCTACGAACCAAAGCAATAATTAGGACTAGGCTCAGGTTAATCAGAGTAATGAACTGTGCTAGTTGAATCAGGTCTAAGCAGCAACCGCAAGCAAAATAGATTATCATCACCACAACATGAGTTGATTCTCTTCCACCACTCTTTTTTTATGAACATCACTGGTAATTCAGAAAATCACAATACTTTGCAAGAATGGTTCTTGCGCCAAATGCAATTAGTATATTTCACCTCTAAAATGAGTCGAAAGATCTATGAACAGAAGTGCTCCTTTTCCTTCTTTCCGTTAGTGTTACAACTGTTAACATAGAGCTTGTACACTTTTAAAAAGCCCTAGTATCACCAAACTTGTGCACTTTTATAAACATAGATGATGTTTATGTTTAGGTACATATATTCAGTAACAAAAATTAAGAGATTATTAGAGTAAATCACTTATATGGTCACTCAACTTTGAGATATGAGTGACCAAAGTTTTTGTTTTGATTTGTACTTAAAGTCACTCAACTTAAGGTAATTAATCTTACCAAAAATCATTCTAGCTGACATGGCTTTTTAACTTTTATTTATATACATGTGGGTCCCACTTTATTTGCCATGTAGGATTTTCTAATGAGTTAATTTATTTCCATATGACAAGAAGTGATTTAATTCTTCAAATATTGATTTACTTTTGTAAACTTTATATTTTAACTCACGACAATCATGCTTATCTTGTGATATTAGGACAATTTCTAGAGAATATGACTTCAAATTAGCATGCATCATAAGTGTCAAGTGATCCGCCAAAAAGATGCGGAACAATTAGTTAAGGTTATCTGATCACCTTGCACATGTTAAAGTCTTTTCATGAATAAAGTCTCGTCGACGCATATGAGAAAAAAATGAATAGTTTTCCGTTATGGTAATAACATCCCGATGATCAATCTAATGAAAAGGAGAATAACAAGAAAAGAAGAAATGACGCTTATAGCTTAATAGAAACACAACTTGTAGTTAGTTAACTTAAAAGAAGAAATGACAAGTATTTTTTAAAATATAAAATTTACAACAGTAAATCAACATTTGAAGAATTAAATCATTTCTTGTCCTATAAATATAAATCAACTCATCAGAAATATCCTACCTGACAAATAAAGTGGGACCCACATGTTATATAAATAAAAAATAGAAAGCCTCATTAAATTTTCGGAGGAGTAATAGTGCAGAATCCGGCTAGATGGTTTTTGGTGAAAATTACCTTAACGTGAGTAACTTTATTAGTACAAATCAAAGTAAAGTGCCTTTACTCACTCATTTCTCAAAGTTGAATGACCATATAAGTAATTTACTCGAATTATTATGGTTTTCACCTCGCTACTGGAACTTAATCAGCCTTCTTCATAACTCATTGGAACTTATTCAAGCTTATTATAAAGGGGGGTAAAAACCATAATAGTTGAAGTATCCGTGCGATTGGATTCATGGGCCGACCAACGACCAGCATCCATGATTATCCATCACATTCTAGTAATGTCCAAAGTTTACAGAGAAAAACTAGGTCGCAGATTTATGTATACTTAAAGAATAAAGGGGTTCGAACCCCATTTGTTGAAAAATTATATACACACTAATGGTCAATGGTCATATACAGCCTCGAAGTTGGCATTCCCTTAATATGAATGAGTTTTCATAGCTGTTCGAATGTGCAGTACTGTTGCTAAACATTGTGTCTTGTCAGTTTGTTGTGCGTCGCAGGTACGTATATTTTTATTTTAAATAGGTTTTTTTTCCCTTTTTTTTGTGATCTTTGGTATTTTTAGTTTTTGAATAGCATTTTGGTGTATTTTAGATTTTTGAAAGGCATTTTGGTAATCTGACTTTTTTAGAAAACAAGGACATGCTTTTATAGTAATACTAGTTCTCGTCACGTACGTTGCACGTGGATATCAACTATGTAATAATTTAAGTAACTTATCAGAAGATTATAAACAAATTTACATTAACATATACCGCAATAATCTCTCTACATTAGAACCTTCAAATCGTGCTTGTTTGGCAAACCAAGCAAAAATTCAATTAATTGACAATATAAGTTTTGTAAAGAAAAAATGCATCCTAATCATAAAATGCAAGCAAATCATTAATTCACTTCATCAAAATTATAAGTAAAGAACTTAATTCAATTGACTAAACACCATAAACACATAAGTTTAGTAACGGTCACGTCAAATAAACTGACCATGATTATTCTGGATAAATTCTAAAATGAAAGACACTCTTAAAGACATATACATATTCAGGTCCTTGAACTTTAACTCACCAACTAATGAAAGATGATATGGCATTGCTAAGCAGCAAAAAAAATACCATTCATCTAACGTGTATAACTATTTCAATATAACAATGATAACAATAGAGCTCACATTGGAATGAACACAATGATTTAAAATGATCACATGCATAATCCATTTATTTTTCTAAAGATATTTCATTATGAGTGTTTATGTTCATTTGTCCTTTTATTCAATAAACCAACATATTAATGGGTTTCTTTCAATAATAATAACCTTCGATTCTTTAGTGTGATTTTGTCGCCTATAAAATGGCAAGTGCTTTAATATTACTAAGATTTTCTGACTAATTTTCTTAATATAATTAATAGCTTGCTAATCGATTCATTTTGTAATCATATATTTTATTATTTGGTCGTGGTTGTTTCAATTAAGGATTACTCATGTAATCCATTCATAGATTTACCTCCACCCGCCGACACTTTCTTGAGCTTTATAATTCCAAAAACAATCCCACAAGAAAAATTAACTAACAGTTGACAGAGATATATTGCATATGATTAAGGGATAATTACACTAAAAGACAAGCAAAAGACGAAAATTACCAAAAATGGCCCATATTTCTGAATCTTACCCGAGCTGTCACCCTTTTCCTAAAATAGCAGACTGCCGCAAGTTTATACAATTTTACACAAATTTATACACGTGTATAAAATTGTATAAATTTGTATAAGTGTATATGCGAGTGAATAAATATGTATATTAAGGATGTTTATATGATTTTTTACTTTTTTTGTGTATATTTTTATATTTCTCTCATTGCTACATATTTATATATGTATATTCATGTATAATTTAATTTTTAGAGGGAGATTTGTGTGTATAAACTTGTCCAAAGCAATGATTTAGACACAATAAACAACATAAATTCAGTAAAATACAAAAAAATAATGACACCATTGGCGGTGGAAGGTGTTTTCCAGTGACTTAGTGGCTGAGGACGGGAAAATTTGGTAGCTAGGGTATTTTTTATGAAGGAGTGCTAAAATTTATAATTTTAGGGATGGGTGCTATGCATGAAAAAAAAATATGGCCTCCTGTTTGTAATTTTGGGTAGTGGGCTGCCTATTTTTGAAAATCCCTCTATGATTAATCAAGGTACTTAATTATATAATCCAGTCACTGCCCTTGAAAATCATGAGAGGTTGACATATCTTTCTAAAGTTTGCAACTTTTTCGCTACCTTGTTCTAAACTGTATATCTTAGTTCCTAAAAATAACTTATGCTAAATGATAGTTTTGACCTCTCTTTCCTTACATGTGAAAAAATGCATGCAAGAAAATTACATTGGCCTGGTTCATACTCATCTTTTTAATCTCCAAATTAGTCCGAGAAAAGATGTTAAAAGCATAAACTTATTATTGTAGTTGCAGCCCGTGGATATTTACTACTCAAGCAACTTATGCAAAGAAAAATCTTACAATTTTGCACTCTTGATTTTTTTTCAGCCATAACGAAAAACAATTAAAAAATCAATTAAGACACAACAGAGATAGCAAATATAAAGAAATGTCGGAGAAAAATACGAAGGAATATTGGCATAATTTATTCTCCATTTAGACATATGAAATTAATATATTTAAGAGAAATTTAGTGATATGAGAGAGGAAATTAACTTACCCGTCAAATAAAAGTATTTGTGCGTGCATCAATGAAGCAATGAGGCAACAGAGGAGAAGCTTAGCATGCATGTGTTGGTTTTCTAGGTATGCTGGCATACCAAAGTAGATGATTGTAAAAAGCTATCAAAAGAATGGGTATTATATTTTGGCTCTATGAAGTGACGATCTCCTTATCTGGTTTTGTGACAAACCAACGGCTTGTGAACGGACGCAACTATTGATGTGAGCAGCGTTAGGTTCTTCATTTTTTTTTTTTTTTTTGTTAGTACTTGGTAGGATTTTTAGATAATCTAAAATGGTACTTTGGTAAAATGACTTTTGATTTCCCTAGGACATGCTTTTATAGTAATATATGATGATGATGATGATAAAACAAAAAGAACTAGAAAAGCCTAAATTCCATCCCAGAAAACACAAGTGGCTACCACATGTATAGGAAAAAGATTTCTGCCAAACCCCTCGATGAAGTGAGTCGCTAATCCGGTGGATTTCCACCACTATTATGTTAAGTACTTTCAACCCCAATAAGTTATATACAACTTGTATATAAGTCTAGTAACATACAATGGGGTAGGAGCTGCATTTTTTCTACAAAAGCTTATACCTTAGAAAACTACTAGTTGTGCTTATTAAAGATGTTAAGTTGCTCATGACTTATCTATATTTTACACCAAGACTCCAGACAGAAGTATCAACATGTTCAAAACATCATCATCAGAAGAAGAAACACCAATGAATTTAAACGGTTAAAATAACAGCTTTACCCCATTAAAGCCTTAACTACCTTTAGCCTGACAATAAGGAACTTCAAATTATCTCTTAAATCTTCCTCCACCTTTGCTTGAAAAATGGCGACCTCACCACAAGGTGTAGTGACAGAAAAGGTAATATAGTAATTAAATATGCCACCACCACCTGCATTCAACTTCAAAATGTCCTTGACCTCATAACTGCTGCCCTGTAAAATCAGTAGATACAATTTTCTTCGTCAGTAGAAGAAAACACAGGAAAATGACAAACTAGAAAGACATCGAATAGCATCTAAATTATACATTACTATCGTTGTATAGATTAAGTGCCTTTCCAGCATAATCCTTTATCTTGTCAACATACTTGGGATTTTTTAAGTAGTATGTCCAGTTCATGACGCTAGTATGCCAGCCCCCTGGAAATTCTGTGACATCAAATCCCTACCAAAGTACAATTGAACCAATAAGAGACAAACATCAGCTATTGTATCGAACCTGCAATGTAACAAGTTAACATTGAAAACAATTGCAGAACCTATATCAGACGAGTATCCAAAAATATATGGGCTTGTTGATACCACATAACATAGTGTTGTTTTGCTTTGAATACATTACCTCTTTGAGTGCAGCCACTCAAAACCTAGTTTCTTCATTACATTGGACAAGAAACTTTTTGCAACTATGTATACCAACTATCTTAATATAACAGATGGAGACACCGAAAGGGTGTGGACATAGTCCATCCTGCCTCGTGATTCTGCCCCCATTGATAAAATGTGATAAACTCAGTAAACAAAGACTACCAAAATTCCAGCTCATGAACTAACTTACACTCGCCAATTATTCCTCTTGCTAAATTATGCAAGGTTAGACATGCACAGTCAAATTTTTAAATTTAGCTAAAGCATAAACAGAAACATCTTCTTCTTTTTTTTTTTTTTTTTTTTTTTTTTTTTTTTTTTTTTTTTTTTGCGAGACACACGTGGGGCGAATACTGAGGACCAACAGCAGGCAGTGTTGGAAATATGGGATAATGAGTCCGCCATCTACCCTTCTCCACTTAAAATATCAGACTTAGATTGCATGGCTCAGTGCTTGATCCTGTTATCTAAGTCACAAGTCCCTCGACCTGGAAATTAGCTAATTTTACGAGTAACTTGGAGAAAAAATAAAAAATATTGTAATTTCAAATAAATGGGTGAGGGTTACATACATCGCTCTCGTTGATTTGTTGGTAGTACCTAACCAAAAGTTCTTCATCTTCTTCCTCTGAATCATAATCAGAATCACCTTCCTTGGCGAAAAGGCTAGAAAATCTAGAGAGGCTATCATCTGAATCATACTCTTTTTCATTCATTTTGTCTTTCTCTTCTTGCAGGGACTCTCTTTCCTCTACTATTGACAACGCCACGTTCTGGTTCATGTCGACAGTGATGAATGAAAACTTTACAACCACTCAAACTGGAAGACAAAGGGTTACAGGAGACCTTGGCGGAACTATATGTGTTGCCTATAAAAAAAATTACTATAAATATAACCCTATTAAAAAAGTAGAAGTTTTATTATATAAAATATAAGTTGAATAAATAGTACCTATGCAATCGAGTATTGTGTATTGATAAATAAATCTCGAATATTGCACATTTTTAATCGATATCGTACATTTTTAATAAATATTATAATATTTTTAGCATATTGTATTCAATTAATATCAATATATGTCATATATAAGAATAGGAAAATAAGCAACCAAACAGTAAAATCAACGACACAAAGTAAAAGATAGAAGAAAGAAATAAATCAAATCCCACAATTAGTTAAATTAGAACACTACAAATAAATTATGATACCATAATTTAGACGATGCAATTAAAGATCAATATCCAAGTGGTAAGAGACTTGAACTCAAGCAATGGATCTCTCACACAAGGGAATCCAAGAGAGATCTAAGAAGAGAAAAAGGGATACAACCCATACACACTCTCACAAGAGTATTTTCAAATCATTCATCATCCAAAATCTCATCTAAACCCCTAGAATTAGGCTATTTATATTAGCTAGTTAAATACAAGGATAAATGGACTAAATAGCTCCTACTGCTGATTCTGGAATTCTGGCCTCCGTTCTTCATCGCGACATCTTGAATGTCGTGATTGCGTCATGTGTTCATGAAGCTTCATTGCGATCGCGTTGAGTATCTCATGGCCGCGTATTTGTATGGACCGTTTCATCGCAATCATGCCCTGTAGCCTCGCGATCGCGCAACATAGTTGACTGCTTCTGCGCCATCGCGCCTGTTGCCTCGCGATCGCGTGCACCCAAACTTCAGTAAGCTCTCATTTGCTTGTTTGGCCAATCCTTTGGCTTGATTATTGTCTTCCAAATCCTTTTGAAGCATTCCAAGCTCCTGATGTTGAGCGTGAACCCTCCACGACTTCGAGTATTAATCCGAATCGCATCAGGAATATTCACTAATTTAAGACAGTAAATTTAATATTCAAGATCTGCTTTATTTTATATTATTATTGTGGTTAAAAAAATTTATGAATAGTAAAAAATAAATATTTAGTTATATATATATATATATATATATATATATCTATACTATTATAAAAGCACGAACGCCTTAGTGAAATGTCATTCGCCTTTTTTACCCTCCCTAAGTACTTTTATGTTGGATGGAAGTGTAATTTTAATTATACACAAATAATTATTTAAATAACCTATAACAATAAATTAGTGGTGGTTCAGGTTAGGGATTCTCTTTTTCTTATATATATCGGCTATTATACGACATTAGTTTTAGGTTTTCCCTTTATTCTTGTGCTGTTTGTTAAGTTTTTTTTTTCTCTCTTTTGTAGTTTATCAGTCCCACACATGTATAGAGCTTTTAGATTTTGGATTGAGTTTCAGTTTTTTTTTTCCGTGTATTGTTTGTCTAGGTTTGTGCTTCTTTTTTATAGTGTATCACATTACGTCAAACATGTATAGAATTTGTATTGTAAATTCCTAAACACTATACGCTTTCAAATTAGTTATGGCTTAGTTCAGGTTTTATGTTTTTTTTTTTGTATTTTTTTTTTTTTTGTATGTTTGGATTTTGTTTTGCAGGGGTTGAAATCTCCTATAAAAGATGCCATTATTCCACATTCTTCATGATTAGCTTGATGCAAAGTATAAGTTTTAAAGTGAAGATCAACAAAAAAAAAAAAGTGACAAAATTTACAAAATACTATTTTCAAAGGTATTATTAGTTCTCTACTACTTTTTCCTCTATCTTCAATATTAATTGTTAATTATTTTCTTTCTTTTTTACTTTTATTGATTTCTCCATTATTATTGAGCTTTTATTGATATTAGAAACATCACGGCTATAAAAGATGCCATTATTCCACATTCTTCATGATAAGCTTTATGCAGTGTATTAGTTTTAAAGTGCAGATCAGCAAAAAAGAGGTGACATATTTTACAAAACATTTTCAAAGGTATTATTAGTTCTCTATTAATTTTTCCTCTATATTCAATATTAATTGCTAATTATTTTCTTTCTTTTTTGCTTTTATTGATTTCTCCATTATTATTGAGCTTTTATTGATATTAAAAACATCACGTCATATCGAGTTTCTTTTTGTTGGTCGTACAGACTTTTTCATCCCATTCACTGCATATTCATATTGATTTGGAATGATTTCCTATATGGGTTGTTACCAGCTTTGGCGTTTTATGATTGAAAAACTTTCATCTATTTTTTTGTATCATTCTTTTGTTAATTTTATTTTATTTATGTAAATTTGTACTACTGTTGGTTAATTTAAGTTGCTTTTTTTTTTTATAACAAATTTCGTGATTGTTTTATTCTTTTTGTCAAAGCAAATTGTTCCCAGATAATTTATTTCTTTCTTGAAAACTACATATATTTTCCACAAAGATTCTAATGCATCTTTGGATTTGTGATATTTTTATTAATTTTTGGTTATCTTCCACATAAAAATGTGGTTGTATTTTTACCTTTTAAAAGAAGATTTCACATTGGACAAAATTATCATTATATTATTTGTCTAATACTTAAAATTTTAAAATTCATTAAAGATTTTGATTTTATATTAACCTATATGTTTTCTTTTATGAAATTCCTAATTCTAAAACTAATGAAATTTCTTATGGCATTAATAGTCGATAGATTAATTTTCCACATACATCTAATTCCAAAAGAATTCCAATATTGTTAGCTCTTTGAAACAATATAGCCTAGCATCGTTAAGCTTATCTTAAAATAGGGATCGTCAAATCTTTTGTGTTACGATTATGACAGAGTATTGTCTCTTATTTTTTTTCCTTGCAGCATGGCTGCATGTATTATGGACATCATCTAATAAGCTTGCAATGTTTTCTTATTTGTAGAATTCGATAGTATTTGTGAGATAAGCTATAGTTGTATACACACAAATTTTTAGGTATTTAAAGTCAGATTCTATGGAATCATATTAATCTTTTGTTGATAATTGTACTCAAATTTGCAGCACGCGCATAACAAGATAAAGAAAAATAGGATCGTGATTTTTTCAAGCCGCTAAACTTCAAGGATCAGGTACATTGTCTATTTTGTGTTATGGGCTTGCATAGTCAAAAAATCGTTTGTAGGTCTTTGTTTGAAATTCCAAAAGAAAAGTATCTCACATATCCAGAGATATTATATATTCGTAGACGCACTTTTTATTATGTGATTTATGATGTGCTAATATGTTTGTCTACATACACATGCACACATTAAAGATATGGATTTTGTTTTCCTTATTTAGTTTTGGTTTTGTGAATTTATTTATGAATATTTTTAATTGTTCATTTGTTATGATCAATTGAATCATTTTAAACTTAAAAAGTAACATAATGTTCTTTTATTACTTGTAATTTATTTTGCTCTAGAGGTATCATATTCTTTAAAAATATTGATAAACAATTTTGCAGCTGTGCATATTCTCCACCTCTGGCTTCAGTCTGCTTTCAATATTACATAACAAAAATGACATGCTTTCAGAACTATCTTTTTCTTGATTCCTCTAATGCTATTTTATCGATCAACAGTAGTAAGCAACTTCGTTAGGGTATGTTTTTTTTACTTTCCATCTGACTCTTTTGTGTATTTATTAATATTTCTATATCACACTTCTGGCTATTGATTGTTTAAATATTATTTGAGGTAAATTTTTATATGCATCGAAACAATAAGTTGATGAAAATGTAACTAATTTCCAATATGGTTTTTTACTTAGTGAAATCTGATTTTCAGATAAAGTTTTTTCCTTTGTGAAAGCGTATGCTATATGGTCAAGAATTTTTTGAGTATGCAATTATATATGTGATTTTTTAAAGAATTTTATGCTCATAGATGGTTCCTTGCTAAGTGTCTTCAATGTTGGATAAAGTTATAATTTTTCTTAAACAAAATAATTATATAAAATTTTATACCAAAATATGCAAAATTCTCTCACCATCGAATACATATTCTGATGAACTTCTAATAAAGAAAAGAATCTAACTTTGTTTGCTATCTGAAACAGTGTCATAAGTATTGTTGAAGCTCCAAAGCAATAGCAATTCTACATGAACAAGTGTACTTCAAACAATCTATAACTACTATTTGTGAAGAGCGGCTACGTTCCTTACCAAACGAGTTTTCTCCAAAATTTTAAGTCCTCAATAACAACTAGATCTAGCTTCGCTATCCTTCGATTCAAAAAGCAGTAGAGGCTTATTATTAAGGAGTAGTTAAAGTTGGGTTCGTGATGCAAAACATTACTATCTTTTTCTTTTGGTAGGATGAATTGAATGTAGTAAGCATTTAAACATTGCAATATTTCATTACTCGTAATTATTATCACTCCAATATTTATTATTTGTATTAGTGGATAGATATAGGCTTATGAGATTAATCATACTTATCTTTACATTAAGTCTCATTCTTTTGAGCCTTAAGAATATTTGGTTTAGTTATTCTAATATATTATGCTGAACATAGAGAAGGTAATGATGAATCATGAATAGCGGCGTGCCGGCATGAGATCTTTGAGGTGAGAAACTTGGGGGAGTATTTGGTTAACTGATCCAATTTGATTTCAAATAAACTTTTGCATTCGTCATTTGACCTTAGCTTCTTAATTAATGTAGACCATTCTTTTTGCGTTCTATTTATCATCTACTTTGGTTAAATATTTTTTCATATTTTAGGTGTAATTTAATATTCTTACATTTTAGGTTGTACATGTTCCAGTATACTTTAAGTATACAAACATGCCAATAATTTTATTGAATTACTTTTTCTCAAACTCGGTCTTCTCTTAATTTTGGGAGCAATTGTAATTGTCCTCAAAAGCATGTTTTCAATGTATGTTGGTTTAACTTTAGCACTTATACGGCCATACCTTATCAAGCTAAATAAATAAATTATTACATAACAAGGAATATAATATTATTAATAGTCGTTTATTATTGTAAACTTCTTTAATCAGTTACAAAAAAATTTAATTTATATACTTTTTAAATTCATATATTATGTTTTTTATGAATGTTATATTTACTATCTTGATATCTGAAGCTTTAAATAATTTAAGCAAGATGGCACGTGCAACGCACGTACACCAAAACTAGTATATATAAACACTCCACAACTGAATAGAGCGAATCAACTTGAGCTGGTTAATTTACGAGAATAGACTGAATAGACGGTAATATTGGACCTATTGCCCTGCATAACAATTTTTTTTTTTAAAAAAAAAAAACAAACGTAAGCTTAAACAATTTTGCTCGACAAAACTTATGTTGCCCATCGAACATATGTTATATTTGTAATTTGCATAAGTGGGCATAAACTACGTGTAATGTGCGTAAGTTAATTTTATCTATGAGGCAAGAGTTTTGGGACAATTAATAAGTTGCAAAAGGTGAAGATAGTAATCTTCATATAATTTTTCTATACATTTCTAAAAATATTCTTTGAATATTATTGACTTTTAATATATACTATAGTAACATTTTCCTGGAAAAATGATTTACTGCCTTATTATCAAAAGGCATGGTGTGACATATGGGTACCATAACTTTCAGCTTCTCTAGCCTACTGATTTTAGTCAATGAACAGATTGAACCTTACCTATACTTCAACTAATTAAAGTAAAATTTTCATAAGGTTCAATAATCTTAATTACAGCTAGCTGCAATTGAGAGGAGACAATTATTCTGTTTCAAATCCTACAAGATCATGTCCTTTGAATATAATAAATACAAAATCACTAAACCAATAGCTTAATGCTCTCTTTATAAACCTTCATACGTTGAACTTGCCTAGCCTTAGAGTTCACAACAATCATTAGGGAATATGCCTGACTTGTATGCATGAAAAACTAATTAACTCTGTACATGAACCCAACATCCAATTTATTTATTTAGTTTTAGTATAGTTTGGTTTGATGTATTTTATTGATTCCTTAAATTTTGATAATGATGTTTTAAGTACGTTCCCTTTACAGGGTTGCATGACCCTTCATGCCACCAAAGAAAAGCACAATATAATTAACAAGTACTCTTGACTTTTTAATTGGTTGAAATATAATTCTGCTGGTTTCTTTGACCTTTGATCTTAGCTAGCCACTTTCACCCTTGTGACACATTACAATCACAGCCTACTTGTGTTCTTTTGGAACTGGTTTTGTTAGCAGTTTGACGTTTTTATTTTCTGTGATACACATGTATAGTCGAGTTATTTTTCCTTATAAAATAGGCTTATGACATTACTGAAATAAAACCAAAAACTAAAAATGACTATCCGCGCGAGAATTTTACAATTTTCTTCTATGAGTCAAAATCCAGGGAGTTCTTTGTTTTCTTTGCTTTCTATAAGACACAATAAAGTTTGAAAAATTATAGGCCAACTTCCAATTCAGTTAAAGAAGCATTGCACGAACGTACTATCTTCTTGTAATGACTTAATCTATGTCGCCTTATTGTTTGCATTTTCTGATTTTGAGATAGATACTCCCTTCGTTCCAAAATGGTTGTCATAGTTCGGATTTCAAGAAAATGGTTGTCATAGTTCAGATTTCGAGAGTCAAACGAGTTTAACTTTGACCGTAATATTTTCATATGTCTTTTAATATTTTGTATTATTAATAATTGCGACTTATAGTACTTTTTATGTAGTTTCTAAATATATAAACATCGTTACAAAAAACTTAAAGATTATATATTTAGATTCACGGTCAAAATAAACGCGTTTGACTCTCGAAATCCGAACTATCACAACCATTTTGGAACAGAGGAACTACAAGTTAATAGCATGGTGAGATACCAAATGAAATCAGCACTAAACAAATTTATAATGCAGAGGCTTACTTATCTTAACCTTTAGTACTTTGAATTATATTGAGTGGATGGAGAAAAGGAGTTGCTTACAACGACAAAACTGGCCAGCTTTAAGGAATATCATCCATTTAAGTATTAATTATTAAAAATTCTAATAAGGTCCATAAGGAAGTTTTTGGCAGCTATATAGTTATAAATTCTCAATGAAATCAAACATGTCCACGTCTGCTGATTCTTGTTTAGCTTGCATTTCATGGGTATAAAAATTTCTCCTTGATAAGGAAAAGAAAAAAGTTAAAGAAGAAAGACGATTTTATGACTCTTTATTGGATTTAAAAGCAAGTTAACAAGCTTTAATATGTTCTTGTCCTGAATTTTTTGTAGATCAACTTAACTTGATAGTCTTAAACAAATTTAAACGGCGTCAGTGCACAAGATTTAAACTCTTCTCCATTATGTTACGACCAATTGATGAGAAGCTGCCATGACAATGATTATGGTTATGGTGGCTGGCCACTTCTATTAAAAAATATATATATATGAAAAAAGGTCTTGCATGCCCATCAACTTTACAAGCTTTTTTTTTTTTTTTTCCTCATTCAATCATGCATATACCCTCCTAAGTAGCATATCTCTTTTATATAATTTGTCTAACTGACCTGGCAGCATCTTTTCTTTGCTTCTAATACAAACTCCCATTTGTTTGCCCCTCACCACAATATATATAGGAAAAAGAGTACCTACATATTTTGTGCTATCAACTCTGCTTAATATAGCTTTTTGTCAACTCTCTTGTATTAGAGTCACTAGACAAGACTCTTGTAAAATGGGAAGGCAGCCATGTTGTGATAAAGTTGGATTAAAGAGAGGTCCATGGACTATAGAAGAAGACCACAAGCTGTTGAATTTTATTCTTAACAATGGTATTCAGTGCTGGAGAATAGTTCCCAAGCATGCAGGTTTCTGTCTTTACTCTGTTGGTATATATTATATCTATCTGCTTCCCAGCATGTTTTTTAATAACCATGGTGCTCGGCTTAGCTTGTGGACACCTCAAGTATTTAATTGGTCCTCGCTACCTTCTATAAGCACAGGTAACTCGACCCGTCAAGTCTCATGCAGAGACTTGAGCAGTGTTTGCCTCGGTTGGAATTTGAACTATGGTGGTCTCTTGTCACTCACACCCTTAAGTGGACTGTGCATGATTTAACTTCTTTGTCTTATATAAGATGATAAACATGTTCTTAATTTGTGATGAAGGTTTGCTGAGATGTGGAAAGAGTTGCAGACTGAGATGGATTAATTATCTTAGACCAGACCTTAAAAGAGGGCCACTATCAGAAGCAGAAGAGAATCAGATTATACAACTTCATGCCCGTCTTGGTAACAGGTGCTTGTTCATCATTTACTATAAAAGATAATTATAGTTTATATGTAGCCATCCATAAAAAAAAAAATAGGATCAGTAACTTGAAAATAAGATAAGTTACCTACTACAAGAAGTTAAATACATTAATAGTCACGAACTCTTTTACACAATAAATGTTAAATCATTTGTCAAGCTACCACGTCAAACTTATTAGTATGAAGAGTTACCTGTTGTTGTAGGTTAATAGATGGTGCACAAATTCTGTTCACTGAATTGAACATAAACTTCTCTGGCCTTTTATGCAGGTGGTCTAAGATAGCATCGTATTTTCCAGGACGAACTGACAACGAGATCAAGAACCACTGGAACACTCGGACTAAGAAGAGACTAAAGCTTCTCGGCATAGACCCTTTAACCCACCAACCAATTGAGCCAATTGACAATTTTGAACAGAAAGCAGATGACACAATCTTGCGATCTGACATGCTAACACATGATCAAGAAACAGAAGAGAAGTCATCAACAAGCAGTGGCACAAAGATGACAGAAAGAGAGAGTAACAACAACAGCAGCAACAACAAATACGATAAAAGAAATGAAGAAAGCACCAAGTTTGAGGATAACACTAAAGATTTTTCACTACTAGACTATGAGTACTCCATTTTGTCTGGAAATTTGGATATGGACTTGTGGAGCAGTGGTTCTAAAACTATGTCCTACTCTGCTGAATCCATCAACCTTTCATCAGCATCAGCTGCTACTGAATCCTCTAGTGATGTTGTCCATGCTGAAGGACAAGATTCTATACAGCAATGGTTTTATAGTGCGGATTCACTTTTCTCATGGAACAACAATGTCAATCAACTCGGAGAAGACTTCTTCTATTGGAGAAACTACAACCATTGATTACTCAATTTTTATCTATCAATGACATCCCAGAACTAATACATAACTTTCTTGAATTCGTTTTTGTAGCAAAAGAGGTCCTTTCTGTTATGAAACTACCTATTGATGTGCAATGAACATGAATTATAAACTAGTGAGATTAGAGAAACTTCTCAAATAATAATGCGGACAGCATCACACCATATTATGAGGGTAGTTAGTATGTCAACTCTGTTAATGCAGTTTCATCACCCACAATACAATAACACAAGAAACTTATAGGGAGTCGGGGCAGCATAGAAGCTCAAAGAAAACGAAGGTATTTGGCGATAATGTAACAGCAAGCATTTGCTCTAGTTTTCACACATCAAAAGTGAGGAAAAACTAAAAATAACAAACTTTCCAAATTCCAATGTTCCAAATGCCATATTCATACTTGTCCAAGGGTATTTTCACAATATTTTCTCCATTGTGATATTGACCTATCACTTAAGTCATTCCATCTTTCATTAGTCAGCTGCCATATACACATAAGAAAGCTAAAGAACATAGGCCATGCATGAACTCACGTTGTTTCTTCATGCTTACAAAATCAGAAAAGAGGAAAGTTACTGGTCAGAGGTTCATTTCTTTTTGTAATAATTATCTGTCTTAACTTCAGAATAACTGTACAACAACACCTATGCCAAATCCCAAACAAGTTGGGGTTGGCTACATGAATCGTCATCATTGTCCAAGTAGCTGCACATAGGCTCATCTACTTCAGAATAACAGTGTACATAATCAAAATATACATTTGCTAATTCACAGTGGAGATGCATTATACATCTTCCACCATTTCACAATGGAGATATTTTCAGATGAATGATGCATTATACATCTTCCTTGCGCTCTTCATCGGAAGAATTAAGTAACGGCTTCTTGCCTATCACATCAACATCTCGAGATTTCCAAGAAGGATAGAGCACATAATGTTGCAAAATGAAGAGAATGTCAAAGAATATGGACACCTGCAATATTCATCCACCAAATCAAATAGTAGTCAGAGCCTCACCATACTAGCAATCAGAGTGCTAAAATTAACAAAAGAGAGGAACTAATCAAGAAGAAATTACAGATATGTTCAGAAGGCTTAGTTGGTTGGTCCCTAGTTCATACTAAGAAGGCCTCGAGCCTTTTCTAGCTTTAATTAGCTTCATTTATAACCTTGTTAGTTGTAACCTGTCATTATCTCATGACTCAGTCTGTTTCTTTTCACAAGTCCAGTATGCTCTAAAAGGAAAGCTACGGCATATGATTAGTCATTTTTGAGCCATTTTCATGGATGAAGAACCAGAAAGTTCACAAACATTGAAATAAAGTATAACAACTATAAACATGCTGACCGCAGCAAATAGATAGAAGGATAGAAAGTAATGTTCCATACCAATGACAATAATGTCTTGCCTATGTTTCCATAAAAGTTAACCCAGGAATCTGCATAAAAGGAGTTCAAACAGTAAAATATTTAGATACCATGACTTACATCTGAAGATAACATACAAGTTACAACTCCTCTTAGACTTCATAAGCAAAATAACTAGAAACCATGACTGACTTATATCTGAAGATAATCTATTTAGTTAAAAAATGAACTCACTCTGATCAATGGATTGCACTGCCATCTGCCCATAACTTGTAACACCTCCAAGTAAGTCCAACAAAATGTTGCCAATACTAAATCCAATAGTGCTCTTCCGCTGAAAGTTCATAATAGCCTATACATTTGAAAGAAGCAAGAGTTAATCCAGGAAGTACAAAGAAACTTACACTGAGAAGCAGAATCAACGAAAGACGACTTTAGACATATCAAACAATTATAATAATTTAAAGAAAAAGGTAACCCAAAAAGAAGGTGCAGTTGATCTAACATGAAAGAATTTAATTGCTTATACCTGAGGAATGTACTTAATCACTGTCATAACAACCTGTAATGTGCTGCAATCAAGATTCAAACATAAAAGATTAGCACTGGGAACATGTGCACTGGTGGTGAATCTAAAATCAGCCATACACCACATACGTAGAAGTATAAACACTTGGCCTTTGGAAAGAAAATGAAGAAGATATCAAGCTCATAAGGTACTTCAGAAGTACTCAGTCAGTGTTTAAATTGGAACAAAGAGACATAGCACAGGCAGTCACAAACTTCACACTTCTGCTACAATAACCAATGATATTTTGTACAGGAGGGACAGGGTGTCAATAGGAAAAGGTTCTTACTTGAAGCAGGAGATCAGCCAAAGCCAGGAATGGCTGGGGAAAGCTATGAACACACAAACTGCAACAGTTAACCAAGCAACAGACACGATCGCTATCGAAGTCTTTCCGACCTTCTGGTTCCCACGCTGTAGTGAAAGCAATCATTGCCAAAGTAAGTACAAAGGCATTTATCAAGGTCTCCATCGGCTTCAAATAAAATACCTCTCCATGAACTACCTTTCAGGTTCAGAAAACAGTAAAAGAACAACGAAAGTATTCACCTCCGAACAAAACTCAAACTGAAAAGACTTGAGAGTATACAAGAACAGTCTACTTACATCATAAACAGCAATCTGAAACAGGGTAAATGCTGTCAATAGAACAGCATGGGCTGAAAAGGCAACATCATTGGCAGCCACAGGTATCATCTGCAGTTCAACAGTCAATGCAATAGCATGAAAGTCATTAAACTGCATGGAAGCTTCCTTCACATAACATCAATGAAGTTAAGAAAAGGAGACAAGACAAAAGTAGTACTACTACTTTATGACCTATTGGATATGAAAACTATTTTTTTCTATTTTGGAAGATGATGGTGCCTCACCAGCTTGTATGCCTCGACTAATCCATCAAGCAGCTTGCTACAGGTCATAAGCACAGGTGCACAGTGATCATATCAACCAGGATGGCTGTATGCTAGTGTTCTAGTAGCCCAGATGCCAACTGTGATCTCCAGGTTATTACTCCTATGCCTCAATCACTAAACCATTCACTGGGAGTTTGTTCTAAACCCCGCTCTAATGAAGAGTACTACTGCATTCACTATTTCTTTGTGACAATCTAAAACGATGTGGATAGCTTCGACTAGTCCACCAGTCAACTTGCTACAACTCATAAGCACAGGTGCACGTAATCCTGACCACCAAAATGGGCTTATGCTAGTGTTCTACAAGCCTAGATACCAACCATGACCTCCAGGTTTTTACTCCTATGCCTCAATCACTCAACCATCCGTTGGGCCATTGGTTTCATACCCCAATGCTGTTATTTCATTGTGACAATTAGTGCGAATTAAGTATAAGTGTACATACTTTTTCTTTCTTTCCCACTTATATATAATTCAAAAGAAAACAAATTAAGCTAGAAAACAACAACAAAAAACAAAAAGTCTAACCTCATCAAGGCCATATTTCTCACGGTACTGCTGCTGAATAGCAGAACTAAAGAACATGGAAGCATTGTAAATGAGATAAGACGAATGCTTTGTCAAATTCAACACCACGAAATCGAAATTCAATCCCACCACACTGCATTTCATTTCACAATAAACAAAGGGTCAACAACAAAATCCAAAAAAGATTTGAACTTTAATATAAACAACCATAAAAAAAAAAAAAAAAAAAGGTCTCAAGCAAAATCCAAAAAGATTTCAACTTTGATATAAATAAACAGAATGAAGAAAAAGGTCAAAAGATAAATACCAAAAAGATTCGAACTTTGATTATAAACTAACAACAACAACAACAACAAAATACCCAGCATGATCCAAGGAAGGTGACATATACAGACCTTACCCCTGCCTCGAGTGAAATAAAGAGGCTGTTTCCAAAAGACCCTCGACTCAGAAAGATTTAATATTTATATAAAACAAGAAGTAAACAACCAAAAACCAAAATCAATAAGGAAGAACTGGAAACCTTTTGCGGCGATAATTCAAGATAACTTGAGGGTAAAAGCTAATAGACCAAGAAAAGAATGCAATCCATCCTAAAACATTGTATAATACTTCAAGAGGAATTGAATTCCATGATGCCATAAGTAGTACTATTCTTTGATTTCTCTAAATCCAAACAATGGATTAAATGAATCTTTTGTGTTTGTAGTGAAGCTTAGATTCTATTTTGGCTAGTCCAATAGGCCAACAGATCGAGTCAGGAAAGCCCCCAATAGTGGATAATGGATTTGACCTGTATTGCGTCCTTATTCAAATACCCAATATTCTTTTCACATATTTTTAGTTTTTCTTTTTCTACTCACATACTAGTTCTTTTAGGGGTCGTTCGGTTCAATCCCGGAATTGTGGGATTAATAATACTACAATTTAGGCATAAAATTTGTCCTAGTATTAGCTAATACCTAATACCAAATATGAGATAAAAATAATCCTGAATTCTATCCAATCCCTTATACCGAACGACCCCTTAAAGTAATAAATGGTTCGTTGTAGCTTTTTATAATTTGAATGAATATTAGAAAATAATCATGTATAAATATGTTACTCCGTGATCTCAAAATGAGTTTTTATCTTTTCTTTTTAGTTTATTCTAAAAAGAGTGTCTCTTTTCATATTTGTCGTCTCAAAGCATAAATATTTATGTAACTTTTGTCGATGTAAATCAATGTATATATCAGCTATAGTTAGTGTGAGTATTTTAACCATATTAAAGATATTTTTATCAATAGAAGATCGAGAACTTCTAGTACATTTTATTTTTAATTTGTATGTTGATCTAAGATGAATTCAACTATAGATACATGATAAGAGGGTTAACATATGTGAAAGGAACTTGTTTGAGATTGACGCGCAATAGAACCAATAGTTCATTATCTAATGTATCTTTTCGTTCTAATACTCTATCCGAGAATTAATAGTTCTGTTTTTTTATGGAAAGGTCCAAATATGCCGTCATACTATGCGAAATTCAACAAATGTACCTTCCATTAATAGTTTGGATTATCTATTTCCTGGCTATTATCGTTTTGATCTCTAACTATTACCTTCATTTGGCTCGTCTAGCGGTAAATATGAACCAATTGCAAACTATAAGGACATATTTGGTCTATCTTTAATTTCGAAGCACACCTACTCCATAATGATACCTCCTAGTAGACCCATATGGAACACTCGGACATTCAACAATTTTTTGGAAAAAGATAGAGAGGAAAATAAGGAAGATGATAGAAATTAAACCCAAAACCTAATTCAGAATTGAAGATGGCCCTAAATGAGCCAAACTATAAAAGAATGGTATATTTGAACCAAAGTGGAAAACGTAGAGGCATAGATGCATAACTATTAATGGATGGAATATTTGTTTAATTTTACCTTAAACATATGACAATTTGAACTGAAAATTTGTGGATATTGTTCACAGAAGTCTTTACCTATCCTTTCTTTTTAACCAAACAAAAAAAGAACTTTTTTTTTTTTTTTTTTTGTGTTACTCACTTGACATCGGGTGCCTGGTGTGGACTCAATTAATTCAGATTTGCTCTTAAGAGTAAAGACTCACTATCAAAGATGACTTCATTCACATGGTTCGAACTCGTTAAGAGTCGGAAGTACGTCTGGGCATCAAACAAGCGAGCACGAGCCAAACCTAACCGAGCTTGCTATGCTACCAAGCTGAGTTGAGCTTTATACCATACCAAGCCAAGACGAGCCGAGTTCAATCGAGCTTTGGTAGATTTTTACCGAGCATGAGCCAAGCTCGAGCTTGAGCTGACTTTTTTTTTTATTCCCATACTTAATAATATAAAAAAGAATATTTAAACTTTCCTTTTGATCATAACCATAAATAAGAATAGAAGTACCAGTTTATCAATTGTTAACTACTGCATTAAAATATTAAATATGAAGTAGCCTTCTAATTTATTAGTAATTAAGTTTAATGAATGAAAGTTATATTTTAAAGAAAAAGTTACACCATAAATCAAGCTAATCGAGTCGAGTCGAGCCGAGCCCAGCCAAATTTTGAATGAGCTCAAGTCGAGCCGATTTTTTAAATGACCTGAGCTGAGTCAAGTAAAAGGTAATCGAGCCGAGCTCAGCTCTATGCCCGGAAATGTCATTTACAGTAATATTTTAAGACACGACGAATGTCAAATTCAATATTCACATTCACAATCGCATTTTTATAGTAAATGTTACCCCTCAACTAGACAAGGGGAGATGAACAGGTTGGATCCTTTGCGTGTGTAATCTGACATTATTATTATTAGTAGTTGTTAGGAAGTCATGGGAACGACAACTAATTTTCAAATTGATGCCACCATTTCATTTTGTACTTTTATTCCTTCAAATCACCATCTAGATCTCCACTCTTCCCATAAGACTCGTTCTGATCATCTCTGTATCTCTCTTCTTTAATCTCTTCAATTACAAGACTTGCAATATAACACATTGATGACTTCTGTAAGTTTCTTGATCTCTTTCAGTTACTTTCAGTTTGGAAATGATCATACTGAATAGTTTGGTTCTTGTTTCATTTCATGTTCATTCTTGAAAATTGCTGATTTGAAAATGGATGCGATCAATCTTGTTTAAAGTTAATTATCTTGAATAGTTCCTATAAGGTCTGATTATGTGTTCGCACCCACAACTTTCGACTCGAATTATGTATAATTGAACATCATTCAGAAATGTTTTTATTCAATTGGAACTTATGAACATAAACAAACAGTGGATGTAGTTGTATCTTGTACTCTTTTCTCTGTCAATTTTCTAACATTTCCTTCACCTGTCTAAGTTGCATAACTTCCTGTTTCTTTTAACAAAATGCACAGCAAGAGAAAGGTAGACCATTGCCCAAATTTGGTGAATGGGATGTGAATGATCCTGCCTCAGCTGATGGATTCACAGTAATATTTGCAAAGGCTAGAGATGAGAAGAAAAACACCAGCACTTCAGCCAATTCTGCAGCAGCAGCATCACCTAGGACTGAAGCTGCTTCTAGACACGACGACGCTTATCAACACGATCCAACGGTATATCTAATGTCAACTTGAATACCCTACTTGAATAATTTGTAATCATATTGTTCTCAATGTATTTTGATGCAGAAAAAGTGGTTTTGCTGTTTCTGAAACCTGGATGTTTGGATAGCTATCGCCTATCAGCTGAATTGCAGTTCAAGCCAGCTAGTCTATTTATAGAAGTGGGAAATGCTTGCTGCTTCTTGTATTCTGTTTTCTTCTAGTGGTATGTGTAGCATATAAAGCTTCTTCTAGTCTCTCCTATATGGATTGCCAAGAAGAGATGTCCAATTTCAGAAACACAGTTTCTTGTGATTTACAACTGCAGTTGCTTCCTTATTGCTTATAGATTGAATACGGTTCACTTGTACACCATGATGAATAGAAACAGAAGTCATTTGTGCTCTGTACTCATAGCAGTTTGCTGCTGTCAAGAATTTAAACTGCTGTTTAAGTTTGAAGTTTCGAAATGGTGATTATGACAACAGTCACGACTATAAACAGATTTTAGCCTCTCAAATCTATCAGAAAACTAGCTCCTTTACTAGACCTTGTAAAAACTTTCTTACAGAGGACTAACATATTCTAGATTACTAGTACTCGTACTCGTACTCGGTGTTTGTATCAAGTCAATAAATAAAAGATACTACATATTTTACACATACATATTGTATGATTTGATGAAAATACTTAAAATATTCCCTGGCTAGGAACCTACCTCATTGACTGTTACTTCCAAACGGTTTAGGCTTTTGAATGGACCAAAAACTCGAAGACATTCAGTATACTTTTTGAACAAAATCACATTTAAAATTTATCTTCACCATGATTTAGACTTCAAGTTCTTATCATGTTCATAACTTTCCAAATAACATTGGAAACAAAAAAACAAGACTTTCAAGATTAAATGTGATATTGAACCTTAATAACTTAAATACTTCAATACCAAAAAAAGCTAAGCTCTACATTTGTTTGCCAAATATTATGACTGTTAACATTTTGAAAATTATGCATCCAAGAGTTCAGCCTAACTCTTAATGAAGTGATGATAATTTGACAAATAAGAAGAAAGCCTTTAACATGTTTTCATATGCATGGACAACGAATAATTAATTCAGCTGTTCATAAACTAGTCCAAACAATACGGTTGTAAAAAGAAACATTTAATATTTGCCAAAATTTCCTATGATGGTTCACCTACAACTAGCTATCTCAAAATTCAGTTTATCCAACTCTACCAATATATACCAAACTTCTACAATAGCCATGCGCTATTAAAACCATACTATTTATAACCCTCCATGCAAACTCCTCCCTCATAGCACTCTCTTGTGAAGAGTCCACAAAGCTCCCGCGTTTCGGCCAATCTTGTAATCCATTCATCCTTCATGGACACCTCCATTTTCCAACACCTAAAATCTCAACCCCTTTGGCTTATTTTCCTTTTTTCTTTCAGTTTCTTTAAAATCTTGTGCTTTTCATTCACTTTCCTTAAATGGGTATATGTAAATTTCCTTAGACCAGCCAAGAATTTAAAAAAGTATGGTTCTTGGGCACTTATCACTGGACCAACTGATGGCATTGGAAAAGCCTTTGCTTTTCAATTAGCTCATAAAGGTCTTAACTTGATTCTTGTGGGTCGTAATCCGAATAAATTAAGTGATGTTTCTGAGTCCATTAAGGCTAAATTTGGTAATATAAAAATTAAAACTGTGGTTCTTGATTTTTCTGGTGATTTAGATGAAGGGATTAAGAGGATTAAGGAGTTAATTGAAGGATTAGATGTTGGTGTTTTGATTAATAATGTTGGTGTTTCATATCCTTATGCAAGATTCTTTCATGAAGTGGATGATAAACTTTTGAATGATTTGATTAAAGTAAATGTTGAAGGGACTAGTAAAGTTACTCAAGCTGTTTTGCCTGGTATGGTTATGAGGAAAAAAGGTGCAATTGTTAATATTGGTTCTGGTGCTGCTATTGTTATTCCTTCTGATCCTCTCTATGCTGTTTATGCTGCCTCCAAAGCGTATGTTCAACTCTCTCTCTCTCTACTTCTTTTTTTGGATAGTCTAAATAAACTCTCGGAGTACAGCTTGTTATGTGTGCGTTAGGTGCATGTCACCCTGGCAGAGACAAAGGCCTCTAAGGTAGTAGTAATAGAATATCGTAGCGCTAAAGCTGGGTCAAGAGTAAAGGGGTAAGGGCCTATAGAAAGCCAATTTCTTTTATTAGAACTCTGGTGGTATTTAAGTGGAGAAAGGTAGAGGGACGGGCCCATTACGCGCTAAGTGTCAAAACCGTGTGCCACTAGATTTTGGCAATTTCATGGTTATCCAAAAACAGAAAATAATAGTATGGACCGAGACGGGTATAAATGGAGCGACATGGGCAGTGGGGAGTCATATAGCTAACCTTGACTTGCTTTGTGATTGATGCATTCTTGTGTTTTTTTGGATTACTCCTATATTAGTGCAGAAGAGAAAACGTTGAAATAATGGCTAGAGAACTAGTTGAATATAGAAAACATTTCATGGAAGTTCTAATTTCAATAGATTAATAAATTTGAATTCTTGAAAGTTGTGAATGATGCAAACTTTTTGGAATGGTTTGAAATGGAAGGTGTCACATAAATTGGGAAAGAGAGAGAATTGTAGTTTAAACGAGCAATACTTTGAGGCCTCATATGGATGGACTGATATCAAATGAGTAAGAACTTGGAATTTGTAAATATAGAGCTCTAATATTTTAGTCAGAACTTATTAGAACAAGAGATTCGAAAATGATACAGTAATCAATAGACTTAGAATTCCACTAGAATTAGTGATATATCCTCAAATATTAACTATCTGATCTGAGATTATTTCTCTTACTCAGCTTTCTGCATAGTGGAAGCCAGGAGAGTTTAAGTGAAAACTTGTGAGCTAAATTTGCTTATGGGGAGAGTTTCAGTAAAGACATGAGAGCTAACCTTGCTTACTGGGAGGTCTTTATTTCTGAATAGTACTAAATCGTTGGATTACAAGAATCTTCAGATCGTCGTTTTTGTTCTAAAAAGAATTACTCGTGGGCTAAAACTATATGAAAAAAGGTGAACTGATTCTGGAGATGGGAAAAGTTGCTAGGCTGGGGCTTCTCCCCAGCACCTTTCACAAAACTAGGTTGATGTCCCAACATATTACCTTCCAATTCCCCCCTCTTGTCCTTCGTCTTCCCACCAGACAAAAGGAGGGTACTGATTTATTAATTGGAAACCACCTGTACTTAATGCTGATTTTGTTTAGTGAGAATTGCATGTCTAACTTAAATTAGAAGTTTTCTGATATTGTTTTTTGCTGATTGCATTTTACAACATATCCTTCAGATACGTTGATCAGTTCTCAAGATGCCTTTACCTAGAGTACAAGAAGAGTGGGATTGATGTGCAATGTCAGGTATACACTGCACCCATGAGCTAGCAAGCAACATATTTGCTTGTTTGTTCTGATTCGAAGTAGATTATATTTGAAGTTGTATACATGTACTTAATTATCTTCATCCATGTCACAATATATTGTATGTGTTGACCAAATATAGGTACCCTTGTATGTGGCAACGAAAATGGCATCGATCAAAAGGTCTTCATTCTTTGTTCCATCAACTGATGGTTATGCTCGGGCTGCCTTGCGATGGATAGGTTATGAACCAAGGTGTACCCCTTACTGGCCCCATTCACTTCTGTGGGGTTTGATAAATTCTTTGCCAGAGTCAATCGTTGATGCTTGGCGTCTGAAGTTCTGCCTTGCAATCCGGAAGAGAGGACAGCTGAAGGACTCTAGGAAGAAGGAATAAGAAAGATCATAATCTCTCAGTCTTTTGCTCAGCTGGGATATTTCTCATTTATAGGTTCTGTGAGGTTATTTCAGTTAGACCTTTTATGACCATCTTTATGTGTCATCCTACAATGTTGTCAACTGTTTTCGGTATGAATATAAAAGAATACAGGTTTCTTATATTTTCTCAGTTTCGGTTGTCAAGTGAGTGATTCTAATTCTTGATGTGCCATAAGTTTGATTTTATTCTTGTGGCATTTTTGTTGGAAAATATTTCAAATACTCACACTCAGTGCCATCATGTTTCCTTGAAAAACTTAACCATACTTGATGGCTCCACCAAACCAATTAGTACATGATCTATGTACCTTAAATGGACTTTATCACTAGCCATAGTTTGTACATATAATCACTGCAATGTATCTCACCTTAACCATGGTAAACTATTGTGGTTTTGGTGTAACCATGAGTGTGGGTTAGTTTTTCTCTTCCATCCCCCTTTTGAATCTTGACAAGTAAACTTGATAACTTAAAATTGGATAGTCAGATTATAAGTAAACATTCTAAACTTTACACTGAAGTTCAATAAAAGAAACCAGGGGGACGAATAGACCAGCAGATTTACAAGCATAACCAATAGATACAAAGAATGGAATACTTATGAAATATTGTCTAGCTATGTCTTGGTGTGGCTATTAACTTCTCTTAACACAATACAAAAAGAAAAAAACTAACTGGATTTCTATGATTTGTGGATATACAAATTCAAAAAAGCTCAAATAGGAAAAGAAGAAAGAGGCTTGAAACTTTCCTCCATTGAATTTCAACATCTGGCTAAACCTCTTGATCAAATTTGCTTGTTCTGGTCCTGACAGATTTTTGGCTAAAGATACGAGCAAACATGCTTTTTGACCTGTAAAGTGTTAGAGGTGCTAAATCTTCTGATTTTCTGCTATCACCGTTCTTCTTGGCTAGTTCTTCCAAAATAATTTCGATGCTATCATCAAACCGTCGCCTAAATGTTGGATACCTCGTTATAGATTTTGTAATGCCTCGAAGCCTTCAATAAAATGATAGGAGTGTTAACAGAAAATCATAATAAATGAGAACCATAAAAAGAGCAGGATTCTTGATTTCCAAGAATAACTTGGATTATCACCTTCGAGCTAATGCATCAAGCTCAGCTCGCCTTAGATCAGATTCTGGTGGTGATCCAATATTTGTTTTTTTCAACCTCTCAGGATCACCAATAAACAGAACCAATTTACCAAGGTACTCAGCTTCACTTTCAGAAAGATTTTGAGCTTTGATCTGGTCTTTGATGATCAAAAGTGGATTGAGAAACCACTCATAGAAGGTATCTTTGGGCCTGTTTGTGGTAGTCATTTCAGTTATATTGTCATCTACAAAGGTTTACAAGGTTAGTCTTTAATAGCCCAGTTTTATAGTAAAAGATTAAAGCTTGCATATTTTACTTACTTAACAGAAGGCCAGTACTGTTGGCTCTGGCAGATCGTATAAGGGTCTGAAGGATGGCATATGCAGGTAAACCAATGGTAATAATCTGCCCACTATCTTTATTAGACTTGGCATCTGCAATATCCTTTAGTGTAAATACATCTTTAGATACCATCTTTTCCCCATAATTATGACAGTCCTTGAAAAAGTCATCAGCAAGCTACAGGAGAATATGTAGGGGCAATTAGGATTAAAGTGACGCGAATCATTATGATCCATAACCAGTTTAAGGAGTACCTTGACAGAGTCGCAAGAGCTATATATCTTGCATTAATATGCTTATTATCAGAAGAAAGTGTACCTCGAGGGGCTTCAACTCAATCATAGGAGTGTTGATGGAGTTTGTACGAGAAAACGGTTTCTTGGAAGAGTTACGCCTTGAGAGAGAGGCTGCATGAGAGCTGTCACTTGGCATAGTCTTCTTTCTGTACTGTGGCCTGTATGAATAGAGAAAATTTATGGCCTGTCAAAATTATGTAGAATACAAATTAACGACTATCAAGCTTAAAAGGATGCAATTATCAGAACCTAGGAAAGCAGGACCCTTCTGGCATGTCAAGAATATCATTGCTATATTCATCATATATGGACAAGGAAGCTACAATATAGCAAAGGCCCAACCAAAATGATTCTTCCTGTAGTCCAAGGCAGAGGTAAATGTTTAGCAGTTAAAGAAATGTAAAACATACACAAGCAGCCATCAAGGCCGTTGAAGCAGACAGTTAGTAAGACAACCTGATACACAATAATTCCAGCATAAGCACCAAGGAATACACTTGATAACATTGAGCCAAGGAGTGCCCCAACAACAGCTAATGGCCAGAGTAAGATGGCAAGACCAGCAAATGGCACACAGATTGTCTCTAAAAAGGGGCCTTCTCCACCTACACAGTCGTGCAACAAACGACTCCAACCCTTGAAAAGCATGTAAGGGAATTTACAAGCCGCAATTACAATGATCGTTGGTGTGTCTACCAAGACTCCTAGTGCCCCAGCTATCAGTGCTCCAGGAATATAAAGCAACCTGCAAGAAACAAAAATATTAAAGAAATCCTGGAAAAATAAGCAAATTCCCACAGGAAAATTTAACTTTAAAACCCTACTTTAGCTTTGGGGATAAACAACTAAAGGAGCATCTAGGAAAATGTAAGAGTACTTTGTCATGGAAGGTGGAACTCTCCTTAACCTAAAACGACAGATACTGAGACCTAGCAACATCAAACAAAGGTAAATAAATTCCAAAATTACAATTACAACTGCAGTAGGTTTAAGAAACAAAATGGATTCGGATACGAACACTTAATGGTTTCGGAAAGGAACATTGTCCAATAATGAAACGAAATGGAACCAATGGAAAAAAATAGAGTATGATGCAGAACCTTACATATAGCTCAAACATCTAACAAGCTGCTTTTGCGGTACTTTTTCAATCCTAATATAGAAAGATTTCATAAACTAAGCACTAAACTAATTTATCCACTCTTTGACTTAAAAGATTAAAAGGAAGGATAAAAAAAATCAGAAATTAGCTAACTTTAAATGCAAGAAAATGGGGAAAAGAAATTCTAGAAAAATCACAAAAAGAGAACCTGATCTCATAGTATTTTGCAGCAGGAGGCCCTTGAATTAGTAAATCATCCATGACTGACAAGTAAGAATGGTAACAAACATCTTTCGCATCCCTAACACTAGTAAAGCTCCTTTCCACTGTGTCCCAAATTCCATCCTACAATAACAACAGAGTAACTCAAAAGAATCAATGCCAAATGGTGAAATAAGATATACTCACTGGATTTCATTTGACGTGACAGTGTTGTGTTTTCTTTTTAGTCTGTTTAAAAGAGAATGATACATTTTTATATTTGGAAAATTTACTGCTTTAAACTTCTCATTTTACACTTAATGAGATGCTCTTACAGCCACAGAAATATACTGAACCACAAGTTCCAAGGGTACTTTTGACACGTGACAAAAGTCTTTTCCTTTTCTCTTAAATTCTGTATACAATCAAACACCACCATCTAAAATGAAAAAGAGAGAGTACAATATATTTCAGAAAGTTGAAGTGTTTACACATACATATAGAATGTGGATTAAAGCATTAGTCTTTCCTCCACCCACAGCTCGAACAGTAGCAAACACTGGTGCAAGAAATCCATAAGCAGCCCCGCCAACAACGCTGCTGGCGAATCCAATCAATGGATACAGAAATAAAACCACAAGAACACATATGCAGAGCCAAAGCTTCAAAATTGGACCGAACTGTTTTGTCCTGCATCGAAAGGTTGTCACAAAAAGATATACAAGGCTAGCAAGCAGATACAATCAAATACTTTATCTGATTCATTTTATACAACCGTGAAGAAATAGACTAAAAAGGAAAGAGAGCACGATAAAATGGAACAGAGGAAGAATCTAAAGAACACACCTCAAAAGACAATAATATGTATAGAACAAGTGCAGAGGCCAAAGACACAAAATTATGGCAGAGTTTCCAATAGTGATTACAAGGAGGACGAAAGGACACAAAATGGCACCTGCACAAAGTGAGTAGCAGAAACCTGTCAGTTCTATACATAGCAGACTTTTGAGATTAATGGCTCATATACACACAAGCAAAGACAATGTCAAATGAAATCTGACATTTGCTACTTTATTGTATTTGAAGGATCTTACATACTTGGTACCCAGTAAAGCAATAAATAAACATGCTCTATCAGAAAATAGACCAATGAAGGAACACAAAAATGAATGGTCCCTTTTCAATACTCTTTTTGTTCCAATTACGTGACATAGTTTAAGAAACGAAGCAAGTCTTTTGAAACGTGTGGTCAAGTACACCATAATATTTGTTAGTCCAATAAAACTTCTCCTTAAGGGTAAAATTATGATCTTTAAAGTTTACCCCTTCGTTTCAATTTACAAGTCATAGTTTGACTTGATAAGTTGGTTTTTGTGTAGCTATAAATCATCATTAAAGGTAAATGGAAAATCTAAAGCTATACTGTTTACAATTTTAGAAATGCGACATTCTTTTTTAACGGATTGAACGGATGGAGTAATCTTTTCTAAATATACCAATGTTCAATCATTTTCTAACGAATCAACGACGAACTAACAACGAAATACTGTCACATAAAATACAAGCACATAGAGTATAACATTAGACAAATAGGTAGAAAAGGTGCTGTTGTAATTGAAAACAGAAGTAATGAGCTAACTGACCTTTAATGGTACCAAGAATAAGCAGGCCAATGAAATAAGGCAAGAAACATATAAAGTTCCATAAAGAAGCCAAAAACCCCCTAGGGGGTTCCATTACACTGCTCAGTTTCAAATCTGAACTTCTGAACAGGTTCAGTACAAATCCTTTATTGTGCTCAAATCTTGAAAGAAGCAAAGATTCTACTGGTGGATCTTCTTGGATTCTCTATTCATTCAACTGACAAGCCTGAATCTTTTTCAAGAAAAGGCTAAATGGAGAAAAGGGAAAAGAAAAAAAAGGTCAAAGTAACACTTGGGACATCATATTTGGGAAAAAAAGGTAGGCTAGTCAGAGAGTTTCTGTAACACAGCTGTGTACTTCAGTCAGTGCCTCAATGACACCTTTTTCTGCTTCATTTTTGTCAGCAAGTGAAGCCTTGTTTGGATATTTTATTACTCCTTTCGTGTATGTAAATCTTGTTGTCTTAGCTCAAAGTTTAATGAAGTAAGGAAGACGGTTAAATTTATGCTCTAAAATAAGTCATTAATATTTATGTGATTATAAATTATCTTATTTATTGCAGTAAATTCAAATTAAATTGTTTCCATATTAAAAAAATATATCATTAATTTTTGCATAGACTAAAGGGAAATATATGTTCACATAATTGAAACGAAGGGGTAGATTTTAGTAGCAAGTGAATATTACTACTTCCTCTGTTTCAAGATAGATGACATGTTTTGAATTTCGAGAATCAAATGAGTTCATTTTGATCGTGAATTTAAATATATAATCTTTAAATTTTTTGGAATGACGTTTATATATTTAGATACTACATAAAAAGTACTATAAGTCACAATAATTAATTATTTAAAATATTTAAAGGACATACAAAAATATTACGGTTAAAGTTAAATTCGTTTGAACTCTCAAATTCGAAACATATTATCTATTGTGGAACGGAGGGACCAGTAGACAGTAGTACCTTTCATATTGTGTATGGTAGACATCCACCCTGTCCTTGTGAAAGGCAATGGACTTGTGGACCAGATAAAGTATCAGCTGAAATTTTGTGAGAGAATATTCTACTGAATAATGCAATTTGGAATTAATTAATACTAATATTGGTTATTTTGGTTGTCCAAAATGCATCTTCGGATGAATAATTAAGGGAAGATATAAACCTATATTAAAGATTGACGATTGGAGCTTCTTTTTGTGAAGAAACACTTCTATTACTGACCAATAAGTTAAATACTCCCTCCGTTTAAGCTTACTTGACCAATAAGTTAAATACTTCTTATTTTATCTTGGTTGTAGTGCAAAATTGAAAAGTGCATTTACTAATTACTATTGTTGGTTAAGCTATAGATTTTGAGTAAGGTCATAAATGACAAGTGAAATCTTTCGTTTGTGTGGGGAGAAGTACCTAGAATGTCAACTAGGTATAGTAAATTGAAGGTATAAGTTTGTGTAGACATAAAACTACTCTAGCTTACAATGGCTAATCAACCACTCGAGGCAAAATACGTACTTTTAAACATTTCTCTTCAACTTTGTTACGTGTAAACTGTAATGTATTGTTTTAGAAAACAGAAATGTAGGGTATATATATTTGTCCTATTCCTAAAGGTTAGGGGTTTATTTGATCCAATTTCGTTTATATGTTGACACTATATATCATAGATAGAAATCAACTTTCATGTAATTGTCCTAACTCTAGAACGATATGTTTAGCTATATAAGTTTATGATAGCAAAACAAGAATTCATATAATTAGAAGAAGAAAGAATGTAACCCTAAGCTCCAATTGTTTCTAGCCACTTCCAATCTCTTAAAAATTGACTAACTCCCTTCAAAATTGAGTTTACATTGCTTTTATAGTATTATAAAAAAACCTAGGTAATCAGAGTCTTTTCCCGCTCATACTAGAACTTCTTAAGTTAAGCACTAGTTTGTTGACTCTTGGCCGCATGCTGGCTTCGCGCTGGGTATATACGGCACAAGGTGCTAAATGTGTTTTTCGCAGGTTGGAGTTGTGCTGATACGATTTTAGCACAATGTCCTGAGAGATAATTTCATGTGCTCAAGTTGTGTTGGCGTGACTTTGGCACAACTTAACTCCAAGTTCAAAATTCATTCATGTAACATTCAAAATCATCAATTCTCTTGCTACTTTCATCAAAATCAACATCTACATATTCAAACACCAGTATTAAACTAAATGCACTATCATAATCAATTTAAGCACATAAAGATCACTAAGAAGCGATATAAGAATCATCAAAATATATATCTTTTTAGGCAAACATCAAACAACACAAAGTTTAAGAAAGAAAAGAAGTCTTTTGAGACTTATGGTCTAAAAATTTATAGTTATTTGTGTGGTTGTAAATCATTTTATTAAGAATAAAATAAAGTATGAAATTTAAAGTTAAATATTTTTTAAGTTTAGAAAACTCTCATTCCTTTTGAAACAAACTAATGAGGAAATGATGTCACATAAACGGCATTGGAGAGAGTAACCATATATAAACAATGGTTGCACAAATGCTTTCAATTTTTGTTTAGTACACAACCAGCTGTCAATGTGTGATTCTTTACATTTTAATGGAGACACAGCGTAAAGTTTTCAAATTTTGAAGAAACCTCGTTCGATAGCTTAAGATTATATACATTAGCTTATAAAATAGTTAACCACTCTGAGAATCACTTCCGAACCTTTTACTCAAATCTTAATAATTAAACAAAGTCCATGTTTGGTTTTATTGAGTCATTTTCATTTGGACTCGTAACTCTGGGTTCTGAACTACTGAACATGTACATGCAAGAAGTTGGGCTTGTAATTTCATTTACTTAAAAGTCCTTAGGATCCAAATACTACCTTTCAAGTTTCAAGTCTCCATTTGCATGAAGTTTGTTCATTGAGCTAATAGCAACTCCCAAGGAACAAAGCACTAGACATATAGGCACAACATATTGCTACTTCCCTCAAAGATTCGTGCACATTCGTTATTGTTGCATGCTAAGTTTTTGGTGCTAAACATGTTGTGTGCAACGTTACCGAAATTTGGGTGGCTATAAAAGCTTTTCATTAAGAACTTATGTTAAAAAAAAGATCGAAATATAAATATGTGCCGTGGGAGTATATATTTGTATATTAAGTAGTCGATATGTCATATAATTCTCTTGCCCTTTCTTCTCTTGTGTTAGGTGTGTGGTCGATTGAAAAGCTCATTCCCCTTTTCACAAGAGGATGAGTCTGACGGTTGATTTGATACTTTCCGAAAAGAGACAAATTAGTAGGTGGTAGCACTACCATGCTTCGATCCCGTCGTCTTTTTCTATGTTAATTAACACACTTATTATGGCAGTTAGATGAAATTTAATAACCACATTTATATAACAATAATCAGAATACTTTCGGGTACTCAATATAATTGATTTTTAAGAAAATAATTATTATTATTTAAAGAGGCTAGTTTTGACTTTAAGAAAATACATGCAGATAAAAATCAACTTATTTGACAGCTGATGATTTAGGATCAATGGGGTTTACTTTCCCATTCAATAGGTGAAAGAGATATTGTTTTCCAAATCTATAAGGTTAAGGGGGATAAGTAAAATTTACTCTATATTATTCTTTGATCTCTACTTGCTCTGAATACAAATATATATGCGTTCCGTAGAGAGTATAGTAAGTTCTAATAAATAATACTAATGATGTTTCCAAATACTATTATAAGATGATCTCCCATTAAGACTGGAAATTAATTGTTTGGATTTTTAGAATCAAGAGGATTTCACATTAGATCATTTGAGAAGTCATCCACTCATCCTACAAGAGGATAATAGAGGATCATATTTAAATCGATGTAATCTCATTTAAAATCTTCTTGGCAACTGCCTACAGCTGCCTAGGCCTTTGATCCAGCTAAACTACTTGAATATTATTCCACTCAAATTATTGCTTATTCTAAATCAAGTAATTAAACATCAGTTAAAAATTAAAGTAAGGATACATATCGCTTGATCGAGAATATGATTAAATGGTAAATATTATGTGCAAATAATTTTTTTGAATACCCCGTCTACTATCCTAAGCAGGTCTTTAACCCCTAATATCCAACCAATCTTGATTACTGTTTGAAAATAAAACTCCCAATGTTGATCCATCTAATGTTGTGCTAGCTGCATTGCATGTTAACACTATGAATCATTCACAATAAGACAAAACCCAGTGGCGAATCTTATATCAAGTGAGTTCTATTTAGAGAGAGCCTGGCAGATTGATAGTTTTGTCATCTGAAATCACCTTAATTTGAGGTAGAAAACATAAACTAATCGTCTATACAAGGAACATAAATATCCTGCTATAATTAGGATAATGTATAGAGTGTATTGTTGATTCTCAGAAAGTTTCTACCATTGATCAAAGAAAATGGACAGACGAAATGAACAAAGGAAGAAAGAAATTCGAAGAAGATGATGAAGTAAACAAGAAGTCAGTCAAAGAAGATGAAGTGAAAAGTCAGTCAAAGGCAGTGAAAAGATTGACGGACAAAACAAGAAATGTTTTGTTGACTGACTTAGTGGACCGGGTAATTAAACAAGACTGGGCCAAAAACAATAAAGCTTCATTGGGCCGCAAAGCAGATACGCAAACAACATTTCCGGAAGCCCAAATGAAATAACAACATTTCCGAAAGCCCAAATGAAATGAAGCAAAATAGAGAAAATAATCATAGAAATTATTGTAAATATTTTCAGTTTTATTTACTTGGAGCATAAGAAAATTTGTAAGAGAATCCAAGAAGAATTCTCTAGAATGTGGTGAGTAGGCTAGTTAGTTTGTAAATTTTATCTAGTTGTTAGAGGATAATTAGGTAAATTCATAATATTTTGTTCTTGTATATATAGGTGGATTTGTTCATGAATAATACACAAGAAAATTTTCCTATAATTCTTCTAATTTTCCACATGTATTCCACCTAACCCTCTTTAACTTTTCAGATTTGGGAAAAAAAACCTCATTAAGATCAAGGGTTTAATTATCGTCCCTTTTTTTTTTTGGTAAAAAAACAAAATTTAATTATCGTCCCTTTAAAAAGTGTGAAGGGGTATCATTTCCCAAATGTAAAAGGTTAAGGGGTTAATAAGTGGAACCGTTAATGAATTAAAGTGAGTTAAATTAATGAAAAATTAGATTTTAAATCTCAAAAAACGCCTCCCCTTTTGAGGCTAGAGCTAGCCTTCTATGGTGATGATAACAAATTACTTACTCGATATTCATTGTGATTTTTGAAAACTTTTACGCGTTAAGATTCAATCCGTCCCACCCCGCCCCGTTGCCATCTCTACCCGCCCCCTCCCTACAAAATGAAGACCCAAGTTTCTGATGTTGTTTTACGTACATCATATGTATTATAAAGTTATTTTTAAAGTTAATAACATAATAAGCATGCAACATGTGAAAAATAGTAATTCCCCATGATATTGATGATTAAAAAAAAAGAAACCAAATAAAAATATTAACTGAGTAGAATGTCACAGTTATGAAAAAAAGAGATGTATCGGCCTGCTAGGGAACCTGACGTGCCATGTGCCATGAGACAATGTTGGGGACGAACAACTTGAAGGATGCATAAGATTATGGGTCAAGCATCCTTTGTCTTGCATATTCCATAACAAAAATGAACTTGATCTGACAGCAATGCTTCTTTTACTGACAAGAGACTATGGGAGTTGACAAATGTTTCTCCAACTAAAGAGGTAATTCTTCAATTTATTTCATGCATGCTATAAAGCACAAACATGTTGGGTTTTCCACTAGTCGGAGAATAATAAGGGGCCATTTGTTTTTATTAAGATTAAGATGTCTGAATCTGAATGCACATCTGAATATTAAGATGTGATATATGAATCTGAATACTGAATGATTAATATCGTTTGATTTTTCAACATCTGAATATACATAATTACCTATATTTAGAAATAATAAGTATATTACTGAAATAAAATTGCATAGTTTTAATAAATGTTATACAAAATATTAAATTAAGCAAAATAAACTTATTTGGTAAGAAATAATAAATGTGTATTTTATGTTTGATAAAATTTTTGATGTAATCATAATTTTCTTAATAAAAATAATTACCTATAGCTCCATCAGTGACTACGATATAATTCTTCATCCAAATGTTGAAATGTAATCATAATTTTCCTCTAATGTTGATATTTTCAATGTAAAAAATAAGCTAGTTGGACACAAAAGGAAAGTATAATCTTCACGGAAATTATAAATACTTGGACTTTGGCTATAAAGAATAAAGTTGGTACTGTGGAATAATATGTGAGAGAAGGAGATGTTGCAGCAAGAAAATAGGAGAGTGGGTTTTATTGGAAAAGAAATAGAAGACGTGGGTTTGACAAAATCTGAATGGAATACAGAGTTGATCACGCATCTGTTTCGGCCAGAGACATTCAGTTTTATTAAAAAGTTATAAAATTAAAAAAACAAACACACTTAATAAGATAATATCTAAACCATTAAAATTAAGAGGCTCATTAAGTGCAAACAAATGAGGCCTAACTTTTGTCAGAAACTTCTCTTAATCCCATTTATTGGGGATTGGTATTAATCTCGTCTTTTAAAGTTATGCAAGTTATGCATTCAAACATGTGAATTCTTTTCGATAATGGATGGAGTGAGATTCGAAACCAGGATCTACATACTTCGATACTTCGATACGATATATTAATATGTGATCATCACATTTTAAAAACTTAAAATGTTAAAAAGAACAAATACACTTTTTTACTTAACTATTTTTGTTTCAACAATATAGAGGCTTGACTGTAGTCCGTACCTACTAATTCTTTAATCGAAGTTCCAATAAACATTTAGGGTTGTTTTAATAACTTACACATTGTATGCCTTAAATACGGTATTTAGATTATAATTAAATTTATAAAAGGGTACAAGCAAGTAATCGTATCAAGTTGTGATTATCAAATGCAAAGATGAAGTAACAAGTAATAAGAACAAGAAATAAGATTCTATTACTGCTTTATGTTTGAGAGTACAATTTGGCAGAATTTTGGTATGCCTTTTGTGAATCTCTTTTACAATGGGAGATGAAGTGCTTATAGCCAAGCAAACTAGAATGGGTTACTCGGCATTTACGAGTGCACACCTCCCAAGATCAAATCGTGGGAGGCCGACGATCTGCTGCCCATTTAATGCGAGATCGTAGGACAGTTTCAGTTACAGACAGTTCGGTTCGTATGGCTCGGTCACTCCCCGCTTCATTTCCCTCAAACAATATAGCTTCAATGTTCGTTTTCGAAGATTTTATAGTGAGACTCTCCGCATGCACACCTTCCAAGCCCCATCCAATAGGTAAAGTATCCATGACAGAGTCACACCAATACACATACTATATGAGAACAATAAGATCTCTTTCTTTAGTAAGTATACTTTAAAATTTTAATTTTCGTATTAGGCCCATGACTTGTTCCATTTCCCTCTTAAAAACAATTCATGGTAGTTGAAGAGTTTCTTCCCCACATGGGAAGATACCTTAGGATTAGCTAACCACCGAATTCCAAATATAAAACCAAATAAGGGACATTCTTATGTTTATTTTATCCCGACCCTGATTTTCCTCCCATATTAAATTAATCAAAAACCAAATTAAATAATTTATAAGGTAAATATAAGTAGTATATTTTAACGATAATAATAATTTGGAGGTAAAAATGAACTAACAAGCTTGCTATCACGAGTTAACACATTAGCTGTATAACAATTTATATTATCGGGACATATAACTTAATTAATAAACTGTATATAAGTACGTTTCAAGACAATTAAAGTATGCGGAAAGTATGGGTTGGGGAGGGTGAAATTGAAGAAAAGGAAAATAGGTATGGATCAAAATGCCCTTTATAATAAAAGCCAACATTCCTCTGATTCTTTTGCCTTTACATATAGCTTTTGTAGCTCTCCAAACAAACTATTATTAAACCTAAGTTAATTAAGGAGTTGCTTAAAAGCATTGGCCATGAAAAGCCCCATTCCAGTAGTGTACAATAGTTAGTTTTTAGTAGTTTAAACAGTTTGTACCTAATTACCAATCGACTGAATAAAAATGCAATTAATTAATAAATTAATTAAGAATGGCCCGCTAATCAAGCAAAGCTTGTTAACAGGCTGCCACCCACTCATGTCATGAGAAAATTTTACTACAACAAAATAAATCTTTATGTCATACCTTTTGTGATCCCTTGAAGAATAGAGGAACAACTTACCAAGACTAGTTAAATTATACTAATAATATGACAGTAAAAAAGGAACGGGATCTCTTCCATTAATATTTGATATATTCAATATTATTCAACAGTAGTATAGATTGACGTCATGTGTCTATTTACTTAATTAATGGTTGATATCATCTTATTATTAAACAATTAAATATAATAATGTAACTTTAAACAAAAAAATTTAAAAAAAATAAAGTTTACATCACCTAATAATGGCTAACGACAACCTCTAATATTAACGCCTCTACCATTTGCAAGTCCAAGTTTATCATACCTATGTCTTTTATTTTTTCTCTATAATCTTTCCTTAGTCTTTTTAATAAGGGTTTTGGCAAATAAAAAATAAATATAGAGTCATTTGTTTCATTGACACAAAAGCTCTTAAATAATGAGATCCACTAAATAACATGTAAAATGCTAGAATAAAATGAACATTCATCAAAATAGAATTTTATCTTGAAATTTAGAGGCTATCTTTAGCCGTTAGGTGATGTAATTTTTTTCTTTTTTATTTTTTGTTTAAGTTTACACTATTATATGTAATTGCTTAGTAGTAAAATGATCTAAACCATTATTTAATTAGGTGGACACATAACGTCAATCTATATTACTATTGAATAATATTGCACCAAATACTGATGAGTATTCAAGTGAATTTATATCACACAAATAAGGTAATTAAAGAATATTGTATACATATTTTCTATTTTTATTTATACATATTATGTGTGGGTAAATTGTTGTATTTCCTAGTGTAAGAAAATATATATATAAATTTAAGAAAACATAAACACGTCTCTTTCTTTGGCCTACCTTCTCCCCTTGCTTCCATTTCTTTATGTTATAATAAACTATGCTTATCAACTAATTAATCAAGTTTAAGCATGCAAACTCTTGGCTGCTTTCATGTTCTGTTTCTCTATTTTGTCCTTGTACGTGCCCTTAGACTATTATATAACTAGCCAAGACACCTACTTTCTTTCTCCCCCTCAAGATACTTGAGCATCTGAAAGTTAAGCTTAAAATGTTGATCAAGTTAAGATCAAAGAGGTTTTCAAGAAGCAATTCAAAGCTTGCAAGTGGCAAAACCTTAACAGCAGACAACACAGTTGGAAACAACAATAAAGTTGGTGAAATCAGATGGGAATTACGTCCTGGTGGTATGCTTGTCCAAAAGAGAGAATGTGCAGAAAATGTTGGAGAAACTGTCATTAATCTTAAAGTTTCTACTGTTTCTCAATGGCATGACGTTTCTATTCAGGCTACTTCAACTTTTGGTAAGCTTTCAGCTATTTACATAAGTACTCCCTCCGTTCCAAAATGGTTGTCATAGTTTGACTTGGATCGGAATTTAAGAAATATGGTAAGACTTTTGAAACTTGTGGTTCAAAATAAGTCATACATAAATATGTGGCTATAAAGCATTTTAAGGGTAGGTGGTAGTTTCAACTCAAAAATATTTTCAAATTTAAAATTGTGCCATTTTTTTTTGAACGGACTAATAAGGAAACTATGACAACCATTTTAGAACGGAGGGAGTACTTTTTATGTAGTTCAACTTGTTAAAGGAAGTAACCTACCATTTTTTTATTATACAAATCGATAAATACAATTTAAGAAGAGGTTACCCTTTTAACTATTTTTTTAAGTGATCCGATTGTATAAATATTTTTAAACTTTATTAGCTCACATTGTGCAAGAATACATTTCATATTGAATTAATTGATGGTTTGGCATGTAGGGGAATTGAAGATGACATTGTCAATGGTAACTGGATTGGAACCGAAAGAGCAAAGACTATTATACAAAGGGAAAGAAAGGGAAGATTATGAATACTTGCACATGGTTGGAGTAAAAGACAATGAGAAGGTGCTTCTCTTAGAAGATCCAGCTATCAAAGAGAGGAAGCTTTTTTAGGATATTAGTATTGTCATTAGTGTGTTTTGATTTAATTACTACTTCCATCAAAAACTAATTAACCCTTTATTATGAAATGAGTCTTGAATCAAGTATGGTGATAATTAATGTATTCACCAACTCGTCCAAATTAGAGAAGGGAATTCGTTTTCTTGGTTGTATTTTATGTTTGACCTATTCGTAAATTTTTTCTTACACCGTCAATGTATATTAGTTAAACTCATATTAAAATGTGTGAGCTGATGTTTAACCATGTCATTCTTTTAATTAGGTTACCACGTCTATAATTATGTACTACTACTATAGATATGAATATTCCATCTTTTGGTATGCACGTAGAATCAATGACACGTATGAAATAATTCACGAGACATCTGATTAATAATGGATAACAATGTGTTACAAAAAAATTCAATTGATTATGAATCGTGAGATGACATCGTACATGTCCTAGACATCTTAGAAGAAGAATCCAACAACAGCTGCAACACCAAAAACTGATGAAACCTTCAATGTAGTTGCACTGCTGGCAGTAGTAGGTGGTTCAGCTGATGTGGTAGCTGGGCTGGGTGAGTCACTAGTTGAAAGAGAGTCAGCAGAAGGGGAAGGGGGTGATGAGACATCCTCGTCATCAGGAGATTCTGCTGAGCTGGACGAATCGGGAGCCGAAGAGGATGATGGTGAGGTGGCAGCCTTAGGGGAAGATGCAGGGGCTGATGATGATGACTTGGGTGATGGTGTGGGTGCACTTTCACTCTTCTTAGGTGCAGCTGCAGGGGTTGATGACGGGGATGATGACGGGGATGATGATGGGGATGATGACGGGGATGAAGATGGTGAGCTGGCTGGTGAAGTGGCAGCTGAGACCAACCCAGAAAGGGCAACAAAGAGAAGAGCTAGAACAATCAATTGACGTGCCATTTTTTTAAAATTTATTTTTTATGATTTGTTTTGTGTTTTCTTGATTTTGAAAAAAAGGTATTGTTGTTATTGAGAATTGCAGTTAGTTTTCTCTAAGATGATTAGAGAAAAACTGCACAACTTGAGGCATAATGGAGTGGGAAAGGTGGGTTTTATATGAGGGAACAAACAATTTAGACCATTCCTATTGAGTGGTAAAGAGAAAAGAAAGGAAAAACAAAGTGATTCGTTAACCATAAACAAGAGAATGTTGGAGCTGATTAAGGACACCCATGAATGGAATTTGCACATTAAATTTTTAAAACTTTTTAGATCAACTTTACATATTTAGAAACTACATGAAAAAAATACTATAAGTTACAATAGTTAACAATTCAACATAGTTAGAAAATATTTGTAAGACATGTGGTCAAGTAGTAATAGATTTATTTTATTTGAAAGGGAGAGAGTAACACTTAAGTTATTAGTAGTATATTTTTGTGATAGGTTATTTTTGCTTTTTCAGAGTCAAATTATAAATTTTTATCTATATTTTTAAAGATATACTATTATTTTAGCGTTCGATGTAAAAAGAGTTTGAACTTATAATACTTTTCGTATAGATTTTTAATAACAAAATTTTAATTTTAAAATATTGAACTATCTAATCTAATTTAATTTCAAAAATTGATCAAACTCTCTCGAAAAAAGGAAACAGATCACATAAACTAGAACGGGGCTTATATTATGAACAATTTTGTTGGGTTAGGGAATATGGTTTAGTATGAGTCAGCTTCGCAAATGTTTTTTTTTTTTTTTTTTTGGGTAAGGAACGATATTTAATTAACAAACAAACCTAGCTATTACAAGATATGAGCGACCATTGTAACATATTACTCCTCGTCCTGATCATAGTTGGATTGTCATGTTCTAAAATAAAATGTATCACAAATGTTGATGACACAAACATTGGATTTAGAAGTTTTATATAAACCACAAAGAAAGGAAGAAAATAAAAAGATGCCCCCATGCAGGATCGAACTGCAGACCTTCAGTTTACAAGACTGACGCTCTACCACTGAGCTATAGGGGCTTCTGCCTGCTAGCAACACTGCAATAACTTATTTACTAGTGCCTCTTATAAATTGTCTCATCACTTACATTCATTAGTGCATTATTTGTGCTTACTGCAAATATTACACATTTTTGTAACGGAAGATGCTCTGAACAAATACATTATATTAATAAACAATAATAATGCAAATTGAAAAGGTCACACGGATGTAGTTAGTTCTTTTCATTCAAAACTAAACTTGATTAAGTGGAGCTAGATTCAGCTAAAATGTACTTGGTTTTCCCTTTAATTCGTCAAGATTGAGCTTGTATTCAGTACCAAGCTTGTGTAGCCTATGCATAGCAGGCTAGAGGTCGAAAAGAATTCATTGAATAGATACCTGAACACGAAGAAGGAATGACGCCTTTAGAGACCAAAAGCCATAAGAAGATCTCATATGTGATTTATGGATCTTCTATCGGAAAACTATATCCAAGTTCGTGAGCGGTCGGTCGCGCTCAAGAGTATCAACCACAAGAATTGCTCAAAACTTTGTAACCTTTAGAAGTAGGCACAGGCGTGCAGACAGATTTAAGATACTTGCATAGTCGAAAGTTCTTCTACATGGCACTTTAACCCCAAAGTAAAAGGTTAGAAAAGAAAAAATAAAAATGCTAAACAAAATGTCTGCGGTGAGCGTGGATCGAACACGCGACCTTCAGATCTTCAGTCTGACGCTCTCCCAACTGAGCTATCCCCGCTATGTGACTGACTACATTTAACAGGACTTTACACATTAGTTACACACAATTGATTATTGCTGAGAACCAATGAGGCATTACAGCTTTGTATAATATTCATGACAAGTTTAGGGTGCTGGTAAGTTATGTACTTTTTCTTATTAATATCACATATCATCCCCATAAGCTATAGTGATCATCATGCATCACTCGTAGTAGCATGGGGACAACTATGGAGTGGCTGCTTGAGTACAAAAGGAGGCTTGGGTTTAAGTTGGAAATGCCCAGCTGTTATTCAGTCATCCAGAGAACAGTTAAATAAGACAGTTGGAATTAGACATGGCATTCTCAATCCTCCAATAATATGACATTTTGGGTCCCCGGCGTACACAGAAATTTTTGCAAGCGGTGTCACTTCGAAATAGAGATATTAATAAAATTTTAAAGATCCGTATATAACTTTTTAAATGAAAGGATCTTTATATTAGCCTATTATTCCTATTGTTAATGAAATGTTTCAATAATTTTGAAACGCTTCATTTAATTTTGAACACAGAATTTTTATCAAAGCAGCTCCTAATTTACAAAAGGAGATGAATAAAATCAATTTGTTTAGATTTCTTAAAGTAACTACTTTGACAAATTCATTTCATCTTTATAATTAATAAAGTATATTTACTATACTTTATTTATAGAATATTACCATGTTTATGTATTGTAAAACGGTTTGAATATTATGCTCATCAATATAATATTATTTATGTTATATGCGTGTGATAAAATTTATTTATGTTAAGTGTGTTGAACAATGAGTTGTCGCCTCTGACGTCGAGGAATATATAGAGATGAGGACAATTGGAACCATGCTTTTGTCATGTTTGCACTTTATCTAAAATGGTCGTTCTTGATTAAAGTTCATATTTGTGTATTATGACATCGTATATGACTTGTTTTGTAAGCCAGGTGTGAGTTTTTCAAAATATTGGATTTGAGTTTTTGCTTGAAGAAAAACCCGGATTAATGATTTAGAAGTGTTTAGACAAAAAAAATTTCGGTGTTTATATATTTAAGAATAGGACAGATGTGTCGTATTGGGCAAGAACATTGTAACACATATTTCATACCGCGTCTGCTAATCGACCAATAGGGTAATAGAAGAATCGATTCCTGCTTCTTCATTGTGTGAGACCCTGAGAAAAACAAACGTAATTTTACTTTGGAATACCCTTTGACCTTTTACTATCTCTTGAAATACCAACTCGTGTTGCTACTTTAGTATGTCACTAATAGCCATGAGTGATTCGGCAATGCGGTGCATGTCTAGGAAAGAAACTGATTTGGAATGAATAGATTCAAGTAGAAAGGGAAGAAAATTTATATAGTTTATAACTTAACTTGTATCCACAGGTTGACAATTATATTTACCATGAGGGTTTCAAGTGTAATTGTGATACAAAGTTAAATAGGACTTGAGTTCACCTCAATCGAGGTTGGGGGTTCAGATACGCAACTACTAGAGTAGCTAATGATGTGTGGGGTATTGCAATTAGTAAGATCCTCATGTTAATAGTATGTCCTTTCCGTATGTAATTGGATTTTTACATGGAGCTTTTGTACAATCTTAATATGGCTCTGGATGATGCACGCAAATCACACAAACTATTTGTCTGTATGAATTGTGTTTGTAATTGACTGCAACTAGTTCAGATCCAGTCCATTACATGCGAAGTGGGAGATGCTGGTAATTTTGAATTTGGGTCATAGGTTACCCATAACCCGACCCGGTTTGAAAGGATAAGAAAAAGAATTTATGGGGTAGTTTATTTGAACTTGGTGTGTAGGGATAAAAGAATAAGAAAACCTACCGAATAACTCCTCCTCTAACTTTTCCACATATTAAAACACACACATAGAAGACATCTAGTTTGTGAAGTTATACTTCATTTTCTAGTGATTTTTTGGGGAAAAATATTTGGTGGCGATATCAAGATCTTCTACTATGTGAATACGTCAGTAGGTACGCATGCAATTCATTCCTGTTACAGACTTTATTTACTACTACTCTATATTTAAGCTAGTCAATAATTAAGTCTGCCAATGTTAAAACTAATTGGACCAAGTAGTTTTAGATGGAATCCAAAGGACTAATTAGATTTTCAATTCCAAGTGATGTGTAGAAGAACACCATCATCAATCGATAATAAGTTTGAAATTTCCCAATAAATAAAATAGTGAAATGGTCCGTTCACAAGTTTAAGATATTGTGTGATGTTTCTAACTCAACATCACAAGTCTGATGCACAAAAGATCCAATATTCACGCAGGGTTCGGAAAAGACCGCATACCATCTCAACTATGAAATAAACGTAGTTAAAATTTATTTAGCGGTTGTTCTTAAAGCTCTCCCTTATAATAAGAAAGAGTTGCCTTTACGAGAAAACAGTAGCCTACAGTGATGTCCACGTAATGCACGGAATGCCAAGCCTACTCTCTTGCAAGTTTTTGGTGGTCAACCAAATAATGAAAGCACTTATTTAGAAAAATAAGTTATAATTTAAAATAAACTCGAAACCCCAATATAAATCCCTGAAACTACTGCAAGTTGAGGCTACTACTAGAGTCAAGGAACAAAACAAGAAAGCCAATAAAATTTACTACAAGCTAGCTAACCAACAATACTTCATTGTATTATCATATAATGAAATCCTATTAGGAATGATACTAAATCCATGACGAAATTAAACTCAATGATATAACCAGCTTGCATCAAGCAAGTCATCAGGATCACAAAACTCAGATGGTAGATGCAATGAAGAGTCGAAAAAGTCTGGTAAGCTGCAATGGTTCATTTCTTTGTTTCCTCGTCTAATTGTTACTAAGCTCTCCTTATAATACATAACAATAACCAAAAACATATTATACCTTTGACCATACCCAAGATGCCTCATCTCCTCGGTCCTAACATCATAAGAGACTAGCCAACCTTTTTTAGTTTGGAAAATGACGGTGCTGGAATCCCAGTAGCCACAATACTGGTATTTTAAAGCTGAAAGGCCTTGAAAGGTAAAAACTTTATTCCAAACTCCAGGTTGGATCATAATCCATAAATCATAATATAACATTTCGCCATCTATGGTGCAGATAGTAAGCGAGTCATCAAGCAACATAAGACTGCAAACGATACTATTGGGAATATCTGGGCCTGGAATCTCCATAAACACCTCACTACTAAAGTTAAATGAAAAAACAATGTTCTTATCCCCTTTTCCGTACCAATAATAAGCTCCATTCAGATAAGTACCGGCATAGGCACGAATAAAATCGGGAACACTGTTGATCATTTTGTGATGTTCAAGAACCCTCCATGAGTCACTAAAACATGAATAAACCGCAGCATATAGTCGAGGATCCCAACGACATTCGTTCTGATCCCAAAAGGTACAAAACCAAACCACCTTGTAGTCATTCGTAACTGGATCTAATCCAAACCCAAACTGCATATTTTTAAAGGAATGAGGTGGTTGATCTTGAAACTGGAATTGAGGGAGGGGAGCCACCTCCCTAGTTGCAGGATTCCACATAGCCAACCTAACATCCTCATTTCTGTAAAAATTGCCTTTTTGTAACAAAAACAAACCATCCACAGAACCTATCACATTCGATAGTCTACTGCACTTCTGGAGATAATCAGGTATTTCAAGAATACGTTTTGCATTATAATTATCATTCGGAAATGAAATGAAGGTGATTGGTGGAATTGAATTATCAAGGGGATCGTTCATATAATTAAGGTTACTACTGCCGTCATAAATAAGGATTTTTGGACGGCGTTTGTCTTTCTTGTTATAATTAATGTGTAATCTTGCAAAGAAAGGGTTCTTTATAAGAGAGTACCAGTTCTTAGAGACGCATTCGAATCGCAACAAAGACACTACTGGCAACCTCTGTAGAATATCCATTGCTAAATCTTCAGGGAAAGGGTGACCATCTTCTTCATCCTTTATGTTGGCGCTCGTAGCCATGTTAGAGTCAGGATTTCAACTTTATGACTTCTTTAATGACTTTAAGTAATGGATTCAGTCGAACCCACCATGTTAGCTCTTCACCCCTTCATAGAGAGGTTAAGAACAATAGAAATGTAGGTTTAATAAGGGAAAATGTAAATGAGGGATTGATTTTTAAGTTTGGTGTGAAAACATTCAATTTTAGCAAGATCTTAATTACTTCTCCTTATTCAAATATAGAAAATAAACTAGGTGTGAATGTAATCAATTTGATGTGAAAACATAAAATTTTAGTAAGATCTTAATTACTTATCCTTAATCAAATATAGGAAGAAAGTTGGTGTGAATGAATTCAATTTTGTGTTAAAACATATACTCCATCCATCCCATGACATTCTAGCTAAAAAAATTATACCAAAATAGTTTTCCTTTGACAATTCAAGACTAAATTTGTTAGTTATTTTCAACTGTAATTTTAATCATTAAAGAAGTACTAGTTGTTTTTAGTATTGCTCAATTCTCAATAGGGATAATTTGGAGAAATATACATTAATTCTTTAGCAAAGGATGTTTACATGTACCTATACTATAATATAGTCCATTAGTTTTAATTTATGTGATCTTATTTAACTTGACACAATATTTAATGTAAAATAAAGACTTTTAAAATTTGTGGTCTAAAATAAATCATAGCTGTTTCTGTGGCTGTAAATCATCTTATTAAGGTACAATGGTAAAAATTGGAGTTGAGTTGTTTCTAGATTTAGAAATGGTCATTTGAACGGACTAAAAAAGAAATAAAGGGAGATAGTAATAGTTGGCTGAATTGCAAAAATATGACACGGGTAGCAATGGTTTGCCAAAATGTCCTCAATAACAGTAGTTTAGCAAAACAGCTCTCCATTAGTTTAATGAAACTTATTTTGGACGAAAATACCCCTCACAACTAATAAAAAGACCCACACTATCCTCCCCTTCCTTTTCTCCATTCAAACAATCTCTAAACCCTAAAAACCTACAGCTTTTACAGATTCCTCCATTGAAACGAAGAGTCAAGGTTAGATTCCTTTAAACTCCTACTCTCTTACATTCATTTAGATAAACTTGTAGAAAATCTATGAAAATAGCTATCTTACACAGACTTCTTGGCAATGGGCACCTTGCACAAACTTCTTGGCAATTGTGAAAACTTTAAGCCTTGTTGCAATGGGCAACTTATCTTTGATAGTCTTGGCTATGCAAAGAGTTTAAGCTCTGGTGCAATGACACCTTACACAGACTTCCCTTGTAACTGCCAAGACTTCAAGCTTTATTGTAGTGGCCAACTTGCAAAATAAAGTTTCTACAAATCTTGGCTATTGCCAAGAGTTTAAGTTCTGGTGCAATGGGCACCTTACAAAGACTTCATGGCAATTGCCAAGACTTTAGCCCTGTTGTAGTGGTCAATTTGTAGATAAAGTCTCTACAAGTCTTGGCTATTGCCAAGAGTTCAAGCTCTGGTGAAATGGGCACCTTGCACAGACTTCTTGGCAATTGCCAAGACTTCAAACCCTGAAGCAGTGGGTAATTTGCAGAGAAAGTTTCTTTAAGTCTTGGCTATTGCCAAGAGTTCAATCTCTGGTGCAATGGGCACCTTGCACAGACTTCTTGGCAATAGCCAAGACTTCAAGCCTTGTTGCATTGGGTAATTTGTGAGAAAGTCTCTGCAAGTCTTGGTTATTGCTAAGATTTCAAGCTCTGGTGCAATGGGCGCCTTAACTAGGAAATCAAAGTGGAATCTAACACAGGAAAAATAAAAATAAGATTGAATAAAAGTTACGAACATCGTTCTTAAGGGTCAACTTATCACTGGACAAATCGAGAAACCAACTTCTTTTATCAATGGTAACACCACCTAAGTTACCAAATTCTCTGCAACTTTTGGCAATAGCCAACACTTTAAGGTCAGGTAGGAAGAGGCAACTTGTAGGAGAAGTTTCTGAAAGTATTGGCAGTTGCCAATACTTTACGATCTGGTGCAATAGGCAACCTGCAGACAAAGTCTCTGTAAGTATTGTAAATAACCAAGACTTTAAGCTCTATGCAATAGGCAGCTTGCAAAGAAAGTCTCGTCAAGTCTTGACAATAGCCAAGACTATAATCTCTGTACAATAGAGGCTACTTGAAGAGAAAGTCTCTGAAAGTATTGGCAGTTGCCAATACTTTACGATCTGGTGCAATAGGCAACCTGCAGACAAAGTCTCTGTAAGTATTGTAAATAACCAAGACTTTAAGCTCTATGCAATAGGCAACTTGCAAAGAAAGTCTCGTCAAGTCTTGACAATAGCCAAGACTTTAATCTCTGTACAATAGAGGCTACTTGAAGAGAAAGTCTCTGATTAATGGCAATAGCCAAGACTTTAAGCTGATCTGTGCAATGATCAACAACAATATCTAATTGCTATTTCTAATAAGAACCTTAAAATTATCTTAATCAAACATAAGAAGTAAAAAAAAATCACAGTAATGTCAAATTTAATTCAACAATCATCAATCAAAATGGAAAAAACTTACAGATAAGTGTATAGATAATAAAAAAATTACAAAAAAGAAATACAAATAAAGGATTAGGCAAAATAAAAATTATATTATAACACAAATTAAAGAAAAATATTAAAACAAAATTTTTTTTTATAAATTTTCTAAATCTCTCTAGGACACAAAGAAAAAAGAAGGAAATGAAGGAGGAAGGAGAGAAGGAAAGGAAGGAGGAAAGAGAGAAGGAAACCATACCATGTGAATTGGGTTTAAACATGGGAAAAATAGTTTTTTCGCATAGTGAGTGATGATGTGAAAAGCATTTACTTAAAATATTTGAAAGTGGGGACAAATTGGTAAGACCAGTGCTTATGGAGGATACTGCGTGAAATTTTTTGGTAATAGTTATCATGATTTATCATTTACTTTTTATACTCTGTCAGACACGCACAATAGTTTCTTCCCTATTTTCGTTAATGCTAACGTTTTCTCATTTTATCAGAAATTAAAATCTTCTAATTTTTCATGCATGCATTTTCATTTAAGAACTAGCCTTTTAAATTCTCAAATCTTTAATCTTCTTAATCTTGCTTCCTAAGCTTGACCTCTTAAAATTCTAAACAGTCACACAGTAGAGACTTTCTTATGTTTATGAACCCGGTCCCAAAAAGCACACAATGATTACATTGGGATGAATAATTGTTATTAAAAAAAGCAATCATCGATGTAAACTTTTTTTTGTAGAATATAGAAATGACAAAATTGATCAAACCGTTTCAACTTAATAACGATGAGGTATTCTCATATGTTTAGTCTTTACGCGAAAGAGGAATCAACTTTAATTTGTTATTTTTAATATTAGTTATTAGGAAATAGTCTTTTACAAAGATCAATGAGAAAGTTTCAAGACCGCGCAATGCGCGGGCACGTTACCTAGTTAATATACTAATCAAGGGTGGATAGTACTGAATTCGACGCAACCCGTATCTTAGTATGTTTTGGGCAAGAACAATGGAAATTGAGGTTTAAAAGGGAAAGAAGAAAAGGGGATTCAATTTTACTTTTATGTGAAAATATATTCAATTTTAGTAAGATCTTGCTGTAGGAACCAAATATTATCTAGACAAATGATGATATTATAGAAATGACTAATGAACTTATATTATATCACATTCTGACATATCCCCATCTCAGAATCTGCTGATTGAATGTAACGAAACCTCTTAATAAGGTTGAATACATACACCTGACTTTTGTTGGATCTCTAATGGGATATTAACACTTTTCAACAGCTATAAGCCTAAAACAATGCTTATTTGAGCAAAGCATAAGTAGAGTGTTGTATCTCTGAAGTCATTTTTCAAAATACCTTTCAATTATTACAGATAGCTATTTATAGCTTACAAAAGATACAAAAGTAATAAATATACTTTAAGAGATAAAGACCATTAATCCCACCTTGACCATGGCCAGCCCATGATCTTCCTCTTTAATACAATCATAATGGTGACAATTACAATTTCACCAAAGAATAATTGTTCTACTGAGGGATATATTGGTGCAATCTGGATGAGCACTCGAAGTCGTGGAGGATTTATAATCGACATCAAGAACTTGGAGTACTTTAAGAGGATATAGAAAGCAAGTTCTAAGCAACATGAGAGCGCTCGAGCAGAAGAGCTCGAGAAAAGTGCTCGAGTAGGAGAGTTCGAGGAGAGTGCTCGAGCAGGAGAGTTAATCCATGCATTCAATTTGCCAAAATTTTGGTCAAGTTAGGTGTAAATGTCACTTAGGAGTATTTCTAACAGCTTTCAATCGTATCACAAATCTTCCAACTATACAAGGATTAACATTTGCAAGTTTTCCTGATGGCAATTTCAAAGGTTCTACGAGTAACTTTCATGAGTTCAATGCTTCATCGACGTTGCTTTGGATTCAACCAGCCACAGTTTTGGATATTTATTACTATTTCTTCAATGTTTATGAAGATTCTATCAAGAATTGTACTAAGGATCAATCTTTAGAGCTACATGAGCTGCCTTTGCTTGACCCTTTGATTCCTTCAGCTTTTCTTGATGGAAATGATCCTTCTGATACTTCATTTGGAGCTGATATGAGACAAGTTTCAGGGAATAATTACTTAGACTGGTTGGATTCTAAGGCTAAAGAATCTGTTGTATACATTGCATTTTTATGGCTGATTAGAGATGGACCAAATGTTGAGCTGCAAAGAGGAATTGGAAAAATTAGGGAAAATTGAAGCTTAAATCCGAATATAAATCCTTGTCACTACTACAAGTTGAAGCTACTAGTCAAAGTGCCCAAACAAGCAAACCATTAAATTTTACTGCTAGCTAATTGGGAATGAACACTAAAGCCATGAAGATATTAACCTCATTGATATAACCAGCTTGCATCAAGCAAGTCATCAAGGTCGCAAACCTCAGAGGGCAGATGCAATGGCGAGTCGAAAAAGTCAGGTAAGCTGCTATGACTCAGCTCTCCGTTTCCTCGTTTAATTCTTACTAAGCTCTCCTTATAATACATAACTGAAAACATATAATCCCTATGACCATACCCAAGATGCCTCGTCTCCTCGGTCCTAATATCATAGGAGACCAGCCAACCTTTTTTGATCTGGAAAATGACAGTGCTGGAATCCCAGAAGCCACAGCACCTAGGCCAAGGGTTGTTGTTTCCATGTGAAAGGCCGCGAAAGGTAAAAACTTTATTCCAAACTCTAGGTTGGATCATAAACCATAAATGAAAAGTGTACGTTTCGACATCTATGGTGCAGATAGTAAGTGTGTCATCAAGCAATATAAGACTCTTAACGGCATTAATAGGAACATCTGGGCATGGAATCTCCGTAAACACCTCATTACTAAAGTCAAATGAAAAAACGACGGCCTTATCACCTTCTCCATTCCCCCGTTGCAGCCAGAAATAAGTTCCATCCAGATAAGCAGTGTCATTGTCGCCAATATAATAAGGGTCACTGTTGACCATTTCGTGCTTTTTTTCAAGAACTCTCCACGAGTCACTAAAACATGAATAAACCGCAGCATATACTCGAGGGTCCCAACGACCACCATACTCAAACCCAACAGGACCTTCATCCTGATACATACAAAACCAAACCACCTTGTAGTCATTTGTAACGGGATCTAATCCGAATCCAAACTGCACATCTTTAGAGTAATGAGGTGGTTGATCCTGGAACTGGAATTCAGGGAGGGGGATCACCTCCCTAGTTGCAGGATTCCACATAGCCAACCTAACGTCCTCATATGGATAAATGTCTTTCCTTAACAAAAACAAACCATCCACAGGACCCATCACATCTGATAAACTTTTGAACTTCTGGAGATAATCAGGTATTTCAAGCAAACGTTTTGCTTTATAATTATCATCCGGAAATGAAATGAAGGTGATTGGCGGAATTGAATTATCGAGGGGATCGAACAAATAAGCATCGTAACTAGTGCGGTCATGAATAAGGATTTTGGGGCGGCTTTTATCTTTCTTATTATAATTAATGTGTATTCTTGCAAAGAAAGGGCTCTTGATAAGAGTGTACCAGTTCTTGGAGACGCATTCGAATCGCAACAACGACACCGCAGGCAACCTCTGTAGAATATCTATTGCTAAATCTTCAGGGAAAGGGTGACCACCTTTATCGTCCTTAACGCTGCTCGTAGCCATGTTAGAGCTACGATTTCAGCTAGTATTTACTATAACAACCATGTTTTTCTAAAATTGATTTTTGGTATAACACTTTGTTATTACATAATATTATATAATTTGTTGCAAAAAATTGGTGGTCTCAAGCAAAACCTCATAAAGCGGAACCTCATAAGACTCCTTAAATATTTTATATTTTTATTTGATTCCTTTTTCTGTCTTTTTCTTTCTATATATTGTAGCGACTTTGTGCAGATCATGTTATGTATTTCTTGATCATTCACTGGGTTACTAGCTAGCTCCCATTGCTGGAGATACTTTGTAACTCTGCTCACTAAAGATCAGATAATATTTTTTGAGAAATATATATTGACGGTTTAGATAATGTTTGTACAAATTCTCATAATCTTGTTATCTCAATTTGTACCAGTAAGTATATTTCAAACTAATTTTGATATATTTGGAATATATATTAAGTTAATTTTGAAGTGAAAAATGACTTAATCCACTCTTTATTAGAAATAATTAACTCTAAAATATACTCCTACTACAAGAAACTTCATTTATTTAATTATTAAAGTCATCATCAAACTTTTCATTTTCATATAATTACATGTTTACATATAAAACTTAGGTTGTTTTATGAGTTGACAAACACAATAATTCTGAAACAAGTAAATGAGCATGTCACTGTAAAACATTTTTGTTGTTTTTAATCCAATAAAAAAGAAAAACTTTCGTTGCCTCTCTATTGAGCCGGTGCGGCGTGTGTATTGTAAAAACACCTTGCTATAATAATAGGTACCTTGTTATAATTTGAGAAGGTGTGTGTGGAAGTATTGATTGGGTGGCTTTGATGAGAATTGTGTTTGAAATAATTGTGATGTATTAAAGTGCTTAGGGAGGTAGTCACTATTACCATATGTATCCTACCCGCCCCTTAGCCTACATTACGACCTTTTTAAAGTCCTAGTTAATCCCGATTGGATTGAGTTTACATTAGTGGAGTCCTACACTACGAGCAAGCCTATGGTACATTGTGTGTAACATGTGAGACTTTCAGGAGAGTGAGTGATTTCGTTTGTCATTGCCCCCGTTCTATTCATGATATTTATTGTTGTGTGTGATCTTTGGGGGCACTCTTTTGCTTCATATTGGTGAGGGCACATGGTTTGCATGAAATAGGCGAAGTTGATGGTTTCTTGGTTGAGTAGATAGGTGTGATTTTGTGGGAGCATGGTTGCAATAAGTTGAGTTTGTGCATTTGAGCTATTTTGGGGTTGTTGCTCTCATATTTTTGAGCTTGTTAAATTGTTGGCATGTTTAGGGATCCATAGTAGTCATGTGTGCATTTGTTCAATGATCGGTATCAACCATAGTCATAGGCAGACCTGTTTTACCTAGGTTAGGAAGTTAGTTGTGACTTGCTCGAGGGCGAGCAAAGGTTCAAGTGTGGGGTGGTGATGTTTGACATTTTATGCCAATGTTTTTTTAATATTTCCGCATGTTTGAGCTTGTTATTCGCTCGTTTTATAGTTTATGAATGTGGTTTTGTACTAATTTGATGTCGTACGTGTGTAGGTTATTACGCAGTGCATTTGGAGCTTTTAGGAGCGTGATTGAGCAAGGAATGATTGGAAATTGATTCAGGATTGGATTGAGCACACGAAGGCACGACACGAGGCGAGTTGCGGAGCAAGGAAGAGCGGATTTTGGCCTGGCGCTTTGGGGCACGTGGCGCGCCACTTATAGCGCCCAGTGCCTGGCGCGGTTTCCCATGCGGCGCGCCCCAAAGGCATGCAAGTTTCGACATCTTCTGGTTGTTTTAGCGCGATCGTGGGCACGGCGCGCCCGTTATAGCGCCTCTGGAGCGGATTTTTACTTCCTATTTCGTCTAGGCTTAGGTCTAACTTATTACCAGGCCTTTGTAAACCTTATAAATACTATTTTACTTAGTTTTTTAGGGGAGTTCATACTTTGGAGCAATTTGAGAGCACCATACTTCATTGAACAAGGGTTTATTCCTAATCTTTCATCTATTACATCATTTACATAATTATTTCATCAAATCTTTGCCTTGTGATTATGAATATGCGTGGCTAAATATTACGTTCTAGGGTTAGAGTATTACATGAATAATTAATAATTAACTACGACTCGAAAGAAACATATAAACAAATCTTATACTCGAAGGAAATGCGACATCTTTCAACAAGAAAGTAAACTACAATATTATAGAAAGAATTTGATGTGGAGGAGAAGAACTTGTTTGCATTCTTACATTTCGAATAATATGGACATAGTGATATCATTTTGCTAATGGTGAATGGGATGCCTACGAACTCAATACTAGCTCATTCCTTTACTTTTCTTTTACCTGAAACTCTTCTTTTATTTCTTTAAACATTGTTAGGATCGAGACCCGGGTATAGTGCGGAATAAGACAAAGTAGCGTTATAATGACAATAACAAATATTATGCAAGTTGAAAATACGACAATTAAAGTAAATAAATTAGGCACAAGAATTACGTGGTTCAGTCAGTGTGACCTAATCCACGGCGGAGCGGAGCAAATTCACTATACCAACGTATACAAGTAGAGAGTACAAAATTAGAGTATATACTCTAATTTATCCCAAATATCCCAAGAGAATAACCTCACTAAAAACACTCACAAAGAAATTCTCACAAGTGTTTCCCAAAATAAATCTCTCAAAATAAATACTCTCTAAAAGGAAATGGAGGAAAAACTAAAGAAAAGCTCTCAATATTTTGGTGTGTTGAATGAGGAGATTTGCTACTCAATTTATAGGCCAAACAAGTCGTGAGCAACAAGTGTGCTACAGTGCCAATTTTAATCTCCTCCACACAAAGCAATACTTTGTCTCCAAGACTCTCTCTCCATAGCTCTCATAGGCACATGCCTATTCATCATCTTTTATTTTCTTTTTCTATTTCTTTATTAATGGGTTGGACCCACAACTTTGCTTAAGCAGACAAACAAGGCCATATTACAAATCTCCACCTTGGACTTGTTTTGTTGATATAACAAACTTGCTCCATCTTCTCCGCAATAGCCCCAACGGGCTAAATCATTTGTCACAAATACCTATCAGGCTCAAGCAAAGCTTGAACTTGGTAAGTGGAAGAGGCTTTGTGAACATGTCAGCAGGATTGTCTCTAGTATTGATCTTCTTAACAGAGACTTTTCTTTCGGCAACAGCTTCTCGGATAAAGTGATACTTTATATCAATATGCTTCGTCCTCTCATGATACATCTGATCTTTAGTCAAGTGAATGGCACTTTGACTATCACAGAAAATGGTAATGCCACCTTGGTGTAAACTGAGTTCAGCAAATAGACCCTTCAGCCACAAAGCTTCTTTGACAGCCTCTGTCAGAGCTATATATTCTGCTTCGGTGGTAGATAAAGCTACTACTTGTTGTAATGTAGCTTTCCAACTGATAGCACATCCACCAATGCAAAATACATAGCCTGTTAATGATCTTCTTTTGTCAAGATCACCTGCATAATCTGAGTCTACAAAACCAACCAAAGTGTTAGCATTTCTTGCGAACTATAAACAAGCGTTTGAAGTACCTCGTAGATATCTGAGAATCCATTTCACAGCCTGCCAATGTTCTTTACCAGGATTAGCTATATAACGACTAACAACACTGACTGCTTGTGAAATATCAGGACGTGTGCAAACCATTGCATACATTAAACTGCCGACGGCACTAGAATAAGGAACACGTTCCATATACCTCTCTTCTTCCTCTGACGGCGGTGATTGAGCAGCTGACAACTTAAAATGAGCAGCCAGAGGGGTACTAACTGGTTTAGCATTTCTCATGCCAAACCTCTCCAAGACCTTCTCCAAATAATTCTTCTGGGTTAAGAATAACCTGTTGGCTCCACGATCTCTTTTGATCTTCATGCCAAGGATTTTCTTAGCTGCTCCCAAATCCTTCATCTAAAATTCACTATTCAGCTGACTTTTCAAATTGTGAATTTCTGTTAAATCCTTGGCAGCAATGAGCATGTCATCAACATATAATAACAGATAGATAAATGACCCATCATTCAATTTCCGGAAATAAACACAACTATCATACATGCTCCTGGAATAACCATTGACCCAACATAAAAGAATCAAACCTCTTGTACCATTGTCTTGGAGACTGCTTTAATCCGTACAGATATTTCTTTAACAAGCAAACATGATCTTCTTTTCCCTCAATCTCAAATCCTTCGGGTTGTTTCATGTACATTTGCTCCTCAAGTTCGCCATGTAAGAAAGCTGTCTTAACATCAAGTTGTTCTAATTCCAAGTTATACATGGCAACTAAAGCAAGCAAGACACAGATAGAGTTATGTTTAACAACAGGTGAGAAAACATCATTAAAGTCGATTCCTTGTACCTGACTATAGCCCTTTGCAACTAACCGTGCTTTATACCTTGCATCTTCAACCCCCGGAATGCCTTCCTTTTTCTTGAAGATCCATTTGCATCCAACAATTCTCTTTTCTGATGGCGGCTTTACAAGAGACCAAGTAGAATTTTTGTGGAGAGACTCAATTTCTTCATTCATTGCAATCAACCAGTTGGCTGAATCAGCACCTGAAACTGCTTCTGAGTACTTTGATGGTTCTCCAATTTCTTCAGTTTCCTGTGCAATTGAAAAAGCAAATCCAACAAAATCTCCAAATCTCTCTGGTTGCTTAACATGTCTCCTTGGTCTATTTTTGGCTATGCAATACTCCTCATCATTTGGTTCGACTTCAGGAGCCTCAATTTCTGTCTCAACTTCAGGAACTCCAATTTCTGGAACAACTTCAGGAGTTTCAGCAGTAGTTTGTTCCATAGTTGATGAGTTAGGCTCGGAAAGCGTGCCAATTTCAAGCTCCACCTGATTCTCTGTATCATTCTCTTTATCTGTATTGCAAGAACTAGAAGACTCTTTTCTTGAATGTAACATCGAAGATTCATCAAAGGTTACATCTCTGCTAATTATAAATTTTGGTGACTTGGGATCAGGATACCAGAGTCGGTATCCTTTCACCCCAGATGCATATCCAAGGAAAATGCACTTTTTAGCTCTTGGTTCCAATTTTCCTTCATTCACATGCATATATGCAGGACACCCAAATATTTTTAAATCAGAATAATTAGCAGGAGTACCTGACCACATTTCTTCTGGAGTCTTAAAGTTCAAAGGTGCAGAAGGAGCCCGATTGACAATATAACAAGCTGTAGAGATAGCCTCTGCCCAAAAGCAGTTTGTCAAACCGGCATTTGAAATCATGCTACGAGCCCTTTCCAGAAGAGTTCTGTTCATTCTTTCAGCAACACCATTTTGTTGAGGAGTCATCCTCACTGTACGGTGTCGAACAATCCCTTCATTCTTGCAGAACTCATTAAACTCATCATTACAAAATTCCAAGCCATTATCAGTTCTAAGCTGCTTAATTTGTTTTCCTGTTTGCTTTTCAACTAAAACTTTCCATTGTTTGAAAGTAAGGAAAACATCACTTTTATTTTTAAGAAAATAAGCCCAAACATTCCTTGAATAATCATCAATGAAAGTTAACATGTACCTGGCACCACCTTTAGACGGGGTACGTGAGGGACCCCAAAGATCTGAATGAATGTAATCTAATGTACCTTTTGTTCGATGGATAGCTGGAGATTTGAAGCTGACTCTTTTCTGCTTCCCGAACACACAGTGTTCACAAAACTCCATCTTTCCGGTACTTTGCCCACAAAGAAGGCCTCTCTTGCTCAAGATAGAAAGACCTTTTTCACTCATATGCCCCAATCGCATATGCCACAATTTGGTGATGTCAGAATCAGACTGACTTGATGTAGAAACTGCAGCGGCACCTGTAACAGTAGAACCTAACAAGGTATACAACGTACCAGATCTGCGTGCTTTCATGACCACAAGAGCACCATGAGAAACTTTCAGAACTCCACCTTCACCTGTGTATTTACACCCAAGAGATTCTAGGGTGCCCAAAGAGATGAGATTTTTCTTCAAGTCTGGAACATGTCTAACATCAGTGAGTGTTCTCACCACTCCATCATGCATTTTGATCCTGATTGTTCCTTTGCCAATAACTTTACAAATGGCATTGTTGTCCATTAAGACAACTCCACCTGCAGCTGAGTCATATGTTGAAAACCAGTCCCTATTGGGACACATATGATACGAACAACCAGAATCTAAAATCCATTCATTGTTAGTTCTTGAGCTATTATCAATAGCTACAAATATAGCTCCATCAGCCTCATCAGCGGCTACACTTGCTTCGGCGGTGTCAGTGTTCTCATGCTCATTTTTCTTATATTTTTCTTTATTTTTCAACTTATAGCACTCAGACTTAATGTGGCCCATTTTATGACAATAATTGCACTCTACATTTTTGTATCTGGATTTTGACCTTGATTTAGACTTTTTACTACTTGAATTTTTCTTATCAGATCTACCTCTCACAAACAAGCCTTCCCCTTAGGTTCCACTACTTTCCCCAGTGATATCCCTATCGATCTGGTCTTTCGATTTCAGCATCGCCTTAATCTTCTTATAGGAAATAGTTTCTTTCCCATAAAAAATTGTGTCTCGAAAGTGTTTAAACGAGTGGGGTAGGGAACATATTAACAAAACAGCTTGATCTTCTTCATCAATCTTAACATCTATATTAGTCAAATCCATAAGAATGGAATCAAATGTATCAAGATGTGAGAGTAAAGAAGTACCTTCGTCCATACGAAGCATGTAAAGCTTTTGCTTCAAGTAGAGTCTATTTTCTACTGTCTTTTTCAAATACAGTGCTTTTAATTTATCCCACATTCCTTTAGCAGTGCTTTCAGCAGCTACTTCACGCAAAACCTCATTTGAGAGATTTAAAATAATACCTGATTTTGCCTTTTTGTCAATAATAGCAAATTCCAAGTCTGTCATATTCTCCGGCTTCGCCTGCTTGCCTTGTAGCGCCACATCTACGCCATCCTGAATTAGGATAGCCTCCATCTTTAATTGCCACATTCCGAAGTTTGCACTTCGATCAAATTTCTCAACGTATGTCTTTGTTATAGTCATCTTAGCTACTGACAACTAACCCGGTTGGATCCGGCTCTGATACCAATTTGTTAGAATCGAGACCCGGGTATAGTGCGGAATAAGACAAAGTAGCGTTATAATGACAATAACAAATATTATGCAAGTTGAAAATACGACAATTAAAGTAAATAAATTAGGCACAAGAATTACTTGGTTCAGTCAGTGTGACCTAATCCACGGCGGAGCGGAGCAAATTCACTATACCAACGTATACAAGTAGAGAGTACAAAATTAGAGTATATACTCTAATTTATCCCAAATATCCCAAGAGAATAACCTCACTAAAAACACTCACAAAGAAATTCTCACAAGTGTTTCCCAAAACAAATCTCTCAAAATAAATACTCTCTAAAAGGAAATGGAGGAAAAACTAAAGAAAAGTTCTCAATATTTTGGTGTGTTGAATGAGGAGATTTGCTACTCAATTTATAGGCCAAACAAGCCGTGAGCAACAAGTGTGCTACAGTGCCAATTTTAATCTCCTCCACACAAAGCAATACTTTGTCTCCAAGGCTCTCTCTCCATAGCTCTCATAGGCACATGCCTATTCATCATCTTTTATTTTCTTTTTTCTATTTCTTTATTAATGGGTTGGACCCACAACTTTGCTTAAGCAACAAACAAGGCCATATTACAAACATGAACCAGAAGACAGTCTTGCAAAGAATTGAAAGGATAAAGAGGTTAAGTAAAACACAAAAAGTAAGAAGCTAAGATGCAAATCACTAAGGTGCAAATGCAAAGAACACTCTGTCCGAATATAAATCCTTGCAACTACTACAAGTTGAAGCTACTAGTCAAAGTGCCCAAACAAGCAAACCATTAAATTTTACTAGCTAATTGGGAATGAAAACTAAAGCCATGAAGATATTAACCTCATTGATATAACCAGCTTGTATCAAGCAAGTCATCAAGGTCGCAAGCCTCAGAGGGCAGATGCAATGGCGAGTCGAAAAAGTCAAGTAAGCTGCTATGACCCAGCTCTCCGTTTCCTCGTTTAATTGTTACTAAGCTCTCCTTATAATACCTAACTGTAATCGTATACCTTCGACCATACCCAAGATGCCTCGTCTCCTTGGTCCTAATATCATAGGAGACAAGCCAACCTTTTTTGATCTTGAAAATGACAGTGCTGGAATCCCAGAAGCCATAGCACGTAGGCCAAGGGTTGTTGTTTCCATCTGAAAGGCCGCGAAAGGTAAAAACTTTATTCCAAACTCTAGGTTGGATCATAGTCCATAAATGAAAAGTGTACGTTTCGGTGGTTTCGGTATCTATGGTGCAGATAGTAAGTGAGTCATCAACCAATATAAGACACTCAACGGCATCAGCAGGAACATCTGGGCATGGAATCTCCGTAAACACCTCATTACTAAAGTCAAATGAAAAAACGACGACCTTATCACCTTCTCCATACCCCAGTTGGAGCCAGAAATAAGTTCCATCCAAATAAGCAGTGGCATAGTTGAAATCATAAGAAGAGTTGACCATGTTGTGATTTTTTTCAAGGACTCTCCACGAGTCGCTAAAACATGAATAAACCGCAGCACATACTTCATTCTGATACATACAAAACCAAACCACCTTGTAGTCACTCGTAACGGGATCTAATCCGAATCCAAACTGCATAATAGAGTCCTGAGGTTGATCCTGGAACTGGAATTCAGGGAGGGGCGTCACCTCCCTAGTTGCAGGATTCCACAGAGCCAACCTAACATTCTCGATAAGATAATTGCCTTTCTGTAACAAAAACAAACCATCCACAGGACCCATCACATTTATTAAACTTTTGAACTTCTGGAGATAATCAGGTATTTCAAGAATACGTTTTCCTTTGTAATTATCATCCGGAAATGAAATGAAAATGATTGGTGGAATTGAATTATCGAAAGGATCGTTCCGATTATGAATAAGGATTTTGGGGCGGCGTTTGTCTTTCTTATTATAATTAATGTGTTTTCTTGCAAAGAAAGGGCTTTTGATAAGAGTGTACCAGTTCTTGGAGACGCATTCAAATCGCAACAATGACACCACAGGCAACCTCTGTAGAATATCTATTGCTAAATCTTCAGGGAAAGGGTGACCACCTTTATCGTCCTTAACACTGCTCGTAGCCATGTTAGAGCTAGGATTTCAACTTTATGGATTCGCGACGTCAAGTACTAGATTCAGCCGAACCCCTGTCTAGTCTTTTATACAAGTGAAGGTTTGGTGTGAAAACATTCATTGTGAATAAGATCTTAATTAACTTCTCCCATATAGTTAGGAAGTAAAGTCACGTGTCATAGTGTGGATTACATTTCGTAATCCCATAAAACCAATTCAAACAGAGCTACACTACAAACTAAATGAGGAAACACTTCAATTCAAACAAACAAAAATGCATGAAACTGAAATACTTTCATTTTTTAAAACGGGTATTTGTTGAAACAAGCATGGTGCGATCTTGAAAATCTTACACTAAAATTCATATAGTTAAAATTAAACCTTACTGATTGCTATCTTGACTGTATAACAATACTTTACTATAACAACCATATTTTTCTAAAATTGATTTTTGGTATAACACTTTGTTATTACACAATATTGTATAATAGCACCACGTTATCAGGGGCGGCTCTAAAAAATTGGTGGTCTCAAGCAAAACCTAATAAAGCGGAACCTCATAAGACTCCTTAAATATTTTATATTTTTATTTGATTTCTTTTTCTGTCTTTTTCTTTCTATATATTGTAGCGAATTTGTGCAGATCATGTTATGTATTTCTTGATCATTCACTGGGTTACTAGCTAACTCCCATTGCTGAAGATACTTTGTAACTCTGCTCACTAAAGAAATATATATTGACGGTTTAGATAATGTTTGTACAAATTCTCATAATCTAACTATCTCAATTTGTACCACTAAGTATATTTCAAACAAATTTTGATATATTTGGAATATATATTAAGTTAATTTTGAAGTGAAAAATGACTTACTCCACTCTTTATTAGAAATAATTAACTCTAAAATATACTCCTACTACAAGAAACTTCATTTATTTACTTATTAAAGTCATCATCAAATTTTTCATTTTCATATAATTACATGTTTATATATAAAACTCGAGTTGTTTTCTGAGTTGACAAACACAATAATTCTGAAACAAGTAAATGAGCATGTCACCGTAAAACATTTTTGCTATTTTTAATCCAATAAAAAAGAAAAACTTCGATTTAAATATGACATATAATTACATTGATATTGTTAAAATATAATAATTCATCACCAACTTTATTTGTGAATCTTTTCTAGAAGATTGTAGAGTAGCCAAGATAATATAGCAGATTCTAGAGTAGCCAATATTATGTAGTATAGGAATAAATCTAGAACAATTCTAGAGAAGTTAAGGAACAACTCTAGAATGAGAACTGTAGAATAGTTCTAGAATGTGTAGGGGAGTATTCTAGAGAAGGAGAGTAGAAAGTCCTTAACTAGATCATTTCATCACCACCTATAAATAGAGGTGGTTCATTTGAGTTGTAAGTAAGAAAAGAAAGCAAAGCAAATCAAGAGAGAAAGAGTGAGAGCAAAAGTGAAAGTTAAAGAGAGAGAAAAAAGAGAGGTGTTAGAGTGTGAGTGAAACATTGTAAAATATTTGTAAGATCAAAGTTGCTTCCTAGTTTGCAATAATAAAATTCAAGTTGGTAGCAACCATTTGTGTTCAACAAATGGTATCAGAACCAGGTTGATCAAGAGCGGTAGCCATCCAAGAGAGGTTCAACAAGCTACTACTCGAGGCAACAAGTCAAGAGGCACCAATCCATGGCGGATTTTACAAGCACCCTTAGTAGAATTGAGAAGCTCAACGCAAGCAATTATGGATCGTGGAGCACAAAGATGCAATATTATTTTCTCGGCCAAAATCTATGGGACATTTTTGGTGGCTCTGAAACTACATCACCAACAAATGCTGAAGCAGCAAAAGGGTGGAAGGTCAAAGTAAGAAAGGCCATGTATGCTCTCACAGTAACAGTTGAGGACGAGTTCTTGCAGAGGATCAAGAATGCCAAGACACCCAAGAATCTGGGGAACACGTTGGCAACAATCTTTATCAAGAAAAATGATGCGAGATTACAAAGGCTTGAAAATGAGCTTTTGTCGATCTCGCAATGGAATATGACAAGTCAATATTTCTCAAAGTTTAAGTCTTTGTGGGAAGAAGGGACACTACGCCAGAGACTGCTGGTACAAGAAAGCTGAAGGTAATGTAGCCACTTCTACTCAAAATAACCAAGACGGGGAAGAAGATTGGGATTTCGAAACTTCATATGCAGTTGATGAAAGCAATGTTCAGGAAGAGCTCATCACCTTGCACCATCCTGAGTCAGAACAAGAACTAGCTTTTGCAACTGTAAGTGAAAAATTAGTAGATTATGACCATGATTGGATCGTTGATTTGGGATGCTCCAATCATATGACTGGTGATGAAAACAAGCTAATCAATATGAGTGAATACAAGGGTGGTCGAGTGGTGGTGACTGCGAATAACTCGAGAATGCCAATATCTCACATTGGCAAAACAGTGTTCGTGCCTCGTCACAGCTCGAGCCAAGTGCAACTTCAGAATGTCCACCACGTGCCAGGTATGAAGAAGAACTTATTGTCTGTATCGCAACTAACAGCTTCAGGCAACTATGTGGTGTTTGGACCGAATGACGTAAAAGTATATCGAGACTTGAAAGTTACAAGTTCGCCAATCATGGAGGGAAGAAGATTAGAATCAATTTATGTCATGTCAGCAGAGACAACTTATGTGGAGAAGACTCGGAGTAATGAGACGGCTGACCTATGGCATGCACTCCTTGGGCACATGAGTTACAGCAAGTTGAAAGTCATGATGCAACAGTCAAAGTTGAAAGGGCTTCCCCTACTTGAGATTAGAGGAGACACTATTTGTGTCGGATGTCAGTATGGAAAAACACATCAACTTCCCTATCAAGAATTGAAGTATCAAGCTAAAGAGCCACTGGAGCTAGTGCACTCAGACGTGTTTGGACCAGTCAAACAACATTCCATCAGTGAACCGATACATGGTGTCATTCATCGACGACTTCTCAAGGTATGTGTGGGTTTACTTCTTAAATGAGAATTCTGAAGTATTTGAGAAGTTTACAGAGTTCCAACACACGGTGGAGAATGATATTGGAAGGAAAATCAAGTGTCTCCACACCGATAATGGGGGAGAATACACATTATGAGAGTTCAATGGCTACCTCAGAGAGCAGATGATAAGGCGACATTTGACATGTCCAAACACCCCGCAACAAAATGGAGTAGCAGAGAAGAAAAAAAAGACATCTCGCTGAGATATGTAGGAGTATGCTGCACAACATGAATGTACCAGCAAGATTCTGTGCATAATGTATGAAACTGTTGCTCACATCACCAATAGGCTACCACAGGCAAGACTAGGATTCATCTCACCGTTCGAAAAGCTCTGGAAGATGATACCCACTGTAAGTCGCTTTCGAGTATTCGGATGTGTGTGCTATGTGTTCGTGCCAGATCATCTTCGTAGCAAGTTTGACAAGAAAGCAGGTCGATGTATTTTAATCGGTTACGACGAACAAAGAAAATGATGGAGATGTTGTGATCCAACCACTAATCGAACATACGGTTCAAGAAACGTGGTATTTGATGAGGCATCATCATGGCGGTTGCAAGAAGTCACCCTTCCGGACTCAATAGCACTAGAGCAAAAGGTGCAAGATAAGCTTAAAGAAGATGAAGAAGGAAACAAGATAGAAATTAATAAAGAGGCAAGAGGAGAACTTGAATTGCCAACTTCACAGGTATCTTCCCAAGAGGAGAACAGGATTTCAGGGCAAATTGGAGTTTATGAAACCCCCGAGGTGTTTCAAGAAGAAGGCCAAGAAGCAGAACAACCTCAACTAAGAAAGTCTATACGAACAAAGTTTCCAAAACCAAAGTATGCAAATGCAACACTAGTCGAGGTAGACAAGATCAAGGAGCCTAATATCTTTGAAGAAGTTCCAGAGAAGATTGAGTCAAGAAAGTCAACAAAAGAAGAGAATTTCAAAGAATCTGGATGACATAAGGTTTATAAGATTTTGCAGAGCACTTGGAAAGATTGCAAGACCAAATAAAGTTGGTGCTGAGGGGGAGTGTTAAAATATAATAATTCATCATCAACTTTATTTTTCAATCTTTTCTAGAAGATTGTAGATTAGCCAAGATTCTAGAGTAGTCAAGATAATGTAGAAGATACTAGAGTAGCCAATATAATGTAGTATAGGAATAAATCTAAAACAATTCTAGAGAAGTTAAGGAACAACTCTAGAATGAGAATTCTAGAATAGTTCTAGAATGTGTAGGTCTAGAATAATGTAGTAGGGGAGTATTCTAGAGAAGGGTGGTCGAAAGCCCTTAACTAGATCCTTCAATCACCACCGATAAATGGAGTTGGTTCATTTGAGTTGTAAGTAAGAAAAACAAGCAAAGCAAATCAGAAAAGGAAGGCTGAGAGCAAAAGTGAGAGTTAAAGAGAGAAAAGAAAGAGAGGTGTTAGAGTGTGAGTGAAACATTGTAAAATAGTTGTAAGATCAAAGTTGCTTCCTAGTTTGCAATAATAAAATTCAAGTTGCAACAACCATTTGTGTTCAACAGATATTCTTTATATATAACTTCTATACACATATATATTTGTCTTATATTTTTTAAATATTTATATCATCAAATTATACCTAATAAATATGCTATGAAAAGAAAGAAAGGACAAAATATGGTTACAACAAATAGATAAGGGTTGAAATTGGTTATGTGGAGTAATAATCCCGCTATTCTATCCAAAGAACGCTTAGGCCGCAAATGTGAACAAATCATCCATATCTCTACTGGGCTTCGAGGGAAAAGTGCACTAATAGTCAGTTTTTGCCTCGCCTGTAAAGTTGGAATTATTTTTTTTTCCTGAAATTATCTAATTTTTAGCTACTTTTTAGAACTTCAATCTTTGTGTGTTGAACTTCATACATTGTGGGTTGAACTTCATACATGGTATGACTGAAGTTCCAAAAAGTGGTTTCTTTTGCACAACCAAGAAATAAGTGGCATAAAATTAAATAGTGGTAAAAATGGTCTGTGGACAAAAAATTTAATTCGAACTCTGGTCTGTAATTATTTTTAGCCCACTTCATTGGCCGCTACAATGAATCCTTGTACACAATTCTGCTCATCGAGGCTTAGGATGCAAATATGAAGAAATCAACGAAGGTCTTTTGTTTATGTGGGGATTTGACCTTTGATCTCTTAATATTTTTAGTCTCACTAATTGACCGATAATATATTGCACCCCGTGTGCAAAGACACTCTATTAAATTGTTTTGTTGAGTGCCTATATTATGCATGCCAAGTTGATAATATTTGTTATCAAATCGGTCTAATGACAGAGCAATTAGCAAGTGGATTTTTATGTTGGATATCCACAAATTCATGATCTTATTACCTAACTACTCAACTATTTTAAGGATATTTATTCAGCGGCGGATCTACGAGTCAATTCAAAGTTTGACAGTATTCAATAACTGTCAAATACGAAAATTACCAAAAATAACCCATATTTTTTAATCTTACCCGAGCTATCACCCTTTTCCCGAGATAGCAGTCGTCACAAGTTTATACAATTTTATACAAATTTAATTTTCAAAAATAGGCAGCCCACTACCCAATATTACAAACAGGAGGCCTTATTTTTTTTTTCATGTATAGCACCCACCTCTAAAATTATAAATTTTAGCACTCCTTCATAAAAAATGTCCTAGCTACCAAATCTCCCTCTCCCCAACCACTAAGCCACCGGCAAACACCTTCCCCCACCAGTGGTGTCATTACTTTTTTGTATTTTACTCAATTTATGTTGTTTATTGCGTCTAAATCATTGCTTTGGACAAGTTTATACACATAAATCTCCCTCCAAAAATTAAATTATACATGAATATACATAGATAAATATGTAGCAATGAGAGAAATATAAAAATATACACATAAAAGTAAAAGTTCATATAAACATCCTTAATATACATATTTATTCACTCACATATACACACTTATACAAATTTATACAATTTTATACACGTGTATAAATTTGTATAAAAGTGTATAAACTTGTATAAACTTGCGGCAGACTGCTATTTCAGGGAAAATGGTGACAGATCGGGTAAGATTCGGAAATATGAGCTATTTTTGGTAATTTTCGTCTTTTGCTTGTCTTTTAGTGTAATTATTAATTGGGGAATTTTCAAAAATAGGCAGCCCACTACCCAATATTACAAACAGGAGGCCATATTTTTTTTTCATGCATAGCACCCACCTCTAAAATTATAAATTTTAGCACTCCTTCATAAAAAATGTCCTAGCTACCAAATCTCCCTCTCCCCAGCCACTAAGCCACCGGCAAACACCTTCCCCCACCAGTGGTGTCATTACTTTTTTGTATTTTACTCAATTTATGTTGTTTATTGCGTCTAAATCATTGCTTTGGACAAGTTTATACACATAAATCTCCCTCCAAAAATTAAATTATACATGAATATACATAGATAAATACGTAGCAATGAGAAAAATATAAAAATATACACATAAAAGTAAAAATTCATATAAACATCCTTAATATACATATTTATTCACTCACATATACACACTTATACAAATTTATACAATTTTATACACGTGTATAAATTTGTACAAACTTGTATAAACTTGCGGCAGACTGATATTTTGGGAAAAGGGTGACAACTCGGGTAAGATTCGAAAATATGGGCCATTTTTGATAATTTTCGTCTTTTGCTTTACTTTTAGTATAATTATGAGATTTTTACACTTTATACCCATAAAATTTAAAGTATTTACAAGTCATACCCATTAAAAATTATACTACCCATAAAACTAAAAGTATTTACCCAACCTACCCATTTATTATTGTATATTTTTGTTATGCCTTATAGTTGTATACCTTTAAGTTTTCTTTATAAATTATGGTATACAAGTCTGGATGGTCATTTATTATTGTATACCTTTGTTATGCCTTATAGGTGTATACCTTTATGGTATACTGCATAAACTATGGTATACAAGTCTGGATGGGTAGAGTAAGTAAATAATTTAGTGGGTAGGTCGTGTAATATTTGAAAATAGTGGGTAGTGGCTGTAATTATTTTAAATTTTGTGGGTATTTTTGTAAGTGTCCCAAAAATTATCCCTATTTTTAGCCCACTTAGTTGGCCGCTACAATGAATCCTTGTAAACAATTCTGTTCATCGAGGCTTAGGATGCAACTATGAAGAAATTTTTATGTGGGAATTTGACCTTTGATCTCTTAATATTTTTAGTCTCACTAATCGACCGATAATATATTGCACCCTGTGTGCAAAGGCACTCTATTAACTTGTTTTGTTGAGTGCCTATATTATGCATGCCAAGTTGATAATATTTGTTATCAAATCCGTCTAATGACAGAGCAATTAGCAAGTGGATTTTGATGTTGATATCCACAAATTCATGATCTTATTACCTAACCACTCAACTATCTTAAAGATATTTATTCAGGGGCGGATCTACAAGTCAATTCATAGGTTTGACATTATTCAATAACTTTCGCCGAAACTCTACGATTGTGTTAAAAAGTTATCTATAATATGTATGAATTATATTTCGTCAGCCTCAACAGATACATCATTTGGAAGTAGATCTGGTAAAAGTTTTTACTTAGAGTTATTCTTTAACTGTTGAAAAAAAAAAAGTCATTCCTTAACTATTCTCATTTCTTAAATGGATCATATTAGACAATCCATTATCATGATTAAGTGGTTTAGTGTGGATGTATACTAAGTAATCATAATTAAGTGATCAGAGAAATATATATATATATATATATAATAGTGAACATTGATGAGAATCTTTGCATATGAGACAGGCCATTTAGTATATTGTATATACAACAGAGAATATATTTGATTAACAAACAAAAAAGACACGTCGTTGGATCAGTACATGACTTTTTGCCTCACCAACTTTAGTTGTAGATACTATAGTGCCTATAATTGCTTATAAATCACCTATGATGTAGCAGCAACTAGTAAATCACCTATGATGGAGTCATTGTTTAAAGCTCTAGTTATTTCCTTAGTAGTGAGTATTGTCACATCTGCTTACAACAATGATAAAGTTATGGATTCATCAGCAAGATCATCATTAGCAGCCTGTCAGTTTCCTGCAATTTACAACTTTGGTGACTCCAATTCAGACACTGGTGGAATGTCAGCTGCATTTTTTCCCATGGCATTACCTTGTGGGGAAACCTATTTCCATAGGCCTGCTGGAAGAGGCTCCGATGGCCGCCTTATTATTGACTTTATTGGTAAGAGCATAGATTTTTAACATGGAACTCATTGTGCAGATATACAAGGTCTGAATCAAAAGCTACTGGGTTCGGTTGAACTTATAATATGCTACCTCCGCCCCTGCACACACTCATGAAAAACAAACAAGCATGCTTTTCGTGCACTTTAACTTATTTATTTTTTACAGCTGAGCACCTTGGAGTTCCACACTTGAGTCCATACTTGGATACATTAGGAACAAGTTATAGGCATGGAGCCAATTTTGCAACAGGAGGAGCAACAATCAGAAGGATAAATGAATCATGGTTTGACACTGGTGTTAGCCCCTTTCCTCTTGACATTCAAGTTGAGCATTACACTCAGTTTAAAGAAAGAGCCACCTACTTTTATAATCAAGGTAGGTTCACCTTTCAACTAGCTTACTATCATTCCTTCTGTGGGCATTTGCACAAATGGTCTTTCTTGAAGTGAAAAGAAAAATTCATTTACTTTTAAAGGTGAAATTTAGCTCACTAGGCTAACGGAGATGTAATATAAAGAGGCCACAGAGAAGACCATATTGTGCAAATAATCCCCTTAAATTGTCTCGGTTTTCAGACCTGAGAATGGAGAACCTCTTGGTAAGGAGCGTTTGTACGCCTTTACCATTTTCTTGGACCTACAAGGCGTAAATCTTAATTAATCGGGTCAGTGAGTTTCAGATACCGGCATTTGAATGGGTATCCATTGTTGTCGATTTTGCAGCCAAAGACGCATCAGATAGGAGCAGGCTTCCTATACCTGAGGAATTCTCAAAGGCACTTTACACCATGGATATTGGCCAGAATGATATTGCTGCTGCTTTTAGAAAGCTAACAAGCATGGAACAAGTTCGAGCCACAATACCAGATATAATCAACCAGTTTGCTGCACAAGTTCGAGTCCGTTGATCTTTAACTTTCTCACATCAGCTGTATAAGTTTTATGTGTGCTGTGGCAAACTCAAAAATAATTTTTATAAAGGGATCTAAGGAATACATACATTGTCAAAGGAGCTTAACTCTTATTATATACACTAAATCTAAAATTAATGATTTTGCAGGACTTGTACAGAAAAGGGGCTAGAAATTTTTGGATTCATAACACAGGTCCAATTGGTTGCTTGCCTGTGGCCACTGTCAAAGTTCAAGATCCATCACCAGGATTTTTAGATGAACAAGGATGCATTAAGGGTCAAAATGATATAGCGTTGGAGTTCAACAAACAACTCTTGGATATTATGACCAAACTCAGGATAGAGCTTCAAGAAGCTACAATTGCTTATGTTGATCTGTACAAGGCTAAGTATGAATTAATCAGCAATGCAAAGAACCAAGGTAATTAATATGTATTCTCATAGTCTTAGGCACTTAAGTACTTAACCATGAGTAGTTTAGTGTATACACCGAGCATGAATAATCTTTTGATTCTGCTCACAGGATTCGAGGAAGCATTCAAGATCTGTTGTGGCTATCATGAAAATGGAAACGATGTTTGGTGTGGGAAGACAGATAGAATTAATAATGGGACAGAAATATATGCAGGATCTTGCAGCAACCCTTCAACTGTCATAAGTTGGGATGGAGTCCATTATTCTGAAGCTGCTAACCATTGGATTGCTAATTATATCATCAATGGCTCCCTCTCCAACCCTCCTATTCCCATAACCCAAGCCTGTCATTCACTCCTATGAATTACACTTATTTGAACAATTTATATTGACTTTAGGGTAAAAGACAGATCTGAGATTTTAAGTCTGCAAGTACTAAATCAGTGCACCAGCTACCTATTTGTAACTATATATATTTCAGCTTTAGTGTAAATGTTTTAACATTACTTCCTATATTCCATCCCCTGTTAAGTGTTAACTGTATGAGTACATTCGAATGCATCAGCTTTGGCTCGAACATGTATGTGTACAAATAATGGACTTCCAACCCACTATATCAAGTAGGCTCTGATAGACTTCCAAGTTCGAACTTCTGAAAGATCAAAATCCTAGATCCGCCTCTGATTAAAAGTAATACTACATTTAAATCATTTGTGATGATAGTATCATAAATGAAAATAGAAACAGAAACAGTCCGATCTTACAACCAGGCCAAAAACATGAGAATTCCAATCATAATAACCTCTACAAATTTCGTCGTAGATAGTTCAACAGAACTGAAATATGCAAACTATCAATAAAAAAATTGGGTTGATGTGTTCTCTTTTGTAGGCCTGATGTACTTTGACAAGGGGGTTCTTTTAAATCATAACACATATGATCTGGGACCTTAATAGATACGAATTTACAGCTAGATCTTCCAGGAGATTAGGGACCAAGTGGTGTAGAGCAATAAACCTAGAATTTGTCAAACCATACTGCAAAGAAAATGCAGCAGTACTAGCAACTATTTGCGTGTTTGCAAACCATAAACAACGGTATTTTACTGGCAATATCCGTCAGGAAGAGCAACTACCCTGTCAAAGGGTATTGCGCGTTGAGGTAGAGATCCATCTTCCTCATCATCATCAAATTCCAATATGTAACTGCCAAAAATAGACAGATGCATCAAATCTTGACAAAAGGAACATAATTCAATCGTCGGAAGTTTGAAGCACATGCAGCCAGTTTCAAGAGTAGAGAAATAAGAAATTGTGAGCTCAATGGTGTGTGAACAGATTGGAATTATATCATATCCACTATTCTGTAATAATCCGAAGGCATTTACCAATTGTTGTATTTTGATTAGTAAGTTTATCATAGCAAAGAATTTCTAAGAAAACCCATGAAGAAGAATGAGAGGGAACATCACTTACTCTTCAGCCTTCCTCTGGAATTGACATACCATTTGGAATATCACATGGAATGTAAGAAACCAGTCAGTTCAGTAACCCCAAATGAGCTGAACAACTCAATGAAGAAATCAAGATGAGCTACTAAAAAGCAGGTAGGTGCGAAGAGATTACCTTGCGAGTTTGGACTACTGTTGCTTTATAAAGGGCTGTGGTTCCTGGATAAACTGCCAGAACTTGTTTCCCTGGAGGGAATTCTGGAGCCAGAACAGGATCATTTTTCTTGGGAAAAGGTATAATATGCGACCAGGGTAGCTTGTACTTTCTGGGATTGGCAAAATAAAAGACTTGATAACATTTTCAAGGTGAAACAATCATCTGGTAAGCTAAGCTGTCACCAGAAATGAGCCACTTAGATATCAATGAACAAGCAGAACAGCAGCCTTTTAAAGTAGGAAAAAGCGACATTTATTGTAACTGGACACAGTGTTTTAACAAGTTTTATGCTATAAAATTCACTGCTGCAGTTTCATGTTTACAGTAGATGAGATGTCACATCTTCCTAATCACTAACACTCACAAGAAGATGCTTGGGAAGATGCTCGTTTAGCTTTGACTTGGCAGACAGCATTAACACATGCAGCTCCATAAACATGGTTGCCAATAGATGATACAGAGGGGACAATGTGTCATGGATCTCTATCATCCACCAACAGACTTGTAACAGATATTAATCGCCAAAATTGATCAAACAGCTGATCGAAGTACAAAATTTTAGAAATGAGGTTAAAGCTTTTTAGTAACTGACATCAGAGAATAACGTCTCATGTCATGTGAGTTATAAGTCCCCATGACAGAATGAAATGCAGTTGTAGTAACTCTTAGTCCCAGATTAATTTATCAAATAGTCTCTTTCTTCTTCCTTCTATCCTCAAGTCTCTGTATCATACTAATGGGAAGTTGGGAACTATTCACAACCACTCAGACAGAAGATGAAACGATCGACATACATGATGAAAGTAACTGAGATCTACTATCTATCATGGGATTTATCACCATTATCCGTTAAAGAGAAGGATGGAAGTAGGACAATGAGGTTATGTCATAGGACTATGTACTATGTTATGTAAATTTATAGGTTCCATCTGTAACAAACAATCAGTGTTCTCATTGAGAACCTAGGCGGTGCCAGAAAATCTGTTGTTTACCATCATTCCCTCCCCATCACTTTTAACCTCATAGAGTACGGACGTTTCTCACATGATTCCTAAGGACTAAACTAAACGCAGTCAAGTTGTTGAGCACATGCGAATACAGAGAGAGATTGCATTCTAGCTCCTAAGGGCTAAGGCCCAAATGCAGAAGTAAAAATGTTTCCGTATTTTGCGCATCTTAATGAGGAATATACGAGTAAAGTAATCAGAGACCACCAGATAAAATGCAATCAAAACACAAGCAACAACTAGCAAAACGTTAATGGACAGAACAATCACAAGGCTACCTTTGGCCACCACCTTCCTCATCACCATCTGGCTCCTCGTCTAGAACTTCAAATCTGCATAGAGAAATATGTTGTTCAGACAGATTAACTAAGATACAATTACAACAACAACAACAACATACCCAGTCTATCCCACAAGTGGGGTCTGGGGAGGGTGAGATGTACGCAGACGTTACCCCCACCAAGGTGGAGAGGCTGTTTCCGAAAGACCCTCGGCTAAAAGAAAGATTGCTCTCGTTGAGAATAAAGCTAGACCTCTAGATTGTTTCCTATTATGAGCCCATGTCACGAAACTAAACTCACTCTGATGTTTCTTTGTCAAAATGAGTAACTTTTACGATGACCCACTCATCCTTGTCACCATTCTCCTGAGCGACCCTAGCAGCCACCTACAGATAACAGGTCCAACTATGTTACTGATTCAAAGAAAATATAGGTAGAATAATCTAATAGGACAGAATGATTCCACTTCCACAAAGATCAGCACATACTTCTTCACCCTTCAAGCTTGAAAAGAACTCCTGCTGACTTCGCATGGAAGGAGAAATCATAGGAGTATCAGAATCAACCTTCATCCTTTTCTTTTCCAGCTCATTGCCTTCTGCATTGTACATGGAACCAAATGCAGAAAGTAAGAAAATATATGCAGACTGTCATGTAAATATGAAGCCTAACCAAACAATTTGGAAGGTCCCAAAATGGGAAAATTGTCATGTGGAGGGTAGCATATGAATGAAATAAATGCAGAAAAGAGTTTTGAACATAATAAATGAAGGACATCGACCAAAACTTTTTTAAGATAAAAGAATTGGAATTTAAAAACAAAACAGTTTTAAGTAATAATTATAAGAGATTATGGGCTATTATGGAAGAAAAAACGACTAGTTTTTGGTTTTAGTTCCAAGTGTAAAAAAGATTTTCAAAAATCAAGGATTGGTTTTTTAAACCTAACCAAGTTCTTGAAAACAAATACCACTGTTTTCAATTCTTCTTCAAAAGGTTCATGAAACAGACCAACTTACTGTGTTTAATATGTAACAAGAATCATCGATTGATGCCCAGAAATCAGAGATATTGCAAGCCAGAGCTAGTCTTAAATTTAAAGAGATTGAAACTAGAAAGACACTGTTGTTAGGGTATGTTTAAGTCATGCACCTATCCTTCTTTGAAACCCTGCAGCTTCAGAAGGGAATAAAGCATCCACTTGGCCTATCAATTGATTGGAGATACTGCAACCACAGGGACAAGAAGGAAAAACAGATGAATTTAAGTTTGAAAACGGTATATAACAAGTATCCCAAAAGAAAAGTAAAACCATAAAATTAAACAGCACAAATTGTCCAAAGTCAAACTAGTCTAGAAAGGCAGGTTTCTCCATATTTGGTCATCATAAAAGGGTGTGCCTTGAAGAATGACACACAACTTAAGCAACCTTTCAAAATGAAGAAAAGGTAACTACCTGAACTCACTCTCCGAAAGCTCTTTCGCTTGAGTGTATAACATTTTAAGTTTCAATAGTGAAGTATCACCAGGTTTCTCAACCACTTCAGGAGCTGCACAAATAGGGAAGTACTAATAGGGTAAGCACGAAATTCTTCAACTCAAAAATGCAAAATTACAACCATCTGGTGGAAGTGATCTAGTTTATATCCTCAAGCTGGATTCAGTCCTTGGCAATACATTTCAGATGTTTTCACTAACAACCGTTCTTACCACTTTACCAAAACTCTTCTAACTTAGAATAACAAATCCTATAGAACATGGAGCTACTATCAGTTCTGTTTATAAACTTAGAAGGATCAAAACATCAAGGATAGGATGCAAAAATGAGAGGATTGCAAGAAATCTATTGTGGCCAGAGCAACAAGTAAACAAGTAGAATCAACTTTCCAGATTTCAAAATTGTTTAATCAATTTTCTTATAATCGAGAAATCCTCGGAGGCCTGAAGGGCACAGTTCAAAACGCAGTGGATGATAGACTCACCCCTCTACCCAAGGCTTGTGTCCGCAGCAAGGTTCGAACCTATGACGTGCATCTAACACACACACCATAAGTTACACTCGTCCCACTGGACCAAAGCCCCGGAAGGAACGTAGCTTAACTTATGCAATCATGATATTTTCTCTATCAAAATTACTTTTTTAACCATCCAGATCAAGTTTTTTCTTCTACTATAGTCAAACAAATATTTTAAACTCCACGTACACTCAAACAACATCATATATATAATGAGAAGCGCATAGATAACAATAGGTCCAAAACCAATAGCTACACAAATAAGCGCCACAGTCTCAAACAAGTTGATGTCGACACTCTTTACTGTACTAAATAACAGCACAAATAGCATAATAGTAATTTTTTATACTGCCTAAACAGTCGCTAGACCAATCGAACAAAAGATAGTTTTTTTTTTTTCTTTTTAATATAACCTATGCATCCTGACTAGGGAGGCTATTTCTGTAAATTCCCCTAATTAATAAATTTGAGAAATACAACAACAGTACTACGTCTCAGTCTCAATCAGTTGACATCGACTATATGATCATTTTTAGTACATATAACCTATATATCCCGACTATAGAAGCTATTTCCGTAAAATTCCCTAATTTATAAATTTGAGGAATACTAACAACAAATACTCCGCGTCAGTGTCAAACAAGTTGAAGTCGACTATACGACACATATAAAGAGTGATAAGTACTAACAAGATAAAAGCTTGTTATGCAATATGTTAATCTCAAGGAGTATATCAACTAGCTCTTTCCTTAAACGATCAAGTTCCTTTGATTGCTCCAGCATTTTATCAATGTCAGCCGAAATCATCTAGAAGCTTCTAGAAGCTCGGCTCCGACGATGATCGTGTTTTCCGACGTCGGAAAAGGGCACAGATGACCGGAAAAGTGTTTTTTTTTTTTTTTAGATAATTCGCCTGAAAATTACTAGTGGTGATTAATTTTTATTTTCCTTATGTCGTTGTTATGGATAAATATTATTAGTAGTACAAATTACCAGTGTTTTATGGGTAAATTTATGTTCGGCGGCCTGGTTGCACCTGGTGTTTAATTTTTAGTCCCACAAAAACTTGTAGGATGAGGTTATCACTTGTTACATTTCTTTTCTATGAGGGCATATACAAATTTTGTCACAAATATATGTTCTATCATTTCTTAACTATATACTATTATTGAAGATTGCAACTATTTGTTGGAACACATTTTCACTATTAAATTGTAATTATTTCTTTGAAGAAGATACTTACTCCAAGTGTTAAAGTTGTTTACGTGTGGCGTATAAGTCACAAATTCATAACCATTGATGTAGCTAGACAGTGTACACACCACTCGCGACTTTTCTCCAAAACCTGTATGAACACTATATGCTTTGTAATCTATCTTATTTTTAAAATTGCAATTCTCACCGTCTAACGAGGCTTATATGGAAATATCATTTTCAATGACCCAAGTGTAAAAAGTTTTTGCATTGTAGTAGTATATAACTTAAACTCTTTAAATAACAATTTTTTTTAAAAAAAAAAAAAGATTTAAAAATTGTAGTCTAAAACAAACCATCAAAATTTAGCTAAACTTTGAAACCAAATTTTTAAATTCTGAAAAACTGATATTTTTCCTACTCACAAAAATTTAATTATTTTTTCCAAACAAAATGTATATCCTAATAGAACTTCAAATTACAAAAATTATTTATTATTTCTAACTTTAAAAACTCCAAAATATTTACTCCCTCTGTCCCATTTTGTTTGTCATACTTTCCTTATTAGTATGTCCCAAAAAAATAAATTTGGTAATAATTCAACTCTAAAGTTACTTTTTGACTCATTTATAGCCACACAAATATTCATGGCTTATTTTAGACCACAAGTTTCAAAAGTCTTCATTACTTTATTAAACTTTGTGTCTAAGTCAAACTATCACAAACAAATAGGGACGGAGGGAGTATATGATACAGTACCATACAATACAATACAACACATTATGAGACATGGCTAACAATCATCCGGAGTGTTAAAAGAATCTTGTCATGTTTTGAAAGATTAGATTGATAAAAATCATTACATATAAGGACTACACTTTGTACTTTCCAAAAGGATAAGGGGCTAAAGTTTACTACTTTCATAGTTTCGGGTTTTTCATGGAGACGGAAAATTGGACGGCCGGCGACGACGAATGGGAGCTAGTAAACGACGACGGATTTGTCTACAAACGCAAAAAACGGTCTGAAATCACCGCCGCAGCTCCGTCGGAACCAGATCCAGCAGCTGAGGCAAAGAATCGCCTTATCAGGAAGAAAAAAACACTCATAAAAATCAAAGAGAAGTATGAAAAGGAGATTGAAAGCTGGGAAAAGTTATCAAAAACATTAAAAGAAATGGAAGTACAACAAGCTGAAACCCTAAATTGTACGGATGTTGCTAGGGAATGTGATTCGCAACCACAGCCGTCCGATGATTCAAATTTACGCCTTCTTGTTGATAAACTCCTCGCTCAGGTATTCATTAACTTTCAGCTTTAGTGATTGTCGCTCCGTTCAATTTATGTAAAGGTGTTTGACTAACACAGAGTTTAAAAAGTCATAGACGTTTGTGTGGTTATAACTCATGTTACTAGAGTAAAGTGATAATTTTAAACTTAAATTGTTTATACACATAGAAAGGTATAGTTTTCTGAAACAGACTAAAACTTAAAGTGTGTCAGATAAATTGGGACTAATAAGTAGTGTCGCTCCGTTCAATTTATGTAAAGGTGTTTGATTGGATACAGAATTTTAAAGGAGAAAGAAGAATTTTTTAAACTTGTGGTCGAAAATAAGTCATAGACGTTTGTATGGTTATAAATTTATCTTATTAAGGGTAAAGAGAGATTGTTAAAGTTAAATTGTTTATACTCATAGAGAGGTATCATTTTAGTAGGACATAGTGAAAAGGGAAGTGTGTCAGATAAATTTGGATTTGGGACTAAGAAAGTAGTTCATTTGATTTAGTACTTAGAAGTACATTTTTCTATTGAAACTTGTGGTCGAAAATATTTAATAGACGTTTGTGTGGTTATAAATCATGTTATTAAGACTAAAGTAGGAATTATAAGGTTAAATTATTTAAAATCGTAGAAAGGTATCATTTTTTAGTGACAGTCTAAAAAGGAAAGTGTGTGACATAAATTGGGAAAGAGGGAGTAGTTCATTTGTTTCAGTGCTTAGAAGTACCTCTTAATTTGTAATATTGATTTGATCTGGTGCTTTATTATAAGCTGAGAAAAGCATTTACCTGGATTAGTTGCCTTTCTCAATGTGCTTTTTACTAAATTAATAAAATGTATCCCGTTTGTTACCAGAAAGAATGATGGCTGGAAGAATGAGATCGTTACATTATTATTTTTTTTTTGGTGTGATAGTTCATTTGATTATGTTGTTAGAAGTACTTCTTTCTATAAATTGGGACCGAGGGTGTAGTTCATTTGATTGATTACTTAGAAGTACCTCTTTCTATTGATGTTGACTTGATGTGATGCTCTGTTGTGAGATGAGAAAAAGGATTTACCTGGATTGGTTCCATTTTAATCTCGCTAAGTGTGCCGCTTTTGGCTAAATTAACTCAGATATGCTCCCTTTGTTATGAGATCATCACATTAAGTTTTTAGTGTGATAGTTCATTCGATTTTGTACTTAGACATTCCTCTTTCTATTGATACTGACTTGATGTGATGCTTTATTATGAGCTGAGAAAAGAATTTACATGGATTAGGTGCCTTCTAATTTTTGTCAATGTGCTGATTTAGCCCAATTAACTCAAATATACTCCATCAGTCCCAAAATATTGATGACTGGCAGTATGACATCATTATTTTTCTTTTTTTAGTGTGATAGTTCATTTGATTATGTAGTTAAGAGTACCTCTTTCAACTGATGTTGACGTGATGTGCTGCTCTATTATGAGCTGAAGCAAGCATTTACCTCTATTTATCTATTCTTGATTCAGCAAAACAGAGAAGCTTAATACCAAAACTAGCTCATAGTGATGCTTGCTTGAGTCATAGATTTTGTTGGCAGGTGGACTATTGGTAGGAAAAAAGGGGATTTGCTTTTAGTTACTTTTGAACTTGCATTATGTGCTGTTTTTAGCTAAATAACTAAATTTACTCCAGCTGTCCCAAAAAAGAATGACTGCTGGCAGTATGAGATCATCACATTGAAATTTTAGCATGATGGTTCATTCGATTCTATACTTAAAAGTGTCTCTTTCTATTCATATTGACTTGATGGGATGCTCTATTATGAGCTGAGAAATGCATTCACCTGGAGTAGTTTGTTCCTGATTGAGCAAAAGAGAGAAGCTTGATGCCAAGACTAGAGCTCATTGATGCTTACTTTTCGTGCCTTTCAGGAGTCTTAGGCTTTGTCTTATGGGGAACTATTGGTAGAGAAAAGGGGATTAGCTTTAGTTACCTTTTAATCTCGCTCAATTGCTGCTTTTAGATGAATTTACTGAAATTTCTTTCATTTATCCCAAAGAGAATGATGGGTGGCGTGGCGGTACGAGATCATCAGTGAAATTTTAGTGCAATAGTTCATTAGAGTCTGTACTCAGAAGCCATGATATCAAAGGTGAAAAGTGCAAAACAATGCTAAGGTCTGTTGGGGTTTTAAACAGAGAAGGAAAATATACCGTGAGGTTTAATGAACAAAGGTGCAAATGAAGAAAAAATACGAAAGTATATGTATTTCCTGACTAATAGGTCTAAACATGAAAAACATTAGCTGGATTTGTCTATTCCTGATTCAGTAAAAGAGAAAAGCTTGATATCAAGCCTAGCTCACTGATTTCTTAATTCTAATGAGTACTGTTTACATATTCAAAACAGCACCAAAAAGTACTACAAATCATAATTTTTTATTGTTAAAAGTTTTCATGAGCTGGCTAATTTTATTCTACATTTAATTCAGGCGGATGCTCAGGAAGCTGTAATTCGCAATGTATCTAATCTATGCGATATTGCTGATGCGCTGTGTACTTCAGAAGAAGAAAGGTTGAAACAGTCATTAATCGACCTTCCAATTTGGGCACCGTCACCCCGTGACATTTTTACGTCTCTCTGTGAAGAATGACTAGTTGAACCTTCCTTCCTCAGGATTGTGTATGGGTTTGAATCCCACTAACCAGCAGGATTTGTTAGCAAATCTGTTAGTTTTTAGATGTTATACATGAGTGCGATGCAGATTGAGTACTGTGTATACCATATGTGATCTCTAAATGTCTTGGTGGTTGATCGCCACTATTAATTTGATTGTCCAAGAGCACTTAAAGTAGTGATTGGAGTTGTACAGATTGAGTCACTTCCGATTGCCATGTTGCTGAAATATAGGATAGTTTTTGACATTCCAGTATGAGTGAATTTGCTTGTCAAGGGTAGGATTGGGGAATAGGTTTTACAGGTCTTGGACCCCAAGTAGTTGTGATCTTCCTGTACTTTAGTTTATTCTGTATGACTAACGCTCTCCACACTTTATTTAGTAATCTCAACTCTCATCACTATGGATGGCAATTGGTGTCTCTACTAGTATTTGCTTTTATGTGGAAATGGAAGTAACTTACTTTTGGTTCCTTCTTCTCACAAGCTTATGCAGACTCAGGTAATTCGCATGGCCAACTTTGGCCATGCAAGTTGATTGACCAGAAGCTATAAGATGCTCAATATTTATTCAGTAGAATGTTTCTGATGCCATATAAACAAAGTGAGAGATGCTTTAGCAGTTTCTGATGGCCAACTTTGTTCCTGTGACTTCCCAGTATATATTGTCGTGTGAACTCTGAAAGCACTGCCCCATGGTTTATTGAGTTTTAGCGTTACAGTTGGTGCTCGAGGGAAAATGATGTTGATCAAGTCATTTCACATTTTCTCCTGATTTCGAATAACTATAACTTGTACGTGTCTCACTGGATGATCCGCAGCTTCCAAATCGTTAGATTTTCTTATTATTTATATGCAGTAATTTCACTTGATTTGCTGGTTCTGTGTTATGTTGCTGGGAGCTTATGTTGGCAATGGCAGAGCCCTGGTATTGTTTCAAGTGAAGGAATCGTTACGAGCTTTGTCTCTGTTACCATATTGCAGTTTTTCATTCATAGCTGTTGAAAGTCTGTTGGTAATTGCCTAGTCTTCCCCTCGGAGAAAATAAATTGATGAAATGAGTCAATTGTAAGTACTCCCTATATAAGTTTCATAGATTAAGAAAGATGGAAAGAGGAACACAATTGGTACAACTGAATTTTATTACTAACTACTGTGTATCAGTATCAACTTTTGGACAAATTAAATACCTTCCAAATGTGATCACTTCTTAGAGGACTTTACTATAGGTGAAAGGGGTAACATCGGGCGCTTGTACATGTCCTACTTTATTAGTTTGGTGTAAATATTAAGTTCCAGTCGGCCTTATAATGGGACCATTAGAAATTGATCCTATATTCGTCTCTAAATCTTCTTCTGACTTTGTATAAAACAACAAAATTTTAAATCGACAAACTAAACGAGTTCTTGATATGTTATCTTACTTGCACATTTCTCCTACTTTGTTCAGTTGATTGAAAAGTCATAACCCGATCGACATGAATCCTCTTGGTTCTTGTTTTGTTTTAGTTGCAATTAATTAATTAAAGGTGGATGAAAGTGATTTGCATTAAAAATCAAAGTTGAGAAAGTCTTTCAACTGTACCAAGTCAAAGACAGCACATTCTAATATTGAGGACACCATGTCATGCTAAGTTTAGGTTCCCATTGCAAAGAATTTTCTTAGTGATGAGGAAACCAATTAATTCTAATATTGGATTGAGATAAGACTACATATGACAATGTGTAAAACGAAATTTATGTCCATTTGGTAACTAATTTGAGATAAGACTACGAGCCTGTTTGGGTGAGCTTAAAAGCGGCTTATAAGTTAATAAGCACATTAGCAAAATTTTGATAACTTAAAAATTTATGGGCTTATAAGCACTTATATATTTAAGGGACACTTACAAAAATACACACAAAATCAAAAATAATTACAACCACTACCCATTACTTTCAAATATTATTCAACCTACCCACTAAACTATTTATCCATTCTACCCATCCAGACTTATATATCATAGTTTTTGCAGTATACCATAAAGGTATACACATATAACTTATAAGGTATAACAAAGGTATACAGTAATAAATGGCCCTCTAGATTTTTATATCATAATTTATGCAGTATACCTTAAAGGTATACACCTATAAGGTATAATAAAAGTATACAATAATAAATGGGTAGGTTGGGTAAATATTTTTAGTTTTATGGGTAGTATAATTTTTAATGGATATGACTTGTAAATACTTTAAATTTTATGGGTATAGAGCGTAAAAATCTCTATACTTAAAAAAGCTAAAAGCCAACTTCTCAAAAAGTGGTTTATAAGCCATTTTTGAGCTTATAAACTACATAAAAAGCTGCTTATAAACCCACCCAAACCGGCTCTACATATGCTAACTAATTTGAGATTATGACTTAAAAATTGTTGTTATTTAAAAGATTAGTTCTTAGGTCCATTTGGTATCTCTCTATCCACCATATTCTCACAAGTTGCAATTGAGTCATTGACTCTGGAAGTCAACCACGCGTGCAAGCTCACATAACCTCATTAGAAATCAACTTCTGTAATATTGACAACGTTAACATTTAACGACATACTATAATTGTCTATTGTAAATCTAATTCCTTAATTTATATGACCAATTGAAAACAATATAAGTTGATATTTTTGTTAACTTTCTAACCAAATCACACTAACTTACCATGAACAGTCATAAATTAAAAAGAAAAAGAGAGTGTACTATATAGTTTAGTGATAAAAGTATATATAAAGATATATGTCAAGTAATTGTTCAGTAGTGCCTTTATTTTTTTGTTCAAACTATTATCTGACAGCCATACAATTTACCAACGTTAAAGGTAATTAGAATTAAATAACCTCAATTGTTTACGCGCCCACACACACGGGCACCCACATAAATTTGGATCTAACTCACACCCCAAAAGCTAGCTCAAAGGGTGAAGGATTGTCCAAAGCTTATATGGCATCTTGCCTCCTCTCTCTCAAATATGGGACTCTCTCTTCCCACATTCCAATACCCCCAGCACGGCCAGCCATATTCACATGAGTGGCCCGTGGACCACGTGCTCAAAGGGGATTTCACTCGGTGACACTTCGCCTGCTCCGGGACCAGGTCTTTCCCTGGTTCTGATACCATGATCCCGTGGACCACGTGTTCAAAGGGGGTTTCACTCGGTGACACTTCGCCTGCTCCGGGACCAGGATCTTTCCCTGGCTCTAATACTATGATAAAATCGAATATCGGGCGCCCACACACCCGGACACAACAAATTCGGGCGCCATCACACGAACACCCACACACACGGGCGCCCACATAAGTTTGGACCTAACTCACACCCCAAAACTAGCTCAAATGGTGGAAGATTATCCAAAACTTATATGGGCATTTTGCCGATATGGGACTCTCCCCACATTCAAACAAACAGTGTGAAATGAGAAGTGGGGTAAATGATCACAAATACCAGTACTACTAATTAAAACGTCTTCTCTCCCCCTTCCCTTTCCTTTCCATAGGAGTCAGGTCTTCTACTCAAAATTGACAAGCTTTACTTTCATTTAACCTATTTTGTGGAGTCAACATACGAAGATTAATTTTCTCTCTACTACAAAGTAAAAATGAGGTAAATGATTCACTGAGGGATGGTTTGGTATGATCATGATAATTAATCCAACATAAAATCTGATACTCCATCCGTCTCAAATTATTTGTCCTCTTCACTTTCACACGCTCCTTAAAAAATTATTAATGAGGAGGGATTATTGACTATTTTACTCTTATTTAATCTTCATTAGTATTTGAACGATTATAATTTTAACCAATAAGTGAGATCTTTGTGGTCTTCAAGACATTTACTACTATCGGTGAAAATTTTTACCTTGAGATTTTAACTGGACAAATATTTTGAGACGATTATTTTTAGAAATGTGGACAAATAATTTGAGACGGAGGGATCAATTTGTCGTTACTTATAATTAATTCAGTCAAAATCTCTCCACTCTTTACATCCATTGATTAATAAGATCTAGCACCAACTTTATCAGAATCTAAAAGTCGACCTTCTTGTGCACATACTTCCACACAAATAAAGTAAATAGTTGACAAAGTCCAAAACGTTCTCGTATTTTCAGTTCTTATCAACTATGATAGCATATTTCAGTTCTCGTAAATAGCCATTTTGCAATTTTGATTCGGCCATAAAGAAAATACTATGATAATGTATTTGTTTTTGGTCCTAATTGATAAGAATCTGTGAACTTCTAAGAAATTGCGTGGAAGTAAACTTATATGATATATCGTGCCATATGCTATGCTTGCTATCATTCTAGGAAAATTGCAGGCTGCAGTCCACATCCTTGTCTCAACTATGGTTGGATTTTTGCCCCACCAGTCTCAATTCTCCTTTTGGAAACTTTGGAACCCAACACACATGCTGCAAAGGAAAAGGCCAAACACTTTATAATAGAAGACATGATCGTAGATAGAAACGACCGAGAATTAGGGTAGAATGTTTAGATAATAGTCGAGTATTTTTAGCATAATAGCATTCGTCCTATTCGGGTATATATATATATCATTTCTCATTTTCTTCTTTTTCAACCATATTTTCAAAAAATGTTTCCCTTTAACCGAGGGTCTACCGAAGCATATATTCCACCCTCCCCAAACTTCAGTTGTGGATATATTTGTTGTAGTTATAATTTCAAATATATTTTTTCTCAGCTTCAACTCAAATATTATTGAACACCTACATGGTACTTTCTATGTTTATAGGAGGACGTAGCCTTTAGGTACCAGATTCGGGAAGCTCGGTGCACAAAGATCACGCTTTCACATAAGGTCTAAGGAAGTGTCGCACTCCAAAAGGTATGATGTACACAACATAACCTAATGCAAGTATTAGTGACTGTTTCCACGGTTTGAACCCGTGACCTATAGGTCATACGAAGACAACTTTACCAAGTGCTCCAAGGCTTCCCTTCTTAGGTATTGGATTCATCCGAATTTAATATTTTCAATGCACGTTATATCCATATATATATATATATATATATATATATATATATATATATATATATATATATATTAGTTCTTGGACACGGTCAAACCTAACAATATATGCACTAAAGGTGAAATAATATAATAATTCCAAATTTCCAATCATTCAACGACACTTCTCAATGATTAACATAACAAATTATCATGTGAAGAACTTTGAATGGAGTTATTCCCTCCATTTCTACATACGTAATGATGCTGACAACAAAAACAATGGTATAGATAATTTATATAATCCTTGATTACCAAAACATTAAATAAGTTATATTGTTCAAGTTCAAAGTCATTTGGAATTTAGGTGGATTAATGGTCATTCTCCAATTTTCAATGAAATGTCAAAGGCATATGACATTTGGCATACACATGCTGCCTACTTCTACATAAATATAATGTCCCTCAACATCTTATTAATTTTTTATTTTTATTTTTAAAATATGAAGACCTCAATACCTAGTTGACATGCCACATTATCATTTTGCAAGTTCCATAGCACAAGACCGTAAGCTAATAGTCGCAGAAAATTCTTTTGAAATTCAATTTTCAGACCTACTAATACTCCTTCCGTTCCAAAATGGTTGTCATAATTTGATTTGGAGTGGAGTTTAAGAAATATAATACAGTACTTAAGACTTTTGGAACTTGTAGGTCAAAATAAGCCCTACATAAATATGTGGCTATAAAACATTTCATTAATAGTAAGTAGTAGTTCAGGGCTGAGTCTAGGCGAATACCGGTACGCGGGGCAAACCTCCGTGGTGAGTCTAGGCGAATCCCGGTACGCGGGGCAAACCTCAGCGAGGACACTGAGTCCATAAGAGGGGGTGTATGTAATAACCCAGCTAAGGGTTAAGTGTCCCACATCGGCATAACACATAAGTGATCCTGGGTATATAAGTTAACTGGCCTTAGACCCTAGGGACGCGTTTTAAAGCCGTGCGGGATTAGGCCCAAAGCGGACGGTATCACTAGCAGGCTTGGGCTGTTACAGATGCTATTTAGAATTGTGTCATTCTTATTTGAACGAGTGATACATCATGAGAATTGTGTCATTCTTATTTGAACGAGTGATACATGATGAGAATCTCGGTTAGGAAAAGTAACTTTATGACTTCGCTACACTTTAAAGGTGGATTAACTATGAAATTAAACCCCTAAAAGAAACAATCTGGTTTTCAAAACAAACATGTTTGTTGTAAAGTAAACAGTTTCATTGATCAATCCAAATACAAATTATTATAAAATACCAAAATTAAATCAGTCTAAATTAAACGGAGCTATTCTAAGTATATGCTTACAGCTAATTGTTTATCATGCATGTTCCTCTTAGGAGTTGGAGGTAAAAGTTGTAACTTTGCAATTGACAATTACTACATGTTAAAATAGCTATAGAGAAGTCCAAGGAATATGATGTGAAAAAAATAATTGTAGTTCGCTAGGTGGAGTTGAGTTGTAATCTTGTACACTTTTTTTTTTCTTTTTGTCTAACTATTATTTTCAAATGACAACCTTGACGATGACTACAACTGGTATTCTTGCACCTTACATATAAAAAATGTCAATAGAATATATTGTTATTTGTGTTCCTCTTAGGATAATACAATGAATTAAACTAGCTACTTGTCACTTAGAATTTAGAAATATTGGTTATGTAAAAGAATCTATACATTATTAGTTCTTCGTTGTTGGAAATTCCGTCTCTCCTTATAATATATATACTCCCTCCGGTCCATTTTATTTGAAAGGTTTCACTTTTCGAGAGTCAAGTTGACCAATTTTCGGAGTTAAATTGAACTAGTTTTAGTCAATATTTTAAAATTATAATTTAGATATTAAAAAACTACACAAAAAGTACAAGTTGCAATTCTTGTCATATTAATATGGTAAAAAAAATATATCTCAAAATGTTGGTCAAAATTTATATTGTTTGACTTTTGAAAAAGGAAAGTGATCAATTATTTTGGACCGAAGCGAGTAATGTTTTACATTTCTCTTAAAATAGCTCTACGATTCTAATCGAAACATAGGAAACTTTTTGGGATTTCGAATTGTTTGTTGACATGGACAATGTAAAAAATAACTCTATAACTTTCACTATTTATATCATAAAGATTGTGATGGAACGATCGGGATTCTTGATTCTTAATTGTTTGGTAGAAAATCTTTTACCCCCTTTATATATAAGATTGCAAGACGACAATACGAATTAGTTAAGTCAGTTAAATTTAAATACCAGATAGTTAAAATCAAAAGAAGGTCTTGAGTACTTATAGTTACTTAGATATTTTAAATTGTCCCAAGTAATGAAGAATTTTCAAGAAAGGTTTGACCAACTTGCTGAGTCTCATATAATTAAGTCTCAATTAAGATAAGATTTAGTTAAATGCCTTTGAATGTCTGAATATATAGGATGACTTTTTGTTTGGTGCAATTTAACACATTAAGCAAAAACACCTATAATTAGATTAACAACCAAGTTGGCAATTAAGGGGCTAAATTGTGCAATTCAGTGAATCAGAAATTGATAATTATGAATGGACACTCATTCTTCTTGTTTTTACCAAAATAGAAATTTTTTAAATACGATTTTACATAATTAAGTCCAATATTTTTCACTTTGTTTCTATGTCATGTCTTTTGATTGCAAGAATTACCTTAATCAATGGCTGCACTTATTCTTGACTTAGTACAAAGTCCATATTTTTGGATGTCCTCTATATTTTCCTTTACCTTTTTTGTTTTTTGGAAACAATTTTTTACGGTTTTTACACAGTTAAAAAGCAGCAAAAAAGGACGAAACTAAGTACTTTTCTTTTTTCTCATTCGGAAGACCGTCATAAGATAATAGAGTTTAAATTCGCCCCATACGATTAGAATTGTAATTTCTTAATTATTGAATAATTTTATTTCACAATCACCCTGTGATTTCTTAATTATTGAATAATTTTATTTCACAATCACCCTATCTTTTAAAAGACCATGTTATCACAATGGGGATGCAGCTCATGATATTTAACGGTTCATTCGTACACCAAAATTTTATGTAAATTATATATATACATGTGAAAACTTATTAAAGTCTCAAAAACATCATATTAAAATCCTACGATATTATTGAAACTTTAAGAACTTAGGGGTCGTTCGATTACTGGGTTAATTAGTTAAAACCCACCCAAAATTCTGCGTTAATTTAACGCAGCGTTCGGTTGGTTTTCTGAGAAATTTTAATACCTGCATAAATTAATACAACGTTTGGTTACATTTTTGTATATTCCGTATTATTAATACCTGTATTATTAATGCGGGAATCTATGTATTATTTTATGCGGGGTAGAAGATGGTATTAATAATGTGGGTATTAATAATGCAGGTATTAAAATTTAAAATGACAAAAGTAACCTCATTATGAGAATATATTTTAAGATTTTATTTAAGGAGTAAATAAATATTTTAAATAATAATATTGTAATATATCAGTGATTCAAAAAATAATCCCTATGTTATAATATATGCATGGCTAATACCCACATTACTAAACTCTGCGCTAACTAATACCCGCATTATTAATACCCACATTATTAATACATACATTCTTAATACCCACATTACTAATACCCACATTACTAATTAATACCCGCGTAAACAACACGAGTAACCGAACGACCCCTTAACGCATTCTAAGTTTTAAGAATATCACACTCGAACAAAAAGTTTAAAGACGAATCTTGAAGTTCTTTATTTCACATAATCCAAAAACAATAAATACTTAAAATTCGAATAACATACCATCAAATCGAATAAAAAATTTAAAGTTAACAACATTACGCGCTAATTCATCAGGTTTAAATTTTAGACGTGTTGCGGATAATGAAAAAGAGGAACAAATTTAATGCAAATGGATAATATGGGACAAAAGTGTTGGGATATACGGTGGAGAATCCGCATGTTAACCGCGTTAATGTTAGACAAAACCACCTATCCTAAATATCTGGAAATTAATTATACTTATGTTCAAATTAGGAATCTAAAAGGCTTTTTCTGTTACAATTAATAAAAACAATTAATACCCCCACCCCCACAACCCCACTTTCCCATCACTTTTCAAATTTATAAATACCCCCACAAATTTCTTTACAAAACATAATACTTTATTCGTCACAATTTAAGTGTCTATTTTTTCTTTTTAGTCTGTTCAAATATATTTAGTATTCCTTTCGTCTCAATTTATGTGATATTTTTGCTTTTGATAGTCAAACAAAAAAATCTTTGACTGCAATTGTTTTCATACGTTTTTTTCATACAAATATTTTGTCGAAGGTCTATCGAAAACAGTCTCTCCACTTTAGTGGAGTTAAGGTCTGCATACATCTCGACCGCCACCTGTGGGACAACACTGGATATGTTGTTGTTATATCTTTTAAATATTTTGAATTATTAATTTTGTCTTCCCCATACTTTTAAAATTTACAAATAGCACCTCAAATTTCTTATAAAAAGATATTTTATATCCTTGTTCATCTAAGGTGGAGAGAGAGTGAAGGCGCCTCTCTGTATATATATATCCATCATCTTCATAAACAACCCACTAAACGGCTATTCTTAGTTGTCAATTTTACTAATAATTCCCTCTTGAAAAATGGCTGCTTTTTAAGCATAATTTTCAAGAGGGTATTTTTAATCTTCACTTTTATGTAATTTGTTCAAAAGGGGTTGTTCAAAATTGAGAATTTAGCAAAACCCAAAAAGGGAATTCAAAAATATTAGCATTTGGTTAGGTTCTTGATTGGTAGCCATGATGTCTTCTGATGGTTATTATTATAGTTCTAAAAAGAGTGATGATATTTGCCCTGATGTTTGTGGCCAGGTAATTTACAGCATTTTACTGTTTAATTTTGTTTATCTCATTGGTTTATAACTTGTTAAAGGGCTCAGCTCGGTGTACAAAGCATTCCATGTTCACGCAGTCTGGAAACTTGTTTTTTGAAAGATCATATTTTTATTTTGCTTTTAGAAACAGCTACTGATACTTGCATAAGAATAGGCTGAGTACATCACACCCGGGGTGCCGGCCCTTCTGCAGACCCTGATTGAGTTTTGTTGAGCCATTTGAGAAGAATTGTTTTGTTTGTCCACAGAGTTTGATTTGTGATGTATTTGCTGTTTGGAATTTCAAGTCTTATGGTTGAACACTTTGTTATGCATAAGGCTGTTAATATCTGATTGCTGGAAGTTTCTTATTTATGGTTGTTAGTCTTGTAGGAAGTGACAAAAAGAAGATAATTCAGTTAATTAATTTCGTTTACTGTCTTGGAAGATTAATGAAAAAACTCTGTGTGTGTACTTAACTTGTTTGGGAGAATGAAAACTGTTTGTCAGTGTTTGCTAAGTTGGTTATTAAGAATTGTTGTTTGAACCTACAAAAGACCAAAAAAAATAAAAACAAAAAGATTTACTAGCTTCGGTTATACTTCGTTATTACTAATTTAGCTTGTATACTTACAAAGTTACTATTTTGATATGCAACAGGATTCACCCTCAACATTTAGCATGTCGAGGCTACGGTGCATGCTTCGAGGATTGGATTTAAAGACTATTATCTTTTTGGTTGTGCTTGTCCCAACATTCATACTTGTTGCATACTTGCATGGGCAGAAGATTACCTACTTCCTCCGACCTCTCTGGCAGTCTCCTCCAAAACCCTTTATTGAAATTACTCACTATTACCAAGAGGATGTCCCAATGGAGAATATTTGCAAGCTCCACGGGTGGGGGATTCGAGAATATCCTAGGCGTGTCTTTGATGCAGTTCTCTTCAGTAATGAAGTGGATATGCTTACAATAAGATGGAAGGAATTGTATCCTTATATCACACAGTTTGTTCTTCTTGAATCAAACTCAACGTTTACTGGGTTGCCTAAACTCCACAATTTTGCAATTAATAAGGACCAATTTAAGTTTGTTGAGCCCCGGTTGACGTATGGAACCATTGGGGGTAGATCCAGGAAAGGTGAAAATCCATTTGTTGAAGAGGCGTATCAGAGAGTAGCATTGGACCAACTTCTGAAATATGCTGGTATTGAGGATGATGATTTGCTGATAATGTCTGATGTTGATGAGATTCCCAGCCGTCATACTATCGATCTTTTAAGGTGGTGCGATGACATTCCCCCTGTGCTTCACCTTCATTTGAGGAATTACTTGTACTCATTTGAATTTCAGATTAAGCACAGAAGCTGGAGAGCTTCGGTCCACAGGTATCAGAGTGGCAAGACTAGATATGCACACTACCGTCAGAGCGATTACCTTTTGGCAGACTCAGGTTGGCATTGTAGCTTTTGTTTCCGCTACATCAGTGACTTTATATTCAAGATGAAAGCTTACAGCCACAATGATAGAGTGAAGTTTTCACATTATCTGAATCCTACAAGGATACAAGATGTCATTTGTAAAGGAGCTGATTTATATGACATGCTTCCTGAGGAGTACACATTCAAGGATATTATTGGCAACATGGGACCTATACCCCATTCGTACTCGGCAGTTCATCTTCCTGCTCATCTGTTGGAAAATCCAGCCATGTACAAATATCTTTTGCCTGGGAATTGCAAAAGAGAAAATGGCTAAGTTATAAGACAGAAGTTGGGAATTTCTTCTTAATACAGGAGGTACTCTGGGCGCAGATTTTATGTTGCACCTTGAGAGGCTCTAATCAGATTAGCGGTAACTTTGGGTAGCAGAACTATATACAGTTAGGCCTTTTGTGCAACAAAGTTGAGGTAATCTTCCTGGGAGGGGTATTTTGCGAGATACTGGTACATCCATTTGCAAAGTGAAGATTTACTTTAGGGGAGGAGGGCTCGAAGTCTTTGGTTAAATTGATTGATGCTTCCATTTGTACTGCATTGCCCTGAGATAAAGGACCTTTCTGAATGACTGTAGCGAGACTTTTCAGTTAATGTATTTCATGTTCTTCTTCTCCTCTTAAAGAGTAATTTGTTCCATATTCAATGTAAATGGTGTCTTCCCTAGATTTCGTTGTTATTATCTTGACCACCTGATTCACTACGGTTATAGTGTTTTTTGTTGATTGAGGGTGTTGGTTAGTTTTTGTTGTATCATTGTTGAATGTTCCCTGTACTCTTTACTGCTAGAATACGCTTGATAGCTCTCATGTGCGGGTTTTTTTCTTGTTAAGTTTGTTGAGGGAGAACATCTGCTGAATAGAGTTTAGTTTGAAAACTAGTTAGAGCTCTTATAAAACCAGGTATTTGCGGCTGTTGTGTTTCTTGTAGGTAGTAAAGGGAGATTCCAATGGAAGTTCGAAACTGTTGAATGATCCATTTGCCTTCTTGTTGAGAAATGTGGAACCAGTCTTCAGAGAAGAAATTACCCCCCTTAACGGACCGTGTTTATATTATTAGGTAGTGATTTGGATTAGTAAGTTTGTATTCTATTTGTTCTGTATAGTTTGTAATGAAATGCATTGTTCTTATTACTTATAGTTTTTGAACCAGGTGACCATGGTAACTATCCTCTAGAGATATCATAGCTAAATCAACTGGCATTTTGTTTTATATGTAGATTACTACAGTTTGTGTGGTGTTGGAAGGATATACCAGTATCTGCTGATTTATATTTGTAATATATATCTCTCAATAATATCCCTAGGGGCTTTAGTATAGTGGTAAGACCGTAGTTTATGATGAATGGGTTAAGCGCATGTCACAAGAGGTGTTGACATTCCTTATGTGCATGCTCTAACAAAATATCAACTCAGCTCTCGAAAGAGATTATGGCATTGTCACCTAACTCTGGTTCATTTGATCCATGGGTTTATGGTTCAAAGGCTGTCAAGATGACAACGGTAGACCTAACGCTCAATGAAGTTCGTAAACAAAAAAGAATGTTAGGTGATTTTTTCTCATCTTACAAAGTTACCGTACATATCGTGGGAGGTAATAGGTACCACTGAAATAGAGAATCTACCTCTTATAAAAGAAGAAAGATGAGAAGGTTGACTTGGGTCATCTTATAGCACACAACTGTTCTTTTTGGTGGAGGTCCTATGTTAGGTAAGGTATTGATTGCTAGTATTAAACTGTTTTAGGGGAATAAGGAATCTGTGCAGAAGAACAGTCTCTCAATGCACCATATAATTGCACCCACGTTCACTGCAACTAAGTCATCCACAGGTTCCCTATAGTTTATTCTTGTGCCAGTGTTGCCCATTCAAACATTACATAAGTGACTCATCACCTACATAAAATCAACTGTTCCTAGTGTCAGGAGGACATAAATATTGAATGTAAAAGCCTGGAAGAGAAATCAATAAAAAGGGAAAAGGGTCAAATTTCACTGTACTATTCGAAATTGTGCAACTTTACCATCCGTCACTTTTACACTAGTCTTTACCCTGCCTTTAGGAAAATTCTCATTTGCACCTTGCCCCGAACAGAGCTCAACTTGAGATTAATGCTAAACTATAGTCAAAAGTTGCGAGGTAAATTTACGTTAGAAATCCATTAATGGGGAGGGTAAATACAAACGATTTGTTAATAGCAAAGATAAATAGACCAAAAGATTAATAGAGGCAAAAATTAGAAAAATATAAGGACAACGATGGACATTTGATGTGTAGCCATTTTTGGACGCGCTAAGTGAGAATTATCCATCATTTTAAAATTAATTGAAAGCCAAAAATCTGCGCGCACACTCACACTCCATTAGCATTGACCAACACCTCAGACTCCCATTATGTTATAATCGAATTCATGTATATAGTCCCCTGGAGCTTTATATATATAAAGTCCCAGTATAAAAGTGGGATTTGTGCTTAAGTGATCCCAGTATTTTATACTGGGACTTTGAACTAACATGTCGAATTGTCCGGATGTGACTATTTCTCAACGAATTTGATTTCGGTGGCTACAGATCAATTAGCGCGTGCCAAACAAGCTCCCACGCGAAATTTTTACACAATTAATCAAGGTTGTGAAGGCCTAGAGAAAAGACCAATAATATAAGCCCAGAATTAATCAAAAATCATGATAACATAGTCCAGATCATACATTTGCTTCACTGATAATATACAAGAGATCAACACTCTACTCTTCTGCAGCACAATTGCTTTCACAAACATTATGAGAAGGAAAAGGAAGTATTACTTGAAAACAGTATCGATACATAAAAAATTCGGATGAAGAAATTCAGGTGCACTGGTGCCTCTGTGCCTTGTTAGCATTTCACCCATATTCAGACATGTAGATTCTAAGGCAGCAGACCCAAAGAAAGAGTTTAGCTCGATTCTCTGCCCATGTGAGAAAAGCATTGAACTAGAAAGCATGAACTTTCACCAACCACTGAACTTGATAGCAATCCATACTTTTCTTCCTGATTTCTTGCACATATCAGAGTTCTTTTATCAAGTAATAACACTGGCCTCTATTGTACTGTATCCAATGAGCCTTTGTGTGTCAAAGATGGCATAGTGGTCAGTCACTGTCCCAAGTTTCATCAAAGTCCTTTGAGCTTTTCACCTTTCGCTTGCTCTCACTGATTTTAACTCTCTCATTTGATCTCCTCGAACCAGGTGCATCCTCCGCATCTGATTTCCATGTTGCTGTCTTATCATAGTCATCCCCCTCATCACTACTACTTCTATACTCACTTGGTTGCATAGAATGCTGCCCTCCCTCGTCGTCTGAAGACCACATGGCTTCATCAAGGTCACTTAACATGTCTGAAGTGGAACCTTCTCTAGCCATCTTTCCCTTCAAATAAGGATCAAAGTTTCTGCTTGGACCTTCCTCACTTTTAGGTCTACCACTCTTACCTTTCTGCCATTTGTCTGTTTCATACCTAGGATGCCTGTCAGGAGCCCTGTACATACTGGATTTAGTGTAGCCGCCTCTACCACGTTGGTCATGATCATCGTCCAATTCATTGTCATCTTCAGATACATCATCATGTTCATCATCATCGGCTATCTCCTTACCGTATTTCTTCCTCCAGCCAATTGTCTTTCCTCCTGTCTCATCATCTGATTCATCACTTCCAATTGTTCCAGATCTTCTGAATCGACTACCAAAATCTTCTTTGTTCCAATATCTAATCTTTCCCACTTCTTCTCTCTCTGCTTCTTCCTCAGCTGCCCATTCATCATCAGCTGCCTTTTCTATCTGAGCTATGAAACTGTCGAGCTCCTCCTGGTCACTGTCTTCAGCTGTTGAATGTTTCTGGTCTATACTACTGCTGTCACCCAATTTAGTACCATTATCCTCCTGAAAGACATATGGGCTTCCTTCTTTCTTATCAATGGCATTGAAGAATGTGGATGCTACACGCTGGATGCTGGCCCTAGCAGCTGGATCATCAGGATTTATCCCCTTCCGCCGGAGCTCTTGTTCTATTTTCTTTATGTTTAATTTCTGTGATTCTAGTGCTTGTTCAAATCGGGCTTTAAATAATGCCTACATGACAGAGATAACATTGTCAAACAGTATGTGTGTATAACATCCAAACATGTTCAAATTTTCAGCGGTAGGGAAGTTACAGAAAACCCAGTTCATAGGTATTAGAAGAGTTCAGCATTTTAGTCCCTATATATGACACAAACCCAACGGATCAACAAACATTCTACAGATGAGAAAGGTCTTTTACCCAATGTAACTTGAAGACTGAGCTCACATGCAAGAGAATAGCACTTTAGTTGAACCGAATACAATAAGGGGCCCAGAGTGCATGTCAAATGTTGAAGCTTTTCCAAGACCCATAGCACCCAGGGAGTTTTACATCACATAGGTTGATGAAACACAAACAGAACTTAGGTTTGCTTGAGAGAATACAAAATTAAGGGGTTAAAAGAAACTTATAACACTGCATCAACTCCTAGATTTACTACTAAGCTCACATAAGCAGTGGATTGACTCGCAATGGGCAAGGAAAAGAACAAGAGATTTGTAGCTTACCTTCCTTTTTGTAAGAGTGTTGACAGGTATCAAATTCTTTGGCTGGCGGTAGTTTCTGCCACGAAACATAATTATTGTTTTCACATTATGTATGTTGACCACAATACCACCACTTAGTCGAGCCAGCATTGAAGCCATCTCCTTAATTTTTTCTTTAGGGAAGTTATCACAGCAAACTTGCACAGTCTCATGAAACTTCCAGTGGAGGTGCATATTTTGGACAACTCCTCCAAAGACTCCACGAACACCAACAGGAACATAATTTTTATTCCTGAAGCCAATCTTCTTGTACGCTTGCAGTTGCTCAGGAGTCAAAAGCTCAGGATCATGCCGTGGAGATGGCAAATCTGGCAGCTCATATTTTTTCAGCTTCTGAAGCAGCAAAGCTACTTTTTTCTTTGCCTACACTAGTAAAAGAGGTGAGAACTTTGAGTTGGATTAATAAGATAATTTTGAGAGATATACACAAAAATGCAACAGTAAAAAGTATGACAAATGAAACAAGATGTGACAAATAGTCACTCTTGCCTGCAGTTTTGACAGTAGACAAAACAAAAGGTTATGCACCAATTAACCATATAGACCCCAGAAGCATAATAGGAGTCTGCCTTCTGAACTTACTGAAGGTACAGTAACAAGTTGAAACAGTCTAGTAAAGAAGCATGCAGAAAAGAAAATGATTTTGAAATGTTTGTTAAGTACCTACAACATGCATTCAGCAAAGTTTGACATAACAGCACTTTTTAGTGAAAGCACTATGGAAACAGCTGTTCAAGTTGCTATTACTTATGAGTTAAGCTGCGCATAACAAAAACCAAGATGGATCCACCCCCTACTCATCCCACTTAAATACCGAGCTTTTTTCTGTGGAAGGGTTCAAACTTGTGACCTACGCTTGAGTCACATATCACAAGTTGCGCTTTTACCACTAGACCAAAGCATTGTGCCTGATAATCTACGTTTTATCTTCTTTTTTATAGCAGAGAAATCCTTGAGAATCAATGGCGCACAGTTCGAAACTTAGTGAATAATGGGCCCGCGCCTCAACCCAGCGTTTTGAAAAGCGGTCGCTTCATCGCTTAAAGCGATGAAGCGAAGCGAAGCGACCCTTCAACGCTTTTGATCTGTGAAGCGAAGCGTGTTCAATGAAGCGCACGCTTCATGTGCTGAAGCATGAAGCGACTGAAGCATGAAGCGAGCGCTTCAGTGAAAAAAGCGTTTACCAGTGTTTTTTGAAAGAAAAAATAGAAGTTGGGACCAATTTGTAAAGAAAGAAACTTGGAAGTGCTGTGTCAAAGAGCTGAAACCTTAAAGAAAAAGTAAGATCGGTGGAGTCTTGGAGAAAAACCACGCTGCCTACGGTTTCTTCATCTTGTTTTATATATAAAGTTTGCTTAAATGTTCTTGGTGAGTTCTTATTCATTCTAATTATTTTTGCAAGAATTTATTATTATTTTTTTAAAATTTCGCTTCACTTCAATGAAGCGAGCGCTTCGCTTCACGCTTCACGCTTTAAGCGTTAGGAGCCCTTGTCGCTTTTCTTCGCTTCACATTCTCCAAAACACTGCCTCTACCGATCTCCACTTAAATATCAAGCTGGCGGCTTCAAACCTGTGATGTGTGCTTAACTCACAAATCACAAGTTTCTCGCTTACCGCTAGACCAAAGCCCTAGGGCCAGATAATCTTCACAGTATCTTCCAAAAGTACTCTTGACCCCAAAACGAATGGCAATTTCCTAATATTAAAAACAATTTTAACTTAACCTTTGCTATTTTACTCTTAATAAGAAGCTTTTATAGCCGCAAAAATGTTATGGAATGTTTAAGTTCACGAGTTTCAAAAGCTATATAATCACAAAAATGTTATACCACATTTCAAACCACAAAAGTCTTCATTTCTTTCTTAAATTCCACGTCTAGTCAAACTATGTCAATTTGAAACAGAGGGAATAACTAATCTACAACAAAAAGGGAAACGAGTATAATCTCAGTTCATTGCCCATAATAATCTTCATACTATATTCTAAATAAAATCTGCCTGTAAATAATTAAAGGAACAACTGAACGTACTCTTCGGAGATTATAAACTAGTCGTTCTTCATCAGTCATGAGCTTCAACTTTAACTTCTTTGATCTCCGAATCTCTCTTAACGTCTTGCTTGACTCGTTTTGCATTCTCATAGCTACCCTGCTTCTCATGCTCTTCCCTGACATCCACCTCACTCCAACATTGCAATTCCACACATCCGTTGAACTAAAGCTAGTAACTTTCACATCTCTGGCCGGAAAATCAATCACATTCACCCTATCGTATTGCCATAACCTCGCATTCCTGCATTTTTCAAATTCCACAAATGAATCAAAATTCCATCAAATGAGTAAAAAAATTTCGAAAGTTTAATCATTCGAATAGCCCCGAGGACTTTAGTCTAGTGGTAAGAGCAAAGCTTATAATATGTGGGCTAGGCGCATGTGACATGTTCAAAGCTCGACACAGACAAAACTCCTGATATTTAACTGGAGAAGGGTAAAGGGGCGGGCCCATTATAAATAATGTGCATTCAAATAGCCCCAGGACTTTAATCTAGTGGTAAGACCAAATCTTGTAATATGTTTGAAGCTCGATACAGACAAAAGCATGATATTTAATTGGAGAAGGGTAAAGGGGCGGCCCATTATCAACCATGTGCCACGCTAGTCCTCGGAGATTTCTCGATTAACTAAAAACATGAACTTTATGCTTAGATACTAAGTAATTAATTATGTAAAGCAAATTAAGGTAAAAAAGGAAGAGGTAGGAAATTATACTGAGAAAAGAGAGAAGTTAGGGTTCTGAGAGAGCGTTGTTGAAAATATCTGGAGACCAACATGATGAAGAATCAGTTACTGAGATTTTTCTCCTCCCATTATATTGTCGATCAAGGGTTTATGGAGGGTTTTAGCTGTGCTATTGTTCTTCACTGAATTTCAACTAAACCCTATTCCCCCTTCTTTCTATTTTTCTTTTCTTATAAGTTTGGTAGGTGGGATAACGGAATATAATCTCGGAATTAAATTTGAAATTATGTTATTTCATATTTAGTAGGAAGTTTCATTCCCGAATTACCAATTATGTGATTATTTATGCCGTTATTTTTTATCCGATAGGAGAGGTGGAAAATACTGATAGGGGAACTTTTGTATAGATAATGTATCTATGTTCTACACTTCTCTATTTTGATATCAATTTTTGGTTTGCAACATGTAGGGGTGTTCATTAGGCGGTACGGTTCGGGTTTGAGCTTATCGGTAACGGTATATCGGTTAACGCTACGTAATTATGTAAAATCAATACCGTACCAATAAGTTATCGGTTATCGATTCTTAACGGTTCGGGTTGTACACCGAAGTAATGCGCGAATTTTGGGTGAATGGTTGTCATAGGTAAGATTTTTTTATTACTATCAACAACCACCAAAGTAACAGAGAGATCATCTAAACAAATTAACTAAACAAGTGCAATTAACAAGTCATAGCAATCTGCTAACATAACACAAAATAATGAAACAGAAAAAGAAAAGATAAGAAAGTATCAATGACCCGAGAAAACAAAATCAATTATAGAGTATTGACATATAACCACCAATAGTAATAATAATTGAAGTTTAACCTATAAATTAAAGCTGTAAATTAAAAATTAAATGACTTAATATACTAATAATAAATAAAATAAATATATAAAAAGATACCTTATCGGTTATCGATACGGTAACGGTAAAGAGATATAGAAACTGTTACCGTACCGATATCTTATCGGTATTGGAAATTAATACTAGTACGAACCAATAACTGTTATATCGATACCGTTATTCTTATCGTAAACAGTAACGGTTCGGCTAACGGTACTGGTTCAGTTTTGCACACCCCTAACAACATGTACCCGTGCATTATGTGTTGTGTTCTTATCAATAGACCAAAAGCTTTTGTACTCTAATATGTTTCAACTTATGACTCTATTTACGTTGTCATTTTAGTAATCAAATTACTTCCGGGTAAGATCACTTGTTTTGAGACTGTTTGAAAAACCTCAGTATTGTTATTATTATAAATCATATTCATGGTAATTATTCAGATTTTAACATATAGTATATAATTATCTAAATTCTAAACTTTAAATTACGTTTAAATTATATACTAATACTTTCTTATATGGATGAACATAATAGTGGACGTGTTTAAAGATTCATGTAGCTACCACCAAGGGTTGTGATGGGATGGATAGGATCCCTCCACCCTTAACCAGAGGTCTTGGGTTTGAATCCTGGAAATGGAAAAAATCCTGGTAGGGAGTGCTTCTCCTAGAAATGGGCCTTACGCGTCGCGAATCCGAATTAGTTGGCGCTCCAATGAGGATACCGGACACTGAATGGAAAAAAAAAAAAAAAAAAAAGATTCATGTAGCTAATTCCAATTAGTTTGGGATTGAATGATTGTTTTATAATCAAGGCACATGGATGATGGATGACTAATCGTGTTGTAATAAATCACAAACTCATAATCTTTGATAAACCATCCAGTCATGGCAGTTGACATTATATCTGAGGAGAATAACGAGGATTCTTATAGTTGACCCCAACTTCATAAGTTTGAAACATAGTTTATTAAAACAACTTGCATTAACCAAATGGATAGTGCATCAAAATGTCACCAAGTCAATTGAGCTATAGTAGCAATAGATTGGAGTAGAGGTCTTCGGATGGACCTTATTTTTACAACTGTTTTACACATCACAGCAACCCCAACTCCAGCATCCAGATGCTCCTCACTTCATTTATTTTTAATGTTTTTCACCCGGCGTCTTGTTCCCGCTTTTGGGTCCGACTAATCCAGACTCGAGATGCTCCTCATTTCATGTCAGAACAGACATATTAATGGACAGTTAACAATTTTCATATTGATTATCAATAACATGGGTTAAAACAGAAGAAGAAACCACTTGGTCTATTCTCTGCAGGCGTTCTAGGGGTCTCGCCCGAGTCATCACACTTGGCCATTAAGGTTCTGGTACCCGGGGACTCAGGTGGCACGACGGCAGTGTTTGAAGTGAAAATCCTGGGTGGTATCACAAGTTCTGGTGGTGAAATTGTCGAAAGATAATGTAGCAGCATCTGTATTATCTGAGAGAAGTTGGGACGAGCATTTGGATCCTCTTGCCAACAGGAAGTCACTATCAAGGCTAGGTCCTGAGGAAGATCATCGGCGCTTGGCCTGGTATTCTGAAATACATAAAAGGCGTAAAGTTTAACAAAGCCTAACAACAATATGTGATTATCCTACCATCCTTACTAGACATAGTTAAAATAATCCCAACTTTCAAGTTGTCACAGAAAAGAAGCAGGTTCTACTATATAATCGACTCAAAGTTATCGGATTATTTTCATTCATGTATTTAGTTAAAAGTTTTAGTCACTTCTAGCCTTAAAATATCTCCTAGTGAGGGAAACAGTGTCATCTGAACCAACTCGAAGCTATTGAGGTGCAATTCATCCTCCCACCATCCTTGGGGGAAGTTGAAGTTTAATAATCTAAAACAAGAAACAATATTAAGATAACTAAAATCATATGAGTAAAGAGAGGATAAATACCTTAAAAGCAGCAGCATAGGCCGCTTGCAGGTTAGACATACCCTCAAAAGGTAGCTTGTTATGTAAGAGCTCCCATAAGACAATAGCAAAGCTATAGGCGTCCACTTTGTGGTTATAATGCTTCTTCTCTCCTTGTCTTAAAGTGACTGTGCTGTAGAGCTGCCATGGAAAATGAGAGCAATATGCCGGTTATAAAGCATGAGGAAGAAAAGGGAAACAACAGGAAAGGACAGAATGAGCAGTGTGGTTCAGGAAATTACCTCTGGAGCCATCCAGCGATATGTTCCAGTTTCAGCTGTCATCATCTCTGTCAATGACTCTTCTCTTGCCAAACCAAAATCAGCAAGTTTTACAGTTTTGTGGTCTGCTGTCATGAGCAAGTTTTCTAGAGGCAAAAGCAAACAAAATTCGAATCAAAAAGTTAAGAAAAGAAGTGTTCCATGGTTTCACTGCTAATGACATTGTACTCGTCAAATAAATATTGTCTATACAAACTATTTGCCAGAGCACCAGACATATGCTTAGACTTCCAAAATTTTAAGTTCATCACTGATCCTACACATGTATAGTAGCACAACCAGTCCAATGAAGATGACATTCGGGTTTTCTTGGATTGTAGTGTATTCAAGCTTCTGCCTATAGAATATTATGTATCATAAAACTGTAGCATGACAATCGAAGCACTTTTTAGGAGCTGTAAAAAATTCAGTTTCCAACCAATTGGAGAAGAAAACTACAAAAATAAAGGCTATAAGCATTAGGGCAAGTAGAGAACTAGTCAACAATGGTGTAAGCTATCTTCTTTTGCAGAAGCTGCAGGGAGTTTCTATGCAAAGTTGATATGTGAATTAGCTGCTGCTAGCCACCAGAACTACTAGTTCTATTGTCAAAAGTTCAGCTTTGTAAGATAACACCAATCCCAGCATCGATGGCTTATCCTTATAGTAAGCTATCCAGTTGTCACCGCGCTTAGTAGAAGAAATAAAGGAGGCTATAGCATTACTCTTTTGTCTTCGATATGCAGATAATTCACCAAAAGGGGGCATACGAATCGAAAACAGAAGACTATATTACGAATGAGACCAACCATAGCAAAACAAAGTTCATAAGATCAATGGCAATCACAAACCAAAAAGATATGTGTGTGGACCTTTGTTTCATGATAGTCATACCTCAAGTTTTCTTCAATCATAAGTGGTTTGACAATTGGTGCGACATTGCCCACTTGTCAGTGGTAATAGTTCGAATAAAGTGTTTCTTAAGTAAAAAATATATATACTTGTAACTATTACCAGGTTTTAGGTCACGATGGATGATTCCATGAGAGTGCAAACATTCCATTCCACGAGCTATATCAAGGGCATATCCAATAGCAACACGCATATCCAAACTCCTCGGCCTCATGTTCAATAAATACTTCCTTAATGTCCCGCCTAGAAGAAGCTCAGTTACAATGACCATGACAGGCTCCTTGCAAGCTCCTATGAACTGTAAACGAAAAAAAAAGTATTATGTGTGATTGCCTGCAGATTAACATTAAATTAACCCCATCAGAGTAACAACATCCAACACTTTTTTTGGAAGTTAAAAGCAACCTTCACTAAGTTCTTGTGTTGAACTCTGGATAACATCTCAACCTCTCTTCCAAAATGACCTTCGCTCTTGGAAATCTCCTCCGGTGTCTCCCCTTTATGAACGATCTTTATTGCTACATTCTGGTTTTTGTATCTGAGGAAAAACACAGCCAATAAAAGACAAGTAAAAACGATTGAAATCTGGCAATGCTGATTTAACAAACATCCCATACCCTAAAACCATACTACTCAAAATTAGTGATAGTTCCAAAATAGCATGATCCTATCCGAAAAATAAAGACTGGAACTTTAGCTATACACCAATTTGAGATCAAGTTATGAAATTAAATACTAATCTGAGACTCACAGAACCTTAAAGTATACTAATCAGTAAAAAGCAAATCTTTACTGGTGATGTCTTTGGTGGAACAAGTTCACTGTGAACTGAACCAGAATACATCAATATAGCATAGCTTTCACGAGTTCAACTGAACTAGTATTCTTGACACGGATCATAGATATTATATAAGTAAAAATATACTAAAATCTCAGCAAATATTAACATCTGAACTCATAATTCCAAAAGCAGGACGAGTTCGTGCTAACAACCTTAAATACTGAACCGATAAAGTTCAAATTCTGGATCCGCCACAAAAAAAAATAGACATTGAAAGTCAACTTACTTTCCTTCATACACTTTGGCATGAGCACCTTCTCCAATCTTTGGACCAACTAAGAGAAGCTTTGGATCAACTAACCACTTGGGTGCCACATTAAACACTTCCCCTACATAAAACTCATTCACAGATCCCATTGCCACAAAACACACAATACTTTCACTAAATCTTCAAGAAAAGACTACTTATACATATTTTAAAACTAAAATCAAAACTCCAAGTAATAATTCCATACATTGGTTATGGGAAACAGAGAAGAATACTAAAGAATATCAAGAAAATCTTGAATGTGTACACTGAAAGTGAAAGATGCAGAGCTAATTAAATAAGAAAGTACAGTGCATGTTACTTAAAATAGTTGTTAATGTGTACTCTATTCTTGTAATGTCTAAAGCTATGGATAAATCCAATAAGGAATTTAGTTTTTGTCAGAGGTCCATTATTTTGTCTTCTACAATTATTATATACATGGGACCAAATTACCAAAAAAAGTCACCACTCACAACCAAACAAAAACATATTGAACTGAAAGAGGAGCATAGGATATATGCGCTAACAACTTCTTTGGAACGCGGAATACTTTATGTAACGGACTATCATATTTTTCGACTGTCGATACATTCACGGGCATTGGGTACAAGTATTGTTATGTAGTACTAGTAAATAATAATAACACAAGCAATGTTAATATACTTATAGATGCCTTCGTAACTTGATGGATTTATCAATTAGTATTGTCGGTCAAACGTTGCACTAGTTATATGAGAGTAATATTTTATTATATCGTCAATCAAACGTTGCATTAGTATTGCGGACATTATTTTTACTAATTTCCTTTAACCATACATTGTAATTTTATGTTTTGATTAATTTTCTTGATAATTTCAACCAAACAACCAACTTCATATATTAAGGAAGGGGACAAGGAGGGATATAATGGGTAAAAAATGAGATGCTTTTAATTTTTAAAAGAGAATTATTATATTTTTATGTAATCACTAGAAAAAATAATTCTAAGTTTGCACATGGAAGATGGATCTGCTCCCAATTTCAGGGGACAGCACCACTCAAACAATTGATGATGGCTGAAACCTACTTCATCTCATTATTAATATATTATTGTATTTTATGTTTACTTTGCATTTTATTTTTGAGTATTATTATTGTTTATATCATTGATGACTCCTTAAATTGTATCATTCTTTTTTCAGTTGTACAACTTGTTTGGATGGTTTGTTATCATGATCACGACGTTTGTTTCGATTGCTTCTCTAATTAACATTGTATAGTATCGTTAAATTCATGGTTATGTAACCATGATAATTGTCACTTTATATAACGACCGATTTGGTGAGATCGCGTCGTTAACTATTTTTCTTACCCATCATGCCCTCACTTATTATTAAATATTCTTATTTTGCCCTTTACCTTATTTTCAATTATTAAATCACGGTAGACAATACAGTCTATCCAAACATTGTACATCGCAATACAATACGAAACATTACCATACGATATAATACAGTACAATATATTATGAAACGATGGGTAACAACCATCCAAACGGAGTGTAGTATTGATCTACTGTTGTTTTGGTTATAGCCATAGAAAATATCTATTGTTAGTATTATCTAAAAATGGACACATGTAAAGTGACATGTTAGTCTTGTCATTGTGTCCCTCAAATAATAGAATCTGCTCCAACTATTACTCAAATTTCAATTGAACTTTTGATGAGGAAACTATACCCAGAAATTCAATGAATTTAGTAAAAGCAATGAGAGTGATTTAATGTTATTACCAAAGAAGTGTTGGTTGGATATAACCGGAAGAACTAGTGGCGGATAGATAGAATTCCTCCACCTGTATAACTAGAGTATCGGATTCAAATTTTAAGAATAGAAAATATTCTGGTAAAATGCGTTTCGTAGGAAAATGGGCATCAAAACAAGGAGAATAATTACTTTGTAGTAATAATTCTCATAAAGAAAAGGATTCTACAACTTGGTATAACTAACCTAGTAGAAAGTCTTATTCAACATAGCAAATCTAAACTTGAGACTTTTTTGTGTTGCGTGTTAACAAATGTAGCCTAGTATATAAATAAATTGACTTTGAGAAAAGAGTATTTAAATAATGTGTCGGTGTGCAAATTGTATCCTGAAAGAGTCAAAAGTTTGAAATCACATTAAGTTATCTCTTTCATTGCCCAAGTCTACTACGACTAATTGTGGGTTTGGAGAGACTTTGCAAGTTTTTGTTTTCTGTTGATTCTTGTGTGGAGCTTGAAGGTGTTTGAAATGAAGAATAACTTGTCAACGTAACTAACAGGTGGTTATTATTCAACTGAAAACAAATAAAAGGCTCTTTATTGATGTCAAATCAAAACGAAGAAGCAAGTGCTAGACTATTTAGTACTAGTATTTACAATATAGCCAAGGCCGAAAGGCAATTTGCTGTTCTAACTTCCAACAAAATGAAAGAAATTTGATGAATGGGTGCACCTAGACTTGGGCAAATAGCCAATCCCGTGTGTGTTTTAGCTCCACTTGGTTTCAATAAAAGCTCGGTTCAGCTCGGCTCAGCTCGGCTCAAATGAAACATCGTGAATGGAACTATGATTAATTAAAGATTCATCAAAAAATTATATTGTATACAAAGGTCAAATATTATTTCACATTGAACACCCTCAATAAAATTCTAGATATTGTCATATTGCAAAGTACTTCACTACCATATAGTAGTACGAATTTGCTTGCTAAACTATGATTCACTACCTTTATTTTTAAAACATTTATAAGAAGACACATCTCACTTCACCCTCATCTCAACAAAAAGTTTCAAAAAAGAAAAAATAAAATAAAATAAGAAATGGGACAATTGGATGAAATAGCTAACCAGCATTTTTATTGTCTAATCCAAAATACTTCTATATGGAGAATGTCAAGTATCCCACAAAGTCGCATCCAAAGGTATGGCCTAGTAATCAAATAAGACGGCATAAACCTAGGTCACCAAGGTTCAAATAAATGAACTAGGTAATTTCTTCCGTCTACCTAAATCATAGTGGATTGAGTTATGGTAGACAGCACTCAGACCAGGTGCCTAATGAAATAATTAATCCAAGCTAACCCCGACACCACCATTTAAAAAACAAAAGAATTATAATAAGAATGTAGCTCCCCAGAGTAAAAGTGTGCAAGGAAAACATTTGCTGGTCCAAGAAGAAAAGAAAGCATTTAACTCGATAAAGAAATTCTAATCAATTAGGACATACAATAATTAATTAAACATACCTATGATAGCAAAATTTTAGCCATTTGGCAGTACTCAAACTATTATACAAAATTATAGAACTGTCAATCCAAAAGAAAAATAGGAAACGGAAAACAACAGCACAGTGAAAAGGATTTCAGATCACGGCACTATGCAAGCAACTGCTTCCTTATTTCACTGATTTCTTTCCTTATCAAGTTTCCTCTTCCTCTCTTTCAAAAGCTCATTCTTAGCTCGACTCCTCTCTTTGCCAATCTGCAAAACAGTTACATGACTAAAGACCGAGAACTTCATAATGTACAAAATCGACATGCATGCGCAGTAAGATATGCTTCCCGTCAGACCAAGAGAAACAAAACAGAGTAGAATGAAAAATGCTGCAAATCCTGCAGGAAGTATGGGGGAAGTGCGCGAAGAGCCTATTGTAGGCGTACCACTTAAGATGTAGCCGCCAGTTTATAAAAACTATTCAGCTTTTAGTTACTAGGTTGAACTACAGACCTTCGACTCGTTTAGCCTAACTTCAAACCTGAAGGTCCAAAGTTCAACTTTTTACCTGAATGGCACGCCTAAAATAGGCTCCCACAGGAAACTTTTAAGGAAAGTATGTGACGGCTAGTGGCACACAGATCGAAACTCTATGGATAAACCTTCTCCACTTAAATACAAGGCTTTAATCAACACCAGAGTTCAAACATGTAACATGCGGCTAACCCACATATCATATGCTACGCTCTTACAACTTAGACCAAGCCCAAAGCCCTAAGCCACGAGGACGTGCCTTTAGAACCAGTACTTCTAGAAAAACCATGAGGCATAAAATGACAATATCAGCTAAACCTAAATGAATCAACCATGCCAAAGGACACAATATAACTACGCGTAAAATATCAGCAACATTACCTCCATAGCTTGTAGTAGCTTCCTCTTTTTACGTGACATGCCAACCTTGGACATGTTGTCCTCGTCCTTTGAAATTTGTCCTGGATCTGGAAGAGATTCTCCTACAGCATCAATGCCCTCAGAAACACTCTCCTTATTCACATCTGAAGCAGCAGAAATTTGGGTACTTTGAAGTTCTTTCTTTAGTTCATCATGATACTGCTTCTGAAGAACTGACATCTGCAGGCAATCAAGTTCGTCAGACCAGGGAAATAGGTAGCACTAAAGTACAATTTTGAAAAATCAGCTGACAGCTATTAAATACAGTAATTAGAGCATCACTGGTGAAAGAAACTGCAGACAAAAGCCAATGTTCTTCCAGGAATAACGAGATGAAAAATAAGTCTCGGCAAATCAACACTTAATTTCATATTGCTCATCACAACTGTACCTTCCGCTTTCTCTCGGCAAATTCAATAGCTTCAGCACGGTCAATGATGCCTTCCGCAATTACATTTTGAGGGTCATCTAAATCCTCTTTCCCCACCCCTGGCATCGGAAGCACTTCTTTTCGTGCAGCAGCCTGTAGACGCTTGATGGTCTCAGCATATTCAGGAACATAGCCTTCGGCCTCATTATCAACAAAAGGTGACAAGTGTGGTGGAGGAGTCCTGTTGACAATGTTAAGCATTCAACTCAATGTTGCTTCATAAAGATAGAGATGTTATTGATTACTGCATGGCCCAGTGGTCCAACTTCTATGTGATGTATCCAAAGCCTAATCCGACATCGGAAAGTAAAAAAATTCGGAATGATTCTTTTGAGGACTAGTGGACCACCTTCTTGGGCAACAAAACCATGCATTTTACTTGGGACATTGCACGAAGCAGTACTAGAAGATTGCATCTAAAATTTTCTGGTATTTTGTTCCAGAAAATATTAGGTACCAACTGCCAAATTGACTCTGAAACAAGGAGGAGCAGTTGGTTGAGACAAACATCCAAATTCAATGTTCATGTAGTATGGGCTTGCTATAAGTTGAGAAAAAGTGAGGACATTTTCTTGTTTCAGAGGAATAAAAATTGATAGCAAAAAGTTGAAAAAAAGCATGATCTAACTTCCATCTACATGATGGACTTCCCATTATTCTAAAAGAAAAAACACAATTTACGCGGACTCAATTCAAAGGCGGACATCCATTCAGAGTGGAAGAAAACAATTATGAGATCACAGTTTTATTTCATCTGAAATAATCAGAACTTAGGCAAGGTGATGCAGTAATTTCTTTTTTTCTTTCCTTTTTCTTTCTGATAGGTGACAGTGAGTTCAAATAATCAACCCAAGACTAATAAATAATGAAACCTTAGAAACCAAGTTTTCTTGAAACTTACCTTCCCACAACATATTCCTCAACTGGTAATAGGATGCGTGCATTAACACAATCAAAGATCCACTGTGGCTGCACATATTCTCGGGAAAGGAATTTGTGGCCCTGGGTTGGCCGGTCAACAATCTGCACATGCATATGATGATATGAATCTTAACAGAAACCAAAATTTTCATGAATGAAAAGCTAACAGAGCTCCTTGGTGTATATGTGCAAGAAACCAACCCCTAATCATAAGACTTTCAGGATCAATAATTCTAGACAACCTAGCTGACTGCCCCTAACATATAGATACTAGATATCCTAACACTCCTATCACTTATATATATCAATAAGCTAAGATAATTAATAAACAAAACCAGCACATGGCTACATGAGTATATACAAGGTATTATGATGTCTGAGATAATGTAGTATCAAACAATAAAATGTAAACAAACTTTTTTAAAATCTTCTCAAAATCATACCTGATGAGTAATACTCTGGTCAGACTCGTTGAAAGGTGCCCCTTCACCATCCCAGGAAACGATACCACCAAAAGCAGGAATAACAAACAGCAGCGACTCTCTAGGAACCTAACCATGAGAGATTGAAGAAACATGAAAAATGAGAAGAAGGCCGAGAAAAAGAAGAGAAGCACAAAGGATCCAAGGTCACAACACCATCACTTCAGGAATAATAACCATGAGAGACATGATAATGAGAGAAAACTTGTAGCAGATATATATCAAGTTCATGACAGTTAAATTCCTAAACTAGCAAAGATAAAGGAAGATCATCACGATGAACATTCATGCCCAGGACTTTGACCCAAAATGAGAAATGAAATGAAAACCAATACATCAGACGTGAAAAGATCATATTCCTTGTTGATGCAATTAAATGTCAACATCTTTCGGAATTAAATGCAATCTATACAAAATAATTCTAATGAATCCTAGTAACCCTCCTATTTCAACTTTTCTCCTCAAAAATGCTCCTCAATATGACACAGACCCCCAGACAACTTTTTCTGTTATCGTGGGAAAACGAAAAGAAGATGGCACAAAATGAGGGTAGCAAAGAAAAAAAAAATCTTTTCCGAAAGGTAGCGCACAAGAAGCAGAAAAAAATGATTTCCCATTCAGTAGACAAAATCTTCCTATTAAAAAAGATGTCGCTGTAAAGTATAACACTTCCACATCGAAAACATTTCCTACCTCACGACTCAAGAAGAACTTTATGCCCTTAAAAAGTGTTTTGCACTCCCTAGTTTCTAAATCATCTTCATCATTTTCTGCAGCATCCTGGACAAGGTGCATCAAAGCACCTGGTTCATTAGAAGGAAGTTGATGTTGAAGTTGAGCCATTCTAAGTTCAGACTCCTCTAACTTTGTCCCCTCTCCTAGGTCTTTGCTGACATCAGATTCAGAGACACTAGCAGCTTTATTATTAGCGTCGAAGCATCTCGATAATGCATAAAGATCTGCAAAAGTGTGACAATCATTAAGCTGTTAAAAGCTGAAGGGTAACTGAAAAGATGAAATCTTTTTTTTGAGAAAGGTAACAAAACTGAAAAAGGATGAAATCTTACCAGCAGCTAAAGCTTCAAGCCGAGGATCAAGAATAGGAGGATACTTCACATCGATTGAATGGTAAAGCTTGAAATTAACAAAAGCTAGGACAGTCTGCATCAGGTAACAATATATTAGAGAAATCACTCGGAAAGCAAGAAAAATACTCACTTTTCAAATTAAACAAATATGCATACAACTCTACGAGTGTAAACTTTTGAAATCAACTGAGATCAGAAGCATGCGAAAAGCACCTGTCTTTTCAAATTCATTAAATACGCATAAAATTTTACCAATGTAACTTTTGAACAAAGGACTACAAACTATGCACTCTCGGAATATGAGAGTGATAACACCTCAGCTAAATATTGTTGGCATACAATTGCAACAAAGTGAGCAGAGCACGGTATACATGAACCTTAACAGGGTTATTTTATTCTACTACAATTTCAACATTTCACCTTATGAGAAGACACAGTTAAAAGGATGGCTCACCAATACAAATTCCTACTTTCTTAAGTACCAGAATAATTTGCCGACTCAAGGAAATGATCACGAGTTATATAATAATGGGTTTTAAGTTAAACTACACATACAAGAAACAAACGCACAAAAGCCCAACAAATGACAAGTCAAAACAAAAATATATTCAAATGGTAAAATATTTACCTCATAAAATTCCAAGAAAGTCAGCATGATGTTGTAGTCAACGTCATCAGGAAGTACTTGTTGAAGTGCATGCGGAGTTAACCATGTTATCTTTTGCCCATCTATTTCTGCCTGCAGAACAAGGCTAGTATATCACTGTGTTTGCAGGACAAACTGAACAGCAAGTCACAATACCCGGTAATTTTTTTAAAAAGTAAAGATAATTTTTATTGCACGAGAAAACAGTACCAAGATGGTACTGTATAAGGTCACAATACCTGGTAATATATTCCTTTCACTGATATAAACGTTTTCCGTAGCTTATGAGTGCGAGAAATGTAGGCCTGCCATTCATGACTCAACCTAATCCATGACAAGAGTAAGTTTCATAAGCATGCGTATATGTGAACAAATAGCACTGTCAGCTAAACCAGAAAAAATGATTTTATGAGCAGAGAGTATTGACCTTCGACAGTTATGGACACGTTTTACAGGGATCTTCTCTCTTTCTACAGCAGGCAATGCAGCAAACAAGTGTACCATACTAAGACAGTCATCCAAATCTCTTAGCGCATCAATGAATTTAGGGTACCTAGAACAATCATGATAAACAGCAGTTAAGCGCCAGACATGCTTATGGGACACTTAAAAGCGATATTGCCCAAGTTAATAAATACTGACCTCTCTCGTATAAGCATGTCAAGGGTATAAGAGGGTTTGCGAGTTAACAAGCGTTCAGCAAGATCCCGATTTTTCTTCGAGACGGCTTTCTTAATCTTCTTCTCGTATGCTCGCATATCTCTGAACTTCTCGAGTAAAGGCTCATGTCTAAGGAACAAAATATCTTTCATGTGATAGTATGTATGATGGTTTCCCTTAACCTTCTTCTTTGGTTCACGGGGGAAAATACCTTTCAAGATACATAGCTTCCTGCATCGACAGATAGAACAATACAAATAGTAAATGACTTTTCCGGGAAGGCCAAAATACAACTGACTCATATGAGTATATGACTGCCTAACTAGTAAGCATCATTTATGATGTTCCCTAAATCCACCAGGCAACTTCAAGCATAAACCATTTTGACTCAACTGCACAACTAATACAACCAAAAAGCTCATATCACCACAAAAAAAGGTTCCCAACTAACAACCCGATAAGAACAACTACTCCACAAATAATAGTTTTTCAGTTTTTCTACTGCAAACCCACTCAAAAACTGAACGAACAGAGCTCCTCATTACTAATTCCACATGTTCATATCAGCTAACGCCGGAAAAATGAAGTAAGCATAGACAGTAAACATAAATGTAGACCGAAAAGAGTCGGACCTGAACAGCGATAAACTGACTTGGAGATATTTCACAGCTTGTGATCTTGTAATATATCTTGCTGCATTTCCTTCCTTTTTCTTTCCCTATAAACAATCAAAAACAAATTGTAACGAAATCGAAAACACAAAAATTAAAATAATCAACAACAGTTCGTACAAAAAAAAAAAAGATGCAATAAACTTACAGCAGGCCTATAATGCTTCGGCATAGCTGCAGAAACAAACTCTTCCTCTCAAATTAACTGCAAAAAAATGGCTGACCCACATTAGAGTAGTTGATGTACCTTAGTATATAAGCATGTACATAAACTTTAAATAAACATAGAGTTCAAATCATATACGCCAAGAATTAAAATAAACTTTGTCACTAAAACAACATAACCAGTGTTATGTGGGGTCTGGGGTGGGTGAAATGTACACCGACCTTACCCCTGTTTCCGATAGGCCCTCGGCTTAAAGGTGGCCTAATAAAAGTAACCCATTAGTGTGTTACGTTGTCGGTGCATACAACTTAAACTCTATAACATAACAAAATAGAGCAAAATAGTAGTAATACATAACAAGTAAAAGGTATTAATTAGGGTTTAATGAGAATGAGAAGAAAAGACGTACACTTAACAAGTGAGGAGTTAGAGTTTTGCTGCAGAGGAAGATATGGAAGACTACTGCTTAGGGCAAACATAATAGTAATATTCTCGGGTATTCACATTCGGGCTGAAATTTGTTAAATTTTCGTGTGGAAGCCTATTTTAGGCACGTCATTTAGATTTTAGCTATTTCTTAAAAATTAGTATTTTATTTTTGGAATTTTTACACTCTATACCTATGAATTATGAAACTTAAAGTATTTATAAGTCGTACCTATTAAAAATTATACTACCAATTTATTATTGTATACCTTTGTTATGCTTTATAGGTGTATACCTTTAAGGTATACTGCATAAATTATGGTATACAAATCTGGAGGGCCGTTTATTACTGTATACTTTTGTTATACCTTATATGTATATACCTTTATAGTATACTGCGTAAACTATGATATACAAGTCTGGATGGGTAGAGTGGGTAAATAGTTTAGTGGGTAGTTCAGGTAATATTTGAAAGTAATGGGTAATGAGTGTAATTATTTTAAGTTTTATGGGTATTTTTGTAAGTGTCCCTTTATTTTTTTCAACCGCTATATTGAACTTTTAGACCCAGACGAAGGTTTGAAGTTGGATGTCGTATATGCCTAATTTCAAATCTAAAGGTTGGAGTTGAACTTCAGACCTTCAAGTTTAGAGTTAGCTAGCTAGCTAGACGAGTCCCAACTTTAAATGATCGGGTCTGAAATTCAATATAGTGATTAAAAATTAAATAATTTTTTAAGATTGACTAACATCTAAAGGACGCTCCCAAAATAGGCATTTCACACTTCCTTCTGAAATGAGATTCTATCAAGGCCACTTTTTTTTTAGCTATTTAGGTTACAAGCATTTATTTCGAAACTAAACCGGGTTAAATAGCCAAATTGAGTAAGAAATAATGGCCACTTTACCAAAATCAATTCCAGGGACTGAAGTTAGACTTTATTTAAGCCTAACTTCAGTCCTCATATTTGAAATTTTTTTTTTTAATTTAAATTATTTTCAATTTCAACTTTTTTGGTCTGAAGTTAAGCAAATTAAAATTAGCCTTAACTTTAGGTTTGGGAGACTGAAGTTTAATGACTATGCTTACAAAAAATATTAAAAACGGATGTACTTTAAATGGTGTTGTGCACATAGGGGGGAAGTGTACAAATAGTCTATTTGAACAGTTTTCTTTAACGCCCAACTACTTTAGAAAAGGGAGACTTACAAAAATAGTCGCACAACATAAACTAATTATCAGCTCCTACTCACTACTTTTGATATTACCTGATCTACCCACTAAAATATTTATCTAAATACCCTCTTTCACTGCCACCATCTCCCAAACTCCAAAATCTCCCCAAACTCACGCGAAAACCCTAGTTCTTACCCAAATACCCACTTATACAGATCCGTACACCTTCTTCGCCGTACAATCTCGTACAATTTGATCCAAATTCAGTATCAATGGAGGTGGAAATTTGGTTCAATTTGGTGGCGAGTGGGATTCAACTAATGAATACTGTAATTTTTCTAAAGTTAGAAAAGCGTAACAGTAATAAAAAAGAAGAAAATGGGAAGGGTGCGTCAGAGAAATGGTAGCCGGAGTTGGGGTTCCGCCACTTTCAAGGCTCGATCTGATTTAATCCCAAGTGATTTTGGTGAACCCATTAGTAAAAATGAAAAGAGGAGGAGGAAGCGGTCTCATTCATGTATTTTTATAAATTTTCGGCCACCGGATTGTGGCGGTTGATGACGGACTGGTGGATTTGCGGCGGTACAAGGCGGTACATCTTCCTGCTGGTGGAGAGTGTTTTGGTCGTGGGAACAACTATGGTTTGGATGTTTCTATTATATACTTTCTAATATACGGTATATCAAGTTAAATAAATGAGTCAATGAAATCATGTCATGTGTCAAGATTAGATGGTATGTTAAGTCAAGCATGCATGATGCAAGTGCCGAGTGTGTGGAGCTTATTACATGATGAATGTGATTGGTCATTCAAACAAATCAAATTAAAAGCTACACCACTCCCTTGTACAACTATAATAAGAGTCTTCGTAAGGGTAAAAAGCACTAGTTCGATAACAGGAAGCAACAGAGAGCCCGTGAATCTAAACACTTTCTTCGTGACAGCCATATCTACGTTCATGACGGATAATTCAATGTGTACCTAGACTTTATTTTGTTTTCATAATATTAAGATATTTAAGCTTAAGCAAAATATTAGTAATTTAAACTTTTGTTACATTTTATTTAATCAAAGAACTTTGAAAATTTTGTAGATTGAATGAATTTATGAATTTCTGGAATATGTTCCACATCCTATTTCATTATTTGTCTGGGTACTTTATTTTTCATTTATTTCTCTATTTTTCTGTCTAGTACTAATACACATGTTAACTGATATATTTCATAAGCAAGTATAATATATTGTCAAATATGAAAGCCATGCAGAATATGATGATGAACTTTATGAATGAGGAAAAAAGAAAGGGCCAAAGCAAGAGCAAGCGTTGATACAGTTCGTCGTCCGAGTCTAGTTCCGAGAAAACGGAGTAGTAATGAACTATGGATGTTTTTAGAGATATATTTTAGACTTGTAGCGGTTGGTTTATATTTAACTTGCTTTATTGTTAAGACTTGTAGTTGGTTATGTTAAACTTGTTTGATTGTTAGACTTGTGGTTGGTTTAGTTTAACTTGTTTCATCGTTATCAAGTGTTGATGTTAATTATTTCACTTGTTAGACTTTTCGTTTAAAGGCAATAAGCCTTGTTTAGAAAAAATTAAGGCTTCTATAAGCCTGTTGTCTATTGGTTGCTGGATTTACTGCATTTACAGGTGGTGAAGCTCTAATAACAGTTTTTATTTTGTAGGTTTTACCTAGATTTTTATCGAAAAATTGGGTAAATTTTTTTCCACAAATTGCTTGGACCAACTGCCTCGGTTGGTCACTTGAATAAAAAATTCCAGAAATTGCTTGGTCCGACCAATGAAATATTTCCTAGAAATCTCCTTGTCCGACCGATGCGGTCGGACAGTTTTCCAGAAATTGATGAATCAAGAACACAGGACCGATTTCTGTCCGACAATTTGGCGGCCGAAATGTCCGACTGTGTCAGTCGGACAGAGTGTTTCGACCAGCAGTTATCCGACCGCCACTTTTGGTCGGATGTCGGTCAACTAGCCGACTGACATGCGACCGTTTTGGCGGTCGAAAAACACCTAATTTTTAGTAGTGACCTAATATTGGTGCATGTGCTGAACTAAGTCCCACAAATCTTTAATTTGAATATAATTGAAATAAATATTAACAATCAGAAAACAAAATCAATGGTAGAACTGTAGAAGAAAAAGAAAAAGGAATTAAAACTAACATTAATGGAGTATTAAAAAAAGCTTTGACTGTTTGACATTTGTGGAACTTTTAAAAAACGACTTATTGAACCACGTATTTTTTTAATTTAATTTTCAGAAATTTTTTGAGACATGCATGGCTTCAAGAGTTGTCCAATCCAATACTAAGCATGTGTCCCATAATTCTGGGGTTTACATCTTTTAATGTCTTTGCCCCCTCCTGAAGGCTTCTACTATGTCACTCACACAAGTGTCTTTTTAAATAGTGTGAATTGAATTACCTGTCAGCAACTTTGTAAGTTGCAGCAATTTGAAAGGGCATTATTAATATATCCTATAAAGTGTGGAGGTGAAAAATTAGTGTAGATGATTAGATATTAAATTAGTAATTTGTGTCATACTAACTATAGTTTATTTGAACATATACCATTTTTATCTTATTCTTCAATTTTTTATTATTGTTGGTGATTAATGTTTGTTGTTTTTTTGTTATATATATAGTTTTTATGTCTATATTTCCTTTATAATGGTATTGTCATATTGTTCTTTTCAAACTTGTTTTTTAAAGTATCTTTTTTAGCCGAGATCTATCAGAAACAGTCTTCCTATCTAGGTGGTGGTAAAATTTAAGTACATCTCATCATCTCTAAACTCCACTTATAAAATACATTAGGTATATTATCGTTGTATTACTAACACACACATCCTAGTATGTTATCGTTATATTACTAACACACATCCTATCGTTATATTCTCTTTATAATGATATTGTCATATTGTTTTTTTCAAACTTGTTTTTATCTCCACCTAAGTGGTGGTAACATAACATTTCATCATCTGAACTCCATTTATGAAATACACCAAATATGTTATCGTTGTGTTGTATTACTAATACACACATCCTATAGTACACCATATTGCACCCTCAAACACACGGACAACCCCATCATGCATGGGGCAGCCTATCTTTTTCAGGACCTCCCTCTATGTAATAGTAAGGAGTAAAAATTCAAAAAAACAACCCACAAGAAAAGACAGAAAAATATGGTGAGAAAAATAATTCTCTGTTCTGTCCAAACACTAATAAGTGCAACATGTTTGTCATGCAAGGCCTTTACTCTAACTTACACATGCAATGTAACACGTAGCATTGTTGCCTCTTGTTAGAAAACTACACCTCATCAGTAACCCTCTATCTACAAAATCTCCTTCCCTCTTTACACTTTCCTTCAACATTTTCACACACAAAAAGCAACAAATCACAATATTCTTAGCACTACCAGCTCTGTATTATCAATAACTATGGCTGATGTTCGTCACCCACACCAAATTCAAGTTCATCCACAACACCAACCTCGTTATGAAGGTGGTGTCAAAACTCTTCTTCCACAAAGAGGTCCTTCAGCTACTCAAGTACTAGCTATTGTCACTCTTCTTCCTGTTGGTGGAACCCTTTTTTGCCTAGCTGGCCTTACGCTCATCGGTACGATTATAGGCCTATGCGTTGCTACTCCGGTGTTTCTACTCTTTAGCCCGGTTCTTGTACCAGCTGCTCTCACTGTTGGACTTGCTGTCACCGGATTCTTGACTTCAGGTTGAATATTCTACTTGCAAAGTTATACTCCTGTTTCACTTGAACCGTCTTACATTACTTTTTTAGTAAATTTTCATTTTACCAGTAGGAATGACATGTTTAAGACTAGTAGGAATGACATGACATGTTTAAGACTGGAAAGATTCAAATTAGAGGTTATTTTCTTGGTTGTTATACCACCTACGCTCTTAAATTTTGTGGTTTTCGTTAAGAGGCATAAACGGAACGGATTGAATAACGGATGGAGTACCTGCCCAAGTACTACGGAAAAGGTGGACTGACGATTCTGGTGCAGTAGAAAATGTGGTTTAAAGTTGTATCAGCTAGCTCATAGCTAGGTTCAATATAAGCATATGGTCTTTGTAGCTAGCGTTCTTGCACTTATTTAAGGCCTTTGGTAGGATTTCTCACGCTGTCATTGGTACAGGTGCATTTGGATTAACGGGGCTGTCATCACTTTCTTGGATTGTCAATTACTTCAAGCAAGGGAGGACAGTGACGGAGCAGTTGGACTTAACGAAAAGGCGTGTGCAAGAACGAATTGCAGATGCTACAGCACAAGTGGGACAGAAGACCAAGGAGGTTGGACAAGCAATCCAGAGCAAAGCCCAGGAAGGAAAAGAAGGTGGCAGGACTTGATGTTGAGAGTGTCTATTTTAGAAGGAAAGTAAGAATAATAATGTGAGACGTAGTTCAATTGTAGTTTGGTTCTTTTGCACCTTTGTGAGAGTTGTGTGCAGTGTATGGTGCAGTGTTGTTAGGTTCCTCTTCTGTGTTGTTGGCTCTTCTGTTGGTTTTTTGTAATTTGATCATCTTTCTTTGGGTGTCTATGCCACAGCATATGTGCCATTGTCGTCCTTTGCTAGTATAAGCTTTTAGTGATTTCAATAACTGCGGAAGTGTTCATTTTAAGAAAACCATGGCGCTTGTGTTCCCATCAACCCTTTGGAAGTTAAGGCAGTGAGGCTAGAGAAGAACTAAAGAATAAACATAGGTGCAAGATAAAATAGCGTACTTCTGGCCACCTTATCTCATTGAGAAGGACAAAAACCAGGTGCTTTACTCTTTCCTCAGAAAATTCTTGAATTAAGTTACCTGTAATCTCCCGCCCAAACGATGTAATATTGTTTAGTCTCCCACGCTTTTCTATTAACTACTTCGTGCTTGTGAGAAATTGAGTAGCAAATTAGCAATTTTCTCGAGTGTGTGCGCATTAGGTCCATTGTCGCACAGCAGTTCGCAAAATCCATGTTTTGAGAAGACCACCGAAATAGAGGGGACTATCATCTTCAACAAACTACGCTACATTCAAGATGAATCCATATATATAACTTGAGAAGAAAGATAAAAGACGACCTGCAAATGGAAAAATCCAATGTAGTTCAATTAAGTTACACTTGTGATGTCGTAGTAACAATTTAAACAAGTGACTAATTAATACTGCAAAGTTCATATGAAGTTATGTTTTTAAGTCATCAGATTATGCAAATATTAATTCAAAATTTTGTGGACCCTATAGTCTCGAACCTTGGAAATATAAACCTTGGGAAATAGAAAGGTTTCAGAAGTACAAATACAAAAGCTCTGATGAGAGATGTCCCAAGTTTAGTCTAAGCAGCTCTATGGCATATAAAGAACATACACTAACTTTAAAAAGTATACAAGAAAAGAGTCGACATTTAACTATGTCATTGAGTAAGAGTGACTTGTTCTTGTGGCTGGACTCCAGCGGTCTCCCCAGCACCGTTTGGGATCCAAAATGTAAGAACTGATGATGCTGCAACAAACATGACTCGTCTTGGAGCCCACTTCAAGCAGGACGGCATGCCTATGTGGCTATCCCAACTAGCTACCTATTAGAACAGTCATTCTGCTGTTAGGCAATACAAGAGCACGTAATTGTATCCAATGACTAATAAAAACTATTGCTTCACAATCTCAAATTAAAGTCGACTATATGAATTGCTATTGTCCATATCGCTTCATTCAAGCTCATTGGAGTCCAATATTATATAAAATAGAAATAACAAGAGATGATGAGCACTAGACGCGTTCTACTGCCAAATTATTCTAAGAGCAGTTCTAAGGGCACACGCAAAGGTTACCCGAAAAGATGAAGCAGGGCAATGGCTAAAATTTGAGCAGGTAAGATTCACAGACATGTATGTGTGGGTGAGAGGGGTCCGGGGAGGGGGTGTAAGGAAGAAAGGATACCTTATTTAGTGTGTTGATGTTCCACGCATGCAGGTTTCCATCCCCTGAACCTTCAGCATGAACACAAAGCAATTTAGTTCTAGTATCACAAAGATCATAAAGAAGAATACTCCAAGTTCACATTTACGTTAATTGTTATTAAGAACAGTGAAAAATATGAACCGAGCTTTGACAGCAGAACCAACAGATTGAAATGCAGGCAATGCATATGGATGATCACTACTGCATGAAGATTGACAGCAGCAGAATGCCTAATACGAAAAAATTCATTCCTTCCCATCTTTTTTCCGCAAACAATGTCTGCAATATGTAGTTGCTTTCTCCTGAAATTTCTTTATCCGATCTATTATTTTACCTTAAGAGGACGGAAACGAATGTTAACACTGACACTTAAAGATGATCGTCAAGTCGAGAAGGCTACTGATTTACATCACAAGCACTGTATAGTACTGGTCAAGTTTCTAAGGTAATAGGTCTACTCTCTCTCTCTCTATTTCTTTTTATTGAGCAGTGAATATCATTAATCTAGTGAAGGCAAAAGATGAAAACAACTTCAGGCAAGAACAGAAATGCATTCGTGTAATGCTTCAGAAGGTATTTTAAATACCCAAGATGACTGGCACCTAACATGACTAGTTCCCCAAGATCAGGCTAGAAGAAATTCCAAAGTGGACCAAGAAAAGCACAAAGATGAAGTGTGGCTAATCCGGAAGCATACAAAAAAACTTTAAATATTCCTATAGTGCATTAGTTTGTCTTTTAATGACTGTGATGCCGGAGGTCAGCTGGCGCACACCGATTAATTCAGTGGGAAACCTGCTACACTCCTCAAGGCAAATGCTAGGTAGACCTATCTGCCAAGGCAGGACCAAAGTGGATTATACTGATTGATGCAGCAGGGTTTTCGACGTGGGAAACCAAGTTTGTAACTCCTATACCTCAGTTACTTTGTCATCTCATTGCAGACACAGTGCATTAGATTCTTACATCACAATTGTTGTTGAAAAGCATAGCAAGCTTCTCTTGCATGCGCTACATTGTTCATGGTAAGTCTAGCGATTATTTTATAGCTAGTTATATCACAAAACACCAGCACATTATCTCACTAATGAGAGCCAATATTGCACAACATTGTTATATTATTGTGAAATGGCGACTTTCATTTAGGAGTGATTGCAAAACCAAGTGGAATACAAATGGTTTTGGAAATTTTAGCTTCAACAACATTCGGGTTCAAGAATCTAAACAATTTCGATTAACATCCCATCAACAACACTAACAAATCAGTGCTTTAACAGTTCAACTTAAACATCTATTGCACAATCGTCATCCCACCATCTAATGATAGGTTTTAAGATGACTGAATTATTTTACAGCTGCACTAATGAAAGTACCATGTACAGCTATCTTATCGAAAATCTTTAAGTAATAGAGACAACCATATTTCTTTATTACGTTCACTTTAAAATCAGCATTTGCTTTTGCTTGAGGTTGAGGCCTCAGGCTGCTCAGGTGTAGTTACTGTATCCTAAACACCAAGCCATAAAATCTGATGTCTAAGTCCCAACTAATATCTAAGTTCCAACGTAATGCTTCTACAGTCAATAATAAGCTCAAACACATTAATCTAATACCTGAAACAACGTACTGGCCATCTGGTGTAAAGGTTGCCTCCATTGCTGTTTGGGAGGGATCCAGATTAAACCCACAGCGCTGCACCAGGAAAATGGATGAGTCATCTAGTGTTGGATAAGTTTGTAAAACATCATGGAAAATAGGAGGAAGAAAGATGAGGGTCAGAAACAGGAAAGAATTCAGATGGGAAAGAAACCTTCTCTCCACAATAGGCATCGAGGACGTAGATGTTATTACTCGTGGTCGTCAAAAGCATCGATTTTCCATCATTGCTGAACTTTATGTCACAAACCTCAGCTGTATCGCCACCAACTAGGAAGGTATCAAAGGGCCCCTACATATCACAAGGCATGACCAAATTCATTATTTGTAATCTAAAAGCAAGCTGAACCATAAAGGCACAAACCTTGTCATAAACTCTCGAATCAAACAACTTGACGGCACCCCCTTCCATTGCCACAGCAAAGACAAGGCCTTGTTGGTCATAAGCAACAGCAGGTCTACCTCTTAGACGCAAAATCCCCTGTAAACTACAAGAGTGAGCGTATATCACAAACATGTATTTCACAAGGTAGAAGTTTGACTAGCTAGTACAAATTGCTGGTGTTCTGTACACTAATTAACAGTATGGCACTCTGGACCAGAACCTCTAATATTCGTGAAAGCTCACAACGTTACTACATATCAGCAGATTAGCATTCCACCTGCTCGAAAGTAAGTAGGACTAGAAGCATATATTATAAATGTTTCCTAGATACAGAAAGAATATCTTCTTTCTGTGTCTTTATTAAGCGTAAAGATAGTGTCTTCATTCTAGTCATGCATGCACAAGCAGATGAAGAGTAATCTGCTACTTCTGCCAACCATTGAAAGGCTCCGAGTGAATGCCTCTATTATTGTAGTCTATCGGAATGTTATATCATGGAGAGTTAACATCTGAGATAATTAATTAACATATAACTCCAAGCTTGAAGAGTATAGAGAAAGAGCATTGATACACAAATAGAGCACCTAATTAGTGACTTGCGCAGTTGGTTTTCCATAAATGCACTTCTTTTAGTTTGATGAGTACCTTGCCTTGGTGATCTAAAAATAACTTTTTCTTTAAGGATAAGGCAAACAAAAAACAGAAAGAAAACATATAATCTCGTTTTTGCACAAAAACATGACACCAGATAATACTTTGAAGCTGTGTCTAACATGAAATCACATTTTCAGGAGATGGCTGCAAAGATCATTAGTGGGAATCACTGTGCCAACTACCAAGTACAGTTCAGAGAGAACAACTCAACCTTTATAGATGAATGTCCGTGGTTTTCAGTTCTGGAATTGGTTGTCCAAATTCCGCAATTTGTCAAATAGTTGCATTTAATTGTTTAATGCTTTTTCATTTTCGGTGTAAAGAAAACTATGTAAATAATGATGATTCTATACTAGACAATTATAGAATCCTTGTAAGTAGAGTAAGGTAAGTTTTAGTTTTTTTCCTTTTTGCTTTTAGTTTGATCTTGTACTTGCTTACCAGCACAGACTTTGTGTTGAGGATATACCTTTTCTTTTCATTCGTCAGATAGGATTAGAACCCAACCTTGTTAAATCCCAACCACAGTAATTTTAGTATCACTAAGGTAAGAGAGAACATTTCATAAATGTGCGTCAAATGATAAATTCTGTCCGATGTTACTAGCCTTATAATTGCAAGACTGAACTTCCTAAGAGGAATGAGCCATGGGAGACTAGAGTTCAGGTTCCAGCTGAGGCAAAAACCGCTATAGCTGATTACTTCTCATTCTAAGCCTTAGTGGGCCGGACAAGCTAATCCGATACCACCGATATCCTCAAAAGGTTAGACGTTAACTAATGTCACTAAGATAATACAATATTTTTTTGATAATTGAAGACCAGGTTAACTTCATGAAATATGTGATACCAACCTGGCAGGCATTTACACGAAGATCCCATATTCTGACAGTATGGTCAAGAGAACCAGACATGAAGCTGTCATTAACTGGAGACATGCAAAGCGACACAACCCTGCATCCAACTCAAAGTAACAGATGCGAAGATATATGTTAAAAATCAACGGGTAAGGGGAGAGACAATATGGAAAATAATGACAATTGATGACTCTTACTATACATAAAATAAACCTAAAAGTCACACATTAAAGGTCCCTTATGTTTTGTTTGTTTTGGTAGGGTATCTTGTCTTCATCCGTGTACTCATTTGTCTAGTACGATCATAACAATTTTTATTTCTACTGGGAAAGAACATGTATAAATCCAAATAACATCTTGTTCAAGCCAAAAATAAACTATTTGAGCAACATATGCGCAAAGATAAAACAACACCTCAAGCATCTTAGGCACTTTTACAACCATTCCAGCTGTTTTTACATAGTAAGCAGTTCTTAAAACATTCAAGGTAGTCCACATTTCTACGGAAGATGCACATTCTTCCAATCATTTCATAGATAAGTACCAAGAAAAAAGAACTTTACCTCTCTTTATGTCCCTTAAAGTAACGAAGGCATCGATTATCATACATGGACAGGTACCGCAAAGATTCTGGCAGCAGACACGAAGTAAAAATGTAAAGCATCCTTTCATGTGATAGAAAATCCAAAGTTGGTCCAAAGATCACCTCCATGCATATCCAAGTTGTGTATTGAAGAGCATATAACAGAATTAGGGTGGTGGGTAAAGCATATTCGACCAGCTCCATGCTTCTTATGGTATGTAGTCTTCAGCAATCTGAAGGTCCAGCAAAAACAAACAACTTAGAGAAACTATCTATTCTGGTATAGTTAAGAGAGCTCACGAGAACTTAGTTGAGTTTTAAAGCTAAGACTTGCTTAATGACCGAACAGAATCACCACTTGAATCATTCTGAGGTCTAAGTTGTATAGGCATCCATTAACCAATTCAAAATGGAGAAAAAAAGTATAAGGTAGTAGAATATGTTCACACAACCCTATATCAAATGCAGAACTAGTATTGACACCAGATTCTATCGTTGACAATTTCATATTTATTATAGACAATCAAGATATTTGGAAAAGAATTTGAATCAGTAATTTATTTGCATTCCCTCCGTACATAAGCAACTGCCAAAATAAATAAATAGCAGTCAAAGAGAAGGACAACAAATGGCCCCCAGCCCAAATATTGAGCACACTCAAGTGTTAACAGTCAAGCTCGTTAACATAGCTAAAAGAATCATTTTAAAGTTGCTTTACATGCTAAGGAGCCCTAAAGACAGGAGTCCTTAAACTTTCAGGTGTGGTCCCATATGTCATAATTACGACACTGGGTTCTTGTTTTACCTCAGCATAACTCCTTCCATCAAATTCTTTCTGAAAGCATTACATAGGGGCCAAAAGTAATTTTCTAATTCTATGTCATAGCCCATAGGACTAAATATCTCCATCCTCCTTTTTAGGATCTGATCTTATCAAATCCTTCTTAAGAAACTTTAAAATCTCATTAGCATCAACCTGAACAATGTAATGTGCATTGAGCTGTAATTTCAACACCTCTTCATTTAGGTTAAGAATATCACCGAAGAGAGTACAATAGACCCAGATAGTTTTCCCATCCCTGAAATACAACTAGTAGATTTGATAGCAAGTAAAAGATGGTTTTAAATTGGTTTCTATCCTCCTATTTCTTCAATGACAGATGAAAAATCACAAAACTAGAGATTTGATTTTAAGGAGGATTGTGCCAAACTGGGGAAGAGGTGGAAGTATTAGGATTGTTTCGACAAGAAAGAAAAAACTGTGGCCCCTTAAAACTAACACTAGAAGCTTGAAACCAAGATGAGTCAAATAACTTAAGTGAGGTTTAAAGCATTTTAAGAGATCACTTGCAATTCTTTGGAAAGCTTAAAGGCTCATGCTACCTTTGCCATTCAAAAATATTCATGTCTAACATTTTTCTTTAAGTTGGACCAGAACTCTCCATAATACATAAGTAGAAAGCTTTCAAGATGTAGCAGATACCTCTCTAGGTTTACGAACCAGTTTGGAATCACTGATGGGTTAAAAAAGGGTCGAATATGTCTGATCTTAATAAATCATTTCTTGTTTATGCCAAAACTTCCCTGACCATTTCCTATTTCAAGAGGTGAGTCATATGACAGAGCGTTACCGAATTATTTTGGCTATTGAGCAACTTTCCACTTTTTGATATAATGCCCAAATATATTACCACTTTTGAAAGTTCACTTCTCGATTTTTCGTACTACTAAACCGATGGTGCTGTTCCAAGATGATTGAGACTTTCCTGCCACTTTTTCGTCTCCAGAAGCTTAGCTTTTGCTATGAAATGGCTGCTGGAGCCTAACACAGTCTTCATGTAAACCTGTGAACTTTCTAATTGCTCTTCTACTAAAGATTCTTAGCAATTTTTGGCCCAAGTAGCTGATGAGAAAATGTTAGAGTTGGTGACGTGAGCGACTTTCCAAAAGAATAAGATTTCTTTATGTCTGCATCGTCCGATAGCATCTCTGGTGCAAAATTCTGGGATGGCTCGGTGTCCAGTGGGTGATGCCAGGAACGGTAAAAAAAAACCTGATTAGCTGGATGTATGGAAGGCGAAAAAGAAGATACAGGGTGTGGGAGATTGTTCCTCTTGCTTTGAAGTGGATTATATGGAGAGAGAGAGAGAGAGAGAGAGCGAGAGAGAGAGAAACAGGAGATCTTTGATAGAATAGAAAAGGATTTTATCTATTTGAGGAGTAGCCTTTAATCTTGTATTTCTCTTTGGTGCACATAGGATTCCTGTATGTATAGAGATTGGATAGTTTTTTGTAGAATCTCATTTATTTTAGTAAGGGATTCTACTTTTTTGGGAACTTCTTGTATACAGGCATATTTATTGCCTTTCATTTACAAAACTTATTACTTGATAAAAAAAGGATTTCTTTGTGTCAATCTTATACTGCTTGAAGGATTGCTAAGATTCAGACTAAGTGTGGCTTTTAAATACATAGTCACAAACAAGAAGACCACCATATGAACTATAAACTCTTGATGGCTGATGAAGGTCACACAATTTGTGCATACGCGACAATTTTCCAAAATTCATAAACTTCAAATTTTTAGTTCAAAATGGCACAATAATAGTTACTGATTTAATACTTTAAATGTGAAGTCATTGGCCAGAATTTGCAAGATGGAAGATTGATGTTGACAGAACTTGATTAGCCCACAAAGTGAGAAATGCTCTGATGGAGATGCATTGAGTCTTTAAATAAACAAGACTAGGACCCGTACTCGAGGTTTGCACCCTGGTTACACTCTGAACAATAACATTATGATGGATTGTTGCTACAGATTTTTTCTATTCTAGTCCCCTTCTATAAACCTGAAATCCAATAACAGATGACACTATAAACATCGTATTGATGAATTATATATGATTTTTAATCTACTAGATCTGGCATGACCTCAAGTAATATAGTAAGTAGATGATACAATGAAAAAATCACCAGAAGAACTTTTCTTGAAAGCTTGTTCACTTACTTCCCATTGGCAATGTCAAAGAGTCGAATTGAGTCATCCTCACTTGCAGTTATCAGCAAATCTTCTTTCCGATGAAAATCAAGTGAATTTATCTGCCCACCCTAAAAGAAGGAGATATGTCCGGGTAAAAAAAGTTCAGATCGATCCAAGTGTAGCCGGAAGGTAAATCTTAAGTGTAACAAAGTAGCAAAAGTACGTAGAATAGGCGGTTAGATTCTCAGTGAAATAGGTTATTCAGAATCTACGTGAGAGCACGCATCACCGAACATAGATAGATCTGTTATCATAAAAGGTTTAATTTTCTCCAAAGAAAAAATGCCTGAATAGGTAATAAAACAAATGGCACATCAAACTTGCTCTTAGAAAATACTTAAATCTTTTAAGAATTAAATATTATAGGATGTGATTTTCTAACAACCACTCATTGGACAACACTTGATCTTACAATATAATGGAAACAGTGCCCTGATCCTGGTTTCTCTATTATCTCAAGCTCTAAGTCTATTATGTGAAGATGCTAAGTTAGTTGAACCTTGAATTTCATAAGATTCATTTTATCTAAAGCAAAAGTGGTATACTTCAATAGAAACCAGTCCTTTGATAGTCTCCAAGGGGATTTCCTACTAGTTGGGCATGTAAGAAATGACGTGGAGGTCCTAGTTTTAAATCTCCCAGCTACAACACTCAACGTGAACTCATCGACTGTTGCAGCCCCATGAACAAGATTAGGTTGGCAACTTAAGCCTGTCGGCTGGACAGGCTGCCTGGTAGATTAGTAGAGCCACGCCCAATATAGCCTGTCACCACAAACATCACCCCAAAAAAAAAAAAAAAGAATCTGAGATAGTTTTTGATAACCGAGAGGGCCAGCGGGCACACCGTTCAAAAGTCGGTGGATAATGGTCTTGCCACCCCTTCTCCACTTAATACCACGCTTTTGTCTGTGCCGGGTTTGAACCCATGATGTGTGCTTAACCGACGCATCACAAACCCTATGGGCAAAATCATTTCTTTGATATTCCAACATTTACATTTCCCCTAGTATTTATGCTTAACATTCCAGGTATCATTACGTTGAACATTTTGAATTTAGAACTCTAGAACTAATTGAATGGACTTACTCATCTCCTACATTTTTTGTATAACCAACTTATTCATCTCCTACATGAGAAAGATATGTATCATGATCCATAAACTACATTATTCAAATTTTTCCGCATTTCTTTGTGTTTTGTTCTTGTCTTTCTAATTTTCTAAAATAATAAAGAAAAAGTGTTCAAATTCATTTAGAGTCAGATCCTTGATTCTCAACAAGCAAGTCGTTATTTATTATAATGAAATGCATCTCATGAAGCGGAACATTGGAGCAACTGGTAAAGTTGCCTGACTTGTAGGTCATTGGTTTAAGCCGTGGAAACAACCACTGATGCAGGATAGGCTACGTACATCACATCTTTCGGGGCGTGCCCCTTCCTCGGACCCTGCGTGAATGCAGGATGCTCTGTACACCAGGCTGCTTTTTTTTTAAGGAATGCATCTCATCTACCTAAGCCTTGGGAGGACATAGTCACCTCTCTATCTTAGGTGGAAGGTAGCATGTACTCAGTGGAATAGTCAAGGTACGGGCAAGCTAGTCCGGACGCCGTCGTCATAAAAATAAATAAATAATAGAATTTACTCACTGGAATAGTCGAGATGTGGGTAAGCTAGTTCGAAACTACTCTTAAATATATAAATAAATAAATAAATAAATAGTAGAATGCTTATTAATGCTTTAGTTCGCCGGAAATCAGACCGGTTGAATTTACTTCAATGTTTTTTTTTAATTTATTTGCAGCATTTAGAAAAAAGTGTAGTAATTTAGAAGGGGAGATTGAAAATAATAACTCACAAAATCGGAGAAGACGGCAGCGATAGTCATGCTACGAACAATGTCATCTGTCAGCTCCGATAATGCCGTCGTCATCGCACAACAAAAAACTTTAATCGGAGCGACGAGAGAAAGAAATTTTAATTTGCTAAATATATAGGGTTTATATATAGTCAAGCACTAAATATTCACTACTCCTTTCCTATTACTAGTATACTCTATAGACTATAGTCATCGGGTGTTTGACTATAGTTTCTACAAATTAACAGCTCAGAGCTTAAAAGTGGCTTATAAGCTCATTAATATATGTTTGGTAACGAAAAAAATTTTGGGTTTATAAGTCATAAATGGCTTAAAAGCCACATATTCCTAACTTCTTAAAATGTGGCTTTTAAGCCATTTATGACTTATAAACCACTTAAAATAAGCTGTTTATAAGTTCACCCAAACAGGCTCTAAGTGTACATAATGTATTTTTTCATGAGAATTTTTCTAGCACAAACTCAAATTAGTCTAATCCTTAAAAAGGGATGTGCAGTTTGAACTGTGTGGGAAGTGTGGGATTAGTCTGATCCCAATGTGGGTATTTTCTCAAAATTAAAAATTTTAATACTCGTAATTTTTGTGGGTGTTTAAATTTATTTTTGCCAATGTCAAGATGGTTATTTCAAATTTAAATTAAGAAGGTACTATGTTCTTTGGTGTGGAATTCTTATTCTTTATTTCATTGTCATGGTAATTGTGACTATGTAATAGAAAAAATATATACTTATATGTTGATAATGAACTCTAATGTTAGGTTAGAGAAGTGTGTTATGCTTTCCGTAATCATCAGCACTCAAAAAAATTATATTGTACTTCGCCTTTTTGTATTTATATACAAATAAATAAAATAAAATTAGGAATAGAACTCCATAAAAGATACGAGATTTACATCTTTGTCAATAATTAAAATAGTATAAATATTCACATCTTTTATGGACAAAACACATTAATGCAAAAACTCCAAATGAATAGTGGATGTGTCAACCTACACGAGAATACATTTCCCATAATTGCATAGCTCGTTGTAAATAAATAATCTAAATAAGCCTACTTGATGTGAATCTAAATTAATTCAGTTCAATCAGAATCAGTTTGAGTCAGTAAGTTTCGAATATCAAATGATTACATGAATAAGAAAATCAAAGACTAGAGAAACATTACACGATTGATTTCAAAATACTATAGAGGAACACATTTGACACTTCCAATTCTTTCAAATTTAACTTAAAAATAATATTAATACACAGGTTTTGAAAAATTGATGATATTCAAGTTCGGAGGTTGGACAACAAATTTGTTTACTCCCTTGTTACTCGTACTTTTCATGCCCTTGCTTGAAGCTGAAGTTGGTGATCATAGACGGGGGAGTAAATACAGAGACATGAACTTAAAATAATCTAAGTATGGTAAATTCTCTAAATATTATTAGGTGAGCCTAAATAATGATACAACCTTGGAAGAATCACACCCCAAAAGCTAGCTATTAAGGTAAGAGAGCCCAAGACTATATAAGTCTCATACCTTGGGATGGCACATAACAAATCAACCATGCTCCGCACCCGTCGTTCCCCCGACAGTTGTGCGCTAGACAAATTTCTAGCTCCGTAGGCGAACGACAATTTTCTAGCCCCGACCGAACACTGCAAATACCGGCGTCAACGTCAACGGGCACGGAAGGTGTTGGGTGGCTTGATACCAGTGATACAACCTTGAGAGAACCACACCCCAAAAGCTAGCTATTAAGGTGGGAGAGCCCAAGACTATATAAGCCCCACATCAACCCCTTTTGGCCGATGTGAGACTCTAAGTCCCATACCTTGCAATGACACATAATAAATATAAAAGATTCATGTAGCTGGTTCAACAAGTTAGGAGTAAATGTGGGTAGTCACTTCATATGCTACACTTGAAGATGTACTGCACAAATGCGTATGCAAGTCTGCATTTTTGCCCTTGACCTTAACGGACCTCCAGCCCTCCAACCTCGGGGTATTTTTGTACCACGGTCAAAAGTTGGGTAATTTTGGACCTTTTCCTCGAGGAATGTAGCCCGTGGAGTTCATCCATTTCACAATGGAGCTCCATTAATAGCAAGGGCAAATACAAGATGATTTCCTAATGACACGAATATGAACGGACCAAAAACAAAATTTTACAATCTTGGTAGTACAGATATAAAATGGACCGTCTTCCAAAAGAAAAACACAACCACAATAAGACAGGCCTGAGCTTCGAAAGCAATCAAAGACGCTAGAGCAATGTTCAACTTAAGTCAAATTATAGTTGCAATGAGAATAACAGAGTTAAAGATAACCGAGTAAAAGTACCATGATAGAGAGAACACACCATACAGTCAAAAGATGTCTCCTCTGCACAAAATATCATCTAAATTATAGTTCCTCAATCCAGGGTATACTTCTAAGCATTGAATGACTAACATAATTCAATATAAGATACCCAACAGCACTTGTATCTGGTGGTAAAAAAATCAGAAAATTTCCTCTACATTTCCAGATATTGAGAAAAAAACAAAATTGAAACTAGAATGTGTAAAATTGCTAAATACTCCTGAATTACATAGAAGTGATCCAAAATTTTACCTCACTGTACAACTCAGACAATCGAGCCACCATCACAATCGATCACATTCAGCTATCTGTTTCTCAGCAGACAGGGAAACTGAACTGGAGTTGGGAACTCCATTCACGGTCGTGCATTCTATATAACCTTTTTCCAGTTCATCAATCCCTGCAGCATTTCCTTCCTCTGAACCAGCCGAAGAATCTTTTGGGATAGGTTCAATACTAGCATCTGAAGGCTGCTTTTCGCATTCTGTATCACCTTTTTCAGGTTCATCAATATCAGCAGCGGTTTCTTCCTTTGAACCAGTCAAAGAGTCTTTTGGCATTGGTTGAAGACCAGCATCTGAAAGCTGCTTCAAAGCAGGAGCAGCATCTTGTTTGACACCAATACCCTTGGTGGAATTACTAGACTGCAACCACATAAACTGCAAAGCTTGGCCTTGCCAGAGGTTGCCATTTGAAAATGCCTTTTCAGCAGATCGGCGCGTTGGGAAACATATCCTAGCAGATGTGTTTAACGTCTCTGAGACATTATTACCATCTTGAGTTTCCACGTCTTCCAGCTCAACAGAGGGAAGGTCGCCAAAAGTGGAGAAATGTTCCTTCAAGACGGCAACCTAGACAAGGAAAACCATTGCAAGTAAGAACAAGATGGAAAAAGAATCTACAAATCAACCTAGACACAGTAGCTGACCAAGGGAGACATGACACTAAATTTTTTTTTTATACGGTAACCTACATCTACAACCCCCAAGCCTCTCCCTAGGAGTCAATGGTGGCCCTTTCCACTTGCTCCATTGGTAACTTAAACCCCCATCCTCAAGGTTGGAGGTGGAAGATGCTTCCCACTCGAGCTACCTCCCTTGTCGACACTAATGAAATTTTACTAAAGTGTTCTCAGTTCCATCCTCCCATATTTAGAAGAAATATGGGTACTCAAATTGGACAGAAGGACCAATACAGAAAAACAACGATTTGCCAATATGAGAACATGCAGATATGCACATAGCTCATACTTTGACCACAGGAATTATGAGTGCATTCTTTAAGAAAATAAAAGTATAAAGTCTCAAAGTGTGGACCCATATTTCAAGAACCTTGTGAGAAGTAGAAGATGGTAATAACACAAGCATGCTCTAACACACTAACAGCTCTGCCTTGGAAGAACAGTTGGACACAAATCATAAGCTGCATAATAAAACAGAAGCAGAACATTTTCACATAGAAGACCAAAAGAGATTACATTTGCAAGACCACTTGGAATAGGTGGAAGGACTTTGAAGGAAGTGGGACGATTGTCTAGTTTGTATCTGTTGAAAATAAAAGGTGCACCATGTGGTGCCAGTGGACGAATTGACTGCTTTAAGCTAGAAGGTTCCTGTGTAGCCACAGCAGAAGATGATATAGAACAAGAGCGCTCAGCATTCTCTGTTAATCTGTTACTATCAGATATTTCTTCAGCTTGTGTTGAAGATACATCATTATGAAGTTCCATGGAGCTTGAATTTTCCACTTTCACAGACTTGGATACTTTTTCTCTTTCCTTCTGTTTCTTCAGATCCTGGTCTGACACCATTTCAGCTTTCACACCTACAGCCTGCATATAAGTAACCATATAAAAAGGTGGAAGAGACGGTTCCGTCATTAGTTAATTCTAAAGATCAAGGAGGTTATACACCACCGTATATCGAGAGGAAAAACAAAGAATGGACTGTAATATGCATGAGATCTGCTTCATGTAACCACATAATTCTGAGGAGAAATTAAATGCTATAAGTCACACCTTCATGTAATTGTGGAAAAAGAAGATTTTTTACAGTTAAAAGTACATCATCATATAGGGGAGAAAACAAAGAATAAACTACATAGACCCTGCTCCATGTAACCAAACTAACTCCAGATACGGTAGTATTTGCTGTCGTCAACCCCCCCCCCCCCCCCCCCCTCCAATTATAGTTAAGCAAAGAAAAGTACCTTTACACTAAACAAATAGGAATTATATCAAAAACACTAGCAGAAATGCGGGTCTGAAAAGGCATGTTTTTATAAGTAGATCCAGAAAACATGTTACTGAATTTCAAGTAGGTAAAGAAAATAAAGAATTAAATCATAGTAAATATCGGATATCAACTTAAAAAAGATTCTTGGACAGTATATGCTAAAGAACAGGCCATTACTTGCTTCTCAAGTTTATCCAGCTTACGCCGAAATTCATTTCGCTTTTGATCAAGCAGCTCCTGCTTCTTGCGCAACTCTTCCTTCAAAAGTTCTAAGCTCTCCGCCTTTTTTTGCACAGCTGGTGCTGCTTTGGGACCATTATTAGCCACATGCTTAGGTTGACCAGAAATAGGTGATGGAGCAACAGGCCCATGTTCAGAAATTTTTGGGGTTGGGGACTGGAAATTGTCTTTTCCTTTATAAGTAAACGATTGGTGGGGTGGAGCCAAACTGGGTGTCACTCCACGGGGAGTTAAAGGTAAATTATTTCCACCATTTACTCCATCATCCATTATGTTATCCCTGTTTGCCCAGAAAAGCTTTATAAAACGGTTGCCCATCACAGCGTCAGGTGCCTTTAAAGCAGCATCAGCTTCCTCTCTCTTGGAAAATTGAACAAAAGCTCGATCGCTACTCAGTGGGATGTGGATGTCGATGACCTCCCCAAATTTTTGAAAATGTGAAAGAAGAGCATCTGGTTTGTTGTCTTTCTGTGGAATGCCTCTCACAAACAGAGTCCGAAGTGCCTTTTGAGAAGGTTTTCTCATATTATGTCCAGAACTACTTTGGGCCTTGGAAGATGATTCCTTCATTTGTGGGTCCATACTACGTAAATTTGTTTGCTTACCTGGAATGGAGATGCCCTGATTGCTGCCAGATAACTCCAGATCTTTTCCCATCCCATCAAAGTTTGACGCGTTGCCTGTAGAATCAGTTTTCTCTTCCACATTCAACTTATTTTTAGACCTTCTGATTCTTCCCCACACACTCTGAGATCCTGAAGCTGCCTTGGCACCTCTAAGTGGATGCTCAAGTTCAAAGGCATCGCAATGCCCAACTTGATCATGATCAGAGGAGTCGGCATCTAACAAAGGCCCAGTATCATCAAATTTAGATCGATTTAAATCCTGGAGTGCTGATGAAGTTTCAGGACGATCATTTGACCATAATGGCTGATCAGGATCATAAAAATCAGCTCCCCCAGCCATAGAACTATCGACAAAAGCACCAGTCAAGCCCAATCCATTATCAATCACTGAAGGTTTGCTACTTTTGTTATGTAAAGCTTTGCTGCTAGGCAGTGAGCCAGAAGGGCCTACTGGTACAGACCCTTGGCCAGTAGCTGGTCCAAGCAAATGTGCATTAGGAAGTGACACCGGAAGATTAAACTGAGAAAGGCTCTGCAATTTGGAAAACAATAACATAAAACCAAAGTGGCCAGTCTAAAAAGTTAGCGAAGTACAAGAATACAGTGCTGACAGTCCATGAATGGAGAATTTCTTTGCCAAGGCGATTGATCCCTTGTTTAATAGACAAAACGACAAAGCATATTTATACAGGAGAATGATCTAATTAGGGAATTCTGACTCAACTTGCAAAAACTTATATTAAAAGAGATGAAAATCAAGTAACTAAACACAATCAATCAGCATCCCATGAATACCAGAGACAAAAACACCCTGAACATAGCACATAAGAAATTAACAGAGACCATTACCCACATAAAAAAAAATATCATGGAAGATATAGTAATATTGTTTGCGGCTGAAAGTAAACATACCTGAACATCTTCAACAACAATACGATTTACTCCATGCTCCATCGGGCACATATCTCCTCTTAGGCAAAATCCACGCTCCTCAAAGTCTCTACATCTCTGCCTAGGAATGCCCATACTCACAGTAGGATTCAAGGATGGCCTGAGTGTTCCCTGGAAACCAAGGGAATGAAGTGTATCAAGATTGCCGTTGGAAACTCCCGGAATCATTCCAAATGCACTCCAAGATGAACTCTGTGCATTAGAAACGTTTTGCACCCCTCTTCCAGCAAAGAGACTGGGAGTAACAGGGCCATGTGGAAACAGTTGAGATGCAATATCAACCGAGCCAAACCTGGAATCACGCTGGCCCCAAGCACTAAATTCTCTTCCTCGACCCCTACCGCTACCAGCATCACCGGACAGTGATTGATTAAACCTCATTCTTTGATATGAATCTAACGGGGCCCTGGGAAATGAACCCATTCCTCGTCTTCTTTGGAACCTGGTTTCACTTAACTGAGAATCCCCTTCTCCATAAGGATGTCCATTTTCGAAAGGCTTCCGCTTCCTGAATGGTCTATTGAAAACCGGTTCAACGGCCTCCGTCTCTTCAGATTGAGAATGTAAGTCTCTCCTGCGATGCTTATGATTGCGATCATCATCATCCTCTTCACTGATCTCCTTCTCTTCAGGATCACTGTTGCAATCAGAATGTAAAAAGGCTGGGTTTGAAGATGAAACTTTAAGCTCCATAAGTCAACGCTCAGCCTTGCTAGTGACCAAAATTTGTATGCCCCGGGTAAAGAAGATTAATCAAATTATTTCAATGACCCATATCACTTAAAACTGACCAGTACCTGCAAGGGGAGACAGCAATAGGGAAGACAATAAATAATACTTTACTCAAGTATGGCAAGCTGAACTTCACAATTTTATTAAGGTTATCAACATTTTCTCGCATGCACAACAAATGAAAAACCAGTAGAATAGACCTTGAAATAAACAGTTAAATGAGATAGAACATTCAAATAAAAATGCAGTTGATTCATACATGCCTCAACCTAAGCATGCCAATTTCGTGACCAAGCAATGAAATTCGAGAAATATGAACTAGTTGGCTTCAAAGCATATTGAGATTTGGCTTCAAAGCATATTGAGATGACGGGGAGCATACTCAAAATAATTGATTAAACATGGCACAAAGCATATGAGATTGAGCCTTTTTAACCAGCAAACATGGCACCCATGATGCAGATGCATAGTTTCAAGAAACTATCATAAGACACAGATACTACGAAATGAAAAACACGCAAATTGGGGGAGGGGGAGGGGGAGGGGGAGAATACCAAGATGGGCGTGAATATTCATGAATTTCTTCTCTTACACCAAGAGAAAAAAAAGATTTTAGGTTTGACACATTAACTATTACCAGAACGTCAAATGATACATGAGTCGAGATGTGATGTTTTTCTGGCCGAGGGTCTATTGAAACAGCCTCTCCACCTTGGTAGGGGTAAGGTCTGTGTACAACCCAACCTCCCTAAACCCCACTTTTGGGATAACACTAGGTATGTTGTTGTAGTCATAATGTGCTGTCAAATAATCAGCCAAATCATGCTCGTAGCAGCACGTGAAAAGAAAACAAAGACAAACACAACTTTAGGAAACTGTTTAGAAAAAGTTGATGATGAACATTAAGTGAGTAGTAAATAGAACTACTTTATCTCACACACACAAAAAAAAAAAAGTGAGTAGTAAATAGCACTCTGCTGCATTCGTCATCCATATTGGCTATATGCTAACTAGGCTTGGTTGCATGTCCATTTCATGAGAGGGAAGGCAAAGGCGAAGATGCAACTTGCTAATAATTAAAACAAAATTTTGGTACGAACCGGATAAGCACTTATGATGTTGGAGGATTAATGCTCGAAATCAAGAGCTTGGAGTGCTTTTGAGGGCATGGAAAGCAAGACTCAAGTTAAAAGAATGGCCAAAAGAGCAAATGGAAGATTGCAGGATTTTGGATGTCTTGAGAAAGAGTCGAGAACACGACACCACAAAGCGCGTTCGCGCAGAAAGACTCAAAAAGGGGGAGCGATTGCAAGAAGAACAGTGATGTCGCGAGGAAGTCTCAGGCTACATGACACGATCGTGGGACCTAGGCACGGTCGTGATGAAGGGCGCACATGCAGTTTAATGACATTAGCATTACAGGCTATTTAGTTGATTCCTCATTATATTAAGTAGCTACTATAAATAGCTTAATTCTAGGGTTTAGTCAGGAACTAGATTTTGGATATTGAGTGATGTTACTCCTTAGTGAGTTTTAGGAAGTGTCCCGTGTCTCTTTGATGAACCTCTCTTGAATTGCTTTGGGTTAAGCATTCATGTATGCGTTCATTTCGCATCCCTTGGATTATTTCTTGATTTGAATGTTAAGCTAATTAGTTCCTAAATTCCTTAATTGTTTATCTGGGTTAATTGATTGCATTCACTTTTAGATTGATCCTTCTTTCTTCTACTCTTTGATTTGACGTTACAGTGGTATTCACATATGTTCAAGTAATCAAGACTGGAGTGTGTGTTTATTCAACATATCTTGATTCTATCTATCCTTTACTTGTCTTCCAAGTTTGGTAGTGTTCTTGAGGGTTGAAGAACCTATGTTTTCAATTTGCTTGAATCTCCATTTTAGGATCATATCAAAAACTGAATTGAGATCAGAAGAAACTGTGAAGTCACCAATTACTAATAAGAGATACAACAAAACATTAAACAATAATGCTTTTCTAAGGGCAAGGATCCGTGTTTCAATGGGTTTAATATACAGTTCCTCACATCCCCCTGGGTCCTCACAGCTCAACTAAGACCAAAAACCACCTCAACAATGTCAGCACTATCAGCCCTTGCAAACAGGCAGTACACCAAAATGGATCAGGTTTGCATATCTATAGTCATATGTTCAGTAATTGTGAATGGCAGCCGGTTCTTTTGGCAGCCTCAAGGGGACTGAAATAGGGGAACCATTGTTGCCAATGTTGTTCATATTAGTCATGGAAGCTTTGAGTTAAATGATGGAGCAGTGGGAGGTTACTTACTAGAATCGTGATAGCGGAAGCAAACATCTTCCATCTTTGTGACAAGCACATTAAATTGTTTATGAGGCATCCCAACATCCTTTAACTCATTTTCAACACGTGCTTGCTCATCTTTTAAAAGCACTTGCATTTGAGAGGTCCCTTAGATGCTATCATTATTTGAGGGGGGTTATCGGCTTCTTTCAGAAGTCAAGGCACTATCCTTCTATTTGCAAATGACACCCTAGTATTCTGTGATGCTAACCGGCACAAGTTGGAATCATTGAAATGGGTGCTTATGTGGTTTCAGGTTATCCGGGTTAAAGATCAACCTCAGGAAGTATGGTAAATCCCCGTGAGACAAGTTGATAATATAGATATTCTGGCACATTTGCTCTGTTGCAAGGTTGGAGCTCTTCCTACCTCTTATCTCGATTTGCCTTTAGGTTCTTCCAAATAAAGAAGCTTCAACATGAAATGCAGTGGTAAAAAGGGTCAAGAAAAAGGCTAGTGGGGTGAACGCAGAGGTATTTGTCAAAAGGAGGAAAAGAAATGTTAACAAAGAATACCCTATCGAGCATCCCCATCTACTAGAAGTCTCTGTTACAAGTCGAGGTGGTAAGTGGGATAGGCAAAAAAGAAAGCTTACAAATAAATTTCCCATGTAACTCAGCCAATGGAGCAAGAAATTTTCATCTTGTTAGTTGTAAAACTGAAATGGCTACAAAGAAGTTTTTGTGTGTGTGTGTGTGGGGGAGGGGGGGGGGGGGGATATCTTCAGGTTTTTAATAAAGTATTACTAAGGATGTGATTATCGAGATTTGGAATTGAGGTGCACGCATTATAGAGGGAGGTGATAGCAGAAAAATACAGTACTATGGAAGGAGAGTGGAGGACTAGGAACATTACCATTCCTTTTGGGTGTGGTCTTTGGAGAAAACATTTGAAGGGGTGGAAGGATTTAAAAGGTAACATTACATTCAGGGCAGGGAAGGAGTAGCGTTAGTTTCTGAGGGTGCAGGTGGCGTGGAGACAATATGTAGAGTCATGCTTTCCCAAACATCTACAAAGTTTCATGTCAAAAAGGGATCACAATCCAACATATACGGAGATTGGAAGAGGGAAAGGTTCACTGAGACCTACATCTTAGGAGAACCTTCAGGATTGGAAGATTGAGGCAGGATGATTGCCCAGTCTTGTTGGAAAGGGGTCGGATGCCATTGAACCGGATCTAACTGACTAAGGGGTAAAGAAAGGATCAAAACCCAAAAGTTAGTACTACAGCTACAGTCCTCTCGTGGAAACCCCATCTCTGTCAGTGGTAACATTAACAATTGATATTATCCAAAAGAGTTGGAAAGAACTTAGCTAATTATAACAAGGTCTCACCTTCATTCCGAAAACTAAACCATGAAGCTTGAATGGAAGTCACTCAAGGACAGAAATAATCAAAATGTCCTAAGGTGGCGAAACTTAAAGTTTTCTTTACTTCTTGAGAAGGGACAGGCTGAAAATATGCAGCAACATGGAAGCCTCATATTGGATCACAATAAATGATGCATGCCTAATCCAGGACAACGTCATCAGGGAGTTCTCGACTGGCTAACAGATGGAACATGTATCTTTGCAACTCATAACCAAATCACTCGTTCCTCCACTGTTCAGTTGCAGCAAACATTTGTAATATGTCCCTATTCATTTTTGGACTGCAATGGTCTACGTCAAACAATGTCAAGGAGACTTTTGAGAGCTGGAGTTCCAGGAAAGTTGATGTCCATCAAGAAGATTTGGACGAGGGTTCCTGCTAGTATTTTGTGGTTCATTCGGACAGAAAGGAATTGAAGATACATTGATGGCATTTCAACTGCCAATTATTCACTCAAATACCAGTTCTTTTTTTAAAAAAAAAAAATTATAAGGTCAAACACCAGGCTTTTGTTAGCGGCAGGGCTCGATCATTCTTTCCTTTAGTACTAGAGTAATCCTATCTACTAAAGCTATAAATTAATCTTTCTTTTGATCTAGTTCTAAAGTAAATCTTTATCTACCCGAGCTATAAGTTAATGGATCATTCTTTTTACCTAGTATCAAAGTTATCTTATCTACCAGAGCTATAAGTTATTGGATCATACTGACCATCTAGTATTAAAGTTATCTTATCTACCAGAGCTACAAGTTATTGGATCATTCTTTCCATCAAGTACCAACATTATCTTATGTACCGAAGCTAATAAGTCATTGGATCATTCTTTCCATCTAGTACTAAAGTCACTCATCACATAAAGTCTATAATTAAAACAAGGAACAATACCGTTGTACCATCTCGGTACCCTCAGTTTATAAACGTGTATAATATTGGTTCCATTTCTATATACTCTAAACACCGAAACAACTTAGCGCCTCCCCCCCCCCCCCCCCACAAAACATCCCCAGCCCCGGAATTTATTTTCTGGGAAGTAAACAGGCATAGATTGGTTCTATTTCAATACAGTATAAACATTGAGCAACTTAGCTCCCCGGGCTTTGGTCTAGTGTAAGAACTCCACTTGTGATGTATGGATTAAGCGCACGACACAAGTTCAAACCCCACCACTGAGCTACGTAGAAAAGCTTGGTATTTAAGTGGAGAAGAATAGAGTTGCAAATCCATTATCCACCGAGTTTCAAACCGTGCACCAGTATCCCCTCGGGGATTTCTAAGTTACTAAAATAGAAAAATCCAAACTTGAGGAATGAAACAATTTGCTGCAAAAGCAGCATTTCTGCAATTTGGAACTGTGACAATTGAATAATCCAATAAAGAAAAAGGGCAGTACGGTTCACAAAACATCCCGCCTTCACAAATTTAGCTGAATCGAAGCAATATAGGCATACACTTAACAAATAAATTAAATATCAAATATTAATTGAGCAAAAGTAGAAGAAAACGAACCTCAAATATGAATTAAGTTGTTAGGGTTTTCGATTTTCAGTGTAATAAATAAATCGGAGAAATAATGGCCGGACCTCTTTTGTATATTTTCCTCTTATTATTGTTTTTTAATTGGGAGAGAGAAGGGGGTTTTACAGTCTATTTGCTCCAATCTCTATTTTCCTTCTAATTTATTCTCCGTCCTATTTTAGTTGTCGCCTTCAGCTTTTTCACAGCTCATTAAGAACCACTAAATAGAGTGTGTATTTTACTATGTTGCACTTGTTTAATATTTAATTATTAACTTTCTTTGAGAATTATTTTAATTATTAAAGGTATATTTGGAAAGAACTAGTAAATTTAATCTCGAAATCTTAAAGAGACAACTAATTTAGGACAAATCATTTCTCTTAAAGCGACAACTAATTTGGGATGGAGGGAGCAGATATATTCACCTTTTTCTTGTTCTAACTAATGTAAAGGTTGTATGTAAAAAATGAATTAAAAAATAATAATAGATGATTGTAATCTAATGGATGGTTGTTACCCATCGTTTCATAATGTATTGTATTGTATTGTATCGTATCGTATTGTACTGCATCGTATTATGTTGTACAATGTTTGGATAGGTTGTATTGTTTACCGTGGTTTAATAAGTGAATTGATAAAGGGTAAAATGAGAATATTAAATAATAAATGAGGGCATTATGGGAAAGAAAAATAAGTAACGACACGATCCCACCAAATCGGTCATTACATAAAGTGGTGGTTTCCATGATTACATAACTATGAATTTAATGATACAATACAATGGTAATTAGAGTAACAATCAAAATACATATCATACTCATGGTAACAATACAATGCGATACAATGGGTTACAATAATCCGAACAAGCTATAAGTGCTATTTGGTGATGATGAAATTGTAAAAAAAATCATCAAATATGGTGGAGTTACTCAGTATATAAGAAAAATGTATTCCCTAAAAATTGAAGGGAAAACATTTTCCTTGGACAAAACACAAACCTAATCCCCACCCCCTTACCTACTAGCCCCTAGCCCCCCTCCACCAATTTTAACCCCACCCCTCCACTCTAAAAAGAGCCCACCCTCCAACTCCTTTTTTAACCCCCATAAACACCCCCCCCCCCCCCCTACCACAGCCTCTAAACTCCTCCTATCACGCCAACCCTACCCCATCATCAATTCTCTTTTTGTTTTCGACACCAGCGGCAGCATACAACATCAGCTTTGCCTGTGTCGGCCTCCGCGAAGAGAGCCAGATCCTAAATATGGAGAAGAAAGAACAATCAATCGCTGCTGCTGCGGTAAATTTTTAGGATATGTAAAACTTGAAAGAATTTTCGAGCGGAGCGGTTGTCGTCGCACTGGTGGTACCAATTACATCGGCAAACTCAACGTTTCATCAGATACTTAGGGTTGGTGGTAATGAAAGAGGTCTAAGTGAAGGAGGTAATTGTAAAGTGGCTGGTAAGAAAATGGCTAAGAAATGGGTGGGTTGGTAGAAGGGAGGGTTTGGGGGTGCAAAAAAGGTAGCGGTTGGGGTGGGTGAGAGCTTTTTTGGTGGGATGGGGTGGTTGGTGATAGATTTTTCTTTGTACCACCGAACACTAAAATATTAACACAAATTCACTTATTTTCTAAGAAAATATTTTTCTTATTACCAAACACATTCTGAATATATATTCAAAAATTCTTATAACGGAAAATACGCTTTTCTTTAGAAAGAAAGAAAGTCCACCTTAACTTTCTTTTTGAGCCATTAATAACTGTTGAGTATTGGCTTACCACGGTTTGATTAGCCAGAATATATGTATTTCCTTTAATTATGAGAAAGTCTGGTCGGAATCTAGTTTGACGTAAACTTACCGAGCAAAGAATTAGAAAGATGGCATCAAGTAGGTCTATGTAAATGCGTATTTATAAAAATTTTAATGTGAAATTTCTCAATTAGAATACATACTTGGCACGTGCTTTACACCTGCATTATATGTCAACTATATAGCAAACATCACATTCAAAAGTTTGTTTTCCGGATAAAAATAGATAATTGTTGCTTGTTGTATTATCACTACTAAAAAATGAACGAATTTCAAGGGACAATACGGAGGAAAAACCCTCGGTATTAATAACATATCAAGGAAATTTCCTCGATACGCATACCTCGGTATTCACTTCTTGCTGTGCATACCACCGAAGGAATTCTTCCGGTACTATCGAAGGATCTCCCTCTGAAATAAATTGTAGTGAAAATATATTATATAATTCTTACCAAGGGGATTCCCTCGCTAAAAGAAAATATATTAAAAAATTAAATATTTCACTGAGGAAAATCTCTTGGTAGTAATTTAAAAATTTATTGTTTTTAAATTAATTTACCGAGGGATAATCCTCGATAAAATGACAAACAATAATTTTTTATTTTTCGGTACTAAAAAATTTTGAGAATTTCTTTGGTCATTTAGCGAGGGAATTCCCTCGGTAAAACAGTAAATCATGTACAATAAATAGTTAGAAACATGATAGCAAGCCTAACAAACCCAAATTAGCCATTAAAATGGCATTCAAATATTAATAATAACATGCCTAACATTACAACAAAGCCACAAACGGGCTTTTAAACCATTCTACATACTTGTTCCATAAACAAGTATTCATCACGCATATAACATAACTACGAATGTTTAAAAAGTGAGCGACAACATAAACAAATACATCAATAACAAAAGTACATAACACTTACCATATCCAAGTCTATTGACAACATTATATCAACTCATATCAATCACACAATGAAAAAAGCTAGTTCTCCTTCTTCTCTCTAAATCTTCCTCTCTCCTCTAGCTTCATTACTCTTCTTTTCACATGGACCTAGATATAAATGAATCACTTTCAGAGATTCATTCTATAGAACCAAAACCACCTGACAAGCCATTAAACTCTCCTACACATAATCTAGAAGAGGCTGACAAGCCAACTTATATCGAAAAAGTATTATCCTCAACCACTTTACAAAGTTCCAAGATATCTCTTATTATGTATAATCCTCTGTCCAACCCTTCCATGCAGAACATAGATAGTATGGAAGATAGCTTACTTGATCACATCTCTTTGTCGCAGGATGAAAAGCAGCGCATTTATGCCCCATGGTTAAATTCAGTTATTATTAAATTACTGGGAAAACGACTACATCATCAATATCTATATGAAAAGTTGAAATCATTGTGGCAACTTTCGGAAGAATTTCCCTTAATTGATCTAGGGCAAGATTTTTATGTAGCAAAATTCACCAAATATGATAGTCTGCATAAAGTTCTCACTGATGGTCCCTGGTTTGTTAATGGATTCTTTTTATCAGTTCGATGCTGGGAGCCAAATTTTGTAGCTACTGAAGCCAAATTATTGTCAACAGCTATATGGATACGTCTGCCGAATTTACCTACAGAATTTTTCGATGAAGGTATTCTGAGAAAAATTGGTTCATCCTTGGGTAAATTACTTAAAGTCGATTTTAAGACATCCACAGCAGTAAGGGCTAGATATGCGTGTATTTGTATCGAAGTCCTGGTTGACATTACTGTAAGGAGTTATATATTCCTTGAAAACCATAAACAAAAAATTGTTTATGAAGGAGAAAACATCCTGTGTAAAGTTTGGGGTCGATTAAGCCATCTTTAGGAAACCTGTGCTTATGCCTATACTGAAATAAATGCTAAACCTTCTACTGATAACCCTTCTCCTTTACCTCAACCTAAAATGAAAACAAAAGAAGGAGAGGAAGAATGGCAGACAGTGATTTTCCCAAAAAAGAAAAAGAAAGGTGATAATTACAAATTATACCCTATTCATGATACTACTCATTCAAAAAAGTTTGAACAAACTTCATCCTCGAAGCAGGCCAAGTCGGATCTCTTAGGTAAGTTTTCTAACTTAATTGTCTCAAATAAAAAATCTTACCAGAAAAAAGAAGTTTTTAATTACTCCCTTATTAATTCTAATAGTTTTAATCCACTAATATCTTCTATTCAAAAGCTAGCAAGTGGGGACGAAAAAATGCATACTCAGCAGCCCTCACAAAAACCAATCCAAAATGAGTCGTTACAAAACCCCGTCAAAGATATTAAACACCAAACTAGCACTAACAATTCAGGTATGGACCCACTTGAGGATAACAAACAAACACAAAAGGACAAAACCGATCTAACTGAATATTCTACTCCTAGCACCCTCCACTCACACGTCGATACCCCATACCCAAACCCTAATAACTACGCTGATATAGCCATGCAAGAGCAAATCTTTACAACAAGAAAAAATACTGACAACGACATCTCTTGCTCTGCTATTCCCATGCAAAGCTTTAACCATTCAAACACGCCTCCTTCCGAAGACCATCATCATAACCCTAAACTTCATAATACCTCTTTGACTCCTTCTTTTATAGCTCAAACTACTCCAAATGAAAACCCAAGCTCACATGCACGAGCAAGGGAACGGTTCAAAATACAAAAGCTACTTGTGAAATATCGAAGAAAGACACTTCACAGGATGAATCCAAACATCCAAACTTTCCCTCTTCCTCCACCGATGTTACAACCTCTAATCTTTACTGTTCCACCCCCACAAAATCGGATACCCCAGTCATGGTTAAAATCAACACTGTGGGGACAAGCTCTAACAGTTCCAATCGTGATCTTTGGTCAACAAGCTCATGTGGTCATTCAAGACCCGATGTATCATTGCTCTAGTTGTAAGCGAAGGGATGCACATGTCCATGCAGAATTATATGAATGCATCGTGGCCACATCTTATGAATGGAATGAACCAAATGGATTTTGCTCTGAAGGACCTTCCCTTTTTTCCTCCTCGTGTGGTGCCACCTCAAATGCCAATATTCACAGCATGTGATTTGGTACACAACCAGCCATTACATGTACAACAACTAGTGAACAATTTGGGAAATCATTTTCCTCCAATGGCTCAGACTGGGGTTCCACAACAAATTCCGCCAGTACCAATGGATATCCGCCTCTACCAGCTCCCCCGCCCTCTCCGGAGTACCATCACAATCCACTCGCACAAGAGGACGTAGACAGGAGGGAACCACCAGAGCAACAAATCGCATTAAGAGGGAGGGAGAGTCACACGAAATTTCTAATCCTAAAAGAAATAGCAATATTTCTATTCAAAGAAAGACAAGACAAGAAGGTAATTTTCACGACTCACCATTCACTTTTCAAATGCTCCTTGGATGTGAGGGCTCCAGCCAACAGGCTAGTGGGAAAGTATGTTGTGATACTAAACCCAACCCTACGGGTTAATTCAGAAGATGATGGTATAATAATAGATAACCCTAATTTAAGTATGAATAGACAACTTAATCTTATTGTTTGGAATGTAAGGGGTGCTAATAATCCAAAATTCAAGAGACATTTTGATATTATTTTAGAAGTTTATAGGCCAGTAGTGGTTGCACTGCTTGAGACCAAAATGGAGGACCATCATGACCTTAGGGCTCGTTTTGATTTTACTGATTATGCGGAGGTCCCAAGTGTGGGTCGTTCTGGTGGTATTGCTTTACTTTGGAAAAGCGACTTGGTTTCCATTACTGATGTCCATATAAATGGTAATGAAGTGCATGCAATGATAAAGGTACACAACTCTGCTCTTAATTTCCCTTGGCTTTTTTCTACTGTTTATGCTAGCACTAGTAGTTCTAATCGTAACTTGCTTTGGAAAAATCTAGCTACCATATACGATAATTATAAGGGTCCATGGCTTGTGAGTGGAGATTTTAATCAAATTCTTAAACAATCTGATAAGTATGGCGGTAATCATATGAATTATAAGAATGCTAATACCTTTTGGAATTGTATTAATTATTGCAAGTTGATAGACTTAGGTTTTAAGGGTCCAAGGTTCACCTGGTCAAACCATAGTAAAACTAGCTCTAGTCTCATTTTGGAAAGGTTGGATAGATGTTTAGCCAATAATGAATGGGTCACTAGTTTTACTGATGCCTCCATAATTCATCTGCCTAAGACTTACTCCGATCATCACCCTATTCTTATTAGCCTTAATAAAAGAACTCCTGCTAGTACCAATAAGCCCTTTAGGTTAGAAACTATGTGGATGTCTCATCCTGACTTCAAAGAGATAACTAGAATGGTCTGGAAGGATAGAAATTTTCAAGATGCTTCTAAACTCTTTGAAGAGCAGCTCCTATCTTGGAACAAATCTGTTTTTGGCAATATTTTTAAAAATAAAAGGAGAATTTTGCTAGACTAAATGGTATTCAATCTTCTGTTAATTATCCCACTAGCATCTTCTTGAGGAACCTTGAAACTAGTTTAATAGGCGATCTTAACATTATCCTGAGAAATGAGGAGGAATTTTGGAGACTAAAATCTAGGATAAACTGGTTAAACTCAGGAGATGCTAATACAAAATTTTTCCAAGTCTCTACCCTAAATAGGAGAAGAAGGAACTCTATTACTCACTTCCAGGATGATGGTGGTAATCTTATCTTTGATCAACAAGCTATTTTAAGACATGTATTAGGATACTTCAGTCTTATCTACTCTACGAATCATGAGTCTAGTCCTTGTACCTCAGTATCTCATAATAATAGTTGGTACTCAAGGACAGACCTTTCTTGTCTTGATAAACCACTTAAAAATTTTGAAATCAAGCAAGCTGTTTTCTCCTTTAAACCATTCAAAGCCCCTGGACCGGATGGTCTTCATCCTTTTCTCTTTCAAAAGTATTGGAACATTCTTGAGGAACCTGTTACCTCCTTTTGTCATCAAGTTTTCTCATCCTCTAGAATTTCGGATTTTGCCAACACAACCTACTTATGTTTAATTCCAAAATTCAAAAATGCTGTTCAGTCACAGAATTTTCGACCAATTGGCCTTTGTAACACAATTTATAAAATTATTACCAAAATAATAGCTAATAGAATAAAACCTTTCTTAAATACCCTTATCAGTCCATGTCAAACTAGTTTTCTCAAAAATAGAAGGGCTTCAGATAATGCTATTATCATCCAGGAAATTGTTAGTAAATTTTCTAAAATGAAAGGCTCAAAAGGTGAAATGCTCATAAAAATTGACTTAGAAAAGGCGTTTGATAGAATTGAGTGGTCTTTTATTCGTAAAATGCTACTCTTTTTCAAATTTCCACCCAATATTACTAGACTAATTTTATCATGTATCACATCTTCCTCTATCTCAATTTTGGTAAATGGTGAAAAAACCCTTTTTTTTAAACCTTCTAGAGGCATAAGGCAGGGTGACTCTATGTCTCCTTATATCTTTATCTTATGCCTAGAACTTCTTTCTATTTACATAAATCATAATGTCGACCTGACCCTTTGGAACCCTATTAAATTATCCCCTAAAGGACCAGAACTCTCCCATCTTCTTTTTGCGGATGATCTCACTTTTATGGCCAAAGCAAATGAGAAATCTGTCCTGGCTATTAAATCAACGTTGGATTTATTTTGTGACCTCTCAGGGGAGAAAGTTAACAACACCAAATCTAGAATTCTTTTTTCAAAAAATACAACTCCTTCCCTAGAAAATCATCTAGGATCCCTTCTTAATATCAATATTAAGAAATCCTTTGGAAAATACCTTGGCTTCCCCATTCTCAATCGCTCTCCTAGGCATACGGATTATCAATTCCTTATAGATAATTTACAATCAAAACTTGCAAACTGGAAGCTGAATTTTCTCACCCTGGCTGGTAGGACCACTCTCATTAAATCAACTCTGAATACCATTCCCAATCACATTATGCAGTATCATATGTTACCGGCCAAGACTCTTGATCAAGTTGACAAAATTCAGAGAGACTTTCTATGGGGATCTACTAGTCATAATAGAAGACTTCACTTGCTATCATGGAAAATGGTGGCTAAACCAAAAAACCAGGGAGGCCTTTCTATTGTTCGAGCTAAAACTAAAAATCATGCTATTATCTCTTCCTTAACTTGGAGATTTCTTACAAATCACTCCTCCCTTTGGGCTACCACTCTTAGAAATAGATATCTAGCCAACAACTCTAAATCTCCATCCTTCATTTGGAAGAACATTTCTAGGAGTCTGGAATTCTGCAACACTAATGCTTTCTGGATCATTGGCGATGGTTGTCACACTTCCCTCTGGTACAAAAGTTGGCTACCTAATAAAAAAACCCTTAGAAGCCAATTTATTGGTCCCCTTACTTATCAAGAGTCATGTGCATCTGTTGCCTCTCTTATCCAAGATAGTAATTGGGCTTGCTCAAAATTATCTTTTGAGATCCCCTTTGAAATAAAGCACCAAATCCAGATGACCCTTTCCTCCTCCATTAAGAATAATAGAGACTATCCGGTTTGGAATGCCACTAGTAATGGTATATTTAAGCTAAGTTCGACTTACAACTTGATAGACAAGATCCCTACCATCAAGGAAGACTTCAACTGGATATGGGATCTAAAGTCTATCAACAAAATAAAATTCTTCTTGTGGCAGTGTTATCATAACCGTCTCCCTACACGATTTTATCTTAACAAAATTGGTATCAATATTGATGGTAACTGTCCTATTTGTAAAAATATAAGTGAAACCATGTTTCATATTTTTATCCAATGTCCCATTGCTCAATCTTTTTGGATTACTACTCCTTATATCTTTACTATTAATGAGTCTGCTACTTGGATGGATACTTTGAGACACCTTTCTTCAACACGGTTACTAAATATTCTAACTGGTCAGAATATTTTCCCTTTGCATTATGGAATCTTTGGCTAAATAGAAATTTTAATAATATTAACAATCAAACAAGGCAAATCTCCCATCAAATGGTTAACTCTAGCTTGATAGAATTTCTGTTCCTAACCTCTAAAGATGTTAGACAAAATGAAGTTAGAAATGTCCTTATAGGATGGAAACCCTCGGAAGAGAATACCTTTAAACTCAATATAGATGGAGCTTTTAACCACATTACCAAAACTGCCAGTATTGGGGGAGTTTTTAGAAACAATAGAGGTCATTGGGTTTTAAGGTTTCATAAGAAAGTTAATGCCCTAAATGCAACCCATGTAGAAATCCTAGCCTTATACAATGGTCTTACTCTAGTTATTGATCAAAATCATGTTCCTATAGTGGTAGAATCTGACTCCACGGATATGATTAATTTATTACAACACTCTCACCCATCTTATGAACATATTATTCAAAAATGCAGGTTAATGATACTCCAACTGCAGATGCCAACGATCTAGCAAGGGTAATAAAGTGGCTCATCTTCTAGCCAAAGGAGCTCCTGGACAGTCCAATGAAGCTACTCATTATCACTATGCCATGCCCCCAAATTTTGTGCACCAGGCGTACATGGATGATCTAGGGGGAAAAACTTTTGCTACTATCATATCGGAAGCTAGTTTTAATCATTTAGCTAAATTAGGTTGTGCTTATGGATTAACATCCACCGCTGTTTCTAATTATGCTAGTACTTCAGGCCAAACGGAAACTCTTACTAGAAGTATGGTCTCCTTATGTAATCCAACTTAATTTTAATCTTATATATAATATGTCGTACTTACCAAAAAAAAAAAAAAGTCTAATTGACAAATGTTTAACTAACCCTAAAATCTACTATATCCTCTCGTAGTCATTGCCAAGTCCCTTATCCATCATAAACTTTTGCACAATAGCCTGTAAGGTCCTTATTTTCACGGTCAACTTGGTGTTTCAACTCTTGGTCCGCTAGTCTTCTCTTCACTGTTTCCATTTCAATGCGCAATTCATCCACATTCTTTGGAGCACAAGAAGAAGAAGAAGAAGAAGAAAAAGAAGATCAATCATTAATAATACCTATTCGGGTAGGCTCTTTATAACGCATTGGACCAAGGCCATATGCTCGGTCTTTGTTGTAGCCACTAACAGGGGCGGAGCTACTTGGTGCAAAGAGGTGTCAATTGAACCCCTTTGCGCAAAATTTACACTGCATATATTTGATAAAAGGGAGAATTACAAATATATACAACCCTAACACTAAAATTACAAAAAATAACAATATCATATCACTTTACAAAAACTACCAATACTTTTTTTACATAATATATACAAAACCCATTTAAACCATATAAATTAGGGGTTTACCCTCTCCCTTCCCCACTGCTACAGCGATTTGCCGCTGCCACCACCTGCCGCCGGTTGCCGGTGACCAGAATTTTTTTTTTTTTTTTAAAATCTAAAAAAAGTTGTAGGTGCATAAACATGCAAAAATACAATTTCATACTTAAAAAAATATTTGATTTGATCTATAAAAATACACAAATATATATAAAAACACTTTCATATTAAAAAAATAGATTTTGATCTAAATACATAAACATACATTAAAACACTAGAAATGTACATGCATCACATATACAAACACATACAAAAAGGATTTAGATACATACAAAAGTTTTATGGTCACACATACACACAAATACAGTTTATACCAAAAAAAAAATATAAATTGACATACAAAATATGTAGATTGAAATACATATACACAAATATACAATAAAATTACGTAGAGATTCAAAAAAATTAATTGTATTTATAAACCAAAACATATACATACATATCAATGCAAACTTATACATAAATATACACATCAATACACATTCAAAAACAAAATAAAACATAAAAAAAGAGGGAGAAGCAGATCGCCGGCGTAGAAGCTCCGGCCACCGCCATAAGCAACAGATCTGGCGCCGTTCAGAGCAGCAGCGGCAATGCCACCACTCCGGCGACGCCGCAACAACAGAGATGAACAACAGTAGCAGCGTGCAGCAAAACCAGCCGCCGGAGAAAGAGGAAGGGCGGGGAACAGGCGGGTGGGTGGGTGGGTGGAGTAGAGAGAAAGAGAGAGAAAATTAGGGTTTTGTGTTAGGGAGGGAGGGAAATGAAGAAAATGGTATGTATTGTAATATATTTAAAAGTATAATTATTTAGGGTAAATATTTAAAAGTATCGGTATTTTTTATAATTTAGCTATTAGGATTGTCATCTGGTATAAATTTTCCTTGATAAAATCAGTTTAGATTGGATATATACAGTGTGTTGAATACACCGAGCTCCAATCTCTGTCTTTCAACCCATTCTCGCTCAGCTAAAAAATTCTACTTAGTTTATATAGCTATATTCCAAGAAAATAGTGCAACTTATTTTGGAGAAAGAATTTCGTTAAAACCAAATACACCCACAGTTACTTGATCACCAAGCAAACCAGCATATTGTATAGCCGCCATCTCCTCTTCACTTTAATCGCTCACTGTAATAATGGTGAAGAGAGGAAGGCCACTTCGGGGATTCGAACGTGACCTTCACCTTGATATTAAGTCTTGCAAGAACGAGTATGACTCCGTGGAACAACTGGTTGATCACCTCCGTTCATCTTATCGTAAATATGGCAGCATCAAACTGCAGCCGTTCACTGAACGTGTCCGAAATATTCAGTTCCATCTCTCGAACCCTAATGTGGAAGAAGTAACGCATTCGAAAAAGAAAAGAAAGAATCATGATGGTGGTAATGAAGAGTCTTCATCGACTCTCACAAGTAAACTCCCTGAAACTGATAATGACGGAGAAGGGTCTGATTTAATGAAGTTTATGCTTCGAAATACGTATATTCAACAAGGTGGCAATAATAATACTGTTGAAAATGCCAATAATAATAATAAGATTGATGATGATGATGATACGTTGTTGAATGGAGTACGAGAAGGAGGAGGATCAGGAGGGGTGGATAAGCCAATGTTTAAGGATTTAGGAGGAATGGATGAACTGTTGGAAGAATTGGAGATGGACGTTATTCTTCCATTGGACTATCCTCACTTGCATAATCATCTTGGAGTAAGGCCTACATCAGGGATACTCTTTCATGGGCCACCTGGTTGTGGGAAAACAATGCTAGCTCGTGCTATTGCCAATGAAACTGGTGTTCCATTTTATGAAGTCTCTTCCACTGAGCTTATCTCTGGAATTTCAGGTGAAAGCTGATATTTTTTATTCTTTATTATTCTATCTTTGCTAGCATACACGATTGATGTCTGGAATTACAGTCAATAAGCTAATTGTTGATACTGCTAGTATTTAGTACTATTTTTCCATGGAATTTCTACAGTGTGAAGCCTTTTCCAAAGTTTAACCTATTTGTGCCTCCTAAATGAATATGCTCTGCGTAGGCTTGGGCATAAAGCTGAGCCGGCTCAGCTCAATTTCTTTTTAGCTCGGTTCGGCCTCAATTAATGTTTGACTCAGCCCGACTTGGTTAAAGCTCGGTTCGGTCGAAACTCAGCTCGACCCAATTAGCTTGATTTATCGTGTAACTTTTTATTTAAGATATGACTTTGATTCATTAGACTTAATTACAAATATATTAGAAGTCAAGGTAATATTTAATATTTTAATGCAATAGTTAACTATTGACAGAGTAGTATTTCAATCCCCTTTTATGCTTATGATCAAAAGGAGAATTTAAATATTATTTTTTATGATTAAGTTTGGAGACACAAAAAAGAATGTCGGCTCAAGCTCCGCTCAGGCTCGGTCAAACTCTAGCAATGCTTGGTTGAGCTCGGCTTGGTATAGTATAAAGCTCGGCTTGGTAGCATAGTAAGCTAGGTTAGGTTAGGTTCGGCTCGCTCGCTCAATGCCCGGGCCTAGCTCTGCCTGATGGTCTTTCTCTATTTCTCTATTTTAGCAACAATAACTCGTCATTCAGTATTAGTATTATGACAATCTTGAGTTAGTTTTATCTTTAAGGAATTGGGCATTTATATATGGTCTTATTACTGTCCATTACAGTCTTTTGTTTGGGTGTTTTATTGTGCAATTTTGCTGTCCATTATGGTCTCCTTTTTGGGTGTTTATTGTTTCTATTGAGGCATTCTAATTGGGTAGTTCTCCATTTCAGGTGCATCAGAAGAGAACATAAGGGAGCTGTTCTCAAATGCATACAGGACAGCACCATCTATCGTGTTTATTGATGAGATTGATGCAATTGCTTCCAAAAGAGGAAATGTTCAGAAAGAAATGGAGGTGCGCGTTGTAACACAGCTTATGAAGTGCATGGAAGAATCTCATCGATCTAATAGCAGACCTGGTCATGTACTAGTAATTGGGGCCACGAATAATCCTGATGCTATTGACCCAGCATTGAGGAGGCCTGGAAGATTTGACCTTGAAATCAAGTTGGATATTCCAGATGAAAATGCAAGGGTGCAGATTTTTTCTACGCTTATGCGTAACCTAAGAGTTGAAGGTGCACTTGATCTCATGAAGATAGCTAGGACAACCCCAGGATATGTTGGAGCAGACTTGGTTGCTCTAACTAAGAAGGCCGGTAATTTGGCTCTTAAGAGGATAAGAGACACAAGGAAGCGTGAGCTTTCAAGAGAACTGGTAGACGGTAAAGATCCCAGAAAATGGTGGAGAACAAAGCCGTGGTCACCTGAAGAGATGGAAAAGCTCAGCATTAACATGACTGATTTTGAGGTATAATGCAGAGAAACCAGATTTAAAAATCAACTTTTCTACTTCGCCAAAAGTACTCGTTGATTTTGAGTTCACAGTTTGATATGTACACTAAATTGCTTTATCCGTGTTGTTTAATTTTCTTAACGTATATAAGCTTCATATAATAATGCTAGCTTAAGCATTATCACATGAAGCATATATGATGTTGAGAGAATTAATAAAGGTAAAGCAATCAAGTTATAGTCTAGTGGTTAATGAAGCTAGAATGGACCATGGAAGACAGAGAAAAGTGAGATGATTTCTTCCCATTTCTGAATCCTCTGGGGGCAGAGTTACCAATTGGTGAATTAATGAAAATGCATGCAAGTAGGCCCGAACACCACCATTATTGAAAAAGGGTATTAAGTTTGACATGTGTATAGTATGTTTTTATTACTTCTAATCTAAACCTGACACCCTTTTTCCAGGTATGGGAGTATATTCCACGTAGAAATGACTGAACAAGCCTGTTTTATATAGCTTGCTAATAGCGTTCATGATATTATGCAGGGAGCAACTAAATTGGTTCAGCCCTCATCTAGAAGAGAAGGTTTCTCTACTATCCCAAATGTGAAGTGGGAAGATGTTGGAGGCCTTGATTCGTTGCGGGAGGAGTTCGAAGATTTCATTGTCAGCCGTATAAAGTATCCTGAACTTGACATGGTAAGTAATATCTTGCTTCTGTCGAATATTCAGATACAAATCCACAGTGGTATGTCAGCTAATTGGCTTCATTTAAGACCTCCGTATGTTATGATTTTTTCATTCACTTTACCTAATGTTGTTTTCGTAGCCAAAGTTTAAGCTGGCCTTTTGTTCCATCTTAATGGATCTTTGGATTATCAGCGTTAAAGGTGGAGTATTGGAGCCATCCTTAATGAACTTTTCTGTGGTACAAGGAATATCAGAGTTGTACCGTTACATATTTTTTAACTGGTTAATTAAGCACTTTCCATCATCTTCTCCCACTCCTGAACATCTCAATGTGCTGGAAGCTGTGTTCTTGTTGGTGTAATCACTTGTATTCTTTCTTAATTTTATCATTGTGTCCTTGCTCCTATCGATGTGTCCAACTTTGTCACTAACTGGAGTTGCAACTGTGACTCCAGTAGGATTAATGTTCATTTGGAATATTGCTAGTACTAGCTAGGGAGGATTCACTAAAAAATAAATGCTTGCCCTTTGGTTGAAGCAGCAAGTTAATTATTTTATATAATTCATGCATTTCCTTCCGCAAGCACCCTTTGTGTTTCAAATTTCGCAGACTATCAGTTAATGAATGCAAAAGCTTCGAGGGCCAGTTCTATGCTGGCTTTGTAGTGCTTTAACCTCAAATTGTTTACTGATATTCTTATGAGTACACTAAGAATAAAAACGTCAAAGTGTAAAACTTCTAAAAATTGTTTCATATTCCAGGAGTTTGGAGAGGACATAGAAACAGGATTCTTGCTTTATGGCCCCTCAGGATGTGGTAAAACGTTAATTGCCAAGGCTGTTGCTAATGAAGCTGGAGCAAATTTTATACACATAGAGGTTCCGGAAAATTTCTCTTTTCCAAATGCGCTGCTTTCTTTGGAACCTTTGTTTTTGCACGGTTTGGCATGGCATGTTGTCTCATTTATTCAATCCATCCCAGGGACCTGAAATTCTGAACAAGTATGTTGGTGAAAGTGAATTAGCTATTCGGACAATATTTACTCGTGCAAGAGCATGTTCTCCATGCATTATATTCTTCGACGAGGTACTTGTCACTCCTAACTTAAACATTTTACTTCTGTCCAGTATCAGCCATCTTTAATTCTCAAGAATCTGTGCTCCTTCAAGCAACCTTTGAGTAATTTTTATTTCCTTTGAAGTTTGCGTGCGGCAAAGATGCTTGCTACAAAGTCTAATACATTGTACAATGTTCAGATATGAGATCAATGTTTTACAGTGTTGGTTCAGTATCCAAATTTAATAACAGTTTATCAAAATTAGAAACTTTTGTGAGAAACATGTGGTTGTACCTTTTTCTAAAAAAGCTTTTTTCTGTTCTTTTACCTTTGTTTTTAATTTTTCATTTTTTTCCACAGGTCGACGCATTGACAACAAAGCGTGGTAAGGAAGGAGGTTGGGTTGTCGAAAGGCTTTTGACTCAGGTTTGTATGGTTGAGTATATGTTTTTAACTCAAGTTGCCTTTATGCATTCTTCTTAACATTTTCAAAAGTGAAATTTCTTCAATATTGCAGCTACTAATAGAACTAGATGGTGGAGATCAGAGAAAAGGTGTTTATGTAATTGGTGCCACAAATAGGTGTTTTCTTTCTTCCTGTTATTATGTGCCTTTGCTTTTTAAATAAAGATTGGAAGTAAATGATTCACATCCTATATTGGTGCTTATTCTTATTATATCATGTTTGCAGGCCGGAAGCCATTGACCGCGCTTTCCTTCGACCTGGAAGGTTTGGGACACCCATATATGTCCCTCTACCTAGTCCAGATGAGCGCGGACTAATTTTAAAAGCTATTGCGCGAAAAAGGCCTATAGATACTAGTGTCGACCTGATGACCATTGGAAGAGATGATGCTTGTAAAAATTTTAGTGGAGCTGACCTATCTGAACTGGTTTGTTCATCTTTATGTTCTGATCAATTGTTTTACCTGCTTTCATGGTTGGTACTGATCAAAGGCGGGTTGCTTTACTGACTTTTACCAATTGCTTAAATGTGCTAGATGAGAAAAGCTGCCAGGCATGCACGTAGAGATAAATTTAAGGCATTAGCTGCTGGTTGTGGTGAGACATCATCGACAATCAAGGAGTCACATTTCAGACGGGCTTTCAATGAAGTTTCTGCATCAGTCTCCGACAAGGTACAACAACTGATTCCACAACGTGGTGTAAGTTACAATTATGGTCTTGCATCAAATGCAATCATTGTCATCTCTTACTGAACTAATACTGTTTTCTTTGTGGATGCAGCAAATAGAATACTATCAGCGTTTATCAAAAACCTGGAGAGCATCATGAAGCTAGAGCATGAAAGTCTTGGTGAAGGGAGCGGGAAGAAGATGTTGCTGAGGGTGCCAACAAGCCTTAGCGAATAGATTTACCCTGTACTAGCGCTAGAGAGAGGCATTATGTACCTCGTTGAATTAGTCGATCGAGGTGCTAATTCAATCGAGGTGCGTGTAAGCTAGCATGTCGCCACCGCTGCAAAAACAAGAAGTTCTAGATATTGTTTTTTTTTTTTTTTTTTTTTTTTTTTTTTTTTTTGGTTTTCTACAAGAATTTGTGGATATTGTTATTTTAGGCTTTATGAGGCAACTGAATAAAACCCCTAGTCCTTTTATAGTAGGTTGAAACCTCTAGGATCTGTATTTCTTTTCAACCAAGATACTATTTTTATTTTTTTTAAGTATATCTGTTTTAGTAAAAGTATGTTGGTTGTCACAAAAAAGAATTTACGATTGTGGGGAAATTCTCTAAGCCTATGCCCAAGTTAGATTCCACAAGGAAATTCTTCATCTCCAATATTCCAACTCAAGGTACAGTGAAGATCACTCATGTTAATTCCCAACACCTTTACATTGATGTATCTAATAGAGTTGATTACAATTTGATTTATTTTAAAAGATTTATGGACATAGGGAACAAACAAATGAGGATGTTCAAATGGACACCTGATTTTGTCCCTGAACAAGAAACATCAATCTGTCCAATTTGGGTCATATTGCCATTGTTGCCGTGGCATCTTTATAGTTGGGATGCTGTTAGTGAGTTGGTAGCAAATTTTGGAGAGTTGTTATCGCTTGATAAAGACACCACAGTTAGGACACGAGGTTGTGAAGCTAAAGCTAGAGTTGAGGTCGATTTGCTCAAACCTTTACCTACGGAAGTTTGGGTTGGTTATGGTGATTCTGAAGATGATGGATATTGGCAACCTCTGGAGTATGAGGGTGTACCATATTATTGTAGGTTTTGTAAACATCAAGGGCACAGAGAGGATGACTGCAGAGTGAAAACCAAAGCTCAAAAAAATGGGGATGAAGCAAGGTTGAATGATAATGATCCAACAACTAATGACTTGGAAAATAGGTCAAATATTCCTGATGCTAAAAATCAGACCACAACAAATATGTGTACTGATCCAAGAGTTGATTTGCAAGACAGAATAAATGAGAAGAAAGAATGCAGCTGCTGCGCAAATTATGCAGGTTGGGGCAACTACTGGTGATGATGATTGGCATAATGTTAAAAGCAAAAGAGGAACTCAGGGCCAACGTTTTGAAGCTGCACATCAGTTGGTATCTAGTAACGACGGAGATAGCCAAACCAAGGAGAAAGCCATGCCAACAAAAAACAGTTTTGCTGCATTAGAGGAACATGAAGCTAATGGGGAAGAGGATGATTGTGTAGAAGTCCAGTATGGGGCTATTGTGTCCTTACCAAATCCTGTACAGATTGAAAACGAACTGCCAAGTTCGAAAGAAGCTTGGGTTGGGGAAAGGTTTGTTCCTAGGGGGAATAAAGAGGACTTGATTGATTCTCATATTGAGAACAAATCGTGTCAATCGATTCCTTCAAAATCTAATGTTGGTTCATTTTAAAGATAACAACAAAGACACTCATCCACATGTGAGATTGTTTCAAGTTAGAATTATAGGGCCATTTTTATTTATACTTCTATCACATGTAAAAGAAAGTGTGACTTCTATAACTCCAGTTTCCTCCTTGCTTATATTTTGCTACATTTTATTAGTATTCTCAATTGTAATATCATCACAGAGTATGTTATAAACTCTATGGCGATCATAGAGTATTTGGTCTTAGCAAGTTCATTTTTTACATTCTTCTTAGAAGGGTTTTTCCTCATTAGGATTGTCTACGGTAAGGTTTGGCCCTCCTTACTTTGTCAATGATGCATCTTCTCTTCCCAGGCACCTTTGAAGTACAACGAGTTTGCAAAGACAATTCTTGCTGTACTTTGAATTGAATTGGTGGGAAGAATTCTTTTGATAAGGCCGCTACTTTTATTTTCAGTCCATTGATTCACTTGATTGGCCACCTGGCTGTGTGGGAAATCAAAGCTAGTTCATGCTATTGCCAATGAGAATGGACTTCCATTTTACCATTTTTCTGGTGAAGCTCATCTTTCTATCTTTGCAAGCATAGTGAATTGTTTGATTTGTTATCTGAAATCAACTGAAGAATTGTATATATTATTGTGTTCTGTGATGTACAATATATACAGCTACCAAGTGGTCTATGAAAGGAAAATAAAGATTCTACGTATCTCCCTATGATTTCGTTGGCTATACAAGGTAACAGTATATTCTCTAATATTTCTAACACTCCCCCTCAAGCTGGAGCATAGATATTGATCATGCCCAGCTTGTTACACAAATAATTAACTCGAGTTCCATTCAATGCCTTTGTAAACAAATCCGCTGGTTGTTCTCCTGTCCGCACATAGCCGGTAGAAATCAAGTTTTCTTCAATCTTCTCGCGAATAAAGTGACAATCTACCTCAATGTGCTTTGTTCTCTCATGATATACCGGATTTGAAGCAATATGAAGAGCAGCTTGATTATCACACCATAGTTTTGCTGGTGGCAGATACTTTAACCCAACTTCAGTAAGAAGGTGACGAATCCACATAATCTCGCATGTGGACTGTGCCATAGCTCTGTACTCTGATTCCGCGCTGGACCGTGATACAACATTTTGCTTCTTACTCCTCCACGATACCAGATTTCCACCGACAAAGACACAATACCCAGTAATAGACCGTCTGTCAGTCTTAGATCCAGCCCAATCTGCATCTGCAAAACATTCAATACGAGAGTGCCCATGATTGCTATATAATACGCCGAGTCCAGGAGCTCCCTTTAAGTAACATAGAATTTGTTCCAAAGCTGCCCAATGCTTAACTGTAGGTGCTGACATGAACTGGCTGACGGTACTCACTGCAAAAGCAATATCCGGACGAGTCACAGTAAGGTAGTTTAATTTCCCAACTAACCTCCTGTATCTCCCCGGATCATCAAAAAGATCACCATCATCTCTCATAAGATGCACATTAGGAACCATCGGGGTACTACACGGTTTGGCTGCTAACTTTCCAGTCTCTGTAAGCAAATCAAGAATATATTTTCTTTGAGATAAAAAGATTCCATTCTTGCTTCTATTTACCTCTATACCCAGGAAGTATTTCAACTGTCCCAAGTCCTTCGTACGAAACTTGGCATTCATAAAGGACTTAAGAGAAGAGATTCCTGCAAAATCATTTCCAGTAATGACAATATCATCAACATACACAACAAGAAGAATAATGCCACGCGCTGATCTTCTGTAAAAGACTGAGTGATCACAGTGGCTTCTTTTCAGCCCAAACTCTCGAACTGCCTTACTAAACTTGCCAAACCACGCACGAGGACTCTGCTTCAGGCCATACAAAGACTTCTTCAGATGACAGACTTTCCCATACTCCCCCTGAGCAACAAAACCAGGTGGTTGCTCCATATATACCTCTTCATACAGATCACCATGGAGGAACGCATTCTTAATATCCAGCTGATGTAAAGGCCAATTTTCAGAAGCAGCTAAAGAAATGAACAAGCGAACAGAAGTGAGTTTGGCAACTGGGGAGAAGGTGTCTGAATAGTCCACCCCATATGTCTGAGCGTACCCTTTAGCTACAAGTCTGGCCTTCAGTCTAGCCACAGAACCATCGGGATTTACTTTGACAGTAAAGACCCATTTACAGCCTACTGCTTTCTTTCCTCTAGGTAAATCCACCAATCTCCAAGTCTGGTTTTCCTCCAAAGCATGTATTTCCTCAAGCATAGCGGCAGACCAACCGGGATGAGCTAGAGCTTCCTTTACTGTTTTGGGAACAGTTATGGAGTCTAGAGAAGCAACCAAAGATCTAGAGGTAGGAGACAACTGGGCATATGAAACAAAGTTAGCAATAGAGTATGTGGATGGACAAGTACGTGTACCTTTGCGAAGGGCAATGGGAAGATCAAGGTCATCTTGGGGCTCAGGCGAAGGAGGATCTGATGACGAAGGAACTGGTGTAGGACATGTATCATTGGTCTTCTCCCTTCTCGAGTACACGTGAACGATCTCTGGTAATACTCGGACAGATGGAGCAGGGGCAGGAGAATCAATTTCCGGTTGGGGCTCAATAGAAGGACCAGGAGATGTATGAGAGACCTCATCTGAATTTTCTGTCACGTCATCAACAATCTGGTAGACTAACCATTCAGCATCCTCCCCCTGACTCGGAGAGACCGGTGGTGCAAAGTAGAACGGAGTAGCTTCCAAAAACACAACATCAGTGGACACCAAGTACTTACCAAGTTCGGTAGAGTAACAACGATACCCCTTCTGAACTCGAGAATAACCCAAGAAAACACACTTCAAGGCCTTAGGATCCAATTTGCTAACAGATGGTCGAACATCTCGAACATAGCATGTGCTGCCAAATACCTTAGGTTCCACAGGGTATAGTGACTTGTTTGGGAACAAAACATTATATGGAATACCACCATCAAGCACAGAGGACGGCATACGATTAATGAGAAAACACGCTGTAGAGACTGCATCGGCCCAAAACGGCTTAGGAACCTTTGTTTGGAACAAAAGTGCTCGAGCTGTCTCAAGAAGATGCCTATTCTTCCTCTCAGCAACCCCATTCTGAGAGGGTGTATCAACACATGATGATTGGTGGATGATTCCATGTTGTTTCATGTAAGACTGAAAGGATGCTGACATGTACTCTTTAGCATTGTCACTTCTAAGTATGTGCACAGTAGAATTAAATTGTGTTTTAACTTCAGCACAAAAGGCACAAAAATGTGAGAACACTTCAGAGCGATTTTTCATAAAATAAATCCATGTCATTCGAGAAAAATCATCCACAAAAGTCACAAAATACTTAAAACCCATTTTCGAAACAACTGGACATGGTCCCCATACATCTGAATGAACTAGTTCAAAAGCAAAGTCTGCTCGCTTATTTATTCTAGGACTCGATGGGATGCGATGATGTTTTGCAAACCGACAGGACTCACATTCCAACGAAGAAACTTTCTGAAACTGAGGACACAACTTCTTCAATGTAGGTAGAGAAGGATGTCCCAACCGACAATGTGCTTCAAAAGGAGACACGACACTAGAGCATGCAACAGATCGAGGCACCCAATTATCAAGTATGTAGAGACCATCAGATACATGTCCTTTACCAATAATCTGCTTCGTCACGAGATCCTGAAATAAACAATGATCAGAGAAGAATGAGATGCAACAATTTAGATCTTTGGTAAGTCTACTCACAGAGATTAAATTAAAGGCGAATTTTGGTAGACTTAAGACTGATGATAGGGTAATGGATGAGGTTGGTTTAACTGTGCCAGAGCCCACAGCATTGTAAGTTGATCCATCGGCAATGGTCACAAAGGAGGGTGATCTGTGGGGATAAAAGCTAGTAAAGGTATTAGGATTACCTGTCATATGATCTGAGGCACCAGAATCAATCACCCATTTACTTGAGGCAGAACCAAGACATGCTTTACCTGACTCCTTCAATGATTCCTGATATTGAGAGAATTTAGCAAACTCCTCGGCTGAGATGAGAACAGATCCATCAGAAGATTGACTCGGAGCAGCTGCAACATTAGCCTTCCCTCGAGAACCAGCCTGATTGCGAGCTTTCAATTTCTTACAATCCCTCTTCCAGTGGCCGGGCTCATGGCAATAGTGACAAACATCTCTGCTTGAATCTGGATTATTTTGTCCTCCCTTGTTCTCAAACTTTCTTCCTGTGTCAACTGCTCTTCCCTTAGCAACAAGGATATTTTGTTGAGTAGATGATGTATTCTCCGTGCGTAGCACCCTGCTAAAAACATCCTTAAGAGAAGTAATCTCAGAGCTGGAAAGAATCTGAGATTTAGCTGTCTCAAATTCAGAAGGAAGACCGGCTAAGAAACTCATTATGGCCATCTGTTCTCTCTGCTTTTGTTGCACCTTGATATCCATACTAAATGGCAAAAGCATATTCAATTCCTCATAGGTTTTCTTGAATTCCATGAAGTAAGCAGTAAGGGATTTCTCACCTTTCTCAGCCCGATAAAAAGTCTTGCACACATCAAAAATCCGGGACACATCATCCTTGCCAGAGTATAAAAACTCAAGATAATCCATCAGTTCTTTAACAAATTCACAATGACTAGTTAAACCAACAATGTCACTATCAATAGAATTTCTTATTTGCAAGAACAAACGAGCGTCATCTCTCAGCCAGGTGTGTTTAGTTTCATTACTTGGGGGTTCCTTAGTCAAATGATCATCTTTATCCATACTACGCAAATAAACTCTAATAGTTTTACTCCACTCCAAATAATTAGATCCATTCAATTTATGTTCAGTAATTCTGGACATAGTTGGAACTACTTCACTTACTATTGCCCTGCTATCTTTGTTATCAGCCATAATGCCAGTACTTCAACAACAGAAACTCAGAAACTCACAAACAGTATACTCGAAACAAGAATTCCAAGAAACTAAACAATTAACCAAACAAATCAGAGAATCAACCAAGTATTTCAGAGAGAATCAATAAATCTATCAGTGATAGTAAAACCCAAACCAATCAGTGAATGATAAGCAAAGCAAACAGATCTGACCGAGAATTTCAAAGGCGGAATACTGGTCCGTTGAACAGAAGCAGCAAATGGGTCGGCCGGAAATAGCAGTCCGACACCCAGGAGAAAATTTCACTTCAAATGGTCAAGCCACGCGCCGTCACGCGCCACTGCCGGAAAACAGACGCGCCGGCGATATAGGTCACGCGCCGCCCAATCGTCACGGGGAATAGTTTACTCCAGACGGAATCCCCCACTGAATCGTACCAAGGTGGAGGTGAGACAAACAGGCCACTCTAAAGTGTGACCCCAAAGCAACCAGTGAAACAAAACTTTGAACTCAAGAACAGTCAGGCTTCGGATCGAGCCTTAGGGCTCTGATACCATGAAATCAACTGAAGAATTGTATATATTATTGTGTTCTGTGATGTACAATATATACAGCTACCAAGTGGTCTATGAAAGGAAAATAAAGATTCTACGTATCTCCCTATGATTTCGTTGGCTATACAAGGTAACAGTATATTCTCTAATATTTCTAACACTTACTATATTCTATTAGCAAGCATAGTGTTACTAACTGTTCTAAAGTTTAACCTGTTACCTGCCCCCCCCCCCCCCCCCCCCAAACCTGAGTATGCCCTGATGTCCATGCCAATCTTCTTGTTGGTCTTTTTCTCTATTTTAGCAGCAATAAGGCTGTCAATTGACGGTCTTTTGTTTGGGTGGTTTTTCTATAGAGGCATTCTAATTGGGAACTAAACCCTTTTCAGGTGCACCAGAAGAAAACATACAGGGACTTTTCTCAAAAGCACATCAATCGCATCTATTGTGTTTATTGATGAGATTGATACAATTGAGCGGCGCATTGTAACACAGCTGATGACGTGCATGGAAGAGTCATACAACAGACTTGTAAAACCTGATGATGCAAAGAGAACTACTCTACCTACTGATAACAGATACAGTGAAGCAAAATCAGACGGATCTAATGGCAGACCTGGTTATGTAGAAGTAACTGGAGCCACGAATAGACTTGATGCCATTGACCCAAAATTGAGGAGGCCTGGATGATTTGATCGTGAAATTGCCTTGGGTATTCCAGATGAAAATGCAAGGGTGCAGATCATGTCTGCGTTTACACGTGCATTTGGTCTAATGAAGATAGCTAGGTGAACCTCAGGATTTGTTGGAGCAGACTTGGCTGCTCTAACTAACAAGGCTGGTGACAGCGTGTGGTGGATGAAGAATCGTACAGTTTCTTTGTATTACTAGTAGTCTTTGTGTTGCAATTTCTCTTTCTTGAAATAGTTAAGTGTGACTGTGTCCCATATAATACTCTCTTTTGAGTAAGTAACTTTTCATGTCACTCATCGCTTGTTCATCTGTCAAAGCTATATACCTGGTAATCTTTTCGCTAATCTATCAGCGAAACATTAAACTATTCATTCACTCTAGAGCTTGCTGATAAAACATTAGTGATCTTTTTGGTTGATACAAAAATACATGGCAAGAACGAAGTGAAAGAATCTTGCAGAAAATGCAATGGAAAGAGATCAGATAAGTTTCAACCTTGATTGTAAGAATTCACTCTGGAGCTTTGTTGTTTGAGTTAGTCTTTGCATATTTCAACCATTTCATTGGGTACATGCTACTTTCTACTAATACAGAGAACTTCTAGTACTGAATGAAGCATAAAGGTTTTGATGAGAGAGGATCTTAGAAGGGAGTATGATGTTTCCATTGGCCAAATTACAGTTAGATATGGGAAAGGTTCCTCTATAATGGGCTACACTTCTTGTAAAGGCCTTTGAGATCTCAAGCTTTATTTGTTGATGAGAATTCTTGCCTAGGTAGTTCTTATTTATAGTACTTCAGGTGTAGCTTTTAATTATGTTGATTTAGATGTGGATCTAGGATTATTAAAATTATGGGTTCATAATCTAATAGTATCTGTTAAAATTATGAGAAAGCCAGATCAGAATGTTTTTTACTTTGACAAGTTAATTCAAAGGACTTATATTGTTCCAATTATATGATACTCTCACATTTTGATGCGTTTCAAGATATTTGATACAAGCCTATTTATATATGTACAACTTTCAAGAGTTGATAGGAAGCTTTTCCTATCAAACTAACTTGTAATTAGCAGTTTACTAAGTATCTTTTTACTGTAACTATTTATATAATCAACAGGAGATATGGATGTAACTCTCTTCTTCATTCATGTCCAACCACTTCCTTCATCCAGCTCCAAATTCTTGAGAAACTTTCCATTCTTAATTTCATGCTTGCACTAACTCGAGCTTCTGCTTGAGCCGGAGTCTCTTCCTCAGTCGATTTTGCTGCAGTCCCACAAAATTGTAAATGAGAACTAGTAAAGAGAGAAGCCTAGGTGAAGATCTTATCAATCCGATAAAAAAAACATCCCACCATTTTTTATATGTTCTTCAGCTTGCTTCTTTAATTGTTTGTGAAAGGAGTTAGCTGCCATGAAAACATTTCTTGGTGCTTCCCACCCTTGTCCATAGATTCCATGCCCATCTTTTGGTTGAGGATGCATGAGATGTTCAAGTACTCTTAAATCTTCGGTGTCCACCCAATGGATACAGTTTACAGGACATGATTCCAAAGAGACCTGTTAAGGAGACACAGAGGGCAGCAGTTGAATCCTCACTAATCACGTCGATCCAAACACCAACTAGAAAGGGAAAACGCTAAGAGATAGAGCTTACTACTATCAAACATAGCAAAAACATCTTTTTAGTCCAAATGTACTTCTGTGATAAATGGCACAATTTGAAACATGGAGCTTATTCTACTACAGTAGGGCTGCTAACATCCCTGATCACCTGCTAAAGCTCTATGTCTTTTTCCTTGAGGGTACATTCACCAAACTAATTTAGGCATGTCATTTGGCGGATTTGTACCTGTATCTTTGTGTCATCATCGCCATACTGGACCTTCACACGAGCTCGAGCAAGAGCATCATCCATTACAAATGTGTTCTTTGCATGGTGCACACACTCTCTGCACCCTGTACAATTCAAACTCAAGTTCAAATGTCATTATGGACTGCTTATATATTCAGATATTATGCAACAGATCAAATACCAATACAAGAATTCTCATCAACAAATAAAGCTTGAGATCTCGAAGGGCCATTCCAAGAACTATAGCCAAGGACAGATGAACTTTTCCCATATCCAATTCCAATGTGGCCAATGGTAACATCATACTCTCTTCTTAGATCCTCTGTCATCAAAACCTTGTATGCTTCATTCAGTACTAGTGTGTAATCATGACCCTGAAACCATATAAAAGACAGACTATCTAATCATTTAAAGGCCTATTACACATAATTTTTATAACAAGCATAGATCGATAACTTGCATAATATGGTACATGATCTGTTACAACATGGAAAAATGACATGTTACGACATGTTAAAATGACATAAATATCGTAAAAAACTTTTAGATAAGACGGTCACAAATGAAAATATGGAAGTTGTAGTAAACTAAAGAAGTACCTTTTGGCCTGCAATATCTGGATGATAAATCTTTTGAAGTTTCCTATAAGCTTCTTTGATTTGTTGAGGACTTGAATCAATTCTTACTCCTAGCACTTCATAATAATTCTTTTTTCTTTCTTGATGAACCTCTGAATATTCCTTCATACAACAACTCACTCTAGTAAATTTCTGGCTCAAATAATTTAAACATTTAGGCTTATAATTGTAGGGGAATTGGTAATGAATATTTGTCATATGACTTGGTGATGACATTCTGTGTACTTGAATTAGTGAAACTTCCATGTTTTGTTGTGGTTTAATCTCATAGAAGCATTATTTGTAGATACTTTTTTTCTAGTCCACCAAGATATTTTTGTTTCACTATAGATATTATCCAAACTCTTTGCCTTTTCCCTATAGTTTGGTGAATTTCATTATTGAGAAAATTTGAAAATTATGCTACAAAACAAACAAAGTCAGAGGTCTATTCTTGTCCTAGTAGAATGATCAAAATTGTGATGTTTTTGGAAGTGCACATATATATATTTAGCAAGATATAATTGTTATATATAGATCATAATTTTAATACTTGTTTTTTTTTTAGTGTATTATACTATCGGATAAATAAAATGGGTCTTCCGTATAAATGACAACCTAGGCTTTTATTTTTCAAAAAGTAGTCTATCTTAAAAATGATCTATCGAGAAAAAAAATGGGGGCTTTAGTATAAACATGACCTAGTATTTTATCGGAAATAGTCTCTCGACCTAACTCAAGGTAGGAATAAGATCTGCTTATATCTTATTCGTCTCAGATCCACTTGTAAAATTATACTAGGTATGTTAAATTTGTTATTGTATCAATCTTACGACTGCCTACCAAAAGGAAAAAAAAAAAAAACGGTTCTTTAGAATAATTGACGACGGTTATTTTTTTAAAATAGGTTGGCAATCTTAATGACAAAATATCTCTAAGAAAAAGCCGGCCATTAGAATAAATGAAGACTAGGTTCTTTTTTTTTTTTAAAACACGTCATCAATCTTCATGAAGATTTATAAAAATGAAGCGAGTCGTTGGAAAAAAAAGCCAACGTTATAATATCTTATTTTTTAAATATGTATTCAATCTTAATGATGACGACCGAACAAGAAGAGAAGTGGGTAGTCTGTATACATAACGACCTAAAATTTATTTTTAAAGCTAATCGTCAATTTTAATGACAATGAATCAAAATGATAAAAACTACCTAAATCTTATTTTTAAAGCTAATCATCAATCTTAATGACAATGAATCAAAATGACAAAAAATTAGAAGTGGATCGTTAATCTAAATGACGACAATACGATACAAGAAGAAGCAGGTGGTCACTATATAAGAAATGAGTCATTATTATTATTTACATCATATCTAACCCTACGTTATAATCCCTTGTAGCCTAAACCAGGGGCGGAGCCACCTTGCTCCAAAGGGGTTCAATTGAACCTCCTTCGTTGAAAAAATACACTATAATTAGGATAAAAATTGATATTTTTATGGTATATATAAGCTATTCAATGAAAATTTCCATACAAGATTTGACATTTTTGAACCCTTATATAAAATCGTGGATCCGCCCATGGCCTAAACTAATATATGAACCAAGTTACCATACATACAATTAATACGTTATTGATCCCACAAGAAGTTTGAATTTTTTTTTTTCATTTTTCCAATTTCACATTATTGTAACAAAAATTTAAGTAAACGACGTCGTTTTAGGTTGATTGCAGCTTCCAATCTTTACTACTGTGTTCAATTTCATAGGAGACATGAACTCAATAATGTATGGAGTAAGATATTTACACCCATTTCGGACTTCACTCGCCTCTGTTACCTCTCGTTACACTTTCCCATGTAAGTTACCTATTCTCTTTAACTACTCTGTCCGTTTCAATTTACGTGACATAGTTTGACTTCGACACGGAATTAAAGAAGCAAAAAATGTCTTCTGAAAGTTGTAATATATAGAATGAACCATAGATATTTGTATGTTTATAAATAAAATTTAAAAGTTTAGAATTAAATTGTTCCAAATTTAGAAATGTGTTGGGCTACCTCTTTGAGAAGGGCGAAAGAAGCTTATTTAAAGACTTTGTTAGCTCTCTTTCAGAATAGGCTGTGGGCGCCCATCAAGCTCTTCGGGGCGACCGCTTCTCGGTTTGAATTTGCCTCCTCAGCCGGAACTACCCACTCATCAATCACGGTGTTCAGCTGACTTGCACTGATAGACCCCTATTGTATTGGAATTTGGCGCCCAGCAGAGATGGCATCCATTAGCTTATTGTCAGCTCTCACTCTGGCTCATCATCCAGAGGCGGGTTAAAACGGACTAATAAAGAAATTTTGTAATTTTTTTTGGAACGAGGGAGTATAAATTAATCTTAAACAAATTAAGAAAAGCTTGTATCATCCTCATAACTCGGCTATGTGAGGTTTGTTAGCAGATCCTAAGCTCTGATGAATTAAAAGAGTACCGGTAGGTTAATGATCAGTATAAAGCTAATGAAAAGTTGTAGAGGATTCATTTAGTCAACCTCAACTATTTGGGATTAAAGTATGAAGCATGACAATTACTTTATTCTTTTGATGACTAATACTCCACATTTTATGTAACGATGTTTGACCGGGAATAGAGTCTACGAAAGAAAGAAAGACTTTTAAAACTTATGATTTAAAAGAAGCTGTTTCTAAACTAGAAAGTGTCGTTCTTTTTTGGACTAACTAAAAAGAAAAGTAGACTGTGATAGTAAATTGTTTTGGTAGATTATGGGCTCGGCCTCTACCCTACTTCAATTAAGAACCACATTTGGTTCAATTGATGTGCGCTTATCACAAATCCCGTGTGCACTACCTTTGCATGACAATTACTTTACTCCATTTGTTTTTATTCATGTCGCATAGTTTGACTAGACACAAAGTGTAAGAAAGGAAAAACTTTTGAAACTTCTGCCATAACATTTATGTGGGTATAAAAGTTTGTCATTAAAAGTAAAACTGAGAAGTTTAAGTTAATTGTTACTAAATTTAGAAACTTGTCATTCTCTCTGGAACAAATTGGAAAGGAAATAGTGCCACATTAACTAGAATGGATGGAGTATCTTTTGTCATCTTCATCCTGCTATTTGTAGTTTGAGTCCATCTGTATTGGTGTAGCAAATTCAAGACCTTTTTTGTTTTGCTTCATAATTTGTCGCAGTTGATGGAAAGTTTGCACATTTGAAGATCTTGATGAAATGCATAAAACCTCAAGTGTACAGTCGGTTGTCAAAGTTCACTGGGGGATCCACTTTTCGGAGACACCACCATTACTTTGGAAAAGTTTGCAGTTCAGGTAAAGAAGGAGAAGAGAGCACTTTACGTTTACTATAAAGTAAGATCTTTCTTGTTTTAGTTGCATCCATCCCATATATAAAAGGTTTAGCTGATTTCATTGAGGGCATAGCTTAATGAACTTATCTTCATCTTTTTACATCGTTGAGAAGGTTGTGATTAGTAGCCATTGAATATAACTCCCCCTTTTTGTTTATTAAGTTATTCAATAAAAGATATACAACATTGCTAGTACTTTATACATATCTTGTTAGCCTTTACAACCTCTTATGGATCATGATTTGTTATTAAAGATCTTTTCTTTTCATTGTTGGTATATTTGTAGGGAGCAATTACACTTTATGGAGTGCATTTGGTTTCTCGGCATTGCTTGGATCTATGAAGCTTTTTCCACGCTTTGCGTATTCTTCTGATGGTGAGAAGTCTATTTTTATCAGAATTTGAATTAGACATACTCTAAATTTAGCAGCTCTTTTCCAAATGCAGCATGTTATGCCTGCCTAAGAAAGTGTCCACCTGTAATTAGTTTTATGTGAATATTTACTCTTTTTTCTAATGACCTCCTAGGTTTTGATGGTCTATTGGATGGCCAACATTCGGGCTTGGTCGGTGATTCAGATTCGGAGGAAGATCGTCGAGCTTTGATAATGTCTTTAAGAAAATTGCTGGTTCCTCTGTTGCTTGTGATTACTGTGGTGATGAACTGGGGTCATCCACTAATTATTGCAGCTAAAGTCACTCTCATTCTTCTTACGACAAAGCCAAGCCCTTTGTCGGTGTACGTTCTTGTTGAACAGGTGAGTTACCATTATTTCTTTCACATTATGTCCAAGACCTTCATCTAACAATAGCTGGACTCATTGTCATTTTGTGGTAGGATTAGTTAACATGTTTCCTCATATATATATATACACACACACACAACACACACACACACATATATATGCTCTGGCTATTCCATAAAAGTTGTGAAAGGAGTTCTTTTTTTTTATTTGCATGCATATAACATTGTCCGATTCAAGAGGTGGATGTCTGGCATCTTTTACTCACACTTGTAAACATATTTCAGATGCGACATCAAGCCATTCGCCAACAACCATTCATCTATAAGTTCAAGGTTAGTTTTATGATCTAGCTCCTCATTGTAGTGTGAGGATAGATGCTTCCTGGTATTTTCTTTCAAGTTCATGTAGTCAAAACAGCCAATTAATTGGTATCATGCAGTGGATAGTGCCAATTAATTGGTATCATGATGATGTGCTATGCTTTTTTTTCTTTTTCCATCTTAAGAGAAAGTATAGCACATCATGAAATAAGATGTGGCATCTATCAGTTAGAAACTATATGCTCATATGCTTTTTGATTTCGACTTACTGATACTGGTAGTTTCTCCTGTTAAACTTTTTGCTGCAGTCGTTATATGCAAAGAAAGTTGAAGTTGCAGATTATCTGTTTCTCTCTCTGGCTAAGGTTGAACTAAAAGATCAGGAGTTTACTCTTGTTGGAATTCTGGGAAGTTGGTGGATTTTACCCGTATCTTCATTGCAAGAGGCTTCATCTATGCTTAAGTGCCAGATTTTGAAGAAGTTAAGCTAAGGTCAGTTGCTAATTGAATCTGCCTGAGTAAAGTTTAGTCTGTGTATTTTGTGAAAGAAAACACAAGAGCCAAACTGTGTTTATAGAAATGCATGAATTAGATGATCTGTTCGTGATTTATCCTTATGAATTGTACTACCTTTGGATTTTAAGCACCAGTTCATTTGGGTCCAAAAAGAGTTATTACCAACTGAGGGTAACTGCAGCCTGCAGAGTACAGGCAAGGATCACTAGCCCCATGAAAGAGATCATTGGGTTTGACCGATTGAGACTTTAGTGAAACCCGATAGTAGCAATAGCTGTCTTACATTGCCCCCTAAATTTTCAGCTTCTTCATATCATGTATGATATCACTCTTAATAACCTGAAGCACATGAAATGATGGTAGTTATCAGAACAAATATGAAGATTTATCCTTCAAATCTCTTAGGAGGTCATAAATTGAACTAGTTTCTTTCTATCCTTTTTTTCGTTTTGGCTCTTATTTGTCAGATTGTTTACAGTATATGGCTCTGAGTGTGGATTTTAATAGACCAAGTTCCTTTGAGATAGTCGCTTGTTCCATCTTGGTCCTCGTGACATACTGATGCTAATAGTGCTATGATTTCAATGTTGCGTAGGCATACCCACAAACACACTGTCAATGCAGCTGCCGCTTTCTAGTTTCTCAAAATTGGAGAAGGAAAAGGAATCGGTGTGAGTTGCTATGAAGTTCAAACTTCTGAGTATGCTGGCTACTATATTCAGTTTTCGTACTCGATTCTCTACACACCAGTATGTCACTGAATGTGTTTATAGGAGGAAGTGGAGAAAGACCTATTGCTCCAAGTGCACTTGGCCCAAGCAAGTGGGAGCCAAGAAGACATTCCTCTTTGCTGAACTGGAGTGAACATTTAGATCCTTCCCCTCTTTTCTTTTACTTCTTTATTGTTGGATGTGCTTCCAAACTTATTCTTTCTGGCTTCATCTCCATGTTTGCCACCTCAAAGCCATAATCCGTGGGTGTAATTTAGTTGATATTACTGCAATCAATCAACAAATCCTGGGGAATAGGATTTGACCTACAACTGTCAAGTCCATTAAACAGAGCTTGATGATTTGTTCATATCTTTCTAGACATGTGACAAGTTCAAAATTTTCAAGCATACACCTTACTTCAGCTTTGGTGTAATAAACATAGAAAGTGTTAGATTCTCTTGTGATTTTCATTGTGTTGGAGAAAGAAGATGATGGTTTGGCTTTCAGACTTGTAGCTCTGTTTCCTGAGCCTGTGAGCAAATTCTTTTTCATGTTCTAACCATTCATTATTTGAAGTCTATTGCCCAATTACTTTGAATTCGTGTCACATAAGGCTTACTAAAGAGGAACACGCTCTACGGAGTTTCTCCAATTGCAAGGTTTGAATTGGAAACCTCTGTTTGATGTAAACAAATTCTAAACTAAAGGAGATAAAACAACAGCAAGACATTTAGGATTGATGAGAGTTGAAACTAGGGAATGTAATCAAAGAGATTTCTTTAATGCTGTCTGAATTATGAATTATGTTACAAATATATTTTCTACTATGTTTATTGAAGGATGAACTCACTTTAATACGTGAATCACGGATGCGGTAAATATTTATTTATATCTGATATTTGCACTAAGTCAAGTAATTTAACTTTAGTGGTTAATTATTTACCATCTACCAAAAATTTAGCTGTTAAGAATTAAAGTAAGAATATATATTATTTAATCCGGTGTTTTGAAGAAGTAATTGTATTATATGAATTAGGACAAAGGGATAATTATGTTAATTTTTTTTTTTAAATATCCATCATGTTTAAAGAAATATTAATGCTGGCGTGTCATTAAGTAGGAAGTGACACGTGGCGGTGAGTCTCTACACCAACACAGTAGGTTCTAGAAACGGGAAATCAGGCGAGGATTTATACTAAGGCCTCTTCCACTTCCGTTTCCTTAGTTTTCGCTCTTCGTTTTTGGTCCGTCACCCATCTCTAAAAGGTACTCTCTCCGTTTCATTTTAGATGAACATATTTGACTGTACACGAAATTTAATAAAGATTAAAGATTTTTAAAATTTATGGTCTAAAATAAGTTATAAATATTTGTGTGGCTACAAATCATCTAGGGATGAATAAACGTGAATGTTTATTTTCAAATTTAGAAAGAAGTCATTCTTTTTTAAACAGATTAAAAAAAAATAGGTTCATCCTTTTTTAAATAGAGGGAGTTTGTATCTTCTTGTTATTCTTATAGTAGTAGTAATTCTTTTGCATGGCCTTGTTATTCTTGTTAACTTTTTTTAAAAAAAAAAAAATTCGAGTCTGTTTAATTGTTTGCATGCAGAGAAAATGAAAGAAAATATGGAATAAGCAATTAACTTTTAGTTTGATAGAGTTATCTTCAAGAAACTTGACTGATGGTTATTTTTTTTTCTTGTGGTATGATATATATGAGCATGAATAGAGTGAAATGGTTTCATAGGGGAGGATTCATATAACTGACCCCAACAATTTAGGATCAGGGGCGTCGAGCTAGTGTGTTAAACCGGGGTTTCACTTTGGTATACACTCTGTACTTTTCTTGAGAAACTCATATAATTTGTACAAGACTAAATCCCAAACACGTAAACTTCAAATTCTGACTCCGCCTCCGATTAAGATTGAGGTCTAATTGATTCATTCGCTACATTGTTGGTGCTATTTCCCATTTTTACTATCTTGCATGGCTATGGGAACTAGTAGTTATACAATTGTGAATGTTATGTTGGGATTTAAAGAAATATATGTCAAGGCCAAAGCTTTAAGAAGACCAGGAAAGATTCAGCATGTACTTTAGTCTTTTTTTGAACAAAATAATCATTTTTAGTGCTTGTTTGGTCTCATGTACGAGGGAGTAATTGTAGTGTTTTACTTGTTCATAGAAGTGGCAAAACCACCCCATTTTTTAGTGACATGTTCATGTTTAAACGGGTTGGGTTATATCCGATTTGTTGACTTGAGGTATTGGTTGAACCCGAAATGGCACAATCTAATTGTTAGGTTAAAACGTGTCAAAGTGTAGAGAGAGAGAGAGAGAGAGATTCGAAGATTGAGAATTCTCTTGATCTAGAAGAGAAAACATATTATTAGCTTTCACACTTTTCAAAAAGCACAATAAAAAGGAAGTAAGTTTGAGTCATGTTGTACGGCTTGGTGACTGATCTTGACCCGCTTGATCCAACTCGACCATTCTCTACTTGTTTATTAAGAAGTAGGCAACAATTTATGTGTTGATAAGTGATAACTACATTGTTATGGTTGTTTTATTCTTTTTTGTTAATAGCAACTAGTATAGTGATGCTTAGTACTCAAAGTTGACACTTTTCTTTGTCATGCCCTCCTCCCCCTTATCACGAAAACAGCCACCCAAATAAGGGGGAAAGAGGGAGCAATGGCAGGTTCTCATATTGCACATGCTGCATATAAAGGACCTAGTGTTGTGAAGGAGATTCTGATTGGGATAGCTCTTGGCATTGCTGCAGGAGGCTTGTGGAAGATGCACCATTGGAACAACCAGCGAAGAACCAAAGAATTTTATGATATGCTTGAGAAAGGTGATATCAGTGTTGTGGTAGATGAAGAGTAGCTTTTACTAATGCCTTTCCTCCAGTAAGAAAGTAGTATACTTTGTAGATGAGCCAATGAGATTCTAAGTCTTCATGTAACTGAGAAATCCCAGACTTTCTAAATATGATGTATCAGTTATGGCGAGCACATTCGAACTCGGTGGGTAATGAGCTTGTCCCTCTACTCCTTTCCACTTATCAGAATATCAAGGTTGTCATACAATACTGAAGCCTTTTGTCCATCACAATTAGCTTAGTCCCAAAAAAAGAAGTTTGAAGTATAGGTGCAGAAGGACATAATATTCGGAATTGGATCAAAATGGATTGTGTTTCAAGCGTTCAGAAAGAGCTCATCATTCTGGAATCTGAAGACTGACCCTTACAAACTCTAGCTGAGCATCAGTGTAGGCTCTTCCACCCTCTGTATTTCAATAGTAGTATTAATAAAGGGAAACGAAGTCCAATAAAACTTTTAAGTTTGGAAGCAAGGTTGACTTACACTCGAAACATCAATCCAATGCGTAAGAGTATTGAGAGCATTCCCTGATCGATGAGTTGTTCGGGCAACTGCTACTCCTTCAGCTAAGGTACTAACTCGCCCACTGACTAATAATGCTGCTGCTGCATTGAGTATCTAGCAGATTTACATTAGTCACAGAGATTAGCATAGACATGAAGAGTGGAGAATTAGACATTCTCCCATCTTTATCATTTGATATAGAGAATGTTCTACACGTATAGCATATGACAAGAAGAGGTATAATCCATAGTGTCACAAATGACCGATAAGAAAAACGAACAGACATGAATAGATCGAGAGGAATGGCTTACCAATGAATCTGCAATTGGCCCTCTTTCTCCTGAAAGCACACGCCTTAGTACCTCAGCATTATATTCTGCCCCTCCCCCTTGAAGGTTCTCTAAAGTGCATCGAGGTATATCAAAATCGACTGCAATGATACAAGTGAATGTTAACTACTGAATTTGAAGAGTAATATAATGATTTATTCTTCTTCTTTTCTTCCTTTTGGAATCAAAATGCAACAACAATTGAGGCACATTGTTCAAGTGCCACTGCAATCTGTAATAACCTAAGTTGCTCGGACACCGGTACGGGTGTCCGACACGGGTGTGGATCTAGAGGTCGGATCCTTCAAGATCTAAATTCTAAGATTCGGGGATACAGATCCTAGTACGGATATGGGTGCGGGAATTCGGCTAAAAATAACTCAAAAAATTAAAAATAGAGTTTTAATTCGATCCTACACTTTTTGTTGGCCTTAAGAAATATTTCCCCTTTTGATTTTCTGATGATGTACGGTAGGAAGACATCATTAGAGAGGTAATTACTACAAAATTACCCTAGCTTTGGTTTCACTTTCAGGAATCAAATTGTATCTTGTCTAGAACTTTTCCGCCGCCCGTGGTCAAAGTACCCATAAACGTTTGACCATATCCGACACGGATCCCACACCCATACTAGTGTCGTGTCGACACGGGTGCGTCACCAAAAGTGCCATGTCCGAGCAACTTAGCTAATAACTACAGAAAATGAAATCAAAAGGGTATGGGTGCAGTTGCAAAGGCAAATGGAGTGCAATATTAATGCATCATATCTAAGCACTAATCAGGCCTACTCTTGACTACTAATGATGGATCATCTCTACACTGCTTAAATTTAAATTGGACTAACTCTGGATGCTGTAATAAAGAAATGCTATAAATTACTCATTTCACAACTTGTGGTAACCAAATACGATCTTGTTATACCATGGTTTTGGAAATTATGTTCATTATCTTTGCAAATTTTGCAGGTCGGTTCTCTTTTAGACATTACTTTGAACAAGAATCTGTCAAATTGAGCACAGATGAAAGATTCTTACGTGGGTCAAAAGAGAATTTCTCTATCTTTTCAGGTGTAACATCAAGAACTTCTCCAGGCCCTGTCCATTCCCATAGCACGGTTGATAAAACCAACTGAAAGCTTATATACACAAATACATCATAAATAATCTTACCAAGAGGACTCATTTCATCTAAGCCGTGAGAATGGACAACTAGAGCTCTCTTCATACCATAGCTTTGTAGCGCTTTGGCCATTTTTCTGACCTACAGAAACAGAAAATATATCACATCAAGAAACTCTAAATGAATACCGATAGCTTGAGTGCTGGTTCAGCACCAAATTATCCTCATAATAGAAATGAAGTACTTGCAACAATTTCATCAGTAAGCTTGATATGAGGGACAGAGCAATGGTGTAAATTTCATCTATTGGCTTATATTCAGGTATTCTTGGTTAGATTAACTTATATACACCGATAGTGTAAATTTTAGTACTATCGGTGTATTTTAACCTGTTGTTGTAGATAACCTACATATTCCATGTTACTAATCCCACTTGTATTGGACGGTTGCCTATAGTTATATTTAAGAGGCCTGATAGTTTAAACATTCGCTGACATTGTCTGCGTATAGAAGTTAAACTAGTCCAGGCTACACACTTACAGGTGCTCCTCAACGTTTTGGCTACATTCTTGATTTCACTGTTATCGTGGAGTTGTGTGCATTATAATAAGCTGTTGTTTCCCTATTGCTAAGAGGTCTTTAAATCCTTCGTTGCAAATATACCCCCTTCTGCAAATAAACCTTTGAGCACACAACTGATACCCCCTTCTGCACCATCACTCAGCAACTAGATAAAATCAGCGCAACAAATTCTAATTTTTGTAAAGAATGATCTTTATGAGATTGACTCCAAAACTGAACTAACTTGAGGTATTCGCGCAAGAGGTGAAAAAGTATCTTATTGATCAAAAGAGAAGAAAACCGAGGTAAAATAGCCCAGCTGTTATAAAAAGAAATGGCCATTAAGTGTTCAGATCATACTGCTTTAAACATAAACAAAGCTCTCAATATTTGTTTGTTGAGAAAAGGAAGCTTACTATATCTTCATTGTATACACCAACAACAGCAAAAGGTACCCAAGCAGGGTTCAGCAAAGGACCTAGGATGTTAAATATAGTCTTCACTCGGAGCTTCCTCCTAACGGGCGTTACTATCTTCATTGCTGGATGGTAGTATGGAGACATCATGAAACCTATCCCTACTTCTTCCACGCATTTCTTGACCCCCTATTGCATAACAAGATATAACCATTAGGCCATTGCAGATTCATAATCAAAGATAAGAAAATAACAAAGCACAAATAGTTATTTAAGTTGAGGTTCTCTGTTGTGTCCCTGGTAAACAAGACTAACCTGACCTAATAGTTATTTAATTTGAGGTTCTCTGTTGTGTCTCAGGTAAACAAGGCAAACCTGACCTTTAACCAGATCCCGAAAATTTTTAGCTTGTATTCATTACAAAAGAGGACAAAAGGAAGAAAAGCTATACTATCAATGTGTTTTGATCAGTCGTAGTAGGTAACCCTGCTTATTTATCATCTTAGCAAACTCAGAGTTTATAGACAGTTCTCTCTTTTAAACAACCTGATAGGATAGAATTCGTCATACTATCTGTGTATTGAAGTTAAATGATATAGAGTAGCATCCTTAAATGACTTCTGATCAAGCTGTTTCTTCAGCTTTTCCAACTAAAGAGCACCAATCACCTTGTACTCACCTCAGATTTCAACTCAATAGTCACTCCAAGAGCCTCCAAAACATCAGCACTTCCACAAGCAGAAGAACTGGACCGATTCCCTTGCTGCATAAAACAGGCTTAGAGGGGTCATCACCAGTGAACTTAACGCCCAAGAAATTATTAACTCACAGGTAAGTTGTGGTCTCACCTTAGCAACTTTAGCACCACAAGCTGCAGCAAGGATAGCCGCTCCTGTTGAGATATTCACAGTGTTGGCGCCATCACCACCCGTTCCAACTATGTCCACTGCATCATCTAAGCCTTCAACCTTTCTGCAACATTTGGTCATCGATCTGGCCAGTCCTACAACCTACACGAAGAGGCGGAATCAGAATTTAAAATTTGATGAGTACAATATTTATGTCTTCATCAGTGAATTCATTGCATTTTGAAATTATATGTCCAGAGCTTATTGTACTGATTATAAATACACAAAAACATTAGCAGAAAAATTATGTGGCTCAGCTGAACCCGTTGAGATACATTGCATCTGTCTACACCTATGCAGACATTAAGCATGAAAAGTTGAAAGAAATACTCATCCAAAGGGGAAAAGGAAATGCAATGGCAATGAAACATTAATACTTCTTGAAAGGTTTCTCCTTTGGCTCTTAAGAGAACAAGGAAAGCGCTAATGAGAGCTTCACTGCCCTCTTGTAACAAGAAATCAAGTGCGGCCTCGGCTTCTTCCTCATTCAAGTCACCCCGATTCAACAAGCGCTCGATCAACTGCAATAGTAAGAACCAAAACCATAAAAACGGTCATAGACAGAATTTCATGCTAGTGGTATCCTATGTTGCTCGGATCCTTCATTATCGGATCCACGAAAAGTAACACGCACCCGACATTATTTTCGGAGGATCCGATCAGCATAGGTGGTATGGGCTATTGTCACAATTCAGCTTGTAAGTGAATTACTGTCTAGGATTATGTTGGTTTTAAGACTTTACTTCCTGTCTAAATATGATATTTATGTTGTATTATGTTCAAGCAATAGTCACCTATTATTTGCACACATATTATTCTTACAAAACTATCTCTACACATATGGAGTTCTTTTGTGAAGTGGTGTCAAATTACATGCACCACATTTTTTGGTAGAAAAACTGCTTGTTTATACTATTTGACCAAAACATCTCCCAAAAAGTTTCATTTTCATAAGAGCTCAAAGGTACTTTCTGAGTCAAAAAAATTGTTCTAAAAAAGTATGTCCAAACACTTTTTCATTTTCATATCAAACTTAACCCAAAAAGTATTTCCGAAAAACTATTTGGGAATCTATATCCAAACGCTAGCTTACTGTTGTAGCAGGTCACATTAACCTACATTAGCCTAATGGTGAACTAAAAACTTACTATATATTGTCAGCGTCCGGAAGTTAAACTCTTTTTCTTTTAGCAACATTAGTAATAATGATACTTTTAACGTAAATGCTGACCTCCTTAGCTGATGAAATAGGAAGCTGCAATGAAGAAGATGATCGAGGCAAATCAATGGCTACAGAGTTCAGTCTCCTTCTTGCTGATGAAATAGGCGCATTAAACATATACTTTTGAGTTTCGAAATGAGAAATTGTCTTAGTGCATGAAAAGAGTTTGAATGTGAAATGAGAGAAGAAAGGAACAGTAGAGATAAGTGCCATTGCAAATGCATTGTTTGTTTTGGAGAGATAGAAACTGAAATCATGTTAGTGATGACAGAGGTCTCAGCCATAAATGCAAATGGAGAAAATTAATTCAAAGTTACTAGTGCCAACTACCCAAAAAAATAATGTTTTGATTGTTTATAAAACTTGGGGCAGTTTTTGAAAAAATATTTTGAAAAAATTGTTTGTTTATACCATTTGTCCTATTTTGAAATCAAAATTTTCAAATTTTTATTAGTTTTTGGGAAAAGCTTTTTTTTTTTTTTTTTTTTTTCCACTCACAGAATTTTAACTTTTACAAATGAAATGTTTGAGTTGCTATTTTGATTGATTACTCTAAAAAAAATTTACTGACTCTATGACATAACTCATGAATAAGAATTAGATAGTTGAGAAGTTTTCAAAACTAGTCAACTCGTACTAAAATATTATCCTACCATGGCTCAAGTTTTGTTTAAATATTCTGTAGCCATTTGGGTAGGTTTTACTTGGCGTGGAGATTAAGAAAATAGGAAAAAAATTTCGCGTAGGGGCTTGTTTGGCGCGCGCTAATTGATCCGTAGCCGTCAAAAATAAATTCTCTGAGAAATAGCCACTTCCCGACAAACCTCAGTATTTTATTGTGAGACTTTGAATAAAGTTTCAATAAACTAACTCCAGTATAAAATAATGAGACCTTTGAATATGATAGTTCAAAGTCCCAGTATTTTGTTATTTGACTTTATATATTATTCGATAGCTCAACTAAGCTGCGATTAGTGAGTCCACATATGTTCTTGCTTTGCTTGCATCAACCGTGCTTCACTTTATCCTTAAATAAAGTAAGATTATATCTATATAAAACAACTTTCATAGACAAAAGCACCAACCGATCAATAACAGCAATTACAACATATAAAGTCATTGGGCCCATGCAACCCAACTAGTAATATTGCACCATAATAACAGTAGAATAACGTCGAGAGTCTACGTCTACATTACATCGAAACATTTCCACTCAGTCGTGTGTAATATATAAGACAATGTTCATTTTTCTACATTTTAGGCATTATGTTTCATTTGAGAACACAAGGTCTAATATTTTTAAAACAATACACAGCTACTAACGGTTTAAACAAGATAAGCCAACTGGACAAAAATTCATCAATATCACCAAATAATTCTCCGCTGCTTCACTCTAACATACAATACATTCTAACAGATAATGCCTTCTTCCGCCACCCCCCATCCCCCAACCCAAACAAAGCCGAGATCCATCAGAAAATCAAATCATGAGATGAACATGATCAAATCTTCAATACTCGCGGCTCCTTTTATCACTCCATCCTGAACCCTTGTTGGGGCTTCTGCTACGCTTCCGTGAAGCAGCCATATCACTACATGATTAACAAACCAGTCAAAACCATGAAAAAAAGGGAATAATTAAATCCAGTGAAGTTATAGACAGATGAGAACCTGTCACGCGATCCCCGGTCATAACCATGCCCTCCACCTCTTTGTGATGGGGCTACCCAACCTCCCACCCTTCCACCACCATAGCTGCCGCCATTAAAGCGTCCACCACGCCCTCCTCCACGTCCACCTGGGGCAGAACCCCATCTAGCCCTTCCCATGCCGCCGCCACCACGTGAAGCCAAATTGCGTAGTTCAGATGGCACAGATTGATTAGCTCCTTCTAAAACTTTAACAAGATCTAAAGCATGTTTTGCATCCTGGTCGCAGAAAAATGTGTAGGCTAGACCAGTTGCCCCTGCCCTGCCTGTTCTACCAATTCTGTGAACGTAATCCTCTATTCCAGTAGGGAAGTCATAGTTTACCACCACCCTGTATCAATGTGTTTTCGTTAAATAAATGCATGGTTACAACAGATGGAAGCAGCGGAGACAAGTAGGTTACAATCAGTATATTCCTACAGGGTCTTGGTCCCAGACCATTACTTGGATGGAAGGCCAAAGTAATGTTCATTTTTCAACACCCCAAGATGCAGCATCAAGAAAAGGACTCAAACCACTTGGGTTTACTTCTCAAGTTCAATTTCTCAAACAGAATGTAGATGCTAACTTGTGACCAACAAATGCATAAGCATGATATATGACTGAACAAACCTGATATCTTTGACATCCAAACCCCGAGCAGCAACATCAGTAGCCACAAGTACAGGAGACCTACCAGCGCGAAACTGGCTTAACACATAATCCCTCTCACCCTGAGATTTATCCCCATGAATTGCAGCAGCTCCAAAGTTGCGAGTAAGATTGCGTGATAGTTGGTCACACATTTTCTTTGTTGAACAGAAGATAATGATCTTTGACCCTGATTCTTCGGACCTCAAGATTTGTTCTAGTCGCCGTTGTTTCTCCATTGGCATCAAGACTTCAATGTACTGCAAGTGACAACTACTTGAATTAATTGTAATCTCATCAGGCTTCCCCTATTTCTTATTCGCATACAAAAATATAGATTCTACTACAATACCTCAACCTCAGTCATCGTTCCCAATAAAGAAAGATGTAGATCACACAGATATTAACAAAAATTGCCCAGGAAAAGGATAAAAAGACACACCTGCGTTATAGACTTGTTTGCAACAAGCTCGTCAACATTACCGATATTAACCTGAACTGGATTAACCAACAGATCAGCTGCAATCTTACGAACCCCCTTTGGCCATGTAGCTGTATACATCAAAGTCTGCCTCAACTTCGGCACCTCCTTCACAATCTTCCTTATCTGTGGTTCAAATCCCATGTCCAGCATACGATCAGCTTCATCTAACACCAAGTAAGAAACTTGATCAAGGCTAATTCTTCTCATCTCCAGAATGTCATTCAACCGACCAGGAGTGGCGACCACAATATCTACACCCCTACTCAGCTCTCGTAATTGAGCACCTTTTGGTGCGCCTCCATACAGGCACTAACCATAATAAACATACATAAGTGTCAGTTCTTCAACCCAAATTCAAACTCATCATTCTTCAAATCAAGGTGAGTATCAGCTAAAACAAAAGAATTTAGCAAAGGCAGCATTCACAGTTCAAAGCAAGGACAATAAATATTGAATCTCATAGTTGTAGATTTCTAGCCACACCAACCATTCTAGAGGATGGATATTCTAGAATTGCAGTATCCTGAAAAGCACAGTTGAATTTGAGCGATTCAAAAACATGAGTCAAACATCATACCGTGCAAGATATCCTTGAGGATCTCCCAAACTTCACAGCTTCAGCTTGTATCTGAGTGGCTAACTCTCTTGTTGGTGACAGCACCAAAATAGTTGGACCTACTTGAGAATTATTCCGGCGGTGTTTTAGATGAATAAAACCAGGAATCAAGTAACCCAGAGTTTTTCCAGACCCAGTCTTTGCAATAGCAACAATGTCACGGCCCTGGAGGGCAATAGGCCAGGACTGTGCCTGTATTGGAGTAGGAGCAGAAAACCCAGCTTGACGCATCTGAAATGTTGGCAACCTCATTAAGCATATATACAAGTTTGGAATTCTCGTAGATGACTTATTTGACTAATTTGAATGGCCAACGCAAGAAGAAGCATCATCCCCTTAAGTACGAAGCCAACACTTGCTAATGCAAACAAGAGCAGGAGGACGCCTCTTCTTCAGTTTGGACCATGTGGCAGACTGAATCATCACCGACGGCAGCCCCAGCCACGAACATGGATGATTCGGAAAGCCTTCAAAAATTTTGGTCCACCAAATAAGGGTGCTCCACATACATGGAAGCCCCCAAGGGATGGTTGAACAGCGTACGACATTTAGCTCCTCCCTGGAGCAAATATCGCATCTGCGTGAAAGTATAGATGGGGAAAATGGATGAGTACTGAAGCTCAACATAGACCTCCAGCAACCATTTGAATTTAGAAAGAACTTCTTTGACAAGAGGTTCTCCGGAAGAGCATTTAAAACACAAACTGAAATGGGTTTATCCGTACCTCCCTCACAATCTCTGACGGAAATGCAGTCGCTTCAAATGATGTCAAAGGTGCGGGAACGTCGCCTCCCTGAAAATTGGAACAGAATGTTAGTTACTTATTTTCATTTTACCACCAAATATATATTGCAGCTCCGAAAGGTGTTGGTCATATGCAAGAACTAGGATTGGCAAATTTCGTGATTATCAGAATCATAGGAAACACTAAACATTCTCCATGAAAACAAATCAACGTCCATTTAAGTCCCACATCCCCATATGAACAGAAATTTCATAAGTGAAAGAAATGAAATCATTCCTTCACATATCAATCGAGAAGGCACAGTTTCTTAGTTCTTACAGTAACAGAGATTTCATTGCGGCAGCAGTAGGATTCTTGAGATATGCCAGATTGGTCGGAACTGCTTCTTTCAGTCTACAAAAAAGGGATAGGAGACTTGCATTAGCTCACAGAAAGATACGGATAAGGAAACAAATCCAGAGGGGAAACACTTTCACTAGAAAAAACCCAAGTTCAAAGTGATAGGAGCATTTAATGTTTGGCCATTACATATATTCTTCTTTTAAACAAAAAAAATCCTTCATATTACTCCTGAAGTCCCTAGAGCAATTCAGCATTGACCATAATGTCTATCAGAGTACTACAGAAAACAGATCTTTTTTCCTTTCTAATAGGAAAGGATCCTAATTTTAACCACGTGAGGATACTTCTATGAAAAATCTCAGCTAACATTACATGAAATTGAAAGGGAAAACTGGTCTCCACAAAGATATTTGAAAGTGCAAACTAAGTGATGTCAAGACAAATTTTCTTTTGAGTTGCAGTAAACACATTTTCTTTTGTTCTATTAATTATAGTCGAGACTCTTATAGCTGCTTGCAAATGCATGAATCCCTAGTAAAACATGCAGGGTGCGAAACATTTGTAACTAAATTAGATAACATTCAACCTCTGAAACTCATCATAACAGTTGATACTTTGTTCTTTTATGAAAACCAACAGTGAAAATATCTTTGAGATCACAAACATATATAATGACATCCACTGAAATCTCTTCATCTTATGTATGTAGATTCATTACACGGACAATGGAAATGCAAAGTTTAGGGTCATCAAAACCACTAGAAAACATAGTGTCAATGATGTCAAACGGTTTCAAGAACATAAGAAATTAAAATCCAAAACGGTTTCAAGAGCAAGAACATAGCTTTTCTTTATCGAAACCATGTCCAAACTAGATATTATGACAAATTCTCTATTGTCAACAAAGGAAATGGAAAGAAATAAAAAAGGGAGGGAGAGAAATTGAAGTTACAGACATATATTATAACAAGATACCTGATCTCTCTTCGCATATGAAAACTCGTGATTGCTACCTCTGTTGAGACTACCGTTGGAATCATAATGCTGACCTTCAGAAGGCTTCTGAACAGATGAACTAACAAATACCGATGACTTGTGTGAAGAGGGAGCAGGCCTCTCATATTGAGTGTCATTGGTCTCCGGATTCCAGAAGTAGATAAATCCAGTAGTACCATCAACTAGGGGTTTCCAAGGTTTGGGAAGGGTAGGGTCTTCTGGAGCATAACTTGGAGCAGCAGAAGGTGTGGTTACAACAGCAGCCATTTCAAGCTTGTCTTTAATGATCACAGGAACTATAGAGATCAACATGCAAAAAGAAAGAAACATGAATTAGAGTGAAACAAACAGCCATGCTTTAAAAAAAGTCACAACCCCACTTCTGTCATGCAGTACCTACGGATCACCATCCATAACTTAAGCACGCATACAATAAGCTAACACTGGTACTAGTTATCAGACAAAGCAAGCATGCTACAGTCGAACTAGAATTAAGGAGCTTCCTAATAGAACGAGGGAAAATAAAGAGTAACCAAGAGTAGATAACTCAATCACTTCAATTGTTAGTCGTGTAGACACATATCACAGCTTCATTTTGGTACAAATTAATACATCATTCATTTAGCTTCTTTATATCATAGCAACACCAGCAGACAAGCCGAATAGATTATTTAAAGCTTCTATCACGTTTTTTAATTTCCCATTTCGCTCTTTCTTCTATTATCTCTATACCAGCTCTATTAACATAAATCACAACAATCAGTGAACTATCATTACTCAACTATCCCTCCAACCTAAACTAGTCATGGTTGGCGTAAACAAAACTCATTAAATAACACCAAGAAAACATAAAAATTATAAATTTAAACTGCTTCACGCTACCCTTTCCCAGAAAAGAAAAACAAGAAAAAATAAGAATAAGCAGGTCTATTATCGCGCATTAAAATTGGTTCAAAACCTCTCCAGTCGCCTAAAGCAGTAACAATTTAACCATCAATTGCTAACAAACAATTTATATCCGAGAAATACACACCCAAACTTCATAAGATACATCTATGAAAATTCACGAGGACCAGTAGAGCACAAGTCAAAACTCAGCTCCGTAAATAAATCACTCGTTCCTCAACACTTCTACTCTCCTCTTAAATACCAGGCTCAGGTCAGAAACAAGGTTCTAACCTAGGACATCTACCTAACTCACATATCACAAACTTAGCTCTTAAGACTAGACCAAAGCTTGAGGGTCAATCTTCCTAAAATACTTATCAATGTCAACAACAACAACAACAACACACAATATAATACCACAAGTAGGAGGGTGATGTGTACTCAAACCTTACCGCAACCTACCCTCAGCTGAGGAAAATACTTGTCAACATCAAACAAAGTAATTTAACATCTTAAAAGGCACAAAAAAATGAGGCAACACATCACAAACTTAAGCTCTTACGACTACGCCAAAGCCCGGGGTCAAATCTTACCCCCTACCTCGCGTGAGGTAGAAAGGCTGTTTCCAATAGACCCTCGAATCAAGGAAAGTGATTGTCAACCTCAAATAAAGTAAATTAGCATCTTAATCAGAAACCCTAGATTATCATTTGCTAACACATAACATCAGTTGAATATTAAACAAATTCATAAAGTTAAAATTAAACCTAGATCTGAATAATTAACGCACCTTAAAACAAATAACAAATTGAATTAGAATAATACCTGATAAAAGCAGATCTGATAGGCAAAAAATTGGAAGAAATTAGAGATAAATAAATAAGTGGATACAAATAATTCTCGCCTCCAAAATTCTCTCCTTTTTTTTTTTTAATAAGAGAGAATTACGCTTCAAAATAAAAGAGAAGCGTATGGAGGAAAAGAGGAGTTGGAAAATATCTAAGTGTGGATATTTATAGAGAGAATCATAGGCTAAAAAGTAAACGTCACCTTATTCTATGTCGGCTACCAGTAGGTCGTTTTTTTGGGCTAAAGGTTCCCTGGGCCTGGTAAGTTAAGATAAAGTTTTGTTGGATGTCCCTTTTGTGTTACAATGCTCAAGTTTTATCTCTATTAATTAAAGATATTTGTGCATTAACACTTCGATTTTAAAGTTTTGATAGGCGAGTCAAAAGTAGTAAATATTCTTATTAAGATTTTTGATCTATCGCGAAAAGTTTGTATGTTCACAAGCCAGTTTGGTAATTAGGAAAAAGTTGTCATTATATGAGTTTTTGATGTATCCATCAGTAATTGAAAATTGAGTTGTTTTTACATATTAAAATCATAATATTAACGCAAACGCGCTGAACATAAGATTGATTGGCTTAAAATATGGGGGGAAATGAAATTGAGAAATAATTGTTGTGAATTATAAATTATTATTCAACAAAGACGAATGGGAGATGATTTTATAGTTTATTCCATGTTACTAAAAAAATGATCAAATATGATGCTCAAGTATTTGAATTGTCTTATATTTGTCCTACATCTACCTTTCGGTTTATAAGAAGTTGGTGTTATCTTTCATTTCAACTAAGTCTATCTCACTAACGATTTACACTATACGAACATTGATTTGATATAGTGGAAGCCATGTAAAATAATATTTGTGTTATCGGCTAGGATTATAAATATAACGATTATTCTAAAGGAAATGAGATAAGGAGAAAAATATTATATTGTCTTTTCTTTAATGTGTTTTTACACTGGCATTTATAGTACTATTATAGATAATGGAAATTCACATGAATAGTCATGAATAGTTGTGGAGTTGTTTCAATATTATTTGATGGAATGGGTATGAATAGTTGAGGAAATATCCACCCATATGATTGCTCATGCAACATGGATAGCCACTCTTTTCTTTCAAGTCCTTATTCAGTTATTTTCACAATAATCAATATTGTTAGATAGCAAGATTATATATGATACCATACCATTTTCAGATTCAGACGGATCCGGCAGCATGGGGTTAACAAGATTTACTGGTGACCCAACCCTGGCAAGGAGTGACTGAACCCAAAATTAGGTTCAACAACAGCCCTAAACGTCATCCTTGGCTAAGCGGGCAAACAACAGAACCTTGGTTCTGGCGTTCAACCTTCCGCCTGGGTTGTATATCCAACCATACTTTAGATATGAGAATCTTGCTAAAGATACAGCTATCTTATATGATAGATTAAAAAAGATTCCAAAACCTTGGACTGATGTTCATACTAAAACAGTCCAGAAGATCAAGGAAAGAGTAAAGAATCTTCCTTGTCTTACGTTGGCTAATCCTACTTGGCCAAAGATAATTGAAACTGATGCTTCTGACATTGGTTATGGAGGGATTTTAAAGCAATACTCTCCAGAAGATAGAATTGAATATTTAGTTCAATTTCATTCTGGTAAATGGAATAATACCCAGAAAAATTACGCAACAATAGCAAAAGAAATACTTGCTATAGTAAAATGCATATTAAAATTTCAAGGTGAATTATACAACCAGAAATTTATAATAAAGACTGATTGTCAATCAGCTAAATTTATGTTTAATAAAGATTGTAAACATGATGTTTCTAAACAAATGTTTGCAAGATGGCAGGCATTGTTGGCCCCATTTGATTTTGAAATCCAATATAAAAAAGGAGAAGAAAATAGTCTTCCTGATTTTTTAACTAGAGAATATCTGCCTAGTTAAAGGTGATTAATTACTAACATTTTATGTGCAGACAATCAGATATGTGCAGGCGTAGAAATGTTTATTGTCCTTATTGCCAGCACCAGATTATATCAAGACAAATGAGAATATTATATTGGGATTTGCTTAATACAAAAAAGAAGTTAAAATACTGGGAAAAAGAGTCCATGGATTTATTATCAAAAGCAGATTATACAGATAATATCTCATGTATCCTTCAAAGGATTATTGATAGAATTAAGGAGATAGATACGGACATAATGGGAATCCGTAATATTTTGGATAATTATCCTATGTTTCTGGCCTAATAAGTTTATGAATTATCATGTGCAGATTATGCGCCCTGGTCACGGCAACCCAACCTCTAATAGGGGAAGGGGAAACAGAGGAAGAGGCACCGGTAGAGGTGTTGTATTAGCCCAATTGGGAAAACAAAGGCTTATAGCCGAAGATTTGACAGGATCCTCCTCATCAAATAATAAAAAGGATGATACTATGTCATACCAACAGTATCAGCAGTTCTTGGAATGGAAAAATTCGCAGGAAAAGCAAAATGAGGGAAAGGCTAATATGCCAGAATCGTACTCTTCTGTTATACTAGAAGATGACAAGGAAAACATACAGTCATATGTCAAAATAGACTACAAGGAGTTAATATTATTCCTTGAACATCGAGACCTTCAATGGAAGGATGAGCCATGGAAATTAATGGCAAAATATCTGAATAATACATCATACCCAAGCTGTACTTATAAGTACAGAGCTCATTTTGAGATGATACTCTCAGGCACAGGATCATGCGAAATATCGCATTTTTATCCAGCGAACACAAGAAAAGTTTATAACTTTTCCAAGATTATAATCAAACATATTATATTGCCAGAAGAATGGGGTTTGAGCACCCTGACTGAAAGAAGTTATATCCATCCTGAACAGAAAGTTCCAGTGAAATTCAATTACTCGGATTATGTTGAAAGCTTTCATAAAGCTTTATTATACGAAAATGATAATAGAAAACATTCTTGGTTTATATAAATATGTGGAGAAGTTTATAAACAAAGCAATATACCAAACTGGTTTTCTCAATGGTGGATTACTTATGGTCCTACCATTAAAATATTACCAGAACCATTGCTCAGTTTATATACTGATTGGTTGGAGGTATCTCCAAAAATTCAAGAATTACAAAGAGGTAATACTCTAATTGAAGGAAGTTGTTATATGAATTTCTTCATTGAATACTCTATCCCATGGATAATGAAATGGACCGTGGAAGTGGATTATACTCCACAAAATATTCCTGCTTTATACAGGAATTTTTATACAAGATTTTGGAAGAAGATATCCAGAAAACAACTGATGGTCATATGCAGTGTCAGGATACGATTGATAATATAAAACAATCGATTGAGGAATATAAACAGATTGATCATATGAAACAGCAAAATACTCCAAGTCCCTATCAACACATAATTAATAAAATCCAAATGAAGAAAGGGCTGATGACAAAAGCAGAAATTTTAGCTTCGTATTTTGAAGAAGTTAAAAAAGATTTAATAAAAAATCTTGAGATCGAAATTCCTTCGGATGCATCTATGGCCTCTGCGAATAACACAGAGGATGAAGAAGAACAGTGTTTGGCAGGAGAATCTCAGTCAATCACTGACAATGATGTGGATGATTATATCACTAACATCATGACACATGTAGCTGGTGAAGAATTGCCGAAAGTAGCTGGGGAAGCATCTTTCTCCAAAAAGCACAACACCAAAGGAAAAGACAAGGCATAGAGAATTATTGAAGAAATCTTCAACTTTTATAAAGTAGCTTTAATAAAGTTACAAAATTATTGGCCACTTGTCGGCCATGTTTTCCATACTTTAATTTTTAGCCGGCCATTTGTAAAGGTTTGGGCCATGCTAGCTTTATTTTTCCTAGAATTTGTCTATATAAGAGAGGGCAAGCTTAGTACATAGAAGAGGCTTCAGAAAATACACCTCTCTCTCTATTAGAAAATCTCCCATTGTAAAAATTTTAAGTCATAATAAACTCCTCTATTTGTTGAACGCAATTCAAGGTATTCATAGTTCTTTAAATTTTGTTTAATTTAACTTGATTATTGCTCATTTGCTTGTTTTAATGAATCCACAATGGTTTATGAAAGGTATCAGAGCTAAGTTGGGCAAGAAAGATATTCGTATTTAAAAGTGCAAAGTTTTCATGGATCGAAAGATAAACTAATGACAAATAAAAGACATAAATTTACACCTTTTACCTTTAGTTGTATGTCCCATTTTACATCAGATTGATTTAAAACAACATGAGAAATCGATAAACGAAGACCTACCTTTCCAACTAAGTCTAACGCGAGGACCCTTTAATTGACGACGCGTTCTGACATCAGCAAGCGGTGGCCGACAAGTCCCCTTTTCCTAAATATCTTGGGAAGCGAAGAGGACAGGTTTGAAACTAATTTGGTAATCTTCTCCTGAAGGTCAGGCATTTTCCCAAGGCACTGATACGACGACTCTCTCAATTACACGTGTTTTAGGGAGTTGAACGTTTATTCTTATGAGTGGCCTATGTGAATATAAGCCAGGAGCTAGGATTCTGGAAAGCCAAATTCTATATTGCAAGTGCAAGTCGACGTTCTTGATATGAAAGTAAAAGTGGAGTGAAGGCCAGCCCTAAGCAGGATCCAAAGACGGTTAAGTCTAGTTCCAATCTGGATAGAAAAGTCAAGTTCAATCGTCGAAAGTAAAATCTCATTTAGTCCGGTCTTCTTTTCTGTATTGAGTATTGACTGAGAAATCTAGGTCACTCCCTTACATACGAATTGTAATTCATCATCAGATCATTTTTTCAGTCCAAAGGGACACAAAGTCCATAGTCGTAGCGGCCATGTAACTAGTTTACTTTGGAGGAATGTGTTTTAAAGATACAAGATTAACAAAATACACAATTACACATTATGGTGTTAAATTTTAAATTAGTACTGGCCCTTGGAAGTACAGATCAATTGGATTCACGAGAAAACAGAAAAGGTAAAAAAGATAAAAAGGATGCATGAATTACAAATTAGAAAGTTAGGCATCAAGGGCCCAGCCATTTGCAAGTTCAAGTAAATAGCATTTGCACTACTAGGAACAACTTACACAATGTGGTTTTAGTTATAAGTTTTCATGGAAAGGAAGACATGTCAAACAGGTTTAGCCAAAGTAGAGAATAAACAGTGGTTGCAAATATTTCAAGTATACAATAGATACACAACATTCATAAACCTAGACACCAAGAAAGGTACACTGCTTCTTAGCATGTTCTGGTATCAGCTTGTTTAAGAGGTCTGCCGACGCTCCTTTCAGCTCTGCAAAATGAAATTGGAAAAAAAAAATTAGGTAATGGAGAAAAGTTCTATTACTTAAAAGTACCGGTAAAAGGAAATATAAAACCTTGAGGCCTGAAGTTGAAAAGAGGTGGCAATGGCCGACCATTAGGGAGGCGAGTCTTAGGATCACGGAGTTCATCAAAGAAAGTGTGAGTGCAAGCCTCCAACTGCAAATAGTGATCAAACCGGTCATATAAAACCATAATAAACATTTGCATCTTGATATGCAGCATAATGGACATCTTGCATGCCATACCAAACTTGAAAGAAAGGTACTTCACTCTTCATCATTTTTATGAACTTAAAATGCACAAAAGGTTTCCAAATTACACAATCAAATGATCTTAAAAGCAGATAATTGATTTCAAACAGCATTTAGAAAATATACTACATAAAATGGGCATATAAAAGAAATACCCACGCCCCCTCCCCAATTGGGAGACAATTAGAGAATGTCAATTCTTCAGTCATGAAACAAGTAACAGATTCACAAATGACGTAACATGCTTTCCATTCTTAGCTATCCCAATCCACATTCCCAAAAAAAGATTTGAAAAACTATTTCTAAAGTAGAGTTATAGATAGCTTGGCATAATCAAACATGGAAACAGATTAACAAAGAGGGGAAAACAGTGCAACAAGCCCTGGCTAACAGAACCTAGTTGTTTGCTTGCTTGTCCCTCCCCCCCCCCCCCCCCCCCTCCTTTATTATTTCATTCGTTTTAGGGAGAAGGCAAATAACCAATGGTGTCTTGATGGGAAATTCTAAACAAGGCAAAGCTTGTGTTAATAGCCTGTGATCCTGTTACTGTGCAGCCTTGTCTTGGTTTTATGATCAGCTAAAAGCGATTCGCAGGGAAAAGACACCCAAATTAGCCTTTCAGAAACACACAATTATCTGCTCCCTTCACATTGTGGTCTGAAGTCTGACCATTACTACCTTCTTAATAAGGTTTCTTGAACTGTCCATCGTAACTATATTTGCAGCTCAGACACTTTGAGGGGAAAAGTTTTTATACTCACCGCAGTGGACCTCAAATTTGGAGAATATTGGAGAAGCCTTGACACAAGGTCCACAGCTTCTGGAGGCATCCGCTTATGAAAAATCTGAAAATAACAAGAACAAGGCAATGAGTATAAATGCATGCATGAGGCGCACCAGCATTGTATGCTCTACGTAGGAATAGAGACCAATAAATCTTACTTTGTGCCAAGGGTGAGCTTTGATTTGTGGGAATTTGAACTCAGTGTAATTTGGATTCATACACTTGATTTCCTCCCGAGTTGGTGTTCCAAGAACCTAGATCATATCAGATTTCAGTATAATTAAATTCTGCAAAATCTGAAGCTCACGATATTAAGTTCATCAGCAGTAAAGTGAAGATACCTTGATTATTTCAACAAGCTGATCAACTCCACTCTCACCAGGAAAGAGGGGCTATGGATATTATAATAGAAAAAAGATGAGAAAGATATCAAGAATTATTATAATTTTGACAATTCTGATAGAATAGGACCTGCCCCAGAAGCAGTTCGGCAAGGACGCAACCCACAGACCAAATGTCAATTGCAAAAGTGTATTCAGTTGCTCCGAATATAAGTTCGGGTGCACGATAGTAACGAGAACAAATATATGAAATATTTGGTTCGCCTTTGACCTGATGCATATTCAACAACTTCAGAACATGCTATTAAAGAGGAATATGAAAGAAAGAAATAAACACAAGTTTAAGATTGAGCTGAACTCCTCCCACACCACTATAGGCATATAAAATACTAAACAGGAGAAAAGGAATAAAGTGTTGACCTCTCGGGAAACTGATAGAGTTCAGCTTGGTTAATCAACACTAAGGAAAAACAAAAACTTTTTGTTTGGGTAAAATCCCTTTCGATATTGTACAAAATTACTTTTTTTATAAGGACATTGTAAAATGTTACTTGTTTGTCAATCAGGTGATATACAAAACCTGAAGGCTCAGAGATCACGTTCAAGAAATACACTCTTCACAAAAATAAAGGAGACTATTTCAGTGGTAAGTGCTTTGCCTCAGAACATCGAACAGCAACAAAAAACTTGAAATAGTTTACAAAAATGCTGATTATCAGTGCAGAACCACAATCACTTGTCAGTTGTCACCCCACCAAAAAAAAAACATCTGTGAGTGATGACAGTGCACAACCGAATCACTCGTCACAAAAAAGGAACAAAACCACAATCATTGGTGGTTTATAAGACAGATCACTTGTATTGAGGATTCCTCTACTGGGTGAAATACAGTAAGTGACGAAAAAAGAAATCGTTAACAACTTCTAAGTTGCAAAACTGCTGTCGGTCAACCACTATAAATAAATAGATTTGCTCTTCAGAGCAGGAGTTAGTCAATTATTGAGTATAATCACACTAAATTATTGCAGATTACAATTACCAGAACTTTTGCACTCCCAAAGTCGCAGAGCTTAAGCTGGTGGGTGTGGGGGTTGACCTGCCATAGCAAAGCACAGTAGTCAATATCATAAACCTTTAATAGACACACTCTCAAGCTTCAAATACAGACCAGTAGATTCTGAGGCTTGATGTCCCTGTGGCAGACTCCTATGCCGTGTATGTAGGCCAAAGCTCTGAAAATCTGAACAAGTGTATAATCAATAAAACTTGATTTGTGACAAATTATCCTCAAGATTTCTGTAATATAGAAGCTTGCTAACAGTCATAAGCTGCAACTATAAACTACTCGGAAAAGTGATGCTATAGCACATGAATGCCCAATTATAAAAATGAAACCTGATATGTGTAGAGCTTGACATAAATCATAGGCATCCGTTGGTTTGCTTTGCTGTAATGTCTCAAGACACGGTAGACAGTCTCTGGTACATATTCAAGGACCAAATTCAGATAAAGCTCATCCTTTTCTGTGGTTGAAAAGAAGCAGTGCCTCAGTGCAACAACATTAGGATGATCTAGAAGGCGTATTGTTTGCAATTCCCGATTCTTGTATCTCTTATCCTGTAAAACCTTTTTTATTGCAACAGTTTCTCCAGTTTCAAGGCATTTGGCCTGCAAAAAAACAGACATCATTTCCAAATCAGTAACAAACTTAGACTTATCACTAATTTGCTAGACAGGCTCTGCATAAAAACAAATGGGTGTCATAGCTGTGTTACATTTCTTTTCAACCCTTTGCTTACAATATGCCTAAAGTAAAGCTGATCACCATCTGTAAAATATAAGTGTACCTGGAACACTATTCCAAACGAACCCTGTCCAACAACACGCTCGGCCATGTAACTAATGGTCTGAATGCAAAAGGCAATTAGTTAGTAAATAAAGACATAACACCAGAAAAACAACAGAGAATAACGAATATAAGGAAATGTGAAAAATAATTAGAAACTTAAGTTGACATGACATTACCGAGTAGGTTACAGAGACATGGTAATTATCAGTGATGCCATGCTACCCCATTGAATTTCCTCATATTCACTGGTATAAGTTATGCACTGAGAAATTTAATCTAGACTCAAGCGTTCAACAGGCTCTCCTTACAATATTAGCACCCTTCTCAATTCTCATACTGATTCTTCATCTCATTATTTGTGGGTTTTGAACATTGTTGCAATTATTTGGTAATTCCCAAATTTAAAGAACTCTAGAATTCCAAAAAGAAGCACAAGGGCCAAGGCAATAAATTAGTTATCCTGTTAATTTGAAGTTCTTTAAACAAATAATAAATCCATCGCATCACAAGATCTTAGTCATTTATCACCCACTTGACAAGACTAACTAAAACTTTTTAAAGCATGGACCAAAAACAGGAAACTGACAACCAAATGATTAAAAATTCTTACCTGCTTAGGCTCACCATTTTTGCCCCCAATAGTTGTCACGATGATGTGGCCTTTTTCAGTTCCATTTCCATCCACTACAGCTGCTTCCATTTCCTATCACAGATGAAAGTGACAAAGATAAAACAAGCGTATACCAGGGAAAATTTGTAGACAAATTGACTAGGATATGCAGTTCTCTTCCAGAACCAACCTTTTCTGCTTTATCATCTCTGATCTTCATTTCATTTATTTCTTCGGGAAGTTTGTCAACAAGCATGGCATCAGTTCGATGTTTTCCACCAGCCGAAGGCATTATACCAGACGCCATATCAGCAACAAAAATAAACTTACTTATACTACTGATTAATGGGCACAACTCAAATGACAGATTAACAGCTTCAAACCTGGGAAGCAAAGAACACAAAAATTAGAAAAGATGCATGTGATGCAAAGATGGCATACACACTCATACAACATTGACCTGAAATGAACAGAATAGATCCAGAGCCACTTGGCATTCTGCTGAGTACGAAGAAATACCTTTTTTTCTTTTTTCAGAAAGTACACTTATATTAGTAAGTATCGTTGATGTAGTATTAGTGTACAACTAGCTTTTGTTACTTATCTTTGTCATCTCAATGGTCAAGTTATGACTTGTGCACCTAAACAATTTATTTCTATCATCACATAGGGTTGTCTCCGCTGGGATTTGAACCAGAGACTTCATAGCTCTCCCCCCAACACATTGACCACTAGGCCACACCCTAGGGTGCTACTTTTTTATGTGATGGTAGCGTACGGGCCAATTTGCGCACACCTCAACTAATTCCACGAGGTACCTGTTATCTCCCACCAAGACAGGTACCGGGGTCCCTTGGGTTTTGCTTCAATAGGCTACTGGTGCACTTTAGCTCACATAAAAACAAAGTATATGTGAAAAGATATTAGCTCGGATAAAACAGCTGCTTATTATGTGTACAAGTTCCTATCTTAATATTTTCAAGATGATCGTCAAACTCACAAGACTATTATGCTAAACTCAGAGTTCATTTCCAGCTAATAACACAAGAATCAAGCTGGCGTATAGCACATTAAACAAAGTCAAACTGAGCTGAGCAAATTGCAGAAGCAACACTTTTAATGCACAAATAAGTAAATACTCTCTACAATTTAAATATAATTTCCATGATTCCCATCAAAATCAGCGGAATAGCAAGAACTAAACTAGTTTGAAGCAACAAATTGATAAAACAAGGTCAAACTGAGCTCAAAATTACAAAAACAACAGTTTCAATAGCTATGTCAGCAAATACTCTATATTTAGCTAAAACTTCGGTGATTTTGAAGCAACAAAATCATAAACAAGGTCAAAATGAGCTAAAATTAGAAAAAACAGCACTTTTAACGGACATATCAGCAAATACTCTATATTTTAGCAGTAATTTCTCCTATTCTGATAAAAACGTAAAAAGAAGTCCAAAAAATGCAAAAAGTAAATCGAAATCAGCTAAAAAGCAACACTTAGACTAGTTTAAATCAACAAAATCATACAACAAAGTCAAACTGAGCTGATAAAATCACAAAAACAACACTTTTAACGGACATTTCAGTAAATACTCTATATATTTAGCTGTAATTTCTATTAGTCGGATAAAAAAATGCAAAAAGTAAATCGAAATTACGTACCTGTAGCTAAAGAACAGCTCACATTTTACAAAAACACAAAACAGTGATCGGAGAGAGCTTCAAAGTATAGCGATCGGAACAATACGAAACCCTAAAAATTGTGAGAGAATATGAAAAGTAAAGTGAATAAAAATGAGCTCAAGTTTCAATGACTTTTTGAAACAGAAACTTTGACTAACTGGGGAAAAAATTTCTGCTGGGGAACAGAGCGGATTTCAATTGGTTTTATGAATTTTAGTTTATTGTTGTTTGTGAGTTACGGAAAAGCTTATGTGGCAATATATGGTTGGATAATTGGAGTTATGGTACTTTCTGTTGACTGTTTTAATGACTCCTAGTAATGAAAGCTAATGGAAACTTGTTACTCCCTCCCTCTCGATTTATGCGACACTATTTGTCCGGGTACGGAATTTAAGAAAATACAGGTTGATCTTGTTAAATATCAATTTTACCCTTAAAAAAATAAGAAAGAAAAGATTTGAGTAATAAAAAAGTTGTTGATAGATTTAAAAATATGTAGGTCCAAACAAGAGTAAAATAGAGATGATACATTAAATAATTGTTAAATAAAAAAACGTGCCACTTATTTTGGCACAAACAAAAAAATAAATAGTGCCACATAAATTGGGACAGAGGGAGTAATATGGTTAAATTACTTAGTATCTATTTTTCAATTACAGAATAGAATATAGATAATTAAAAGTTGAAATACTGTTTCATTAGTCGTTGTTAGGCGAGGAAAATATAATTATTAGATAATTAAAAGTTGAAATACTGTTTCATTAGTCGTTGTTAGGCGAGGAAAATATAATTAATGAGCTTATAAAAATAAACAACTTATGGCTTATAAGCTATTTATAATAAGCTCATTCAAACGGGCTCTATATTATGTAAGTTGTTACTGGAGATTAATTTATTTTTATCTGATCTTATATAGTCGAGGCTTCCAATTTTATCTACTGAGAGAGAAACAAAAAAAAAGGTTATGCTGAGAATTAAGCTCCTCTTTCAAAAAGTAAAGGTAGCTTGCTTTAGTTTTCTTCCTTTCCCAGAAAAAAGCATTTGGACATGATTTGGGATTTGAGATTTGAAATTTGGGAAATTGAAATTTTGTTTGGACATGCATTTTATTTGGAACAAAATTTGAAGTTTGTGTGGGATTTCTCAAAAAATCCTAAAAACTGGAAAAAAATACCCCAAAACACCCCAAAAACTATGAACAAACGCTAGCTAAGTGAACTACACGCTTTTGAATTACACATAAGTTGGTCATATCCACTTTGGTCAAGTTATTAATTGTAGTCAATGTACTATTATAGTTGGCTAGACCAAGACCATTCATTGTAGCAATCACCATTAGTAGGTAAATGGCTTTTTCCATGATTTTTTTAATTGTAGAGAGTTGTGTGGCGAATAGTACTAAACTTAATCAAAATCTTCATCTAATCACCTAAGCTAAGCCCGTCACAATCTGAACACCAGAATCTAAAACTGTGTCATTAGTCAATTCATTAACTATAGATAATTTGGTATTTAATGAGGCCAAGGAAGAACCACTCTGTTGATTGTAGTAATGACTCTTGTTTAGACATGACACTATGTTGATTGTATTAGTGAAAAAAGAGATTGTCTAGTATAGTCTACATTTTGCAATTTTTTGCACTTATTTAAGTTTAAGTTACTGCACATTATTAACGAGGCCTCATATCATAAATAAGACACTCACATGTCTCAATACCGATTGAAGAATCCATTCACTTAGGATGATTATTTCATGATTCCGTCCACTCCTTGAGTTAATACTCTCTCCGTTTCAATTTATGTGGCAGCATTCCTTATTAGTCTGTTCCAAAAAAAATGATTTACAACCACACATTCATCTATATCTTATTTTAGACCACAAGTTTCAAAAGTCTTCCTTTATTACTTAAACTTCGTTCCGAGTCAAACTATGACACATAAAATGGAACGGATGGAGTAATGTTTTTAATCGTTTAGATGTGAATCCAATCCAACAATAAATTTCATTTTGTGGCTGACTTGCTAACATACCTCCAAGGGCCAATTTTGCTTATGATATGTTGGTAGGATGTGTAGCAGCCTTGTACCATAACATTTCTAGTGCTCACATCTCCTTAGTCCCGAGCCAAATTGGGGAAATTTATTTGGGGCTAGGCAAGAAGCAAAGGAGCCCATGCAACTATTCTGTTGCGCGGCATCCTTTTGATGTTTTTGTGCGCACAACGTCTCTGCACCACAGGCGGGCCAAACGAGGGCCAGCCGCTCGGCCGAATGTCGGCCGTGTGCTGAACGAGTGTCAGTCGGCTACACGAGGGCTAGTCGTGTGCTGGACGAGTGTCAGCCGCAGGCTTGAGGGGAAGCCATGGACATGTGCTAGACATGTGCTAGATGAGGGCCAGCAAGGTGCTGGACGAGTGTCAGCTGGGCGCAGGCTGAGTGTCAGCCATGCAAGCTGTGTGCGGGCACGAGTCAGTGCCGCACGTTTTGGAGCTATAATAGGAATCTTGGAATATAGGGTGAGGGCCATGTCCTTAAGATTCTATAGAGTGTGCATATCAAGTTTGGTGTCGATCGGAGCTTGTTTGCCTATGGGCTTGACTTAGCCAAGAAGCAGTGACATTGTGGTAATTATGCTGATTTTCCGAGGGCTATTTCTCTTTCCACGAGTATGAGAATGAGATGTGATGTTCGGCATTTTATGCCTACTTTTCCTTAATATTTCCGCACATTTGAGCTTGTTTTGCACTTGTTTGGTGGCTTGTGAGTATGGTTTTACGCTGATGTTGTGTTGTTCGTGTGTAGGTTGTTACGCGATACATTTGGAGCGTTTCGAAGCTTGATTGAGCATGAATTGATTGGATGATGATTGAAGATTGGATCGAGCACACAAAGGCACGACACAAGCCGAGTTTTGGAGCGGAAAAAGAGCAAAGTGGCCTGGCGCCATAGAGCCCGCGCCGCGCAGGCCATCGCGCGCAGTGATTGGCGCGTTTGGCTTGCGACGCAGGCCCATGGCACGAGGCCTGGTGGCGTCCTCTGGTCTTGTGCACGCTTTTCGGGGCGCGGGGCGCCCGTTATAGCGCCCCTTATGCGCAATTTGACTTCCTATTCCTTCTAGTTTTGGGATTAACTTATGTATAAGGGTTTGGAAACAATATAAATAGATTATTACTTAGTTTTTGAAGGGGGTTCTTGACTTTGGGCAATATTGAGAGCTACACACTTCATTGAACAAGGGTTATTCCCAATTCTTTCATCTATTAAATCATTTATTCCATTATTACACCAAATCTTTACTCTGTGATTATGAATATGTGTGGCTAATTTCCTAACGTTCTGGGGTTAGAGTTTACATGAAAGTTGATTGTTGAAGATTGATTTCCATTGATTGAATCCCATAACGGGTTACTTATTCTTCCTTGATTTAACTTGTATAATTGTTAGAGCTCGATAGTTATACATCATCTATGGTTTTTGGGTTGAACTTGAAAGAGAGAATCTAATTACGTAATAAGGAAGAATAGAACTAGTTTGTGAACCCGGGCATCGGGGAACCAATTCGCGGGTAGGATAGACATATACTTGCTTGCCTAGTTTAACTAATTACAGGATCGTTAATGCGTGCATGTGATTTAACCCGTAGACATACAGGGATTAAAGTAGCTTGCATAGATTGTGAAGAACTGAAAGGTTTTCATAATTACAATTAACCTGTCAGTTAGTAACCCGGGATTTAAGAAGTGAAATCAATTGAATACATCAACTGGATTGTTCGTAATTCTAACCCTGGACCGTCCTCTTAATATTGATAACACCCAAAGTTTGCACCATTGTTTGACTACACTTCTAGCATTTTAATTACTGCTTTTTGGTTACATAAACTCTCACCAATTAAGAACAAGACCCCTGGATAGTCTGATAGAAATTGTTTACGAAGTATTGGTCTGCATAGTCCTCGCGGGATCGACACTCGACTTAGTCACTTTATTACTTGGCGACCGCGTATACTTGCGTGTGCGTTTGGGAGCAACAAGTTTTTGGCGCCGTTGCCGGGGACTAATTACGGACTAATTACTTTTGAACAATTACTTAATTGCTATTCAGGTTTAATTTTTGTTGAGTTTCTTGTGCTGTTTCAGGCAATAGGTTTTGAATGCAGAGGAACAAAAAGGACGAATCACTCGCACCTTTTGATCCCGAGCCTGAAAGAACCTTGAGGAAGACAAGGAAAGAAGCGAGAGATCGAGAAGCATTAGCAATCGTACTTGCATCTCTTCCTGTTGAAATGGCTGAAGAACAAACAGTAGCAGTGCGAGATGTGGCTCTTCCTAGTCTGAAAGGAGTGGAGTCAAGTATTGTGAAGCCTGCTATTACTGGGAACTTTGAGATCAAGCCCGGCATGATTCAGTTGCTGCATGTGACGGGGCAATATAGTGGACTACTGCATGAAGATCCGCAGCAACACTTGCAGAACTTTCTGGAGATCAGTGATACTTATACACCGACAGGTGTGCCTACTGATTATGTGCGGATGACTTTGTTCCCATTTTCATTGCTTGTGGCAGCAAGGAAGTGGTTAAAGGCTGAAAAGTCTGGGTCTATCACTACTTGGGAGGATTTAGCTACGAAATTCTTGGCTAAGTTTTATCCGTCGGCTAAGACGGCCAGGTTGAGGAGTGCAATTTTATCCTTCAGGCAGTTTGAAGGCGAATCATTATATGCAGCCTGGGAGAGATTTAAGGCGTTATTGAGAGATTGTCCTCACCACAATCAAACTAATGAAGTTATTGCTCACACTTTTGTTGAGGGATTGAACCAACAGACTAAGATTGTGGTTGATGCTGCTGCTGGAGGCCAAGTGTTGGCCTTAAATTTTGAACAGATCTATGACTTGCTTGATAAGTTTTCACAGAGCAATCCTGATTGGTAGGGTGATGGCAGAGCTAATATATTTAGTGAGGGGGCTAGCAGAGCAGCTACACAGAAAGCTGCTGGGTTACTTCAACTAGATGGAATCACAGAGTTGCGAGCAAAGATGGATGCACTTTCCAATCAAATCAGCAAGCTGGCTCTCCAAGCAAAGCCACAACCAGCTCCAGTGCAGCAAGTTCAGGCCTTTTGTGAGGTATGTGGTGAGGATCATAGCATTGAGGTTTGTCCCTCTAATCCAGAATCAGTGTATTATGTGGGTAATCAGAACAGATCACAGGGCCAAAACCGAAATCAGTATGGTAATAATTATAACACGGGTTGGCGTAATCACCCAAATTTTTCTTGGAGGGATACCCGTGAGCAGTTTCAGGGTAATGAGAGAGCCCAATTTAATCAAAACAATGCACCACAGCAGGGATCACAGTCTCAGGCTCAGCCACAGCAGTCTAATACTATGGAGGATATGCTCAAGAAAATTCTTGCAGGGCAGCAAAAGCTCATTGATGAGTCAGCATCTCAGGCACAAACAATAAAAGATTTGAGCAATGCACAGAAAGATCTTGAAAGACAATTGGGGCAGCTTGCTGGAGCACAAAATAATAGACCTCGGGGTGCTTTACCGAGTGATACAGAGAAGAATCCGAGAGAATTCGTGCAAGCAGTGACTTTGAGGAATGGAAGAGCACTGGAGGAAGTTCCCCCAAAGCCAAAGAAGCCTGTTGGTGAGTTAGAGCCAAATGTTGATAGGGAGGTGGAAAAAGAAGCAGAAAAGGTAATTGAAAAGCAGCCCGAGTCTGCTATTGTGAGACCACCACCACCTTTCCCGCAGAGACTTCAGAAGCAAAAAGTTGATGCAGCATGCAAGAAATTTTTGGAGATATTGAGTCAAATTCAGGTAAATATTCCTTTGGTGGAGCTTTTGCGGGATGTTCCCAAATATGCTAAATACATCAAGGATATTGTTGCTAACAAGAGAAGATTGACTGAGTTTGAGACAGTTGCACTTACTGAGGAGTGCAGTTCCAGAGTTAGAAGCAAGCTTCCGCAGAAATTGAAGGACCCGGGCAGTTTTACCATCCCTTTGAAAATTGGGGAACATGAGGTTGGTCGTGCTTTATGTGATTTGGGTGCTAGTGTGAATTTGATGCCTTCTTCAGTTTTTAGGAAGCTAGGCCTGGGTGAGCCACGACCCACCACTGTGACCTTGCAGCTTGCTGATAGATCTTTGACATGCCCTGAGGGGATTATTGAGGATGTGCTTGTACAAGTGGGTCAGTTCATATTACCCGTTGATTTTATTATTCTTGATTATGAAGCTGATCCTGAGGTTCCTCTCATCTTGGGAAGAGGATTTTTGGCCACTGCTGATGCTGTTATTAGAGTCAGAGCTGGCAAGATGATCATGAAGGTAAATGGGGAAGAAGCTGTGTTTAATGTGTTCAGAGCTACCCAGCTTCCTTCTCATTATGAAGAGTTGTCCATGGTAAAGGTAATAGATGATGAGTTGACTGCTGATGAGAGGTCATTCTTGGCTTCTAATGTTGATTCTTTGGAAAGGGCACTCTTATGTGATGATGATGATATCCTGAAGGATGAAGATACTGAAGAATTTGTGGAGGTTCTTAATATGCAGAGTAGATTCATCCCAGGGTGGATGAAATTTGAGGAGCTTGATAGACCGTTGACCTTAGCTCCTGCTAAACCGTCTATTGAGAAGGCTCCTAATCTTGAGCTCAAACCTTTACCCTCACATTTACGTTATGCTTATTTGGGTGAAGGTAATACTTTACCCGTGATCCTTTCTTCTTTGTTGTCTGATGTGCAGGTTGAGAAGGTGTTGCGGGTATTGCGAGAGCGCAAGAGTGCTATTGGCTGGACTATTGCTGATATTAGAGGGATTAGTCCTTCTTTCTGCATGCATAAAATTCTCTTGGAAGAAGATCATAAGCCATCCATAGAGCAGCAGAGGAGGCTAAATCCAATCATGAAGGAGGTGGTGAAGAAAGAAGTTATCAAGTGGCTGGATGCTGGTATAATTTTTCCTATCTCTGACAGCAAGTGGGTGAGTCCAGTGCAATGTGTTCCTAAGAAAGGGGGCATGACAGTGGTGAAGAATGAGAACAATGAGTTGATTCCTACAAGAACTGTTACAGGGTGGCGAATTTGCATTGATTATAGAAAGCTGAACAAGGCCACCAGGAAGGATCACTTCCCACTCCCTTTTATTGATAAGATGTTGGATAGACTAGCAGGCCATGAGTATTATTGTTTCTTAGATGGTTATTCGGGCTACAATCAAATTGTGATAGCCCCTGAAGACCAAGAGAAGACCACTTTTACTTGTCCTTATGGCACCTATGCATTTAGGAGGATGCCATTTGGGTTGTGTAATGCCCCAGGAACTTTTCAGCGATGCATGATGGCTATTTTCACTGACATGGTGGAAAAATTTGTGGAGGTGTTTATGGATGATTTCTCAGTGGTTGGTGACTCTTTTGATGAGTGTTTGAAAAATCTTGATGTTGTGCTGAGCCGTTGTGAAGAAACAAATCTGGTGCTGAATTGGGAAAAATGTCACTTTATGGTTCAAGAAGGCATAGTACTTGGGCACAAGGTGTCAAAGCAGGGGATTGAGGTTGACAAGGCGAAGATAGAGGCTATTGAGAAATTACCACCACCTATCTCTGTTAAGGGGGTGCGTAGTTTCTTGGGACATGCAGGGTTCTATAGGCGTTTCATAAAGGACTTCTCCAAAATTTCCACTCCCTTGTGCAAATTGTTGGAGAAGGATGTGAAGTTTGTGTTTGATGATGCTTGTATTAAGGCGTTTGAAGAGTTGAAGAAAAGGTTGGTGACCGCACCAATCATCATTGCTCCTGACTGGTCTTTGCCGTTTGAATTGATGTGTGATGCGAGTGATAATGCTATTGGGGCTGTTCTAGGCCAAAGAATTGGAAGAATTTTTCACTCCATCTATTATGCAAGCAAGACGCTTGATGCAGCCCAGTCCAATTATACTACCACTGAGAAGGAGTTGCTAGCCGTGGTTTATGCTTTTGATAAATTCAGATCTTATTTGGTTGGCACTCGTGTTGTTGTCTACACTGATCATGCCGCAATCCGGTATTTGTTTGAAAAGAAGGACTCCAAGCCGAGACTTATTAGATGGGTTCTCCTATTGCAAGAGTTTGATGTTGAAATTCGAGATCGCAAGGGGACTGAAAATCAAGTAGCTGATCATTTGTCAAGGTTGGAGAATAGAGATCATGTAGATGAGGGGCCTGAGATTAAAGAGGTATTTCCTGATGAGCAACTTTTTGCTCTTGATAAAGTTGAAGAGCCATGGTATGCTGACATGGTAAATTTTCTTGTGAGTGATGCGTATCCCCCTGGGACAACTGCTGAGCAAAAGCGTAAACTCCTTCATGAGAGCAGGTTTTATGTGTGGGATGAGCCCTATTTGTACAAGATAGGTGTTGATCAACTAGCGAGGAGATGTGTTCCAAGGGAAGAAGTAGAGCCGATTCTACAGAGCTGCCATTCCTCTCCTTATGGTGGTCACCTTGGTGGAGATCGAACAGCTGCAAAGGTACTTCAATCTGGTTTCTTTTGGCCTACTCTATTTAAAGATGCTCATGCCTTAGTGAAGCAATGTGATCGTTGCCAAAGAACGGGTACCATTACTAGGCGTCACGAGATGCCTTTGAACAATATCTTGGAGATTGAGCTGTTTGATTGTTGGGGTATTGATTTCATGGGACCATTCCCACCTTCTATGGGCAATAAGTACATCCTGGTAGCAGTTGATTATGTATCTAAATGGGTGGAGGCCATTGCACTTCCTACAAATGATGCGAGTGTGGTGGTGAAGTTCGTGAAGAAGAATATTTTCACTCGTTTTGGGACACCGCGGGCTATCATTAGTGATGAAGGTACGCATTTTTGTAACCGGTTGTTCAATAAGCTATTGGCTAAGTATGGGGTTCGCCACAAGGTGGCTACTGCTTATCATCCCCAAACTAGTGGCCAAGTGGAAGTGTCTAACAGAGAGATCAAGCAAATCCTTGAGAAGACTGTGAATGCCTCGAGGAAGGATTGGGCTATGAAGTTAGATGATGCTCTCTGGGCCTACCGAACTGCTTTCAAAACACCTATTGGAACCTCTCCATATAGGCTTGTTTATGGTAAGGCGTGTCACTTGCCGGTTGAATTAGAGCATAAGGCGTATTGGGCAATTCAAAAGCTCAATCTTGATATGGCCTTAGCGGGTGAGAAGAGGATGCTTCAATTGCATGAACTTGAAGAGTTTCGTTTCCATGCGTATGAAAATGCGAAATTATATAAGGAGCGGACCAAGAAATGGCATGATAAGCACATTGAGCGTCGCTCTTTTGAGCCCGGGCAGCTTGTATTGTTGTTCAACTCGAGGTTGAAATTGTTTCCGGGCAAGTTGAAGTCGAGATGGTCGGGGCCTTTTGAAGTTGTTCGTGTTACCGCACATGGAGCGGTTGAATTGAGAGCCCCAGAGTCTGAGAACACATTTTTGGTTAATGGTCAACGGGTGAAACATTATTGGGGAGGTGCGGTGAATCACCGCACTTCAATCACTTTGAGGGACCCTTGATTCATACCCGTCGTGCCACGACGTTAAATAAGGCGCTTCTCGGGAGGCAACCCGAGTTTGTACTTGTAATAGTTTAGGATTTTCTTTTCATTTTATAGTGTCACGTAGTTGTTGTTTTTGTGTATCGTTTTTGCAGGAGTCGGGTGAGCTAAACATGGTGAAATGAATGCATTGAGGGGTGTGGGACGTCTCGAGACGTGCCCCGCGCTTGGGTTTGTACTTAAAATTGAAAATCGGTGCGAAAAAAATTTGCTTGGGCGCGTTTGGGAGCGCCCCGCGCCTCCCAAAGCGCGAGAAAAGGCAAGAATAAAGCAGCCAAGCGCGGTAGGGAGCGCCCCGCGCCTCCCACCGCGCGAGGCTAGGCAGAAGCTGAAAATTCGTGCACGCTGTAGGCTCGCGACGCGGGCTGTAACGCGGAAGGCCATTTTTTTTGCAATCTTGACGGGTCAACGGGTTTTGACCCGAATTTTCTTTAATCCCAACCCCTAACCCCCGATTTCCTAGCACTTTTTCTTCCTTACTTTCACCACAAACACTCTCTACACACACACCAATTCACCTCTAACAATTGGAATCATCCCAACTATTGTGCAATCACTTCTAACATCATCAAGTAAGTACATTACTACTCTTCCTTCTCCATAACATGTAAGTTATCTTCATTATTGCTCATGGGTGATACTCTTAACTAGTTGCAAGCTTATCCATAAAAATTCAATCTTGATGTGCTAAATTGTCTAGAATGCTTAGTATAGGACTTGTGACTTGCATAAAGAGATCTCCTAACAATTTGGGAGGGTTGATACATTACAAATTAAATTGAAATTGCTAGTTCCAAGTTATGCACATTAGGTGTTTGTGAAAAAGCCTCAAAGATTAAATATCAATGACATTGTGAATTCTTGAGTAGCAATGCATTCCTTAGGCTTCCTATGAACACTAGATGTTGCATACACACTAGAATGGATCATGAGGCACCCACACTAGCTTGATTTTAAAAATTCAAAACGTAGCATATTTTGCTCAAAGCTAGTTTTGTTCAAGTGTGGGGTCGCCCGTGCTATTGAATTGAGTGATTGACACATTGAGTGTGTGATAAGTGTGGGGTGGTCCCTTGAGCTTGAATTGTATTTTTGGTACTTAGCTTGATATCTCACATTGATTTTTCTGTTGTATAGGTACCATGGTTGCTACAAAGCATAAGGCTAGCTCCTCATCCACTGAGGGTCCGAGGAGAGCATCAACTCAAGCCGGGCCTTCGTCCACGTCTCAAAAGGGCAAGGCACCGGCCAAGGCCAAGGCCAAGGCAAAAATTCCAAAGGACGCGGTGCCGATACCGCGTCCCGGTGGCAAAACACGGTATGGCCTCTCTAGTGTGAAGAAGGGGGAGTGCCACACTTGGTACAAAAATGTGAGGCTTGCGGGGTACATACCCGAGCAAGCCATTGATAAAAAGCCGGTGATGCAAAAGTTTAGAGAGGTGGCCGAGCAGATCATGGCCCTCAAGTGGGACTCAGTGTTTGAGAGTCCGGGGCCCGCCAACTTGGACATGGTCCAAGAACTTTATGCTAACTGGGAGCCCGATGAGGCGTGGAGAGATGATGATATGGTGACGGTGAGGGGAGTGAAGGTGAAATTAGATGCATCGGCATTGAATGCCTTCTTGGGGGTAGATGACCCCGATCATGAGGAGTTGAGAAATTACATCAAAACACCGGATTACACGGCCTTGCGGGAGACTTTGTGTGGTGAGGGGTCCACACATAAGTGGGGACGAGGAGCAGCTGGGCGTCATAAGTTTATGCATTTCTCCCACTTTATCAAGCCGGCACGTGTATGGATGCGGTTTATAAATGCACGGATTCTTCCATGTTCTCATTATTCCGAGGTCACTAAGACTCGGGCGTGCATGGTGTATTTCTTCATGACCGGGAGGCCGGTGAACATTGGGTACTACATGTTGAGGGTGATGAAAGCGGAAAGGCTAGAAAAACATTGTAGTCGGTTATATTTTGGGAACCTCTTGACCCGGTATTTAGAGAAGGCGGGGGTCCCCGCGGATGAGGTTGGGGATCGTATTGTCCTTGACTTCGGGAGGCCCTTTGACATTTCTTCGGTCAAGGGGGTGATCACCACAGCACCGGTGAAGCTGACGGCGGAGGATTGGCGAGAGACAAATGCCAACTTGGCCGCGCGTCAGTACTTGATGATGGAGGCTATGGCCCGTCAGTCGGGCGTTGATATAGCTGCTATTGACCGGAAGGTCCCACTGACGGAGACCTCGAAGATCTTTCTGGGCGAGGTTGAGGCTGGAACGCTGGATCCGAGGGAAGATGAGAACACTGATTCGGATGTTGTGGCCAACGATCCGGACAGTGAGTATGAGACGGATCATGAGGCGGAGGCCTAGTTGTGGCAGCTTTCAGGGCAGTTTTCTTGTACTCTTACTTTTGCACTTACTTCTTTGTCGCACTGGGACATTGCTTAGTTTAAGTGTGGGGTGGGGTACTGCCCTGTATCTAGTTTTTATTTTTATTCTTGAGGTTTAGGATGCATGTACCATAGGATTTTTCCTTTGTCACTTGACTTTATTTTGATTTGTTTCTTGCTTTGATATATGAAAAAAAAATTGAAAAAAAATTAGAAAACCAATGAAAAATTCCAAAAAGATTTTCTTTTTAGTTTTAGTTAGTGGTACATGTCATCCGCCCCGTGGTTTTTCTTATGGCCGCGGTTCTTTTCCACGGGGTGACCTTTGAACCGGGTAGTTTTTCATTTTTAGGATTAGGATAGTTAGTTTTAGATGACCCTAGGCTAAGGAAATAGGTAGAATGCTAGGTGCCTTTGATTTGTTTGATACCGGTGGACTTGGACTTGATTGCATGTGCTATTTGTGGTGTCCTTGAGTTTTAATTTGATGCATGCCTAGAAAAAGAAAAAAAAAAATTGGAACAACCCCCTTGAGATGCTTGAGTCCGCTTGCTTGACTTGATTGCTAACCTTTGTGCATTAGTGCTTAAATTTCCACAAGTTGCATTCTAGAAGCTTAGTTGAGAGTTGTTAATGGAACCTCTTTGTGTGGATCATGTGCAGTGTGTGTTGTGAGGCATGTTCTTAATTACTCCATGTTGCATATCAATGTCTAGAACTTGCCCCGTGTGTGTGCAAAGCGAAATCCTAGGTTTGCTCTAGTCGGGAAATGATACAAGGCCTTCTTTTACTTGCCTACCCTTACATATATACCTTGGAAAGTTGTTGTTGTGATTTGAATTGACCCTTTTTTGTTGACACCCACACTCCGAACCTACCCATTTGTTCTTAATTGACTCTTTTGGCCCTTTACTCCTTAAGCACTTTTATTGATATTGTGTAGATGATTGGAGTTGTGGTTGGATGTTGGTAGACTTTTGAGTGGAGTTAATAAAGGGGAAAATTTGTGAAAATTGTGAAGTAGTAGTGAAAAACATTGGCAAGGTTGGTAGTTGATGAAAATTGAGAAAACAAAGTGAATTGAAAAAGAAAAAAAAAAAAATAGCAAAAATTGAAAAGAGTTGTGAAAGAAAAAAAAAAAAAAAAAGAGAAAGATATCCCTTCCTTGCTAGTGTGTGATTGAAAAGAAAATATGCTACTTATTGAGAAGATGTATGTGTGGTACTTGTGAGTGGGTGGTTTGTTGAGACTTGTGCTTGAAATTAAATGTGATGTATTAAAAGTGCTTAGGGAGGTAGTCACTATTACCCATATATGTCCTACCCGCACCTTAGCCTACATTACGACCTTTCTAAAGTCCTAGTTAATCCCGATTGGAGTGAGACTACATTAGTGGAGTCCTACACTACGGGCAAGCCTATGGTACGTTGTGTGTGACATGTGAGCCCTTCATGAGAGTGAGAGAATTCATTGGTTATTGCCCCGTTCTATTCATGATATTTGCTTTTGTGTGTGTTCTTTGGGGGGCACTCTCTTTCATATTGGTGAGGGCACGTGGTTTGCATGAAGTAGGTAAAGTTGATGGCTTTTGATTGAGTAGATAGGTGTAATTTTGTGGGAGCATGGTTGCATTGAGTTGAGTTTGTGCATTTGAGCTATTTTGGGGTGGTTGTTCTCATATTTTTGAGTTTGGCAAATTATTGGCATGTTGTGGATCCATAGTAGTCATGTGCGCATTGGTTCAATGGTCGGTATCAACCATAGTCATAGGCAGACCTGTTCTATCTAGGTTGGGAAGTGAGATGTGACTTGCTCGAGGGCGAGCAAAGGTTCAAGTGTGGGGTGGTGATGTTCGGCATCTTATGCCTACTTTTCCTTAATATTTCCGCACATTTGAGCTTGTTTTGCACTTGTTTGGTGGCTTGTGAGTATGGTTTTACGCTGATGTTGTGTTGTTCGTGTGTAGGTTGTTACGCGATACATTTGGAGCGTTTCGAAGCTTGATTGAGCATGAATTGATTGGATGATGATTGAAGATTGGATCGAGCACACAAAGGCACGACACAAGCCGAGTTTTGGAGCGGAAAAAGAGCAAAGTGGCCTGGCGCCATAGAGCCCGCGCCGCGCAGGCCATCGCGCGCAGTGATTGGCGCGTTTGGCTTGCGACGCAGGCCCATGGCACGAGGCCTGGTGGCGTCCTCTGGTCTTGTGCACGCTTTTCGGGGCGCGGGGCGCCCGTTATAGCGCCCCTTATGCGCAATTTGACTTCCTATTCCTTCTAGTTTTGGGATTAACTTATGTATAAGGGTTTGGAAACAATATAAATAGATTATTACTTAGTTTTTGAAGGGGGTTCTTGACTTTGGGAAATATTGAGAGCTACACACTTCATTGAACAAGGGTTATTCCCAATTCTTTCATCTATTAAATCATTTATTCCATTATTACACCAAATCTTTACTCTGTGATTATGAATATGTGTGGCTAATTTCCTAACGTTCTGGGGTTAGAGTTTACATGAAAGTTGATTGTTGAAGATTGATTTCCATTGATTGAATCCCATAACGGGTTACTTATTCTTCCTTGATTTAACTTGTATAATTGTTAGAGCTCGATAGTTATACATCATCTATGGTTTTTGGGTTGAACTTGAAAGAGAGAATCTAATTACGTAATAAGGAAGAATAGAACTAGTTTGTGAACCCGGGCATCGGGGAACCAATTCGCGGGTAGGATAGACATATACTTGCTTGCCTAGTTTAACTAATTACAGGATCGTTAATGCGTGCATGTGATTTAACCCGTAGACATACAGGGATTAAAGTAGCTTGCATAGATTGTGAAGAACTGAAAGGTTTTCATAATTACAATTAACCTGTCAGTTAGTAACCCGGGATTTAAGAAGTGAAATCAATTGAATACATCAACTGGATTGTTCGTAATTCTAACCCTGGACCGTCCTCTTAATATTGATAACACCCAAAGTTTGCACCATTGTTTGACTACACTTCTAGCATTTTAATTACTGCTTTTTGGTTACATAAACTCTCACCAATTAAGAACAAGACCCCTGGATAGTCTGATAGAAATTGTTTACGAAGTATTGGTCTGCATAGTCCTCGCGGGATCGACACTCGACTTAGTCACTTTATTACTTGGCGACCGCGTATACTTGCGTGTGCGTTTGGGAGCAACAAGATGAAACTTCATGGAGGTGTGAAGGAAGTCAAGAGGAACCTCTAGAAACAAACGACACCTCATTTGGAGGTCGGAGGGGAAAGTTAGACCCTTGTATGATTCTCTGGACAAAGGATGTCAAGTGCTGAGAAATGGGTTTAATTTTTAAGGACATATATAAGGGGGACAGACATGGTGACAGCCTACCAACCCTCCCCGTGCACTTTGTCGGGAAGTCGCACCAAGTGAGCTGCCTTGAGGAAGGACCTCAAGGACCTGCCTGAACATCTCAGAGGAGTGTTCCAGGTATCCATACGAGTCAGGCGACTCCATGGACGGCGTGTGGCCAGAGGGCCAACGTTGGGTGAACAACGGGCGGCAGAGGCTTGACGGAAGGAAAGACTAAGCCCCGCGGGCTGTCTTCGGATATGATAAAGACCTCTGTGCCGATTGAGTACTCGAGGAGCTATTGAGAGCCTCGTGTATTGACTTGCAAGCATGGCAAGAGTTCAACTATGCAAGCAAGGGCTCGTTGGCCTAGACGCGCAGTCGTGGGGCGACGCTGCGCTACTCAGGAGGGAGGTATGATGTGAGGGCTACGTTTGCCAATGTCAGGAGACATTGAGAGGTATTCTTGGAGTCGCACATGACAAAGTCCAAGGGCTAAAGAGTTGTCCAACTCGGGCGAAGCCAAGCCAAGTGCCAGGGCACAAGGCGAGGGCCAATCTTGAGGATTGCACTTCGTGCGCAGGAGCGACGCTTAGTGCTAGGCGAGGGACGGACAGGTCCTAAGTCAACCCCGGATGTGCTCATACTAAAGTTTCCGCATATGAGGTGCGCACAAGAGAGAGACCTTCGGCGGCACAGTTGAAGTTAGGCCACTGAGGCGAGCTTCCTAGAAATCTGGGACAAGGAGAACACTGGCTTGTAGTCAGGTGGGACTATGAGCGCCGCACAGGCCAAAGGTGTGCCGCTGTCATTGGGAAAGGTGCGGTCCGTGACAGCGTTCTAGCCAGTTGGGCCAAGTACAAGGAGTACAATTCGGAATCTGCCGAGGAAGTGATAGTTTGAGAACAAAGAGCTTTGTTCGGGAATGCAGCGAAGCTACTGCTTTGAGAATTGAAGTACTCAGAGGAGTACGTCCCAAGAGCTTGCCAAGTACCAGAGGTTGCGAGGGATTCATTTGTTTGTCAAGTCTTCGTTTCAACATGTGTGATAGTGTTCGATTGAGGCATGAACTGTTTGTTTTTTTTTTTTTTTTTTTTTTTTTTTTTTTTTTTTTGTGATTTAAACATACTATTTGTACGATAATATAGCATGCTATAAACAGATAACAACAGAAATAAAATAAAATTGTCACAAAAATATGTTATTCTATTTAGAACAGAGTAGTTAGTGTTGATATACATAAAATGGTAAATACTTACCCACATCCGATCTTTTAACAAAAATATTTGATCACACGAATATGAATTCAAAGGTATCAAATATTAACGAATATTTTGAATCATAAAAATATAATAAAATATGCGATCAAAAATTGATACTTATTAATCATCCGCAAGAATAGCTGAGTAGGTTCAGCAAGTGATTTCCCACATAGTGAGAGACTAGGGATCAAATTTTATCCCAAAGCTAAAGGGGTTTAACTAAGCTCCTGTTTGGACATAGTTTTTGGAGTGATTTTTTTGGGAATTTTTGGACCAAAAAGTATTTGTTTATGCTTTTTGAGCAAAACTTGTCCTAAAAACTCAAAAACTTGCCTTGAGCTGTTTTTGGGCAAAAAACTAACATTTAATCATCAAATTTTATTTTCATAAGAGCTCAAAGACTCTTTCAAGCAAAAAAATTTGTTTCCAAAAAGTATGTCCAAACACTTTTTCATTTTCATATCAAACTTAACCCAAAAAGTATTTCCCGAAAAATATTTGAGAATCTATGTCCAAACGCTAGCTAAATACCGATTCTTGTGAAAAATGATATTGGGAAAATATGATTAAAATGATTTTTTTTTGGTCATATATACACCATTGAATTTTCTTCCAAAACAAATGTTTCGAAAAATTAAATTTACAAATTGAGTTGCTAGTTAATTTTTGCTACCTATAAATTAGCTTCTCTATAATAGAAAGTACCTTATCATTTCAACTTCTCCTTATCTTGCTCATTTCTACAACAATGGCGTCCACATTATCCACCATTACCCTCTCTTCACCCACCCACCCTACCCCCACCACTCCATCCCTCCTTCCTTCATTCACCTCCACCAACCAAACCCTAAAATTCCCACTCCGTTCCCCCAACCTCCACCACCACCGCCGTCACCTCACCTCCCTCCGTCCACTCGCCGCCGTAGAAGCACCGGAAAAAGTCATCACTCTCGGCGACGAAATCTCAACCCTAACCCTAGCCGACGCACAAAAACTCGTGGAGTACCTTCAAGACAAGCTCGGGGTAACCGCAGCATCCTTTGCTCCCGCCGCCGTCGCCGCCGCTCCTGCCGCCGCGGAAGCACCGGCGGCGGTTGAGGAGAAGACGGAGTTCGACGTTTTGATTACGGAAGTGCCGAGTAATGCGAGAATTGCGACGATTAAAGCAGTTAGGGCTTTAACTAATTTAGCATTAAAAGAAGCTAAGGAATTAATTGAAGGATTACCTAAGAAGTTTAAGGAAGGTGTTTCTAAAGATGAAGCTGATGAAGCTAAGAAACAACTTGAAGAAGCTGGGGCTAAAGTTTCTATTGCTTAAAAAATTGAGGGAGTTAAATGCAATTTTTTGGAAATATATTTGTATGTTTTGTATTTCAGAATTCAGTTGTTAGATATTTTTAGTTGTGTTCCAAGTTATGAAATCAAAGATTTCACTTAACATTACATTGTTTGCTTATGTTTTTGCAAATTTGGGTAGAGAGAATTCTAATGCATTGTTAGTAATAAGCTACATTTGAAAGATTAATGGGTTGAAAGCTACATATTCACTCATAAGACTTTGAATTACAAGAATGAATTGATTTATGATAATAGAATTTCCTTGATTCGGCAATTAATCATCTTCCTTTATATCTTAAGAGTGTTTTTGCTGGCCTTCTATCATTTTCCTTTTGATTGGCCTATCATGATAAAAACCAACCATTGTTTCACTTGGGATACCCTTAAAACAAATTTTCCACTTTCTAAGTTGAAGCTTAAGTAATGAAATAATGCTGGATGTTTCTTCTGCAAACCACTAGCACATAAATGGGGGACGGGAGTGAAAATACAATGTATTGCCAAAGACTCCTATACTAGTCGTGCTTTCTCTTTGCTTGTGGTGATCTAGGAATTTTGGCAGAGGGTATAGCAATACCTGCTAAATGTGTGATATGGTTATTGTAAGACACTTTTTGACTAACTCCTTAAAACTTTATTTGAAACCAAATCTAAAAACAGTTGGATCTTTTTTCTCCTTAGGCACACCATACAAACAATACATATATCTAGGCAACACATATATTCTATAGAAGAAGTATATAGAAACATGGCAGCAAGCGAAAATCTTCTTTCAGACCAACATTTAGCACATGCAGGCTCCAGGAGTACTCAAATCTCACACACATTTACACGAGACGTCTCTACTACACATGCAAGCAACAATCATGAATCCCACAGCAGAGCAGATATAGGCTGTAGAAGAACCAGAATGAAAATCCATGCAGTTTATCTACACCACAAGTCGATTATCTAAGCGTCTATGGACATTAAGCGCTATCAAACACATCAATAGATTTAGTCATCAATAGGATCCTGAGGAGTTTCAGCTGCACTTCGCTTGATTGTGACAACAGGGCATTCAGCATGCTTAACACAGAACTCACTTACAGTTCCCACGAAAACCCTGCAACAGAAAAATCACATTTAGTGGAGCAACGTCCCAAATTATAGGCTATTTAATTCGTCAAGGGGGACACATTATTTCAAGAAGAGCAACTGTAAAATGACTGCTAGATCACACATCACTCACGAGGATCCCAAGTAATAGCAGCAGCCGTTGAAGTAAATAAGAGTGTAGATTTTTACAAGGTGGTAGACCCTGCTGAGTGCTATGTGACATGCAGAAGAACAGAATAAACCTTTTGGAGTTAAACATGTTTGGACTACCGACTACAATATACTCAAAGGGAGAAAATCATTCCTATAGTGGTATGTTAAGACAAGTTCCTGTGCCTTGTAATTGAGGACCTTGCTCAAGCCTTTCTGGTCACTAGATTCATGGTTGATCGTCTACATCATCAGGGTATATAATTGAAGTCCATATTTTGGTAATTTCCAGAGGCTTTTATAGAAAACTTCCAAACCCCAGTAGATCAATTAAATTTCTAACAATCAACCATGTCAGGCAAAGAATTGGAGGGATACAATGCTTGTAAATACTTCCTCTTAACAAAACGATGGTGGAAGTGATCAAGTATTATGCCTGCAGAGGCAGACTAGAGACCAAGAAAGAACAGGCTAAAGCCAAGTGGAAAATTTCATGATGACCAGTGCTCATTGGATCACACCGGGAATCAATGAACAGCAGTCGTTTTGGCAACGGAAATTTTGGACAGAAGCCTGTTCTTGCTAGGGATACTGAGAGGAGGACAGACACAACCACCAATATGTCCAAGGGATATGCCCATAGAAACGTAATTATAAAAAATAAATTCACTCTTACTACAATTATGCGTACCTCTGAAAAGGACCAAGACCACGGCAGCCAACCACAAGAAGATCTGGCTGTACACGTTTGACTTCATGGCAGATGACTTCCTTGGGATCACCTCTCTTCATCCATGCTTCACAAGGAATCTATAAATAAAATAGCACATATTAAATCTCAAGGTGATTGTACTTGAGTGATTCTTTTTCAATTGTTGTTAGTACTTGATTGACTTTGAGAGCAAAGAACTTTAAACAGTCTATCCTCAACCAGTAAGCTCAAATAATAGTAAGTAACCTAGCATTAGCTAAAATTCAAAGGCAAGATGCTGAGGAAATCACGGTACCCCCAATTTCATGACATCGGTTAACAAAGTATTCCAGCAGATGGAGCCCTCTGATCTTGTCCCTGTGTTTCATGACCTTGAAATCATCAGGTGATGCAAATATGCTGTCCATGTCATCAAAACCTAGTAGTCAAATGACCAACAAGAGATATGTAAGCTACTGAATAAATCAAATACAGCATATTGTCTGAACTGAAAAGTAAAATTGCTGCCCAGGTCTGAAAGAGTGAGAAGAAAGCATTGAAACCAGAATGAAGTACACAGCAAAGCCGGATCATACACGGATTTAGATGCATCATGCATTCAAGGAGGGAAACCTATACAAAGCATGGCTAAAGAAAATGCTTAAGAACCAGCAAAAACAATTGACCTCATTGCCCAACTAAATCCAAAGCAAAATGAATCCCGATGGTACTCTGATTTTGTTCATCATGCATGTTTGGGTGGGAAACCTATAAAGCATCGCTACTGCAAATGCTCCAAAACCAGCAAAAACTATTGACACCCTCATAGCCCAACTAATCCGCAACTTGAAATCTCGCCACATTTCTAATCTCGTCTCAAACCAATAGAAATAGAAGTACGAAATATAAAAGAAAAATGAATATACAATTTTGAGAGTCGCTGCCATTGAATCAATTTGGTCCCTAAAGTAAAAGAGTAAAATTTGATTTTTCTCATAAAGAACAGCCTTCTGAGTTCTAACCCGTTCCCCCACCCCAATCCTATGAATAGGATGCCCAGTATCCTTCAAAGATGACTCTTCGGCCTTTAGACTCGCTTCGGCGATTTCACCCTTAAGTGACAAGGGGATTAGCCACTCCAAGCGGAAAGAGATAGTGAATAGTTTAATCATCTTTCATCTCAAGAGAAGCTACCAAAATAAGAAAATGATCACAGGGGACTACACTAAAGACGGGACACAATGGGAACTACTGATTCACATTGCTCGTTCTATTCAATGGCTTGTATCACAAAAGAGAACCTCCACCTCTGTTGAGCACAACCTAGATAAACTTGTGCAACAAAATGTCTCTACAGCGTTCGATTCCCAAGCCTACTGCTGCCTGGTTGACCCTTCCTATATCCCCCTCAACAATGGAAAAACAGATGAAAAGAAGCTTGCACAACAAACAGCTAGGTTAGTGTTGCACTCTCTGGCTTAATTAGACTGACCGTGAAAAAGTTGCAAAAACATGGAATCACAATATGGTGATATCTAGGTCAAGTACAACTACACACAAATCAGTTCATTACACAACAAAAACTACTACTACTACTACTACTACTATTGATACATCTCATCATCAACTTATTTGCAATATTTCAAATTGCATATCAGTTCAAAGATTCCTACAAGAGGTCAAAAACTGACACATGGGAAATGATAAGATTTGTGCAGAAGTGCTGTAAAGAGATACAGAAAAAGTAAACCATCTTCATCCGGATATGCCGGTGAATATTTTCACCCAAATTCATGAACGTTGTGATATCTAGGTAAAATACCAGACTAAATCCTTTCAAAAGTTTCAACAACAGGTCATACACTATTCACTTTAATACACAATCAACAACAACTACTACTACTAGGTCAATGTTTAGGTCAAGATGAACGTGTCATGCAGGTTAGCAAGTAGCAGTACGTAGTTATGCTTTGTACTGGAGGCTAGCTCTGAGGATTATTCAACCTCTTTTTCCTAAACATTTGATGGGACTTGACTTTTCTCCCTATGTTCAACCTAGAACTAAAAGATACACTTAGATTTTTGCTACGAGTCCATTCTCGCCTTTACTGCTAATGGAAGCCTGCAGATAACCCTACTACTCTTGAACAACAACAACTACTACTATTACTACTACGACTACTCTATAACGGCTGCTACTGCTACTACTACTACTAAACAACAACAACAACTACTACCACCACTACTCTACAACTGCTGCTACTGCTGTTACTAATACTCAACAACAACAACTACTACTACTGCTACTCACAACAACAAAAACAACAACTACTACTCAATAACAACAGCCACTGCTTCCACTACTCAATAACAACAAAGACAACAACTATTACTCCAGAATAACAGCAGCAACAACAACAACAACTACAACTACTACTACTACTACTACTAGGTCAATGTTGCACTCCTTACTTAGAAATCACGGTGAAAAAAATCGGTGAATCGCCTTATTGTAATATCTAGGTCAGATTAACTCAGATACCAGAACTACTGCCTCTAGCAACAAAATAAAATCACACAAAAATCAGCTCGATACACAAACAACACTACTACAATCTCAACATCGAATTAGTTGCTATATTTCGCTTAACAAATCAGTTCAATAGACAACGATTGAAACACTGCCACTACATCTCAACGTCAAATCAGTCGCAATATTTCGCTTCATAAATCAGTTCGATAAACAACAACAACAACAACAAACTACTACTACTACTAATATTCTTTTTAGCACACAAATCAGTTCGACACATAACAACCACTACTACTACTAGTGCGAGTTCAAAGCCCCTTGCCAACACCCTTCTCAGTAAGTTCGAACAGAGTCAGTCCTAGGGTGAAGATCATGGTTTCCCACATGGGAGACTTGGGTTCAAACCCCTTGCCAACAGCCTTTTAGCACACAAATCAGTTCAATAAATAACGACGACAACAAGTAGAACTACTAATTTTCACTACATCTCAACAACAACAACAACTACTACTACTACAACTACTACTACTACTACTACTACTACTACTACTAGGTTTCCCACATGGGAGACTTGGGTTCAAACCCCTTGCCAACAGCCTTTTAGCACACAAATCAGTTCAATAAATAACGACGACAACAAGTAGAACTACTAATTTTCACTACATCTCAACAACAACAACAACTACTACTACTACAACTACTACTACTACTACTACTACTACTACTAGGTTTCCCACATGGGAGACTTGGGTTCAAACCCCTTGCCAACAGCCTTTTAGCACACAAATCAGTTCAATAAATAACGACGACAACAAGTAGAACTACTAATTTTCACTACATCTCAACAACAACAACTACTACAACTACAAGTAATTTCACTATCACAACAAAAGTATTTACAATATTTTGCTGTAAAAATTATTTCAAAAATTTCAACAGTAAGCAATATCGCAACAATAGATAATACTAATGCAAAATTTGTAACGTAAGTATACCTTCGTAATCAGGAACTTGAACACTAGGTAGAGTCCATCCAAATGCACCTTTAAATACCAGAACTAATGCCTTTTAGCGCAGAAATCAATTCGAAACATAACAACTAAAACTACTAATTTTCACTACATCTCAACAACAACAACTACTAATTTTAACTACATCTCAACAACAACAACAACAACAACTACTACTACTACTACTAATATTTTGTGATAGCGCAATATCTAGGTCAAATACCATAACTAATGCCTTTTAGCACACAAATCAGTTCAATACATAACAAGAACAACAACTACTACTACTACTCATATTTCGTGATATTGCGATATCTAGGTCAAATACCATAACTAACAGAAATCAAATCACTACATCAACAACAACTACTGCTGCTACTACACAACAAGAATTACTACTACAACTTCCAGGTCAATGTTCCACTACTTAATTAGAAATGACGGTGTGAAACTGGAAGTCAGCGAACCTCCATATTGTAATATCTAGGTCAAATACCAGAACAACACACAAATCATCAATACAACACTGCACAGAAATTAGCTCGATAAACAACAACTAGTACTACTACTACCACGAATATTTCATGATATTGTGATATTTAGGTCAAATACCATAACTAATGCCTTTTCGCAGACAAATAAGTTCGATACACAACAACAACAACAGCAACAACAACAACAACAACAACAACAACAACAACAACAACAAATACTACTACTAATATTTTGTGATGTTGTGTTATCTAGGTCAAATACCACAACTAATGCCTTCTATCACATAAATCAGTTCGATACATAACAACACCAACAACAACAACTACTACTACTACTAATATCTCGTGACATTGCGATATTTAGGTTAAATGCCAGAACTAAAGCCTTTTATCACACAAATAAGTTCGATACATAACAACAACAACAACAACAACAACAACAACAACAACAACTGCTGCTATTTCGTGATATTGCGATATCTAGGTCAACCATAAGTAATTAGCACACAAATCAGTTCGATACACAACAACAACAACAACAACAACAACAACTACTACTACTACTACTACTACTAATATTTCGTGACATTGTAATATCTAGGTCAAATTCCAGAACTAATGCCTATTAGCACACAAATCAATTCAATACATAACAACAACAACAACAACAACTACTACTACTAATATCTCGTGACATTGCGATATTTAGGTGAAATACCAGAACTAATGCATTTTATCACACACATCCGTTCGATACGTAACAACAACAACAACTAATATCTCGTGATATCTAGGTCAAATTCCAGAACTAATGCCTATTATCACACAAATCAAATCGCGACAACAACAACAACAACTACTACTACTACAAGTACTTTCACTACATTTCACCAACTAAAGTATTTAAAACATTTCTCCGTACAACTCATTTTTCAAATTTCAATAATAGATAACAAAATTAGTAGAGAAATTATACCGTCTTCATCAGGAACTTTAACATGAAGAAAAAGCAGCTTAAAACCAGAAGTATTGTTACGAACGAGCTTGTTAAGAGTCCATTCAAATGCGCCTTTACTGCTAATCGAAGCATGTGGATATCCTTTGATCGTTGATTCATTTACTCCTAACAGTATCTTTGTTATCTCTCCTTCATTTGCCATTGCTTTGCTTTGATTGACTGATTTCTGTTTCAATTGATTTTAGGGGTTTTTTTTTATACTTTGCCAAGTGGTACGTGTTGTTCTCGAATGATTTTTGTCTTTTAGCTTAGGGGTGTATTTGGTACCATACCAAAATATATTCACTGCTTTTCTTATTTTTTATTTTTGTAAGTATGCAGAAAATATTATCTCAAAAATATTTAAATATAATTTAGTCATAGCATTATATTTTTTTCCAATCCATTTTCAAAACTATATATTTTGAGCCTAGTATTTACAAAAAATGTATAATCTTTCTACTTAGAGGTAGGAGTAAGACCTACGTATACCTCACCTTTCACAGACTTCATTTATGAGATCATACTGGATATGTTGTTGATGTTGTAGTTGGTGAATGTGGGTGGAGTGCAGTAGGGGTGTTCATGGTACGGTACGGTACGGTTTTAAGCTTATCGGTAACGGTAAATCGGTTAACGGTATGTAATTATGTAAAACCAATACCGTACCGATAAGCTATCGGTTATCGGTTATCGGTAGTTAACGATTCGGTAGTTAACGGTTCGGAAAGCGGTTACCGAAGCCACAATAACCCAGATTTACGAAAGGAAGTAATCAAAGAAAGCTTGCTGGATTAATAAGAAATCTCATAAAAGCACATAAAAGATTAGCTTTACTCTTAAATGTACAACTTATAAACTTTTGTTACAAGCAGCAGCACAACCTATAGAAAAGAAAATTAGCCAAAAGAAGGTAAATTTCATTCATATCTTTCATAAACAGACAGCTATTAATATTACTTATCAACATTAGCAACCTCAATCAAGGGATTATCATTTTACAGTAATGTTTCCTCCGCCAACATCAATGCACCTTCTGCAATGTTTTTTCCCCAACATTCTCCATCTTAGAATGTTGTAATGACAAATTCAAAATGGGTCAGGCCTCATATGTTTGTAACGACAAATAGCCACTAGTAGCAATAATATTTATACTTTAACATATAAATTAATATACTAATAATAAATAAAATACATAAAAATTATATTAAAAAATCCTTATCGGTTATCGGTACGGTAACGGTAATGATATATAGAAACCGTTACCATACCGATATCTTATCGGTATTAGAAATTTATACCATTACCGAACCAATAACCGTTATACCGATACCGTTATGCTTATCGGTAGCGGTAACGGTTCGGATATCGGTACCGGTTCGGTTTTGCACACCCCTAGAGTGCAGTGTGTTGGGGGCATTTTAGGTAGGGGTCAGGAGGGGGGTGGATAGGGGGTTGAGATGAAGGTTAGGCAAGTGTGAGTGTTAGGGTATTACAATTAGCGTGGAATACTAGCTACTTATCATATTTTTTTAGAAACTTGTACTACGATGACGACAACAACAACATATCTTGTATGATCCTACAATTGAGATATGGAGGATTGATATATATGTAGATCTTATCTCTACCTCAAGTGAGATGTACATGTTGCTTCCAATAGACCTCGGCTCAAGAAAAATAACAATAATGCAAGTTAGTAGAATTATGTTCTCCCACCGAAAGGAGAGAAAACACTAAACTACCTTTTAACCTTCTATCATAATCCTCGATTTCCATATTCTCTTATCTATGGTTAAGTCCTCAGTGATAGAAGCTGAGTCTTGTCTTGTTTAGACATCTTATCCAACTTCTTCTTTGGTAGACCTCTTCGAATACCCGACATTACCAACCTATCGCACTTACAATTACTGGGGCATCTCTATTTTTCCTTTTTTCATGCGCGAACAATCATAATTTTGCTTCCCGCGTCTTGTCTGCCTCTGAGACCACTCCAACATTCTTTTTTGAAATTTGTATAATTAGAAATAATTTTTGAAACTTTTTTGATTAACCTAACATAAGCAAACACCAAACATATCCTTAATTTGTCTACACATTCGGGTATAATTTTTTCCTGCTATACATTTATTAGTATATTTATAACTAATCATAAAAAGTTAGGGGTAACAACCTGTAAGTTAAGTCAATTTACCCCCTAACAATTTAAGATATATCAATACGGATCTGACTCCTCTCCATTACCTAATCTCTCTATTTCTCCAAGTTCTCTATTAGATTGATGACACTTGTACCCTTTAAAATCAATGCTCTAGATCTAATTAACTAAATTAAGATGTTTAACCATGATTAAAAAAATTACTCTTTCCATATTAAATTTAAAATATCTTTGCCTATCAAATTTCTGCAATGCCCCCCCCCCCCCCCCCCCAAATTTATTTTTCTGTCCGCAAATATTTTATTTGTTTGCTTAATAACTCTTTATTAAATAAGATACATTTTTACTCTAAGACGTGATTTTTCATGCATGACATGGTAAAATTTGAACTTGGTAGCTTACTTCGAGTTAATTTTTACTTGTTTCTGAGTTAATATTTTTTGAGTTATTTGGTAGCTTATTTCCTATGACTTACTATTTTGAGTTAATTTATATTTGAGTTAATCATTACTTGGTAGCTTACTTTTAATAAAGAAAATGCTATTGTTGCAGTGTATTTATGCAGTAGTGTAAAATAGTAGTATTATTAATTAAGGAATAAAAATATTAGGGAGACCGAAAATTAAATTTGTGATAAAGAGGACTGAATTTCTTAATTAATTAGATCTAAAGCATTGATTTTGAAAGTGGACAAATATTTGAATGGGATTTAAAATGTGTTTCAATACACCTTTAACACAAATTTGGAGGTACGCACTAAATGAAAACTCATTACTCATCTCTGTTGTTAAATGTATGTGTTTTTTGTTTAACTTGCTAATCCACGCTGCTAAGTAAGTACTCCCTCCGTCCCAAATTAGTTGTCGCTTTTAGCTTCTTCACGTCCATTAAGAAAACTAATAAATAGAGTGTGTATTTTATTATGTTACCCCTATTTAATGTTTGACTATTAAATTTTGTTGAGAATTTTTTTATGTATTAAGGGTATAGTTGGAAAAGACTAACAATTTTTGTCTTGAAATCCTAAAGTGTCAACTAATTTGGGACAAATGATAATTGCTAAAGTGTCAACTAATTTGGGACGGAGGGAGTAGTAACAAAACAAAAGAATTATAATGATCCAAAAAGTAAAAGAACTAGCCCTTTTTTCCCCCATTTTTTGGCAGAATTTCTTCAAAAAGAATAAGGATCTTCATATTATTGTACTAAAAGACATTATAACCTTCCTCACGATAAACATAACCCATGCTTTATCTAAAATGTCTCTTTTGTATATGAAGTGAAAACTACTATTTATTGAACAAGTTAGGAGTGGTTGGTGCTTAAAAAAGAAAATGAGAGATGTCATTCAAAGAAAACATAACTCTATTAACTGTACAATTCACAAAGATGAAACAATGTGATGTTTTTTATATGAACTGAACACACTAAACTAGTACTAGCTAGTAAAAATCATGGTTTTGACTTGAAACTAATTGGCACATCAGTTTTTTGGATTCACCATTTTTCAATATTCAGTATCAAGGCTGGTAAATGGTAAATGCTGTATTTTGAAATGCACCACCACCAAAGGAAGTGGTTCAATAGCAAACGTTCTTTTTATCCTTTAATCAGAGGTGTCGAGTTTGGCACATATATAGCACTAAAATCCTCCATAATGGACTTTCTATAACCCAAATCCGGATTGTGAGTTCCGGGCACCAAACACTGAAGATCAAAAAAGAAAACAACATCATGTTCCTGAACTAAAATAATTTTAAGATTTGTTCTAATAAAATTGGCTCTAATTTGTCTTACCTTGAGAAGTATTAATTCCAGTGAAAGAAACTCTGCCAAAACCCATATGACCAATTTGATACAACTCTAACCAAACTTCATCTGCATCAATTCTTGCACGAAAACTATCTTTCAACTCAAATTCGTCGACAAAGTGGGAATTGACAACTCCCAATGTCCCTTCTCCTTCTCCATCTCCTTCCATACTGTCCGCGTAACTAATTACGCGGTCAGTATTATAACAATAACTCATATTATCATCTTTTCTCTTCTTTTTTTCCAATTTCTTCTTTTTTGCCATCCTCAAGCATTTTCTCCCAACCATCCAAGGAATTTTGAGAAATGTAAGTGCTAATATATTTACTACAGCACAAGGACAACAACAAACTGCCACACATTCGGCTATTAGGCCGCCTGTACATGCTTTGCAGGATTTCCCACTGCATTCAATCGGATCTCCACCATCTTCATCGTCCTCCACCGCCATGTGCCGGTGGTTTTTTGAAGGGGTATTAGTTCCAATGCCATTTCTTGAAGGGGTACTTCCAATACTATTAGTACAACTTTTGTTACGTTGATGAACTACTGGATATTGGTAGTATTCATCCATAGTGTCACTTTCTTGAACTTATAATAGCCCTACAAAAAGAATCAAAGAATATGAATTTATTACTCTATGTGATTACTACAAATATGGTACTATAAGTATGAAAAATTGTGCACATACACCGAAAAATGACTGCAAATACTATGTGGTGAAAAAGAAAAAGACTGTAACTGCAATGGAGGACTACTGTGTTGGATTCAGCTTTTGGGATTTGTGTATGTATAGGGACTTTGGGAGGTGTCTTTGACTCTTAATGGTTCTTCCAAAAGTACGTACTACTAGTAGTAACAAGCCAAAATGTGGAGTTTTTCCATGCAATGATTCTTTTTTTACTCTCTCAATATATTAATATAAGTATACTATACAGAATAATTTCACATACCAAAAGAACTCTTAGGAGTATGGTTTAAACATGTAATCATATTTTGGGCTATATGCAGGGGCAGATCTATAAGAGTACAGTACCCAATAACTTTGTATATATTTGTGCTAAGAAATCCACTTAATATAGTACTATAAATAATTTATTCAAAAACCAGTAATAAATAATGGCTATAGCACACAATTACTTTTAAAACTCTTAGGGATCGTTTTGTTGGCGGGATTGTACTAATAGTCCCGGGATTAAATTTGGGACTATATTTTTGGTTGGTGAGATTAGTTAAAATAGGACAATTTTTATACCACATTCATGGTATTATCTAATCCCACATAGGGGATGAGATTGTTAATCCCGGGATTACTGTAACCCCAAATTTGTGGAATATCTCACTTATTTAGTCCCGCAAACCAAACGACCCCTTTGTGGGATTGGATTAACAATTCTGGGATTAGCTTTGGGATTACAGTTATCCCGTTTGGTTAGTGGGATTAACTAATCCAGGATAGATTTTATACCACAAATGTGGTACTATCATATTCCATAAAAAGAGTGGTATTATTAATCCCGGGATTATAATCTCAGGATAAATTTAATCCCAAATATACGACATAAAGTTTAATTTAAATATAAAAAAACATTACCTCACTAAATTTTTTTGGAAGAGATTAAAAAATAAGGAGTATCATGTAAAAATGAAGAAAATTAGTATTTCCAAAAGGGTAGAGAAGTCCATGTATTTAGTGCAGATAAGGTAGAAAACTTTTACCTAGAAAAGAAACCAAGGGTAAAAACAAAGGTAAAACTTTAACCGTCTGGGAACACAGAGAAAGAAGACATATATAGTTAAAAGTGTGGTGAAATTTTCCTTATATTATTACATATTTTACCACTTATAACAATCTGCCCCTTCATAGCCCAAGATTAAAAATGTTGTGTGGTTGACTATGGAAATAACCCTGGAATCTTGGTAAAAGAAAAAAAATTACTGACAAAAGAATTTAATTTTCCATTTCCTATGCAAGTAAGATACTATAATGTTACCTACCGAGTGATGTGGTGTAGCGGATGAGGCTACTCCTCCCTTAATCAGAGGTCTGGGTTCGAGCCCTGGGTATGGAAAAATCACTGGTAGGGAGCGTTTCCTCCCGAATGGGGCCCTACGCGGCGCGAATCTGAATTAATCGGGGCTCCAATAAAAGTACCGGACACCGGGTGGAAAACAAAAAAAAAATACTATAATATTGCTTCTACTTAATTTTCACATGACTTGAATCGCTGACCTATCGATTTGCTGTAGAGGTATTCTATTACTAGAGCAAACATCACTCATAAAGTTAAATATGTATATGGACAGTTTAATTAATTTTTCACACTATCAATGTAATAAAGATGTTATAACAAGTTACTTATATTTACCAATTAACAAAGATACTCAGTTGATTGAGTTTAGTTATTCTAATTGACACGATTATGTAAATACTTTTTTATATAATTGATGCATAAAACTTTAACTCCATAAATTAGTAGACGAAAAAGCTACTCCCTCCGTTTCAATTTATTAGTCTGTTCCAAACATTATGTCTTATTTTAGACCACAAATTTCAGAAATCTTTATTTATTTCTTAAATTTCGTGTCAAGTCAGTATAACCCTAGCTAGCTAATAGTAGGAATTTGGCAGACTACAAGATGATGTTATTGTGAGTGATACCTTTGGTGGGGGATAGAAATTTGTCACAATAAGAATGAAGCAGAGCTAAAAAAGGGAATGTAAGGGATGTGACTTAGACAGAGACACCTCACACAGAATCCAACTTTGTGAAACATCTTCCTCCTATTGGAATGTCATAAATTCTATACATCATTTACATGTCTTTGAGCCAATATGTAGTAGCTTTTCAACTGTTTCTATCCTTTTCCTTGGCCAGACTTATGATCTCTCTTATTCTTGCATTGATTTTTCCAGTAGAAATGAATTTTACAATCAATTTACAACCCCATCAACTCAGGGGCAGTTCTATATTATAAACGGCGGTTCACGTGAATCTATGGTTCATCCACGAAACTAAATATATTATGTACATACTTTTCAAAATATGTCTAATATGATGCTCGGGAATCCATGCTCTAAAATTTTAAATGATTCACTTGGTTAAACAATGATTCACTTACACTAAAAAGCTGGGATTGATCCCTATTTTAATGTCATTTAATATTTTTTCCTTAATATATTATTATATAAAATGGAACTCGATCTTATATACAATATAATTTTTCGACGAAAGTTGTTCGTCGACTGCTCTTGGAACAATGTAACTCCACCCTTAATAGTGGTGAACCCATCTTATTGAAATCCTAGATCCGTCTTTGCATCAACTCCTTTAGTTCTAATTATACTTCTTCCTTTTTTTACTTCATGTTCTGAACAAGTCAAAAAATATAACCACGTGATATGTTTTTCTTCAAAATATACAAGTCCCATTCCATAAATAAACGAAGACAGAGAACTTTCTGAGACCAAACGTTCTTGTCGTGTTAAGCATACATGATTCTAGCTAGGATAGAAAACATTTTACTAACATCTACAGTAGAAATTACTCCCTCCGTTTCAAAATGATTGTCATAGTTCGAATTTCGAGAGTCAAATGAGTTCATTTTGACCGTGAATTTAAACATATAATCTTTAATTTATTCGTAACAATGTTTATATATTTAGAAACTACATAAAAAGTACTATAAGTCACAATAATTAATAATTCAAAATATTTAAAAGATATATGAAAATATTACGGTCAAAGTTAAATTCGTTTGACTCTCGAAATCCGAACTATGAGAACCATTTTGGAACGGAGGTAGTACAAATACTCCGACAAACTATTAATTCATTTTAAAGGACGCGACCATGGTATATATAGTACTAGTTTTTTTTTTCTTGAAAATAATAAGCCTAGAGAAAATGAGTATAAGTTCGTGTGCTAATAACACACATAAACATTTTAACCATCGACCATCAGGTTAATTTGAAGTAGATTACATGTAGAATTTAAGTTTTATTCATTAATTGAGCAAAAATATTACTAAGAAGATTAGGTTATGTATAACGTAAGTACATCTAAAAAGGATTATAACTATGTAACCCTAGTGCTATAGTACGTTTATTAACGTACGTATGTAACATAAATCCTAACATGTAACTCTTGTTAATTAGCACCACTCTTCTTAACTTAAAAATTTCATGTTTGAAGGTTCTTGGCTATTTGAATAACCATACAATCTGACCTCTTGTTAATAGCATCATTTGTTCGAATATTTTTTGGCAATTATAGTAAAAGATTGTTTAAAATATATCGATTTGAAAGAAAATTTGATCGTTAAAATGAATATTAATATCGAATGACTGTTACAGAGACGTCTTAGTGTAGTTGTGTACTAGGGTTACGTGTAATAGTACAAGGTCTAGCATTGAGCAAATAAGTTTATGTACCTTTCCAATTTTTTAGCAGAAGAATCTGACCTATTAGCGTGATAATCAAGTTGTATAACTCCAATGTACCATAGATATGTTAATATTCGTTTACTCCTAGTACTACTATTTAGTGTTAGAAAGTTAAAGAAATAAGTAATTAGTACTAATAGTAATTAATTAGACCAGCCTCACATGCTAACAGTAAAATATAGTATACCCTAACAAGCATAAAAATGGAACACAAGAATCTACTCCCAATGCAGTGTGGAGATTCCACATGGGGTGTTTCCCAGATTTAGGGTTTTTTAAATCCTTCAAGCTCTTATATTACTATTCAAATATAGAGTAACATGGATTATAAAGTTCCTTAATACTTTATTGTTTTAAGTTTTGATCAGAAATGTGAGAAAAGGTAAATGCATTCTTTTTAAATAAATACCCGATAGCTAGGAATGAAGACATACAGACTTCCATGCGAAAGACAGTCTTAGTCTTAAATTTCTGAGTTCTTTCTCCTCGCGATCCAATGCCGTTGAGGGAGTGAAATGGTAAAGATTCTTAACTCCTACCCCTTTACTAAAAGTTTCAAATTCGATTCTTAAAAATGAAATTCTTGTTGATAAATAACTTGGACTAGTGTGAAGAATTTCTACTTACAATATATAACTTGTTATAGCAAGTAGTTGGATCTTAATTAATTTTCAAGTTATCAATTACACTTTTCACGAACAGTTATTTGTATGATTTTTCAGATAATTTAGTAGTATAAAAATTCATTTATATTTTATACTGTCGGGGATCTTTTGGAAACAGTCTCTCCATTTTGATGGGGGTAAGGTCTGCGTACATCCCATCCTTCCCCGACCCCACATATGGGATATACTGGGTATATTGTGGTTGTTGTATTTTATACTGTCGGTCTATATAAAGTTAAACTATTATTTGTACAAATTTAGGTTTTTTGTATTGATAATGTATACTTTATCAACACAATAAAGCTAAGTTGACAACTACAACAAATAACTCATCATAACAAGTTGTTACTATATGCTAAGCCCAAAAATAGAACAATAACCTATTATCACAGTTAAATTTCATCAATACTACAATTTTATTTAATTAATACCTATGATATCTACACTCTTAAGATACTCCTAAGTTTAGCCTAAGGTACTTCTAGGCCAAAGCTGCAATGATAAAATAGTAAACAATATGAACATGCTACTGTCATATTCTTATCTTAATTTAATGAAAGAGTTTAATTAGCAACTGTACTTAATTAATTTTTACATTTTCTACTTTAATTAAACCTGTCCTCTAATTGAGATTAAATGAATTTAATGTTGAAGAAATCAAGATCATTAAAGTTCCTAGGAGTTACACAGTACCATTCACGTGAACTTTGCATTACTGTAAAGAAGTATACTGAATAAGAAATAAAAACAAATTTACGGCTTAATATTTGTCTTTTTGTTTTTCCTAATATAATGCTTTTTGACTAGGTCCAAGTATGACACTTTTTATGGTAATGTTTTCACATGAAGACACCCTATAACCTCTTTTATCTAACCTTTCGGTGATGTTCTTTTTAACTTTTTAACCTTTGTGCAGTAACGGAATATTTTTTTTTTTTCCCACTAAAGATGATTAATTACAAGAACAACTAGCTATTTATAGTATCTGTTTTTCGCCGTTCCAAATCTACTGATCCAACTAATCTTGATTCATATGTCATATTCAAAAATCACTGACCCAACTAATCATGATCCGTACTGACAACTTATAGAAAGCCAAGCCAATATAGGGGTTTTAACGCTCCCTATCAGAAAAGAATTCATTATATCTATAATAATAAGTAATTATATCTATTTTTTCCTTTTGGTGATTCATCAAGTTAAGGTGATCTATAATAATAAGTAATTATATCTATTTTTTCCTTTTTACTATCTATATATATAGTTTATCCTTATGTAGTAACATGGAAAATCAACTAAATTTCATGTAAGACTTTGTTTTTGTACATTTTTTTTAAAATAGTATTAGTGTATATAAATTAAATATTAATTTTAATTATTAAATGAAGTTGGGTGGGGTCTTGAAGAGGGGTCAGGTGGCCTTACAAATGCACTACAAGTCAAATTAATGGACTATGCCGTTCATGGGATGCACGATATTTTTAAATAGAATAGGTCCAAATAATTTTATTGATAAAGCATTTGTCTATGGTCTTTTATGGAAATTAAAACAGCTATGTGACCCTACTATCCTCAAGAATTTCAAAATTAATTTCTAAAACTACTGAAAATTTTACCATATTCAGTCATTAATGCCAGGGTAAAAGACTACATATGAATGGAAAAATGAGGAGGTAAAAGAACAAGACAATAGTTACTCATGTGCTTCTACTAATATTTGTTAGATTTTTGTTGAAATTAACTCTGAGATCAATTTCTACCTAACTCAGCATTCAAAGGCAAATTTAGAATCTAAAATAGTCTCTCCGTCTCATTTTATTTATTGTAGTTCGAATTTCGAGAGTCAAACGAGTTTATCTATGACCGTAATTTTTATATATAACTTTTAAATATTTTGAGTTCAATTCTTTCTTGATTTTCTCTTCCATCCTAGTGATGAGTGTGTAGTATATATGTGAGCTACAAGACAAGTGCAAATGCAACATTTGCCTTTTACTGCATAACTGGAAAAGTGAGAAAAAACTCAAGGGAACAAATGAAGCATCTCCTCCTAGCATAAATTAAATTGGCATAATTATGCAGATGATGATAAACAAGAACACATGAATATACACAAGCAGTCAATTTGCATTTACAAAACCATGCATATGAAAATGAAAAAAAGTCAATTTGACACAAAACATCATTTCAATTCACATTTGGTAAATAGAGTCGGCCGATATGTTAGTAGAAGTAACAGATATTCGGTAGAATAATCAAAGTTCATGTAAATGAATCCTTGATACCTATACTGGTGGAGGTTACATGTATCCAGTAGAATAATCAAGATTTGTGAAAGTAGAGTCGCGCACCACCGTCACTTTTAAAAAATAATGTGGTTGAAAGCTTGAAACATGAAGCATGGCAAATTGGCAATGCAAGTAAACATACCTGGGAAGAGACAAACTCAGAGGGTTGCATCCATTGTTAGACTCAAAATTGCAGCACAGGCACAAGCAATGCAAGCAGCAATTGAATAATTTGCAATCATGAATAAGCTGTTGTTACTATTTGAATACTGATCTTTTCAGTTATATATATATAGTAGAACAATTTTTTGCAGAAATATAGGGGGCTCTTTGCTTTTTTTCTTTTTATCTCTCTTTGAAACAAAGAAGGTTTCGATCAGATCTAAGATGTTTAATAGTATAAATGAAGTTGTAGTTTATGTGGAATCACCACCTCAGTTTCCAAACATTATATTTGTGTTGGTCTGTGCCATTGAAGTTTGAACAAATATTTTAATCATAATTCCATTTTTTAAGTCTTGACAACAGCCAAGCATCTTTCCCAGTAACATTATAATACTATAATACGTTTATCCATACAATTTATATCTATATTTATATGTATCCTAGAGAAATCCTTTTTTTCCTTTTTCTTATCTTTATGAGAGAAGTCTTTATTTTGTTTTACCATCTCCTTTTCGAAAATTTTGCACTTCAATACTTCGAACTTAAAATCTTGACTAAAGGTGGAGGAATCTCATTGTTCTACCATAAGCATTGATGGTTCGGAAGAAGCCTTGATAAGTTATAAGCCACCAAAGAATAGACAGGTCGATCAAATTAAAGGTAGTCTTTACAGTCACGTTCTAGTGCAATATTATAAAGAGGGGTTCACTACTAAAATTCGCCCTTTTCCCAATGAACATTTTGTCGGAATCAGAAAATTGCTAATCAAAAGAAAAATCACAAGAAAAAGACGATTTTTAATAGCGTTATAAGTTATAAATATTGATAGTATAAAAAGTCATTATACTATCATTGTTATTGAACCATAGATAATTACTTTTTTTAATCCTTTGAACCAAAAATAATTAGTTACTGTTCTATTTCTGAAGTTACGATATATAACTTGATATGAAGAGTTACTTGTTGTACTGTCAATGCATACGACGTAAACTTTGAGTAGTCTAAACCTGAAATGAATATTGTAAAGATTAGTCTTTAAGTATCTAAGATAGCATTCCATTTATCTTTTACTGCTATAATACTTTTTTTAGGTCAAAAGTTGCAAGAAGGTGCTTTCTTTCGGTGGTGCAAAATAAAAAATGAAAGAATTGGCACAGACTCTTATATGCTGAGTAAGAAGCTGAAGTTGTCCTTTGCTTGGCCGGCCCGCACTTCATGTCTCCAACTTATTCATATCTCACCATCAGGGGCAGAGCACAGAATTTAGTTTAAGGAACAGTAAATAATACTTTACTATAATTAATTTATTTATTTCAATTTTACCTTATACAATATAATTTTTTGTGAAAGGAATTTAAAGTTTTTTTTTTTTTGGCCAAACGAAAAATAATTTTATTCAACCATTAACCATGTGTATAAGTCAATCTTTTTTGAACTCTAACATTGATCCTCTAATGTCTATTCCCCATCTAGTATTTAGAGTGAAGCACTTCCTGCGACAAGGTAATCTCTTAAAAATTCTAATGCATTTTTTCATTTAAAAATACCTTGTCCTCTTACATGCAATTCTAAGTTAATCTCTCTTATAATCTGCACTTGAATCTTCTTTTTATTTTGGAACCATCTGGTGTTTCGTTCAATCTATATGTGATATACTGTAGCTGAAAACAAGAATCCCAGAACATTGGCTTGAGTACTCTTCCCTTTCACTCTTTGTGATATCCAATCAACCTCTTCCTCTCAATCTCTTCCTCCCAGGGTTTAATCTACCTGTGTATTCCCACACACAGCAAGAGTGTTTGCCATATAGTCCTTGAATAGTCACATTCAAACAGCAGGTGGTGTAGAGATTCTACTTGCTGAGTTTTATACAGAACACGGTCTTGATCAACACTTATTCCCCTTTTTGCTAGTCTCTCGAATATAGCCAATCTTTTTTGAATGGCTAACCACATAATGAATTGATGCTCGGTAGCACATTTCTTACCATAGTAGTTGCTTTCCAGTTAAATTTTGGCATCTGTGCGATGAGTCCCAAGTAACATTTATTGATGCTAAATTTCCTTGAGTTGTGTACATTTTCAGACTTTGTATTGGTCCAGTTGTTGTAAACCATCTTCTTGCTTCGAATATTTTCATGACAATCCAGCAAGCTTGGGCTGGACTTTTCATAGTCTCCAAGTCTTGTCTCTTGATGTAGAAGGAGTGTACCTATTGCACCCACATGGTGTCCTTCTTCTATGACAATGCCCATAACTTACTTATTGCTGCTTTGTTCCATTTGTAAAAGTCCAATACATTTAGTCCCCCAGCTGATCTTGGGAGACATACATTTTCCCATGACACCAAGTTCCTTTTAGATATATTGTTTGTTCCTGTCCATAAGAAATTCCTGCAAGCATTTTTTATCATGTGCAACACCTTCTTTGGGAGTAGAAACACCTGCGCCCAGTAATTTTGGACCTCAAATAAAATAATTTTAATTAATTGAACCCTACCACTGTAGGACAAGAATCTGGATGTCCAACATCTTATTCTTGATATGATCTCTCCATTAGAGCCATACACTGGTGGATATTAAGTTTCTTCGAGGATAAGGGGACTCCAAGTATTTAAATGGCAATTCTCCCAGTGTGAAGTGCATCTCATTGATAATATTATCTACAAAACTAGTAGGCACTCCAGCTATGTACAATGCACTTTTCTCCATATTTGCTTGTAGCTCTGATTATGCTGAGAAGTGGTTGAAAGCTTGGAGGAGTAGAGTTAATGATTCTTTGTCAGCTCTGGATCACAAGAGTAGGTCATCTGCAAAGCATATATGTACTAGTTTCATTTTCTCATATTTAGGGTGATAATTGAAGCTATGATTGTTTCGTAGTTGGCTCAATGTTCTATGCATGTATTCCATCGCTAACACAAATAGGTAGGGGACATTGAATCCCCTTGCTTGAGGCCCTTTTTTGTCTGAAATACTTCTGTCAAATTATCATTGATCAACAATCTATATCTGACAGTGTCACGCCCTAAATTTTTTCTAAAATAATAGAATAAAATAGGTTGTGACTTAGGTGTTTTGAGGTACATTAATTATTGAGATTACGGAGTCGCCACTTGACATAGTTCAAAGGTGTGCCAAGTCACCAAAAAGGTACCTTGGAACACCTATGACTCGCAATGGTCTGCGTCAGAGTTCCGGGTAAGGATCTCGGTTGACTCTCGGGAAGGTGTTAGGCACCCTCGAGTCCTGTGCAAGCACAATTGCTTTATTGACGCTTTCCGGTTTTTTTTGTGAATTATATTTGTTGTATTTGCCACTATATTATTTTTTTACGTTTCGTAAAAGTCACTCGTTCATTGACGAAAACTCTACCAGAGATTAACCGTGGACACGTTGTCCATTTGAATCTTGATGTAAATGAGTTTTGTGTAAACCCCGGACTTTTATTGCACTTTTATTCAATTTAATTGAGTTTCAAGTGAATACATCGACATTTGTTACGTTATTTAGCTTTAATATTGCCCGTTCATTGATGGATACTCTATCGATAATCAACCCCGAACACGATGTCCGTTCGAATTACCGATATAAATGAATTCCATATAAACAATAGGCAACTTGTTTAGTCACTCTCGGCCTAATGATTTTTGCCTAGTCGCACGTTCCTTTCAATACTCTGGCTAACAAATTACTCATTTTTTTCTTTATCATTGTTATCATTTGGTTGGAATTCAAATCATTTGGTTCAAATTCCAATTTAGTTTTAAACTCATTCACGTAGGAGTAGACTCCTCCACTTTTGCTAAGTACTGCCATTCGCCTAATCTTCTTTACCAAGTTTAGCATTTCTCATATAATATATATTGTCTTATATTAATTGTGTAATGGCAAAAGTGTTTGTGCCACTTGATTGTCTGTTTTACACCTCTTATTACCAGATTTCAAGGTCAATTCACTATCCATAACAAAACATTCAGATTTTTATTAACTACTGCAGGTCTGGCTTTTGCAAGTATAACAACTGCACTATCCCGTTTTAAAGCACCAAATTTTCGTGATTAATCAAGTTTTACTATTGACCGATTCCGCGATTTTTTTCTAGGAAGCTTGAAATTACTTATACACCAAGGTCATCAATATGTTTTTAAACTTCCCAGGCAAAGATGTAAAAAGAAACAAGTAAGAGGCATTCGTTTACTGATCCCGTTACACATTCATAGCAAGTAAAATATAACATAAACCAGAAGTAAAGTTCTATGGACTGATTCTAAACCATTTCTTGCATATTTTAGACTATTAAATATGGTAAGATACATACAAGAAGAAATATTGGTATGAAAATTTACCTATGACCAAAAAGCTATCGAGCACGCAGCCTGTGAAAGACAAACACCAGTAGCGAGCTAGACTCCAACTCACAGCAACAAAACAAGACCAAACAGCAGCAAGCCTCCCAAAATCCAGCAACTAAAGCTAACAATAAGTCTAGCAAGAACTCCCAGAGGACAGCCAAAAGCCCCCAGACCTTCAAACCTCAACTCAAATCTATTCTGGTTGGAGAGAGTATTTTTTTTAGTTCTGTGTTTTCAGATCTCAAAGATGTGTGTGTGTTTTCAGATTCCTTTTTTTGTTTTTTTCAGATCTCTTCTTTGTTGTGTTCTTTTTTTCTTTAAGAAAGATAGCAGTTTTTGGTGAGTATTTTTTCAGATCTCAAGCCTTCTGTTAAGAGTGAGAGTAAGTAAAAAAAAAAAACCCCCCCTTCTTTCACAGACCCCTCTTCTTATATAGACTTAGAAGAAAGGGGTAAAATCCTTGGTAAAAGGACACCCATGTGCCAATGTTTTTACCCCTTCTGAAAATTCAACTTGGCATGCCAAGCTTTGCACCAAAATGGCAAAAAAGAAGGGAGACAAAGACTTTTTCTAAAAGCTGTACATACCCTCTTTATATTTGACTTTTTACTCTTTTCTTAAGACAATTTTCAGATCTCAACCTATCTATTTTATCTTTTCAACTAACATACAATTAACTTCTAAACAAAATCCTATAGCAAACTAATACTTGACACATTGAACAAACCAAACTTCACACCTAAGTATGAAGCTAATCAGACAAGTCAGACTAGGCAAAATCCATGTTTGAAAGCATTCCAAACTTACACCCTGAACAGCTTTCACAGATAGAACAAACGTGACTAATCTCTAAGCAAGTAAATCAAACAAACAAGTAATGCTTGAACCAAAACAGGCAGGGATCCAAACTATGACTAAATGGCAAGCAAGGCAGCTTTAGATAGCGCTACAAACATCCAGGATTCAATTCGCAAGCTTGACGGATTTACACATAGACAGATTCATGTAGGCTAATCGATATTCCATTAAGTCAAGCCACGACTATGTACATTAATCAACCGGAGCTATGAACTAAAACTAACACTAATTGACAGAAATCAAAGAAACTAGGGAGTTAACTAATCAATTACCAAACTCAGAAATCGCGTTGATATTGCCTCGCTTCATAGCAACGGCAGACAGCATCGGCACCATCATGGCTCAACAGAGCAGCTGCTCTCCCACGCCTTGAATCAACATAACACAACCCTATAGCTAACACAATTCACCACGCTACTTTTAAAAGCCAAGCAATAGCCTCACTGCCAGACGTCGCCACTGCTCTAATCAACCAACACGACCCTAATGTTCTCATCATAGCCTCACAGATCACCAATGAATGGGAATCAAACAAAGACATTGTCTCCTAACCCGTTATCCATTCTACACCATCGTCGCTATCTAAAACAGCCTCGGATCATCAAAGTATCAAATCAACCTCGTTACCACAGCGACAACACCTCACTATCACCCGACTTCCCTCACAGTCTCACCATTGCAAACACAATCAAATTAACACTGCCCTAGCTTCGCTGCATTGACGTCGCAGAACCAAAGCGGGCAGCACCTTTGCCACCAGAAAACAAAGTCAAAACGACCACCATTAATGCGTCAAAACAAATCATCATCGTCGCCGTAATTCAATCCAAAATCTTGCTCATTGTATTACCATTGCCTAATCTCCCTAATCCCATTAAAATCGAATGAACACAGCCCTTCGCCTATCATCACCACCATCCGAAACAAAACCATCAATCACAACCATTCAACAACCCGTTCGAACAGATCCAGTTTATGTTTAAATCCGTTCTCTTCTTCTTCTAACAGAAACGATCCCATTTGGGGTCGTTTCGGCTAGAAAAGGGAAAGAATGGGAAGAAAGGAAAGAGAACAGTGCGCATCCGTATAAAAATCAACGGAAGAAATGAAGAGCTCACTGGAAAAAGCTTATGCCGTGTTTTTTAGAACTTCGATTTACAACGATTCCTTGAAATTTCACGGAAACTGAAACTAGATCGAGGAAGAGGAGCTCGAGGCGGTTACGGGGATGTAAAATTTGGCCTGAAGGGAGTGGTCGCCGCCGTGCTTGGTGGCGGAACTGCGGCGGTTTCGCTGGTGGGCCAATTTGGGCAAAGTTCTGATAAGAGTTTAAAATTAGGGAAAAAATTAACTAGAATAGCAATTTTTGGTTTTTATAGGAAAGTAACGGGCCGGGTCACGAGTGGAATTGGGTTGCACGAATGGGCTGATCACTTGGTTTTTATTCACAACATAGCTACTAAAGTTCCAAACAAATTAAAGCATGAACAAATAACTAAAAATTAAAGCTACACAAATTACAACACTACTATAATTAAAGTAAGAAATCATAATTAAACACATGACAAGTATTTTTGTTAATTTTCGGTAGTTTTATCTGATTAATTACTTAACGGCTAAATAAAGGCTAAAATCTAGCAAAAATCACACAATAATTAAAATCACTATTTTACGTAATTTTGTATTCTGTGCCAAAATTAGGTGATTACAGACAGTTGAAACACAGATCATTATCCAAGTGACAAATTTGTGTTGAAACCCAAAAGCAGTTAACAACATTTTCAGAAAACCCCATTCAACAGTCATATGCTTTTCTTATGTGCACTTTGATTATACATCTTGGTGACACAACCTTTTTCCCATATCCTGACCAATTCATGTGCTATCATTACATTATCAAGAATACTTCTTCTTTTGATAAAAGCTGACAGTGAAGAGCTAACTAGACAATTTACTAACATTTGTAAGCTAGATGTTAGGATTTTGGCAATTACCTTGTATATTGTTGTGCAACATACAATTGGTCGGAATTTAAAGTTTTAAACATTGAATCTTCTTGCCATTCACTAGCTCAGCCCCTGCTCACTACCCTTAATTTCATCTCGTTCATTCATAAAATAACAACATAAATTGTATTGATTACTATTTTCTTTGTAGGATTGGTCGAGGAAGGTATATGATGGGATACAGGCTTTAGTCATTATGGATATGAATGACTAAAACTAGACCTAAAATGCTTTCAGGACTGTACGTAGAAGATTAATGATGGAGTCTTGAAGATCTACAACATACTAAAATTGAGATTTAAAGACCGAACTGTAGAAGAAAGCTATTTCTTGTTTAAGTTTGCAAATAACAGCCAAATAGCCACTTTCTTGTTTAAGATGCAAACTTTGTCTTATTTAGTTAAGGGCGTTTGTCACTAGCTAAGGAATTTTATCTACTACTATAAATAATTGTAATTATGATTAGATTACTCTCTGCGTCTCATTTTATTTGTCTTGATAATATTTTTGTTCAAAGTATTAATCATTTTTGGAGTATTATAATAGAATTCCTATTTAATCTGTGTCATGTTATTGATCTTGAAAATAAAACTAGAATGTAACATTTATAAAAAATAAAAAATTAATACAATAGAAGATTAACGATATAAATAAAGGTAAATTAGTCAATAAACTCCTCTCTTTATTACAATAATATTTTTTTGCCACATGTAGAACATAATATATTTATTTGAGATATTTATGTTGATTGATGCTTTGGAGATCTTTATTACCAAACATATCGACACTTATAAAAAATTGCAAAAACATAGCGACACTTTCAATACTATTACAAGACATAGTATTTTAGGCAAAATATACATGATTTGTGTGTGTGTGTGTGTATATATATATATACCTATCGAACAAGAATAATGCCAAAGGAAAAGACAAGATATGAAGACATGATATAAAGAGATGCATTATTGATGTATTTTCAGCTTTTATAAAAATAACTTTTGGACCTAATTTTGGGTTCAGCCACTCCATGCCAGGGTTGCGTCACCAGTAATTCTTGTTATACTCATGCTGCCTAGGATCCATTCTTAATTTATTGGTATCAGAGCCATGGTGCATAGTAGCAATAGGTGATGAGTTCAACTTTTACTTTTCTAATGAGTATCATTAGGAACAAAACTACTGTTAAAAACAGTAGGAAAGAAGAATATGAAATGCCGCAGCATTTAGACTTACTTAATAAATTGACTATTCCTAAAGTTCAACCCAGGTTAATATATCAGCTAGGAACCTTTGAGAAGTTGGGGTTAAAACAGGTAGTTAAACTACTGAAGAAACTATCACGATTGATAGCGGACATGCTACTTTTAATTTATTGTCTGAGCATGATTTAATACCTTATATGCAAACGCATAGATTTATTCATATTGGTTTAATTCAAGTTGCTTTTAAACCTTTAACCTTAAGAGGTTTACCTGGAAGTTTTATAGCTGCTCTCAGGGATGGTAGAAACCATAATTGGAAGAAATCCCTTATAGGATTGTACAATCAAGCTTGGCTTATGGCCCAGTATATTTTAATGCCTGTCCGAATTTACAAATATCGTTGTCGGATGAAAATGCTTTAAAAGCTTTGGTTTTAAATGTTAAATTACATGGTTATGATTATATGCCTAATACAGAAGTAATATGTATCTGTTATAGGATTTATTTTAAGCCACTATATACTCTGAATCCTATGTGCAAAATTATGGATTTTAAAAATGAAACTATTTTAATAGAAACTAATTTTGGTAAGTCTAAAGTTACTACCAGAAGACCTATCAAATGGGATGAAATAGATTTCCCTAAAGAATGGGTCATGGAGGAAGTGGTTCCTCCAAAAAATTTTAGAAATACAGATCTAACTGGAATTGAACAAACTCCAGAAGGAGATGTAAGAATCAGGTTTGAACCTGAAGATGTTATAAATAGAGTGGATATGAGATCTGACAGATCTAGTTTCCAAGGTTTATCTAGGTCTAATTCTTTATATCATTCTCATATTTCTCCTATTGATTATATTGTTCAAACTCCTTCTAGAGCTTCTACTTCTCAGGTAAGAGAGGAAACTCCTAGATATCATACTTTAAAAATGAGAATGATATCTTCACGATATTTTCATAAAACTACTCATAGTTTAAGGTCTGCTAATGGTGAAAAGATGCAGATTGAGTACAAATTGCCAAAAGCTTCTATATGCACAAATAAGGTATGCATACCTCAAAGCTTTGTTTTAATAAAAAATATGTCTAACCAAGTTATACTAGGAACACCCTTTTTACAAAAAATATTTCCAATTACTAGAATTGATAAAGAAGGCATAATAGGAACTTTCAAAGAAAAATCTATTATATTCCAGTTTATAACTGAACCTATTACCAGAGTTTTAAATCAGTTAAAAGATATGCTGGCTAAGAAAAGTCAGCATATCAATTTTCTTAAACAAGAAATTTATACTTTAAATATTGATGAGATTTTAAAAAATCTCAAATTAAGAGAAAAAATTAATTTTATAATAAATTAGTTTTCATTACAGATTTGTAGTGAACATCCAAATACTTTTTGGAATAGAAAAAAACATGTAGTTACACTTCCATATGAGGAAGACTTTTCTGAAACTAATAGTATTCCTACTAAGGCAAGACCTTGCCAAATGAATTCGGAATATTTAGAATTATGTACAAAGAAAATAGATTCTTTATTACATAAAGGTCTTATTCGATCTTCAAAATCTCCATGGTCTTGTACAGCTTTTTATGTTAATAAACATGCGGAACAAGAAAGAGGAGTTCCAAGGTTAGTCATAAACTATAAACCTTTGAATAAAGTTTTAAAATGGATTAGATATCCTATTCCTAATAAAAAGGATTTATTGGATAGACTTCATAATGCTATTATATTTTCTAAATTTGATTTGAAATTAGGATACTGGCAGATTCAGATAGCTGAAGCTGACAGGTATAAAACTGCTTTTAATATCCCAATAGGACAGTTCGAATGGAATGTTATGCCATTTGGATTAAAAAATGCCCCTTCTGAATTTCAGAAGATTATGAATGATATATTTGTTCTTGGACTTCCTTTACTTTGCAGGGCGTTAAAGGAAATAAAGCCACTCCATGCCAGGGTTGTGTCACCAGTAAATCTTGTTATCCCCATGCTGCTTAGGATCCATTTAATTTATATATATATATATATATATATATATATATATATATATATATATATATATATATATATATATATATATATATATATATATATATATATATATAAATTATATAAAATAACATACATAGATGAATATAAAAACATACAATGATATATAAAGTTGTACACATATGTATATACACAGTTTTTGAAATTTGTATATATCATGTTAAAAAAAAAATTGTTATGTATTATAAAGTGAGATAATCTCGACATTTTTTGAAATCTTTCCCTGAATATTGTACATTTATCTAAAAAGTCCTATTTCTTTCCGATCAATTTTTATTTAATTTTGCAGCACTATTATTACTTTTCTTTTTGGGCTTCAGAACCTTCAAACTTCAAAGCAATAGGTATAGAATGGGCTCGGCTGGGCAAAGGCAAAAAGATTGGAAATTTTAGGGAAAAAAATAATAACTAGTCAATTTTGGACGTCCTAAGTGAATTTTATCCACTATTTCAAAATTAATTAAGAAATAGCCAAAATTTCATACGCACACTTACACTTCATTAGCGTTAACAAATACCTCAGACCAGTTTCAGCATTTTATACCGGGACTTTGAACTTATTTTATATTGGGATTCATGTTCAAAGTCCATAGAGATTTATATATAAAATGCAGTATTTGATACTGGGAATAGCGTTTAAATGATCCTAGTATAAAATACTTGGACTTTGAACATGTTAGTTCAAACTCACAGTATAAAATACTGGAACTTGTCTAGAGCTGGCTAGTTTTCAAATAGTTTTGCACTGCTGACTAGTATACATTTAGCGCGGTGCAAACAGGCTACGGAGCCAGATTTTATGAAAACTACACCTTATGCTTGTAGTTAACTTATTTTAAAATAGAGCAATATTTACCACTTTACTAGATATAGTAATATTTTTTAACAATGCTATCAAGTATCAAAAAAAAAAAAAAAAATCTAACCCCTTCTCTCCTCTCCCCATTCCATTGTTTTTCGGCCACTGCCCTTCCCCTCTTCCCCGTAGCCGGCGTGCCCTCCCATGCCCCGTCGTCACCAGCAACGACAACATTGTTGCTATTTCATTCTCACTGCTGCCTTTTTGTTTTGTTGTTAGGGTCGACGACAAAGCTCTAGTGGTTCTGCTGTCGGCACTTTGACATATGGTGTACAAGATTCGGTCCCCCTTTCCATCGTCGGTGTAGCTCGTTTTGCGGCACCGATAGATCTAACTTCTTTCTTGATTTTTTCTTCTTTTTATTTGGTGGTCTCTTGTGGCTACAATGGTTGTAGTTTGGTTGGAGGCGAAGAAAATGTATGTCATCGATATGTCCATTGTATGTCCAATGTATGTCTCCGAATATACAATAGCATATACTTTAGATACAATAATTATATATGTTGTGTTTTTGTTTAGTCATTGTATACGTTGTGTATGTCCTATGTATAAAATTGTCATACAAAGAATATACAATCAATATACCACAACTGTATTTGCGTATTTCTTCTATATTTTCATTGCATGCATAGTGTTTCGTTATGCATACAATGAAAATACACAACACATCCAAAAAAATTTATAGAAAAAGAAATTTTTTTCGGCGACCGATTACCATTAGTGGCCGGTATGTGTCAGCTATGGAGCGGCCACTAGGGGGTTTGGAGGCTAGTGTAGAAGGAGGTTTTAGAATTTTATTCATCCTTTATATATATTTGCTATATTTTTTTAATAAAAAATATTATTATATTTTAAAAATGGGATAGTATTAATTTTTTTGTATAAAAAATATATTTATATGTATAGTTATGTAAACTACCCAAGAAAATTGCATAGGGATGTAATACTAAAACTCCCACAGATGACAACAGGCTTTGGGTTGAATTGCAGAACTATGACACTCTAGGTAATGATTTGCCTTTTTGACTCTCATAAGAGTGGTTTAGCAAATATATCATCCGCTTGATTTAATAAATAAATTATAGACATATGTATTCCTATGGATTTTCTAATGATGCCTGTATTCCTCGCTCTCACTTTCTCCTTTAATACTGCCTAAGAGGCAGCACTTTCCTAGCTTTGACATCTCTTTCTCACGCAATACTTGAATATCACATTCTCTCAGATAAGGTATTGTCTGGGCAATACTTGCCACTTGACCTCTGCCTAAGAGACAATATTGTCAATTGATGATTTGAAGTGTTACTTACATACCAAACATAGGAATTTTGGTTAAAATTATGTTAAACGGGGACATTCTCAAAATCAGTCAATTTTAGCAACACCAGGTAAATTTTTTTGTAGGCTTTGATGATGTATTTAAGCTGAAAACTTTGGGTGATTTTGATGATCCAATTTTGGAAAGAGAAACAACCAACAATTATAGAATTTGAGAAAAGTAGCCATACTTTTAAAACACATGATTTTTTTAAGACTAGCCACAAGAGAAAATTCTAAATTTTTGAACAAAACTCCAATAAAATTTCCTGGAGTTTAGTTTAAAGTTTCAGGAAAGTCTCCTAGAGCAAATATTTGGAGTTGTAAGTATTTTTAATTGGGACTTTCGAGTTAAATTTTTTAAAGTCTCAGTAAAAAATATATTGGATTTTCCATATTTTTTAAATTTGGCTAGTCTTTTAATTTTTTTTAAATACTGATTAGTTTTCATTTAACGCGGTGTAGGCAAGATACAAGGTCAAATTTTATGTAAAATTCACTAGGCTTTCACCAAGATTATCTTGCAAATATTTAGTACACTACCTGTTTTCATACCTCCGCCATTCACGGCGCAATCATTTCTTAAAAATTTCTGAAAGTGTAGCACATATCTTCAATTTCCAAGATCTGAAGTTATGGTCAAATTCTAATTAACTTTGCAATGAGCCAACATCATATTAAATTTGAAGTTGAGCCAACTTCTGACCAAAAGTTTGTAATTAACCCAAACTGAAGTTTGTAAAATTAGCCTACGATGACAAATACCTTGGGATTGAAGTTGGGGTTAAATACAAATTTTTACAAAGTGGAGTTAACCTCAAACTTCTGGTCTCAGGGGTTGTACGTTGGCATAAATTACGCAATGCTTAATCTGTGGACTCGAAGGTCCACATGAAATGGGTTTAATGATAACGGAAGCTATTGATCTAAGAGCAGGCGTTAACCACGTGAGCAACGACCGCTGCAGTTGCACAAACACGAAACAAACGGACGCGCCAGTGCAAATAGTGAGGCGCCTCTGTACCTATACTGTCCTACATAGCGTCAGAACTAGCTCACCGACCTATATAATGGGCCACGAGCCCCACAAATAAAATTACACTAAAATTTAAATTTGGCTAATATGTAGCTTATAAATACTCCAATCATCCCATTATAAATTTATTCAACGAATACAATAAGCATCAGAGTATGATTATTCTTCGATATATCGTTATTGCTTGTGACCCTAAACACAAATCAACTGGTTTGTTTATTAAGCATGTTTTAGGTTAAACAGGCGGAAGTCTAGCTAACCCTATATGTAATTTTACAAAGCGACCGCGGTTTACATAGAGAGTTCAAAAGTGGCTGCGCTTTAAAGTGCACTACCCAATCTATTCTATTTGTGCAATTCCTCTAGGGCTAACATTTTGAAGCCCATTCAGTATCTATAAATACAGCTTCAAGAATGAGCTGAAAATATCAAACCCTAGTTCACAGTAAGCTGATAGCCACCACCCTCTCCATTGCTTCTTTACTTTGTATTTTTCAAGGGTGCGGTCTTTTCCCGAACCCTACGTCCTACGTGAGCTCGGTGTTTGTGCACCGAGCTACGCTTTATATGTTTTTTTATAAGTTTTGATATTAAGTAGGGGCAAAGATGATGGTGCTTTCTCTCTATTTCTGACACCTCTTGTATGAGAAGAACCTTAAAAAAGTTCTTCGTTGAGCACATTAAGCAAACCTCTGAGCCCTTCACAATTTTTTTTTCTTTTTTATTCCTATTAATTTTTCAAGTAATTTTATTTGTTATTAAATTTAAAATATGTTGTACCGAGTAGAAATTCAGGCAGCCCCCTTTGTTATATTTTAATAGAAAGGGAGGTGTTGTTCTGCTCGTAAATTAAACTAAAAGCTTATGCTCTTCAGATTTGCTGAGATATATTTATCTTTGAAGCTGGTCTAGTAACGCCTAAGCACATTCTTCTATTATTATCGCTTAAATTCCAACCAATGTATACGGTGGCGGATCCAGAATTTTTGTTACTCACTTTGTTTCATTTTATTTGTCATATTTTTCCTTATTTGTCCGTCCTAAAAAGACTGTCATATTTTTAAATTTGACAATAATTCAACTCTAAAGTTATTTTTTGACTTATTTACAGTCAAACAAATATTCATGTCTTATTGTAGACTATAAATTTTAAAAGTTCTTCTTTACTTTTTTAAATTTTGTGCCAATCAAACTATGACAAACAAATTGAGACGGAGGGAGTATGATTTATTAAAATATAAACAAATACATATGAAAAAAATTAACAGCACTCAACATATTGTATATGTATCCTTCATTGTATGTAGATCCGCCTCTGAATGTATATTTTTGAAAATTAACTATACCGATTTTACCATGTTTACTTTGTTTATATTCCAAGAATGATGAACATTAGTTGAAGTGGATGTTATATTTGTTTAACAATTTTACTTTGGGAGATGATGAGGATTTTCGATATATCAGAGGCTCATTGAGCTCTGCTGAATCAAAATTTTGCACGTCAGTCTGATCCCAATTGCCAAAAGCTCTTCTTTCTTTACTTTATATCTCTACTAAAAATTGCAGATACCATTATTAAAAAACCAGAGATGTTAAAAAATACTGGATGGGCCAATTTGTTGAAAGTCATGGTTCTATAATCTACCTTTGTATTGCAGGTTGCATCTGAAGAGTAGATGTTATAGTAGATGCACTTAATAAACTACTGTTGTCGAGTATGAGATAGGCACATTCACTGAGAAGTACTCGAGGGCCAACTGGCATCTAAAGAACGGTCCAAAATTCGGTGGATAATTAGCTTGGCCATCAGCCATTCACTTATTTATTAGGCTTTTATCTACAAGATGGTTCGGACCAGTGTTGTGTGCCTTTGTCCGCCACCCGTGCTCCTTTTAGAGGCCTAAAGTATATAACAAGAATGTACTTTGATGATGAGCTAATTAACTACTCCTCGTCGAAGTATTCTGCCGTAGAATGCATTGTAACGGTGGAAGTGTTGAAACTGCTGTTATGCCCAGAATGTTTTGAGTACTCAAGCCTCCAGGTTCTGGATTAAAGGAACTACAAACATCCACAAAGAATAGCTGTAGACACACAACTTTCTACAAAAGTTACATTTCTCCTCCCACCATGATGGAGAGATTTGATTTTTCAAGAATCAACAACACAATGTGTTTTCGATCGGATATAAACCTTATGTCATAAATTCTATTAGCTAGGGCTGCAATCTGATGGCACTTCAAACTCAAAAGTAGGAAAAACTTCCACCTAATATATCAAACATAATGGAGCAGCAAACTTTATCAGCACCTAATATGTGTGACTATTTAAGTATGCTTTAAATGGGGAATCAGAGGACGCACTAACAATCCTGATGAATCATAATGGTATAATTTGGTAATAATGCACATGTCTTTGACACATATTTCTAGCCATTGAAGCAAACTTCTCCTTTACAATGTAATATTAGATCAGATCCGAAAACCAATCGGGCTAATACCTTGGGACTCCCTCAAACCAAACCAAACTACCTCTAGGAGGATAAGGTGTGGCATCAAAGTAATACATCTACGAAGTCAAAATGCACAAGAAATGCTCTTAAACTTGAGCCTCCGTTCAACTTTGAAGTAGTTCAGTTTCGTTCGACAACATGATAGCACCCAAGGTATTCAGCTCCCTCAAAGCACAAGATTGATATCCAACTTCCTGAGATGAATTTGACACAACTCATTGTAATATAATTAAGTGACTTGGGTTACATTTACTTCCTTTTAAGTGGAGATGCATTTTAGTTTCAGCTGACTTGTTTAACCAGACTAGTATGAAATCCATTCAACTCCTGCTTCCTATAGAAGAATGCAGTGATGTAGCACCTGCTGTGTAGCTGCTATGAGCCTATTGTAGCTTCTTACAAGCAATAAACTATCGAACACCGAAAGATGTACATGCCTCTTACCATCAGCAACAGTTTTTTTCCGGAGAAAAAGCATTATCTTGAAGGAGTAAACACTTAAAAACTTTTTAGGCCCTGCAATAACAGGCACATAAATAACTTTAGTAAGCGCAAACTGTGAATATACATATCTAAACCACGAGCAAATTTCTATTTGCACCAATGCCAGTCCTCAAACCAACTGGTTGTTTCTTTATATTCCTCCTTAATACAACTTATTTGGGACTGAGGCATAGTTGCTATTTATTCTTTCAAATTGAAGTGTAGGAGGAGAAGAAGCTAGTTGCCAGAAGTTCCATACCAGAATGATGTAGGATTGTGTGGTTCAACTCCATGACACAGATTGACTCATGCTTTGACAGAAGAAACCTATCAGTGAGCGTATGCTACTTCATTGTGCAAGCTGTTGTCAGGTCAATCACAGCAGCCAATCTATGGACTTACTATTCAGGTAATAGGCAAGGGAAGCACATGCATAACAATACACAGATAATAGTGCTCGTTGATCCTGATTGAGCAATACACAGATAATAGTGCTCCAACAGATACTAAGTCGCAAAGCAATTTAACAAGATGTACATTTGGATCATAATACCAACTCAAGGATTTTAACATGGACAGGATGACAGTTTTACACTCAAATGCCAGCAGGAGAAGCAGATGATTCTTACTTGAGAGCTTGAAGAGGCTTTATAGGAAATCCAGCAAGTGAATTCTCCCAACCATGAATTTCATTCAGCTCATCCTGCATGAAGACACTTAACCATTAATGCCTTAATTTGATAAGTACATCTTTTAGAACTCTTGATAAGTACTCTTAGTATGTGTATTGTGTCACAAGTTCACAAAATCAAATGGATCAAAGTTTCTCCATTCACTTGAAGATTTCATCTCAAACTATGACAGGCAAGAACATACACTTGACACTAGTAATTTATTGGTCTTTACTGAAGAAGATAATTAACAGAAATTTAAAAGAAAAAAAAAAAAAACAAGAGAACATACATTGGCTAAATGGCATTAATGTGGACAAGTTTGTTATAAGCTTTTGAAGAAAAATATTTAAAAGAACTAACGTTATTTATGAATATATTTGTATATACTTTCTTGGGTTGATTCAACTAGTTCTTTGATTTTCTAACGTAAAACCAAATCAAATATTGTGGGTTTTTAAAATTTAAAACAAATCGACTAAGAAATATAATAGTAATTATTTTAGTCGGTTTGATTCGATTTTTGATATGAATCGATTTTTAACTGAATCATGACATCCTTAGATATGAGTATATGAACAAACAATCTCTGGGAACGACTATGCTTCCACTTATATCTACTAGATTAAAGTTATTTGGTTCTAAAAGATGTATTTATCAAATTAAGACACTAATGGTTGAATTATAAAATTTATTCACGTCATAGCCTATAGGTTTATAATTTGTTGCAATTGATAAATCTCTGATTTTAAATTTTATCATCCCTTAAATTTTTCATCTACAGTATGAGTATTAACTTTTCTATGTTTCATAATTTAACTTTTTCTGAAAACTGATTTTAGTTAAGTAGAAAATTTCGAAAAACATAACAAAGTCTTTAGAAAGGGGGAATTTATTTGCAAAGTACTTGGTCAAGCTACTCAGAGTACTATGTCATCCCAGATTAAGTGACCTAGCTGAAATTACTAAAATATCAATCATTTTTAGACTGATTTGAAGGTCAAAGTACGCAACTTTTACTATTAATCTAAAATTGACACACAAGCAAAGGATGTGATGAAATGGACGTGACCGTGTCTCCGTCCTTAATTAGAATTTTGAGGGTCAAGCTTAATAAATAGAGAAACACCTGCAATGAAACGCTTTTTAAGTTGATGAGTCATATGCAATGTGAATCCGAATTAATCGTGTCAGTTAATATTGAATATATATTGGATGGTTATACCAAGAAAATGGGCACTCGAGTCAATATTTTGTGTTGGAAAAAAAAGAGGGGAAAAACACAATATTTTGAAATGGGAATATTAGGACTGAATGTGGTTTATAATCATCTTTTCATTCAAAACATAAAATAATAACCACTAGCAGATTTTGTAAAATAAAATACTACCACTAGAGTTTATGATCAGATTAACTCCCAAGTTATCAAATAGAGGAAACATATACATTATGAGGAAGAAGACCTTGACTCGCCGGACCATAACACACTCTGTTTGGATGGTTATTACGTATCGTTTCATAATGTATTGTATTGTATTGTATTGTATCGAACTATATCATATTATGTTGTATAATATTTGGATATACTGTATTGTTTACCGTGGTTTAATTAAGTGAATGTAAGGTAAAGGGTAAAATAGAAATATTAAATAATAAGTGAAGGCATGATGGGAATGAAAAACAGATAACAATACGATCCCACCAAATCGGTCGTTACGTAAAGTAACAGTTTTCATAGTTATATAACCATGGATTTAATGATACAATACAATAGTAATTAGTGTAACAATCAAAACAAACATCGCACTCATGGTAACAATACAATAAAATACAATGGGTTACAACCATCCAAACAAGCTAAGAGTTATTAGTTATGCCATCGCTCTTTTGGGATGCATGCACTTGGCTATATTTCTCAATTGTTTGTACGTTGCGATAAAATCTTATTCATTGTGTCGTTTGCCGAAATTTTTCTTTTTTCCTGTTGCTATGGCGAAATATTATTGTAGTGAACATATAGTATAACATAATATAAAAACATAGTTTCAAACAAAACTTGACTAGTATATTTCATTATAGTAGATGACTGTTATAAAAATGTCTGACAATACTACAAACTGTATATATATAATACCTCATGAAGCAATAATTGTACAAGAATAGAAGTATATCAAACCTTATAGCATTGGAATATATACATAATTTAATGTACTGGAAACTGCTTTGTTCCATACATTATTAAGAGAAATCTCCCTGGCATGAAACATGAGAATACAAGGTTTCTGTGCTATACTGCTATGCAGGGAAGCAGTTGATTCATCGGAAGAAACAAATATATGAGAGTTTTAATTGTTTGAGATAGATCAAATATATCTTGATTGTAAGGGAGTAAAATATATGAGTACGTATAGTATACGATTTTAACTTATATATTCGGATAGTTTATTAGAAACTTTTATAGTAAAATCAAGGCATTCAAAATATAACATTAGATTATTTTCTCTTCGTAAAAGTTGAGAGTTTTAATCTTATTGAAATCTAAGGCATATTGCATGTAATAACAAAAAAAATTATATATAGCAATTATTTATACAATTGGTGTTCATTCGATCAGCACGCCAATTGCCTAAAGATATTCAGCAGCAAAAGTATATACAAATTAATGCCATTTCTATATGTTTCAATTGTACGTGTTTTGACTTAAGGACTTTAATTAATATTGCATTTAGTAGTTATTACAACAAACAAATCCTTGTGCATGTGATTTATGTAATTGAATATGAGTAATTTTATTTATATCATTATTCAATTACATACACTTGTTCCCATTTGATCATGCCCTATTTTCTTTACTCTTCTAGTCTTCTAGAATCGTTATAAAAAAACATATTCTTAATGTTGTTACCTTAAATTCTGGGTCATTTGACAAAATTCTATATGCATAACTAATAAACTATGTAATATTTGTTATTAGGTGTTTTATCTTTGTAAAATGATCCATGTATACATTATTACACGGTTGATCAGCTATAAAGTAAGGAAAAATTGTGTAAATAGTTGCTCTAGTCAGGATGCATAAATTATGTACATAATATGCAATATTATGCATAAAATATGCATTAAATATGCAAAAAAATGACTATTTTTTGTTAAATTAATCTAGCATTGTTCATGCAACATAACTTTTTCATAAAGTAATACCTGATTCAATTGTATATTGATATTACTTATATATCGCAGACTAAATGCCAACAAAAAACACAGTATCAAATACAATAGTATACCAAGATTTATCTTCCTAATCCGGGTAACGTGTTTAACATGCACCAAAATTTCTTGATTTCGTAATCTTGATGTGGATTAAATATAGTTACATATTTTCAGAATTATACTAATTATTTATTAACACCGATACAGCTACCCACAACCCATGGAATCTGGGATTCCTTTAATAACTATTTATATTATTGGCACTCCATAATTAAATAAAATATAACAGGTTTGCTATTTACTTCTTGTTGATATAAAAACATAGTACTATATAGTATAATACTGAGATTCCTTTAATAACTAGTGATACTATTGGCAGTCAAAGATTTGCTAATATTGTTGCTTCGGCCACGGTTAAGTTGGTAGTGTATTTTATCTGTCTAATCACTAGTCATTTCATTAATAGATAATGATAATGAAAAATATCATATCTGGTGGATGGAGCCTTTAATTATGTCGCTAGATTATTTATTTACGAAGTGTGGATTCAGGATTTGAAGGCTGCGGTGGTTCATTAGAATTTTCAAAATAATTGTCACCATTTGTTTAAAGCATTACATTCGTAGAAATTACCTGAGCTTACCCATGGCTTATCTGGGCTAGCTTCATAAGTTTATTCGAGATTTGGTCGAGATAGAGTATAAATTTTTTATTCTTGATTAATTGGAAGGAAGCATATATATTATATTCAGTCATCATGCCAACTGCTAAAGATATTTATGATTAAGGACGCTACATTAGTTATTACAACTACGAATCCCTTGTGCATGTGACACTCAATTCTACAATGAAGTCGCTTATCCGTATATTTTTTTGCTCTATATAATAAAATATTGTTATAAAAGATATATGATATAACCTTACTTAAAAAGTAAATTTCAAAAAAAAAAAAAAATGATTGTTATAATAAAATAATGTTAATCGAGGATGACTGTTCTACGACTAATGTGCATGATTGAGGTTCATGACTATGCATATGTGTTGGCCAAAAATCTGATTAAAACAACGAATCAAATTTGTTTTGAATTAACTAGCAATTATTTGTATCAAAGCCACAAAAAGACAAGAAGTGTGATAAAAAAAGGCAGACAAGAGATTGAAGACAAAATATAAGTGTATTTGATTTATTTTCAGATGCTTTAGATAATCTTTTTATTTCTATTTATAGCCTACAAAAATGAGAATAGTCTACAGGAGTGAAGATAGCAATTATTGCACTTAATGACCCATTACTCCATGTTCAGTCGTGGTATAATCACGATCTCCCCATTTAATACATGCGCAACGATTGCCAGTTACAGAAACGAGGGCTCGTCCATCAAAGAGTGGATCTTTACCGAGGGGTAAGCTTCACACTTCGTGATGGTTTTCCTCCAATCGCCTTGAGCAGTGATCTGCAGCCAAGACTTATCTCTTGCTTGTGGTCCACTAGCCTCGGGAACTGGGCGAGGTCTTGAGAGCTCGTTAGTATATTCAATCTCAACATGCTTCGAGCTCTGTCGTTTAAGTCTCGTTGCTTTTTCACCCAATACAGCATGTATCATATGCAGTGGCGGAGCCACCTTAGTGGAAGGATGGTCAGGCGACCACCCTTCGCCGAAAAATTATACAGTATATATAAATTAAATTTAACTCTTTACATCTAAATATTACGTTTTGAACGTACATTCTTGACACACCTGACGATGCTAGCTTAGTGGCGTAGTGTTCAGAATTAGCTAAATAATCTAGGATCAAATCCTAATTTGTATATTTTGCTACGTCCTATTCCTATATAGTTTGGAAAAAAATTATTTGCTTTTTCGAAGCTTGAACACACTCAGGAAAATTCCCCTTTTTTCTTAAATCTTCTAGAATCAGACAAAAACAAATGCTTTTATTTCTTTTTAAATTAAGTTGTTATCCTAAAAATGGGTGTTTGATTTGTACACACTTGAGCTCCATATTTTCTTGCTACATCCTAAGGCGCTTGCTTTTGCAGAATTAAATAACTGAAACCAATTTAACCGCAAGGTAGAGCATCTCAAGTTTCTCGCATTGACGCTGACACTACATGTAGTATTGTATTGAATAGAAAATCACCGAGGTCTTGAGCAAGACTCTGAAGTATAACACGAAGTCCATCCTACGAGATAAAAACTCACGAAGAGAGGTTGCATGATTCTTTGTCTCAGGAAATTGCTCAATAAATGAGGGGAAGCGAGCTCGAAGTGTCGAGCTCGAAGAAAACTCCGTAACAACATGATCCCGAGCAGAAACGACGCCTCGTCAGACGAGGCGTGATCTTTGTAACCGTCGACCGTTGCTCCAGTATTTAAGGGGGGTATTGCAAGTCTACCACGATCAAATGCAGAGTAATGGCCATAAAGGCACAATTGTGACATTTATAACGTCATTCCTCCCCTTGATTATAAATAGGCTCCATTTGTAAAACAGGATATGAGCAATACGATATTCAACTTTACTTTTGTTCACTGTTTCGTTTGTCATTTAGCTTATTCACTGCCTCGTTTATTTTTTAAGCCTTTCGTCTAGTTCGAATATAATTTTAGCTTGAACATCACCTTGATACAAATAAATTACCAATTAAACCCAATACAAATTCGATTTGTTGTCCTATCCTAATTTAGCCAACACAAATATATATGTAATTAATAACTTACCGATAATGTGATGTACAAATGAAATGTTTTTATAGGTTCAATGCATGCATAAAACTTAAACTTTACGAGGATCGGTCATGTGCTTGCTGATTTAGTTGATGTTGATATAAGAACATGACATTATAATATTAACATCCGCAGATGTGCAAATACGCAAATACTTCATTAATGTTAACTCTCACAACTAAGTTGGTAGTATACTTTATAGATTGCTTCCAGAACAAGAAAAAATAATATTTTCTATAAGATCTATGTCAACGTTGCCAATCATGAAACACATAAAGTCCAAAAATACTTGCTGTTCATTTAATTTTTGTTTGGTATTAAAATAGGACAATTAATTAATTCCTGGCCTGTTTCTAGAAAGCGACTTAATTAATTGCTTTTACAAATCCCGGATATTTTGTATCTTATTATTTAAGTTCGGATGTACTAGTTCTCAAAATTTGACTAACTTAGCATTATAATACCAAAGTATCTAGAAATAGACTTCAATGCTTTCACCTACACCTCTGTTGCACCTAGCAAATCGCACATGAAAAAATAATATGCACCCACTGTTTACATCGAAACAAAATGCTTAGTAATGTCAGAAAAGAAAGAAATTAAAGAAAGACAAAAAGATTGTGATATTAGTTCATGTAGATATATATATATTTATATATATATATATATATATATATATATATATATAGTGTCCATTACCGAAATGGTCACTCAACTATTGAATATAAACTAACAAAGTCACTCTTTTTTGTATTGTTTCTAAATGGTTAGTCACATAATTGACTCAAATAATCATTCTTGCTGGAAAATTTGTTATCTCCGGTGAAATATATTGACGTGATATTTTTTTTCTAAATTTAAAATATAAAAAATTAGACTTATCCATTTAACCAACTATCCAATTTATTTATCCAAATAAAATTGGCCCGAACAATTTAACGGGTCAAATATTTATTTCATTATATAGAACAATATCAAACTTAAGTATTTAAGGAATATCGTATTTTCTTTTAAGGTGGAGTCAAAGAATGTCGTTTTTTTTTTGTACACTCTGTTAATATATGACACAATATATAAGGTGTCATCTTTTGTTAAAATCATTAATGTTGTTGACATACTTTGATGTATTCAGATTTTTTGATTGGAAAGTTGAAGTTTTCTTATGGATTAGAGTCCATTATGCAAATTTGAGTGACTATTTAGGAACAATACAAAGAAAAGTGATTTTGTTAGTTCCAATAGTTGAGTGACCATTTGGGTAATAGATTTTATATATATATAAACTTGTTAATTTGTTCTAAGCAGAAGGCATTTCTATATTTCAAAGCAAATTATTCTTATTATAATAGTGTGATTCTATACATAAGCAGAAAAAATTTATATATATTAATATATTACCACTTTCATTTGTGTGATTCTTATAATTAGTATTTCCTAAATTGCATCATGCCCTCTTTGAAAGGGATTTTAACTAAAAGACAAAGCATGAAACCAATATGGGTTCCTAAATAGTATATTAAATTACCATTTCTACATGACTTGAATTTCAAGATTCTATTATGAGAATTTTCTACTTTTCTACATTTGCTTCTTAGACGGTAAGTGGAAACAGAATTTTCTAATTTTACTTGTCATTGAACTTGAAAAAATATTATGACTTTTTTGCTAATACTATGTGGCTCCCCAATTGAGTGGAAATATTTTTGCCATAGTAACTCCAAAAATATTAAGAGCCCTTTTTGGTTTATTCAAGAAAAACAAATCACATATTTCTAGTTTAGAAGATCCTGAAACTTGTATTGTATTTGTACATATGTTTTTAGAACATACATGACATGTTTAAAAACTAATGTTAAATAACAGGAGTAGTTTTGGTGTATGCTATAGACTAATACTTATGTATCGAATTTAATGTTATTTGTATGGGCCTATTACAAATCGAATTTGTATTCGAATATAAACAATTCTTCGTATCAAAGTTGAATAAGCACACGAAAAAGATGTAAAATGCGGAAAAATAATTGTATTTCAATATATGATTGTGAGTACAAATTTGGGCAGAGTTTCATAATCAATTTCTGGATCCCTATGATACAAAATGAACTACTATTTATAGGCCTAAGAGCCTTGCCCACGTTCTCCACCATTAGCTAGTGCATTACCCCACGATCTTGACATTAAATAGAGAAGTTAGTGCGGTAAAGTAGTGGGCTGCAAAGCCGTTGGAACCGATGTGGTCACCGAAGCTTGGTCACAAGGCTTCGGTGATACGACCTTACTGTTCGGATAGGAGGACATGTCACCGAAGCTCAACGCTCAACTCGCCTTCGGTAGTGGTGTTAGGGCTTGACTTCGACCACTTGGTCGTGGGTTTAACCATCTCTCTTCGGAGCGTCGGCTCGCTTTCTTTTCGGTCCATCATTCCGAGGTGCTGACTGAGCATGTCAATTTTTACCCAATACATTACTAAGGTTTCATGATTAGTTAAACAATTCATATGGAGTAACATGAAATAAAAGACGTACTACAAAAAAATGGGAATCTTAAAAAAGAAAAAAGAAAAGGTATTACAACTTGTTTAAGAGGACTATATGACGTATTGGATGACAAAAGAACGTGGCAAGAAAGGCTAAATTAAAAAAAGTGCAACTTGTTAAATAGGCCTAAATGACGTATTACGTGACTAAAAAGAACTTAGTAACTTACCAAGAAATACACTATAACCACCAACACATAAAAACCATAATAATAAGTTCATTAAAAGAAATACAGTAATATTCTTTTATTTTGCATAATAATATTTTCTTATACGTTTCTGTCCAAAATTGTACTCTCTCTGTCCCACTTTGTTTGTCAAATTTTTTTTATTAGTCTGTCCCAAAAAGACTCATTTTAGACCACAAATTTCAAAAGTATTCATTTTTTTATTAAATTTTGTGTCAAGTCAAACTACGATAAATAAAATGGGATGGAGGGAGTAGCACTATATATGACCATTATAACAACAATAAAAAACAACTTAATTCTAAAATTTTATTCCCTTTATTAAGGAAGGTTTTATAAAACTGCCATAGGAGATTTTACATCACATAAATTTGGAACTAATGTAAGATTTCGAATTTAGAAAATTATTCCTTTCTTAAATAATTTTGTCAAGTTAATAAACACCCTAACTTCTAGAAACACACGTGTGAAGTAAAGTTCCAGCTAGACTCTTCCCCATCAAGAAAATAATCATTTTCAAACACTATAAATACAAAACCATAGTAGATATACATAACAAACAAACAAACATTTCTCTCGTATCAAAATCCTAAAAAAAAGTTCAATATACAAATCATCTCGTATTCACACAGAGTTCGAAAAAGTCACAAGATTACATTCACAGCTACTGATCACGCAAAAACTAATTAACATGCAGGAATCCGGAGAAGACAGCTTTTTGTGTCCTAGTTTTAACAATTTTGGTTATATAGCAGAAATCGCCGCCAAAGTCTCCGACGAATTCAAGGCGGAGGAGGAAGAGAACAGCCTTAATGGTGGCGACGGTGACGGTGAAGAAGATTTCGAGTTCTCTTTAGTCTGTGAAAATCCTGAATTCATCAGTGATGGACAAAATAAATTCCAGCAAATTTTCCCCGTTTTCAACCGCGATTTATTTGATCAGGAAAAAGTTGACACTTCATCAATTCATATTCCATTGAAGAATTTGTTTTTAGATGAACGTGAATTGGCATCAGATTCAGAGTCGTCGGAGGTATATGATTTGGAGACTATACCTGAGGGAAGTTATTGTGTATGGAAGCCTAAGATAAACGAGACTTCATCAAATTCGCCCATCAAATGTAAGAAGAGTAAATCAACTGGATCAGTTTTCAAGAAATGGAAACTTAAAGATTTGTTACGTAGGAGTAATAGTGAAGGAAAGGACACTAGTTTTGTATTTCTCACCCCGAAAAAGTCGACGGGGAAAGTAAAGGATTCTGGTGAGGTCGTGAAAGTTGCCGGAAAATTGAAGTCGCCAGCCACGGCAGCTCATCAGGCACTTTATGGAAGGAATTATAGAGTGGGTAATGAAGTTGATAAGAATAGGAGGAAATCATATTTACCGTATAGACAAGATCTAATTGGGTTTTTCACTAGTGTTAATGGTGTAAGTAGAACGTTTCGTCCATTTTAACAGAATCCAAGAGTTTTAGGTTTACAAATTTTGACCTATATATACATCGGAAAATGACTTCTTATTCCAATGAATTTTTTATTGATTTAGATCAAAATTAATGTGTTCAGTTGAACCCATATTAGTCGAGCTTTTAATCCGCCTCTCGAGTTTTATTATGTGATTTTTTTAATCTACCAATCATCTCAAAATGTATGTGGCGGGTTTTACTTTAAATTAACTTTTTTTGCTTAATAGTACTTAAATGTTTCCCTAAGTTACATTTTCTTTACGATGTTTCTGCAAAGTTTGTTTGTTTTTAATCTTTTAATGGGTTTTGATTCTGTTGATTCTCCACTGTTTAGTACAATTTGTTTTAGTAGTTTATTTATAACACAGTATGAATGGTCGGTTTGGTATCGTAACTGTTGAAATGAATGCAAGAAGCCAACAGGTTAAAGAAACCTATCTTCTCTAGCTCCTAGCATGTTGGCGTCCATTTGTGTGTGCATTTATATAAGTTAGCGTTATTAATAATAGGATTTTTTACATAAAAGTACAAGTTTTAGAGCTTAATTACCAAACATAGCAACATTTTAGTAAAATTACCTTATATAGAGGAAAACATAAGATAATTACAAACATAGCAAAAATATAGCAATATTTTCCCATAACATACCAAACCCTTACATTCTTCTTTCTATTTCCCCCACTATCACTTTTGCTCCTCCCATTTTCCCCTTTTTCACATTTCCTCCCATCATTTCCCCCCAATTTCACTTTTACTCCTCTCATTTTCTACAATTTCACTTTTCCTCATCCATCCTCTATGTATCTCGTTGAATCTCACTATTTCTGCACCGTATCAATTATTTCTGCACCGTATCTAATTGTTTCTGCAGCGTTTCAACTGTTTCTGCAGCACCGTATCTAACTGTTTCTGCACCGTTTCAACTGTTTCTGCACTGTTTCAAATTATTTTAGTACCGTTTCAGACCGTATCGTACTGTTTCAACGCCGTTTTAGACCGTATCAGACTATTTCAACAGTTGTTTCAGATTGTTTCATCGCCGTTTCAGACCGTATCATGCTGTTTCAGACCGTATCATAGTGTTTCAATGTTGTTTCAGACTGTATCAGATTATTTTAAACTGTATCAAGTCTCCTTTCAGACTGTATCAACTCCGTTTCAGACTGTATCAGACCCGTTTCAGACTGTATCAAGTCCCATTTCAGACTGTATCATGCTGTTTTAAACTGTATCAACCCCAGTTTTTAGACCGTATCAGACTGTTTCAACAATTATTTCAGATTGTTTCAATGTCGTTTCAGACAATATCATACCATTTCAACATCGTTTCAGATGTATCGAACTGTTGCAATAATTATTTTATGTTTCAACGATGTTTCAAACTGTATCATATTTTTTCAACGCCATCAGTCGTGAGCAATAGAAAATAAGAGTTCAAATTTATTAAACCACTATAATAGATCTGTACAAACAGAAACAGAACAAATCTGAAGAAACATGTATAGAAACAGAACAAATCTGAACAAACATGAACGGAAACGAAACAGAAACTAAAGAAAATGAAATAGTGCAACGGAATGCTACAAGAAACTGCCTCCAGGTCACAAAAACCGTTGCATCACCACCACGAGACTGTCTCTACCAGGGGTTAAGCATCTTCTTCTATGTTCATTTACTATTTTGTGTTCATATCACCCGTAGCAACAACACGAAATGGATGACATACCGGAGCAAACACAGTAGCAGCGACACAAACGGTGGGAGTTCACAGCGCTGATTTGGATTGGGTGGGAGTTCATGGCGGCTGATTTGTGTTGGGTGGGGTGGCAGTTCACGGCGCTGGTTAGAGAGGTGGGGGGTTTCACGGCGCTGATTTGGAGTTTCACGGCGCTGATTTGGGTTGGGCGGGGGTTGGGGGGTGGGGGTGGGGGGGTGGCGGCTGTTTGTTTGGGGAGGAAGTGGAAGAAAGTGTTTTAGGGTTTTTTGGAGAGTGGGGTGTAAGTGTAGTTATCAAAAATGAAATGTCTTGATTATTGAAGAAATGTGCTAAAAAAATACTGTTATGTTTGGTAATTTTAAAAATATTGCTATTTTTGTGTAATTAAGGGTGTATTTTTGTATATATGTGTAAAAATCCCTTAATAATATCTTTCATCTAGCCATATAAATTTACTGACGTTAGTAAATAAAGAGAAATAAGAATATGTGTGTATTATTAATTAATAAGCACAATACAACGCGGTCCAAAATACTTGTCCATTTTACACCCATTTAAGAACTTTAGTCAAGAACATTAATTAAAGATTTTACTTGGGAACAATTACAAAATGAGTTTTTTACAAATGAACACACATGCCCATACAAAGAAAGAGTGTCTGGACTAGCGCAACTTACATCACGAATGATTGGTATGATAGTCAAGGATAGGGTGGTTGACCCAAAGTCGACCTACAAGCTTAAAGAGATAATGGACGATATGTAGAGGTGTTACAGTGTACACATAGATTATATGCATGCATGGAGATCAAAAGAAATGACCATTGCAATGATACGAGGAGACCCAACTGAATCTTACAAGAAGCTGCCAAGTTACCTGTGTATGTTAGAGCAAAGAAACCCAGGGTCAAGTTTTACTTTGCATGCAACTGAAGATCATTTCTTCAAGTACACTTTTGTTGCTTTGAATGCTTCCATAAAGAGATTTCAATATTTCAAACAAATTGTAGTTGTCGATGGTAGCTTCCTAAAAGCAGCGCACAAAGGAACTTTCCTAGCGATCAGTATATTAGACGCAGCAGGTAAAGCGATTTCTAACGCTACCTGTTGTACCATACTGTTTCAACTGTTTCAGCCCGATATTTTTCTTTGTCAGCATGTTCTATTTGTATCATACTGTTTCAGCTTTATATCATACTGTTTAAACTTTGGTATCAGGCTTTTTAAACCATATATTTTCTTGTGTCATCATCTTTTATCTGTATCAGACTGTTTCACCTTTGTAGTTCCCGCTTTTGTATCAGGCTATTTCAGCCACATGGTTTATTTGTATCAGACTGCTTCAATTTTTGTATCAAGTACTATGAGGCCTATACTTTAGTGTTTCAGCTTTTTATTTAAATCAGACTGTTTCAGCTTTGCACTTGTGTGATATTGTTTCAAATATTTATCTTACCATTTCTTTCTATAGGGAGCATACTGCCGCTTGTGTATGCAATTGTTGATTCAAAGAACGATGCCTCATGGCAGTGGTTCTTTGAGAAGTTAAAAAATGATAAGGGTGAGAGAGAAAACATGTGTGTTGTCTTAGACTGTAATGAGAGCATAATCAAGGCTACTACCATCGTATATCCTCAAGTCCCACACTATACATGCATATGGCACTTTTGGAACAACCACAAGACTAAGTTCAAGAAATGTGAAGAGAAGTTCCATGCGGCATTCTTCAGTATGGCCAAGGCATACATCATACAAGAATTGATATATACATGAAAAGTGTGGAAAAATGGATAAACGTATCAAAGCATACTTGCTAAATGTCGGACACCATAAATGGTCAAGGGCGCATTCAACAGTAAATAGGGGATTTACAATGACATCAAACATTGCAGAATCCTTGAATGCGAGAAACAGGGATGCACGTGATATGCCCGTAGTCGCATTTATGGAGTATATACGCTCACTGGTTGGGACATGGACCAATGATAACAGGAAGAACGCACACAAAACATTCACACCTCTTGGATTTAAGTACAACAAGATACTGGATGGGTATAGAAACACAGCTATGCAGCTTAAGGTAGTATAGAAACTGTTTCATTTCCATTGTATCTAAGTTCTTTCATCCTGTATCTTCCTTATATTTTCTGTTTCAAAAATGTATCATCCTGTGTATCGTAGCTACATTCAACAAGACAACAAGAAACTCTCTATGATTGTGACAAGAAATTCATTGTTGATCTGAACGAACAGACATGTTGTTGTGGAAAATTTCAAATGGAAGAACTGACCAGCGTGCATGCCTGTGCTATTATAAAGTGGAAAGGCCTGGAAGAAGAAGATAACAATTGTATCTACTACTCAACAAAGTTAAAGACCTACAAGCTCCATGTTAATTCGATACCGGATGAAAGCAGATGGGAGATTCCAGCATTCGTTTCAGAAATTGAACTACTCCCACCAGTTTCTAGATGCCCTCCAGAAAGACAAAAAACAAGTAGATACAAACCACAATGGGAAGTACATGCAAAAAGGACAAAGATAACGTGTGCAAATTGTGGTCGTAAAGGACACAACAGGAAAACTTGCACACATCCTCCGAAGCCCAAATAAAACTTTTGTTGTTTTGTCATTGAATCTGACTGGTTAGAAGTGATTCAATTTGAGAGTTGTTTGCTGATCGTTTCAAGATATTTTCAACTGTTTCTTAATGAATTTAGCTTTCTATGTCAGACTATTTCATGATTGTATGAAACTGTTTGACAGTTATTTTTATTGTTAGAATGGCAGTTTCACAAGTGTTTCCTGATTGTTTCAAGATATTTTCAACTGTTTCTTTGTCAATTTAATTATCTGTATCAGACAGTTTCATAATTGTATCAAATTGTTTCATAGTTATTTTTACTGTTTCTTTGTCATTGAATCTGACTTGTTAGAAGTGATTCAGTTTCACAAGTGGTTCCTGATTGTTTCAAGATATTTTGAACTGCTTATTTGTCAATTTACCTGCTGTATCAGACAGTTTCATAATTGTATCAAACTGTTTCACATTTGAAAAAGGAACAAAATAAAACACAATTGCTATAAACTAAACATTCTGAAATTGTCATTACATAAACGGTAACCACAACAAATAACATACCGTAGTAGAAACGTTCAGTCCTAGAAACATAAACATAGATACAGTACAAAAGAAACACAACTAATAGTTGGGATAGGATACTCGTAAACTACGCTTTATAGCGTCTTTTCACTTAGCAAGCTGGCATGGATTTTCACATGCACTCACTGCATCTAAATCAATCTTCATTTTGCCACAATCCCAAAGCAGCGTTGTAAGACGACCATGGTAAAAACCTATATCAAAGTCAGGGACAGTTGTGATATCACTGGAACCAATAAAGTACTCCACATACGCCATAATAAAAACTCCACAATTCCTGAAATAGTGATTAAAAAGATGACAATACATAGAGTTAGTACGTCATAGATGTGATTTACATAATCTAAACTAATAAAGGGAAAAAAAGCATACATGGAACCAGAAATCTGTTGCAGAAGTTCTTGAACAAAGAAAAAGCCAAATGGATCCTCCAGATTTGCGTCAACATATGCTTCGCTCATAAGAATATCAATTCGAACGCTTCAGTGCTGATTCGCGATGCCCAAGCCAGCAGTGTTTCATTTGGTTTAAAACCATGGTCGAGACCGTCTATGAAAAATATGTGAATAGTAGGACGAATGTTTCAGTGCTGTCTGATGTTGATTTCGTTGCTTGCTACATTCGAAACTGCAAGATCTCTGCAAATGTGCGTTGGACAAAGGTTAACTATGTTCTGCTACCGCTTAATATAAATGATATTTGTCATTGGGCGTTAGGTGTAGTATCTTTCAAGGATAGGTCCATTGAGATATATGATTCAATGAGTGGTGCCGGTGCTCGCCATAATGCGGCTGTTGTTGTAGTTGTTGAAAATATTACTGAGTTGTTGCCATAGTATCTTGTAATGACTGATTTTTACCAGTCAAGGCCCGATATTGATATTCTTATGAGCGAAGCATATGTTGACGCAAATCTGGAGGATCCATTTGGCTTTTTCTTTGTTCAAGAACTTCTGCAACAGATTTCTGGTTCCATGTATGCTTTTTTTCCCTTTATTAGTTTAGATTATGTAAATCACATCTATGACGTACTAACTCTATGTATTGTCATCTTTTTAATCACTATTTCAGGAATTGTGGAGTTTTTATTATGGCGTATGTGGAGTACTTTATTGGTTCCAGTGATATCACAACTGTCCCTGACTTTGATATAGGTTTTTACCATGGTCGTCTTACAACGCTGCTTTGGGATTGTGGCAAAAAGAAGATTGATTTAGATGCAGTGAGTGCATGTGAAAATCCATGCCAGCTTGCTAAGTGAAAAGACGCTATAAAGCGTAGTTTACGAGTATCCTATCCCAACTATTAGTTGTGTTTCTTTTGTACTGTATCTATGTTTATGTTTCTAGGACTGAACGTTTCTACTACGGTATGTTATTTGTTGTGGTTACCGTTTATGACAAAACCTAATGCCCAATGACAAATATCATTTATATTAAGCGGTAGCAGAACATAGTTAACCTTTGTCCAACGCACATTTGCAGAGATCTTGCAGTTTCGAATGTAGCAAGCAACGAAATCAACATCAGACAGCACTGAAACATTCGTCCTACTATTCATATATTTTTCATAGACGGTCTCGACCATGGTTTTAAACCAAATGAAACACTGCTGGCTTGGGCATCGCGAATCGTATTCCATGGATATGATATCTATCTAGTGTGATGTATGGAATATATGACAAAGATCCTTTCTGCCGCAATAGCGCTGAGACGATAATCAGAGACCTATTTTAAGTTAATGAATTTTGTTTCAGTCCACTTTAGGGGCAATTAAGGCAATGCTGTGCCATTTTTAGAAATTATTATTTAAGTTCCTTTAGCCTCATTTGTTAGGTTAGACTTTTTATGATCATTGTTGTGTGTAAACATTGGCTAAGCTTGTTGCTTGATCATCTCTTTTCCTTGATTTGAAATTGAATGTCAATTCAATAGAGGATCAAATAGTTAAGGTTTTCTTTGATTGATAATGAAGGAGGTGATTGGGCCTCACCTCCTAATTTTCTTCTTTAATCCTTTTTTAATCAAAGTGGTTCTTACTTTATTTTGTTTAATTGTCTTGTTATTTTCCTTTTCAAATCTCGACGGTTCAAAGATACCAAACCTACTTATTAACGCGGTATATATGATGTATGTTCACTACGGACAGTTCAACAAGAAACCTACTTATCCCAATGCAATTAATCCTTTCTTGCGAGTCACACAGGTTTTCGTATATATTTCTATCATTCCTCTTTCATGTGGAAAATTTTTAGGGGTGTGTGTGGTGAAATGGTGGTGTGAATGGAAAATGGAGGGAAATGAAAAGTGTCCAAAGGAGCTTTGTCCCGCATAGGAACTGAAAAAGAATTTTGTTGAATTTATATAGAGAAACATTAAAACTGAACTCTTAAAAATGGTTGAAAAGAAGGGAAGCCTCGTGACATCATCGTCGTCACTAGTTCGGCTCAGCATCGCCTTCAAATTCGGTTTCGCTCAATTAATATGATTGATTGAACTAATTTTTTGGACATTTATTTATATTAATATTTTCTATTATAATAAATATTTTTTCTTAACATTTTCGTAAGGGTAATTTAATTTTATCTATACTATTTTATCTTTTCCTGCTTGTTATGAAAATAGCCACCAAAAATGTTGTCTTATGTGTACAGCAACTTGTTCATTTGAACAACCACCTTTACACATCTTCAATCCAACAGTTATTATTTATAAATAGAGAGTCATTCCTTCAGATTTTTCTTACAAAATATTTTAAAATTCTCCTCTGTCTTACTTCATTACCTTCAAATAAAAGCATCACTGTGTGATTTTTTACCAATAAGTTAAGTTCGCTATTTGTTGTCGTACGTGGTACCGCTACTTTGACAGGATCTAATCTATAACCTCGAATATTATGAAGGGATTAAGTTTCTTAAAATGACACTATGTAAATTCAGTGGGCTCGAATATTCTCCCTTCCTATTTCTACATTTTCTATTTATGATTTTATTCGAATAACATACTTGTAACATATACAAATGCGGCACTTCGATTGCATACCCATTCTATATGTTTTAACTTTACGTGATTTGACTAAGGACTTTAATATTGCATTTAGTAGTTATTACAACTCACGAATCCTAGTGCTTGTTATCAAGTGAGTTAGATTAAGGTTCTCGAAGAAGATATATCTGCATGCTGCGTTCATATCTTGAGTTATTTTGTTTATCTCATTATTCAATTACATACACTTGTTCCCATTAACATGATGATAGTCTTCTAGAATCGTTACAGAAAATATCCTTCTCTTAATGTTTTTTAATTAGCTTAAAAACTGGGTCATTTGGTCCACCAACAAAATTCCATGAATTGCATTAACTAATACTCCCTCCATTCCAAAATGGTTGTCATAATTTGACTTGGAGCTGAGTTTAAGAAATGTGGTAAGACTTTTGGAACTCGTGGTCCAAAATAAATCATACATAAATATGTGGCTATAAAACATTTCATTAAGGGTAAAGTAGTATTTCTAACTCAAAAATATTTTCAAATTTAAAATTATGCCATTCTTTTTTGAACGGACTAGTAAAAAAAATAGTATCATTTATTCAGAAACGGATGGATTACTATGCAATATATGTTAGAAAGGCTAAGTTTACAATTGTACGTTTACTGTTAAAGTAAACAAAAGAACAAAAAGACAGCTAGCATCAATATCTTGATCTTTTAGGTATTTTATCCCTGTAATATAGATCCCAATAAATAATTTCACATATTAGATCAGGTATAAAGTTATACATCATGAATTGCAGTACAAAATTATGTTAATATTACTTATATCGCAAACGAAAACTAAATGACATCCAAACAGTACTGTGTATCAAATTGTATCCAATATTATACTAAGATTTACTTTCCCAATCTTGGTAATCAACGTGTTGTACATGCTTGCGCACCATAATTTCTTGATTTTCGTAATCTTGATGTGATTATATATAGTCAACATGTGTAGAGTTATATTAAATATAATTACATGTTTGCTACTATTAATTAGTTGATGTTGATATGAAAACATGTATAATTTTTAACAACTGAGATGCGCACTCTATGTTAATTTATTTTTATCTATGGTTGTCATAATTGTGAATCTTTTTTTTTGCAAATTAAAATTGGTCAACCCACTAGGAGTACAACCATGTCTATTTTCATCCCATATTAACGACCAAATTGAAAACAGTGAAATTTCAATCAATTTTAGTTTAATTTGAGGGTTGAATTACACAATTTTACTATCAATATAAACTTTAGGCAATTGATTTAAAAGGGAAGGGAACACTAGCTAGGAATTGAATGTGGACTATAATCAGATTGACTCAATATTATTGAATGACTTGTGATGTGATTGTGCATAACTTTTAACGTATTCATCAAAACTTCAAAATGAAAGATATTATTGTACAATTTAAAAACTGTGGACAAAAGTTAAATAGCACGTTATAAAGATCCTATCCCTTCAAATCACCACTAGGTGGTGCGTGGGTTGAGAAGACGAGAGGGGAAGTGAGTTAATCTAATCCTTGTTTAATAGTGCAATTTTCTTTCTTCCATGCATTAATAAAAATTTCCCCTTCACATGAAACATGACAGAGTTTTCTTTTACTTTTCTCTCTTTTTCTTCTTTGGGGCTAAAATTTACTCATTGTATTGTAGTAACTCTTAACCATAAGAGATTTCTATTTTTATTAAACATTTCAAGTTTAAATCTGAAAATAAAAAATCTCTTGTTTGTGAATCTTTTACCCACTTACTAGACCTACCAATTATATCAAGCCTTATAATGAAGGTTATTATTGTGAATAAGTTTATTTCTGTAAACTATTGTGTAGTCTAAACTAATTGTATATTGGGTACAACCCATTAGGAGTTACTTAGAGATCAAGTTAGGTTTTCTATTTTCACTTGTATATATAGAGTTATTCATTAATAAAAAAGGTGAAAAGTTCTTCACCCCAAAATTTGTGTCTTGTTTAATTGATTTTAACATGGTATCAGAGCCACTGTGCTACTGATCGAAAAAGCGATCGGTATAATAAAAACTTCTCCATAAAAGTGTGAAGAAAGAGTGTAGTGATGGTCATTCGAGGGGAAGGATCTAGTGTCACAGGTGCTAGTGTTTATGTCGACGGTGGGAATAGTCTACGGCAAGCGAGGTCGCCGTGTGACATGAAGTTCGATGGTAAAAGGGCAAGACTGTTTCAGACAATCTTGAATGCGCTGAAGAAGATAGGTTTCGGGGGCGAAACCATTAAGCGACCTGGAGATGGTTCGGTAGATATGTTGAATGAACAACTGAGAAGTAATGCTTAGGAACCGAGTGACCGAGAGAGAGTTGCGTGAATAGAGCAACACTCTCCTGGAGAGGTGTGACTAATAGATTGAAAGGGGTGATGTGTCAGAATTGTGGTCGTTTGGGGCATAACCCAAAATATGGTTATGAAGTAATCGGATATCCAAAGTGGTGGAAATTTGACTCACGAAATGAGAGGGGGCTGTGGGTCGAGATGCAGATGCAGTATTATCCAGTGGCTGTGAAGAGATACGTGCAAATACTGTTCGTGCGACTGATGAAGTTGGATCCGGGAGCTTTGGTATCCCTGGATTAAGTAGTGACCAGGTGCAAGTGTTGTTGAGTTTATTGAATCGGAAGAAGTCGGAAAAAGCTGTTCGAGTAAATGAAAAGCTAGCTCATGATTTGTGGATAATTGACACGGGCGCCTCGAATCACATGACTGGAGAGTTGAAATTATTGAGTGACCTACAGGACATAACCTATTTTCCTGTAGGTTTGCCTAACGGAGGCAGTACCATGGTCACAAAAGAAGGGCCAATCCAGCTTAATGAACAAGTGACACTCAGAAATCTCTATGTGCCCGGAATGACATGCAATTTGATTTTGGTGTCTCAGTTAATCAATCAGTATGATTATAGCGTGGAATTCACTAATGACACGTGTGTTGTAAAGGACAAGACCACGTGCATGTTGGTTGGCTTGGGTAAACTAAAAGATGGACTGTACTACTTCCGGACGGTGTTACAAATGAAGGCTTTGAAAATGGGTGCTTTGGATTTATGTCATCAAAGATTGGGACATCCTTCGATTCAGTTAACAAATTCTCTCCCAATTCAAGAAGTTAGGAACTGTGGTGGTAAGAAAAATGACAAAGCATATGATACATGTCATCGGACAAAGCAAACTAGGAATGTGTTTCCTTTGAGCGAAAATAGAGCCTCCGATAGTTTTGAGTTAATACATTGTGACTTATGGGGTCCGTATAGGACTTAAACTTCGAGTGGTGCCTCTTATTTTTTAACCATTGTTGATGATTTTTTCTGAGCTGTATAGATGTTCTTGTTGATTGATAAGAAAGAGGTCGAACGGGCTTTGAAAGATTTCTCTGTACTGGTCGAAAGAAAATTCCATAAATATATCAATATTGTCCGAAGTGATAATGGAACTGGATCCTTTTTCAAACATCATGTGTAGGGACACCACAATAAAATGGACGAGCTGAAATAAAGCATCGGTATATTTTGAATGTAGCCCATGTGCTTCGTTTTCAAGCACACTTACCAATTGAGTTTTGGGGAGAGTGTATCATGACAACATTTATTTGATCAACAGCACTCCTTTTTCCTTATTGAATAGAAAGACACCGCATGATTTCCTGATGCACGTGACACCAAATTATGATCACTTGAGAGTGTTCGGATGCTTATGCTATGCATGCAATCACGGACGAATGAATGATAAGTCTGAAAGTCGAAGTCATCGATATATATTTTTGGGATATCCGAATGAGAAAAGGGCATGGAAGTTGTATGATTTGGATACCGAGTATTTTATGTATCGGGATGTTACGTTCTATGAGAACGAGTTTCCGTATGCACCAAAGGATGGTGTGAACGAGAGTCCGAGTATAGAGATTTTTCGAGTGGATGAAGTTGTTGGAGAAAAGAATAATTTCGGAGTGAGGAGGGTATTGAGATTCCCCCAATGCATGTTGTTGATGAAGCTCGAATGGAGAACGAACTGAATTCGGACAATGAGGGGCCAAATCATAACGAATTAAATTAAGATGTCATTCCTGGACATTTGGAAGCAGAAGTATGGAAGAAGAGTTGGGCCGGGGGAAACGATCGAAGACAGAGAGTGTTTGTTTGCGAGACTATGTAACCAAAACTATCCGGAAATAGAGTCACTGTGTATTGACTTGTATCCGAAAGTCAGATAATTCACCCGAGCCGCGACAAGCCTGGGGTGCGCCTTATCCATTGGTACATTATGTTAACTGTGATAAATTTTTGAAGAAGCGTGCATGCTTTCTTGCAGCCATAACGGAGCGACATGAAACGAGGTCTTTTTCTGAAGCTGTGAAAGATGAAAAATGGCAGACAGCTGTGCAACAAAAGTTGCAAGCTTTGGAAGCAAACAAGACATGGTAAATTTTTGCGCTTGCCTCCGGCAAAGAAGGCAGTCAGATGTCGGTGGGTGTATAAGATTAAGTACAACTCTGATGGTACCGTTGAGAGGTACAAATCCATATTGGTGGTTTTTGGTAATCACCAAGTTGAAGGAATTGACTACAAGGAGACTTTTGCACTGGTAGCTAAAAGTGTGATTGTTCGTGTCTTCTTGGCAATAACTGCGGCTAGGAATTGGGATTTATATCAGATTGATGTTCATAATGCTTTTCTCCATGGTGATCTTCACGATGAGGTATATATGAAGTTGCCTCCGGAGTATCGAAATAATGGGTCCGAAAAAGTGTGTCATCTCCAAAAATCTTTGTATGGATTGAAGCAAGCTCCCCGGTGTTGGTTTGCAAAGTTATCTATAGCTCTGAAGGATTATGGGTTTCGACAGTCATATTCCAATTACTCATTGTTTAAGATGAAGAAGGGAAATGTGCAATTAAGTGTACTCGTTTATGTAGACGATCTGATTATCTCCAGGAATGATTCGAAGGCATTACAACTTTTCAAGTTATATCTATCCATTTGTTTTCATATGAAAGATTTTGGACTGTTGAAATATTTCTTGGGAGTTGAAGTGACGAGGGGTCCTAAAGGGATATTCCTTTGTCAAAGAAAGTATGCTTTAATTTGGATATTATATCCGAAGTTGGATTGTTGGGGGCTCGCCCGGTTGCTACACCGATGGAGCAGAATCACCAGTTGCCGCATGCAAGAGGCCGGTTTGTGAAAGATCCAGAGTATTATCGAAAACTTGTTGGACGATTGATTTATCTTTGTTTTACCCGGCCGGATCTGTCATATAGTGTTCATATATTGTCTCAATTTATGCAACACCAATGGATTGAGCATTGGGAAGCAGCTCTTCGAGTGGTACATTGCTTGGAAGGGTGTCCGGGTCAAGGTATTGTGATGAATTTTAGTTGTGACCTTCATCTATATGGTTGGTGTGATTCAGGTTAGACAGGTTGTTCGTTGACCTGACATTCTCTTACCGGATGGTATGTCTCGTTGGGAGACTCACCGATTTCTTGGCGAACGAAGAAAAAGCAGATAGTCTCCAGATCTTCGGTTAAAGCTGAATACTGGTCGATGGCTATGACCGTGTATGAAGTGAAATGGCTTAAGGGAATTTTGTGGAATAGCATAGTGAATCATCCGTTCCTGATACAACTGAAGTGTGATAGTCAAGCGGCTTTGCATATAGCACAGAATCCAGTGTTTCATAAACGGACGAAGCATATTGAGGTTGATTTTAATTTAGTCCGGGATGAAATACTTGGAGGCACAATTTGTCTTGGACACGTACCAACAGGCACACAAGTTGCGGATATTTTCACAAAGGCTCTTGGACGAGCACAATTTAACTACTTTCTTGACAAGTTGGGCATGAAAAATCCTCATGCTCCAACTTGGGGGGAGGGGGGTGTGTGTAATGAAGGTTGTTATTGTAAATATGTTTATTTATATAAATTGTAGTGTAGTCTAGACTAACTTTATATTGGGTTAAGTCCATTAAGAGTTACTTAGGGACCAAATTAGGCTTTCTATTTTAACTTGTATATATAAAATTATTCATTAATGAAAAACGTGACAAGTTCTCCCCCAAAATTTATGTCTTGTCTAATGATTTTTACCTTAACACACGTCAGAATTTGCCGGGCTAATGATTTTCGATCATGCATATCTATAGCTAAGAACAATAATATACGCGTAGCTCATTGACAAAGAGAACATTGGCTCATCGAAAGTTGTAAACCAGTTGTGTAGAGCATAACTTTCATACAAATTACATAAGATAACATGGCTTATCTGAGCTAGCTTCATAAGTTCAATCGAGATTTGTTTTGAGATAGAAATATAATATACAGTATGCCTTTTATTCTTGATTGTAAGGAAGTATGTATAATATATTCAGTCATCATGCCAACTGCCTAAAGATATTTATGATCAAGCACGCCATATATTAAGTATGTTGTCATTTCCATTTCGCAGCCCTTCTATATGTTTCAACTCATGTATTCAGACGAGGACTTTAATGTCTCAGTTAGTTATTGCTATTTATCACAACTAATCCTTTGTTCATGTCACCTCCAACTGAATTCTTAAAGGAGTCCAAATGTTACTATAAAGAACATAGGATATAACAATAATACGAAAAATAATCTCCAATTCGATGTTGACATGATATAGTATTATGTGGACGGGTTTTGCGTTATATATAGTATTTTATAACAGGTTAGTCGTCATTTTTAAATCATTTTACCACGTTATAGTTAATATCTCTCATATCAAGTTATACGTAATTATCATAATTAGAATAATTTAATTGTACTAACTAAATAAGAAAATCAATGCATGCATAGAACTTATACTTTTCGAGGAATTATAGGTCATGCGTTAGCTAATTAATTTAGTTGGTGTTGATATAATATTAGCAACTGAGATGCGCAAATACCTACTAGGTGTTAGTCACAACTTCACATCTAATAAGTTGGTAGAATACTTTATCTGTCTAATTAATCACTCGCTCTCCAAAAGTCCAAAGTCAGTTCCGTTATGGGTTGCTTCCAGAACAAGAAAAATAATATGTGTCAACGTTGCTAATCAAGAAAAAAATAAGTCAGTCCAAAGATACTTGCTGTTCATTTAGTTATGTCTGGAATTAAAAATTAGGAATATATCTCTTTCTAGAAACAGTTTCGTCCATTAATTGCACTTGATCTCACCAGTCTGTTTATTACTTGCGCGGATGCTTCTACAAATCCAGGAAATTTTGTATTTTTTTATTTAAGTTTGTATATACAATTGTTCAAATTTGATCAATAAATAAAAGAGTTGCGCGGTGCAGTGGCGGAGCCACCCTTGGGCAAGGGGTTCAATCGCCGGAAAATCGCACTGCAAATACTAGGTAAAATTGAATTTTTTGTATGTATACCATATGTTGAACCCCTTGACACAAGTCTAAGCTTTCTTTTTTAAATTTTGAACCTTTTGTTGAAAATTCTGTCTCCACCCTTGGTGCAGTGGACAAAGTATTCCATTTCTACGGAGTTCGAGAAAGGACCGCACCTAAAAATATGATGTACGTAGTATACCCCGATACAAGAAAAACCCAGCCTACCCTGACCAATAACTTCGTTCTACTATAGTACCAAAGTATCTAGAAATAGACTTCAATGCTTTCACGTACACCTTTGTTACACCTAGCAAATTGCACCTGGAAAAATAATATGCACCCACTATTAATTATACCAAAACAAAATGTTGGGTAATGTTGAAAATAAAGAAATAAAGAGAAAAGGAATACAATGCTCGTTTCATACATGTAGACAATTGTAATTTGTTCTAAGAAGAAAACACATTCTTATATTTAAAAGCAAATTTTAATTTTCTTATTTTACCCTTTAATCATAAGTATTTTGTTAGTTACAAAAATATCATGCCCATATTTGTCATATCTTTCAAATGTGTATTTTTTTTAAAACTACATATAAATGCAGTCAAACGCAACCACCATATATGATTGAAATAGAGATTAAATAATAAATATGATCACTTACCATAAATAATTAATACTAATATATATTTCCACTTTCATTTGTGTGATTCTTAAAATTAAGTTGTTTCGTTTGATTTATTTCTAGTGCTGATGAGTATTTCCTAAATTGCACTCTATCCTCCCTTCTACTTTTATTTTGTTAATAGTGTGTTTTTTCTTTTTTATGGGTCTTTATGTTCCATTTGCTTAAGTGAAAACAGGGTAATATAATGGGGAACCTAAACTTACGTTGTATGAAAGTTGAAAATTGAAAATTACGTTGAAATATGTTTTGCCATAATAACTCCAAAAAATGAAGAGCAATTTCCCACTGCGTTATGCGACATCAACTCGAACTTCTACCACTTATTAATTTCAACGTAAGAGAGAAATCAAAATAAAAAGAAAGTCACCTACCAAAAAATACTTTATTTGTTTTATTAGATGACTCCTCCCTTTTTGGTCGATTCAAGGAAAAAAGTCGCAGATTTTTAAATTTTGAAGATCTTTATATGACATGCTCAAAATCTAATGTTATATACGAAGAGAAATGTTGACCGTACGCATACAAAACTTATGTATCAAATGTGTTGTTTACTAACATTTCATGATAACTATCAAACAAACCATATAGTACAACATGAAAAAGGACGTACTACGACAAATTAAAGTAGGGAAACTTATTAAAATAATTAAAAAAAAAAGGCAATTTGTGTAAGAGGCCTTAATGACGTATTGCATGACAAAAGAACGTGGCAAGTAAGGCAAGATTTTAAAAAAGGAACTTGTAACTTAACAAGAAATACACTAATCCAGCAACACATAAAAACCCACACTACTAAAAATTATGTGTTTTTTGAGGGGCGTGTAGTGAGGGACAACCTTCGGTGGAACCGTACCCAGGCACGTTCCTCGGTACATTTTAGGAGAATAAAAATTCATGATTTAATTCAAAGTCAACGAGAGAATTTTCTCGCTGAAATTACTAAAAAAGTAAATTAAAAAACAATGTTTAAAAAATCATAATTTAACTCAAAGTCAATCAGACAGTTCCCCCATTGGAATTAGTATAAAAGTAAATTAGAACAACAACATATAAGAAATTGAAAGGAATTAAAAAAAGAAAATATTTTAAATGCCACCGAGAGTGGCCTCGCTGTAATAAAAATTAAAATAACATTATAAACAATATGGTTCCTCAACAACGGAAAGGTCTAGCTGAATTTTTTTTTTTTTAAATAAAATAAAATGGGTCCTTTTCAACGAGGGAATTTCCTCTCTAGACTCAAAACATATACCCACTTTTCTCTCACTTCCAGATACTCGTTCCCCCACCTTCTTCTTTAACAAAATTACCTCCCCCGACCAAATAGCCCTTCCCCACCAATCAAGTAAACGACCGGTGACCCACTCGGTTCTTTCTCACTCATCCACCGTTCCTTTAACCACACCCCTGTGATTCCCTATCCCTTTTAACTAATTTTTTTGGTACCAAACCTATTTTTATTTTTATCTTTGTACAATGTCACCGGCAACCGTGACTGTCACCGGCAATATTGTTGAAGATAAGTTTTTTTCAGTTTATTTAATTTTTTTTTTGGTTTTTATTTTTTGATATTTTAGCTAACATTGCATATGTATTTATTATGTATATGCATGTTAGATGATTAATTTAGATTTGTGAAGTATGATTGGAATATATATGTCGGATGTTGAAGTTGTTATGTTTAAGGTTAAATGTTATATAAAAACTATTATGAATTCATGAAGTTGGAATTGAATTGTAGTGGAATTAAAATGGTTATCCTACACAGGAATTGAATTAGAGTAGAATTCAAAACATTATTTGGATGGATGTTGTTGCTCAAAAGTTGACTATAAAGTATAGATGTTGTTGTAGCAATTATATACCTAAAGTAGAATAAAATGTGCAATTAGAAGTAAACAAAATTAATATTAAATTTGAAATATAAGAAACTTGGTAAACTTATTGCAATTGAATTGTTTTATTCCTAACTTAAGAAATTAGCTAATTTTTTCGACATTTGCTAAACTAGTTTACACAAGTATTTTATTGTAAAAATGTTATACCCTCTTGAATTGTTCTAAATATATCCTTTTGTAACCTTTGTGTAGATGGAACATGATGAAAATTATAGTTGGATGTATAATAAGTTTTATGAAAATAAGGGTTTGAGGAAACCTTTTGTAGCTGGGGGTTGACCGATTTATTGCTAAAGTTAAAGTGCTTCCTGAACATATAAGACAGGATAAAATCAAGTGTCCAAGTGTGAAATCCAAGCGTCGCGACGTACAACTCCTAGATGTCGTTATGCTTCATATTTATGAAAAAGTATTTAAGCCAAATTATTTGGTGTGGACGGTACATGAAGAGTTTAATTCTACTGTCGACTTACAAAATGAATATGCCAGGGTGAGTATTGCGTATATCGGGCATAACTCTCATATGCATGAAATGCTAAATGATACCTTAAGGATGTACCAAGGGAAACCATCCCAGCCAACTGTGGAGGAGCTTCCTAATGATGAGGCGAAGCTCTAGTATGAACAGTTGGAAGAAGCTAGTCGCCCATTTTATGAGGGGTCAACGCATTCGAAGTTGTCAGTTGTAGTTAAGTTGCTTAGTATAAATAAGATTATAATATATCTCAAATAGACATGGATGAGATCATTGGGCTTATGAATGAACTAAACCCAACTAATATGGGGTTACCTACTTCGTACTACGATACAAAGAAATTGGTTACCAAGTTAGGGCTCTCTTCAGAAAAGAATTCAAAGTTGTAAAAAAGGTTGTATGTTATTCTATAAGGAAGATGCGGGATTGGAATTTTGTAAATTTTGTGGTGAGGCTCGTTTTAAGCCAGTTAAAAATTCTAAACAGAAATAGGTCCCAGCTAAAGTGATGCATTACTTAACCCTTATACCAAGGTTCCCGAGGTTGTATGCGTCAATGAGCTCTGCTCCTCATATGAGGTGACACCATGAACGTTGAAAACAACCTGCCATTCTATGGAATCCATCAACAAGGTTCGGTTGCCCACGGCATTTGACTTGGATGAGAGAAGAATGATTTATGATTGATTATAAAATTTGAGGTTTCCTGATGGTTGCGCGTCGAATATATCCAAATGTGTTGACTCCTCCCTTTTTGGTCGATTCAAGGAAAAAAGTCGCAGATTTTTAAATTTTGAAGATCTTTATATGACATGCTTAAAAACTAATGTTATATACGAAGAGAAATGTTGACCGTACGCATACAAAACTTATGTATCAAATGTGTTGTTTACTAACATTTCATGATAACTATCAAACAAACCATATAGTACAACATGAAAAAGGACGTACTACGACAAATTAAAGTAGGGAAACTTATTAAAATAATTAAAAAAAAAAAAAGGCAATTTGTGTAAGAGGCCTTAATGACGTATTGCATGACAAAAGAACGTGGCAAGTAAGGCAAGATTTTAAAAAAGGAAATTGTAACTTAACAAGAAATACACTAATCCAGCAACACATAAAAACCCACACTACTAAAAATTATGTGTTTTCTGAGGTACGTGTAGTGAGGGACAACCCTCGGTGGAACCGTACCCAGGCACGTTCCTCGGTACATTTTAGGAGAATAAAAATTCATGATTTAACTCAAAGTCAACGAGAGAATTTTCTCGCTGAAATTACTAAAAAAAGTAAATTAAAAAACAATGTTCAAAAAATCATAATTTAACTCAAAGTCAATCAGAGAGTTCCCTCATTGGAATTAGTATAAAAGTAAATTAGAACAACAACATATAAGAAATTGAAAGGAATTAAAAAAAGAAAATATTTTAAATGCCACCGAGAGTGGCCTCGCTGTAATAAAAATTAAAATAACATTATAAACAATATGGTTCCTCAACAACGGAAAGGTCTAGCTGAATTTTTTTTAAAATAAAATAAAATGGATCCTTTTCAACGAGGGAATTTCCTCTCTAGACTCAAAATATATACCCACTTTTCTCTCACTTCCAGATACTCGTTCCCCCACCTTCTTCTTTAACAAAATTACCTCCCCCGACCAAATAGCCCTTCCCCACCAATCAAGTAAACGACCGGTGACCCACCCGGTTCTTTCTCACTCATCCACCGTTCCTTTAACCACACCCCTGTGATTCCCTATCCCTTTTAACTAATTTTTTTGGTACCAAACCTATTTTTATTTTTATCTTTGTACAATTTTACCGGCAACCGTGACTGTCACCGACAATATTGTTGAAGATAAGTTTTTTTCAGTTTATTTAATTTTTTTTTTTTGGTTTTTATTTTTGATATTTTAGTTAACATTGCATATGTATTTATTATGTATATGCATGTTAGATGATTAATTTAGATTTGTGAAGTATGATTGGAATATATATGTCGGATGTTGAAGTTGTTATGTTTAAGGTTAAATGTTATATAAAAACTATTATGAATTCATGAAGTTGGAATTGAATTGTTGTGGAATTAAAACGGTTATCCTACACAGGAATTGAATTAGAGTAGAATTCAAAACATTATTTGGATGGATGTTGTTGCTCAAAAGTTGACTATAAAGTATAGATGTTGTTGTAGCAATTATATACCTAAAGTAGAATAAAATGTGCAATTAGAAGTAAACAAAATTAATATTAAATTTGAAATATAAGAAACTTGGTAAACTTATTGCAATTGAATTGTTTTATTCCTAACTTAAGAAATTAGCTAATTTTTTCGACATTTGCTAAACTAGTTTACACAAGTATTTTATTGTAAAAATGTTATACCCTCTTGAATTGTTCTAAATATATCCTTTTGTAACCTTTGTGTAGATGGAACATGATGAAAATTATAGTTGGATGTGTAATAAGTTTTATGAAAATAAGGGTTTTAGGAAACCTTTTGTAGCTGGGGGTTGACCGATTTATTGCTAAAGTTAAAGTACTTCCTGAACATATAAGACAGGATAAAATCAAGTGTCCAAGTGTGAAATGCAAGTGTCGCGACGTACAACTCCTAGATGTCGTTATGCTTCATATTTATGAAAAAGTATTTAAGCCAAATTATTTAGTGTGGACGGTACATAAAGAGTTTAATCCTACTGTCGACTTACAAAATGAATATGCCAGGGTGAGTAGTGCGTATATCGGGCATAACTCTCATATGCATGAAATGCTAAATGATACCTTAAGGATGTACCAAGGGAAACCATCCCAGCCAACTGTGGAGGAGCTTCCTAATGATGAGGCGAAGCTCTAGTATGAACAGTTGGAAGAAGCTAGTCGCCCATTTTATGAGGGGTCAACGCATTCGAAGTTGTCAGTTGTAGTTAAGTTGCTTAGTATAAATCAGATTATAATATATCTCAAATAGACATGGATGAGATCATTGGGCTTATGAATGAACTAAACCCAACTAATATGGGGTTACCTACTTCGTACTACGATACAAAGAAATTGGTTACCAAGTTAGGGCTCTCTTCAGAAAAGAATTCAAAGTTGTAAAAAAGGTTGTATGTTATTCTATAAGGAAGATGCGGGATTGGAATTTTGTAAATTTTGTGGTGAGGCTTGTTTTAAGCCAGTTAAAAATTCTAAACAGAAATAGGTCCCAGCTAAAGTGATGCATTACTTAACCCTTATACCAAGGTTCCAGAGGTTGTATGCGTCAATGAGCTCTGCTCCTCATATGAGGTGACACCATGAACGTAGAAAACAACCTGCCATTCTATGGAATCCATCAACAAGGTTCGGTTGCCCACGGCATTTGACTTGGATGAGAGAAGAATGATTTATGATTGATTATAAAATTTGAGGTTTCCTGATGGTTGCGCGTCGAATATATCCAAATGTGTTGACAAGACATAAGTTAAGTTAACTGTTATGAAAGCCATGATTGTCATGTTTTTATGGAAAACTTGGTCCCAATTGCATTCAATGGATTGCCTGATACAATTTGAAACCCCTTACTAAAATGAGTATATTTTTCAAATACTTGTGTTCTAATACATTAAGGTAAGACAATCTTGAAATGATGGAAAGTAATATTCATGTGATCTTAAATAAATTGACCATGATCTTTCCCCCTGGTTTCTTCAATGTGATGGAACATCTTCCGATGCACCTAGTGAAAGAAGCATGATTTAGAAGCCCGTTTTAGGAGAGATGGATGTATCCCTACGAAAGGTAATGAGAATCAATCATTTGCTCCCTAACCTTTTTAAATTATTATTTAATAATTATGTAAATAAATGTGTTATGCAGGACTGTTGACAAGTATAAGCAGACTGTGAAAAATAGAAATAGGATTGAGGGGTCGATATGTGAGGCTTATCTTGTTAGGGAAACTTTCCATTGTTGTTCTTATTTAGGGAGGAGGTGACATCTCTAAGAAGTAGAGTGAAACGGTATGGCGATGGCGGGAGCGGTAATGCATTGTTTCCACAATTTTCCATATTTAATTATCCAAGTAAAGAATAAAAAAATGGTTCCATGAAAGTGCTTCGTGACATCGATAGAAAAGTAGCTACCACGCATGTATTGTTGAATTTCCGGGAAGTCCATCCATTTTATAGGTAATTTTCAATTGGTACAATGAATATAAATGCTAGATACAAACATAATTTTGACCAATGTAACTTTGTATTGTGCCGAGCAGTTTATTTGTGACTTGCTTTAGCCATGATGTTGTTGCTGAAAAATTTTCAGACTGATTTAGAGAATATGTAAGTTTTTCTTTATTAGATCATACCATAACTTTAATACTATTTAACATATTACCCAACTATTGTCTAACTTATAAATTATCTTGAACAATATATAGGCAAACAATCATGTTAATTGAACCAATCATCCACTGCTCTGTGATTTAGCTTTGGGACCTATTTATTAGAACAGAAAAATGTGTAAGTACTTTATAAATGAGTTTAAGTTTCATACTAAAGCATGGTCGATGGGGAAGAAACTTATAATTGCGGAGTGTGGGTGAATGCAGGTGATCACGCCCAACTATGCCCTATTAAAGGGACTAAGCGGTCGCAGCAAATATAGCTCGGTACTTAAAGTCCCGAGGTCGAATCCCACAGGGAACACTCAAAATCTAGTTGTTATTCTAACTAATTTATCTAACCAACTAACTCCCAAGGTTTGTATTTGAATGATGGTTCAATATAACAACTAATTAACACTAAAGTAAGTAGCAAAATATTAAGAAATAATTAATCAAGGATTTAAAAGCCTAGGATTGATCTACCCAACTCCTACCTATGTGCTAGAATAATTCTTTTAACAAATTCAACTTGATTTTCTTCCTATTTAACACTTGCTCCAATTATACCTCTATTCACTCCCATGTAATAGTAGTAACTTTCACTAATCAATTTTCCAGTTAATTAATGAAGATACTTAGGACTACAAGTTTAGTTCACAATCAGGATCGATGGTCACAAATTACCTTATTGACAACCTAAGTAATACCTTTGTTTTAGATTGAAATATTACTAAGTGTTTAACCCAAACCTATGAATCTATCCCTAGACACACAAGAATAATGAGAACAATCAATTAGGGGCCCTTCTAATCAATAGCAATCAAAATATAAACACTTAGATAGGAAGAATTCTCAAGTTTCAATCATCAAAATATATATTCATAACACATAAGTACTAGAGTGGTTCAATCAACCCTAGAATGGTTAAATTAGCCCTCATGTTCATGATAGTCATATCAAAATAATTCATGAATGAATAAACTACAAAAAGTAAAGAAAAATTTAGGAAAAACTCGTGTTCTTGAAGTCTCCAAAGCTCTAGCCTCCTTTTTGCTTCTTTTCCAGTGTAAAATTCATAATGGAGGCAAAAAAAATTTTATACCATGTAGGAAACTAAGCAAAAGTACAAAAATGCCCTTAAAATTTCGCCCATAACACTGTGCTTCGGGTGCCACGCGGACTAAATTTCTTCATTCAATTCAGCTCGCGTATTTGGCCTAAATGCGCTGAAATTTTTTCTTCATTCTTAAGCAAAGAATCTATTTCTTCCCGTGTCACTTGAGTGGCACACGAATCACTTAAACTCTTCAACATCTTCACTTTTAACTCCAAAACTAGCACTTTCTTGCTCAATTCACCATGTTCAAATCCTACAACACCAAACAACTCATTTAGTATCAACTCTTGAGAATTTTGCATATAAACTCTTAGGTGTACTATCATAACATGGTAAAACTACCCTGAAAATATAGATAAAATAGCCAAATATCAGCAGGCACTAGTGAAGGAGAATTTGACTATTATGGCCTGATCCAGGAAATATTAGAGCTAAATTTTACTGGTTCGCCTAGAAAAATATTTGTGCTCTTTTGGTGTATGCGGTTTGATCGACACCACATAAAGGTTGGTGCATCCGGTATATAAAATAGTTGAAGTCAATCACAACAGAGCGTATGGTCATTATGATCCATTTATCATTGCTCAAAACGTGAAACAAGTGTACTACGTTCCTTATCCACCGTGCAAAAATAAAGTCAAGAACAAAGCTAAAACTAATTGGTGGGTTGATTTAAAAGACAAGCCGGTTGGAAGAGTGGAGGTAGATAATGCATTGGAGGAAGCATACCAAAATGACATTTCCACAGTTCAGGAGATAGTGGATGAAGAATTACCCGATGAGTTGCATTAGGGTGTGGATTATTATGAAACATTTGATATGTCGGTGTTCAGCCAGATTGTAGAAATATCTATGGAAAACGAAGAGTAAGAGTTTATTGATGAAAATGAAACAAGTGAGGATAAATTAATTGATGAAACATAAACAAGCGATGATGATTGATGTCATTGGTAGTGTTAATTCTTTTCACAATATTTGTTTTATTATATTATATTTTTGTTTAACAGTTGATTAAAGTATTGCATAGTTTTGTATTTTGTTTGCATATTTTATTATACACTTGAGTTTCTATTGAATTTATTATTTTTTGCAGAAATGAAATCTAGGGTAACAAAGGAAAAGGCTGTGGGGGTCGTGCTACAAGTTATACTGCATCATCTTCCGCTGGTCATACTACATCTCATATTCCATTATTGACCTCGACTAATGAGCTTGTCGCCAAACTAGGTACATATCCACCTAATTTTTTTAATGGTCCCCCACTACCCCCACTTTTCCAGCCTATGCATGCCTCTGGCACATCTTTTCAGTCTGTGCCTCCAACTGTCACATGATGATAATATTTACTCCTACCATGCATCCCAGAAATGTTCTATCTACATCACCCTCTACATTCGGGAGTGTTCCATCTGGATCCCCTTCCACATGCCGGAGTATGTCTACTCCCCCAAGTACTGGGTTTCATATTTAAGATACTCAGTCACCATCTTCTCCATCTACCACCACTACAACACGAAAAGGTAAAAAGAAATGTACTACAACTTTTACTCCTGCTTCTGATGAGGTTGGGTCGCTCAATGATGGTGGAAGGTTGATTATCGAGCCCGTTGGCCTAGATCGGTAATCAATGTTCTATATATTTAAATGATCAACTATTGAATATATATTTATATATTTGGTTATGTTAAATGGAATGCATGTTTCTTCAATCAGGGAAAGTTGTACCTCTCATTGTGGCCTCTATGACTCCATACTTTACGGATCGTTGGGCGTCATGGGAAATGTACCCCGTAGGGTTAGAAATTCTATATTTCAAGAGTTTAAGGTATAAATGTTGGTATTTTGGCATTTTATTAGTAATTTAAGTATAACTTTTCACTTATATTATTAAGTGTTTCAGAACAAGGGTCTGTGGGATTTGATATATAATGATTTTATCTGAAGTAATTTTGAAAGGAAAGCTACTCAAAAGCTTAGTGATCCACTATCCAAATTCAGAAAGTATGGCATTGTTCTAAGCTGGATTTATCCTGAGAAATGGCGACAACTCTAAATTTATTGACAGACTCCGGAACTCATAGCTAAGAGTGAGCAAGCAAATATAAACTGAGCCTCGGCAAAGGGTGGCTCTTTGCACACATGTAGTTCTATTAGTCTAGCGACCCATCGGCTTAGATATGTAAGTTTGTATATAAATTACCATCATTTTTATTTTTTCTGACTCCATTTTTCTTTTTTAGGAAAAGGAACACTGACCTATAAGAGATATTGATTTTTTCTATATGTTCCAATTTTTATGGGACGAACATAGAAATGAGCTAAGATGGGTCGAGCCACGTGCACAGCAGCTAGATGTAAGATACCAATAGCAACATTATTTTATATAAGATATTTGTTAAAGTAATTATGCTTATTTACTATTTTATTTTAGGAAAACTATAAAGCTACTTTTCAAGAATGGGTTGAAAGTCAAGGATCGGTGGTCGAGGAAGGCCCTCTTAAAACCATCCCGGAAGAAGATGCTGCAATGTTCGTTCAGGCGGGTGGTGGCTACAACAAAAATCAAGCATATGGCCTTGATTCAATGCGTTACAAAGAGCCTTTCCGAATAGGTATTATTAATGCTTGCTTTTCTTCTTCCCGTGCTCCAGAGAATGTGGATCATGAATTACGCGCTGAAATGGAAACAATACAGAAAAGGCTAGCGGGCCAAGAATTGGAACGCTAAGTAGATTGTGCAAAAATAAAGAACTTACATGCTATGGTGCATAAGTTAATGATGTGTAAGGGACTTGGCAATGACTCCCAGAATACGGAGTAGATTTATAGTTAGTTAAATATTTTTTAAATTAGACTTGGATATGGTAAGTGTTAAGTACTTTTAGAACTGATGTATTTATTTTATTGTTGTTCGTGAGGTTTTAAACTATCGTTGTTATATTATATAAGTGTTGAACACTTGTTTATGGAACAAGTATGTAGAATGGTTTAATCGCTCGTTTGTGGCGTTGTTATTATGTTAGACAAAATTTGAATGATGTTTGAATGTCATTATAATGACTAATTGGTTTTGTAGGTGTTGTATACCCTGTTTTAACCATTTATTGTGCGGGGTTTATAGTGCTAGCGAGAGAATTTCCTCGCTAAATGACCAAAAAAATTTCGAGATACCTAGGGAATTCCAATGCTTAAAACAAGTAATTTTAAATATATTTATTTTTTAGCGAGAGAAATTCCTCGCTAAAATATTTTTTTAATATATTTCTTTTTTAGCGAGGGATTTTCCTCGCTGAAAACTAAACTTTTCATGAACAAGAGAAATCCCTCAGTATGGCGTGTTGTGTGAGGGAACTCTCTCACTATTCTCCCTCAGAAAACACGTAATTTATAATAGTGCTATAAGTTCATAAAAAAAAATATTTCATCTGTTTTGTTTTAGGGATTTTCACAGAAAAGTACTCATTGAGAAGGTATTTACAAAATATATCAATATTTTAACAAAATTATCCAATATAAAGAAATGAAAAAGGTAATTACAAGACATAACAAAATTATAGCGTAACATAACAAAACCTTATTTATTTCCTCTCATTTTCCCCAAATTTATTTTTCCTCCTCCCCTCCCAAATTTCACTTCCTCCCATCTTCTTTTAATGTTGTATCTCAACTTACACCAGAAAATTAACAACCTTGTATCTCGATGTATCTGTACTATTTTGTCCGTATCTAACTATTTCTTGATTATTTTTATACTGTTTCTATATTTTATCTCGTTGTATCTCAACTAACACCAGAAAATCAACCATCTCGTATCGCGCTGTAGCCGCACTGTTTTGCATTGTATCTAACTTTTTTTACATTATTTTTAAATTTTTACACTGTTTTTATATTGTATCTAACTATTTCTAGATAACTTTACTGTAATAAGAAAGAAAGCAAATTTAAAATGTGTAGTTGACAAAAAAAGACTAGCATAAAGTGAATAAATATGAGCGACCGCTTCATTCCCATTACCACTTCCAAAGACTGAATGAAATATATATATATATATATTATGAAAATAAATTTTCATTACTATATATATATAAACATGTTACCTAAGATGTTGTAGTAGTAGTGTAGTACCATTTCTAAAAATATATGTGAAAGCATATATCCCTCTCCTTCTCCTCCTGATTTTCTCCGGCGTCTTTCACGGCTGTCGCTTCACTAGCTCAAGACATATGCGGATTGTTGAAGTTGTCTGCCGCTGGACGTGCGACCCCGTCGGACCTGCACTGCAGAACAAGACAATAGAGGAGTTAGACTAGCTTTCGGCGGCCGCGCACTTCAATATGCGGGCCACTGAATAACCGGCAGTCTAGCATGAAACAGGGCAAAATGGAAAATTTGTAAATAGTAGCCTAGTTTTCAAGCACATGCCTATAAATAGGCTGTTATGCCTCCGAAAAAGATATAACTTTTTTAGTTTAGAATACATTTATTACACTTTTGAATATTTTTGGAGGCTAAGGAAGGGTTCTAACTTGAATCTTTTGTAAGGATTTCATTTCTTAATCTAATTCTCTACATGATTCTTGTCATTTCATTTCTTACCATGTTTGTGTTAGACCCTAGTATGAGCAGCTAAACTCATACTAGGGATTTGTTCACGATGACTTGATTGTGTTAACTTAAAATTCGCTTTTAATCTTGTATAATCTATGGGTTAAGGTGAATCTAGTTCTCTATCGTACTTTTCTTGACTAGGGTTTAAGGCACGACCGTACTTGAACCTAACCCTACTTTTCTTTCATCACCCTAACGGGGTTGAAGCTGTAGGTTAATGGAAACTAGCGAGCATCTGGATTATATTGGCTACGGCCTACCTCATCTAAAGGGAAAAGACTTAAAAAGGTCATTTCCGCTCGGATCATTAGACTAGGATTTCTCGCGCCCCTATTACTGACCTTAACGGGCTTGATGAGGTAAATCGTCCTTATCCCTAACAGGTTTTGAGGAATAAATTGATGTCCGGCCATTGATATTATCCATATGATTTGTAAGGTTGAAGCAAGAGTTTAACTAAAGGAATCTTATCGGAATGAGTAAACCCCTAGCTCGTTCTCTATATTTATATATATTTTAAAATATTGAGTTAATTTTATGCTCTTAGTGTTAATCGTTAGTTGTACTTGTAGTTAATTCAATTCCTATCATTTTATACTTAGGAATAGACGAACAATTTGTAGAACTCGTTACTATTCAATCTAAGACTAATAGATTGCAAGCTAGCTCTCTGAGGAAATCGACCCCGACTCTTAGTTGGGTACTACTATCTTTGACTATCGCCCCACACCTTTATAGTTGAGTGAATTGAGTGTGGATCAGTGGGGAGTGTTGGGTATTATGGGTAGGCAAGTTGGGATGGGATGGGTGTGGGTGAGGGGATAGGGTGTGGATGGGGGTGTGAGTGTGGGTGTGGAGGGTAGGGTGTGGGTGTGGCATAAGGGTGGGGGTAGGTTGTGGATGAGGTAGGGATAGGTGGTGTTTGGTATAGCTATGGAGGGGAAAATTTGAATTATCACATTTGAAAATTATATTTCCTATTTTCATAAGGAAAAATATTCTACTCTAATTAAAGAAAAATGAGTTGCTATGAAAAATGGTCTGCAAAATCCTTAAGCCAATCAAATATGTAAAAATTAGAAAATACACCAAACACCCTAAAATGTAATCTTACTTTTAAATAAGAAAGTTTTATTCTTAGTGATGTCGCACCAAGGTAGGGGTGTTTATCGGTCGATTCGGTTCGATTTTGCACCTTATCGGTTTGGACTATCGATTTTCGGTTTTTAAAAGTGCTAAACCAATAACCGAACCAATAAGCTATCGGTTATCGATTTTCGGGTTATTGGTTTTAGGTTCTTATCGGTTCGATTTTCGGTTTAACCATTAAGAAACTTAGGCCTAACAAGTGTAAAAAAAAAAACCTTTTAAACGATTACATCCAATACAAAATCGGCTTTATTTTCACAGTGAATTCAAATGCCTCTTATAGCATTCGCCATATTCAAAAAAGTAAAAAACAATAGATTCAAATATACTTTATTATTCTATAAACTAATGGAGGAGGCAAGGAGTGAAATAGTAAATCGGTGGTTGAAATGGATGGGGAGATTGAAAGTTACACAAGTAAAAGAAGACTAGAGTTTGAGGTTTCCAAGTTCCAACTAATTAGTAATTAAGTATACTACTTTTATGCACATAAGCGCAATATAGTAATTTGAAAACCTTATTGGGTTATCGGTTTAACCAATAAGAAAATGTACAAAACCGACAATCGGACCGATAACCCAATAAATTTTTTTTGCAAACCGCTAAATAACCAATAATCCGATAATCCAATATTTATAAATCATTAACTTTTTATCGGTTCGGTTTATCGATTTAAACCGAAAAATGAACAGCCTACACCAAGGTAGCGGCTAAGAGTTTTATACAAATGGTATGATATATTTAACATCATAAATCTAGAAAATGGTATAATCACATATATATGAACTTATTTAAGATAACGAATTTAGAGACTTATTCCTTTCTTAAAGTTTTTTAGACTCTTATCCCTATGTTCTAGAAACACACGTGTGAAGTAAAGCTCCAGCTAGATTCTTCTCCATCAAGAAAATAATCAGCATCCCCACAACCCCTTCTTTCAAACACTATAAATAAAACCCCTGCACAGATGCACACTTAACAAACAAACATTTCTCTCGTACCAAAATCCTTAAAAAAAAGTTACTATACACAAATCATCTCGTATTCACAGAGTTCGAGAAAGTCACAAGATTACATTCACAGCTACTGATCACGCAAAAACTAATTAACATGGAAGAATCTGGAGAAGACAACTTTTTGTGTCCTAGTTTTAACAATTTTTGTTATATAGCAGAAGTCGCTGCCAAAGTCTCCGACGATGTCAAGGCGGAGGAGGAAGAAGACAGCCTTAACAGCGGTGGCATCGACGGTGGTGGCGATGAAGATTTCGAGTTCTCTTTAGTCTGTGAAAATCCTGAATTCATCAGCGATGGACAAAATAAATTCCAGCAAATTTTCCCGGTTTTCAACCGCGATGTATTTGATCATATTCCATTGAAGAATCTGTTTTTGGATGAACGTGAATTTCCATCAGATTCAGAGTCGGAGGTATATGATTTGGAGACGATACCTGAAGGAACTTATTGTGTATGGAAGCCTAAGATAAACGAGACTTCTTCGAATTCGCCCATCAAATGTAAGAAGAGTAAATCAACTGGATCAGTTTCCAAGAAATGGAAACTTAAAGATTTGTTACGTAGGAGTAATAGTGAAGGAAAGGACAATAGTTTTGTATTTCTCACCCCGAAAAAGTCGACGGGGAAAGTAAAGGATTCTGGTGAGGTCGTGAAAGTTGCCGGAAAATTGAAGTCGCCAGCCACGGCAGCTCATCAAGCACTTTATGGAAGGAATTATAGAGTGGGAAATGAAGTTGATAAGAATAGGAGGAAATCATATTTACCGTATAGACAAGATCTAATTGGATTTTTCGCCAGTGTTAATGGTGTAAGTAGAAGTTTTCATCCGTTTTAACATCAATCTCAAGTTTTGTTAATTAGTATGATTTTTTAAGAGTCATCTCAAAATGTAATGTGGCTTCTTGATATTCAAATGAATTTGACTGATTTATGCCTAAATGCTGCAATATTAATTACATTTTCTTAAGATAGTTACTCAAGTATTTGCTTGTTTTCAATCTTTCGGATTAGTACTAGAACAAAATATAATCTAGTTGTGGTATTGGGCAGAGTATTAATTGCACTTCAAACATGATAAGAGGGTTGACAGTCGCACAAACGCGTAACTGGGTTTTCGGGATAAGTTTGTGTATATTTTCGTATTTTAATCATTTTAATTCTTGATAACGAACTTACATGAGAAAGAGAGCAAATGGATCAAATGTGCAGCAGCCAAGTCTCTTCTTAATGAGAAAGATTGAGAGAGTCGTTTGTGATACAGCAGGATGTTACTGAGAATAACGTCACTAGCTAGTGTCGTTACTCACAATAACGACACTTTATGTGGAATACATCAGCCTATTGTTTGGCAAAGTGTGTCAGTTCGTTAGCTTGACGCTACTACAGATAACGACTACAAAGTAAAACGTAATTCAAAGTCACGCCATTAATCAGTTTGATTGAACATTTGATTTCAGTAGCTCATCTTTAAAATTCAGCTAACGGATTCCAGCAACTCATCTCAATTTTTTTATTTCAGTTTTTTCAAATTTTCCATCTTATTTCTTCAATGTTGCTATTGTTTTGAGACCATTCACTAAAGGTATGAACTTGCTTAAATCATGCGCTATGTGCTTTGTTGATGGTGAGAATATAATTTGATGGATTTGGATTCCGTTGATTCTACTGTTTATTTACAACTACTATAGTTTATCAATATGCCACCCTGTAATTGTTGAAATGAATCCAACAGGTTGAAGAAACCTATCTTCTCACCTATCGTAATGGCGTCCATTTGTGTGTGCATTTATTAAAGTTAGTGTTATTTATTCTCTTTCATCAAGTCATATTAATTTATCTAACGTTAATAAATAAATGAATTAAATAGACATAAGAATATGCATGTATTATTAATTAGTAATACTATTCAGAATAATTATCCATTTTTTGGTGTGACATATCCATGAAGAAATTTAGTCAAGTATATAAATTAAAGGAATATTTTACTTATTACCTTATCTTTCCTCAAACATTTTTATTATTGAAATAAGTATCTGCAGGTGCACAAAGTATCTCGGCTCATGCAGGTTTTGAAGAAGGGCTCAGTGTGCACCTCGGCTCATGCAGGTTTCGAAGAAGGGCCCATCTCAGAGAGTGTGATATACACTGTCTAACCTAATGCAAGCTTTAACGGCTGTTTCTAAGAGTTGAACCCGTGGACTTATAGGTTACACAAAAACAATTTTACCAGCTGCTCTAAGACTCCCTGGATTTATATTTAGTTATTGATTATCCACTTATAAAAGAGTGGAAAGTAAGAAAAGGGCAGCAGACTTAGGAAATATGACAGCCATCTTAGAAGCTTCTTTAAACTTTATTATGCTTTTGCATTGACTACGATTTATCCATTTCCATTATTACTCCCTTTGACAAAAACTCCAGTAAAGTTTGCCAAACTTTTGAGATGTACAATGTACAAACTCAAAAATATAATGTGATTCATCATTATGCTTTGAATTTTTAATCACATTTCATATCATTATTTGTACTTTTTTCTATCATTATCGTTTTACCTAAAAGCACCAAAGATTGTGGTGGTTCCAAGTATCTCTCAATTTTTAAATTCTAAGAATGAAGTTGTATTTAGACAAAGCTTTATAACAAATAATGTAATTTTCTTATGTGAACCTAAATAACTCGACCCCAATATTGGTACCGGATTTGAAAAATCAAAAATTAAGAGAATTTTACAAAAATTGTTGTCATATATGTATAGAATATGCACTTATTAGCACATAATATGCATGCAATATATTTGAATATGCAAAAAATAGTTACTTTTTGTTTAAATCGTAAAGGTGAAATTATACCTGTCAATTGGGCCAGGACCGGCCCGGACCGGCCCGTTAAGAGTCGGCTCACCGGTCCCGGTACCTGTCCGGTCCGGTCCGGGCCATTACCGGTCCGGTCCGAACCGGTCTTTTTTTCAAAAAATTGAAGCCCGGCTCGGCCCTTAACCCATTAAGCACCGGACTGGTCCGGTCCGTTTTTTTTTTCTTTTTCATATTTTAGCTAAGCCTATCACTTTGTACTTGCAATTTGAAGGACATATAATCCTATATAAAAAGAGAAGGAAGGTGAAAAGAATCAAACATTTTGAGAATCATATACTTTGATTCATTGATGGAAACCAAGTTTAATTACTATGTTAATTTGATGCACTACTCATGAAGTAAAAAATCATTGTTATTATTTTAAGTAAGTACTATCTCATCATTACTATAGTACACTTAGTCAAATAGATACAACTTTAATACTACAACTCAAGGGTGAGAAATTGAGACTATCAAATTCTCTTACAACGTAACCAAGAAGATAACTTGTATAAAATACTTAATTAATATATATTCTTGATTAGCAATGAAAAAATAGTAAATGAATATGTTCATTCGTTGTACTTAATGAAGCTAAAAATATCTTTGTACTATTGCATATTGAGGGATTCTAAAAGGGACTAAATACTACATTATATTTTGTATGATTCTTGGCAAAAACATGCCTCAATTTCCCTCGGTATATAGTATTATTTTTCTATGAAAAAACCGGTCCGGTCCACCGTGGGCCAAAGACCGGTCTTTTACCGGTCCGGGCTAACCGGTCTTTTTTTTTAAGCCCGGCTCGGCCCGCAACCCGCTTCCTCCTTGACCCGGACCGCTTATAATGAACCGGTCCGGTCCGGTCCGGTCCGATACCGGGTTAGCCCGGCCCGATTGACAGGTATAGGTGAAATTTCCCAAAAAGGAAAAAAAGTGTCTACCAAAAGACATCTTGGAAGCTTCATTAAAAGTTTATGCGTTTGCATTGACTAAAGATTTCATTATTTTTTAATTCCCTTACTAACAATTAACGTTTATCCCTTTGACAAGTGACAACAAGTGCAGGAAAGTTCGCCAAATTTTGGGATGTACAATGTACAAACTCTTAAATATAATGGAAGTTTCCCCTGCAAGTTTAGATAGAAAAATAGAAGGGATCCACTCATAAGTTTTATTAATGGAACGAATACCTCTGCTGCTATGATTTTCTAGCCAGAGATTACATTAAAATTTTGTCCATCATGGTTAAAATTTCCACAACCTTCTCTCTTTCTAACTGGACTCCATCAGCTCCTCCACTTCTGTCCCTATCCCTTTGGATTATTTTGTCAATTTTTTTGATAGGTACACTTTTGGTAACATGAGTTGTTCAATACAATATACTATGTCAAGTTTGAGGGGTTGTCGATATATGTGGTCATATTTATAAACAGTACTCACTTATTCTCACTTTACATGATAATGCTTTATTGAACACTGAGTTTAATAAAGGAATCACACATTAAAACTTGTAGTCTTCAACATGCAATATTAATTATGTGATTATAGAATTGTGTCACCGAGAGACTTTTAATTTGGTTCACATACGCTCGGCAGAATTCGTCTATAATCCTGTGAACAGGCAGGGTAAAACTAAGGGTAAAAGGGTAAGTGTATGCAAAAGACAGCCCCTCCACATGCTGACAAACCCTACTAGTTGGGTCGGGGATAATCACCTTCACCTCGGGCCCAACCCACAATCCCTCCGAACTCGCTCAATATGATTAACAATTGTTGAATTATTATGCAGTACGTGATTTGTACCGAGTATACTTAAATTACATACTTATAAAAAAGTCATTTCATCTTTAGTGATGGAAAAGATTGTATTAAAATTCAGACAAAAGGAAACACATTTCAGACAATATCCAATATACACTTTGTGTCAGGCTTGAAGACTAATTTACTTAGCATCGGGTTATTACAAGAGAAAGGTCATGAAGTAATAATTAAGGATGAGATATGCAGAATTCAAGATGTTAAGCGTATATTAGCTGCACAGGTAAGCATGACTGCCAATAGGAAATTTCCTCTTAACCTTAATTATATTGAGCAATCATATTTTACAACTCAATTAAAAGAGAAAACTTGGTTATGACATTTTAGATGTGGCCACTTGAATTTTGGAGGGCTCAAAATTTTGTAGCAGAAGAATATGGTTATTGGCATTCCAACTTTTCAGAATCCTTCCAGTGATATTTGTGAAGATTATGTCATAAGAAAGAGAGAGAGTCATTTCCAAGAGGTAAAACTCTAATAGCAAGAGATGTATTAGAAATTGTCCATTTTTACATGTGTGGACCTATCAATCCAATTTCAAAATTGTGGGAAAAGGTACTTTGCGACTTTTATAGATGATTACAATAGAAAAACCTAGTATATTTCCTTGGAGAAAAATCTGAAGCGTTTGAAGTTTTTAAGAAGTTTAAAAGAAATTTGAAGTAGGAAAGTCTATTCAAGTTTTTGTGCACGGATAGAGGTGGCGAGTACGACTCACAACCTTTTTCAAAACTTGTGAGTTTCATGGTATTAAAAGAAAAAAGACAGCAACCTACACTCCACAACAGAATGAAGTGAGTGAGAGCAAGGGCAGATCTACGCTTAAGGTACCAGGTGTCACGTCACTCCCGGCAGATCTACGCTTTTGAGATGACTCTTAAATATTTAAACTAATACTATTAAAAAATAAAATTAAAATATGAACTCAGACCCGATTTGTTAAGACCTGAACCCGTACCCGTTCCCGCTAAGACCCGAACCCGCACGGGTAATTTTTTCCTACCTAAAATTCAGACCCGTTAAGAACCCGTAATTTAAACCCGTATCCAGACCCATACCCCTAACCCACGGGGTTACAATTTTACAATCCAAACCCGGACCCGTATACCCGTTTGACACCCATAAGTAGTATTATTACTCCCTCCGGTCCACTTTATTTGATTTTTTGGTCTTTTTTCTTTGGTCCAAAATAATTGATTTGTTCAAAGTTGAAGAAGCTTTTAAATGGTTCTTTCCTGATATACTCTTGTCAATAAATGATCTAATCATATTTTTTAAAAGCTCTCACAGATTTCAATAAGCTCTCGCAGATTTTGATAAGTAAATTTGAAAGAGTCAAAGGTTAATATAGTAAATGACCTTCTTATTAATGCTAAAAAGTAAATTTTTTAATCGGTGTGAAAACAACCAAAAAGTCAAATAATATGAACAGGATGGAGTAGTAAATAATAATACATTACATATTCTTATTTGTATTTAATTCAGTTACTTATTTCTTAACGTTAATAAATTACTATGAGTTGATGAAACAGATAATAAATAACACTAAAATAAATGCACGCACAAATGGACGCCAATACGCTAGGTGATAAGATAGGTTTCTTCAACCTGTTGTCTTCTTGGATTCATTTGAACTATTCTGGGCTAAATCAAAGACAGGGTGGCATATTGATAAACTAAAGTAGTTGTAAATAAACAGTAGACTGAACGGAATCCAAACCCATCAAATTATATATTCTCACCATTTCAATACTTTTAATACTTTCACTTGGGCTTATTGCGTCAATCTAGATATATATGTTTAGCTCAGAGGCGGATCTAGGATTTAAAGAGGATGAGTTTACCACTAATCGTGCAGAGCTATCTTGTCCCAAGAATGGTCGGCAAATAGCCTCTGAACAAAAAATTTTGTCGTGTATATAAGATCATTTATCAATTTATATGGTGCTATATTCAGTTTTGAACATCACCGATAGAGTGTTAAAAATTGTCAATTTGCCACTTTTATTTAAAAAATAATAAACAAGCTGGATCGCTCTAATTAGTAATAGAAGGGGTAATTAAAAATATATTAAAGGAATATTTAAGTGAGAATTGATCTTTGCTCTTGAGTAAAGTGAACCATTAAAGATTTTAAAGCATGGGTTCCTGATTACTATATTGGACATATTTTAAAAAATATACACATAATATATCTAATTTGGTGGAGGGACCATGGGTTCATGTGAACCGCCCTCCACCATGTACATCCGCCTCTGGTTTAGCTGTGTGAAATTATGGTGGATGCGGTAAATTTAAAATCACATGACAAATTATTTCGAAAACTTTACAATTATGGGATACGCACGTGAAAATATGCTAAATTATATTAGCACTTTAAGTAGTTTAGGTCACTTTCTAGACTTTCTGATAATTATTTCAGATATTGTAATTGAATCGAAGTTGAAGTACTCCTTCCGTTCTAAAATAGTTGTCTTAGTTCGGATTTCGAAAGTCAAACGAGTTCAATTAATACTATATCCAATATCACAAACTATATTTTGTTCTATTACTAATCCGAAGGATTAAGCAAAACTTGAGTAACTATCTTAAGAAAATGTAACTAATACTGTAGCAAATTCATTTGAATATCGAGAAGCCACATTACATTTGGAGAAGACTCTTAAAAAATCATAGTAATTAACAAAACTTGAGATTGATATTAAAACGGATGAAAACTTCTACTTACACCATTAACACTGGTGAAAAATCCAATTAGATTTTGTCTATACGGTAAATATGATTTCCTCCTATTCTTATCAACTTCATTTCCCACTCTATAATTCCTTCCATAAAGTGCTTGATGAGCTGCCGTGGCTGGCGACTTCAATTTTCCGGCAACTTTCACGACCTCACCAGAATCCTTTACTTTCCCCGTCGACTTTTTCGGGGTGAGAAATACAAAACTATTGTCCTTTCCTTCACTATTACTCCTACGTAACAAATCTTTAAGTTTCCATTTCTTGGAAACTGATCCAGTTGATTTACTCTTCTTACATTTGATGGGCGAATTCGAAGAAGTCTCGTTTATCTTAGGCTTCCATACACAATAAGTTCCTTCAGGTATCGTCTCCAAATCATATACCTCCGACTCTGAATCTGATGGAAATTCACGTTCATCTAAAAACAGATTCTTCAATGGAATATGAATTGATGAAGTGTCAACTTTATCACGATCAAGTAAATCGCGGTTGAAAACCGGGAAAATTTGGTGGAATTTATTTTGTCCATCGCTGATGAATTCAGGATTTTCACAGACTAAAGAGAACTCGAAATCTTCTTCACCGTCGCCGTCGCCACCATTAAGGCTGTTCTCTTCCTCCTCCGCCTTGAACTCGTCGGAGACTTTGGCGGCGATTTCTGCTATACAACCGAAATTGTTAAAACTAGGACACAAAAAGTTGTCTTCTCCGGATTCCTGCATGTTAATTAGTTTTTGCGTGATCAGTAGCTATCTTGTGACTTTTTCGAACTCTACGTGAATACAAGATTTATATATCGGACTTTTTTTTAGGATTTTGGTACGAGAGAAATGTTTGTTTGTTATGTATATCTGCTATGGGTTTGTATTTATAGTGTTTGAAAGGGGTTGTGGGGATGCTGATTATTTTCTTGATGGAGAAGAGTCTAGCTGGAGTTTTACTTCACACCTGTGTTTCTAGAAGTTAGGGTTTTTATTAACTTGACAAAATAATTTATTTTCTAAATCCATAATCTTAAATATATTCTATATTTATGTGATTATACTGTTGTTTAGATTTGTGATGTTAAATCTGTCATAGTAGTTGCATAAAATTCCCAAGCCCCGCCTTTGTGGGACATTACTGGATATATCGATAAGCTTGATTAGTTTTTATTTATTATTCCTAAAAATCCCCTTTTAGGGTGTTTGGAGTGAAGGAAAATATTTTCGAAAAGATATTTTTTAATTTTATCATATTTGATTGGCTTAAGGATTTTGCAGAATATTTTTCATAAAGAGCTCATTTTCCTCAATACCTCCTCAGTATAATGATAAGAAGAATGACTTACATTTTGTGTTCATTGACTTAGAGAAGGCTTGTGACAAAGTCTGAAGGTACGTTATATGGAAATGCTTGTAATCTAGAGATGTACCGGTGACATACATCAGCGCGATAAAAAACATGTATGATAGAGCCAAGATCCACATGAGAACTGTTGGAGGTGACTCTAACCACTTCCCAATAATAGAGATGGAGTTGCATCAGGGGTCAACTCTTAATCCATTTTTATTTGAGCTGGTGATGGACAACTTAATACAAAACATCAAATAGGAGGTACCATGGTATATGTTATTTGCAGATGATATAGTTTTGATTGATGAGACTCACGCCAACGTTAATGATAAGCTCGAGGATGGAGACATACCCTAGAGTCTAAAAGCTTCAGGCTGAGCAGGACAAAAACAGAGTACATGGAGTGCAAGTTTAGTAATGCATCTTAAGAGTCAGAGGTGGAAGTGATGCTTGATTCTCAGGTCATTCCATATAAGAGAGACTTCAAGTATCTTGGTTCAATCCTTCAAGGTAATGGATAAATAGATGATGATGTCACTCATCGTATAGGGGCAGGTTGGATTAAGTGAAGATTTGTGTCCGGTGTTAATAAGAAAGTAGCACCTAGAATCAAAGGTAGGTTCTATAAAGCGGTCGTTAGACAGATTTGTTGTACAAAGCAGAGTGTTGGCCAGTCAATACCATACACAATCAGAAGATGAGCATAGCAGAAATGAGAATGCTTAGATGGATGTGTTGATATACGAGGATGGATAAGATTAAGAATAAGGTCATTCGTGACAAGATGGGAGTGGCCTCAGAGGTGGAGAAGATGAGAGAAGCGAGGTTGTGATGGTTTGGCCATGTAAAAAGGAGGAACACAGATGTTTCAGTGAGGAGGTGTGAGAGGTTGTCAGTGTTGGGTCTACGGAGAGGTAGAGGTAGATCAAAGAAGAATTGGGGCGAGGTGATTCGAATATGACTCACCTCCAGATCACCGAGGACATGACCCTTGATAGAAAAGTATGGAGGTTGATGATTAGGGTAGAAGGTTAGGTAGTAGGCGAATGATGCTGAAATATTAGCTGTATTATTCTTATACATATTCAATTTTTTATGCTTATACATAGTAGTTTATATTGGTCTGTATGTTTGCTCTGATTGTTATAGTAGTTTTTGTGTGAGGATTTGAGTTATCATTACGTTTCTTATTTTAATTTTTCAAATATATTTTCAAAATACTTTTCAAGCCGAGAATGAATTTCGTTGTTTTCTGATGTAGCATATTATATTTTTGGGAAGTATATATAATTAAGAAATATTGTCATGTAAAATAAAACAGAGGAAATAATTTTTTTCATGAACTTATTTATGTGTTGCTGGATTAGTGTATTTCTTGGCAAGTTACAAATTCGTTTTAGTCACGTAATACGTCATTTAGGCTTATTTAATAACTAGCCTTGGGAATTTACAAAACTATGACACTTTAGGCAATTATTTGCCTTATTGACCTTGCTTAAAGTGGTTTTACAAAAATGATCTCACTAACTTGACAAGTGCACCCACAGGGGCAACACTTGACCTTTTATCTCTGTTAACATTCTCCCCAGATAACTTGAAGTGCCGCCTTGCAGGCAGCACTTGCAATTTATACTTGAAGTGTTTTCCCGACGGAATACTTGTAAATTTATAACATGAAGTGTTGTCTACCAAGGACATTTTGTTAAATCATTCTAAAGTGGGGAGAAAAAATCATAACCAAGAATAAGGAGGACAGCCCAACATAGGTTGTTAACCAAAAAGGAGAAGTTCCCGTGAAAACATGTAGTGAAATTTATTGTTTTTTAATTTTGCCTTACTTGCCACGTTCTTTTGTCATGCAATACGTCATTAAGGCCTCTTAAGCAAATTGCATTTTCTTTTTCTGTTTTAAGTTTCCCTACTTTTAATTTGTAGTAGTACGTCCTTTTTTCATGTTACTCTATATGGTTTGTTCCATAACTAATCATGAAATCTTGATAAACAACACATCAGATACATAAGTTTTGTATGCGTACGGCCAACATTTCTCTTCGTATATAACATTAGTTTTTAAGCATGTCATACATGTTTGTAAAAACATACAATATAAGTTCAAAGATCTTCAAAATTTAGAAATCTGCGACTTTTTTCCTTGAATCGACCAAAAAGGGAGGAGTCATCTAATAAAACAAAGAAAGTATTTTCAGTAGGTGACTTTCTTTTTATTTTGATTTCTCTCTTACGTTGAAATTAATAAGTGGTAGAACTCCGAGTTGATGTCGCATAACGCATTTTGACCAGATTGGGGAAAATTGCTCTTCATTTTTTGGAGTTATTATGGCTTAACATATTTCAACGTAATTTTCAATTTTCAATTGGGGAGCCACACAGTATTAGCAAAAGAAACTCATACTCATAATATTTCAAGTTCAATGACAAGTTTAGGTTCCCCATTACCTGTTTCCACTTAAGCAAATGTAACATAAAGACCCATAGAAAAGTAAAAACAAACTATTAACAAAATAAAAGTAGAAGATTCATGTATTGGGTGAAAAATAGTTTGCACACATGGCTCCTCGAGCGTATGGTTCGAAACATATCAATGAAGATTTGCAAGATTCACACTCGAGGTAAACAGCCACCGAGGCGAATATCCGAGGCCATAGTTCTTTATATATCCCGGGGGCAATAACCTCGGTGAATCGACATGCTCATGTCTCCGAGGTAAAGAATCCTGACCTCGGTGGACCACTTCTATTTCGACAGGATAATTATCCCACGATCTCAGCCCACTAACCTATCTTCCAAGGGGGTAGGACATGGGCAAAGCAACGATCAGAGTATGGAGAAAATGGTTGAACTTCTCCAATCCGATGGCCTATAAATAGCATTTCATTTTATGTTAAACTCTGTCGAAATTTGTATTGAATATTGCGATTACTGAAATATAAAGTTATATTGTTCTTCAATTGATTACTTATTTAAATTCATTGCCTCTTGCACGACTTTGATACTTTCCATTGCTTGTTGAACCCAACCAAATTCGATTTGTTGACTTAAACTGGTTTAGGCCAATACAAATTGGCGCCATCTATGGAGGTTCAAGCAATTATGCTTTGTTCCAAGGCTAAATAGTTAATCAGCTCACCTTTGGGACAGTTCCCAATATGGCAGAAACTAACTCCTTGGTAGAACTCGAAAAATGGAGAAAGAAAATCGAGACCCGAGTTGAGGCTCGAGACAAAAAGCGGCTCGAAAACGTCCCTAGGGTGAGAAAGACCCAAAGGGCGTTGGACATCAACAAATGTAGGCAACTGCCCTTGATGCAGCCCGAACACGTGCTGATCAAGTGTTCAATCCACCGAGGCCGATGACACGAAGCCAAGCCAAGCTGTTACACGACGTTCACATTCAATTGGCGTGGTCGGGAGAAAGCAACCGTTCTGAAGCTGAGTGGCCGAGCTCAAGAATTGAAGGCTTCATCTATAAGCTTGAGCTCGAAGAAGGGAGCGACTGAACACTCAACATCGATGCTGAAGAAGTAAAGCAAACGAACAACCAAAGGGAGAGCGTCTGATGTCAAAATGGGCCGAGTTCAGCAGCTGAGCACAGAAGTCAAGAGCTCGAGCTCGAGCTCGAGTGTTCGAAACTCAAGTGTTCGGTTGAAGTAGTGACTGAACACTCAACTTATTCAGCCCTACATGGCTTACTCCTATTGGTCTTCTGTGACCATTTACTATTTTGCTCTTAGAATAGTCTATATAAATCTCATTATATTTTATTTGTAAGCACCCAATTTTTGATAAATGTTAAACATAGCTGTTGCTTTTGAGTGTCTCCGATGGAACCGAACCCAACATGAAATTTATAAGAACTTTGTGTCATTCAGAGAACTTATCCTACCAAAGTGGAGAGTCCGAGAATGACCCTTTGATGGTAGATAAATATCTTAGGACAAAATAAGAAAGTTCACCAAAACCACGTGCATGTGGGGCTTGTAAAATCTCACGTGGCATAGCGGGTAATGGGCAAAATGCCATTGCCTTTCAACTCTTAGCTCCAATTAACGCCACTTCTTCTTCAACTAATCCAACTCCCTAGAACCTTCTTCAATCTCAATACACTAAAAAGTAATTACACTAAATAGCCATATTTCCATTTATTCTCAAAAATTAAACATAATTCAATCACATTTTCAAAATGTGTTCACTACAAGTTCCAAATTACAGTATTTTCAATTTCTCTGTTTCATCTGAGAAATTACAAAAATGTGCAATTTTCTCGACATTTTGGGGTGATGAGTTGTGTGTTAATGATAAACGGTTAATTGATCGTACGGCAGTGATTCGATGTCGGTATCGGAGAGTTTATGCGATGAGTTCATCTACAATTTCGCCATTTAAGATGAATTTGAATGAGTATATGGTTACACTTGAAAAACCGCTTGGTATTCGGTTCGCTATTTCAGTTGATGGCAAAGTTTTCGTTCATGCTCTTAAGAAAGGGGTTCGTTTTCGCTATTACTACTAGCATTTTTATATAGTTGTTGTATCGCGATCGCGAGTTTAAGTTATGTACACTGTCGGTATAGAGATATTTTACACTATCAGGTCACATTTAGGTTACATTTACATGTTGCAGTATATAGACTTACTTATACTACCTCAAATACTAATGAACTTAACTGATTTTTGTTACCATACAGTCACGAGTTTAAGTAATATATACACGTCAGTGTAAAAACTTTTTACACTATCAGGTCACATTTGCATGTTGTAGCAGGTGGCCTTAGTTAATTACTCAAATGCTAATGAACTTAACAGGTATTTGTTGCTGTAAGATCATAGGTTTAAGTTATATACACCGTCAGCGTAAATTTTTTTTTGACATTATCAGGTCACCTTTACATGTTGTAGCAGGTAGCCTTAGTTAATTACTCAAATGCTGATCAACTTAACTAATTATTGTTGTAATAAGATCACGAGTTTAACTTATTATATATGCGGTCAGTGAAAAATATATTTTACACTATCAGGTCATATTTACATGTTGTAGTAGGTAGACTTACTAAAAGACTCAAATACTGATGAACTTAACTGATTTTGTTACTATAAGATCACGAGTTTAAGTTATATTTACACATCAGTGTAAATAGTTTTTACACTATCAGGTAGCAGCAAGTAGGTAGACTTACTAAATTACTCAAATACTGATGAAATTAACTAATATTTGTTACTATAAGATCATGAGTTTAAGTTATATATAGTATAAGATTTTTACAAAATTAGGTCATCTTTACATGTTAGTAGTAGCTAGTCTTACTGCAAAAAAAATCTTTATAATTCTAAGATCATTCAATTTGAACACTTTGTTTTTGTTTTTTTTTTTTTTTTTGTTTTTTTTTTTTTGTATACGTGTTTAAACGAAGCAACATGGTTAATGAGGATTCATATAATGGATGCCTATTTTGTTTGGGAATGAGGCGTAGTATTCTTGTTGATGAGATCACTCAATTAATGGATGATTTCTCTGGAATAAATATGGCCAAGAGATCCACTAAATCTCATTGGAAAACCACATAAGCGAGCCACATTTTATGTGCACTGCTTTGAAGCACCTATCAGAAACTATACTCATCTTTGCTCAACCCAGTTAGCAAGAAAAAGAAAAACAACAAACTTATGTTTGTTTCTGTGGCATAAATATCAAGGAATTTTGTTGTAAGATGTTCTAGTTGCAATCTCAAGGCTTTGGTCTAGTGGTAAGAGCTCAACTTATGATGTGTGGGTTTAGACGCACACCACGAGTTTGAACCCTACAGAGACAAAAGCCTGATAGTTAAGTGGAGAAGGGTATTGGGCCTGTTATCCACCAAGTTTCGAACCTGTGTGCTCTTAGGGGATTTCTTGGTTAAATATAAAAAAAGATGTTCTAGCTGCAGCTCCCTGTCCTTCTCCACATAATGTGTATCTTCATGATCTGTAGCTCTGCCAAGTTATAACATTTTGGATGGTCCATTTGAAGGGCTAAATCTCCTGCGACGTATGTACTTATGATGTATTTCCTTATCATCTAAGCAGAAGCTCCGAACAAAATTTTAGTATCTTGACTATCTTCTCTCAAGGTCCACATTCATATCACCAAACAGATAAATTAATAAAGGAATGCAGGCATCCAATTGATGTTCAGAAACATAATCATGGAATCCATCCTCTCTATAACCTTAGATGATGTTAAAGGAGGTATTAGCTGCAAGAACCTGGACATAGATGAAACATTGATATAAAATGAAAGAATCGTAAAAGTAGTGTTAACTGCTGACATGCCATATGTTTTGGCTGATGTGGCTTGCTTATGTGGTGATATTTTCTGGGTGTGCGGCCATACTAATTTTCTGAAATATAATGACAAAAATTAGTCCAGTGGCTTTTGTAGCGAAAGTGTTAAGTTCGCTGACAATTTGTGAAAATTAACCGAAGTTCAGCTAACTCATGGCTTTCATACCATGCACACATATGCATTAGAGTTAATAATAAGGGTTTGTGTTTGTCTGCGTACTCACTTCAAACAGATTGACTCTCAATCATGGATCTGCCAGTGTTTTCAGATTTTCTTTTGAATTCATCCTTAAGAAGGCATTTCTTAGTTTGTGGAAGTGTCATCTTGCAGGGAAATGCTGAGAAATCAAGAATAATAATGGTTGGTGATACTTTGAAAAAGGCAAGTGACTCTTCAAGCGGTGGGCTTATCGAGATCAAAGACTTCGGTGATACAGAGTATGAAATGTGAAAATTATATACCCATTTGAGCTATAATGAGGGAACATAAGAGTGTATTTTTGACTGAAGTAGTGGGATATTTCAATAAGTCTACTGTATTTTATGATGGTTTCTGCAGGAAGATGATGAAAGAGAACTCAGGGCCATGTAGCCTGGTTCTTGAGAGACCATTTTTCCCATTTCCTATCCACCAGCTATACCTTATGAATGACATTGATATTCAATATAATAGAGGTCGTGTTCCTGTTGCTACATGGAACAAAAATGTACTTTCCTCCAACTTGAGAACGCCTTGCGAGGGAAGTGGGAACTCCGGATTTGTAATATTTTCCCCCAAGTTTCTAACTAAAAAAGGATGGGAAGTTCTAAGCTATAGAGATCAAGTAAGGCAACAAGAAAAGTTGAACGGTACCCCTTCTTTACCATTTAGCCCAATTATCAACATATTCTCTGAGAAAGACATAGGAGATTCTGAATGGGCACATGGGAATTTCCCATTGGAAGAATACGTGAAGGCGTTGGATCGTTCAAAAGGAGAACTGTATTACAATCATGATCTTGGTATGCGCTACAGCAAGGTATGATATTCAGATTTTCTGTACAAAATCTTTCCTTTACTCAAAAGTTTAGTATTTAACTGCTTGAGATTTATGTGGGCAGAAGTGATAAATTCCAACTTGAAGCTGAAGTGAATAGCTTCCAGGAAAATTACTCTTTCCAATTTTGCTGAACTCCATTTCATCTACTGTTCTAAATGTTATGCTTTCCAAAGATGCTTTTCCGTTGCCTGGTTCTGAAGCATATTTTTGGTTCCTTTGTCAGATTACGGAGCAAATATACGTGGGATCATGTATACAAAAGGAAACTGATGTAGAAATGCTGTCAGATGTTGTGGTGAGGCTAGCTTTTTCCCATTGAAAATAATTATTCTTCCCGTCCTATTCATCAAGTGTGTACTGCTGACAGTATGGCTACATTTTGTTGTTCTGAACTGTAAATATAGTTATAACCAGAGCTTTGTGCTGAAAATCCATACACATGTTCCCTTTCTATAATAGGTGTATACAACTGATATTCTAAGAATCATGTCTCATTCATCTTTGGATTATCCAGTCTATATAGAAATTTAGTTTGTTTGCTGTCTGATAGAACAGAGAGTATCATGAATATCTTTAAGCAACCTTTAATAGAAGCCAACAAAAACATATGAGTTTGTAAACAAAAAAAAGTAAATTCATGGCTTTAGATGGTGACTGCATAATGACCTGCAGTTGTGGTTTTTAAGAATGTGTATAGTTGTCCCGCGTTTAAGTTGCAGCATGAAGACAGTTGCATGATGTAGGTCATGACTGCTTCTCTATAAAACTAATATAGAACCCTTTTATTGTACAAATAGGGACATGTGTACTTGATTCTGAAATCAACTATAAAATGAGCAGCAAAATATCTGGAAACTGGAATTGATGGATGTGGCAAAAGCATCCCTAGTTTGTACTACATGAACCTGGTGGTTTGATGCAGGGCATGTTGCCTTCATCTTCGCCATTATGCGGTGTTCCTTAACAGATTAATTATTCCTTGTTCATTTACGTACACTAACCCAGTGGATATCTCCATAGATAATTATTCCTTGTTCCTTTACTTATAACTAACTCAGGGAATATCTGTATCAGGGGATCACCGCTGTGCTGAATTTTCAGAGTGGAGTCGAGGCTGAAAATTGGGGAATTAACACCAACATGATTAATGAGTCATGCCAAAGGTCTAATGTCCTTATGATCAACTATCCCATAAGGTAATAGAAAGAATTATTTCATTCGAATTGGAATTTGGTTAATGAGCTAACTTCTGTTTTATATTCCCAGTAGCTTTTAGCATACTTTGCCTCAGCTCAATTTTGTACATCTTCAAAAGAAGTCTATCTTTTTTCTTTGTACTGGAGATGTGCTGCTGATGCCTGTACAGACGTGTTAGCTTTTCAGAAGTTCTAACATTTGCCTATATATATCTTCTTTTCATACTGGGAGTAACAATGAGACAATTGAGATTAACCTTATTCCATTATCTTGGATTCGTTTTCTGATTCTTCTGCATATTAATTTCTTTTGCAGGGAGGGAGATTCATTTGACATGAGAAAGAAACTTCCATTTTGTGTTGGTCTTCTTTTACGCCTTTTGAAAAAGAACCACCGAGTCTATGTGACTTGTACAACTGGTTTTGATAGATCCGCTGCTTGTGTAATAGCTTACCTACACTGGATGACAGATACTTCCCTTCATGCAGCCTATAATTTTGTCACTGGGTTACATGCATGCAAGCCTGACAGGTTCTTCACCCCAACTCTCATATCACTTCAGTTCCATTCTTTACTTTTGGAGAAGCCTCGACTGGATAACCTTGACTGGGTTACCCTTGCATGTGTACATGGCAATATATTTAGCTAAAGAATAAAGTAAAATCTTGCCCTGCATTTCTTTGGATCCTAAAATGGTAAAACATGTGTAATGGTACGCTCACAAATGTTTGAACAGTGGAAGACCGTAGGTATATAGTGGTGCTACAGATATACTACCAAACACTAAATTATGGAAATCTTGCTGTTATCATTTTGCATGGACTTATACCAAACACTAAATTATGGAAATCTTGCTGTTATCATTTTGCATATACAAGTCCACACATACTTGCCGATGCCGTCATGATCCCTATCAAAGCTCTTGGCTGTTAAGCCTTTCTTACACTCTAATCACAAAGTCATAGAATATTAAAATTGAATTCTTTTGCAAGTAAAAAACAATGAAATTTCTATGAACATGCTCGATTTACATTGTTCAATCATATGGATTGCAGACCAGCCATTGCCTGGGCGACATGGGATCTCATAGCGATGGTCGAAAGGGGTCCACATGATGGGCCTGCTACACATGCAGTAACCTTCGTGTGGAATGGGCACGAGGTAATCAGTTTAATCCTTTCTAGTTCTTCTTGGTGATTTCCTTGGAAATTAATGAATTGAATTACAATTAAGTAGTAAAGTTACTCAGGTTTTGTATTGTGTTCTTTCCTTGACTTCTCTGCTCAATGGTCGAAAATGATTTCTTGGAAAGAACGTCGCATACTCACTCTTGTACGGTGTTCTCTCCGATATGTGTTCTAAAAGAGAGTACTTACTTATAGGTTTCTCTTTGTATGACTTCTTTAAACAATCAGTTTAATCCTTTCTAGTGCTTCTTGGTGATTTCCTTGGAAATTAATGAATTGAATTACAATTAAGTAGTAAAGTTACTCAGATTTTATATTGTGTTCTTTCCTTGACTTCTCTGCTCAATGGTCGAAAATGATTTCTTGGAAAGAACGTCGCATACTCACTCTTGTACGGTGTTCTCTCCGATATGTGTTTTAAAATAGAGTACTTACATATAGGTTTCTCTTTGTATGACTTCTTTAAACAGGGGGAGGATGTGTACTTGGTTGGAGATTTTACAGGTAACTGGAAAGAACCAGTTAAGGCAGTCCATAAAGGTGGCCCAAGATTTGAGGCTGAAGTTAGACTATCACAGGGAAAGTAAGTTTTGACTCTTTCTATTGGCCATGGTAGTGTTAGCGATTGTCAAGCTTAGATTCTGTAGAGATGAGAGTAAAAATACCAATTCTAGAAGTTGTCAAATATTTTTCACTAAACCTGCAAATTGATGGTTCTTCTTGATCTTATCTTGTCACTAAAATTAGCCTCCGCTTTAAATCTATAGTCCTGCATAGCATATGTTATGGTTGTAGGTCTGAATTTCTGCTACATGGTTTCATCTTTTTAAGATGACTTATTTTTTCCCCCTTGATCTTTCTAAATCTGAAGCTTTTCTGCTTCTTTTTCCTCCCTGAAATTGTACTTTTTCTCACTATTTAATGCGATTATCCTGTTTTTATCCTAAAGGAATTTTTTCTGCATGTAAAGTCATATTTTTGTATATCAGGTACCTTTATAAGTACATTATCAGTGGAAACTGGAGGCATTCAACTGCTTCACCAACTGAAAGAGATGAAAGTGGAAATCTCAATAATGTTATTGTTGTTGGTGATGTTGCAAGTGTGAGGCCCTCTATTCCACAACATAAGAAGGTTAGTTAGGTTTTGCATCCTTCTCATAAAAAGAATATAGGAAGAAAATCTTTAAAAGTAAAATATCTAAGTCCCATCTGAATGCAGATTCTCTGTTTTACCAATTATCTAGAATATGTCCTTTTTCTTTCCAGCTTTTTTTGTTTTCTCTGAAGGTTAAATTGTTGCTTTGTCCTCAATGTTGAACTTAATGATAATTTTCTATCTAATATGGATTAGGACGCAAATATTATGAAGGTTATTGAGAGGCCATTGACAGAAAATGAGCGCTTTATGCTGGCAAAAGCTGCTCGATGCATTGCATTCTCTATCTGCCCAATAAGGCTAGCACCAAAATAGATGGACATACTATGTTTTCAGTCATCATAGTTACATGTCAAAATACGTCTTCTGCAAAACATTATTAAGGGAAGATGGTCGGTATATGCCAGTTCACGTCTGGGACAACCTAAACACAAAGCCCGTCCCTTCCACTCGAATTAAGAGGGAACTCTCTACTGTCATGCAATTTCAAGCTCAAACAACTGCAAGGTTGTGCAAATGCAGGCAAGTTATAATGCTCATGTCATTGAGCTAAGCCATTTTATCATTTTATGAGTCTACTATCCGCATGGTATTGTATATTTTACCACTGACTGATTCCTTCGGCTAGATAATTTCAACGGTGAAAAAGCTCACTCAATCCCGTGTAAACAAACCTTTAAACTGAAATTAATTCCACATATTGTGGGTGTCTGTGTGTTATATACATATTACATACACACGTGGATGTGTTATTGCAAGCTATACTATGCTGCCAAATAAGGAAAATTACTGTTTACTGACCTTGGGTCTTTTTAATTTACTGGTTATTTTAACAAATTTTAGTTTTTACTCTCTTCTTATACAAAGATGAGAACAGTCATATATGCTTGAGAACAACAGTGTGAACTCACTTTCGTATTTTTTCTTTTAGTTCTTTCTTATTACTACTTTTTATCTGTCAAATTTTCTGTATTACCAAATGTGTAGTCTGATGCCACACCTGCCATATTTTTCCCAGAATGGAATGGAACATGACTTCTTGTGGACTTAAAGGAACCACACGGGATTCCTATTATTTATCTTTTAAACACTAGTAGTTTATTATTGTTATTATAAAAATAAATGGCAGTTGTTCATGTCTGGAACACAAGATTCTTGCAAGAGAAAAAGGACTGGACAGGGTTCACTTGGGCCTACTACACAGCATTTAGCAATCATAGCATTTCCAGATTGACAAAGCAGGGGAAAAAGAACCTTCCCCTTCCAAGGCTCCTGTGGCAAATCCAACCCTGCATGCATATATATGTGAAAAACAAGTATAGATAGATTTAAGATATATTTTAGACCTCACTCTTTCAATTTAGAATCTGCAATGCTGAATTCTGAATTTGACATGGCATGTTCCAGAGTTTTCCCTGGGGTGCCATGTGACTTTTATTGATGATGGGGCCTCTTTTGTTTTGATGTGAATAGAATAGAATCAATGTTGTCACAAGTCACTACACATTCGAAAATATAAAAAGGTTGTGATGGTAGAACTTTGATGTCATTGCCTTTGCTGAATTTAGAATGATTGTCCTATCCTGAATCCAACCCTCACCAGATGTTTCTTGTAGCTCAACTTTTTCAGTATTAAATGTTAGTACTAATCTTTTCTTTTCTCCCTTGTTATTAGTTACTCCTATGCAGGATCACTTCTTTTTTGTTCTCCAAGTACCTCCAATGATGTTTATGCTTGAACTTTGCTTCCTATTTATGACAAAGATAGATGCCTTGACCCTTTGAGCACATTATTAATTTGGGTGACAAAACACCTCATGTCAAATATGGTTTTATTTTTTAGCATCGTGGATTGAGTTTATGTTTTGTGTATCGATAGTGCAAAGAATCTCTACCTGACATATAACACATTTAACTAATCTATAATCAAGCTAATATGATAATCTGTAACACAGAATAACACCATGCTATAACTAGTTAAATTACACGCCGTAAAGTTTCTTTACACATGGACATAATACTATTCAGTGGCGACTGAATGAGTTGTACTTGATATCAATATTGAGCTCGATGATTGATGAGTACAAACTCACTGTACTCTAAAAAAAAGTGAATATTATAATAAAATAATTTCCTGTTTTTGCATTTGTAATTACTGGAAAATTTATAATCGGCTCGTGTGACAGCTAATCCTGCAAGGCATTTCAATTGATTAGACAAGAATATAATTTTATGAGTGGATCCCTCTTCAAGCACTTCATAAAAATTTGACATTTCTTTTATTATTTCTTCATAATGGAAAAATAATTCTACTTGATTCTGATATGTAAAATCTTTATAAAGGGAAGATCAAACCTTTATGTCCTCTCCTCCTACCTGTCCTTTCATTTTTGTGACTTTAGGCTTTTTTATCCCCTCCCCCCCCCCCCCCCCCCCACGGTTTAATTCTACATAATTCTGTCAATTTCATTATGTGGAAGTCATAATTTTTGTTAATTTTGTTCCGCTTAACTTGTTCAAAAGAATATTCGGATGGGGTGAATCCACCCTAAATATAAGTGATCCAAATTCCGAGACTAAAACTGTTGTAATTGGCTTTTCAATGCTGGAAAGGTTAAGAAATTCCATGGAGTGATGATTTTGAGTGCTAAAATGTCTACATCATTTTCCATATATATGAATATATATTTTAAAAATATAAAAAAGACAAGATAAATGCATGTAAAGCAAATGATTTTGGTTAACTAATAAAAATTTTGACTAAGCTTGTTTGCCGACCACTTTTGGGATGGTATAACTCCGCTCTAACAGTAGTGAATCCATACTATTGAAATTCTAGATCCGTCTCTGTTCAAACCCACTGAAAAGCGGACTATACAAGTTGGAATTACAAAGAAGTAAGACAAGCTCATCGAAAATCTCCACTATCTTTTTACAACGTAGAAAGAAATCTAAGTTCCATAAACTGATAGTGTAATGGAGTTACATTTTTCCCATTGTTAGGACTTAGGGTTGAGTATAACAATTACTATAATCTCAATTATAAGCAAATTGTAAACAACTATAAATAAAAAATAAAAATTAAAAAATAAAAAATAAATAAAAGCTCCTGTTATTGGTTTAACATTATTTGGGAAATGTAAAAGGGTCAAATATTGCATAGGTACCATTTAGATTTGAGCAATCTTATCATTAATTTGGTCTAAAATTACTCTGACCGTTAGAAAAGATGCTTTCATTGTCCCCAAATAGAGTACCAAATCGACGTTAATTTTAAACATCAATCAAAAGTTGAGAAGTAAATTTGATTTTTACGAAGAATTTGGACATGTCGAGTCCATTAATTTCGCTCTGAATCTTCGTAAATGATAAAGACTTAGTATACAAAATGATTTTCGATGATAAGGATATAAATTAGACAAAAGTCAAACGAATGACAAAATTCAACAAGTTACGATAATGTTAGAACAAATACGAAATTTTTTCCATAATGATAAAACACAAACTTTATCTGAATCTTTTTTCTTTTTTTGAAGTATTTGAATATATCGAGTCCATTAATCCCGCTTTGAATCCTCGTAAGTGATAAAGACATATACAAAATGATATTTATTAATAACAAGGGTTCGAGTTAACCAAAAGTCAAACGAATGACCAAATTCAACAATTTACGATTATGTTGGAACAAATAAGGAAATTGTCCCTTAATAAAAACACAAATTTTATCTTATCTTAAATTAAAAAGAAAAGAGAAAAAAAAGGAAAAAAACACAACATAAATAGTAATCTTCCTGCTTGCATCTCTCCAACAACAGTGACAGTTGCAGTATTACTCTTTCAGACATGGCCACCATTGCCTCATCTTTTCACTACATCTTCTAAAAACACAACACCCCATTTCTCTATATATACATTTCTTGATTTCTTCTTTAACAAATAACCATCTTTTTTCCCAAAAAAATCCCATTTTTCTCTCAATTTTCTTGATTTGTAAAGATATGGCCACCATTCCCTCAACTTTCTACTAAATCTACTAACACCAACATCCCATTTTCCTTTATATACATTTCTTGATTCCTTCTTTAAAAAATAACCATCTTTTTTGCACCCAAAAATCCCATTTTTATCTCAAGATGGAGGAAAGTGGTGAAGTTGGATTTGTAAGAGCAGATCGTATAGATCTGAAGAGTATAGATGAACAGTTACAAAGGCATTTAAGTAGAGCTTGGACTATGGAAAAACAAAAGAGTGATAAACAAGAAGGTGATAATAATAATAATAATAATAATAATAATAATAGAGAAATACCAATTAAACATGCTTGGGAAATTGACCCATCTAAGCTTATTATCAAGACTGTTATTGCTCGTGGCACTTTTGGTACTGTTCATCGTGGTATCTATGATAGCCAAGATGTTGCAGGTAATTATTTTCTTATACATTTTTTTATATAGTCGTGTATAATCAGTGTATAATCTATGTGTAGCGGTTAGAGGATGTAAATAGTGAATCCGGCTGGTTATTTGTGTAAAGATCCTTTTTTTTTTAACTGAATAGTGGCTAGGCTGTTTAAATAATTTATATATACCGGCTAGAGGATGTGAATAGTGAATCCGGCTGGCTATTTGTGTAAAGATCCCTCTTTTTTTGGGATTTTATACTGCCTGAACAGTGGCTAGGCTGCTTAAACAAAAAAGTAATCATTTTTTGTACATTCCCTGTATAATAGGTATATAATCTATGTATTCTGGCTCGGCCGGCTATTTTTGTAAAGATCCCTTTTTTTGTTCTGCTAGATAAAGTGATATGGAAAGTTAAGATTCATGTAGTCGACCTTAATTTGCTTAGGATTGAGGCGTAGAAATAGTTGGTGTACATTTTTTTTCTTGAAAGGAATGATTAAGATGCTCATTTACTATATGAAATATAGTGATTGCACTATCGTTATGATTTGAGGTCATTTATACCATTGTCGCTGGAAAGTCTGTCTTTTATTTGCCCTTACTCCTAAATCCTACTGTAGCTCCAACCTGAAGTACAACAGAGGGTAACTTTTAACAATAGTCAGACATATAGGGGTAATCTTGGACCATTTTCTCGAAGTATTTTGACATGTGAAATCCACCTAGTAACGACAAATGTATGAACCAAAATATTATAGAGTAAAACTAAGATATTTTGTATAGTAGAGGAGTAAAATGTGGATGTTTTCCCTTTTCTCTTTGTTACTCACCCCAACATCTCAGGATCAACATTGGTTTCATACTTTAATCTCGTAGAACTTTAGACTTGCCATTGGAGGTAGGCATCTCAGCATTTGAGCCAACCTCCTTGTTGATGTAGTAGAAAGTTCCTAATTTAGTTAGTATTTGTCTTGCATTCGGTCTTCGGAAGATGTGTCCTTTCCTGAAACATCAGTTAGTTGCTCAGTATTTGGTGCTAGCTTGTTTGATGTACCATAATGCTTTTTTAGGTGCTAGCTTTGTATCTGTTGTCGGGGCATGGCCCTTAATTTCCTTGTGGATAAGGTTTTACCAAATGAATGAGCTAAACAGGTTTACAGTCGATTTAAAGCTATCTGTATGCTTGCATCTTTCATCGCTTGTGCTTCCTGGTTTTACTTTTATTCGGTTAATTCAAGACTTGATCTTGCAGGCTGATTCTTGAAAACGATGCAAGAGTATTGCTCCCCTGTTTTTATGAATGAATGATGTATTGATCTTGAATATATATTTTCTTCAATAGGTTATTGATATTATATTTGTTATCAACCACATTTAGCTTTGTCGCCAAAAGAAGAAAAAGTTGAACGAAACTGGAAATTAAGATCTAATTTTTTAACTTTAGGAGCTCCTATCTAGTCAATATGAGCTTATTCAAAATGAGCTTCCACAATCCATTTTCAAGTTATAGTTTGAAGTACAGAACTTGAGAAGCATCATTATTTCATGCTTAGCTGATCTAAAGTTTTTCTCGTCTTAACCTCAGTAAAACTTCTTGATTGGGGAGAAGAAGGGCAAAGGTCTCAAGCTGAGATTTCTTCCGTCAGAGCAGCTTTTACGCAGGAAGTTTCTGTATGGCACAAGCTTGATCATCCTAATGTCACGAAAGTAAGATATTTAACTTCACAATACAATGTTGATAATTCATTTTCTTCCTCTTGGTGGTAGTCTATTTTACATTGAAACCTCAGCCTTTGTCCTCTGCAGACGTCACAAAAATAGAAAACCGATGCAAATATTTTTCTAATTAGTGGTATGCTATATGCTGAAACTGCTTTAAGTTCTACCTGTCAAAAAAAATTAAAGAACTGAAGCAAAACTAATAAATTTTTTTTTTTTTTTTTAAAAAGAAGCTTTATGTTCAATATTTGTCATTTTTTATAACTGTGTTGTCTGGCTAGCATTAGCGCATCCGGTGGAGTACGACTACTCCTTCGGGTACCCGCTTCCTACGATGCCATGGGTGCCGGGTAACTCAGCCCACCAAGGCTTAGGTAGATGGAAAGAATTTTGAACCGTGATCTCCAAGGTATTCACACTTATTGACCAATAAGCCACATCCTTGGGCGCTTCAATGTTTTTCAAAATTACTCTTCATTATCTTCGCTACATATCTAACTCAAATGTGGAGGTCAATTGATGCTTGGTCAAAAAATTGTAGAGGTGAAGTATAGTTTATTTTAAACAGCAAATAAAAGGCATGTGACCAAGCTCTTGGCATGAAATTTTTTTGGTCCATGCTGCTGACCATGATTATTTATGTGCTTTCTCATAAGATTTGCCTTAGCTCCATTGTATCAAACAGTGTTTGTTCGTGGAGGCTTGTTTTTGAAAAAGATGTAATCTACTCAGTTCAACTTTTTAAACTCTAACATAGTCGGGCTGCCCCTGAAAGCCTTTGTTTTGTCCACATGCACCGTCGAAAAAAAAATTTGTGTCTTGCTCTATTCTCAGCTGTTTAGTTTCCAAAGATGTATGAAAGTTCCACGTGTTTGTTATTTGATGCTTTGAGAGTCTCGTCATCTGGAGCATAAAGTGTTCAAGTTGCAACTGTATTCTTAGCTTGGGAAGATTAGACATTCTGATGACCAATCCTTTTGCAGTTTATTGGAGCTGCACTGGGCACTCCAGATCTTAATATACAGGGTGAAAATGGTTTCATTGGTATTCCGCGGAACCTTTGTTGTGTGGTCGTTGAGTACCTTCCTGGGGGTACTCTGAAATCTTTTCTTATCAAGAGCCATAGGAGGAAGTTGGCCTTCAAAGTTGTGGTCCAACTGGCGCTGGATCTAGCACGGGGGTAAGATATCATAAATGTTTACTCCCCTTCTTTGAATTTTTTGCTGATAGCATGCATCTGACAATTTAGCATGTTATACACTCTCAGGTTGAGCTATCTTCATTCCGAGAAGATAGTCCATAGGGATGTCAAAACAGAGAACATGCTTCTTGACAGGAATCGAACTCTTAAAATAGCTGATTTTGGCGTGGCTCGAGTTGAAGCTTCAAATCCTAATGATATGACCGGTGAGACTGGAACTCTAGGTTACATGGCACCCGAGGTATGTGTCGACTACATGCATCATATATAAATACTTTTAGTTTCCAACTTTAATTATTCGCATGTTGCAAATTTTTCTACTCACTTATTTCTGTCATGGCCAACAGGTTCTTAATGGCAGCCCCTATAACCGGAAGTGTGATGTATATAGTTTTGGCATTTGCCTCTGGGAGATATATTGCTGCGACATGCCATATCCAGATCTGAGCTTCTCAGAAGTCACGACAGCTGTTGTGCGACAGGTAGAAAGATATATAATGTAAAGTGAATTACTACAATCTGGCAAAAAAATTCTTTGAAGTCACAACTCTGCTTTGGATTTGCAGAATTTGAGGCCAGAGATACCTCGTTGTTGCCCAAGTTCTTTGGCAAATGTAATGAAGCGGTGTTGGGATGCTAGCGCTGACAAGCGGCCAGAAATGGACGAAGTTGTGTCCTTGTTGGAATCAATTGACACATCAAAGGGAGGTGGGATGATCCCTAATGATCAACGCCAGGGCTGCTTTTGCTTTGGGAAACGCCGTGGTCCTTGAGAAGAGCTAGAGTCCATTGAAGAAGGTACGATAAGTAAACGAGGAGCATAGTTTTACGAGAAGATTTAAGATTTCAAAGTTGGTGAGGTAAAAGAAGCTCTGAAACATATATGCATTTATTTATCAGGTCATGCATATATAGCTCTATACCTTTTCATCTTTGAAATCAATTGGCTAAATGAACACAATTGACTCGTTGGTCTTTGTAACCTACGAGCTGTAGGCCTAGTAATTCAATAGCAGGAGTAGCTCTACTTTATTGTAGTGTTATACCTTTGCGGAATTGGAGAACTCTTTGATTTAGATGATAAAAGTTTATTTCTTTCAATGTCTCCTACTGTTTTATACTTCCTCCGTCTCAATTTATGTGGCACCATTTCCTTTTTTGTTTGTCCCAAAATAAGTGGCACATTTCCTTATTTGACAATTATTTAATGCATTATCTCTATTTTACTCTTGTTGGGCCCTACATACTTTTAAACATACCAACAACTTTTTTATTACTCAAATATTCTCTCTTACTTTTTCAAGGGTAAAATTGATACTTAACAAGATCAATCTCTATTTTCTTAAATTCCGTGTCCGGTCAAATGGTGCTACATAAATTGGGACGGAGGGAGTAACATCTTGTACTGCTTTTTAGGGGCTGTTTAGATCCTTCAAAGTGCATTCACTAATCAAGTTAAATTAAGATATCATACAACAATATTTTAATAATATGATAATGTTGCTGTATAATAACCCGAGTCTTTCTTTTCTGTGTACACACTTCTCTGCACCATGTTGTCTGATTATATTTCTTGCAAGCATAATCCACTCAAGAGCAAGCAATACAAATGATAATTGAGCCATCAACTCCAACTTTAAAAGATGAATGTTTTTATTAGACTTTTCCACAAAAGAACTAGATCATGTTGAATAACAAATTAAAAGAACCAATAAGAAAAATCAAGAAACACTCAAATCATAGTATCTAATGAATGACAGCTAGAGAGGAAAATAAATACTGTGGATTTTATCTTTACTTGAGAAACCTGTTGGCTCCATGAACACGTCCCACATTGGAAGTTGATAAGAAAAACAAGCAACCTATCGGGTGTACATATACTCTTAATGATGTAAGGCCTTTTAAATCTAATTGTGTGAATTTGGCCAAAGCAGATTGTATGACAATGTTAAGAGCTCATGAATATGACTTACTGGACGAAATGGCGGAGCTAGAGACAGAATAGATAAATACAATGGATTTGAGCTACACTAGAGAAACCTATTAGGTGCATAAACAAATTCTCATATAGGAAGCTGAAGAGAGAAAGAAGTTACAGATAGTGTATACTCTTGATGGTGCGTGACATTTTGATGAAAACCCGTGCAAGTTTGGCATAAAACAGACAATATCACGTCATGTTAAGAGTTTCTTTGAGCATTATCAAAACGCAACTCGAGGCATCGGACGTATAAGTTAAATCAGTGGTGTGGATAATGTGCAGGGTGTACAATTTTATGGCCTTGCCCAGGACTTGGACCTGAGTTCTTGAGGTCTTCAAGCTGTAAAAGAGCTGATCCATATCCTTGTTGAGGAACCTTCATGGCTTGGCTACGATTGTGAGGATTTGATAAAGATTCATGATGATATTGATGCTTTCTGACTTTCAAAAAGTGACGAGAATGGACTGAAGTGATTAACAAAGAACTCAAGAAAATAACTAAAAGAAGAGGTATCATGACTGAAAAATCATGGCTAGCTCTGACCATTGTGTAAATTTGGCACTTGACAAGTATAAAGATTTGTGAGGCCCAACTCCAAAGATAGCACGAAACTAGAAAGAAAGAGGTGAAATGGAAGGGTGTATAGAACAATGGTTCATGTTTTATATATAGTGTGATTGTTAAGGCAAACAAAAGTAGGAGAAGTTGTCAGTAGTAACACGTTTGGGGCTGAATGAAGAAACCAAAAACTTAGTTTCTAGGCCTCACCACATTTATTTAATGATTCATCAATAGAGGCACATTTCTAGGCCCGCCACTTGATCATCAATACAATCACATATATTAAACATGAACCATAAACAAGGAAACAATCTATATTGTACCTGAGTTGTAGGGTATGATTATTCGATTGTATCGTAAAGGACCACTATGGTTTTTCTCAAGTATCTTTCACAAAGGTCTTAGGAAGTAGAGAAGTTACTAAAGTTTCTGTTGCCAAAACTTCTACTATTATGTTTCTGAATTGATACTTCGGTTCAAGGAAAATCCTCTCGATGAAAATAATTTTCATAAAAAATGAGACTAGATAACAATTATAACCAAGGTATTCAACAATGTAAAGTGAAGGAAAGCAATAGAGTTGCCTGAACGAGGTGCTATGTGCTCTCGAGTTTTCTTCAGCTAAAAACAGTTCCCCTTGTCAGAGTACAGAAAATGAAGACATCACAATATAAGCAAGTTAGACGCTCATCTGAGCTCATTTTCATCAAAGCGAAGTCGAAAATATAAAGTTATGTTTTCTTAACAAGGACAAATGTTGTACAGGCAGGAATGGGAATGCTGTAGAGGGGGAGAGTACAGCAGAGTATAGCATATTTCCTTGCTTGTATAGATCTCCTGATAGAATTTGTGAGCTAACATTCTATATTGGCTTTTTTTAAAGCACTCAATGCCGCTAGTGGAGAAACAACACACTCCACTTGTATCTCGGGAATGAACAAAAAGCTAAGCAGGTGCAAACCTTCATAGGATCCTTTTCAGTTGGCTATTGCAGGGACGAGAACAAGAACTCTCTGGAGCGGCTATCACTGATGCTACAGTTTGCAGTAGAAACTCCAAAATGTATGCAAATGGCCAATGATTTTAAAAAGATAAAGTAGCTTAAAGAGGGGAGATTCCCCGTGCATTCACACCATCACAAACAGTTCTCATGTCTTCAGATCATCAGACATGGCTGAAGGTATACAATGCATTGCAAGAATATCTGAAGTTGCTGCTTTTGCATTTTTAGTCTTCAGCACGACAACCTGAGGAAAACAACAGAATCACCTTGAGACGTCCACAAGGGGGAGAGAAAAGAAAAGAAGAGACAAAAAAGTCAGATGGAGAGAGAACCTGTTCGTAATCAAGATCAAACTTCAAGTATTCATCTTTACAGGCCTCCACCATGTTAGCCAAGCTCTTTAGATTTTTGACAGGCTTGCCGTTAAAAGCAATCACCTATATTATATACGATCCAATGTCAAAAGCATTCACACTATAGCACGGCGTTGTGTAAGATAACAACTAATGGCAGCTTGCTAATTCATAAATACTACTGTGATCCACATTTTTTACTTCTCACCTGAGTGTTTACCAGTTCTTCATAACCAATATTGATGTCGGCCACAAGTACCTAATAGGTAGTGCACAGACAGATCAGAAAGGAGTTTTAGATATAAGGGACTAGCAAATTAACAGAGAGTTAGACTGACCTGAGAAACCACAACCAGTTGTTCATCAATTGATTGTGCCATTGCATGTAGAAGTTTGTCCAACAACTTAACCGGAGCATCAAATTCATAATCTTTTCCATACTAAATTTCAAACAAAGCAAGTGGTATGGAGTAAGATATGCAAGCCCTCAAAAAATCACAGACAACGAATAATAAATAAACTATGAAGTCATGCAGTTTACTACAAACCTCTGAACGTAAATATGGAACAGAAATAGCAGTGAAAACAAATCCACCGACAATGTAATAGGAAGGAGGAATGCCCTTGATATGTGCTGGAATCAGTCGTTTATGTGCATTAAGTTTTATTTTGAATTCTAGTATCTTAGAATTGCGGAGAACTTTCACTCGAGCACTGTCTCCAGTATATTTTTGAGAAACAAGATAGCTGAAACCAATGCGCTCTCCATGCCTGAACGGTACTGAAAAATAAGAATATCAATGTTTAGGAATTTACCATTTAAACAAGATAAATCAGATATTTTTTCTAAGTTTTCAGCAGCCAATACAATATCTAGTATTGCAAAGAACTTTTGTGCATCTTTTTTGCCCCTTCACCCCATCCCCCAACAAAGACACTTTTCTCTTTCTTCCCGAGCGGTCAATAAATTTATCTTCAGCATCCATGAGAGATCTTGGAAGTATCAAAATAATTCGACTATCAACTGTGCACGAGAATGAATTCTGATGATAGCAACAATACTATCAAGATAAATGGAAATGGACTTAATGCAGTCTTCTGCACGGACAAATAAATTGTTTGACACCCTATTGAGTAATTTGTACATTCTACCATAAGATCTGGGCAACCGAAATGGACATCTTAGCAGAAAATGTGGATTTGCATGAATATATAGACAATGCAATACCTAACTTACAAACAAAACACACTATATGAGAAAACCGAGCACATAGAAAAAGAGTAAAGGGCCAAGCTCACAGTCCCAAGCATCAACAGGAAGATATCTTGCAAACGAAATTCAAACTTTCCCTCCTCTTTTAATAATACTCTCTTCCATTACTCAGCCCCCTTCTAATCATCAGGTACCTAAACAACAATAACTTGCAGAATTCCTCAATGCCCTTCCTATATATCATATACATCATATGGAATTTACCAAGATTTCATGTTTCCTGGCCAGATAAGCATCTCAAAATTCTTATCCTTCTAATTAGGTAAATAATTGTATTAATATCTAAAAAACTCCCGTATACAACAGATAACTAAAACATGGAGAAACTACAGAATAACATGGTTCTTTTTAAATGGATCCCAATCTTCTATATAGACAGGAACTTCATGGGGGCAGCAAACACTAACTAATTGCCACAGCCAAGAAAAGAAAGACAGCTTAAAGTGAGATCTTGATGATTTCACGGCTTGGATGTGTTTTCGTCCTCTTGATCAGAACTATACATTCCCTTCTACTCGAAGTCAAATAGGACCCCAAACTCGAACCTGATGTAGTAGTTGAACATCTTATTTATTTGTTTCTTGACTTCAGGCACTCACTAGACAATGAAAATGCTACTTCTTTTTTTACCTTCAGATAAGTATACAGTTTATTATGTTCCCATTCTCTCTCAAAAGAGAGAGAGAGAGAGAGACAGAGAGAGAGAAGGGGGGGGGGGGGGGGGGGAGAGAGAGAGAGGAGTATATAGTTTATTGAAATAAGAAAAGCACAGATTTTGTGCTGTGAGTTACATCAGGATCTCTACAAAATTGACCGTTTCCCTAATCCAGGAACCTTCCAGAAACTTAGGTGCCATTTGTTTAAAAAATTTGGGAGTTGTATTTGAAAAAATACTTCGAAATTTTGTTTGTTCATAGGATTTGTGCAAAATTTGAAAACCAAAATTTCAAATTCTGGTTGGGACTAGTTTTTGGGAGATTTGGGGAAAAACTTTTTCCCACTCACAAAACCTCAACTTTTTTTCAAGTGTAATGTATGTCCAAACACAATTTCAATTTCCAAAAATTATTTTTCAACTCAACTTCAAAATCTCAAATTTTCAAGTTTCAACCAAATCTATGTCCAAACGCTATTTTAGTTCCAATCTAGTCTAATCTGAGAGCAAACTGAGGAAGTCTAGAGATCTATCTACATCATGTACATTCTACATTTTGCATCAAAAGGCATAGAGGGACAATTTTTTTTTTTTTTTAAATAAAGTTATGGTATTTAATTATAGCAAGTACCAAGGAGTATTACATCCTTGGGAAAATAGCATTCAACTCACAGTTTCTAGCTAAGAGGAAGGTATTGAACTTCAGTTTGAGTATGATCTCTTTTGCCTTCAAAACTTCTAATTCCTACCACCAGATGGAACTTTGAGTAATCTACTCTTATCTAACATTCTTATCTTCAGGATATAAAGCATAATCTTAAAAGGAACAGGAAGAGATTCCAATACTAGGTTAGGCAATTCATAAGGTCTTTCATATTAGTGCTTTCATCATTGGTTCTAGTTAATCATGAATGTCAAAGCACTAATGTGCTACTATCGCATTGGTTGGATGTCTTCTTAAGGCTTATGATGTTGATAAACAACAAAATGCTTCTGAGGTTAGAAGCAATGAAATGATGGAATTTGTCCTGTATACACACACACACACACACACACACACAAAAATATGTACATATACACATAGATGTATTTAAAAGATTAAGGCTAAAAGAAACATGCATATGGATATCAGAAAAGTACTCGTTTCACCAGGTCAGATTTCCAATCTTCTGGAGACTTAACGGGTACATGCATTCACCTCTGATGTGGAAAAGCTTTACCAATTCACTAGGCTTTACCTAAGAAAGATCAGTATTCCTCAACATATTTCCTGGTGTGATTGTGTGTTAGTAAATGATTTCATGGAGAGGTCCAAGGCAATCAAGTAAAACGACCACACAGGTACATTTTACCTATTTAAAGTTTTTTCCCGATAAAGTGAGGGTAACGTTAACCTATAGCTTTCCTATTCGTTTTGTTTTTCTTTTTTTGGGTGGGATGGGGCCTCAGGAAGGGGATGCAGGGAAATTATCTCTAGCTATCACCATGTTTTTTTTCTGAATCCTACTCCATCACAACCTCTCTTATACCCGAAGCATACAAAAGTAAAGATAACTTTGTGACTAAAATTAATATTTCGATACTAAGAGCTGTTTCAAACATGTCTAATTTGGGATGAAATCAATGTGCACCTGTTCCATCATTGGCGATGTCAACCCCGTCAAAGCTCAGAATGATATCAGATGGCTTTAGAACATTAGATTCTGGGGATGTAGGCTCAACTCTTCGAATGCGGACACCCTTTTGATTATGCGCCATACCAACCGACAAACGGAGGTCAGGATTTTCCATCTTTTGCCATTCTATTCCAATGACAGGAAATCCTACAACGTTGGAGATGCAAACTAAGAAATTAGTTTGCACTTTTGACTACCAATTTAACCAATTTCAAGAAATTATTGGAACTCCATATACCTGTATATGCTCCATTCTTCTCATAATCATGGATGAAATGCATAATTACCGGCGTTGGTATGACATAACCAATATTCTCAGCATCTTCATGTTTAAGGGATTGAAATGCAATACCTACACACTTTCCCTTATCATTGAATGCGGGTCCACCAGAATTTCCAGAATTGATGGCAGCATCTATCTGCATCATCACGACCTTAATTAAAATTAGACCACCAAAATATGGAAAAAAAAATCGCACAATATCTTGAAGTATATGCAGAAAGAAAGAAGCCTCAAAACAAAACCTGCAGTCCAAGAAGTTCAGTTGACACATGAACGTAAGACAGAATCTCAATGCGCGAGACAACCCCACTAGTCACGGAGATTGTATCTCCTCCTATAGGGTATCCAACAACAGTAACAGCATCTTGCAGTGAAGGCAAATCCCCAAACTCCAAAGGTGATACCCCTTCCCAGAACTCATCATCATCCACAGTTAACATCGCTGTTCCATAATGACAAAAATAATAGCTAGCTTAAGATCTCTTTGGCACTAAACTTGCCATATTCTACCAATAAAATGAAGCAATTAGCATTTGATGAGTAAATTGATGTATTGAACCATAGAAGAAGGGTGGGTTTGGAGTGGCGATAAATTTTCATGCAAAACGTTTTCCTTAATGAAATCATTTTCTGGTTTTTGGTCATGTTATTGTTCCAAAGAGAAGAAAAACTTCCACTGGAAAATCTCTCCTTTTTTTTTCATATCACTACATTCAACCAACACATAGACATTGTTATCAACCTTTCCTACTAATAAATGCCACACAAACACTACTATACCCAATCAAACACAAACATTTTCCCAAGCTAATACATTTCCCTATACTTTTTGTCAAGGGGGAGGTAGAAGTCTACATAGGAATTTTGACAGAATCAATAGCTTTTGTGCAGACATTCTTTTTTGCATTAAGAAATTTATTAGATACATACAACTATTATCCAGAACCCATAAAGTTGAAATCTTGGTCCGGCTCTGCTTATAATAATAAGGTAATTTTTATTTTTTTTTACTTTTTATTATTAAAGAAGGAAGTTTATTTAACAACATCAACTACTACTACTACTACTACTACTAAGCCTCATCCCTAACAACAATAGCTAAACTGATTGAAAATCCAGGCAGCCAGAAATACTAAAAATTGAAGTTTAAGCTATATCACTATCAATGTAAAGAAACTATAACACTATCATGTCAGCCATAAAATATCTCTAGGCAAGCTTCCATAAAAAGTGAAATTTGTAATCTTGAAAATAAGACAGGTTACCTAATAAAACAATAACCTGTATGGGTAACCTAAATCTTAACACCGTATATAACTTAAACTTAGTGCGAAGAAATTTTACACTCTCAGGTCGGCAAGAAAATATCTATAGGTTAGCCATAAAAAGTGTTAATTCTAATCTTGAAAATATGACAAGTTATCTATCTGCTACAACAAGTCACATGATAATGTACTTAATCTTTACAGTAACATTGTAGTATAAGGTAAGTACTACAACAAGTAAAAGTAACCTAATAATGTACAATATCTATATATGATAGTGTAAAAAAGAATCTTCTTTTACTGTGCCGGGGTATATAACTTATCTAAATATAAGACAGGTTACTTACTACATCACGTAAAGATAAAAAATATTTATACTGACAGCATATATAACTTAAAGTCTAATATAAGGCAGGTTACTTACTACAACACGTAAAGATAAAAGATAAAAGGCAATTACACTGACAGTATATATAACTTATAGGTACGTACCGATATCGCATTCAGTTCCAATGGAAAGTACAGTAGCTAAATATTTGGTATCAGAGCCGCGTTTTTTCAACTTAACTTGAGTATGATGCTCTACGGAATGAGCATTTGTTAGCACTCTTTTTCCACCAATTATAAAACCACTACTACTCGAACTATACTGTCTCTTCCTCTGCCACGGAAGCGAGAAATTCGGCTCCGTATGTACACAAAACACCTTCACTACCGCATCCATAGACGGAGCCGACTTCGTCGCCGCGGCAGCGGCAGCCAGCTCCGCCGCGTGCCTCAAGTCGCCGCTCAGTACTGTGGTGAGCTCCCCGTTGCTGATGTGGCTTTGGCCGCGTCCGCCGCGCCTCTCCGGCGACGCCGCGATGTCGCGGTCGGGTTCTTCTTCGTGCTTCCCGGCTTTTCTAGGTCGGCCCCGCCCGCGGCGGTTGTGAGTTTGTGCGTCGCCGTTGGCTGCCGCGGTTTCGATAGGGTTTGGTGAAGCTCCGCCGTCATCTACGGCCGCGACTGCGCCGGAGTCCGTCGCCACATTTTTAGGTTTTCGGCCTCTTTTCCTCTTGTCTCCCATTGAAGCGACAAATGGCAACAAAAGTAAATAAGACGAAAGTAGAGGGTTAAGTTGAATAGAGTAGTTTCAGTGTTTCAAATTTGAAATGAAAAGGAAACCTGGAGAAGAAGGTAGTAGTAGAATTGGGCTAAATTTAAATTTTCAGCCCAATGAAAAAGTTCTCAGATTTACACAAATAGGATAAATTGAAACCACTGATTATATTTAAGCTTTAATTTGTTTAAAAAAATGATTTGCAAAACTTGATAGTATCTTTATTTTACCTATCGTGTTGAAATATTGACAAGTTTAGTTATATATGCATGAGAGTTGTGCGACACAAATAGAAATATGATATCATAAGCAATAGTTTGCTTTTTTGCCCATGCTTAATAGTAGTTTTGTAAAAATACATCCGTTAAGTTTAATGAATAAATGGTGGACAGAAATACCCCTGTAAATATTATAATACGGGGCCAACACTTACCTTTGACCCATCTTTATTTGTCAGCACTTTCCTTTTGAACTTTGAAGCCCCTTAAAAATCACATTCTCTCAATTCGTAACTCGTAAGTGCGGCCTAAAAGACTGCACTTGCCAATTCCAATCTCTTCCTGCATTCTCCACATATAATTTGAAGTGTTGGCAAGACTAACACTTACCTTTGTCCTCTTGCTAAAAAGATAGCACTTGCAAATTGGTAACTTGAAGCCTTAGGCGTGTGCTATCATAAGAGTATTTTGCTAAAACATTATTAAATGAGGGCAAACTCTCAAAACTACTCACTATAGAAGGCGCCGGTGAAATTTTGGCAAAAAAGGTAGAGGAAAAAGGATTATTCACAGGTATGGCATTTTTTTGAGACCACTTTTTATAGTGTACCATCTCTTAACTCGATGAGCTTGTAATATGGTTCATGTCTTCCATTTTGTATTAGATTTTCTCATATTTAATACCTTCTTCGTCTCAATTTGTTTGTTGTAATTTGACTTGAATTTGGAGTTGAATTATTGCCAAATTAAGAAAGAAATGTTTACGAAAATACTCATCAAAATCAAAAAATTTACCTAATTTTACCCATAAGTTTCATATTTACAAGCTCTACCCGTAAACTATTTACATGCCCTACCCATCTAGATTTGTATACTATTAAAGGTATACACTCATATCTAGACTTGTATATTATTTATGCAGTATACCTTAAAGGTATACGCCTATAAGGTATAACAAAGGTATATAGTAATAAATGAGTAGGCTGGAAAAATACTTTTAATGAGTAGGCTGGGAAAAAATACTTTTAGTTTCATGGGTAGTGTAATTTTTAAAATGGGTATGACTTGTAAATACTTTGAATTTTATGGGTATATAGTGTAAAAAAACCCATTAAGAAATATGATAATCTTTTTTGGACAGACTAATAAGGAAAGTATGACAAACAAAGTAGGAAGATATAGTAATAAATAAGAACGATACATTTTTATATATTCACAAGTAATTTAAATTTAAGTTTTCCATTTTACATGATATATAGCCATGAAAGTTATAGCCATAAAAATATCATTACTTAGGTTAAAGATTACAAAGTAAAAGTTATTAAATATTTTATACATACTCCGTCAAATAAGTTCACATATATCAAAAAACAGTAATAAAAAGATGTATGTAAATGTATTTGAATTGCCAAATAAGCAACGCTATTGTAGATTGACCCCAACTTTATAAAAGTGTCAATAATAAAATGAATGAACGAAAAATACTATAACGGACGACAAATATAAATTTGTTTGCTGCCAATAATAATATGAATGAACTAACAATATAAAGAACTTTTACATTATGTATCCTTGAAATTCGAAATATTAATATGTCATACTCACTAAAAATTACATTACACATGAAATTAAAAGTATTTACTCTACCGATAAATATGAAACTTAAATGGATAAATATTTTGATTTTAATGGGTATTTTCGTAAACCTCCCGAACTATAACGGACTAAAAAAAATTAAGTTTGAAAGTAAGGGGAAATTTGGACATTTTGCCAAAAGTGTATTTCATTTTACATTGTGGATAAGAGAAACTAAAACCACTCCAAGAATCTGTTTCTACTCTTGAGAGAAAAAATGGCTACATTTTCAGTTCAATGTTATGTCTCCTGTTCTTCTAACAGCTCCTTTAAGTGTATGTTTCCAATTCAAAAACATGGCATTTCCATTTCTTATAACACACCATGTTCATTACAAGTGAAGAAACTTTCAAGAAGTAGTAGAATAGTTTCTGCAACTGAAGGTGAAGGTGTAGTATCTGTTGCTGAACAAAGTGTACCTGCTACTACTATTGATCAGACTGTTTCTGTTCCTGTTTCACCTTCAGATATCCTCACTATGTTCTTTCATGTATGTTTTCTGGCTCCTTAATTACTTCTTTTATGTTTTTCAAGAAAATGTGATGCATGGATTAGGCGCACGTCACACGTTCGAACCTATCGTAAGAAAACAACATAAGTATTTAAGTGGAGAATGGTGGAGCGTAGAGGGACGGATTCATTATCCACAAAATGAACCGTGAGACACTGGCCTCTTGGATTTATTGGTTATAAAAAAAATGTTATGTGAAGCATGTGTTTAATTTTGTAAAAAATGAAAAAACAATTAAGGCATATACCAGTGTTCATTTCTGAAATGTGGTTACATTTTGAACTTTTTTCAGTTGAATGTAACAGTTTTTCTTTACATTGTATTAGATTGTGTTAATTGGGAAATTCAATGATTTTGTGTGTGAAGGGTAGCCTTGGAGCAACTGGTAAAGTTGTCTTTGCGTGACCTATAGGTCATGAGTTCAAGCATTGGAAACAGCCACTAATGCTTGCATTAGGTTAGACCGCGTACATCACATCCTTTGGGTGGGGCCCTTCCCCAAACCCTGTGTGAACGCAGGAGCTTTGTGCACCGGGCTGCCATTTTTCAATAATTTCGTGTGTATGTTATAAATATAGCTGTGCAGCAATGCTAAATACTAGAGTTTTAGTTACATATACTAGTTGTGTAAATAACTTTTATACTATCCGTGAAATTTAACATGTTATAGCAGGTTATTGCTCTATTTTTCAAGGTTACCATATTATGCTTGAGATGACGAGTTACATGCTATTGTAGGTCAATTTAACCTGGTAGAGTAAAAGTTCTTTACTCTGTAGTGCACAGAACATAAATTTTACTACATATGTATGTGTACATACAGCATATGTGTTTGTGTGTGTATAAACAAGCTACTATTAGAGAAGGCTTACTTGGGAAGCAATGGCCTTTTTCGAACTTATGATATTGTTGTTCGAATTGTAGTTTTTTGGCTACTGATATATCAATTCCTCTACTTTTCCTATATCAAGGATAAGTGAACAAATTTAACCTTTCAAATGGCAGGCAGAAGGAACAATGAATGAAGCGGGCATTCCGATGGTGCTCGATGCTTTAGAGGTACTTTGATAGATATTCAGAATATATTTCACTTTGTATTATTGCCCTTTTTCTGTACTAGCTCTGATATTTCAAGTGTCTGCATTTCAAACACAATGCCGGGAAGAAAAAAGTAATAGGCTTTTGATGAGAGTTCAACCATAGCCAGGCTCAAGGAAAAGACATACTAAAAGATCATCCTTAATGTTCAAAAGTTGGACAGTATGAATTATCACAGTACAAAAACCTGGAATTACAATACGATTGAGACTTGATTTGTTGATCGAAGAAATCATATCCATCTCTCCATCTCTATCTCCAGAGTTGATCAGATACTGCGCGAGAGCATTTCCTGCTCATAAGAATTAGATCTTAGTAAAACTTGAATATTATATAGTTGATATTTGGTCTCCATTGACTATCATTTACAGGAGATGGAAGGTGTATCCGATCTTAAAGTTCGAGTTCTTGAGGGCATTGCAAGTGTAGAGGTGAGTTTCCCTTTAATGCTTCTCATACTTTTAACTAATTTCCCATTAGCATGTTCAGTAACAGGATAATTTGTCTTGTGATATTGATAGCTGAGCACATGTTTAGCTATTCCTTCACAATAACTATTGATTTTAGTTTAACAAAGATCATAGTTAGAGAAGTACCAAGGTTCAATATTTCTGATACCTTCTTTGTTTGGAGCTTTCTAGCTAGAGATAATACTGATTGTCCGTCGTTAATTTTTCCAGAAGAGGCAAAAGAAACATATTGCAGCTTGAAATATAAACTGAAATAAAATGCAAAATTTGAAAAGAGTGGTAAACTTTTGTACCTTTTTGAACTATTACATAATGTCAAGCTCCACCTTGCAAGAAAGGCTTTCCCTTCAATGACAAATCTCATCCTGTTAAAGCTAGTGCCTTGAATCTATTAAGTTTCTAGCTGTACAGACTACAACATAAGCAAAAAGCCTTTCAATTTGTATCAGTGTGAGCTCTCGTTGGGGCGAAAAAGAGTTACAGAGCCCACAGGTACAGAGGGACAAGGATCTCACAGCAGATTAAGCGATGTTATGGATGACATAGAATTTCATCATCCAATTTTGCAGCCTAGGAGTTTTGAAGGTCAGACAGGAGAGCTTACATAGAATGTGTCTATAACACATGACAAACATCTCGTTGGCAAAAGCGAGTAGGAAACATTACATATCTTTCTTGTTTTGGAAAGGTAGTTTCTAACACAATGTGTCTATAATTTTGTTTCTTTTGAATCATTAAATGCAAAAGCTTATTTGGGATGGCATGCTAAAGAAGCAAACCATAAAATGATATGTAGAATATATTAAACTAGAGACTTGCACAGAGAGATTATTCGTTACACAGACGTTAGACTTGATTGGTCTCAAGGTAAAGAAAACTAACAATCAATTCTATGTAGTATTATGGAGGAATGGTAGAATTATCCACTAGTTGACAACTTAGGATTTATTTGTTCATTGTAAGTCGTTCGTGCTGTATTGTCTAATGAGATCTAGTCGTATAACATGTTAACGGAGATTGATGTTCTTTCTGAACTTCCACTACAGAAGGAAATAAGAACAGCATCATGGCTGGTGAAACTTTGTTGCATATTGCTTGGTTCATATCTAATATCATCAAACCTACTTGATCTTTCGGTGTAGTTAACGAAACAAACAACAATACAAGCTACAGGGGTCGCTTCTAGTTTGATTGAGACCATACAAGGATCAGGCTTCAAGTTGCAATCGTTGAATCTTAGCTTTCAAGATGAAGAAGGTAATAACTAAGGGGTGGCAAGAAATGTTTGCTTGGTTTACTGAGTTGCTGAGAATCTCTAAACTGAACATTTAACAGATTTTCTGTCCTCTAACCCTATTCAAATGCAAGTAATTGGCCTATGCCTGTAACATTTTTGGGATTAAGCAGAGGACTATGAGATATTCTTGTTTTTTTTTTTCCTTAACAGTTCCAGTTAAATTTAGCAGCTAAAGTTTGTTTTAAACCTACCCTCAAACAGAAGGGATCATTTATGTCATTTTCTCTACACGATAATTAGTATGTAGTTGATATTCTGCACATTATGAACTGTAAATATTAGACCGATAATGTTTAATAATCACCGATGACTAGTTGTCAGCTCTGTACTATCTAAAAAAGTCATTTTCCTTTGGTTTGGGACAAAAACGTCACTCAACTTATCCAAGGTACCTTAAGATGTTGTCATTCTCCCAAATTGTGCATTAAAGTTTAACGAAAAATGCTAGAGGTGAAATTTTATTTTAATTCTTTTTATTAAAAGTGGACGCAACAAATATTTTAATTTTTTTTAAAAAGACACCAAATTATTTATTTTGTGAGAGACTCACATACTACCCGACCCAAAACAAGTCTTTTTAGATGTCCAGACATTCTATCTGCGGATTTGCTATGTCATCCAGTTGTCTCATCTTGTTATCCGCTTAACATGTTTATGTTATCAGTTTATCCGGGTATCTATTCCCATGTATAGTAGTGCTGGTTCTGTTTTGCGGATCATCCAGTTTCAGGGGAAACTCTGCCGAAATTTCTATATAGAAGTACCATCCATCAAGCGGTGGTGTTTACGGCAAAGGTATGGAGTTGTGAACTCGAGAGTTGCAGCTTTTTGGCAACTCAAAAGGATAGTTTGTAGCTTAGGTCTGCCTATGTTCAGCTTTTAGGTAAATCTTCTTTAGTCCAGCAGACTGTGCGAGGATGGTTATTCCTATTCAAATAGCTGCATGAGTGTGTGCTTTAAGTGGAGGAGTCTTCCTCCAAATACTGAATCATAATATTAAATCTCTAAGGCGTTGCTGAAGCGTAAGCTAATTCTTAGTTTCATCGACCTGTTCTATATCGAAGAGGTAATTATCGACTGAATCATGTTCACCCATTCAAAGTTCCATGTATCTTTGCTTCGAAAATGTAGAACTCTCTTCTCGTAATCGAGGAAGGATCAGCTTAGTCAGAATAAGCTGTGATATGGTATTATCATATTATCCAGATATATTTTATTCCAAAAGTTCGGTATGCGTGTTATAATTCTGATCCTGTAATCAGGAAATAATACCCGTGGAGAATTTCATGAAGGTCGTGCACGTTCTTTCGTTATCAGTGTGAATCTTGCTTTAGATTTAGGCTCGTTCGAGGACGAACGAGAGTTTAAGTGGAGGAGAATGAAACGACCTCGGTCAGTCGTTTCGGAAGTTAGGACTCTGATTGGGGTGGAGATAATTTTAAAATATTCATAATGTCCATTAGGACCTGTCTGTAAAATTTGAGCTAAATCAGACCTCGTTTGGTAGGCATCGGAAGAAGGTTTCAGTTTTTATTGGCAATAAATATTAAAAAGAGATTTTCGAGCTCGGTTTTTGCCGAATGAGCTCCGATTCGAAATTCAAAAGCGCCGTTGGGTTCGTATGATTATTTATGACTTTTGTGAACTTTCGAAAGTGAATTTCGATGTTGTTCGGCTAGTTTCCGCTAAAATGCCGAAAGTTAAATAATTTGACTTCTTTTCATTTAAATTCGTATCTTGAGTTTCGGGAGTCCAATTTGAGATCCGCCTTCGCGAGTATGTTACATATATTTTGTATAACTTATATGCAAAAGTTGAAATTATTTCGAATATTGTAGGGCACCGTTTTAATTTTCGTTAATAAAAAAATATATAATAAAAGAAAACAAAAAAAAAATAGAAAAAGACAAAGGAATAAAGTGGGCGGTGGTCCTTAGCATATACGAATGAAATACAAAAACAGAGGGATTTAGATACAGAAACGTTAAACAGAGAAAGTGAGATGACGCAGTGACAAAAAAATGCCAGAAAATGTAAAAAAGGGGCCAGAGAAAAGTAGAATTTTCACCCTGAAACATTCAGGTAATGATCCTAATATATTATTTGAGTTTATTACGTATGTTTGAATATATTTTTACGGTAAAAATAGAGATATTAGACATCGCCCTAATGACGTAAATTGATAGTTTGAAGGGTCGTCAAATGGACCCCGATAATGAAATTGATTATATATTCGTACTCAGGGAATTATGGGCAACATATAAATATAATTTATTTAGGGTTTGGTTATGGAACTTTGAACCCTGTATATAGGCCTGGCCTGCGTATTGCGTATGCGAATAGGGTATCAGGTTCCTACCTGGATTACCCTAAGATGTGAGGAATGAAGCCTTTAGCCTAATGTGATATATTTTTCTGCTTATTGAACACAGTGGGATAGTTTGGCAATGGAACCAAAGGATAAAAGCGGTTATTGATTAGCAATGCTAACTTTTGGAAGAGATAAGTGTTTATATCCATTTCTTTGGAGGCCCTTGGCCTCGTGGATTTTCTACCACATGTTTCCTTACATGTGTAGCTGCCGATAGGCGTACTCATTACGCCTTAGCTTTGAATTTACATTGTATATTATATGTTATGCCCTATAGTTAGTATTGTATTGAACATATGAGCGTTGCACTCTGGTTTTGAGCATTGCATATACTTCCCGGTTGGCGATGAGAGTCCCGCACCGGCGAAGGGTCATTATTGCATATACTTCCCGGTTGGCGATGAGAGTCCCGCACCGGCGAAGGGTCATTATTGCATATACTTCCCGGTTGGCGATGAGAGTCCCGCACCGGCGAAGGGTCATTATTGCATATACTTCCCGGTTGGCGATGAGAGTCCCGCACCGGTGAAGGGTCATCATTACATATACTTCCCGGTAATCGATGAGAGTCCCGAGCCGGTGAAGGGTCATTATTGCATTACATTGCATTTATATGCATTATATGTCGTTCATATGCATTACATTGCATATCATATTGGGTGCAGGAGTATTCCGCCCCAGGAGCAGGAGTATTCCGCTCCATTGTATCATATTGAGGGCAGGAGTATTCCGCCCCAGGAGCAGGAGTATTCCGCTCTATTGTATCATATTGAGGGCAGGAGTATTCCGCCCCAGGAGCAGGAGTATTCCGCTCCATTGTATTATATCGGGTGCAGGAGTATTCCGCCCCCAAGAGAGTGCAGGAGTATTCCGCCTCTGGTTTATATTATATCGGGTGCAGGAGTATTCCGCCCCAGGAGCAGGAGTATTCCGCTCCAGTTGGTTATCAGATTGGATTCCCCTCGAATGCAGGAGTATTCCGCTTCGAGATGGGAGGATGGGCACATGTGACCCTTTGCATCAGATTTCATTTCATTTCATCTCATCTCATTTCATTTCATTTTCATACCATTGCGTAGACTTGTGGTACATAACTACTGTTCTGCTCATAGTGCATTGCTTATTTGTTGATATGTTTTTGGCTCGTATCTCCTGGTAGACGATGAGAGTCCCGCGCCGGAGATAGGTATCAGACATATGTGACTGCATTGCATCATACCGCACTCATCCCATCTCATTGCACCGCATACTGACTATTGTGTGTATTGTGCTGTGTTTTATATATGCGGTAGGTATACCATGTTGTGAACGTATCTCAGTTTACCTATATATCTCTAGCTCGTATCCCGGGTTGCACGCCGCAACAGTATAAATATACGGATTGGGTTGCAAGCCGCAACAATATAAATATATGGATCGGGTTGCACGCCGCAACAGGATGTATTTCTGATTGTCGACATGTTCAGGATATCTATATGTTCTGTCTACCTTATGTCCCTGGCTGTTTATGATTCCATACGTGTTTTCAGTTATTATTTGGCTTCGCCTGTTTATAGTTCAAATAAGATGGATTTAGTTTATCTGTTTTTCTTCTCCCTGACTAGCTATCCTATTCTTTGAGGTGGCTAGTCTGCCCCACTTATTGAGTCCTTTTGACTCACCCTCGTTTGTTGTTTGTTTCTTGTCTATCTATTTCGTTTCGGCAGGTTCGCTCAAGGATCGAGTTCGCCACGTACTGAAGGAGCGAAGACGACTCCAGCTGTCAGGGTGAGCCAGCTTTATTCCGGATGGCCACCAGTTTATTGTTTATTATTTCAGTTGCATTCTGCTCAATTCAGGAGGTATCTGTCTTTTTTGTACTCTTAGATGTCTAGTCTGGATAACCCTAAACCTAGTATGTTGGGTAGTCAGCTGTAATTTCTTTTGTACAGCTTAGAGGTATCAGTATGTCAGTATTTTTTTAAGTCTTGTTCTTATTTATGAATTGAATTATATTTATTTTCCTAATTTAATTGGTAAGGGTTCGCCCGACGGGTCTAGGGGAGGATGTCGGGTGCCCGCACGGCCTAGCCGGATTTCGGGTCGTGTCATTAGATTACTTGAAGAATGTACTAATTCAAGAACCGAGTTTTATTGATGTATGTTATAAGTGTTCTCAAGTCATGCTATGGGTAAAATGCAAAATAAATTTTTAAATCCTCCCAACCACAATAGAGTTTTAGCATGAAAGGATGCTAATCTCATAATGAGATGAGAACCACCCAAAAGTCCTGTACCTATTGAATAAACTCTGAAGAGAAAAAATTTTGGTTGCACAACAAATAGCAAGTCAAGACATTCAGAGAATGAGACTGAAATGCCAAGAATATACTAAAACAGAAAGGCTCAACGAACCTCAGCTCATTATACTTTGATCCAAGCTATGTTGTGACTTGATAGCTGAGGAGCAGAGACACTAAACTCTCTTTTTAGTGTTATAAGAAAGCTATTACTTGTCGAGCCTATAGTAGCTATTACTTCTCGCATAATCTTGTGTTCATATATATTTGAGTTGTCGTGTAACTTTGTTTTTTGTACAATGTTGCATGTTCACGAATATTTGTCTTCTGCATGGTGATATGAAGTACTTGATTTCCCTATTTTAGTGGGTTGCTATGTTTAGTAAACTTAAACATTTGATGCATGCTCTGTCAGGACTTGTTGTCAAGACTATGAGTTATGGGTTCCTACAAAATATGGATGAATTTAAGTTTGGATTAGTCATGTTGGTGCATGGGCCTAAACTGATTTAGCATCACAAATTGAATTTGGGTTGCGAATACAAGCAAATCAATGTATCAAAGTCGAAATATGAACAACAATAGACGAAAATGTCAGTAACAGAACGAGATTTCAATATATGCCAGTGAGTACAAATTTTGCCAGAGTTTCTGTATGTATTTCTAAATGATTAAAATGAGGGGCTATTTATAGACTAGCAATAATACAAAGTTATGATCGCACATTTCCACTAAGATTTGCATGCTTCCACCTCTTAGATAGTGGAGATGGTGGGCCGAAATAGTGGGAAGACCAGTTGACTACAGACGAGCTCGTTTACCGAAGCTTGGGCTATCAGCTTCGGATGCGTAACCTTCGCGACTAATCGAGGTGACATTTCACCGAGGCAAACACCTTGCTTCCTTTCTTCGGTTGTTCACCTCGACGACATGTTGCTTATCTTGACTCATAGCTTGCTAGTATCCGTTCGGTCAGCTCCGATTCATGCTACCGAAGTGCTACGTCCTCAAACCAATTTTCACCCAATACAGTTGGTTCAAAGAATTTGCATTTTGCTTGAAAATTGAGCATCCAAAGAAACATCTCGAATCTGAAGTTAGATTTATTTATTTTATTATTTGTCGTACTATTAATTTAACATGGTTGAATCAATGTAGCTGCTAAAGCACTGACTGGTCGGTACTGTGGTTATTTTGACAAATGAGTAAGCATGTGATTTCACATGTCAAGAAAGGACAAAAACGTATCTTAGTTACATGGAATATATGTCTTAAAATATAGATTTGTATTAAGTTAATAACACCATTAGGGTCTGTTGGTGCTCACAAAATGTTGTGTTTAAGCTAATCAGATAATTTAACTACAACACTTCTAAATTAAATCGAATATACATACTCACTTTAGCCTTGATTAAGTGAAGAAAACGTCTACACAATACAAATTTCGCATTCATTAGTTTAGTGCAAACACAACTATAATAAGCTTTCCGTCTTTCTTGCCATATGAGAAATGACATAAAAGATAGATTGGGATTTCAAAATAATAAAACAACAAGAACAACATACGCAGTTTTTAGTCACAGGTATGCGACCGACATGCGACGCATGGCTGTGACTAATAAAATATTATTATTTCAGTGGTCTGTGCGACCGAAAATCGGTCGCATGGTGGTGGTCGCAGATCCGAGTTTTTTTAGTAGTGTTATACACGTATACTTTTGGGTGGAAGCATGGATGTGCCCAATACCAATGTCGAAAGCTATAGTTGTATGGGGCGAATGCAATATAGACTCAATGAGTTCGATGAACCAGTATTTTTTGCACAAAGCATATACATGTGAAATTTTTTTAGAAGTCCAACATATATTAATTTCTACTCCCATAATTTTGGAATTGCAGTAGGTTCGGTGATGACAACATTAAAGTTGAATTGATCAAGTTCAAATTCTAAATTTGCCTTTGATAGTTGTCCCTGACTAGCGGCATATGTAGCTTATTAGCTATGAGTTCAACCAAAACCCAATATTTTCGAGACGAAACATAAAGACCTACATGAAACACTAAAATTATCACACGTTATATTCTTAACCTATAATTTCAAAAGTATGATAAAGATAGTGTTAAATACTTTAAAGGCTTGAACTCGTCAAGTTCAAATCACGGATCCGCAAAAACAACCCATCCTAAGGCCTCATCTCAAACCTGGCTGGGAGATCAAGTAGTATATTTGAGTTATTCACGTAATATGACACCCAAAAATGGTAACAAGCTCATTAAGAAAAGAAAAACAAGTGCTTTGGAAGGAAGAAAACGTATCTAGTTTGAAACGACAGACCTCGTGCAGTGCTAAATAAACAACTGAAGCACACACTCTGATGAGAAGTAGATAATATTAGTTTATCAGAACAGAGGCATGGGGATGTGTATTGAAACAATAACTTAGATTTAGTGTATCCACCAATTCATCAATTAATGTCTCCCCCATACAATCTTTGATCTACCCAACCTGGCACCTAATTGGACCAGCACCATCAGTATTCTTGCACTAATACAGACTTGGCAAGTTCCGCCAGTTTGAGCACACCTCGACTACTTCACTACATGTTTGTTACCTCTTATCAACACAAATATGCGTGTCTAATTTGATATTGCTGGTATCCGAACTAGTTTGCGCACATCTCAACTGTTCCGCGAGGTACCTTCTATCTCTCGGGCACCTTCACAATTTCACTGGTTACCTTCTACCATCCACCAACAGACGTATCACTCTGCTCACCAAAGCTTCGACAGATGGGTAAAGAGTACCTGTCAACTTTGACTTTGTTGTGGTTTTTATCCTTGTCTCATATAATATTCACCACCTTATTGACCGCTAGACAATCCTAATGCTACTTCGTTTCCTATATATACATCTACTCTTATGTCATGAATCCTTCACCACCTTCTTAAGTTCTCTCCTTTCTGCTACTCCTCTTGTCTCCAGCTACCTGCTGCTTTCACCATGGCTTTCAAGCCTATACATCTTCTCTTTAGCTTTTTGCTTCTCATTGCTTCTACTGTAAGTCTTTTGAACACTTTCTTGTTTCTAAGCTACAACAGATACCTAGTTTACTAAGATCCATAGAGTGTAGAATTCTTATCACACATTTTCCCCTATATATGTAAAAGCATGAATGAGCATTTACTTGCCATAAAAGAAGTTTGTTCCTGATGATCTCAAGTTTTATATAGTATACATGCTCATGATAGACAACTTTTAACTAGTGTAAACTGCTTACATTTGTCAAGATACTAGATTCTGCTTACATATGTGCCTAAAAATACAGCATATTTCGCAAAGTGATGCTAGTTCATGAACTATTCTCTTTCTCTCTTTTTTTTTTTTTTGACAGGATGGAGCTAGCAACACTGCACCTGGTAAGCCACCAAGCCCTCCACCACCGGTCAATGCAACCACTCCTATCCCCAAGCCACCAACCACTCCATACCCACCCACAAAAGTGACACCCCCACCTCCACCTCCTGTGAAGGCGTCACCTCCACCTCCTGTGAAGGCGTCACCTCCACCCCCTCCTCCGGCAGTCAAGACACCACCACCACCTCCACCGCCACCAGCCAAGAAACCACCGGTCCCTACTCCTCCGGTTTCACCACCGAGGACCACAGCAGGTATTTTCCCGACATAACAATTCTATATAAGCCATTTAGATTTAAGTTATATGCATTGACAGTCCAAAGTTTTCTTACACCTCAGCGTGCTGTGATAGCAGGGTAGGATGATATTTACCAAGTTACTAATGTCTATCTATCATAGAGATTTACCTAAAATTACCTTATAAATGATATGGCTGTCTGAATATTTTTTAAATCAACAGTGCATAGTATAAGAGCTTTAGATGCAATATTGGCGTTACAATTAATTACACAATCATATAGCTGAAAAGGTATACGGATAAATCTTTCAGATAAGCATTAATTGATAACAAAAATATAAATGGTAACTAAGCAGCTGTCAAAAGTTAAGCAGAACTGATAGTGTAAAAAAAGCTTACATTGTTAGTATACATAACACAAATCCTTCAATGCATATTTTTACTATCTACATTGTTAGTATACATAACACAAATCCTTCAACATATTTTTACTATCTGGGGATACCCTTGGGTAACTAACTTTTTCTTTATATTGAATATGTGCAGACTGCCTTCCCCTATGTCAAGTTAGGTGCAAATTACATTCGAGGATGAAAGTATGCCTTAGAGCATGTACCACTTGCTGTTTAAGATGCAAATGTGTTCCCCCAGGCCAATATGGAAACCTAGAGAAATGTGGCAAATGCTATGCAGGTATGACCACTCGTGGAGGCAAGCGCAAGTGCCCGTGAAAATTGAAACTGGAGATAGATGGTTTCTATCGAGAACTGTTGCATGACTTAGGATCCGTGAATCGTAATAGTTGACTAGTACTAGCAATAATTTTCAGAATAGATTTTGATAAATAGCGAGACTCTTGTGTTAATCTGCAGTATCTGTGTCCTTACTATTTATACATACATCCAGCATCCAACTTCCTCATTAGTGGTTGCATTGTCAAATTGCGTTTGATGTATTTATGCCTACTACACTAGACATGCATATGATATTCCCTTAAGATCACTATTGCGATTTACATTCTGAAGACATCTGCAAATACTCTCCTAGTCACATTTTAAATGATCATTTTTCAATTTTTAGGTGCCCAACATTTACTAATTTGAATTCGTACTAGCAAAATGAATTATTGGAATAACAAAATTTTTCTAAATTGTGCAAATTCCAATTATTGGTAACAATGGGCCATTTCGGAATTATGGGTGCTCGGATTGTGTTTGTCATGCCTTTTTCTATCACAAATGTATACACAAAAGACATATCAACTCAATCCAATACACATCTCACCCGTAGAAGTATAGGATAAGTGGCAGTGTCTGGTCATATGTTAGATCAACAATGCCTAAGTACCTTAAAAGAACAAACGTAAGATGTAAACGGAAAGATTCAGAATTACCTGTTATTCGTGACACCAGTTTTAGGATGACTCCAAGTAAACCTATTATGTCTATTGCAGCAATATAAGCACTACAAGATCTCTTTCTACTGGCATCCCTGCAAAAAGTAAGCACCAATATTAATCTGCATTCACAAAGGGAAAGCAGGAAAAAGAATAAGGTAAACAGATTTCAGAAGTACCACAACAATGGTTGCAGTAAACTTGAGAGAAGTAAACAATCATGTGTCATGACTCATGCAAAATGCTGGAGTACTCTATTCCTAATAAAGCTTAAGCTTGAGTCCAGAAAAATCAAACCTCCATAGAAGTACCAATACTCAGCATCTCAGTGTGCCTTTAGTTTCCATTAACATGAGCAGAGAGATAGCATCCAAATAAAGAACAAAATACTCCTTTCAAATGGTTTTATCTTTGGTCATCAAGCAATGATAGTTGGAATACTTTGCTCTCTTCTTTCACATTCGCAAAACTCAGGAGTTCATTTGCCTCCAGTTAGCACCGACTACGTACAAAGACCTTTTAAGAAACTAAGAAAAGAACATTATGTTTTAACAACCAGAGTTGATCAAGTCAACATCAAGCATAGATAGGAAAACAGCCTCAAGCACACATGAAATGAAGAACATTATCTGCTATCAAGGATGATTAAGCAATAGGAGATGACAATGGGCTCATGCTACAATATTCCCAAAACCATAACACATTGTTCAAAATCTTTTCTTTACAAGTTCAACATACAAGAAACTGTTATTTACTTTTTCAATGGACACATGGTCTCAAAAGACACCACAAGCGAAACCAAAAACTACTTTGTGAAGTAAAAACCTTGCCTAATTACAACCCAATTTCCAAGGAAAAATTCTCAATTTTGACACCCAATTAAGCAAAAAGAAAAACTATGTAGAATTTATCCTCATCGTGTCTGACTGATATCATCATCATCATCGGAGTTAAGCAACTCCTCCCAATCAATTTCCTCCTCTTCTTCATCTTTCTCCCTCAACACCTCCAATATCTTCTTGACCTTATCCTTGGCCCGCTCACTTCCCAAAATTTCCTGAAGTTTTATTAACATTTCCTCTGCAGCAGCCTCCCTCGCCAGCCCTTTAAACCGAAGCCCACCATGACTTAGTCCATATAACGCAGTAACACAGCTCTCGCAAATCGACTCAGAATCAAACTCTCCCGTTCTCAACATACCGACAAAACACTCCACTGCACCCCCATCAAGCATAGCTCCTCTCCCTTCCAAACTCGCAGCCATGTTACACAGTATCAACATAATTCGACCCGTCATATGACCCGTTCTCACCATGCCAAGCATTGACTGAACCGCGCCAAGTTTCACCAACTTAGCACGGTTACTTTGTACCAACGAAAGATGGTACAGAGCCAATGCAGAATCATGTCTCGTCTGTTCTGAGTACTCAGAACGGAGCGAGTGTAATAACGGGGGCAACGCCCCCAATACCCCAATTGCAGTCTTGTTCTGATCATCCAATGCTAAGCTAAAAAGTGCACCTGCAGCATGTTCTTGTGATTCAAAAAATCCTCTTTTTAACACATCAATTAGCACAGGAACAATGCCAGAACGTACAATTTTCACCTTATTTCGATTCTCTAACGAAAGATTCACTAATGCAGCTATAGCATTCACTTGCAATGATGCATACCTCAATGTCATTACAAACCTAAGAGCAGATAATAAACGACTAGTGCATAACCGAAACCGAGTTTCTTCCCGGGTCTTAGTCAACTTTCTAAGTAAAATCACAGCTTCTTCTTGTTCAAAAACATGTGAACTTTTCAACTTAACAATAATTTCATCTTCTTGACAAAAATTATTAGTCTCCATTTCTGAGGACGATGATGAAGAATAACTACAAAAGGGTCTTGTGGGTCCCACATATTCCTCCTCACAACTACTAGTAGATATATCGAGCCGAGGGTCAATTGGAAACAACCTCTCTAACTTACTCAAGGTAGTGGTACCGTCTCCGCACATCTCACCCTCCCCAGACCCCACTTGTCGAATTATACTCCGCACGCTGTTGTTGTTGTAACTAGTAGAAATATCGAACTGAGGGTCTATCGGAAACAACTTATCTACTTTACTCATCTCACCCGCCCCATACCCCACTTGTACAGCCATAAAAGACTTTACAAGCTTTTGAGCAGAGGCAAAATCAAGGGGTATTGGAGGGTCAATATTTAAAGAAAAACACCAATTAAGGATAGCAGATTTAAGGGCTAAATTTGAAATTGTAGTGGAAAAATTGGGTATTGAACCATCATGTAAAATAGGTGTAAAGTTGAGATTTTTACAAGCAAGAATACACTTATTTTCAAAAGTATGACCTGAAGAAATGATCACAGGATCAGCCATTAATGAACCAGAAATTGGACAAATGAATTCTTTAGGAAAACTAATAAGTTGGTTTTTTTGCTTTAGTGTTGATTTTTTGTTGAATGAAATTTTCCATTTTTGTTTACCACTGCCCATTTTGGTCACGTTTCTTGTGGTGCGATCCTTTCCCAAACCTCTTTTTTAAATCTTTTGTGAATGAGGGATGTTTTATGTAACGAGCTGACGTTGCTTTTTTAAATCTTATGTGAATGAGGGATGTTTTATGTAACGAGCTGACGTTGGTTGAGAAAGATAAGTGTTTTGATGATTTTTAGAGTGTAAATGAGTTCATGGTTTTAGGGAATATAGTTGGTATGGTTTGAGGAGAAAGAAACATGATGAACAAGAAGATTTTAGTTTGAAGTTGAATATACAACATCCCATGGTTTAAAAGTAAGTGATTACACTTGCAAATAATTTTAAAAAGTGGTTAAAATCTAAATGAATGGCTGCAGATAGGCTGGGTAGTAAAATATTGCGGTGTTTGGTATGACTAATTTAGATTCACGTCATGATGTCACATTATGAGTAAAACAATGCGTTTTTATTTCGAAGTTCGAACACGTGACCTCAAGTTAAAATCGGAGGCACGTGACACTGATCACCCCACCATAACTTTTGGCAGTAACCGATAATTCTTGGTACTACTAAAATTTCCTAATAATATTATACTTCATCTGTTTAAGTTTACTTGTCCAAATTCAACATTGCACTACAACTAAGACAAAATATTGCGGTGTTTGGTATTTCTAAATAAGCTGGCTAATTTAGATTCACGTTATGATGTTATATTATGAGTAAAACAGTATCTACTAAATGCATCTTCATTTCGAAGTTCGAATATGTGACCTCAAGTTAAAATCGGAGGCACGTGACATTTACCATCCCACTATAACTTTTGGCGGTAACCAATAATTCTTGGTACTACTAAATATATAGTTAGTTAAAGTAACTTGACCTCTTTGCATGCCTCCTAACTTAATTGCTAAGCTTCTTTTTTTCTTTTCTTGCCTGCGCCTTACTTTGACATAAAATATTTAAGCATAAGTAGTTAGTGTTACATTCAGTTAGATACTAATTGCATTATAGAATTCACTACTTAAAATGTGAATAAATATATTTCAATAATCAACGACTAATGAAAAAAAGTTTATATAGTATTTAATACATGACATGCATGCAGCACTACAAATGCTTGCTCAATAAAGCAAAACAAATTGTAAATAATGATTATTTTAATGGTAATAACACACTACATTCTTTAAAGTTTGTCTTTTTAGTTTATTATAATTAGTTACCCTGCAATCACTGCCTATTAAAGTGTTAAATGTCCACATGTTAGGGTTGGTTTCTAGCTTTTCCCTTTTGTTTTCCCCGTAGTCGTGTACTAATAATGTTATTTATCTTTATGTCACCAAAATCTCCACTAACTTCAAATATCCAAAGCTGTGATGAGGGGCATATCACGGGTTCGGACTTCGCGGCAGACAAATTCATATTTAAGCGGAGAAGGATCAAGGTGCGGGCACGTCATCCCATCAAGTTCCGAACCGTGACACTAGCTCTCAGTGATTTTTCGGCTATTTAATAATATGAAAAAGTAAATAAAAAATAGGACAAATAACTTGCTACAACAGTATTTGCATGTCCTGATTGCGTAAAAATTCAATTATTTAGTTATATGTTGGTTCAGAGATGAAAGAAAAGGGGTCATCTTTGTCTGTATACAAACAACATGTCATTGTTCAGTAACAGGACAACAGCTATATAAACCTTTCCCAGAAAGAACATATTATTGACTATACTTTATAAATTATACGTATTTGTGAGTGTTAAGTGGCTCCCACTGAACTAGAAAAAGAAATGTTATTATACATGAAAGATGGTTTTGGACTAGAGTATTACCTTGTTCAGTTATTCTGGAAAGAAAAAGTGGAATATGCTCAAGTATAGGTATGCAAAGTATTTGCGGCTCACGCCATTCGAGGTGGCCCAACCCAGCATTCATTCCCAAATTCTGTAGTGAAATTGAGACTGCTCAATCTCGAGACGTGGGAAAGAGTCCATAGAATGCTATGTCGCGAGCAAAACCAACTAGCAGAGCCGATACGGGGATTGATGGGATGCTAATGACATAAGTATGAACATGTCTTAGAAGGAAATTCTTTTCTTTTGTTTTTCCTTTTAATGGTGGCCCTTTACAATAAGCTAAAAGGTAAAGTGGATACAGACTACAGAATACAATAGACTAGACCAGAGTATATATGCTTTTAAAGGAACTTTCAACTGATAAAGTTAAAAGCAAGAAATTCCTACTTTACAAATGATAAGGTGACCTTTTTGTTTTGTTATGGTGACTAGTGAATGTGACTACCATAAACAAGAGCATTGCATTTGCCACCAATTATGGCTCCTCCTTATGCCATGTTGTAAGTCTGATCCAAGGTGGCCCTCTCTAATATAGTACAATTGCAATTATGGTTGATAAATCTGCAAATTTAGATTCATATTTCAAGGTCCAAACTCTATATAATTAAAAGAACATGCATAGTTCTGATAGCCATTTACCAGGGTAACGAAATTTGGCAAAATGTTGCTGCATTAAGCCTGAAAGAAACGACATTATCTTACAACAAGGTGGTGATGTGGCTTCAATAGTTATAAAGAGAAGCCAGAAATAAACCCCTAACATAATTAACCATCTATTGTACATTGTATATCTATACCTCTGAGCAGATTGAAAAAGATGCAGAGGAAGAAGGTAGGTTTCTATGTTTAATTTAAGAAGCAGAGGAAGAATAGGAGCGTAAATTTCTTTGTTTCTTTAGGTATATCTTGGTCCAACTAACTGTAACATGGCTAAATATTAGCTTAGCATGCGTACAAATGGCTACAGCTCAAAACCACCCCACATCTACGTCGGGTCCTTCAAAATGCACTACTTTTAGAGGATCAAACAAAATAGATTTAAAAAAAAAAAAAAAAAAAAACACGATGAGCATTTAAATAGCAATATAATATAGGGTATGACAACACAGGCCAAAAAGATAAAGGTATATTATGAACTAAACTTTTAAAATCAGTTAACTTGATCATCACAGGCACCAGATACAAAGAAAAGGATAAAGTAAAACCAAATAAAGAGAGTAAAACTTAAACCAAAAAGCTAATCCTCACCTTGAACTAGTTAGAATGATAGAAACAGGAGAAAAAACTCAAATTTTATTAATTCTATTCTATTGGTCGACAGAAGTGACCTGTTGCCACTCCCCATCAACTGCTTCTTTCCACAATGTAACATTGTTGTCCCCAGCAGCCACTGCCAACAAGTTTCCGGTTAGAGACCATGACACCCTCCAAACAGGAGTCTTGAAGTCTTTAAGAACTTTCCCGTCCCATTGATCTCCCTCCTTCGCCACAGTCCATATGACGACTGTACCATCCTCTGAAGCACTAGCAATTGTCGATTTAGGAAGTCCCAAGTTCGGTGCCCAGGCTACATCTCTCACCCAGTTAGTGTGCATCTGCAGTGCAGGGAAGCAATCCATCTTCCACATTCCATTATATAACTTCCAAACCTTCACAGTGTTATCACAGCCACCAGATGCCAGCTTCTGAACAGGTTCAAGCACACCTGAACCAACTAATGCACCAGGAGCCATTGACGGTGCCCATGATACTGCAGTTACGCCAACAGGATGAGCTTGGTCTATTTTTGCAGTGTCCCAATGACCATCTGATCTAGCAGTGTGAACTGAGATACTACCATCAGAAGAACCACAGGCCAAGCAAAGCCCAAGTTCATGAGGAGCCCATGAAATAGAGTTAACCGATGATGTATGGTCGCCAAAAACATGAGCCTGTGCCCACTCATTTTGATTGCCTTCCTTCCAGATTACTACTTTTCCATCATAGGAGCAGGAAGCAAGGATAGAGCCAAATTTGGGGTGCGCCCAAGCAACTTGCCAAACAGGGCCGGTATGACCACTCAGAGTAGCGAGGTGCTGTGAAGCAGAGTTGTTGCTGACTCCAACTATTTTTATGGTCATATCAGATGATGCTGTTGCCACACGTTTCCCATAATAATCCATTGTTACATCATGAACTATGTCATTGTGACCTGTTTCAATCTTCTGTGCAGGCATCTTCTTTGGCTGCTACCGATGTCTCTCAGCTCCTATATTTATTGGTCAATTTGATTTTTGTAAATATGTCAGTTTGCTTGAAGGAACTTTTCAAACTTTAAATTGGTACATAACCTTCCTCTCCCACCCCTACATGCAAGAAAAATAATGATTCTTCCACCAAAATCATTACTACCATGATCACACACACAATTCAAATAACTATCAACTAACATATACATCACAAATTAACCCAAGTAACTCACACAAATAACTTTGAGAACCACATTATTAACAGCTTTTTCACATGGTATAGTTACAGGCTCGTGGTCTCAACAACATGAATTCTACAGGATAGCAAAGAATAATGAAGGAGGAAAAACCTTCATTTTGTAGAAAGACTAGGCAGCAAGAAGGAAAACCCATGCTTCATTACTTAACAATTAACATGGCATCCAGGGGTTAGAAAAGAATCACCAACAGGCAATACCCATCAAACTGACGAGCAGAAGAACTAAATCATAGAAAATAACTAGATAGAGTTCAACATAAGCACTCAATAGACCACTAGGTAGCAAATTATTGGGAAAAATACCGTATTTCAAATAATAAAACCCCTAGTGGTAGTAGAATTTTTTTTAAGAGGGTCGAACAGAAAGTTATAGCACGAGTTTAAGGCAACAAAGGACAGCAACAAAGCAGCCAAGAAGCTAGAGCAAACATATTGGTTAAATAGTCTATATTCTAAACTGAGATGAAGCAAATCCTCTCCTCTAACTGACCTGTCACACTTACTGTCCCAGCCAAAAAAGTTAGAAAGGCTACTCAACCTAGAGTCATGTTATCAGCAACAAATTTCTAGCTGGCTTCTAGTATCTCATACTTATCAGCAAAATCGCTCCTGAATTCCAGACGTTGCAAGGACTAAAATCAAATTCACCAACCAAAACTAGCATATAGGTACCAGCTATATCTGCTAAAAGGTGTCGGGCTACTTCTGAACAAAGAATAGCAGTGTTTTCGCCACAAGTCCTTTTAACAAACCGACTACTGTACAGAAAAGATACCACACTTATCTAAAGAGGACTTCCCACCTTAAACCAACTATTTCACATCAATCCAGAAGTAATCAAGGTTGGCTGTATGAATCATTACACCTTAATCAAAAAGTAATCAACTTTGGCTATATGAATCCTCAATCCTCTATGTCTAGGCTTACATAAGCACAAAACCAACGAAAAAAGATGTGCACATCTTTGAATAGCAAATACACAGAATAATCCCTGGCTCCTATCCCACCTAGTGGCGGATGTAGCATGTTTTCTATTGGTTCAACTGAAGCCAACATTTTCAACACAAACTCTATATATATATCTACGTAAAATTACTAAAGCTTCAAGAAATATTAAGTTCCAAACCCCTATTCCAAAAGTTCAACAGGTTCAATGATAAGATCATAAAGGTCGAACCAATCAACTAAATATAGGCCTCTTGTCCCACCCACCACACCACCCAAAAGCAGGACACAAAGAAGGAACAATGCCTTATTGGCATTTAAGTATATTCTAAGACCATCTATACATTCATATATACTGATTTGAATGTAAAACCTTCTAAGGTAAGATTTTGAATGTAACTATGTTCTTTTTTATAAGGAAGAAAAATTGTTCGTTCTTGTGGAAATAAAGTTGTGGATCTCCTAGAAATATTGTACTACTAGAGTTCAGTTGGTATTTTCAGTTACCTGTACATTACCATGAGGAACTTTTGGACTTTGTTAGCTCAGTCTTTTAATAGCCCTATTGTAATGGACTAACTTAGTATAGCTATATTTGTATCTTTGCATCCTCTGGATGCCTCTCTTGCTTCATCAAAAAAAATACGATAAAAATATTGTACTACTGGACCTCCTGGGGATATTTCAATAGCATCCTTTATCAGGAAAGAGGATTTTCTTGGGATTCTTGGGATGGGAGGGGGGGGGAATTATATTTCATCTCAGAAAAACTCCAAAGAGAATTGCCTTTTCTAAAATAACCGAGAAACCCTCGAGGTCTAGTGGCACACGGTTTAAGACTCAGTGGATCGGTTCGCCCATCTACCCTTCTACACTTACCAACCAGACTCTTGTCTGTCGCGAGGCTCAAACGAGTGATGTCCACCTAATTCACACATCACAAGATGAGCTCAAGATCAAATAGAATTTTTCTTTGTTTCCAGTGTAACAAGAAAAACACTCTTTACCTATGTAAATTCCGAGCTTCCATGAGTATTTCGAAAATTACATATTAGATTCCAGACAAGATATTTTATTTCCTTGTTAGCAAAATTATACTAATCCCACAACTATTCAAATAAAGTTGTGGATCTCCTACAAATATTTTAGTGCATTCCTGGATCTCCGAGTTCCAAGCATCGATGAGTATTTTGGCAATTAAATCTAAGTCTAGTTTCCTCATTGCCCAGGGCTTTGGTCTTGTGGGAAAAGCTCAAATTGTGACCGAAACAGATCTAGGATTTAACTTGATGGGTTCAATATTTAGATTCTCGGCATTAAACTCATCATACTAATAAATTACGAATGCACATCTACGATTTGTTGAAATTTACGATTATCTTTATATATTTCTACTCTATTTAAATAATACTATATGTCAGACGAACCCGTAGCCAAAAGGCTATATCGCCTCTGGCTTGTGATTTGTAGGTTAGGTACACGCCGCAAGTTCAAAACTTTCCACCTACAATGATCTAATATTCAAGTAGAGAAGGATAGTGAGACGAACCCATTATCCACCTAATCTCAAATCGTGCGCCACTGGACCTCAGATAATTTCTTGGTTATTAAAAAAAAAGTCTTTTCCTCGCCTTTGCATATTTATAGACCTACCATTCATTCAATTAACAGAAACACACAAGAAAACACTCTAAAATTAACAAAAATTAGATGGGTAAACAACCAAATCAAAATTAAACACATACACATGATGCTTAATAGATCTACCAATTTTTAATGGATCTACTAAAGGAAAAGAGAAAAAGTAGAAAAGAAATTATTATCATTTTTATATATAGAATATAATGAAATTATGAGGGTAAGATGAAAGTATTTACCTGTAATTGTAAGTGTTGTGTAGAGGAGATAAACGCACCTGGAACGGAATTTGCAGGAGAGAAATGTCAGTGATAATTAGGAGTAGGGGGTAAATGTTGTGAATAGTTTAAGTTTAGAGGGTAATAATTAAGACGAGAAATAGTTTAGGTGTGTATTTGATAAAACGCGACAAGTTTAGGGGGGAGAAATGAGGTATCTTTGTCAAATTTATAAGAGTTAACTGTATGTGGTCTAAAGGGGAGCCTTGAAGCGACGGGTAAAGTTGTCTTTATGATAAATAGGTCATCACTGATGTTTGTATTAGATTAGACTGCATCACACGAGATGTTTTGTGCATCGCACTGATCTAACTGTATGTGTACTAACTAGTGCAATTGTGGTGCAGCCTCCGCTTTATACCGTAAACACTTCACCCGCCCTGCACTGCACCTACATCGCCCCATTGCCATCTCTACTAACAAAACGATGGATTCAATTCTATATGTAGGAATATATGCAATTGCGGGCTAGTTGAGGTAGAATATATATATTTTTACAAACCATGTAATTAATTCGTTTGTAAACCACATATAAATTATCACAAATACAATTACTTCACTCGTCTCAATTTATGTGACACCATTTTCTTTTGACCATATAAATTATCACAATTATACAACTACTTCACTCGTCTCAATTTATGTGACACCATTTTCTTTTTAGTCTGTTTCATATAATTAGGTTCATTGACCCACATGTAACTTTCTGAATCAAACATGATATTGTAGTAATAGTAAAATTTTCTTCACAAAAGGGGAGTATTTTGGAGCAATTGCTTAAGTTGTTTTCGTGTTACTTACACGCGTTCAAGCTTTGAAAACAGTCACTGATGCTTGCACCAGATTAAGCTGCATACATCACACCCTTGGGATAGAGCCCTTTCTCGAATCCTGTGTGTGCACAGGATGCTTTGTGCACCGAGCTGTTTTTTTTTTTTTTAGTAAAATTTTCTGCACTGATTATATATTGCATGTGTCAATATATAGCTAGCGTTTGTTCATAGTTTTTGAGGGGGTGTTTTTGGGGTATTTTTTGGGGATTTTTTGGAAAATCCTCTCACAAACTTCAAATTTTGTTCCAAATAAAATGCATGTCCAAACAAAATTTCAATTTCCCAAGTTCCAAATCCCAAATCATGTCCAAACGGGAGCATAGTATACTTTAAAAAAAAAAAAGTTATATGGACAAAACTCCTAATACTGAAATTGCTTACTAACTGCACGTCTCTTCTCAATTAAAAAAAAAATGAGTGATGATGCTTATTGCTTAATGTGAGAAGAAAAGGTACTATCACTAACAGGTTCATCCAAGCTCACTATTTTCGATGCAAAGCATACTATACAGGTCAAAACCCACTAAATTTTCAACTATCATATTTGAACCTATAATTTCTGAGATACAATAAGTTCAATGCTAACAAACTTAAAGGTCGAACCCATCAAGTGAAAACTTGCATCACCTATGTTCTTAAGGATCAGAAATAAGCTAAATGTTTGTGACAAGCAAGAAGATCCTGGGTGGTAAACAGCTTCTTAGAATTAAAACTTTTGTGACAGAGGGATCTTGGGTGGCGTATGCAGTTTCTTGGAATCAAAACTTTGTGAATTTACAGAATGATCTCTTCCTGTACGCTTAAATTAAGCGTCTTATTCGGAAGGACAATGCTGTTAATCACGACGACTTCATCTTCAACAGTCACCGCCTCTCCTGCACCATCGATGATGGCAAAAGTATGTCAAACTAGCAATGAGAGAAGCAAATGTGTTACATATATAGCTACCGCCAAATAAATACCTAGAATTGTAATCCCGAGTTTCGAATTGTAGTCTCCTTCAGCCTGAATCAGCACCACAACGCAGTCAAACATACAAATAGCAGGCACTATGTATTACTAAAGCCTATATCAGAAGAAGATTATTGGCAATTTCTGAGATATCCACTGCTATTCCTTCATCAGACACAATGGTAGGGCCCGAACAGTCGAGCTACTAGTAAAAGTTTTTTTTTTTTTTATAACCGAGAAATCTCTGAGGACCAGCAGCGCAAGGTTCGAAACTCGCAGATAAATGGGTCCACCTCTATCCTTCTCAACTTAAATGACACGCATTTTCTGCAAAGAGCTCAAACCCATGACATGCACCTAACCCACACATCACAAGATGCGTTCTTACCACACATCCCTAGGGAAAGCTGCTTGTTAAAGTTGCCAGCTTTAGGCTATAATATACAGAAGCTGTATTTTTCTAGCAACTGGATAGCGTAGATGAACAATGAGAGATGACACTAAATGATGGGTACAGGTAGTTAACGTGTTATATGCTAGTGGAAGGATGAGCCGGTTGAGATACTAATATGCATAATTGACCAATAGAATAACTGGATCGCCTGATACAATGAGAGAAAATTTTGTGAGTCTTGCATCGACAATTTTGTGGAAGTGTGAAGCATATTTGAGGACCACCTAAAGGATACTAGAAAAAAGATTTGTTTTATGATAACTAAATAATGATCTTTGTGAAAAAGTTAAAACCTACGAGTCAGTTCAGTGATATAGACACCAGACTGCCTGAATTTTCTGAATTACCTGTACACGAGACCATTTCCCAATGGATGATTTCCATCCCACTATAGCATGCATGATAACTGCATTTTCCTGCAAGCAGAAAAAAAAATAGTTATACGCAACATATTTTTTTCACGCATCGCCAATTCTTTTTGCTTGATACCTTGATTTCTACATCATCTAAAATGATGCAGCTGACAAGTCGGGCACCGGCAGCCACTCGAACATTTGCTGATATTGAAACAGCTGGCCCAATCTGTTTGTCCAGGACAAAAAATATTTAGTGGTAACAAAAGAAACAGATGAAAACAACAATCTCCGAACCTCAACTTCCAAAAGTAAGTAAATCTTTTACAGTCTCATTTGAGATAATCCAAAGATGTAAAGAGTAAGTCAGACCTGCAGTAATGACTAGCTAAGTAGTATAGGGGAGTTCAAACAGATGCCACTATAAACAGTCTTTGACCCTATATTGAATGACTTAAAGTGATATTTGATATAAGCTAGAGCAAAAGATGTAATTTGAAATTGACACTTTGTCTAATTGGTATTACCGAAAAGGCCCTAGTTCAAGAATGACCTTATAACAGAAGACCGTACTACCTTTGCCGTTGAGTGTACTTTGGCTGATGGATGGATATAAACATCCCCAACAATTGTGGCATTCCTGGTGCCATCTCCACTAGCGAGTAGATGGGGAGTGGTATACCGGAATTGAGCAAGATACAAAGCCGAACACTTCAACGACATCCTGAAAACTTTAAATGCAGACATTGTCAAGGTGGTCAAAATATCTAGGATAAGAAAAGGAGGCAGTCTCAAATACGACGACAATACCCTGGAGTATTAATCTGTTCCCAGAAGTCCATGGTCTCATATGTGTACAGTTTCTTCTTTCCAGCAAGAGGTGACAAGATGTCTTGATCCAACCTAACAAAATCTGTAGGAAGGGACCTACTGAAAAGAGAACTGAAACACAATTAATACAAGTAAAATGTCTAATGAGACCTCATTGATGGTCAGCTCAGTGGGTGCAATCAGCGTTGACCCTGCTATACTGCTTAATCTTCTGACTTACAGACTTGGACAATCAGATGTTACAAAATGTTGTAAATAAAAAAAAAAAAAATCATGGTTATTATGAAAGTGTAGTAACTATTAATTGAGTCGGTGTACAGTCAAAAATGCGTCCTAAAGACTGATAATACCAAATATAAACCTAGTGCTCATTCTCCAAGAATAAGTTAAATTTCACCATCATACTTGAATAATGAAATGCCAGAACCTTGGAAGAAGTGTCATGAAAGGTTGCATGGGATCAAGTGGTAGCAAATTCATGAAACGAAAGAACGCCTCAAGAAACACTTTGAAAACATGATTATAATATTGGAATAGTTATAACTTTGGAATGAAAAACGTTTTTAAAAAGTTAAGACTTCCGAGAGATTAAAAGTTCAATACTTTCAAAAGAAAATAACTTATAGCTTAAATGGGAGAAACTCTCTTAGACTGTTTCCTATTTCATGACTACTAAGCTTTAACACTAAAACCATGCTGATATACACATTGACATTCAGAAAGTCAATTAAGACTTGAACCACCTTGTTGTGAGCTGGAGAGCTTCAAAACTGGAGAAATGATGCAGAGTATCTGCAAATAAGAAAACATCAACCGCAAATCAAGCAGAAGTTATATTCCAACTTAAAAAAAAAAAAAAAAAAAAAAAAAAAAAGCTTACTCCATCTCATAGCCTAAAGTAGAAATTAAGATAGAATAAAATGCCCTCTATATAGATAGTGATCATAACCAGTTCCTAAGATGACCGTACTAAAATTGGAATTTTCTTGTAATTCTTGTAAATAAATCCCAAATCAGTACCACACTATCCACCCCCACCCCCCCTCCTCCCCCTGTTTGTTTTGGCATGTCGCCAGGGAAGGGTTTAGGATGTTTTTGATACGTGAGGTTCTTAAGATTCCATCAGTGATAAATTAGACACATCCTCATGCACCCATGTTCATCTATCCTCCTCAATATGATAAAGAGTATTGCCCTATCTATAAACATTACTGCCAAGCATAATATTGACAACAAACTGGACAAGGGAACATTCAACAACAACAACAACAAAAAACCCAGTGTGGTCCCACAAGGACAAGGAAACATTATTGGATAAATTACCTCTGTCTTCCCTGTGTGTGGACGCATCCTGTATGGCACTAAATATTTCCGGGGTAAAGACATAAACTCCACAGTTTATCAGATCACTTACCTGCATTTCATGAAAAAGTTAATAAAGAAATGCATTTGAAAGATCAGAACTGAAGTATAGATCTAGTTTTCACCCCATCAAGCATCAGTACTTCAACAATCTCAATAGATTTTTATTCATAACACGTACAAAGGTCTCAGGTTTCTCGGTGTAATGCAACAATTCTTTAGTAGCAGGATCAGCAACCAACTCACCAAACTGGCTGGCTGATTCAGCAGAAACCTATCCAGGCACAAATATGGTAAGAGGCCAATCTAAGTCAAGAATTCTGTCCATAAAGCAGTCAGTCTTCAGCTTTGGAACTTTACCTTGATAACTAGCAATGTACCAATGCCACCATATCTTCTATGGGCATCTGCAAGCAGAATTGCCAAATATATGAGTAGAGCTGTAGAGAGCATTAGGATTACAAATAATAGTTGTAGAAAAGATAGGAGCTTTACTACTCTTTCTCGCTATTTTAGTTTTCAGAGGGGCAGGGGTGTTGTAACTGTGAAATTAGAGCACACCTACCAAGCATCTCTGGCAGTGGAAAGTTGCAGCACACATCACAGTTTAACAGAAAAATGTGAGACTGCCCAAAGAAGCAAAAGAGAAAAAGAAAAAAGAGATGATCAACTGTGAACTAGGAATGCTAACAGAAAACAGATAACATGATAAATGCATCCATGCACAAAGGAATGTTTGCAAAATTTTAATGCCTATTTCTCAAATCTGGTATGCAGAAAGCAAAAGTTTAATGCCTTATGTACGACGTACTGGAAATTCCTCCATGATCAGATTTCTGAAGTAATAAAGGCCACCGGCAGATCCGTGGGGTTTATCTTCCTTCAGATATCTAAAGAATCATTAACAAAGAGTCATGCTTAGAACCAACATGATAACCTCAGCCTAAAAAGTACATAAAATATTGGCTCGATAAAAGTAACATACGATCAAGTGGAAAGAAACCAGTGCCTAGCTCACCTGACAGGAACTTTAAGCTCATTAGATACTGAAGAGACATATAAGGCGAATTCCCGCTCCTCGTAAAATCCGATGAGAAAAATTTGTGCCAAGTTGGGTATCTGCATAACAGACATTCATTTTTCTCTTATAAACGACAGGAGAATACTACTCACCCATAGCTAAGAAATGGGACACTGGGCCACATTTTCTTGCACTGTGAGTTTTCCTGGGAATTGTGGTCTATGTTCATGGGTATGTATGGAGTACACTGGGCCTGTCCTATGAGTATTAGGAATGTGCTGGAAATCTATATGTCCAGGGAAGTCTTTAAAGAAGATCTGGGAGAATATCCCTCTATGCATTGCTTGGACGATATGGAAGGAAAGAAATTTACGATGTTTCGAAGGAAAAAAGAATCAGATTCAATTCGTGAAATATAATTGTTTATATTATTTGTACTATTGGAAGAATGGAAATGTAGTTTTAGATTTGCACAATCTGCTAGACTTGCTAGATTGCTTAGGTTTATACTGTAAGCAAGTCTAGCTTGGGGCTTTCAGATGTAAGTCTCTCTCAGTATCATCTTAATACTGCTGTTTTCAATAAAAAAAATTACCTTATCAAAAAAAGAAATGGGACATGAAGCAAACCCTCCCCACCCCACCTCCCCCCCCCCCCCCCCCCAAAAAAAAAATCATATAAATTACAGAACTCAGTTCTAAACAACAACATCTACTACTACTAATACTACAACTGTGCCTCAACTCAAAGAAAGTCGTCATATGTATCCTCACTAACCATGTCATCCATTTAAGCTTATCTTCTGTATTGTGAGGATTATGAATTGATTAGCTGGTTGTCAGCCTACTGCAACCCTCCTCCTTTTTACCGGCCATGTGAGCGGTAGAGTTGCAGCTTGGGGCTAAAGCTAATCAAAAATCAAGGAAACGCCGTAAAGAGAAAAAAGGCTCAATCTTTTTCTATTCCCTTTTTTGATTCAGATATTCAGGAGCTTCACAAGCACAAGCATAGCCAGTTCCCATCAGAGTCCCGCATAGGTAATGGATGGGTTATTTGGTCTCCTTATATGGTCTTGCAAAATCTCATGAGCTAGCTTTTAGAGTTGAGTTAAGCTCAAGGTTTATTTCCTTATCAACCCGGATAAAGGTGGGGTAGTGGTAGGTAAACAAACATAAACACATTCAAATTATGAAGAATCTCTGCATCATGCTAAATAGAGCAGAATATGCACGGATGATTCATATAACCAAACAAAACTAGTTTCGGATGAGACGTAGTTGATTGATGGATTGATACTAAACTCAGAGAAATTCATAAACATACCTTTTTACAAGCAGAAATCGGGTGGTAAACCATAGGCTGACCAGCTAAGGGGAATAGCGGCTCCGGTGTATTGAAAGAAAGCGGCCGAAACCGAGTACCTACAAACAATACACAGTTCAACGTTATAGATTAAACAGAAGAGCATTTCTCTGTTTAATCAATGAGGGACAATCAGCATGCAACAATCGCCCTAGCTCGAGGACCAACGACCTTGTTGGTCACGGCTAAGTACCTCTCTTGTCTAGCCACCACGAGTCGTGGCCCCAAGCTTTGATCAACCTGCTCTAATACCAATGTTATTGACAAAACAAGAGAGCCTGACCCAAAAGACAAGTCTACTAGGCAGGAGAGTCAACTAAACCAGGAAAAAATGGATTGCTACACCATCTAAACAACGGCTAGGCCGCCTAAACAAAATATTGCCATTCTTTGTATATTCCATGTATAACTTATACTATATAATAAAAGCGTATAATCTATGTACTCCGGTTAGGCCTGCTACTTCTGTTTAGTTACCAAGAAAAACCAAAACATTGAAGAGACATTTTCTTTATAATCCAAAAGTCCCCAAGTGCCAGAACCAGACACAGTTCAAAACTCGATGAATAATAGAACTTTTTCACTTAAATATGTCACTTAAAAACCAAAACTTGAAAAAAAAAAAAAAAAATTTCGGTGCATAAAGCATCCCGCTCACAGACCTTTAGTGGGTCCACCAACCATGATTACAGCTACCACCTTTTCCTCAGAAGTTGCCATAACTTTTCCTAGGTTTAAACTCTGACAAATAATAAGTAAACTGTGCTTAAAGTACTAATGAAATTTGATTCTCTGAGATCTGTAGGGAACAGACAGATATTAAGTTAAAACGGTGTCGTACCTTCTCAATAAAGAGTTTTTTTTTTTTTTTTTTTTTTTTTTTTTTTTTTTTAAGTTGAGTTCTGAAGGAGTAATAAAATCTAGTTTATAACACATTTTCAAGTTTTTCCAAAAAAAAAAAAGGAATGAGAAAAACTATCATTCTTTCAAGTAAAATGCATGACCAAACATAACTTAAACTTCCGGATAAAATTTTCAACTCAAATTTAAATATATTTTTTTAAAGAAACGTTTTTGGAATCTATCTTAAACGCCTACTTGATCTATAAAAGTAATAGCGACCAAAAGGCGTATGGTTTTTGTTAGAACTTTGAACTATATCCACTTTTTAAATACTTAAATTCACCTTTTAAATATGTGATAGAGATCAAAAGACGTACAGATTTTGCAAACATAAAGGACTAAAATTACTTGGGTGTATACTTAAGGAACTAATTTAAAGCTATTCGCAATACAAGGTTTAAATTTGCTAACATATTGATCCCCTATCCTTTGAACTTTGTCAATTCTAAAAGTATCAAACAGTCGAGTTGAATAATATTAAAAATGGTTAAAACATGTCATGAGTCTCACGATTCAATCTATCTAAACTTTATTTAGGACAAAATGAGTAGCGTAAGATGGATTGTTGGGGCCAAGGTCAAGGTCGGGTGTTGGGGTTTTAGGATCGAGGTTGGGTGATGGGTATGTGGGTGGAGTGAAGGCGAAGGGGGTGAGGATGTAAGAATAAGGGTATTCAAAAGTAGTACTCCCTCCGTTTTTTAAAAATAAGACTTTTGAGACTCGTGGTTTAAATAAGCTATAGGTATTTGTGTGACTACCGTTAAAGGTAAAATAGTAATTTCAAAGTTAAATTCTTTCCTAATTTAAAATATTGTCGTTCTTTGTTAAACGAATTAATAAGAAAATATTGTCACAAACTAAACGAATGGAGCACTTTTTTTAATATGGTTAAAAATTTGTCTAATTCTTATTCTTTGGCTATCAAAGAGAAAAATTAGCATAAAAACGATCTACTTATTATTCAAGAAAACAGTACATTTTTCTTGATATCAAATATACCTTAAAAGGAAAAAAGCATAAAAATTCTTTTGATTTGTGGCGGCTTCTTCTTCTTCTTCTTCTTCTTCTTCTTCTTCTTCTTCTTTCCTTATTGGTATTGTGTGCCATTGAATGAATTAGGTAAGAATGGTATGAAAACTAGGAACGTGGCTTTGGAACAAATGTTATTGTTAATTTCCCACATATGACGACAATTTGTGTTGGTCTAAGGGACTATTTGTTTTTATTAAGATTAAGACGTCTGAACCTGAATACACATCTGAATATTAAGATATGATATCTAGAACTGAATATTAACTAATTAGGGCTGTTTGTTTTCAACATCTGAATCTGAATTACGCCCACTTCTATTTTTTGCTTCTATTCTTCTCAAATAATATTTTGAAATGGATCTTGTTAAACTCCAAATTTGAAGATGAAAAATATGATTAGGAAAAGGATTCACGTTTGTAAATTCCAATTCTAAAATTTTCGGTAAAAGTTTTGAGGTATATTAGTACTTTTGGCTTTGGTAGTTGGAGAGAGAAAGAGAGGGGTGAGAAGCCTGTTGTTACAAACCGTGAGAAATTATTTCCCAAAAATAAGCTATATCACTTTTAAGAGTCTGTATGGTATAAAGACATGATTAAAGATCTTATTTATTAAGAGTTAATAAGGTCTATTAAGAACTTTTCACGAATAAAAAACAAATGCACTTAATAGGTAGTTATCTGAATTATTCAGATTCATACTCCCATTAAGTGCAAACAAATGAGGCCTAAATCTGATTAGGACAATAAATCAAATTTGTTTTGGGTTAACTAGCAACTATTGGTATCAAAGCTGTATAATGACAAGAAATTATATAAAGAAAATGGGACAATAGTTAAGAGACAAAGAATAATAGTTTTTGATATATTCGTGGATGTTTTTTCATAGTTTCCTCACAAGAATAAGAATAGCAATAAATGTGTTTATTGGCCATTACTCCACGTTCAATAGTGGTCAGACCATAATCTCTCTCTTAAATGTGTAAACAACGGTCGTCATTTACAATAGACAAGAGCCCGTATGTCGAAAAATGAATTTTTACCGAGGGGTAAACCACACGCCTCGTGACGGTTATCTTTTTAATCGCCTTGAGCGATAACTTGTATCCAAAATCCATTTCTTGCCCGAGGCATCTAGTCTCGGGAACCGAGCGAACTTCTTCGAGTGATCGTTTCCAAAGAATTCAACCAAATCATATCTCGAGCCCTAGCGTTAATGCTCGATAATTTTTCACCCAATACATCTAAGTTTAGTGCTCATTGCTTATAACTTTTGCTGACTATTTTGCTGCACTAGAGGCTCACATCTAACTCAACGTTGTCATATGGAATTTTGTTGTTGATTATCCGCTCCAATTCTTTTGCCCAATTAAACTACGCCAGTTATAAAGTTGTCACTTTTGTAAAGTTGCTGCAGTAATTTGATGAATTTGGTATCATTTTGACAACCAAAGAAGAAGTGTCTTAATCTATCAGTTGTAATTTTTAAAATTCTAATTGTTGTGTTTTTGACATATTTTAGTAAACGTGTTAAATGTAATACAATAACACAATCAAAAAATATATAATACCTACAATCAAACAGGAAATACTATTACCATTGTTGGTACATAACTAAATGAATAAAAATGTGTTCTTTAATAATTTAAATTTTTAGATGAAATGGTCATACATTTCAATATGATAGTAACGTAATGAGTTTTAACCTCATATTATTAAACAAAAAAAAAAATCAAATGATTGGCCTATGAAGAGAGAACCAGGCCGTACATGAAAGAACGTATTGAGAGATAATTAAATGGATAAATGTATGCTAACATAATATGTAAATACATATCACAAAAAGAATTATACATCGATTCATTATAGTACAAAATGACACAATATGATTCCATGCAGACTTTGAAAATATGACAATTAACAATGTAGCTGAGTTAATTTTCTTATCAAGAATGCAATGCCATTGGTTCATATTACACTTGTTATATTCCTAAGTTGTCTTAGGTTTAATACTTACTAGTATGTTGTGAGCAACCGCTATGGATCCTTGTACTATCTCAGTTGATCTTGTGATATTAGGGTCTACAATATTTTCTTTCTCAAGGGATATCATACAATTGCGAGTGCCATCACCTGACACCGAAATACTATAGTCATCATCATCATCTTTGATGCCTTTCTTCTGAGTGGTACTGCTTAAAATACTCTCAAAACCAGAGATCATGTTAAGCCACAAGTTTTCACAACTACTATATGCTGGATTTTCTAATTTCTTTTTTGCTATGTACTCATGTGTAGCTCTTGTTTGAGCTATAATTGATTTTATAATAGCTAATGCTAAGTCCAAGTCATTTGTTGTTGTTGTGATTTGCTTGTCACCTTTCAGATGGTTTAAAATAAATTGCGAGTTTGTAGTCTTCAAGCAAGCTTTCGTAAGTGTATCCTCCTGTGCATTGCTTTGCAAAAATATGATTAATAGGAGGGATAAAATGAGGGTAATAAGCATTGACATTTTACTTAAAGAAGCCATTTTGGTAAGATTTGAGAGTCAAAATTAAAGGCTTCTTTATCTTATTGCGAGTTTGATGTGGAGTAATTATGAATCCTTTTATGGTTGAATAGAATAACAAATTAGCCGGAGTATTAGGAGAAATTCAAGTGTGACCCATACAAATATCCAAAATTATTGTATCACCGTTGAAGTATATTTCGAAAAAAAAAAAAAAAAGATTCAAATATTACATGGGTTGATGCCACGTGACTATATATCTCAACCATATTTTAGTTTTTGGTGGGTTTTATTATTCTCCAATTCAGTAATTCTTCAAAATATTTTGATTTGGTAAACCCAATTATAATTGAGTTTTCTTTTTCTTTACTCTCATCTTGCTGAATTTCATACAAAATTTGCTTTGTAGCCAGTACATTATAGTTGAAAACTTCCTAAGAGACTTTTCAATTTGCCCCGGTCATGTTTAAAATATTTCCCATGGTTTTTTTTTTTTTTTTTTTTTTTGAAGTTTACGAAAATACTCATTAAAATTAAAATATTTATCCACATCTATTCATAAGTTTCATATTTACAAGCCCTACCCATAAACTATTTACATGTCCTAGACTTGTATACTATTATTTATGCAGTATACCTTAAAGGTATACACCCATATCTAGACTTGTATACTATATTATTTATGCAGTATACCTCAAAGTATATAGTATATATATGGTATATATAGTAGCATACTAACTAGACATTATTTAATTTTTGCAAGTTCTTATCTTTTTCACAATGTAGAGACTTATTATTTTTTTGTTTTGGTTATTAATAAAATTACTCATTGGGTGAAAAGCCTAATGAGGATTCGAAAAAAAAAAAAGAAGATTTTTTACACTTTATACCCATAAAATTTAAAGTATTTATAAGTCCTACCCATAATGTATGACAAAGATATAGAGTATATTTTGTAAATATTAATAAGATATTAAATTAGAGTGGTATGCAAAGACATAATATATATTTAGAATATTATGGGCAGCTAGTATTCAAAAGATTTTGGGTTTATTTTATAAATAATAATTAAAAAATTGGTCTTTTGTACTAACTTTTACCGTGTATGTTATAGGATGAATACTAGTATTTATGAGTTAATTAAGGGATAATCATTAATACAGATATTTAGGATGTATTGAATAGATGGTTATCAATATAAATAATATAAAATATAATATAATATATATTATCTTTAAATTTAGACACAATGTACTCTATATATTTCATAAGAATAATGGCCATAACATATCCATTACATTTAGTTTTTGTTTATGGTATATAATAAAATGGTAGTATGTATATTTTATGTTTATAACTTTAATAAGTGTTTATGCCATATAAAAATTCCTTTTGAAAAGTACTTTTATCAGAAATATTTTTCATATAAGTACTATTAAAGAATAAGCAGTTTGTGGTTGGCCAACTCATTTGACAAGTGCTTTTCTAAACAATTTGTGTTTTGATAATTTTTACAAAAAATACTTTTGAGCGTCAAATTACGAAAAAGTGCATTACTAAGATTCATTATACGACTAATATTATTTAAACGTATCAAAGATTTAAATAATTTTTCAATAAAAGAGTTAATTTAATATTTTATTTTCATTTAGTTTAAATATAAAATATAAAAAAAATATACTATGATTTTTAATCAACAGAAATAAGGTTAAACCAAAAGATGGAAGCAGAAACAAAGTTTTATTTATATTTAAGAAATATATTGGTTAAAATAATTAAATATAGTATGGTAAATAAATATTTTTTGTAAGGATATTTTTGTCTTAAAAAAATAATAAACTGCTTCTGCTTCTGGGAAGAAGTAGAAATTTGTAGCTTCTCTGCAATAGCAGAAAAACTGCTTCTGCTTCTTCTCAAAAGTACTTTTTTCTTTTGGCCAAACACCTCAAAATTCTTCAAAAGCGCTTTTTTCTTGAAAAAAATACTTTTGACTTCTGAGAAGCTTGGCCAAACAGGCTAAAAATTTTGTTGGCATCACATCACATAGCACTTTATCTTGATAATTGCCAATTTTAAACTTTACCCACACTTGTTGTGTAATTTTCACGAACCAATTTTCATTCAACCAAAGCCACCTATAGGGAAAGGGATGTCTACAAGTTTCCAGCTGTAATTACTCAACTACAGAAACACTTGTAACATTAGTACGAATCTTGTAATCAATTATCGTAGCACAAGTGTACTCTCCAACCCTACAATATATATGGAAGAATTTCTTTCTTTCCTCCCAAAGTTGCTCCATAAAAATTTCATCACACTCATGATTGACTACAAAATGCTTCCATTTAAACAAAGTTCTCAAAGCATTTTTAGACCAAGAAAAATCATTTGTAGCACACGTAGCACATTTTCCCACTTTAGGCCTCAAATTGCCTTTCACACAAGAATTAAAAATATTGAACGTTTTAGTATAATTAGAAGATGTAAACTCTTTTTTTTCTCATGGAATAATTATCACTTCTTCTCAAACCAATAGAAAGACCACTACTACTCTCTTGTTTATCTTTAGAAACACAAAGGAAGATGCAAATGAACAATCTGTATATTAAACTTTATTATCAATTCTTTCTATTTCGCTATCTACATTTTCAAGTTCATCATAAGAAGAGTAGGTAGGAATATTGTACCTTGAAGCATTACTATCATCAACTTCATAACTAGAAGCATATGGGTTTTCATCATCACATTCATCTTCATAGGCTTCATAGTCTCCATAAGCTTCATGATCATCATAGTAACTTGCTTCATCATCATAAGAGCCACAGTCTCCACAATCATCATATCAACTCTCAGCATCACCATAGGAGTCATAACCTCTAAAATCATCTTCCGAGGATATATTTGCAATAATAAAGAGAAAAAAACCCCAGATGGCTGTTTCTGCAAATCTCAATTCTAAGAGTTACTACTCATCTTCTTCTTGGGCAACCACTGCAACGTTCTGTCATCACAGTACCAGCAGCTGCAAATCAATTCCCACAGCTCAATCACAAGTTTTACGAACCATAACTAAAGAAGTTTCAAATTGCCCTTCGCGTTCGCGTCGAACTCAGCCACTATCGTGAATTTATCATAATTTTGTGAGTGGCATTCGTGTGTTACCCTTCGCGTTCGCGAAGAACAATCAGAGATCCAGTTCATTAACGCGAGAATCTGGTCGCGATCGTGAACCTTTAGCAGCAACCCAGAAGTTGAATTTTGTTCTTCAAGCTTTTCTTCCAAAACCTGTTGTTTGATCCAAAACCCAAGATAAATCTTCACCAAAAGTGTTAAAGTTTCACACAAAGCTTCACAAACACACTAAGAACAAAAATCTAACTCGAATTTGTGTCAAACTAAATGAATCTCAAGACCTACTTCTTGTTCTTCAACTTTTTCAACACGTTCTTCACAAACACAACTTTTAATCCGAAATACTTTTATAAATATCATAAGTGTTAAAAATTTAGCTACACGGTCCTTACATCCTCATGAAACAACTCCAACAATCAATTTTGTGAAACATTTACAAAATCATCAAAACTCAATTTCAAGTTTCTTTAAGTTTAGCTCAAAGGTTCAACAATGGAGAATTGGGGGGTTTTAATCACTTGCACTATTCCAAATCAGTAGATAAAACACAAATCAAGATCCAAACAACAACGCCCAATCTAAACACAAAGCCACAATAAGGAAATCAAGACCCAAACTTTCTATTTTTGGAATTTTTAGAATTTTTTTTTTTGTGATTTTCAAATATAAAAAATCAATACCTAGACGGTGTTTATAAAAATAAATATTAACTGGGCTCTGACACCAAATGATATGATACTAGATTTTTAGATTTGAACACTTGTTGCATTTTCTGGAAAATTCTAGTTCTTGAGATAATTTTTTAGATCATAATACGAGGGATTGCCATCTTGCTCTTCATCAATATGGAAACATAAGCGGGTTGATCATGCAATTCAATATCAATAGGATCAATATAATTCTTCTCAGGATGTTGGATCATAGAAAATAAAGTTGCCAAAGCATCGATAAATTTTTTTGAATTCTAGCACATGCTTAAACTTAATTCGTAATAAACCTTTTGCACAACTTCTTGATACAATGCAGATAAGGAAGGATATTTGAATTCCTTGCTTTTCACTTGATGGATCAATAAATCAGAATCTTCGGTCGCCAAAAGCTCTTTAATATCCATATCAATCGCCAATGGAAGACCCAAAATGCATGCTTCATATTCAGCCATATTGTTAGTACATAGAAATCTGAGTTTAGCTGAAACATGATAATGCTGATCCGTTTCAAAAACTAAGATAACTCCAATACCAACGCCTATAAAATTTGCGGCTCCATCAAAGAATAGACGCCAACCATATTCTGAAGAGATTTCCTCACAAGAAACAAGACTTCATCGTCAAGGAAGTTCTCAATGGCTCATAATCATCATCGACACGATTTTCAGCCAAGTGATCCGCCAATGCCTGTGCCTTAACCACTTTTTGAGTGGCATAGACTATGTCAAATTCGCTTAATAGAATTTTCTATTTTGCTAGCTTCCCAGTAGGCATAGGCTTTTGGAAGATATACTTCAAAGGATCCATCCTTGAGATAAGATAAGTTGTATATGAATAGAGGTAATACCTCGACCTTTGTACCGTCCAAGTCAAGGCGCAACAAATTTGCTCCAAAAGAGTATACTTGGCTTCATAAAGTGTGACCTTCTAATTAGATAATAAATTGCTTGCTCCTTCTTGCTAGTCTTATTGGGTTGCCCCAAAATACATCCAAGTGCATTTTCAGATACGTAGAAATACAAAGCCAACGGTCCTCCAGGTTCAGAGAGACCAACACAGGCGAATTAAATAGATACTCCTTAATCCTATTAAAAGCTTTTGAAAAGTCTTATATCCATTCAATTACAACATCCTTCTTCAACAGCTTGATTATCGGCTCACAGATAATCGTGGAATGTGCAATGAATCTGCTTATATAATTCAAAGGACAAAGAAAACTCATTACTTCCTTTCGGAATTTCGGAGGAGGCAAGTCTTGAATGGTCTTAATTTTAGACGGATCCTATTCTATACCTCTCCTGCTCACAATGAAACCCAACATTTTGCCTGCGAAAACACCAAATGCACATTTTGAGGGATTGAGCTTCAAATCATACCTTCTAAGGCGGTTAAAGAGTTGTCATTGCTCTCATATGTGTTGCCCAATATTTTTCAAACCAAATGGCATAACTCTATAGCAAAATATACCCCAAGGTGTGATGAAAGTGGTTTTTTCAGCATCTTCCCATCCATCAGAATCTGGTGATAACCGGCAAAAATCGACAAAAAACTAAAGCTCATGTTTTGCTCAGCTATCAATAAGGATATGAATGTTTGGGAACGGAAAGTCATCCTTCAGGCTCGCTTTGTTAAGATCATGATAATCAACACAAACTTTAACCTTTCCATCCTTCTTGGGTACAAGCACAATGTTGGCTAACCAAGTGGGTATTTTAGAGTTCGAATTACCTTAGAGGTCAACTGCTTTTCCACTTCTTCTAGATTCTAATTGCTCGAGGAAGTTTTGAAATTTCTCTTCTTTTGTTTAACAGGCGGGAATGATGGATCAATTGGCAACTTGTGAGTAACAATGTCGGTACTCAAACCAGGCATATCATCATAAGATCAAGCAAAGATGTTTTCTAAATTCAATCAACAATTCAATATAAGCTCTTATTAAGTAATTAAATATTAAAAAAATAAATGCACTTAATCAAGTGCAAATAAATAGAGCCTTACTAGTCTAGTCGCTAAAGAGTACTATCAAAGTCTTTGCCATTCGATAATTCCAATTCCTTATATTAAAAAAACAATAACTTGGAATGAAGGTTTCTTTGTTAAATCGAGGATGTACAATCAACATAACTCACGTAGACAACTTGAGCTCCCAATATGATCGACTAAGTTGTAAAATCTTTATTAAGCATATCTATTTCTCTAACAGTTTGTGATAATATTTTAAAGTTAAGCTTTTTAGTTCAAAACTTTTGTACATAGTCTTAAAAGTTCAGTTGTACAAGTTTGAATCTCAAGAGTATTTTCTGAAATTCATGTTCAACTATTTTTGTCGCATTCTGAAATTGTAAGTGCTTTTTAACTATTTTAAAAAAATAATTACATTATAATTAGCAATTCTAAAAGTGCTCATGCGGTTCACTAGTTGTGGCAAGTTCCGCCAAAAAGTGGCTCTATTTTAATGAGTAGCACAAAAAGTAGCTTCTTGAGGTCGGCAAAGAAAGGCCCCAACCACCTCAACTCTCGTTTATAAAATAATAGTAATATATTAAAAACATAGCATCTCGTGTCATGGGTTCCATCTAGACTCCAAGGTAGGTTATATAGAATGGTCGTTAGATCAACTATGTTGTATGAGGCGGAGTATTGGCCAGTCAAGAACACACACATTTAGAATATGAGCGTAGTAGAGATGAGAATGCTTATATAGATGTTGTATATACTAAGATGGATAAGCTCAAGAAATATGTCATACGCGGCAAGTTGTGAGTGGCCTTTTTGGTGGACAAGATGCGAGAAGTGCAAATGCTATGGTTCGGACATGTGAAAAGGAGCATAGAAATAGATGCTTTGGTAAGATAGTACGAGGGATTGACAAGGTAGATCGAACTAGTACGAGGTGATTATACATGATATGATCCATCTTCAGACTACCAAAAACATGACTCTAGACTTGATAATTGCCAATTTTAATAGCACTTTATCTTGATAATTGCCAATTTTAAACTTTACCCACACTTGTTGCGTAATTTCCACAAACCAATTTTCATTCAACCAAGGCCACCTATAGGGAAAGGGATGTCTACAAGTTTCCAACTGTAATTGCTCAACTACAGAAACACTTGCAACATTAGTACGACTCTTGTAATCAATGATCGTAGCACAAGTGTACTCTCCCACCCTATAATATATATGGAAGAATTTCTTTCTTTCCTCCCAAAGTTGTTCCATAAAAATTTCATCACACATTCATACTCATGATTGGCTACAAAATGTTTCCATTTAAACAAAGTTCCCAAAGCATTTTTAGACCAAGAAAAATCATTTGTAGCACACGTAGCACATTTTTCCACTTTAGGCCTCAAATTGCCTTTCACACAAGAATTAAAAATATTGAACTTTTTAGTACAATTAGAAGATAAACTCTCTTTTTCTCATGGAATAATTATCACTTCTTCTCAAACCAATAGAAAGACCACTACTACTCTCTTGTTTATCTTTAGAAACACAAAGAGAAGATGCAAATAAACAATCTGTATATTAAACTTTATTATCAATTCTTTCTATTTCGCTATCTACATTTTCAAGTTCATCATAAGAAGAGTAAGTAGGAACATTGTACCTTGAATCATTACTATCATCAACTTCATAACTAGAAGCATATGGGTTTTCATCATCACATTCATCTCCATAGGCTTCATAGTCTCCATAAGCTTCATGATCATCATAGTAACTTACTTCATCACCATAAGAGCCATAGTCTCCACAATCATCATATCAACTCTCAGCATCACCATAGAAGTCATAACCTCTAAAATCATCTTCCGAAGATATATTTGCAATAATAAAGAGAAAAAGACCCCAGGAGGCTATTTCTGCAAATCTCAATTCTAAGAGTTACTACTCATCTTCTTCTTGGGGCAACCACTGCAATGTTCTTTCATCAGAATACCAGCAGCTGCAAATCAATTCCCACAGCTCAATCACAAGTTTTACGAACCATAACTAAAGAAGTTTCAAATTTCCCTTCGCGTTCGCGTCGAACTCAGCCACTATCGTGAATTTATCAGAATTTTGTGAGTAGCATTCGTGTGTTACCCTTCGCATTCGCGAATAACAATCAGAGATCCAAGTTTGTTAATGCGAGAATCTGGTCGATCGTGAACCTTTAGCAGCAACCCAGAAGTTGAATTTTGTTCTTCAAGCTTTTCTTCCAAAACCTGTTGTTTGATCCAAAACCCAATATAAATCTTCACCAAAAGTGTTAAAGTTTCACGCAAAGCTTCACAAACATACTAAGAACAAAAATCTAACTCGAATTTGTGTCAAACTAAATGAATCTCAAGACCTACTTCTTGTTCTTCAATTTTTTCAATACGTTCTTCACAAAACAACTTTTAATTCGAAATACTTTAATAAATATCATAAGTATTAAAAATTTAACTACACGGTCCTTACATCCTCATGAAACAACTCCAACAATCAATTTTGTGAAACATTTACAAAATCATCAAAACTCAATTTCAAGTTTCTTCAAGTTTAGCTAAAAGGTTTAATCACTTTCACTATTCCAAATCAGTAGATAAACACAAATCAAGATCCAAACAACAACGCTCAATCTAAACACAAAGCCACAATAAGGAAATCAAGACCCAAACTTTCTATTTTTGGAATTTTTAGAATTTTTTTTTTTGTGATTTTCAAATATAAAAAATCAATACCTAGACTGTGTTTATAAAAATAAACATTAACTGGGCTCTGACACCAAATGATATGATACTAGATTTTTAGATTTGAACACTTGTTGCATTTTCTGGAAAATTCTAGTTCTTGAGATAATTTTTTAGATCATAATACGAGGGATTGCCATCTTGCTGTTCATCAATATGAAACATAAGCGGGTTGATCATGCAATTCAATATCAATAGGATCAATATAATTCTTGTCAGGATGTTGGATCATAAAAAGTGGCTCTATTTTAATGAGTAGCACAAAAAGTAGCTTCTTGAGGTCGGCAAAGAAAGGCCCCAACCACCTCAACTCTCGTTTATAAAATAATAGTAATATATTAAAAACATAGCATCTCGTGTCATGGGTTCCATCTAGACTCCAAGGTAGGTTATATAGAATGGTCGTTAGATCAACTATGTTGTATGAGGCGGAGTATTGGCCAGTCAAGAACACACACATTTAGAATATGAGCGTAGTAGAGATGAGAATGCTTATATAGATGTTGTATATACTAAGATGGATAAGATCAAGAAGTAGGTCATACGCGACAAGCTGTGAGTGGCCTCATTGGTGGACAAGATGCGAAAAGTGCAGATGCTATGGTTCGGACATGTGAAAAGGAGCATAAAAATAGATGCTTTGGTAAGGTAGTACGTGGGATTGATAATGCTAGGTCTACGGAGATATAGAGGTATATCGAACTAGTACGAGGTGATTATGCATGATATGATCCACCTCCAGATTACCAAAAACATAACTCTAGAGTCTAGATAGGAAATTATGGAAATCGAGCATTAGAGTAGAATATTAGATTGTAGTTGAGCCATTCAAGTCCATATGACAGTAGTATTATATAGGCTTAATACATATTTTACCCATCCAACTTGTCCCGAAATACCCTCGACACACCTCTACTACACGGGTGTCTTTTAACACACAAACCTTTTACGAAATGTAACTATTACACACCTCATTTGCTGAGTTGGCTATCGCGTGATAGCACTTAAAACTTGCGCGTGAGGAGTTTTATTTAACACAATCTCCGCAAGATGAACGGTCCAGATCAAATTTTAAAGTCCACTCTAAATATAACTTGTCTCCTTTCCCCTTTCTTCTCCAAAAAAACTCCACGCCATTGCTGACCTTCTCCAAATATTTAAGTTTTTTTTTCTTAATTTCTCTTTCTCTCACCACTAAAAACTCAAAAACTTCATCAACCTATTCAATTTGTTTTTTTTAGAGTTTCCGTTTACAATAAGCCATGGCTATTCAGTTGACCTTCTCCATTTGTTTCTTTGCAGAACCCTAGAATTTCAAGCTGCAGATAGTGGTTGGGTCGGATTTTTACATGAATTAGGGTTAAAAAGAAACGGGATGGGTGAAATTTTAATAGTCCACATTTTTTAATAGTTGCTGACTGTGTTGCTTAGTTGTTGCTGAGTTGTCGTCCACGTGGCCAGCGCGTGTTGGGATATTATATTGTTTAATGAAGTCACAGCAAATGAGGTGTGTAATAGTTACACTTCGTAAAAGGTTTGTGTGTTAAAAGACACCCGTGTAGTAGAAGTGTGTCGAGGGTATTTCGGGACAAGTTGGATGGGTAAAATATGTCTATATATACTACCTCGCCAAATAAAAGAGCAGAAAGAATTTACAACCTCTACACTCAGAAGAGAAGAGGAGCTTCCAATTGTTTGAGCAAAAAAGAAAGATGGTGTTGAGTGCAACAATGGTGGGAGGCCTTTTAGGATTGGGTACTCAAATGTACTCTAATGCTCTCCGCAAACTCCCTTACATGCGCCGTAATCATCCTTCTTTTCTTTCTTTTTCTCAATTCTTGAAATTCATTCTTAATTTGTTGCTGATTTGTTTTTTATTTGTTTGTATAGATCCATGGGAACATTTATTGGGAATGGGAATAGGAGCAGTGGCTGCTAATCAAATGGTCAAATGGGAAAACAAAAGTAATCAAGATCTTGATAAATTGCTTGAGAAAGCTAGACTTGCTAATGAACGCCGTTATTTTGGTACTCTTTCTTCTAAACTACTTGTTTTTTTTTGTTATCTATTGACAACTTTGCTAAAAATTGTATCTTTTTTGATTGCCAAGCGTAAAAGCTGAATCTTTTTTCATAACCAGTGTTAAAAATTGAATCTTTTCCTTAAAATGTTATTGAAGGATACACATGAGAAATGGGTTATGTGAAAAAAGGTTCCTTTTTTGGTGTAATAGCTCAAACATTGTGGCCAACTTCAGATGGTCTAATCATAGAGGCGGAGCCAAGATTTGAGCTTTATGGGATCGGAAAGTCACTTAACCCACTGACTATTTGAGTTACTGGGTTCAAAATATTTACACTTTAAGTTCATATAGAAGGATTGAGCCAAAAGCTACTGGTTTCGGCCGAACCAGTGGCTTATATGCTAGCTCCGCCCTTGTCTACTCATCTTGGATTGATCACGGCGATTTGTTTTGTTAAAGAAATCCCTTTTTCGTTGGTCAGGCAACGGGAGGTCAGTGCAATTGATAGAGGAATCCTTAGAAATGTGGGAACCGTTCTTCATTACATTCCTGCAAATTTATAGGGATGTCTTTAGAATAGTGAATTACCTGTTTAGGACGTCACCAATAACTCTTTTAGGATATTGGCTATCACTGCCAATTGGTATCCTTTCTTCAAGAGAACATATTTTACAAGTCTTGAAATAAGTTGGTGCATTTTTTTTAAAAATTATAGAGAATACAGATTCTTTTTGAATGTTTATCCTTCCCTTTGACGTTAAGTTTTAAATATGTTTTGTTGAGTTATTATATCCTCAAACATCAGCTTGTTTTATTTAATAGTTCTGAAATAGACTTAATCATTTGAACCTAAGAATTATTCAATGCAAGTAAAAAGTATGGTAAGTTTTATTTGATTAAGGTAATATATTCGAGTTTCATTTGGTTGTGAATGTATTCATTCTTTTCACTGAGAAGACCATTTTGTCGATTCCTGTACTCGATTAATAAGTCACAGCTTTTGGATTTTATCTGTTTGTCTCATCAATGTTAAGGATGAAAAGCGTGGAAAGACGTCAAATGCTGCTAGTGATTCAAGTACTAAGGGAATTTGCCCCTGATAACTGCGTCGTTATGCCTGGAACTTTTGCTTGCATTGTTTTATTTGGTCTACGTACTGGAACTGATAACATTCGAGATTAAAGCACGGACTTAGCACAAGAAGGAATACATTTAAGCATAAAATGAGGGTTAAGTTGGAATACCATATTAAATTTCTTAAATGGCGCATAAATGCAAATCTAAATTTCTGATTAGGGTTGATAACTATTTTCAAATACTATAATTTCATTTTTTAACTCTTTTGACTGAGTGGTTGCAACCCAAAGCAGAGCTGCTTGTTGCCGAAAATTGCAGAGAGTAGTTTATGATGCAAGTAGAAAAAATGAAGACCAGTTCTAAAGGTTTCAAAGTCTGAATCAGGGGAACCCTTTAGGAACTGGTTATTAAGAGTAGAAGCTACTTCAATACAGGGCTCAACGAACTCATGGAGAAAGGAATCCAGTTGCACTTAATTACTGTGAAAGTCAAAACTATTTGTTGAATTTGAGGGGATTAAACTGGAGCAAAATAGAGAGTTATTGAATCACTAATAAATAGTTGGAAGGCTGATTTATATTGCTTCAAAAGAAAAAATTTTGAAATGGCAAGGGGAAACAAGGCAAATTTGATCGAACAGATGGTTGAATTACCGAACCTTGGAAACGATAAACTGTATCAGAGGGGTGATAATTATGAGGGAGAATATAACTGAAGATTAGTTGATTGTGTTATGGTGGGATTACTCAATTTCTATACAGCTTGTAAGTACAGAGAATGTTTTTAGGTGGGTTGTTTCATATGTTTATGCACCACATTGGAAAGTATGTAAAAGGGAACTTTGGTTTGAACTCGTCGCAGTTAGGGGGCATTTGGCAACTTCAGCAATACCAAAGTTATCATTTTTTTTTTACGATATGGAACTAATTGATCCTTATCTCTGTGATGGTAGCTTTACTTGGGCTAGAGGTGATAATCAGAGGTAGAATAGATTCTTATTCTTTACTTACTAGGATGACAGGTTTAGCAACTTCAGTCAGTTTGTTTACCCAGGGCAGTTTCAGATCATAATCCAGTAGGGTTACAGTGTGGTAGGTGGGTTCCGAGAAAGTCCTGATTCAAGTTTGGAACAGTGTGTTTTGAAACCAAAAGGTGGGACTCCTTTGATGCTACAGTTTATTTAGATTATGTTCTGTTCTTTCCTGAAAACTCAAATTGCTGAAACTCAAATTGAAAGATTTAAGTAGTAATACCATAGGCAGCCTTGATAGAAGAAAGAGAGATGTGCTTAACAAATTAAAAATGTTAAGAAATTGTGGATGAAAAAGGGGCACTTGATGGTCAAAAAATTGAAGACAGCTGCAACTATGATGGAACTTCAGGAGATGCCCAATCTTGAAAAATTTTTATGGAGGCAAAGGTCCAAATTCTTACAATCAAGGCCAGGGATAAAAACACCAAACTTTTCCACAATATTGCAAATGCAAATACAAGATACAACGCCATTGGTAAGTTGACAGTTAACAGGTGACCTTTAAGAAACAATCAAGAGGGAGATTATTAGTTTCTACAAACATTTATATAAGGAAAGTGAGCATGGAGAGCAGTGAACATGAGAGGGTGATATAGAATGGCTACAACGACCTTTTCCGGAGGTAGAAGTGGAAGAAACCATTAGAAATTGTGAATGGGGGAAAGCTCCAGGGACACATGGGTTCGATATGGCATTCTACAAACATTATTGGTCAGTTCCGGAGGATAACATTATGGCTGCCCCTAACTACTTTTATCCGACAAGAATATTAGGAAATAACTTCAACCCTTCTTTCATTGCTCTCATCTCTAAAAAAGGTGGTGTTGGAAATGAAAGATTTTAGGCCAATTAGCTTATTAGAGAGTTTACACAAAATCATTTCCAAGATGTTAGCTGAAAGGTTACAAATGGTAACGAACATATTGGTTGCGGACTCACAGATGACACTCATCAAATGGAGGCAAAGCAGAGATGCAGTCCTTATTGCTAGTGAGTGCCTAGTTAGTAGAAGACAACGAGAGGCAAGGATTTGCGGAAAATTGGTATCAAGAAGGCATGATCATGTTAACCGGTCACATCTACTTAGTTTGCTAAAATATATGGTTTTAGGGGAAAAGTGGATGGGTTGGATCAGAACTTGCATCGCCTCTTTCAGATTCTCAGTGAATGGGTCTTTAATGGAACAAAGGCTTATGACTAGGTACATTGGAGAATAATGAGGTAGATGTCTCCTATCTTCTTTTTGCAGATATTAGTCTTTTGGTATGCTGTGCCAAAGCATCACAACTAAGATAGTTCTTTGTACTTTCCGGAGTAGTTTCAGGTCTAAGATAAATTTGGGAAAGAGCTCCGTGTATACTATCAATGATTTCCAGGATATGAAGAGGTTAGAGGAAGTTTTGGGTTGTCATATTGGTGATCTTCCTATTGAATATATGGGTATGTCTTTAGGAGCGAGATACAACTCAAAACAGGTGTGACAAAATACTGAGAGGTGCGGAAAGAAAGCTCTACGGGGAAAAGGCAATCTGTCATTGGGAGGAAGAGTGACTTGTTAATAGTATTCTCGACTCTCTTCCCACTTATCTTATTTCTTTGTTTTCGATGGCTAAAGAGTTACTAAATTGTCGGAACTGCAGTTCAATTAGTAAACCATTAAAAGAGGATTTGGAGCTCTACTCCTGCATGTATATGCTTCGATATATGGAAGGAAAAATGCCAGATGCCTTGTAGGAAACAAAGATAGTATACAACTTAAAATACAAATATTAAAGCTTTTGGTTTTTTGGTGTAATTTGCAGGATGTAAAGAATAAAAATAGCATGGTACATTCCCTAGAATCTTTACAAGGATAGGACCTTATTGCACAAATCCTTCTTTTTTGTTTTTTCTACAGAAGGATTACTGATTCTTGTCCTGCGATTTCAGTTAAGACCAAGTTGGTGTTAAGGTCGTTTTCTTTTCAATATGTAATCTACGTACCTTCTAAAGACAAAAAGAAGGAACAGTTCAACCATGGGATAGAATCAAGTTTTTGATTTGTGTTTGCATCAATGACTTATGGTGTCGGCATTCTGAAAGTTACTACTCTGGGCTCTATTAAATTTGTTGGGGGTGGCTTTCCTTTATGCTATGCGTCGTCTATTGGTAGATTCTTTGTATTTCACTTATCCTAATCTCACTTGAACATTTGTTTCAGATGATGATGAAGATCAGTAATCTTCGTGGTTTCCAGAAAATATGTTTTGATAGCAGCTTATGCGATATCAAGCGAAGAGCACTTTGCAGTTGAATCATGTTTCATATGGATTGCAAATTGTGTTACCTAATAATGAGATTATCCATAGTTTCATATGACAGATTGGATCATTGCACCAATATTAAAAGAAAGACATGCAAAACATGAATATATTGTATTTGATGCAAGTACATCATGTAGTTAATTCATGAATATACATTTCTTTGTATGCCTTTGCCACTAGTCAATCATTAAAACTGTAGTTGTATCATGACATTTATTCCAACTAGTGAAATTGTATCATCATGTAAATCAAGAGTCAATAATCCAAGTATACATCTAGAAGTGGAGGATAATCCAGTAGCATTTGCTTGTCCCGAGCCAAGATATTATCAACGAATGAATCCACAGATTTCTTTTCCTCAGCTTGAGTAACTTGCACACAACTAGGATTCTCCTTCTGAAGGGAAGTTGACACATCTTTTGACAAACATGCCCTCTGGTTTTGATCTGTATATGTGGGTGGAAAAGTGTCACCAAGTATAAACTCACTCCACGTAGGTGTAGACGAAGACGATGGCATCGTATGATCCCGAGATTGCAGGGGAGAAAACAAAGGGACATGCACATCTTTCATTGAGTTTCGAATTGTGCTCCACTGGACGTTTGAGATTTCTTGATTATTAAAAAAGGAGCTACGTAGTGTGGGGTTACAACAAGTTGCTGAAGACACAAGGGAAGAGACTTCACTAAAACTGTGTGTTTGAATAGTATCTTTTGGATCCAATGTGTAATTGTGACTGGAGTAACTTTCTTGTAACTGTTCATTCATAATCTTGTGAGCAAACTTGTCATGAGGAGTTTCATTTGAGAATTGAAAGACTTGGTTTTTGCCAGTGGAATTGTTGGACAAAATAATATGATTTCTTGCATTTTGAATAGGGAGATTGCAGATTTTTCCATATTCAGCAAAGACTTGAGAAAATGGTTTATGTGTAACAGGATCAATTCCCATGTTCACTAGCTTTTTCTTTAGCTTTGTGTTCCAGTAATTTTTCACATCATTGTCTGTTCTCCCAGGTAGTTGCTTTGCTATTAAAGACCACCTTAAACATATAAAAACCAGAGTAAAATGAAAATATGAAACATGCCGTTCTTTTTGGAACAGAGGGAGTATTTGCTAATCAAAAGTATTTTTTTTTTTCTAAAAAAGAAATTATTAGAAGTATGATAATAATATTAGCAAACCGGATAGCGATTTGATGAAAATTTTGAATATTAAATGTTTGATTAAAATGTCTAAGTATTGTTTAATCTAACCATATGAATTTAGAGATCTATCAATTAAAATGACAGCTCCCTCCCAAAGGTAAGGAAAGTCATTTTCCACTTTTCGTGGAATATGTTTGTCTTGTAAAATATTTCCCAAAACATTTTCTAGAAAACATTTTTCCAAAAATCATTTTCTATCATACCTAAAGCACCCTTTATTAAAATCTTTTCATGCAAACCAAATTAAAGAAGTTTAAGAGAAAAGAAATTAACCTGCTACCAACGGTTTTGTGAAATTCAAGAATGCTTTCTTCTTCTTGAGGAGTAAAGTTGTCATGTTTAAGATCAGGACGCAGATAATTAGTCCATCTTAGCCTACAGCTTTTTCCACACCTATTGAGACCTTCAAATTCACCCAATAAATAATTATCATAATGCGGGGACATAATCGATAAATCTCTATATTGTAATATATATATTTTTTCACAACTGAATCCATTGTACTTTTGTAATTCTGAGTTCTGAACGTAGTACATCTAAGTGACTTTTACCATAAATATTTATATCCAGTCTAAAATATTGGATTCAGTTGAATATGTTGGAACTACATTGCTTCTGATCTTTCACATATATTTCGTTTAATAAAATTGAATTCAGTTGAGCTCATTGGAAATATATTACATTACTCATACCTGCTTTTTGAGGGACCAAAGTCCAGTTACCAATTCCATGACTAGCAACATAAGCAAGAATTTTTGCATCTTCTTCAGCTGTCCAAGGACCTCTTTTCACATTTGTTTTGTCACAACAAGGAGGCCTCCCCATTATCAAGATTTGCAAGTACAAGAGGGACAGAGAATATGGATATAATAAGGGTTTTGAGAAAATTTGATATAATGATAATGCAATTTTTATTAACATTGAAAGCACATTTGGAGAGGGGGGGAGAGTATTAAACTAAAAAACAGCATGAAATGCATGTAATTTAGTTCCCTTTTAGCAACAATTGCATGATTCCACTCAAGTAAAACTTTTTTACGTGACTTGAAATTAAAATAATGCATGCTCTCTCTTTCTCTCTCTCAATTTCAATTTCAAATTTTCGTTTCTCTTTTTTACTTTGTCCGAAGGGTTACATAATGTATATGGACTCACATAAGGTGAAGTTTTTTGTAAACCTGATACAATCAGACTAGAAATCATACTAAAGAGGCCATATGTGTATATAGTAACTGATAACCAGAGTCACAACACACAAATAGTGGTCAGCATGACATTTTCTGCTATAGTTTTGGCATCACTACTAAAAAAATAGGGATTTTCGATCGCTAAATCGGTCGAACAACGGTCGACATGTCGACCGATTGTGGTGGTCGAATAAAATTAGGTCGAAAGATATCTATTACGATGTTCTTTTAAGGGGGGGTTCGAGTACCCTCCCAAAAGGAAAAAAATGTGTCTGTCAGGTCCAGCGTGAAACTAAGAAAGAGAGATGTGCCTAAGGCGGCACTTGGTTTAGAGCTGACCAACGAAAAAAGACTCCAATTCATTCAATAGCCCTTCGACCGAATTTCGGTCGAAATGTCGACCGCCCTTCGACCAAAAGTCGGTCGAAGAACATGGACCATTTTTTTTAAAAGTGACCAGTTTTTCGACCGAAAGTCGGTCGACGTTCAACCGAATTTCGGCGACTTTCGGTCGAAAGGTTGGTAAATTATTTTGACCAACTTTCGACCGAAAATCGGTCGAAAACCTGTAAAAACCTGCAACATAAAATCTGAAATTAGCCCTACACCACCTGTAAATTCAGCAACACGCAGAAAAACCGACAAAATATAGAATTTAAGAAATATAGGGAGACTTTTCAATTGTGTGGTTCTAAATGAAAGATGTGTGTAATGTACTAAAATGTCATTTGAATTTGTGGTTTCAAATCTGTCATGTAGGTGTTTGAATTTTCAACTTACTAAATTTAAAAAGAAGCACTCATTTTGGAACAAACCAAAAAGAAAAGTAAGATACTCAATTTGGGACGGAGAGAGTAATTGATAACCAGAGTCACAACACACAAATAATGGTCAGCATGACATTTTCTTCTATAGTTTTGGCATGTTGGCTTATCACCAAATTTTCCTTTTTCATCCAAAATAATACCATGCAACACTGTCCCTCAATTCCAGTATATATGACCTACTAAGGGTTTTTTTTTTCTTCTAACCTATTATTATAAGAAAACCTCATAGACGAATACCCTAGATATCTTCCTCAAATGACTTTAGTCTTTAGGTGATCTCTTATCTATATAAGAAAATGAACATTGGGATGCCTAATGAATTCTTCCTTCTGATATTGGATTTTAACTAGGTAAGAGTAACGGATACGTAGGGATAGAAGACCAAGAGGCTTATGTATTATCTCTTGTTGAAAAGCGAAAAAAAACCCTTTAGGAGATGATAAAAAATGAGATTAGAGTTATCCCATGTTCGGTTACCGGTATAAGGGTAAAACAGGATAAAGTTATCCTATATTTATGGAATTATGGATGGGATAAGTTATCTCATATGGAGGTTGGATAAGTTATCGCACACTTAATCCCATGATATAATTTATCTCAAAATCATAGAATATCATATTTTTGTTAATCCTCCAACCAAACACCTCTTAATGTATACGAGACCTAGCTCTTTCTGGATCCCTTAGCAAAATTCTTCTATTCGAAAGTTCACTCCTAACTCAATCATTAAGACCGGATCTTGCAAACAATTTCTTCCTGAAAAAGAAAGTACCTTTCTTATCAACGAAATTCGAAGAGTTGATTTGAACCATATGGTTTTGTTGGGAAGCGTGTCGGGCTAATGAAAAGAAAACAAAATTTAATCAAGAAAAGAATAAATTTTACGAGATAAGACACTAGATTTACGTCCACATCCACATAGAAAATACTTGTACTGATAGAGATGGAGAAATAATTAATGAAAGAGTTGCACCAAAGGAGAATAACATTTAGCTCAAGGGACTCAAAATTGGCTTTTGAAGTAACAAAATCTTGTTGTAGAAACAGTAACATCCAGTACCTTCGAGTTTGAGAAAAAGAGGGTGAGAGGGATACCCAGTCAAACACACTCGGTCTGCTAAGTGCCTCCATGGGTTGTGTGTTTTATAGTCCTTAGTGTACCCCACGTATCGACGGTTTTTTAATGCCTTATCCTAAGCCCATCTAATTGATCGAGGGATAGACGAGTACAAAGAAGGGATGGAGAATCTTCTTTTATTTGATCTTGATTTGATGAGAAGAGCGACCCAAAACCGGAAAGAAGAGTATGAGGGGCAGCGGCTCACCGATAATTGATTCAACTATATGTATGCAAACTAAGGAGCCGTTCGTCCATACGTTTTTTTCAAATTTTTTTTGGAACAAAACGTTTGGACATAAAACTCTGGCATTTTTTTTAAAAAATTTTGAAGCTGCTTTTTCAAAAAGCAAAAAGTCCTTAGACCTTGTTTTTGCTTGAAAAAAGACACGTTGGATATAACAACTTTTATCCAAAGTTTCTCCAATTTATAAATTCACCCCTCTTTATTATACTCCACAAAACCCATCTCCTACCCACAAAGTCTACTTCTCTTTATCAATTTTCTTTCCATTCCAACTAGCAGCAATTGGTGATAGAGCAACACTAGGAGGAAATCTAGCAGCTTTGTGAGCAATATAAGTCAATGCAAAAGTTCCCACTTTCTCCCAAGTCCCGTTAGTAGAGATTCCCACCTGCAAATTGTATGAGTTCCTATAGCTAAATTTGCTTCAATAACAGATACTTGTTAGCAATTGTAAGGTGATTGCTTATAGTTGAAAGGAAAAAAATGAGACAACGAAAAGCGAAATAATTGGGTGGGGCACCTTTTTTGAGATTCATGTTTTAGGCACTCCCATATATAAGTGGTATGAATAAAATTCGCAGGTGATTTTCTGCTAATGCAGTTAAGTCTTTGGTTTAAAGAATATTTTGTTCGGTAATGTTGGGGTATTTTGTTAATTTTAAGAAAGTGTGGATGTCAAAGTTATAATTCAAGTTTTGGAAAAAAAACTGAAGCATTATTTGGAAATTGGATGAACAAACACTTTTTCATTTTAATTTCAAAGTAAGACAAAATATGATTTTTCAAAAAGTTTTTCACTATTTATGGCCAAACGGCCACTAATTATATTCTTTTAGTTAATTGAAAAAATGTGTTTTTTAATCTAGGCTTCATTCTTGCTTCAAATTATTAAATTAGGTGGTTTATTTCAGATGTCTTGCTCCTTTAGTGATTTTGGACTTTTACTTGTATAATTATATTGATAAATTTGATTCTTGTTTATAGTAAGACTGGATTCGTATGTCTTCTTGATCGGAAGATATTTATTATTATGCTCAGGAAAGGAATATTATTTGATATATAAAAATTAAAATGGGTAATTACCAAAGAATACAACCTTACTAAATATACAATTTGAAAAATATTTATCCACACCGGATGTATGCACCAATCTAATAATCTATACATGATATGTGTTGGCATACATTCTTCTCTCTCTTAACCATAGTTAATTAATATATTTTTTCACCTTATTAAATCATTTACTCATGATTAATTGATGTGGTTTGGTGCATAACCCGAGGTGGGTAAGTTTTTACGGTTGGCATTCATGCTTCTCTCTCTTAACCATAGTTAATTAATACTCCATCCGATCTATTTTATTTGATTTTTTAGCCTACTTAAACAAAATGATAAGTAATAATAGCTTGAATAAGGGCTAATATAGTCAATTATATTGCTAATTAATGCTAAAAAGGTGATTTTCTTAATATGCGTGAAAATACCCAAAAAATCAAATAATATGAACTGGAGGGAGTATATTTTTTCATCTTATTAAATCATTTATTTATGATTAATTGATTTGATTTGGTGCATGAACTCGGTGTAGGTAAGTTTTGAAGGACATAATTCATGTGAAGCCTAGAACAAGGGAAGTGATAGTTTACCAGCACTACGAGCATTTAGAGCAAAGATGTCATTTTGTAAATATACTATTAAATCTTATAAGTATTGAAATATTTTGCTAACTTTTATTTGACTTCAATCAAATGTTCTATACTTTAATCTTATTAGTTTTCTAATAATTAGATTAATTAATGTCGATAAATAAATAGTGGCATTTATTTCTCTTGGGGGTGAAAACCCTCAACTTTGCTTATGAAACCAACCCCCTTACTATAAACAAACGATAGTCATTCTCTCTCCTTTATCTCCAAAATATTTAAAATACCTACTTTATCTTCTAGATTATTAAAATTTATATTTTTTTCTTATTTAATAACATAATAATTTCTATTAATATTACTAACCTATATAATAATAACTATCTTAAAATGATAGAGAGTGAGTGAAAATATTTCACCATATAAGTTAATGATGAAAGTAATTTAACTGAATTTAAAAAGTTAGATTAATAAAATTTTTCTTGTATCGTTAATTTCTTTAATTGAAACCAAAACTCAAAATCAGTCAATTATCCATTTGAAATTAAAATAGAGTGAACTTCAAACAAATATACTTAATGCATCCAATACCAAAAGAAAATATTGAAAATTGCAACTGATTTTATAGCACATTTAAAATATGATGTATTTATATTTAAAGGTATTTTAAATTATAAGTTTATTGATAACAACTAAGCTTGAAAATACATATTTACAAAAAAGATAATCAGAGAGAAAGTAAACTTATAGAAAATTTGAGCTCATCACACACCAATTATGGAATGGGACTTATCTTTTATTTTTTCTTATTATTTATCTATTCTTGCAAATTTATTTGTTATGATGCCTGTGTGTCTTTCAAAGAGAAACTCAACGTCTTTCATACTTGTCAATCAACTGCTTTAATTCAAATTTTGCACCAACTTTCCTTGTTTGATAATACTTTATTACAGAGCGACCGAACCCGATGTAGGTTGCCCATGTATATGTGTATTCTTAGATTGATGCTTCATTCAAGACCATGTTAAAGGTTAGTCATATTGCATCTTTCCTTTTTCGTTTGTCATGCTTCAAAATCAATGCTTAACAAAAGCAAATCAAATTCTTATGAAGAAGGAACGAAACCCATACATGAAAGGAAGTGTTGAGAGATAATTAAATAAATGAATATGTGCTAACAAAATATGTAAAAAACATATCACAAGAAGAATGATAAGGAAATTCATTATTATACAAAATGACACAATATGAAACAGTGCTAGACAGCTATCCATGCGGAATTTGAAAAAACGAGAAATATATAACAATGTAAATGAATTAATTTTCCTTTTATTTTTATTTATATCAACAACTGTGTATTAAATATTTTAGTATTAACAATACAATGCAATGGTTCATATTACACTTGCTATATTCCTAAGTTATCGTACGCTTAATACTTGTTAGTATGTTGTTAGCAACTGCTATGGATCCTTGTACTATCTCAGCTGCTCGCGCGATATTAGGATCTACAGTATTATTTTTCTGAAGGGATATCATACAATTGCGGGCACCAGCACCTGCCACCATAAAGCTATAGTCATCATCATCATCTTTGTAGCCTTTGTTCTGAGTGGTAGTACTTAAAACACTCTCAAAACCAGAGATCATGTCACGCCACAAGATTTCACAGCTAATATATGCTGGATTTTCTAATTTCTTTTTTGCTATGTAATCATGTGTAGCTCTTGTTTGAGCTATAATTGATTTTATAATAGCTAATGCTAAGTTCAAGTCATTTGTTGTTGATGCTGTGATTTGCTTGTCAGCTTTTAGATGGTTTAAAATAAATTGTGGATCTGTAGTCTTCAAGCAAGCTTTCGTAAGCGTATCCTCCTGTGCATTGCTTTGCAAGAATATTATTAAGAGGAAGGAAATGAGAGTAATAAGCTTTGAATTTTTTCTCAAAGAAGCCATGCTGGTACGAATTGAGAGTCAAAAGGCTTCTTTGTCGTATTTATTTGTTTGTTTACTACGTCCGAGTTTGCTGTGGAGTAATTATGGATCTTTTTATAGTTGATTTGAATAACAAATTAGCCGATGTATTAGGAGAAATTCAAGAGTGACCCATTAACTTTGGGTGTTCCGTAGAGACTCAAATATTACATGGATTGATGGCACGTTTCTGAACCGTATTTTAATTTTTGTGGGTTTTATTATTCTCCAATTCGGTAATTCTTCAAAAATATTATGATTTAGTAATCGCAATTATAATTGACCTTTCTTTTTCTATACTCTCATCCTGCTGATATTTTTATACAAAATTTTCTTTGTAGCTTATAGTTGTAAACTCCCTACAAGACATCCCAATATTTCCCATGGTTTGTTGAGGTAATGGAGGTTCAGTTCTTCTCCTCAAGTCAAGTTAAATTCTACTTAGGTTTGGATAGCATTGTTGTTCCTTTACTGCAAAGTTGTTGTAGAACTAAAATTTGTGCCAGGAAATAGTGATAAAATAATATTTTCAAAAAATATCACGGGTAACAATCTCTAGTATCTTTCAGGTCTAAAGATGCAGTCCTCCAATTCTTCTCCTCATGATCAACTCGATCAACTCAAGGTTCTAGCGGCTTGTTTTTGACTTGATTATTTGATATGTTGATTCGATCACGAATGTGGATGCGGACATCGATCATTAACATGGAACTCGACTTTGATGTAAGAAGACTTCTTATTCACTGCCCTGGAGGAAAACTTCTCTATGTATGGAAGACTTTTTCTGTCACTGCCAGAGAGAGAAAACACTTCTTGAACATCCTTTCAGAAATGTTAGAAGTGTAGGGATTGGAGAGCAGGAAAGATTGGTTCTCTTGTCTTTGATAACTTTAAACATCCACAAGTCTGATTCGAGTTATCCATTTCTCGCGATACTTTTTTGGCTTGTAGTATGGTTAGTTTGATTTCAATCTATCTACTAACGAGACGATTTCACTACTAGAAATATAGTGTTTTGTGTCTCAGTTTGGAGACGGAATTCCCTTTCTAAAAGGAGTTTAGAGACGGCATTCCGTCTCTGTGCGTCTTTCGCCATTTGGCAACTTCTGGTGGTGTCAGTAAGTGCTTAGAGACGGAATTCTCTCTCTAGCAAAATAATTAATTTAATGCTTGGAGAGGGAATTCTGTCTCCAATATGACTTGTAGAAATTATTTTTATTGTTTACATACGGAATTCCCTCTCTAGAAAAATAATTAAAAATTATTTTTATTGTTTAGAGACGGAATTCCCTCTCAAAAAAATAATTAAAAATTATTTTTATTGTTTAGGACAGAATTCACTCTCCAACTATATTAACCCTGCTAAATAAAAATATTAGAAACTCGATACAAAGCAACCAAAAACCAGAAAAACACCGCTAAAACAATTATAAAACCTATTTAACATAAAACAAAGCCACCACGGGCAATCAAACAATTCTACATACATATTCATAATTAAGCATTCAACACTATACTAATTAAGGTAGGTGTTGATATGAAAGTCGGTTTCTTGAAGAAAAAATGCAACCTCATTAATAGAAAATATAGTGGCGAATCTACTCATACCTTCACTCCCCTGGACCCTCCCCTATTTTACCATCTAAAGCCAATATACAACTTAAACAATTAATCGCTTGCTTTCATGTTTCTTTAAATTTTTATACTTAATCTTTTCATGAGCTAGAACTTATAATCACTCTGTAGTAACACTTCGATGCCAGGGAAAAAATGCATGTCTAATTAATTAGATCTAATGTGTTCATAAGAATTAAGATGGTGCATAATTTGCTAATAAATAGATTACGCACTCCTAATAACATATATTAGTCGTTTATTTTTCTTGTGGAGATCGATGGTTTTCTAGCTACTGAGAAAGAACCATGAGATTTTGTTAACAGAGCTTCACTCAATCAATTCTTTTTCCTTTTTTTTTTTCCCAATAAACAAGAAACAACGAAAATGTCATTGATAAACTCAATTAGACATAATGCTTGTCCCATGTTTAATTTGGTGAAATTATAGAGGTAATAATGGGCAGTCATTACATATTATCCGTAATTGCACAGTTCTTTTTTAGTTAAAAAAAAAATCTTACTCTATTATTTATAAACGTATTTACTATAGGTCAGTTGTTGAGTTTTTAGAGGCTGCAAAATATCTACTGGGGTGGGGAAAAAAGGGAGGGGAAAATAATGGGGAGGCTGCAAATCTGGCGGAGAGGAAAATAATTGGGAGGCTACAAATCTGGCAAGAACAAACACAAACGAAATGGGGTGGGGAAAATGAGGAGGGAAAAATAATGGGAACTTACTTGATACAAAAGTGGTGTTGCAATGGTGAAGAATGGGTGCCTCTGGTGCTGCGCTGTGGAGGGAGAGGAAGTGTTTAGAAAGTTTTTAGTGTGTTTAAAAAATTTGGGAGTCCGCTGAAGTTAAATGAAATTGTTAAGATTGGAGAGGGAATTCCGTCTCCAACCAAAAAGTAAAAAAAATTGTTAGGGTTGGAGAGGGAATTCCGTCTCCAACCAAAAAGTAAAAAAAATTGTCGGAATTCCTTCTCCGTCACCTGACACCTTTTTTACTTTTTGACTGGAGAGGAAATTCCGTCTCCAACATTTCCAGTATAATTTATTTTAACCGCAAAACACTGAATTGGAGAGGGAATTCCCTCTCCAACTAATTGGAGAGGAAAACTATTCTGTAGCTTTTTACTCTTTTTCTAGTAGTGTTTGGACACAAAAGATGGATGAAATTACAAGAGGACTTAAGATTCCTCCTACAAGGTAGCTTCAATTCGCTTCCATTTGATTTCAATCGATCTACTAACTAGACAATTTGGATAGAAAAGATCGATGAAATTACAAGACGACTCAAGAGTACTTCTAAGGGGTCACTGTAGACAATAATTTTGTCCCTAAAAATAAATAAAGACAAAAATATCCACAAGTATATTTTATTTATAAAAAAAAAAAAAAAGATGCAAGTTACAATCTCTAGAATATCTTAAATATAAAAGATGTAATTCTCGGATTCTTCTCTTCACGGATTTGATTCGAATCTCAAACTTGATGGATTTGATTTTATTCAAGGGCTTTTGAGCTTGATCTTGAATATGTGGATTTGACTTGATTTGATTCAAGGGCTTTTGAGCTTGATCTTGAACTTGATTAATTTAATTTGATTCAAGGGCTCGAGACCTTGTTCTTGAATATGTGGATTTGACTTGATTCAAAGGTTTATGAGCTTGTTCTTGAATGTCTGAACTTGATTTGATCACGAACGTGGAGGCAAGCTTTTTTCAGGAACTTGGCGGAAAAATATGTATGGAAGACTTCTTGATCACTGCCAGGAGGGATAGGCTTAGTGATTTGTAGAAGGCTTCTGATCACAATCAGGATGGAAGACTTCTATGTATCTCCTCATTGATTTCTCCAATGGTGGATGGATGTTCTTACCAACTTCTGGATATCTTTTCTAGAGTTATGTAACCTCTCTATTTATAGTTGTAGGGAAGGGACTTACTTTGATTTGATTGGTCCACTTGAGTCATCAAGCCTATCACAAAAGCTATGTGATAAGAATAAATTTAATTGGCCAAGACATATTATATTGGGCACTTGGATGGTTTTGATTGACTATCAATCTGACCAGGCATGCTACATCATTTATTCACATGTCATGATTTTATTGGTCCTTGATTTGACTTGGTGTCACATTGTTTTCCACATGGCTTGGACCTTGGACTAATAAACCTTGTATTTCATATAGCCTAAATTTTTTTTATGAATTTAAATCCAATAAAATTTACATGTCTACAAATATTCCCTACTTCATGAGTTGTCGGGGTGCAGACTTGTCGAATATACTATGTGCCAAGGTGGGTTCTTTCGTTGTTGGTTGTTTCCTTAGACCTGAATCTTATGTTCAACTTCTTATTTCCACTCGAGAGTTTCAAATTATACATGATGGTCATAGTACATTGGAAGACTTATATTCCTTTTGATGAAGAATGTGACCACATATCTAGTCATGGCAAATTTTTATTTAGAGTCTTCAATGCAGTGTTCATTTTAGCTGCTTAGGATGTCTTTTCTTTTTGCTTAGCTATGCACTTCACACATTTTTGCTTGAGCCATAGTCATCTTTAGATGGCTCCGTTTCTTTGAACCCATAACGTTACTTTTCTTTTTGTGTTGAGCAACAATTTATTCTAAGATTAATATATATATATATATATATAACTAATCTAGAAAATTATGATTCTATGGATGATCTTTTAAAGACTACACGTGGATTTAAGAGCGAACTCTTTCAACTAATTATTAGTTAACTCTGTTTTTTTATAGACTAAAGATTAATTAACTTTATTAACAGATAGACGTTTAATTTCTTCTAACTTGAAGAAGAAATTTATTTCTATTTTTATCTACATTTCATTAACTTACTTATTTTTATATATTTTTACGCATTTACAAGGTCACACGCGCAACGCGCGTGCCAAGAGACTAGTCTTAAAAGAATGGGCAAAAATTGTGCAAGATCTGAAACTTGAACGGTAGTGGGAGTAAAATAAATGGAAGAAAAGATGAAAGGCTTTCTAAATTGGAAGATAGAGAAGGAAAAATTGGTTAACTCATTTTTTATTAGACCCGTTTTTTGTTGTGTTTATATACTTTTCCACAGTGTTCACTTATGCCCACAAGTTTCTCTATTTCTAGACACACCCCTGACCAACACTTAAGCTCACTTAACAATTTCCCCCAACAAAAATAAGTCTAAAAAAATAAGAGGTCATTTATTTAAGTCAAGACTTTGGAGGGTCTTTTAGTTAAATCTTCTCTAGTTAGTATATTTTTGTTTAGGGTAGATGAGGTTATTTATTATTATCAATGCTGCTATTTCAAATTATTATATTCTTCTTCCACAGAGTCAAATATGCTACTGAACTATCGTAAATAGTACAAAAGTATCATCTGTTAAAAAAGTGTCTCAAATATGTCATTGCCGTTAAAATAAGGTGGTGTATCTTTTTTTTTTTTTTTTTAGAAAAGGGGGATGAATTAGCTTATTAGGTGTGAGAAAGAAATAAATATGAATAGTTGTTCTCAATGTGAAACCATGTATGAACTCAACTCCTATTAAATGTGCAGCTTTTTCTACATTAGTGCTATTTTATATTTATATCACTTTTTACCAAAGTATTTCTCTTGTTAAAATGTCTACACAGTATATGTAGAAAGTGTGAAAGAGTTTAGCCTACAATATAATGGGTTTTTCCAGTAGAAATACGCCACATCATTTAGCTAATCCAAACACTCTTAAGGACAAGAGAGTTCAGCCCTTTAACTAAATAAAAGGAACATATATTTGAATGATAATGAATTGTCTCCCTTTTTGTTTGAAATTGATAAATCGTGTTTTGAGTTGTTAAGTGAGTGTACACTTGAAAAGGTGAAATGTTCTTTGGATTTTCCTAGTTTTGACCTTGTGCTTGATAGAGATTCTAATTTGGAAAGTGAGCTTGAATATATGGACACCATTGATCATGTTTCCTTGAATGATACATTTCTTTTGAACTTACTTGCACTTGATGAAAATGATGAGTCAATGTTTAAAGAGTGTATAACTTGTCAAAATGATTCTTGTGACTTGCTTGAGAGTTATAATTGTGTGGATGTTAGCAAGCTAACTCCCAAAATATTTGTTGAAAGCTTGTCCAATGTTTGGAAGTCCTCCAAAGGTGAATATTGCTCCTTAAAAAAGGAGGGAGGCACTAGTGATTGTAGTGGTAAAGTAATAAATGCAAGTTTTAGTGTCAATTTCTTTACTTTCTCTATTCCTAGTCTTGAACATACATTTAAAGTGGATTTTGCTAGAGCCTCCAATGTTAAGAGTGATAAATTGTAAATAGACGCTCGGGATGAGTTGAATGAGTCTACAAATGAAGATTGTTTTGTGAATGAGCTTGCTTATTGTTGCTCTTGTAGCCAAGTTTTTGATGTTGGGATTGGAAAAATATTCTTTATGGTTGATCTTGATACTTGGTTATATCATAAGAGTGTGCACTTTGAGCATGAGTATGCGAGTCTTATTCCACTCTCTTTATTGCGTAGTGCTTGGAAAGTTATTGAGTTGGTACTCATTCGCTTCATGGTTTTGCAAGGTACAAATTCGAGGACGAATTCCTTTAAAGAAGGAGGGAATGATGCGATCCGGATGAGTACTCGAAGCCATGGAGGATTCACGCTCGACACCCAGAGCTTGGAATGCTTCAAAAGGGTTTGGAAGCCAAGAATCAAGCCAAGAGACTGACCAAACAAGCAAATGAGAGCTCACTGGAAGCTGTGTCTACGCGATCGATAAGTAACAGGAGCGACCGCACAGATGAAATCTACTCCAGTGCGCGATCGCAAGACACCCCACGCGATCCCGAAGAATCGTCAGCCCACAAGGTGCGATCGCGACGCTCAAGGTGCGATTGCAAAGAAGTGTCAGCTCACAAGCCGCGATCGCGACACAAGGCGCGATCGCGATGAAAGACGTCTGGGCAGCTTGGCAGAATCAGCACTTCAGGGCTTTTTAGTTCATTCCTTCATTGTATAGTAACTACTATAAATAGACTAATTGAGGGTTTATTCATTCGTTAGACTTTGATAATGAATATGATTGTGAGTGAACAATAGCTAAACATGTTGCTTGAGCACTTTATTTCCTTGGTTTACTATTGAATGTATTGATGACTAAATAGTATAGATTCTTTTTTGTTGTTGTCTTAAGGGGTGAATAGGCCACTTTTCCCTAATCCACTTCCTTAATTCCAAATCAATTCAAATTGGGTCTTGCTTTTATTAATTTATTTTCTTGTTATTTTCCTAATCCTAGTTAGGATCATATCAAGTTCCTTGCAAGTCCACTTGACAGCAACATAGTTCTTGCCATATCTTCTAAAGATCTGTTCTTGGTGCTGAGACGTTATGACTAATGTTCTCAAATTCTGTCCGATGGTCTGATCTAATGCTTACAAGCTCCAAACTCAACTTCTTCTGCACAATGCCAGCCCATTCTTTGAAGCTATCAAAGGCTTCATCCTTGGCATCAAGAAACAGAGTCCATGTGTACCTTGAGTAATCATCAACAATCACAAACACGAACCTCTTGTCTCATCTTCTTCTAACCCTCATTGGTCCACATAAGTTGATATAAATCAGCTCAAGTGGTTTTGAAGTACTCACCACTTTCTTTGACTTGAAGGATGATCTCACATGTTTCCCCTGACTTAGGTATCGCACATCTCAATGTCTTCAAACTTCCTTGTTGGCAATCCATGAACAAGTTCCTTCGATGCACGCTTGTCCAGCTATGAAAGACTAGCATGTCCAGCTGTGAAAGACTAGCATGTCCCAACCTTTTGTGGCACAATTGTGAATCACTCTCTTGAATATTCAAACAAGTTAAATTGTTCTCAGGAAGTGATCCCAATAATGCCTTATATACACTTTTCACTCTTTTTCCTTCCATGACAACTTCTCCACTCTGTAGGTTCTTTACTGTGCATCCCAGTGATGAGTAAGATAACTTCATTTTCTCTGTCACATAGTTGAGAGATAGCTAGTAAATTGTGCCAGAGACCATCAACGCAATATGCATTTTTAATAGCATGATCCAGTGATCTCCCAACTTTTTCTATGCCAACAATCTGACCACTCTTTCCTCCTCTGAAGGCCATACTGCCTCCTTGAAATGCCGCGAGTGAGAGAAAATTTCTTCTGTCTCCCGTCATATGTCTTGAACACCTACTATCAAGAATCCAGCTTGAGTTGTTCACTCTCACTCCAGCCTGTAAAACATAATCAAGGGTTAGTTTTAAGAACCTAGACTAGCTTGGGTCTCTTCTTAGAATTAAATCTTTCTTAGCCCAATCAGGTAAGGCACCCTTTTTATTCTTGTTTTTAGCCTTACTTGCTGCCATGCAACTTACTTTGTAATGTCCAGTTTTACCACAAAAAGTGCACAACATGTTGCAAGGCTACCTACATATTTGCTTTTAGGATTGTATGGAGGCAAGGGTTTCTTAAAACCAAGACCAATTTTTCCTTTGTTTCGGTTTTTAAGAACCCAATTCATTGCCTCTAAAGATTTGTTCCATTTGGTTAGTCTGGTAAGCTCATAATCAGCCTTTTTAACCTTTGCTCTAAGAACTCCATTCTTTTCAGTTTCCTGATGCAGTCATACTTTACTTTTTCAAATCCCTCAACTAAAGTGGCAGTTATCAGTATCAGATTGTCAGGTGAATATGTTGGACACTGAAAAGCAAATCAATTGGCCCAGCTTTATGATCCACCTGATCAAAAGGGTGATTGCTGGGAAGAGAAAGCACTCCCTGCTGTTTGGTTTTATTCTGACTGATATATTTGCAAAGTTGAAGATTCCCTTGGAAGGGGTTGTGAAGGCTACAAAGAAGGAGAAGTTCGATTGTGCCACTTTGATAAGCTGTGACTTGCCAGTTCAGGCTGATCCTCCACAAGCTGGTGTTGGGAGGCAGCCACTGAACAACAAAGTGAGGGCACTTAGGCAACAGGTTGCTATGCAGGCTGTCGAGATAGCAAGGCTGGAAGAGGAGAGGAATTACTGGAAGGCAGAGGCCTCAAAAGCAAAGGAGACCAATGAGGGAATGCTCCAGCAGATGTTTGATCTGCTTCACAAGTCTCAGGGACCTGGTCCTTCCACATCCTGACCACCTTAGCCTTAGCCTTTAGCCATCTTTTGTCTAGTGGGATCTAGTCTAGCTTAGTGCCTTAGCCTTTTTCTTCTTTAATTTTTGGATAATTCTGTAGTATGTGCGTGTATCCCCTGGTTTCAATGATTGATTTAATGAATTGTCTTGGATGGCTAATATCATTGTTTTGCAGTTGCTTTAATTTAAGTTATGTTTGCATTCTGAGTTGCCTCAATGGCCATGTACTGATTAATTCTAACACTTGAGCTATCTTTTTTTTTATGCAACCTTTTCAATGATGCCAAAAGGGGGAAAAGTAAGTCTGATTTTGCATGAAGTTATAACCTAATTGAAAAATCTGTTCCTTAATGATAAATTAATTCTCCACTGATTGATTGTCTTTTTGAGCTTAAGTTGTACTTCAGGACATTAAGGAGATAAAGCTATGCTTATGAATTTGTCATCATCAAAAAGGGGGAAATTGTTAGCTTGGATAAGCTTGGAGTTTTGACTGATGACTGAGGAACGGATTCAAAGGACCTGTTCCTTTGAATCACTGTAGCAGAATAGATAATTCATGCAAAATCGTTTAGTTAAGATATTATTATTTATCCTAAATCTGACGTATATCTTGGTAATTATGCAGGCCTAATCAGATACGAAAAGATTGCATAACTAAGGGATAAAGGATTCGGATTCTGGAAGGTAGAATCCAATTAGGATTCAAAGTCAAGGGAGCTTTGGAATTCTAATTCATCGAGACTTCTTGGCTGCTGGAAGCTATAAAACGTGAAGACTATCAGCCATAGAAGTGTACACAAATATAGAGAGCATCGAGCAAAAGCTGAGAAGAATTATTAGCTTATTTGTGTAATCAGTTAGCTACAGTAGAACTAAATGAGAACCTGTTCCTTAGATTGAATCTTGTAAAAGTTCGAGTCTTAGTTCAAGTGTAGTAAGCAAAATCGAGTTGTAAACTTTCTGGTTCAAATCGTGGACTTGACACAACTTCACTGATCGTGAGAAAGATCACTAAAGGATTAGAGTTAGTCCTAGGTTAGTAAGAGTGAGTCTTGTAACCAAGTGGGTCTTTTTACATAGTGAAGTTGAAATCCTACTTGAGAAGTAGGTCGTGGTTTTTTGATCCCGTGTCTAGGGATTTTTCCACGCTAATATCTGGTGTTCAATTACTTACAGTTTTAATTCCACACATCGTAGAGTAAAGGAACACATTTTAAGGAACTGGTCCTTAAAACAATAAAGTGGTGTAATCGTGAGAAATAACATAAGTGTGTGTGTTGTAAGAGTTAGTTAATCCAATTAACACTCATTGATTTTCAGAAATGAGAATTAGTTTCTCTCCACTCTTTCTCTCTCTAGATTCTCTCTTCACTTGCGTGGGCTTCTCCAATAGAAGCTTCTAGTGATCTCTGAGCTCACTCACCATTGGAGCTGAAGCTCAAGGTTCATGAGCTGGATTCATACGCAGATGCAGGACCTTAACAGGGTGGAGGAAAAGTAGTAAAAAGTAACCTTTAAAATTCTAATCCATACGATAATTGAGTATTACCAGCGCTGATCCAAAGCCCAAGAACAAAATCCTCCTATTATGGTCGTTAGTTTCACCTATAAACCCAACTATTATTGTATTATTCATCTATTATATTGTATACCACAGGAGATTTAGGTATATTAATCAAGGAATTTTGAACATGTTTTGGTCAAGCTGTTAAAACTGTTTATTTCAAAAACTGTTTATTTTAAAAAACTATTTTTTAAAATCAATATACACATATGTGTTGGGATCGAAATAACATGGTGCATGCGGAAGCTAACACATCAAATAGTAATGACAATAAATCAAATATCAAAGAAAAATTAAAAGAGATATTTATTAAAAGTGATTTTGGCCATTGGCCTACATCATTTAAGAATTTAAGTCTCCCCTAAACAAAATTCTACTAATGACTACATTATGGAGTTTTTTGGTGTTTTTGTATGTGAAATAGAGATGATATATTTATAGTTGTCACAAAACCCTAACAATTCTCCCCTTGGTCTAATTTTCTGACAAATGAATCTTGATCTTTCTTTATCACATGATCTTCAAACTACTGCTTGCAATGGCGGACCCAGGATTTTAGAGTCATGGGTGCTTGCCAGAAAGAGTTTTTTGAAGAAGAGGCAAAAGGAGTTTAGTTGTGGGTGCTCACTCAATACTTATCTAATTTTTTTTGCTAAGTGCCTATATAAATACTTTAAGCCTTGCTAAAGACAATGGGCACTCGAGCACCGCAAATCTTCATGTAGATCCGCCATTGACTGCTTGTCATATTTAAAATTTTTATTTTGGTTAAAAAGAGCCCGACAATTGGTTAAAAAGGAGTCTAAATATGGGTTAAAAGGAGCTCAGGCATTAAGAATAAGCATGAGTTAGACTGACATTGGTTAAAGTAGCCCAAACATGGGTTAAAAAGTGGTTATGATTTAAATATGTAGCAGCAGGTATGTTTGGAAGTATGGTTGAAATTTTATCTTCATTTGTACTATCGTAGTCAAAATCTTGATTAAAACTTCATTATTGTCAATTGGTTGCAGCTAAACTGAACCTTCCTTGAATATGTCTTCAAACTCGTCGACCTGGCTCATCGAACCATTGGTTGAATCTGATTCTGATACCACTTGTTGGGATCAAAACAACATGGTGCATACGGAAGCTAACACATCGAATAATGAAGACGATAAATCAGACATCAAAAAAAATTAAAAGAGACATTTATTAAAAGTGATTTTGGCAATTGGCCTACATCATTTGGGAGTAGAAGTCTCCCCTAAACAAAATTCTACTAATGACTACATTGTGGAGTTTTTTGGTATTTTTGTATGTTAAATAGAGATGATTTATTTAGTTGTCACAACTTAAAAGATAAGGCATATGAAGGAGATTTACTCCTAGTAGGAGTCCTTTACCATTTCTTCAAGTAAAAGAATCCTACTATGTGACAAATTCAGGGCAAAACCCTAACAATATGTAATATTTGAGAAAATCGATTTATGTTTGGCCAATACATTAGAGAAATTATATTTTTAATTAAGTTCTGGTAAATCTTTGCATGAAAGCAGTGGCGTACGCAAAATTTCTTGTCAGCAGTGTCACATTTAAAAAAGGGAAAACGGTGCTTTTAGTCCCTGTATTATTGCGTAAGTGCGTTTCTGGTCCCTGTAATATCCGGCTCAGCATAATTAACCTTCAATTATATGAAGTGAGCATTTTTTGTCCTTTCATTAACAGAAGTTAACCTGCAGTAACAGTTGATTCTTTCTGTCAAGGCTATATTAGGAATTACATTACAAAAAAGAACAAGTTCAAAAGATAAATAAATAAAACCCTAATTATATCAAAAAGTATAGGACTCTTCCATCGCACCCTGCACTCCAACCATCTTCCAGTTTTCCTCCCTTCTTCTGTTTGGAGAGAATAAATCAATAATTCCATAAATGACTCTATAACTAATGTATTTGTTGGTTGATAACAATTGCTCTCTTTAGTTGCTTCTCGTATTGTATGAACATGGAATTCAAAATCTTCTCCTAGGGCACATAGAGTAACTCGTTGCACCTATTGAAAGGGAATGGAATTGCGTTATAAGAATGGGCTACAATTCACACCAACATGTAAGTACACAATCAAGTTAATCACTCTAATTTTTTATACATACTGATAAAAAAAAAAAAGACAACTCTTTCTGATAGGCTATAATGATAGACAACTCTTTCTGATAGTTCAAATTCAAACATGTCCTAGATTAGATAAATTAACAACCTTTTTCTGTGTGGAATTGTGTGACGCTAACTAATCATATACCTTTTCTTTTCTTTTTTCACAATAGATGAAGGCGAAAATCCAGATATACGAGGTGAAGAAGGCTTGGCAGATGTGGTGTTAATCGAGGAAAGTGATGAGAGTGATGCCGACAGTAATGAATGTGAGTCATTCCATGACTCTGATTATTCCTTGGAGGAAGATGATAGGATCTTTGATAAAGCCATTGACTCTACTGCGGAGTGGATTGGTGTTAATGGGATAAAGAAAGATAAAGGAAAAATCATGGAGTTTGGAGTTCTATCAAACATGTTGGCTTTACCAAGTGACATTAAAGAAGATGATTGTGCTGCATCAGATGAAGAATTAATGAGTTTGCATGGAGACTCTGATGATGAAAATCCAAAAAAATCCATTGTTTTTAATTCAAGAAGAGACTTAGAGGATCCAAAATTTGAGTTTACACTTGATATGATTTTCAATAATAGTAAAGAGTTCAAATGGGCAGTTGAGGTACATGCTGTGATGAACAAAAAAGATATCAAGTTTAAAAAGAACGAAAGCAAGAGATCGAGGGCAATTTGTAAGGTACCAACCTGCAAATGGTTCATATATGCATCAAAGTCTAATCAAGACGAACCTTTCAAGATCAAGACAATAGGCCCTGACCATTCATGTGGCAATCAAAGAGATAACAAGACTATTGACTCTGGGTTTTTGGCTAAGAAGTATGTAGAAGAGTTCAGAATTAATCAGGATTGGGGTGTGAAAGAATTTCAAGCTCATGTAATGAGGGCTCATAATTGTACACTTTCTAGGGATCAAGCTTATAGAGCAAAGAAGAAGGCATTAAATCTGATTACAGGGACTAAAGAAGAGCAATTTGATTTGTTGTGGGACTACTGTGCTGAGCTAAGGAGGAGTAATCCAGGGACTACATGTATTTTGAAGTTGGATGATAATCCAAAAACAATGTTCAAAGGCAGAAAAAGATTTTTAAGACTTTATATTTGTTTTGCAGCTTGCAAACAAGGGTTCTTAGCTGGATGCCGACCCATTGTAGGGGTTGACGGATGCCATTTGAAAGGTTACCAGAAGGGAGGACAATTATTGACAGCAGTAGGCATAGATGGAAATAACAACATGTATCCTATTGCATTCGCAATAGTGGAAGGTGAAGTTAAGGAAACATGGAGTTGGTTTCTTACACTTCTGGATGAGGACCTAGGAATCTCGCAAAACCCTTTTGCCTGGACTTTCATTTCTGATAAGCAAAAGGGTCTAATTCAAGCATTTGATGAGATAATTCCAGATGTTGCACACAGGTTTTGTGTGAGGCATCTACATAGCAATTTCAAGACAGAAGGTTTTGGAGGACAAACATTGAAAGATATCCTATGGAATGCTGCCAGGGCAACTACCGAACCTGAATTCTCCAAGTATATGGATGAAATGGCAAAGATAGATCCAGAAGCCCCAAAATGGTTCATTAATAAGCCTCTTATTCACTGGTCAAGAGCTTTTTTCTCTTCTTTCACAAAGTGTGATATGTTATTGAACAACCTTTGTGAGTCATTCAACAGCGTACTTTTGCCTGCAAGAGACAAACATATTTTGACAATGCTTGAATCGATTAGAATCTATATGATGTCAAGACTTCAGAAGAATAGAGATAACATGCTGAAGCATTGCCAGAGAATATGTCCAAGAATCTTATTGAAGCTAGAGCAAAATAAGGCTAAAGTGGCTGAATGTATTGCCATTAAATCAGACCAATTCCATTACCAGATTGAGGATATTCATCGAAGACTATTCTCTGTGAATCTTAAGGAAAAAACTTGTTCTTGCAGGAGATGGGACTTATCAGGCATACCTTGTTCTCATGGTATTGCAGCTATATGGGGTAAGAAGGATGAACCTGAAGTGTATGTTCATGAATGCTACACAATTGAGCAGTACATGAAGAGTTATAGTCCATCCATCTTGCCAATTAATAGCTCTAACCAATGGCCTAAGACGGGGATACAGCCACCACTGCCACCCATATACAAAGCTCAGCCAGGTAGACCGAAAAAATTAAGGAAAAGAGGAATTGATGAGACAACTCAGAAAGAATCAGATCCTGGAAAGTTTACAGTGTTAAAAGCATCAAGAAAAGGCACAAAAAAGAAGTGTGGATCCTGTGGAAAAATAGGGCACTATAGTAGAAAGTGCCCTATTCTAATGAGTTGCAACCAATCTGAATTTCCACAGCAAGAAATCCAGCATAAAATAAGAAAAGAATGCCCTTCCACACCTAGAAATGCATCAGAAGTAAGTACTCAAATATGTTGGTTCTCTTTATCAACAGTAACAATACTAAATCTATTAATTTATTGCAGGTTTCTTGCACTATAACTGAGAGCATGTCATCAATGCAGTCCAGCTCCTCATTTGTGTCTAAACAAATAGTAATTACCTTTTTTGTTGTATACTCATATAGTCTGTATCAAACCTTGCTAGCTAGCTAGCTTAATTTCTTCTATTTCTTGTAGGCCAATGAACTTAACCAGCCAAGGACGCAGTCTCAAGAGCAATTGAGGAGCTCTGCATTCATTGTAGAAGAAATTGGTGAGCATTCCAGAGAAAGTATGAGGCCGCTCTTTATCCAAAGGATGGGAAAACAATATGTCCAACCGTCACGTTTCCAAGAAGCACTTTCTCAAACAAGCAAGAGAAGACAAAGTGGCTCACTGACTAAAAAGAAAGTTGTTCCTTAGATATAGAATTCACAAAAAAATGATGACTATGCATACATTTTAGATCTACTTCTTTATTGATAAATTTGAAGCTAGTTATGCTTCTGGCGAGACGTAAATGATTTTTTTCCCTTTACAGCTGCAGGAAGCTTAAATAGTTACCTTATATTCTTGGGTTTTACTACTGCACCATGAATATTCTTGGGTTTTATTACTGCACCATGAATTTCTACATATGGTTATCACAATTTTCAACTACATCAAATCTTGTACAACGTTAGAACATCAAAAATCCGCGACGGTACAAACCGCCTTCGACTATTGAACTTCACAAACTGCGAGCAATATAGTGGCCACAATAGACACCTATATAGTGGCTCCTCTAAGAATTTTGACTTTGCACGGTAGTGGCTCCTCTAAGACCTTCAACTTGAACCATTAAAGGCCACTAGAATCCGCAAATGTTCCAAAAAACACACAGTAGAATAAAAAAGGATGGTAACAATAAAGCTTGAACAAGAAACCTTAGTGTTCACACACTTCAACATACTCAAGTTATTATCATTACAAATCCAAACAAAAAATTCCATTTTTACTAGCAAAAATTTTAAAAAAAAAATTAATCAACCATGGAAACAGTTGTAAGAAACAATTTCAGAAATGCAAATGTAAATTCAATAACGTCAACTAAAAACTAATGAAAAGAAATAGTCTTTAGGACCTAAACAGCAAGATCAAAGCTTGTAAAGAAAGATTGAAAGTTATTGAATGAACCGTGTACCTCAAGCTCGAATTGGGCAAAAACTGAGAAGCGATGTAACAGAATTTGAGCAAAGAGCTCTCAATTTTAGCTCCGCGATGAAGATACCATGAGATTTAGTTGATCTTGCTTGTGAATCGAATGGGAGAGAGAGAGTTCTAGGAGAGAGAACTTTTCAGAGTAGAAAAGGAAAGTGCAAATGAGTTATGAAAGTTACTTTATTAATGTACACATAACAATTGTAGTAGAAACAAAATGTTGCGTATTAATCTGAAAACTAAAGCTATAAATTAAAATTTTTTGTAATTCCTAATATGGCCTTGACAGAAAGAATCAACTGTTACTGCAGGTTAACTTCTGTTAATAAAAAGGACAAAAAACGCTCACTTCATATAATTGAAGGTTAATTATGCTGAGCCGGATATTACAGGGACCAGAAATGCACTTACGCAATAATACAGGGACGAAAAGCTCCATTTTCCCTTTAAAAAATGAATAAATGAATAAAAGGTTATACGAACATCATGTTAATAAAATTTAGTGTAGTGCAAGTGGTATTGCACTACTTTTATTTACTGAAGTTTCACCAGCTAGTACCATTTAATTAAATATTAAAAATTCGAAGATTTTAAAACAAAATCACAGTTTGATACTAGCTAGTACCATTTAATTAAATATTAAAAATTCGAAGATTTTAAAACAAAATTCTGTGTTTAACGAGATTCGAATCAAGGACATCAAAGCTCAATGCTGAACGCTAAACCACCAGACCATTGACCCTTATATAAACAAGCAGTGTCACAATATATATTTCTATACATATTATTATGATTTTCCAAGTAAAAAATTTTGGCGGAGCAATGTCCCGTGACACCTCTAGTATCAATGTAGTTTTGCCCCTGCATGAAAGTGATTTTGGGCGTTAAATTATGAAATGGTACTGTAGCAGTGTTCGCTTGCAATTAATAATATATTTAAATTGCAGAAAGGAATCAAATAATTTTAATAAAATACTTTACAAGTTTTTATTTTGATATAGTTCAAATTTAAATATCTTAATATATTTTAATATTTTTAACTATACGGCGTATGACATAGTTAAATTAAAAGGCGTACAGGAATTAATGGCTGTATTTATACTTGAGAGGTATACATGTTAAATTAGATAATTTGATAAATAAATTTGTTTTTATAAGAATATTTGTGTCTTGAGGATTACTCCTAATAAACTGTTTTTTCTAAGAAGCAGGAACTTGTAGCTTCTATCTAACAATAAATAAATTCTTAGCTTCTATTTTCCCCTCTAATCCAACCGTACCCCATGTTACAAATTTCATAAATTAAATTACTTTTTGTTTGTTCGTCCTTTTTTTGCACTTTTGACAACTAATTTATTCTTCTCCAGATGTATATATATTGAAGCTTAATTTAAGAAACATGCAAACGTTAATGTGGCTACTCGAGCATTTTATGTTCTCTTTTTGTTGGTGATCTGAGAAGGTTAATTATACTCAAAATTCATTCATAATACAATTACGAAGCAAAGTTTCCCTTGCCAGTTGCCAGTGGACTCAATGTCAAAATCTTTGATGCCAAAACATTTGGTAATCAAGCCTTAGAGCAAGGAAATTGGGTGGGAATTAGAAGGGGGAAAAAAGCTATAGAAGAGAATCATTACAAGATTTCTTGACGTTTTATTCATATATGTAAAACTGAATCTCACAAATAGTACTCCCATTGGAAAGGTTAAAAGCAACTTCAAAAGGATAAAATTAAGAGCCATAAATTCTAGTAATTGTCACAAGGTGACAGCACTGGTTAGGCTGAAGCAGGCAGCTGCATTCCTCAGCTCATCCTGAGATAAATTATCGACATATTGTGTATCCTTCCACGATGATTCAGAGCTGCAATTCATCAAATTCATATAAATTCAGACAAACGAGTCGTTATAGAGAGGCTTGATTGTATATATGTTCATGAGTTTAATTAGTAGTAACATAAAATCCAAAGAATAATGAAACTACTCCATTCAATTAGTAGTACTACCCCTTCCTCGTAACTTTTAAACAATTATCTAATACTCCCTCCGTCCCAAAATGAGTGTTTACCTTTTTTTTTGTCCCAAAATGAGTGCCTCTTTCTCCTTTTCGGAATTTCTAAATTCATTTTCTTCCTTCCCCGAGCCCCCTTGAGTCAATAAGAATAGCAGAATTCCGCTTTAAAAAACCTTACCTTAAATGTGTCGAAATTGAAGTTATCTCATTAGCGGTAATGATACAGTTAATAAAATATGCATACAATAGCGGATTTCGTTCTATTAAATTAACTATCCATTATGGTCTGATACATACAAATAACGAACGAGCCGACTTTACAGCATGAAATGCAAATTTTTTATGGCAACTCTTTAAATCACAAGATTTAAAAGTCTTTCTTATTTTCTTAAACTCTGTGCCCAGATACTCATTTTGGGACGGATGGAGTATTCTATTTTACTTGAATTAATATTATATAAAAGTTATAAATGTGATATTTTAGGTACGGTGTGTAGTCAAAATAGTCAAATAGATGTACGAATATACTATACCTCGAGTCACAAGCTTCTTTGGTTTCAACAAAAGATTGCCTATCATCAGCCATAATATTGTTGAAGGGATTAATTAGACACTCATATTCCTGGGAAATATCACGTTCTTCTCGAATTCCAAATGCTAATGAATTATTATGATCATATGTAACATGATTATTCCTCGTTAAATCTAACAAAGAATCCGAACCCAACAAGGGTTTCAATCCACCTTCACTAGATTCTCCATCACTAGTGAGAAATGGACCTACTGTCATCCCATTCACAAAAGGTATTTCATCAGGAGTAGTAACACCACATTGCATGGCTAATTGTTGTTGTTCTCTATAGATAGCGAGTTGTGCATAAACATAATGAAGTTCTTCAAGGGCGACTTGTAGTTGTTGACGAAGGTGACAAATATACTCCACACAACCATAGACGGGAAATCTTTCCCACATTTCAGCCTCGAATATGATTGATTTCATTGCATCGCCCTTCATTTCGTCGTCATCTAACTGCTTGAGAATTTTCATAATGTTGCATACACCAAAAAGTCTATGTGCATTTTGGAACATTTTTGGTTGATTTGCTGGAAAATAAGGAGCTAATACACACTCGGAAGAACACTTTCTTCTTTGGTATTTGCATGCAGCACAAGCAGGACTTGTCCCACCTTTTACTGTCATTGTTTAACTAATTTAGCCTATAAACTAAACAATGATATATTTATTGATTCAAAAAGAATTGTTGATCTTCTTCTTTTCTTGATATGGAAAATTAAATTGCTATAGTAAAAATGTTGTGTTATATAATGAGAAGTATACAAGAAAGACGCAGGAATTAGTTAGGATCTAACAAGACTAAGTATACCAAGTAAATAAATATTTGAAAACCTGCTTGTAAATAGGGAAGTTTGGTTTTGAACGTTGAACAGTAAAAAGAGTCGTACATTAACACGTACACAGGAAATTGAATCTTCTTCTTTTTTCTTTTTACAGATAATTGAATCTACTATAGATGCATGATATATATATTCCATTTTAATTAGTTGGCTTGACCCTGATTTATTTTTCTAGGGTTGGATATGGGGTTTTGATTACTGAATTGCAAATTACTGGAAGCATGTTCAAGATTAGAACAATCATATTAATTTATGTATACGGTATAAAGAACTTTTATATCATCATTGTATTTTAATATATCGTAACAAATAAATTTACTTTTGTCAATGTTACTTTCTACCTTTATTCACAGAAAGTGTAAATGGCTTTTTACACAATAGGTTCAATTTTATCTGTTGTAAAGTTTTTATTTTTTATTTTCAGGTTACTGATCTAATTTCAACATTATAGGTAAATTATCATTAATTAACCTTAAGATAATATGATAGTGTTAAAATTTCACATTATAAATGGATTATAGCTAAACCATTTGATCTTATATACACCAGAAATATAATTTTTTTACATATGTAAATTTTATAGCTAAATCATTTAAAGTTATATATATTGGCAATATAAGGTTTTCAGAACGTCTCTATTATAGCTAAATATTATGCATGTACTAATTCTTTTCACACCTGTAGTGTCATTCAACTTGTATAATAGATTAATAGGTTACTATTTAACATGTATCATAGCGATTTACATATAATTACATTAAATAATTTTATCATATAAGTATATATCTTAAATTTTATCATATAAGTATCAGTATTTGACTGTTTTAGTCCACTTGAATTTTGACGGAATTTGATGACTATTCATTCCCTTCTCGTTGTGGAATCTGTAAAACTAACTCAAGATTTCTCTCGACTCACAATGTACAACTAATTTCCTTTTTTAAAAGGACCGTACTAATAGTAAGACTGTTACTCTAGTACTCCATTTGACAATTTCTTTTTTTTTGAAGACTATTACTCTAATTTCGAAGATACTCTATCCAGGAATATGCATGAATTTATGCAGGATAAATTATTTGAAAGTACTTAGGCCTCATTTGTTTGCACTGAATAGAGGTCTGAATCTGAATGATATAAATGTGAGGCCTTTTTTCTCGGAAACACGTTCAACAAAAAAAATAGGAACAAACTCACGTTTTCTTCTTCTTTCACGCCTAAATACCCCCCCTCTCTCTCTCCATCTATACAAATTGCAGGCTTCTTTCTCTTAAATTATCAAAGCCACTAAAAAATTTCACTATAAATTGAGACTTAATTTTCTATTATTTTGTAGAAATCACAAGATTCTTGGTTTCATGGATTGTTTACAATGAACTCAAGGTATATTTTGCCAAAAAATAAACTGATTCACTGTACGTGAAAAGACATAAATAGGTAGAATTTACAGAGTTTTTTAACTTGGTACAATGGATATTCGATCTTACTCTGAATAAAATTACATGAATATTGATAATTAAGACTGGATTAGCTGTTAGGTATGCTTTATAAAATAAAGCCTTTGTTTGTGGAGAGAAGTAAAAGAAGCTTTTGTCAGATATGTTTGGTGAAAATGGAGATGACTCCATTGATGGAAACAGACCAAAGAGAGCCATTTGCAAATTGAGTTTCTTGAAATTTTCGGTGGAGTATTACTTGAAGAATTTTGCTCTCCATTGACATAATATAATCTTAATTATTATTTTATTTGAATTATATAATAACATATTTAAATACGGATAAATTACACATATTCAGATATTAAAAAAATAAATAGTCTTAATAATATGGTATTCAGATCCAGAAACAATATCTTAATATTCAGATTTGCATTCAGGTTCAGGTGTCTTAATCTTATTAAAAAAAAATGAAGCCTTAGTATAACTCAATGCATGCACGTATAAAGTCAAAAAAGTCGCCTCCAAAAGATGGATGGAATTCGGCTACAGAATAGGAGGTTGAAGAAGAAAAGGTTATTCTAAATGGTAATAAAAATGATATTACTAAACATAATACCGTAATATATTTTATATACAAGTAGGTAAAAAAAAAGTAAAGAAGTGAAACACTAGCCTCCATTTCTCCTCCATTCCCTTGTTGTCCCTTTGCTGCTCCCAACCACTAGCTGCTGCCGTCGCCGATCTGATTACGCCAGTCGAAAAAGTCGTTAGAGAATTCGCGAGAGACTTTCATGATACAAAAGAGGCAGAGATTGAAAAAAATGAAGTATAGGGATACAAAAATTACACAAACAAATATTCAAATAAAAAAATACAAAGATACACATGAGATACAAAAAAGTGTAAAGATATACAACATATACAAACAACGGAAAAATACTAAAAACAATGTGGATACAAGTAGAAACAATGTATAAACAATAGAAATACTAAAAATAATATAGATACAAGTAGAAACAATACTTAATTAGAAACAACAGAAACACTAGAAATACTGTAGATACAAGTAGAAAAGTGTAAAACACTAGAAACAGTGTAAATACAAAGTAGATATAATAAAATACAATTGTATAAAAAGATGAGAAAAATAATATATCTTAACAGAAAACACCATATCTGGCCGGAAAACACCAGATCTAATATGAAAACAAGAGATTTGGCCGAAAAATACCAAATCTTCATCATAAAAGATCAAATCTTAACTGAAATCACAAAGTATGAATGGAACTCACCAAAGACACTAGAGAATAAGCTTCAAAACTTGAGTAAAAGAATCAGCAACAAAACTCGGTGGAGGAGTCACCGAAAAAAGAAAAAAAAGTGTGAAGGATGACGACTAAGAAGAAGGGGCAGCATCGCAGTGTGGAGGGACAACACTGGAGAAGCAGCGGATGTGGGGAGAGGAGGAGGGACATCAGAGCTTCGACGAGCAGCGTGGTTTGGAGAGAGAGGTAGAGGAGTGAAGAAGGAAACATGGGGAGATGATGAGATCTGAATAAGCACGCGAAGCCGTGGAGGATTCATAATCGACATCAAAAGCTTTGAGTGCTTTAGGAGAGCATGAAAAGCAAGTTCTAAGCCAAAGGATGGCCAAAAGAGCAAAATTGGAGCTTACAAGATCTGGACGCAAGCAATCGCGAGACGATAGGTGTGGTCGCGCAGAAGCCTCTTACCACATTGCGCGATCACAAAACTCAGAGTGCGGTCACGTTGAAGCAGTAAATTCAAGTATGCGACCACGAGTCTCGCGATCATGATGAAGCTTCAGGTCACATGGCGCGTTCATGATACCCTAGGCGTTGTCGCAATGCAGGGCGTTCCAGGCAGTTTACTAATTTAGTACCTAGGCGTTACTTAGTCATTTTATAATAAACTTAGGGTTTACTATATATAGTACTATTAAGGGTAATTAGACATTTAGTTGATTGATGACTGTTAAATATACTCTAGTAAGAGTGTGTGGGGGTGGAATCTCATTTACCTTTTCTTGGATCTTTCATGAATTTTCTTGTGTGAGATTACCCATTGTATGATTTCAAATATCTTATTCCTCAAATAATACTCTAGTATTTGATTGCTAATTAATAGGGTCAAACACTGATGACTTAATTTGATTAGTTGTATCATTACTTCATTTTTATCCTTTATTTCTTCATATCTATCTAGTATCCTTTCTATCCTTACTTTGTATCGTTTAGTTACTTGTATTCCAATTTTGATAGTGTTCTTGAGGGTTGAAGAACATATTCTTCAATTTGCTTGAATATCCACTTTTCGGATTATATCAGGAGAAGAAGGCTAGTACTTTTTCTATGTTCTTTGCCTATGGTTTTTATTTGTTTTCTATGTTTCATAATTAAGTACTTATTTCCTCTATATTTCATAATTAGGATAAAATGTATCTATATTTTATTAAAAATATCTTTGAGTTGTACTTGTATATTATTTTTTTAACAATAATAATTAAGGTCAACCCGATACACGAAGGATTCTACGTTCACGCAGGGTTCGAGGAAGGGGCCGCACTTCTAGAAGGTGTCACGCCCTAAAATTATACTATTAACTGCGTGCGAGTTGTTATTTATTTAAAGGCTCGTGACTGATGTTCCAAAAGGTACGAATTTATTTAGAGAACTCGGAGTCGCCACTTGACATAGTTTAAGGTGTGCCAAGTCACCAAAGGTACCTTGGAACACCTCTGACTCGTCTAATGGTCTGCGTTAGAGATTCGGGTAAGGTTCTCAGTTGACTCTCGGGAAGGTATTAGGCACCCTCGAGTCCTGTGCCGAGCACAGTTGCTTTATTGTCGCAATCTTAATTTATTAAATATGGTTGTTATATTAGTGCCGTTAATTTGAACTTATACTTTGATACGAAAAATCTTAAAGCGTCACTCCTATCCAACCTCACGGAGGACTGGACGAATTTGAAAGAATTTAATTAACTTAAAAAAAATAATTAATTTAGAGTTGGTTTATTTTACTTTTCTCGTGTAATAAGCGGACCACAAATCACACTTATTGTTATGCTTAATCGAATGGAGGTCTTATCGCACCTATTGATTTGCCTAATCATATTAAATATTAAATAGTAACATTTTTGTTTATCTAAATAATGGCCGTTTATTAAATAAAAGCAGCCCACAAATTTTATCTCAATGGCTTATTTGTCTTAAGGAATGGCCGTTTGTTAAAATGGGACAATAATGTGGACTGTCCTTTAAAAGAAATAAAAACTTACAATCTGCCGTCATTCTCACTTATGTTTTGGGTTAATTTAATTTTGCAAAATAGCCTACTTTAGCTAACGGACTTTCAAAAGTTGTCACATATTCTATATTAGGAGGATGGCTGTTTTTGTTAAATTATTAAGACATAAAAAAAAACGTTGAATTTGTCAAAGTAGGCCAACTTTACAAAAGATTGGCATATTAAAGCGGACCAACATTACAAAAGATCGACATATACTCATTTATTCATGTTCAAGTGTTGTTTTAGGTTGTTCTATCAAACGGTTGCTATTTTCGCAAAATGAATGTGTTCAGCCTTTGACCAGAAAGGTTCATATTTGCCTTTCCTAAAGTTGTGCTTTGATTGTTTTAACCAAAAATTGTATCAAGCAACCCACGAGGTATACTTTAGAATAAATTAATCCCCTCGATTTAATTTTTTTCTTTTCTAATAAGTAGATCGCAAATCATACTTACGATTGCCTAATCGAGTTAAAAAAAAAAATTAACACAAGCTTCAACATTGGCTTCTCTCATTTTTAGTTTTGGATTAATAAGCAGACCACTAGTCATACTTATTATGATTCCTTCTATTATTATTTTTTAATGCTTTGATTTAGTAGCTAGCTTAATACCAATAAATTGAAATTAGCTGTAGTATAAAATAAGAATTGTACATTGAAATTAGCTGTAGTATAAAATAAGAATTGTACATTGTCAACGTTAGCTTGCGAACGACCATTGATACATATACCAAAACATTTAAAACGCTTGAATGGCAACTTGTTATTTGTTAAGCATTCATAGCCATAAGTTAAAGGCTTAAAATTGAAACAATTGAACTTGCAAATTTTAAAATGACTCTGCCTGTTTTTAGCTTTAAGAAATTTGCACATGTAGTCTGTTTTTGTAAGACAATTTGCACCAGATGTCTATTTTTACAAATACAACTTTATTTAACGTCTCAAAGATAAAGCTTGTAAAATAAGATCTTTTTCTTTTTTTTTACATTATTGTTTGAGTCCCAGTTTGCATTACTTTTCTCTAACTTTGTAATTTAAAACTTTCTAATTTTTATTTTTTATAGCGACAAGGAATAATTATTCATACACAAAATATAGCAAATAAAATACTTTTCTTTTAGCACCAAACAGTGGGCTTGGGAGAGAAGCTATAACGTACACATGTTTGTATGTCAGGGCCTTATTAGGCCATTTTTCATAAGAACGACGTTATAATAAGCTAAAACTTAAATACACAATGTATTAAGAGTTAAAGAAAAGTACCTAAAGAGTTAGAAAGAAAACTCTCTTAGCAGCGCATCAACAGTGACCTCAAAGTGAAAGTCCAAGAATTGACCAACTAACCAGAAAGCTACAGCAACAGCTACGAGCAGCTAAACGAGCATACTATGCCAACATTCTAACTACTTTAAGTACTAAGATTAAACTTTCAAGAGACTTATGTTTTCATCCTTTTTTCATTCTTCCTCAAGTGTTTTTACCCTCTTCTTTCTTTGCTTTCAGACTTATTTTTTTAGAGAGTTTTCTTTTTTCAGATCTAGCCCTGCAAGAAGTGAGTAAAAACTCTCTTTTAATAGCCAAAAGGTGGAGTGAAAAGTTGGGCAAAAGTACAACACCCATGTGCCAATTTTAACTTTTCAGAAAAGAATACACAACCCATGTGGGATGGCTGACACATTGTACTACTACTTGACTTTTGACACTCTTTTCTTCCCAAGACAAAATATCATATTTTTAATTTTAGGAACCCAAACTATTTCAAACTAAACTCTAACTCCAAATCTAACTAAAAGTTCAAACTCAGCTACCAAAACACTAACTAAACTCTCTAAATTATCAAAGAATATAAAAGTTTCCCAAACATAATTAAAATTAAACAGAGCAAATCCCGTGTAAATTATTTAGGCTCAAAGTTTCAATTTGTTCAATTTATATACCAGATAAGTTCCTGCTCAAAGCCACTCAAACTTGGTCTATTATATGTATTACTCTTAGAGCAGTTGAACTAAAAGAGATGACCCAAACAAATATGTTGATTTCTTCATTGTCTAGCAACAGAATACCCCTTCACATACACTTATAATTTCTCATGCTTAAACACCAACTTGTTCAGACAATTAAAGCTAAAGACTCTTGCACTTCAAGAGTCAAGAAACATACAGGACAAAGTACTTCACGCTTGGCAGAACAAGTTGCCAATTAACTTGACACTTAAACACATACATATACATTTTTATACCAACATACAATTCTACTTGTCATCTAACAAGGACGAGATTCAAGCATACAAAAGGATGTTCATTTATAACTCAACATTGGACTACCTCAACATGGTGATTTTATCTCCAACCTGAATAATTGCTACAAGCTAAACAATGAAGTTGAACAATTAAGATCTCATGAACAGAGCTATGACTAAACCATGCACACACAGATATTAAAGCTAACAGTGGACATATAAACATTGTTATCTATTGCTAAACAGGTTTCACGAGTTTAAACTCAGGGGATAAACAAAACAGAGAAGACATAAGCTTAATCTAACCCGTCGAACCAAGACATAGCCAAAGCTGCAGCGACGCCCTCGCTCCCAACACATCGCCACCACTGTTTCACCGTCATCTACACTAAAATAGCTTTATCAAATCAACGCCATCAACATATCATCAAAGTCATAAACCAAACAGCCCGCACAAACAGAAAACAATCAAAAACCAAATGCCACCATCACAGCTTCACCCTCGCTGTCCAACTTAACCGCTGCCAACGCCACAACAAACTCGCCATCACCAAAATCATTGAAAACAGCCTCGTCACCCATCCAACACATCATCATAGCCCCCAAAACATCACAAAATAATCACTGTAGCAGCCCACAATTCGTCTCCCCATAACAAGAAAAATAAAGGCAAAGGTGAGAAGCAAAACAAGCAAGTGACACAAGTTTAAAATAAATAAATAAAAATAAATAACAAGAAAATGGATCTAGGATAAATGGGGTTCAGATTAGAGTAGGGGAGAGCGAGGAGAAGAGAGAAATGTAAAAACTCACCGGAAAATACAAAAAGTGGCCGGAGTGAGGTTTGGCCGAAACTTCAAACTCCGATCTGTGAAAATTGGCTATGATTTTAGAGAAAATAGTTGTAGAAATGGAAAAAGGATCTCAAGAGCTTTCCGAAAAGGTATAATTTTGTATTTTTTGACCACCGGAAGGCGGTGGTCCGGTGGTTTGACTGGCGGTCAAAGGCGGAGGAGAGGTGGAAGGGCAGTGGGGAATGGTGGCTCAGGTTTTATGGTGGGAGAGGCAAAATTTTGGCAAAGTTCCATTAGTCATATGAGACTCAAGGTGTATGTGGGAAAAAATGAAGAAAATTAAGTATATATACTCACAAAGAGAAGAGATGAGAACCATTGGATCAAGAGGAGATCAATGGATAAGATTGAATCTCCTTTGGACTGGGTCAAATAAAGAGTGGGCTGATGGGTCTGGGCATTGGGTCACATATTTTTGCACTTATGGTCACTAAAGATCTATACTTATTAAAATATACTAAATTGAGTAAAATAAAAATCACATCATTTGTATTAACATCACAATTAAGACATAGAATCATTAAGTACATAACAAGTAATAATTTTTTTTTATTAATTTCTATATTTTACTTCCTAATTAAATGACAAACTTAGTTAAAATAAAAGACTAATTTTAGGAAAACTTTGACAAAATTGTATGAAATTAGGAAGGCTATTTGAGCAAATTTTAAGAATTTGGTGCCAAAATTAGGTGATTACAGCTGCCCCTCTTTGTTCGGGAACGCGAAGAGTTTTCGGACAAAGAAGTAATCAACAGCTAATTTTGGCTTTCTGGTTCTAGCCAAAAGCTTGCAAAATAGCGACCGTACCCTGACTTTTGGTCCTAACCAAGAAAAGGCTACCTACATATCCCCGGACTAAGGAATCAGGTCAGTGTAGTTCCTCACGTGTGGTAGCTGGGACTACCGCATACAAATAGACACTAGACTCTCCTAGACTAACACTAAGCACTCTCTAGACGCTTCTATGCATAACGGGACTAACTCTAGACGGTTTGAGACATACTAGGACTGACTCGACATTTCTAGACTTACCCGGACTGACCTGAGACACTTTTGACACACTAGAACTGTTGCTGCTGGTCACTTGTTGCTGGTTGCTGGCTAGCTGGCTGGTGGTCGTTGCTTTACAAAGAAAAAATGGAATTACAACATTGAAAAATGTAAAAGTTACAATTCCTAGACTACTCTTCATGCTTTCCAAGCTGATGCACTGGTCTGGAGCTCCCACTAATCAAGTGGATTTTGAAAACTTGAAATTGCCGCTCGGGCGGGCTTTAACTTGAAACTTGCAATTGCCGCTCGGGCGGGCTTTAACTTGACACTTGCAATTGCCGCTTGGGCGGGCTTTAACTTGAATGTTGAAATTGCCGCTTTGACGGGCTTGACTTGAATGTTGAAATGTCGCTTTGACGGGCTTTGACTGAAATGCTGAAATTGCCTCTTTGATAGGTTTTGACATGAAGCTGGGAATGGTTGCAATCTTTGAGCGGGACAAACTTGAAAAGAAAGTGGTTGCTATCTTCTAGCGGAACTGACTCGAAAAGAAAATGGGCGCTATCTTTAGCGGGACTGACTCGAAAAGGAAGTGGGCGCTATCTTTTAGCGAAACTGACTCGAAAAGGAAATGGGTGCTATCTTTTAGCGGGACTGACACGAAAAGGACATAGGTGCTATCTTTAGCGAAGCTGACACGAAAAGAAAATGGGTGCTATCTTTTAGCGAAACTGACATGGAAAAGAAATAAACGCTATCTTTGAGCGAAACTGACTCGGAAAGAAAATGGGTGCTATCTTTTAGCGAAACTGACTCAAAAAGGAAATGGGTGCTATCTTTTAGCGAAACTGACTCGAAAAGGAAACTGACGCTATCTTTTAGCGGAACTGACACGAAAAGGAAATGGGTGCTATCTTTTAGCGAAACTGACATGGAACAGAAATAACGCTATCTTTGAGCGAAACTGACTCGGAAAGAAAATAGGTGCTATCTTTTAGCGGAAACTGACTTTAAAAGAAAACTGACGCTATCTTTGAGCGGGACAAACTTGGAAAGGAAATGATCGCTATCTTTTAGCAGAAACTGACTTTAAAAGGAAACTGACGCTATCTTTGAGCGGGACTGACTCGAAAAGGAAATGGGTGCTATCTTCTAGCGAAACTGACTCAAAAAGGAAAAGGGGTGCTATCTTTTAGCGAAACTGACTCGAAAAGGAAACTGACGCTATCTTTTAGCGGGACTGACACGAAAAAGAAACGGGTGCTAACTGACTCAAAAAGGAAATGGGTGCTATCTTTGAGCGAAACTGACTCGGAAAGAAAATGGGTGCTATCTTTTAGCGAAACTGACATGGAAAAGAAATAACGCTATCTTTGAGCGAACTGACTCGGAAAGAAAATGGGTGCTATCTTTTAGCGGAAACTGACTTTAAAAGGAAACTTGACGCTATCTTTGAGCGGGACTGACTCGAAAAGGAAATGGGTGCTATCTTTTAGCGAAACTGACATGGAAAGGAAATAGACGCTATCTTTTAGCGGGACTGACTCGAAAAGGAAACTGACGCTATCTTTGAGCGGAACTGACTCGAAAAGGAAACTGACGCTATCTTTGAGCAAAAACTGACTTAAAAAAAGGAAACTGACGCTATCTTTGAGCAAAAACTGACTTGAAAGGGAAACATCCGCATTATCTTGAGGGAGTATGCTATTGTGGTTGACATCTTCCTGGTGAGTTATGTCCTCTTTGTTCACCCGCGCATGATTAGCCCAAGTCTGGAGGCTGTACAGTTCACACATTTTTCACATGTGGCTTTGACTTGACAGCTGCAAACTCTAATCCATTATCTTAATGGGGTCTTGTCTGGAGATTTGAAAACCTCAGCCATTTTTCAAAAATGGGATTTTGTCTGAAACTCAGAACAAATGCTCCTGATTTATGCGATCCTTAATCTTGCTGACAATGTAGCAAATATCACAATGGCTTTCTTCATCATGACTATACAGACCCTGAATCATGTCCTCGCAAAATAAACTTGGGGTTCTTGTTCAAACAATATCTTGATATTGTTGATGTATTTTTGATCCACCCCAAAGTCCACCAATGCCAAATAGTTTCTCCCAATCTTTTAGTCACTCCTTGGTAGAAACAGCATGTCGTTCCATGGTGACTTTCCTGGTACAATCTTGGTGTGTCATTCTCATACGAGGTGCGGCACGAGCTTCCATTGCTCATTGGTTCCCCAACAATGATCTGGTACAACTGAGAAACCTGTAAACAAGCTTTGCGAAACTTTCTTTGCTTGTTTCAATGATATCAAAGGAGGGGAGTGACAAAAAAGAGTAAAGACAAACTGAAGAAATTCAAAAAAGAGACATCGAACGAAAGATGTCCTTGAATGATAGAAAGAAAAATTATTCAGGGGTGAAATGACGAGTTTAGTGAACATGACATACATCTTGGAATAAAGTCTTGACCTTTTCAACACGATCTATCCTTGATTTTTCCCCAGTTCGACAATATAGAGCAATTGCTTGCTTGGTCTGATCATGATGAGAAACCGGACATCCCTCATTCGACTAGTGGCGCCCTTTCGGGTTTTCACCAACTAGCCTCTCTCTTTGTTCTTTTTTTTTTTCGCAATGGTCTGTGGCGCCCTTTCAGGTTTTGACCAACATGATTCATTTTCTTCACTTCTTTTTTTTTTCCCTTTTTTTTTTGTTCATTTGTTTCCATTTTCTTTTATTTCCATTCGACCTCTCATCCCCTTTTTCGGTCGATCTCATCTTTCTCCTCTTTCTTTTTGAGCCAATCTGCCATCCCTTATTTTGACTTCTCACAGAAATTTCTGTCCTAATGGCAATTGTACTCCCATCTCTTGATTGCGATGATCAAAATAAACTTCGACTTCCCCGAGCAGACTCATATTTTGATTGTACATCAATGCGCTACATTCTCAAAGATCGGTCAAAAAGGTCTTTATTTGGACCATAGTATGGGATTTTGGTTAGGCTAGGAAGAAAAGTATTTAGCATCAAAGCTCAAAAACATCTCATGAGACGGCTAGATGAACATTACGAATTTTGAAATCACCATTTGCGAAAATAAACCAAACTTTTTCCAGGCAAATCGGGGATTCCCTTTTTCTTTTCTTTTTTTTTTCTTTTTTTTTAATTTTTCCTTTGGTTTGAACAGCGGTACGAAAGCAACTCATGAAACGACTTGGTAAAATATTACAACCCTTGGAGTCATTTCTTTTTTAAAAATGAATAATAAATAAATGGCTGAGGCCCCAATTCATTGAAAAACTGAGGAATTATCTTTTGAATTTTTTGATGTGCAAACATAGGGGATATTGAGACTTTTCCCCAATACTAACACAGAGAAAGCAAAAGGAATATTGGCTTTCTCCATTTTCTTTAGAAGAAAGAAGAAAAATAAACATCTGCCCTAGTTTAGGATAAACTGTACCGCTTTGAATTTCTTCCCCGTCTTCGAAATTGGTATGCTAAACATCTCATGAAACATGTGAATGAATGTTACAAAAATAGAAGTTTGTTTTTATTTTATTTTATTTTATTTATGAAATAAAATAAAAACAAACTTCTGCCCCAGTTTAGCATAAAATGGGGATCTAAATTTCTTTTGATGTTGGCCGCAAACTTGGAGGCAAGTTTTGCGTCAATAAAAGAAAACAAGGAAAGAGAAATTTTCTCCTGTTGCGACCGCACCGAAATGGTTGCCTACGTATCCTTTTGAGAGGAATCAGGTCAGACGTAGCTCTAGCAACTTAATGCTAGCTTTTGTGTTGTTGTTTTTGTTGTTTTCTGATTTTCTATTTTTTTTTTTCACTGGTATAATAACATTTATTTCAAAGGAGGATAGCCGAAAGGAAAAATACACAAAGCTCAAAGACTATTAAATTGGTAAAATATTTGGGTAGTAGAAAATGAAAGCCGTTCGTCATCCCGACCCGAGAATGCCTCGCACAGATATACAACAAAATAAGCCGACCTAAAGTCACAAGTAGAGACGGGACTTAATCACTCGGTATCCTTGGTTTTCGCTCCAACAGTGATCTTGAAAATTACACTTGAAACTTCCGACCAAAATGGTTATGCACCATTTTCAACTCTTTGCATAATTCCTTTATCACAGTCATCCTCGCCGTCCAGTTAGTTCTTAGACTTGATATTAGACCATGTGTTTAGATCAAGACGCAAATTCCCCACATATGTCATGTTACTAAAGCTGACAAGAATAAAACTTCAAAAAAACTAAAAGGATAAAAACAAGGAATAGAAAAGACAAAATATTTGAGACAAGGAGTGGATCTCGCTTTTTATTGAATCAAAGACATGAGGGTTTGAACATCAAAATAAGCAAAATAATGCACTTGGATTACAACCCTCAAATAACCAAGTGCACAGAAAGTTCGACAAAATAAGTTGACAAATGCTTCTCAATTGTTCATTTTCACATCATGTCCAATGCACTGATCTCATGCCCTGTCGAAGTCGTCATCAGATTGTACCATGTTGTTTCCACTGGCGTGCTTCAAACTTGACAACATCTTCTTCTTTGCTTCATTTTCTTGAAATACCATCAGGGTAGGCATGTCTTCTTTGGAAAAAATGAATGACTGTGTAAGACAGTGAATTGGCTCAACGACTACATCTTGCATTGTTGCATGGACAGTTGATTTATCTGGCCTATCGATTGATGCAACAATAGATGAGTCATGGCGTCTGATGTTTTTGGAAGGACCAACTGCCACAATCTGCTTGGCGCCATTCCATTTCATTTCTTCTTCTGTGAACAATGTCCCAATCAAATGCATGTCTTTTTGAACATCATGAACTAGTAAAGGATTCTGATTCACATTCTGTGTTTCATCCCCCACGACTTTTATCTGATTGTTGTCTATCATTGCCTGGATTGCCCTTTTGAGTTCCCAGCAGGATTCCGTGTCATGTCCAGGTGCTCCAGAATGAAACGCACAATGGCGTGAATGATCACCTCTTCCATTAGGGTTCACCTTTCCCGGGATTGGTTTCAACAGATTGGCTTGCTGCAACTTTTCAAACAAATTAGTGTAAGTTTCTCCCAATGGGGTGAACTTAGTCTCTCCCCTCCGCCGCAACTTTTTATGACTTGTGCTTGGACAGGGATACGGATTCTTTCGTTTTTGGTTGGGAAAGTCAGGCGAAGCTTGGAAATGGTTGTGTGGGGTGTTATATGTGGCTTGTGGGGTTGGTGCGCGCCATTGCGGATAGGAAAATATCGGAGCATATGGCTGCGCTCTATGGAGTGGAGGAGCGGAGTAATTTGGATTATCTGGGGAGTAATGTTGCTGATGATGCCTTTGTGGAGTTCGGGAGTATGACGGAGGTTGTTTGAATTCTCTCTTGTTCCACTTTCTGGGATCCCATTTCTTTTCTGTTTCATTGCGAAGACTCTCTGACCTAACTCGAACAGTGAATTGTGGAGCGGAGGCCGATGGTGGAGCAAATGGAGGTGGTGGTGCCAGAGGACACATTGTGGAGGATCCCGCCACTTTTGCGGCACTGTTGTAGTGAGGAAAGTCGGGAGAATATTGAGGGTCCTCAACTGTAGTAGGCAGACCATGTGCTTGATGCACGATGGTCGGTGCAATTCCTGAGAGATTAGATGGTACGGGAGGAGGTGCATGTCCCATGGTAATAGCATGATACAGTTCAACCACCAACTCTTTCATATTTTTGGCCTCTTTTGTAAACCTCTCATTCTGCTCAAACACTAACTTTTTCAGATTCTTGACTTCTTCAGTCAACCTCTCATTCAGCTCAATCAAATGCTCGTAATCTTCAAACTCAGAATTCCCACCTTCAGACGTCATGATCATGGGTCCCATTTATCTTGTTCTGTACGTGTGATACGATGCCAGAACTTCCTCTCAAGTTACCGCAGAACCCCAAACACTATGACAAACAGATCGGGTTAGCACAAAAATGCACACTGGCAAACCTAAGGTTGTTATGCGTCATCCCGAAAAGGTTCACGGCATAAGCCGTGTGTACCGATTGTATCCCCCAAAAATATGTCGCGTTAGACAAAATCATGACACAAATCAAAGCGACACGTAATGCCGAACCAGGATAAACTTGGATTTTCTTTTTCCTTTTTCTTTACCCTTTTTTTTTTTTTTTGGACTCAACAAACGTAATTTAGACAAACAACACGAGACAGACTCAGAATAAATAAATTGCTTGACATGATGCACGAGTCAAAAGATATATACAAAACTAACATGATAATGGGTGGGTCCACTCAGACAGTGAAAATAATGAGACTCGACATTTGAGCGGAGTCAAATTATTCCACGAGGATTGACGCAAATACAACTTAGCTAATTGCAATTTATCGTCTGCACCCTCACTTGACCTTGAAAAAGAAAAAAACAACACAATACAAAGTAAAGTGGGACCCTAAAATAATATATTTTTTTTTTGAATTTTTCTTTTTTGAAAATTTAAGACTCAACCCGAGGGAGGTTCTAACGGAACTTAAGAACAGATTATGAAACAAACTAATTTTTTTTTTGTTTTATCCGAAAGGTGATCCCAAAATCGGATATTATGACAATACAAAGATGGACACAATTTTTTTTGAAACAATCTCTTTGATCTAATTGGAAAAAAGAATCTTAGAGTATTTACAAAATTTGGCCATTATGACGACTCAAAGACACAAAATATTACACGAATTAGATGAAAAATTGGTTTACCAAAATTGGTCATTATGACGGCGTGAAACCGCGATAAATTACTTTCCAAAAATATGAATTTAACTTGGACACAAACTCAAAGACAAAAAGGTCCCAAAATTTCGCCATTATACCGGCACAAAACTATAATAGTGCAAAACTATGACAAATTATTTTCTAATACTCGAGACCAAACCCGGACACAAAGTAGACTCTAAAAGTTCTAAAAAAAAAAAAAATTCGCCATTATAACGGCGTAAAATGACAACTAAAAATATTTTGAGACATGGGACTAAACCCGTTTTTCATTTTTCTCTATTTTTTTTCCAAATTTAACGCCCACCCCCGGTGATCGGTCAGCATAACAACCCTCTTTCTACAATAAATGCAATACAGAAAATGCTTTGGACATATCTCGACGCCAAGGAGACAGCCTAGACAAGTGCGGTACCGGTGTGCGGCACCTCAGTAAGTCAAATATGATGCAGATAATTGGGCCTAAAGGTTTAACTCTAGGTGACGCAAATGACTCAGTGTCTAGACTGGCTGAAGAACCTGGTGGACAAACCGGGCAGAAAGCGCATCAGGGCCATCCGGAGACAGTGTGTCCGGCCTAAAACCCCGTCGCGCCTTCCTCCTAAATCATGGGTAATTTAGTAAGAAAGTCCCAGATGCCACAAGCAATCTGGTAAGTGCATGTGTGCGTGTGTTTTAGAGACTCAGAGGGTTGCGGAGGAAGACAGTTTATATACAGTTCAACAATATCAAAGTAGTAACATTCAACTTTTCATGTGGTAACGGCAAGAATATAACAACCGAATATTTGATAAATTAAAACATGCGACAATTTTATCAAAGCCGGAGATTCTAGTTTTCACTGGTTTCCCCAGCGGAGTCGCCAAGCTGTCACGCCCTAAAATTATACTATTAACTGCGTGCGAGTTGTTATTTATTTAAAGGCTCGTGACTGATGTTCCAAAAGGTACGAATTTATTTAGAGAACTCGGAGTCGCCACTTGACATAGTTTAAGGTGTGCCAAGTCACCAAAGGTACCTTGGAACACCTCTGACTCGTCTAATGGTCTGCGTTAGAGATTCGGGTAAGGTTCTCAGTTGACTCTCGGGAAGGTATTAGGCACCCTCGAGTCCTGTGCCGAGCACAGTTGCTTTATTGTCGCAATCTTAATTTATTAAATATGGTTGTTATATTAGTGCCGTTAATTTGAACTTATACTTTGATACGAAAAATCTTAAAGCGTCACTCCTATCCAACCTCACGGAGGACTGGACGAATTTGAAAGAATTTAATTAACTTAAAAAAAATAATTAATTTAGAGTTGGTTTATTTTACTTTTCTCGTGTAATAAGCGGACCACAAATCACACTTATTGTTATGCTTAATCGAATGGAGGTCTTATCGCACCTATTGATTTGCCTAATCATATTAAATATTAAATAGTAACATTTTTGTTTATCTAAATAATGGCCGTTTATTAAATAAAAGCAGCCCACAAATTTTATCTCAATGGCTTATTTGTCTTAAGGAATGGCCGTTTGTTAAAATGGGACAATAATGTGGACTGTCCTTTAAAAGAAATAAAAACTTACAATCTGCCGTCATTCTCACTTATGTTTTGGGTTAATTTAATTTTGCAAAATAGCCTACTTTAGCTAACGGACTTTCAAAAGTTGTCACATGTTCTATATTAGGAGGATGGCTGTTTTTGTTAAATTATTAAGACATAAAAAAAAACGTTGAATTTGTCAAAGTAGGCCAACTTTACAAAAGATTGGCATATTAAAGCGGACCAACATTACAAAAGATCGACATATACTCATTTATTCATGTTCAAGTGTTGTTTTAGGTTGTTCTATCAAACGGTTGCTATTTTCGCAAAATGAATGTGTTCAGCCTTTGACCAGAAAGGTTCATATTTGCCTTTCCTAAAGTTGTGCTTTGATTGTTTTAACCAAAAATTGTATCAAGCAACCCACGAGGTATACTTTAGAATAAATTAATCCCCTCGATTTAATTTTTTTCTTTTCTAATAAGTAGATCGCAAATCATACTTACGATTGCCTAATCGAGTTAAAAAAAAAAATTAACACAAGCTTCAACATTGGCTTCTCTCATTTTTAGTTTTGGATTAATAAGCAGACCACTAGTCATACTTATTATGATTCCTTCTATTATTATTTTTTAATGCTTTGATTTAGTAGCTAGCTTAATACCAATAAATTGAAATTAGCTGTAGTATAAAATAAGAATTGTACATTGAAATTAGCTGTAGTATAAAATAAGAATTGTACATTGTCAACGTTAGCTTGCGAACGACCATTGATACATATACCAAAACATTTAAAACGCTTGAATGGCAACTTGTTATTTGTTAAGCATTCATAGCCATAAGTTAAAGGCTTAAAATTGAAACAATTGAACTTGCAAATTTTAAAATGACTCTGCCTGTTTTTAGCTTTAAGAAATTTGCACATGTAGTCTGTTTTTGTAAGACAATTTGCACCAGATGTCTATTTTTACAAATACAACTTTATTTAACGTCTCAAAGATAAAGCTTGTAAAATAAGATCTTTTTCTTTTTTTTTACATTATTGTTTGAGTCCCAGTTTGCATTACTTTTCTCTAACTTTGTAATTTAAAACTTTCTAATTTTTATTTTTTATAGCGACAAGGAATAATTATTCATACACAAAATATAGCAAATAAAATACTTTTCTTTTAGCACCAAACAGTGGGCTTGGGAGAGAAGCTATAACATACACATGTTTGTATGTCAGGGCCTTATTAGGCCATTTTTCATAAGAACGACGTTATAATAAGCTAAAACTTAAATACACAATGTATTAAGAGTTAAAGAAAAGTACCTAAAGAGTTAGAAAGAAAACTCTCTTAGCAGCGCATCAACAGTGACCTCAAAGTGAAAGTCCAAGAATTGACCAACTAACCAGAAAGCTACAGCAACAGCTACGAGCAGCTAAACGAGCATACTATGCCAACATTCTAACTACTTTAAGTACTAAGATTAAACTTTCAAGAGACTTATGTTTTCATCCTTTTTTCATTCTTCCTCAAGTGTTTTTACCCTCTTCTTTCTTTGCTTTCAGACTTATTTTTTTAGAGAGTTTTCTTTTTTCAGATCTAGCCCTGCAAGAAGTGAGTAAAAACTCTCTTTTAATAGCCAAAAGGTGGAGTGAAAAGTTGGGCAAAAGTACAACACCCATGTGCCAATTTTAACTTTTCAGAAAAGAATACACAACCCATGTGGGATGGCTGACACATTGTACTACTACTTGACTTTTGACACTCTTTTCTTCCCAAGACAAAATATCATATTTTTAATTTTAGGAACCCAAACTATTTCAAACTAAACTCTAACTCCAAATCTAACTAAAAGTTCAAACTCAGCTACCAAAACACTAACTAAACTCTCTAAATTATCAAAGAATATAAAAGTTTCCCAAACATAATTAAAATTAAACAGAGCAAATCCCGTGTAAATTATTTAGGCTCAAAGTTTCAATTTGTTCAATTTATATACCAGATAAGTTCCTGCTCAAAGCCACTCAAACTTGGTCTATTATATGTATTACTCTTAGAGCAGTTGAACTAAAAGAGATGACCCAAACAAATATGTTGATTTCTTCATTGTCTAGCAACAGAATACCCCTTCACATACACTTATAATTTCTCATGCTTAAACACCAACTTGTTCAGACAATTAAAGCTAAAGACTCTTGCACTTCAAGAGTCAAGAAACATACAGGACAAAGTACTTCACGCTTGGCAGAACAAGTTGCCAATTAACTTGACACTTAAACACATACATATACATTTTTATACCAACATACAATTCTACTTGTCATCTAACAAGGACGAGATTCAAGCATACAAAAGGATGTTCATTTATAACTCAACATTGGACTACCTCAACATGGTGATTTTATCTCCAACCTGAATAATTGCTACAAGCTAAACAATGAAGTTGAACAATTAAGATCTCATGAACAGAGCTATGACTAAACCATGCACACACAGATATTAAAGCTAACAGTGGACATATAAACATTGTTATCTATTGCTAAACAGGTTTCACGAGTTTAAACTCAGGGGATAAACAAAACAGAGAAGACATAAGCTTAATCTAACCCGTCGAACCAAGACATAGCCAAAGCTGCAGCGACGCCCTCGCTCCCAACACATCGCCACCACTGTTTCACCGTCATCTACACTAAAATAGCTTTATCAAATCAACGCCATCAACATATCATCAAAGTCATAAACCAAACAGCCCGCACAAACAGAAAACAATCAAAAACCAAATGCCACCATCACAGCTTCACCCTCGCTGTCCAACTTAACCGCTGCCAACGCCACAACAAACTCGCCATCACCAAAATCATTGAAAACAGCCTCGTCACCCATCCAACACATCATCATAGCCCCCAAAACATCACAAAATAATCACTGTAGCAGCCCACAATTCGTCTCCCCATAACAAGAAAAATAAAGGCAAAGGTGAGAAGCAAAACAAGCAAGTGACACAAGTTTAAAATAAATAAATAAAAATAAATAACAAGAAAATGGATCTAGGATAAATGGGGTTCAGATTAGAGTAGGGGAGAGCGAGGAGAAGAGAGAAATGTAAAAACTCACCGGAAAATACAAAAAGTGGCCGGAGTGAGGTTTGGCCGAAACTTCAAACTCCGATCTGTGAAAATTGGCTATGATTTTAGAGAAAATAGTTGTAGAAATGGAAAAAGGATCTCAAGAGCTTTCCGAAAAGGTATAATTTTGTATTTTTTGACCACCGGAAGGCGGTGGTCCGGTGGTTTGACTGGCGGTCAAAGGCGGAGGAGAGGTGGAAGGGCAGTGGGGAATGGTGGCTCAGGTTTTATGGTGGGAGAGGCAAAATTTTGGCAAAGTTCCATTAGTCATATGAGACTCAAGGTGTATGTGGGAAAAAATGAAGAAAATTAAGTATATATACTCACAAAGAGAAGAGATGAGAACCATTGGATCAAGAGGAGATCAATGGATAAGATTGAATCTCCTTTGGACTGGGTCAAATAAAGAGTGGGCTGATGGGTCTGGGCATTGGGTCACATATTTTTGCACTTATGGTCACTAAAGATCTATACTTATTAAAATATACTAAATTGAGTAAAATAAAAATCACATCATTTGTATTAACATCACAATTAAGACATAGAATCATTAAGTACATAACAAGTAATAATTTTTTTTTATTAATTTCTATATTTTACTTCCTAATTAAATGACAAACTTAGTTAAAATAAAAGACTAATTTTAGGAAAACTTTGACAAAATTGTATGAAATTAGGAAGGCTATTTGAGCAAATTTTAAGAATTTGGTGCCAAAATTAGGTGATTACAGAAGGAGTATATCGTAGGAAGCCTTCCCTGATGTAAATAATAATTGTAAAAGTTTAATCACAATCATAATATTAATTTATCATGATTAAGTGATTTTTTGAGATTAAAATATATTAACATTAACGGTTGTTAATTGATACTTGAGTAACGTATCATCCCTTGTATGCATCAATTAGTTTGATGTATAACTCGTGGTGCGAGTATGTTTTTATCTATTCCACCTATCTAATGGTAAAAACCTAGCCTGCCTACTGTTTCCAACCAACCTATTAATACACTATCTTTCATGTACAATAGTGTTACTTAATCAAGTTCACTTTGATTTGTATTCAAAAATTAGTTTTATTGAATTGATGTAAACATCGAGGTTTTGCCGTAGCTGATTGACAAAAAAGAAAATATCAAAACTCACATAAGCTCCATTTTAAAGGCCAAGAAATATTTACCCTCCAATAGTATTCTTATGCGCAAATTAAATTTGTTTAAGTTTGGAATAACTCAAAGCAATAATCTTCTCTCTTACTACTATAATTATAATGGTGTGTTAGGGGTATGAGGTTGAGGGCTATGAGGGCTCAGAAGATTAGCGAGGACGCATATAGTATATGGACTAAGACAGCTAACTATACTCGAGAAGCAACAAAAGAAATGTTAGGGGTATCAAAGGGTACCTTAAGTAAACATAGAGGGGATTGGTGGTGGAATGGAGAGGTTTAATGAAAAGTGAAAGCCAAGAAGGATGCATAGACATAGTTAATGGAGAGTAAAGACGAGGTGGAAAAATAGAGAAATAGGGAGAGGTACAAGAGTACGAAGAAAGAGACGATCCTAGCAGTTGCAACGGGTAAAATAGTAGCTTTTGAACGCTTATATAAATAACTAGCAGGCAAGGGTAGGAACAAGAAGTTTTATTGTTTTCCCAATGCGAGAGAGTTGAGAGCACGTGACCTGAATTAAGTGAGGTGCATTAAAGACGAAAATGATAAAGTTTTGGTAGAAAAGAAACACATTAGAACAAGATGGCAGGCATACTTTCATAACTTCTTAAACGTACAATGGAACGAGGATATAGTGCTAGGAGACTTGGAGCACTCCGAGAGCCACCAAAGTTTTAGGTATGGAAGGAGTACTATAAGACTTAAGGAGGTTAGATGAGCGATTTGGAGGATGAGAAGGGGAAGAACGACTTGGCCAGACAAGATTCCTTTTGAGTTTTGGAAGAGCGCATGCAAAGTAAGTATGGAATGGCTAACCAAGTTGTCTAATATCATCTTTAGGATGACTAAAATGCCCGAAGATTGGAGGTGGAGTACAATTATTCTGTTGTACAAGAACAAGGATGATATTCAAAATTGTTATAAGTATAGGGGGCTTCAAATTACTAAGCCACACCATAAAATTATGGAAGAGGGTGGTTGAGATAAGGATGAGGAGGATTGTGTCTATTTCCAATAACCAATTCAGATTCATGCGAGACTGATCAACTACGAAAGTCATCCATCTTTTAATTAAAGAGATTGTTGGAGAGTATAGGGATAAGAAAAGAGACCTACATATGGTATTCATTGAGTTAGAAAAAGCATACAATAAAGTCCTAATGGAAGTTATATAGAGGTGCTTGGAATCTATATGGTATCAATGACATTTATTAAAGCAATCAAGAATATGTTATACTGGAGCTAAGACACGAGTAAGAATAGAAGAAGGAGACTCGGGTCACTTTACCATCGAGATGAGACTGCACCAAGGAATAGTTCTTAGCCCGTTTTTATTGCCTTGGTGACATACAAATTGACTCAGAATATTCAAGGAGACGTACCATAGTGTTTGCTATTTGCAGATGACACTCTTGTTAGACGAGACATACGACATATTACAGTTAACGATAGGCTATAGGTGTAGAGGTAAACTATTGAGCCTAAAAGTTTTAGATTGAGCAGGACTAAATTACATAGAACACAAGTTCAATGATGTATCATATGAGTCGAATAGGAAAGTAATGCTTGATACACAAGTCATCCTCTATAGAGAAAGCTTCAGGTACCTAGCGTACATAATCCACAAAATTTGGAGAGATTGATGAGGATGTCACATAGTATTGGGGCTAGATGGATGAAATGGAGGCCCGCGATAAAAATCTGCCACCAAAACATAAAGGTAAGTTTTATAGAATGGTCGTCCTATGTTGTATGGAACGGAGTGTTGGCTAGTCAAGAACAAACACGTTCAAAAGAAGAAAAATACATAACGGATAATACTTAGATGGATGTATGGGCATACTAGGATGTACAAGATTAGGAATGAGGTCATACTGGACAAAGTGGAAGTGGCCTCAATGGTGAAAGATGTGCAAGAAGCAAGGCTGATATGGTCTAGACATGTGAAGAGAAGGACCACATATACCCTTGTGAGTAGGTTGACAGTGTTAGGCCTATAGAGCGTAGAGGTTGAGGATTAGGGTATAAGGATAGCTAATAGTCGAGAGATGTCTGTCATTTTAGCAGTAGTACTATTCATGTATATACCATTTTTTTTAATCTTATTCTGTATCTTTGTTGCTACTATTTTGATTTATTTTGGTTATCTTTAGTTTGATATCCTAGGCCTTGGTTTGTGTTTTCAAACTATTTTCTATAATGCTTTCATTGAGCCGAGGGGTCTATCAGAATTAACTTTTCTATCGTTTCTAAAGTAGAAGTCTACGTACTTCTCACCCTCTTCAAATCCATATGCTTATTGTGGATTTGTGTTGTAAAAAAAATGTGTTTATTAGACACACGCTAAACATATAGGAGTATATTATAGATGTTCAATAGGTTTCACCTTTAATTAAGGCATGTTTAAATGAAAATTTCTGCCAAGTCGTCTATGTGTTTAGTCTTTTAATAAAAAATGAGCATGTTAAGCTTGAGAAGAGAGAGGGGGGACGCTAAAGGTTAAGATTCTTTCTTTAATTTCTTTTCTCCCTATTCATCTTCATTGTCATGCCTTCAATAACCATTGATTCACAGCTTACCCTATATATCTTAATCTCTCCCATGTCCATATATTACTATTTACATGAATATAATGGATAACAAGGGTCCGTGATCCAGATAGAATTTTCGTCATTTCAGGAAATCCTATTCAAAATTGTATCTGCTCTTGTTCTTGAAATTTCATCCTTTCTGTTTATTCATTAGAGAGTCCTAAGATGGAATTCTTCCAAAAAGCCAAATTCATTAGGCTAAAAAGCCACCATGCAAAATTCTTACATGCAGATTCCAATCAAGAAACTGTGTACCAACATCGTTATGGGACTTCCAAAAGTGCAAAATGGACAGTTGAATTTCCAGAAGAAATCAATAATGTAATACGTTTAAAGAGTTGTTATGACAAATACCTAATGGCCACAGACGAACAATTTCTTCTTGGTGTAACAGGTCTTAAAGTTATTCAAAATTTACCCAAAAAATTTGATTCTTCAATTGAATGGGAACCTGTAAAAGTTGGATCATTAGTGAAGCTGAAAACAAGATATGGGAAATTTTTAAGGGCAAATGGTGGATTACCCCCATTTAGAAATTCAATAACACATGATATACCTCATAGACATCAAGATTGGATCTTATGGGAAGTTGATATTATTGAGTTATTACCGGACACAACAATAACAACTACGCCTCAATCGCAAGCAAGTAAAGAGTCAGTGCCTGAATCACCCAAAAGTATTTCAGAAGCAGAATCGTCAGATGATGATTTGAACTCATCTTTTCGTCTTACATATCCAAGGTCTTCGTCCAAGATTGATCAGGTTAGTTTTCTATATAAACCTAGTGTCTAGTTCACCAATTTTATAATGAAATGAAATGAGGCTATTAATGCAGTAAAGTTATAAAAATATATTTTGTATTCCAAAAGTGCATCATTACATTACACAGTTTCACCACCCGGAATATAATAAATCCGGGCGCCAATTTCACGAGCGCCCGTCATACAGGCACCCACATAAGTTTGGACCTAACTCCACTCCTAAAGCTAGCTCAAAGGAGAGCATTGTCCAAAGCTTATATGGGCCACTTGCCCTTCATATTTTACCGATGTGAAAGACTTTTCTCACACTTCAACAAGTTTGATTATAAAAGTATAATTAATATACTTACACTATCGATGTATATAACTTAAATTCATTAACGTGCAGTCGACATTTGATGCATCCATATCCAAGTCTGAAGGTCGGCTAATTTATTATTATGTGGCGGATGAAAAAGGAAATGTGAATGATGCAGTTGAAGGACCTTCATTTCAGTTCAAAGGGAAAGGGCTAGAGGAATTGACTCAAAAATTGGAAGAAGAAACAGGTCTTCAGAATATTACCTTGTGTTTGCGCAACAAATTAAATGGGAATTTATATCCTCTCAAATTAGAATTACCACCCAATAATGCAACTATGTATGTCGTGGTAGTACCTACATCATCCAAAGGTTAGTACACTCAACCCTCCACAAATTCTTGTTACGTGGGTAATGTAGTTTAACTTGTTATAACAGTACGTTGTCACACTCTCTGCCTTCCAAAGGTGCCTAGAGGACGGGCCAGACGCAGCAGAGCGACGACCGGGGAGCGGGTTCCCCACTGGAAGGGGGACAGGAGACGGCCATCTCAAGACACAGATTATTATTTTATCATATTACTAATAACTAGTTATCATAAAAATTATATGTAATTATCGTATAAGTAATCTGATTGTATTAAATATCATAGATGCTCTTTCTTCCTTTTGTTTCCCATTTAATTTGTTATTTCATGATTAGAATACTAGTCCTTTCATCTAAAGTATAACCTAGCAATTAATAAAGTGAACAAAAATTATGGAAGATCAAGGATCAAATTCAAATAAATTAGAATAATGATGGGTAATTTCTTTTTATTCGTTTAAATCAGAAGTGTGCAAAGTTATCTAGTAGTAATATTTATGTTAGTAAGATACCTGTTGAAAGTGCATATAATTAACTCACACATCTGAGTGTCATCTTATAAAATGTTGCATTTAATTAGGTCAAATTTGGCTTTTAATTAAACCTATATATGTCTATTTATGCTCTCTTCTCTGGCTTTGCTAATTGTTGGCATGTTCAATTCATTCATGACTTATTAACACTGTTTTTTTTTTCAAACTTCAGCAAGAGAATAGACGGCAGATAATCCCATTCCAAATGGACTAGAAGATATTTTTCTGATAACAAGAAAGTTGAATCAAAATTTCCCCAAGAGTTGTGCCCTATAATGAGTTCAAAAATTCGTGGTGGGTTCAGGAATTTTAAGTCATGGGTATTCAAATATCTTTAATCCAACTTTTTATCGAGCACACGACTAGAGGTGTGTTATTGATCTATCTACTTTCTCTGCTTTAGTTTATGTGACAGGATTTTTTTATTAGACAATGACAATATTTTAAATTGAAATAGTGTTCAACAGCCCCCCCCCCCCCCAAACCAATCCTCCTCGCCAAAAACTATTACTGATTTTTTAGTTTCCGACTTAAAATATGAGGTGGTTATATTAGCTCTTGAACTATTAGTATTTCTTATATTTAAAAATCTCTGTAGTTCCAAGTGGATAAAGACTGACTTCACTTTCTTTAAATAGAATCCATATAATATTTTTATATTTTCATTTTAAAAGTAGTTAATTATTCTTATTTCTTATTTGGTGTATTTTTTTACTAACTTTTTTTATTCTTCTTCAAAATCGAAAAAATTAATATTAGTTAAAAATACATATTCCTAAAATAATATTAAAACAAAAAAAATCAACAATAGTAGACTTAATTATAAAATAGAACAAAATTTACTCAATAACAATCCCAATTGAGAACAAGGAATGTTACAATGTACTTAAAACAATTATGTTCCCGATATGCATTATGTCTTTATACGAGTTATTATTAATGATAAAATTTAGTTGTGATTTGCAACTGAATTTACTATTCATGATTAATTATTTTTAGATATTGTTGATATTCTAACATTATGGCTCTCAACAAATTTACCGTTATTGCCAATAAAATGTAGAGTTTTATAGAAGAAAAAAGTTAATAAGAATATAAGAAAGCAAAAAGATAAAAATAGTAAATGCAAAAAGTTTACTTAAATTTGAAAAAAAAAATGAAGATAAATCACATGAATGTTCTTTTTGGGCATACGTTCTTTCTCCCATATACTATAAAGTAAAGGAAGCGAAGTCACTTTCCATGCCATATGGCACCAGTGGTGGACATAAGGCGAAGGAAGGGATATCAATTGAATTATACTGTAAATATAGGTAAAAAAATTATTTTTATAAGGACATATACTATTTTTGAGTTCCCTTAACAACAAAAGATTTTCTAGCCTAGTGGTGTAGAGATATCAAATTTAAGACCTATGTCATTCGTTTGAATCCCCATGTACAACAACTAAAGTGATTTACAACCACACAAAGATACTTGTTTTATTTTAAATAAGAAGTTTCGAAAGCCTTCATTTATTTTTTAATTCCGTGTCAATTCAAATAATGGTATATAAAGTGAAATGGAAAGAATATTTTGTCATAGCACCCAATAATGTTCTAAATAGATTTTCTTATTTAAAAGTACGCGTATATATTTTAAATACTGTATTTAGTTACGTAATAACAGATATAGCAACGTACTTTGCATTCTATTTTATTTTATAAAAGAATATACCATATGTCTGTACTATATAGTAGTAACTCATAATAAAAGACTCAATTTGAAAGTAGTCAAAGATGCTGCATTGGTTGACTTGCTCAAAGATATATGTAATATATATGATGGTCAATTTAGCAGCCAAATTATACGGATATTTCATGCCACTTTAGCTACATATTTGGACCACAAAATCACAAGAATTTGACTTTTCCTCTCAAAAAGGTACTCCATACAACAATAATTTACCCATAAATAGTGTAAAAAATTTAAATTTTAAGGGGTTGTTTGGTTGGCAGGACTAAATTTGGGATTATACTTGGTAGTATACTTATTCCGAGATTATACTTATTCTGGGATTATAATTCTGGGATTAATAATTTCATCCCATCCTTCTATGAGGTTAGAGATACCATGATTTTGGTATAAAATCTATCCCAATTTAGTTAATTCCATCAACCAAACATGAGATAACTGTAGTGCCAAATTTAATCCTGGTATTGTTAATCCAATTCTGCCAACCAAGGGTCGTTTGATTGCAAAGCTTGGGATTAATAATTCTAAAATTAACAGTCTCATTTCTCATGTGGGATAGTTAGTATTACCATTTTGACACAAAAATTATATCAGTATGAGCTAATACCTATAATCAAATATGAGATACAATAATTTTTAAACTATATCCCATATTATAATCTTAATCTCGGTAACCAAACGGCCCCTATTAGTAAATCACAAATAGGTAGAGTATCAAACAATGTAAGGTCGATAATTCGAAAACAAGAGAATTAAAGAACTTCGTTGTAGCAAGTCAAATTACAGTATAGTTACTTATGAAAGGATATATTTATCTTTAGACATTGAAATAGTAACAATTTTTACACTGGCAATATAGTTAGCATATTATAACATGTTTTTTGAATTGTATTAAGATGAATTTATGCAATTACATAATATATGGCGCTTTGCATGATAGTATAGGCACATAAAACCCTACACCATCAAGAGATGGATAAAATCTATTCACTTTTAGTTAGAAAGATTGGGTTCGAGCCATGATAGAGAATAGAATATCTTAGCCAAAGAGTTTTTTCCGTATAATAGGACTTACATGTTACTACTATTTTAACTTTTATGTTATGTCAAGTGTAACAAGTGCGTTTTGGATATCAAAAAATTAATAACGTCAACATATAAAGATTAAACTGTTATAAAATTAAAGTAATATAGCAAGGACAAAATACTAATAAGAGCTAAAATGTAAAGAGAGTATGACAAATATGGAGGAACTCTTTCTTTCTTCCTTTTTTTTCTCTTTTAACTTACAAATGATATGCCGTATTTATAGGCATAAGAAAAGAGAATGAAAACGACAACCTGTTATCCCATAACATGTTGCCCCATAACATGTTGTTGTCTTCTCATAACCTGTTGTTGTCTCATAACTTGTTGTTGTCTCATAACCTGTTGTTGGGCAACCATATCATAACGGTTATCCTGTAACGGTTATCATATAATAGTTCCCGTATAACATCCACCTCATATGTTCCACAATAATGGACATCCACTATTCAGTGGATTCATAACACTCCCCCGTGGATGTCCATCAATAGATAATGTGCCTTGTTAAAACCTTATTAGGAAAAATCCAATGGAAGAAAAGCCTAGTGAAGGAAAAATAATGCACACATCTTGTAATACGCATTAGCAGTTGCCTCATTAAAAACCTTACCAGGAAAACCCAGTGGGAAAAAACCATGGTTAAGAAAAAAAGAGTACAACGCGTATTTTACTCCTCCTTGGTTGCCCATGTAATACGCATTCCATGCTGCCTCATTAAAAACCTTACTAGGAAAACCCATTGGGACAAAACCTTGGTTAAGGAAAAAAGAGTGCAGCGCGTAGTTTACTCCCCCTGATGAATAACATCACTTAATGTCTTGGAGACGACGCATTCCAATCTTGTATTTCAGCTTTTCAAAGTTGAGGTTGTCAATGACTTAGTGAATAGCTCCGTCAAACTCTCACTGAATGAATTCTTCAATCTTAATTTCTTCATTCCTTTGAAGATCACCATTAAAAGAATTTTGCTGAACAACTGTCTCATTAATTGTATATCCATTTAGCTGAATTATCCATGTAATATCTCATATAATATTGTTCGGATTATCGTCTTCAAAGAAAGACCACACTGTTGATAAATATGTTGATGCTATTGACCTCAATCATTCATATTGTTGGTTTGCTTCATGCATGACTATTATCTTTTCATGATTCGAAGATGTAGCATCAACAATTTATTTTATAGAATGTCATAATATAGTTGTACCTCCACAAATAAATTAATAGCTGGTTGATATCAGGCTTTTATGTAGACCAAGCAAATATTTTGTATTCTTCCGATGTTTTTGCATTGGAGAAGAACTAAATCTTGATAATAAAGTTATAACAAAAGTTATAATTGGTGGAGTATTGTTGGCAAGATTATTCAATGCACCTATAGCATTAAAATATAATACTTATATACCAAGAAGCTCACAGTGATTTAATCACATGCGACCGGATTACTTAATCCATATAAAAATTTATGAAGCTTTTTGAACAGGTTTCCCGGGAACCTTTAAATGCTTCAAGCATTTTGAATCCTTAAAGTATTTCTCATAAATATTTTAGTATCCAATAAACCATATTATAGGTTATAACAAAGATTATTAGACACATGTCAAGTCTTTCATGCACTGCCAGACTTATAATATATCTGAAGGTGATTGCATCAGCCAAAGGAGAATATATCTCCATATATTCAATGCCACATCTTTTCAAAAATCCTTTATGCCAGAAGTCGTGATTTATATTTAACGACTTCATTTTTTAGTTTTTTTCATTTCATTTTGCACAAATACTTAGTTATGATCCACTGGCTTTGCACCTACAGGTGTTCGGACTATAGATCCGTAAACTTCATATCAATTCTGCTTGAATGCAACTTTTAAATTTTGGCCAATTATTTCATGTCTGTATTACTAACAGACTTAAGCTCAAGATCCTCATCATTATTTATAATATTGAGCTATGTAATATATGTAAGATATCGTCGACGATAGTTTTATATCGGTTTCCAATGTGACATAACATATTGAGATCTCTTCTTATTTATTATTTTTAGGTACCTGAACCTCTCTTGATGAGGTTTCATGAAGTCTTATGTCATGGGCTCTTCTAGAGCCATACCTCCTTATTTGACCATCATAATCATTTTTCTCCTTTTTTTTTTCAAGAATTTTTTATCATTGGAACCGAATGGTCTACAACGCTTCAAGCGTACCTTAGACTCATTTGCATAAATAGATTGTCCTACTAGGACATCAAATTAAATTTGGAGCATTAACAGCTGGAATATAATTTTAGCTTTGGGTCAGCAATGCGTCTGACAGTGACTTGTATTATCTTTAAATGATGATCATATCAATGACAATTTAATTTATTCCTTAGCTGCTTTAATTTTCTCCCCCTAATGTTAGGCATACTAACATCCCCTAATGTTAGGCATACTAACATCCATTCCCAACCCTTTTTTTCTGGGATCCATCTTTGTGCGTTGTGCTGGAGTAATTGTTAAAATACCGAACATTAAAATTATTAGATGAAAAAAATTTGATTCATGACCATGAACCAATTATGAGGGGACTTTATTTGGTGGCATGTCGCGCACAAGTGCTGCTGTATGGATATACCATATCCCATACCTGATTTATGTAGCTTTGTTCTTATATGCATGATTTAGTCAATAATTGGAGGCTTTCAATTTTATGAATTTACTAAACCAGCTTGCCAACATTATCAAGAAACTTGTCTTGATTACATAATCTGGAAATGTGCTCTTAGTTAAATTAATTTGAGCAAATATTTAACCTTGCAAGTACCATTGCAGGTTTATAATAACACACATGTGACCTTTTCATAGATGCATCTATCATATAATTATATGGTCCACATGGCAAGTGAACGGGCCCATATTCACCTTTTAATATATTCCAGAAGTGCATGGATCCTAATCCCAAATTTAGTTGGTATAATAATTAATTTATCATGAGAACAAGCAACACAAAGAGAATTCCTGAAGAATCCTGATTCTTCAATATACACCCATGCGAATTCTCAATTATTTCGCGCATCATTAACCGGGATGGTCTAACCGGTCATGTCAATTAATATATTTATTCATTCTAGTAAAATTTTGGTTTACTATAGCATAGACGTTGTAACAATAAACTTTAGTATATTATGGCATGCATATGGTTTCACCATGCTTATAATTTGTGTAGTATAAACTGAAGGAAGAGGCAGGGAGCTTTTTAAGCACATATATCTTACCCGACATTATTGTAGTAATATAAAGATATTCTTATCTTTCCATCAATTTTAGTCTCAACATGATAGTCATTTTTGCAATTGTATTTGAAACTTAGAAGTTTCTTTGAAACATACTACACTAAATATTTCATCAATTGCATATTCCTCCAGGTAGTAATAAATTGCTCTACTAGAGCTCTCAATTAGTTTTGTACTACCATATATTTCATTACACCATCCATATGGTGAATATCTCCTTTAAAGAAAAATTATATAATTTTTTCTCATGGTCAAATCATTATAGACAAGATTAATTTCTTTCTTCACTTGCTCTTATGAAATTCATAATAAGATATAATTTTGACGTACGTTTTGTACGTGAGCAATGACCATCTATGTCATAATAAAGGACATATTCATTATTCTCGAACCTCTTTCGGAGGTGAGTTATGGTATTTTGTTAACCACAAATAGGCTCGTCCATACTCGTAATATTGCCACATTCATTTCTAGCAATGTGTATATATTCATAATATTTATCATAAATTATCTCATTCACTTCAGGAATGAACCATACTTATCTGGACGTGCCTCATATTCTCATATCATATTGAAGGCATTATTACTGTTTGAACGGTTACTTTTGAGAACCTTATTGCTCTCTTATTTATTTCATCATAATGATACCAATTATAATTATTTTCTTTTTTCAAACGCCCATGTCCATAACCATAGCTTAACCACAGTAATAATTTTTGCCTTCTTTCAAACATAAAATTACTTGTTTTTACCCCTTTCCAAGGATGTTATGTGTTGCCACCACATTCCTCTTATGGAATGGAGAGTTTGTCCTACTCCCACAATCATCTTAGGGAATGGAGCATGTATTGCTCCCACATATTCAGTGGACAAGCTTCAATATTTTTTTTTCATCCAAAGCATATTACTTTGCCTCAGTCATCATTATATCATCAATATGGTGTACTGGGACATGAACCCAATATTTTAACTATATAAGCCGTATTAGGCAATATTGTGTTAGGTCCTGAACCCGACATCCTACCATCATGGTGATGGAACTTGAATATGATGTCTTACCCTTAACAAATGGCATAATAGCCCAAGTGTGCACATATGATGCAACATTAAGTGCAATATAATATTTTCATGCTCAGTGTAATTAAATACATAATTAAATCATGTTTTCATCAATAATCATGTTGAGCCTCTCATGGGTAGTCATGGTGAGCGTTTGAAAATACCACTTTCTATGGTTATCAAAGTTGGTTACAATGTGGCACATCTTAATACAACCGCTGGCTTTATACTTGATAGTATGAAATAAACGCCCTATGCATTAGCTTTCATAGAAAACTCTATCATAAACATTAAAGGTAAATGCATCACCTGATTCATCTTGGTAAATAATGTCAAACATTTTACCCTCCATATCTTAATATTAGCTAAAAAGCTATATTCTGCCAAGTGTATAAGTCATCAAACAATTTCAATTATACCATGTAAATACCTTGATTAGCTTTGATCAAATTATTTTAACAATGAAATGAATTAAGTTAATTAGATGAGAGAATTGTGTAGCCAAGAGAGAGACCCAAGTCTCTGGTCATTTAAATCATACTACTATTACAAGAAAAATCATTTACCTGGGTCAACCGAAAATTTCACAAAAATAATAATGAGATACCTTTGAATAGACATTGAATCAAAGTACTTGAGAAACTCAAAGCTGCGAACATGAGCCAATGCATTAACGAAAATTAAAACAAAAATTATTTATCATGTAAAGGAAATTCAAGAACTCAAAACGATTCGTATAAATTAGACAAAACCAACATACCTTTAAGATGATTTTTGCTCGAGTCATTTTTAAGAATTAAGGAAAGTCACAGAATATATTAATAGTATCTTACTATGGGAAAAACATGTTCATGTAAATAAGATATTTTACCTTGATTTTTAATATGAAAAATCACAAAGTAGTAAAAGAGGAGATAGCACCTTAAGTGAACATATCTTGACTCTTAGGAGTGACCAGAGTGTTTTATGTATTGTGGTGATTTTGTTTTTCCTTTCTCTCGGCAAAAAGGCAAGAAGGAAAGCACAGCCACCAAAGAAAACTATTACAATCGAGAGTAACTTTTCTTTCAAATGCATTTCTTTACATTTCCATGATGGAAATACCAATAATTAGAGAATCGTGCTGATAACGTGTTATAAAATTAAAGTAATATAGCAAAATACTAATAAGAGCTAAAATGTAAAGAGAGTATGACAAATATGGAGGAACTCTTTCTTTCTTCCTTTTTCTTCTCTTTAAACTTACAAATGATAAGCCGTATTTATAGGCATAAGAAAAGAGAATGAAAACGACAACCTGTTATCCCATAACATGTTGCCCCATAACATGTTGTTGTCTTCTCATAATCTGTTTTATCTCATAACTTGTTGTTGTTGTCTCATAACCTGTTGTTGGGCAACCATATCATAACGGTTATCCCGTAACGGTTATCATATAATAGTTCCCGTATAACATCCACCTCATATGTTCCACAATAATGGACATCCACTATTCAGTGGATTCATAACATAAACTCTTTAGTAAATCAAACATGAAATTAATTAAGTAGTGAGAATTATTGTCTGCTGGGACCCGTAGAAAAGTACCATCACTTTTGTTTTGCAGAATAAAGGGATACACTTTTTCTCATCTTGTTACCAAGGCATAAAATAAGCAAAAAGGGAAAACAAAAAGATAGAAAGTGGCAAATGATCGATCATCATTTTCATTTTACTTACCAGTATGATTTATAACAGCAACACCACACAGTGTCATGGATGATAGAAATCTTTCTACCCTTAATGATAGATGTTCGAGCTTTGAAATAAGAAAATCCCTACTGAGAAATACTTATTTCAAAGATTTTACGTGGCGAGCTAGATTTTATTTGACAAGTTCCAAATACTAAATAATTAAAGGAAAATAATATTGTGTATAAAAAAAGTCCCATTATATAATTTTTTAGCTCTTCATTTTTAAAACTACCCCAAAACAAATAATTAGCCACACCCTCTATTTTTTTTTTTTTTTTTTTTTAGCCATTAGGGGTTTTAAGGTTTTCCCTTCTTCTTCCCTTCTCTTTCACCACCACCGCCGCCCTTCCTCCGACTACCATTCACCAGCCACCTCTCTGCCTCCCTCGTCCCAGATCTGCCATCCCTATCACTGCTGCTCCTCAACACCGTCCCAGTCACTGCTACTCCTCAATTGCGTGCCCGTCACCGCTGCTCTTCAACGCCGTCCCTGTCACCGCTGTTCCCCAACTCCGGCTTCGTCTCAGATCTGTCACGTTGCAGATCAGCTTGCTGCGTTGGAAAATTGCTACTACTCCACCGAAAAATTGTCGCTGCTCTACCGGATTTCCTCTGCCTGCTGCTTCGGCGGAGCGTGGTTGCTGCTTCGCCGGATTTTACTTATCTTCATTGTTTTTTTTTTTTGGAAGATTAGATGTATACATAATTGTGTTTTATTAAAATGTATATACACTATAAACAAAAATCTGCACACAAAATATAACTAAAAAATGAGCATGTAAGAATTATGTATACCCGATAAAACTCAATGTATACGCCATATTTTTGGGTGTAGACACTATATATACGTGAGAAGACCGTTTGTGTACACTCTGCCATTGTTTGTACACACTGGTATTCATTTTTGTGTATACTGGCTATAAAAAGTAAGGCCCAACTAAAAGTAAGGGTAAAGAGTTGACTGATTGTTTTGATAATTATCCCAGTGGCGTAAGCACCTTATAGGAAGGGGTGTCCCGACACCCCCTTCGTAAAATATTTTATTATGTATATGTATGTTAATATATGAAAAATCACAATATTTAGTACAAATAAAGAAAGTGACACTGTTTTAAATATCAAAGTTTCGAGATTTAGTGGTTAACCACCTTAAGAATTTAGAATAATGAGGGTTTGGATCCCGATTGTGGCATAAATTATCTTATTTTATTAAAAGTTTTAAACATTCATCGCTTAAAGTATTAGACGTTAGTAGGAATTGAACCTATGATATTCTTCTAACTTAAGAAGTACATAATTACTTGTGCTAGACTCCCTTACTTATTAAACCTACAATAGTCAACAATAAACTTCTTTAAAAGTGACACCGCTTACAAAAAATTCTGCGTACGCCACTGATTATCCCATGATTAAATCCTTATAAAAATGAGTATCAATTTATACTAAACGACATATTTTAAAGAAATAATTAAATCACAATTTAGATAAATACTGTTGTAATTGAGGTGATGACATATCTATGTAAAATGTTTTGCAACTTGAAAGATGAAGCATTACGTCACATGAAATAAAACAAAGTAGTTGGTATGTTTTGGTAAAAAGAGCACTTTTTGGTTACTAAGTTAGTACTTTCTCTATCTCATTTTGTTGGTCATAGTTACTGTTTCGAAAATCAAACTTCTTATATTTGATCGTAGATTAGAACATAAAATTTTTAACTTTTCTTAAATAAAATTTACATATTTGAAAACTACTTGAAAAGTACTATAAGCCACAATAAATTATAACTCAAAATATTTAAAATATATATATAATTACAGTAAAAAATAAATTTGTTTGACCCTCAATATCCGAACTACAATAAACAAAATGTGACGGAGGGAGTAGTATCCAATTACTCAACGTATCTCAAAGATATCATGCTTAAATCATGTGTCCAAAATGCATAAGGACAACTTTATATGCCATCACCTTTTTCAAATGAAAACTTTTATATAAACCATCACTTTTTCAAGTGAAAACTTTGATACTACAAAAAAGAAGTCCACCTTTTGTGATAGTAACAGGGACAAAGTAGCACTTATATATCGTTTGTTTATAATTTATATTTATAATACTTTGGAATATTCCAGTATTATCACTCTTTTAAATGTATATTCCAGGATCCTAATGCCTCCAACCCATGTTTTCTGTTTGCTGAATAACTAAGAGAAATTTTATTATAACTGATTGAAAACTCTTCGGGGTCGTTTGGTTTGGGGTTTTAAAATTTAATACCCGTACAAAACTCAGCGTTAACTTAGCGCAGCGTTCGGTTGGTTTTTGTGAAATTTTAATACCCACATAAAATTAGTGCAACGTTTGGTTGCGTTTTTGTATATTCCGCATTATTAATACCCGCATTATTAATGCGGGAATCTATGTATTATTTTATGCGGGGTAGAAGGTGGTATTAATAATGTGGGTATTAATAATGCGGGTATTAAAATTTAAAATGACAAAATTAACCCTCATAATAATAAGGATATTTCTAAATTTTATTTAAGGAGTAAATAAATATTTTAACTAATAATATTTTTTTTAATTTGTAATATATCATTGATTCAACAAATAATCCATACGTTATAATATAATACCCACATTATTAAACCCCACATAACTAATACCCGCATTATCAATACCTACATTATTAATACACACATTATTAATATCCACATTATTAATACCCGCATTAATAGTTAATACCCGCGTAAAAAAAAACCCAAACCGAACGACCCTTCAAGTATTAAAAACTCTTATACTGTAACTGATCTGCAAACATGGATACAAAAAGAATATTCTGTCAGAATGTTAACACTTAATATTAGTAATAAAAATAGCTCCAACTTTGTACTCTCTATGACATACGCTAGATTGGAATCCAAAATGTAAAAAGATTCTATTTTAGGAACCAAAGATAAATGACATGCACTTGATTCTACGAATTTGGTCAAATTTTGAGTCAGACTCAACATAGAATACATACATGTTAAGTATTTGGAGTATAAATATGTACAAATACCAAATTTCAAACTTAGTAATTCAAATTATTCTGAGTTCAATGGCTTACGAAAAATTACCAAATTTTTCCGTCTATTATGAAAAATTGTCTAAATCTACCCTTAGTTAAATTTTCCAAACAAACCTATCTCTACCGTAAGCAAAGTAATCAAATTTGCCACTATTACTAATGTCCATCATGACAACTAAAAATTCCAATTGGCTCTAACATTTAGGTGAGGTGGCATGGTAGGTGAGGTGGACGTGGCATGCCACCTCACCACCACACCCATATTTTACCCCTTCTTAGGCACTCTCTTCCCCGGTTCATTTCTTCTTCCACCACCACATATACCCATCAGCACGCCCACAATCAAATTTTCTTGCTGATTGATTATATTAAAGAAATTTTGTACAAATAATCGGCTAGACTTACTGTTTACATTCTCTCACTAGTATACATAAATTGTAGTATTAACAACTGTACACATTATATACAATAAAAATAGCATACCCAGTATAATGCAGACTTTACCTCCACAAAAATAGAAAGACTGTTTCCGAAACAATCATATATATTATATGTAAAATATAAATTTCAATATACCCAACCCGTTCATTTGATACTCGATAAGTGAGCCCACCTACCAGCACAAAAATTTATGAACAACATGGCATGTAATATAAAGCAACATAAGAACTACGCGTGTCAAGTAGTCTTTCCCCCCACTCTGCTCTCTGTTTCTCGTGACTCCCTGTACTAATACGTCCAACAGAGGTATTCGAAATTCGGCTCGGTCCGGTCCGGTTCGGTTAGATTTTTCATCAAAATCAAAACAATTGCATATAGCAACATATATCTCCGATTTTTTCTCCTTTCTGTTATAACTTGCGATATTCTCGCATCTTTAACAACTCTTTACAGTTATTCTTTCACTCTTTTTCGCTACGTGTTTTTCTCATTTTGCTTGCATTTAATGCGTATAATAAACTCATTTGTATTTTTTTTTTTTTAAATTTCAGTTCAAGTGAAAATAGAGAAATTTCAAAATGGAAATGGAAGAGAAAAATCAAAATGAAATGAAGAAGATAACAATAGGTGTTTGTGTTATGGAAAAGAAGGTGAAATGCGGCCCGGAGGTTCTCTTCCTTATAATTTTTATATTTTTTATTAGTTCTCGAGTCGAAGTTTAAGTTATATACACTGTCAGTTTAAAAATTACTTTTATCTGTTGTAGCAGCTAATTTGTCAAACGGAGGCACATGTAAATATCGTATCGATGATATGATAGTGTAATGATTTACTTACAGTGACAGACTGACGGTGTATATAATTTAAACTAATCAAGGAGCATGCACCGGTACAAATTTTTATTATTACCGTATTATTATGAGAAATTATTCTATCGTAATGATATTATTTTTTTTTTCATTTTTTTTTTGGATTTGAATATTTAGGTATTTTCAGCTCCAATGGGACAGATACTCGAAAGATTACAATCATTTGGTGAATTTCAGGTAAACTTTTTTCACTGTTAATGATTCCGCCACCTTTTTTAGTTTAATTTAAACTTTTGTTTTTGCTGTAAATTATTATTATTCCGTGAATATTCTGCTAGTGAGAATTTTTTAATTGAGTGATTGACTCGTCGAAACTGGGGATGCTTGAATTTAAGTTTTGTACACTGACAGTGTAAATAATTAAGTTTTACACTAGGAGGTCATTTTTACCTGGGGTGTAAAAATGACTTTAAACTGATGGTGATAGTGAGAGAAGATTCTTTACACTGACCTGATAGTTTACATACATTGTTAGTGTAAAGAAATTCTATACAGTAACAGGTCATTTTTACATGCTACATGCTTTATTCCTAGATTATAAATCCCACTTTTTTTAAAAAAATAAAAAATAAAAAAGAGAAGCTTAATGTTTGTTTCTTTATATTACGCTATCAGATCACCTTTACCCGTTGTAGCAGAAAGCTGTCTTATTTTAAGATTACATATCCCGCTTTTTAATAAGGCTTACATGTTAATAACCTTTGCATGACCTGACAGTGTAAAAAAAGGATTTACACTGAAGGTGTATACAACTTAAATCATATCTAAACTGTAGTCTCTACTAAACTAATTATATGAATATTTCAATTATGGTGAGACTTAAACTAAAATCTCTACCTGCTATGTTACCTTGTTAAATTATGTTAAACACCGCCATCTAAAAAGTTAAGCTGGTAAAAAAGTAGAGATGAAACAGTAGACAACTGATGTACTAATTTTGCTGGTTGTTTTTGTTTATTGTTAGGGCTTATTCACTTTTTGATAAGATATATGAGCTTGCAGGTTGTGCATTTTGGGGATAAAGTTATTCTCGAGGATCCAATTGAGAGGTACTTATTCTAGAATCAACTCTAACTTCAATTGCTAGTGTACTACTTTAATTATATGAATATTTCTGTATGCTGATACACGAGTTCAATATTTTTTACAGAACAGTTTGTCTTTGTAATCGGCCATTACCAAAACTTGCGCTTCAACCTTATGTTTTGTTCTTACATGTAGCTGAGAGGAATTTTTGTTCACTATTTACTCTACACAGTATTAATTTGATGAATACATCATGCTTGCAGCTGGCCGATATGTGATTGCTTGATTGCTTTCTATTCCAGTGGATATCCTTTGGAGAAGGTTGAAAAATATGCTGCATTGAGAAAGTGAGTGGATGGAGCCCTTTATTATGCTTTCATGATGCATCAGTCATGCCTATATTTAGAGGTGTATAAAAAATCATAAGAAATTGTCTTTCGCTTGTCAACAACAAGCTTAGGGCTTTCAGATGTCATTCATAGATTGTTAATCTCCTTCTGTTTTGGCTTGTCCACTTTGATATAGCATATTATGCTAAGGCATAAGATCTTGTTGTTTGTGATTGATTTTTTCGTCTGCATGTGAAAAAGATTTGGGAAGATTATTGTTCTGGCAAGCTGCAAAGGTTCAAAAGCATATTTTAAGTGGTTGCGAAGACTAGTGAATGCAAATAGAAGATGTGACACTTTTTTTCTTTATCTTTCCTGCTATAGTTTTGATGTTCTTTGTTCTCTCTCTCTCTCTCTGCCCCCTTCTTCCTTCTGTGTCATGATGATGCACTGTGTCTGTCCTCAGGTTTTCCTGAATTTACTGTGTATCTTTTGGTGACCGTTTGTTGTGATTAGAAATATGGATTCCCTTACTGCTACCCCATTTGTACTTGATGTTTTGGCTCAGTAGTGATGATAACGACTGTGTGGGCATATTGTGCGCTTGTCTAAACCAAGTCTTAAGACCAAGTGATCTAGTTGCATTTAATATGTGAAGTTCCAAAGTATATTCCTCTTGTCTCAAGACTACATGGTGAGTGCTTGGCAGTTGGCATCTAAGGAGAACCTCTTTTATTCTCTCTTTCTTGTCTTTCCATTCAAATTATTGAAGAAATAGCTTTAAACAATTCTTTTTAACTCTGTCGCTACTGTTTTCTGCATTCTTACATGATATCTACTCCTCTGTCCTAGGCCTTTCCTTGTGAATGAATTGGAGCCCCAACACCTTCTACATGATCGCAGAAAAGTATACGAGGTTTGCACCTGTTAAGTTTTTGCTTGTTTTGATGTTCAAGCCCAAGGAAAACATCCTATTTTTTTGAAGATTAAGTTGGCCCTGACTTGTCCGATTTAAAGTGTTTTCTAATTAAGTGTATTTATCAAGAAATACCCGCACCAAATGATTGCTATGTTTCCTTGAGTTGTCTGTCTGAAGGTTATTTACATACTTTCTAGCAACGTGATGCCCTGTGACGTGTGAAATAACTTATTAGAAGGGAAATGCTGATAGCCCTGTGCCCATAGCATATTGGATTCCAACTAAAGTTGTGTACTGACAGACATAAGGTGAAGATATGATTAACTTCTTAACCAGATAGCAATTTTCTGTTGTCGACTTCTACAACGAGTTCTCTGGTTGCAGACTCTGGATTGTATTTGCGCAATGTGCCAATTTTAGCTGTAAATTTGTCATATTTTTCCTTGCGGGTGCAATACATTTGGTTTTGGCTTACATTCAAAACACTGTTAAAAGACTTAGAATTATGCTTGATGTACTCCTCAACATGTTCTATGAGTAGGTTTGACTTTTGAGTGACCTATACGAGATATAAGATCATGCTTCAGCATTATCGAGGGCAAGAGTTAGATTTGGCCTGTTATAGCATGATCATATTTTAGTTATGAGAAGTTCTAGTATCCATAATAACACTATTACTACCGCCTCCACTTCTCTTTTCTTCTAAGAATGAATGTATATTCATCCTTATTCTGTAGCTAGTTTTTGATTGTCACTTCCCTTTCTCGTATAAGGTAAATTCATTAAATAATTGGAGAATCTTCTGAATACAAGAATAATACCAAAAAGTAGAATTGGGATATAATACTTTGAAGTTATCTCCTCATAAGCATATGATAGTCGATAATTTTTTTGACACATTCAACTGTTTATTACAACACAACTACTACTCAAAAGTTTGGTTAGAGAGAGAGAGAGAGAGAGAGAGAGAGAGAGAGAGAGAGTCAAAACTTTCTGCTAAAAATCAAATAGTTTTATTCGAGCTTCAACTTCTAGTCTTGTCAAAACGGAGAGAGAGAGAGAGAGTCAAAACTTTCCGCTAAAAATCAAATAGTTTTATTCGAGCTTCAACTTCTAGTCTTGTCAAAACAGAGTCAAAACTTTCTGCTAAAAATCAAATAGTTTTATTCGAGCTTCGACTTCTAGTCTTGTCAAAACGGCTTCTTGGCCTCCCCACTTTATAACTCGTTCATCATCCTGTTGGGAAACTAACCTTATATAATCTCACTATTTTCTTGCTTTTTTATTTCCGCAAAGTAGAATCTCATTTAGACACTTTTTCATATTTCAGCATCTTGAGATGTTTGGAATCCCGGTTCCAAGATATGCTTGCGTTAATAGAGAAGTGCCTTATCAAGAACTGGATTATTTTGTTGAAGAAGATGACTTTGTTGAAGTTCATGGGAATCGCTTTTGGAAACCTTTTGTGGAAAAGCCTGTTAATGGTGAGTTTTCTTGCCTTCCCATGTTTCTGATGATTTTATCAATAGGGGCTCTTGTTTTTGTCTTTGTTTCATTAGCTTCTTCACATATTGTTTGCATTAATACTACAATATATGGCTTAGATATATGTTATGTGCCAATTGTCCTTCATTGAGTAAGACGAAAAGAAATACTAATAACCACAAATGTGGTATCTTGACAAAAAAGAAATACTAATAGGTTTATAAGCTTAATGGGTCCTCCCATCTAATAGACTAGTCCTTTGGGTTGGGCTCTTTTGTATGATCTATAACATTGGTATCAGAGCAGGTCGATCAACCCTTGGGGCCGCAACTTGGAGTGGTGCCCTATGTACCAGGTGTGGTAGCGTGGAACAAAGAGGGATTCTAGCAGTGACAAACTGGGCCAGTCGTGACCAAGGAGGTCGTATGTCCTCAAGCGGGGCGATTGTTATATGCCAGTTCTCTCTCGTTGATTAAAAAGAGAAATAATATTGGTCAATATGCTAAATGGGCTCTCCCACATAATACATTAGTCTTTTGGGTAGGAGATAGGGTTGGGATCTCCTGTTTGGTATATAACAATACACTGCAATAGATCAAAAGGCGAGATTCATATTTTCGGCGTTCCTTGCAAAATCTGTCAAATAAATCATGGGATATTCATTGATGCCTCTTGGCTATGTTTGGCTTTGATGAGAAACCAAATGGTACCATATTAGGTTGTAACTCCCAATGGAGTTTGAAAAGTTCGGTTAGGTTGAGTGTAGACCTAAGTGTTATAAAGCAGTTTTTTTAACTGTTAGAATTTGCTTTTGATTGTGCTGCATTTTTAATATCATGCAAATACCATTTATACCAGCTTATTGCGTCTCTCTTTGTTTGAGTAGGTGATGATCACAGAATAATGATATATTACCCTAGTTCAGCAGGCAGCGGAATGAAGGAATTGTTCCGGAAGGTGACAACTTGACATTTTATATGAACAAAATTTGGAATGGCTTTCACAGACAAGTTTTGATTTGATCAGCTTCCTTTTGTGTCTGAGACTACACCTGTTCTGCTTGTATCTGTTCTTGCAAATGTTCTTGTAGTTTAGTCCACCATTGTCTCATACAGAAGCCCGCAATGGATAATTGAGGATTGGTTTTAATGATTTGTGGTGGTCCAATGATTTGTCTTAAGCTATGTGGCTGGGATACAATTATTCTATAGATAGATTCTAAAAGTTGCAAAGAGAAGTTAGACCTTTTGAGACAAATATTTGTCTGCTTTGCAGTTATAACCTCAATTTCATTATACATTGCCAGGGCAATAATTCTGGGAAAGGATTTGGTATGTTCGTTGACTTCAATTAATTGTACATCATCCATGAGGATACTTCAAGAGATGGATTTTTTCATTATTATAGTGGTGACGTCTTTTTTTTCAGTGCCTGCTTCTCCCTGGGCTTCATAGATTATTTTCCAAATTTCCTTATCATCCAAAAAAAGAAACTTACTGGCCAAACATTTCTACGTGTTTTACTGTGACATTTCCTGTATATTGGAACTATGGGAGCTATATGTGTTAAACTTGCAGCGATTGTCTCCTTATCAGTAGCATATCTATAATAGCAGGATTCATATCTTTGAAAAGCATTCCAAAAGTTGAAGTTTGTTTAAGTCAACCATATATCTTTGTCTCCACCACAGCTTATGTTTATTTTTTTGACTTGTATTTGTCGGCCATCGAAGTTGATAGTATGTCATATATGCAATTTGGATCGATGTGTTCAAACTTCTTTCTTTCCTTCAGGTTGGGAACCGCTCAAGTGAGTTCCATCCAGAAGTTAGAAGAGTGAGACGTGAAGGATCTTACATATATGAGGAATTCATGCCTACTGGAGGAACAGATGTTAAGGTTCCTAAGTTATACTTTGTTATCATCTTAATTGTAATTGCAATTAAAATTGATTTTCTTTTTCTACTTTGGAGTATATCTAAGGTATTGTTATTTCTGGCATAAAGACACCAAATGAGGGGTCAAAGTTATAATATCTGCTTATTAGTAAATAGATAGTGTAAGGATAACATTAAATATTGATGTAATACATGACTGGGAATCAGGAATATAATTTACTCAGGAACTAGTACCATGTATTGGAACAATTATCAGTTAACAGTACTTCATCAATACATGAAACTCCCACACTTGATTTGTAGAAGATTGAGTGAATTAGTATCTAAAGAATTCATGAAGCAAAATAAAAATGAATGAGATAATGAGCTAAAACGTCGGAGAGTGGAGAGTACAGCAAGGACTATTTTAGTAAGAATTTGGATGAGATTTTTGGGGTTAGGCCTCGATTAACGCCACTGATAAGTTGGAACTTCCTCTTCTCATTTTGAACTCATTCTTTAATTTCCACTTTGCAACCAACGAAAAATTGTGGAGAGCCAAATGCAAGTCCAATAATTGCCGGGAGTGTCCATCATATATTTAGTGCCTTTTCCAAAATTCAGTGGATGTTTTTGTTCAATGCTATTTTCCAACCCTTACAGCCCCGAAAAAGGGAAGGAAAAAAGAGAGAATGCTACACCTCATATACAGGTCTCATATATTTATAGTAAGAGTTGGAACTCATAAGTGATCTTCATTACTTAAGAAAAATCCATTCTTTAAACTCCTTTCCACAGTGACACAACTATATAACATTGCTCGTGATGTGTTCATGTCCTTGAGATTTCTTTTTGTATTTACATAGGTGTATACTGTTGGCCCAGAATATGCACATGCAGAGGCAAGGAAATCTCCTGTTGTTGATGGAGTTGTGATGAGAAATCCTGATGGAAAAGAAGTTAGTAATTTCTTCAACATATCCTCACGACTTTTGAAGTCCACTTTTTCTCCCGTTCCATTGTCATATCCCTAATTCTATAGTCAATGAAAAAAGAGAATACAAAAGGAAAATAATGGCGATTTCATCTTTTTCTGTACTCTTTGGCTTTAATTACTGTGGAGCACTTAACTCGGGAGACAGAATTAGTTTTGACAAAGTAGTAGTTTATTGATGTGTGAAATCTCCCCATATACAAGGCTCAGGTGACTAACTTATATCACACTAAACAATCCTTCAAGTTTAAGTAAATTTTCAAAGTCCTGATCTTCATTCCTCTAGCAGCTGATATGTGCATTTATTTGGCTATATGTTTAAAGATGCTTCATCTTTCAGGTAAGATATCCTGTTCTATTGACCCCTGCGGAGAAGCAAATGGCCAGAGAAGTTTGCATAGCTTTCAGGCAAGCAGTAAGTCACTTAACCTTGTTACAACTTTTGGAAAGACCTCTTTATCTTAATAAGCTTGGTGGATTTTAAGAATTTGAATCCACATAGTTTGCTTTTTATAGGTTTGTTTCAGTGTCTCTCTCTCTCTCTCGTGTTGTGGCAGCATGATCCGCTTTGTGTGTGTATATGATATATCCCATCTTGTGTTCGTGCTTTAGTTCTCTCTAACTTTTGGTGGAACTTGTGTGGCGTGTGTAGAATCATCTGACTACAAATGGTAGATGATACTAGCCTCTCTCCCCACCCCAGCTATAAATTATGGTTGACTGAGTGCTTGCTTGGGTGTTTATATTCTTTACAGATATTTGGTTACTTCTTTTTCAGACCTCCTCAAAGAAGAGGATGACATCTTCTCTTTCTTTTGTTTAGGTTTGTGGCTTCGATCTGTTGCGTTGCGAGGGGCGTTCTTATGTTTGTGATGTGAATGGCTGGAGCTTTGTGAAGAACTCTTACAAGTAATGTTTACAATGCTTCATGTTCTTCACCAGCAACAAAGTTAATGGGACTTCAGTCCAGTGTAACAACTGTTTTCACTTTTCAGCATTCCCCTAGAAGCTTCCTAGTTAAAAAAAAATAGTTTTGGAACGTGTATCTTCTGCCCACGAAAAAGTAAAGCAGAATCTCTTCCTTAAATGGCAAGGACAAACCAATGACTGGATGGGCTATGTTAAAACCATTTCTTTCCTGGGGTAGCATTGCTCAGGTAAAGGTGAGAGTAATCAGTTAACTGGACTCATTAATAAGTAAAGGTGAAAGTAATCAGTTAAGTGGACTTATCTACTTCCTCTTAACTATGAGCTCTCAAGATGGATTATGCACCAAAGAGATATTAATTCTGGACATCTGTAACTGATTTACATATTCCCTTCAAGAGAAGTCATAGTCCCTGCGAATGAGGCCTCTTCTGCTTTCACATAATGAAATTCATAGGAGCTCCTAGCACATAGAGTTCCTGCCAATAATGACCAGTGCTTAGTATAATAAATAACACCCCAAAAAAGATAGTAATAGATAAACAAAGAAAATATTTGAACCTAACCTCTGTTAAGTGAATATGTCAACATCAATGAGTTCATTTTAATTTTTGTCTTGAACAATGTTTTAAGGTTTATAGGCTTAATTGATCTAAGACCCTGTGCTTCTCTTTACCTCTCCTTGACTGCCCCATATATGTTTTTGACTGTGCATCTTTCTCACTGTGGTACCCCCAATGATAAGAGCTAGAGTTTTTGGTTGAAACTTTCGTTCATGTTTTTGCCAAAGCGTTTGCACTCTTCAATACTTCTTAGAACTACATGAGTTTTAAGTTATAATATTTGGTCTTGGCCCATTTTTATTGGTTTTGGTCGTTAACATTATCATTACTGTTGTCGAGTATATTAACTTATTAGTAACAGCAGAAGCAGTGTCGTCATCTGTGTGTGTTGCTGTTACTTGGTTTTTAAACAGAGACTTATTGAAATTATATCTGAGTTTAGGTACTATGATGATGCGGCGTGTGTATTGAGGAAGATGTTTCTAGATGCAAAGGCTCCACATCTTTCATCCACAATCCCACCAACTTTACCATGGAAGGTCAATGAACCGGTTCAGCCTTCTGAAGGACTAACACGACAAGGAAGTGGGCTTATTGGCACATTTGGACAATCAGAGGAGCTACGATGCGTAATTGCTATTGTTCGGCAGTAAGACCTACTAGTTTGCTTCATCGCCTTTCGCATAAGACCTTTTATTTTCCTCTCTGTGATCATTCTCGATGTGCAGTGGTGATAGAACTCCAAAACAGAAAGTGAAGTTCAAAGTCACTGAGGAAAAGCTCTTAAATTTGATGTTAAAATACAATGGGGGTAGACCTAGATCCGAGGTGCTTCCTTGCTTTTCATTATCCTATTTGCTTTGAACAGTATTCCCAATGTATTAGAGGATTAATTTTGTTCTTTTCTCTCCACAATTTGATGCAGACAAAGCTTAAGAGTGCTGTGCAATTACAAGATCTTTTGGATGCCACCAGAGCTCTAGTACCACGTACTAGGTAAGTTAAACATCTTGTCACTCTAAATAGAAGTTCAATCATATTGATTTCTTGAAGTCAGCTTTGGCATTGCCTTCTGCATTTTTATCTTCAGCCCCAAACAAGGATAACATGTCCATAAAAAAGGGAAGCCCGATGCAAAAAGCTCCCGCTTTCAGGCAGGGTTGGGGGAAGGGCTGCACCCCGTGGGGTGTAATGTACGCAGCATATGCTGAAGCATCAGTGGCTGTTTCCACAGCTCAAACCTGTGACCTATAGGTCCATAGATTCAACTTGCCAGTTGCTCCAAGGATAGCATGTCCATGTTTTACCAAATTAGCTGAGGTGAAACAATAAATATAAGTTGAAGTCTATCGACCTGATAAATTTTGAATTAAAAAGGAACGAAGTTTGTGCCGTGATCAATTAAAAGAGATGATTAAACCATGTTTAGACAGATTATCATGCATGCTTAATGTTGCAGAGATGATGTCTAAAGTTTAGGTTAATTATCATTCAACCAAAAAGTCATTCATAGGTTAGTGCTATAATAAAGATTATACTATTGCACACATTTCATGGTTAAATGGGAAGAAGGAGAGACTGAAAGTCAAATTGATTGTGCTCAAGCTTATAAAATCTTGACTCATTAATTTTTGATATTGTACTATTTCAAAAGTTCCAATACCTTGAACTTATCCGAAGTTAATCTTTGATATGCTTTTTGCCCTACCTCTGGTTTAAGGACTTCATTTCAAGTCATACTCTCAATTGTTGTGCTTGGTCAAGTTAGGGCTATATATTGTTGTTTACAAAGGGATTAAGAAGCTAACATATATTATTGTTGATCATCTCTGCCTTGTTTCTCATGCTTTTCAACCAGATGTTGGTTTCAAATTTTTTATTTTGTCCTGATTCTATTCATTCTCTTCCATTCTTATAGAAAAAAAGTTCTATAACTTACAAAGAACCAAAATGATTCTTATTTACTAATTGGAAATGGCCAATCTGGATTTGTTGCTCACTCTTTTGTATAGACCTGGTAGAGGAAGTGATAGTGAAGCAGAAGACTCTGAGCATGCCGAGAAACTACGTCAAGTTAAAGCAGTTCTTGAGGAGGTCGATACTATTTTCTTGCTCTATACATTTAGCATGGAATAATATCATTGTTAATACATGGTTTAATGCCAAGTACTTTCACTTTCCATTCTCAAAAAGAACGGAATAAGAGCATCGTAATAAACTAGGGGATAAGGTCTAATATATATTGTTTTTATTTCATTTTATTTTCTTAGATATCTAGCTCTTGTTGAAGGTCACATTTCAGATAGACAGAACAAAGATGTATGATTCAATAATTTCAAATCCACAACATCAAAAACTAGTCTTAGTATCATTACCTGGTATACTTATATTATGCTATATATTTGCATATGTAAGTCTTCTACTATTGCAAAAATATTAAGGATGGCGGAATAAAACTTGTGATCAAATTTATTCCTCAACACTAGAGAGTTGATTCGACAGCAGTGTGTTTATGCAGGAGAAAGATATAATTAAGTCTTGTCTATTGGCATGAGTGAAAAAACGTCTTGAGTTATTTTGTCTATTAGATAAATTTGATTGCTGCCGTAGATGTATCAAAGACATATTTTGTACCAATTCATGTGGTTTACATTAACCAGCCTGGCTAGTGGCAAAACAAGATTCTGCAATTCCCCTTAGGAAAAATGTGAGTAATATTTTAGCCAACATCACAAGAATGCTGCTCTTCCACTACCCGTTCTCAACAATCCATCCAGGGTGGTCAAAGGTGGGGAGGAGGGTTTATTGTGGATGATCTTGAGTGCTAGTTTTGCCTTGTGGTTAATAACTAAAAGGGGCATTTTCTTTCTCAAAAAAAAAAAAAAAAAGGGGGGGGGGGGGGGGGGGGGCATTTGGAGACTACAAACTGCTAATGGGATAATTCCTAGTGGCTAGTGTTTGCTTGCGGTAGTTGGAGAGTAAAATTTTGGAATAGGGATACCTATGCGAGTTCAAGGGGCAGATGGAAGGGAGGCAAGGGTGTAGAGCTTGCTTGGGTGGAATCTTCGGGTGGACAGATGAGGAGCGTTCTGGGGTATAAAATGGTTACAAGTATAACTTCAACCAAGATAGTTTTCTTGTTTCACTTTCTCCATAATTATTCTGAAACTAGCGAGCTTTTGTCTTTTCTTTCTTTGACGTCTTCTCCAGAAAATCGGAGAATAAGAATCTAGGCATGCCTAACTTGTTCAAAACTGATATGCTTTTTTGTCGAAGACATAATTAAATAATTGAAAATTTGCTCTCTCTAATAGTTTAAGCTTTTGGATGAGATGGTCACACACTTCAACATGGTAGGGTTCGAGTGTCACCATCACCCTTTATCAAAATTGAATTTTCATGTGCTTGGCTCATGAAAAAGAATCAAGTCTCACGCGAGGGGCGTTTTGAAGACATAATTAAGTAATTAAAAGTGTGCTATCTCTAATAGCCTAAGCTTTTAGATGAGATGGTCACACACTTCAACACTTTCAATAGCTCAGTTCTTACTAACTGTTAAAAATTATATTGGAATGCAGGGAGGACATTTTTCTGGGATTTATAGAAAGGTTCAGCTAAAGCCACTAAAGTGGGTTAAGGTTCCCAAATCTAATGGTGAAGGTGAAGAAAGACCTACTGAAGCTCTTATGGTTCTGAAGTATGGAGGTGTTCTCACTCATGCTGGAAGAAAGCAGGTGCTGTTATGCAGTAACAATTATTCAAATAGTCTATGTCAGCTTTATCTTTGATTGACAACTACATTTGTGACAATTATTGAAGAAAAACGTTTCATTCTATCATGCGGAGATTAAGTTTAACCTTTCTTTTTATTTTTGAAATTCCCTTGGCAGGCTGAAGAGCTTGGAAGATACTTTCGGAACAACATATATCCAGGTTGGCTTGTATTCATGGACATCTCGTATTTGACTTCCCAATCTTCTACTCTAAAGTCGTATTATCCTGTTGATAGCATTTTCTGACACAAGATTTAGAAATTTTCAGATAAAGTACTTATTTAAACTTTAAGAATTTGAAGAGCATCAGCAAATGCTAAAGTTTACTTCCCTTGTTATCTTTTGAAAATGCTGCGTAGCTCTTAGGTGCAGATGATTAATGATTTTTGCGAATGAACCATCTTTTTCTTATTCTTTCCATTTAGAGAACTTGTGTGTGTGTGCGTGTGTTGGGGAGTAGGAGATTTGAGGGAACAGGTATCGTATATTCTACATCCCATCTTTTTTGAACCGCAGGTGAAGGTACAGGCCTACTTCGCCTCCATAGTACATATCGCCATGACTTAAAGATATACAGCTCAGATGAGGGCCGTGTGCAGGTATGCTTCGCTTCTTTTCATAATAGATATTTAATATTGTTAGTATCCACTGCTTTTCTCTTCGTTCTCCAATGCTTTTTCCTTGTTCTCTTTGGTATGTCAAATTATATCATATGAGTTTTCTAGTTTGTTCAACTCTTGTACTGGCCAATACTTTTATCTCATTTCCTTTGCTTTATTTTATCCTCTAATCCTGGAGTTTGCATTGTACATAAATTGTTGGTAGATGTCTGCTGCTGCATTTGCCAAAGGTCTACTTGACTTGGAGGGGCAATTGACACCTATCTTGGTCTGTATCTATTTTTCTAAACTCTGCTTCTTGAATTGAATTCACAACTGAGATTAAATGAGCTATATATTTTCTTCTTCACTCGAAGGTATCACTGGTTAGCAAGGATTCATCTATGCTGGATGGACTTGCCAATGCTAGTATCGAGATTAAAGAAGCTAAGGTTTGTTCCCTCTTTGCACTGTATTGTAAGTTTGTTCTTATACTTGAAGATCCTTGTTTAGGGTTTGAGGATTCTTCTATGTTTATTTTACTAGTGAAGAGTGTAAATTATGTAACCAATAACCAGAGTCTCCACTAAAATTAGTGCTTCACATGAGCTTAACATTTTTGACAAAATATCTACATACGATGATCATATAATCATGTCTGACATCTGACTTAAGAGACCTGTGTTTAGGGACCCTCAGTTTGCTAACAATTTAGCGGACTTTACTCCATGAAGTTGGCGATCAATTTTTTCTATGACTCTCCTATGAGGGTCAGAAGCACTCTCACAAGCCAAATTTCACTTCTCTCCAGATAACTTGTAATTAAGCCTTTTCTTCCACCTTATGCCTTATATGGAAGGATAGAAACTCTGTGATCTTCGATAATGGCATCTTTACTCCTCCCAAGGACCAGTTCTTTTACTTATACCTAGCCATTCCCCACCCAAGGCCTACAAACCCAAAATCCATCAACAGCTGGTCTGGAAATTTCCCGAGGCAGCCCTGGTCAAGGTGAACACTAATTGCCGCTTGGGATCTATTCCTTTATCTGTTGCTGGAGGGAACTGGCTCAAAAGGTTCCACCAGAAAAGTGAGAAGCAGTTCAATAGTTATAGCTGAACTGAAAGCTTTAAAAATGCAGGACATCCTCGCAGAAATTTGGAACCAGAAATCACCCGTGTTTGTGGAGACAGAAAAGGCAGCTAAGAATCTTTGCTAATTCAGACCACTGAATTGGTTGAGAATTTTACTTCTTTTTCATCTGCCTTTGGGATCGGCCTTAGTGCCTCTATTTTACCAAAAGTAAATTAAATAATTTAATAATTTTTATTGTGTAAATGGAAGAATATTGGAACTCAAAGCATGTGCTGCAAGTATTTCTATCATATTGTAAATTTGATGCATTTAAATCCTATGCAAACCTTTGAATTTTGATGGTCTAATAACATCAACAAGTTATTTTTGACAGAGTCTTCTGTCAAATTGTTGGGGCCTCGTATTGGCTTTTTGAAATTATTCAACAGCTTAGAGTCAGTTTTAGATACAGAAAATTTCAAGCATATTCTCCCAACATCAGTATCTTTAGGATTTTTTAATTGCTCCCTTGTTCTATTTACAGGCAAAGTTGAATGACATAATTACTTCTGGTTTGAAGACTCTCCATAATGCCACGTCATCAGAAAAGCCTTGGATGGCTGATGGAGCTGGACTCCCACCTAATGCATCTGAACTTCTGCCCAAGTTGGTAAAGTCTTAATTTGAATATGCAGTTTTGATCAATCTTGTGGAGAAAATCAACCTCAAGCATTAGCGGCACGCTGTTCATTCTGATTGTTGAAATTCAACCTTCTTATGCGCCCGTCCTGCGTCCTTTCCTTCTCCATGTCATTATTTATTTTTTATTCCCAGATTCTACACAATTAATTTTCATGCTTTTCAATATGGTATTTTGGTGTCTCCTTTCCTTTATTTTCACTATCTCAAACCTCCATGTTGCAATCAGGTGAAGTTGACTAAGAAGGTGACAGAACAAGTGAAGCTTCTTGCTAAGGATGAAGATGAAGAACTAACAAGTTCTTATGATGTGATTCCGCCCTATGATCAAGCTAGAGCACTTGGTAAAACGAATATAGATGTTGATCGTATTGCTGCAGGTTTACCTTGTGGCAGTGAGGGATTTCTACTCATGTATGCACGGTGGAGAAAACTTGAGAGAGATTTATATAATGAACGCAAAGAGTAAGCTGTTGCTAGTTCAATCAAACTTCTTTCTGATATTGAATATTTAATAGTTGCTTCACAGACCTTTGTGGCGGGATACTGATGGTCTGGGATTGTCCTCTGTTGAATCTATGCTGCTGATTATTGGATTAGAGTGGTGTCTTTATTGTTCATGTTCTCTCTAACACGCTATTCAATTACAGTCGTTATGATATCACTCAAATTCCCGATGTTTATGACTCTTGCAAGTAAGTCAGCTCTCTTATATGTCTTATCATCTATATTAAGGCAAAAATACTTGACTTTTGTTTTTCTCCATCAAGATGCCATTGGAAGAGCATGCATTGTCTTGGGTTCTACTTTGGCGTTTTCTCAATATACTTCTGACTTGTTTTACAGGTATGATCGTTTGCACAATTCGCATCTAAATCTGGAGGGTTTGGATGAACTATTTGAAGTTGCACAGGTACAAGCAGGAAAAACTTCTAACATTTGTATTTCTTTTTAAGGGAGCAGCTTGTTTCTTCTCCTCCAACACCCCTCCCCCTAAAAAGAACCTAAAAGAACCTGAAAATGTGATAAAAGACTCCTAGGAAAATTGTCTGTTTTGAGCTCACCTAGTTTCTTTCTCTATAGCAATAAATAACTGTGATGGGGTTGTTGATTAAGCAGTGCATCTTTAGAGTACTAGTTTCCTGTATCCATTAATCTGAAAAATATATGTTATTGTTTAATGAAGGTTTTGCAGTGTTGTCTTAAGAGTAAGCATGTCTGACTTCTAAAAATTATGACACTGATTTTGTATTTCAGCTACTTGCAGACGGTGTTATTCCTAATGAGTATGGAATCAATCCAAAGCAAAAGCTGAAGATTGGATCAAAAGTAAATTTCTTACTTCAGAGCCAATCGCTCTTTTTTTCACTTTTTTCCTTTCTGAGAAGTAGAATAATTTCATACCTATTTTGTGTGTTGAATGTTGGAGTTAGAGTTAGTTATTGAGTCCGCAAAAATTGTGTTATGCATTTGACTCCTATAAATAGGTGTCCAGTGTATTAATTAAAATATCAAGTATTAGGTAATCTTCTTCTCACGTTTCCCGCATAATATCAGAGCCTCTACGCTCTTTATAAAGACTAGAGATTCATGTAGGTTTCATTAGCCAGGTGTGGAGGTCTTATGCCACTTCTCACATTAAGGTTTTCCTCTTTGTTCCATCCTTTCTGTGACTCTTATAGCAGCAATGCTCTTATTCCTGACCATGCCTATGTCTCGTGAAAGTTCTGGCGGAGCTGCGTTGCTTTCCATTCACTGTTCCAGCATCACTTTTCCAGGTGAATTCTGAAAACAAAGCTTCCGGTAACCAAGTTTTTGAGGCAAAGACTCTTTATGTTTTTAAATAAGCAAGCTCAAGTTGGTTTCTCTACCTTGAGTTTGAGTGGGCATCTCAAACATATAGTGTTAGTGTTTTGGAGTGAGTGAGAATATTAGAAGAGTTTTAAGTTATTAAGATATTTTCCAATTTTGAACAGATGTTATTTGTATTTGACACCTATATATAGGTGTCTCTTGCATTCATTTGAATAGGCCTGGGCATCCAGCGAGCCGAGCCGAGCCTAACCGAGCTTACTATGCTACCGAGCTGAGCTGAGCTGAACCGAACCGAGCTTTATATCATACAGAGCCGAGCTCAACCGAGCTTTGCTAGAGTTTGATCGAGCTCGAGCCGAGCTTGAGCCAACTTTATTATTTTGTGTTCCCATACTTAGTAGTATAGAAAATAATATTTTTAAATTTTTTCTTTTAATCATAATCATAAATAAGTATAGAAGTACTAGTTTATCAATTGTCAATTATTGCATTAAAACATTAAATATAATATAAAATTCTAACTTTTTAGTAATCAAGCTAACCGAGTTGATCCGAGCTTTGACCGAGCTTATCCGAGCCGAGCCAAACTTTAAACGAGCCCGAGCCGAGCTGAGCCTCTTTTTAAAATGAGCCGAGCTGAAAGGCATTCGAGCCGAGCCGAAAGGCATTCGAGCCGAGCCGAGCTCCGAGCCGGCTCAGCTCTTTGCCCAGGCCTACATTTGAATATCAAGTTATCAATTCATCTTTCTCTCATGATCCTCTGTTGCTACCGTCAATATATTCTTAAGGGAGCAGTGCTGCAGATTGTCTTCTGAATGGATCACAAAATATAGTCTCGGCTCTTCATGGTTTAGGGGTTCCTTTCAAATTCATCTTTAAAATCATATATCTGGTAGATCTTTGCTTTACTGTAGATGCAGCTTCATAGATACTTGAATACATCATCTAAGAATGACATTTCAGGTTACTCGCCGCTTGTTGGGTAAAATTATGATTGATCTAAGGAATACTCGCGAAGAAGCTCTAAGTGTGGCTGACTTGAAGAGTAGTCAAGATCACCATTCAGCAGTAAATAGGACGGGTAATGAAGATACAGAGTATCATCCCAAGCCAAACACTAGGAGTGAAGACCTTAGAAAAAGTAGCTTAAGTAGTTTCACCAGTGATAAATCAACAGACCAGGATGATGATGAGGACAAAGAGACCAAGTACCGGCTAGATCCAAAGTATGTGGTCTTTATCATTAGTAAATAAAGAAGTTTGCTGAATCTGTATTATCTTGTGGTTATCTAAGAATGTATCCATAAATCAAGGAAAATCTGCTGAGACTTCTCCTGCACTATTTTTGATGTATTGTGATTTTCTTTTTTCAGGTATGCCAATGTCAGGACACCAGAAAGACATGTGCGGACACGCCTTTACTTTACATCAGTGAGTAAAAACTTCCCAATCTCGAGTTTTCTCGGTATTTCTACTGTATTATACAGATGTGATAGAAGCAAAAATGAAGAACAGAAATTAGGGAAGAACTTAGGTAATTAAATTCCTAAGGAGCTACGAATTGAAGAACTCCTGAACAGAATTTAGAGATGCAAGAATTAGGGTAGAAGGATTAGAGAGAAGGAGAAGAAAGAGATCTTTTCATTCATATCAAAATTAGTCAAAATCTGAATGAATCCATACAAGTTGTTACTCTTCTATTTAACTGCTTCTTCTAACTAATTCTCAACAGCCTAACTAACAAGTGCCACGCTGGCTAACTAACTCGACTAATCAAAACGACGTCGTTTGCTGCTGACTGAATCACTACTAACTACTAATTGAAACGACGACGTACTCTTCCTGTTATTTGAAAAGCTGTTAATAACTACTTTTTAAAACATAAAAATGGCTTTGCAAAACTCTTACATCAACTACCCTCCTCTCGAAAACATCCTTGACCTCAAGGATGGAAATCAGGGAAATCACGACAGAAAGATGCGTAATCCTTCCAAGTGTTGTCTTCATCTGCTGCATTGTGCCATTTGACTAGCACCTGAGATACCCCTATACCGTTTCTGGGTATTAATCTCCTGTCAAGAATAGCTGCTGGTGCCAGTAGTGTGACCCCATGGTCAGTGTTGTGAAGTGGTAGGTATGGAGAAACAGGGTGAGAGCCAATCTTTCGTTTGAGCTGTGAAACATGGAAGGTTGGGTGTATTTTAGCATGGGCAGGTAAGTCCAGCTTGTATGTAACTGAGCCTACCCTTTCCAGAACCTTGAAGGGGCCAAAGTATTTGGGTAGAAGTTTGTGGTAGGAGTGAGGTTTCAGAGAGTTTTGTCTGTAAGGTTGTAATCGAATATAAACCCAGTCTCCAACCTGTAAAATTCTTTCAGTCCTCTTCTTGTTTGCCTGTACACGCATCCTTTCTTGAGCTTGCAGCAAGTGATGTTTAATGGTTCTAAGAGTAGCCTCTCGAGCCTGGAGGCTTCTGTCAACTGTGTCTAGGTGAGACTCAAAGGGGCGGTATGGTATGAGGGGGGGAGGAGGTTGACCGTACAGCACCTCATAGGGGGTTGTCTTGAGAGCAGAATGGTATGAAGTGTTATACCACCACTCAGCTAGTGGTAACCATTTACCCCAATCCTTTGGTCTGTCAGTTGCCATGCATCTCAAATAGCACTCTAAGCAGCGGTTTAAAACTTCAGTTTGCCCATCACTCTGAGGGTGATAAGCTGTTGACATGTGCAGTTTGACTTGCTGCAATTTGAAGAGTTCCTTCCAGAACTTGCTCAAGAAAATTTTGTCTCTGTCAGATACTATTGTTTTTGGCCATCCATGAAGCTTGAAGATGTTGTCCATGAAGAGCTGAGCTACATCCATTGCTGAGAAGGGATGTCTGAGGCTTAGGAAATGAGCATACTTGCTCAGTCTGTCAACTACTACCAATATCACATTCTTCCCACCAGATATGGGTAAGCCCTCAATGAAGTTCATGGAGATGTGTTCCCAAACCCTGTCAGGGATGGGCAAGGGTTGTAGGAGTCCAGGAGAAGCTACAGTTTCATTCTTGCACTGCTGGCAAACATCACAAGTTTGTATGTAAGTATAAACATCCTTCTTCATTCCCTTCCAGTACAGGTATTGCTTGAGCCTGATCAATGTAGCTTGTACTCCAGAGTGTCCTCCCAATGCACTGCTATGATGTAAAGCTATTAATTCCTGTTTGACATCAGCATCTGCACCTACTACTATCTTACCCCTTCTGGTGAGTCTGCCTCTGATGAGTCTATAGGGAGGTTTGGCTTCTGGGTGAGCTTGTAGTGCAGTGATTAAGTTGCTCAGTTTAGCATCAGTGGACCAGGTAGCATGAATCTTATCCCACAAGTCTGAGCTAAGACCTGATAAACTGTAGCATTGATATGATGTCTGTGGTGCCCTGGAGAGTGCATCAGCTACCAAGTTTTCCCCGCCTTTCTTATATTGAATGGTATAGTCATACCCAAGTAGCTTGACTAGCCACTTTTGTTGACTAGGTGTGGTTATTTTCTGCTCCAACAAGTACTTCAAACTGTGGTGGTCAGTTAAGATTGTAAAGTGCCTGCCTATTAAGTAAGGCCTCCACCTTTGCACAGCTGTAATGATTGCCAACAGCTCTCTTTCATACACTTAGAGAGCTTGGTTCCTGGGGCATAGGCCTTTGCTAAAGAATGCAATGGGTTGCCCTTGTTGCATAAGCACAGCTCCAATACCTTCACCTGAAGCATCAGATTCAATGATGAAATCCTTGGAAAAGTCTGGGAGAGCTAGTGTGGGTGCTGAAGTGAGGGCTTTCTTGAGTGATTCAAAAGCTTGTTTCCCTTGCTCAGTCCAGTGAAAGTTATCTTTCTTAAGCATGTCAGTCAAGGGTCTGGCTATAACTCCATAGCCCTTGATGAACCTCCTGTAATATCCAGTTAGACCTAGGAATCCTCTTAAGGCTTTAAGGTTCCTGGGTAAGGGCCATTGCAGTACTGCTGCTACCTTGTTTGGGTCCATGGCTACACCCTTCTGAGATATGACATGGCCCAAATACTCCACTTCTTGGACTCCAAAGGCACATTTGCTCTTTTTGACAAACAACTGATGGTGTCTCAAGATTTCTAATGTGCTGTTAAGGTGTTGTAGATGCTCAGACCAGCTCTTGCTATAAACTAATATGTCATAAAAAAATACCAGAATGAACTTCCTCAAGTGTTCAGCAAAAATAGAGTTCATCAAGCTTTGAAAGGTTGATGGTGCATTTGTTAGACCAAAGGGCATAACCAGAAACTCAAAGTGGCCATGGTGTGTTCTGAATGCTGTTTTGCTTATGTCTTCTTCTTCCATCCTGATTTGATGATACCCTGATCTGAGGTCTAACTTAGAGAAATATTTGACCCCCTGCAGCTCATCCAGTAGCTCTTCTATAACTGGTATAGGGAATTTGTCCTTGACTGTGTGATGGTTTAATTCCCTGTAGTCCACACACATTCTCCAAGTACCATCCTTCTTCTTGACTAACACAATGGGGGAAGAGAAGGGGCTAGTGCTGTGTCTGACTACCCCAGAATCCAGCAGTTCCTTCACTATCTTTTCTATTTCAGTTTTCTGCACATTAGGATATCTGTAAGGCCTGACACTTATTGGTGAAGTGCCCTCCTTAAGTGTAATTCTGTGGTCATGTGTCCTGTGTGGGGGTAGAGCCTTAGGCTCCTCAAACAAGTCAGTGAACTTGTCCAGTAACAAGTTTAGTTCCTGCTGGTCTTCAGATGCCTTGCCCTTGCCCTTGCCCTTGCTCTCTAGCTGGCACAGCTCTGTCTGATTTTACCAGTGTGAGGAGTGGTCAGGTCTCAGTAGGCCTACACTCATCATTGATAGGGATGCTGGCTGAGATAAGAGTTTATTCATTTGGTCCTGGTTGACCATCTTCACATTTGCAGGTACCATGCCTCTAAGTGACACTTTCTTCTCTTGCACTTTGAATTCCATTTTAAGCTGCTTGAAGTTCCACCTTATATCACCTAATGTGACCAACCACTGAATCCCAAGAACTATACTACAACCTCCCAATGGTAATATCAACATATCAGAAACAAAACTCACTCCCTGCATCTTCCAGGAGAATCCCTCACACATGTGAGTACTATACACCTTATTTCCATCAGCAACAGCTACTGAGTAGGGTGGGATTGTCTTCAAGGTACATCCTAACCTCTTTGCAGTGTGTAAGTCCAGAAAATTGTGTGTGCTTCCTGAGTCAATTAAAATGTGGATAGCTTTTCCCTCTGCAGAACCTGTGACTTTCATAGTGCTGAAGTCAAACAAGCCAGTCATGGCATGCATGGATACTTGTGGAATTAGGGTGGGGTCAGCACTAATTTCTGGTAGTGGTAATATGCCCTCCCATTCATAAGGTTCTTCTTCCTCCTCTACTACACTTCCAGGCATTTCTTCCACCTCTAAGCAAAATAGCTGTCTCTTCTTAGCACAAACATGGTTAGGAGAATACTTTTCATCACAGTAAAAACAAAGATGCTTGCTCCTTTTTTCTTCTAGTTCTGCTGGTGTCAACATCCTGGTGTTTTTGGTAGGTGCTTTACTAGGTTGTGAGCTATAGGAGTTGCTTGGTCTGTAAGAAGAAGGGGGTCTGGAGTAGGAAGAATTGGTTACATTGCTGGTGTGTGATTGCTTATTAAGGGTCAGGGTTCTTTCTTGGATTTTGGCTAAGCTGATGGCTTTTTGCAAGGTTTTGGGCTCATGCATAGTGACTGGTAATCCAATATTGGACTTGAGTCCTCTCAAGAAACAGCTGACAACATACTCCTCGGCTAATTCTACTCTAGTTAACAACTCATCATATAAATCAACATAATCTTGCACAGAACCAGTTTGTCTCAAATCTTTAATGTCCCCCATGGGATCATCATACAAGGCAGTGCTAAATCTTGAAAAAAGAGCCTGAATATACTCACCCCAAGATGGCCACTCTCTGCTGATCCAAGTTTTCATCCAAACTTGGTGCCATTGTAGTGCCTTCCCCTCCAGGTGTAATGAAGCAAGCTTGACCTTGGCTCCTGGTGGTATATTGTCCACATCAAAATACTGCTCACACTTATATACCCAATCTTTCAAACCATTTCCATCAAATTTGGGGAAAGTTACTGGGTGAGACCTAGTGGGCATTTCATAATTCCTTCTGTCAGTTTCTTCTCTTTCTTGAAAAACTGCATTGTTCTCGACCTGTATTGTTGCTTCACCCCCTGCTATTATTGGACAATAGTGAAGTTATCAGGGTTCTGAGTTCCTCCATTGACTGACTTTGTTTCTCCTCAAATCCCCTTTGTTGCTCCTCCATGGCCTTGCCCACTGTGTTTTTGAAGTCCTCAAACAATCCTTTCAAGCTATCGACTTCTCTACGTAATTCAGCGTATCTTGTAGTGTCCACCATTGTTGTTCAGTCCAAGAATCGACTCGCTCTGATACCAAAATGATAGAAGCAAAAATGAAGAACAGAAATTAGGGAAGAACTTAGGTAATTAAATTCCTAAGGAGCTACGAATTGAAGAACTCCTGAACAGAATTTAGAGATGCAAGAATTAGGGTAGAAGGATTAGAGAGAAGGAGAAGAAAGAGATCTTTTCATTCATATCAAAATTAGTCAAAATCTGAATGAATTCATACAAGTTGTTACTCTTCTATTTAACTGCTTCTTCTAACTAATTCTCAACAGCCTAACTAACAAGTGCCACGCTGGCTAACTAACTCGACTAATCAAAACGACGTCGTTTGCTGCTGACTGAATCACTACTAACTACTAATTAAAACGACGACGTACTCTTCCTGTTATTTGAAAAGCTGTTAATAACTACTTTTTAAAACATAAAAATGGCTTTGCAAACTGCTTACATCAAGATGCTGCAGGTGCTTTTCTTCCATTCTTCTTCCCTTGACCTTAGGAAACCTACATCCTTATTCAGTTAGAATTGGTAAAACTTAAAAGCAAAAGAAATATAACAAATAATATGTCAGTCTCTAAACATGAATAGTGGTGATACGGTGATAACCAAAACAGCCAGCCGGAAGCTAGTTCAAATAAACTATTATGAGATCTAAACTAAATGGGTTAACCTGATTCTGACCGTAAACTCTGATAAAAGCACTTGATACTGAAATAGTAGGGAGAAAAGTTCAAGTCAACTACAGTGAGATAAAACAAGGATGGTCTTGACCTGATTCTGACTTTTAAAGGGACTAAAACACTTGATGCCTGCAGCAGGATAAATAGATGAATTTGCAGAACTTTAGTGCCTGAAACCATTTTCTGATCTTTCTTCTATTGACTATATTCCTATTTCCCACAGCTTTATGTTTCCTTCCTTAAATTATCGGTTATGCTAGCTTTCCATGGTATATCATCGTTTAATTCTTACCGTGGTATTCAAATATTTGGTTCTTGCTTTTATCTTTTTTGAAGCTTATCATTAACTTTAATTTTGTAACCTTAATCTTTTCCTTTCTGTTAGGATCGGGACCCGGGTATAGTGTGGAATAAGACAAAGTAGCGTAACAACGACAATAACAAATATAATGCAAGTTGATAATAACGACAATTAAAGTAAATAATTGAGACACAAGAATTACGTGGTTCAGTCAGTGTGACCTAATCCACGGCGGAGCGGAGCAAATTCAGTATATCAACGGCTACAAAATAGAGAGTACAAAATTAGAGATAATACTCTAATTAATCCCAAACACCCCCGAGAGAATAACCTCACAAAAACACTCAGAAAGAATTTCACACAAGTGTTTCCCAAAACATAACTCTCTCACAAAATACTCTCTACAAAAGGAAATAGACAAAATAAAGGAGAAGCTCTTAATTTTGGTGTGTTTAAAGAGCTCATAAGCGGCTGAATTTATAGCCAAACCAAATCACTTTGGTTGGTTGGGGAATTGCCAACAAGGCCACAAATTGAAAGGAGTATGATTGGCCAACAAGGTCTTCTTTTATTGGCAAGACAAAAGGCCAACAAGGCCTATCGAAACTCGGTAAAATTGAAGGCCACGTTTTTACAAATCTCCACCTTGGCCAAAATTTGGTTGATATTTAGTAAACTTGCTCCAGTTTCTCCGCAATAGCCCTACTGGGCTAAATCATTTCTGACAAGTAGCAATCAAGCTCAAGCATAGCTTGAACTTGGCAAGTAGAATAGGTTTCGTGAACATGTCAGCAGGATTGTCTCTAGTGTTGATTTTCTTAACAGAGACTTTTCTTTCAGCAACAGTTTCTCGGATGAAGTGATATTTAATATCAATATGCTTCGTCCTCTCATGATACATTTGGTCTTTAGTCAAGTGAATAGCACTTTGACTATCACAGAAAATGGTAATACCACCTTGGTGTTAACTGAGTTCAGCAAATAGACCCTTCAGCCACAGAGCTTCTTTGACCGCCTCTGTCAGAGCCATATATTCTGCTTCGGTGGTAGATAAAGCTACTACTTGTTGTAATGTAGCTTTCCAACTGATAGCGCATCCACCAATGCAAAATATGTAGCCCGTTAATGATCTTCTTTTGTCAAGATCACCTGCATAATCTGAGTCTACAAAACCAACCAAAGTGTTAGTATTTCTTCCGAACTCCAAACAAGCGTTTGAAGTACCTCGTAAGTATCTGATAAAAGAAGATATGTTCACGAAGCCTATTCCACTTGCCAAGTTCAAGCTATGCTTGAGCTTGATTGGTACTTGTCAGAAATGATTTAGCCCAGTAGGGCTATTGTGGAGAAACTGGAGCAAGTTTACTAAATATCAACCAAATTTTGGCCAAGGTGGAGATTTGTAAAAACGTAGCCTTCAATTTTACCAAGTTTCAATAGGCCTTGTTGGTCTTTTGTCTTGCCAATAAAAGAAGACCTTGTTGGCCAATCATACTCCTTTCAATTTGTGGCCTTGTTGGCAACAGAGATCTTCTCTGATACCAATTTGTTAGGATCGGGACCCGGGTATAGTGTGGAATAAGACAAAGTAGCGTAACAACGACAATAACAAATATAATGCAAGTTGATAATAACGACAATTAAAGTAAATAATTGAGGCACAAGAATTACGTGGTTCAGTCAGTGTGACCTAATCCACGGCGGAGATGAGCAAATTCAGTATATCAACGGATACAAAATAGAGAGTACAAAATTAGAGATAATACTCTAATTAATCCCAAACACCCCCGAGAGAATAACCTCACAAAAACACTCAGAAAGAATTTCACAAGTGTTTCCCAAAACATAACTCTCTCACAAAATACTCTCTACAAAAGGAAATAGACAAAATAAAGGAGAAGCTCTTAATTTTGGTGTGTTTAAAAAGCTCACAAGCGGCTGAATTTATAGCCAAACCAAATCACTTTGGTTGGTTGGGGAATTGCCAACAAGGCCACAAATTGAAAGGAGTATGATTGGCCAACAAGGTCTTCTTTTATTGGCAAGACAAAAGGCCAACAAGGCCTATTGAAACTTGGTAAAATTGAAGGCCACGTTTTTACACTTTCTTCCCTATCTTTCTTAGTTTACTATTTTTTGACTGCAGGAGTCACATATTCATTCCTTGATGAATGTTCTCCGTTACTGCAACCTGGATGAGTCTCTTCATGGAGAGGCCAGCCTTGTGTGTGACAATGCTTTGGATCGCTTGTTCAGAACCAAGGAGCTTGACTACATGAGTTATATTGTATTGAGGATGTTTGAGAACACAGAGGTTGGTACATCCTACTGAGCCTCAATTGAATCACAAACAAAAAATATAAAATGAAGTATAAATACTAACAGAAGTGAATCACAACTTTTTGCACACTTATATTTTTTTGGCATTTTGAGAAGGTAGAGATGGTGTATGAGTGTATCCTTACCTCTGCAGCTTGTTCTTGTGGTTTCACCAAAAATAAGAGTTATCTTTAATCTGATGTGTATAGAACAGCGAGTCACTTTCAGCCTTTTTATTTAATATTTATATAAATCAGATGAATAGGTGCCATTTTCAAACCTTTTCAGCATATCAGTGAACCATTACCAGAAAATAAAAACTCCTGCTCCCTTCTTTGGTAGCATGGTTCTTGATTTTTATGGAATTACCGAATTAGTATACGAAGCAACAGAAAAAAGTAATGCAGCCATATGAAAAGCTCTTGATGAACGCCCATCAGTTGTTAAGCTGTATGTGATTTTGAAGCTATGTGATCTGAGGGCTTTTTTTAATTTTAAATCAATCATTCAAAAAATAAGAAATATTTATGGGCATTAAGTATAAGATATAACTCTGTTACTGTCAATACATTTTAGTTTGTAAAAAAGTTTGGTTTTTTTACCTACTTTATGGCTTAGTTTATCATATTGTTATGCATTTCTTTTTTCATTTTGATTAGGGTATGTTTTTCTTTATTGAAAAATAATTTTAGTGTTTGGATTTTGTTTTCTTATTATTGATTTTGGATTTCCTGGGTCAGGACACATTATTTTGAGAACTTAGGATAGACTATAAGAGTGCAACTTGATATAAACAAATTCCAGTAGATTCTACATCTTCCAATGTTCCTATTATGAACTCTTTGTTCAGAAGGCTGTGTGTTTAGATGTGAATACTTTACTGGCTTATTGAAGTACATGCGCAGTATATAATCCTGATTTGTTTTCTCTAAGTTGGCAATGACAAACTCCTGTGACAAAAAAGTCAACCTGATTCATTTAATATCTTTATTCGCAGTTGGCTTTGGAAGACCCAAAAAGGTTTCGGATAGAGATGACTTTCAGCCGTGGAGCAGATCTATCACCATTGGAGGTATATTGAAATCCCTTGCAGGAAATGTATGAAAAGATATCTCTAATATCATGCTGACAGTAAAAGTAGACGAATCGATCATTGCTAAATACACGCGTCTAATTTGTGTGGAAACCCAGATAATGTAAAAGTTTCCAGTTCATTGGTTTGGTTGATTTCCATGTAACTTGCAGGAAAATGACAAGGAAGCTGCTTCATGGCATCAGGAGCACACACTACCGATTATGGGTCCTGAAAGGCTTCAAGAAGTGGGATCATATCTTACATGGGAAAATATGGAAAAGATGATCCGTCCATTCGCCATGCCAGCTGAAGATTTCCCCCCACCAACAATCCCTCAAGGATTCTCAGGCTACTTTTCAAAAAGTGCAGCAGTTCTAGAGCGCCTAGCAAACCTATGGCCCTTTCACAAGCATGGAACCACTAACGGGAAATAGTAATTTCTCTTTCACCCTGCCTTTCTCTTTTCAATGGTCGTTTGTTTCCTCAAACTGACATTTCAGAATGCCTCCTCAAAGGTACTAGCAAAATCAATTGAGGAAAAAATAGCAGCTAGAGAGTTCAGGAGAAGAAGCTCTTTTTGTTAATTGCCTTTCTTGAAAATAGTTTTTTCCCTTCTTCGAGTAATCATTCATTCATGTAAATAGTGGAAAGTTTTGCAATGACCTTTATTAGTAGCTGCCATAACTCACAGCATTAAAATTCTTAGTGAATTAGCCTAAAATTGCTTTGCTTTAGATTCTTATATATTACAGAGTCTTATTCTTTTGCCTCTTGCATAGATATGACTCTTTTATTTTAGCTGATGTTCTGTTGCTTTTTTCAATTAAAAAAAAAAGTTGCTGATGTTCTGTTACACAAGTTTTTTTTTTTTTTTAAAGATACCCTAGGCTAGGTTATAATATCGCGGTTGTCAGGATTCTTCTGTTTCTATTTACATGGGAGGTAATAGTCTTCTGAATTGACGCTTAATAGTTGTTTACACTATCAGTAATTTGATTGAAGTTTCTAATGAAGTACAAAAAGCATGTGTAAATGAATCTAGAAACTTCAAAGGGACGTGAGTGGAATTAAGAACACAAATTAAAGTAACAGAAGCAAAAAAGAAAAGAAAAAAGATGTAACCTCCACCACTTACATATATGACTATGAGTCTTAATCATTTCTCCGACTATACAATTCAAACTTCAATTCCTTAATTAAATGCAAGTCTTTTTCATCTTTGACCAAAAGCAGGCATTGGTCATTTTGCGTACTTTAATTTGCTTTCTAACTTGAAAATTGGCACATGAGCAACCTAGAGGCGATATATATCATACAAACACATCTGTTTTTTGGTTCCTGAGTTCCGACTTATAGTTGTACATGTTTGTCTTTTGAGTTTCAATATAATCTTGAATGTAATACATTGTAGATTCGTACGTTAGTTTGATCTTGTGTGTATTTAAAATAGTAGGGGCGGATTTAGAATTTTTAAGTCATTTCCGATATTCAAGTTCCTTTGTATCTACAGAAAATTTTAGAAAGTAATTGAGTGCTCGATCAATGTATTTGTATTTTGTTACATTAGTTTTTACACAGGAGAAACTAGTGCTTGAGTATCCAGTAGCCTCCAGATAGCACCATTCTTTGAAAATAGTGAGTGAGATCACACCTACTGTCATCAAATGTAAGATTAGGGATTGCATAAGTTCAAAAATATTACTCCCCCGTTCTACGATGACATATTTCGGATATCGAGAGTCAAACAAGTTTATCTTTGACCGTAATATTTTCATATATCTTTTAAATATTTTAAATTATTAATTATTGTGACTTATAGTACTTTTTATGTAGTTTCCAAATATATAAATATCGTTCGTAAAAATTTAAAAATTATATGTTCAAATTCACAGTTAAACTAAATTTGTTTGACTCTCGAAATTCGAAACATGTCATTTTTTGAAACAGAGGGATGAAGTATACAAATAAAAGATGGAACTAGCTATTGGTACTTGGTTCCTTTCCAATATTTTACTTATACTAAACGAATTGGAACATTTGTAACAAATATGTGACATAGAGGAACTACTTTTGGGGAATTGTTTGGAGATGGAAAGATGACAATTGACAAGGGTAGAAGTTCCTTTTAAACTTCCACACGGGATTACTCTATTTTTGCCACGATATTAGTACTTTAAAAAGCTTAAAATATTCCTTTATTCCTTTTAACTTTGTTTTCTACCAAACGATTCACTTTGTTGCCAAATTATTACTCCTTCTATTTCAAAAAGGATGACATGTTCGGGATTTTGAGAGTCAAACGAGTTCATTTTGACGTGAATTTGAACATATAATTTTTAAGTTTTTACGAACGATATTTATATATTTAGAAACTATATAAAAAGTACTATAAGTCACAATAATTAATAATTCAAAATATTTAAAATACATATGAAAATATTACGATCAAGGAACTCGTTTGACTCTCGATATTCGAAACATGACATCCATTATGGAACACAGGGAGTATATATAAAGAGATCGAGTTTAACTTCAGTTCACAATTTTTTGCAATAATATTGTATCATTTTTTTTATCAAATGTCCTCAACAGATTACTATATCACCATTCATAATAATTGAATTTAGTTATCTGAAATAAGGAAAGTAATATTTATATTTAAATTAAATTGAATTCAAAGTGAACAACACGTCGTTTCTTCTTCCACCCCTTTCAATGATAATCCATTGGATTTGGATATAACAAAGAATATGAAGATCATTTCAAGATGGCGACAAATTAAAACAAAATATGTGATGTCTCAAATCAAATAGCACTACTTATCTTGATGTGTCATGTCAAAGTACTCCCTCTGTTCCAAAATAATTGTTATAATTCGGATTTCGAGAGTCAAACGAGTTTAACTTTGACCGTAACATTTTTATATATCTTTTAAATATTTTGAATTATTAATTATTGTGATTTATAGTACTTTTTATGTAGTTTTCAAATATATAAATATCGTTATAAATAACTTAAAGATTATATGTTTAAATTCACGGTCAAAATGAACTCGTTTGACTCTCAAAATCTGAATTATGACAACCATTTTGAATCGAAGGGAGTAGTTTGGTTCCATCTACTGATTCCCCTTATTACTGAATTGCGACAAAAATATTTAACACTAATTCCGCAACTCCAACGAAACCGAGAAGTAGGTCAATCTTATAACTCATGAAATGACATAGTGGTATATATGTTTATAAATAATATAACTTTAAATTTCCTTAGCCGAGGGTCTATCGAAAACAGTCTCTCGACTTTGGTGGGATAAAATCTGCGTATATCTCACCCTCAACAGACCCCATTTATAAAATTTCACTGGGTATATTGTTGTTGCAAATTACAACATAAGATATAAAATCCAACGTCCCCCCCCCCCCCCCCCAAACCCAACGTCCAAAAGTTTTTATATTTGTTTTGATTTGATATATCAACTAAAATTATCTGGACAAATAATATTATTATAGAAAAATTTGAATGTGATATGAATTTCGAGTTTACATAATATTGTAGGAAAAAGAACGTGACATAATATTAGGTGAGTTACGAGTTTACATAATATTGTAGGAAAAGGAACATGACATAATCAGTGGCGTACGCATGAATTTTTGTTAGTGGTATCAGAATCTAACTTAAATTTTTTTTTTTTTTTTTTTTTTTTTGAATAGGCTACCGCTAAAGGGCTTCGAACTCGGGACTATAAAGTTGAAATATATATGCTTACACCAACTCACCTACTAATGCTTTTATTTTATTGGTGTCATTCTTTATTTTTATAAGTAATTTTTTTTTGTTCTTTATTATTATATTTTATTTTTTTAAAAAAAATAATCGAGTGGTATCGGATGACCCCGTGTATCCGCCCCTGGACATAATATTTTAGTCACACATGAAAAAATATATTATGAGTATACATTATCCATAACATGCATAAACAAAGAAATGAATGTCGATGTGTTAGCAAATTTTAGTACGAAAACCCCACCAATTACCAAAAGTGCGGGGGAAACTTTTTCCCTATATATAAAAGCAAAGTACCTGCCAAGTGTTAAGTGCCAAGTGCACAAAATTTTATTCACTTGACCTGTTAACAAATCTTAGAGACTAATATTCATAGCACTCTCTGGACTATAGTACAGAAAAATTAAATGACCAACTTATAAACTAAACTATATATACAAGCTGTAGAGTTAGTTGCCACAGTTGTACTTTCATTTAGACTTTTCATATTCTCATTTTCTCATCAGTACCTATAGCTCTAGGTGAGTCTTGATTTGTACCATTGATGCTTGAGGGTAGGCTGCACATATTACACTCCTCGTACTCTTCGTAGTGCGGCTCTTCCTGAACCTGCATGCACGCAATATGTTTTGTGCACCGAACTGCCCTTTCTTACTATATGATCATATTTTGTTGCTTCCATATTTTTTTTGGTTCCTATTATCTTATGTATATGCCTTCATGTGTGATGAACATGTTAGTAATAATGACTCTTTGTAATTTGCTGTGTGATGGATACTATAAGCTGTAGAGTGAGTTTCAATCTTGGTTGTTCCACCTATAAACTTCTTTTTAACTTCTTGGTGGTTTCACAGAGTGTGTTTTCTTGGATAAGTAAAAGTTTAGATCATTTCTTTATTTTTGCATGTCATCCTTGTTCAAGGATTATGCTAATATTCTTTGTATTGTTCTAATTTTATCGAATCCCCCATGATTTAGAAGTATATGATCAAATAGTAGCTTTTAAGAAGAACAAAAACGAGGATTTGTTTTCGATTTGTGTGTTACCTTGTTTAGGACCATGCTAATCTTCTCTGTATCCTTCCAACTTTATCGGATGTCCTTATGATTTAGATGTATATGAGCAAATCTTATTGCTCTCATACTGTTAGATTATCTATGTATATTTGCTTGTTTGTGATGATATTATATGTTTACTGGATAACAGAAAAGGTAGAAATGGCGGAAAAAGATGAAGCTCTGGAGGCCCTCAAAAAGGAGGCTGTTGATTTGGTAAGCACTTTCACTATCTTTTTGATTATTTTTACATTGATCATCAAGTTAGTGAGAAACATGGTAAGTGAAGTTTCTTATAGCTCCAAATTTGTTTGGGATAGAGGTGTAGTTGTTGTATCGTCACAGTGCAACACTTGCCTTTCATATAAACTTAAGACTCATTATGCAAAAGTCACTAACTAAGCAAAATAGAGCAGAATGAATATAGATGATCTGATCATACTAGTTTGGGATTTGATTTATTTCTTTTTTTTTTTTTTTTTTTTTTTTGGGACTCATGAATTTGGTAACCATGACTTGGGAACTCTTTTTGACGGTTCTGAAGTTTGGTTGATTATTTGCTAGTAGAAAATGTACAGATTTTAGAGAAACTAAGTTGTTATAATATAATACAGGACGGACTTAAATGAAGTAGTATGAACATCGACAATTCATATAGTCGAACTCAACCTATTTGGGATGTAGATGTAGTCATGGTTCTTAGTTATTCATCTGTATGATTTCATTTTTCTGTCAACAGGAAAATGTACCGCTTGAGGAGGTTTTCCAGAACCTGAGGTGTAGCAAAGAGGGGCTTAGTTCCCAAGATGCTCAGCGGAGACTTGAAATCTTTGGTTATAATAAGCTTGAGGAGAAGCATGTATATTTCTCTCTTCTTTTATCTTGATTTATTTCCTGCTTGTTTATGTAAAGCTTAAGCTTGAAAGTTATTATGGGGTATGCAGGAAAGTAAATTCCTGAAGTTCCTAGGATTTATGTGGAATCCTCTTTCATGGGTCATGGAAGCTGCTGCAATTATGGCTATTGCACTTGCCAATGGTGGGGTAAGGACTTCTTCTTCCTTTCCGTCTTTGTATTATGAGTGTCTTATGAGTAGCGTCTTATGAGAGTTAGAGTTGTTTGATTAATTGTATTTGCATACTTAATACATAAGATAAACAGTGTTTGACTGGTTGAATAAGAAGAAATGATTATTGCATAACTAATTCAGTGTTCTATATGTCGCATAAGGAAAAATAATAGCCACAATGGGGATAAGGGATTGATATAGCCAACCTTAGTAGTTCTTGTTGTTTGGTTGATTGGTGGAGAGATACTTTAAGCTTAATGTTTTTCTACCCATTCATTTATCAGTTCCACTCATTTTCTGGGCTGACTAATAATCTCAGTCCATTTTCTGATTCTTATTATTGAGGATGTTGTGAGCAGGGGAAGCCACCTGATTGGCAAGATTTTGTTGGGATTATTTCCCTTCTTTTTATCAACTCGACAATAAGCTTCATAGAGGAAAATAATGCTGGTAATGCTGCTGCTGCTCTCATGGCCCGTCTTGCTCCCAAAGCAAAGGTAAAGAAAAGAAGAACTTCGATACCCAAAATCATATTTGTTACACTTATAACGTTCGGCAAAGGGTGCATAATATCGACTCACATTATCTTAGAATGTATATTCATACTAAATGTGGATGTATTGGTACCTTTGCATCCTCAAACATAAAATCATATATCTTTGTTAATGTGTTTATAAAGTTCCTTAGACTCGTTATGCATTAATGGGGCCAGTATGACATCCCAAATAATTTTCTTTTCATTAACAGCATGAATATAAACATGTTGTAGGTTCTTCGAGATGGAAAATGGTCTGAGGAAGATGCTGCTGTTCTTGTTCCAGGAGACATAATCAGCATAAAACTTGGAGATATAGTCCCAGCAGATGCCCGTCTCCTTGATGGTGATCCATTGAAAATAGACCAAGTAAACATATACTATTGGTGTTCCATTTGAGTTTGTTATTTATTCGTCTTAGAGTTAACTTATTGTCTAATTTTTTTCTTGGTTCTGCAGTCTGCTCTAACAGGGGAGTCTCTTCCCGTGACGAAAGGCCCTGGAGATGAAGTTTTTTCCGGATCCACATGCAAACAGGGTGAGATTGAAGCAGTGGTCATAGCCACTGGTGTGCATACGTTCTTTGGAAAGGCTGCCCACCTTGTGGACTCCACAAATCAAGTGGGACATTTTCAGAAGGTATGGACCATGATTTAGAACTCCAGTGATTTTGGTCGCCGTTTGGATAATAATTGGTTGAAGTTGAAAATGAGCATTTCCTTCTGTTATAAGAGTGAACATATTTATCAAGGCTGGTTTTGCCCTCTCTATCTAATGGAAAATGAATTGCTCGTTACATGTTGAATTCATTGCATTTTGCTTTGCCTTAGTAGCCGTCTAATTAATGACTTTCATAGTTCCATGAGGCATCCTCGCATTATAACAAGTATTTTGTCCTCCTTTTGTTGGATAATGATATTTGCCTCTTTATATTGTTTAGGTCTTGACTGCAATAGGGAACTTCTGTATTTGTTCCATTGCCTTGGGGATGATTGTGGAAATCATTGTCATGTACCCTATTCAACATCGGGACTATCGCCCAGGAATTGACAACTTGCTCGTTCTTCTGATTGGAGGCATTCCAATTGCGATGCCAACTGTTTTATCTGTAACGATGGCAATTGGCTCCCACCGTTTATCTCAGCAGGTTGGTTGTCTAAGTGGTCCATTCTGTGCTACATTTCTGGTATTCTGAGGGTTTTGTTATAAAAATTTCATTTTCCTTGTCAATGCTGCAGGGTGCTATCACAAAAAGGATGACTGCCATTGAGGAAATGGCAGGCATGGATGTGTTGTGCAGTGATAAAACTGGAACCTTAACGTTGAATAAATTAACTGTCGACAAAAACCTGATTGAGGTCGATAACTTTCTTCTCCCCCCTTCCCATCCTGTTGCTAAAGTTTCCTCTGATGTCTAAATGAACCATTTGTTCAAAGTGTAGGTCTTTTCAAAAGGAGTAGTTGTTGATTCCGTGGTTCTAATGGCTGCTAGAGCTTCACGGGTGGAAAACCAAGATGCAATTGATGCTGCCATTGTGGGAATGTTGGCTGATCCTAAAGAGGTAATCAGCTGACGGCTGCTTTGTTATTCTCTCAACTAGTATTATTTGCTATTTACTATAAGCAGCAGCTTACATGTTTAACCTTATACTTCTACTCTATGATCTATGTACTTAAAAGGCAAGAGCTGGAATTCGAGAGGTTCATTTCCTTCCGTTCAATCCAACTGATAAGCGCACAGCTCTAACATATCTTGACAGTGAAGGCAAAATGCATCGAGTCAGTAAAGGTGCCCCTGAGCAGGTAAAGGGTCAACTCCTTCTGGTTTCATATTCTTGATAGCCTGGGATGCTAATGATCAGTCGTGGTTTCTAGATTTTGAACCTTGCGCACAATAAATCTGATATAGAGCGGAAGGTTCATGGTGTCATCGACAAATTTGCTGAGCGAGGACTACGTTCTCTTGCAGTAGCATATCAGGTAATGTGGACTCGTGTCTATTTCTCAGTAAGTCCAGACCAACTGCCTTGCATTCAGTGTCTTCGGTGTTGTCGTTCTGAACTGGATGCCCGTAACATTTTATAGGAAGTTCCTGAAGGGAAAAAGGAGTCTCCAGGAGGTCCATGGCAATTTATTGGTCTCATGCCTCTTTTTGATCCACCAAGGCATGATAGTGCAGAGACAATAAGAAGAGCCTTAAATCTTGGCGTGAATGTGAAGATGATCACTGGTGCATATATCTTTGTAGAAATTTCCTTTTCCTGAGTTGTTGGAATATGTCAGGACATTAAGTATGGTGAATGGGATGAAATTTTCTAATGTATTTCAATAACTATCTTTTACAAATGAGTTTTTGGTCTAATATCCTCGAGTAACACCCTTCCCCGCATCAGGTGACCAACTAGCAATTGCAAAGGAGACAGGACGACGTTTAGGAATGGGAAACAATATGTATCCTTCTGCTTCTTTACTGGGCCAGACAAAGGATGAGTCTATTGCAGCTTTGCCTGTTGATGAGCTGATTGAAAAAGCAGATGGTTTTGCTGGTGTTTTCCCTGGTAAGGTTCTAATCTCTTGAGAATTTGAAGATTAATATTCTTCCTCTTCTTCAATGGATTTCTTTTATTATATATTAGTAGGATTAATTTTAAAATGGTAATTCATTTATAGATGCTGATGAAAGCCATACCTAGGCTAGCTGGCTTTTGAAGTAACGGTCCTGCAGTCAAATTTAGTTTTCCTAAAATTTTTGTTTTATGTAGTCTTGCTTTTCTTCTTCTTGACCAGTAAGCTGATTGGCATGCAGAGCACAAATATGAAATTGTGAGACGTTTACAAGATAGAAAGCACATATGTGGCATGACTGGCGATGGCGTGAACGATGCACCTGCTTTAAAGAGAGCTGACATTGGAATAGCTGTTGCAGATGCAACAGATGCTGCCCGTGGAGCTTCTGATATAGTCCTCACAGAACCTGGCCTGAGTGTCATTATTAGTGCTGTACTAACTAGTCGAGCAATCTTTCAGAGAATGAAAAACTACACGGTAGACTTAAGCATACCTCTGTAAATTCACAAAAATTACAATTTATGAGTGTTCAGTTCTATTGTGTTAAGAGATTGACTTTGCCATTTGTCACTAATAGATCAGTTTCTAATGCCTGCTTCTCCCATTTAATACAATCGTCATGCTGTTTACGACAGCTATGCATCTAGACTAACTAATGCATCCAAATTTTGTGCAGATTTATGCCGTCTCCATTACCATCCGTATAGTGGTAAGCATTTGTTTAGTATTAGAGCTCCTTCTATTAGCTAAAGTTTCTTTCTGCAGTAGAATACTTATATACAGTGCTATCAAGCTTTGGAACTCCTTTTGCTGTTTTTATTTTCCGCTTCAATGAGCTTTTTGATTTTCGGCAGCTTGGCTTCTTGTTGCTTGCTCTGATTTGGAAGTTTGATTTCCCACCTTTCATGGTCTTGATTATTGCAATCCTTAATGATGGTACAATGTTTTGTTTTTGTCCAAAAGAAATTGCTTCCCTTTCCTGTTGATTGAGTAGATTTATTCCAGTGCTGCATTCCTGATATATGCATTCATGGCATGCTAGGCACCATAATGACAATATCGAAGGACAGAGTGAAACCTTCTCCTTTGCCAGACAGCTGGAAACTTTCAGAGATTTTTACGACAGGAATTGTTCTTGGTGGCTATCTAGCGATGATGACAGTCATTTTCTTTTGGGCTGCATATGAGACGGATTTTTTTCCGGTAAGAAGTTTTTACAGGACACTTCAACTAAAATTCATCGAAGAGTTTTTGGTCCTTATAATATTATTTGCATTAGCATTTAGTTATTTGATGCCTTTGGGGCCAGTGTAAGGACAACTACAAGATCAAAGGCTTTATCTCTATTTTCTTTTTCCATTATAATCATTATTCAGAAACACTTAAATAACTTTCTTCCATTACTTCCTAGCGCGTTTTTGGAGTTGCAACACTTGAGAAAGGTGTTACTCATGATGACTTCAGAAAGCTCGCCTCAGCTGTATATCTACAAGTGAGTACAGTCAGTCAGGCACTAATCTTTGTGACAAGAGCTAGAAGTTGGTCGTTCATCGAGCGTCCAGGCCTTTTGCTTGTCGTAGCATTTCTTCTTGCCCAACTGGTTAGTGAGTTTGCCATCTTCTTCATTCTTTTGCTCCCTCTGTTCCATTTTATGTGACGATCTTTTCTCTAGTATGTTCCAGAAAGAATGACAATTTTCTATATTTAGTAGTAACAATTTAAATCTAAACTTGTCATTTTACAGTTAACTACATAATTTTATAGCCCGACAAACGTCATGACATGTTTGGCAAGCACCTCGACAGAAAATGAGATAGAGTATAACATATATATCAATAAGTTGGAATTCTCAATTTTGGTCTACCACTTATATTGCAAGCAGGTGGCTACTCTTATTGCTGTATATGCAAATTGGAGTTTTGCAGCAATTGAAGGGATTGGATGGGGCTGGGCAGGAGTAATATGGCTATATAACATTGTGTTTTACATTCCACTCGATTTTATAAAGTTTTCCATCCGATATGCCTTGAGTGGGAAGGCCTGGGATCTGCTCATCGATCAAAGGGTACGAAATACACCATCTCATTCTTGTGGTCTATAAAAGCTAACTATTGCCTATGCTTATCACACCCGTATATCTGCTCAGATCGCATTTACAAGGAAAAAGAATTTTGGGAAAGAAGAACGCGAGCTCAAATGGGTACAGGCTCAGAGGACCCTTCATGGGCTGCATCCACCTGAGACTGACTATAAGGAGGCCAGCAATTATGCTGAGCTCAATCAAATAGCAGATGAGGCGAGACGAAGAGCTGAGATGGCTAGGTATATCAAGCTCACATACAAGCACGAGTATTGTGCAATCCAGAAATCTAGCTGTTAACTTTTATTTACTTGATTATGTCTTCAACACGTCCCCTGTCAGAAAGTTCTCTAATTTACTTTTCGTCCTCTGAGACAATCAATTCTGTTCAACTGTGCAGGCTAAGGGAATTGCGCACTCTGAAAGGCCATGTTGAATCAGTTGTGAAGTTGAAGAATCTTGACATTGAAACAATACAACAATCATACACTGTCTAAGAGGGATGATGGTCATTACTTGCACGTGGTATTTACTTCAAAATCTATTCGGTTCGTTTGAACTTCGTTCAGTTGGTACATACAACACCAGGATAAACTTTTATAGGTATAAAAGCCTGCAACTCAGCTAGAGCTTTTGCTTGATGATCTTGTTATTACTAGTACTAAGGGAACTTGGCTAATTAGATGAGATTCCGGGGTTAGAGCAAGCAATAAAACTGTGACAAGTTCTGAAATAAAGTTGTTGGAACTCAAATACACGTCTGTTGTCACATTTGTTTAATAACTGTAGTATCCAAACCAGCTTACACACACCTTGACTATTTCATTGGGTAACTATTATCTCCAATCACCGCCTTCAAGTTTTCGATTGGTTTATCCAGTTAACATAGCCAGATCTCTTGCTCTTTGAATCTCCTCACAATTGTCTATATCTGTTACATCCTCGCGAGGATCAACGATGAATTTCTCGAGCACTACAGTATTTTCAAGAAAGCAAGTTGCCAGTTCCACATCATTTGTTCAAATTTTCAATATCAAAACAAGTGCATAACCAAAATGAAGAACAATGGTACAATTTCATGAAACATTTTTAATTTTCTTTAGAAGCTAACCAAAATTTTCTATGTAAACAAATTATGTAGCAATAGATTTTAAAGTTTATAAGCTTATAAAATTCTTTAAACTACTTTAACTTTCTGAATAACTTTGAGAAAACTCCAGCATAATTGCAGTTGCCTAATTGTTAGTGGTAACTTTTCAAAAAATCCCTACTATTTTTCTTCAGTACGTTCAACTTAACCTTTTAAAACGCTTTTCTTGAGCTAAGGGTCTATTGAAAACAACCTCTCTACCTCCCACAAGGTAGGGGAAAAGTCTGGGTCATCTCATTCCCTGTGGAATCGCCATCAGAGCGTTGTTCTGTACAACAACGCCTCAGTGCAAAACAAGTGAGTATAAGTTATATGAATCTTCATTGACAATATTTCTCCATTTAAACTCATTTCAGACAAATATACTAGTACAAACTAAACAGTATAAAAAAGTTCTCTATAAGTTATATGAATCTTCGTTGACTATATTTCTCCATTTAAACTCATTTCAGACAAATATACTAGTACAAACTAAACAGTACAAAAAAGTTCTCTATATTTTCGACTAGTTCTCTACGGATGGAAAAATTTGCTCACCGTATATGAATGATCACCTACAAGTGAGAGATTCACCAAAAAGTTTAGGAATGAATCACAACTTATAAAACAAGCTAGCTAGTATTGTCAAACACAACAAAAGTTTTTCTTTTTATTGATTTTTACAATACTTAAATTGAAGCTTGACTAATCCGGAGCCACATGCATAAGGTATAATCCCGAAATCAAAAATTTAAGTTTCCAGTAACATATTAACGAAGATTAGGCCAGCTACTTTTTCCTTGGTCAGCATCAAGTGCTGAAAAACAATTTTAAGTACCGAAGCTGATTTAATAAATAAACACCTAAATGTTTGTATAAAAGTGCTGAAACTAATAATAAGCATATACAAATTGTCCTCAGTTACTCTTTTTGTAACAGCTACCTAAACTAACCAAACTCCATGTAACAACAAATTTCTTTCCATATTTGGATGGTTGTTACATATCTTTTCATAATGTATCGTATCGTTTTGGTGTTCAATATTTGCATAGATAGTATTGTTTCCTGTCGTTCCATGATATCACGCACTAATAATATGAACTTATACGTGTAACAACCATCCAAACAAGCTGTAAAACAAGATTGAGAAATTGAAGGGTGACTGAGAAATTCTCACCAAGATTGATCTGACTACTGTTTCAGGAAGGCTGTCTAATATTACCTCTATTGTTGGAAAAAAGAAAATCAATTTTGATTAAATAATTTTTCTAAATATTTTAAATACATATACTCCATCCATTTCGTATTGGAAATCCGTTAATAACAAAATGAATGCAAAACGATATGCTAATATCTAAGTGTGCAAATGGATGAAAAAGTAACAAATGACAAGAAATTGTTCTATCCTTCCAAAAATTGTCACAACAACAAAACAAACCCATTTTTGTCTCATAGGTGGGATATGAAGAGCTGAGATGTATGCGGACCTTACTCGCAACAAGCTATAAAGGTTGTTTCCGATACACTTTTGGCTAGAGAAAACAGTCAGAAAACCGTCCCAAAAAGTTGTCACAATTTCCTTATATAGTTTGTCAAAGTTAATGTCACACTTTTTATTTCGAAAACAAATTTATTTCAAACTTTTTATTTTTATCCTTAAGGACTGTATGGGCCTAAATCGTCTTTAGGACACAAATCGAATTTGGATTGCGGACATAAGCAAATCAATGTATCAAAGCCGTAATGGATGTAAAAACAGACGATAATATAAGTAAAAGGCAAGCAATATACGTAAATAAACGGTATTTCAATGTATGGGTGAATGTACAATTTGGCAGAGCTTTTCCAAGTATTTGTGTGTCCATTACAACATAAAAATGAGGCTATTTATAGGAAAAATGAGCTCTGGCCACGTTTTGCGCAGTCAGCCACCTTCAGGCCCACGTTCAGCATGTTTGATGGTGGAGTTAGTGGGTTGAAGTAGTGGGCGGTTACATTGCTGAAACCGGGGCGTTCAACCGAGGTGTACGCATGTGACCTCGGTGATGCAATCTTGCCGCTCGGCTGAGGTGAAACCGGGGTACTCAACCGAGGCATAAGTATGTGACCTCGGTGATGCAATCTTGCTGCTCGGCCGAGGTGAAACCGGGGCGTTCAACCGAGGTGTAAGCATGTGACCTCGGTGATGCAATCTTGCCGCTCGGCTGAGGTGAAACCGGGGTACTCAACCGAGGCATAAGTATGTGACCTCGGTGCAATCTTGCTGCTCGGCCGAGGTGAAACCGGGGCGCTCAACCGAGGTATAAGCATGTGACCTCGGTGGTGCAATCTTGCTACTCGGCCGAGGTCAAACCGGGGCGTTCAACCGAGGTATAAGCATGTGACCTCGGTGATGCAATCTTGCTGCTTGGCTGAGGTGAAACCGGGGTGCTCAACCGAGGCATAAGTTTGTGACCTCGGTGCAATCTTGCTGCTGGGCCGAGGTGAAATCGGGGCGTTCAACCGAGGTATAAGCATATGACCTCGGTGGTGCAATCTTGCTACTCGGCCGAGGTGAAACCGGGGTGCTCAACCGAGGCATAAGTTTGTGACCTCGGTGCAATCTTGCTGCTGGGCCGAGGTGAAACCGGGGCGTTCAACCGAGGTATAAGCATGTGACCTCGGTGGTGCAATCTTGCTACTCGGCCGAGGTGAAACTGGGGCGTTCAACCGAGGTATAAGCATGTGACCTCGGTGGTGCAATCTTGCTACTCGGCCGAGGTGAAACCGGGGCGTTCAACCGAGGTATAAGCATGTGACCTCGGTGATGCAATCTTGCTACTCGGCCGAGGTGAAACCGGGGCGTTCAACCGAGGTATAACTTGAGATTCATCTTCGGTGATGGATTTCGATGACTGGCTTCGGCGACTCCCACCTTCAATCTTTGAGATATCAGTTCGATCGACCTCGGTTTACTTTACCGAAGTGCTATCCGAGCACGTCAATTTTTACCCAATACAAGGACTCGATTTATACCCACATAAATATTACTTCCTCCATTCCAATTTATGTGGCAGCATCTACTTATTCGTCTGTTTCTAGGAGAATGACAGCATTCTAAATTTGGTAACAATTTAACTTTAAAATTATAGTTTTACCGTTATTGAAATAATTTACAACCACACAAACATCTTTATATTATTTACACCATAAATTTCAAAAGTTTTTTTTTATTTCTTAAACTTTGTGTTGAGTCAAACTAGACACATAAAGTGGAACGAAATGAGTAGAGGCTGTTTACCTTGGAGACCTGATGCGGTTATGAGTACGACTGGGTGTGGACGATACTCGGTCCTCCGAATTTTCAAGGACCGCCGGGCGCACCTAACACTATATAGACAACAAATTTGGACAAATTGTGGTCCCGTCTTATCCTTTTATTGCAAACAATAATTAACTATTTGCTACGTTTAGCTTATAAATACCTTACTTTTCTCGTGATCAAAATTTTGTACTCTTTAGCCTTTTTGCTTCTCTGCTCTATTGTTTACTTCACAGGTTTTTACCCTTTAGCCCACCTAAATATACGTTCATTTTTTGCATATAGGGGAAGAATTTTGCTTAGTTTTTAAATTTAGCCTTTTCATTTCGAGCATTTAACGGTGTGTTTATATTGATTTCGTTTGGTGTTTTGTGAATTATTAGTTTTTACAATTTTAACAACTAGGTTTTCCTAAATATGTGTGTGTATATTTATACATGTATCGGAATAATTTCTGAATTTTGGCTAATTTGTATGATTCTGTGATGATTTACTTTAGGGTTTTGTAGTTGCAACAATTGGTAAAAGTTGTCTCCGTATGACCTATATGTTCACGGGTTCGAGCACATCATGATAGGCTGCTATACCACATCCCTTGGGGCGTGGCCCTTCCCTGGACGTGCTTTGTGCACCCACCTAAATATATGTGTACTTTTGCATGTAAGCTATTAATTTTTTTCCTAGTGTTTGAATTTTAGCCTCATTCAACTGTGTGTGTGTGTGTATATATATATATACATGCAAAAGTACACACATATGTGTGTGTGTTATTAGTTCATACAATTTTAAGAACTAGGTTTTTCTTCGTGTGACCTAAATATGTGTGATTATTTATTGTCTCCGAAGGATATTTGAATTTCGGCTATTAATTTGATGTATGTTATGATGAATTTAGGGTTTGTAGATAAGAATTAAAAGTTGAAGGGTAGTCTTGGGAGCAATTGGTAAAGTTGTCTCCATGTGACCCATAGATCACTAGTTCGAGTCGTGGAAACAGCCACTAATGCTTGCATTAGGAAAGATTTTGTTCATCACTTCCCCGACCCTGCGTTAACGGGGATGTTTTGTGCATTGATTTGCCCTTTTTTATTAATTTGATGATGAATTTAGGTTTTGCAGTTTAGAATTGAAGGTATTACAAGTATTTGATGAGTTTACGAGTATTTGATGATATACATAATGGACCTAAATATCTCATGAGTTTTCCTTGATCTGTCATAGCTTTCATCTTGTCCTGCATCAAATATTATATATGTATTTTGGCGATTAAATCAATGTGCATTGTTCACTTTTTTACCTTCCGGTGTCATGAAAACTTTGGATGCTTGAGGTATTTGTTTGACATTTCAATTGATTCTGCCAAATATTCCTGAGGTTGAGGATAAATCTGCGACATTATACTTTTCAGTTGCTGATTAGTTGACCAGTTTTTCTTCTGTTTTTTTTTTTTTTTTTTTGGTTCTAATATGCTTCTACATGTAATCAGTTCTTCATTTGGCTTGTAAATCGTGATAATTATTTGAAAGTTTAGATGATATCATCATGGCAAATTGAAATTGTCCAATTCTAAGTATTATTTGTATATTTTAAAATAATAGCATGGTTTGATTTCTCCAATTGCATGTTGTGACCATGTCGTTAACGTGATGCTTGTAGAATTGAAGTATGGGTCAAGCGCTTGGTTGCATTCAAGTAGATCAGTCAACTGTTGCTGTGAAAGAACAATTTGGTAAGTTTGATGAAGTGCTGGAGCCAGGATGTCATTGCTTGCCTTGGTGTTTTGGGTATCAAGTCCCTGGTTACCTCTCATTGCGAGTGCAGCAGATTGATGTTCGTTGCGAGACAAAAACAAAGGTACTTCGACATCCCACTATCTCGAATATCTATATCTCCTAATTCATCCCATTTTACAACAGAATTTTAAACTCATAAAGAAAGTTCCCAATGTGGATTTCTTTGTCATAGATCTGTTACCAAATCGAAACGTTTTCTTGATGTAATTATTCATGAAAAATACATTATGTGAGGTTAAAATCCGTTTCTCCTGACAAGAACCTTTTGTCGCATGTCTCCTTTTTTTTTTTTTTTTTCATGCTATTCTTATCATCATGAACTTTTTATCACGTCTCCTTTTTATTGTGTTATGCTATTTTCATTATCACAAGACTAATTAGTGCTCCCATTGTTCCAGGACAATGTTTTTGTGACTGTGGTTGCTTCCATTCAATATCGAGCCTTAGCAGAAAAAGCAGCTGATGCATTTTACAAGCTTTCTAACACCAAAGGACAGATCCAGTCCTATGTTTTTGATGGTATGCTTTCAAATTTATGCTCATAGCTGTTTTCATGGGAAGAAAATGTAAGGAGCTAATGGGTCAAGAGCATCAGATTGACTTCATTTTTGCCTTCCCTCATCCTTTATTATTTTCACAACATAATGTGTATGAAAGTGCTGAAAGTGGGAGAGGGGTTGAGAAGTATCACACACTTGTAGAACAATGGTGTGGAATTGGTAATGAGTGGCCAATTTTTTTAAAACTCTATACCACACAGTATATTTTGCTTAACCTATTTTATTGACTAATCTACGGGCTTTTCATTGTATCAACATTTCTCTTCCTGTTAATGTTATTATTTTGGCATGTCATTCTGGGGGGATGGATTGATAGAAATGGTAAGTAGATGCAACGGTCTCTCTGATGGTTATCTCAGGCGTTTTAAGGCCATCATATGTATGTCTTTTTTGTTTACGTTGGATACTTTTATCCAACTGATGCACCAGGGTCGATAAGATGTTGGACAATCCATCCTGCTTTCTTGCCTGTGCTAGTGCACAATTGAGCTTTTATACTGACAGTGAGCTTGAGGCATTACCAATCTATCTATCTCCTTTTATAGTTATAAGGGCCAGCGTACCACGAATGGAATTGGATGCTGCATTTGAACAGAAGAATGATCTTGCCAAAGCGGTGGAGGAAGAACTTGAAAAGGTCATATGATTCTTGCCTAAAACGACGAATTAACTGTTTCAGTCTATTTTCATTATTTTAAAAGTCTGTCCTTTTTTTTTTAATCATTGCAGGCTATGTCTGCTTATGGATATGAGATTGTCCAGACACTCATTGTGGATATAGAGCCAGATATTAATGTCAAGAGGGCAATGAATGAGATAAATGCTGGTATAGGCTGAATTGCTATCTGAAGATAATTTCCTTGTCAATTTTATGGCTGAACTTCTAAGTGCTTGTGACAACTTTGAGCTAATCATGTTATTTTGTTTTCTTCTTTTTTTTCATGAAAGGAGGTTGCACTTCCATAAACAATGACTGCATGTGATTTTCTTTTCTTTATTTTTATTTTTGTTATCTATTGCCTAGTGGTGACTGTGATTATCCTGATAAACCTTTGCTGGTGACAACAGCTGCAAGACTTCGTGTTGCTGCGAATGAGAAAGCTGAAGCAGAGAAAATATTGCAGATCAAGAAAGCTGAAGGAGAGGCTGAATCCAAGTACTTGTCAGGGCTTGGTATTGCTCGACAGCGTCAAGCCATCGTGGATGGCCTCCGAGACAGTGTGCTTGCTTTCTCAGAAAATGTGCCTGGAACAACAGCAAAAGATGTGATGGACATGGTTCTTGTTACTCAATATTTTGATACAATGAAAGAAATTGGAGCTTCTTCTAAGTCATCTGCAGTGTTTATCCCCCATGGACCAGGTGCTGTCAAAGACGTTGCTTCTCAGATCCGCGAGGGTCTTCTTCAGGCTGGAAGTGTTGGGCAATAGATTAATGAAGATGTAGGGATAATTGATAGTTGTGTGTGGTTCGATGCTTTTAGTTAATTTTGATACAGTAGATGCTTTATGTGTGAATGCGTATAAAATACATAGTTTGGTACGTGCTACGTCTGGTTTTACCATCTACTAGTATATAGATTACTTACCAACTAATTGCTGACAAACGGAAAGTTTTACAGTTGATCGTCATTTCTCTTGTCATGCAATAGGTCTCCAATAGACATTTCAGGTATGATTGTTGCCAAGGGTAGATTAGCTGCTAATTGAATTAGTCAAGGTTTCTTTGCCCTTTTCTCCTTTGTGTGTACTTTTTTTGCCTTTGTTTTGGTATACATGTAACTTTCACCCAGTCCAGAGTGAGTTAATCTAGTTCTTCGCTATAGAGCGGACCAAACTTAAGCAAATTGAACCTTTGCTTTAGATTCTGTCTCTCTCAACCCCATCCTTCTTCCTCCTAAATGTTCATAAGATGACCATCTTTACAAGTTCGGCCTTGAGTTGAGAACTGATCGCAATTCTGACTGGTTTAGAGTCGAGTGCTTCCCCCGTTCATCCTAAGCAAGCTAGAATTGGTTATTTCCTTTTGGAGAGAAGATACAGGATCTGGGTTTACTTCTTCCTTCGGGTCTGGCTCCACTCTCGAATTCCAAATAATAAAGACCAAGTAGAATAACATTTGCGTGCACCTCTTGGAAGCATGTATGATTTGTGGCTATATGGCAAGGCATAAGAGGGGAAGTTGGTTGAGGCTTGAGAGAGGTGCAAGATATGCAGGGAGAGGCACAACATGAATCCTACGAGTTTGATTTAGTTGATCCTGCCAACAAAAAGAACGAATTCCTTATTTAAACTAAAGTAAAATTTGGTTGAGTCAATCCTGTGACATTTCAAAGAGTTCTGCTTTCAATCGTGCGCCAAGCCATCTGCGTATTGCACCTTGGTCAGTTACACTTGAACTGCTCCTATATTAATTTGATGTTTTCATAAGAATTGAAAGACCGATTTAGCTTTATTCATAGGTGTCCTCCTTTGAGATTCTTTGACACACTTGAGATATTGTGCATAATGACGAGCCTACAAGTACCTCCCAAGAGATCAATTTGTACAACACCTTAGCACTTTAAGAGTAAAATACAATAATTCATTTTTATTCAAATTGCACAAAGGCAGTAGAACGAGCAGTTGAGTTGAAGCTCTCAGAGGTCGCAACTTGGGATTGCTGCTCTTTCCAGAATTCAGAACGGTGCAGCAATCCGAAATTCTCACCAACACGCAGCCATAAACATGCAGTACCTTTTAGCCCCTAATTTCCCTCTAAAATCAGTACCAAATACACAGCAAGTCGAACAATATAAATAATGCACTAGCTACTGAAACAATGAGGGTGATATCCAGCGATGAAGGCTGTTCAACTTTGCTCACCAATTTGACCAAAAGATATGAACACTAAAGCCAATGAAATATCAAGCTGCTAAGCCAAAATACCATAACATGACTCTTCAAATTGTGCACCTTCAATTGAACAAAAATCTCGAACGGAAAACTTCTCAAGTCTTTGGGGATGACGTACCACCACAACTTTCCAAAAGTGTAACGAATGTACGAACTAAGATTCAAGAGACATTGGTTGAAGCAACCACCTAAAATTATTTTTACAGTTCAGAAAATTGCCACAAAAGAAAGTCTTCTAAATGAACTAGAGCCCATGACTAAAACTCTGTCTAGCCTATGGCTTGAGAGCCAAGGCCAGTCCAAACTTAGCGCTTTTGTCAACAGATTTGGTGTCCACTTCTCCTGAGATGGTGAAAAGAGACTTTGGACGCCACTCATGTTGGATCAGGGCACTGGCCTTCCCAAAGCTGTTAACCCTTGCCTTCACAGTGGTCAAAGGATCCAATTGATGCTGAGTTCCAACGGTGATGGTGTTCTCGTTGGTAGAGAAGCTGTGTGTCACCTCCGCGCCAACAGCTGTATTGGTGAGGAGACTGACAATGTGGTAGTATGATGCACTCAAAGCATCACCCTTGTCGTTCCTGATTTATCACAATACAAGCACGTTTAAAAGCAAGCTAATCAAACACTGAATTAAGTGCATGCCCAATATCAGTCTGCAATTGCAACTAAAAAGAACGGACAAGTTCAAAGACAGCCTTTTGCACCAACTTTTAACTACATGAGCAGCACATGAGAGCTAGTTGAAAAGTTAAATACAGGTCAGAGTGTCGTACACCCGACTTAATAATAAATGCACAGCTAATTCTCAAAACAAGAGATCCTAAAGTAGTGGAAACAACTCACAGATTCACAGCAGCAATAAGGTCAGAATTTGTGAAGCTCAAGCCAGCATTGCACTTGGTGAAAGCTCCCGCCTTGGTGTCAAAAGATACATCAGTTCCCAGAGCGAGAACATTAGTTCCAAGAACACCAGAGAAGTTGACAATGGGGTTTGCTGTCAAACCAACGCTGGTGCTTATCCCAGCATACTCATGTAAATATTGGACCTCCATCTGTCATGACCAAAAAGAAGAAAAAGCTAAGCAACGCCATCGCACATTTCACACCTTGTTTCTATAACACTTGATGGCAATCTTAGCTTAACCTAGACAAGATAGCTGCTTACCTTTGCAGAACTTTGATCAGGAATTCTACAGTTAAAAATGGTCTTCAATCCAGGGGCTACTTCATCAACCGTAATAGTTGCCAAAAGCTAGCATTTGAGACAAAAGTAACTCAGATTACAAGATTTGTGACGAGACACATCCAAAGAAGAAAAAGGCAAATGAACCAGGCTAAATAGTACAATCAACAGCCAAAGAAAGAACAATGAAAAAGCATCATTAGATACCCCAACCATAATTGACCAAATGAAGTGTTTATCGCTTGTGTTGTATGTGTTTTTCGATTGTCTAAGAGCTTATTGACTTATAGCTAGAGGGCCAGATGTATGAGGATTGTTTTCAAATAAAAGCAATAGGTGTTATTTAAAGACCATTATCCAAGACACAAAACAGTATACTGCCAGAAAAAGGGGCAAATATATTCCGTAGGAGTAAACAGAGGTACTCACATTTGAGTTTGTGTCTACTTTAAGATCGGTAGTGACATTCTTGTTCTTCAATTGAGTGTTAACATCAGCCAGAAACAGATCACCTTTCTTCAGTCCCGTAGAAGTAATAGCCTACCAAAAGACAAAAATGTTTATATACAGAACAAATTGTAAGGAATATGAGACAATGTATACTAAAATCATCTACACACATATCAGTGAGTAAATTAGCATATTAATGCACCAGAAAGTTACAATTCCAACCAAAGCAAAGCACTGTCAACACACCAATGAATCTCTTCTGCAAAAAGTAGACTAACAATCATCCTGAAGCAACTAATTACTGACATCTCCTTCGTATCAGAATATAGGATGAGGAAGTGTAAGAGACAGAGAAGTGTACCAGATAAGTGAGTCACTATGAAAGGTAGTGGTTCTAAGAAACATACAAACAGAAAACAGTGTGCTGACTTTCTACAATGCATCAACCATTCGCATGAATTACAATATAGGGATTGTAGCACAATAATTATTGATCACCAGATCCCTTTTTATATTCTTTTTTTTTTTCTGGTGTGTGTGTGTGTGTGTGGGGGGGGGGGGGGGGGGGGGGGGGTTTTCCAGAATTTGCTTATCTAAAATTAATATGTAATTACAAGACAAATCTTCAAAAGAATAGTACCTCTTTTAAACATGAAATCTTTGTTTTTAAACATTCCTTTACATATTGAAGCCAATACAAACAATACTTGAAAGTAAATGAGATAAGCAGCAAAAGTTGGTCAACTAAATGTAAAAGTATAACAATTTCTGCAGGTGTTGTAGTACATTTGTTTTTTATTCACTGAATGTGGTACTGAATTCAGTATACATAGAATATCAGTTAACGGCATAACTAGGGCAGACATAATTTGTAGATACATGTTAGGGAATAATTTAAACAAGCATGACTGCAAATGTTTGTGTGAATCAATATTAGGTTAATAGACTGAAACAAAGACAACGAGCCGATTCTCATCGAACTGTCGCAACAGAATTTGATGAATCACAGAATCATACATGGATACATATTACATAGAGCAAAACACTAGATCAGGCTAAAAAACAGATCTCAAGCAAACTAAGGTGAAAACTTACCACTCCAGTAGTGGAGTAGGTTGTAATTGCAAACTTGTGGTCAGTCTGGTAATCCCTGTAAAGAAGATCTGTCCAACACAACAAATAAAAACAAAATCAACAAATTAGAGATAAAAAACGAAATCAACAATGCATGGCATCCACCGAGCACTAGTTTAGCTAAATCAGCTCAAACTCGACTATATACATGTATAAAATTTTATCAATAAATTCAGCGATATGTACACATTTGATTTACAATCACTAGTTTCAAATTCTAGATCCAGTTATCTCCAACTCTAAAAATATATAAATGCATATAAAGTTCATCAAATAATCTATAGATGAACATCAAACCCGGAATTTGCAAATAACCTACACATCACAAGCTAAGTTCTTACCTCTAAACCAAAGCCCTAGGGCCATACATACTAAAATGTAAAACCACACATGTCTCTCTGCCAAACTCCAGCTCAAACAATCAACACATGTAAAACTATCAAGACATGTACAAATACTAGTTCCAAATTCTAGATCCGCCTTCACGTCAATAAACCCCAACTCAAACAACCATCAAGCACGCACAGTACCCACACCAACCCCCCCCCCCCCAAACACACACACTCTCCTCCACCCACAGCACCTACCAACACCCCACACACAGACACCCACCTCCCCCACCCCGACTCCCCCACCCACATCGAACACACACAACAACAACAACAACATCATACCCAGTGTAGAATTACACAAGTAGGGTCTGGCCATCTACGAATGTGAGATGTACGTAGACCTTACCCAACCAAGGTGGAAAGACTAATTCCGAAAGAATCTTTCAAAAAGACCCTCGACTAAAGAAAAATATTTGAAAACGCACACACACACACACACACACACATATAAGTATAATAATCAATTCTACTAGATATATACATACACTAGAATGTACATCAACTCATTTCCCTTTCAATATATCAAAATGCACAATCAAATACAGTAAATCAAAATATGTATATACCTCGAGCCCTTTTGCCAATATCAGAGTAAAGTCCAGGTCCTTTCACCATGATTACAACTTACAAATTTTAACCTAAAAAACAAAAAATAACAAAATATATTTCTTTGCTGTATGGCTAAAGTAGTGAAGAAATGTAAGTGGGGTGGCTATATATAGTAACAAAAGCCCTAATTTGTAGCCCATTTTATGAAACGGTGCGTTATTGTTTATTACAATTGATCTCTACCGTTGATTTCTAACTTGTGATGATGTGGATGTTTTAGAACCGTTGATGAGTAGTTGGGATGTGGAATAGTGAGGACACGTGGTGCTTGCTAAAGGAATATGGGGTTTAGGAGGATTTTTATTTCTTTGGGAACAAGATAATGCTACACATGTATTCTTCATCAAGAAAGGGCTTTATTTTTATTTTTATTTTTACGAAATTTGGTTTGTTCAAATTTGGAAAATATTGTGGTGGTCATTTATTTGGTTTTATAGTAGAAATTTGGAAAAATAGAAGTAAAGGAATTTGGTTTCATTAATATTATACATAAATTATACTCCCTCCGTTCCACTTTAGATGAACCCATTTGACTTTGCACGGAGTTTAATAAAGAGAGAAGACTTTTGAAACTTGTGGTCTAAAATGAGTTATAGATATTTGTGTGGCTACAAATCATCTAGGGATGAGTAAAAGTGAATATTTCTTTCCAAATTTAGAAAGAGGTCATTCTTTTTGAAACAGACTAAAAAGGAAATAGGTTCATCCTTTTTGAAACGGAGGGAGTAGTATTATAGAACATAAGTATATACTGTATATAATATTAATCGATTATACATATATTATACATTTGTTAGCAATTTTTGTTTAAGTGGTTGGTTAGATGGCTAATGTTGTTAATTTCATGTCTGGTTGGAAATCTGGATGCGTAGGAATTAAAGTGGCATGAAAAAATGTTAAATAATTTGGAATATAATAAAGTACATTTGAAATAAACAGATACAACGAACGAGAGGCAGCGGAGTTAGGTGTCAAGACTATGGATTAGTCATGAAAGGAATATGAAGACAATAAGTCACGGCCTAGTCACCGTAAGGCTAAAATCGCGATCCAGCTACGAAGGCTAAATTCTGAGAAAAAAAGTGGCAAAGGAAAATTTAGTCCACGAGTTTTCGAAGAATTATATAATGGTTTTAACCTATTTTCAACTCCCATCTTGGCTTGGATAGGAAAGACCACCATTGTTGAACACGTTTTGAAGCAAGAGAGAGCAACAACGAGTCCGGAGGTCGGAAGACAAAGGATCTCAAGAATTTTCATTCTTTCTTATTTTTGTAATTCTTGTTTTAATTATGTCTTTACTATTGAGCATGAGTAACTAAACTCTTAGCTAGGATTGTGATTGAACCATTTATAGAGTGATATATTTTCAATGTTTTTCTACAGTCAAATCATCTTTATTCCTATTTGTTTAACTATATTTTCATGTGTTTAGTTGAATAGCCATCAATTAGTCATCCTTTATGCTTTGAGATGTTTGGAAAAGATCATAGAGTTAGGTAGTTGTTAAATAACGATACTTTCGAGCAAGAGGTCAGAAAATAATTGCAAAGATTTAAAAAGGAGGTTAGGAATAACAAAGCTTTATCGTGATCTTAGTGAGCAGGCTAAATAACCTAGGTTAGTCCGGAAGAATAACTTAGAAAATTACCGTTCTTAATTGGAAGATGTTTTACGGTAATTAAAGAGCTTTTCAATAGAAAGTAAGCGTTGATATCGTAGGAAGCCTATCAATAGTTCATCATGATAATTGAGAAAAATCACGATCCTAGTCTTTTACTCACTGAACACAACCTTTATTATCTCTATTTACTTGCTTCAGTTGCAGCGATCGCTTATCCTTTCGAGGATGTGTTTTAAGAGTGATCATGTCGCTACCATAGAGTTGAATCGTTTTATTCTGAAAAGAATTAATCCGTGAACCTTGAGCAACAGTGAGAGATTAAATTCTTTAAGGACACATAAAAAAATTGTAGGCTCATAATTAATTTAACTAACATTTTATTTTGCTTCTTATTATATTTTTCAAACACATGGAACTACAAACTTAAAGAATCTAGTTTATTACTCTTTTTGTGTTTGTCTAATATTTTCTTTTGTAAAAATTAAAGTCTTCGTGACTTCTACTTTTAATTTTGAAGACTAAAATCTTCGTAATATTGTTTTACTCATATTTTTTTTCTCAATTTAAAGATTTAAAAACTTAGCTATCGTATTAAATCTATTATAAGATTAAAAACTTCACCAACCTATTTAACTTAGTTGTGTCATATTCGAACAACAATTTAGAATTTTACTTGGTGATTGGTCGACAAAAATCGAATTCCAGTTGACAAAACCAAGGAAGATGATGGTTGTGGTGTTCTTAATTTGAAAAGAGGTGGTGGTTTACAATTATCCATGAAGATCATAAATGTTTGTTGCTTATATATGGTCATTTAAGTTCGATATCAATTCCTCTCTCCGTCCCAAATTAGTTGTCACTTTAGAAAAAAAATGTGTCCCAATTAGTTGTCGCTTTAGCTTTCAAGACTAAATTTACTAGTTATTTCCAATTATACCCTTAATAATTTAAAAAATTCTCAAAAAATATTAATGATCAAACATTAAATAGGGTTAACATAGTAAAATATACACCATATTTAATAATTTTCTTAATGAACGTGAAAAAGCTGAATGTGTCAACTAAAATGAGACGGAGGGAGTACTAATTGTCAAGCACAATACAGTTTGTTCATTGATAGGGGCAACCTTGAAGATCTTGAAGTTTTCTTTCAAGTTTTATCTGAAAAGCATGCATTAGTTTTGCCTCGTTGACCCACACAAACGCTAACATCTAAATGGAAAGATGTAATTCCTTCAAAGTGTACTGCCACAATAGACACAATGGTTGAACATTGCATTATGAAGCAAGAAGAAGGCATGATATTGCAGCTAAGATTTTGAAATAACATATTTGATATGCTTATAATTTATTATTCCATGCCAAGATAAACAAAATCCAAAAGGGGAAATTTACAGTTTACACGACTGTTTTTTCACGTGAAACAGGAGAGTAATTCGACTCTTGATAGTCTATGAAGAAAGAAGTTTAAAGATAAATGTGTTGTTGTTCTACTGTCAAATATTTAATGGCGTTGGGCCTAAAATCAAAATATATGCAACAGAAAGCATTGCTTTGATGCAATCTATGAATAGATGTACACTTTACGAGAGCAAGAGTTACTGGCTAAGCCTATAATCATGTGGCTGACACAATTTTGTATTTTGTGAGTTGGGATTTTGATCTATTGTCTAACATTTCCCAACAAGATCTTTTGCACATAATGGCTTGCGTGTCAAATAGGAGCAAAACCAAGTTTCAAAGAACGCAAAAGGGTCAAGTACCCGTCAAACTTAGTCTCATATTTCCAACTACACACTCAACCTTTGTGGGGGTCCTATCACCCCTGGACTTGTTCAAAGTGTATTATTTTCAACCTTGGAAGCTGACCTGTACAAGACCTTAAGTCAAAAACTTGGCGTTTGATAACACGCGTTTGACTAATTGGCGGGCCCCTCAGTGGCGGAGCTAGCATGCTAGTACGGGATTCGGTCGAACCCCGTAACTTTGGCCAAACCGTGTATATTTGCTTTAAAAGAAATATTTTATATGTATTAATTATTAATTTAGAACCCCTAACTTAGAAGGACTAGAATTATGAACCCCAAAACTTCAAAATCTGACTTCGCCTCTGGGGCCTCTCCATATTTTTTCTTTCTCACTGTTCTTATTCAAAATTAACATACCCATCATTTCCCCAATTTCTCCCTCTCGTTTCTTTAAGCTTCAGCTTCTTCTAACCTTTCAATTATCAAAACTAAAAAATGCCAAATCACCAAAAGATTGAGAATTGAAGTTAAATCAAAATCACAACTTTGAAAGTACAAGGTAATTGCTCTAACTAATTTTTCATACTATTTGTGTTTGGGTTATGGGTTAAATTAGGGGTTTTTTCCTTATAATTTTCAAACTTTTTAACCTGTTCATGTCGTTTTTTTTCCTTTCTATTGTACATGTATAAAATAATTTTAGAAATATTTGATTAAAATGAGGTCTTTTTGTTGATGTCAGGTATGAGTACTTTTGTGTTGTTAACTTTGAGATGTTATCATTGTAGGACTCTAGAATTAATCAGTGGAAAAATGAAATATATTGGTAGTTGTGTTACTGAATTATTGGATGTCGATGTGGATAGGCTGTCATCTTTCGAACTAAGGGACTATATTAAAGAATTAGGTTACACGACAAGCACATGCTCGTTTAGTCTGAAGCCACCTAACAGTGGCATTGTGGTAGATATTCAAAGTGATAGGGAGATCTCAAGAATTTGCCAGTATTTGAAAAATGGGGATACTTTGGACCTTTATATCTTCCACTTAGTTGAAGAACCAGTGGTGGTCCCTAAACAAATAGAATATGTAACTAAAGCGGCTGTGAATAAAGAAAAAGGGGTTCGGAACTCTAAAAAAAGGGTGGGAAACTTTGAAAAAGAGACTGAGAACTTTGAAAAAAGGGTTGGGAACTTTGAAGAAGTCTCAGCAACTAAATGGGATGTGAATAAAGAATATGCAGCTGCTAAAGGGGCTGAGAACTTTGAAGAAGTCCCAGATGTAGGGGAAGATGTAGGAGAAGTTGAAGTTAGTGATGACTTCTCTGATGCGGGATCTGATCATTCAACAGAAAACAGTTCTGAATCTGATCATAATGAGCTATTTGAAGAAGGTGTGCAGGATTATGGAAGTGATGTACATGATGAATACAAAACCTTTAGGGATGTTAGAAGATCTTATCAAAGAAGGAAAAGAAGGGAAAGAAGAGAACCTGACCCTAAAGAGGTACAATTAGGCGAAGCTGGACCAGATATGGGGTTTGGGGATGAGGAATCCGGTAAAAAAGATCTAAATTGGAAAGATAGGTGGTGATGAGCCCTATTATGATAGTTCTGATGCATGTAGCTTTGAAACTTATATAGATGAGTGTTAGGTTGACAATGAGGAGCAAGGGAGTGCAAATACACCACAAAGAAGGGCTGCTAGGCAGAGGATCCTTTTTGATCCATTAGCTCAAAAAGTAATATGGCAGTTGGGTATGGTTTTTGAAAGTGTTGTGCAGTTTATAGAGGCAGTAACAAGATATGCAATCCAATAGGGTGTTCAGTTATATATGCATGTGAATGAGCATAAAAGAGTTAGAGTAAGGTGTAGAAAAGGCTGCCCGTATGTTTTATATGCAAGTATTAGATAGCACAACTAATGATTTTATTTTAAAAATTTACAAGCCAAAACACAAGTGTATCAAGATAAACAGGATTCAGTTATGCAATTCAAGGCATTTGGCCAAGGTTTTCAAAGATAGAATAACTGAACAACCAAATATAAGGATATTCCAGTTTCAGTGACATATCAGGAGGAAGTTGAAAGTGTATATTGGGAAAACAACTGCCAGGAGAGCAAGGGCTATAGTATTGAAGCAAATCATGGGAGATCATATTGCTGAGTTTGGCAAAATACTTGATTACATAGATGAATTGTTGAGATCCAATCCTGGGAGCACTTGTGTAGTGAAATTTGGTGATCCTGATGGTTCTGGGCAGCCCGTTTTTCAAAGTTTTTACATTTGTTTTGATGCTTTAAAGAAGGCATTTTTGGGGTGTAGGAAGTGTATAGGATTAGATGGTTGTTTCTTGAAGGGAGTAAGTAAAGGGCAATTATTAGTTGCTGTGGTTAAGGATGGCAATAATCAAATGTTGCCTCTTGCTTGGGCTGTGATGGAGTATGAAAACAAGAACACCTGGACATGGTTTGTCACCATTTTGAAAGAAGACTTAGGGTTAGGAGATGGTTGCAATGTCACTGTTATCACAGACATGCAAAAGGTACAGTTTTTCTTGTTTCCTTGATTTCTTTGATTTAATTATTCTTCCAAATTTGTTGTTGTATTACCCAGATAATTTTATGTGTTTTGCAGGGATCATATGTTGCTATTAAGGATTTGTTACCAGCATGTGAGCATAGGATGTGTGCCAAACACATCCTAGCAAACTGGTCAAAGTCCTGGAAAGGTCTTCAAAGAAGAAACACCTTCTGGAAATGTGCTAGGAGTTCTTTTGAGGCAGAATATAAAGCAAATTTAGCATCATTGAGGCTGCTTGGTGATAGTGATAAAATATGTGAAGACTTGTTGTATTATAATCAGGAGACATGGTGTAAGGTCTATTTCAATGAAGAAGTGAAGTGTGACTCAATTGACAATAATATGGTCGAGAGCTTCAACGCTTGGATACTAGAAGCAAGGCATAAAACCATAATTACCATGTTTGAAGAGATAAGGATCAAGGTGATGACTCGAATTGGACAATTGAGGGATTTTGGGCAAGGCTGGAATACAGAATTCTCACCAATGGCAATGAATACTTTAGAGCAGAATGCTGATAGGTCAATGGAGTGTTTTCTTGATTGGAATGGAGATACATGATTTGAGGTTCTAGAGGAAAGATATAAACATAAAGTAGATTTAGTAAGTCAGACTTGTAGTTGTAGATCTTGGATGCTCAAGGAAATCCCTTGCGCACATGCTATTACTGTCATGTATCATAGGAACTTAGAGCCTGCTAATTATATTGATAGTTGCTACAGTAGAGATACATACTTGATGACATATTTTCACTTTCTTCAACCTGTTCATACCATGACAATGTGGCCTGAATCGAGCAATCCTACTGTTGCACCACATGTGGTTAAAAGTATGCCTGGCAGGCCTAAAAAGGTAAGAAGAAAGGAAGCCAATGAAACTAACAAGTCTGGTAAGTTAACTAGGAGAGGACTTGGTATGACTTGTAGCATTTGCAAGGGTAAGGGACACAATAAGAAAGGGTGTCCAAGAGGTGATGGAGTTAGATCTTCAAGTGTGAATGCAAGCTCAGCCAGGGGAAGGGGCACAAGAAAGGTAATACACAGCTCACTATATACTTCATTCTTTAAATCTAACAATTTTTTTAATTACTTATTAATGCTTTATACTTAATGTTAGCCTACAACAAGTAAAGAGTACCTGCTACTACAAGTAGGGGAAGGGGAAGACCTACAAAATCAGTTAATGAGGCTTCTAATGTGAATAGTTCTGCACCAGCTCATACAACATCAACAACACCATATAAGAGGTCAAGAATAGTAGGGCATGGTGTGATGGTAGCTGATAATGGATTTACAACTTATAATGTAAGCGACTCAATATTTTTTATGTTTCTATTTTGCTTTTTCTAAATTGCAGACTGAGTTAAAATTGATTGTTTTTTCAAGCCTGGAATGCCTAGTAGCAGAACTATAAACACTGGTGGAAATATTACTAGCTCAGCTAATGTTACCGGAGATGTTGGTTTCAAAGCAGCTACTGGACTGAAGTGGAAAAAAAATCCAGCCATCACTTCAAGAAGGCTTCAAGAGATAAGGGGGCAACACATTATTCAAGCAAGATCAACCCAAAGTGGCAGTTCTTCACAACCCCAAGTGCCATGGAAAATATAGTTTTGTAGTGAACTACTTTGGCTGTTTAGGTGCCATGAAAATAATAGTATTTTTGAAAATTTATTTTGCTATAGAATTGTTATTAATGGTTAAGATGTTAGGTGTTTTTGATGACTTTTACTAGTTTTGCTTATAGTTGCTGCTATTACAACTTGCAGCAACTATAATAAGTAACTATTAGCCTTACAGTGGTTTAAATGAATTTTGTTGCCACAGTTTTGTGGAAATATTGGCTCTGCTGTAAAACGTAGTATTGTTAATTTTGTTCATTTTGTCATGGTGAAAATATTGGCTCTGGTGTAAAACTAATTTTATTTCAGTGGTATAAGCTCTTACTTGTTGACAAATCTTGTTCTTTATTCATTGCATTGCTTTGATTTGATTTGTAAGATCTAGTACATTAAATAAAGACCAATGACTGCAGAAGATAATTTCATTATAGTATCAGTTGGATAGTTGTTTGTATCAATATGCACAATGCCTGTATAATTATGGAAAAGAATATTGGTTGAAAGCTTTTATGTTAGTCTTGCCATAAATTGGTTTGACAGCAGATGATTGTTCCACTTTTTAGTAGGAATAGAAAGCTGTGGTCCTATAGAAATTTTGTTTGGTCATTTCTCAAACTCATGAGATATTATAGTTCTAAAGAATTTTTTAAATAATGCTTGAACAGGACAGTTTACAACTTCATTATTATAGTGATGTTGACTAGACTACTTAGCTTTGCTCAAACCCAACACCTGATGCTTGAAGAGTTGAAAGTTTTGTTACATTGCAGCACAACTCTATAAGCTTGATAGAAGGAGGTCAAGACCTATTTCACATGGCGCATCCACTCCAAATAGCTTATTAAAGGTAAGTAACTACACCCCTGCTCTAGGGAGAAGAAAATGTTTCCTTCTAAGCATCACATGATGGACTTTGTGATGGCTTTCTTGGAAGTTTAGTGGCTGATGATAATTTGAAGAACCATAACTTTTTTTTAGTAGCAGTAGTAGTAATTGTTTGCAACTACACAAATCAAAGCTACTGCATTACAAACAAGTCCATAATATATCAACTCAACATAAATAAACAAAAGAAGAGTACATTTTTTCAGCCTAACAACTTATGATCATAACCATTGCTAGAAGTAGCAAGGATGTAATAAGCAACAATATGACCAGTAGAACCCCAAGCTAGAATATCAACAGTGTTAAACTCAATAGGGTCATTGGACTTAAGCAGACTAACAAGGTGGAGTTTGTTGCTCGAAGAACCAAAATATATGTAAATCAAATTAAATGCAAACATAGAAATTGAAATTTTATTTCACATTAAAGAAAAGCAACAGATACACCAACATACAACAAAGAAGTTTTATGGTAATTGCATTGAATCACACTTCATCCCTGTTCCTTGCATTTGCATACTAATAATTATAAAAAGAGCACATAAAAGAAGACACCAAATCAATTTTTGTTGAATTTTCAATTTCACCCGAATCAACCTTCACACTTTCATAATATGCTAATTTTTCTTCCAACTCTTTTATTTTGTTCACCAACCTTGAAATAATAAACTTGGATCTTTCATCAACTTTGTTGTCTTTCCAACGAAAAAAATTACAATTTCTTTCACCAAAGGGGCAAGACCAAAATCTTCTTCCAGGATTTTTTTTGACCAAGACATTTGCAACTGCAGCAATACACCATGCTTGCATTGCACAGAAAGATTCAGCATTGGGTCGACTTCGTCCTTGCAAATTCTATTCAAGTTAATTGATGCCATTGGTAATCCTACCACAGATTTGGGGAAAAAATTCGAAATCCCTAAAACATAATTAATGTAAAAATAGAAGGATTAAAAGTAAAAGAGATGTTCTTACCTTCAAATCAAAAAAGAATCCAAAGTTGCCTCTAATTTGAGCTTCAAATCTCTTAAAGCAATGGCTGAATCCTAGAAGGAAATCATGTTAAAATAATTTCTTACCTTTAGAAGGAGAAGGGTTAATATAATAAAGATGTAACTGTACCCACGAGGACTTTGGATATCAATTTTGCCTTTTTAAGTTTGTTCCTTACGCGCTCAGAATGAGTATATTCACTCTCTTGTACAGGTCAGCTTCCAAGATTGAAAATAATACACTTTGAACAAGTCCAGGGGGGTGATAGGACCCCCGCAAAGGTTAATTATGATGAAGACTATTATATAACTCATGTATGGCACTTGGGTCCTTGTGCTGTTGAACTTTGTGAAGTCCAAATATTCTCTCTTTTGATGGAGATGCGGGAAAAGTCTCAAATACTTATGGTTTGATATAGTATAAAAGGCATGAAATATGTAAAATGTGGGGGCGTTTGACTAATGCATGGAAAATACTCCCACAAAGCCTTAGTAGATATTGACATGATAGTTGGTACATTCATCACTTGTCTTCTTAAAATAGTTATTGACATGATATTTAGATTCTGTGTCAATATTTAGATATTGACATGATAGTTAGATTCTGTGTCTTCTTAAAATAGTTGTGTTCTTTCATGAAATATTGCCACTTGAAAGGACGTGACCTTTCATTAAAAGATGTGTATGTTGAAAGAAAATTTTTTGTATACACATGATTGTTTATGAACGTGTGTATTAAAACATATTGGTTTATAAAATGGTAAATGAACTAATGATATTAATGATAAAATCGATATTAAGTTGGATATAAGTTGTGAACCAGCCAATGACAATTTTAAAATTCATATCGAGTTGATTTTTTTAATAAATGAATGTGTTATAACTTGACATCAAATAAACTTGTAGTCCATTATGAACTGATGCAACCATTCTAAGCTATTGATTAATCATGCTAAATTAAGAATAACCAGTAACTGGTCTGACAAGGATAGTGAAGAAGCTTAATGGCTCCAGAATTTTTGGAAGTTATTTCATTTTGGCCTAACAGTTGACACTGATTTACATACATTGTGATAATCCAGTATCAATAGGAAAGACTAGGAGCAGAAAAATCATCACAAATGATGAGGACATAAAACCGTTAAACAACTACTCTCTTGAGGAATTATCACAATTGACTATGTAAAGTCAAAGGATAATGTGTTGGACCTACTTACAAAAGGCCTAACTAGAGAGATAATTAAGGTCATCGAGGGGAATGAGACTATGGCTTAGGACAAGTCATCATGATGGTAATTCTGTGTAGAAGACCGGAGATCTCAAAGTGTAAGAGCAAGGAGCTCAAACAAAGTTGTGAATGGGGGATCAACATTGTCAAATAAATAAAAATTTTGTCATTCTCGTAATGAGACAATGTTCAGTGCCAAGGATAAAGCGTTAAGAATTTTTAATGATTTCTAAGTTTGATATAGAATTATCAAATAGTGTAAATATAAGGGATTACACATTTAGGAATCACCTATGTAAGTGTGAAGTGGAAGCTGCTTCAAGAAGAATTTCGTAAGGCCAATTCTCTACACACATATGACACCAGGCGATGTTCATGACTGAAACTAACAGAAGAGTGAACCAAATACGGTTAGGGTTATTTGTGTGACTTACATTTTCTAAGGATACACCAAAGTTCGACATTTCAAAGATTTCAAATCTACCGATTGATCGAGTATATCTTATGTATGTTCACTACAAAAAAGTTCAAAGTAAAATCTGCTTATCCCCATGAATTGATATTTTTTTTGAATCACACAAGTTTTTCATGCATATTTCCATCATATAGTCTGTCTTCATTCATGCGAGGGATTGCTGGAGTTGAAATTGGGAAAAGGAAAAGCGCCTCTTTATAGAAACACATTTCATCATACCCATTCTTTGTCTATAATTAGTGAGAATTCCTCATATTTTACTACATGATTAAATCATTCTCCTCTCTAAAATTTCGTGTTTTTTATTTAATTCATTTGAGTTCTTTGATAACTTTGTAGATTGAAGTGTCGCTACCATAAAGTTGACCAATTCCGTTCTATCTTGGGAAGAATTAATCTGTGATACTTGGATAACAGTGAGGAGATTAGATTTATTAAGAACACACAAAAAACTTTGTGGGCTCGGATTTATTTTAACTAACATTTTATTTTTGCATCTACTTATATTATTCGAACACATGGAACTACATTAAGACCCTTGGACAACGACTCTTAGACATGGAGTATGAGTTTGTGTAAGGGAATATATAGACAGGCTTCACAAATGATTGTGGCATAACATGACGGGTGTGAGTTTGTGCAAGGGAATGTCAAGACGTCTTGAGAGAACTAGGCAAAGCATGTATGGACAGGCTTCATAAATAATTGTGGAATAACATTAATATGGAGGCATGTCAACCTAATGCCAAGACTAGGCCGAGACAGTACCAAGAATGGCAGAAGGCACCTTGAGAGAGGCCAGGTGACACACGTATTGGAAATGACTTACAGTAGGGCTTCAAGACAAGTTGTTTAGGCGGGTGGCGCTTTTTCAGGTTAAGAAAAATCACTGTGACATATGGTATGGTAGTTCAAGTTGTCCCTCAGACTAAATATAGCAATAGATATTCATTCACAAATTTCATGATTCAAAAGGATAGGTCCAAGTTGATGCAGCCCAAGTTGAGCCAAAGCACCAACCATCAACCATCAAGAGCCAAGCTTGAAGGACACAAAGGATGCAAGGTCAAGTGCTTTGGAGAAGAGTTTGGGAGCGATTTGAATATTGTCCGCTTGAGCACAGCTTTGGGCGGGCTCACCCTGTTTTGGCTATTCCTCTAATTGCTCCAAGCCAAGGCGGAGCGCCTCAAGGGTTGGGCGGACTGCCTACCCCCATTCCCACCTCAAATGCGGCTAAGTATGAGATTTCAGTGTCTCTGAAGTTTCCCCCAGGCGGACCGCCCCCCAGTCAATGCGGACCGCCTCTGATTGAGTGAGCTCTCTGAACATTTGGGCGGAGCGCCTGGTGGGGGAGGACCGCCTCTTACTGGTGCAGCTTGATGGGATTCCCTTTTCAATTCCTAGACTTATTTACTAGTTTGACCCTATGTGGTCTTTATTGTTTTACTCAACTTGTGGGGTTATTTTAGTCCTTAGTTAGAAGGAGGATAGCCTATAAATACCTCCCTAGATCATTTATTTCATTGATCTTGCACATGACTTTGAATATTAAACATGAAAGCTTGAGAGCATTTCAATGAAGAAACCCCTTCTTTAAGCTTGAATTCACTTGGTGAATCTATTTGTACTTCGAACCTATTGATCAAACTTGTTGCAAGGATATCAAGTATCCTTGAGGTTACACTACTAGAAAAAGTCCTATTGGAACGGTTATTTTGCAACGGTTTTATAACCGTCCCAAAAGAATATCTTTTGGGACGGTTTAAACCGTCACATAATCTAATGATACGGTTCTTGAATGTAACCGGTACATTAGAGTGATAAAACGTTGCAATAGAGTACCGTGCCATAAGACCGCATGACCTATTAATACAGTTCTATACCTAACCATTCCATTAGGATTAGAACCGTTCCAATAGAGTATTTGTCACATCTAGGATTTGATTTTCCCACCCAAATTTTTTCCCTCTTATTTTAGTGTTCCCGCTCAATTTTTTTCCCTATTTTTAAAGTATTAGTTTATACTTAGAAAAGTCAAAATATATAAGCTGAAACAAAAAATTACTCTCCAGCTAACAGAGAACTCAGAAGATGAAATAATGAGGTTTCTTCTCCGTCGAAGGAACTTCTGAGTAGCGGCATTTTTCCGGCGAAGATCAGAAAGGCTGATGCGTTGCCACTCATAAAGCTCAGCTCTATATATCAACGACTTTTAAGGCTTCTTCTCCACCCATAAGGCAGTTCGATTTTTGGGTAAATTTACTATCCATTTTTTGGGGTTTCTTCTCTGTAAATTATTTTTATATTTTTCTTGTGTTAACGCTATTCTTGGGTAAATTTACTGTCCATTTCTATGCATATTTCATGTGTGTATTCTCTCTGTTCAAGTTTTTTTTGCTCTTCTTTTGTTTTTGTATGGAAACATCCGGCACAAATTGCAGTGCAACAGTCCCAGTACTAGCGTGACTTTGAAAAGCAGTGAAACTGTTAGACTACCTCAATCATATAAAATTTTATTATTTTTACGCTCGAGTTTTGTAAATATTTGATGATTTCATCATTCTCGCGCGCGCGCGTATTTGAAGTGTGTATAAAATACAGGGGTGCACGCATTTGTGTGTATTTGAAGTGCGTATAAAATACATGAGGTAATGAATTGATGACAATGATGATGATAAGTGTTTCAGGATGCGTGTGATAACAATTTTTTTTACTGAAAATCTGTTAAACAGACCTACAACCCAGTAATATGCAAATGAATATGTCTACTCCCAGCCTGTAATATAACCCCTCCAACTGGAGTTAACTTTAATGTTGGAACGAAAATAAAAACAAAAAATAGGAAGTTAGAATTGGAATTGCATCTCTGATGAATATCCAAAAGCTTCAAGATGAGCAGCCATAGCCTTGTTCATTGGTGGTGGACTACACCTTAGTATCTTAATATCAGCAGATGGGGCAGGGCATTGAGTCTGGATCATTTCCTTGGAGACAAATCCTACGCCACCACTCCATACTTCTGGAGGCTGATTCAATATGTAATAAATATTGAAATGGTCAGGATAGTTAGCAGCAAGGTCGCCCAACTCTTCCTTCAGAAGAATATATTCATAAGTAACATTAGCATAGATTAGGTGCACATTTGTCTTGTCATTAGAATTTTCAAGAATAGCTCTAGCAACCTGGAACATTGGGGTAATGGCAGAGCCTCCCGCAAGCATTTCAAATGCTCTTACTTGGCCAGGCTGGTACCTAAAGCGCCCCTTGGGTCCCTTCACTGCCATATAATCACCCCTGGTTTTTGTCTTTTATCGCTCCTATTTTTTCTTTATTTCAGCGTGTCGCTCCTTTATATTTCTCATTACTGCTGCTGCTGGTTTTTTATTCCTATTTTGCTACTGATTTTTGTCTATTATCGCTGTATTTTTCTTTTCTTTTACTGTGTCGCTCCTTTTTATTTCTCATCACTGCTGTTGGTGGTTTTTTAATTTCTTTTGCTGCTGGTTGTTGTCTATTATCGCTGTTGTTTTTCCTTTCTTTCACTGTGTCGCTCCATATTTCTCATTACTGTTGTGCTGTTTTTTTAATCTTTTTTCACTGCTATTTTTTTTCTACCAATTAAAGAGTGAACAACTCACTGAACATGTTTTAATAAAAACTAGTACGCTTTCATTATCGCAAAAGAAAAAACTCACTGAACATGTTCAGAAAGTACAAGTGGTTCTTTTTCAACTTAATATATTTCTCCGTTTCTTTGCTTCTGATTCGTTTGATGGTGTCATATAAGATATTTAAAATTTAATGGGGAATATTGATAAAAGTTGGATGGGTCTTTAAAGGACAAGCAGTGAATACATCCAAGAAGTAAACGATTTTCTTGATAAGGCATTTGAACGAGCTTCTCAAGGAAATCAAATTTTATGCCGTTTCAAACAGTGTGCAAATTATTTTTGGCATTATAGAAAAGTGGTGGAGGGTCACTTATTTTTTAAAGGGTTTGTTGATGGATACACCAAATGGGTTTTCCACGGCTAAGGATTTTCCTCGAGAAAGCGTCGACATCAAACCAATGATGATGAAGGTCTTGAGATGCATGATGATATTGATGGACTACTTCATGACACTTTTTGAAATGTAGAGGGTGACTTCGGACATGAAGAAGGAGTGAGCGAGGGACCATCCGAAGATGCTAAGAGATTTTTTAAATTAGTGGAGGAAGGGAAACATGAGTTATATCCAGGGTGTGAGAATTTCTCCAAATTGGGTTTCACCATTCGGTTGTACTTGCTTAAATGCATTCATGGGTTGAGTAATTATGGCACTTGCTCTCAATATCTCAAGCATAGTGGGAAGATGTGCTACATGGGTCATCGGATATTTCTTCCTCCTGAGCATCCATTTCGAAGTGATAAGAAATCATTTGATGGCAAGGAGGATCACAGACTCGCACCGACTCCCTTGTCGGGCACAGAAGTGCTCGAAGATCTGCGTGAATTCAAAAATGTCTTTGGGAAGGGCCAAAAGAAAAGGTCTCGGAATAACAAGAGTCAGTGGAAGAAAATATCTATCTTTTTTGATTTACCATATTGGGCTACTAATAAATTGAGGCATAATCTTGACCCGATGCACATTGAAAAAAATATATGTGATAGTTTGCTTGGTACTTTATTAGAGATAGATAAAAAGTCAAAAGATCATGTAAATGCTCGCTATGACTTGCAAGAAATGGGAATACGAAAGGAGCTTCAACCAATTCAAGATGTTGTAAGTGGAACAGTTTCTTTGGCTAAAGCTTGTTTCTACATGAAATCAGAAGAAAAAGAGTGGTTTTGCAGTGTCTTAAAAAATGCCAAATTACCAAAGGGCTGTGCCTCAAATATATCACGATGGGTGAATGAGAAAGAGCTAAAAATATCTTGTTACAAGAGTCGTGATGCTCATTTTATAATGCATTACTTGCTCCAGATTGCTGTTAGAAAATCTTTACCCAAGAATGTTTCTTTGGCATTGATTAGGTTGGGGAACTTCTTTAAAAGCCATATGTGCTAAGATTATAAAGCGAGGAGATCTCGATAGATTACAAAGTGAAATCAATGATATTGAATGTGAGCTTGAAAAGATTCTTACTCCAACCTATTTTGATATAATGCCCCATTTGCCTATCTATTTAGTAAATGAAATTAAGCTGGGGGGGTCCGGTTCATTATCGTTGGATGTATTCCAGTGAAAGAAACATGTGCATATATAAGGGGTTAGTCCATAATTGTACTCATCCAGAAGCATCAATAGCAGAGGGGTATTTGGCCGAGGAATGCTTGACCTTTTGTTTGAGATACCTTCATGACGGGGTGAAGACAAGGTTCAGTAGGTACCAAACTGAGGATGATAAAGACATTGAAGAAGCATATTTGTCGCCTATATTTCCTAAATTGGGCCATCCCGTCGGGAAGAGAGGAAAGAATTTTGACATGAATCTGAAGTTATGTTCTGAGGCACACAGATATGCTTTGTTTAATACGGGAGATGAACAAGTGGAGGCGTTTATCATGTAAGAAAGATATAACATCAGTTATATTAAAAGCTTCATTTAATTTATATCATAAGATTTTTTCAATTTTATTTATAAGCCTAATGACTTAATTTGAAATACATGCTCGCAGGGAACATAAGAATTTAGTTGATAATCATTCTAGATCAAATGCATGGATCAGAGCAAGGAATCATAGCAGGAACTTTGGTGATTGGTTTAAAGAGAAAGTTAAAAGTGTTGAAGTGCCAAAACACTTGCGAATGCTAGCTAAAGGGCCTAATACAGTGGCCAAACGATATACTGGATTTTTTTTGTAATGGATACCGGTTTCATACGCTGAATTATGATGCCCCTTTGAAGACTCAGAATAGTGGAGTGACTTTGTTAGCATCAACAAATAGTTTTGCTAGTGCAAGGGACCAAAATTCCATCGATGGAGAGGTTCTATACTATGGAGTTATTCAAGATATCATTGGGATTGACTATTGGGGCCATTTCAGTGTTGTATTGTTTAAATGTGATTTGTTTCAAAATGAAGTAGATGAATTTGTATTAACTCGGGTATACTTCAAAAGATTATGTTGTATTGATGAACCTTTTGTATTGGCATCTCAAGTAAATCAAGTTTTTTATGTGGAAGATTCAGTTGAGAAAGATGTCTATTATGCAAGAAATAAAGTCCCTGTTGATTTGTATGATTTGGAGGAAGAATATGTTCCTAATATTGAGGAGACATTTTGGAGGGAGCCTGATGATGACGTCGGACCATCAATTAGATTTTCTGATGTTGACGTCAGCTGGTCAAGAGAAGATGTACCTGTTGATGTCGTTGATATGCCATCTCCTGCACAACATTCACAAGATGAACCTATGGAAACATCAGAAGAAGAAGAAGAAGACGAGCGTGATGATACTGATTGGAATTGGATGGAGGCTGATGATTGAGAAAGGAACATTTTGTTTTTGTTATGTAATAAACTAGTTATATATGAAATTGGAGATAGATGTTTATCGAAAACTTATTTTTATTTTTTGCTAGCTGTTATTGCTTGTTGTTGTTACTTACTATCTACTGTCTGTTAGCTTTTACCGTCTGCATATGTTCATTGTGTTGAGATAGTATTCTGGGCTGCATCAACTCCTAACTCTCTTACTGGTGCTTTTTATATTTTTGAATGCAAATAGTTCGATATCTACTGTTGTACTGTTATTCTTTGCTTACCTCTTTATTTATATTCTTCATCATATTCGAATAGTCATGAGTCAGGAAAGACCTTCAAAACACAAAAGGAAAATAGGTGCGACATATATTAAAGCTGGAACAATGGCTTCTTTGGCAAAGCAAATAAGGAGCTCGTATAACCAAAAACATTCTGCTGCACCTAAGAAATCAAACAAAGAGGGCCAGAGACATATGATTGAAGAACATCTATTAACACCAAAATCTACCATAGGAGCAGCCAATGTCGAAACTCAATCTACCATAGGAGCAGCCCATGTACAAACTCAATCTACCACTCCTGCAATTCAACCAACAAAGGAGCATGTTCAACTAGATTTTGTAAATGATCCGACAGAGGATGAACAATGTGAAGAAGGAGATAAGAATATTTAAATTTATTTGGAAGTGTTGACATCCTATTTCAATCATAAAAGCGTGCATTAATGGTTTTCTTTGGTTTGTATGCTCTAGGACCTTCAATTCAAACAAGAAAAAGAGGTAAAACAAAGATGAAAAATGTGCATGGACGGAGTGAGCGTAAGCTGCTGTTCTAAATGAGCGCAATCAACCTATTGGTCCTACTGATGACATTATAGCAGAGCTTGGAAGCTTTCTCGGAACATTGGCAAGGAATGCGACTCTCTGTCCTCTTGATATTTTAGAATGGAGGAAGATGGACACAAAAGAGGATTTATGGGAATATACAAAGGTTTGAAGTTTTCAATGTTCAATTCTTGGATGAAACATATTCTCTGCATTGTTAACTTATTGAATAATTTGTAGGATAAATATGATATTCCTGAAGCTGGAAAAGATTGGATTTTGGAAGCCATCAACCAGGCTTGGAGAAGGCATAAGTATCAATTGAGAAAAGAACACTTTAAAGCCTATGAAAATGATGAAATTCGGATGCAAAATGCTCCTGAAGATGTTCCAATATCTCAATTCAGGGAGCTCCTTAAATATTGGAACTCTGAAAAATTTCAGGTAAGTCCTCTAGTCTCAACAATCAGTTGGTTTTCATATGGTATCTCTGCAATATGCTGAATATTTGAGACATTAAGTTAGGCTCCAGTAACATTGATAAATTCTTTTAACTCCTTAGCACATTTTTATTTGACAAACTGATATCTTTATGTCATGGTAGTGTGGTAGCTGATGCATTCTTGACTGGAAGTGCTACATAAATGTCCCTTTGTTGACCTGCCTGAAGTAAAAAAAAGCAACTTCAGCTGCCGCTAGTGCTGCTGCCTCCTGCTTTACGTGAAAATAAGAAACATTAAATATAACAAATATTATTATGTTTAACCTTTTAGAATGCTATTGTATACATATTCCTTCTTTTGCTCTTTTAGGAACAGTGGAACCTAGGAGGTGAGGGGATTCACTGAATTCCAAGGGCTGGAAGCAAAAAAGAATAACCACTGAAAAAGTAAAAATCATTAGCCAACATAGTATGGGCAAGCTACATTCTTAACTAAAAAATATAACTTCATAAATCTGTCATTTTTATTTTCTTTGGTAAATTCCTAAATCTCATAAGTAGCAGACAAGGAAATACAGGATCGGTAAAGCTGAACACATCCGTCCAGTATGCTAGATTTCATTTTTTAATAACACTAGATTAATCTGATATTGGAATACCTGCAGGACGACAGACGAAGTAATGAACCCAAAGGCATATTCACCAATGCGTGGATGCCTTATGATGGCGACCTCCTAGAAAGCTTGTGTATTCTGATCTGTAGTGATATAGGAGGTTATATACCAGTTAACACTCTCTTTTGGTGAAAATAGTATGAAACTGAAATCCATAATGCACGCCTAGAAATATGGCAGCACTGATTTGAACTAAAACAACAAACATTAACATATGGTACCATAAAAATATTTGTCAATTCTCTGAATACTTTCTTGGTTAGCATAGAATGCATTCTATGTCCAAAGAAAGACAAAGACACTGCAATAGGAAGTGAGTGAGTAACAAATAAAAGGTTAGAGGTAGAGAATCTATTTTAATCATAACTGGCACTGAAGATCACTCTTTTCCTATGGCACTTGCAAGCAGCATAGCGGACTGGTTTAATTGCTTCATAATCAAGTTTGTTTCGGTATATTTCATCCCTGGCTTCCAGTCTGTTTAGACAGCTGATCAAAGGTACACAGTTTCTGCCATTTTTTGCTTTGTTTCATCAATTGGAGCCTTGTGTATCTTCTTCTTTTTCTTTCTTAATGTTGCTGCATTTTTTATACTTTCAAATACTTTCTTCTCTAGAGAGTGATGAAGTCTGTGTCGCTGATTCTTATTTGTCGTTACTGCTTTCGCTTTTATTTTTCTACTGATGCTTCTTGTCCGTAGTTGCTGTTTCTTTTTTCTTGCAGAAATCGTCCAATATTAATAGTGAGAATCGAAAGAAGTCGAAGAATCCACACACTATTGGGAAAACAAGCTTTGCTGTATTTTGCAATAATAAGGTGCGTTCACTTATACTTATCATGAAATATGAACTTGTCATTTTAAGTAACTTTTTTATACTTTATTTCATGTAACTAGGTAAAAGAGAATGAAACTTTTGATCCGTCCTCACCAAAGGATATCTTTATAGCTACAAGAAAAAAGAAACCTGGTCAATCATACAAGTGTTCGGATGAAGACACAACTAGTAAAATTGTGAGAACTTTATCTGATTATTATTATATTGAGATCAGTTATTTTCTTCAATTAAATTATGCTATTTATTTATTTGCATTATCTCTTTTTAAATTTTCATTGTAGGCTGAAATAGAGAATATTGAAACACAACAAAAAGAAGATGGTAATGAGTTTGTAGAGCCATTTGCATCTGTCATGGAACTTGAACATCTGGGGCGCCTGAGGTTGTATGGATGGGGGGTTACAAAAACTAAATTGAGAGGGAAAGTGGGATACATTGAGCCCTCTTCAAATGCTACTACTGATTTGCAAAGGATGGAGGAGAAGATACAAAGATTGGAGGAAAAAATTCAGGAACAAAATAGGATTATCCGGCAAGAAGTAGTTTTGGATGTCCTTGCACAACTTCAGAGTGCAGGACATGAACTTGATGCTAACATTATTCTAAGGGCAATGTGTGATCTTTCAGCAGGAGAAGCTTCCTCTGCTCAAGCAGCTGTTCAACCAATCCGTCGTCCATCTACAGGTAGCAACAATCAAGGCCAGCTTATTCCAGGTATTAACTCGAAATATCAATCTTCTTCTTTTCTTCTCCTCTTCTGTTTCAAATTTTAATGGGTTGGGGTTGGAAACTGATTTTCTTTCCTTATCTCAAAATTTTGAACTTCACTGGTTGGGAAGGAGCTTGAATGTTTTTCATCTTATATAAATGAAGTAGGACCCTGTTTCGGTGTTATTCTTCTTGCTTTCAAAAACATTGGCGGTGGATACCTGCTGGGTCCTTGGAAGAGCCAGATCACGTTTAGTCTATTATAAGTAGTTTTACTTTATATTTTTGTAAGAGCTTGTTTTCACGGCTTGAATTTATCACCTCTTAGTCACACAACTATAATTGCAACAACAACTAGAATATCAGGCATAAACTAGATCTGTTCCCTGTCTAGTTTCTTTCCTTTTTATGCATCAAGTAAATTACTAAATGTAAAGCTTTGACATAGTCTTGGCACCGTTATATCTCCATCCTAGTCTAGTCTTGAAAAAGGTGATCTGCAGTTTCAAGAACTTGGCTCTGACACAGGCAGCATATGTAGTCTTAATAAGGCAGTCAAGAACGGATTAGCCAATCAGTTTCCGGTTACATATCTTGCTAGTTGAGTGTCAATTACATTATTCAAGAATTACTACACATCAAGTTACTATACTATTTGGTGATGGAATCAGAAAGATCTTAGGAACTTAGAGCTTACTTCACAGCCTGGTTAATAACTTCAAAGGGATTGGTCCCAGCATTCATGTAGACAAGATAAAGCCCTTGGTTGGTTTCAACAGCATTATCTCCTGCAAACATAAATCAAATGAAAAGACGAAGTTCATATTGATTCCTTCTCATTTACTTCTATGTTCATACCAGCATTGATTAACAGATCGCTAATCCGTTAACATTGACATTTGTCGCTTCCGCATTTGCACATTGCATTTGCATTTTCTGCATCCTTGCTCTTGTCAACAGTCTGTCCTGTCTCAATATTGTTAAGCTGCTAATAATGTAACAAAGTCCTCGAATTTCCATCTTGCATATTCCTTCTTTCCCAGCTTGAGCTAGCTTTAGACATGTTTATATGTTCATCCAGATTGTAAAGTAAATAGCCAATAATATGATAATATTGGTGCAGCTGGGGCATGTCTCTTTTGTTTTTCTTGATTCTGCAAAGCCACACTCTGCTTCACTCTTTTCGCAGCTTTAAGATTCACTCATTGTGAAGCTTGTGTCTCGGTTTCCATGTTGAATCTAGTCTATTTGAGCAACATATTTTCTTGGTGGCTTCAGGTAGCACTGTTCCTATTTTATGAGACCGAAGAGTCAGGCTGATCACATGCTGAATGAAATGAGCAGTATAGTCATTCATTAGGTGATGTTGAATTGCTCATATTTATGCAGATGTAGTTAGGTGTAGCTGATGGATACAGATTGAGTTATGGATTTTGTGAAGTTGAATGGACTACATATCTCTAGATTCCTCTAAAGTTTTGTCTAGTATATCGGATCTTGAAGTTCCTCTAGAATTGTTTATGCTGTGAAATTTACTCATAAGTTTGTGCATTAGATTCAATATCTTGCTAGGGATATGACATTTCACTACATGCTTTGTGATGTAACAATGTATGAAGTTATTAAGAAAGCTAATTTTGATGATATATGATGTGATATGATGGTAATGTGTGTCACCTAGGTTGATTGGATGGTATTTGAGTAGGCTGAAAAATTTGTGATAGTTGTATTTGCAAATGAAACTCTGCCGAAAATTTTAGTAATTTGGAGTTAGCCAATTTCGGGTTATGCGATTGATTAGTAGAACAACATAAAGGATATTACTTTCGTGGAAATTTTATTGGTGTTGTACTTCTAGCAGGTATGTCTTCTGTAGATATGCGTTTATAAATTGAGAACCTCTTTGTAAATTTTTTATTAATCATTAATTTATCCTTTTTTGTAGGTGAAGCAATTGATGAAGAAGAGAGCAGCAGTGAAGACCTTACTTAGGAAAGCAGCTAGTTCGGATATTTTAAATATTAGGCCTTTTTGCAAACTTATGGATTGTTAAAAAGAAACACAATATTTTGTTTTGGATTGTCGAAAACAAACATCCTATTTTGGATTGTGTTTTGGATTGTCAAAACCGAACATCATATTTTATTTTCCTTTATGGATATGCAAATATGCAAGTTGTTCGATACATTTCATGGTTAATTCAAGTTGCGTCATATAATATTTGGTTAGGTATTTAAAAGTATTCCCTCAAAATTGTTCCAGCAGGTATACAAGCCATTACAATAGCCTACAAAATAAGCGTGACAATATGTCAATAAAATCGTTGCTATAGCTTAGAAACCTTGGTGGTAAGACATATGATAACGGTTTTAAAAGTGTTCCTTCAGACCAAAAACCCGTTGCCATAGAGTTGCATAAGGGACGGATAATTAACCGTCCCAATTAGATGTCATATAGCAACGGTTTAATGGACCGTCGCAAGAACCATTCCAATAACCCTATGGCAACAGCTGAGTCAGGTAACAGTTGGCTAAACCGTTCCATTAGACCAATAGTAACGGTTAAGCAGTCTATAGCGACGGTTTCAAGGGCGTTGCTACCGGCCTTATTTCTAGTAGTGTTAGGTCTCTAAGCATAGGTATTCTTTGACGTCTTTTAAGGTGTATCGAGACTAGTTCCTCGGTGCTACTTGGATTATTATTCAATCCACGGCTTGCTCCTATCTCTTTTCTCCCTACTTTCTATCTCTATATATTTTGTTTGCTTCCGCGTATTTTGAATTGCATCACAAGTATACTTATTAACTTCATTGCTATTGCAGATACTGTCTTTCTGGCCGGCCTTCTTGGTAACTGAACATTTGAAGTAGAAAAGATTAACATATTTTTTTGTTACTTCCTCTTTAAATTAAATCAATGTTTGTGTGTACCTCTGTTAGTTCTATTTATACACATAAATCTTGATCCTAATGATATATATATTTTGAATATATTCATTGTATTTCTCATATTTTGTTGATATAATTAATCATTTGTATGCATACTCACTGTCACTGACTTGACTTAACTAAGTTGATTTTGCATGCACCTCATGAAATTCATTAAACGATAGCTATTCTTAGCAAGGATTTCTATTTGCTGGACACCGATCAGGACATTTAGTTAAGGGTGATGAGGTGTGATATCCATCCTACCATACATCTTAATGATATTTCTATTTCACATATCACAATAAACTATCTGCACATAAATTTATGGTGCCTATTATTTCTAAGCTTAATGTACATTTTGCTATTTCAAACTAATGGAATTGAGGGTGTAGAACTAAAAGTATTACTTGAATTTTGTCTTCATATAGTAATTTGTTGATTGGTCAATGGCTGTAAAATCAATTAGGATAACGTGTTGATGTTCGCCTTAGCTATTACAAAATCAATATTTAAACCATATTATTTTGCAGTGGAATATAATCAATCTTAACTGCAGAGATAAATAAATTTATCCATGAACTGATCTGAGTTCTCCTCATCTAGTTAGTAATTAATTATCCTTGCGATTTATTCACTTAATTATTTTGTTAGGATTACATTTATGCTTGAAATGACAACTTGACTTAACGTGTACTAAATATTTGACTAGTTCAAATTTGGCGAAAATTCCTCAAAGCCTCTGGACCAAGGTAAGAAACAAAAATTAAGGAATGAACTAGTGATAGTAATATACTTCTGAAAGAAATGGATGTGCGTAAGTTACGAAATTCATGAGTATTACTAGTATTTAAAGAACACTTGAGAAGTGAAACAAATCTTTCATAGTTATTGTCTCTTTTTGACCGAGCTCTAAGAGCTAAGAAAAAAAACTTCTTGTTGGTGTGGTCGGTCAAAGAGGGTTAGAACCCCTAAGAATTAAGGGGTCGACCCTTAGACCGTCGTAACAACAACAGGAAGGTAAAAAAAAAAATTTATATATCTAAAGATATAAAAACAAAAAAACTATATATAAAAGAAACACATATATAGATGGGAGGACCTAAGTTAAAGTATTCATTCTTTTTTCTATTTATCATTTTTGGCACAATAATACCTTCCCTTGTGGCTCACATTGGTGAATTCGACGAGGTGTGGCGGAGGAGAGCCGAGGAAGCAAAAGAATATGCTCGTCAAATATACGAGCCACATCCTGAAAATGTCACCCTTGCATTTAACCAGAAAATTCGCGAGTAAGTTAATTTCCTTGTTTCTTTCAAAAGAGAATTTAAAATTTAATGTTAGTGAAATCAGAATGAACATTTTTTATGATACGTCAATCTTTTTAATTATTCAAAAAACACATATACGCTTTCCAAAGTTAGTAATAAGTTAGTAACATAAAATGAAAAAAAATATTAGGAAGTAGGCTTGTTCATTCTCTTGTGTTACTAATTCTCAACCATATTGTAAATGATGACTTGTATTGCAGTGCTATGAAGGATATAAGGGCAGTGATACATACCAATAGCACAAGGAGGGGGCTAGGGACCAAAAAGTACAAGGGACCTTGCATGGTCACAAATCCAATTGATAGATGCTGGAGATGTGATCCAAATTGGGCTGACAATAGGAAAAAGCTAGCAGATTGTGTTTTGGGCTTTGGATCCAAGGTTACTGGTGGGAAAGATGGTGAAATTTATGTTGTCACTGACAATTCAGATGATTATACTGACCCAAAGCCTGGAACTCTTCGTTATGCTGTTATTCAAAAGAAGCCATTGTGGATCATATTCGAAAGAAGTATGACCATTAGGTATGCATTTGTACATGATTTCATGTTCAAATACAATGTCAACTTCAAGTACTCATTTTTCTTTAATTGCGATAATATCCAGATTACACCAGGAGCTAATCATGCAGAGTGACAAGACCATTGATGCTCGTGGAGCTAACGTTCACATTGCTAAAGGTGCTGGCCTCATGCTCCAGCACATCAAGAATGTGATAATCCACGGCTTGCACATTCATGACATCGTCAAAGGAAGTGGTGGGATGGTTAGGGACGCGGTGGACCACATCGGTTTTCGTACCGAAAGTGATGGAGATGGAATTTCTATTTTTGGTTCGTCCAATATATGGATTGACCACGTTTCTATGAAGAAATGCGCTGATGGAATTATAGATGCTACTGAAGGATCCACTGGTATTACTATATCCAATGGACATTTCACTGATCATAATAAGACGATGTTGTTTGGTGCAAGAGATACTTCTTCAATAGATAAAATTATGCAAATTACGTTGGCTTTTAATCATTTTGGTAAGAGATTGGTGCAAAGAATGCCAAGGTGTCGATATGGATATATACATGTTGTTAATAATGACTATACTCATTGGAATATGTATGCTATTGGTGGTAGCATGAATCCCACCATCATTAGTCAGGGTAATCGTTTTATTGCTCCTCCTGACATCTTCAAGAAGCAAATAACAAAGAGGGAGACAACCGAAGATGTATGGAAGAATTGGACATGGAGATCAGAGGGAGATTTATTCATGAATGGAGCATACTTTGTTGAGTCTGGTGATCCTGATTGGTCAAAGAAACACAAAGATCTTTATGATGGAATATCAGCAGCTCCAGCTGAAGAAGTCACTTGGATTACTAGGTTTGCAGGTGCTCTTGGTTGCAAAGAAGGAAAACCTTGTTAGAAAAATGTTTCTAATCATCTCATTAAATTCAAGACAACAAATCTCTGCTTCAACCAAGTGGAAATTAATCATGTCTAATTAAGATTTATTACCACAAGTTCGAAGTAGGAGAATTGCTGTGTTTTTTTGTATGTATGTATCTTCAAGATTAATCTTTGTAAATTGAATAATTTTTTCTTGTAAGCGAAAGAGCCTCGAATATTGATTAAGATTTTTTGTTGACATGTACTTTGTAGTCAATGTTTTGGTTCTCTACAACAAGTTTTCTTTAATCTTCAAAGTGTCTCAGTCAAACATATACTTAGTCGCCTCGTGCATGTAGCATATACTAGTAATGTTAGCCCCGGCACAACACGGGCCCAATCGTATGGTTAAATTTAGCAAAGTCATACCTGCAGTAATGATATATGTATTGGCATACCTGCAGATTTACTCTAACATGCTTTGTTAATTCAAATTAATAAAGATTAGTAATCGGGTTTAAAATAGTTAACAATCATAGCTATATTATCACAATATTATTGGCCTCCGCACAAGGATGTGAGGCAAGAGCATTGCACATAAATCATCGTCTAAGCAAATCTGAGGTAAGAAAATATTTTCTTATGGACATGTAAGCAAAAGATAAAAAGTGTCTTTAACTATGACGTGCAATGAAGTGGCATCTAGCAGGTTGTTGTTGAGAATTGGTTTTGAAGAAGGATGACAAACAAGAAGGACTCAGTGGTTTCGAAGAACAACCTAGTCCTTGAATAAAAGGGCACGACTGGTCGAAAAGATCTGAGGATTGCAAATCCCTACGGAACTAGGAGTAGTGGCGCGTGAATGAATGTACATCTTAGTCAGACTAAAAGAGGCGGTGCCCAGGATGTGTCTTCGAAGTATGAATAAGAGTTTGACTCCAACAAGGAAAAGAGTTACAAGGAATCTTGTCTTACCATAATTACAAGGATTCCTTGTGAGACTCAACTAGGGTTATAAAGCCCATATAAATACAAGTAGTTGATACAGCCAAAATTAGTTATTCACAAATAGAGAGTTGGAAGCATACAAAGGCGATCAAGCAGCTTTCTACATGAGATAACTGAAGAAGACCACTGATGGAGCTAAATAGATTGAGTCTAGATATTCTGTCTAGGTTCGTGAATTGTAAGTTGTCTTGCTTTGTGCGATCATCATTTTTACCTTTTAGCTTATTGTAGAAGCATATGTATTATGTGAACTTTTGACAGATTACTTTGTAAAGCTAGAGTTTAGTTTTGTTTAGTGATTAGGGTCTAGAGTGTAGCCCCTAGGTTACAGAGTCTTGTAATCAGAAACTTGCTCGTGTTGTTAGTGGATTGTGTTTCAAAATCCCAGAGTGTGGGTCGTGGTTTTTCTCCCTTGAGCAAGGAGTTTTCCACGTAAAAATCCTTGTGTTTCTTGTATCTGTGATTGGCGTGTGTTGTGGTGTTCAAGTTGCGAAACTATAGAGGCAAGAATAGAGTTCTTGACTCATGAGTATCAAGTTCTTGAATCGAAAATCGGTGGACACTATTCAACCCTCCCTTCTAGTGTCCTTAGGAGGTGCATAGATTATAACAGTTGTCCATGCGCTTAAACTAAAGAAAAATGAGTACTTGCATAGATGAAGAAGCAGGCTCAAAATAATTATCATAACAGCTGGTGTGACTCCTCAAATGTTCTTGACAGAGATCTCATCAAGGTAGAGAGGCACCTGTTTGAAATTAACTGGATATTCATATCATGAATTACATGGAAGGAGTAACAGTCCTGAAAGTTAATTCTCAAGACACACCACATAATTAAGAAAACCAATCCCAACTGCTGTGAGAATTAAGTCTTTCAATGTTAAGTAACCAAACAGTCATGCAAGAAGCACACTCACAAGTATGTTAGCCAAAAAGCATAAGTTAACTGCACTAAGAGCAAATGATTATGTTTACATTTGCAAGTATTATAAGCATCCAATCCAACATGGAAAAGATGTCTATAGGATCAACATAGTCTGCATTGTAACAAAGAATTGACCTAAACAATTAAGTTTTATAAGGTAGACAACATTCAAAAATGAAAGATGACCTAGGCAACTATAAGAAAAGTACAATTCTGCGACTAACATCAGCTATGGTTTCAATTACTGTAGCCCTTATTGTTCCTCCAAACGTAATATTGAATCAAGCGATGAATACTTCAAATTCACCAACAAAATCAACAAGAAAAATGATTACACTAACTCATTATAAAAATAACAACAATAATAATCTGCAATTCTGGATGAAGCTTTTAGTGAACATTCATGTATAGATCTTAGCAGCTAATATAAAGAGATAAAAAGTATGCATTTTGTTTTTCATTTTGACTACCGAATATATAGTTGTGGAACAGTGAAAACCAATACAAAAACCGATACCTATATCCAAGCATAGAGAAATTCTTGTAGAGAAGCCACAAGTGCATGCATGATAGGAATGAAATGTAGGAAGCAAGCAATTATGTACTTCAGAAATGAAGCGAGCTTGTGAAAAAATAAAGTCACCTCGTTGTAGATGGACTATATAAATTAAAGGTCATGCAAGCAAAGTTAGATTTCCCAAAGCATGCAACAAGTATATAGAATCCAATAACATCGTGAAGTGCCACTTTATATATTGGGAGGACGCAATCAACCAGGATAAGCACCTTAATGCTCATCCTTTTCCATAATGATACATCGATGTTTTAATTGCCAGTCAAAAAAAGGAGAAAAAAAATCATATACAAACTGCTATAGTCAAATTAATTTTAGTCCAGTAGAACTTGCGATTTTCACAAAAATAAAACAGTTACCAAATGCTGACTGTTATAATCTAAGCACCTCCTAAAGACACTAGAACGGGGGACGGGGTTGAATAGTGTCCTCCAATTTTCTTCGAAGAAGTGACCTCTTAATGTCAAGAACTTTGTTCTTGTCGCAACAGTTTTCCACTGCAAACACCACAACACACACAAATTGCAAACCAAGAGAACACGGTATTTTTACGTGGAAAACTCCTTGATCAAGGGAGAAACACTACGACCTACACTCTGGGATTTTGAACCAATCCACTAACACAAAGAGCAAGTTTTAGATTACAAAACTCTGTGACCAAGGGGCTACAATCCAGACCCTAATCACTCAACAAAGCTAAACTCTAGCTTTACAAAGTAATCTCACAATGGTTCACCTCATACAGTTGCTTCTAAAGAAAACATGTAGGTAAACCAATGATAGCACAAAAATACGACAACTTCAAAATAAGAACCTAGAAAGAATATCTAAGTTTAACTATGTAGCCTTCAATAGTTGTCTTCAACAGTTAAGCCATTTTGAAAGTTATTGGATCGCATATTGCTCTCAACTCTCTTTGTGAATAACTGAGTATCGGCTGCTTCGACTACTAGCTTTTATATGGGCTTCATAACCCTAGTTGTATTTTACAAGGAAACCTTGTAATTATAGTAAGACAAGATTTCGTGTGACTTCTTTCCTTGTTTAGCTCCAACTCTTATTCGTACTTCGAAGACACAGCCACAACACAACCTCTTTTAGCTGACTAGGATGCATACTCGTACACGAGCCACTCTTCCTAGTTCTGCAAGGATTTACAATCCTTAATCTTTTCGATCAGTTGTGCCCTTATTTATAAGGACCAGGTTCTCCTCCAGAACCACTAGGTCCTTCGTTTGTCAATCTTCAAAACATTCTCCTCAACAAATTCCTCCTTTTTGATGATGACAAACAAATATTGCCAAAGAACCTGAACATACAACAATACCAAAAACACAGAAGCAAAAATACATTTGGAAAATTTAAAACAGATGAGTTAGGTCACAAACACCCCAACATTTCCTTCTTCCCCCTTCTGGCATCATCAAAAATATTCAAAATTCTGCAAGAACAAGTCAGTATTATCCAGTCTAGAGCACAAGGCAATCAAGTCAACTAAGCATAGAAGAATAATGCTAAGGGCCCAACCAGAACCAGATATGTTATAGAACAGACCCAATTCAAACAAAAGATAGTTACAACCAGTTATCTAGGGCGTGACAAACACACAGCCCAATTAAGTACACAACTTCAAATGATTGTCTTAAGAAACACACATCAAGAGGGGATATATAGGGAAGGAAAGCAGGGATTTGGACAAGGACATGGAAAGAACTGGGAAGGACTTAGGTCTTCAGGTTGAAGTGCTTTACAAGTACCTCAATATTTCTTGAATTCTTGGCCCTTTCTACCACTAGCTCGGCCTCATGCTTTGTGACACTCGATCTTCAAGCGATCAATTTTTTTATCCTTCACCTTCAACTGCCTTTTCAATTCAGCATTCTCTTCATCTACTTCCAACATATGCTGCTCCAATTCCTTCACTGCTGCAATTGTTTCATCAGGACCAAAGTCTTTACTTTCCTCAGGCTACTCTTGCTTGACTTGCACTGGCCTCTTGGATGACCTCTTCTCCTTGAAGAAGTCACAGTTTTTCAGCACATTTTGGCCAAACATCTGATGTAGAGTTGGATTCTTCCCATCTTCCAAGGGCACTCCAAAGTGCTCAAAGACCTGCTGCAGGATGTAGGAATGTACTAAAGAATGTGGCTTTTGATCAGCATCAGCAATCCTTTTTATTTGTCTGATGATCAGAGCAGGCAGATTAATCCTTGTTCTTCTATCTAGCAGGTCCATATAGGTCAAGTCAAGAACACAAGCCTCACTGTTCCTTTTCTCTCTAGGTAACAGAAACCTATGAACAAATTCAAAGAGCAACTTATGTGCAGGTTCCATATCCTTCTCAACTTTCTTTCCTTTCTGAGCTTAGTTTTTCCGGAGAATTTCTTCACAACATTAAGAGGAGTTACACCATCAGTTCTCTTTGGCCATTTCAACTTGATGTACCTGCAATAACCTTCAGCAAGGACCTCAAAAATTACTCCTAACTCCTTTCTTCCAAACTATATTTCCACTCCTTTGACAACTGAGAACACTCTTCTTGCAGCTACTCTACAATTTATGTAGAACTCCCTGATCTCCTCATCATACAGAAATCTGTTCTCCTTAGAAAAGAGGTTCAACCACCCTTGATCTTCTACCTTCCTTAACAGAGGTATCATATTATGCTCATTTAGGTCACTCAAGATGCTTCCAGCCAATACTTGATGCCTAGCTGATCTCCTCATCAGTAACTTTCCTTTTCTTCTTGCTCTCTGCCTCACTATCAGTATCAGAGTCACTAGGGTCAATATAACTCCCATCCTCATCACTCTCCCCCTTTGATTCAACAACACTCTTCACCTGCTTCTCATCTACCACCTTTTTATCATGCTTCTTCTCAAGATTTTCCATCTTCTCTACCTGCTGCTTCAGAATAGACCTAGTAGCCACCCTCCAAGGTGCTGTCTGAGCATAGGCTTTTCATCACTTCTATTTTCACCATGAGATTTCTCATCACTCTCATCTACCAGCCTGTTTTTTGACACAACTTTCCCCCTTTTAACAACCTTCTTCTCTTATCTGTTTCTGGCTTTGTTTCACTTACAAACACTACCTCATCTTCTTCCTCTTCTCCCATTAGCTTCTCATCCTCTTCACCAAATTTTCTCTTCACACTCTTCTTTTTTTTTCTCCACAGCTTTTTCACTTCTACCATCAACATCCTGAATTTTTTCATCTTTGTCTCCCTCAGAGTCAGTCCAGTCCAATTCTGCATCCTCAGCTATTGCAGGAACTGAGCAAGAGCCAGGTTCTTGACTCACTTCTTTTGTAGCCTCAACAGAACTGGGTCCTCCACCTACTGGACCTTCCAACACAGCCACCACATTAACCTTTTCCATAGGAGCAGCCTTCGAACTAGGTTTGTGGACAGGGCATTTTTGAGACTCAATAGAGTCCTCCTCTCTCAATCTCTCCAACATATTTTCAACTATATTAACCTCCACTACTTTGTCAGTCACTAAGGGAACATGAAAACCACTCCTAGGAACAAGTTCCTCTATCACGGTCTGCAAATTTTCCTCACTAGCATTCCCCCTATCAGTTGTACCACTAGACTCTACTATATCTACAATTTCATCTAGCCCTTTAACTAGATTTTCAGTTCTCAACATCCCAGGGCTTTTAACCACATCTAAAGTAGTAGAATTAGTTAGGGTTGAGTCAGGTCTCACCTCAACTGATTTTTCAACGGAGACTGGTGATGCCGACATCGAGGGTAAGGGTTTTGCAACGATTTTGTTGGGACCCTTCTTTCCCGCTCTTTTGAGGAATTTCACCCTTATTTTGACGATTCTTTCAGCAAGAGTAGAAGCATGGGGTTTGAGAGTAGACTCTTTAGAGGTGTGGGTTTCTGAGGTCTCTGCCGGAGAGGCGGATGACAACTGTGCTTGAGACATTATGTGAATTTCTGGTTAGGGTTTAGAGAGAGAGTTTATTTTCTTATTTTGAATTTAGAGAGAAAACATAGTAGAGAAAGGTTTGGTAAGTGTTTCTCTTTCTATTCCTTCCGATGAAAAGTGCGAGAAAGAATAACGGTGGGTTGGGGCTTCTCTAGAGAATAGGTAGCAATGATTATGATGTAAATGGAATTAGCTTTTTGAAGTTTTGGGTAACCGGGAAAGTGTAGTATTTGACGATTATTTAAACTTACCCATTTAAGGCTTCTAGAATAGGTTGGGTCAGTTGGAGTCTTATAGAAGCATAACCACAAAAGGAATTGTTCCTATAATTATGGGCTGTTACACAGACATGGAAGGTTTCCTTGATGCACGTTCATCAAACAATCAATTTCAGTTATGACACTTAACATAAATAGGTATGCAGATGTACCTGGACATGGTTCCTCATGCTTGTATTGGTTCCTTCTATGTATCCTGTAGGTTCTTTCATGGGAACACATTAGCATACTCTAATGGTACTCAGTTGAACAAGGATACTTAAATAAAGTACAAAATTAGACTGGACAATAGCAACTATAGTTACAAACAAAATAATGAATACTTAACTAACCAATCCTTAAAGAACAAATGCTGAGTCATCCGTGTATTTTGTTCATCCCTAACGCCAACCTGTTCCTCTCAAATTGAACTTTGTTTAGTGCTTTGGTAAAGATGTCAGCAATTTGGTCCTCAGTCCTGCAAGAATTCATGGTGATTAGACCCTTCTCTACATTATCTCTAAGAAAATGGTGTCTAATATCAATGTTCTTTATTCTTTTATGTTGGACTGGATTCTTGGCAATGTTCACTGCACTTGTATTATCACAGAAAAAAGGTAAAGCTCCATATTTAATTCCAAAGTCCTCCAACTGCTGTTTGATCCATAGCAATTGTGAGCAGCATGATGCAGTTGCTACATACTCTGCTTCTGTAGTAGACAAAGCTACTGGGTTCTGCTTCTTTGTAGCCCAAGAAACTAGGCAAGGACCAAGAAAGTGTGCCATACCTGAAGTGCTTTTCCTGTCCACCAGATGACCTGCATCAGCATCAGCAAAGCCAATTAGTTCAAAAGTACCTCCCCTTGGGTACAATAGATATAAATCCTGAGTTCCCTTCAAATATCTCAAGATTCTCTTCACAGCTGTTCAATGTGATTCCTTAGGCTTGGACTGAAATCTAGTACACAGTCCCACACTGTATACAATATCAGGTCGACTAGATGTGAGATAGAGGAGTGAACCTATAATTCCTCTATATTTTGTCTCATTTGTAGAAGGACCTAGTTCGTCCATATCCAGCTTTGTTCCAGGAGCAATAGGTGTGGACATTTTTTTTGCTCCTTCCATGTCGAACTTCTTTAAAAGTTCCTTGACATATTTCTGTTGGTGAATCATAGTTCCTTGAAGGGTCTGCTTAATCTGCAATCCTAGGAAGAAATTGAGTTCTCCCATCATGCTCATTTCGAATTCACTGCCCATCAACTCAGCAAATCCCTTGCATAATTCCTCATCAATGGCACCAAAAATGATGTCATCAACATATACCTAAATCACCAATAGATCATTTTCTTTCTTCTTCAAGAACAACGTGTTGTCAATATTCCCTCTTGAAAACCTATTCTTAAGCAAGAATCCTGATAATCTCTCATACCAGGCTCTAGGGGCTTGCTTCAATCCATAGAGTTCCTTATCAAGTTTGTAAACATGATCAGAAAATTCAGTGTTCACAAAACCTGGAGGCTGTATTACATAGACTTATTCATTAAGATAACCATTTAAGAAGGCACTCTTCACATCCATCTGATACAGTGTAAACTCCATGTATGTAGCAAAGGCAATCAACATTCTTATGGCTTCCATCCTAGCTACTGGTGCAAAGGTCTCATCATAGTCGATTCCTTCCTCTTGGCTGTATCCTTGGACTATCAATCTAGCTTTGTTCCTTATCACTATACCATGCTCATCCAATTTGTTTCTGAACACCCACTTTGTACCAATAATTGACCTGTCCTTTGGCTTGGGAACCAGATGCCAGACTTTGCTTTTTTCAAACTGATGTAATTCATCCTGCATGGCTAGGACCCAATCAGGGTCTTCCAAGGTTTCTTTTACATTCTTTGGTTCCATAGATGATAGGAAGGCAAAGAATGCACAGAAGTTCTTCAAGGCAGATCTAGTCATAATTCCAGTATCCAGTTCAGATAGCAGATTCTCCAGAGGATGAGAACTTTGATGTTTCCATGGTCGGGGTTGTATATGATGAGAAGAACCTTCAGCAACATCTAGAGTGGGTTCTTCCTGATTATTTGAATCATCAACTTCATCTGTTGTTCCTCCCGACATGTTGACTCCTCGTTCCCTTTGAGCTGAATCTTCATTTTCCTCACATGGTTCCTCCTTTTCTACTGAATTCTCAGAGTTAACTGTACCATCATCTCGAGCAAGACTAATGGCCTGATCATCTACTTCTTTTTCATCAATTTCCTTATCTGATTAATCAAATACCACATGCATGCTCTCCTCTACTATTTGTGTTCTTTTGTTAAACACTTTGTATGCCTTACTTTGAGTAGAGTACCCAAGAAATATTGCCTCATCACTTCTTGCATCAAATTTTCCCAATGATTCCTTGCCGTTGTTGTGAACAAAATATTTACATCCAAAGGGCCTCAGATATGCAATATTCGGTTTCCTTGCTCTGAGAAGTTCATATGGAGTCTTTTCAAGAATAGCTCTTATGGAGCACCTGTTCAACAAGTAACATGCAGTGTTAATAGCTTCAGCCCAGAAGTTCCTTACAAGACCACTTGATAACAACATGGTTCTTGCCATATCCTCCAGATACCTGCTCTTCCTTTCAACTACTCCATTATGTTGTGGAGTTCTTGGTGTAAAAAAGTTACGATCAATGCTTTGTTTGGCACAATACTCAGAGAATTTTATGTTTTCGAACTCTGTGCCATGGTCAGATCTAATGCTGACCTGTTCCAGGCTCAACCTTTTCTACACAACTCCAGCCCAATCCTTGAAGCTATCAAAGGCTTCATCTTTGGATGCCAAGAACAGGGTCCATGTATAACCTGAGCAATCATCAACAATTACAAACACGAACCTCTTTCCTCTTCTGCTCCTGAATCTCATGGGTCCACAAAGATCTATATGTATCAGCTCCATTGGCTTTGATGTGCTCACCACCTTTTTGGATTTAAAGGATGATCTCACATGTTTTCTCGTAACACAGACATCACACATTTTTATGTTTTCAAATTCTTGTTTGGCAATTCACGAACCAACTCCTTCGATACTAACTTGTTGAGATGTGACAGACTAGCATGTCTCATTCTTTTATGCCACAGTTGGGAATCACTTTTTTGAACATTCAGGCATGTTAAGTTGTTTTCAGGCAGTGATTTCAGTGATGCTATTGTCGATTGATTATTGAGAAGCATAATCACAGAAACAATGAGAGTGCAGGCGGTGAAGAACATGCTAAATTGATTATTCAAAAATACCAAGGAGATGCAAGGAAAATTTTTAATGCCAAGAGAGGAGGTACAATTGCAGTAAGGGAGAATGAGCAACGTGATACAGTTTCTAAGGGTTTGATGGGGACTGTGCTGACTTTGAATTTAAATTCTGGGCAGCGTAGTGAAGGTCTTTTGCAGGTGGAAGCAGTGGCAATTACTGATAGTATTAATAAGCAGCATTGCAATTCAGGAGCAACGTTGGTTCCTTGTGTTGCTACCACTTCTTTCCATATTGATTCTGCACATGGAAGTAAGGAGAAAGCAACAGGTTGACAAACTGTAACTAACAAAAAAGGGGGCAAATTTCGTGGTATCCAGCAGCATAAGTCGTAAGAAGAGCAAGCCAAAAGTACCCAGGCTTCAACTAACACAAATCATTATGCACAAACAATCTGTAGAAAAGGAAGACAACGTGCATTCAGTGTAAACAACTAATGGTATTGAGGTCCTAATGGAACAACAAATTCAAGGGAAGGAGAGTGTATTTAATGGAGGGCAGGACATTGAGCAAAGTGATGCAGTTTCAGCCAAAAACCAGCTCGTACAAGGCCAAGCGGTTCTGAAGGCGATGCTTCTATTACAGCTTTGCCAAAACAGTAGAGGTAAAATTATGGGAGGCGATCACCAGGTGTCGCTTGCAATATAGCATCCAGTTTTGCCATTTTGAACGAGGAATGAGGTACATGCTATTTCTTCAATTGAAAATCATGAAACCAAGGTATTGCCAAGAAAATAGATCATCACAAACAATTCCGTCGCAAACTCTTAGTTTTGAAAAACAACTTGAATATGGTACTGGTCATGGTATGAATATGTTGATTCCTACTTCACAGCTTGAACTCATGTGCAAAGATCTTAATAATAATGTTGGGGAATTGGCTAGTGTCAAGGCAGCATATATTGTCAATGAGTTTTTTGACAATAATCATGAACAAACTGGGAGAGGTAGCATATCTGGTGACCATAATGCAGTAATTAATGTTGAAGTAGAACATGCTGACACAGTTCATGATGTTGATACAAATGTGTGTCTGATTCTGATGAGTCACAGGGTAAAGAGCAGGAAGGGGCAAGAAGTACCAGGAGTTGGGCAGATATGGTGGAGGAGGATGAACAGGTAGCACAAAAGACCCCGGGTAGTACTTTAAAAGCTACGGCAGCAGAGTTTATCCTTTTCAATTGGCTAATGTTAGCCCGGTGAATACAATCCAAAAGATATCAACGGTCATGGGTAGGTCCATTGGTTGTAAAGCAATTTGAGAAAAATCCATTGATCCCACATAATAAGATTGAAGAAGAAAGCAAAGAGGTTGACATAGGAGAGGACTTAGAGGAAGATGAGTAGGCACCAATGGATGATGCTAGAGAGAGGGCAGCCAGCCGCGCTGACATTTCACCAAGGAAACCAAGGAAGAAGGCTCACAGAAGAACAACAAGTGATGATACCACGGGTACAGGTAGAACAAATCCTCCAAGGGTTGCAAAAGATGTGTTTAAATCATATAGGTATTAATGAGTTTTTTGGATAATTGGAAAAATAAGTTAATTTTTCAAGAGGAGCAAGATGGTTTTCAGAATTTGAGCGGGCTACATGCATTACATCAATTCATTTGCATGAAGAAGGAGGCATTTAGTTGCAATTTCTTACTTGTAGTTCTCTTCATTTTATTAGTATTATTATTTGTAATATCATTATAAAGTTCATAATAGACTCTATGATTATTGAAATGTATCTAGTGATCTCGAGTTCTTTCTTTTTACATAGTTGTTAACTAAGTTGAGGTTGTGCCTCATTAGGAATAATAAGATAAGACCTAGCCCCCCTTATTTATATTGTTTTGATTGAGGTGCTATTATTATTAATAAAATTAGTCACTAAGCACCTTGCTTAGTGACCTTTGCTTAAAAAAAAGAAATAATAAAATCTTTGTTGTGATAATTGTTTAAACTCGAACTGTCGCAACTTCCATAAACAAAAATGACTTCACGGTGGATCTCTTTGAGTGTTGGCACTTAAGTGTGTGGAAAACTTCATGGTAGTTTTCTTGTCAAATATCATCAGAATATTTGGTGTTAGTCCCTCGATTTTGACGTCAAGTGAGCATATTCTTTTAATGGAATATATAATTGTTGACAAACATGTGAGGGTATGTCTGAGATGCTGAAAAACAAACACACTGACAATCTGAAGTTGAAGTCAATCATAGACGAGGTTTTACAGACTCTCCTCCAAGTGAATTGCTCGGTAACATACTGCTACAGAGAGGCAAACTCTGTAGCTAACGGTCTAGCCAAAGAGGCAACTAAACTGGAAGAACAAAAAAATTTCAACAACTGCCATCAAATGCCAAAGGATGCAAAAGGATATTATTGGCTAGACAAGATGCAATTACCTAGTATTAGACTTAGATATGACAAGACAAGACAAATTTCTTAATAGGGTAATAGTTTAACTTAGTCTTGATGTGTAATCTCCTATTGTGCAATGAAATGAACATCCTATGTTAGAGGGGTGATTAAAAAAAATGTGAGGGTACGAGTGTGTTTGGTATGGGGGGAAAACATTTTCTACATTTTCTTCATGGAAAATATTTTCTTGTAAAACAAGTGATTTTCTAATAATTTTCTATTGTTTGGTAGTAAAATGCAAAATAGTTTGTTTTCCAATTATCCCTATCCTTAACCCAAATTCCACCCATGTTCCCTGTTTATCCCAACACCCAACCCCCCACCTCTCCCACTCCACGACCCTGTACCTCTAAAAAAAAAACTTATTCCCCCAAACCAACCCCCTCCCTTCACATGCAAGTCAAGGACAGTGACGGCGCGGGCAATTTTCAGTGAGGACACCGGTGATGGAGTAGTTCCCAGCAACGGAGGCTGTCGACAGAGGCCTTCAGTCCCGCAGTGAACCAGGGCAGATTTTGGTGATGGAGCTTCTGATTTTGCAGCGGGTGGGACAGATTCCGGTGAAACCTTCTGCTCCTGCAGCGAACCAGGAAAGATCCCAGCGAGTCCTCTAGGGCAAAATCTGGTGAGTCATCTGGTAGCCGACGGTGGCGGAGGTTCTGACAAACGAGGGTGGAGGGAGATTTAGGGGTAGAGGGTTGGAAATTAGGGTTTGTGTGTGTTTGGAAAATGTTTTCCCTTCAAATTTTAGGGAAAATATTTTCCTTTATTTGGAGGAAAATGACTAATCTAGGGAAATATTTTTCAACTCAAATTAGACAACCTGTTGACAGATGGTTTTGAAGAATACGTAAAGGACTCAGAGGTTCTCACGACGAACCTAGTCCTTGTAATGAAGGGCGCGATCGATCGAAAAGAGTTGCGGGTTGCAAATCCCTGCGGAACTAAGAATAGTGGCGCGTGAATGAATATGTATCCTAGTCAGACTAAAAGAGGCGGTGCCCAGACTGTGTCTTCGAAGTGTGAAAAGGAGTTGGACTTCAACAAGGAAAAGAGTTACGAGGAATCTTGTCTTACCATAATTACAAGGATTCCTTGTAGGACTCAACTAGGGTTTCAAGATCCGTATAAATACAAGTAGTTGAGACAGCCGTAAAACAGTTATTCACAAACAGAGAGTTGAGAGCATACAAAGGCAATCTAGCATCTTTCTACGTGAGTAAACTGGAGAAGACAACTGAAATGCTTGCAGTATATTGAGTCTAGATATTCTTTCTAGGTTCATTGAGTTGTAAGTTGTCTTAGTTTGAGCGTTCATAGTTTTTACCTACTGGCTTATTGCAGAAGCATATGTATTAGGTGAACTTGTGAGTAATTACTTGAAAAGCTAGAGTTTAGCTTTGAGTGGTGATTAGGGTCTAAAGTGTAGCCCCTTGGTTACAGAGTTTGTAATCAGAAACTCTGCTCTTTGTGTTAGTGGATTCAGTTCTAAAATCCCAGAGTGTGGGTCGTGGTTTTTCTCCCTTGAGCAAGGAGTTTTCCACGTAAAATCCTTGTGTTTTCTATGTGTGTAGTGTGGCGTGTTGCAGTGGTTGAAACAGTACAATTGCGAAGGTAAGAACTAGGTTCTACATTCAGAAGAACCAGGTTCTTGAAACGAAAATCGGTAGACACTATTCAACCCCCCTTCTAGTGTCTTTAGGAGGTGCGTAGATTATAACAAGTGGTATCAGAGCGGGTCTTCTCGTGAGAGGATAACACCTTGAGAAGGATCAGAATCATGAGTGCACCACCTACCATCACTGAACGACAGTCAGTTCAGAGGCCCCCACAGTTTAATGGGAAATACTATACGTGGTGGAAGAACAGGATGGAGAATTACATATGTGCTGAAGACTATCAACTCTGGCTGATAGTTTCTGAAGGAAACCTGATCCCCACTGAAATAGTTGGTGAAGGAGCCACTGCCAAGCAAGAACCTAAACTGAAAAAGGAGTTCAATGAGACGGATTATAAGATGATTGAAAAGAATCACAAAGCCAAACGTCTGGCCATATGTGGTCTTGGTCCTGAGGAGTTCAATAGAGTATCATCTTATAAGACAGCTAAGGAAATATGGGATGCTCTGCAGGTTGCGCATGAAGGAACCACAGAAGTGAAGGACTCAAAAAGGAGAATGTTGAAGAGACAATTTGAACTATTCTCCATGGGTGAGAAAGAATCAATTCAGGATATGATGACCAGGTTGACCATCATTACTAATGAGATGAGATCTCTGGATATGGAATTGCCTGAAATAGAGATGGTCGATAAAATCCTGAATGTGCTTCTTGAAGCATGGGAACCCAAGATGACCGCCATCATTGAATCCAAACCTCTCAGATCCATCAACTGGTTGGTAGCTTGAAAACTCATGAGATGATGAAGGACTCAAAAGCTAATCCAGTTGTAAAGAAGGACAAGACCCTTACGCTTAAAGCAACTGATGAAACTGATGAATATGTTGATCTTCAATCAGTTGAAGCAGCAATGGTAAGTGCCCTAAGACAGAAGCTTAATTTGGGAAGGTTCAAATGATTCAAAAGAAGTGGCAAGGAGAACTCTAGCAGGAAGAACATAGTTGACAGTCCTGATTATTCTGGATGCTTTAAGTGCTTTAAAAAGGATCATGCTATCGTGGATTGTCCTATGTGGGAAATAGAATGGATGAAAAATAGAGCATCCAAGGAAAAGGAGAAGGAGACGCCAAAGGAAAATGACAAAGATAAGAAGAAGTCAAGACGGCCTCCAAACTTCAGAGCAGAAAGGAGAAAGAAGAAGGAAGCTTTCTATGCTACATGGGGACCAACTGATAGTGAATCTGATCATGAAAAGGATTCTGAAGATGATTCACCACTGGCACTAATGGGTATGTCAGACATCAGTTCTGATGAAGAAGACCCTCGAGAGTTTAAAGGAGGAAGAGATCCATCAAGACCACATGTGTTCAACGGGACTCACTACAAGAACTGGAAGAAACAGATGAAGACTTTCTTGCAAGCAGCAGACTATAGTCTGTGGCTGATTGTGAAGAGAGGACCTCATGTTCCTGTAAAGAGAGCTGCAAATGGAGTCTTGGTGCTAAATAAAGTAGAAGAAATAGATCCTCAAGACCTGGATTGGTTACAGGCAAACTCCAAAGCTTAATGGTACCTGAAAAGAGGACTCACCTACGATATGCTTGCTATGATACTTGAATGCAAGTCTGCCAAGGAAATCTGGGAAAGACTGAAGGAGGTGTACACATATGACAATCAAAAGAAGGCCTCTGCTCTCATGGCAACTGATGGAATTGAAACTGCTCATTCAGCAGAGGTATGTTTATCTGAACTTAAGGAAACTTTACATACATACTCTTCTGAAAACTTGATTTTAATCACTGCCACCTTAATCAAGGGTTATGAAAAGGAGAAGATTGAAAAGGATAAATTAACTGAAGAACTAAGTAGTCTTAGTACCAAGCACAAGAGTCTTCTAGAATAGAACATTGAACTTGAAGAAGTCAATGCTTTCTTGAAAGGGCAGACTCTTGTGTCAAACTCTAAGATCACTGAACTAGAATTTGAATGCAATCAGTTAAGAGAAAGTGCAAATGGTAAGCAAGTAATAAGTGAAGTTCAAACCTTTCTGGAAAATGAATTGAAAAGAGCTAATGAGATTCTGTATCAGGAAACTGAGAAGAACAGGATTTTAAGTCAAAAGGTTGAAAAATCAAAATTTGAGCTTACTAGATTGACTAAATGGAATAAATCATCGGAGGCAATGAACTGGGTTCTTGAAAATCAAAACAAAGGGAAACAAGGGTTAGGATTTAAGAAACCACTGCCTCCATATAACCCTAAGAGCAAGTATGTGGTGTTACCTTGCAACATGTTATGTACCTTTTGTGGTAAAACTGGACATGTCAAACAAAAGTGCATAAATGTCAGCAAGGCAAAGGCCAAGAATAAAAGAAGTGTTCTACCTAAATGGGCTAGACAGGATCTGATTTATCCATTCTCTCGTAAGAAGGGACCCAAGCTTGTATGGGTTCCTAAGGCTAACCTCTAGTTTGTTTTGCAGGCTGGAGTGAGGGAGAACAACTCAAGCTGGATTCTTGATAGTGGTTGTTCAAGACACATGACAGGAGATAGAAGAAACATTCTCTCATTCGCAGCATTTCAAGGAGGTAGTGTGGCCTTCGGAGGAGGAAAAAATGGTCAAATCGTGGGAATTGGAAAGATTGGGAGAACTCTGGATCATGCAATTGAAAATGTTTATTGTATTGACGGTCTCAGACACAATTTGCTGATCATCTCCCAACTATGTGATAGAGGTAACGAAGTGTGTTTCTCGTCTGTAGGATGCATTGTGAAGAATCTACAGAGTGGAGAAATTGTTATGGAAGGAAAGAGGGTGAACAATGTATACAAAGCATCGCTGAAGTCACTACCTGAAAATAACCTAACATGCCTGAACGTGCAAGAAAGTGACTCTCAGTTGTGGCACAAAAGAATGGGTCATGCAAGTCTCTCACAACTGAACAAGCTTGTATGGAAGAGCTAGTTCGTGGATTGCCAAGCAAGAGATTTGAAAACATAAAAATGTGTGATGCGTGTGTAAGGGGAAAGCATGTGAAATCATCCTTTAAATCCAAGAAGGTGGTAAGTACATCAAAGCCACTGGAACTGTTGCATATGGATCTGTATGGACCTATGAGAGTCAGGAGTAGAGGAGGAAAGAGATTCGTGTTCGTGATTGTTGATGACTAATCTAGGTACACATGGACCCTGTTCTTGGCATCTAAAGATGAAGTTTTTGACAGCTTTAAAGACTGGGCTGGTGTAGTGCAGAAAAGGTTAAGTCTTGAACTCATCAGCATCAGATCTGATCATGGAACTGAGTTTGAAAACTCAAAATTTTCTGAGTACTGTGCAAAGAACAGCATAGATCATAACTTCTCTACCCCCAAGAACTCCCCAACCAAATGGTGTAGTTGAGAGGAAGAACAGGTCTCTGGAGGATATGGCCAGGACTATGCTGTTGTCAAGTGGGCTTGCAAGAAACTTTTGGGCCGAAACAATAAATACTGCATGCTACTTGCTGAACAGATGTTCCATCAGAGCAATTCTTGACAAGACCCCATATGAGCTACTCAGAGGAAGAAAACCAAATATTGCTCACCTAAGACCCTTTGGTTGCAATTGTTTTGTTCACAACAATGGCAAGGAACCCTTGGGGAAGTTCGATGCTAAGAGTGATGAAGCAATATTTCTTGGTTATTCTACTCAAAGCAAAGCATACAAGGTGTTTAACAAAAGAACACAAACAGTGGAAGAAAGTATGCATGTTGTATTTGATGAATCAGATAAGGCATTGGAGGAGAGTGAGACCTTGTCAATATTCACTGCACTAGTGTTATCACAGAAAATTGGCACTGCTCCACACTTGATACCAATTGTGAGCAGCATGATGCAGCTGCCACATACTCAGCTTCAGCAGTAGATAGGGCAACTGAGTTTTGCTTCTTTATAGCCCAAGAGACCAAACAAGGACCAAGAAAGTGTGTCATTCCTGAAGTGCTTTTCCTTTCCACCAAATGACCTGCATAATCTGCATCAGCAAAACCAATTAGTTCAAAAGTACCTCCTCTTGGATACCAAAGACAAAGGTCCTGAGTTCCTTTCAAGTATCTCAAGATCCTCTTTACAGCTGTCAAATGTGACTCCTTGGGCTTGGACTGAAATCTAGCACACAGTCCTACACTGCATACGATGTCAGGTCGACTGGCTGTGAGATAAAGAAGTGAACCTATGATTCCTCTATATTTTGTCTCGTTTGTCGAAGGACCTAGTTCATCCAAATCCAGCTTCGTCCCAGGTGCAGTGGGAGTAGCCATTTCTTTTGCTCCTTCCATGTCAAATTTCTTCAGTAGTTCCTTGACATATTTTTGCTGGTGAATCATAGTTCCTTCAGGCATTTGCTTTATCTATAACCCAAGGAAGAAATTTAGTTCGCCCACCATGCTCATTTCAAATTCACTTCCCATCAGATCAGCAAATCCTTTGCATAGCCCCTCATCAGTGGCTCCAAAGATGATATCATCGACATACACATGAACCACCAATAGATCTTTTCCTTTCTTTTTGAGGAATAATGTGTTGTCAATCTTTCCTCTCGAGAAACCATTCTTCAGTAGAAATCCTGAGAGTCTTTCATACCAGGCTCTAGGGGCTTGCTTCAATCCATAAAGAGCCTTGTCCAGTTTGTAAACATGATCAGGGAATTCATTGTTCACAAAGCCTGGTGGCTGCATCACATAGACTTCTTCATTCAGGTAGCCATTTAAGAAGGCACTCTTTACATCCATCTGGTATAGTGTAAACTCCATATATGTAGCAAAAGCAATTAGCATCCTGATGGCCTCCATCATTGCAACTGGTTCAAAGGTTTCATCATAGTCTATTCATTCTTCCTGACTATAACCTTGAACTACTAATCTCACTTTGTTTCTCGTCACTATACCATGCTCATCCAGTTTGTTCCTGAATACCCATTTTGTTCCAATTATTGATCTGTCCTTTGGCTTAGGAACTAGCTGCCACACTTTGCTTCTTTCGAATTGATGTAGTTCCTCCTGCATGGCTAGAATCTAATCTGGGTCTTCTAGAGCTTCTTTTATGTTCTTTGGTTCCAGAGATGAGAGGAAAGCAAAGAAAGCACATAAGTTCTTCAAGGCTGACCTGGTCATGATTCCTGTATCCAATTCCGATAGAACATTCTCCAAAGGATGAGATCTTTGATGTTTCCATGGCCTGAGTTGAATATGACCGGAAGAACCTACAGCATTATACTGGAAGGGTTCTTCCTGACTTGCTGGATCATCAGCTTCATCAGAGGTTCCCCCTGTCAAATTGACTCCTTGTTCTAGTGTGCTTGGATTTTCACCTGATGTCTCATTGTCTTCTGAGTCTTCCAGTTCATTTACACCTTCTTCCCTACTTAGGCCAACCAAGCACATTGATATTAGACACCATTTCCTGAGAGATAATGTGGAAAAGGGTCTGTTTACTATGAACTCTTGCAGGGCTGAAGATCAAATTGCTGATATATTTACCAAAGCATTGAACAAGGTACAGTTTGAGAGGAATAGGTTGGAATTAGGGATGACCAAAATATACGGATGACGCAGCAGGTAATCCCTCTATGATTGGTTAGTTAAGTATTCAATTGTCCATGTTTGAATTCTGTCATTAATGTCCAGTCTAACCTTGTACTTTAATAAGTACACTTGTTCAGTCTTTGAGCACCAGGTGAGAATAATCTGATCCCACGAAGAACCTACTATGTACTGAGAAGGAACCGACTGAATCATGAGGGATCATGTCCAGGTACATTCACACTACCCTGCATGATAGAAGTCATATCTGAAATTAAATTGTCAATTATACGTGTGTCAAGGGAGATCCTCCATGTTCCTATAACTGTCCTAAATTATAGGAACACATTCCTTTTTGGGATACAATTCTATTTGACCTGTTTGGACCCCACTACTTGAAAAGGGTATATTAAATGAGTCCATAACCATCAAATCTATAACTCTTCCCGGTTTTCAAAAATTTCAAAAAAGTTGCTTCTCTACTTTACCTCATTATTTCTTTGTCTTCCCTAGAAGTTGTCCAATCACCAAAACCTTTCTCTTTTTATCGATACACACAGAACCTACTCACCCAACTACTTCTCTCATTCTCCATCAAAATTCTCTCCCAAAACCTAAAACTGAAAAAATTCTTCAAACCTCAGTCGAAAACCCATTAAAATCTTCACCATGTCTGCAAAACCACCCCCATCCACTCTCGCACAAAGAATCGCTAGGGCCAGAACAAAATTTCTTCAAAAGGGTGACAAGAAATTGGTCAAGAAGATGAGGTCAAGAGTCGTACCTACAACGCCCATTGCACAAAGTTCATCGAAATCACCTTCTGAGGTAATCTCTGATCCTATTACATCTACTCCTGTTGGTTTAGTAGAAATAAAAAGCCCTGGTACTACAGACACTGAAACCCTAGTAACAGGACTAGACAAAATTATAGGAGTTGTAGAGCATGATGACAAAATAGATAGGGGGAACCCAGGTGAAACAGAGAAAAAGAGTGGACAGGATGAACTTAGGGAAGATTTACAGGTGCCTTTGGTTGAAAAGACTGGTGTGGAGTTGGATATAGCAGAAAGAGTGAAAGAACAACTAAGGGAACAAGATCTTGTTGAGTCCCTTAGAGAAAGTGAAATGGAACCCTGTACAAATGTTGGGAGTGCTGAGAATATTGAGGAAGTATTTGTTCCAAAAGGTCCAGTAGTTGGAGGATCTGGTCTTGCTGAAGCCTCAAAGGATTTGTGTCAAGAGCCTGTCTTTTGCCCAGATTCCACTGAGGCTGATGATGCAGACTTAAACTGGACAGATTCTGAAGAAGAAGAAGAAGAAGAAGAAGAAGAAGAAGAAGAAGAAGAAGAAGAAGAAGAAGAAGAAGAAGAAGAAGGGAATGAAGGGATTGTGTTGGAAAAATCCGAAAATGAAGAGAGTACTAAGAAAGGAGAAGAATCAAAGAGAAAGAGAAAGTTTGGTGAAGAGGATGAGAGACTAGCATGTGAGGAAGAAGAGGAGGAGGTTGTATTTGTCAAGGAAAACAGAGTAGAGCCGGAAAAAAGGAGGAGACTGGTAAAAGGGGCAAAGCCAGTATTGAAAACTAAACTGGTTGATGAATCTAGTGGAGATAGTGGTGACAAAACTGTTGATGAGCCTATTGCCAGGAGGGTTGGCACTAGGTCTACCTTAAAGCAACAGCTGGAGAAGGTAGGAAAGTTGGAAAGAACAGTGACTAATGTGAGAGACAGAGAGGCAAAGAAAAGAGAAGAAGAAAAGAAAGCTGAGGAAGTACAAGAAGAGAGTGATGAGGCCGGAAGTTATGCTGAGCCAAGTGATTCTGAAACAGATAGTGAAGCTGAGAACAGGAAGAGAATGAGAGGCAGTTAGGAAGAAGTTGACAGGGTGGCTTTCTTTTCAAAGCATCAGGTGTTGCCTGGCAGCATCTTGCATGATGAGAAGGAATTTCACATGAAGCCACTGCTGAGAATGATTGGTAACCAGGGACGGCTGGGTTTGTTTGCCAACAAAGAGAGAAGGTTGTTTGTTGATGAGATCAGAGAGTTCTACACCAACTGCAGAGTTAATGCCAGGAGAGTGTTCACCACAGAGAGAGGAACTGAGATAGAGTTTGGGAGACCTGAGCTTGGAGTGATTCTTGACATACCTGCTGAAGGTTATTGTAGGTATATAAAATTGAAATGGCCCAAGAGGACTGATGGAGTGACTCCTCTGGATGTATTCAAGAAGTTTTCAGGAAAACCCAAACTAAGGAAGGAGAGGAAGGTAGATAAGAAGGAGATGGAACCTACACACCAATTGCTGTTTGAGTTTGTGCATAGGTTCCTTCTGCCTAGAGGAGAGAGGAACTGTGAAACTAGTGCTTTGGATCTGACATACATGGACTTGTTGGACAGGGGGTAAAAATCAATTTACCTGGGCTAGGGGGGTAAAAATCAATTTACCTGGGCTAATCATTAGACATATCAAGAGGATTGCTGACACAGATCAAAAGCCACATTCTCTTGTACATTCCTACATCCTCCAGCAGGTACTTGAATATTTTGGGGTTCTCCTGGAAGCTGGGAAGAAGCCGACCATTCATCAAATATTTGGGCACAATATGCTTAAAAATTGTGACTTCTTCAAGGAGAGCAGAGCTTCTAAGAAACCAATGCAGGCCAAGCAAGAGCTACCTGAGGAAAGTGAGGACTATGGACCTGAGGAGGCCATTGATGCTGTGAAGGAGCTAGAGACTCATGTCCTTGAGGTGAATACAGAAAATGCAGAGCTCCACAGACAGCTGAAGTGAAGGATCAAGAAATTGATCGTTTGAAGATAGACTGCCACAAGTATGAGGCCGAGCTAGTGATGGAAAGGGCCAAGAATACGAAGCAACTTGAGGCACTTGTCAAAAACTTCAACATTCAGCTTTGAGTCCTCCTGTCCTATCCTCATATCCCTCTTTCTGCCTGTTGTCTATTCCTTCCAATTCTCCCCTGCGCATGTGATGGTTGTTTCAAACAATTTCTTTTTCAGTTGTGTACTTATTGATGGGGTGTGTTGATATCACACCCTGGATAATGGTTTTAATCTTCTTATGTTTGTGACTGTTTCCTTTTTAAGTATTTGGTTCTTGATTGGGCCCTTATTTCTGCTTCTGTGTGCTCTTATTACTGACTTGTTGCCTTGTGCTTTAGACTGGATAGTACTGACAAGTTCATGCAGGTATTTGAATCTTTTCGATGATGCCAAAAGGGGGAAGAAGGAAATGTTGGGGTGTTTGTGACCTAATTCATCTATTTTATTTTTTCTTGAACTTGCTACTTTTGTTTCTGTGCTTTTGGGTTTTTGTCTATTCAGGTTCTTGGGCAACATTTGTTTGTCATCATAAAAAAGGGGGAACTTGTTGAGAGCTGGTTTTGAAGAATGACAAACGTAAAGGACTCAGAGGTTCTCACGACGAACCTAGTCCTTGTTATGAAGGGCACGATCAATCGAAAAGAGTTGTGGGTTGCAAATCCCTGCGGAACTAGGAATAGTGGCGCGTGAATGAATATGTATCCTAGTCAGACTAAAAGAGGTGGTGCCCAGGCTGTGTCTTCGAAGTGTGAAAATGAGTTGGACTTCAACAAGGAAAAGAGTTACGAGGAATCTTGTCTTACCATAATTACAAGGATTCCTTGTAGGACTCAACTAGGGTTTCAAGATCCGTATAAATACAAGTAGTTGAGACAGCCGTAAAACAGTTATTCACAAACAGAGAGTTGAGAGCATACAAAGGCAATCTAGCATCTTTCTACGTGAGTAAACTAGAGAAGACAACTGAAATGCTTGCAGTATACTGAGTCTAGATATTCTTTCTAGGTTCATTGAGTTGTAAGTTGTCTTAGTTTGAGCGTTCATAGTTTTTACCTACTGGCTTATTGCAGAAGCATATGTATTAGGTGAACTTGTGAGTAATTACTTGAAAAGCTAGAGTTTAGCTTTGAGTGGTGATTAGGGTCTAGAGAGTAGCCCCTTGGTTACAGAGTTTGTAATCAGAAACTCTGCTCTTTGTGTTAATGGATTCAGTTCTAAAATCCCAGAGTGTGGGTCGTGGTTTTTCTCCCTTGAGCAAGGAGTTTTCCACGTAAAATCCTTGTGTTTTCTGTGTGTGTAGTGTGGCGTGTTGCAGTGGTTGAAACAGTATAATTGCGAAGGTAAGAACTAGGTTCTACATTCAGAAGAACCAGGTTCTTGAAACGAAAATCGGTAGACACTATTCAACCCCCCCTTCTAGTGTCTTTAGGAGGTGCGCAGATTATAACACAACCAAATACAAGAAAATAAGAAAATATTTTCCCCCATACCAAACACACCTTACGTCTCTCTTAATTCTCTGCACCTTTCCACTTAGGTTTGTGTTTAGAAGCCCATGGTCTGATGAATACAACAAGGGAAAATTAGAATTTCATCTTTCTTTCTTTAGACTTTCCTAGGAAAGGCAAGTAGGTCCAACCTATACCCACCTCCAGATTCCTTTACTATTACGTCTATTTTGTGGAAAGGAAATAAGAATACTTAACATTGGATTTTTTTTTATAAACACAGAGTAATGGATCGTGCATGTTCACAATCCAAAGACTTGTTTGGATATAGATTCTCAAATTTTATTTGAAATACTTATTTTGCCTGAAGTTTGATTTGAAGATGAAAATTCTGATTTGAAAAATATTAAAACATGAGTTATACAAGATTTGGTACAATGGTTAGAATTTGGACCAAATTCAGCTCTATGCAAGATTTAGAATTTGAAGTTTGTGATTTCATGTTTTGTTAAATTGTACAAACAAATATGTATTTCAAATTTTTTACTTCAAATACTACCTCCAAATATCATAGATAAACGGGGCCTAAGAATCAAATAACGAAAGAGACGATGCCAAGAGAGACTTTTCCGGTGCAAATGATTAAGGCAGATTCACGCCTATAGGGAATCTTACTTCGTTTCTTGATGTTTTAGTGAAACAATATTAATTCCATTTCTCTACCATCAGATATTCGAACACAGAAAAGATTAATAAATTAGATTTCTTATGATTGTTGATCCTTGTGTTTGAAAAAATATAAATAGGAAGAAAACTAAAACAAAACATTAGTTTAAAAAAAGGATTTTGAGCCCACAAGTTGTTTGTGTCTCCTTAAAGAATCTAATCCCCTCACTGTTGTCCAAGATAAACGGATTAATGCCTCCCAGAATAAAACGAATTTATCATCACCGATGTTGCAGTACCTCAATCGCCAGTGTGCTAACGACTTACTCAACAACAACATATGATACATCACTTTCTTCTGTTAGAAAATAATGCAAAGAACTACAAAGTGTGTAGTAAACTCTAAGACAAGATCTCATATTTATAGCCATTAGGTGGTATATGGTGAAAATGTGCCATGCCTTTTCTATCGAAGGTGTGAGGAAACTATTCTCATTCATAACTATTCAAAACACCCAACATGTTGTCCTTGTCATAGGCCGATTGGGGTACAAAAACAACTTGACGGGTGTGAGTTTGTGCAAGGAGATGTCAAGACGTCTTGAGAGACCCAGACAAGACATGTGTGGATAGGTTTGACAAATGATGGTGGCATAACATTAGCATGGAGGCATATCAGCCTAGTGCCTAGACTAGGCCGAGACAGTACCAAAGGCGACGCGTTTTCAGGTTAAGAAAAACACCCTGTGACATATGGTATGGTAGTTCAAGTTGTCCTCCATACTAAATAAAGCAATACATATTCATTTGCAAACTTCATGATTCAAAAGGATAGGTCCAAGTATATTGTTGTAATTAACTTCACTCTTATTGTGATACTGCCTTTTAGTTTGGCAATCTTAGTAATTGTCGAATGAATGTGGGTGTTGGGACAATGAGTCCCACACTGACAATTGAAAATGGCAAGAAGTTCTTTATAGGGCTGGGACAATCTTCCTCTCTTTGAAGTAGCTTTTGGGAATGGAGTTAGGCCCAAGCTAAGGATGGCCAATTATGAATTTAATCTATAACTGCACATTTGAAGGGGCGAAGTGCACCAAAGGCCACTTTTAGCAGTGGTCTTTGGTTTGAGGCCACTTTTTTCATTGGTTTTATATGAGAGGCCACTTTTTGGAACTTCAATTCTTTTGGGTTGAACTTCACACAAGTTCAGCCCACAAGGATTGAAGTTCAACTTCAGCCCACCACAAGGATTGAAGTTCAACTTCAGCCCACAAGGAATGAAGTTTACGCATCTATACCTAAAAGTTCAGCCCTTACAGATTGAAGTTGAAACATCATAATTTAGGCATGAGGTTCAACCCACAAGGTTTGAACTTCAGCCCACAAAGATTGAAGTTCCAAAAAGTGGCCTCTCATGTAAGACCAATAAAAAAAGTGACGTCAAACTAAATACCAGTGATAAAAGAGGCCTGTGGATGAAAATTTTACCATTTGAAGTACATAAGATCAACTCCTTTTTTTTTACTTCCTCTTTAAATTAAATAAATGTTTGTGTGTACCCCTGTTAGTTCTATTTAATCTTGATCCTAATAATAGATGTTTTGAATATACTAATTAATCATCTACATACAAATTCACTATCTTAACTAATTTGATTTCGCACGGTATAAAATCCTTAAAAGGATACGTATTCCTACCCAGGATTTCTATTTGCTGGACTCCGACTCGGACCGTGCGTTAAGGGGATGATGTGTAATATCCATCCTATCTCACCTCTTAATGATATGGGTTGGAGGGAGTAGGAGGCTGTTTATCCATAAATATTGTTTTACTTTAAGAAAAGAAAAATAGCCAAAATTTTGTTTGTCCATGAAAAGTGAAGTTTTTAGATTATTATTATTATTATTATTTTGTAAATGGATTTTTGAAAAATAAAGTAGCTTTTTTCCACTCACAAAACTATAATTTTTTTCAAGTAAAATGCACACAACTCCAACTACCACATACCTCTTGGTTATAGGTAAAGGGTGTTTACCATATGAGCAACTTTCACTTGCCTCAACTCAATTTCAAATAAACTTTTTTCCAAGATTTTTTTTTTTTTTTTTTTTTTTTTTTTTTTTTTTTTTTTGCCAAACGGCTACTAAAAGTTTTACTTGAATATTTTTTCTTCATATAGTAAGTATTTGACTGGTCGATGGCTATAAAATCAGTTAGGATAACGTATTGATCTTCAATTATTTATTTTATCAGGATTACATTTATGCTTGAAAAGACAACTTCACTATATGTGTATTAAATATTTGACTAGTTCAAATTTGGCGAAAGTTCCTCAAAGCCTTTGGACCAAGGTAAGTAACAAAAATAAGGAATGAACTAGTGATAGTGATTTACTTTTGAAAGAAATGGATGTGCGCAACTTACGAAATTATATGTCTAGTGCTAATCATGAGGATTACTAGTATTTAAAGAACACTTGAGAAGTGAAAAAACAGACCTTTCATCGTTGTTGTCCCTTTTAGACCGAGCCCTAAGAGCTAAGAAAAAACTTCTTGTTGGTGTGGCCGGTCAAGAGAGGGTCAGAACCCCTAAGAATTAAGGGGTCGACCCTTAGACCATCCTAACAACAACAGGAAGGTAAAAAAAAAAAAAAATTATATATCTAAAGATATAAAAACAAAAAAAAAAAAATATATATATATATATATAAAAGAAACACATAGATGGGAGGACCTAAGTTAAAGTATTCGTTCTTTTTTCTATTTATCATTTTTGGCACAATAATACCATCCCTTGTGGCTCACATTGGTGAATTCGACGAGGTATGGCGGAGGAGAGCCGAGGAAGCAAAGGAATATGCTCGTCAAATATACGAGCCACATCCTGAAAATATCACCCTTGCATTTAACCAAAAAGTTCGCGAGTAAGTTAATTTCCTCCTTTATATATGTAGTAACATAAAATGGAAAATATTACAAAGTAGGCTTTATATATTCTCATGTGTTACTAATTTTCAACCATACTAAAAATGATGACTTGTGTTGCAGTGCTATGAAGGAACTAAGGACAGTGAAAGTTAGCAACAGCACAAGGAGGGGGTTAGGGACCAAAAAGTACAAGGGACCTTGCATGGTCACAAATCCAATTGATAGATGCTGGAGATGTGATCCAAATTGGGCTGACAATAGGAAAAAGTTGGCAGACTGTGCTATGGGCTTTGGATCCAAGGTTACTGGTGGGAAAGACGGTGAAATTTACGTTGTCACTGACAATTCAGATGATTATACTGATCCAAAGCCTGGAACTCTTCGTTATGGTGTTATCCAAAAGAAGCCATTGTGGATCATATTCAAAAAAGGCATGACCATCAGGTATGTGTATGTTACATGATATAAAGATTTTATTTGCAGATATATCGATGTTTGTTGTACAAATTTTCATAATGAATTTCATGTTCAAATACTATATCAACTTCAAATGCTTATTTGTTTTCCATTTCGATGAGCTCATCAGATTACACCAGGAGCTGATCATGCAAAGTGACAAGACCATCGATGCTCGTGGAGCTAACGTTCACATTGCTAAAGGTGCTGGCCTCATGCTCCAGTACATCAAGAACGTGATCATCCACGGCTTGCACATTCATGACATCGTCGAAGGAAGTGGTGGGATGGTTAGGGACTCGGTAGACCACATCGGTTTTCGTACCGTTAGTGATGGAGATGGCATTTCTATATTTGGTTCGTCCAATATATGGATTGACCACGTCTCTATCAAGAAATGCTACGATGGAATTATAGACGCAGTTGAAGGATCTACTGGTATTACTATATCCAATGGACATTTCACTGATCATAATGATGTGATGTTGTTTGGTGCAAGTGATAGTTCTTCAATAGATCAAGTTATGCAAATTACATTAGCTTTCAATCATTTTGGCAAGAGATTGATTCAAAGAATGCCAAGGTGTCGATGGGGATATATACATGTTGTTAATAATGACTATACTCATTGGGAAATGTATGCTATTGGTGGTAGCAAGAATCCCACCATCATTAGCCAGGGTAATCGTTTTATTGCTCCTCCTGATATCTTCAAGAAGCAAATAACAAAGAGAGAGTACTCCCCAGAAGAAGTATGGAAGCAATGGACATGGAGATCAGAGGGAGATTTATACATGAATGGTGCATACTTTGTTGAAGCTGGTGATCCTGATTGGTCCAAGAAACACCAACATCATTATGATGGAATATCAGCAGCTCCAGCTGAAGAAGTCACTTGGATTACTAGGTTTGCAGGGGCACTTGGTTGCAAAGAAGGAAAACCTTGTTAATTAGAAAAAATAAAAATGTTTCAAATCATCTTATTAATTTAAGACAGCAAATCTCTTCTTCAACCAAATGGAAATTAATCATGTCCAGTTAAGATTTATTACCACAAGTTGAAAGATAGAGAAATGCTGTGTTTTTTTGTATGTATGTATCTATATCAAGATTAATTTTTGTAAATTGAATAATTTTTTCTTGTGAGCAAAAGAGCTACGAATATTGTATAAGATATTTTATCGACGGTTTTTTTTTTTTTTTTCCTTTTATCTTCAAAGTGTCTCAGTGATCAAACTAATAACTTAATTAATCGCCTCGTGCATGTAGAACATATGTCAATTATTTATTACAACTATATAAATAATAGTCTGAAGACAAATGAAAATGAGAAAGCGATCTCATATTTCCACTTAGAATTTAAATAAAAGAAAATGAGATCATACAAAAATTTCGTACATTCTTTTCCAATGATGTTCTTGGAAAAGGGTCATACTGCTCAAATAAAATTTGTAATAGACCATAGAACCAAATCTTGATAATATATAGGTGAAGGCTGAGGAACATCATTTTTCATTTGGGTGAGTTAAAGATAAGGATGAAAATCGGCACTCAGCGAAACCAAATTGTTCAATGTTATTTATTATACTTAACGTGCACTTTAAAGCACTAGAGGATGAATAGTGTATTGTACCAATTCTTTTTATTATGCTTATAAGGGAATTTAATTGAGAGTACCAGCACAAAAGGCCAGATTCTCAATATTTGTCCAAGTAAAAATATTGAAAAGATAAAGTGTGGAAACTAAATGAACATATTATGTTTATGTGGAATACTCATTGCTCAAGGGTAAAAAATTACGACCCATCATTATGGTATTTTCCAACTCTTCCACTAATGAGCAACCAAGGTTCGCAACCTTACAATACAGTGACCAGACCAAGCCACTACACACAACAATCCGGTCCAGGACTTGCAGCAACTCGCTTAAGTAGCCCAAGATCAGTCCTACACCGTAACTTTCCCGCCGTAGACTTTAGTAACAAAAGTTCCTTTATAAAGTCACCAATTCACAATGCTTCTTAGCTTAATAAATATTGGTTAGCCTAATACAACAACTAGACAAAATACTCAGAACGAAATAGTAAAAAATCAAGAGCCAGATTCTTCGATTTGTGTATGACTGCACTCATTTGACTACTTTGAAATATCCATCTTCAAGGTTGTAAGAGCGTAATTCTTGAAGTCGACAAGCTACTTGATGTTGGACATATTTTTTATGTTTTTGACATTAATTCCTTATCATATTTACTTTATTTTAATGTCAATCATGCCCAATATTGATTAATTTATGACACTATGCTAACTTGATGATGCGATCTGGATTGGCACTCAAAGTTATGGAGGATTCGTAATCGACATCAAGAGCTTGGAGTACTTTAAGAGGGCATGGAAAGCAAGTTTAAGCCAAAGAATGGATAAAAGAGTAGAATTGGAGCTTGCTAGAATTGGATGCGTGCGATCGTGAGACAATAGTTGCGGTCGCGAAGAAGCAACAGTTGAGGCTCGCGATCGTGATGCACTTAGTCGCGATCGCGATGAAGCCTCAGGACATCATCTACAGAACTATCACCTAACACTGTGCAAGAGCCAGTGTGTACGACATGTACTACATCACCATCGGGCAAGTTCACTCTCTTCTTCTCATTAGTCTGGGTCTTATTAGTTAACATGCTCATATCATGTGTCATGCGATTTGTGGCCCATGTGTCCATAATTTAACTATTACTACTAGAGTTCACTAGGAAAGCACTAGTAGTACCTGCCATGTTTGCTGCATTTTCCACAGGGTTCTTCTTGTTGATGATTCTCAAAATCTGATCAAACTGCTCTGCAGTGAAATATGGTTCCCGAATTCCTGCATTAGCTGATTTGTTGTTTCTTTGTGCTGCAGCTATAGAACTGCTCTCTCCAGGATCTCTTCTGTTATGTTCCTCAACCATAGCATTGTGTGCAGCATTATTACCATATTGACTATTGTTAATTGCCTGTGTTACCAGAATTGTCATAGAAACCTGCATTATTATTATTATTATTATTATTATTATTATTATTATTATTATTATTATTATTACCACCATAGCCTGTGTTTTCTTGATAGTTATTGTTATTGCCACCTCTCCCTTTAGGCTTGTAATCCTATGGATAGCCATTTAATTTCCAGCATCCCTCTCTAGTGTGACCCTTTAAATCACAGTAGTCACACTTCAAGTTGTAGTACTTCTTAGGCCTCTGTGTGTTTCCCTTCTTAACAGTCATTAGAGCAGTTAACTCCTCACTAGGTGATGCAATGTAGTTGCAAGCTATAGACCTCTAACTTTCCCTATCAACTAACATAGCATAGGCCTCATTCACAGAAGGCATGGGGATCATCATAAGGATCTGTTCCCTTGCTTGCTCATACGGTTCATTAAGCCCCATTAAAAATTGCATTAACTTTTGTCTTCGCATATGTTTCACATAATCCTGTGACCTTCCACAGTCACAGCCAGGAATAGGTGCAATACACTCACACTCATCCCAGAGTAATCTAAGATTAGAGTAATAAGCTGAAATTGAATATGTACCTTGACTGATAGTTGCAACTGAAAACCCTAGATCTGTTCACTTTGTCAAATCGTTTCTCCAGATCCTTCCACAAAGCATATGCATTAGATGAATACACTATTCCACTGAACAACTCCTTTGATACACAATTCATGATCCATGAGAGCACTATCGTATTGCATCTTTCTCACAGATTCCCTAGATTCGAATTATAATTCTCCTTTTTGCATAAACCGTCTATGAACCCTAGTTTGTTCCTTTCTAGGATCGCAATTCTCATTGCGCAGCTACAAACAGAGTAATTTTTCGATCCGCTAACATTGTCCTGATGTATCTGAAGCGTGAAGGTAGAGAGAATGATTGTGATCAAGATCTTCAGGTGCTTGAATTTGATTTCTGGCATTATTTCCGGTGACATTAGCCATTGTTCACAGTTTTCTTCTACTACTTTCTCTTCTTCAGTGAATTTTCCGATAAACTAGACCACATTAATGGCCGATTGCTCTGATATTATAAAGAAATCTATAGATTGAACCTTCTGATCCTCAACTAGGGTGAGAGATTTGAGCTAAGAAGAAAGTAGAGAAAGAAAGTGGAAGTTGGGAAATGAAAACTACAGTTCATCTTAGCTTGCTCATCAAGCATTATACAATATGGACTAACTAAAGTATCTTAACTAATGAAAAGTTTTGCATAAGGTATATATGTGAAGTTTTCTCCATGACGAGCTTAACCCACCTATACAATATTAAAAACTTTGATGAGGCATGAAAACTATTTTAGTCCATGATGTAAGCTTGCACAAAAATAATTCTTGAAAAGAGCACGAGCCGAGGTTCCTACTAATCCAGATTCCTATGATAATCCTATATGGAGCTTACGTTCAAATGCCTTTTTTTCACCAAATTAAATTGCTTATAGTTTAATTCTAAACAACATTTCTGTGCATGCACTATAGATATAAGTTGGTTATGGTACCTCCGTATGCTCAACAAAATAAAATAATTCCTTTGGCTACTTCTATGTTCACATCTCATGTGATCAACACCTTAACCATTTGGGCCTTAATATCGATGTTCATTGCCCTTTCTGTCAATTGGAATATGAATCTATTCTCCATATTTTATTTGGCTGCCCAGCAGCCATTGCCTATTGGCATGAAGTTGGCATCAACCCTAGTCTGTTATTTTACAATACATCTCATTAATGTTAATGAAGGGATACATACATGCATATATCACAAATATATACTAAATAGATTGTTTAAACATAAACCGAGAACTTATTTGTTGTTCTCGTAAGCGGAAGCGGTAGGATCTTGAACCGTGGCTGGAATTACTGGTCGTCGGTAGTTGTCACGTGCTTGACGGATCAACTCATTTATCCACAGTCTAAACACCTAGTTATTTGGTAGAGAGAAAGAGGAAGAGCTGTATAGAAAAGTACGTTCCTTTCATTGTGTATTACTGTTTTATTTATAGCTTATATGAAGTAGTTGTCCTCTTATAGGACTCTACTAGGTAATTATTTATTTACCAGGATAAGCTTTAAGAGCACCCCTTATGGGTGGACTCTTAACAGATAATTCCAACAGTTAAAAACGCAAATGTTCAACCACGTCACCCTCACATCCAGTGGGAGGAGTTTTGGCCTTTTTCTCTTTGGCATCTCTGGCTAAATCGAAATAACAATATTCATCAGTATCATTATAAGTGGCCTTGAATATTGTCTCACTCATGTTATTTATGTTTGGGTGTGTGAACCAAGTCTTACATCGGAAGTTGGCAAGGAAAATAACCTACTTATAAGGTGTAGGGATCTACATCTACAAATTTTGGTGGCATTAGTGGTGTCATTATGAATAGCAGTGGTGATTGGATTATTGGCTTTTGCAAACAGGTTACTACGTTCAATTACACATATGCAGAACTGCTAGCCCTAAAGTATGGGTTTTAAATGGCCTTGGAGTGAAGACTGCTGTCGTTAGATATTGAAACAGACTCAACTGAAGTCATCCATTTACTTGACACTAATCATCCCCTATATATGCTTCGTCTTGTGATTGCAGGTGCTTGATGATGCAACCAGAGAGTCCAGTAGTACATCATAATTTTCGTAATGGGAACAAAATTGCTCATGCATTAGCAAGTTAGGTGCCCAAGCTCCCCAATATGCATTGTTTGTCTATTTTTGTATTGCCCCCTTCATATATGCACTCTCTTGTTCAAAGAGATAAAAGAGGGTATAGTTATTGACACTAAGTCAGTGTCTAGTTCTGTTCATAATAATTTGGCCCAACTTGGTAACCTATCATTTTTACATTCCCGCACTAGTGTTGTATTGACTGTTTAATATTATTATCATATTTTTACCAAAAAAATAAAGGAGATTCCGGGACCATAATAAGCACAATTTGAATTTTGCTAGAAACCAGCATGTAAGAAGACTACAGTTGCATCAGACTACAATTTGGTATAATGTATCAATCCCGGGTTATGATTTGTTGAATTGGTATAAAAAATTAATGATAAGCAATTATTATTGAAATCGTCAAATTTAATAAATACAACCTCTAGATATAGTACTCCCTCCTTTTCAAAATGGATGAACTTATTTTCTTGTTAGTCCGTTAAAAAAAAGAATAACCTCTTGCTAAATTTGGAAATAAACTTTCACTTTATCTTTAATGAGACGATTTGTAGCAACACAAACATCTATAACTTATTTTAGACCACAAGTTTGAAAAGTACTCCCTTCTTTAGTAAACTCCATGCAAGTCAAATGAGTTCATCCTTTTTAAAACGGATGGAGTATATTATTTCAATAGTATATAAATAAAAGGATGTTTAGCTCCGTTTGTTTATAAAACTTGGGAGTATTTTTTGAAATTTTTTTAGAAAAATTTGTTTGTTTATAAAACTTGGCTAAATTTTGAAACATTTCAAATTCCCAAAAACTCTCAGTTTTTGGGAAAGTTTCTTTTTCCTACTCACAAACTTCAACTATTTTTTCAAGCAAAATGTGTGTCCAACACAACTTCAAGTTTCAAAAATTATTTTTCAACTCAACTTCAAAAACTCAAAATCTCAATCTTCAACCAAATCTATGTCCACACGCTAGCTTAGCATGGTGTTAGCTTTTCATTAATGGAATGCAATATGGAGAAGTTTGTAGTTTAAGCATTAAAAATAAAGTGATAGAAAAAGAAACTATAGAATTAAGAACCAAAGCGGAGAACAAAACATTTGTAATAACCATGTTTTCTTAAAATAAGAGTGAATAGAAAGATAGCAAAAATACAGAGTTGATTGCCTCTATGGTCACTCAACTTGTGGTAATTAGCCACTATGGTCACTTATCTTTATTTTGTCTTACAATGGTCTCTCAACTTTACCCAATTAGCTCTCATGGTCACTCAACACAAAAATACTAACTTCTGTTAAACATATGCTGACATGGCAACGATATTTTTTTTTTTTAAAAAAAAAACATTTAGGTAGGACCAACCCACTTGACTTAGTCATCAACCCGACCCAAGAGTTTAATTTAGGAGAACTTGCTTAGTGCAAAATAGATTGCTTTTTTTTTTTCATATTTCATTCTACAAATTAAAGCTCAGTTTCTAAAATGAAACTGGTCATGTCAAGGACCATTAGATATTACGCATGCATAGCCTGTATAGTTGCAGTGTCTTCACTTTTTTGCAAAAATCTGATCGATATAGTTTTAAAAAGTAGTACCATTAATGTCACTTATTTTAAAATCTTTTTGGTCATTATATCCCAAAACAATAAAAAAACTATTTCACAATAAAATACAGTTTCATACTAGTCGAGCGATCCATTTTGCTTGTGTGCCTGAGCTGAGGTCCCTGTCACCTGTACTTTTTTTCTTTTGGTATTACATTACAGTTGACTGTATGTTCATGTGGAGCTCCTACTCCATAATCTCAAATGGTGCTATTATCTTAAGTTCTTTCTCTTATTTTATTATTTTCTATGTAAAAGTAAAGGCATCTTCATTTGGAAAAAGAGGATATGGTTTGATTCTACCCAAAAAAAATGACCTTTAATTTGTAGACTGAAATATGAAAAAGATAAAAAAAAAACGGTTTTGCAATAAGTAAGTTTTGCTAAATTTAAGTTTTTGGGCTAGGTTGGTGACTGGGTCAAGTGGGTTGGTCCTAGCTAAATGATTTTAATTTTTTTTTAAAATAATTTGCCTAAAAATTATAGTTGGCACGTCAACATATATTTAACGAAAGTTAGTATATTTATGTTGAGTGACCATATGAAGTGTTAAAATATCTAGGGCAGATTCTACAGAGAAGATTTGTGGAGAAGAAGAAGATTCTTCATTTACTGAGTTGGTTACAAAATGAGCTGACTTTAACTGTATATATACTAACTAACTAACTACTAACCGACTAGCTTAACACCTAAGCTAACTAACCAACCAACCATGTAACTAACCACAATAATTAACTACTCCTAACTACATTCTGTGTAATTAATTACGTGAGTACTTTCAACACTCCCCCTCAAGTTGAAGGTTGGAACACATCTACCATCTTCAACTTGTCCAGTAAGTACTCATGTTGATGCCTTCCAAGTCCCTTCGTAAGAATGTCTGCTTCTTGCTCTGTGCCTGAGGCATGTTCAGTTCTGAGAAGTCCCTGCTGAAGTTTTTCCCTAACAAAGTAAAGATCTATCTCAATGTACTTCGTTCTCTCGTGAAATATAGGATTGGCTGCTATTTGTATTGCTGCTTTATTGTCACAGTATAAGTCTACTGGCAATCTTACTCTTACTCCTAGCTCCCTCATTAACCCAACCGGCCAAATTACTTCAGACAATGATGCTGCCATGCTTCTATACTCAGCTTCTGCTGTACTTCTTGAGATTGTGTCCTGTTTCTTTGATTTCCATGAGATCAAGGAATTTCCTAGTTTCATGCAATATCCGGTAATATATCTTCTTGTGACTGGGCATGATGCCCAGTCTGCCTCACAAAAGGTTGTCAATGTATTTTCTCATTCACTACTTAACAATAACCCCAGACCTGGTTTTCCCTTGATATACCTCACAACATGTAGAGCTCCATTTAAATATGATTGCTTGGGTGCATGCATAAATTGACTTAAAGTTTGCACAGCATAGGAAAGATCTGGTCAAGTAGAGTAACTTTCCTACTAACTTCTGATAGCCTGTGGAGTCCTTTAGCAAAGGATCACCAGTTATGCCAACTACTTTATCATATTCCACACTTGTAAACTTCATGTGTTGTTCTAGTGGTGTCAAGGCAGGTTTTGCTGCACTCAGACGCCATTCTGAAACCAGTTCCAAAGCATATTTCCTCTGTGTCATGAGAATCCCCCTTTTAGACCTCAGGAATTCAATCCCAAGAAAGTATCTCAGATCCCCCAGATCTTTAATCTTGAAATGACTGTGTAGTGCAGTCTTTGCTTCCTGAATCATTGTTAGATCATTTCCAGTAATTAGCAAATCATCTACATATATGAGAATTAGCACCATCTTCCCTTCTTGATGTTTGGTAAACAATGAGTAATCATGTCTGCTCTGAATGAAACCTGACTTCTTCAGAGCTGTTGTAAGTTTGATGTTCCATTGTCTTGAGGCTTGCTTAAGGCCATACAAGGACTTCCTAAGTCTACACACCTTTGGGGAGAAGGAGAATGATGAAGAAGTGGAATTGAAATTGAACTCCCCCTTACTGCCAAAGCCTTGAGGCAGTACCATGTAGACTTATTCAACAAGATCACCTTGTAAAATGGCATTAAAAACATCTATTATGAAAATAGGCCAACCTTGCATGGCTGCTATTGAAAGTACACACCTAATAGTTACCATTTTAGCAACTGGGGAAAAAGTATCATGGTAGTCTAAACCTTCCTGTTGTGTGTACCCCTTGGCCACTAATCTGGCCTTAAATCTCTCCACATAACCATCAGCTAGATATTTAATCTTGAACACTCATTTGCATCCTATGGGATGTTTGCCTACTGGTAGATCAACTACATCCCAGGTATGATTTGCTTCAAGAGCTTCTATCTCAAGTTTCATAGCCTGAATCTATCTATCATCCTTGGCTGCATCTTTAAAAGAAATAGGTTCCTTTTCAACAGAAAAGGCACTGAGATAGGCTTGATAATGTGATGACAAGTTGGCATAGGAGAGAACTTTATCAATAGGGTAAAGAGTGGTGTTTCTGGACATTGGTGGTTTGTGTACATAGTCAGTAAGCCAGATAGGAGGATTGGTTGCTCTGGTGAGCTTCCTGGGAGCTGGACAAGGAGAAAGAGAGGGTGATGGTGGTGTATCTGGGGAAGAAGATGGTGAGGGAGGTAAGAGAGAAGGTGAGCGAGAGTCTGGTGGTAATATATCTGAGAATAGAGGAGCTGAATCATGGGATGGTGTAGAGACCAGCTGATCATCATCCAGATGTGCAGGGGTGTAAGTAAACTGTGTCTTAGAGTGACTATGGGATTGAAAATGAAAGATATGTTCCTTAAAGTGAACATCTCTACTAACAAAAAAGGACTTAGTATGAAGATTATACAACCTGTAGCCCTTCTAAACTTCTGAATAACCCATGAAAACTGCTGGGGTAGCTCTAGGACTGAATTTATCACTAGAGTTCAGGACAGTGGAAAAACAAAGACATCCCAACACTCTTAAATGAGATAAATCGGGTTTAAACTTGTGAAACTTTTCAGATGGTGAAAGACCCTTAAGGACTGAAGATGGCAACCTGTTAATGAGGTAGACTGCTGTGAGGATGCAGTCTCCCCAGAATTGAATGGGGATATGCCCTTGAAACCTAAGAGCTCTACCCATCTCTAATAAGTGCCTGTGTTTCCTCTCAGCAACTCCATTCTGCTGAGGGGTATAAACACAAGTCCTTTGATGAACAATGCCAAAGGAAGTGAAAAGTTCTAAGCATTGAGCATTAAAAAACTCTAGCCCATTGTCTGGCCTAAGGACCTTAATGCAAGCAGAAAACTGAGTCTGAACAAGTAGTATGAAGTTTCTTAGATGAATAAGACAATCACTTTTCAACCTGAGCAGAAAAATCCATGTCATACGAGAGAAGTCATCCACAAAAGTGAGAAAATATTTATAACCATTATAAGTATTGTGTTTATAGGGACCCCACACATCCATGTGTACAATTTGGAAAGGTGCAGTAGAAACACTTTGACGAATAGGAAATGGACTTCTTGTTTATCTAGCTACAGGGCATACATGACAAGTACATTCTTGTTTTTTATTTATAACAGCACTAATGGAAAGCATGCCCTAATCTCTGATGCCATACTTCAGCAGATGACACAGGAGAAGCAGAAGTATGTGCAGAGGAATGATGTGCTGACCCAATGCTGGAACTTGAAACTGGCTTGGCAGGTGTTGGTGGGTTGGTAGTCAAGATGTACAGTCCATGTATTTCCTTACTAATCCCCTTCACCTTGCCATTGAAGAGGTCCTGAAAGATACAAACTTCAGGATAAAAGTACAGTTAAGGTCTTTAGTGAGCTTTGAAACTGACAAAAGGTTATATTGGAACTGTGGAACAAAGAAGACATCAGTTAGAATTTGATCTTGAGTGAGGTTACAAGTTCCTTTATGAGTTATGGTTGCTAGAGCACCAGTGGGCAAGTGGATTTTGTTTGAACTACTTTCAGGGACAGTGATGCAGGATGACAAGAGATCCTTTGATGAAACCATGTGATTTGAAGCTCCTGTATCTATCACCCAAGAAATAGCATCAGTTCCAGCAAGAAAACAAAAGGATGTACCTGCCATGTTGGCTGTGTGATCATTGCTGAATTCCTCTTTGTTAATCAGTTTGAGCAATTGCTGATATTGATTTGTGGTGAATGCAGGTGCAGGCTGATAGGTAGGTTGTGCTGATTGAAAACATGGAGACTGAAAGCCTGAAGACTGAAAGCCTGGTGTAGACATAGGCTGAGTATAGTGAGTTTGAACAAGAGGCTGTGCAGGGGGTCCTGAATTAGGCATATAAGTAGGCCTTGTGGGAAACTCTCCAGCATGGACATTCACATTGTTAGCCATATAGTTCCCATTTCTTTAGCCATTAAACTCTCTCTCAGTGTTCTTTTGGTAACCAGGAGGGTATCCATTCAACTTGTAGCATCCCTCTCTTGTGTGGCCATTTGTATGACAATAATCACAATATTTCTTCCTGTAGTTATTGTTACCTCGCTTTGCATTATTTCCTCTACCATAGTTCTTGTAATTTTGATTGTTGTTACCACGATAGTTGTTGTTGTTTGCCAAGTTGGCTGACACTAAAGTACTGGATTCCCCTTCATCATGTCCTAATTTGTTAGGGACAGATTGTGTTGCCATGTTCAAGTAAACTCTTTGACTTTCCTCATGAATAATTATAGAGTAAGCTTGATTTACTGAAGGTTCAGGTGACATCATCAAAATGTGATTTCTGGACTGATTATAATTCTCATTTAGGCCGCCTAGAAATTGCATTAATTTTTGCCTCTCCAGCCGAGTGACAAACTCTTTGGATTGCCCACAAGCGCAGGATGGTGGAGGTACAAGGGACTCATATTCATCCCACAACATATTCAGATTGGAAAAATAACTCGAAACAGTACAAGTACCCTGGCTCATTGTAGAAATCTCGCGATGCAAATAATAGATCCTAGTGAGATTTACTTTGTCATATCTCTCTTTTAAGGTCACCCACACCTTGTGTGCATCAGTCGAATACACAATTCCATTTGCTAACTCCTTAGAGAGTGTACCCATTATCCATGATAAAACAAAAGTATTACATCTATCCCATTGATATGCCAATTGATTTGTATACATTTCCTTTTTGCAAGTACCATCAATAAAACCAATTTTATTCTTAACTAGAAGAGCAATTCACATGGATTTGCTCCACATAGCATAATTTTCCATGCCTATTAACTGCTGTGGTACTTGAATTGAACCAGGAACATCAGAAGGATGTAAGTACAATTGATCATTTGGATCAATTCTAATGGAGGAAGTAGAAGCTCCATTATTAATCGAAGTAGAATCCCCAATATTCTCAGTAAGAGCCATATCAGAAAGCATAAATTGTTAAACTAGGGTTTTGCAAAGGGCAAGGCAAATACAAAGGGAGAAAAAAATAAGCAACAAGTAAAGCAGAGGAGCAGTTCTTAGCTCGATTAAGCAGAGGAGCAGTTCTTAGCTCGATTAAGCAATAACAAGGAGGAATCAGTTACCAGCGCCACCGTGTGCCGCCGGAGTATCCGCCATGAACCAGAGCTCTGATACCATGTTAAAATATCTAGGGCAGATTCTAGAGAGAAGATTTGTAGAGAAGAAGAAGATTCTTCATTTACTGAGTTGGTTACAAAATGAGCTGACTTTAACTGTATATATACTAACTAACTAACTACTAACCGACTAGCTTTAACATCTAAGCTAACTAACCATGTAACTAACCACAATAATTAACTACTCCTAACTACATTCTGTGTAATTAATTATCTGTCATGAGTACTTTCAACATGAAGTAACCGGGTAAAGTTGAGTGATCATTGCAAGACAAAATAAAGATAAGTGATTATGGTGGCCAATTACCACAAATTGAGTGACCATAAAGAGCAAGAAGGATGGAACGCCCTGACTACATAAACATATATGCTTCACAATCAAAGCAGAAACTTCTTTAGAAAAACAAATATAAACAAAAAAGAGAGCATTTGATATTTTTTTCATGAGTTTAGATACATCATGTGGTGCAACATACAGATAGATACACTGTTAATCAGATGATCAATCAAGAAGCAAGATTATACATTATGCATATTCTGTATTACAAAAATGGAGCTATAAGTAGAAAATCCATGTAATAAGAGCCTATATGGAAAGTAGTAAGAATTCACTCAATATTAAAACTTTAACAGGAAGGAAATTTTGCAGGCAAAAGTGAACCAAATCCTTTTCTATATAGATAAATAAATAGCTTAAATACCTTATAGTAGTACTAAATATTCTGCACCATCCATATGTCGGCATTTCCTATAACTTTTTTTTTTAATGGCTATACTTCCCTTTTCTAGGGAACGGCCTATGCTAGGCCATTATTAGACGAGTGGCACACCATGTTTATCGGTCCTTATTTCAAGTAATGGACCCAAATAATCTGTTTTATCAATATATAAGGAACAAAATAGTGTGAGTTTAAAACAATTCAAAAGAGGCGCAAATAATGTGGCATATTTAGGGATTATACTGAACTTTAACATTTTCTCCCAGTTTCTTAAGGGCTGATTACATTGGTGTCAAAGGATTTACCTTGCACCATAACATCAACAATCAGCCCAACCTCTTAAACATTTACCAAATAGAAAAAATGGAGTCCTACAGAACAAAAAACAATGTACTTTTTGTCCTAATTTTATTCACATTTGCTGCAATAGGGACATCAACCAATATCCCTAGAAGGCAACTTGGGAATAAGAAATACAAAGGCCCTTGTGTAGCTGCTAATGCTATTGACAAGTGCTGGAGATGTGACCCTAACTGGGAGGAAAATCGCGAAAAAATGGCTGATTGCGCGTTAGGCTTTGGTAGCAATGCTGTAGGAGGAAAAGGTGGTAGAATTTACGTTGTCACAGATAAATCTGATGATGATGTTGTTGATCCTAAGCCTGGAACTCTCCGACACGCGGTGATCCAAGACGAACCCTTGTGGATCATATTTGGAAAAAACATGAAAATAGAACTAAGTAGGGAACTCATCATGACTAGCAATAAAACTATAGATGGCCGTGGTGCTAATGTCCATATATCAAATGGTGCTGGCATTAAACTACAATGTGTATCCAATATTATTATTTCTAACCTCCGCATTCACAATATTGTACCTACACCTGGTGGCCTGCTTAGAGAGTCTGAGGACCACCTTGGCCTGAGGAGTGAAGATGAAGGTACGTAGTGTAAACTCGAGTACTCCTCTAATACCATGTTAAATTGTGTGGTCATATCATGTAAGAGCTTAAATTATATTATGTCTCGACAGGTGATGCCATCAGCATCTTCAATTCTCATGATATATGGATTGACCACATCTCTATGTCCCGTGCCACGGATGGTCTCATCGATGCTGTTGCTGCTTCAACTAACATTACCATCTCCAACTGCCATTTCACTGACCATGAAAAAGTGATGTTGTTTGGTGCTAATGATCATTACGAACAAGACAAAGAAATGAAAATTACATTAGCATACAACCACTTTGGTAAGAGGTTGGACCAAAGGATGCCTAGATGCAGGTTTGGCTTTTTCCATCTTGTCAACAATGACTACACTCATTGGGAGAGGTACGTCCTGTTGAATTATGTGATCGTCCTATCTAAAAGTTTAAACTGTTACTTAATTATATTATATCTCAACAGGTACGCTATCGGTGGAAGCAGTGGGGCCACTATTATTAGTCAAGGTAATAGATTCATTGCTGAGGATGAATTATTGGTGAAAGAAGTGACATATAGGGAAAAAAGTACGGCAAGTAAAGAAGAATGGATGAAATGGACATGGATATCAGATGGTGATGATATGGAAAATGGTGCAACATTTACACCATCAGGGGACCAAAATTTACTCAAGAAACTTGATTTCAATTTGATTAAACCAGAACCATCTTCAAAAGTTGGAATTCTTACTAAGTTTTCAGGTGCTTTGTCTTGCTTAAAAGGACGTCCATGCTAAAACATTTTTCAAGTTTATTTTAATTTTTAGTCACCCTCATTTGGCCACAAAAAGAAAAAATCAAAAGAAAGAAAATGGTGTAGTTGTTTTCTGATACATTTATATTTCTTCATATTTTCTTTAGTGATGGGGGTGACAAGAGGATTATTATGTTACATTTTATTCTTCAGATAAATTAAAGCAATGATAATTATTATGTTACATTGACATAATGTATAAATATTTTCTCGTTTCAGTTCCTATTAGTTCCTTAGGTTTCCTCATATGGCTTATAAAAAGAAAGCCACATGGTTTAAAATTTAAATCTTTATAATAAGCAAGAATTAATTCTTTACAATGTGAATCCATACTATAACATAGATGTATATAAGTTCTAGATAATAATAATAATAATAATAATAATAATAATAATAATAATAATAATAATAATAATAATAATAACAAGTCCTCTGTAGTAAAGCCTTTTAGATAGCCCACATTTCCTTGTAAAATCTGTAGAAAAAGTAATGTAACATAGAATTAAATGGTACAAACAAAGAAAACAAGCAATTGCATGCCTCCGTTACAATTTATGTGTCGGATTATTTAGTCTATTTTAAAAAAATTATCAACAATCTTTCTATATTTTGCAAGTTTTGAATTCCAATATTTTCATTTTACCTATAGTGATACTCCCTTGTTTAAAATAACGACATGTTTAACACTATAAGATTTGTATTAGGTAAAATCTTACACTACTTTACAACACGTGGCATGAAATTTTAGCGACTCACAAAGGTAATAATTGAATTTGGAGACTGACTCCTTGATCACAATGGGTGTACAGTCGAAGTACTCAGACTAGGTCATTGCTTCCCCGAACACAAGGAACAAATTTAAACGGATACACAACAATCATTAAAGGCAGAATATTAAGAGTAGGTCGTTATCATCATTTATTTACATAATCATGACTCCAACCATGATGATTAAAGGAAATTAATGCATATTCTCATTAAATGTACGTCATTAAGGCTCGTAATTACTATATAAACTAATCATTCCCTCTCATGTTGATCATATGAATATCACCATTACCACTTGTAATAGATAATAGAAGTGAACTATTAGAAGCCAATTTATGAGTTTTCACAAATGCGCCTAATGGTTAACAATATTCTAGTAATACGTTAGTTATAAGTAGTTCAATAACACAATCCATACAATATAATACGTTCTACAATCAAACAGGAAAAATAGTATTACCCCCCAACAACTTGTTGGTACATAATGAAATGAAATACTATGGTCATACGATTCAACATAGTATTAAAACGGACAGCAATAATAAGTTCGAACCACACCAACCCTAAACTCCTTAACCTTTATAGAGTTAACTTTCTTGTGACGAATTACTTACCTTCCTTTCCAGGTTTATCTCACATACACTGGTTGTGTAAATGATTTTTACACTATATGATTACGTAAAAGATAAAATACATGTAATCGTCCATCAAAATAACTCATTACAACAAAGTTAAAATATATGGACAGTGTAAAGAAAATACACTATCAAAGTTGAAATCATTTCCAGATTATCCTGACATGCTATCAATCGATACCTGTAATTGACTTCTAAACAATCTGATAGCATAAAACAACTTAAAAATTTAAAAGTGAGGCTTCTAAGTAATCCGATAGCACACACAAGAAGAGGCAGCAATAGAATACAGATGAATTAATGCAGTTACAAATTTCGACCTAAGTGCTTGCATCAAGTGGTTGAAACCTGGGACTTCAACAAACTTCAACGGTCGAGGTTTTTTGTAATCAAGAAACAATGTCAGCAAGTGTAGTAGAGACTCGAGTGATGCCACGTTCTAATGAGCTCAATTCAGCCATGGATAACAAGATTTTCTCCTCCTCGTTTCACGATACAGATCATGCAACAAAATTTTGTCTGCCGCAGCACTTGGTATACTCCTTAGATCTTCTGTATTTCAAGAATTGGTTGAGAAGAATTCAAACATTCCAGAGGACGAGAATGAGAAAGGAAACACAGAGAGTTATGAGGATGGGTATGCAGGGATCTTCTATGATGGACCAGTAGATTCACCATTTGGGTTTTCTTTCAACAGTAATGTTATTGAATTACAAGGACAGTTCCTCTTGAATAATAACTACAACTGTCCAGGCAATGTCCTAGCCACAGCGTTATAAACGCAGCCTTTTACCATAGAGGTCAATTATTCCCTTTACTTTTGTAATTTTGTTGATGTACCTAATGCTGAAAAGAAGAATAGAGACACTTCTTGAGAATGATGAAGAATCGAGAGACTTCTCGCCTGAATTAGAGAAGCAGAAGCCAACAAATTATTGAGTCATTGAAATTTCCTTCATTTACCTTTGTACCTAAAAAACTTGGAGGCATTGAAGATAGTATCTTCATGAGACCTTGAGTAACTCGTGGAATGCCTCTTGTGGTATATCAACGGATCCCACTCGCTTCATTCGCTTCTTCCCTTCTTTCTGTTTCTCCAACAACTTCCTCTTTCTTGAAACATCACCACCATAACACTTCGCCAGAACATTTTTTCTCATAGCAGAAAGCCTAAGAACAGGATAAATAAATCAAACAGCTGTAACTACAGTTTACCTATGCAAAATTAAGGCAAACAAGCTTGAAATCTCTAAAAATGAAGATATATAGCAAATGATAGCAACAATATATTGGGAGACACTTTATCCTCCAGGAAAATACAAGAGGGGAAAGGGGAAAGGGGAAAGGGGAAACAGGGAGAAAGCACAAACAAACATTCCACAATTCCCCTCCCTACACTAAAATTTTGAAAAGTTGATTTTGGGACAAGATGGAATATGATTGCAGTCAAATCGTTAATCTAGTGATAAACCTGTCCAGGAAAAGCCTATTCAACAGTATGTTCTTCCATCATAAACCCAAAAGAGTCAAACCACTACTTTGTACAATAATACACTTGTTATAGAGCCAAGTTGAGACCAGAGTAACTATATCCACAGGATAATTCAATAGTCCGCCAGATGTATGACAGCGATGGAAGAGTTAAACTTACGTCTCCCTGGCAATGACCTTAGATCCAATAGCAGCTTGTATGATGATTTCAAACATCTGCCTGTTGAACTATCTGTATGAGGAACTGGAAGTAGCAACAAAGCCAAAAGGAAAAGATAACAAGTTGAATAAGTAAACCTGTCAATAAACTTTTTAAGCTTCTCCACAAGTTCGCGACCAACACGTGGAGCTTTTGATTTGTGGACAATGCTTGCCATCGCATCAACTGGTTGTCCGTTAAGGAGAATATCCAGCTTCACCAAATCTGAGGCCTGATATCTATCCAAAAAAGAGAGAGAGAGAGAGAGAGAGTGAGAGAGAGAGTGAGAGAGAGAGAGTGAGGGAGTGAGAGAAGGAAAAGTGGGAGAGGCAGAAAGTAATAATCAGAAGCACTTGCAACTGGAAAAAATCAGTTCTTTGAGGCAGTGTTATTAAAAATCATCACTTCTCTTAAATTGATGAAGCAGTCCCATGAGAGGAATTATGTACTTATTAGTGAAATCATACGCTTCAGATGCTTCAAACAATGAGGCATAAAGTGATCTTAACGAGAAGGGATTGTGATCCTTTGAACATCAACTTGAGGAATTGAATCAATATCAGCATTCTTGCATATTGGATGCTGAATTAGTTATATCTATGTATTTTAACTACTGTAATACCAAATTCAATATGTTTGGTATTGTTTAAATTTCAGTAAATTGTGCTCTTTGGAGCTTCACTTCATAGAAGCATGCACTTCACTTCTTGCTTTTGCTCCAGAGCCCCATGGACCTAGCTGTTTGCGCTGTTGCTTTTAAGAACACTGCTTTGAGGAAAACGTTTCTCTTTTCCGAATGAATCAAAATATTATATGAGGATAAAGGATCAGGTTAGTCCTTTATAAATTTGATTGATTTACATATTTATGGGTTTGTATTTGTATGTTCCTGAGAGAAAGAGAGCAAGAAGAGGAGCAAAACCTACTCAGAGTCTTCATAGTCAAACGATGCATATCCTGATGTTATACTTTTCAATTCATTGTAGAAGTCCACAACAATTTCCCTCAGAGGCATGCGGTACTTCATGAAAACCCGTAGGCTGCACAAGATGGAAAAACTTGTATACATCAATCTTGAAATAAATAAGACCTTGAGGAAAATGAAAAGAAATTCCTGATGAAAGCCAAACAACAAAATTCAGTTTCGAATCAAGTATGTTTTGATATATAAGGTATCTCCCTACAAGATAATGGGGAAGATACTAAATGCTGCAAACCCCACTTTTATCATTCACCAATAACAGAACGAAAGAAAAGAACAAACTCGAGTTGAAACAAAATAATGTTAATGCATATTCCTACCGCAGTGTGCGGCACATATTTGGTACTGCTTTCATGAGTATACATCAAAATAGTACAAGAACAGTTACCTATCAATGAATGAGTATTCCAATTGTTCTCCACGACGCTCAGAGCATAGAGTGATAACAGGCCCCACATACCTTCAAGCAGAAGTATGAATGTGAGTAGAAATGTACATCCTGAACACCAAACTAGCTCCAACAGGAGAGATCAAGAAACTGCTACATATTGTTGAAAGAAGAAAAGAAAAAAAACAAATAATGTGAAGAGCATTGGAGCTTACTCACTAGGGATAATAATTGTAGCTATAACAGTAGGTTCCCAGCAGGCAGTAAGTCGATTCTTGGGGTTTGAGGGCAAAGTAGCAGGATTCTGAACCTGTACTTTGCTAAAAGACAGAACCGAGAAAAGGAGGATACATAAGCAGGATGGTAAGGTTGATAAAGAGTGTCTGAAATGTAGGTAAAACTTAAAAACATGCAGGTAAACATACCTGCCATCTGAGTATTCAAAAATATATGGCACTGTAGGAACGGTGGAAATTATATGAGCTCCATGTTCCTGTCAGCAATTACATCATTAAATAGAATATTAAATACGACACTTCTGAAGTAAAATACAGTTCTTTCTTCATTTGTCCCCACCATGAAAAGAAACCAGATAAATAAGGAAAGAAGACTTCTTTTTAATCTCTTTTTTTTTTTCCTTCTCTTCTTGTGAGTGTGTTAGTGAATGTGCGCGTGTGAGATATAGAGAGATAGAAGAGAAGAGAAAAAGGTTCAAACAAGAGAGACCAACATCAAGTTGCAGGACCAGTAATTGCTTTTACAAGATATAGGCTGTCTTCCTTTTCTGATGTTCATCAGTCCAGCTTTTTCTTTAGGAACAGGTAAGTAGTGGTTTATCAATCCAGCTTTTAAGCGACGGAAAATAGATATCTAATGAATTAAATAAATTGCCTGTTCAAGCCGCTGATGAAAAACATCCATGTGAAGTAAGCCCAAGAAACCACATCTGTTTGCATGGAAAAACAAAGAACCAAATTAGGAATAAGAAGTGAAGTTAAATGTAATATCTTAAGATCTATCCTTACCTGAAACCCAGACCTAGAGCTGTGCTACTTTCTTTAGTTACAGCAACACTGGCATCATTACACGTCAATCTCTCTATGGCATGGTTAAGTGCTTCAAAATCAGATCCATCAGCTGGATATAGGCCAGAAAAGACCATATGTTTTGCTGCCTTGAAACCTTCATGATCACCAAAGAAAATATTGTGATGAGATAAGCTCTGCTAAGAAGAATGGAGAAACACACAAGACTCTCGTAACGAGACCATGAAGAAAATATGCAAACCTAAAGACTTTCATTATTTATTTATTTTTATTTTTTTGATAGGTAATGTGCAAAGCTAAACCTTTTGGAGTATGAAGCTAAAACTGTTGATAGGATGTATTCTCCACTCTTAAGCTTTAAAGCAATGCAACCTTTTGCTTTTGTTCGTAGATCATCGGCCAAGAGTTCTTATGAGGCATCCCATTCAGAATATTGACCATAAGCTTCGTTTTCTTAATTAATTTTTCTTGGGCATGCAGGGAGAGGTGGGGTAAGGAGTTCCCACAGACATCATAAAATGGCAAAGGCATCTCAATTCTGAAAGATGTGTGCTCTACAACCCACAAATAAGTGAGTCACTGACCTTTTTTAACTTTTCCAATTTGCTTCTGAAAAACTATGGCATAGACGCATACCTGGAAGGGGCTGTACAACTGTCCGTGCATGATGTAAAGTATCTCCAACACGGGCCTCTTTTGTTGAACGCATGCCGCTGACTATATAACCAACTTGACCTGTTAAAAGGACTCCCGTCGGCACAAGTTCTGGATGCATAATCCCAACATCAGATACTTCGTAACTTTGGCCAGTGGCAGCAGAGCAAATCTTGTCACCCTTGAGCAAAGCACCATCAACAATAGCAACATGGCAGATAACTCCTTTGTACTCATCGTAATATGAATCCAGCAAAAGCATTCGCAAAGGTGAAGTGCTTTTACCAGGAGGTGGAGGAATTCGCTCAATCACAGCAGGAAGAACCTGCTCAAGACCTTGACCAGTTTTTGCAGACGTTAACAGCACAGTGCTGGGATCAAGGTCAAACATGGATTTGAGCTGTGCTTTTACCCGATCTGGATCAGCAGTGGGCTGATCAATTTTGTTTATGACAGGAATTATGGCCAGGTTTGACTCAAACGCGAGATAAAAATTAGCAACAGTCTGCGCCTGCACACCTTGCGCAGCATCAACAACCAGAAGTGCACCTTGACAAGCTGCCAAAGATCTGGATACTTCGTAGCTGAAATCCACATGCCCAGGTGTGTCAATCAGGTTTAACAAAAAATCTGTGTCACTGCCGAGGTACTTGTGACGATGGAACATAGTTGCTGTTTGAGCTTTAACAGTTATTCCCCGTTCCCTCTCTACCTAAGACAAATTACAGTTTTTTCACATAAATATATTACAGTGCAAGAAGTTATTTGAGTACATATGAACAAAGAGCACAAGTAATTAATGCTCTAATAATGACAAATTGCCTCCTTTTTTCTAGGATCACAGATGGAGAAGCTGACCTCTGCATTTCAATATCTAAACAGCAGGTAAAACATTCAGAGTGTAACAAAAGCAAAGAAAGATCACTTGAAGAATAGCTGGAGGATATAGTTTCAACAGGTCCATATTCTCACAATTCGTGAACCACTAGAAACAAAAAATTCACTACAAACCAATAGAAGCAAGGTTATCCCTCCTTTCAGATTTAAAGAAGAAATTCATTTTCGTTCCTTGACTTCCATTTAAAGCCTTCTACAAATAAATCTGCCATAGTCCACCTCATACCAAACACAATTTCTCTTCTCGAATATTATGAACAGACAATTAGTATTCTTGTTCTTATCCTCCATTTTAAACAGCAGAAGGATAGTTAGGTTAGCACTTGGGGTCAGCATTCATTCTCCTTAGATGTGAAAATCTGTCTCGATTTTATGCATTACTCATAAGAGAATAAACGCCAAACCATTAGCATTATTCTGTCACACTTCCCCTCTATTTCTCGCTCATAAAAATATGATGGAAAATTTCTTTATAGAACCTCTGAGTAAAGAATATGCATAAATACATGCAGTACCTATCCCCTTGCCCGAACTTATCTTATTTCTTGTATCCATGCCCACCACCCACAATATAACGAGATGAAATTACAGACGCTCCACAACTGTCTGCTCTTAGACTATATGACAGCATTGCAATATCAAACTTCTAAGAGTATACAAAATGTTTGTACAAGTTTCACCTAAAGCTAATAAGCAATATGAAATGCATAACAACAACTACCTCACAACATCCCAGACTAGTACAAAAGTTACATATAGAGGAATCTGGACCCAAAAAAAATGATCAAAGATTGCAGCTTTAGACCTTGAAAAAACTTTCCATGATTGTCACTACACGATATCTGATTATAAGATACTAAGATACTTTCATCTTTGTTGGGCAAATCAAAAGCTTATGAATAAAACAAAAATAACATATCCTACCAAAGTTAATGAAAACCTGATCCAACCCCAAAACTTGATAAATCTTAAGCTTCTTTTATTCCCTCAGTGTTAAAACAAACATAACCTCTAAAATATACAATTTGTCTTATGACGCTAACGTCCGGGCCAGTTTGGAATCTCAGTCTAGGTGGAGTTTACCAGCGGTCCAGCACATAGGTAGTCTAAGTTCCTAAAAAAGGCAGACTTGCATCGAAACAGGAACATAGCATAGGGACATTGCTCTGGACTAGTTAAGTAGTTGAGCCCGGCTTCCCCACTTGGCTCCTCTTTGCTCCTAGTAGACTACTATACTCCTAACGACTAGCAATAACCACTATGGCAAGCACCACAATGACGATAGGTGACGCTAGTCAGTAATATAGGCTTGCAAACACCTCCCTCCATCATAGATACTAGGTAGCTCGAAAAAATTGTATTTTTTGTAACTTCTTTTAATCTTCTTTTTTTCTTTTCGAGCTAAAAGACACATTTTTTTACGACAGTGATGTCCGTGCTAACTTGCGTGCGCCTCTATTTCTATTTCACCAGCCTTCTTCCTCGCACAAGAACTGATATTAGCAGCTCAAATAATTTGTATCTTTTCGTAATTTTTTCAATCTTTTCTTTATTCCAAGCTAAAAAGATAAAAATTCCGCAAAGAACTACAAAATCAGAAGAAACAAGGGTAGCTTGAAAACTTGTATCTTTTTGTAATTTTCCAAATCATTTTCTTTCTTTCGAGCTAAAAGACACCATTTTTCAATGCCGGTTATGTTCGAGCTGCACCTCGACTATTCTATCAGGTACCTACTACCTCCCACAACCACCTCGACCTTTCTTAATTCCAAGCTAAAAGATACAAACTTTCACAAAGAACTACAAAATCAGAAGAAACAAGGGTATCTCGGAAAAAAAATGTTATCTTTTTGTAATTTTTTAAATCATTTCCTTTCTTTCAAGCTAAAAGACTTCAATGGCAGTTATGTTCGAGTCAGGTTGCCTGCAACTCGACTATTCTATCAGGTACCTACTACCTCCCACAACCACCTCGTCTAAAGAAAAACATTTTGAAGACATGTATGAAAATAACACGATGAAAATACCAAGATAGCAAAAAATACTGGCATAAAAACTAAATGGTACACCAGGAACACAGAAAACACCAATAACCATAAAGACGAAGAATAAGATAGAGACACTAACTACTATGACAACAGTTTCTCGACTATTATCCAACCTTCTACCCTAATCCTCGACCTCCACGCTTTCCTAATCTTTTTCATAATTCCAAGCTAAAAGATACAAACTTTCACAATACCCCATTTCAAAATTAACAAATGTAACAAAATGGTATTACAAGAACAATAAAGACATTAAAAGGGGAAGATTTTTACCTGCAATTTATCTAAGTATTGAGGTTGACCATGACCTTTTCTAATAGTACCCGTTAATTCAAGAAGTCTATCAGCTAAAGTAGATTTACCATGATCAACATGAGCTATTATTGAAAAATTCCTAATATTATCAGATGGGTATTTATTCAAATCAAGAACTGATCCTTCTTTATTGGTTTGTTTTGGACGTGAACAAAATGAAACATTTTGTGTATATGAAAAATGAAAGGGTTTAGGAAATGTTGTAATTTGATGTGTTTTTAATAAAGAAAATAAATGTAAGTTGGATTTGAGAGCTGTTGAAGCTCTCTTGAAAGTATTCATTTGTGTTTGGAGAAGAAGGGATGGGACTGAGGTTTGTTTACATTAGGGCTTTGGGTTTTACTTGTTTACACTTAAATATTACTTCCTCCGTTCCAATTTATGCGATACTTTCAACTCGACTAATAGAGTGTTTGTATTGCTTCTTCAAAGGCAAAAGTGTTTTTTTTTAACGACTTTTTTTGAAATTTTGAAGTGTTTGGCAAAAAAAAATTACTTTTGGATAAAAGCAGAAGCAGTTTATTAATTTTTGCAATACAAAAATATCCTTACTAAAATTCTTATTTACCAAATTATCTCTCATTCATTAACCATATCTCTCTCAAAATAAAAAATTTCTTTTTTTTTTCCTTCTGCTTACTTTCTCCTAGGTATTTCTCTCCACCCTATAATTGAGAATTATCGTTATATACGAGTTATTGTACTATTTTTAGTGGTGGATTTTTAGTATACATTGATTTGTGAAGTGATTTTTTAATTTTATTTTTAAATGATTTCTTTTGATATATTTAAATGATCTTTAAAAAGTATGTAATTACTAAAATATCATAATTCCATTATCATTTTGATTTAACTATATTTTATGTTGATCAAAAACTTAAATTTATATCTTTTACTTTATGTTTTACATTTTAACTATGTAATTTATTTAATAAGAGTCTTTTATGATAAATATTTTTTTTTTTAAATGTTTCTAATAATCCAAATGTAAAATGAACTTGGATGTCCTTTTCGTAATTTGAAACTCAAAAGTACTTTTCGTAAAGATTAGTCAAACACAAATTATTTATCAAAAGTACTTTTCCAATAAGTTGGCCAAACACAAACTGCTTATTATCCAGAGGTACTTCTCTGAAAATTACTTTTCTCAAAAGTACTTATCAAAATAAGCAGTTTTTTGCAACAATCCCAAACAGGCTCTAAACTTTGAAGCTAAATTTGATTAGATTAACTCAACATTTTAACATTAAAATTTATATATTTGAAAACTAAAAGTGCTTTGCAACTTTTTTATATTTTGGTGGAAAAGATACGTCTTGAAATGTTGGTCAAAGTTCATACAGTTTGAATCTCAAAAAACGAAAAGTTCCACATAAATTGGGACAGAGAGAGTATGTGATTATATTTCTCGACAATCGTATATAATTCGAGACTCTGACAATGAGTCGTCTCTTTATTCTTCTCTCCTTATACGTAGCCTTTTTTTTATACAGTATAATAACAATTTATAACAATAACACACCTACTATATCCTACTGATGAAGTCTAAGAAATAAGATACGTTTTTGTATACTGTATGGTTCAATTATGTAACGTGTTTCAAATACAAATTAAGTACAGTGCCGGCCTTACGGCCTTATAGTAAGGCCAGTAAGGCGGGGGCTTTAGGCCCCAATATTTGGAGAGGCCCCATATTTTTTACAATAACTAGATATATGTGGTATTTTTTTAGCAAAATTTGAGCATTTTACATAAAAGCTACAATTTTTTAATAAGAGAGGAAAACAAAACTTTCTTGATTAATTAGTAACAGTGGTATTTGATTGGTGAGACATGCTAATAGTGTTTTTGGATAATGATAAATACACTTTTGGAATGTATGTAAGTAAACTTTTTATTGCCCACTATAGATCATATTCTGACAAAGCAACAATGATATTGCTATTTTATTTTTCAATATCTTTATCAATTATTTTACTCCTAATTTGTTAATTAAGCACGAGAGCCCATAGACTATAAAAATTTTACTCTGTTGTAAAAAATAAGTCAAAAATTGAATAATATTTAGTAAAATAAATTACAATCAACTTCGGCTATATTAATTTTTTAACTAAAATTTATTATTTTGATATGTTTACTTAATAGATATATAGATTAATTTAAAATAATTTATTAGAATATAAATATGTCAGCTAGTTGTTCTGTTCATAGGTCTCAAGCTCTTCTTAGAAAACTCTCTTCTTTCTTCTTGAGTTAAGAAAAAAAGAACGTTGCTTGATTGAACGGACATTATAGAACTTTTCTAACTGACACCCCAGTCATAATGCCACCCATATGCTTTTTTCTTTTGAACAAGCCTTCTAAATCTAAATATTTTGTTCTTTTATTTATGTTTTCAGTATGATCCGATTATATCAACATGCAAAGAGAGAGGGAAGAAATTAAACTTTAATAAAATTCCAAACATGAGCTCTTGAAAATGTTTATTAGTAAACAATAAAAACCTTTATAAGCAAATATGAGGTAATGCTCTTCAGGCAAACAAAACACTAATATTTGTGAGTTAAAATATATTCTTGATATTATTCTACTAAATATTATATTCAAAAAATTGCAAATATGAAAAGGCATAAAAGAAAATGGTTAATTTAATCCAAAAATCTGGGTAAAGTGTTTTGTAAATTTTTTTTTTTGTTCGCAGGTATATAGTACAATTTTAGTATATGTAGAGTAAGCTAGTTAATGAAAGTAATAAGGATTGTAGAATAGTATTCAAACCAAAAAATATATATTCTTAACAAAAAATACATTAAGGAATCTTACCAAAATTTGGTTTTAGGCCACCAACGAGGCTGGGCGGCCCCTAATTAAGTATTGAGTGCTTACAGCTAGACTTAAGCTTTGAGGCAAAGGATTTGGTTTTCCTTGGCCTCTAATGAGATCTATTGATATGATAAGACGATATCCATCTGTTGCATTTCAACTAAGGTTGTCATTATTTATGACTCGACTATAGTAATAGTTTGTATAAATATGAATATAAAGAATTACGAAATGGAGAAAGAGACATTCTTTTTTAGACAGCCAAAAAAATGTAGATTAAGATCGAGGGAGTAATAGTTACCCTCCACTTTTAATTTGCAATTGACAAGTTTTAATATAAAGAAAATAGAAAGGTGACACCAAAGGGGTGACCTGAAAACCAAAATGCACATGTGTTCCCAGGCACAATCCTCCTGGATGCACCATTGTTCATTGACCACAATGAGAAATATCCAGCATACCTATGTTAGCCTTATTTCATAGTGTGCTTGTAAAGCAATTGCAGCATCACAATGTGATCATCCCATCAACACAGAGAGTACTAACTATGTTGTCATTATCTCCAAATGTCAAATACTCCATCTTCATTTATGCACACTACTAGTAGCGGAAAGTCTGTACCAGTACAGGTCCAAATCTAACATAGAGTTTTATTCTTATATATTTTGGGTGTAATTCATCTTAATTATTTTTTGGTTATTTTTTTTGTTTAAAATGATAGCTTAAGTGGCTATTTTGATCATTTTTTCTAATTTTTTTGACAACTCTATAACATTACTCGTGAATAGAAGTAAGATAACTCAAGTATTTTGACATTTTTCGAGTGACTATGTTCAAGTACTCTGTAAAAATTAGTTATATTCTAATTAATAACGGTAAATATGGCGCTTTAGTTGGCAAGTCGTTCATCATATTCTAATTAATAGCGATAAAGATGACTCTTTGGTTGGTAAGTCGTGCAAATATTATCTCGAAGTTTCTTTTACAATAGCGTAAATTTTATCAAACTTTTTTAAAAGTGTATGTTAAACTACGTAAGAATTAATGGATTTCAGTGAAAAAATGAATTATATTTTCATCTAATAACCTTAAAAGCGGGTATTTAGTTGGCAAGCTATGCAAAAATAAACTTGTATTCAAAGCGCTTCTAAAGTGGCCACTTGATAATAATTACTTTAATTTATAAATACACAAGCAGCTTACAAAGGGTAAGGGTAAGCATATAGCTTTTCACTTGCCTCTATTGAGATCTATTATTATTACTATAATACGGAGTAAAATTGCATGAAAGTATAAGATAATGACCTTTTTAATATAATATAAATATATTTTTAAACAATGACAAAACATATAGAAAAGATTAACTTGATTATAAAATATAAAATATAGTAAAAAAAATCACAAGCCTCCAAAAATGATAGGCACTAGCCTCTAGAAAAAATATGACGTACTTACTTCAATTGTGACCATTTTGACCAACATTATTATTATTATTAGACAATGAAAATTTATATTAGCATTGTTTAAAATATAATAGTAATTAATAAAGTATTGTTCGATAGTTATTTCGTTGGTCATTCATATAGTTTAGCAAGAAAAGAGAATACTAATCCAAAAACTTCAATTTAGAGAACTAAAAGTTAAAAACTAATTATTAAATCAATCATTTTTTTACAAAACTTTATACAAGTAATCTCAAAGTCTTAAAAAAAAGTGTTTTTCTTAAACTAATCCGTACAAAAAGCTTTTTTCCACTCAATAATTTTCCCAAAAAATCAACAAAAGCCTAAATCTCAAAAGCTTTGATGACTGACAATTAATGATTATAACAATAAAACAATGAAGTAATACTTATATATGCTTCAATTTTAATTTATGAGAGACGAATTATACTGGAGAAATGTTAAAAAAAATGAAAAAAGAAAATAACAAGGAGACTCCAAAGGGGTGACCTGAGAACACAAGTGCATTTATAAAATAGCCATTATCAATAACCAAAATGCACATGTGTTCCCATGAACACTCCTCTGGGATACACCATTGTTCCTTTGACCATAATGATAAGAAAACAAGTATATATTAGCCTTCTTTTATAGTGTGCTTGTAAAGCCAATTGCAGCATCACAATGTGGTCATTCTATCAACACAACGAGAGTACCATGTTGACATTGTCCGAAAAGCCAATAATCCATTATTTTCGTACGACACTATTTTCTAATTAAATTGTTTAGGGGTGAACATAGGTCGGTTTGGTCCGGTTTTTTAATTTATCAAACCAAACCAATTATGTCGGGTTTTTAAATCAATAAACCAAATCAAACCAAATAAAGTCGGTTTTTCTATCTCGGGTTTTCTCGGTTTTTTCCGGGTTTTTTCGGGTTATACGGTTTTTTCGGTTTTTTATTGGTAAGCAACAATTTCATGGTGCTTTTTCAAGAAAAGAATACAATAAAAAAAATTAGTTGTAAAAAATATTAACATAACAAAAATTAAGATAGTATATGTGACATATTCTAATTGTACACATAGATTTTATTAAACATAAACTATCTAAATAATAATATATATTGATTATACTATAGGTATACAATACATAATTATTTACTCGGTGTCCTTTATGGTATTTCAAATATTTTTTTAGGATGACTTGTGGATTGTTGACTAGGATATCTATTTTTAGCGAGATAGAAGAAGATGATTTTAAAAGATAGGGATATCTAAACACATTGATTTAGGAGATTAATCGAGATTATGAAAGTAGTATTTTTAAAAATAAACTACAGAAATATAGTATTAAATTCTAAAAAATTATATTAGTGAGAATATTTTAAAGTGTTGGGTAGATAATAAATAGAATTACTTTAGAGATGGTGTTTTATATTAATTTCACTATTTTTTTATGTATAAAAAATTTAAAATAATATATATGTAATGTCGGTTTGGTTTGGTGTCGGTTCGGGTTTTTCTTTGTTAACATCAAACCAAACTTAATATGTCGGTTTATTTTCTTCCAACACCAAACCAAATCAAACCAAACCATTAGTCGGGTTTTTTTTCGGTTTGGTTTGGTTTATCGGTTTGGTGCGGTTTGCCGGTTTGGTTTGTACACCCCTAAAATTGTTAGAAAATATACTCCAACATACTTACTCCCTCCGTTCCAATTTATGTGGCAGCATTTCCTTATTGGTCTGTTCCAAAAAGAATGACAGCATTCTAAATTTGGTAACAATTTAACTGCAAAATTACAGTTTTGCCATTACTGAAATGATTTACAACCACACAAGCATCTTTGACTTATTTACACCACAAATTTCAAAAATCTTCCTTTGTTTCTTAAACTTTGTGTCGAGTCAAACTATGACATATAAAGTGGAACGGAGGGAGTACATGTTTAAAAATAATTTAACTTTTATTTTCTACTCTATTCATAATGAGAAGTTTCTACAGTAACATAAATTTTATGATATGTTTAAGACCACAAATATCAACACTCTTATAACCATATAATTAGCTTGTTTACGACTTCAAGTGCTAAAAGCTTTCATTTTTTCGTAAAGTCTGTGTCAAGTCCAACTATATCATATAAATTAAAATATATGGAGTACTATTTTATTCTAACCTATGTGACACTATTTTTTTTATTAGTCCGTTAAAGAAAGAATAATACATTTATATATCTGAAAACACTTTTAACTAACTTTTAAATTCATCGGCAATAAATAGTTTTTACAACCATATAAATGCTATGACATGTTTAAGATTACATGTTTCAAAAAATTTATAACTACACAAACAATCTACAAGTTTCAGATATGTCGATGCTTTGTGCACCCGGTTATTTTTATTACTATTTGTTTTTTCATGTAAAGATATTTTAGCTAGGTCCTCCATACACAATGCATTTCATGAGCAGCTTATATATTACGCCAACTCAAATATCTCCATTTTTTATTCCTTTAATAAGCCGGCCCCAATAATTTTACTCAATTTCTCGCCGCTATTTTTCTCCTAGGTAAATTAATCGATCTCTATATTTCTCATTTATGCTTTATACGTACTGAATTTTAGGGATTTATATTCATAAATTTTGCATATTTGTTATGGATCTAGGGTTTGTGTTGATTTTTTAGCCATTTTTGGTCTTAATGTTTGAAATTGTATCAGTTTTAGCACGTATTACTGGCTAATTAATGATGAACCATGGTCAATTTATTCATTTTCATTGTTTGATGTGCCTTTTTTTAATATTAACTGAATTCTAGGGTTTTGTCGATTTTGTTTTGAATAGCGGTGATTTCTGAGCTAGCTTGTGCCTCGATTAATTTCATTAGGTACCTGCTACCTCCCACCAGTATAGGTACAAAGTAACTCTGTCCACCAAGGCTTAGATAGATAGGAAGAAACCCTATGGATCTAGGATTTTGTTGATTATGTAGCCCTTTTTGGTCTTAATGTTGGAATTTGTATCAATTTTAGCACATTATCAAAGTATTACTGGCTAATTAATGATGAACTATGATCAATTTATTCATTTGGATTGTTTGATGTGACTTTTTTTTATATATATGAACTAAATATTAGGGTTTTAGGTTCATACAATATCCTATTAGTGATGTGTGGGTTTGGACTTCTTTTGTGGATCTAGGGTTGTGTTAGTTTAGTAGTATTAATTGTCGTGCCGCCTACGCCAGCTTTTGCTTTGACTAATTCCACAAGGTACTTGATACCTTCAAATAGCACAGTTGTCGAGTAACTCTGTCTGCTGAGGCTTAGATAGATAGGAAGAAACCATATGAATCTAGGATTTTGTTGAGTTTGTAGTATTTATTTACCTTCAATTTTAATGCCATGGCGATTTGTTTTCTATAACAGTGATGTTGGATATGTGCTACCTCTCACCATCACATGTACTAGGTAATTCCATCCATTTAAGCTCAAACATATGGGAAGAAATCAAATAGTGTTTTTATCTTTACTGAGATTTGAACTTGAGACCTTATAGTCTAGATTATCCGATATTGGGCTTTGTATCTACTTTAGCAAGTTATGACGTACTACTTGCTAATTAATGATGAACTCTACGATTTTGTATTCATGCTATACCTGTTGGTGCTCTGGAGGTTTCAAATTTTTGAGATGGATCAATGGGTTTTGTTGATGTTGTAGCACTTATTTGCCTTGCATTTTGATCTCAAGGTGAAATTAGATTTTGTTGTACATTACTGGAAATTGAGATTTGCATAGACTTTAGCAAGTTATTAAGAGTCTTACTTGCTAATTAATGATGATGATGTGCTTTAAGGTTGTAGTTTTGTTAGGGATCTAGGTTCTTTTCTTTCTTTTCTGAATTAAGCTTATTTTTCTGCATAGGCTAGCTAAAACGTTATCTTACTTTGAGACTTCTATCTCTTTTTTAGTTTAGGAAAGCTGGGGATTCAGGGTTGCTCTAGTGGTAGTCATGCCAAACTCCACATGTTGGTGGGGATTGGAATCCCCATTCCCCCTTCCCTATAACCCAAAGTGTAATAAAAAAAGTTTTTGGTTTAGAGAACTGGGAAGTGAAGACTGCGTATTGGCTACTTTTAATTTCCTTGGCAAACTTAGTTGCGTTTTGGTCGTGTAAACTGGAAGGTTAAGATAATGTATCGTTCATTTAGATTCAAAGGTAAAGTCGATTTTTTTGGTTGGCAAACGGGAATCTAAGATTTTTTGTAGAATAATTTAATTTTTGTTGTGCATTTAGTCGCTTCTTTGTCTATTAAGCTTGACATTGAAGATTTTGTGCAACTAATTTAATCTCTATGTATAGCTTAGTCCCTTTTTTGGTCTAGGAAGCTGATCAGTTTGTGTCAACTTTAGCAAGATATTGAGGTAAATTTAATATCCATGGCGATATTAGTTGCATTTTTGGTCTTGGAACTCCTTTGGCTAATTTAATTCCGATGTTGAATTTAGCCGCTCTTTTGGTGTAGAAAACTGGATTTTAAGATTTTATGTCGGCTTTAGTCCGTTATTGAGGTATAATTTGTTGATAGGCGGTGAGGATGTCGACACCGGCGAGGAAGAGACTAATGAGGGATTTTAAGCGGTTACAGCAGGATCCTCCTGCCGGTATCAGTGGAGCTCCGTATGACAACAATATAATGCTATGGAATGCAGTCATTTTTGGGTATGCAATTAAATTGAATGAAAATCATGTTCTTAGCTGTTTTTACTTTGTATGATTTGTTTCCGGTCAGTAGCTTCTTTATACTGATAAATTTTCTTGTTTGTTTTGTCCTTGAAATGCAGTCCTGATGACACTCCTTGGGATGGAGGTGAGTCAAGTTTCCATCCTGTGTATTTTTTCCACCTGTAAAAATATGAAGTGAAGCATTCTTGTTCGGTATTTGTCCTAGGTAGATTTCCCAAGATTCAAGTTACGGGTTCTGTGGGAGAGCATCATTTTCTGCTTTTGTTCTGTCAATTCTGCATTCTTCATGAAAAAAATAAAGAGATGAGCATCTTTTGTTGATTTGATCAACTGCTGATTTAGTATTGCATATTTGTTAATTGTTATTTTGGTCTCTTCGCTTGCACTATGCTTGTATTACAGTCTCCGCTATGGATCTAGTTATGGGACGCCGCTATATATGATCGCAGTTAATGTGGAGTGCTTTAGGAGTTTGGGAAGAGGTTTCCATATTGCAACCTAGGGTGCTGTTTTGTTGAGAGAGAAGTTGCAATAGAGTAATTTGTTGAGAGAGAAGTGGCAATTGCTTGAGTTAAAGTATTCAAAAACTGGAATAATTTCTTGGATATCTTTCATTGAATTCAAATAAACTTTGAATACAACAATGATGTATCAACTTCCCCCTGAAACTAGGAAATAACTTCCAAATATTACTAGAATGAGAATGTGGTGGAATAACTTCCCTGTTGCAAATAACTGCTATAACGATAAGATGAAGTCATACTTTTATTTTTTAATTTTCCATGTGTAAACCATTAGTCGACCAAGGGAGTGCGAATAGTTTGATGCTTAACTGCTTGATTTTCCATCTTCCAAGTGAATGTATTCTGGGGCTTCTAGTGTCTAGTGGTGCATAACCTACCTTCTACCGTCTTATGGTTTTCCCTTATAGGCAATCCATGATTAATTACTTGATCTTTATTGTCGGTTTAGCTCTCCATGATCTTCCTCAGTGTTGTGTTTTGCTCTTTGTGTTTCATCTGTCATGCCATTCCGCCCTTCTGAGAGAATAAAGGAGGGGCATGCGTGGTTTCTTTGGATGATTTTTCTAATATGTTAGTATCCTCTTCCACCCCAATTTTAATTATTTTGGAGATCTTTTCTACTGACAGGTACGTTTAAGCTCACGCTTCAATTTTCGGAAGATTATCCAAACAAGCCACCAACAGTGCGATTTATTTCCAGAATGTTCCACCCTAATAGTAAGTACCCTGAGTGAACTTCTTTGACATTTTCCCCTTTTTCTTGGCATATTTGTACTCCTTAAAAAGGTAATGTAGCTCAACTTAAGTTTACCCCCACTCTTGAACCAGATAGAAGGAAGGGAAACCCCTTTTGCTGTACGTAACATTTGGTTTATTAAATTTTGTATCACTAATACCAGCAGAATACTGGTAATGCAAGAATCTATGTTAAATTTATGCCGGATATAGAGCCCATTTGGGTGAGCTTATCATAAGTAGCTTATAAGCCACTTGTAATAAGTTAGGATTTCCTAACTTCTCACTTTTGGCTTATGTTAAACACATGGCTTATAAGCCCATGGCTTTTGAAGTTACCTAATGCTCATTAATAGAAGCAAATATGTGCTTATGAGCCACTTTATAAGCTCACCCAAACGGTGCTCATAATATGAAATGGGAATATATGTATTAGCAATACTTTGATGAGGATATCTAAAAGACGAAAAATCTCTTAAAGTAGACAATTTTTACATAAAAATTCCATAATTTTATTATAATTAACATGTTCTTATTTACTGTGCAACAATCCCGATATTGTTATTCACTGGGTAATGATCCTACATCTTTTATCACGGATGAATCCCTGAGGGCTAGTTGCACAAGAATTGAACTCGTTGGATAAAGGGTCTGCCCCTCTACCATTCCCACTTAAATACCTGGCAAGCAAGTTTCGAATCCATGGCGTGTGCCTAACCCATACATCATGCGATGCACTCTTACCACTAGACAAAAGCCAAGTGCCATGATATACAATATAATCTCTGTGTTGCTATCTGTGAATCATAGCAGCTTGGTTGTTTGAGAGAGTTGGCCAATTTCAAGCCACATTATGTGTATCCTCTGCTTTCCATGTCTTTCTTATAGAGAAAGAACGAGAAAAACCGAAATGGCTAATTCGTGCTGCCGTTTGCAGTTATTTCGTTTTAGCGCTTCTACTTGTTCCTTTTGTACGCACATAGTAGTTTTGACATTTGAGCAATATTTGGTTTTGCTGATTTAGTGGTATCTGTCTTTATTGTTGCTTAGTTTATGCTGATGGAAGTATATGCTTGGACATCCTGCAAAATCAGTGGAGTCCCATATATGACGTAGCTGCTATACTGACTTCAATTCAGGTATTTTGAGATTGTTTTAAGTACAACATTGTTCCTCCCTCTTTAAAACTGTTTACAGTTCTTTCTTATCCAAAAATTATTTTAAGAACAGTTAGATTGATAAGGGTTCTTAAAAAAAAAAGTTTTGGGGTATCCTTTGGGGTTTGGGGGTTTGGGAGGTCTGTTTTCCAAGCACACTAACCGATTAGCACACAGAACGATTTAAACCCAGGTAATCAGTAGCAATTATATCGACATATCAAGGGTTTTCCACCTTGTTCACCTTTATAGCAACTCTTCATCTTCTTCTGGTCAAGTGTCTTGCCATTTATTGTTGTAGTATCACAGGCACAGATTCGGTATGAGCTCCCCTTTTCCCATTTCTCTCTTTGAAGTAAAGGAATTTGTACAATGAAGAGAACTAGATATCAATAGTATTTCGGAATAAGTTGGGTAAACAGGCTTGCTTCCTTGGTTTGAAATAGTTGATGTAGTATGCTAATAAATGCCAATATACTACGTTGATTATTAATCAAACAAATGCAAGCAGCTTCCCTTGATGATCAGAGAGGGCCTTTCTCTGCCCCAAGTAATAAACATAGATTTGTGTTCAGGATGTATCTTTGTGATGCTGACACACAATTTTTGATTCTTCCTTAAGCTTATTGCTAGGTTCCCCTGTATATATATGAACACCTGTGTACTGTACTAGTTTTCATCTAGTCCTCCATAGAAGTCTTCATCTTGTTTACTTTTAATTGTTTCAAGTAAATGTCTTCACAACTTAAGTTCTCACTGCCTGTCCATTTTATCTGCTGCATATGAAAAACTTGTGCATTTGTTGCATTTTATAGAGTAATAACAGAGGGAATTCTGCGAATTATCTGTGGCTCTGCTTTTAATCAGCCCCCTCGTGGTTTTCTACTTGCAGTCTTTGCTCTGTGATCCAAATCCTAACTCGCCAGCAAATTCAGAGGCAGCACGCATGTATAGTGAGAACAAACGTGAATACAACAGGAAGGTGCGTGAGATTGTTGAGCAAAGCTGGACCGCAGACTGACTTCTCCTATCATTTCTCCCTCACTCTGAATCAGTGACAGGAGATTATCCTAAAAGGACTGCCTGTCGTATGCTGGAATTGTTCTAGTCTGGTCACTACATTAATAACTAATGTAGGACATTTTCCTTTAATGTGTTCTTAGGTTCTTGTGTGTCTTAAATCATGTTATGTTACTCGACAACTATGATGAGACTTGTGTACATATGATTTCTTGTATCCAAGTGTGAAATTGTATGAATCCTGTTTCCATCAATTACTAGAAGACTTTGAACAAGAAACAGATACTCTTATTCTTGTATATGGATTTAATTCCTTTGAGGGCACAACATGAGTTGCTTATGCATTTGCTTTGGTTTGACACTCATGGCAAGCAAGACAGGATAGAAGCACCCCTATTATCATGTACTGTCCCGTTCCAATTTATGTGACAACATTTCCTTATTTGTCTGTTCCAAAAAGAATGACGGTATTCTAAATTTGCTAATAATTTATTTTGTTATTACTGAAATGATTTACAATCACACAAACATCTTTGGTTTATTTTACATCACAAGTATTAAAAGTATTCCTTTATTTTTTAAACTTTATGTTGAGTTAAACTATGACACATAAAATTATGACACAAAATGGAACGGAGGGAGTAACTCCTAAGGTTCACGCTCCAAATCATTTTCTTGAAGCTTATCCTCTTCATCATAGGTTGACTTCAAAAAAATCAATAAAATTGGTATCAGTAGAAAGAAGTCTTGCTATTTTTTTCATTGTAAATATGAATAAATGATCGTTGGTTCGTTTATCTGCAATTGAATTTATTGATTGGATCCACGGGTAAGCGTTCTCTTCTCTATTTTCTTTTTTTGTTTTAAGCTTTTAGTAAACTTATGAAAATAATTGGATTTCGCATCAATGACCGGCTACAAGCATCAATAAATAATAAAGAAGATATGAAATCTTTTACATTTTTCTGTTTGAGCCTGTAATTTTAAAATTTTGGAAATAATTAACTTAAACATCAAATTTTATCCTCAATAAAAATCTTTTATAACTGTCGAAATATTATGGTACATCAAAGATCACCAGTTTTGGAAAAATTATATACAGGGCGAGTCACTTTGGAGGCCGTCCTTAACCAATGGCACCATCTTAGTATGCCACAGATAATAATTGACAATTCTAAACAGTATTTATCAACATATTTGAAACTTTTGAGTTTTGTTGAAGCCAACGTAGATCCACCGTTAATAATATAGCCCACAAATTCTATAAGTTGATTATAAATTTCAAAAGTCTTGATAAAAAAATTTGCACCAATCAAATAAGTTTCCTACATAGCAAAATATTATTTTGATAGAAAATTCTGAAGACTAACAAAATATATACGGAGTCATTTAAGTTTAAACAAAAACTCAGAAAAAACTATACCATCCAAACGACTCCTTATTGGTAGAAACCAAAAGGGCGCCATTTTAATTCCCAATTTTCAAAAGATTATAATTTGCGCGCGAAAATTCGGGTTAGGGTTTCGACCCGCTACTAATTCCGTCTTAGGTTTCAATTTCAGCAGTAAAAAGCTGTCTCTTTTATAATTTGAAATGTCAAATTATTACGACATTGATGATATTTTAGCTGAAGAAGAGGTAATTTCTTTACACTTTTTTAGTAGAAACAGCACGGATGCTTGCATTACACCCATTGGGTGCGCCCTTCCTAGACCCTGCGTAAATACAGGATGCTTTGTGCACCGGCGTGCCCTATAAAAAAGACTTAATTCTTCTAAACTATTAGTGTAAATATATTTACTTTTTTTTTTTTTTGGAATTAAGGTGGTTCCAGCTGTGTTCTTGCAAACAGCAAATGAAGTTGGTATATTTGATTGTGCTGATGACTCTAACAAGGTACTCTCTCCTCCGTCCCATTTTAATTGTCGTTTGAGGTTATTAGTTGAATGTATAATTTACTGAATTACCCTTTTTACTGTTAAATGCTACTGCATTCATTTCAATTTATGCAAACCTATTTGATTAGAAGAGACAGAGCCAGGATTTGAAGTTTATGAGTTTGAATGCCATCGAATCCATTAATGGGTCCAAATTTAATATTTGTTCATATTTAGTAGATTTTTAATCTCCATGTATATAGAGTCTTAATCAAAAGTTAGTGGATTTGTCAAAGCTTGTAGCATACACTCTGCCACTTTTGTCTAACACGTAGTTAAGAAAAAATGAAGACTTTTGAGACTTCTGGTCTTAGACCTACCATAAATTTGTGGCTATAAGACTTTTGAAACGTGTGGTCTTAAATATATCATAACATTTGTGTGACTATAAAAGATTATCCGTACGAGAAAAGTATAAAGTTTAAGTTTAATAATTTCCAAATATAGAAGCCGTTCATTCTTTTTGAAATGGATTTTAAAGGCAATTGGGTCATATAAACTGGAAAGGTGAGTAATATTGGAAAGTTGTAATACTTATCACTTTTGATGTCTTTAATAACAAGGGTAAGATAGGAAAAAATAATTAAACATGTCTTGGTTTTTTAAAAGCATTTGGGACATTTTTCTGGGCTAAAATGACACTTGAAAAGGGATGGAGGGAGTAAAATTCTGAGGAAACATGCTGTTGAATCAGTTTTGTTTTTATGACTAAATTCTGATGGTTATTTCTCCCTTCAAATCCAGGTGGAAGCTGGTACACAAGTAGAAATGCCATTTTGGCTTGCCCAGGAGCTATATGTGAGACAGGCGGTGTCGATCAAAGTTCCTCCATATTTTGATACCAAGTAAAGTTCTTAGTGTTTCTTATCATTGTTTCATTATTATTATATTTTGACACACAAGTGTAATTAGTTAAGTATGCAAAGAGTAGCAGTTTTTGGAAAACATGTCGGATAATTTATGAACACTTGATCTTACTCGTGTCAACATCAATTTGTTATCTTTTAAAAATCAGGTAAAGGATCAGAGGTTGCTTGATGTTCTCTTTGGCCTAGCGACAACCTGCTATATTCAGACTCTTTTATACTTGGTCTAAAACATGATGCATCTCATATGACAATTCACATTTCTCCTCTAAGCTATTCTCTCTGGCAGAGGGCTTCGAAAATTTTGATTTGAGTGTCTTATCTCAGCATTAAAAATCTTGCTATACAAAAGGGTATTGTTTTGTAGATCCAAGATTTGAAAGTTTATACCTATTTATTGTTCTGTGTTAATTTACCAGAGCCAAAACGAGGAATGAAATAGGAGCTGATGCAGCACATGTGGATCTAAGAAATTTATGCCCCTACTTTTACAATTTCGGATGCAAGATAGCACGCCTGTGAGTTCTCCTTGACTATATTTATTTCTGCCTGAAACTGTAGTCATTCTTGTATCACATTACAGCCCTTTCCTCTTTTGCAAGAATCTCCAACACTCTACGTAGGAGAACTGATATAGAATGATTGGTCTTATTTAGCAAGAGTAGCCAAGTAATGTGGTACAAACCCATGCTAAAGTTTGTTGTTTCTCCTGATTTTCTTGTCTTCACATTCCAAATTTATTAATCAATACTGTAGATGCTAATTTGGTGTGTCTTCTGGTCGACATTACCTTACACAGAGCTCCTTTCCTATTGGACAGGATTGGTGAAAAAACCATTGGACCTTTACTTCTGGTTGCATTTCGAACAAGATACAGAGAAGTCCTTATCAAGGCTCATACTGCAGCATCAATTGTGGCTCCCAAGTACTTGAGTCTTCTGACAAAAGAAGAAACTAAATGTAAGAACATTCAGTTCTGCCAAACTATTGATCCTTAATCAGAATTACTCCCCTCCTTCCCCTCGACCAAAAAAAGGAGAAAAAAAAACAGCCATAAACATAACCTCTTCAGTAGTGGTGTTTCGGACAGTTATTTCATAACCTTTTTGAATATGATTCTCTGAAGAAGTTTTTGGAAAATAAAACGTGTTCGAATAGTTTGTGTTAAAAGTTTTACTCCCAAATAGTTTTAAAAGTGTTTACCAATCAAAAGAAATGTTTCTCCCAAAAATGCTTTTTCCTTTTATCCTTTTTGGAAAACCGCCTCTGCTTTTGAAAGGCAAAACATTTCTGTTCTGTTTAAAAGAAATAACTTTTTTTAAGCACAACAAAACAAACACAAATGCTTATCAAACAATATTTCTAATGCTTGTAAGATCCATAATATTCACTTTCTGGTTTTTATTAATGGTGAAGTGTATGAAGCTGGTCAGTCCTCAACGACGGCATTTAAGAAGTGGCGAATGGGGGGTCCTAGACTGCAGAAAGCTTCTATCCTTGGAAGAAAGAGGAAGCCTGTTGAATGAGTGTGTTGCTTGAATATGATCAATCCTACTACGATGGGATGATGTGGTATCTGTTTGGCTATTTTATGAAATTTATATCTCTTTTCAAGTGTATTATAAAATGTGGATCTCAAGAGTTAATAAGTAGGAACTTAAGCATGTGTCTCTATCATACCGAAGTATTGAGATTTATGGGGTCTTGAAATGCTCTGTTGGCAGAAGAAATATTTAGTTATCTGCTTCTAATCCTAAGTCAGGTTTGAGCCTAAGATTTAAGAAGACGAACAGCAAGTTTATACTAAGGTAACCTCTGTTTTCAGAGGCAATGCTCTTTCTGTGGAAAGGAACTTTGTGGTGGAAACAGGTAAATCCCTTTTATATGACCAGTGGTGCACCCAGAGGTTCAAACATTCAAGGTTTTTTTGTACGGAACTCATTGTACTTTTGAAACTATGGGCTCAAAATTTAATATCTTTTTGAATTTGCGAAATTTTAATATATATTAAAATTTGTATAAAGAACTCGTATCACAAAGGCTGCAGTCGCCATTGAATATGATGTGGACATAATTTAAAGTTTACGTTTGACTAACTTTTTCTTTTCTTTTGTCTTTCCTTATTTATATGGTGTTGTTCAGTGGCATCAGTGCGACATTGAACTCTTATTGCTGTTACATCGAGGTTTTGGAATGCTAGTTTGGCGTTTTCATCCAAGAGATTATCCAAATGAGCAAATTAGACAGTGAACTGGATAGTAAGATACATGCGTGGTGGGATAGTTGGAATCCTTCCCCCTTAATTAGAGGTCTTGGCTTCTAGTCCTAGGAATGAATAACTTCTCAGTAGGGAGTAGTTTTCTCCCCAAGTGGTCCTATCCGGCGTGAATCAGAATTAGTTGAGCTAGTGAACTTAGGATACTTGATGGTTAAACCAAAAACAAAAGTTAGTATAGGATCTAATGAATAATGTTCCTTTGACTTCTTATCATGTTTCTATTGGTATGTCTGAAAATAGGTTTGATTTGCTTCACCTATGAGAATTTCTACCAATTCTTCTTTTATTCATCAAAGCTCATCCTAATCTCCATCGAGATTACTGCCTTAGCCCTGTCCTATCATCTGTATAATGGAGTTCGTCATTTATTGATGGATTTTTCGGTATAAGCTTAGCTGTTGATTCCATGAGGTAGAAAATCCTATCTGTAATCTCAGTTTTGTCTTTTAAACAACTGAGTTGTTAAAAGGTAACCCTATTATGATATCAGTCTTATCACTAATGGATCATGCACAGTGGTGAGATGGACTACAAGGAAAAAAACTAAGGGTTGGTTGGCTTTGTCTTCTGGGATACTAATAAATAGTAAGTGTGAAGATACTCTAGTTTGCTATGCTTGCCAAGTTTCCAAAGATGTCGGTGGATTCATTTGGCATATACTCAAGTTTTTTGGGTCTACATATCCTGTACTCTTGAGGGAGAGTAATAAAGAACTTATGCAATTTAGGTGTTAGATCTATATCTATACTTATTTTACACACCCATATATATTGTATTCGATATCGATGCATTCGATTCTGTTGAACTCACAAGCCCTTTGTTGGATCTGTCACTGCTCACCATTTGTTTTAGGTGAGAAGAGTCTTTTGAGAAGTCAGTAAGTTATCTTGAAAGTGCTACTGTTTTTGTTTGTTGAATTCGTCTAATTTGTATTTGTTGGTGTAGCTGATAACACTCAAAAGGGATTGGGAATGCCAAATTTGCTGATACAAACATAGAAAAGAAGGAAGAAAGAAAGAATATTTGTTACCAACCGAGGATCAAAGTTTCGATTGGGCAATGTAAAATAGATGAAGAAAGAACTCATTTTTTTATAAGAACATAGGAGCCGCAATTCACCACGAGTTGTCGAAGCATTCTAACATAGAAAAAGAATATGAACATAGAAAGAAGAAATAATATTGACGCAAATAGATGATCAAAGTTTCATTTGGCATTTTACATAAACAAAGACAGGGAGAAGTGGAGATGTAATTTTTTTTTCTTGGCCTAACCATCTGGATGATCCGGCGTCCTAAGCTTAGTGGTCTAACTAATTTAGATTCATGTCGGATAGACTCACTAGAAAGATAAATGTTCGCAATCAAAATATTCTCTATATTCAAGACCGAACCCTGATTAGGGGTGAAGGAATCCAAACATCTCGTCCAAATTCCTCAATCTTCATGGAAATGAAAGTTGACTTTGGCTGGTAAGTAGTAAAAACAATTAAGTAGTTGCAAGGTTGATGAGCACATGGGCTTTGAAGAGCCCCTTAGTTTGGTGTACCTAATGAACAAAATAGGGACCACATTTTTACTTTAACAAGTGTTTGTTGATGTCCTTGAATTTTGTAGGATCCATGACTTTATTTGTTATGTCCAGAAGCGAACTCAGGATTTGAATTGAACAGGGGCACTATTATTTTTATCATCAATATGTCAAGTTCTAGCGATAAAGATTTGACAGATTTTTATATATATAGATATATGCAAAGTTTTTGCCGAATTCTACGAGTGGCGGTGCCCCGTATAAGAGGCCTAGGTCCGCCTCTGGCTATGTAATTGCGAGGCTTGATCCTGCACTTGGCTCATGTATGTTGTGCAGGTCGAAATCCAAAGATTAACATGTTTGCATAGACATTCATGAGGTGTCTTTAAAAGTTGTCAAATATTCATACGTTACATGGATATTTCTAATGTGTATTCTTGGAGTAAAAACGATGTACAATATGATATACTTAAACAATAACACGACCATAACACCACTAACTCATGTGGTGCAGAGGATGAGATTGTTCCTTCCTTAATCAGAGGTCTCGGGTTCGAGCACTCGGTATAAAAGAAACCAAAAAAAAAAATAAATTGTGTTCCATATCCAAGATAAGAATTCTCAACTCATGTCTTAACAAAGCCGAGTAAGTGATCATCATATTTAATTAACCTCCTGGAGTTTGGTAATAATCCTTCTAAACGATTTGATTGCCTTACTTGAGAAAAGCTGACTTTTTTTAATAAAAAAATAAATGAAAGGCACTTTTTGATTTTACACAAAAGAACTACTATAAATTATTGATAAAAATAAAAGTCATTGCTGTATATGATTATATAGTTAAAATTCTTAGATAAATTTGAATTTAAAAATTTTAGATGTTAAAACTGATACATATATAATAATTAGTAAATCTAACTTTGATTCTAATATCACAGTTCTTAATAATAGTCAATCTAAATTGTTATTGTTATTGTTATTATTATATACAATTCATATATTATAGTTCATGCACAATTCTCTTTCCATTTCAAATTACGTGTTCCAACTTAAATGAGATCATGAAGTTTAAAAAGCCAATAATTTTTTTTTTTGAAACTCGGTGTTTTAAACATAAATATGTCATCAATAACATAAATGTATCCTTTTTGTACCATAATTTCTGACAGTTCCATCAGGATAATCTTACGTCGGCAAAACACATTAGAAATGGATCCAGTAAGGAAAATCACACGTCGCCAAAACACATGAAAAATATATATATAAAGAAACATGCCTTAGTTACTAATGGCGCATCTTAAAGATGAGCATATACAAATTCAAAGCGACTAATATCACTAATAAAAAAATAAATGAGAGGCACTTTTTGATTTACACAAAAGTACTATAAATTATTGATAAAAATAAAAGTCATCGCTGTCTCATATAGTTGAAATTCTTAAATAAATTTGAATTTAAAAATTTTAGATGTTAAAACTGATACATATAAAATAATTAGTAAATCTAACTTTGATTCTAATATCACAGTTCTTAATAATATATTATAGTTCATGCACAGTTCTCTTTCCATTTCAAATTACGTGTTCCAACTTAAATGAGTTCATGAAGTTTAAAAAGCCAATAATTTTTTTTTTTTTGGAACTCGGTGTTTTAAACATAAATATGTCATCAATAACATAAATGTATCATTTTTTTTTCAAACAAATTAACAAACAAGTAGTGCCATAATTTGTGACAGTTCAGTCAGGACAATCTCACGTCGGTAAAATACATACATCGCCAAAACACATGAAAAATGTATATATAAAGAAACATGTCTTAGATGCTAATGGCGCATCTTAAAGATGAGCATATACAAGTTCAAAGCGACTAATATCACTAGTGAACTGAGTTGTTATACAAGTTGAAAGCGACTAATATTACTACTGAACTGACTTGCTACATGAAAATTATACACTGAATAAAAAAAAAAAAAAAAAGTACACACAGACACACAGTAGTACCTCACTACACTCTGCAGTAAGCATAGTAATGAGAGAAGAAGCATTGGAAGGGGTCCAGTTTTCTTCAATATGTATGTATGTATGGGCCTTAACTTTCATTTTAATCAATCTTTTCTTTCCCTTATAATAACTACTAAAATTTTCAGTTTAAATTTTATCTTTGCAGCTCAGCCATGCTAGTTTTCTTTTACACATAAAGCCCTTTAATTTTCAGGTAATGCTCAGATCTGTACCCACATTGTTCTTGAAAACTTCTATAATTCTTTCTTGTATGTTTAGTGTAGTTCTTGCTGAATTTTAGTAACTTAAATTACTTTCTTGCATACCCATTTTAAGTTATATATGTAGTGCGTTCGGGCAGCTTGTGCGCACCTCGACTAATTCCAGTGTACTGCTACCTCCTGCCGGCACATGTACTGGGAACTCGGTCCACCATTGCTTAGGCAAATAGGAAGAAATCACCTAATGAATTTTAGTAAATTAATTTCTAGCATACCCATTTCAAGTTACATACTTTCAGTTCAATCTGTTTTTTTTTTTTTTTTTTTTTTTTTTTTGAAGAGGTTAAGTTAGTAGTCTTGATTAATTGGTTCAGAGTGGAATTTGTTTTATAACAGCAGTGTTGGGGCCAGCTTCGCGCACCTACTCTCCTGCTACCTCATACCGGGTACTGGCAATTCGGTCTACCATCACTTAGACAGATGAGAAGAAATCACCTAGTGTCTCAGCATAAAGATTTGTTTTTTATTATATTTTCTACTTTTAAAATTTGACTCTATTGGACTAATGGAGTTCAAATATTAGTTATTGCAATGAGAAATACTAAGTCATTTTAGAGTAGCTGCTGAACTTTTGCTCTTAGTGCCCAAACAATTTTTGCTACTTTTTCTAGGTGTACCTGTCAGAGGCGGGTCTAGGATTTGAACTATATGGGTTCGGAATGCCATTGAACCTACTAACCATTTGAGTTGTTGGGTCCGAAATTCGGTATTCATACATATTTAGACTTTAGTAGATTTATATGTAGTCTGAGCTAAAGCTACTGGGTTCGACTGAACCAGTAGGCGTAGCTTCAACATTGCATCCGTCAAGTAGCTAAGCTCTCGAGGTAGTCATCATCCCAGTTAATGACATTCAATTCCGAGAATCTGATCCAGGTCGAATCATAGATTGCCTGCAAGGGACGGAATTCCAGTGACTAGAATTTGACTGTAAGTCAATGATCTTGAATGATCCATGTAAGATTGATGCATGGACGAACAATGAAACTCTTAGACAGCTTCTTTTGTGGACGTTCATTTGCATCCCAACACATAAGTTTTGAAGTTGTATTTTTTTTTCCCAGTATATGCAGCTTGATGATTTTGAGATAAATAGATCTTTGTCAAGATATGTGCACTGCTGCACATTTAACTAAGTTTTTCAAGCATTCTTTGTTCTTTTTTAGAACTCTTTTTAACTAATGCAGGGTTGAGTTGAAGCTCCATTGTTCCCAGCGTCAGGCTCTTAGCAATGGGGAAGTCCCCGGGAAAATGGATCAAGGCTGTGCTTTTTGGGAAAAAATCGTCCAAATCTCAGTTGTCAAAGGTGTGTGAATCTTTTATTTTACATTAGCTCTCTTCGTTGCTCTGGCTGCAATTATCAGTGTTTTCTGGTCTTAGATAATTGCTACTTGGCTGGTTGTCAAAGACAGTATATTCTCTCTCTCTCTCACACACACACACACACTTGTTTTCATTTTCAATGACAAATCATGGATGCACGGACATTACTTTCTGTCCTTTCTTTTATAATCATGAGTTTCCATTCTCTGTATGAAAAGTGTGCTACTTGTGTTCAAGTAGGCCTTTTGGAAAATTAGAGTCTTTCATGACTTACTGAGTAGTCATCTGAGGTAATGACTGCAAACACCCACTTTGTCTCTCCTAGTTATGAAGTCATTGATACTATCATGAAATTCTTGCATCATTTGGCTTGATGAAATGTAAAGAACAAGAATTATTAAAATCGGGTGCAAAACAAGATTTTCTTAGTTCAATGCAATTCATATGACTTGGTTGTGAGGATAAAGAAAACATGCAAATATATTCTCTCTTAGTATTATGGTTACTAGGTTCGAACATTAGGACTCCATCAGCTGCTTTATTAAGTAGTTAATAGAAAATAACTTACCTAACAAGTTTCAGTCTTAAGTTATTCCCCTGATTTTACTAAAGCAATTATGCCTTTGTGAATTTTCTTTGCGATACTCTTTGCTCCAATGTTTTCCTTTTTGTTCGTATTCTATAACTTTACTGAAGAATTTCTTTTTTGTTTATACTTTGAATTATCTACCATCTCACTGTGCTCCATATGTAGGATGTCACCGGTGACAAAAGGTCCTCTACAAGGGCATCTGTGGAAAACCTTGCTGCCAATGCACCAATTCAGAATTTTGATAGAGGATCTGAGGACACAAAACTGGAGAAGGGGACAAACACTGGCATCACGTGCGATAATGCTGCTTTATCCTCTGTGACACCGGATATAGAGTCACAGGTTATAGAGGAACCGATTTCAGGCTTTTCAGCTGATGATGCCGAGTTAAAAAGTATAGAGCAAGCTGCAACAAAAGCACAAGCGGCCTTTAGGGGTTACTTGGTAATGTTGACAGTTCAGCATATCACTATTGATGAACTGTGGTGTCTTCACTAAAAGTGCCAGTATCCGTTGGTTAAAATTTGACTTACTTTATACTTACAAATATATTTTGAATATACATTTTACAATATGTATAAATTTCTGAAAATGTAAAGCCTTTTATTCTGGTTATTAGGGTTATTTTGACTCTATGTGGTGTTCTGCATTGCCACTTTCTTTAACTAGGAGTGTAACTCATCAAACAATGATAGGAGACTTGAGTAAACGCATCCTCATGATGGTCCACTTTTTAGATGCACTAGCTGGGTGTATTTGTGATTCTTATTTCTTTTCCTTTACTTTTATCTGAATAGTGGATAAAAGGGTTGTTTCGCTTATGCATCAATTTTAAAATGGAATCCGGAATCAAGTCTAGTAGCTAATCAATATATCTTCCTTGCCTACATCATTCAATGATGGATATGGATATTGTTAGAATAGTTGGACTTAGAAACTGAAGAAGCTCCAATGCTTTTAGTTTCTTCTCATTACCAGCAAATAACCCACCTTGATTTATCCCTTTCTTGAAGTAACTTTACGTACTTGTACATTTCTCAGGCTCGCCGGGCATTTCGAGCACTTAAAGGCATTATAAGGCTGCAAGCTCTTATTCGTGGGCACTTGGTAAGAAGGCAGGCAGTCGCTACTCTACGCTGCATGCAGGCAGTCGTCAGGGTTCAGGCATTAGCTCGTGGTCGAAGGGTTAGACTTTCAGATTGTGCCCGTAGGAACTTCAATTCTGGAGAGCTTAAGGTAACTCTTGCAATGAAGTGTCTTATTAAATGATTTTGTGTCCACCTCTTGCCACTGTTCTCATTCTTGTTGCTGTTCATCTTTCACCACTATTCTCATCCTTGTTCCATAGAAGCATTGGTATAAAGAATGAGACTGACTAGCAAGGGCTACAGAGTTAGTTTGACTTGCATATTCTACCTGTCTATTTAACATTAGTTGGACCATAAGAACTTTACTTTCTGGTTTAAGCTTGTCGAAACGAATTGATAAGAATTAAGATCAACTTAAAAATAAATTTATGATTTCAAACTTCTTAAAACTTAAAGCGATGGTTGACAGAGCCAGTGTTTCTTATAATGTATCAATCTCTTAGATGCTCCAAACAAAATGTATCACATAAATTTGGTTTATGGGATCATCTGCAATAACCATCTTTCAATACATTATATGAACACTTTTTGATTCAAAGAACCCATTATACAGAGATGATTCCTGTTAAAGCAATAGTCAACCCAACTCAACTGCACTTCAATCCAAAACTCGTGTATGACTTCTTTTGGATTCAAAGAATTCATTATATAATGCCTAGGACTACTTTATGGCCATCAACATACCACTACCCTCATTCTTTATCCAGATTTGGATATGATCATGCTTTGTGAATCTTACATAAGCAGAGTTATTTTTTATTGAAGTAATCTTGGTCAGATATTTTTTCAAGTTCTGTATTTGTTTCTACTTTCTGTTAAGTTTTTTTATGATGGATGAACTTATGCGAACATTGTGCCTGCCGTCCATCCCAATTTACTTACCAAATTTCCCTGCTTGACATCTAAATTACTTGACCAATGTTCTCAAGTGGACAAGTACTCCGCGTCTTAAGAATTAAAATCAATAAAACAAGTCTCTAATTGGAGCCAATTAAATTTGGATGGAGAAGGATGCTCTTATTATAATGAGAATACGCTCTTCATCCAGCAGGTTTTCACTTTCAAAGTAAGAGGTTCCATCCGGGTGGTGTTTTGCCTCTTTAATAATATTAGTTAGCAGAGAGTAAACACAAAGTTTGAGTTTGTTTACACCATGAACACATTTGAGTTCTGCTAATGAGCCTCTGAACCTGTTGTTTTCAGCTTGATAAGTCTCTGGATAGTTTTCATGTGTTTTACATTTGATATGATTGTTATTGTGATATTGACCTTTGCATTATGTGCTCTCTATTTGACCAGGATGCTAAGCAGGTGGATGTAAGTGCTGTAAACATGTCTGTTTGGCCAGTAAAGCTAACATCTAGTGCATTTGTTTGCAAGGTATTGTTGACCTTTTCTCCCTCAGATGAAACAAAACAGAAAGAATCCATCTTAGAAGGTTAGAATAGCTTGGCATCTGATGTACCTTTCTGTTTCTATATGTAACAATTTGATTATATTATAGAAAACTTGTTTTGCTTTATTGGATAGAAAGATTCGATTTTCAACACCATACGCCCAGGTCCTGAACCCCTCAGCATCATCTCCATCTTTTACTGCAACTTGCCTTGCCTGAATAATATAACTGGTGTCCTCGTCTTCTCGGGTTAATTTGTAGTGCATTCCAAGTCAACTGAAACCAGAAGCACCCAAGGATTGGCCTGGTGTCAATGAAGTGGAAGGAGAACTATGAGCTCTCAGGTTCAAATCATATTAAAGGCGAAAAACACCTTCGTGATTTTGTCCTATCTGCCTAAGTGTTGGTAGGCAGAGAAACTCTGGTATCTGTGCTGGTGTGAGGTACCAGGTACCTAGTGGAAAGTCAAGGTGTACGCAAGCTGACCAGGACACTGCCGTAATTAAAAAAGAAGCCACTGAAACCAGAAAGTTGTGCTACCACATTTGTTGAGAAAGTTAAATTTGTTTGGTAAACATGTCTTTGATGCCTTAATCCTTGGAAAAGAGAGAACACTAGTTGTGAGGCTGTTAAGGTCTTGTTCAAGGTATATTAAGATTAGTCAGGGACGAATATAGTTGGAAAATTGTGGTGGAAGGCAGATCACACCGAGGGAGGGACTGAGGCGGGGAGGGAAGAACGGAATTGCTTTAATGACAAAAGCTGATGCCATATATATTAATGGATATTAATTCTCTTCTGAAATTGATATGAAGGGCGACAAAGTAAAGTGGGAACTGATAACCAGTAGATAGTTAAATATTTCTCCAGTAGACTTGAATTTAATTTGACAGTTTCTTTGTTTCTTGTTTTAGCTTCTTGCTGCAGTGCCAATGGCCATGCCCTTGAGCCTTCAGTATGATGAATGTGAACCTAATTCAGTTTGGCAGTGGCTTGAACGCTGGTCACTATCTCACTTTTGGGAACCACTTCCGAAACCAAAGAAAATTGTTGATGCAAAATCCCAGAAAAAACAAGCTGGTCTGCAGACTGTTGAGATAGAACCAGTAAGATCGAGGCGGAGTGTCAGGAAGGTTTTCTCAGCAGCAATTGGTGATGCTAACACTGTAAGTTCTTCTGAACCTGAAAAACCTAGACGTAACATAAGGACAGTCACGACTCATCAGATAGAACCAGTGCAAGATCAACCTCAAAATGAACTTGAGAGGGTCAAATGGAATTTAAGAAAAGTTACTGGAGCTATGGCGACGCCTCTAGAAAGGTCAGAAACAGAATATGCTAACGCAGAACAGATTCCTATTCCAGCTCAAACTCAGGCAAAAACATCATTCGCAGCTTCTAATGTTGGCGAAGCAGTTGTGGTTAATTCTTCTGAGGAAACTAGTGAGTCAAATTCTAAAATTGACAAGTTAGCAATGACTGAAGCTCCTACACCAGTAGCTGTGGAGGAAGCAAATGATGTGTTGCATGATCATCCTACAGTTGAGCAACAGCAGTTAGAAGTGGAAAATGTTGGTAAGAGTGAGAACAGTCTAGTTGTTAATGAGGAGCTTAGCTCCAAAGAAGATCAAACTAGTAAAGAGAGAACTAGGAGGAGATCTCTTCCATCAAAGCAGGAGAATTCTGAGAATATCTCTCAGAATACACCAAGCGTGCCCAGTTATATGGCAGCAACTAAATCTGCAAAGGCGAAGCTTAAAGCGCAAGGGTCTCCTATAGTAAGTGAAGAAGGAGCTGAAAATGGCGTTGTCCGGCGTCATTCTCTACCATCCTCTACCAATGGAAAATTCAGCTCATTGTCACCACGGGTGCAAAGGCCCATCCAAGCAAATGGAAAAAGCGGAAACAAGAACAGCAGATCATTGTCAGCCTCTAAAGATGGTAAGAAACTAAGAACTGAGACCTCTTTGCAGAGGTTTGGATTGTATAGGAAAACATATTTTCTTGTTGAGTTATGGTAAGTTGTGAAATTTCCATTTGATTACCTGAAGCTGCCTTAAATTTGAGCAATAATATATACGTTAATTGAAATGTCTTTAAAATAAACCAATAAACAAAAATGCTTATCCTAAATTTGAAAGCTTGATCTTAGTAAAACCAATACTGTACCTGACAATTTCTTGTGTTTAATCAATTTATGGCTACCGGGCGGTGATGATGATAATAATATTGTTTTAAGAGGTGATGCAGTGTCGTTGTTTCTCATATTCAGCTCTATGTTGGTTCTTATAGGCATGGTTCTCTCTCTCTTTCTCTCACTAATGTGTATTTCTTTACAACGCTGTATATGTGATGTCTCGCTCTATTTCTTCTCAATGATTCTTGTAGTACTTAAAACAGATGGTTATGAGCTCATTTAATCTCATAACTCAATAACATCCCCGTATGATTTGAATTGTTTGGATTTAGAGGTTTTATATATCTGACTCCAACGAGTTTGAGATTGAGGTATCATACTCGAGTAATGTCGCCAACTCCTCAAAGGTTACATTTTTTTTGTGTTTGCAGAAAAAGTGCTTCAGCCTGGTTGGAAGAGATGAGTCCAACAATTTGCTCAATCGTCGAACTAGTGGTGCATGTGGTAGCAACTTCATTGCTCGTGCTGTCTTCTACAAAAGTTTAAACTACTAATCCAGAATAGGTGTTCTCTTATATCATAAGCATCTTTATGAGGTTTCCATAGTATTGTGAGATTGTTTGCATGAGAATGTACAGTTGGTTATAGTCTGAGAAAGAATATTTCTGTTAACAGCATCTGTGTTTTGTACTTTTTCCTTTTTTACATGTCTTTTATTCTTCATCTACTGTTTTATTTTTATCGATGTTGTAAGCTCCATATGCTTTGGCATAATTAGTAATTACCTTGAATAATATGGTGTGCATTGACTTAGTTAATGCATTTTGTTGAATTGAATAGGACTCTCAGTTACTGTGCGAGATCCTACACTGGGTGCTCTTTACCATGTTGTTTCAATGGCAATAGTTGCCACAGAGATGGGAATGCCTACTAATGGTGCTCTCTATTGGTCATTGAAACACGTGATCCACGTCGAGTTGGGAGAATTTGGGATTTGAAATAATATTTGAAGCATAATTTGAAATTTTGTGCAAATTTCATAAACAAACTGATTTGAACTCCAAATTTGGAATATTTGGCAGACATAATTGTATGCTTGTGCGGATAAAAGATGACAGCTACATCGTAAATAGTAAGGTACACGTAAGCTGGTCGACACACTACATTCATTAGACTGATACGACTGAATTGAAAAGAAGTAAAGAATGCAGAGTATTCTAAGGAATTGAGCTAAGAACAACTCCTGAACAAACACTCAAATGGGAATGGAAATCAGATATAGAAGAAGAGAGAAGATATTACAATTATACTCAATTGCTAACTAACTAACAGCCCTAATGAACTGCCTATTTTATAAGCTAAGAAAAGCTAAGAAGATCAAGAAGATTCTGGCGGGAGAGTTAGTTATAACTAACTCTCCAACATGTGTCTCTCACGTGCTTCTTTAACAAACTAACTGCCGCGGCTGCTGACTCACCTTTCCTTCTTCCTCCAGTTCCTCAGCTCACTTTCTAATTCTGGAGCTTCAGCTGATTAGGATCGTATCAATACCCCCCCCCCTCCAAAAAATCCTTGTCCTCAAGGATGAAAGGAAGGAAATTGCTGCTGCAAGTCATGAAGATTTTCCCAAGTACAATCTTCAGGAGCAGCATTGAGCCACTTGACTAGCACCTGTGTGATTGCTCGACCATTCCTCTTAGCCATCCGTCGATCAAGAATTGCTTCAGGAGTGAGCATAAGGTAACCAGAAGAGGAATGCACCTCAGGGAGGGTGACAGAGGCAGGTTGTGGGCCAATCCTCTTTTTTAGCTGAGAGATGTGAAAGGTAGGGTGTATTTTAGTGTGAGGAGGCAAAGCTAATGTGTAGGCAACTGTCCCAACCTTGGCCAGGATCTCAAATGGACCATAAAACTTTGCTGAGAGCTTTTGGTATGCATGAGCCTTTAGTGATAATTGCCTATAAGGCTGCAGTTTAACATATACCCAGTCTCCAACTTCATAGGATCTTTCAGTCCTCCTCTTGTCAGCTTGTGTTTTCATCCTGTTTTGGGCCCTCTCCAGCTGAGTCTTCAGTGCTCTAAGGGTGGCTTCCCTGGCTTGTAGACTCCTATCTACCAAGTCCAGTTGAGAATCAAAGGGCATGTAAGGCAACAGTGGTGGTGGTCTTTGGCCATAGACTATCTCATAGGGGGTCATGTTTGTGGCTGAGTGGTAATTAGTGTTGTACCACCATTCAGCTAAGGGAAGCCACTGAGGCCAATCCTTAGGTTTCTCAAATGTCATGCATCTCAGGTAACACTCTAAGCATCTGTTGACCACTTCTGTCTGGCCATCAGTCTGGGGGTGGTAAGCTGAGGATGTCAGCAGTGACACCTTCTGCAATTTGAATAGCTCCTTCCAGAACTTGCTGGTAAACACCACATCTCTATCAGACACAATAGACCCTGGCATGCCATGCAGTTTGAACACATTGTCTAAGAAGATCTGAGCCACATCCAGGGCAGAATAGGGATGTTTAAGAGCCATGAAATGAGCAGCTTTACTTAGCCTGTCAACCACTACAAAAATAACTTCTTTTCCTGCAGCTTTAGGTAGCCCCTCTATGAAGTCCATTGAGATGTCTTGCCACACCTTTTCAGGGATAGGGAGGGGTTGCAGGAGTCCAGGATAGGCCACAGTTTCTCCTTTACATCTTTGACACACTTCACAGGACCTGATGTAGGCATAGACATCCTGTTTCATCTTCTTCCAGTAGAAGTCTTGCTTGAGCCTTTTTAGGGTGGCAGTGATGCCAGAATGCCCCTCCATTGAACTGGAGTGGTAGTATTGCAACAGCTTCAGCTTGACCTCTGCATCATGCCCTACTACAAGTTTCCCTTTCCTGGTGAGTAGGCCAGCCTGCAGCTTGTAGTGAGGTTTAGAGGTGGGATTTCTTGAGATGGACTGTATAATACCTTGTATTATGGGATCAGTGTGCCAAGTTTGCTCAACTTCCTGCATTAGATCAGCTTGCACAGCTGAAATGCTGCATAGTTGTGCAGGTTCCTCTCTCCTAGAGAGGGCATCTGCTACTGTGTTCTCCTTACCCTTCTTATAAGTGATAGTATAATCATAACCAAGCAGCTTGACTAGCCACTTTTGCTGACTGGGTGTAGTTATTCTCTGCTCTAGGAGAAACTTGAGACTTTGGTGGTCAGTTTTAATGACAAAGTGTCTGCCTAGCAAGTAGGGTCTCCACTTCTGAACTGCAGTCACTAATGCCAAGAGCTCTCTCTCATAAGCAGATAAGGCCTTGTTTTTAGTGGACAAACCCTTACTAAAATAGGCTAGGGGTCTGTTGTCTTGTGTCAAGACAGCTCCAATGCCTTCTCCAGATGCATCAGTTTCAATGATAAATTCCCTAGAGAAATCAGGAAGTGCTAGTACAGGTGCTGAAGTGATTGCTGACTTAAGTTTTTCAAAAGCCAAAGTTGCTCTATCAGACCACTCAAATTGACCCTTTTTCAACAAATCAGTCAAGGGCCTTGCAATACTCCCATACCCTTTTATGAACCTTCTATAGTAACCAGTCAGGCCTAGAAAGCCTCTTAAGGCTTTTAGAGTTGCTGGAAGGGGCCAGTCTAGTACTGCAGTGATTTTGTGAGTATCCATGGCCACTCCTTGCTCAGAAATGATGTGGCCTAAGTACTCAATCTGTGTAACCCCAAAAGCACACTTGCTCTGCTTAACATAAAGTGTGTGATTCCTCAGAACCTCAAATGCCAGCTTAAGATGTAACAAGTGGTCAGTCCAAGAAGAACTGTAAATGAGTATGTCATCAAAAAATACCAGTATGAATTTTCTGAGGTAGGAGTGAAAAATGTTATTCATTAGACTCTGAAAGGTAGAGGGGGCATTTGTGAGGCCAAAAGGCATTACCAGGAACTCAAAATGCCCATGGTGTGTTCTAAATGCAGTCTTGCCAATGTCTTCTTCTTGCATTCTGATCTGGTGGTATCCTGACCTCAGGTCTAGTTTGGAGAAGTACCTTGCACCATACAGTTCATCAAGTAGCTCTTCAATTACTGGTATTGGGAACTTGTCATTTATAGTGCAGTTGTTTAGTTCTCTGTAGTCAACACAGAGTCTCCAAGTACCATCTTTCTTTTTGACCATCACAATAGGTGAGGAGTAAGGACTTGTGCTACTTCTAATCACCCCAGAGGTTAGCAGCTCATCCACCATTTTTTCAATCTCATCCTTTTGGATAGCTGGATACCTATAAGGTCTGATATTCACTGGAGAAGTGCCCTCCTTCAAGATTATTCTGTGGTCATGGGACCTGTGAGGTGGTAATTCTGTAGGCACCTCAAATAGATCATTATAATTGTCCAGTAACTGCTGGATTTCTGGATGCACAGCTTCCTCCTTCACTTCTGTTTCCATAGCTAGCAACATAGGTTGGTTCTCAGTTTGTCTTTCAGCAAGTACCCCCACAGAAATCATACACAATTCAGCAGGTTGAGCCAACAACTTGTCCATCTTCCCTTGCAACACCATTTTTGCTGCAGCAGGTTGTATGCCCCTAAGAGATATCTTCTGTCCCATGATACTGAATTCCATTTTTAAGTTCTTGAAGTTCCATGATATGTCCCCTAATGTAATCAACCACTGAATTCCTAGGACCATGCTGCACCCCCCAATAGGCAACACTAGCATGTCAGACTGAAATGTTACTCCTTGCATTTTCCAAGAGAAATTCTTACAAATATACTTGCTCTGCATCTTGTTCCCATCAACAACAGACACAGAAAATGGAGTGATAGCAGTCATGCAACAACCTAGTTTCTTGGCAGTACTGAGATCCAGGAAATTGTGAGTGCTCCCAGTATCAATGAGGATGTGCACTGCCTTGCCCTTGACTGAGGCAGTGACTCTCATGGTTCTAAAGTCATAGATGCCATTCATGGCATGTACTGATACTTGGGGCAAAATAGCCCTTCAGAATCTGTTTCTAGGCCCTGAGCCATCATGGTCAACAACTCTGCAGGATCAAACATGATGTCCTCCCCATTTTCCTGATCATCATACTCATCTACTTCCATAGAAAATAGCTGTCTCTTCTTTTTACACACATGACCAGGTCCATACTTTTCATAACACTGGAAACACAAGTATTTGGCTCTTTTCTCCTCCAATTCAGCTGGGGACAAGAATCTTGGGTTCCTATAGGAGGAATTTTTGTTCTGTAGGTTAACAGGTTTTGGGTAGGCTGGGTTTGTAACAGGTTGATATTGTGGGGTGGTGTATCTGTGAGTGGTTCTGGGAGTGGCTAATAAAGGTGGTTTGGTGTCATGCTGAGGTAAACTAAGGATTTCCTCTTGAATCTTGGCTAAGCTAATAGCCATTTGCAAAGTGTTAGGGCCCAACATCTTAACAGGTAACCCAATTTCCCTTTTCAACCCCCTACAAAAACAACTAACTACATAGTCCTCAGACAGTTCAACTCTAGTCAGTAATTCATCAAACTGATCAACATAGTCTTGTACAGAAGATACCTGTTTAAGATCCTTCAAATCTCCCATTGGATCGTCAAACAATTCAGTGCCAAAGCGAGCGTACAAGGACTTGACATACTCATTCCAGCTTGGCCACTCTCTGGATAACCTAGCCTTCATGTGAACTTGATGCCATTGCAGGGCCTTCCCTTCCAGGTGACACGAAGCTAGTTTAACCTTTGAATATTCTGGAGTTTCATCCACTTCAAAGAACTGCTCGCTCTTGTACAACCAATCCTTTAATCCTGACCCATTGAATTTAGGAAATTCTAGCTGGTGAGTCCTAGTGGGTAACTGGTAATCAGCAGGTCTTTCATGTCTTGTTGGTTCTGGGATTCTTTCAATACCATTGCTTCCTATAGCATTCATCAACAACCTCTTAAATTCCTCCATGGACTGGGCCAATTTGTCATCCACTACCTTGCGAAGTTCATCCACAGAACCCACAATTCCTTCAACAGATCCCCTTAGTCCATCGACTTCCTTTCTAAGATCTTGAATTCGCGTGTTATGCTCTGCCATTATTTCACCACAGGCCTGAGGAGCGATTGTTCTGATACCAAATGATACGACTGAATTGAAAAGAAGTAAAGAATGCAGAGTATTCTAAGGAATTGAGCTAAGAACAACTCCTGAACAAACACTCAAATGGGAATGGAAATCAGATATAGAAGAAGAGAGAAGATATTACAATTATACTCAATTGCTAACTAACTAACAGCCCTAATGAACTGCCTATTTTATAAGCTAAGAAAAGCTAAGAAGATCAAGAAGATTCTGGCGGGAGAGTTAGTTATAACTAACTCTCCAACATGTGTCTCTCACGTGCTTCTTTAACAAACTAACTGCCGCGGCTGCTGACTCAGCTTTCCTTCTTCCTCCAGTTCCTCAGCTCACTTTCTAATTCTGGAGCTTCAGCTGATTAGGATCGTATCATAGACAAAGTCAAATGAAGAAATTAATAGAGTTAAAATAAAGGATGTCGGGTTAGGTTAGGATCCATCAAATCTCAACTTAGAGATATTAAGTTCGAGCTTTGAGAACGAAAAATTCCAGTTACTTAGCAATCCCCTTAATGTGTCGTATGCAATGCCATTTGGTTTGTTGGGGATCTCGGATGGTTAAACCCAACAATGATTTCTTTCGTCCCAATTTATGTGACGTAGTTTGACTTTACACAGAGTTTAAGAAATACATAAAAAGTAAGAGAAAATATTGGATTAATTAAAAAGTTGTTAGTTTTTAATATAAGTAGGATCCAAAAAAGGTAGAATAGATATAGATAATGCTATTACTTAGCTACTCTTCCCGTTCTAATTTATGTGACAATATTTTCTTTGCAATCTGTTCCAAAAAGAATGACAACATTCTAAATTTGGTAACAATCTAACTTCAAAATTACAGTTTTGTCATTAATGAAATGATTCAGTAGATTTACAACCACACAAACATCTATATCTCATTTTAAATCACAAATTTCAAAAATATTTATTTATTTTTTAAACTTCGTGTCGTGTCAAGTCAAATTATGACACATAAATTTGATCCGAAGGAGTAGTAAACAAAATAGGAATGGAAACCACTCATTTTAGATTGGGGACAAAAATGTAATCTACTTCATACAACAAAACACAAGGCACAAGAACAAAGAGATTCATCTCTGATGATCAACTAAAAATGGCTATAATATTTCCTTCAATTTCTGTATCATACCCTAAAGTTTCAGGTACTCCAAAAATACCCCCTACAAATTATTCACCTGTTAGTAAACTAATTAAATATATACTATATATTAACTTTTTTTTTTTTTTTTTTTTGGTTAGATAAATGGAAAAATAGCAGATACATTGGGTTCTCTAGTAGAAAAGGAACATTTCAATGTGTTAATACAAAAACAAAAATGTGTGGATTTACAAATTCAAAGAAAAAGATAGTATGGATATGGACAGAAAATAAACAAGTGATGACTGCTGCTGTTGAAAGGGGTTGGAATACTTTTATCTTCAATTCAAATAATCAACAGCTTGCCCTTGAATGGTCTTGTAAGTTTTCTTTTTTCCTATATTTTGCTTATTTTTAGTTCTTGGTAATCGGTTTATTTGAGTTTAAGTTATATACACTATCGGACTCAAGTCGAGGATTAAGGTATGAAGGTTAAATAATAGTAGTATGTCTTTTCTCCTATTAGATGTAGTAGTATTCCTGTTATCTGTTTATTTTGTATATGTTTTAGTTTTATCATTCCGTCTTGTATTTCAAATGTGGTTTCTTATGTTTTCTTTAGCCGAGGGTTTATCTGAAACAACCTCTCTACCTTGGTGGGGATAAGGTCTGCATACATCTCACCTTTCCTAGACCCCATTTGTGGGATAAAATTGGGTATGTTGTTGTTAGTGTTGGCCTCAGGTAAATAGTTACCCACACCGTGTATTTACACCAAACCAATGCTGACTCACCATGGCTAAGTGAATAAAAATATGCATTAATTAACTACGGTTAGGTGGTGGAACTCTAATTTCAAACACATGTCATGAATCCATTAGTTTGGTATAAACACCTGGTGTGGTAAGTTTTTACCTTCGCGTCACGGTTACTTGTTGTAGCATGTAATGTATCTTAGTTTTTCAAGATTACAAATCCCACTTTTTTATAGAGGCTTACTTGTTGATATTCTTCGGTGACTCGATTTCTTTACAAGATTGGTGTGTATAACTTAAACTCATCTGTATATGAATAACTTGTTGTGATTTGAGTTGAGGTGAATTCAGCATTTACGGAGTGAGTACACGTGTATCCACTAAAGAAAAATTGTATAATTATGTATATGTATTAGTTCGGTGACTGATCTTTAATGGACGCTTAATGTTTTTTTCTTTTATTAGATTAGGAGTTGCGAGAGAGCAGATGTTACCGACCCTGCAATTGTCACAAGTTTGTTTATAGTCGCTCGTGTTTGTTGTAGTTAACAAGGTTTAATTTAAACTTTTGAGAAAAATATTAGAATTTGGAGGACAGGACCCCAAATCGACAGAGATAAAAATTGTCGTGAGTGTTTGTTGTAGTCAACAAGGTTTAAACTTTCAGAAAAATATTCAAAGTGGGAGGAACGGACTGAACCCTAGTTGCTAGTAATCTGTACATTGGCATAACTTGTTGTGATTTGAGTAGAGGTGGATTCAACATTTAAGCAGTGGGTGCACGTGCATCCACTAAAGAAAAATTGTAAAATTGTGTAGATGTATTATTTTAGCGACCGATCTTTAGTGGGAGCTTGGGTGTTTTTATTATAGTAGGGACTGTGAGAGAGCATATGCTACTGCCTCTGCAATATCCACGAGTTTGTTTAAAGCCGTGAGTGTTTCTGTAGTCAACGAGGTTTAAATTTTTGGGGAAAAACTATAAATAGGGAGGACGGTATCCCAAAATGACTGAGATATAAACAAGTAGTGTTTGTTCTTAGACCCCAACCCCGCGTTTCAATATGAGTATGTATTTGTGAGAATTTCAGTGTTCGATGGTTCATGGCAAAATTCAGTGTTTCCGATCATGATAATGAGAAATAAGAAGGGATTTTCCTGATTCTATATCCCATACATGATTTCTTCCAAATTACCTTTGAACACTCTGCACTTGATTTCCATTTTGGTATAAAGAACCGTGAGTTTGTAAAATGTTTGATTATATTGTGACAACTATGGTTTTATCACGTGCAGCAATTGCATTGATATGCCCTCTCTTCATTGAAGAGGGGGGACTCTTTGATCACGAGCATAAGAGAGTTGCTGCGTTTGCTGAGGTTTCTTCTCCTCAGCAGTTAGAACAGCTACAAATATTGGAGGAACAGGCTGATAATGTTGTTGTTAATCTACTAGACTGGCAGGTACTCGTTACATTTCTTCTTCCAAAGTTATTGTCTATCAAATTCCTCGTGAACTGTCACCGGACTAATGGAAAAATTATTGCTAAAAATTGTAACAACTTCAAAATGGTTCCTTTTTGCAAAACTAAAACTTTGGATGTTGGTTAATCACATCGGCCATAAGGTGGTCTATCACCTCGGTTGGGGAGAAAGGCTTTTTTGTTGTCAGAAACACCCTCTCCGCTTTATTAAACTCTTCTCTTAGCTCACTCAATTCCTTTTTAGACTTTCTCAAAGCTCTCAATATACTCAATCTAGCTACTAGGTCTCAAGCCAGTTGGAGTGGACGAGTTGGGTGTATGTATGACAGTACTGATTTTGTATGGGTTCATCCGGAGTCTCTATCTAGTTTTTAATCTGGCTGACCTTGCATTGCTCCAAGTACATTGATTTCTTCACGGTATTCGAGTTCACTTCAACTGCTTGTTTACCTTGGTACATTCCACAGGTGATACCTGCTGAAAACATTGTTGCGGCTTTTCAAGGCACTCAGAAAACTGTACTTGCTGTCTCAAAGACACAGTCAGAAGCTCAAGTTTTTCTTGAGGTAGGTTGAACTTTAAGTTACAAGAAAGTAATTTCTTAAAAAAGTGGAGGATTCTGCTTAAAGTGGTTTTCGCTATTCAAAAGCACCAAGTTTCACATCCTTTTCTGCTTTGCTAGGCATTGGAACACGGTTTAGGTGGTGTAGTAATGAAAGTTGAGGATGTCGAAACAATCCTTGAGCTGAAGGTAGTGTTTTCTAGAAAGGGCAGTGTTCCTTGGTGAAGATTTGATTTTGATTTTCAGTTGTCATTGTTAGGGTTATTTTGACAGAAGACATGAACTGGACAGTCTGTTGAACTTGACCAAAGCCAAAATAACTCGCGTTCAAGCGACCGGAATGGGTGACCGTGTCTGTGTGGATATTTGCAGCCTCATGAGACCCGGTGAAGGTCTTCTGGTTTGCTCCTAATTTCTTGTCTATTTCTGTTTGTCTAGAGTTAACATATAGATTCATTTTTGCTTATTGTCCATGACATTTCAATTTTCATTCTTATCCCGTATCATCTGTCCCTTAGGTTGGATCCTTTGCAAGAGGCCTTTTCCTTGTTCACTCAGAATGCTTGGAGTCGAATTACATTTCTAGCAGGCCTTTCCGGGTTAATGTGGTGCGTCTCAGATGAAGCCATTTAAATGTTCAGTAAAGGGTCAGAGAGACAAGAACTAATGTAGAATGGATAATTTTATGGTAAAAGAATCGTTCTTGGTTATTTTAGAGTTTCATTAGCACTTTGTGGGTTGTGAAATTGTTATCTTCACAAACTGGATCTTCATGCTAACTTCCTAGAGGAGACATATCTAGTATTTACTGTAGTTACATTTCCCTCAATAACAACTTCTATAAGCTATTTATTTCATATCCTTGGGCTTAATTCTTTCAGTGAGCTGAGTTGTGTTAAGGCATCTCAAATTAAATTTACAGCCAGTGCTCTTCAGTATGACGGTTCCTTGGTCTTTAACAGGGGCCAGTTCATGCATATGTTGCTGCTCCAGGAGGAAAGACCAGCTATCTCTCGGAGCTCAAGTCTGGCAAAGAGGTCATTGTGGTTGATCAAAGGGGTATGCAGCGAACTGCAATTGTTGGGCGTGTAAAGATAGAGACTAGACCGCTGATCCTTGTGGAGGCAAAGGTTTGTGAAGCTTTCATTTGCTGAAATAAAAAGTTCTGTGTCTTCTTTGCTTGGTTATGTGATGCGTGCTCATTGAAATTTGACATTGTGTGACTATGGATGGATACAAGCATGAAACAACTATTTGTTGCAATGAAGCTCAAGTATGTAAATAGAAATCAAATATGCTGGATGCTAAGGCTGAGAGGACTCATTATCTGCGAACGTTGGTGTGCACTTGACATACTAGGATTGAAGTATTCATTTCCGACGACACTTCTTGTTATCAGGAGTAAAAGAATTGGGTGTGAGGCAGGGGTGCACCAGCAATAGTACGAAGTGTAAAACATCATGTAGGTTTAGCTCTGTCGCAGTCATAGAACAAAACAACATACCCAGTGTGATCCTACAGGTTGGGTCTGGGAGGGTAAGGTGTACGCAGACTTTATCCCTACCTTGTGTGAGGTAGAGAGGCTGTTTCCTATTGACCTTCGACTCAAGAAAAGCAAAAGAAGTCATAAAACTATTCTTAATATTAGTTCCAGCATCTGCAACTTGTAACCTGTTCACAAGAAAATGTTGAGCAAGTGTAAAATTCTGACTGGGTTAATCTTTTAGCTATTACATTTGTCTTATAGGATCTTTAGTTCTAATGTTGATTAGGAATTTGTAATAATGCAGGTGGAATCAGAAAATCAAAGTTACTCTATTCTCTTGCAGAATGCGGAAACAGTTGGATTAGTTTCTTCCCTTCAAGGTAAATATTTGAGATGCAACAGGTTTTTCTCTATTGCTCTTTTTGTGGTTCAACATTCAATATATTTATGCAGGCGAGGGACATCAACGGACAGCTATTCCTGTAACCTCACTCAAAGTTGGTGATGAAGTTTTGCTCCTAGTACAGGGAGGCGCTCGGCATACTGGAATAGAAATTAAAGAATTTATTGTTGAGAAATGAATTAGTGTCCCATCTATTCGCGCTTTTTGTTGACAATGAGTAACCTTCGGAAAAGGTTTATCACTTGACTATGATTAAGTGGTAGATATATATTTATATATATATGAAAGACATATGTCATGAGTTCAAATAAGAGCTATGTTAGTCCTTTTTCAAGTTGTTATTGTGAAGTTGCTAGCTATGTTGCTCGGATCCTCCGAAAATGCTGGCAGGCACGTGTCGAATCCTCCAAAAGTAGTACATTTTTGAAGGATCCGACACGGGTGCAGTGGCATTTTGGAGGATCCGAACAGCTTAGGTTGGTAGCCTGCTGGTTGCATGTGTATTTGTTGGATGTCAATGATTATTTACAATCATGAAAAATTAAGCTGAGATTTACCAGAACAAATAAAAAAACCATTAGTGTTTATATATGAGCTTTACCACTTTGGTAACCTAAATTCTTAGACATGAAAAGTAAGTTCACGTGGCCATAAAATGATGGCCATGCACTGATCCACACATTTCTCTTTGCTGTAAATGAGCAGTGCAAGTGTAGATATAGGAAGGGGTCTGGCAAAGGTTTTTTTTTTTTTTTTTTTTTTTTTCTGGACTCATGTTAGACAAATTTATTTTAAGAATAAAACGCTTCGTATTAAATGTGACTTTAGTTTTATAGCATGTATTCAAGCTTTAGTCCTATAGCACGTATTCAAGACTTCTGATTAAGAATGCCCTCGATAAAGTTCACACACTTCCATATTCACTGCTATGGCATTCTAATTCACCTATGTATATTGCCTATTGATATCTTTTCCCTTTTATGTCGATATTGTTTCTTTTTTTTTTAATGTTTGTTACAAGTACAGATTTTACCTTTTGAAAAGATGTTACTCAAATTACCATATTATCTTATATGCCCGTAGGAACACAAATTACCATATTTACTTAATTGTTAGATGAACTATCACTATCACACCTCTTGAAACAAACAAATGATGACAAAGATTAACATATCCAAACATATAACAGCAAAAGGCGTGATAGCCCTTGGTATAGCGTTGCTGAAAATATATTGTGATTATGACTAATGGTATTTCATTTTTGGATCAATGATTTGTCTTTGAGTTTTCTATTGAAACACCCAACGTCGACATGGTGTGACAGATGAGATCATTTTTACTCAGAGTTCTTGAATTTTAACACAAGAAATTGATTTTTTTTTTGAATTTTTATTATTTTTAGTAAGTCATACATGATGTGAATTTGAAATAGTCGAATCATCAAGAACTGAATACGGCATAATCGTCCGACCGGACTCTTTGCAAGACCCACGTGCGTCTTGAGGACCGTCCGACTTAGCATAGGTTGTTCTTGACCCGAATTGAGGGTGTCACGAAACTCGTTCTTCATGGTTACTTCATAGGGAGTTCAAGATCCGTCTTGCTCCTTATCTTGTTATTTATGTTTCCGCTTTTAACCCTGCATCATTTCTCCTCCAGACACTTGCTTCTTTGGAACCCCAAAAAGTAGGTTGGTTTTCTTCTGGTGCCTCCCATTTGCTTATACTTTTTGAGCTAAAAGAGGCCTTTAATTAGTGGAATGATCCACAGTTACTCGATATGATTTCTGCCTCCTGCCCCATGTGTTTGACAACTTTCTAACTATCTTTTGACGTAATGTTTTTGTTTAGCTTTCTAAATTAATTGTGCCTGTGTGTACAATTTAACTACACACATTACTCTTCGTTAATTATAGTTTGACTAAGATCTTTTACTTAATTATTAATTTATCTTCACCTAAGTAAATTTGACGAGCAACTTTTCCAATTTATTTAACCATCTAAAGTTACTCTGGCATCGACTTGAGTTACTTGACGCAACTTGCCTATTATGACGCCCGACTTGACACAGAGTTTAAATAATAGAAGACGATTTCTAAAATTTGTGGTTTAAAATAAAATATACATATATGTTAGGTAGTCAAATCAGTTCATTAATGGTAAATATGTAATTTTAAAATTAAATTATTATCAAATTTAGAATACAGTCATTCTTTTTAAAACGGACTAATTAGTCCATAAATAATAAGAACAATGACTAGCTATAGCCTATAGTCGTCCACTTTCTCCTCGTCTCACGCAATAGAGGTTTTGGGCATGAGTGGGGCAATTGATTTGCCTAGAACCACCACAATCAACTTGTCTTTTCATTTTGCCATCTTGTATATACACCATTTTCTCCTATCTTTGTTACAACAATTGTATCTTAATCCCAAGCTTAGGATGTGGTTAGATTGCATGAATCCTAACTAAACTATATCCCTTCATTTAAGCTAATCTTAAACCAATATATTATGTATCATAAAATATCACTATAAGTTAGTCGATTTTGATTAGTTCTACTGCAACCCTCCTTTGTTATTTGGATTAGGACCGGCCCGAACCATTTCCGCCTGCGAAATACCTTTCCAGATCATTTGACGGTTCTTCTCATGTTAGGGGAGCTCCAATAGAAAGTGTTACTCCCTTCGTCCCACTTTGTTTGTCGTAGTTCGAATTTCGAGAGTCAATCAAGTTTATCTTTGACCGTAATTTTTATATATATCTTTTAAATATTTTGAATTGTAATTTATCGTGACTTATAGTACTTTTCATGTAGTTTTCAAATATGTAAATTTTATTTAAAAAAAAGTTAAAGATTTTATATTCTAATCTACGGTCAAATTTAAGAAGTTTGACTCTCAAAACAGTAACTATAACAGAAGTTATTTATCTCCTCTTCATTCATGCTATAAAAAAAATATCCCCTCTCCACAAACAAAAGGTTTGTTTTATTTTTAACCACTCATTCCCATCCTAGCCACTAACATGGTCTTTTTTGTTTTTGTCCATTTCTCATCTTTTTCTTTCACCAAAATAGCCCACCAATTATCTAAGATAGAAATAATTTTCTTGGGGAAGAATAACAAAATTAGCTGCTAAAAGAAAATTTTTCTATCTCCCACTGCCAATTTTCTTCTTCATAATCTATAAACATTTGTCATTTGTTTATAGATTTCTTTGTTTTAAGGTAATATCAATTATGTCATTTGTCTTCTTGTTAACATTCTTGTCTCCTCATCAATTATGATAAAGCTGTTACATTCTTTTTAGATTTTGTGTACCTTATTTTGCAGAGAACAGAAACTTCTAATCTCCCTTATAAGACTACAATTATCCTCGTATTTCCAAATTCTTTTTTTTAATTCCTCGATTATGGTTTCTTAAACTAATACATGATCCATCCAGCTAATAAAAATGTTATTCTTCCCATATTGCCTATCTATCTTGTTTTAAAAGGCGGGGGCGTGAGGCGAGGATAACTGTACCCTGGCAGTCTGCCTAGGGGTGTTATAGCCTGCCTCATCTCAGGACTCGCTCCGAAAACGCCTTTGAAAATAGTCCATACAGCATTATAGCATTCTTGGTGATATTTGCAAGAATGGGTTGTGCAACATCAAAGCCAAAAGTATGTCAAAATTGTCATACACCATATTCACCTGTACGCAGAAGCTACTCAATGTATATACCTCACAAGGCTCATCATCAGAAACATAATGACAATGAACAGGAACAAGAAGAACATTTGGTGAATCTTACATCTTCAACATTAGGATCTTTGAAACTTGATTCAATGAACTTGAGTCAGAGTCTCAGAGACGATATTCGATTTTCGTTCGAAAAATATGAAGATGATAATGCTGGAATCAATAGTAAAGATGAGCTGTTGATTGAGGCCAAAACATGGTCACATATGATCAATGAGAAACTCCCAAAAGTTAATGTTGTGGTTCCTCCTAAAACACCAGTTAGAACACCACCAGGTGAGCCTGAAACTATTAATGCTTGGGAATTAATGGAAGGTCTTGAGGATATTACACCTCTTAAACCTGCTGCACATAATCATCATGATCATAGTTTTTCTTTCCCTGTTTCTCCCAATTCAATGTCTTGTCTTGATCATGATGATCAGTTTAATGAGAATGGCGACCCTGGGTCGCCAAATATGGCTGATAATGAATGTAGTTTACATTCAAATGATACGTCTATAGTATCTGATTTTGATCCTGAAGTAATTTCCACATTCAGAAAAGCACTTGAAGAGCTTCCACCGGCGAATCCTTTTCACCTAAAGCCGATAAATGTTGATAGCCTGGAGGGACTGGATGATGAGGTTGAGTTTGAAAAGGATTCGGCGAAAGAAAATGGAGAAGTACTTGCAAAGTGTAAAATGGTGAATCATGGAATGGAAAAATTGGTTATTTACTTCACGAGCCTACGAGGGGTGAGGAAAACGTACGAGGATTGTTGCCACGTCCGTGTGATCTTGAAAGGATTAGGTGTTAAGGTTGATGAGCGAGATGTTTCAATGCATTCAGGGTTCAAGGAGGAGTTGAAAGAATTATTGGGAGTGGAATATGCTGGTGGGGGATTACCAAGGGTGTTTTTGGGTAAGAAGTACATTGGTGGAGCTGATGTGATTCGGAGAATGAACGAAGATGGACAGCTCGAGAAGTTAGTAGAAAACTGCGAAAGGATAGAGGATGTTGGTGGTGGAAGACCTGTTGGAAATGGAGTTTGTGAGGCCTGTGGAGACATTAGGTTTGTTCCATGTGAGACATGCTCGGGAAGTTGTAAAATCTACTACGAGGCAGAGTTTGACGAATTGGAACTCGAGGAAGATGAGTATGGATTCCAACGTTGCCCGGATTGTAACGAGAATGGACTTATACGATGTCCAATTTGTTGTGATTAAGGTTCATATACATTTCCTGTTCTTTCCCTCTTGGTTAAAACTGTTTTGATAAGATAATTGTTGTATAGTAAGGAGTTTTTATTGTGTTAGAAGACAATGTAGTTGCAGTATGATAAACCAGAAACATGTACCAAGCTCCAGAGTTGTGTTACAAGAAGATGTCCTATAGTAAAATCTTCATGTTTCCAGGTAAAAGATAAGAACCTAAGACAATCTTCTCTTATGTGAAAGTTTAGTATTCATAATAATAATAATTAATAATACACACTTTCAGTTTCAGGTAGGCCATAATGGTATTGTTGTGTACCATTTGATGCCTCCACTAGTAGTTAGTTGTATAGATTCAAGAATTGCATTTCCAAGGATCATCTGGTGCCAAAGGCCTGATAGTAACCTTGTCCATTGCCAAACATATCAGGATTCTTGTAAAATTTGAGGAAAATGTCAACTAAACCGTAGGCGTGGACGAATTAGAGTAATTTTCTCCAACTAGAGATAATCATACTCGGTTAGGTTGCTTCTGACAAGCCTCTTCCTTCTCCGTACACGATCAAAGTCACTTAGCTGTATAGAGAAGGAAGGAGTTGGTGCGGAAACAAAGCACATAATTTGTTATATGGATCGAGTTATATACACTGACAGCATGAACGGTATTTACATAATTGGTGCGGTTGCTGTTTTGATATTCAGTTTATGATATCATGCTTGTTATGAAGAGTTATCTTTAGCCTTGGATGTTATCAAGTGCCAAAAAGTAACATAGAAAATGTACTTTATGATTGCTTTATTGCCATTAGTCCATTGCACCTTCACTAGGGGAAATGGTCCCTTTACAAATTAAAGAATAAACTTATATGTAAAGGCATTGACAGACAGATTTAAGAGTCTACACTCTGATTCTAAAGTAAAGAAAGAAGACAGATTGGAGAGCATCAAATCTGGGTTGTTGACAAATGAAACTGTCTGCAATATACCCCTCCGTCTCATTTTAGTTGTCGCTTTAGCAAGTTTCATTTGTCCCAAATTAATTGTCGCTTTAGCATTTCAAGACATTTTTTTACCAATTCTTTCCAACTATACCAATATTCAATAAAGGATTATTTCCTAGAAAAAGTCAATCCAGTTTCATTTATTAGGGGTAAAATAGTAAAAGACATATCATATTTATTGATTTCTTAATGGGCGTGCAGAAGCCTAAAACGACAACTAAAATGGGACGGAGGGAATATTTAACCTAACTATTAGTTGGGGTTGAATTCCACAGCGACTGGAATAGTGAAGAAATCAACCAATTAAACTAATCCAAATACAATTTGAATATTTTTGAGAAAATTTAATAACTACTAAAATATAAACTAAACTAGAAAACAGTAAGAGTGGTCAATAGCATTAACCCAGGCAAGATAGACAAGTTTGAAATTTAGGGAATCAATTAATATCAAGCTTAATCCAAAGTACCAACCAACTCTCACTAATTAATCATGAGCTCTAGTTATTATCAATGAAAATCAATTATCCATTAGTGTTTCCAAGCAACTAATAGATTATTGGAAATTTACGCCCCATGAATGTTGACCAAGAATAATTACTTTTTCTGTACACCTTTTCTTGTTTCTTTCTTTTCATATACATTTTACCCTTTTTAAATATATTTTAAATATGTATTTAATATTTTAAATATTATTGATATATATTTAATATTTAAATATATATTTAATATATTAATATTATTGATATTTAATATATTTAATATTATTGATATTTCATATTTTAAATATATATTGAATATATTAATCTTATTGATATTTAATATATTTAATATTATTGATATATTTAATATTATTGATATTTCATATTTTAAATATTATTGATATTTAAATATATATTTAATATTTTAAATATATATTTAATATTTTAAATATTATTACGTTGATAGGACTCTATGATTAAGCCTAAAATCGTGCAACTACCATATTTAATGGTAATCTATTTTTTTTACAATTGATTGTTTCCTTTAATTAAGGGAGTTGAATATCATACTATTAAATATTAATATTAATATTAAGAAATATATTTAATATGTATTAAATTTTTTGATACAAAAAGTTATGGACACCTAAAAGTAATTATTTCTTGATGAGCGGATATATATGTAAAGAGCCCTAGATTATTGACTTCCCACCAATTGTTTCCCAACTAATTAGCGAATCAATCTCAGTTGACTATCCCTAATCTAACCAAGAAGCAGTAAGTACGTTCCAATTAGGCTACAAGTTTGACTGATAGACTAGAATTAATATATCACTAGTATTAACCTAGAATGTTAATTAATCTAATCCCCACTTAACTTCCTTTCCCAAGTTTTATCAAAGTTAAGGGGATGATCCTAGGATTAGCTACTCCCTTTGGGATCAAAAAAGCATAAAGATTAATTAAATTAACTTAAAATTTCTTCATAACAAGTGAGATATAAAATTAATATAAAAGCAATAGGATAATATTCAAAACGCTAGTATTGTAGTTTTCCTACTAACATACCCAAGTATAAATTCACACCAAATAATCCAACTATTTCAATACATAACATGAAATTAAAAGAAGTGCTAAAGATAAGAAATTGCTCATAAAGAGGCTCCAATTTTAAATCACCGAAGATGTTGGATGTTGGTTCTTGCTATTTAAGCAGGTAGAAAATAGCCAAAGATGCTACAAATTTCACCAAACATGTAGAAATTAGCCAAAGATGCTACAAATTTCACCATAATCTTCCTTTTACAGTCCCACATCTTATCAAACTAAATATGGGCAAAGTGCACCAAAGGCCACTTTTGGCAATGATTTTTGGTTTGAAACCATTTTTTTTATTGGTTTTACATGAGAGACTACTTTTTGAAACTTCAATCCTTTTTAGTTGAACTTCACACAAGTTCAGCCCACAAGGGTTGAAGGTCAAATTCAGCTCACCTCAAAGGTTGAAGTTCGACTTCAGTCTACAAGGGTTGAAATTTACGTATCTATGCCTAAAAATTCAGCCCTTACGGATTGAAGTTGAAACTTCATAATTTAGGCATGAAGTTCACAACACAAGGTTTGAACTTCAGCTCAAAAAGATTGAAGTTCCAAAAAGTGACCTTTCATGTAAGACCAATAAGAAAAGTGGCTTCAAACTAAATACCAGTGGCAAAAGTGGCAATGTGGGCAAAACTTTTACACTAAATATTTCAGAAACAGCCCATGTATTTTTGCCCACGCAATGCTTTGGGTGGCATAGCCACTTTCTGTCCATTTTTTCGCAAACTAGCTACTCTTTTTCCTTTTCTTCATTTTAGCTTCTTTTTGACTTGTTTTATTCCGTAACTCTTCTCCAATATATATAATCTGTAAAATACATAAATCAAACTAAATATACTATTATTATATATTAATTAACATAACAAAAATCTAAATAAAACTATGTAAATATATATATTTTTGAGAAACTAAATATGTATATCATGCTAACCTACTACAACTATATAGTATATTAGCAAGACTCATATATATATATATATAATTCAATTTTTCGGTTTGGTTCGGTTTGTGCCCACCCCAAACCAAAACCAAACCGTAAGACCAAAATTTTTAAAATATAAAACCAAACCCAAACCAAAAATCGAAAATTCGAAAACTGAATTAAAAAAATTTCGGTTCGATCGGTTTTTTCAGTTTGGTTCGGTTTGTGCCCACCCCTAACTATGTATGTAGATTCGCTCCTATATGATGGCCGAAAGAGGGGATGACTCCTGAGCTGTAGACAAGCATAGAGATTAAACTCTCTATAACTTGATGGCAGTAAGGAGAATGAATCGGATATCCGTAGAGGAAAGGAACAAGGCGGAGAAGGCAGCAAGTAGTGAGCCATGCAGCATCAACGGAGCCACAAAGGTTTTGGAAGCAACAAAGAGCAGAAGCCTCATGATGGCCACCGCACCTATGTAGGACTACTCCACCCGACAAGAAAAGTATCATAACAACTTCTACATTAGTTGATGAATCCGCCATAATTGACGCACACTCCTTGGCAAAATCGGCCCGGAATACGACGTCGACATTTTGACCAAGTTTTGGAGAATAAATGACTCTTCCCTCCCGAGCATAATAGAGATAAAATATGGGAGAGGGTTATCCTTATCCAGATGTTTAGTCCAATCCCGAGAAAACTACGTTTCAAAAGGATCAAGGATCCAAGAACAAAGACATGAAGGACAAAAAAAAAATAGTCATCTAAAAAGGAAGCAAGGAAGTATAAGAGTTTTGCAAGGGAAGGAGTTTATTTTCAAAGAAGGAGATATTAAAAAAAGGGGATGAAGTGATAAATAAAAGGCTGATAAGGAGCCCTTATAGGCAAAAAGGGATAAAGGTTGAAACATGAAACAATCAAAGGTAATTATGGCAGCGAATACGAAGGGCTTGACACATTAAATGACAGAAGGAATGACGGCTCTCGGGAAGACGCATAAGACTAAGGAACAAATCAGGCACAATCACACGTGGAACACCCAGAGAAGTGAAGCATCGGATGTAGCCAAAGTAGTTGGAAAGTTCAGAAAATATAGTTGGACTGTCACCGTTGCGTCTTTTCACTTCTTTTCATACTTCTCTTCACTTCCTGGTTGCTCACGTCCGAACTCAAAAAGTGGGGGAACTAACTGTGCGGGTGAATTATGCCACCTACGAGTACAGGAGTAGAAGGCCATCTGGCCGAACCAGGCTTGCCCCCCGAGTTAACGGGTACTAAAGACATACATCTGCACCTTCAGCCACAGTTGTTCATCAGGCACGACCCTAGAGCCAACGGGTTTACTCCTAGCCGCCTTGAAATAATTAGACTCCTAGTTAGCCTCTTGTAATGGGTCAAGGGCCGGTAGAACAAGTATTTTACCATAATTAGAACTAGCGTAAACCTAAGCCTATATATATCCGTCTATATCATTGTAAACGATCATCAAGATTCGACCAGAATCTCTCTTATATTCAAGGAATATAACTCCTATTTACTCGCTTTCCTTTGATATTTCATTATTGCCTGTGACCCTTATAAATTTAATTATTTTTCCTATTAATGATGCAGGAAAAAATGCGGAAAGTAAAAGATAAAAAGCGAGACGCGTCTCGAACTTGTTACAAAGTATCCACGGAGAACTTGTTCCGTGAAACCTTCGTATCGGTGTCAAGAAGAGCCTAACGCTAAGCAACTACCCTCGAGTTACACCCGGAACCCGCAAGTAGTGATTAGGGTGGGGTTGATATTCAACTAGAATCCACTAGTAGAAGTCAAATCCCAAACATGGTTGGTTCATTAACCCAAAGAGTTCAGCTCTTTACAAAATTCATTCGTCATTCAAAATAAGCTAAGTGTTGAAATAAGTGAGACTAAGCTATTTATAGAGGTTTCTAGGCATTAAGTAAAAGATCTAAATTGCCCACACACTAGGCTTAAGCTAAAAGACCATGCAAGGCCAAAATAGTCACTTCACACTTAAAATCTCGGGTGTCAAGCGTTTGGGCAGAGCGCCCGCGGAATTGACCAGTGGGCTGGCCTGGGCGGACCGCCTGGTGCTGAGGCGGGGCGCCTGGCTCCTGTTGAACTTAGGCGGGGCGCCTGCTTGGCCTAGGCGGGGCGCCTGGGCTGGGAACTTCTTGACGCGTCTTCAATTCACTTCCAACGCTTTTGACTTATAGTCCTTTGCTTCCTTCAAGCTTGATACATGTTGGAAAGTGTCTTAGCTTGATTTGCCCCGCATCAATTAAGCAAGCTTTAGGCATAAATATTATCTAGTTTGTGTAGGGTGAATTAGTTTTGGAAGGATTGGCTTGAATCTTGATCCTATTCACAAACATCTTTGTAATCTTTTTGAAGAAGTGTTACAGAAACTTATGTCATATTGTTTAGAAATTTCGGGATTGGAGCACTTAGGCATGATGTATACATGTGTTTGATTAATCTATATGCTAAACTGTAGCTTATGCAGTTCTTGCCCACGATTTTTTGTGGCAATTTTATTTGTTTGCTTGATATGCATTTTGTTTTTCTTATCCAGAGACTAGTAAACATAAAAGTTAGAGACATGATGGTCCAAAAATAAATCCTTAGTACCATTTTGTGAAGTGAGAATTATTGGTGCTTGGTCCATTTTTATGCCATTTAGCAAAGCAACAATGGTATTGAACAAAAGCAGCACTAGTTACAATCATGAAAGCCAAAATGGTGGAACAAGATAAAATCTAAACTCTAATTCATTTTCCATTCTGGTTCAATCAACTTGAGATATGAAAGACACATGGAAGATGAAGGTCCACCATTGATCAGCAAGCACAATTGCACTATTACGTATGGAAGAATTTGAATATCCAATACATTATTTTGCGTATAACATATGATGTGACTCATCAAAAGATTTTTGGTATAGTGGTCCTTTTTCCTTTTTATAATTGAATTTGTACACTTAGGCAATATATGACACGATTTTTTTTTTGGACTTTCATTCAAGAATTCTACTGTCTTGTATTTGACAGAAACAATTTCAACACCAGATTGAATTGGCATCTCACCAACATTGAAAGTTGAAACTTGTAAAATCAACCCTTTAAACAAGTAAAGAATCTTATAAAATCATATGCAGTTAAATATTAAGTTGGACTACTAGTTGGGCCCGGGGCAGCAAGGCAATTCACAAAAATTTCACCCGGTATCCCCAAAATATCCTTCCCTTGATCTAGAGGCAACACTTCAAGTTATCAATTTGCAAATGCTGCCTTTTAAAGGTAACACTTCAAGTTATCTAGAAGAATGAGGAAAGAGATTTGAAAGAGCAAGTGCTGCCCATGCAACACTTTCTCAGGGAGAAAGTTAGATTCAGTGGCAAGTGTTAGCATAAAAAAGAGAGGTCAAAGACAAGTGTTACTTCTTAGGCAGTACTTACGGAGAAAGAAAGGACCATGTGCTGCCCAAATAACACTTTGTGGGAGAATGTGAGATTCAATGAGCAAGTGTTGCCTAAGAAAGAGGGGTCGAAGGCAAGTGTTACCTCTTAGATAGTACTTACGGAGAAAGGAGGTACAAGGATACAGATATTATTATAAGATACATAGAGGCATTTTCATCCAGAATTTATTCATTAAACTAAGTGTAGGGTATTTTTGCTAAACCACCTTTATGTTGGGGTAAACATGCAAACCATTACCTATGGTATTTCTGCAATTCTGTAGTTCTGTAGTGGGTCTCACTATGACTAACAAATTGGAGAAATTATGGCAAATAGCCATCTATTGGAGTTTGAACTGAATTTCAAGAGAAAATTTTGGAGTTCAATTCAAACTCAACTCAGTTTCATGATTTTCCCCTCAACACCAGGATTTTGGAGTTCAAACTCACCATAGCCACGACGCATGCATGAATTTTTCAACTAGCGAACGAAAGAAAAAAATTAAATATTTTTAAATCTTTCATAAACTACTCGGCTTAAATTTGTCAGTAGAACCAACTTCATATCTTTAAGAGGTCGTTTGGTTGATGGAATTTGATTAACAATCCCGGAATTAAATTTGAAACTACAGTTATCTCATGTTTGGTTGGTGGGATTGGTTAGTACTAGTACAAATTTTGTACTAAAAAAGTGTGACTAACAATCTCATATGAAAAGTAGAATTGTTAATCCAAAAATTATAATCAATGCCGGGATAACTCCTTTGCTAACCGTTGTCACGCCCTAAAATTTTACTAAAAATAAAAATAAAAGGTAGGTGACTTAGGTGTTTTAAAGGTACAAAATTATCGAGATTTACGGAGTCGCCACTTGACATAGTTCAAAGGTGTGCCAAGTCACCAAAAAGGTACCTTAGAACACCTATGACTCGTTTAGTGGTCTGCGTCAGAGTTCCGGGTAAGGATCTCGGTTGACTCTCGGGAAGGTGTTAGGCATCCTCGAGTCCTGTGCAAGCACAGTTGCTTTATTGACGTTCTCCAGATTTGTGAATTATTCTTTGTTTGTTTAATTTTGCCAAATTATTATTTGCTACACGTTGATTTGGATGAAAATCGCTTGTTCATTGACGAAAATTCTACCAAAGATTAACCATGGACACGTTGTCCATTCGAATCTTGATATAACTGAGTTTCGTGTAAACATTGGACCTTTGTTACAATTAGCTTAATTTAAATGTTTGCCCGTTCATTGATGGGTACTCTATTGAAAATTAACCCCGAACACATGTTCGTTCGAATTTCCAATATAAATAAGTCCCATGTAAACATTTGAGCAACTTGTCAATATTAAATATCTCGGCCTATTAGTTTTGTCTAATATAATTGTCTTGGCCTATTTTGTTTCGCCTACTCGAGCCTGAGACATGTGCTCAAACTATTTCGTCTTCTCCCATTCAGATGGCTTAATATAAAGATTTCAAACTTTGTTAAGTCATTTACTGCTTGAGTTAGCCTAATAAATGCCTACTCACTTATGAGATTAGTATCAATTCATACAAGTTTACTTTCACCCAAATGATTAAAAAAAAAGGGCCAAATTATTTTTCTTGTTCTTCGAAAAGGGACCTCTTATTTCTTTAAAGAAGTAATGGCTTTGAATGAAACCGAAACCAACTATGGACTGTTTTCTGGAACTTAACCAACTGTACAGCCCACTTTGTTTTGCTCGTTACTGGAATCAACATTCAACCTTTGTTTGCACTCAAAGTCCTATTTTACTGCTTATGTTTCAGACTTGTCCATTTTTTAAGTTATATAAATATCAAGGTATGATTCCAACCCACATCTGATTTCTCCTGGTCTTAAACAAATAATGAAATATGCCAGATTTTGCTTATACGAAATACACAATAGCAAACATATACAACACACAAGAGGCAAGATAATAGATTCTGTTTAACCTGTCTCAAAATCAAGTCCATTTTTCATACAAAATCAGAAGGTAAGTACATACATAGTTGAAAGAAATATTTACCTAAGGTGCAAATCTCTTGAACAAGCAGCTAACCAAAACAAAGCCAGCAACAAGCACCAAAATGACTCAGCATCAACAACCTGACAACAGCCTCTTTTTCAAGCTTGAAAACTCTAAGAAACTCACTACTTCTCTTACTACCCTTTTACTCTATTTTTGCTCTCCCTGTTTCAGATTTCAAAGTGTTCTTTTTTGTTTTTCAGATCTGTTTCTTTTTTTGTAGTCCTCCCCCTTTAGAAAGGGGTAATTATCTCCTTTATATAGAAGGGGAAAAAAGTCCCAGGGTCAGTAAAAAACTTGGGTAAGAAAAAGACCAAGTCACATGCCCTTGCCCCCCTACTTTTCAGCCTCATTTAATGAAAACTTGGCATGCTAGCTAAACAACAAAAATAGTGGCAGTGGAGTCAAGTTTCAAAGCTGAAAAGTTTTGCTTTTTGTTTGACTTTGGACCTCTTTTGATTTTCAGATTTTTGAAATGTCCTAAAAAAAACTCTTATACACCAAACTAACAATTTTAATCTTAATGAAATCTAATCAAATACTAAGATAATCCTGAAAACAAATGAGAGTCCACAGCTAATGAACCAACCTCCTATGTCAACACATGTACTCTCAGACTAATCCAAGCTAAACTAAATAAAAACCAAACTTCAACTATCATCTAAACTCACATGGCTAGTAGAGTAATCAAACAACCAGACAACTTCATGAACTGAAATAGAAGCTAAACAGGCTAATTATTGAGGAGTTCAAACGATTGAGAAACAATCAAACTCATAATCGACCAAGCTTAAATCAAAGCAAACTTAACCAGAGGAGCACATTTCATACTTGCAGCCTTGCTATACTTGGATACTAACACATAATGCTATCCGGATTCAAAGTGTTCTACCAGGAAAATATTACCAACCATGGGACAAAAACAAAGCATTTCATACTTAGCAGAATCAGAGCAGGCTGGAACTTGCGCAACATGACATTAGACAGTAAACTTGAACGAGCTAGTGTTTAACAGATTCAATGCCTTGACAACATACGAACAAACAAGAATAACATTTCATACTCGATATTGGAACAAACAATTATCAAATTGAAACATGAGTTTAGAACCTGGATCAATTATTAACTATGATAAACGCACGTAACATTTAAACAAAGGGGATGAAGGAGGGAAGATTTCTATCTAACCAGTTAAAAGCAAACCAACTGCTGCCTCGCCAAGTTTCGTTCACCATCGCAGCTGCATCAAAGCCGATACGAGCACCACCACGAGTGCGCAGATGCTATACTTCCTAGCTATAGCGTCGTCATGACAGCCTTAGCACCATTGAGTCGAGGCTACCTCGGAGTCACCATTGCAGCTTCCACGAATACCCGAGCATCGGGACAGCCACCTCGCCATCGCCACTCGTCTCAAATTCCACTGCCTCATTGTCTAAGGATCACCATTGTTATCGTAGTATCAAGACCACCCCAAACCATCGCTTCAGCTACCAAACAAATCAAACGCATCGCCAACACCCCGAACATTGTCATCATCACTGCCTCACTGTTCAATACTCACAGCACTGCCTCGTCGAGTCAACACAGCCCCGATCACTGCCTAGGGATTCAGCCCTCAAAATCACCACTGTTCCACCATCACACGACTTCCCTCACAGCCCCAAATTCTCACAGTAACATCATCACCACGTCCATAACAGAAACAGAAAAGAGGAAAAAAAATGAGAAGAAGAAAATGAAGGAGCAAGAAACGGGTGAAGAAACAAACGGGTAAAGGGGAGGGGTTTTTAGGAGAATGGGGATGTGAGGGTGAGAGAGGGGAAGTGAGGAGAAGAAAAAACAAGAACAAAACTCACCGGAAAACTCGAAGGAATCGCCGGAAAATTGTTGACAGATTTTCTAAAGCTCGATCTACACCAAGCGACTTGGATTTTGGAAAAAATAGTCGCGAAAATGGGATGAGGAGGTCGAGACGAGTCCGGGGTTGTGTTTTGGGAATTTTCCGGTGGCCGGAGAACGGCGGACGGACGGCGGATCAGCGGCGGTTGGTGGTGGTTCAAGGGGGGAGGCGATTTCCGGCGTGGAGGCAATAAAATGGCAAGGGTTTCTCTATTTTCTGATGGTGTTTTGTGATATATCTATTTTTAGCAAAGTTTGGTATTTGTATGTTGTGAAAGTGGGCCGGGTCAAAGGGAATTGGATTGGGCTATATATTGGTCTGAATTATTCCCCATGATTTTTTTCCTAAATGGCCAGCCCAGTTGCCCAAAACAAGACCATCCATTAACAATTAACACATCTATCTATCAAGACAAGCACATGAACATATATTTAACATGTAACAAAATTTCAACTACACATTGCTCACAGACATAGAATATTTTTGGTATTTTCTTAGCATATTCTTCCTAATTAAGCTGCTAAGGTAGATAAAAATTGGGAAAAGTATAGGAAAAGTTCTAAAAAATCTAGCGCAATGATTTTCTGAGTAAATATCAATTTGGTGCCAAAATTAGGTGATTACAGCTGCCCCTCTTTGTTCGGGAACACGAAGAGTTTTCGGACAAAGACGTAATCGACAACTAATTTTGGCTTTTCGGTTCTAGCCGAGAGCATGCTTTCTAATATGGTGACCGTACCTTGGCCTTTGGTTCTAACCAAGAACAAGGCTACCTACATATCCCCGGACTAAGGAATCAGGTCAGTGTAGTTCCTCACGTGCGATAGCTGGGACTACCGCATTTAAAAAGACACTGGACTCTTCTAGACTAACACTAAGCATTCTCTAGACATACACGGACTAACTCTAAACACTTTCAGAACTAACTGGGACTGACTCGACGCTCCTAGACTTACCCAGACTGACACAAGATACTTTTGACACACTAGAGTTGTTGCTGCTGGTCACTGTCGCTGGTTGCTGGCTAGCTGGCTGGTGATCACTGCTTTACAAAGGAAAAATGAAAATACAACATTCGACATGTAAAATTGCAATTCCTAAGCTAACTTCTTCTTGCTTCCCAAATTGATAAACTGGTCTGAAGCTCCCACTAGCCAAAGTGGGTTTTGAAAACTTGAAGTTGCCGCTCGGGCGGGCTTTAACTTGAAACTTGAAATTGCCGCTTTGACGGGCTTGACTTGAATGTTGAAATTTCTGAAGCTTGAAATTGCCGCTCGGGCGGGCTTTAACTTGAAGCTGGGGATGGTTGCTATCTTTGAGCGGGACCAACTTGAAAAGCGAGTGGTTGCTATCTTTGAGCACAATTGACTTGAACTGTATGTGAGTGCTATCTTCTAGCAAAACTGACTTAAAAAGAAAATGATCGCTATCTTTTAGCAGATCTTGACATGAAAGTAAATGACGCTATCTTTTAGCAAGATTGACTCGGAAAGGAAATGATTGCTATCTTTGAACGAAACTGACTCGAAAAAGAAATGATCGCTATCTTTTAGCAGATCTTGACACGGAAAGGAAATGACGGTATCTTTTAGGCCTAAGCAGATAATATGTTGTATATCTTACTAATTGAAAAACTTGACAACATTTAGACTATCTGATTAATTAACCTCTTTATGGTCTTAACATATCACATTAGAATAGAATTCTAAATAATTGTCCATACAATTATTTGATAAGGATCTTGGGAATATTTCAAGATAAGACGTGTTATTTGTAAAGGTTGATTCCAACATAAAAGTGAAAATGACAAAAGCTATTGATCTGCTGTTGTCTTAAATGTGACCATTGACGATATACCAGGCTCCCTTGTCAATGAGAGTACCTCTCGTCCTTTTCATAATCCATGCATATGTTTTATGATTTTAAGTTATATCACAGTAAAAATTTGTTTACACTATTATGTCATTCAAATAAAATTTATAGGTAAATTTAAATAAGGTTTTAAACCTATGTGGTCTGCTTGGATGCATCGGTACCTGTGGATGTCGGTAGAATTAAAAATCGGATGTGTAGTACTTGGCACTCTGATTAAAATATTTATATTTTAAGTGGTGTCCTCAACGTATTCAAATCCTGGATTCGCACAACATTCTTTTTTATTGACACCAAGCAAAAGAGCCTCTCCTATGTATGATGTTTGACTTCATGACTGATTCTCCCTTTTATTCCCATCTTAAAAGACTAACAATAGCCATACAATACACATACAATGGCCATACAATAGTCATACTATACACATACACCATACGATAGACATACAAAAGACATACAATAGAATTAGTAATTGGGTAGTTGTAATTCCAAAAAAGTAGGAACAGATGAAAAGACATGCCTATAATTATGGGCGATTTTGGTGCATGGTGTATCTTCAATTTTATTGAATAAATTTTTTTTTTAATAACTTGTATATATAATGTTAAGAAAGTATTGCTATTCTTGAAAAGTGACATAATATTGCTATTTTATTGTAAACCTGCTATTATGTTTGTATATTTGTATAATTTATTCAAAATATAATGACAGTATAATTTCCTGCTTTGAAGTTTTTTCCTTGCTTCTACGTGTGTATTAATGAAACATAAACTAATAAAAAATGACTTCTAATTAAAATGCAATACCATCTTATTTAATTATGGTGGGAACATAATCAGAAGCATGTGTCCTTAGCTAGGGGGACATCAGATCCAATACTTGCATATATTTCAGTTAAATTCTAACTCATGATTGGCCTATAGCTAATGACCAGTACTTAGAGACTAGAGGAAGTTAAAAAAGCAACAATTAGGTGGTAGAGTACATTGCAATTAGTATATAAATAAAAATAATTACATTATTAAACTACGAATTATTGCAGCTTCTTGACTGTCAGCATCAATAGTGGATAGTAATTGAGAAAGTCGATCACTAAGGTCATCCACTTCTCTGTTCAAGTCTCTAATGTAGTTGCAAGTTTCTTGGAGCACCTTTGATGCTGATGCCTGCAAATTAATGTTAACCAACTTTAGACATATAAAATAATTAAAACACAACAACAGTATATATATATGGACTAAACAACAACAACAACATACCCAGTGTGTCCCATCAATAGAGTCTAGAAAGGGTGAGATGTACGCAAACCTAATTCCTACCAAGGTGGAGAGGCTGTTTCCGATAGACCCTCGACTAGGAAACATTATACATATGGATTATTTTATTAAATTCTACACACTTTGTATACTGGGTTCAAAACCGAATAACAGTTAGCCTATCTACTCGTATTCGTAGCTCGATCGGAGGTCAAGACTGTGGTGGAAAGGGATGCTAGTCGGCTCGGCGAAGTTGTAGCCCAAAAAAAGAAGATCCAGAGTGATTCCTCACCTATCCTGTCAGGGCCCAGGCTGCCCTTCCCTTGTTCAAGAGAAAGCGAGCACTTTCTTTTAGTTACTGGCCAAAATAAAAGAGATTAGCCTCTTGATCGATCGATTGGATCGAAGTACACCGCACTGCGATTGAATGACGGATTTCAATGATGAAGAGAAAATTCTAGTTCTCTTTTTATTTGAAAGGGGTTCAAAACCGAATAACAGTTAAATTATAGTACTCCATTAGTTAATAGTGTGACAAAAGTTTAACACAGAAAGGGAATAAGAATCAAGTCTAAAGCAACCACCTTTTACGCTATAGTCAAAGTGTAGTGTTTACATATATATAATATGGACTAAACATGCCTTATTTTGCGTAATAATGCGTAGCAAATCTTTAAAAAGGCCAAGTCATTGTCGTTCGGTTGACTATAAATGAAGAACAAATTAGACAAAATCATATACTGCCAAACTTGTGCTGCTTCCAAGAAAATACTCCCATTCTCTAGAGAGAGAGGGGGAGAGTCTAGTCTATTTTCTTTAAGTGTGGTAATGTGCATGATGAATCAGTACAGTTCGACTCATCAATTTTCTCTTTTCCAATAATTTGGTAATTCAGATTAGGATGTTCACACCTGATTTTTTTTTTTTCCATTCGATGTCCGGTACCCTAGCCTCGACTAATTCGAATTCGCGCCGCGTAAGACCCCATTCGGGGAAAGCGCTCCCTACCAGTGATTTTTCCATACTCAGAACTCGAATCCGAAACCTCTAATTAAGGGTGGAGTAGCCCTATCCGCTACACCACATCACTCGGTAGTTTCACACCTGATCTTTCTAGGACAAAAGAGAATGACATTTCTTTCATTTTATTTTAGGATTTAACTTATATCCATCAATAGAGTAAAAGGTATCTTAATTAGACTATCAGGTTATTTTTACATGTTGGTAAGAGGTACCTTACTTAAGATTTCAAATCTAGCCGTTTAAGGAGGTTGTGGATATTTTATGAGTAAAGTAAATACTTTTAATATCTTGTAATCATAAACTAATCATTATATATAATGTATCAAAATATACTTCTTAAATTAGTGATTTTTGACATGTCATGACATTTCTATAATGGAGAATTATTAAGGATAAACTGAAAATATTGGAACTAAAAATGTTTAACTCCACTAAACTTAAAAATATGACATTCTCTCTAAAATCAAAAGAAAAAAGACGCATAAATTGAAACGATAAAAATTACTCCCTCCGTTCCAAAATAGTTGTTATAGTTTCCTTATTAGTCCGTTCCAAAAAGAATGTCACAATTCTAAATTTGGAAACATTTTTGAGTTGAAACTACTACTTTACCCTTAATGAAATGATTTATAGTCACATATTTATGTATAGCTTATTTTGGACCACAAGTTTCAAAAGTCTTACCACATTTCTTAAACTCCGCTCCAAGTCAAACTATGACAACCATTTTGGAACGGAGGGAGCAGCACTCTATAATCACAAACCAACATATTGACAGTCTAAACAATTAATCTTGACACTGTAATTCCAAGTAAATAACTTAAATCCTAACTAATAACCACGCATTTGGATAATATTACTGTATTGATATGTTTTCCTCCTACCTAAAGAACTTCTACTTGTACACATTTTATATAAATGCAGCTGCATATATTGAAATATGCACAAAGAAAAATAACATTTAACGTAGAGAATTTTAACAGGATCAGTTGAATTAACTAGTTACAACAGGTTATTATTCTATTTTCCAAGTTGTTGTGTAGATCTTCTATGAATAGTTATATGCAGGCTCACCATCTAAGAAAAAATAATTTAGACCATGTACTTATAATGTGATTACATGTTGTTTAGGTGAAGTTAACTGATCGTAAAAAACTACAAGACATACGTCGTCAAGGTACAAAACTTAAACTCGAACAAATAAATAACATGACTAATGAAAAGAGAATATGAGAATTAGAACCTTGCTGGAACGACGAGTCCGAATTTCAGGAAGAAATTGCTGCAACTTGGACACAAGTTCAATAATTTGATCATCTGAAATCCTTGAAGACCTTCTACTTGACATAATTCAAAAATATATGGTAACTTTCGTTTTTTTTTTCTTTTTTCCTTTGTTCTTTTTCTGTTGAAACTAAATAAAAGGTTATACGTAGAGTGAAATTTGAAGAAATAAAAAGAAGTTATAGAGAGGAAGTTATGGTAGCTAGAAAAAGACTGAGGAAAAAAGTTGCTAACGAACGAGCTTTAAAGGAGGGGAATGGACCACAAAGTGTAAAGGAAAGAAGAAAGAGTACAATAACATAGAAAGTGATGTTGGATGTAAGGAAGACAAGTGCATTGGAGAAAGTAGCTTAAGAAACCTTCTTGTTCAGTCAAGTCACTAAAAGTTTTATAAATACTATAGTTTGTTAACTACCAGTTCCTTCTAATTATTTTTATTTATATACTCCTATATCATTTCGTATCTCTCCGAACATGGTACTCATGTCTTTAAAAGTGAAAGCGCTTCCTAATAATGATTTTTCATTCTTAAAATTAGCACTCAATATCAGTAGTAGTTAATGATGGAGGGATTCAACAATGTCTCTCGGTCACTACACATACTACTCCATCGTACTACTTTAAGTATTTGTATAATTTTTTTTAACTACATATAGATATAAGTCGATGTATAAAATACTAGATGATGTTGAATCTATAAACCTATTATTGAATCAAAGAGGGACAAAGAAAGAGGGAGTTGAGGCAGACCGGCCTTACCATAAAGCCGGTAAGGCATTGGCTCTAGGCCTCACATTTATTTCGGCCCCTTTTTTATTAATATGTCATAATTTTTTTTTTTGCTGCAAAGATATTATAGTAAAAAAAATACTACAAAGTTTTAGGTGGCGTTTCTTTCATAGATGACAAAAAAGTTTGAATAAACATTGTTGGAGTTGAGATGAAATATAAATTGAAGTTGTCTTTGCATATGTAAAAGTTAAATTTTTGCGACCGAACGTAATGAATTTCACAAAAAAACTTAAAAGAAAAATAGATAAAATCACTTTTTAGTTTTCAAAAGACTCATCTTAAAACATTTCCCAAGATTTCAAGATTTGATGGCGCAAAATTTTATATTATTTTAAAAAATTCGTTCGTCTTTGGTGTTATTTTTTTATGTTAAGATTTTTAATCAAAATTTAGTTTTAGGCCACAAAATTTGTCAGACCGCTCAAAGTTGAGGAGGGGGTGTGGAGTGGCTTAGGGCATAACTATGTATAAACAATTGTGTTTCTGTGTTTCCAAGCTGGGGTTTGATTTCAAGTGGACTTAAAGAAATGTGTTTGTTATTGTACTAACAATGTGGGCCTTAATGTGCATGTCTCCATATACAAGACCATGTGATCATTTCCACACTCATTACCCCTCCCCTTCTCCTGACCCACTCCAACCTTGACTTAAGATACTCTCCAACTGTAAGTTAACAGCTGAAAAGTGAAAACACACACACCCATATATCCATGTCATTTTAAGTGAGGGAATTATTATTTGTTTATATAGTTAACAATTTTGTTTGAACCATAATTTTAAAAGTACCTTTCATCTAAATTTTAAATATATACAGAAGGATTTATGTTTTCTAACACATAATTTATTAACACACCGTCCATCACATCCTGGGAATTGGTTTCGCCCGAAACATCGAACCAATGATCACCCATGACTTCTGTGGCACACTAGTGCCACAAAGGCCTTTGGTGGTCTTATTGGCACATACCACGGTGGGGTCTTCGACTGGGGTGAAGTCGCAACAAGGTAGCCGTATGGGAACCTGTGGCTGGATTGAATCTTTCGCGATGGAAATGCACTCTTCCCCCAACTTTCCAACATAGGGGGCAAAATCATAAAAATCAGACAACTCACTTGTTATTCTTGTAAGTAGAAGCTTTAGTATCTTGACCACAGCTGAATTTATTGGGCGTCGGTAATTGTCACGTTCTTGACGGAAAAACACATTTTTCCAAAGTCTAAACACTCAATATCGTTAGAGAGAAATAGGAAGAGCAGTAGAGAAAAAGTACCTTTTTTTATCTGGGTGTTTCACTGTATTTATAAAACTATACACAATTATTTTTTACCTAGATAGACTCTAAAAGCACCCCTTTATGGATGGACTTTTAATCAGATAAACCCAATATATACAAATTTTATATTTATATCAGAATTCACATAAAAAATTAAGTATTTTACACTGTATTCCGAACCTCTTCAGATGAATTGAACATATGGTTAATAGAGTTTAACTTTTACATAGTGATAGAATAAAAAAGTTAGAAATATTTTATCTAGCTGTTTATAAAAAGTGTTATTAATAACTTGAATATAACATGTTCAAACACTCTTGAGAGTTAAAATTCTTTACAGTGTCATATACTAGCATTTTGAGAGTTGTGGGAGGCAAAAAGTTGATGACGACCGTTAGTTCACGGAAGGCATGGCAGTACGTAATTGTGTGTCTAGTACATGGAAATAAAGTGATGACACTGGCAATAATTCAAGTTGGAACTAAGATCAGAGTCACAGACATAAAAGATCATGTTCACATTCACTCTCGAGGAGGAGTAGGGCAGGGCTTGGAAGGGCTAGTTGGGGTGGGGGGGGGGGGGGTTAATACTTATGAATATTAAGGGCAATGAGTGCTACGTTGCGTGTATTTTCCATTCAGTGTTTGGTATCAGTTTTGACATGACTAATTTGAATTCGTGTCGGGAAATCTCACTTTGTATATAACAATACTCGTTTTCAAAAGTGACTTTATATTCATGGCTCAAATTCAAAAGTTCTAATCGAAATAAACATATACATTCACTCGCGAGGAGGAGTGGGGCAGGGCTTGGAAGAGAGGGGGGGGTGGTTAATACTTATGAATATTAAGGGCAATGAGTGCCACGTTGCCAGCATTTGTCAAATTATATTTTCCATTCAGTGTTGGGTATCGGTTTTGAGCCGAACTAATTTAAATTAAATTTGTGCTGAAAAGTCTCATTTTGGATGTAACAACACTTGTTATCAAAGGCGACTCTATACCCACTATTCGAATTTGAAAGATGTGGCTAGAATAAACATATAAAGTATTTTGGGAAGTGTAACATATAGGAGTGACTATTACTCAAACTGCAATAACTTTTAATTTGTTTGTAAACATGCATATCATCATGTCAAGATTGTGTTCTACACATTGTCACCATCGATCGACTGCTAGTTAAATAAGCACAAGTACCATATCATGTGATAACCTGATCTACACCACATGTCATTTATCTCCCAATTGCACACATTTCCTTGTCAATATGTTTTAGACACAATTAATTAATTAGGGATCGTGTTATTGGCATGCGACGGCTAAAACCACTACTAGAAATTATCTGTTTGATAACCATGACAGTTTTACAACAAGGATCACTGATTATAATTAGGTCAAACTTAAAGATAACAATAAGTAACATTATTCAAATATGGGTGCAACATAAAAAATAAAAGAAGTTATGTTCCACAGTAAGTTAAAATACAGAAATAGTGCAAAAATTATGTCTTATCTATTTGCATCAGATTAGGGTGCTTCGTAGTGTGAACATATATCTCATCTTCTTCAAGTGTCTTTGGAAGGTCATAGCTAGCTAACTATAGAGAATATCTTGTCGATTGGTGTTGTTTTATATAACAGACATAACAATATTTCTTAATTTGGAGTAGGGGATGGAATCTTTAGTCTTTTATCGTTAATTTGGTGACCAAACAAAGTGAGTGGTACTTTGAGTACTATATAACATTAATTAAAAACTTTCTTCTAATAATATGATTACTAATAACAATCTGAAAATATTAGAATTAAGTTGTTAGATCAAATTCGATGCCAGAATTGTGTCAATACTCGAGGCCGTTTAGATAATTAAGTGCTGATTGCTGACTAAATAATGTTTAAGCAGGAAGATAAGTGGAGGGATTTTGCCGGTGCAAGCGTGCCCCCAAAAATTTTTTTTTTCTTTATATAAAAGAAAGATTACGCTCAGTCCATATATACCACTTTACCAAACATAGCAACATTTTTTGAAATACTATCAAACATAGCATAATTTTTCTTCTCTCTCTTCTCTCCCCTCACCCCTTTTCAGATTCACCGGCATCGGCCCCACCGAAATTCCTCCTGCTCTGGCGCCGGCCCTATTCCAACATGCATCACCTCTCTTCGTCGTAGACGAGCTTGTCGCCGTCAATGGCGTTTCATAAAGCACCCCCGTCGCGGCATTGCTGCTGCTGCATGTCAGATCTGTTATTTTCGGCGATGTGGCTTGGTCGCGGCTGCTGCTTATTTTTCTTTTTCTTTTTTTTGACTTTTCTTTTTGGTGCACAGTGGATTTACAGTGATGGTGGTGGTGTATATGTTGTGTTTGTTGATTGTGGAATGTATTACATGTGTAATTTTATTGTATGTGTGGTGTATACACTGTGTATATAGTGAATATACATCGGACATACAATAAATGTATTTGGTTTATCCATTTTGTATATGTGTATATGTCTGGTGTAGGAATATGCATACACTAAACATACAATAAATTTACAAATATACTATAATTAAATGAGTGTATGCCTACTGTCCATACAATAAAAGTGCACACACACAAAACTGAAAAAATAAAATAAACCCATTTTCCGGCAATCGCCGGCTGGAGGTAGCGGCCATCCGGTGGCAGTCATGAGGGCGGTGGCGGGAGGGTTGGATGATAGTTAAGGACCGAATTTAGGGTTTTATATGTATTTTGCTATGTATTGAAAAAAATAATGATATTTTCTGAAAATAAAAAAAAATATTGACATTTTCGTGTAAAAAGTTGTTCGCTTGTAAATTTTTTAAATATAAATTAGGAGCATCAACAACAATAATCAATAACTCCCTAAGGTTCTGAGTTGGTATAAAGAATATATCTCACTGAGAGAGAGAAAATAAATTATTACAAATTATATTATTGGATAAGTATTTCTTCCTTCAATTATTGTATAATTATTTTTTTTAATTTCTTTTTTCTTTTTTGGTTTTTCCTTTCACTTTATTTCTCTTTTCTATTTCTAATCTCTGTCGCCGCACCATTGCAGACAGCCACCACCTCACTCTTCCACATCACCAGCCCCCATTTTCTCCTCATGGGGCTATTTCTTTCTTTTTTCCCATCTATTTTCTTCGCAAAAATCAATTAAAAAACTCACAATCAAGCACTAAAAGAAGTCATCAGATCATCAAGAATCAATTACTCCTTCACCACCACCCCACAACTATTTACTCACTACCAACCCTAGTATTACAAAAAAATCACTGAATATATTGTTGTTGTATTACAAAAGAATCAACTTCTATGCATACGTTTCATATAGTTGTTAATTCCTTTTTCAGTAGGACATTTTAAAATACTCATATATTTATATCGACTGTATTAATAATATATACAATTTTCAAGCAAAATTTTGCGGTCTTACTCATGAGAATTCAAGAATTGAATTAATATTTGATCGCATGTTTCAACAAATTGGTCATCAGAAGACTTGCAAACCTCTGTCAAATTAAATTTAAAGTTGACATTTTTTTGTGCGGTCTAAACAAGTGCTTTTAATGTTCACTGCTTAGTAAAATATTTTCCTGAAAAAATATGAGAAAGAGTTTAATTGACATTTCATGTACATGGCCCTCCTTAATCTTTTGTTTTTCATATACTCCATCATGGGAAAAATTGATAACTAACAAAACACCCTAAAGTGAGTTTTATTCATTATTTCAGAATTAATTGAAAAATAGTCAAATTATTACGTACACACTTACAGATTATTGGCATTAAAATACCCAGACTAGCCACAATACAAACATCTGAGAACTTTAACTAAACTCCAGTAAAAAAAAACTGGAGTTTAGTTCAAAGCTCCCGGAGCTTTATATTTAAAGTCCTAGTATTTTGTACCGGGACTTTTGAACTAACATATTCAAAGTCCCAATATTTTTAACTGGAATACATAATTAATTGATTCCAGTATAAAATTTTGAAATTTAAAATTTTAGTTCAAAATCCCAGTATAAAATACTAGTATTATTTGTATTTCTCAGATCTAGCTAGTTTTCTAAAATTATGCAACGCTTGCTAGTTTTTATTGAGCGTGGTGCAAACAGGCTACAGGGCCAAATGTTTACCTCCATCATAGACTTTGTTTTGGGGTTTTCAGAGTAAATTTTGAATGGGGATTGTCACGCCCTAAAATTTTACTAAAATAGATAAAATAAAAGGTAGGTTGTGACTTAGGTGTTTTAAAGGTACAAAATTATTTAGAGATTTTTTCGGAGTCGCCACTTGACATAATTCAGAGGTGTGCCAAGTCACCAAAGAGGTACCTTGAAACACCTATGACTCGTAAGTGGTCTGCGTCAGAGCTCCGGGTAAGGATCTCGATTGACTCGCGGGAAGGTGTTAGGCACCCTCGAGTCCTGTGCCGAGCACAGTTGCTTTATTGTCGCAATTTTTATTTATTAAATATGGTTGTATTATTTTGCCGTTTGATTTGAATTTAAACTTTAATTCGAAAAAAATTTAAAGTGTTATTCTTATCCGACCTCACAGAGGATCGGACGAATTTACACTTTAATTCGAAGAAGATTAGAAGCGTTATTTTTATCCGACCTCGCAGAGGACCGGACGAATTTACGCCTTGATTCAAAGTAAGTGTATTACGGCATTTCCAACCCCACAAAGAGGTTTGGTTTATTTAAAGGAATTTGATTAACTTCAATGAGACTATTTAATAAAAGGTGAAAAAATTGTATAAAGTAACCCACGAGGTATACTTTAGAATCAATTGGCTATTTCAATTAAGTTTCTCTTAATTTAATTTCTTCTTATCTAATAAGCAGATCACAAATCATACTTATAATTGCCTAATCGTGCGAATCTTTGTTTCTATTAATTTGCCTAATCGTGTATTTTATTGTTGCCTAATCGCATATTAAAACTAAGATGTCCAATTTTTTTTTTTTTTTTCAAAAAACTATCTAGCTCCAGGTTTTAAAAGAAACAAATCAATACTGCATCCACGCAGCCCCCTTTTTAAAGATTTTGCACCTAGTATTCCCGCTTGCTTTGCTTCAAATTTGATCAATTATCATTCATGTTTTTCTTTTAATCTGGTTTTAAATGTATGAAATGAACATAACCTTTTGCACAATCTTTAAGAATTGTCCAGGTCGTCAAGTTTTAAACCATTATCCAAATCTGAAAATTTTTCAATTCAAGTGGTCTGTTTGTTTAAACCATCATCCAAATCTTAACATGTGGTCTATTTGTAGAAAAAAGTACAACCAAACAAATGGAACAAAAATATTTCTCATGTTCTCATCTCAAACACAGCAGGTAAGCAAATGTAAACAACTGTAAGTAAATGGGACTTAAACAATGGCCAGTAATTCATTCCAAATACTTCAGATAAATCAAGTGTGCACCATTTCAAAGTAAGCTTTGAAAAAAAAATTACCTAATAGCCGTGATTCCTACCAACCACGATGACGCCAAGGCAGCCAGCAACAACACAGCTTGATGCAGCAACAACTAGCAGCAAAACAACTGTTGAAATAACAACTTCACTCGACCTTAGACCCTCTCTGATTTTTTTACTCTTTCTTTTCAGATCTGGAAAGTAATGTTTTCCAGAGGATGAACTGTGTTTTTTAGAGAGCAAAAATGTCTTCTTTTTTTTAGCTCCCCCTAAAGTGCAGTCAAATTTACTAGATAAGAGATGTTTTTTTCTGAAAAAATGAATCTGATAGAGAAGGGTGTTTTTTTTTTTTACTGATGGAAGAAGTGTTCTCTCAGAACTCTTGTTCTTGGCCCCCCCAAAATGAGAGGATAAAACTCCTCTTAAATAGACCTAAAAGGGGGTTAAAAAAAACTTTGGTAAAAGACATCCCATGTGACTATGTTTTTACCTTTTGAAATTCACCTTTGGCATGCTAAAAACCATAGGAAAAGCTGGCAGGAAAGCTTCCAGAGCGCTGCCATATTTTGTCTCATTGTTTGACTTTTAATGGATTCCTTTTTTTTTCAAGTTTTCAGCTCTTTTTATGTTTTAAATTAAAGGCAAAAGATAATTAAACCAACAATCCCCTTCACACCAAACTCCTAAAGTCAGACTAGGACAAACTCATGATAGAGCTAAGCTACATAAAAACATCCAGAATCATGCTTCAAACAAAACACATACCCTAGGTTCATACAAGCAGAATCATGGCTAAAACAGGACCAACTACCAGCTAAACTAAGCTTCAACTTAGTCATGCACTCACAGAAAAAAAAAAAAAAATAATAAGACTAGGCAGACTTTAAGTCTCGAACAACCAGTTTTCAGAACACTCATTATGTATATGAGGTTCTTTCACCAACACATGATCATGCCAATGAGGATAGAAAACAGGCAAGTCACAAGCAATTTCATAATCATAACAAATAAGACAATGAGATTTCTGAAGCTCATAGGGATTCCAATATAAGACATATATAGTTCCGAAACAAAGCAAAGATTACACATGAGCTGATGATCTCAAAAAGTTAAAGAACGAAAAAGCGATCCAATTAAACTATGGTTAACAGTTTAACAATGAGGGAAATTGGGAATTTAGTTCTAACCCGCTCGTCAAACTGAACCGTTGCTGCCTCCAAGGCGACATCCCAGCCTCGTTTCGCCACTGTCAAGACCGTTTACTATTGCCTCGGCTTGGCTGTATCGTCACCAAAATCAACAAATCAACGCAGCCTAACGTGCCACTGAATCAGCCCTCGGCATCATATCATCGCCATATCGTCTTCACAGCCACTCGACACAACATAGAACAATCCCCCTAAGCCAAATGCTATCCCTACATCACTATAAAATTGTCCTAGCTTAGCCTCGCTGTGTCGCTAGCCACATCGTCACATCGCCAAAGCATCATCACCTTATCCTCACCATTGCGCCATAACAACACTGAAAAACAACCCCCATAGTCCCAGGTTCGTCACCAACGGCTCACAACATCCTCCTCAGTCTCCGCTCCAAAATGTTCACAAACAGCCCCCACGAAATCATCCTCGCACATCATAAGAAAGAATAAAAGAGGAAAGAAATAAGAAGAAGGAAGAAAGAAAAAACAGAAACTGGAAGAAAAAAAGAAAACAAGAAACGGGCAAAGGGATGGAATTTTTTAGAAAAATGAGATACGAAGGTAAAAGAAAGGCGTAAGGGGTTAGAGAAGGAGCCAAAAACTCACCGGAAAAAATGGAGGTCGCCGGAGTTGAGGTTGCACAGCCCCTTTAAAGCTCGATCTACAAAAATCGGCTATGATTCTAAAGAAACCGAGTCGAGAAATGAAACGAGGGGGTCAAGATCTTTCGAATGATGTATTATGGTATTTTTCCGGTGGCGGTTGGTGGCGGTCAACGGTGGTTTGACCGGCGGAGCCACGGTGGAGACGTGGCAGAGGCGATTTCCGGTGGCTTTGTTAAAAATGGCATGGTTTGCCTTGAGTGTGTGAGTTTTATGGAGAAATGCCAAAAATGGCAATAAAATCCTTATATACAAAGGGAATGGGCCGGGTCATAAGGGACATTTGGGTTGCACAACTAAGCTGGTTGCTTATTTTCATTCAGAAATGGCCACTAAAAGGTCCAAACAAATTAAAGCATAAAACATTAAACTGGAATTGGAACTACACAAATTGCGATATTACATCAATTGAATTATATAATCACAATTAAACACATAATAAGTATTTTCATTAATCAAATTTTTTTTAATTATTTTTCTCATTTAATTTTAGCTAAAATAAAAGACCGAAATTCTAGAAAAGGTTCGACGAAAAATCCTAAAATATTAGCTCGCCTATTTTAAACTATTTCAAGCTATTTTTGAATTGTCGTGCCAAAATTAGGTGATTACAGGGATATTTACAAAACTATGACATCAGGGCAACTGGTTTGCCTTTTTGACCCCGTAACAGTAATTTAACAAAAATAACAATCTGCTTAAGTTAATTAATAAAATTTGAACGAAAATACTTGTTTGATTCTTATAATGACATTTGTATCTCGTTCTCTCTTTCTCGTAAGTACTGCTTAAGAGGCAACACTTGTCTTTGACCCACCTCTTGCTTAGACAAATTGTCATTAAATCTCTTCCTACATTCTCTCAAATAAAGTTTTCAGCATTTGGCGTTGAAATTCTTGCATAGGCAACACTTGCCCTTTGGCCTCTTTCCATGTTCTTTTAGATAACTTGAAGTGTTGCCTCCAGACGAAGCAGAGCCTTTTTTTAAAATCATCTTAAACAGGGATAAACTCTCAAACCAATCAATTTTGGAGACACCAATTAATTTTTTTTGATGGATTTCCAGTTATAAGTTGCTCAACAAGAAACAACTAGTTTTTTTTGGGAGATTTACACAAATATACAACCCTAACACCATATTTACAAAAAATAATAATACTTTTCCACTTTACAAAATATAACAATAGTTTTTTTACATTTCATATACAAACCTCCATTAAACCATATAAATACAAAACTATACCAAAAAATACCATACACTTGAAATACAAAAAATACACAAACATACAACGAATATACAAATAAAAATATATAGATATTCAAAAAAATTTAAATGTATTTATACACCAAAACATACGTATACACACAAATACAGTCTTATACATTTTATATACAAAATAAATATACAAACAAAACCAAAAATCAAAAAGAAAAAAATGCAGATCTGAATAGTATATACAAACTACAGATATATACATAAACATACACATATATACACATACAAAAAGGGGAAAAAAAGAAAAAAAGAAGGAGATCTGAAATTATGCATACAAAATACAAATATATACATAAACATACGCATATATACACATACAAAAAGGAAAAAAGAAAAAAAATGACCAAATCGTGAAAACTCACCGGAAAAACATAGATCCGGGTGTTTCCACTGCTGCTGTGCAGCAGCGCCGCCGCGAGGAGCAGCGCCGCGATAGTAGTGCGAGGGAGGGGGACGTGTGGTTGGAAGAGGGAGGGGGACAGTGGTTGGAAGAGGGAGGGGGACTGTGGCAGCAGTATTGGCGGCGGAGAGAGAGGGAGGCGCTGGTGGGTGGGTGGTAGATGGGTGGAGGAGGGGAGAGAAAAAGAGAGAGGGCGAAATTAGGGTTTCATGTTTGGGAAGGGGGTAATGAAAAATGAGAAAGTATTGTTATGTATTGTATTGTAAATATGGTAAAAGTATTTTTATTTTTTGTAATATAGCTATTAGGGTAGTCATGTGGTGTAATTTTTTTTTTTTTTAAATTTTCTAGAAAAAGCAACCAATACCTAGTTGTTCATTAAAACATGCACGTCCTTAGACCTGGAGCACGGAGCTAACCCTATGAAAATTTATTGGAGTTTAGTTCTCGCATGAAAACATTACATGACTTCATATATTGCAGCTTCAAGAAAATCATAAAATTTTGAACTAAGCTCCAATATATTTTTTAAAATTTTTTGGGAATTAGTTTAAAAGTGGAAGGAAATTTTTCCGCACTTTCAGTGATTGTTCATAAAAAATCTTATGTATTTTTTTAAAATTATGATTAAAAAAATTTCAAGCGTCAGTTGTTGCTTGTCTTATACGCTAAACAGTGGTGTGGTTAAATTTTTATGTTCGTTTAATTAAAGTAATTTGGCTATGAGTAATGGATGTTTATGTTTTGAGATAAACTTTGACTTGCAAAAAAAGAGAGAAATTTTTAGGGATTTTTAATTACAAAAGCTATGAGTAATGGATGTTTATGTTTTGAGATAAACTTTGACTTGCAAAAAAAGAGAGAAATTTTTAGGGATTTTTAATTACAAAAATATGGATACTTTTCCCAACTTATAAAAATATTAAAATACTTCTTTTATAAATTTTACAAAACATAGTAAATTATTTAAAAGTCCAAAAATTTAAAATTTTCAATTCTAAGACCCATTTTCACCCACATTCTCTCTCTGACCCTCTCGTTGAATCAGATGTGAATTCCGTCGCCGTCCGAGCTTCTTCTTCTTCGGCGAAGACTGAAACGAAGTAGATACCTTTACCGTCATTCCTTTTGTCACTAATCATGCTCCACTCGCCGTTGATCTATTCTTGAAAGCTCACTGTTGTTGTTCTTTTTTATGGCGGTTGTAATGTTTTTGTGGCAGTTTGAATGTTAAAGAGATTGTATGTCTAGTGTAGCTCTATTGTATATTTAGTGTATGTCCTATATAACAATAAATTACATCAAAATACAAGTATATGCGCTTCTTTGGTGCAACAATGTAATGACTCTTGAATGTTGTTTTGTTTATATTAATATATTAGCCACCAGGCTAGCTGCCTAGTGGTATATTTGCTTAAAAAAATGTGATGACATCTACAATTTGTATAAAATGTATGTCTAATTTATGATGGTTATAGTGTTCTTTGTGGTAGTTTGAAGGTGGAAATATTGTTTATGTGGCACACTTTCTTTTTAGTGAATCTAAAAATGAATGACAAATTTCTATATTTAGTAATAATTTAACTTTATAAATTGATTCATAGGTACACAAAATTTTATGGTTTATTTTAGACTATAAGTTTTGAAATTTTTCCTTTTTTTCTTAAACTCCATGTCCGATCAAATTTCGGCAAATAAATTAGGATAGATGAAGTAGTAAAAAATAGGCGTATCAGATTACCAACTACCTAAATTAGGCAAGAAAAGTCGCGATCCTCAATTGAGACTTGTACCTATCGTCTATGTGTACCAAGCTAAAGTGTATTTATTAAATACCTTCGCTGATTATTTTTCCAAAAAAAAAAAAAAAAAATAGAGCGTGACACCCAATCACACCCTTAGGGGTCGTTCGATTGCGGGTATTAATATTTAATACCCGCACAAAACTCAGCGCTAATTTAGCGCAGCGTTCGGTTGGTTTTTGTGAAATTTTAATACCCATATAAAATTAGTGCAACGTTTGGTTCCGTTTTTGTATATTCCACATTATGTATTATTTTATGCGGGGTAGAAGGTGGTATTAATAATGTAGGTATTAAAATTTAAAATGACAAACTTAACCCTCATAATAATAAGGATATTTTAAAATTTTATTTAAGGAGTAAATAAATATTTTAAATAATAATAATTTTTGTTAATTTGTAATATATCAGTGATTCAACAAATAATCCCTACGTTATAATATATGCGTGACTAATACCCACATTATTAAACCACACATAACTAATACCCGCATTATCAATACTCACATTATTAATACACACATTATTAATACTCATATTACTAATACCCACATTAATAATTAATACCCGCGTTATTTGCACCTCCAACCCAACGACCCCTTAGTGAAAAAAGTCAACAAGCAGTGGGGTTCATTTGTAAATTCCTTTCCCCCACCTTTACCATTCTCCTAAAACCCTTCTTCAACCCCAAACATACCCTTTGCAAAGCCGCCACCATCTCCGGCGGCACCAAAAATGTCAGCTAAATGGAGAGCATTACAGCACCGTCACCGTTACACATACAGTGCCATTACATTCCCCAAATTTTTCATTGACGCAATTCATCAAACACTTTGTACACAAAATACTCTCACTGAGGCATTTCATCAAACACCTTATACTCATTTCTACACTCAACTCAAACACTTCATTTCATTGAATTCCACTTACTCTCAACTCAATCATTCCAAAAATCTCGCTTCCGCTTACGCCGAATTACTCTCAAATCCAAACTCAGACTCCTTATCAATCTCCACAGCTTCTAAGTTTTACTTACAAATACTTTTTTTAGAGAATTCTCAACCATTGCATAGGACTTTACTTTCTGTACTTGTTAAATGTAAGAATTATCATAGTTTGATACAGAATTGTTTTCGTGAGTTATGCGATGAGTATGGTGAGATTGGTAAGAGGTTTTGTGTTTGTCGAGCTGCGTTGTCGATGATGAGTACGCCTAAATTAGGGTATTTAGTTGACATTGTTGAAGAATGTGCTGTTTTGGTTAATTTGAATGTTGTGTTAGGGTTAGGTTCTGTGTTGGATGAGATTGAGGATAGGTCGAGGCCGTCCCCAATTGTAATGGAACAATGTCAGGATGCGTTGTCGTGTATGTATTACTTGTTACAGCGGTTTCCGTTGAAGTTTGTTGATAATGTAGTAGGTGGTAGTGATGTTTTAGAGAGAAGTTTGAATACTGTTTTGAGTATTTTGAAATCAGAGGCGTTTACTAGGGATTGTTATGTTGCGGCGGGGGTGAGTTTTTGCGCGGCGATACAGGTTTGTCTTAGTAGTCCGAAAGAGCTTGGATTGTTTATAATGGAAGGGATTTTGAATTTTGTGTGTACGAAAGAGCTTGAGTTTAAAGATATTGTTGATAAAATACCGTTTAAGGGTGATTTGATTGATGAATTAAGGAAACTCTCGTCGTTGAGCAGAATTTGCTTGATTCGAGGAATTTTAACTGCTGTTTCAAGGACGGTATTGAATATTGGGTTTGTTGTGTCAATTGATAACGAGGAATCCATCAAAGTGATTCTTTATGATGGGATTTTGCCTGAGCTTTGTGATTTTTGTGAGAATCCGGTAGACAGTCACTTCAATTTTCATGCTCTGACTGTTTTGCAGATTTGCCTGCAGCAAGTAAAAACGTCAATGGTAGATAAAAATGGTAGCCTTGAAGTAAATTATGATCCCATTTCTGAGGACATTGGGACGCGGTTGTTGCAAATAGTTTGGAATAATTTGGAAGATCCTCTGAGCCAAACGGTCAAACAAGTGCATCTCATTTTTGATCTCTTCTTAGACATTCAGGCCAGCCTGCACTGGGTAGAGGGTAGTGATAAATTCAAATCGTTCATGAGGAAGGTTGCTTTTGATCTTCTTCGCCTGGGACCACGTTGTAAAGGAAGATATGTTCCTTTAGCATCCCTTACCAAAAGGCTTGGCGCTAGGACACTTTTAAGTATGAGCCCTAATTTGTTGTTTGAAACAATGAAGGCATATGTTGATGATGACGTCTGCTGTGCTTCAACTACATTCCTCAAGTGTTTCCTCGAGTGTTTGCGTGATGAGTATTGGAGTAGTGATGGTATTGAAAGTGGGTATAACAAATATAGGGGCCATTGCCTGCCTCCACTTTTGTCTGGCCTAGCTTCTGGACATTCAAAACTCCGCTCAAATCTTAACACCTATGCACTGCCAGTAGTACTAGAACTGGATGTTGATGCTATATTTCCTATGCTCGCTTTTATTGGCGTCGGATGCTGTGGTGACAATGGTGAAGTGTTTCATACTGAGCTGTATTTTAAGGGTGTGGCTCCCACACTTGAGGAGCGAGTGGCTGTTTTAGTTTCATTGTTTAAGGTTTCTCGTTTACTTGCTTTGCTAGAAGGGGATATTGATTGGTGTAAGAATTCTTTTTCGTCGTCTGATGACGTGGAGCAGAGCTTGGAAGACAGAGATGCTATTGTTCGCATCAAGGGGATTGAGATTAAAGTCCCAGTGAAATATCTGGTTTTGGCACTTAGTCATATTGATGAGTCCCTTCGGATTGATGCAGCAGAGTCTCTCTTCACAAATCCAAAGACCGCAAGTTTGCCATCATCATTGGAACTCAGTCTGATGAAGGTAGCAGTTCCTTTGAACATGAGATGCTGCTCAACTGCTTTCCAGATGAAGTGGACAAGCTTATTTAGGAAATTTTTTGCTCGGGTTCGAACAGCATTGGAGAGGCAGTTTAAGCAGGGAAGTTGGCAACCTCTTTCACAGAAAGACACAAGGAGAAGTTCCTTTGGCAAAGGAGCAGGGGATACAGTTGAAGACAGGGCAGATGAACTTTTTAATTTTATGAAGTGGTTGAGTTGCTTTCTGTTCTTTTCGTGCTACCCCTCTGCACCATATGAGAGAAAGATAATGGCAACAGAGCTTTTATTGATTATGCTAAATGTCTGGTCTATTGTGCTTCCTTCAGAAGGAAACACTGATGATGTTTCTGCTCAATCCTGTCTTTATCCCTACAGTAAGGGGCTTCTTTTACCTGAATCAACTCTTTTGCTGGTTGGATCAATTGTTGACAGTTGGGACCGACTTAGAGAGAGCTTTTTTCGTATTCTGCTGCATTATCCGACTCCTCTTCCTGGAATTAGTGGCCTGGACATGGTTAGTGAAGCAATTGTTTGGGCTAAGAAGCTAGTCTGTAGTCCACGTGTCCGGGAAAGTGATGCTGGAGCTCTGACTTTACGACTTATATTCAGAAAGTATGCTTTGGAACTTGGCTGGGTTGTTAATGTCTCATCTAACGATGTTTCTCCACAAACACTTTCCAAACTGCCAAATGGGGAGAATAAGGCCTGTAAGTTTGCACCTCCAGCAATAGAATATTTAAGATCACTGATTGATTGGCTGAATGCAGTTGTTCAGATTGGGGAGAAGGATCTCTCAGAAGCATGTAGGAAGAGCTTTGTTCATGGTGTTTTGCTTACCCTTCGATATACATTTGAGGAACTGGACTGGGATTCTGATGCAATAGTCTGCAATACATCCGAAATGAAAGTGGTATTGGAGAAGATTTTGGAGTTGGTCATGCGGATAACTTCGTTGGCCCTTTGGGTGGTATCTGCTGATGCTTGGTGCTTACCAGATGATATGGAGGAAATGGATGATGATGCTCTTCTGTTAGAGGCTCCTCATGAGATGGACGAGTCTCTATCTACCTCAGACAAGGTACAAGATACAAAAGTAGTGCAGGATGGCAGGCAAACTGAGCAGATAGTTATGGTTGGTTGTTGGCTTGCTATGAAAGAGGTATTAATACTGTCCACATATCCCATTTGTCCATGGCTAACCAATTAATGAACTTCTCTGAGATTTATGGTTAAATTATTTATAACTCATTCTTCTGCCATCATTTTTCTTTTCTTTGCTGCTTTATACTCAGGCCTAGTAACTTTACAGTTCCTAGTTCAACTGATGGCAAGAGAATGCATATTCTACCCTTTCCCCCCTCGATTACAACCTTTGCGGGCTAAATTTAGGAATGATAGATTGTAATTAACTAGATGAAGTATATGTGCTTAAAATTTCCAGAAGGATCAATTTCTTCCCATCTACATCGTTTCAGGTGAGCCTTCTTTTGGGAACAATAATAAGAAAGGTCCCCTTGCCTACTTCAGATGTTTCAGAATCAGGTTCCGAACTTGTTCATGAAACTGATTTATCTAATACGACATCTGGTAAGATGCTTGATGTAAAACAACTTGAGGTAATCGGCAACCATTTCTTGGAAGTCCTTCTGAAAATGAAGCATAATGGGGCTATTGATAAGACAAGGGCTGGATTTGCTGCTCTTTGCAATCGATTACTATGTTCAAATGATGCAAGGTATGTGTACTGGATTCTATTTTTGCATGTACAGTTGTGTTTCTACATGCTTATTAGTTTTTGCAGGAATTCCAATGCCAAAGCTGTAACCAGAATGCTTATCTGTGGTCTATATGTGTTTGTTAAATTATCTGAAATTGACTACAAATTGTCATCATTCATCTAAGGGAAGGTTGGAGTTTAACTTTTTGAATTCGCGATTGTTAGAGAATTGATATTGCAACCAGTTTTTAATAAGTTCATAATGAGAAATATATTTTAATTTGAATCTCTTAAAACTGGAATCGTGCAGTTGTGAGCAGCTCTTTCATGTCTTGTCAGTGTGCAGAAAAAAACTATCTGTATATTATGCTGTGGGATTAATTTTATTTGTTGTGCTCTATGACAGAGATGTTGACTTGCACATGAGGCATTCTTCTTAACTGATTTGCAACTGTTTTTTATTGTTATTCAGGTCTATTCTTTATCTTTTTCTTTCGATTCCTGTTTCTTTGGAGATACCAATTTACAGCTGTTTCCTGCCAACTTCATTCCTCCCTTTTGTTGCCCCTACAAGAAAAAAAAAATGGAAAACAAAGTAAAAAGAGAGAAATATTGCTGATGCAGAAGTTTAAAACAAAAAGTGTACTGGTATGACAGGTGGAATAACACTGCTGTTTACCTTTAAGATCAATGGAAAAAAGGAAGTTGCTAACGATTTCTCCAGCTTTTCCTGTTTGGTGTCTGTTCAATTTAGCCTGTAACAGATAGCTGCTGTTACTTGTGAGGACTGGGAAACTGATGGGTTTGATTCTGTCCAAATATTGCGTTGGACAATATTGGACTTTCATTTGCTAACAATATATTTTTTTATTTTCAGACTCTGTAAGTTGACCGAGTCTTGGATGGAGCAACTTATGGAAAGAACAGTAGCTAAGGGACAAACAGTGGATGATCTCCTAAGGAGAAGTGCTGGTATTCCTGCAGCATTTATTGCTTTTTTCCTTTCGGAGCCGCAGGGCACACCAAAAAAGCTATTGCCAAGGGCATTACGGTGGTTAATAGATGTGGCTAACAAGTCTTTAACAGATCATACTGAAGTAAACAGTTTCAGTAGTGATGCCTGCGATGGTTTTGTGGAGCCGGGCCCAGCTACTTTTTCTAAAAATACCCCTGATATATATGATGCTGAAAGAATCTCGAAGATTCGAGATGAGGGTGTTGTTCCCACTGTGCATGCTTTCAATGTCCTCAGAGCTGCTTTCAATGATACCAACCTAGCAACTGATACATCAGGTTTTTCTGCTGAGGCTTTGATTATCTCGATACGTTGTTTCTCTTCTCCACACTGGGAGGTAAGGAACAGTGCCTGCCTTGCTTATACTGCTTTGGTTCGTCGCATGATTGGATTTCTGAATGTGCACAAGCGAGCATCAGTCAGGCGTGCTATAACTGGGCTTGAATTCTTTCATAGGTATAACACGATGGGTCTCTTCTGATCTTTATGTGTCATAACTTGCTATGCTTTGTGTATGTGCTTCGATTTGACCATTTATAGTTATCTAAATACTGTCATAATTTACTTAGACATTTCATCACATGCTTCTTCTAAGTTATCATTTATATGCGTTGGATGGTTGTATTGTTTCTTGCTATTGAAGGAAAAAGTTGCTTTTTAATTTTGAAGAACAGATAAACGTCTTTCTCGTTAAAGCCTGATTACTTGGAGCAACCACGCTCATTGGGACTATATCTCAAATTATGTATCATCACCTGATTGCTTTCCCAGAGGGGTTATCTTGTTGCATGACTGCACAAACTGACTTGGGTAGATAGATGTGACTCACATTGTTTGACTAGCTTTCTTGTGTACCCCGTTAATGAATAATGTCAAAAAAAGATATTATTAAATTCCTTGTTGTACCAGATAATACTACTTTGACATAGTATGTCCTCATGTTTTGGTTTAAAAGAACTGTATAAAATAAAGAAACGACCATAAGGAACCAACAAGTCTATATTCAATTAACCTATAAATTAGTATCGAATGTTGAAACATATATATGATACATGATTTTCTGTTTGTATTCATAATCGAATTTGTTCCAATTTTTATATCAAGGCACATATTTTTTGATAATGTATATAAATTTCATTGATTGATGCAATGTCTTGTTACAAATGAACCACATTTATTTGCTTAAACCAAAACAGATGTTCTGTAATCATTTTCCTGACTGTTCTTCTAATAGGTATCCTCCACTGCATTCGTTCTTATTTAATGAGCTAAAAATTGCAACTGAGTCACTTTTGGATGGACCATCCGAGCATTTAAGGTCCAACCTGGCTAAAGTTGTGCACCCCAGCTTATGTCCAATCCTAATTCTCTTATCCCGACTCAAGCCTTCTCCAATTGCAAGTGAAGCCGGAGATCCCCTGGACCCTTTCCTGTTGATGCCATTCATCAGGAAATGTTCTGTCCAGAACAATTTGCGTATTCGTGTTCTTGCATCAAGAGCTCTAACAGGTCTGGTGTCTAATGAAAAGCTTCCATTCGTCCTCCAAAATATTGCCTCCGAGTTACCTGGCACTGGGGAGAAAGTCATGAATTCTGATTCATCTTTCTCATCCAATAGAGTTGATGGTTCGTCTAATTCACTTCATGGGATGTTATTACAGTTGAGCTCTCTTCTGGACACAAACTGCAGAGACCTAGCCGATGCTTCCAAAAAAGATGATATTCTTACTGAATTGATTCATATTCTTGCTTCACGCTCATGGATTGGGAGTCCTGAGCAATGTCCTTGCCCAATTATCGACAGCTGCTTCTTGAAGGTGCTAGATAACATGCTGAGTATCGCAAGAGCATGTCAAACGAGCAGAAATATTGATGTCATTTGGAACCTCCTTTGGAGGCTATCTTCAGAATGTTTAGATTTAGGAGTGGCTTGTGGGCCAACATACTTTGATCCAACTATTTCAGAACTTCGGAAACAAGCTGCAAGTTCATATTTCAATTGTGTTTACCAAACGTCTAAAGAAGCTGAAGAGGATTTGTTAGTACCATCAAGAGGCCTTCCTTCTGGTTCAGACTTATCAAAAATCTCTGTACATGAAATTCCTTTCACCAGATTCCAGGAAAGGCTAGTACGCTCAATCTCTGACACTTCATATGAAGTTCGGATTGCAACACTGAAGTGGTTTCTTTTATTTCTCAAGACACCAGAATATAGTGAGATAAAGAGAAGTTGCTTGACCAGCATTGATCTCCAGACTGCTGTGATGAAGCTTTTAACTTTGGACAATCACCATAAATGTTTGTATTACATTCTGAAGATAATCTACGCCTGGAGTCTGCAGGAGTATCATAATAATAGAGAAGAATATGCATATCCTAAATTTTTTGGTAATATGGATAGCAAGTCGGTGCTTCTGTTTTGGGACAAGGTGGTTTCCTTGTACAAAGTTGCTAGGCATTCAAAGACTCGAGAGATGCTTCTTCGTTGCATGGGGATTTGTATAAAGCGATTTGCTGTCTCACTGAGTAGTTCAATTGCAGATTCGCAGAAAGTCAAAGCAGGTGATTCCAGCCATCGTGATCCATCTGAGCCCTCTAAAATATCTTTCTTTTACGAATGCATCAGCTATTATGTCGACCTAATTGAACAACACAGTGATGCGTCAGAGCCTGTAAACATGCGTAGGGCGGCTGCAGAGTCTATGATAGCATCTGGTTTATTGGATCAAGCGGAGGTTATTGGTCCTTCAGTTTACAATAATCAAGTTCCTGATGGCAATTTGTGTTCCTCTTTCAAGCAAGAAAAGGCTGTTAATATGTATGCCCATAAAATCCTGGATTTATGGTTTTCTTGCATTAGACTTCTGGAGGATGAAGATGACAATCTTAGGAAGAAACTCGCGCTGGATGTCCAGAATTGTCTTACATCTAAAAGATCTGAAAGAAGCTTCATGACAGGAGTAGTCCCAAGCCAAGTAGAACAAGTGATTGAGAGGAGCTTCGACCATCTCTCATCGATTTTCCGTCACTATCTTGACTTCCTTGATTTCCTTTGCCGCAGGGTGCTAGATTCTGCTAACCATGCTTGTGTTATTTCCGAAGGCGGAGATCTTATCAAACGTGTCTTTGACAAGGAGATTGACAACCATCATGAAGAAAAAATGTTGATCTGCCAGATATGTTGTTCTCATTTGGAGAAGCTTCCAGCTTCAAAATTATCGTTAGTCGAACCTTGTGACATACATGATGTGAGGGGCTTTTTCCAGAACTGGAGGAAGAGGTTTGCCCAGAAGTTGGTATTATTTGCCAAGGACTATGTTGCCACACAGGGGGGAGTTGATTGGATTGGTGGGGTTGGTAACCACAAAGATGCCTTCTTACCTCTCTATGCAAATTTGCTTGCCTTTTATGCCTTATCAAATTGTATTTTTAACGGGAAACCAGAAGATACAAAGCTGATGCTCTCTGAAGTTCTTGAAATTGGCGAGGCGATACAACCATTCCTTACAAACCCATTGATCTCTAATTTATTTTCTTTGGTAGTTAAGTTGCACAACAAAGTGATCTGTGGTGAAGGGTCGTGTGATTTGAACCAAAAGACAATTGATGATTTAGCTTGGGATTCTTTTGATCCTTATTTTCTCCTAAGGTGAGGTACTCTAGCTTTGGGATCCTGGATTAATAGAATTATATGGAAGTTGTAACTTGACCATTGTATACTAGCTAATTGATTTGTTGTAAAACTGCTATAAGGGTTGTGATTCTTTTGAGGGGAATCATAAATATAGTGATTCCTATTCAATTTAGATGTGATTATTGTAGTTTTTGCAGTAGGATTTTCAAATTGGCAGGGTTTCCACTTAAAGTTCAATTGTTGTACATTTATGAATGGAACTCCTCAATGTATGAGATTTGAAGGACAGTAATATTATTATCACCTTGAATTAGCTCTTTCAAACAAGAAGACTTAATTTAGAGCATTTGTATTACTTGACAACTAAAACAGGGAAACAGTTTCCTCTTTTCATTTAAAGTTGTTATTACAATGGCCATTCCATAGGAGATAACCTGTATCTAGTTATGTTATACTAATTATAACTACGTTTCCGTCCAAAACTAGTTTGGTCGATTATATGGATCTTTACTGATCACGTTATGTCAATTAAACTGATCGCATCCATAAATTCGATCACCAATCATCTACTTGTTTAGGGGCCACTCAAACATTGGAGGCTAAATTAATCTTTGTTAATTTTAATTATCTAGTGTTCTAGACTTACTGAGCTAATTAATTTAGTAGTTTGGTAACAATGGACGATTAGATTGCTCACTTTGATACAAATTGACTAGTAATTTCTTCAATTAATATTGTCACATAGCAGTTAATTGGATTTAACATGCCATGATGATGTGAATAGAGATTATATTCTTGGGGATTCAGTTTTCATGTTAATATCATGACATGGCATTAATCCTGCAATAATTTTCTTTTCTTTTGTGCAATTTAAAATATTTCCATTGATTTAGTCAACATGGGTGAGAGTATGTTCCTTTATTAACTCTCAATATGAGACGGAAGGTGCTAGTAAGTAGGTGAAAATTTAATCCAATAATATTCATATAAGTTTTTATTAACAATGATTAATTAGAGATATGCATTTCTACTTTTACTATGAAGGTTATATTATTTAATTTGGTGTGAGCACCATGTGTGACGTAACAAAGTATAATATTTGCAAAGTGTGCTTGAATATCGGAGAAGATCCTGCTCGTGCAAGAAGAATTAAGACATTTAATAGGGGAAAAAAACAAATTTAAAAAGAAATGTTAAAATATACTCCTAGAAGTTTATTGTAAAAGTCTTTAGAGATAGACATGCACATTAAAAATCTCGTGGGAGTGTTGAATGGAAGGTATTAAAAGTGATGACGATTTGGACTCATTTGTTTGTAAAATGTAGTATTACGACTCCCACTATGAATAAATGATGGATTTTTGTATATGAGCGAAATGATGACGATTTTGTATCATTTATTTGTAAAATAGACAGAGTATTTTGCCACACTTATGAATAAATGCGGTCGAATAGTCGTGATTTTATGTCTTCATATGTACTTTCGTGGATAAATTAAGTAATTAAGTACAATTGGCCCCATCTACTTGCAAAAAATACATAGTATTTTACTTGTATGAATAAGTTTGACTTGATTGTCGTTATATCTAAATATTAACTTTTGAAGTTATGTTTGTGGATGTGCGAAGAGAGGCCGATTTTGCCTCATTTATTTATATAATTGACATAAATTTTGGTTCACCATATGAATAATAACAGATGAATTGGGCTTGATTTCTCCGGGGAAAGTGCACGAAAGACCACTTTTGCCACTGGTCTTTGGGCACAGGCCACTAATACCAAAATATTTAGTTTGTAGCCACTTTTGCTTGAAGAGATAGAACTTCAGTCCAGAGGCCGGATTGAAGTTCAGTCCTTAAAGATTGAACTTCAATCCAGGGCCATATGGACTGAAGTTCAGTCCAGTCCTTAAGATGGAACTTCAGTCCAGGGCCATATGGACTGAAGTTCAATCCTTAAAGATGGAACTTCAGTCCATGGCCATATGGACTGAAGTTCAGTCCTTAAAGATGGAACTTCAGTCCGGGGGCCGTATGGACTGAACTTCAGTCAATTATCAGAACTTAAGTCAATATTTATTTAATAAAGGCCCAAAAGTGGCCTCTAGTGTAAGACCAAAGAAAATAGTGGCCTCAAACCAAATACCAGTATTAAAAGTGGCTGCTGGGCGAAATTTTTACTTTGTAGGAAGCAATGATATTGTTGTAATTACGACTTCATTAATTATAAATGGTGCCATGACATTTTTGAAATTACGGCTTCATTTAATGTAAAAAAGGTGCGGACCTTTTGTAATTACGAATTCATTGAATTTAAAAGGTGTGGTGGCATTTTTATAACTACAGAAAAAGCTCAAATTGTAAAGACCATCTTTAAGGTACTAAAAAATTCAAAACCAGTGTAAATATGTTTCTTTTCTGTAAATCAATCTCAAATATTGTATTGACAACCATCCTTTATGTTATTTCACATATTTTTCTTCACCTCTTCATAGTCCTATATACTATAATATTCTTTTACCTTCTTTTTCCATTTTGGATTCTCCCTTCAATAACTACCTGAGTCTGACAACAGAGACAGATCCACAAGTCCGAAATACGAGTGTGGAAGAATCTAGTAATAAGTAGATTTGGCCAATACCATATATGTTAAATTCACCTAATATATAAACATAATTATAGTTTATGTTATACACATAATTCAAACTTTACCTGAATTGACCCATTTATGTTATATTTTGAAAAATAATTACAAACTCTATCACCTATTAGTTTCTCCTCCCCGGAAAAAAACATCCTTGTCTTCTTTCATCCTTTCTCCATTAATTCCCCTTCAAAGAGAAAACCCTTGTTCTACCGTCTCCCTTCCTCCTTCCGATGAAAAACCTCCCAACCACTGCCTTTGCTACTTCTCCACATCATCGCCGCCGCCTCTTCGCCGCTGCTTTTTATTTTTTTTTATTTTTTTATTTTCAAAAGCTCCGACATAAATCTCTTATTCTATGTTATTTTTATTTTTATTTTATTGGATCCATGATTGTTATGTAGAGATGTGTATAACTCATTTATAGATCTATGTATTCCGTTAAGAATTTGTATAGCTCTAATATTTTTTTTTTTTTTAAATTTGCATGGACATGGTGTTTTTCTTTAAAATTTGTACATATATGATGTTATTTTTTGAGATTCCACATAGGTCTGCCAAAATACACTATATAAATACTATTGACGTGTTTATACTCTTTTATACATGTTTATACACTGTGTAAACATTGTATAAAAGTGTATCTTTTTATAAACGTGTATAAGTATGTATAAAATATATAAAAGTACATATATTGACAGATTTGTGTTATTTTGGATATTTGTATAAAATTTCAATTTTTTTTTGTGTATTTTTCAGTATTTCTCTCCTTGTATATACTTTTTTCTATGTACATACATATATAATTTGATTTCTTTGTAGATTTGTATATAAACTTGTTAAATCAATGATATAACCAAAACGGGCAAAAAAGTAACTCCGATGAAAAAAGTAACTCTGACAAAAAAATTTAAAATTCTGGCGATATAAAATTTTCCGGCCACCGCCCACTGTCTGGCGGCGGAGCAATGGTGAGGAACGGGAAAGTTGCAGCTAGTCATTTTTTTAAGGAGATCTCAAATTTAAAAAATGGGCTATGTTCTATAGTCATGTAATAAAAAAAAAAAAGACATTTTTTCCGTAAATATGGTTACTTAAAAACGGATAGGCTGGAAATAAGACTATAAATGCAAAATGATTTAACCTGCCTTTTCGAACGAATAAGAACTTGAGCTAGAACGTTAAAAACTTGCAAAAAATTTCAGTGTATGTCCTCCATAAAGAGTGGTTTTACAAAATTACCCGTACTAAGGAATGTTTTAGCAAAATGCCCTTATTTAGTCCGCAAGCCTAGACTTCAAGGCAAAAAATTTGTAAGTCTTGGCAATTGGGTATACTTCAAAGGCAAGTGCTGTTTTGCCAATACTTCAAGTTATATGGCGAGAATGCAGGAAAAACTGGGAGGGGAAAGCCTTGACAATTGCCAAGACTTACGACGTAGTGCAGCAAGTGTTGGAAAATCGAGCAGGGGTTAATGGCAAGTCTTGGCAATTAAGGCCTAGTACGGCAAGTATTGCCTATTGCCAATATTTGGAGAGATAAGTCTTAATGGGGGCATTTTTGCAAACCATCTTTTAGCTCGGGCAAAAAAGCAAACCATTGCTTCGCGTGTCATATTTTTTGCAAAGGAGAATTTTTAAAAATAGGCGGCCCACTACCCAAAATGACAAACAAGAGGCCATATTTTTTTTTTCATGCATAGCACCCACCCCTAAAATTACAAATTTTAGCATTCCTTCATAAAAAATACCCTAGCAACCAAATCTCCTCCTCCCCAGCCACTAAGTCGCCGGCAGACACCCTCTCCCGCCAGTGGTATCGTTATTTTTTTGTATTTTACTGAACTTATGTTGTTTATTGCGTCTAAATCATTGCTTTGGACAAGTTTATACACACAAATCTCCCCTAAAAAAATAAATTATACATGAATATACATAGATAAATGCGTAGCAATGAGAGAAATACAATAATATACACAAAAAAAGTAAAAATTCATATAAACATCCTTAATATACAGATTTATTCACTCCCATATACACACTTATACAAATTTATACAATTTTATACATGTGTATAAATTTGTATAAAATTGTATAAACTTGTATAAATTTGCGGCGACGCCTATCTCGGGAAAAGGGTGACAGCTCGGATAAGATTAGAAAATATGGGCCATTTTTGATAATTTTCGTCTTTTACTTCTTTTAATGTGATTATCCCTTTTGCAAATGAACTTGGTCACCCTTTAATTTTGACAAAACAGCCATTATTGTGGACAGAAATATAATGTAACAATTTTGCAAGACAGGATTTAAAGCAGCTCACTTTTAAAATCTAACCAGCCCACAACTTCTTGCAAGGACAGTCCAAAATCAGCCCATTAGTTTAACAAACAGCTCATCTGATTGCACGTTACAATTTTTTTTCTGCAAAAAACATTGAAAATTTTACGGAATATAGACAGTTTAAATTGACTTTTTATTAAAATAGATATATTTTCAGTTTTTTATAGTTTTTAGACCTTTTACTGTTGGCATACTACTTTTATAGCCAATTTTAAAATTCCCCCCTTAATAAATTTGACGCCTATTTTTTCGGGAATAGTGTGAGTGGGAAGAGTGTAAATTTAGTCTGAAATCATTAATCCCTATTAACTACTTTCCCACATGCCTACTATTTCCTCTTTTCTAGGTAATTAAAACAACGGTTATTGAAGAGTTTATCAGCGTGACCTTTATTCTTCTCCCTCAGTAGATACATCTCTTTTACTAATTCTAAAACCGATAAATATATGTCTTTTCATTCTCCGTTTACACTCTTTGTGACTGTTGCCTTTATTTGCTGGTAAGATTGTCACTTATTAGTTCTTTTGAGTCTTAAGTGTTTTACATTGTTCTGATTATGTTCTAATTTTGGATGAATTTTAATTTTTTTTTTGTTTAGTCGTAATGTCTAGGAGAGGTGAGAAGAAGGTCAAACAATCTTTGCATGTACTAGATGATGATGACTTTGACGACTTTGATATGGGTTCGCCGACCAGAAATTCGGTTCAAACGCCAAGTCGTGTTACAAGGTCTGTTACTAAGTTGAATACCAAAAAGAGAACTCGGCAGGGGGATAATGTCAAGCGTAAATATTGTAAAGTTAGTTCTGATTCTAGGGGTAAAAGTGTGGGTGTAGTTTCTTCGGGTGATGATTCTGATGGTGATCCCCCTGTGTTGGGAAAAAAGAAGAAAGGTGTCTTTGCTCCCTCCCAGAGGACGAAGAAGAAATTGTTTCAAGGGAAGAGTAATAGATCAGTAAAAGTGGAAAGGATTGATGATTTTCCGATGGTGGATGTTGAGGTATTTGTTATTTAGATTTTTGTAGTTTAAAGTAATTTTATTTAGTGCATAATTGTTTAATAATTTTGTGAATGTGATTATATTTGTTAGTAATATTGTGTATTCCTGTATATATATTTGTAGAGTAAATGAGTAATATTATTTGAATATTGTTACATATTGTAAGTATATTATCTGAATATTTTATATGTGTTGATGTTCTATTTATCTGCTATTTTAGATTTTAGTGCTTCAGTAGTTATGTTTAATATTTGTGTATATTGGCTGAATATTTAGGTATGTAATAGAATATTTATACAGACATAATCACTTGCATATGTTAGGCTAGTAGTTATGTTTTTTTTTATGTAGGATTTACTAGTATACTGGATATATTCATACATTATCCATGTTGATATTCATATATTCATAGATTATTCATATATTGTACACTGATTAATCCTTAGCTTATGTCATCCTAGTAGGTTAGTTGTTGATGTACGTTTTATTTCTTTACTGCATATATTCATAGATTATGCATTGTTTTATTCATAGATTATTCATACATTGTACAATGATTAATCTGTAGCTTATGTCAGCCTAGTAAGTATGTATTTCATGTAGTATTCATTGTTATACTGCATAGATTCATAGATTATGTATTGAAATGTTATATGAATGCTGTATTTGTAGAATAAATGTTGCATATCTACTGACAATAACTTGTGTATGTTAGCCTAGTAGGTATGTTTTATTAGGTTTTACTTGTATACTGCATTTATTCCTACATTATGCATGTTTATATTCATTTTTTGATAGATTTTTTATACATTGTACATTGATTAATCAGTAGCTTATGTCAGTCTAGTAGGTAAGTTTTTCATGTAGTATTCAGTTATATACTGAATATTTAGGTATGTAATAGAATATTTATACAGACATAATCACTTGCATATGTTAGGCTAGTAGTTATGTTTTTTTTTATGTAGGATTTACTAGTATACTGGATATATTCATACATTATCCATGTTGATATTCATATATTCATAGATTATTCATATATTGTACACTGATTAATCCTTAGCTTATGTCATCCTAGTAGGTTAGTTGTTGATGTACGTTTTATTTCTTTACTGCATATATTCATAGATTATGCATTGTTTTATTCATAGATTATTCATACATTGTACAATGATTAATCTGTAGCTTATGTCAGCCTAGTAAGTATGTATTTCATGTAGTATTCATTGTTATACTGCATAGATTCATAGATTATGTATTGAAATGTTATATGAATGCTGTATTTGTAGAATAAATGTTGCATATATACTGACAATAACTTGTGTATGTTAGCCTAGTAGGTATGTTTTATTAGGTTTTACTTGTATACTGCATTTATTCCTACATTATGCATGTTTATATTCATTTTTTGATAGATTTTTTATACATTGTACATTGATTAATCAGTAGCTTATGTCAGTCTAGTAGGTAAGTTTTTCATGTAGCATTCAGTTATATACTGCATATATTCATACAACTATGCGTGTTGTATACTTTTTGTATATATTAGGTATGTAATTGAATAGTTATATGAAGGGTGTATATTTAGTTTAAATGTTGCTTGTATTCTGCATATATTCAGTATATACACTGATATTCACTGATTATGTTAGCCTACTATGTATGTTTCATCTAGGTTTTACTTGTATTATGCATATATTCATGGATTATGCATGTTGACTTTCATATTTTCATACCCAAAAAAATATGTGTCATTGGGATAGTTTAGAGATATAGTATAAAAGTATTAGATATATTTATGGTTATTTTGTTATGGTGCTGGCTATTGCATTTTTAAAGCCATATTCATTGAATATTTTTATTTAGTTGTAAATTTTTTGTGTAATATATCTTTTTAATTTTTCAGCCAATGAAAATGTATTTTCGGCCGGTCCAGTATAGAAGTCGTAGGATTAGCACACATACTAATGTTGATGCTGTTTCGACCATTAAGAAGGTGCTAGATGACAGGTTGTTGGCAATTTTTAGAAAGTCGTGCTTTGGTCATTTTATTGACATGCCCGTATTTGTAACATGTAATAAATTATTGAATGCACTGTTGTTGCGTGAGGTCTGTCCGCCTATTGATGATGCTGATGCTTTGTGGTTTGATCTTTATGGGAATAAGTTGAGATTTGGCCTTGTAGAGTTTGGGTTGATAACGGGGTTGAAATGTGTTGGTAATTATTTGAAGGAGTACCATTCTGACGAACCTAATAGATTGTTGCAATTGTATTTTGGGGGTGCCACTAAAGTAACAAAGAAAGAGTTAGTAGATTGCTTTGTGAAGAAGAAGTGGAAGTCTGATGAAGATGCTATTAAGCTTGCTGCTTTGTACTTCATTCACACTTTTTTGTTTTCCACTAAAAATTCTGCTACTAATGATACTATCATTGTTGAGGCTGATTTCAATCTGGTTGAGTGTGGAGAATGGCAGACGTTTCCATGGGGTACAAAGGTGTTTTTAGCAACTGTTTCATCAATGCATGACAAGTTGCGGCCTTTTCTACAGTGTTATCGTTTTGCTGGTCTGCCCTATGCGTTGCAGGTGTGGTTTTATGAAAGTTGTCCTACAGTGCATGAGAAGATTTCATTTAGAGTTGCCCATAAATCACCTCGTATTCTGAACTGGCATGTGAAGAGAACGCATGATTTTGAAGAGTTGCAGAAAGGTTTTTTTAGTTTAAAGAAAAGTGAGGTATACCTTTTCCTTGATCTATTTTATTTTATGAATTTTTTTTATAACTATATTCAATAAATCTGTTTTACATATATTGTTTTGTTTTTTTTTTTTTTTGTCAAGGTGTGTTTTACAAAGATTGAACCATCTCAGGCCGAAATTGATAGTTTTGAACTGCCTGCATTCAAGCTGTACAATATTGGTCCATATGGTCCAAATGTAAGTGTTGATCCTATTTCAGATGAATCAACTGGGGACGGGATTAATCGAGAAAGGGCTGAACCCGTTCAGCAGTCATCTTCTAATTGTGATAACCATAGGCTGTCGCCTGAGTTGCGGCTGCTGTATCGTCAGCAGAAGTTGTTGCGTGCCGATCTTTCAGGGATAAAGGTTTATTTGGCTAATTGCTTTGATAAAATTTTCAAGAAGCTTAATATTGATCCAGCTGATATTGGAGACAGTAATGGTGGCAATGGGGTACGATGTTTATTGATTGTATATTTTAATGATATTTACTGTTTATTTTGTTGTCTTTTTAAAGGTGTAATTGTTGTCCTCTTTTATTATTAGGTTTCTGGAAATAATCATCTGCCGGATGATGATCGCATTCATGATAATATTAATGAAACTTCTGAGCCGGTTGAACCACAACAAGATCATCAACAGCAAAAGACCTTTGCATATCAATTTTATGGTAAATGTGTAGTGATTTGTAAGGTTTTAATTGCTTTTTTTATTTGTTAATTATTGCATTTTTTTACAACAGGACCCGCTGAAAAGCAACCGGTTGTTTCTCCTAATCAAAATGGCGTTTCAGCTGTTAATGAGTGTGAAAATTTGGAAGGTATGTTATGTGTTTTTGAGTACTTGTATAATTTTGCAAATTTACTTGTTTTGTAAATGCTGTAGTTGTTGTTGATATTTAATGGTATCATAGTACTTGTTCTCATTTACCTACTGTTTTGTTGGAATTTTAATTTTTGTTGGGTAGACGTCAATGAAGATCCACATGGAATAGATATGGAATTTGGTCTAGGTGTAGATGCTGTTGTTTTGTCTGATGCAACAGGTATGCACAAATAATGAATTATATATGTAATATTTTTTCTTACTCAGTGTTTATATTTATTTCATTAATTTTTTTTTTTTAATATTCAATTTAGGTTAAGTTTTGTTTGTAATTTCACAATGCTGTTTTAATAGATTCTGATTTAGAGGATCACAACCTTTGTGGTCAAGCTCAGAATAAAATGGAAGCCAATGATAAATCCCACACAGCTGGTATTCATCTAATACTTAGGCTGTATTTTTTGAATATTTACTTGATATACTTTGTTTATGTCAGTTATTATGTAATGCTTGCTGACTTTTCTTATGTATATCAGAGCTACCTGAAGAGCATGTTAGAATTCGTAATAATGATGCAGTGATCTCTGAAGGTTTGCAGTATATCAATTTCTATTTATTTTATAATTTTGAATTTTTTATCATGTAATAATTTTATTATAGATGATGATTTGCTAATACGTTCTAAATTTTTGATTTTTTTACTTTTTTTAATTTCAACATTTAATTTATTTTACTTTGTAGATGTGCGTGAAGATTTACAGGTTGACAAGGATGTTAACCAAAATTTAATGGATGCAGTAAATATACAAGGTATTTGACTAAATTTTGTCAACATTTGTGTAAATTTTTTTCTAGATAATCTTACTTTGTAAGTTTTCTTTTTACTATCCTTTCTAAAGTTTTATAATTTTTTCTTACAGTGAATTTATTGTCTGACTTTATCCTTTGTTTTTTTTTTTAATTTAGTGTATCTTTGTTTGCCTATGTAATTTTATTGCTTAATAAGTTAATATTCTGTGAATATGCATTTTGTTTGAGCTCTTATATTTATTTAGAAAGAGTTTATTTTGTAGATGCTTTTTCTAATCTTAGGCCATTGACTCTTTAAGTAGAAAGTTAACTATTACAATCATTTTCGGCTGCTGGTCTCTCTGCGGATCTTTTGTGGGAAGACAGATTACCGTTTTGTTAATTTTACTGTATATGTATAAATAGTATGTCATTATTATAGTAGTATTTCTTTACTTTGTAATAACTGTTCTTCAAAGATGAGGGTATTACTGCTCATGTTCCTCCAGTTGAAGCAGATGGTCATCAAATTGGAATTGATGACCCCATTCATTCGTGTCCAGTTGGCGTTGAGGCTAATGTTCTACATAAAGGTAAATTATTCGGGCCAATATTGCCTTTAGCCTGTATGTTTTGAAATGGTTTTTTAAGTTTTATTTGTATAGAATTTAATAGTTACGATCTGTCATATTTCTGCATATTTACCTTATGTATGCATAACCTATTGGATCTGAATGATTTTGAATATATATCATATTTAAACTGTCACATATTATTGTGATCTTAATAGAATATTATAGGAATGAAATTGAATTATCTCTTTCATTTGTGTATTTTGTAATAAATGGAGCCATCCAAATTTGTATTTTTATATTGTAACTTAAATTAACTTGTCACAATTATTTGTGCTGTTATTAGAATATCATAGGAATGAATCTGAATTAACTCTTTCATTTGTGTATCATCGAATAAATGCAACTATACATAAGTTTATTTTATTTAAACTTAAATTGTGTGTATGTCATTAATTTTGATTAGTTGATGCATATATTCATACAATATGTATGCTTACTTCAATTACACTTCATATATGGAATTTCTTTTTGGCTTTTTATTTGATATTTGCAAAGTCTATTCATAATTGTTTTTATTATTTATTAATTAATTATTTTTTCTATTATCCAACTCTTACTTTTAGATGCGGGGAATAGATATGATGTCCCTATAGGTGATATAGTTGGTAATCAAATGGGTAATGTTGAAACCATTAATGCAATACCTGTTCAATTAGATGCTGCTGTTCTTCATAAAGGTAAATTTTTCCCTCAATTATACCTTACATTTTGTTTGTAGATTTTTGTAATGATATATTGTATTATTTATTCTTTCAAACTACTTATTGCAGTTGAGAGTAACGATATTCTTATTGCAGTTGAGAGTAACGATATTCATGTTATTCCAAGTGATGCTGTTGATACCAAAATGGGGAATGAAGACTGTGTCCCAAGAACGTCCTCTTTAGCTGGTATGTTTATATAATGGGTAAAGCCTTTCTATATTATTTTACTTTCTGCATATTTGTATACTCTATATACCAAGTCAGTAAAGCAATTGCAGTTCCTTTGACATATTTGATTTACTTTTGCAGATGATTACTGAATTCATGTTTTTGTTGTTGTAGGTGATGATATTGGAAATGAGTTTGGCAATGTTGATCCGTTATCTCAACTGCGGGAATCACAGTGGCATGATCTCACCGCAAAGGCTGCAGAAGTTGTGAAAGAAAGAGTTGAAAAGAGGTCAAAAGTAGCTGAAGGTGGTGTTGCGATACCTAGTTCTATTGAAGGTCAAAAACAGGGGTTAACGAATGAATGTGACAAAGCTCCTGTTAACTTAGGCACTTCAGAAGCTGTTGATGATGTGACTCCTTTAATATCAGTCCGTGAAAGAAAGACTTCTAAATTCAATAAGTCTCCATTTACCACAGAATTTGGTTCTTCTGGAGCATCTGCTGAATTGACAAAGAGGCGTATATTTTGTTTGACTCATCCCCTCTTGGCAGATATACGGACTGAGCCGGATTTCAGACTTATTACTGACTGGTGTACATGGATAGATCGCAAAGTTATAGCAAAATCAAAGTAAGTCTAACTTTTATAAAAAATCATCTTTTATTGCTGATAATTCTTCAATTCCTGTAACATTCTTAATATCCCAGGGTTGGCAACATTTATCCAGCTAGGGAAAATAATCTGTATCCAGTCTTTAATTTTGGAGTACATGTTGTTGACAAGAAGGAGTGGTTCCATGTCCTAAACTATGGTTCAAAGGAACTCAGCACCTCGGTATTTAACATCTATTCAACTGTTATTTATTTTGTATTTTAAATTATCTTTCATATGCATTCTCCATTCATATAATATTCAAGTAATTTGTTTCTTTTGAATTTATTATAGCTGGAATACAGAGCATTTGTAGTAAATGGAGCATTGTTCTTATTTATTTTTTGGTTTGTTTGCAGCATTTGGATGTTTTGTTTTATTATTTGCGTAAAAAGGCAATATTTGATCAAGACATTTCTGTCAAAGTATCCACTACTGATTGTCAATTTGATCGAATGCTTAGAGCTGTGCATGCTGAGTTCTTAAGGGCAGGCAAAGACATCAGGGTTGTAGATTCTTGTACAGGGATTATGGCTTACATTTCTGGTGGTGGTTTGCGGTGTAATAGACCTTGGGTTCAGCTCGATGATGTGCTTTTTCCAGTCAATGTTGTACATGATTGGCATTGGATATTGGCTAGGTTATCTTTCAAGGATCGGACAATTTATGTGTATGACTCTGATCCCACTTCAGCTGAATATAATGAACAACTCATATGTGCCTTAGAGCCTTATGCAGTTATGTTGCCAATCTTCTTGTATGCTGCCAAAATTATCCAATCAAAAACTGAATTGTTTTACAAGGGATCTCCTTATGAGGGCATTTCTATGGCTGATCCTTTTATTTTGCGGTTTCTGGGCAGGCCTTTATCTTTGATTAAACGGTACGTTGGATTCTTTTATATCTTAATATTTTTTTATTCATTTTTATATTATAATTTTTTTTTTCTTTCAGTGATTATGGAGTGTTTGCTGCTGCTTTTGCGGAGTACTTCATCCAGTTTCAGTCCATGCCTTCAGTCACAGATGACTTATCACTAGTACGCAGTCGTTATGCAATGTATCTGTGGAGTTATGGCAAGAACAAGCAGATTGATTGTGCTGTTAGCGATGATGATAGTTGATATGTAGTTGCTGTATAGTCTAGCTTGCTGCTTTGGTGAACAATCTTTTGGATTATTGTGTTTGTTTTTTTCTACAATTACTATCTTTTTTGCAAGATGTAAGGATGTTGCAAATGTTATGAATTAATTCAAGTTTTATTTATGCTTAATTATTTGTAAATGATTCCTCTCTTTTTACTTATTTATATTGGCCACTGTGTATTCATTGTCTTTAATTAAATTTGTTTTGTTTCGCAATAAAAATACCTCTGATCGAATTGCATTTTTCTGTAATTTTTAAAAAATTACCAACTGTGTTGTAAGATTCTTTTTGGTTAATTTCTCTTGCATAAGTATCTCATGTTGTACAAATTATGAGTTTGCAAACTTTATTTATATTATTTATAATTTAATATTTGGTGTAATTTTAGGCATTGTTTAAGTTTATTTTTCAATTTGGTTTGTGTTTAAATCCCTCGTACAGAATAATAATAATATTGATGTTAATTATTACGTTTCTATGACTTTTATCTTCTCTTGAACCACACATTAATTTTGTAATGAACTATATTGCTCGAATATTTTTGCCATATAACTGCAATATTTTTTTTTCCGTAATTTAATTTTAGCATATATTTGTTATAAATTTATCAACCATATATATTTATTTAGTATATATTTGTGTTAATTATATCACAGTTTTTTGTAATTGTTATATTTGTTTTTATAAATGTTGCAAATTTATTATTATTTATATATCTTTTATCTACTCAGGAACTAGTAAATAATTTTTTCAAACTATATTACTTGCATATATTTTGAATATAAATAATTTTATGTCTGTTTTTTTTATCTTCTTTTTATGGTTAATGATATCAAAATTGAATTCTCTGTTTTTATTTATACAAGCTTTTCAATTTCTATATATGTCTTATTTTATATGTTGTTTTGTATTATTGAGTTTCTTAATTATATATTATGTATATCTTTGATTTTCTTTGTGTTTGTAGGTAGTTTGAAGTGATGTTGTAATTTTGTTATTAAATTTTATTTTTCGTTACAGAAGTTTAATAAAAATGATGTTAATAATTATATTTCTAAGTCTTTTGTCTTCCTAGGAACTACTATTTATTTCTGTTTTAAACTAATATTCCTCGCATATTCTTGTATTTAACTTAATGTTGTTCAGAGTATGCTTATATGTAACTGACATAAGTTGTTACTTTTTACAATATTTTTGTTATTTCATTGATGAATCATTTATTTCGTGTATGATATGATAATTTGTGTTTTTAATACCACAGTTTATTAAATTGTTATATTTGTTATATAACTGTTAAATATAGATTAATATTCCATGAATATGCTAGTCTTTGATAATCTTTATTTAACTAAAATATTCCAATAATATATTGAACATTATGTAAATAAGGTTTTTTGTTTTTTCTTGTTCAATCAACATAACTAGTGATAAATGAAGTACCAAATGCATTAGTTTCTAACAATTATAATTTGAACAAACTTCAACAACTATTCATTGAAAAAACTAGTCTTTCTCCTAACAACTTTCAGTAAACTAACTGGCATTCTAAATTCTAATAGGAGGATTTTTACAGGTTTGCCGGTTGTGTCCTTTTTCACCACATCTGCCACATGCTATATGGGCACGTTTGAAGGGCCTCTCCCATGCAGATTTGATTCTGCTGGTTTTTGGTCTGCCTGGCGGCTTTCGACTGTGTGGAGCTGTAACCTTTTCACTGGATATTTCAGCTGGTACGTTCCAGAAACAGTCACCTTGAATGGGATACACCGGAATTTCATATGCATTCACAATTATTTCCTTTTTGTAGTACTTAGAACAGTATTCATCAGCGTTTATGTGTAATAGATCCAAGACTGCAATTGTGTGCTGACATGGTATTTCATCAAATTGAAATCTTCTGCATGTGCAAGTTTTTGCCTGTAGATCCACAATATGCTTCAGTTCTCCATAAACGACTTTGTGCAGCTGATTTGTTGATGGGATTACCTGCACATATTAATTTTTAGGATAAAAAATTGTTTCAATGTAAATGAGGAACTTATCTAAATTGTGCACCTATGTCTTTTTGTGCATCAGTACCTTGTAGTTATACAATTTTCTGTTTAGTTTTTAATGATAGCACAGTATTTTGGTGTTAATCACTGTATAAAAATATAACTTACACTCCATATTTTGGAATCAATTGTGTTTGCATTCAGTACATGTTGAAACTTATCTCCCAGGGGTGTGAATGTTTCCATTGCACACTGTCTATTCTTTGCTGTCCACATTTGGAACATATCTGTCATGTATTCAAGTAGGGCAAGTATCGGCAGTTTCCTAGCGTGCATATTTGCTGCATTCACTGATTCTGCTATATTTGATGTCATGAAAAAAGTCCTTTTGCAAGTTGCATGTGCTGTAGACCATCTTTCATACCCAATATTGTACAGATACTCTTTTACTTTACTGTCAATTTCCTCTAGATCGGCCATTGCTTTGTCAAATTCGGCTACAGTGTATGCCATAACTAGGCTAAAATATGCAGCTTTTAGTTTCTTTTGGCTTTTCTTGAATCTGAGCTTGATATTATTCCATAAATGGAACACACATACACAGTGAGGTATAGTTGGATATACTGCCTTAACAGCCCGTGCTATACTCTCGTGTCTGTCAGATACTATACACATTTCTTGTTTCTCCCCATATGCTTCTTTCAGACATCTAAAAAACCATTCCCACGATGCATCATTTTCCGAATCAACAACCGCATACGCTAAGGGTAGTATGTGTCCTGCATATTTCATATTACTGTCAGTTTGACAAATATTAACTTTCACCTTGTCTGTTAGTTAAATCAGGATGAAGTATTCAATATACTAAAAATATTCAATAAATATTTTAGTTATATACTTACATCATCCTTCTATATATGAAATTTACTATATAAAGATCTTAATATACAGTTTATATGCATTTAGTATTTCATTATGTAAACCTATTAAAGTTACCTGAGCCATCCAATGTGCAGGCAATCAGCATAGTACCTCCAAATACCCCACTCAGGAAGCTTCCATCTACAACCATAACAGGCCTACAGTGATTCCATCCATTCATAAATGATTGCAGTGCAATGAAAACATACATAAATGAGTTGTCTTCAGCTTTCTTCAGTTTAGTAAATGATCCAGGGTTTGCCTTGTTCAATTCATACAAATAGCTTGGTATCTTCCCATATGCTTGTTTTGGATCTCCTCTTAGCAATTGTATTGCTTTTTCTTTACATCTCCAAGCTCTCATGTAGTTCAACGTAAGGCCATATGTTTTTTTCAATTCCTTGATGATGTCCTTTGGAGTGTACACTGTTTTTGGATCTGATAATCTCTCCTTAAGTATGTTTCCAATAACCTCAGTTCCCACTCGTCGCTGAGAATTCAATCTTTCTTCTAATGGACATGTATGTATATTGTTGAATTTTCTGATCATAAAGACACTTGATCCATTTAAGCTTGATGAGCGTAGCATCCACTTACATTGACTGTTAGTACATATAACTGAGTACCTGTGCATTTCAACAGAATAAATATGCAATGAATATTAATACAATATTCATGAGTTATTTAATAAAATTCAACAACTCTGTCAAACTGATTACCTTTTGGTTGAAGACCTATCCACTTTTGCTTCGAATTTTTCCTTCAGACAGTACTTTTTGACAACACTTTGCAATGTCCCTTTGTCTTTATATACTTGGTTTTCTTCAATGAATTCATGTTCTGGATTGTCTATAATTTTGATTTCATCTATATGTACACCATCAATATTGTCTGTGTTACCTGAAAAAATATTCTCCACCACTTCACTGATGTTTATACTGTGGCTTGCATCATTGATTTGGCATATACTCATATTTGTAACTACTGGATGTGAGATTGAGCCACATTCTTGATATTTTTCCTTAATTGTAATGCAAATTGGGTATTCAGTCATCTTTGTATTTTTTTTCTGCTCAATGTAGAGATGGACGCTCATATCATTCTTAATTGTGATTGGCTGGAAACTGTCTTCAATTTGATATGCGACTTCAAGGTTATACTTTTTTGTATCGATTGACAATTGAGCAACAATTGTGCTCATGAACGTCGTATAGGAACAGTCTTGTTGCAGGAGAATTCCATCAGCTTTGTAGTTTATAAATTTGAAGCCTTCTATCCACTCTCCTCCATATTGAAGTAATACTTTAACTGGGGACATATTTGATAAATATTCAGTGACAAGTATTTATCTAATTTTGTTTGAACTAGTTCTCTGCTTTTTGTCTGGTGTATTCATGAAAAACACTTCTTGTGTTTATATACAGTTGAGATTATCTATTTATAAGGTTCAGAAACTGATGAGAACATGGATTATAGCATGTAAACGTGACTACTTGTATCCTTAATTATAGCTAGGTGATTTAATTGCAGTTTAAATTTTAGGTATCCTATTTACACGCAGTGATTTCATTTCATTGTAAAGCTGTACGTATCCGTTTTAAACGCAGTATTTTAAGGTTTTTAGATTTATCTAATCCTATTATGTTGGTTATTGTTGGCTAGCCACTTTGAAATGGTAAATGTGTCTACTTAATTGTAAGTCTATGCTATATATTAGGCTACTTTTAAAATTTTCTCAAAAACATTCCACAATTTGGAAACTTAGCCCATTAGTTTAGCAAAGAATCCTCTTCCTTTAACAAATAGCCATTCCTTTACAAAATAATCCCACTCTTCAATAAACAGCCCTTTAATTTGTAAAACAGCCCCCATATTTAGCAAAACAGTTGAACTCCTCTCTTTTACGAAATAGCCACTTTGAGACACGACGCATTTTCATTTAAATTGGGTTAGGTTTGTAACATTATAATCAAACAATGTAGTTGGCGTCCATTTTTTTCTATTATCTTTTTTTTTTTTGGGTAGTAAATAACAAGTAGTATCATATAAAACATTTTTTACTAGTCTTACTCGAAATTCAAAGCGTAACTTTAATATAAAAACATGAAAAATCAATTCAAATTGTTTTATTGCTATAATAAAATATTGTTATCGTGGATGGCAGTATATCCGAAACAATACATAGCTAGTGCATATTGGTAAAAATTTGGTCCCATAGTCTGTTTGCACCGTATTTAATTTAAAAACTAGCCAATATCCTAAATTTTCAAAAAATTAGCCAGATCTGAAAAACACAAAATAATCCCAACTTTTTGTACTTGGACTTGAACTACTATAATTTTCAAAATTCTAATATTTTTTACTAGACTAACTAAATGTGAAGTCCCAATAAAAAATATCGGAACTTAATATATCAAGCTGTGGGAAAATTTTCTAGAACTTTGAAGTAAATTTAAGATCTTTTGCTGGAGTTTTGTTTAAATTTTTAGATATTTGTATTGTGGCTAGTCTTAAAAAAATATCTATTTTTAATTTTTGACTATTTTTTTAAAACTTTGTAATTGGTAGCTACTATATTCATCTCAAAATGAGTGTCTACCTTTCCTTTTTTGTTTGTCCCAAGATGAGTGCCTCTTTTAATATTTGGTAAGTTGACAATTCAAAAATCATACATGATAAATTTACAACACAAAATCAATGGACATTTTAGTACATTACACTCATCTTTAATTTAGAACTATCAGATTGAAAAGTCTCCCTATATTTTTTATATGTGACAAGTCAAATTAAGACACTCAAATTGAAACGGAAGAGTAATTTCTGTCTTAGTAGTGCGAAAACTGACTAGTAATCATAATTATCCCATATAGTTCCATCAGAAATACATCGTAGGTGTCATCGAGTCAATAAAGTTAACTAGACTATAAGGCTTTGCTATCATTTTACCTTTGAGATTTAGACCGTAAAAATTTAGTGGCTTGTTTGGCGCGCGTTAATTGATTTGTAGCCGTAAAAAATAAATTTGCTGAGAAATAGCCACCTTCGGATAAATCCCAGTATAAATACTGGGGCCTTGAACAAAACTTGTTCAAAGCCCCAGCATTTATACTGGGAAGCTTTAGTAAACTAACCCCAGTATAAAATACTGGGGCTTTGAACAAGTTTTGTTCAAGGCCCCAGCATTTTGTTATGGGACTTTGTATAAAGCTTCAGTCCCATAACAAAATGTTGGGGCTGTGAACAAAACTTGTTCAAAGCCCCAGCATTTTGTTATGGGACTGAAGCTTTATATATAAAGTTCCATAACCCATAATAAAATGCTGGGGCTGTGAACAAAACTCGTTCAAAGCCCCAGCATTTTGTTATGGAACTGAAGCTTTATATATAAAGTCTTATAACAAAATATTTGGACTTTGAATGAGTTTTGTTCAAAGCCCCAGTATTTTGTTATGAGACTAGTCTGGGGTGTTTTTCCAACGCTAATGGAGCTTAACTGTGCGCGTGAATTTTTGACTATTCTTCAATGAATTTGGAAACGGTGAATAGTCCCCAATAAGCGCGTTCAAAAATGGCTAGTGATCAAAATTTCTCATTTAGACCGAACTAGCTAGGCATCCGGTGATTTGAGATGAATCATTATTAGAAAGGGAATCAAAGTGAAAATGACTGACTGGTTAATTAATGACTAACCACTCATAATATAGTTGTTTACTTTTATGGGACACTTACAAAAATACCCACAAAATCTAAAATAACTACAATCACTATCCACTACTTTCAGATATTACTCGACCTACCCATTAAACTATTTACCGACTCTACCCATCCAGACTTGTATACCATAGTTATGCAGTATACTATAAATGTATACACATATAAGGAATAACAAAGGTACACAGTAATAAATGACCCTCCAAATTTTTATACTATAATTTATGCACTATACCTTAAATGTATACACCTATAAGGCACAACAAAGGTACACACTAATAAATGAATAGGTTAGGTAAATACTTTTAATTTTATGAGTAGTGTAATTTTTAATGGGTAGAACTTATAAATACTTTAAATTTCATGGATATAGAGTGTAAAAATCCCTACTTTTATTTTTCACAACTTCAAATACTTTACATTATGTACTTTTCTGATTTTTCAAAATATAAGTAATAATCATTTTCGTATTCTCACATGCATGAATTAACGTACTCGAGCGAATTGTATGATAGGCAAAGTCTTTTAGTTGTTCATGCATTTAAATTTAAATATAATAATAACAATATGTCGGTTCATGCACTCACAACGAGTTATATCCCAAATAGAAAAGAATAAATCAACGTACTTGATAAGTTGCATCAATCAACGCTAACTTTCCTAATTTAAGCAAACATTTGCATGCTTTAGTTTAATAATTAAAACCGTGCTTTGTGTCTTATTATCAGTTTTATTATTTTAGTCGTGCTAATTTGTCTTACGAACAAAAAGTAAAAAAAGGCTCTATTTAGGAGCCTAAGATTTTTTTTTCGTAACGGTATGTTTCCTAATTATTCAAGCAAATATATATACATTAATGCTTTAGGCCAATATAGGCCAATATTTAAACAATTTAACTTAGATATATTATTGTAAAGTTTTTATTATACTATCATTAAATTTTAACCCACGACAACAAATTATTGTGTACTATAATATTATCAATTTGAGAGTGAGTAACATATGTCTCTTTAGCGTCCATACCCTACTAGGATTCTTATTTATTACTCAATCTGTTCCAAAATGGATGACACTTTCTTATTAGTTCGTTCAAAAAAGAATGACACAATTCAAAATTTGGATTAGGGGATCACGATCGAGGCTTTAAGAGAAGTCGTCAAATATAGTCAGTTGCTAAGATGATTCCCATTCTCGGGAGAGATACGATCGGGAGGAGCTAATTCAAACTATAATTAACGAGCTATCTCATATTTATTAGGAATCAATTTTAATTATGTCTTTTTTCCTCCCAAACAAAAAGGTAAAAAGCTAAATTTAGGAGCCTAAGATGCTTTTATTAATGGTCCCAAAAGTTATTAAAACTGGAAACCCTTTTTCCTGTGGGCATCAGAATATAGGTTGGGTAGGTAAGAAGCAAAACCTATAGAATGAGTCATAATTCATTTTCTATTTTAAAAGCACAATCATGATTTTCTTTAATTAAGCACCTATCAACTTCAAATTATCTAATCATTCATATTTTCTAACTACCTTCTTTGCACACTTTTGTTTAGTTGATTGATTAATCTCGTGAACATCATGGTGAACTAACGTACGTACTCCCCCACTTTTTGTATCAACTTACACAAACCAACAAATCAGTTTTCATGTATATGTTTATACTAATATGTGTAATAACCACCTTTCGTGCTTCTGTTAAATCAATCAGAAGATTGTTCTACATACACACAAATAATAAGCAGAAGCTGATCTTGGATTTTCATTATATGGGTTCAACATGTCACTGAACATTTGATCATTTTAGTCACTTGTTGAAATATAATGTTTTTATATTGAATAGATTTTTTTTAATACATATACAAAGTATGAACCAAAACAACTAGCTAGGTTCGACCGAACTCATAACTTATATCTATTCTACATCCTGATAACAAGGGTTTTCATTTTTACTTCTATAGAAATCCTTAACTTTTTATCATTTCTCTACAAGCATTAACTAAAAATAACCTATCAAAGTATATGAGTTTAATTTTATGTACTATCGCGTATATTTCGTTTTACAACCAAACAAAAATTAAATGACATATAACAACAGATAACTATCTATAGTAATCCTAATTTGGTAATCTAAAAATTGCAGTAAACAGCATATCTAAAACAGATTGAAACAATATTTGATAAAGCAGTTATATATATATATATATATATATATATATATATATATATATATATATATATATATATATATATATATATATATATAAAAACAGACTGAAACAATATTTGATAAAGCAGTTTTATATATGTATTTAGATCAAATATTGATGTATTAAATCTTAAACATCCTTAGCTAAGTTTTCAGCTTTGTCAATAGATGGGAATGGAGTAGAAAGATTAGACGATCACCACAAAAAACTTATAGCCTATGGTGTTGATGCGAATCTTTCATTGAAAGGTGTATGCGAGTCTACATGCCTCTATTTCTTGTTCTGTTTATATAATTATCCGGTACTCTATAATTACTACTCAATTAATTTATATTCGCATACCGTAAGACCTATTAAAGGAAAAAAACACTACATAATATGAATATCTCCAACTCCCCCGAGAAATCACATTCTCCCATGTTTCTTACCTCCCCAAATATGATGGGAAAATGAAATAAGAAAGATGAAGATAAGCTGGAAGTCCCAAGGGAAACTTTTTTAATAAGAAAAAGAAAATAATAAAACACGGACGCTCCAAACTCGGGTGCCCCTACACACACGGGCACCCATATAAGCTTGGACCTATCTCACATCACAAAAGCTAGCTCAAAGAGTTGAGGATTGTCCAAAGCTTATTCGGGCATCTTGCCCCTCTCACATTCCAACATACCCACATAGGTGGCACGTGGACCACTTGATCAAACGGGGGTTAGGGTTTTTTCTGGGTCCTGATACCATAATAAAACCCGGACACTCTTCGTCCGAACGCAACAAGACCTAATTCACGTCCCAAAAGCTAGCTCAAAGGATTGAGGATTTCCAAAACTTGTATGGGCATCTTGCCCCGTTTCTCTCACCGACGGGAGACTCTTCCCACATTCCAACAGAAAAAGAAAGTGCTGCTGGAAGTATTACCTTATTCCATACAAGTGCCTAAAGTTTGAAAAAGTGCATAACAAGGTTTCTATTTTCCAAAATTTGTGGATACAATAAGAGCTCAAGAATCCAAACTAAAATTTGGTAGAGAAGCATGAGGAAAAAAGATTATTCGACCAAACTATGTGTTGCAGAAATAGGTGATAAACATTTTGGCCCATTTAGTTAGTTCTCCACCATTGCCAAACATATTGTCTCATCAAATTAAACTAGATTTAAAAATATAACATGTGAGGCCTAATTTTCTTGTATAGTCCAAGTTTGCAGACAGGAGAGCTCAAGTGCCAAAGAAGAAAGAAAGAAAAAAGTGCTGCTTCTGGGTTCTCATTTTGAAGTTATAATCTGCTTAATCATTTGCCGCTATTGTGATGAAAACATTAGTGTAAAAATGTTAGAACTTGTGAGATCGGCCATCTCATCTAAAAGCTTAATGTTAGAAAGAGCGAGCACATGCACTTTTACTTTCTTAATTATGTATTCAATACGTCTTTCTTAACGTACGTACCACTCGATCTTTTTCATGAGTCAATCACATGAATATTCTTTTTGATAATGGGTAGGGGTGACTCAAACTGTTCACCTCTATTTGTTCTAATATCATGTTAAGTATGTTATGATATTACCATCTTATCTAAAAGTTTAAAGTATTAGATAACATACTATTTTTCTGTTTTAGTTATGTCTTCACCATTTACTTTACGATGTTAATGCACATAAGAAAAATCCTTAAAGGTTTATGGTTGATATATATGTCTCCATACTAAGTTTAAAATTTATGCACATATAAAAAATATTTATATAATTATGTAACTCAAAAGATATATTCATAACTTTTTTTGATAGGTTACAACCTAAAGTATGCTACATAAATAACTTTCTATGACTGGTTAAATTTCACTGCTAATATATAAAATCCATTACATTATAAGCACTTCCCATTATTGACTATGTTAAGGTGGGGGATGGGATTCTTTTTCTGGTATATAGTAGTAGTTTTTTTTTTTTTTTTTCCTTTGACAAACAGCAACGTTTGACTTATTTTCAGCATGGTCTATATAACCATAAAAGAAGAAAGAGAGTTCGCTAAGCTAATGAAGACAGCAAATTTCGTTTCTATTTGAATCGGATTGCACCCAAAATTAGTGTAGTTGTAATATCTATAATGGACCAATGGTTGTAAAATAAATTTTATACTATGTCGAATTGCAAATGTGACTCATGAGAAAGAGGAAATCATCGTCAGCATCTTTATTATAAATTTCCATAGGAATTTACTTGTATGCATTTAAAGTATTTACATTGTATGCATTTAAAGTATTTGCATTGAGCATACGTTCTAGCTAGGTGACCAGACATTGGCAGATTTGTGGACAATAGGTTCAATCAAATCTAACATTTTTGACACACAGTATAAATATATCTGTGAAAAGTAACTATCATTCAACCAATATATCTGTAACACCCCAGCTAAGGGTTAAGTGTCCCACATCGGCATAACACATGAGAGATGCTGGGTATATAAGTTAACTGGCCTTAGACCTAGTGACGCGTTGTAAAGCCGTGCGGACCTCGCCCAAAGCGGACAGTATCATTAGCGGGCTTGGGCTGTTACATGGTATCAGAGCCACTCCGTGTCAGCCTTGTCGATGTGGGTCAAAGTTCAGCGCTGAGTCTAGGCGAATCCCGGTACGCGGGGCAAACCTCTATAGTGAGTCGGAGTGGCTCAGCCTTGTCGATGTGGGTCAAAGTTCAGGCCTGAGTCTAGGCAAATCCCGGTACGCGGGGCAAACCTCTATGGTGAGTGTAGGCGAATCCCGGTACGCGGGGCAAACCTCAGCGAGGACGCTGAGTCCATAAGAGTAAGAAGGGTGTATGTAACACCCCAGCTATAAGTTAACTGGCCTTAGACTCTAGTGACGCATTTTAAAACCGTGCGGGCTTAGGCCCAAAGCGGACAGTATCACTAACGGGCTTGGGCTGTTACAATATCATAATTCTAGAAGTGCACCAGTTTCTATGACAAGAACCTTAGAAGTCATTCACACTCATGAAATTTAAACTCTAAAATCTACCTCTATGATCAAATAGTGTAATGTAGATGTAGAAAGTAAAATCCTACAGGTTTTCTTGCCAAATTTACATTTTCTAACAGAGTGCAAAATTTTGTTGGCATTAGTGGAAATTTTAAATTATACTCCAAGGTCATTTCCTATCATTTCTAAGGGCCACATGCATTTATTAGTCTAAATTAAAGCAAGCTTATCTGGTCGCTCTATAAGAGACCAATCACTGTTACAGTCCTAATTAATTTTAAAATCTTATGGTGCGGCAAAACCCTTATTAAGCAAAGAAAAATTTGATACGTAATTGGAAGTTGAGCTATCAATTCACAAAAACGATCACATTCTAGAATTTACCTTGTGAGGGACCCCAATCAACACGAATAAATAAATATTATACCAACCAGATGTGTGGTGGGATAGATGAGTTTCTCAACATTTAACTAGAAATCTCTGGTTCGAACTCTTGGAGGATGAAAAAGTCTCGACTGACCAAGAGCATTTGCTTCTTTAATGGGCTTACGCAACACGAATTCGAATTAATCGGACCAATATATCAGAAAAAACTAATATCACTGAAGAGATACAAGAATTGAGTTGAGTGCTTCAACGTTCACTCGGTACAGTTTGCTACGAACAAAAAACAAAAAATAATATAAAATAAATAAATAAATAAAGACTTGTTCTAGTAAGCTTGCTATATAAATATGCCTTCTAGGGTTAGGGTTTCAATTGAGAAAAAATTATGACTGTAGCTAGCTGAAAAATTTTCTGCCACACATATGCCATCTGAAGAGATCATTATGACAAAACGTCAAGTGATTTTGAAAAAGGATGATCAGTATTTCTCAGACGACTCGACAAATTCATCATTTACCATTCGGACAGTGAGATACAAAGAGTGCCAGAAGAATCATGCTGCAAGTGTTGGTGGATATGCCGTTGATGGGTGCCGGGAGTTCATGCCATGCAGTGGCGAGGAAGGAACCCCCGGCGCCCTTACTTGTGCAGCCTGTGGCTGCCACCGTAATTTTCATCGAAGAGAAGTGGAAACTGAAGTCGCTTGTGACTGTTCCTCCTTCCCTTCTTGAAAAAAGTAAGTTTAACTTCTATGTACTGACAGTATAATTATAAATTTGGGTTTTTGTGTGTAAGGGTGAAGATTGACTAGAAACTAGGGGAAGGGCTTGTTGATTTTGCTTTGAGTTTCATTTTAGGCTTGTTTATATAAGTGAAGGTTGAGAATATTTTGTAATGATTTGCATGGATGATTAATTTTCAAGAGTTTGAACAATATGTTATGATAATTAGTACATGTTTGGGGGAGAAAAGATGTGATGCTGTTTGATATGACATGATGTTTTTTCTTTTTCATTCTTTTTTCTGGAAGAACTTTTTAGGCTTATGTTGTTGCCTGCGTTTGTTGTTTAATTCAAATCTTTACCAAATATATAGTGAAAACCTCTTGTATTATAAGTTAGGATTTTGTGCTCTTGTTTGATACACCATTTGCTCAAAAGTAATACACAACAAGCACTTGTTTCACTAGCAATTTGTGCTAGAAGAAAAATGTTCTAAACTTGCAGCAGACAGTACAACGAAATCAGTTAGAGAAATGTTTGCTTACAACCTAGACTTTTTTTTTTTTTTAAACATCGGGGTTTGGCACGGACCACTACCTGTGGATTATATAGCGACGAGATTACAACAGTTATAAATAGATCCCCTAAAGGAAAGAACAATCTCAATCCTGGACCAAAAAAAATGGGGGATTGCGCTTAGACAGTTAAGCTCTCAAAAATTTTATAGAAATGAACAAATGTAGAATCAAATATATTAGCTGATTCCACATTTGTTCATTCCAGACTAACCTATGCCCTTTTTCTTCTTTCTGATTCTAAAATTTGCTATTCCAGCTCTTTCCATCATAAATGGTCCTCTCGTAGCACGAGGAAGGTCTTGCACGCTATGACAGAGCCTAGAGATTTAACATTTTAAGTTTATGAGTTGTAGTCCATAATATTTATTCTTAATTAGTATGTTCTAGATAAATAATTTCATATTAAGTACAGTAAATTTTTAACACAAATACAGACTCTGCGATAAAGTTGGTTACCCGTATATTCACTTGTTGATCCAGCCCTAGGCCGAGATATATTTACTTTTCTTACAGCTTAATTGCATGAGCCATTTGTGTATATCTTCAGCTCAATTTTAACGAGATTTAGGGTAATATGAGTAAATATTTTTCCCGACCATGATCTGTATATTTTCAGCTCAATTTTAACGAAATTTAGTGTATATATTGAGTAAGATTTTTTTTCCCAAAGAAATTAAGGTGATCATGAAGCTGATATTAGAAAGTTGTATCATAGAAATGATCCAATTATCTGTCCATTATTTCAGATTAAAGAGCAATTTACAAACATCTTTTATGTTCAAGATGACCATACATTCAGTATATAGAAGTAAAACTCTTAACATTACAGGTACATGCTCTTTTATCATGACGTATCATATATTAACATATCATGAAAAAAAAAAGACTTCATTAGAGAGCATATATTCAGTACATGTCAAGGTTTTGGACCTGATATGTGATGAACAAAATGTTGCTGTGGTGGTATTCTGTCTTGTCTTTAAGTTCTTTTGGTCAGTCAATGTAGTGGATTGCTAACTGAAATACTAGTGAAAAGTATCGTCACATTGTTGAACACATTATTAAGTAAAAAAAATAAAAATGTATAGTTTCTAACCGTTTAATAAGTTTTTAAATGAGATGATTTTTTTAAAAATTTCTATTCTTAAATACTGTCCGTGTTGTTGCTAGGTGAGATTTGTTAAACAAGGGACACTAATTAACAATTTATCATCCCTTGATTGCCAAGGTACTAAGTGTGTGCCAAGACTAATGGGACTTTAACATGATGGTAAAAATTTTCCGTTTCATGTGCAAGTTCATAAGTTCAATATAAAAAAAGACTATTGTTTCAAGCTCTACCACAAGCATGCACAATCCATGCAATGCAATAAGTGACTATCAAGAGACGTGGTGGAATAATTGAACTTGCAAGCAGGCTCGGGTTTAAGTCTCGAGCCTGTTTGTGAAGAATGTTTGTTGTGATCCCTTGCCAAAGGCGCTAACTAATCCAAATTAGTTAGACTAATGTGATCCAAATACGGCCGATGCCTACAAAAAGGACAAGTGAGCTGGATAAGCACAAAGGTTTGTTCTCTCAATGTTAGGTATTATGGGAGGGAGCAAAGCTTTAGGTAAGTGTTAATTCTAATAAGGTATGTGTCAAATCTATAAATAAAAAAAAGCCTCGCAGGTGCATGTTTTTTGGATTTCCAGCACTTTCTTTCGGTACACAATTGACAGAATCTTCCAAAACTTCAAAACCAATATGTGGTGACTATTAAAAAATCATGTGCTCCATTATCTTCATATAATAAAGTAATAATATATATACCGTCAAACCTTTCTATATAATCGTTAGTTGTGCGGATACTTTTTAGCTACTCTAACGAAATATTGGTATAGATAACATATAATATAACATAATATGACAAATTGGTATCAAAAAGTAATTTGACCGTTGTACTGAAAAGCTATTATAAAAGGCTCACTATTATAAAGATATATGATTATATTTACAAACGAAGTATTACGTTTATTGTTAATTGCCAAGTAAAAATGTAAGATCAAATTATAGGATCATTGGCAGACTATTTGAGTTGTAAACAGCTTGAGATAAATCAAATCCATCTCCAATGCACCTGGTGAAGATTTCCAATAGGGAGAACTTTCCTGGACCTATGCAGCGGAAATTGATACTAGTCAGGCCAGAAGTATAGAATAACAAATAGAAAAAAGGTATAACAAGTATTAATTGTAAACCATTTCGAAAACCTATACAATCGACGTGATATAGACTAGCACATTCCCATACACAAGTGTAACCTAATTCAAGAATTTACACATGGTCTTGTAGCTTTTCTTTTTTAATTTCTCTATTATTTTATTTATTGTTTTGGTCGATGGAATAAATTCTGATCGTTCAAATGGCTCGACCAAGCAGAAAAGTTGGCTTAAACTAGATAGAGACATAAAAATTCGTGTGAGAACTTGTTTGACACGCGCTAATTAATTTGTAGCCTCCGTACACAAATTCGTCGAAAAATAGTCAGATCTAGAAAAGTTAAGGTATAAAATTAGTTCAAAGTCCCAGTATTTTAATTTACGGAAAATGGCCAAAAATACCCCTATCGTATTAGAAATTGTTCAATTTTACCCTTCGTCCACCTATGCGTAACTAAATACCCTCGCCGTTAATTTTTTGTAAAAAAATGCCCCAAAAACTAACAGACATGCCAACTGTGTATGGTGGGCCAAAACTAATCCTATTTGGCACAATATGACTGGTCCACGTGGGAACTAAATCCTAGTCAGCCTATGTGGTTATACTAACTTAACTCAACCCAACTTTACTCTACTCAACCCGACCCACATTAACCTAACCCGCGTATAATATAACAAGGTGTCTAGTATTTAATTAAAATACTTATAAATATAAATAATTAGTATAAAAAATAAAAAATTTTGTAAATAATTATAGATAAATGTACTTAATCATAAATAGATATAGATGACCACAAATAATGCTAATTAGATATATAAATAGCCATAAATAATTATTAAATGATATTGTAATGCGTTAAATTACACCAATAGCATACGTATTTTAGAAAATGGCCTAAATAAATGCAATTACGTAATATAGTCACAATTAAATAAATATTATATAAATAGGGGATTAATAATAATATTTTTATTTGAAAATTGCTATTATAAATTTTAATTATTATTTACAAAATTTTCTATTTTTTATACTAATTATTTATATTTATAAGTATTTTAATTAAATACTAGCCACCTTGTTATTTTATACGCGGGTTAGGTTAATGTGGGTCGGGTTGAGTAGAGTAAAGTTGGGTTGAGTTAAGTTAGTGTAACCACATAGGCTGACTAGGATTTAGTTCCCACATGGACCAGTCATATTGTGCCAAATAGGATTAGTTTTGGCCCACCATACACAGTTGGCATGTCTGTTAGTTTTTGGGGCATTTTTTTACAAAAAATTAACGGTGAGGGTATTTAGCTACGCATAGGTGGACGAAGGGTAAAATTGAACAATTTCTAATACGATAGGGGTATTTTTGGCCATTTTCCGTTTAATTTATGCCTGGACTTTGAATATGAATCCCAGGTATAAAGTACTGGGACTTTGAACATAAAATTCTTATTTTTGCTGATAGTTTGAATAAAATTTCAGATTTTTTTAGTAGAGTTTAGTTCAAAGTCTCAGGTATTTATTCTGTGGCTAGCCTGAGTGTTGTTATAACGCCAAGAGGATGTAAGTGTGCGGGAAAATAATTTGGCTATTTCTTAATGAATAGTGAAATGGTGGACGAAACTCACGCAAGGCGACCAAAAATGGCTACACAATAAAATTTCGCCATAGAGACCGGGAAACCGTAGACCTAGTACAAAGAGGGAAGGCTCAACATGTGGAATATTTTCAAATTATTGTGCTAATGGATAGATTCGAAGCCACTCTAACATTTCTGGCCCCGCTCCAGAACTTTTTAATATTTAGCTCCGCACCAGACAAAACTCTTGACAATCGCAAGAAGTCACAAACGTACCCTCTTGGCGATCTCCAAATCCATTTGCAAGTAAGACCTAACGATTACATAAAGGATTTTTTTACATAAAAGTACAAGTTTTAGCACTTAATTACCAAACATAACAACATTTTAGCAAAATAACCCTAAATAGAGAAAAATGCAAGTTAATTACAAATATAGCATATTATGTCAAAAAATATTGCTAGTTTTATTTATTTCTTTATTTTGGTACTGTTTGGGGGGCGATTTTGTAATTTTGACAAAATTTGTTCTAATTTCCTTATTTTCTCAGTTTTCCCGTTTTTTCCATTGTTTCAGCGTTGTTTCTCTCCCCTGCCTTTGTATCATTCGTGTTTCTCAACCGTTTCTCCCTACTTTTTCTCTCCCATTTTCTTCCCCACTTTCTCCACTATCATATCTGTTTGTGAAGCATTTCGTAACTGATTTTCAGTGTTTAAATTTCGAGTTTTTTCCATTTTTTAGGGTTTGATTTTAGAGTTTCATTTCAATGTCTAATTCTAGTTCGTCTTCTAGTTCTAGGGAACTTAGGAGTAAAACGAAACATGATACAAATGTAAATAAAATTGGGTCGAAATCAGTTTTAAAGGTAAAAGTTCCTGTGTTTAAGCCGAAAGAAACCCCGCAACAATTGAAGCGTGTGACGCGGTCGTCTACCTCTCCTGCTACGGGTAAAGGTAAAGCTAAAGTTTTGGTTGATGCTGATGATGATTTTGAAGAAGATGCTCGACCGTTGAAGAAAAGTTTGATTTCTGTGTTGGCTGATGTGGCATTACAGGTAATTTTATTTCTATTTCTGTTTTTTGTATCAAATTATTAATTTGTCGTTTGTTGTTGCATTTTTTATAATTTAGTGTTTCTAAAGTGTATTCATTGTTTCTGTAGTTTTTTCTGTTTCTGCTGTGTGTTTCATTGTTTCTGTAGTTTTTTCTGTTTCTGCTGTGTGTTTTATTGTTTCTGTATGTTACTATTACTGTTTCTGTAGTTTTTTACTTGTTTGTTTAGTGCATTTAGTATTTGTTTAGTGTATTTATTGTTTCTTTAGCATATTTACTGTATCTGTGCCTTTTACTGTGTTGCTTTGGTAGGCTTTTCGTTGTTCTTTAGCATATATTGTTGTATCTGTGTGTTTTACTGTTTCTGAATTGCATTTTACTGTTGCTGTAGTTTATTTATTGTTGCTATAGCTTTTTTTACTGGTTCGGTAGGCTTTTTGTTGTTCCTGTATCTGTATCTTTCACTGTTTTTGACTTCCATTTTCCTGTTGCTGTAGTTTATTTACTGTTGCTGTTGTTTTTGTACTGGTTCTGTATGTTTTTTTACTGTTTCTGTCTTTTCTTGTTTGTTGATTGTATCATTGTATGTTACTTTTGCTTATTGTGTGCTGTAGTGCTTTTTATTGTGTCTTCTCTTGTTTCTGCATTGATTTTTAATGTTTCTGTATTGTACTTACTGTTTTTTAACTGAGTTTGTTTTTTCCTTTATAGGCTGTATCGTTTTATATTCCGCAGAATTTTTATTGGAAAGAGTTTCATCTACGTCTAATTACGGATGGTGATATTGGAACGAATTTGAAGGATGTGTTAAGCCCTGTGCAGTTGGGAATGTTCAAAAAGACCTGTTTTGGTTATTTGTTACAGTTAGAAAGTTTGCCCGTTCAAAATCAGTTGCTTCGGTCTTTGCTGGTGCGTGAGATTGCGTCCTCCACGCCTTGTACGTTTGAGGTTTGTGTCAATGGTTCACGTTTGCAATTTGGATTGCGTGAGTTTGCAGTAGTGTCTGGTTTAAAGTGTTCTGGCGACACTCTAAGTTCTCTTGATACGAGTGGTCCAAATCGGTTGATGAGTAGTTACTTCCCGACTGTGGAGAAGGTGTCTCATGTAGATATTAAGAATGCTTTTATTCAACGGAAGTGGATTGGTGATGAGGATGCTGTTAAGATTGCAGTTCTATATGTTATTGTGAATTTTGTGATGTCGGTATCTGATGTTCAAACTGTATCTAAGAAATACTTCGATTTGGTTGAGTCTGGTCTTTACAATGACTATCCATGGGGTATTGATTCGTTCAAAGAATTGTTTGATAGTATTCACAAGAAGGTTAAAACTACTAGTACATATTTTCGGGTGGTAGGTTTGGCTTCTGCGTTGCAAGTATGGTTTTATGAGTGTTGGACAAACATTCCGTCATCAGTAGCTATGCGCGTTAGGAGTCGAAGTCCTCGTATCTTGAACTGGAAAGTGACGAGTAGTCTTTCAAAGTATAAGACAATTTGTAAGATTTTAGAGGACCCAGTGAACAAGGTATACTTTCATTGTTTTGTATCTGTTTTCATTTCTATTGTATCTGTTTCATTTCTATTGTATCTGTTTCATTCTTCAGCAACAGTTGGCTGCATATTTTTGTATCTGTTTTCATTGATTTGTGTACTGTTATGTATGGTGCAACCTGTTTTCCGGCCTATGCAGCCAACTGTTGCTGAGTTGGCCAGATTTGAGTTGATGGATGATACGGTCGCACCTGTTGCAGATGCTATGCAAGATTCTAGTGAGGATGATATTTTGCTCCACCGTGTAGCGTCTGGTCCCTCCTCTTCTGCCACTTTTGTTGACATTCTTCCTGAAACTGTTGCAAAGCAGGCACAATCGAAACCTGCGCCGCTGTTTGAAAATGATGCTAAGATTGACATATTGACTCACTCAGTTGAGAAGGTATGTTTAGTTTTTAATATTGAGTCATTCAGTCACTTGAATATTTGTGATACTATTTTTTGGCACATTCTGATACAGTTTTTGTTTTTTGTTTCAGCTTAGCAATGATTTGGAGTTATTAAAGGGTCATGTGAGGATTATTCGTGTTTATGTGTTTTTACTTTGTTTAAACAGTTAAAATTATTGTCATATTGTTTTTCCTTTGTTTCTTTTGAAGGTTGATGATCAGTTTAATAATGTCAAGGAATTCTTTGGTGAGGAGCTTAGAAAAGTTGTTGATGCAATTAAGCTACTTGCGCAAGGACAGGTATTAATTTTTGAAGAAACTGTTTATTGTTTCTTGTCGATGTAATGTTCGTTTCAATTACCTCTTTTTTTTTTTTTTTTTTTTTTTTTTTTTTTTTTTTTTTTTTATACAGGGTACTCAAAGTGGTGCGGATAATCGTCAAGGTTCACCACAGACACCACCTGCTAGTGGTGATACAGAGAAGCTCAATTCTGATGATGTTGATGCTACAGAAAAGTTTCAATCCGATGTTGGTGATACAGACAGTTTAAATGTTGGTACGGCTAATGTTACGGTATGTAGGTTATTTCATTTATGTTGAAACAACTAGATACTTTTAGATACAAACAGCTACAGATAGTTTCAACTCGAAACAGTTTAACAAGCCAATGAATTTGTACATCTACCAATTATTTTTTGTTTTATTTTTTTAGCCATGTGCTACTGGTGGAGCGACTAATGTAGCAAGCGGCAGCAGAAAAGATGTTACTGTGTTGTCTGTTGATGGTGGAGGCAGTCATGTTGAAAGAGTTGTTATTAGAGAACGTGTTCCAATGGCTGCAACAGTTTCAACCAAGGTTCCTTTGACCCCTTCATTGCAATTCCCAAACTTTGACCTTGGTTTGAATTTCAGCCAAGATTTTCTAAAGACTCCTAAACCTGATGAGGTGCGTGCATTTACCTTTTTTTTTCTCTATGTTATTTAAGCCTTTTGTTTCTCCCTTGTTTGTAAACTGTATTATATATTTGTACATTGTTTCTGACGTTAATTTTTTTTTTTTGTATTAGTTTATTAAAGGTTATTCTGTTGATGGTGCTTAATTTTCTAAGAAAGATATTGCCGGACCTTCTTTTATATCGGATGATTTCTTTGATAATTGGACGCCCGAGCAGTTTGCAGAGATGGACCGTAACATTGCTGACACCATTAAGAATGTGAAGAAACAATTTGAAATCAACCCTGTTGCTGGACAACCTGGTGCCACTGTTTCTGAAGCAGCCACTGATACTGTTGAAGCAGATGCCGCCGCCGCTGTTGCTGAAGATGCTTATGATACTGTTGCTGCAGAGCACGGTGCTAGGGTTGCTGAAATGCCTGCTGATACTGTTGCTGCAGATCCTAGTCCCAGTGTTGCTGAAGATGCTTCTGCTACTGTTGCTGCAGAGCATGGTGCTCGGGTTGCTGAAATGTCTCATGATACTGTTGTTGATGAAGAGCTCATTGAGCACGATGCTGATGATTCTGATATTATGTTGGTTAGTGACCATGAGAACAAGGATGCTAGCCCACGTGCAGATACTAGTACACCATCACAAGCGTTGGTAAGGGTGAAGCGTCCTGGTAAATATGATGTTTCACCTTTTCTGCGTGAGTTTGCTTCTGGTGCTAGTGCCAATTATGTTTCACCCAAACCTTTGATGTTGCAAAGGCATCCATTTTGTGTTCCCGTCACAGAGGATGTTGATGAAGAATTATTAAATCAGTTTGTATCATTTGTTGATGATCTTGCTAAACGGAAAAAAGGAAGGTTTGTTCCTCTTCAATGCGTGTTTATTGTATCATTTATCATGTTGATATTTTTTTAATTCATTTTTGTTTTGGTTTTTATTTTTAGGATTTGTGCCTATTCCAAAACTGACAATATACTTCCATATGAGTTTCAATTCGGAGTCGAAACTGTGTCAACTCGAATGTGGTTCTATATTCTGTTGCATGGTGGTCATGCGTTGCAGGATTCAGTAAGTTTATTTTGTTTTTCTTTTTAGTCTTTGTGTGTTTTGTATCTTTACTGTATCTTTTCTGTTTCTTCTGCTGTGTGAGGGTGTGTTTCTGTTTCTTTTATATTTGTGTGTGTGCATATGCCCCTATACTGTTTCTTTTTCTTTCTCGGTGTATCTGTTACTGTAATTTTGTTTGTTTCTTCATTGTTTCTGTAATGTATCATCTATTTATATCATTAATATTTTTTTCAATGTTACAGCATCTTAATGTTGTTTTCTACTACTTGCGTAAGCAAGGAAAGTATCGACCGAAGACTGAATTATCCTTCACTACTACTGATTGTTGGTTTAAAACGACGATCGAGATTGTCTATGACAAGTATGTGAATAGTGGCAAGGATGTTTCAGCGCTTTCTGATGTTGATTCTGTTGCTGGCTACATTAGAGGCTGCAAGATCCTTGGAAATGTGCCTTGGGTAGAGGTTGACTATGTTCTGCTCCCGATTAACATAAAGTCTCTGTGTCATTGGGTGTTGGGTGTAGTATCATTCAAGGATAGGTCCATTGGGATATACGATTCAATGACTGGTGCGGGTACTCGTCATAATGCAGCTGTTGTTGAAGTTGTTGAAAAGATTGCCGAGTTGTTGCCACGGTATCTTGTACTGACTGAATTTTACCAGTCAAGGCCCGACATTGATATTCTTACAAGTGAAGCATATGCTGATGCAGATCTAGATGATCCTTTTGGGTTTTTCTTTGTTCCAGACCTTCCGCAACAGAGTCATGGTTCCCTGTATGTTTCTTTTCCCTTTCTTTTCCCTGTATGTGAATCACATCTGTTTCAGAATTACTAATTGTATCTTTTCTCATATTTTTGTCACTGTTTCAGGGATTGTGGAATGTTTGTCATGGCGTATGCGGAGTACTTTATTTCTGAGACTGATATCACAAGTGTGCCTGATTTTGATATAGATCTTTACCGTGGCCGTCTTGCAACGCTGCTTTGGGATTATGGCAAAAGGAAGATTGATTTAGATGCAGTGAGCGCATGTGAAAATCCTGGGCGTCTTGCTAAGAGAAAAGGCGCCATAAAGCGTCGTTTACAAGTTGCCAATCCCAACCATTAGTTCTGTTTCTTTTGTGATGTTTCTATATTTATGTTTGAAGTAGTAACCGTGTCTACTTTAGTATGCTGTTTGTTCTGGATGTTGTTTGTTCTAGATGTTGTTTGTTGTACTCACTATCTATGTAATGACAGTTTCGGAAGGTTTAAATTTTACAGCAACTCTCTTTTATTTTTGTCCCTTTTTGAAGTGTGAAACAGTTTCATACAATTATTAACTGTATCAGATAGCTAAGTTGACATAAAAACAGTTGAAATTATCTTCACTACCTCAGCAACCACGTGTGAAAGTGTATCACTTCTAACTAGTCAGATTCAATAACAAAGAAACAGTAAAACACAATTGTGAAATAGTTTGACACAATTATTAACTGTATCACATAGCTAACTTAACACAGAAACAGTTGAAATTATCTTGACTATCTCAGCAACCACTTGTGAAACTGTATCACTTTTAGCCATTCAGATCCAATTTGGAAAAAAAATAAAACATAAAGGTGAAACAGTTTCATACAGTCATGAAACAGTTTTCATACAGTCATGAGACATTCTGCTACAGACAGCTAAATTTATTAAAAGTTCACGCAGCAATTGTCAAACTGTATCACTTCTAACACTTCAGATTCAATGACAAAGAAAGAACTAAAAAAAGTTCTATTTGGGCTTCGGAGGATGTGTGCAAGTTTTTCTGTTGTGTCCTTCGCGACCACAATTTGCACACGTAATCTTTGTCCTTTTTGCATGTACTTCCCATTGTGGTTTGTATCTAGTAGTTTTTGGCCTTCCTGGTGGCCGTCTAGCAACTGGCGGGAGTAGTTTAATTTCTGAAACAAATGCTGGAATCTCCCATCTGCTTTCATCTGGTATCGGATTAACATGGAACTCGTATGTCTTTACCAGGGACTTTGTTGAGTAGTAGTTACAGCTGTAATCTTCTACTTCCAGGCCTTTGTACTTTAGAATAGCCAAAGCATGCACACAGGGCAGTTCTTCCATTTGAAATTTTCCACAACAGCATGTCCGTTCATTCAGATTAACAATGAATTTTTTTTCACCGTCATAGATAGCTGCTTCATTTCCTGTTGAATGTATCTACAACACACAGGATGATACATTTTTGAAACAGAAAATACAAGCAAGATACAGGATGAAACAACTTAGATACAGTAGAAATGAAACAGTTTCTATTCTACCTTTAGCTGCATAGCTTTGCTTCTGTATCCATCCAATATTTTGTTGTACTTGAATCCAAGAGGTGTGAATGTCTCATGTGATTTCTTTCTGTTATCATCAGTCCAAGTTCCAATCAGTGAGCGCATGTACTCCATAAATGCGACTACAGGCATATCACGCGCATCCCTGTTGACTGCATTCAAAGATTCTGCAATGTTTGATGTCATTGTAAACCCCCTATTTACTGTTGAATGCGCCCTTGACCATTTCTGGTATCCAGCATTTAGCAAGTATGCTTTGATACGTTTATCCATTTTTTCCACATTGTTCATGTATGTGTCAAATTCATGTATGGTGTATGCCTTTGCCATACTGAAGAATGTTTCATGGAGCTTGTCTTCACATTTCTTGAACTTAGTCTTGAGGTTGTTCCACAAGTGCCATATGCATGCATAGTGTGGGACCTGAGGATATATGATTGTAGTAGCCTTAATTATGCTTTCATTACGGTCTGACACAACGCACATGTTTTCTCTCTCACCGTAAGCATGTTTGAACTTTTCAAAGAACCATTGCCATGAGGCATCGTTCTCTGAATCAACAATTGCATACGCAAGCGGCAATATGCTACCTATGGACAGAAACAGTAAGATAAATATTTGAAACAGTGCCAATTGTAACAGTCTGATTCAAATAGAAAGCTTAAAGTTCTCAAAGAAACTGATAGCAAAAATCTGTTAATATTTTTGATACAAAGTGAAAGACTGTGATACAGATAAAACATGATTTAATAGAGAGAAATAGATGGCTTTAAAAAGTCTGTGGCAGAGTTCAAACGGTTTGATACAAAGGTGATACAAAAATTGAAGCAGTCTGATACAAATAAACCATGTGTCTGAAAAACCCTGATACCAAAGCTGGAAATAGTTTGATACAAAAGTGAACCAGTCTGATACAAATAAAAGATGATGAAACAGATAATATATGGTCTTAAAAATCTTGATAACAAAGTTCAAACAGTCTGATACAAAGCTGAAACAGTATGAAACAAATGAGAGATGCTGAAATATTACGACACAAACAGTTGAAACAGTATGATACAACAGGTACTGTTAGAAATCAATTTACCTGCTGCATCTAATGTACTTGCTGCTAGGAATGTTCCTTTGTGCGCTGCTTTTAGGAAGCTACCATCAACAACTACGATTGGTTTGCAATGTTGAAATCCCTTTATTGAAGAATTCAAAGCAACAAAAGCGTACTTGAACAAATGGTCCTCACTTGCATGTAAAGCAACAACTGACCCTGGGTTTCTCTGCTCTAACATATAAAGGTAACTTGGCAGCTTCTTGTAAGATTCAGTTGGGTCTCCTTGTATCATTGCAATGGCCATTTCTTTTGCTCTCCAAGCCTTCATATAATCTATGTGTATACCGTAACACCTCTGCATTTCATCCATTATCTCTTTAGGCTTGTAGGTCGACTTTGGGTCATCAACCCTGTCCTTGACAATCATACCAATCATTCGTGATGTAAGCTGCGCTTGCCCATAAACTCTTTCTTTGTATGGACATGTGTGTTCATTGGTGAATTCTCTAACTTTGAACAAACTTGATGAATTCAAGCTTGACGCCCTAAATTTCCATTTGCAATTTTCCCCTTTGCATATCAGGCAGTAGCTGCAGATACAGTATGATACAGAAAGTGTTACATGATACAGAAAGCTTCAGAAATTAAGTAACAGATACAAAATTGTACGGTATTATACAAATACAATTTCTAACAGCCATGTATGATATAATCAGAGATGGTAGAGTTATAAATCAGATACAATGTGATACATAATTCACACATTGTATCTTACATATAAATTGTTATTGCTTGAAACAAAATACACATTTCAGATACAATATAGAAACTGTTTGTTCATGAAACAAACTCATGATACAGGTACACAGAAACAGATACAATGATAGAATGTGGAATAAATTGATACAAAACAAAAATACTGATATCAAGAACATTTCTTAGAGTACTTATGATACAGTTACACAGAAACAGATACAATGATACAATTTGAAATAAATTGATACAAAACAAAAATACTGATATCAAGAACATTTCTTAGAGTACTTATGATACAGTTACACAGAAACAGATACAATGATACAATTTTAAATAAATTGATACAAAACAAAAATACTGATATCAAGAACATTTCTTAGAGTACTTATGATACAGTTACACAGAAACAGATACAATGATACAATTTGAAATAAATTGATACAAAACAAAAATACTGAGATATAATACCTTGTTGCGCTTGATCTCTCAACCTTAAACTGAACCTTTTCTGTTATTGCAAATCGTTTCATGGCCATTACTACAGTGTTTTTGTTAATGTACACTTGGCCCTCTACTATCTCGTTTTGCAAGCTATTGGTAATTACTGCAACTTCTTCTACCTCGTGCTCATCAGAAGTTCCTTTAATAAGTAGTTCTACCGTTTCAGCACTACTGATAAGCGTATCATCAATGTTCGTGTTTATATTGGAACTGTTTCTGTCAGTATCAACACAGTCTCCCACTGTATCACTGTTGACACCCAATTTTGTCCCGAATTTTAATTAAATTTATAATTATTTTAAAAATTAAGGTTAATTTTGAAGATTGCAAATAAATAGCTAATTTTAAAGGAAAATGGCAAAAATCGCAAGTCGTTCCTTCATTTGCAGCGTATTATATAATTATTTATTTAATTTAATAAATGGCTAAATATGTTCTTAAATTGCAATTTAGAATTATTTTTGCAAAGCCCATATAACACAAAACCCAAACCATTATTCACCTTCTCCACCCTTATAACAAAAACCCTACACACCCATTACAGGGGGGGGGGCCAGCCGCAACACCCATAGACCACCAGCCGTGATCTCCCTCACCCCTATCATCTCCCATATGCTCCCATATGCAAGACCCTCTCTCACACCCCCTCTGATTTTACCCCCACCCTCTCTCCTTATTGAGATTACACACCAAAACACCCGCACACAAACAAAATCAGAGGGGCTATACACGCATCGATCGAACAGAAATGGAAGAACGGAGGCATATCGGGATTCAAGGGTTTCTGAATTTTTCCTTTTGTTTTGTTGTCCTTGATTTGGTACCGAAAACCGTTGTTGTTGGCCATTGTTCTCTGTTCTTGTGGTGGAATCGAAATAGAAAGGGAAACGGGGGGGAATGATACACCAGTAACAACAAGGCAGCGGCGCCGAGGAGTTGAAGCGGCGGCGAAGGCTGGGGACTCCACCGGAGAAAACCTAGCTTCAGTTGCTCCTCCCCTTTTCGCATTACTGTTGCTGCGTTTCTTTAGTTATTGGGGGCATTGATTGAAGATCTGATTCCGTTCGCTTTATTATTGTTCCACCCGTTGTCCCATTGTGTCGTTGCTGCGAATCCCACTAGTTTTTCTTGATTGGTGATGTTATTTCGTTGATGTCGCAACTGGTTCTCTACTACCTAGCCGGGTTAGACCGGTGTTGCCTCACTGTACTGCTTGTTCTTTAATCCGTTCCGTTTTGTGGATTATCCCTTCCTGCTATACCTTTATTGGCGATGAAGTTCTGATTGTTGTCATGGCTGTACCGCTGTGGCTTTACTGAAAATTGGTTTGAAAATTCAACGCTAGCAACTCCCTTGACTCTGTTTAATTGTTGCTCTGTTCTGATCGCTGTGTATGCTATTTTTGGGTATATATATACGGCTATTACTCAATGTTTCTTGGCTCTGTTTTTGTCTGATTTTACAAGGACTCTATTGCGGCTATAACTTTGTTTCAAGCTGGTTGATGTTTCTTCAAGTTTGACTGTTGGTTTACTAATCGAACAGATGCTATGATGTAACTGGCCTATGAAAATACTTCATTTTGAGGCATACCACTGATTTGAACGGATACTACACCGTCTTGGCCAATGAAAAAATACGTATACACGTATTGAGGCCTACACAAGGAATTGACGGATAATGAATTGACGGATTTTGAACATGATATTACACTTGATCCGTCCTGTTCCCGTGTCCCTAAAGCAAAAGGCGATGATGAGTGCATTTTAATGCTATGCAAGTTGAATAGAGTAGTGGGTTTGGTGCTTTGGCACGGCAACACGGCCCGGGCTCCGTGTTTGCAACCGTACCAAATCCCGAGCCTCTATTCGACGCGCGATACGCACCTGAGCCTAAATTTTGCAAAAACAAACCCCTTTTACTATTATTATATTTTATTACTATTATATATTTCTATTATTATTATTATTATTATTATTATTATTATTATTATTATATATTCTATTATTATTATTATATATATTTTTTATTATATTATTATTATTATTTTATTATTGTTATTTTATTAATTGTGACACTTTATTATTGAACTAATTTAGTTTAAATTCCCATTTTTATTGCGAGGTACATCTTGGCACGAGCAATTCGGGAACGTTTTTTTTTTGGCTAACTTCCGTTGCATTGGAGTCGTTTGGATTGAAGTCGGACTCGAGCATTCAAAAATAAGACTTAGAAATTTAGAAAAACCAAGGCTCCCGCGAGTTGATCAATATCACGGGTTCTATCTTTAACTTCGCATTCCTTTCCTTAGACATTTATGTAAATAAAATGTATGAATTATTCTATTTGTCAATAATATTTGATTGCTTGGTATATCGCTTTACTTTATGTGCATTATCCTTTTATTTTTTTGAAGTCGTTATTTAATTTATTGCAAACTGGGGCAAATTAGCAAAATGCGTGCAAATTAAAATAGTTTTCATAAACAAGTTTTATTTCAATTAATTATTTTAGATAAATTTTCTAGAAAAGCATATTTTGCAAATATTTTGGAAACCTGTCGGATTAACCGTATTTTACGGAATTTTGGAAGTGCCTTAAAAACCTTCTTCCGAAATTAATAAAACCTCTTACCTTTAGAATCTCTGAAAGAAAGACCGTCTTTTTTATGAAAACGGAGTTTTTGCACGCAATTTGCTAATTTGGTTCCCTGTTTTCCTTAAATTGGGTGGCGACTCCAAAAACTCCAAAAGAGTTAGTCCATCCTGTCGATATTCCGGAATTTATCCCTTTCGAAGGGTAATTTTTGGGGTTCAACAGCATGGCGACTCCGCTGGGGAGCAATAAAGGTTTTGACCATAAATGTTTCCAATTATTTGCAACTAGCATGCTTAATTTATTTTTGCTCTATTATATCTGTTTGTTTGTGCGCCACGAAACGCATGTCACTACACTCTTATTTGTGCACATATAAACTGGCATTCCGTTCATACTTCCCCCACTTCTGGGAACCTCTTGCATTCTCACTCAAATATCCGCGAGGTGTGTGCATACGCACCCGCAACTTCTTCCACTAAAGAACCCTTTGACGAGTTGGTGTACCAGCGGATTGTCGTGGGAGTTATTCGACCACGAAGCCGCCTGCCACTCACCTGTTTGCCTCAACCGTTAGCCCACTCTTAGAAGGAGATTAGGTCATGCATGCATATACACCTTAGTTTGGGGGGAAGTTCGGCAGATTTGGTTGGTTTGTGTTTTGGAGATGGTTTGGTGTAGTGAGATCTAAGAGGCGAAGCCCCTGGTGTCTTTAAAAGGATCAGTGGGGTCTCTCTCGTGGATGGCTTTGCGTGTGTGCAGGCCTATGTTGATTATCCAGCTGCAACTTTGTAAAAATTGAAGTATGCTTGTCGCATACTAGGAGAGCGAAGCCCTTGTGTCTTTGAATGACAAGTGGGGTCCCTCCTTGAAGACCAGTGCGGTCTTGGCTGCCTAGGAAACTGAGAGGCTTGATTAAAGCTGAGGACCAGTGAGGAGCCCTATGAACAAGGTCGGTGAGCCTTGCAAAACCTAGGAAGCTGAGAGGCTTGTCTAAAGCCGAGGACCAGTGAGGTTTTATTTTTGAAAGGCCAATTGGCGCCTTTCGTGATGTGCAGTCTGGTATTGTGGAGGTAATTGGAAATTTATCCCTGGATGTTGTAAAGCAATTGAGAATCGTATTTGGAGGAGTGTGGATGTTTGCAAAAGCTATGGAGGATTGCTTCGGGTTTTAGGCATTTGGGTTTGGAATTTTGTGCAGATGTTGTGGAGAGCATGAGCTGTGTTAAATACTTGTGATTGACGCATGTTAATTGCTTGTCTTGCCTTATTTGCTCAAAATGCGTTAAATACTAGGTGTTGCTTGCTTGTATGCAATCCTATGAATGACATGCAAACTATCTTAGTTACCCTTGGTGAGGTTTCTTTTGTTTTGTTTATATCCCGCAAATGTTGGATTTTTGAAGTGGCTGACCATGCACCATGCAAAGGTTTCGAGATATGATTGATGATAGACGCTCTAGCTCGTGAACGATGCAGTACCAGAAGCTAATGGCATTGTTTGAAAGAACTTGGCAATTGAACTTAGTAGCATTATTTTCAATTTTAATTCAGGTTGAGGCCCTGAATTGCATCGTACTTTAAAGCTTATGTTAATCTGAATCAACTCATTTTGAATTCATGAAAGTTGAAATAAAATGCATCTCATTCTTATTATATTATTTACGCTTGCATTTGTTTCTATTTCAAAATTAAAATTGATAAAACATGCCAAAGCTTTGCTTGTGATGTATGGCAAAACAACTGAACAGTCTGAAACGATGCACTGGAAAGTTATTGTCTGCGCTCTTTGGATACCGCAGTATCTGTTAGAACTTCAACTGGGGCAGCTTTTATTTGTTGGTGTATGGCATTGAAGCAGTGGTGCAGAACTACGCACGGTCTGATTCCCAAGGAGGGATACGTAGGCTCCCCCATCGGGCTCGACCCTTTAGCATTTAAATTATTATTTTCCCCCAAGAAGGACAACTGGGGCAATTTTTGCAAAAAATGAGTTAGAGATGCGGAAGATAATAACTGGGGCAGAATTTTGCAAGAAGCGGTGTTGGTTATCAGCGATGAGTTGGCAAGAATTCTGTAATTTGTTAAGCAAGCAGTGAAAAGTCTAAGCCAAAGGACATTCAGTTTGTTTTGAAATATGTTACAAGTTTAAGTCAAGGCAAAATTTTCAAAATGCATCTTTGACTTCATTTGCATGCTTATTTCACTCGCTATATTGCATTAAAATATTTTATCTTGCCTCTATTTTTTAAAGTCTATGCTATTTGAGTTCATGAGCCAAGTTTCTGAAAGCAATTCGCAAATCCAAGTCCAATGAAGACGAGGAAGCAGCAGAAGCAGCAAGATCAGGATGAAGTCTGCACAAATCAAACGCTTCCCCCTTCTCTCCTCAGAACTAACAATTTTCTTTGAGAGCAGGAACATGAAAGCTTGCGTTGAAAAGGTCATTCGCACTATGGATGAACAGTTTATGGAACGCGCATTCAAAGTTGCCTTGCAAATTGCGTCGCATTGCCCTTTTCATGACTTAAAGCATTATGCTTTGTCATGAGTTATTGCCGAACAGGCGGCATTTCTACCCCTATGACTTTCATTCCTAATAGGCGACAAAGCCGAGGCTTGTTTTGTGTTTTCAAAACTAAGCCAAATAGGGCATCATTTTGTTTCAGGCTATAATCCGCACAAGGCCATCCTTGCCGGATTGTCTCGCCAATTGATTTATCAATGGCTATCGCACTGACTACATTTCCGCACTACTTTGCTTTGCACTCATTTTGAACTACGCCTTCACACTTGCTTTAAAATTAACGCCTTGCTTTACTCTTTCGGGTTGACCATCGGCTACGAGGATTTCCTTTGTTGGACTATCTCGCCCATTGATTCGCCAAATGGCTCTTGCATTGCTTTACATTCCCGAACTGCTTTTCTTTGCACTTGCTTTGAATTATGTCGTCGCACTTGCTTTAAAATTGATGCCTTACTTTACATTTTTCAGGTTGACCACCAGGCGGGGCTTCTCTCTTGTTGGACTTTCACGCCTGTTGATTTGCTAAATCGCTTTGGCGTTGCTTTACATTTCACGCTAAATTGCTTTGCACTTGCTTTCAATTATGCCTTTGCACTTGCTTTATATTATGATGCTTTACTTTTAGTTTAACAGGTCAGCCCTGATACCCTCCTTGCTTTGTGCCGGACCGGATCACCAGCTGATTTGTAGACAATCAACCCCAAGACCCTCCTTGCTGCGTGCCCGACCGGCTTGCCAGTTGATTTGTCAAGATGTTCAAATTGCCTTGCACTTGTTTTCAATTATGCCTTTGCACTTGCTTTATATTATGAACCGCCTTACTTTTAGCTTAGCAGGTTAACAGGTCAGTCCCGAGACCCTCCTTGCTTCGTGCCGGACCGGTTCGCCAGCTGATTTGTTCGACAATCAACCCCAAGACCCTCCTTGCTTCATGCCCGACCGGCTTGCCAGTTGATTTGTCAAGATTGTTGAAAATGCCTTGCACTATGCCTTCGCATTTGCTTTATTGCTTCACCAGTGGATGGGAAGACAATTATCAAAGATATTGCAGCTTGCACTTACAAATTACGTCATGCCTACCATAAGCAATTGGAGGCCTTATTATGAAGCCTGTCATAAGCAATTGAAGGCTCTTTTATCATTGATCCTACCGTAAGCAATCGGGGGATCTTATTATTAAGTCTATCGTGAGCAAGCGAAGACTTCATTAGCATTCATGCCTACCATAAGCAATTGGAGGCCTTATTATGAAGCCTGTCATAAGCAATTGAAGGCTCTTTTATCATCGATCCTACCGTAAGCAATCGGGGGATCTTATTATTAAGTCTATCGGGAGCAAGCGAAGACTTCATTAGCATTCATGCCTACCATAAGCAATTGGAGGCCTTATTATGAAGCCTGTCATAAGCAATTGAAGGCTCTTTTATCATCGATCCTACCGTAAGCAATCGGGGGATCTTATTATTAAGTCTATCGTGAGCAAGCGAAGACTTCATTAGCATTCATGCCTACCATAAGCAATTGGAGGCCTTATTTTGAAGCCTATCATAAGCAATTGAAGGCTCTTTTATCATTGATCCTACCGTAAGCAATCGGGGATCTTATTATCAAGTCTATCGTGAGCAAGCGAAGACTTCATTAGCATTGAAGCCTACCATAAGCAATTGGAGGCCTTATTTTGAAGCCTATCATGAGCAATTGAAGGCTCTTTTATTATTTATCCTACCGTAAGCAATCGGGGGTCTTATTATCAAGTCTGTCGTGAGCAAGCGAAGACCTCATTATCATTGAAGCCTACCATAAGCAATTGGAGGCCTTATTTTGAAGCCTATCATAGGCAACTGAAGGCTCTTTTGTTATTGATCCTACCAATAAGGATCAACCTAGAGGTTCTCCGGGCGGAGTACTTTGTCAGTTGATCGAAGGAAGAACTTATCGATGACACCGCAGCCCGCATTTACAATTTTATCATTTTATCTATTTCTTATTCCAATTATTATAGTTTATTAGCAGTTGCACGCTTACCTCTTGTTGAGATTATTGCAGGATTTTAGTAACACCGCAGCAGCATCTGGAGCATGGAGCTTTTCTTAGCAATAAACTGGGCAATCGTTGATATGAGCTAGACTCGTCAACAAAGACCTGAAGAATCGCACCCGCATAAGTCATCCACCCTAGAGGTAAGTCTCTTGTTAACCCTAAGTCTGAGGTTTGAAATTGAAGACAAGATGGCTCGATTATCGAGGTGCAGTGGAAGCTATGTCCGTGTAAACCCCTCTTTATGGGTGTGTCGTCGACCACATTTTCATAACTTGGGTAATTACAAGCCTCTTTTCCCGCACTTGAGTAGTAGTTACTATCTCGTCTTTGATTTTTCAAATCGCGTCGAACTACATATGGCCTGATTCTCTTTCAGCCCGAGATATGTAGGCAACTCGGAAACCGTAGTTCGGCCATGTCCAGAAGCCTCGCATTTTGATCCCAGGAATCAGAACCTTGGCTTTACCGTGACAAAATTGGGTTTCACGTCAACTTCTTTACCCTGGAAACTCTTTCATCCTTTCCGGGTAAAGAGGGGCAGCTGTTGACACCCAATTTTGTCCCGGATTTTAATTAAATTTATAATTATTTTAAAATTAAGGTTAATTTTGAAGATTGCAAATAAATAGCTAATTTTAAAGGAAAATGGCAAAAATCGCAAGTCGTTCCTTCATTTGCAGCGTATTATATAATTATTTGTTTAATTTAATAAATGGCTAAATATGTTCTTAAATTGCAATTTAGAATTGTTTTTGCAAAGCCCATATAACACAAAACCCAACCCATTATTCACCTTCTCCACCCTTATAACAAAAACCCTACACACCCATTACAGGGGGGGCCAGCCGCAACACCCATAGACCACCAGCCGTGATCTCCCTCACCCCTATCATCTCCCATATGCTCCCATATGCAAGACCCTCTCTCACACCCCCTCTGATTTTACCCCCACCCTCTCTCCTTATTGAGATTACACACCAAAACACCCGCACACAAACAAAATCAGAGGGGCTATACACGCATCGATCGAACAGAAATGGAAGAACGGAGGCAGATCGGGATTCAAGGGTTTCTGAATTTTTCCTTTTGTTTTGTTGTCCTTGATTTGGTACCGAAAACCGTTGTTGTTGGCCATTGTTCTCTGTTCTTGTGGTGGAATCGAAATAGAAAGGGAAACGGGGGGGAATGATACACCAGTAACAACAAGGCAGCGGCGCCGAGGAGTTGAAGCGGCGGCGAAGGCTGGGGACTCCACCGGAGAAAACCTAGCTTCAGTTGCTCCTCCCCTTTTCGCATTACTGTTGCTGCGTTTCTTTAGTTATTGGGGGCATTGATTGAAGATCTGATTCCGTTCGCTTTATTATTGTTCCACCCGTTGTCCCATTGTGTCGTTGCTGCGAATCCCACTAGTTTTTCTTGATTGGTGATGTTATTTCGTTGATGTCGCAACTGGTTCTCTACTACCTAGCCGGGTTAGACCGGTGTTGCCTCACTGTACTGCTTGTTCTTTAATCCGTTCCGTTTTGTGGATTATCCCTTCCTGCTATACCTTTATTGGCGATGAAGTTCTGATTGTTGTCATGGCTGTACCGCTGTGGCTTTACTGAAAATTGGTTTGAAAATTCAACGCTAGCAACTCCCTTGACTCTGTTTAATTGTTGCTCTGTTCTGATCGCTGTGTATGCTATTTTTGGATATATATATACGGCTATTACTCAATGTTTCTTGGCTCTGTTTTTGTCTGATTTTACAAGGACTCTATTGCGGCTATAACTTTGTTTCAAGCTGGTTGATGTTTCTTCAAGTTTGACTGTTGGTTTACTAATCGAACAGATGCTATGATGTAACTGGCCTATGAAAATACTTCATTTTGAGGCATACCACTGATTTGAACGGATAATACACCGTCTTGGCCAATGAAAAAATACGTATACACGTATTGAGGCCTACACAAGGAATTGACGGATAATGAATTGACGGATTTTGAACATGATATTACACTTGATCCGTCCTGTTCCCGTGTCCCTAAAGCAAAAGGCGATGATGAGTGCATTTTAATGCTATGCAAGTTGAATAGAGTAGTGGGTTTGGTGCTTTGGCACGGTAACACGGCCCGGGCTCCGTGTTTGCAACCGTACCAAATCCCGAGCCTCTATTCGACGCGCGATACGCACCTGAGCCTAAATTTTGCAAAAACAAACCCCTTTTACTATTATTATATTTTATTACTATTATATATTTCTATTATTATTATTATTATTATTATTATTATTATTATATATTCTATTATTATTATTATATATATTTTTTATTATATTATTATTATTATTTTATTATTGTTATTTTATTAATTGTGACACTTTATTATTGAACTAATTTAGTTTAAATTCCCATTTTTATTGCGAGGTACATCTTGGCACGAGCAATTCGGGAACGTTTTTTTTTTGGCTAACTTCCGTTGCATTGGAGTCGTTTGGATTGAAGTCGGACTCGAGCATTCAGAAATAAGACTTAGAAATTTAGAAAAACCAAGGCTCCCGCGAGTTGATCAATATCACGGGTTCTATCTTTAACTTCGCATTCCTTTCCTTAGACATTTATGTAAATAAAATGTATGAATTATTCTATTTGTCAATAATATTTGATTGCTTGGTATATCGCTTTACTTTATGTGCATTATCCTTTTATTTTTTTGAAGTCGTTATTTAATTTATTGCAAACTGGGGCAAATTAGCAAAATGCGTGCAAATTAAAATAGTTTTCATAAACAAGTTTTATTTCAATTAATTATTTTAGATAAATTTTCTAGAAAAGCATATTTTGCAAATATTTTGGAAACCTGTCGGATTAACCGTATTTTACGGAATTTTGGAAGTGCCTTAAAAACCTTCTTCCGAAATTAATAAAACCTCTTACCTTTAGAATCTCTGAAAGAAAGACCGTCTTTTTTATGAAAACGGAGTTTTTGCACGCAATTTGCTAATTTGGTTCCCTGTTTTCCTTAAATTGGGTGGCGACTCCAAAAACTCCAAAAGAGTTAGTCCATCCTGTCGATATTCCGGAATTTATCCCTTTCGAAGGGTAATTTTTGGGGTTCAACAATCACGACTCCTTATGCTTTGTCTATCACTCCAGAACCCTTGATCCTCAACAATATCTTCCAGTGTGATACAAAGTGGATAGATTTCTATTCCTTTTTTCTCTATTTTCAATCCTGTATACACTAAAACACCCATGTCATTGTGTATTTCTAAACCCGGACTTTTTTCCATTACCTTATACTTTATTTTAACAATTTTTCTCGTCAGATCAATGTTCAGTTGCTTCGCAACTGTATCACGAAGCATCTGAAAGTTTGAATCTGGATTTATCGCGATTGCATCAACTACAAAATCAATATAATTGTCGAATTTGTCCCATCTTCCACTATGTTTTAGTAGAATTTGTATTTGTGCCATATCTATTGTAAAGTTTCGATTTTGATATGTTTAAATTGTACAGCACTCGTAATAGCAACCAGAAACAGAGGCTTGACAGCTGCGACACAGAGCAGAAACAGACGCGAAACAGAGCAGAAACAGACGCGACACAGTGGAGAAACGTAGCAGCTTTGTAGAATTGTTGATCGAAAACAGAGTACGCTGTGTAGAAACAAATAGAAACAGAAAAGTAACGATTTTCAATAGAAACAGAGAAGTAACGGACACAGTGGAGGCAAAGCTAGAGAGAGAAAAAACAGAGAGAAAACAAGAAGGGTTTTAGTTTCTGTAAATAGAGTTGGAATAAAGTATTTATACATTGCTATTTTGCTAGGAAAAATATTGCCATGCATTGTAATTAGAAAAGTATTGCTATTTTTATGTAATTAAGGGTGAAAATTTGTATATTTGTGTAAAAATCCCTTACATAAAAGGTTTTCAAATACGGGCCAAAAATATGACAATGGCCAAATATCATATTTCTAGGATGATTTACACAAATAGGCAACAATGAGCATGGTCTTGAGTTTGAGCACTTTAATGATGGTCTTTAAAAATTGAGCACTTTTCATAATTACGAAAAAAATCACTGTAATTTTTATATTTCATGAATACACAATTACATAAATATCACCGAATCTTTACATTTAATGAAAGTCGTAATTATAATAATACCACATAATGAAAGAAAAACAATGCAGAAAATTTAGTCTAGCTATCTTGGCAGCACTGGTATGTGGAACTTGGAAAGCTCGAAATGATGCTTTGGGGAACAAAAAAGTACCTCGTCCTTAGAGTGTATGCAAAAGAGTTACTAAATAGTGTAGATATCGATACATAGGCAAAGGGAAAGCAGGAAAGAAATAGAAATGGATAGATTCACTATACAGATGAGCGAAAGATATAACATTAAGCAATAGATAAGATAGTGTAGGAGATAGGGCATAGACTTAAGCGCTTATTTGATATAGCCTCTTACTATATTTTATACATTGTAAATGTTGTTGATGGTGAACATAAATTTTCTTTTCATCAAAAAGAAGTCGCAGTTACAAAAATGCTACCGCTCTTTTCAAAGCAGAAAAGAAGGACAATCTTCTGTATTTATCAATATAGGAACCAAAAAGTATGTCCATTTTAAATGAGGCCAAATTAGCCTCGCGTCGCGTATCCACTACATACCTCACAACAACAACAATAACATACTCAATATTATCCCATAAGTGGAGCCTTAAAAGGTGAGGAAAAAAAGAGATAAAAATACCATAGTAAAAAAGCAAAAACAAAATTTACGTAGAAGTTAAAGATGATCGAGGTAAACAAAAAACACCAATAAAAATAAGGACGAAGAATAAGATAGAAATAATATATATAGGAATAATACTGATGCTAATACGACAGAAATTGCTCAACTATTTTCTCACCTTCTATACTAATCCTTGACCTTTACGCTATAGAATCTAGGGTCATATCATCGGTGGTCTGGAGGTGCACTATGTTATATTTAATCACCTTGCCGTAATTATTCTTCGGTCTACCTCTACCTCAACTCTCCGTAAGTCCAGCACTACCAACCCCTCCTCACACATCCTCACTGGAGCATTTGTGCTTCTCCTTTTCACATGTTTGAACCATATCAACCTCGCTTCCCGCATCTTGTCCTCCAGTGAGGCTTTTTTATATTGTCCAATATGATCTCGTTCTTAATCTTATCTATCCTAATATGCCCACACATCTATATGAGTATTCTCATCTCCTGAATGTGCATGTTCTTGTCTACAGAACACTCCACCCAAACATAGTTGATCTGATGATCACTACACTCTATAAAACTTACCTTTAAGTTTTGGTAGCACATTCTTATGCTAATATTAAGAAATAATGTATTCATACAATGATTAAACTACTATCTACATTTTATAAATAAATAATGCCAAACTATCATTATTTTATTCATCCGCAAAGATACATATGAAAATCCCAAAATCAAGACAATCCGGCTGCATGTAATCATCAGTGAGCCAAAACTTCTCTGTCTATTTTAAAGACAAATAATATGTTGAGAAGTCAATGTCTATCCATTGTACATAGATTCAAACTTCAAGTTACATATGTATACTACTAGTTAGATTTGATCAAATACTAACTTTAGATAAGGTTGTAGCTAGACAGAGTTAGTGTTTTACTACAGAGAAAACCTTCTCTATTGAGATGTATATATACGTGATTGTGTTATTGAATGAAACAACACGGTTGCATTTTTTATATGGTATCAGGGCCACGGTTACTAGAGCCAAGATGTCTTCTCAAACCACATCTTCTCTCAACGACCCAAACTCACCCTACTTTCTTGCGTCATATGACAATTCAGGTATGATGCTAGTTCCTGTTAATATGGACAGGGATAATTATAATGGATGGGTGCGGGCAATGATGAACTCTCTCAAGGCCAAAAACAAGTTGATGTTTGTTGATGGCACTTTAGAAAATCCAAAGCGCAATGCCCCAGAAGTTCATACCTGGGAAAAGTGCAATTCAATGGTAATTGCGTGGATTACTAATTCACTTGATATCACACTTAGAGGAAGTGTGGCTTATATGGAATCTGCTCGAGAGATATGGCTAGACTTGGGGAAAGGTTTGGTCGGGGGAATGCACCATTATATCAAGCGAGAACTAGCACTTCTCTCGCAGGAAGGGCTGACTATTACTGCTTATCACACCAAACTCACAAGTTTGTGGGAAGAATTGGGGGCATATTGTCATATTCCTTAATATAGTTATGGGGCAGCATAGGAGTTATCACATCGACAAGAATAAGAAAAGCTACATCAATTTTAATGGGTCTATACTTAAATATTAATGGACCCACTATTTCACAAAAACTTAATTCAAACCCATTGCCTAGCTTGAGTAAAGCTTTTGCCTGTATCTTGCGTGAAAAACGTCAAAGGTCCATCTCCAGGGTGCAAGAAGTGAAGCCAGATGCTGCAACCTTTCATGTAGGAGGTGCAAAAAGGAATTTCAAGCTGAACAACAGGCCATGTTGTTCACACTGCAACAAAGTTTTCCATGAGAAAGATGGATGTTATGAAATAATAGGCTATCCACCTCAGTGGGAAAGCAAACGTTTTAATCAAAATCAGAAAAAAAAGGAGCAAACCAGATATCTACAGCAGCACACCATACAAATGTTGTACCTGAAGCTGATAGAAAAACCAACAGTGGTTCGAATTTGGTTGCAAGACTTATACCAGCCCAGGTAGATGAATTGTATGCCTTCTTTAGGGACAAGAAATCACACGAGAATATGTCTGTTAAGGTAATTTATTACCACAAAAGTGACTGGATCTTGGATAGTGGAGCTTTACATCGCATGAAAGGAAATATCTCTGTTAAGAATGATGTATCGAGGCCTAAAGATGCCTTCACTATTGTGATTCTTAACGGAGAGCACATAACATTTGAGAAATAGGCGAAGTCTGCATGGGATCAAGCATTGTCCTAACTGAAGTTTTATTCATTCCTGATTTTAAGTGCAATCTTGTCTCAGTTCATAAATTAACACATGATATAAACTGTACAATAACATATTTCTCTTATCAGTGTATCATTCAAGATCTCAACTCGAAGAGGCTGATTGACAAGGGTGATTTGAGAGATGGAGTTTATCATTTCAGAGATGTGTTTAAAGGCGTAGTGCGTGCAACAAAGTTCTTTGATGAAAGTCTTTTATGGCATGCGAGGATAGGTCACAACTCCTACGGTAGCATAGTGAAAATGTCCAGTTTATTTGGTTTTTTCAATTAATGAGGAAGTATTGAGTCCATGTGATATCTCTCATCGAGCAAAGCAAGCTCGAACTCCTTTTCCAATAAGCACCAATAAAACATATCGTCCATTTGAGTTAATTTATTGTGATATATGGGGGAAATATAGTACTTCATCAATCAGTGATGCGCATTATTTCCTAACAATAGTTGACAGTTTCAATAGAGGTACTTGGGCGTCCCTAATGAAAGATAAAACAGAAGATCAAAAATTAATCATTCAATTTTGTGCGATGGTTAAAAGTCAATTTTGACATAATGTGCAATGTGTAAGGAGTGATAATGGAACTGAATTCACATCACGATCCTTAAAGCAATTTTTTTTTTTTTTTTATGAAAATGGAATTTTGCAAGAAACATCTTGTGTGGATACATCACAACAAAATGGTAGAGCAGAAAGAAAACAACGACACCTTTTTAATGTTGCCTGTGTGCTAAGATTCTAAGCAGGTCTTCCTATCCGTTTTTGGGGTGATTGCGTACTCACTACAACTTATTTCATTAATAGAGCCCCAATATTAGCCAACTTAGGAAAGAACCCATTTGAGTTATTATTCAACAAGGAAACTGATATGCAACACTTGAGAGTCTTTGGGTATTTGTACTATACTCAAATGCACCATCGAATTAGAGATAAATTTGATGCACGAGCTGCTAATGCATCTTTATTGGATATCCACAAGGTCAGAAAGGTAGACAGATGTATGAGCTAGAAACTAGCAGAATTTATGTCTCCCGAGATGTCTTCTTTTATAAAGGCAATTTTTCATTCTTGACGAAGGTTGATTTGAAAATTTCAGCAAGTACTCACTCAATGGAAGTCATCTTTGAGGGGAAGGACCATCTTGCAGAAAAAAAACATATTGCAAGATGAGAAACAACCAGCGAATTATGATCCTATGGATACTGTGGGAAAACAAAAGTTTCCATGATTTTCATTGCCTTGAATTCACTGTAAAATGTTGTATATATACTACTCTATGTGTAACCAACTAACTACAAGTGTCCTATTTCTATTGAATGAGCTGTAGCCATCACTATGCTAATAAAACAAAAGAATAAAATAATATTTGTACAATATTCTCTTTTGCCTATTTCTTTCTCACGTGCAAGTCTTGTGGCGTTGTTTTAGAAAGAGCTGAAGCATTCTTATGTGGCTTACAGCTGTCCACAACTTGTGACATCAAGGGCACTGATCTCTCCACATCTTCACTAACGAACGGCTCAGATTGTTTTGACTGGTTTACTTTGTTTAAACTCATTTTTATTCCAAAGCACCTATGGAGAATATCAGTGCCAACACCCCTCCTCAAGTTGGAGGGGGTTGAAACCACACCCAACTGTTCAAAATACAGTGATGAAGAGGACCTGACAGAGGTTTTGTGAATATGTCGGTGACTTGAGAATGAGAAGGAACAAACGATAAGGATATCAATCCTGCAAGATATTGCTGTCAAACAAAATGACAGTCTAAGTCGACATGTTTGGTCCTCTCGTGAAAAATGGAATTTTTGGCGATGTGGATAGCCGCTTGGCTATCAGAATGAAGAGGGACATGGGGAGTCGGAGAAATACCAAGATCATAAAGGAGACGAACGAGCCAAGTAATTTTAGCAGTGACTCGACGCATTGAACGGTATTCGGCTTCAGCAGAGGAAAGGGAGATCAAAGATTATTTCTTTGATTTCCATGAAATAGGAGATCCACCAAGGGTGATGTAGAATCCACTTACAGATCTCCGGGAGTCCAAACAAGATCCCCAATCGGAGTCGCAAAAAGTAAGAAGTTGAAGCGATGAGTCAGAGGTCATAAAAAGACCAAGGCCAGGATTGGAAAGAAGATAGCGAAGACATTGAATAGCAGCATCAAAATGAGGTTGACGAGGGCTTTGCATGTATTGGCTCAAATGCTGAACAGCAAAGCATAGATCCGACCTCGTATGAGTCAAGAAATTCAACTTCCCCACAAGACGGCGATAAATTGTTGGATCCGGAAGTAAAGGGCCTGAATCTGCTCGAAGTTTACAAGAAGGCTCAATAGGAGATTTGGCTGGTCGTGAATGCAAAACATCAAACTCTTCCAGTAAGTCCAGTGTAAATTTTCTTTGACTAATAATGATGCCTTGTTGTTCTTTGAATAATTCCATGCCCAGAAAATAATGTGTCTGCCCAAGATCCTTAATTTTAAATTCAGAATCTAAAAATTCTTTTGAGTTGATTGAGCTCCATAAGGTCATCTCCTGTGAGTAAAATATCGTCAACATACACTGCGACAATAGATATATGAGAGGCAGTCCGTTTAAAGAACAATGAGTAATCGTTTAAGGAATGTGTATAACCCTTGAAATTCAGGGCTGCTGTAAGCCTGGCATACCACTGCCTAGAGGCTTGTCGCAGCCCATATAAAGACTTCTTTAACCTACAAACATGATTAGGATTGGGAGATTGCATGCCTTGAGGAAACTTCATGTACACCTCTTCCTGCAAATCTCCATGAAGAAAAGCGTTATTAACATCTAATTGGAAAAGATCCCAGCCCTTCTTGATTGCAATGGCAATTAAACATCGTACGGTGGTCATTTTCACCACTGCTGAGAATGTTTCTGTAAAATCAATTCCTTCTCGTTGAATATCACCTCTTATGACCAATCTAGATTTATAACGCTCAACTGTACCATCTGATTTATATTTAACTCTGTATACCCACTTAGATGGCAAAGCCTTCTTGCCCTTAGGTAATTCCACCACTTCCCAAGTGTTATTGGATTGCAAAGCCTCAAACTCTTTGGACATTGCATCTTGCCAATATGGGTAAAGTGCAGCCTGACCATAGGTGGTGGGTTCTGTGATGTGGGAAATAGAGGTAAGAAGGTGTTGATTTGATTGAGATAGGGTAGAAAAGGGTAAAACTGGGGGTGTGATATGGGCTGCAAAACATGAAGAGGTTAAGTCAGTCAAGTACAATGCACCACACACATAGTCATTGAGATATGTAGGAGTAGTAATAACTCTAGTGGATCTTCTCTGAGGAACAGAAGCAGTAGGAACAAGAGGAGAGATAGGAATAGGAGAATGAGAAAATCTTGAAGTAGAGGAGTGGTCCAGCTTGTTAGAGGAACTAGAAACAGACCTTAGGGAAGAGTGGGTAGGTGAAGTAGAAGACTGAAGAGGACCAGGGTGAGGAGGAGAGGAACCTATAGGATTAGCAGAAATAGTAGAAGTAGGTAAAACATCAGGGGAATAGGGAGTAGAGTGAAAAATTCTACTATCAGCTTGAAGACCAGAAAAGGAAAAAACATCCTCATAAAAAATGACATCTCTAGAGATGAAAGTTGTCATTGTGGACAGATTTAAAAGCTTGTATCCTTTCTTGTTACATGGGTATCCAAGAAACACACATTTGATAGCCCTGGGATCAAGCTTGGATCTGTGAGCAGACAATGTAGATACAAAACATAAGCATCCAAAAGTCTTTAAAAATTGATATGAAGGAACCTTGCCAAACAAAATTTCATAAGGGGATTTGAAATGTAAAACTCTGGAAGGAAACCTATTAATAAGGTGAGTGGCAGTGAGCAAACAATCCCCCCAAAACTTTGTAGGTAAACAAGATTGATATAAAAGAGCCCTACAAGTTTCCAAAAGGTGTCTATGTTTGCGTTCAACTACACCATTTTATTGTGGTGTAGCAACACAGGTAGTTTGATGTATAATGCCAATGGAAGATAAATAAGAAGAAGTAGAAACACTGGTCCCTAATTCAAAAGCATTATCGGATCTAATAATTTTAACTTTGGCACAGAACTGTCTTTCCACCATTGACAGAAAATTCTTTAACACAGGGAAAACATTGCTCTTAGTTTTAAGAAGAAAAGACCAAGTACTCTAGTATAATCGTCTACTATGGTGAGAAAGTACTTGTGTCCATCATAGGTAGCTTCCTTATAAGGACCCCAAGTATCAATGTGGATAAGTTCAAAAGCTGAAGTAGTGGAGATTGAACTACTAGGAAAAACTAACTTCGATTGCCGAGCTTTTGCACAAATTTCACAAGGAGTAGGCAAAGCTGATAAAGAACTGAAATTCAAAGTAGATAGATTCTTCATATTTGATACTGGCATATGCCCTAATCGTTTGTGCCAAAGGCTTACATCAAAACTAGAGTTGAAACAACAAACTGAATTGGAGGAAATACTGTCACTAGGATTAATACATGAGAGAGTGGACATTGAAACTGAATTATTCTTAAGACTTAAAGCTGAATTGAGCAGATAGAGACCATCCTTCACCTCACCAAGAACCAGTGGCCTCTTCATTGAAGGGCCCTGCAACATAACACCATTAGGAGAAAAGATTAGTGAACAATTTAGTTGAGTGGTGAGCTTTTGAACAGAGAGTAAATTGAACTTAAAATCTGGAACATAGAGCACATTAGTAAGAAACAGATCAGGAAGAAGAGCAACAGACCCTACTTGACTGACTTTAACCTTAAAAGAATTGGGCAACTTGATGTGTAAAGGCTTGATGAGGGTCTTAATGTCAAAATGTGCAGATACATTAGAGGGTGCACAACAAAAAAAAACGACACCAGACGTTCAGATTACTTGGGTGAGGAAGAACAAGACACTCCTAGAGGTATAAATCACATGGAGGGAGAAGTTTAAGTGGAGAATAACAGTATAGATATTCAGCAGGGTCGGTTGCAATGTAAAAGAAAAACTCCAGCTTACTTGCACGACTACATTTGCAACGCTGTTACGGAAAAATTCTATCCTCAGTCATCACTGCCAATAGTTTTCTCAGGTAGTCCTTATCGTTTATCTCAATACTTGTCATATGATCACTTCTCACATAAATTTAAAGTCTTCTTAGCTGCCATCACCAGTGGTGATGAACGCAAAACTTATGCACAGGCAGTTAAAGACGTGAGATGGAGAGAAGCTAAGAAGAAGGAGATAGAAGCATTAGAGGCTAACAATACATGAAAGATAAATTCATTACATCCCGAAAAGAAAACAATAGGGTGCAAGTGGGTCTATAAAAATAGACCTGATGGATCGATTGAACAGTTCAAAGCACGATTGGTCGCTAAAGGTTATACACATGTAGAAGGGGAGGACTTTAATGAAACTTTTGGCCCGATAGCAAAAATGGTAATGTTCAGATGTTTGTTGGCGATAGCAATTGCAAAAGGCTGGGAGGTACATCAAATGGATAATGCCTTTTCGCACGATGATTTGGATGAAGAAGTCTTCATGGACATACCTCCAGGCTATAAGACCAAAAATCCGCATTTAGTTTGCCACTTGAATAAGTCTTTATATGTCTTATGACAAGAATCAAGGAATTGGTCTAACAAGCTGACCACAACACTGATAAGGTACAGTTTAAAACAGTCTAATGCCGAACATAGTTTAAATGTACAATCCAATGGAGACTTCTTCATGGCAGTGTTGGTGTATGTTAATGATTTGGTATTATTTGGCAATAATTCAACTAAATGCCAAGAGTTTAAGCAGTACCTTGACAGTGTTTTTCAAGATTAAGGACTTGGGTATACTAAGATATTTTCTGGGAATTGAGATAGCAAGGAGCAGAGAGGGTTTCTTCTCAAGTCAAAGGAAGTACACCCTCGATATTTTTAAGGAACCAGGGATGCTAGCCGCTAAGGGGTCAACGTTCCCAATGGAGCAACAACATCGCCTTACGCAGGAATCAGCCTAACCATTGGAGCATGCAGCTAGCTATCGATGCCTTATTGGTAAGTTAATATATTTGACAATTACAAGGCCATGAATCACTTATTCGGTGCATATCTTGAGCCAATTTATACATGAGCAAAAGAAAGTCTATTAGGATGGAGCTATCGTTATCTAAAGACAAAACCGAGGCAAAGATTACTTCTCCCAGCTGATAACAACCTAGTGTTTGAGGGGTTCTGAGACTCAGATTGGGCAGCATGTCCAATGACTAGGAGATCCACGAGTGGTTACTACATTACCCTTGGTTGAGCCCCTATATCATGGAAAACCAAAAAGCAAGCGACTGTGTCACGTTCCTTCGCTAAAGCTGAGTATAGAGCAATGGCAAATGTTACAAGTAAATAATTTGGCTAAGAAGTCTTCTGTCATCTCTTAATCAAGTGCAACCAGAACCTACTCGGTTATATTGTGATAATCAAGCTGCACTCCACATAGCAGCAAACCCCGTCTTTCATGAGAGAACAAAAAACATAGATATAGATTGTCACTTTGTACGTGAAAAGATTCAGACGGGAGTATTAACCACAAGTTATGTGCCAACTCGGGAGCAAAAGGCAGACATTTCTAGAAAGGCATTAGGACAACAACAATTTCCTGAGTTATTGGGCATGTTGGGCATTTACAATGCATATGCTCCAATTTGAGGGAGAGTGTTGAGAAGTCAATGTATATCTGTTGTACATAGATTCAAACTTCAAGTTACAGATGGAGTTACAGATGTAGATTAGATCAAATACCAACTTTAGATAAAGTTGTAGCTAGATAGAGTTAGTGTTTTACTACGTAGCAAAATCTCTCCATTGAGATGTATATATACGTGTATTTTTGAATAAAACAACGTGGTTGCATTTTTTTATACAAGATCAAATCGTCGTCACTTTGCTCATATATAAAAATTCGAAGGAAACATAACATAACCAATCCAACATTATTTATTCATAGCGTGAGCCAAATTGACTTCCCCCTTCTCCACCCCCACACCTCCGATTATACTACCAACCATCTGCCAATGGTAGTTTATCTCTGTGAGTTTAATTTGACGGAATGTGGCCACCTTCTTTTCGAATGGTGTATTCAATTATTCAACATAGACACGTACATGTCGTGACGACTTAAATATTATACCTGGTAATTTAATTTAATGAGAACTCTCTTTGCGTATATAACCTAGTGAATCGAACACATGTTACATTGTATCTTCAGATCGTTTAAACAAGATTTCTAGTTTGCAATACAACAAGATCTTCGGATGCATACAAACTACTATATACATTAAAAGTGCAGATGATACAATTATATTACAGCAGCTTCACTAAAGCAGAAGAAGTACACAACCAAAGCATATATCACAGACAATTAGAGGGTCTTAATTATTAGCCCCTTGTTCTTCATCATTGCTCTTCATTCTTCGAAGTTTAAATGAGAATGAGTGTCCTGGTGCTATTGCATGTACTGGTTTATCGGTGACCCTTATGAAATTATAAGACCAAGCTCCAAGTAATGTTCCAAAAACAGGTCCAATTATGTACACCCATATTGCTCTAAAATTATTGCTAGCTAATGCAGGTCCGATCGTTCTTGCTGGGTTCATTGATCCACCTGAAACCGGCCTTGCAACAAATACTATGGTTCAGCCAATTAATTAAAAAATACTCCCTCCATTTCATTTTATGTGTCATAGTTTGACTCGGCATAAAGTTTAAGAAATAAATGAAGACTTTTGAATCTTGTGGTGTTAAATAAGTCAAAGATATTTGTGTGGTTGTAAATCATTTCAGTAGTGGCAAAACTGTAATTTTGAAGTTAAACTGTTACCAAATTTAGAATGCTGCCATTCTTTTTAGAACAGACGAATAAGGAAATGTGGACACATAAATTGGAACGGAGGGAGTATGATTTTCATTACCAATCCATTGTACTTTCCAATATGAGTTCAACACTTAGTATTTGTTGATATTTAGAGTTTTTTTTTTTTTTTTTTTTGGGGCAAACTTTATAGACCTTTTTTTAATTTTAATTCATAATGCATGGAACGGACCACCACTTACCCCGCCAAGATAGAAGTAATGCACACGGCCGAACCAACTGCGATGCCTGCCAGCTCTCCGACCTGTTTAACACATAGGAAAATAACTTTTTTTATTTTATTTAAGAGGTAATTAAATAAAAATCTTGTTTAGTTGTTTTCTCAAATAGGTTAAGTTTTTAATAAGATAATAACATAATTTATTATATGTTGTAACTTATATAGACGTACTGTTTAGGTCTTGTTGTCACCTATCAAAAAAGTAATTTCACATATTGTGTGTATAAAAATGAGATTTTTTCTAAACTATTTAAATTTTAGATAAAATAATCACACGATTCAACTTAATAAAGAAGTATGAAAGATTCAAATTATGTGACTTCACACTACCAGAAAACAGATCAATGATTCTTACAGCTTTGGTATCAGTGGCAACTGCAGAGGTGATGAACATCATAGAGAATGTTACTACAATTTCCATGATTAAAGCTTGAATGTCCGACCCAGAGGGAGATGTAGTTCCCACTTGTTTTATAGGGTGAAGCAATATCCTCAGAGTGAATGCAGCCGAGGTTGCTCCTGTCAGTTGTGCTGCTGCATATAATGGTACCTTAAAAAATATGAACCAATTTAGACTTCTCAGCCTTTTGTTAAAGGGAAAAAAATTTATCCATATCTAATGTTTGTATATGACTTGTTCTTAGTGTTTTTGGATGTTATAGTAAGGTGCTCTTATGGAGAACATATAATATACAACATATATAATTGTAGTTAGCATTTTATGTTCGCACAAATAAATGAGTGCAAGATCGATATGTGTCATGCATTTGAATTTTTTTTAATGTTAAGAGTTATGTATTTAAACTGTTTAATTTGATGTAATCAATGATGTAGATAAGTTTATAGTAATTCTTTTACAATATGTGGAATCATTTTTTTCTCTTTTCTTCTTGCAGTACTAATGCTAAGGAGGCATCATCATTGATTTATTCAAGATGGGCTTCCGAGTTTATTAGATGGAAGAAGCAAATGAAATCAATGGCCATGGGTCCTTTATATGAAACAATATAAGTCATGGAGCCCAAAACCATGAAATAGAGAGTTAATGAGGAACAAGTATTGTGAGTACGACCCCTATGATGGTGATGGTGGAGTATTATTAAATTTGGCCATGGCATTACCATCCTTTGGCGAGTTAGTTCAGGAAGAAATTGTTATACCATTAGACCTATTTATAATGACGTCATTTGTTCGAATACAGGTAGTGACCAGTGAGGTACTGTAGTAGAAATAATATAATATACATCATAAAATGAAAGACTAGTTTTAAAGAAAACTTTTTGTTATAACAAAGGCTGCTACAGAGCATGACTACTATAGAGTGATTTGGTCATAATTATTTGTATTTTTCTTAGTGCTTTGATTTAATTTGTTTGTTAAACCTACATAAGTAGGTACTTTAGATTTTAAATGTGGAAATGATCTCTCTATGTATAGCTTCAATCTGAATAGATGACCATATAAAGATATATCGTGTATTACTTTTTAACCTACCCCAAAAACAGTCATATAATTAAAAGAACATTTAAAATGAGGCATTAATTTTTTTTTTTTTATGAACGTTCAGGAAATGATTTCCTACATCTTTTACAATTTGAATGGAAGAAAACGATCCTACAAAGATAATTTTATATACATATATATATATATATATTATTTTTGAAAATCTCCAATATTGGTTTTTCAATGATTTTTTGTGAAAAAGGTCATATACATAACTAAAACTGCAATTTGTTAAAGAACCACAAAATCAATTTTTTTATACTTCCTCTATGGAAATGAGTACTCTATTCAAGTCATTTAAGTTTATAACTTTCGTTTTGGATAAGATAGTCCTTATATACATATTATAGTCCTTATATATACTATTCCCTCAATTTCCGAAATGGTTGTCATTGTTTCCTTATCAGTCCGTTAAAAAAAAATGATACAATTTTAAATTTGAAAACATTTTTGAGTTGAAACTACTAATTTACCCTTAATGAAATGCTTTATAGCCACATATTTATGTACTTATTTTGGACCACAAGTTTCAAAAATCTTACTACCACATTTCTTAAACTCCGTTTCAAGTCAAACTATGACAACCATTTTGAAACGGAGGGAGTAAGAAAGAGAAATAGTTTCGTAGATTTATAGTTTTCCCCAATTCAGACTTCAGCTTGCGCTACTTTTTCAAATTTAACTAGGCAAGTTGTAAATAACATGTCCATATGTTATGGTCAATATAGGAAACAAGAAAGGGTAAAGCACCTTAATTAACGCAATAACTAGCTAAAACTCATCATGCAATAAATATAAATGAAAGGGATGCACCCAACAAGCATACTAAATATTCGACATTATTGGGTGACATAATTGTGGATCTACGAATTCTGGAGCAAGCTATTCTAAGAACTTTTAAATCTAGACAAAGAGTTATGACTACCAATTAATTACTATCATGTGCCTATCAAAATCACCAGGTGTATATCAGGTCATCTGCTGGACCACTTATAAACCCTGCATTGCCATTCCCAAATGTCTGTGGCTGGAAATTAATGGACCTTCTATATATGCAGCACATTTATTTACCAAAAAAAAATATTTTCTTAGTGATCAACTATTCGTTTCTTTAACTTCATGTAATTCGAACCTCCAGCCTACACATTAAAGGTGAAAAATATTTGAACTAACCCACGGCAATATATAAATATGTGTTTTGTTGAGACGGACTATATTAAAAAGGTAGGGTGAAATAAAATAAAGAAATAGTATTATTTCTGTAGTGATATCAACTACACCCTCTGGTCCATTTTATTTGATAGGTTTCACTTTTCGAGAGATAAATTGATCAATTTTTAGGGTCAATTTGAACAAAATTTAGTTAATATTTTAAAATTATAATTTAGATATTGAAAAACTACACGAGAAGTACTACAAATTGCAATTCCTGTCATATTAATATGGTGAATAAATATATCTCAAAATATTGGTTAAAATTTATATTATTTGACTTTTAAAAAAGAAAAATGATGTACAGACTCCTCCTAAATGTGAGTGACACACAGATAGCTCCTGTGGTATCCATGTCCCACCTGAGCACTAGCTAGCCTTCTCTTATCCCAAATTTATGGAGAAGCTCGCCTCAGAGGTTTAGCTTCCTTCGTGCCACCCGAAGGATATCAAAACAAAATATAGGATGAGGACAAAATTAATAGAAAGACAATAAGAAGCCAACCTGTCTCCATGGGAAATGTCTCACGGCGGCAAAAGCAAAGGTAACAGCAGGGTTCATATGAGCACCAGAGATATGTCCAACAGCATATATCATGACAGTGACAATGAGTCCACCTGCTATAGAGGCTCCAAGTCTCGACACTTTGTGTTCATCGCTCCCACTAATTGCTGCTGCACCACATGTCACAAACACCAACAGGTACGTCGCAATTACTTCTGCTACTACCTTCGAGCATCATTAGAGGCGGAATCAGAATTTAAACTTTATGAGTTCAATTAATATGTTATTACCACTCAATCAATCGGAGTTTTGAGTTCAAGTTTAGCATTTATTGAAATTGTAGTGACTTTTCACTCGTATATATAAGTTTCATATAAAAAATGTTGGGTTTAACTGAACATATGAAACTCACTTTATATGAATCAGAATCACTCGTCAAGTTAAATTTTCATAATCACAACTCGAACAAAATTAAATAAGAAGAAGAAGGAGGAGGAGGAGGAGGTTTAAAAGCTATGAAAAGAATAAGAATAAACAAGAGAGAAATAGAAAGATAATATTTCAACCTAAAAAAAAAGGAAATAAAAAAAAGAGAAAGCAGACTCCACATGCATGCATGAAGGTGGATTAATGGATGAGTTTAAGTTTTTGTGTACTGATGATGATATATAAGCTTTTTGGATAACAAGTACCTTTTCGAAGCAAATTCAATATAACTTTTAATTAACTAAGAACATGCAATAATATGTTAGTATTAATAATATACAAATTCTTTACGGTATCAACGTATGTAACAAAAACTCTTAATGGATATATGCATGAAAGATTTGAATACCTTCTTGAGAAAACCAGGTGGATAATATTCTTTGAAAAATGTCAGCAGGTAACGGAAGGACAAGACCGATTTTGGATCTTCAACAGACACAAATTCATTTGAGTTTATGGTTTTGCTAGAGTTTCTTATTTCACTCTCCATTAATTGATGACTAATAGATGGACAAAATTGTTTAAGAAATGGTGCTATGGAAGAGATAGAAAAGGAAAATCTCTATGCTTCCTCCTAGAGAGATATGGAAATTGATATATCGAGGGACTTGAAGCAATAAACGTATGCTTTGTGCCTGAGCTCTATGAAATTTGTTTGTTCCCATATACTTATATATAGAGATGCACTTTAATATGTGTTGGGTGAAAAGTGTCCATCTTCAATTTATCATACTGGATTTGTTTTCACTGTGGACGTGGTCTGGACCCACACACGCTACTCAATCATATGTGTGTAAAATTTTGGTTTCATATTTTATGTTGGTAAAGATATACAGCTTTCTTCCATGATTTGCATTATTGGGTGATTATGCAAGTGCATATGTATCTATCTTTTCCAACATATACTCTCTCCCTACCCAAAGGAGTATACATAATTATGCGATATAATGCAAATCATAATTGGTAAACATATCCCTATTCGCATGTCGCATTAATAATTATCTCTCATTTGCATACAATTCACTATTTAAGATTCAACTTGATCTTAGTATATGAGTAAGATAGATGGGCTTCTGTTAATTAATGATTCAGTTTATTTTGTTATGAGCAACTTGTATCGTATTTATGTTAACAACTCATGTCCAGGCGTTGCATCAATAAGTTGATTGATGTGTGGCAACGGAAATGAATCTTTTGGGCATGTTTTGTTCAAGTCAATATAATCAATACTCATTCTCCATTTCCCCTTCTTTTTTTTTTCGGCACCACTACCGCGTTAGCTAGCTACTCTGGATATTTGGCCTCCAAAATAAATCCATTGTTGAGCAGTCGGGCAACCTCTTCGTCACCGAATAACATCACGAGCAATCCTATGCTCAACCTTGATCTCACGCACCTTAAAGGAGTTGAAAACTTTATCACTTGGTGCAAACTGCTCCCACTATATGGATCCATGACCTCCCAAGTAAGATAGTATAAGTCATGTCTTCGCGTAGAACCTTAAACACCATTTTCTTAGTAACACCTTTAACGTAGGTGGTAAGGGTGATCTTACCAAGGGTTAATACACTCGAATTATTAAATTTAGAGAGCATAGTTGACTTCGAGACGACTTGGTCCGAAAACTGCATCTCCTCCACCACTCGAGATTGGATGATGTTTATAGAACTCCCTGCATCTATTAGTACCCATTTGATTACAGACGTCATGGACTCGCATGATGATCGCCATTGTATCATGATGAGGAAACAACTTTCCTTTTATATCAGCTTCTCCAAAAACAGTCTCATCTCCGTTGTCATCCCGACTTTATTTTTCATGAGTTGAAAAGAATTTTGCACACTCCTTCGCGAAGGTATAAATTATTTGATTGAGCTCGAGCCTCCGGAAATGACATTCCCCATTCTTCTCGGAGTAGGATCCCTCAGGGGCTTCTCACTTTCTCTATTCATAGAAAATGTCTGCCTACCCTTGTCGGTTAGTAATTCTTTCACCATCCCTTTTTGGAGCAAGTGGACTACCTCGTAGCGTAGGGCTTCGCAGTCTTTAGTTTTGTATTCATAGTCTCCATGAGAATCACATCCTAACTTGTGATCTCTTTTTCTTGGATCGGTTCTCATCTCCTTTGGGAATTTCACTACATTTTCTCCAATTAGCCTCAAAGCATTCACAAGTTCTTGTTGCACACTAAAGTTGAATTCTGAGATTTTGGGCATTGGTGGAACTTTAGATACCAATGAAGGCTCTTATGTCTCCCTTTGTATTGAACTCCTATGATTTTTCCTCTTGTCTCCCTGACCTGACTGCGGGGATAAATCATAAGGTTCAAGCCGACCCTTCGGATTTTACCAATTGGGCTCACTTCTCCTCGACTAATCTGGGTCAGCTAGAGTACCTGCATTTGTAATTATTGTATCTCTGTTCCTCCTCTTCCAACCTTAATTTTTAGCAACATGCCTAATAAATATCATCCCATGTTGCCATAGGATGCTCCCATAGATCCTGGTTCAACCTTTTGCATGCCATCAAAACATTACTATTCAAATTATTGGCTAAGGATGCCCATTTCTCTTCTACATGCGGCAAAGTATTCGTTCGCTCTAGAAGCGGTCTATGAACTCCTTTATGGATTTGAACTCACCCTGCTAGATGTCAAAGATATCCTCAACCCTCTTCTCGAGCGTCTGAGCTCTTGTGTGGGACCTAATGAAACTCGGCCATTTCAGTAAATAACCTAATCGACTTCTTGGGAAACAACGAATACCAAGTCAGTGCTCATTTGACACGCGTCTCTCCAAACATTTTCAACAACATCGACTCAATGCCATCCTCTTTCAAATCATTCCCCTTGACCGCAGTGATATATGAGACAATGTGGTCAGTGGGGCCTGTTGAATCATTGTATGTGGCCGAATTGGGCATTTTGAATTTCTTCAAGATTGGCATGAGGGAAGCACTTGCCTTATACGGTCGCTCCGTATAACTCTGATATCAATTTTCTGTGTTACCTTTAGTGCCCTAATTTTTTTTTCATCAATGTTGTTGATATTGAACATGCCCAACTCTCCTGACTTTGCAATCACAGCGGTTTTCGAGCCGCTGGCATGGTGACTGTACCCGACCATCCAGATATGACTCCAGCCATAAGTCCCCCCATTAGTATGCCCTGAGGAAAACGAGTTCGGAGTACCTATGAGGGGAAATATTGGGGTGTACGGAAATTCTTTGATTGATTTTACCGGACAAAGCGGCCAACTGAACACTCACTTCTCTATAGATAGCCACCTGCTCGGCGAAAAGCTTGCTTGCTCCAATTATCCCTGCTTTATGAAATCATAAGGGTGGCCTTTCAAGAACTGGATCCTGATTCAGCAACGCCTTTCCTGTTTCTAGGAGCCCTTGGCGAGTTCTTGAATGGTCCGGCTAGAGTATGGCCTGAGGAGTGATCTACCGTACATTCATCTTGGATTTTACTGGCGGTTCCATCATCAGTCTTCGGGTTGGGCCTGCCTGTGATAGCCACGGTTGGAACCTGAGATGACAGATCTTCCATATCACAAGGAGAAAAACATATTGAGAATACACTTCAAGAGCCAAAAACTTGAGAATAAATAGATTGCTTGGGTCTCACGAAGAGCACTAAATTGTATGCCCTAAATTCTTATTTTAGGTTACACGATTTAATTTTTAATTTTTAGACCACAAACAATTCTTTATATCAAGATTTTAAGTATGATTAATACAAATATAAACGAATTTAGATTGGTTAAACAACAGATTGATATTGTTAAAGAAAGTTAAGAACAAGAAATAAATGAGCAGCAATAAAAATTGAGTAACAAGACAATCAAGATAAGGGAAAAAGTAATCTTACTGAAATGGCTGAAATTGGCTTCAATGTGAATGAGTCAGCCGGTTGTTGTGACACTAAGAGGAATCAATACCAACATGCGACAAAGAACAGCAGTACAATAGTATTTTTTGTGTATAGAGTAGCTAAGGGTATGTACAAATAAGGGGGAAGGGAGCTATGTATAGGCAATGATTTCTAGACTAGCACGTCTCCCCCTTTTCGCACGTCTCTCGACGATTAGATATGAGTTAGCCTCGAGATAAGCCTAGTTAGCTGGGGCATGATGATTATCATTTCGAGCATTCGTCCGATTTTTCCGATGTCTAGAGCGTCCGTTTACTAATATGGAGGATAAGCTTTGTCCGGTGACCGATCATCTTGCCTTTCATGTTTAAGGACTTGTTATCTTCGCATTCTCCTTTATCTGTGTCGTGTAACCGGACACACGTCCATAAATGTGTCCGGGTCAATTTTTACCACTACACCATTTCCCAATAGCCACTTAGACCTTAGCTATTTCAAACAACCACCCTTAAATCCAAAGTGAGCTTCTTTAAACAAAACTACATAAATAATTACTGAATAAATTTTATTTAAAATGGTGACTGGAGTATGTTATAGTCAAAGTTATATTTCCCTCCAAAATATCTCATTCCATATAGGATAAGCAGTGTTTAAAAGTACTTACTTTACTAATGGGAGACTTTCTCTTCTCTTAACATAGGCGAATTTACATGAGCAGTACTGGGTGTCACGACACTTGCAAGCTTCGGCGATATTTTGTGTATATATATATTTTCATAAGAGAAAAAGTACAAATATTAAAACTGGCACCCGTAGTACACAAGGACGAGATGGTGCCGGCCATGAAGGATGCTCAATTTCACCCGAATGACTTTGGGTTCGAAACTCCCTCTGGCAATTGGTTTTTTGATTTTTTTTTCTTACCAACACAAAGACCTATACACGGCTTATCCTAGCCCACCGTAGGCTTCATCTTTAACTTCTACCTTTTCTTTCCTTTTTTATTTTCTAAATCTAGTTTTTCTCGCTTCTTTTTCTTCTTATTTTTCTTTTTGTTGTTTTTTGTTTTTTAACTTTGTTTCTGTCATTATATCTTATTTCATGAGGAATTTATTTTTGACAGATAACTTAATTTAATTTTACTTAGTATATAGTTTATTTTTTATGACACGACATTAATCTATATATATTGAAAATCTTATTTATTTTTACTGACTTTCGAAAACTTGAGTAACTTGAGATCTTTTGAGTTAATTCTCATCAATTAACAAGATTTCCTTGTGCAAGGATTTGACATTATTATTATTATTATTATTATTATTATTATTATTATTATTATTATTATGTAATATTTTTTCATGATGTAAAATTTAAAATAAGTGTGGAAAAGAATAACGAAACTAAACTAAACCTATTGTATTGGTCGATTTCTGTTCGATCACAATCATCGGTTTAGATTTTATGAAGAGGCATTAGTTGACTTCGGAATCGTTGTGGTCGGGAAGAAATTGTTTCATTTACTTCCGTGATCGGTTATGTGCTCATTGCGATCGGATATTTTCGAAGACAGAATTCCAATGGATAACGCAGTTTGTCCTTATCCCAAGTTTATCGGAACGAATTTAGCGGATTCGGCGGAAGTGGGTGAAAACGTGCAACTGTTGGAAGAGAAACGTGGGAAAGTGGAGTTCTTCTAATGTTGAAACTCTTCATCATTTCAACCTATAAATAGGACTTCATACTCTCATTTGAGAACACACATTGTTTCTCTGATCAAAAGGCAGCATTACTCTCAATCTTCATTCAGCTACATAAATATTCTCGTTCTATTCTCTCAACATACCTTAAATTATTGTCGTCATTTGAGCAATCCTTGTATCAAATTCAGCCGTGGCTTGGTTCAAACGTGGATGAGGACTCAACTCTTTCATTTGAAGCACCACCCTCCGGCTCTTCAATACAATAAGCTTTTACTGCTTTAAATTATTTATTTTTTGTTTGATCGTTTTAATCAATATTGGTTTCATTCGCTGCTTATATTATTCGTTATTTTACTGCATTCGATCTTGTCATCGTTATTCTAATCACATAAGATAATTCATCAATCTGCTCATTGTTAAGTTAACATCGGATACGTTGCTGTTATTATCTTATCATCACATTATTCGATCAAGTATATTCATATTGTATTATCCATTACCGTATTACATTCACTCGTTACTGTATCTGCTATCATCAACGAATTTATCATCATCATCATCATCGTATTTAATTAAAACCGTGCACCTAATTGGGGCGGAATCATCTCATCGTAAATTACTGACTTGTTATTTACTTCGAATTTGTCTGTTCACACTTGTCCTAGAATCGCTTATTTGAACCTGACATCGTTAAGTGATATTTGACATCGAATCTGCATCCTTGACATCGATATTATAATTGCTTTCGAGTTAAGCCGCTAGAGATCAACTGTTTCACTAACGTAAACTGCTTATCAATCGATCGAATTGAGATATAAAACGGTCGCCTTAGACTCAACTAAATATAAATTTAATTGTAAAACCTGATACATTTTTGAGAAATACAATTTGGCGCCCACCGTGGGGTCTAGGCAATCGATTTATTCTGAAATTTGAATCATTTTGATACTACTTACGTTTGTTTCCTTGTCTTGAAATGGCAGATGAACGTAACATCACTGCTACCGCCGCTCTGAACAGTCAACAACAACTCAATCCCAATGACGGAGGTCCAGTTCCGACCAACGTTGAAGCGGTCGATGAATCTACCAATCGCGAGCAGGATCTAACTCATGACGACATTCGTGCTGGTTCACAGTTGAACACGCCCCGAGGGCAGCGACCGGGTAAGGAGCCCGTGGTCGAAACTGAGTCAGGAGATGCAAATGCGTCACTAATGGCGTACTTGAAAAGGCATGATGCTCAGTTCGAAATGATACAGGAGCAGCTAAGGGTTTTATCTAATTCTATCGGAAACAGAGCACCCACCCCTCCGATCACACCCCCAGCAAGCATTCCGACTTCGGTTCCTCAGGGCGCCGTAACAGGGTGACTTGCAGCGGGGGTTGGATCTGGAGGATCGGGTACGGCCGCGGCAGCTATGGGAGCTCCGGCCTCGGTTACAGCAGAAGTAAGAATGTTAGCGACGATGTAAACTTTGTTGAATAACACAGTGGAGAAAAAATTCGGTGAGATAAAATCATTCATGGAGAAATTGCCAGGTGTTCCAAAGTTAACAGACGAGGTCGCTAAGAAATCGATCTCAAACCGTCCGTTCCCAGCAAGTGCAGCCCCGATGCCCATTCCTAAAACTTTCAAGTTACCAGAAAGTTTGAGGTATGATGGGACCACAGATCCAAGGGATCACATCGATATGTTTTCGGTTGCAGTTCAGGCGAACGACTTAACTTCGGAAGAAATTAATTCGGTCAGCCTCAAGAAGTTTTGTGAAACATTGAAGGGAGCGGCATTGAAATGGTATCTGCAGTTACCTGAAAATGAGATATTGAATTTTGATGACATGTTAGCAAAGTTTATTCGATCACATACTGGAGCAAAAATGATAGCACCAAGGGTGGAAGACATATTAAACGTTAGGCAACGACCCGGGGAGACCATAAATAATTTGTGAAACGATTCAACGATGAGAAGATTCATATCCCGAATCTCGAAGAGAGGTGGGCTTGCTTGACCTTTGCTAACAATCTGCGCACTGATTCGATTGAGGCATGGAAGTTGAAAGATCGTCTGAGAGAGATTGATGCATGGACATTCGAAGTGCTATATCGGGAATGCGAACCGCGGATTAGGGCTGAGGAGGAGGAGTTGCAGTTAGTCCGAAATAGTTACCATTATGATCGACCTCCACCACGGAGAGTTGAAAATGACAAGCGAAACTACAGGGACCAACGATGGGAGCCCTACAGTTTCCCTCGAATGGGGAACAATAACCACGAAGCTGGTGGTTCGAAGAATCAATCGAAGAAAGGGCAGTCGAACGCATCTTCGGCTCCGAAAGATCGACCACTCCCCCCCCAAAGTGACGGAGTACAATTTTTGCATATCAACACCAAACTTGGTGAACCACTTGAAGGGGATGGGCGAGAAGGTTGTAAAATTTCCAGGTCGCATAAAAACAAATCCAAATACAAGGGATGAAAATCTATGGTGTGCATTTCACCATGACTTCGGCCATACAACGGAGGATTGTAAGGCGTTGAGATACGAAGTGGCCAGCCTGCTGCAGAAGGGGCATCTGGTCGAACTATTGACTGAAAGAGGGCGAAACAATTTTAATATGAAGAAAGACGATGAGCCGCCAAAACCTCCTGCTCCTAGGAAGACGGTAAATGTCATTACCGGAGGATATGGCGTTTGTGGAGTAACTTACACTACCAAGAAATATGAAAAAGTCTCATTTACACGAGACAAGCGAACACGAGATGATATGAATGATGAGATCGTGTTCGGGGATTTTGATTTCGATTACAGGATTCATCCCCATCACGACGCACTTGTAGTCACGATGAGGATCGACGACGCTGATGTAAAAAGGGTATTAGTCGATGCTGGTAGTTCGGTCAATATCATACATGCAGGGGTATTCGAACAGCTGCAATTGAGCGACAAGATCGTGCCTCGTTCAACAGTATTGTCGGGTTTCAACAACTCGAGTGAAGTGACCGTTGGAGAAATCACAATTAAGACCTATGCAGAAAGTGTTGAGAATGAGACATCGTTTCAAGTAATGAAAGGCGAAATGGCGTACAACGTGATATTGGGTCGACCGTGGATTCACGCTATGGGAGCGGTCTCATCGACCCTACATCAAGTTGTGAAATTCCCTACTCCATGGGGAATTCTTGAAATCAGAGGCGAACAACAGGCTTCGCGAGAATGTTACTCAGTAGCTGTTAAGGATGGCTTTCGATTGTAGCAATCACAGCTAGTGGAACCCGTGGCCAGAAGCTTCACTTCGGTTCCGTCGTGCACCTCAACGTAGCTACCGGAATCCGAAGTGGAAGGAGACTTCGCACAGGTCTCACCATATAAGCTAGTGGAACCCGTGGCCGGAAGCTTCACTTCGGTTCCGTCGTGCGCCTCAACGCAGCTACCGGAATCCGAAGTCGAAGGCGACTTCGCACAGGTTCCACCATGTGTGAGAGAGCCGTATAAACAAAAAGCTGGAGACTCTACGATAGAAGACTTGGAAGAAGTAACATTATTCGATGATAAGCCTGATCGAAAAGTCTATGTGGGAGCGGAATTGGATCCCGAAGTAAAAACAAAAATCATATCCTTCCTCAAGGGTAATTCTGATTGTTTTGCTTGGTCCCACGCAGATATGGTTGGGATCGATCCAAAGGTCGCCACACCCAAATTAAACGTCGATCCAAAACATCGGCCGGTGAAACAAAAGAAACAGCCAAATGGAGGATTTCGAAGAAAAGTAATCAACGACGAGGTAGAAAAGCTGCTAATGAATGGGTTCATTAAGGAGGTCAAATATCCTGAATGGCTTGCAAACACTGTAGTGGTGCCAAAGAAAAATGGCAAGTGGAGAGTATGCGTCGATTACACTGGCCTCAATAAAGCCTGTCCAAAAGATTCATTCTCGTTGCCTCTTATCGATAGATTGATCGATTCGACGGCAGGACACGAAATGTTAAGCTTCTTGGATGCCTATTCAGGCTATAATCAAATTTCGATGGACCCATTGGATCAGGAGAAAACGTCGTTCATCACAGACATGGGGACTTATTGCTACACAGTCTTGCCCTTCGGCCTTAAAAACGCTGGCGCTACTTATCAGCGTTTGGTCACTAATATGTTCAAAGATTTGATCGGGAAAACCATGGAAGTATATATCGATGACATGCTGGTCAAATCCCTTGAGAAAGGATGTCATTTAAGTCATTTGGAGGAGACTTTTACGATACTAAGGCGGTTCAACATGAGATTGAACCCGGAGAAATGCGCGTTCGGAGTTGGATCCGGCGAGTTCTTGGGATTCATCGTATCACAAAGAGGAATTGAGGCCAATCCAGACGAAATCAAAGCAATTGAAAGCATTCCCAAAGACTTATCAACAGTAAAGGAAGTTCAACAGCTGACCGGTCGAGTAGCCTATCTCAATAGGTTCATCTCGAGGTCATCTGAACGATGTCACAAGTTCTTTTCGGTGCTGAAAAAGAACAAAAGCTTTGAATGGACACCAGAATGCAAAAAGGCCCTCAAAGAACTGAAGTTGTACCTTTCAAATGCTCCGCTCTTATCAAAACCGGTCGAAGGAGAAATGTTGCTGATTTACTTGGCCGTCTCCGATGTCGCTGTAAGCGCTGTCCTCGTCCGCGAAGATAGAGGTAATCAATTTCCTATTTATTATGTTAGTAAAACACTGTTAGATGCAGAAACAAGGTATCCGCACCTAGAAAAACTAGCACTTGCACTAGTCACTGCTGCACGGAAACTAAGACCTTATTTCCAATGTCATTCAATATCTGTCGTAACTACTTTTTCATTGCGAAATATTTTACATCGGCCAGATCTCTCTGGTCGAATAATGAAATGGGCGGTCGAGCTGAGCGAGTACGATATTACTTATCAGCCTCGCACCGCCATAAAATCTCAAGTGTTAGCTGATTTTGTAGTAGATTTTAGCGCTAATATCTTCCCGGAGGCAAAAAAGGAAGAATTGATGATGAGGGATCCCGATCCCGGAGTTTGGAAAATGTTTACCGATGGAGCTTCAAACGTGAAAGGGACTGGTCTCGGAATCTTATTAATAGCACCTACCGTTGAAAAACTCAGGTACGCAATCAAATTACATGCAAAAACTAACAACGAGGCCGAATATAAGGCCCTCGCTGCAGGTTTAAAGATTGCAAAAGACTTGAAGGTCGAACGACTAGACATAAAAAGTGACTCTCAATTGGTGGTAAATCAAATCCAAGGCGATTTTTGTGTTCGAGATCCAAGGATGCAGCAGTTGCTCGAAAAAGTGCAAAATCTCCTTACATCTTTCCAAGAATGGAAAATAGCTCAGATACTAAGGGAGGACAACATCGAAGCAGACGCTTTAGCCAACCTCGGTTCTGCAGCGGTCATCGATGGCAAAATCGTTGTAATAGTGGTCCACCTGTTCAAGTCACCACTCTGTCGGAGCATCAAAGAGGTAAACAATGTTAACCATACTTGGGATTGGAGAAACAAATACTTGTCTTATTTGCAGGCAGGGACCTTCCCGATGACAAAAAATCTGCCCGATCATTCAAAGCTAAAGCATCAAGATATTGTCTCTTAGAAAACCAGCTCTACAGACGAATGTTCAGCAGCCCTTTAGCGAAGTGTGTGGGACCAGATGGGACAAACTATGTGTTGAAAGAAATCTACGAAGGCGAGTGCGGCAATCACTCCGGCAGTAAATCGTTGGTTCGAAAGATCCTAAGAGCTGGATACTATTGGCCAACGATCGCAGATGACGCCAAAGAATTCGTCCGCAAATGCGACAAGTGTCAACGATTCGGAAACCTCATACATCAACAGGCTGAGCCACTTCATTCGGTCACGTCATCATGGCTATTCATGAAGTGGGGAATGGATTTGGTCGGGCCGCTTCCAACAGCGCCCGGCGGGGTAAAATTTATTCTAATTCTTACTGATTATTTTTCTAAATGGGTGGAAGCAATTGCCTTCGCTAAAATTCGTGAGCAAGAAGTCATTAAATTTATTCACCAAAATATTATCTGTCGTTTTGGGATCCCGAAAGAGATCACATGCGATAACGGTAAACAGTTTGTAGGAAGACGGATCACTGCCTTCTTCGAAAAATGGGGGATCAAGCGAATTGCCTCAACACCTTACCACCCCAGCGCAATTGGACAGGCTGAATCTTCCAACAAAACAATAATCGAGTATTTGAATAAAAGGATGGATGATTCAAAGGGCAACTGGCCGAACGAACTTCCCGGAGCACTGTGGGCTCATCGAACAACGGTGAAGCACAACACTGGAGAAACACCGTTCTCACTTGTCTATGGAGCAGAAGCACTGATACCGATGGAAGTGGGAGAACCCAGTCTTCGATTTGCCCACTCCACCGAAGAAGCAAACAGAGAAGCCATGTTGATAGATCTAAACCTGATCGAAGCAAAAAGGGACATGGCGTTTGTTCGAATACAAGCACAGAAACAAAGGGCAGAAAACTACCTCAACAAAAAAAATCAGGTATCGATCTTTTAATGTAGGTGACTATGTGCTGAAGATCAAAAGACCGAAAAAGGATGAGCCTAACGAAGGTAAGCTAGGAGCAAATTGGGAAGGACCCTATCGGGTCAAAGCAGTAATCGGGAAAGAATCATACCAACTCGAAACAATGGACTCCAAGCCGGTCGACTTCAATTGGAACATCACACAATTGAAGAAGTACTACTTTTGAGACTCTACGGTATCATCAATTCTCATCTTTTAATCTCGCAAAATTTCAAATTTTCCTCCATCAGAAAGAATTATTTAATCGATTATTTGATACTAACACTCTTAGATGATAGGCATAGTTGGAATCGAATGATGACAAACATCACCCACGAACACATGAGCTCAAAACGCTCCGATCGGGGTCGATAAGTCTGACAAACATTCTAACATGGTCTCATCTATAACGGTTTCTCGGTTTTTGTTTCAATGACTCCGTTTCAGGACCAGTGTTCGACCACTCATTCTTCATACTCAAACACTGGGGGGGAGATGGAGTTAGCACGATTATCATCAACTGATACTGGGGACTGCCCAAGAACCGGGGACTCCTCATCGGAAGAAGGAACGAGACCGATTGAAGACAATACCGGGGACTCGTTCAAAATTCGATCAAAGTTCTTACGTTCACTCGAATTGGGGATTCGTTCAAAATTCGACCAAAACTCGAAGACACCAATATTCTCTCGAACTGGGGACTCGTTCGAATTGGAGATTTGACTATCGGATGTTTCAAACCTTAACCTTTTTATTTTAAAGTCAAAGATTGTCCATTTATGTAAACGATCCGTTAGCGATCAAAAGTCTGTGCCTTTAAACGGCCAAATCTTGTAATTGATCGAAATACACGATCCAAAATGTATTAAAAGCCCGTTAGCGGCTCATTTCAATAACATGCAACACTTTGGATACATCTTCGACTTTTCACATTTGTCCGACTCGAGTGATCATTTCAAATGTTAGCGAATTTTACAATTCCAAATTTTTCACCAAGTGTTAATTAACACTTTCATTCCGAACTCACAAAAATGTTCGAAGAGTGCATTACGTGAAAATGAGACGTCATTTTTTACTACGCGCTAAGACATTGGGCCCCAATTACCCCTTTCAACGACTCGTTAAACGTCAACTTTCGAACAATTAAGTCATCTTCGGATAAACTTTCGAACGATTAAATCATCTTCAGATAAAACAATACAAGAATGAAATGAAGATAATTTCATTCATACAAAATATCTATGTACATCGTTGGTCATACGACCACATTTGCAACAAATTTCAAAACGACTAAAACAGCAAGTCGAAAGCATCTACAAATCATTAGTCACCATCAGAGCCTTCATCGGAGGAACTCGCCGGGAGACCAAGATCTTCACGAGTTAACCGCACAATGGCAACAGCTTCGCTCAATTCGGCAGGAACATCGACATTTCGATCTAGCATTTCTCTAAGGACATCGCCCCTTGATTCAGCAAGAATCAAATCCTTCTTCTTCTCAAATTCTTCTTCAAGGTCGCGCCTTAGAATGGTAGACTCTTTTTGAAGAAATAAGTTCCTTTCCGATAAGCTATCAGCTTGAACCTTTAGATCCTCAATGCTTTTACGAAGAGCGATCAATTCCTCGAACTGATCAGCCAATTCTCTATCTTTGCTCTCCAAGGCAGAGGTAAGTTCGGCCATCTTCAGATCGGAATTCGCTTCGTGCTCACTCAGCTGTTCGTTCAAAGCTCTGATCTGGGATTCCAGCTCCGTTTAGCGAAGAGCATGCTCGTTCGCACTCTTATCAAAGTTGGCCAGAAGCTCAGCATACTTGGCTTCTGCAGCTTTTAGCTTCCGATGCAAACCTTCTCCAACCGAAGTGAGATGAATAATTTGCTCGTTCAAAACTTTGGCTCTATCTTGAAGCTGACGAATCCGATCGGCAGTCTCGATCGCTATTATGCAGTTCTAAAAATGAGTTACGTTTAAAATTCACAAAATTTATGCAACTATGCAACGAATGAAAAGAAAGCTAAGTATGGAATTTACCCTGAAGGCGCTGAAGGAAATCTGAGAAGGCAAACTCAGATCTGAGTGCATGTTCAATCGAGCTTGTTCCATCGGGAAAATGACATCAAACAGGTAATCTGCCAGCCGCCTCGGGCATCTTAGCAAATCAATATTGGATGGCACTTCGATCGTAAGTGATCTGCCACCCTTCTTCTCAGATTCGCCTAAAGCAGCAAAAGCAGCAGCTTCCTCACCACGAGGGAGAGGTACGATCGGATCAGCATGATCCGCACCAAAAAATGACGACCCTGTCTCTTCATCGTATTTGGATTTTGTCGTTGCTATTGGCCGATCCAGAGCTGGCATTTTCCCTTTAGCTGGATCCCTCTCCTCGAACTCGCGATCAAAGGCCTCGATCATTTCCCCTTTATCTTCAGGGACAACGCCTAATGAAACAAGGGCACCTTCCCTACTAGGCAAACCCCCTGAACCCGAAGTAACTTCTTCGGCTACAGGGGAAAGTTGATAATCGTCAAAGGAAAGATCTCCTTGTTCGGCCACTTTAAGTTGAATGACTGTCTCTTGGAGTCTTTCCTTGACCGGCTTTTTTGGCCGTCTCACTAGCTGATCAGACCCTGATTCGTCCCCAGCTTCTTTCCCCTCGATGTCAATGACCGAGGCCGTTCCTTCGGCGTCTTTCGCCGCTGCGATCGCTGAACTTGTCCCAGCGATCACATCCTCTATGGTCTGGGGCGCATCCGATGAACTGCCCCCTTGCCCTTTTTCAACCACCACCATCTTGGGCAAATATTTGTTCCTCAATTCTTGGAACAATTTCTTTTTCTTCTTCGGCGGAGGAGCGTCATCGACTTTCTCTCCGCCCTCGGGCTCAGCCTCTTCATCACTTGGCTCACCTCCAGCACCGGTGATGCCTGAGGAAATATTTTTAAGGGTTAAAAAGCGTCAACGGAACAAAAATTTTAAATACAAGGGTAGTTCAAAGTTACCATGATTTTTAGCTTTGAGTTTTTCCAAAGTCGCGACCGGCTTCCAAGCACGTTTGTCATTGGTCGTCTTATCAAGTACCCTTATCAGCCATGGTATAATATCGGCAACTTGGTCGAAGACGACCACATCAGCTGAAAGATTTGGAAGAACTTTGAGATTAAGAAATCTTAAATTCACTCAAAAAGAAAGAAAACGAACGAACAAAGTACTTACGGGTTTGATTCCAAACACTTGGCAGCAGCTCCTTTTCAGGGTCGGTTAGCTGCTTCGTAGGGATAAAGACAAAGCGTTGACTCCTCCTTTGTAAACTCGAGGGGAGTATATGTTGAGAATGTGGCAAAGTGTCAGCTCCACTTCCGCCTCCTCTACGACATATCGCATAATTACTATCGTTCTCCATATCATCGGAGAAAGCTGCCCAAGGCAGACGTTGTACATCTTGCAAAACTCCTCGATCATGCTATCGGCCGGGAGAGAAAATCCGATAGTAAAGGGGTAGGTCAGCACCACGGAATGATCCTCGACGTGAGTCGCCAACGTCGATTTCCTTGGAGGGAACATCACATCGATGTCGCCCACTTTCCAACCACATTCCTCCCGAACTCGTGGTATCGATTCCAGCGTGATCGCACAGTAGACTGAGTCGATCAGAGTATTCTTCTTCTTTCCTTGCTCCGCTTCACTTTGAACACTAATTTTGCAGTTGTTCACATAAGTGAATCTCTTCGAAAGAATTTCCGACCACAACTTCTTGGGACCATAGTCCTTAACCTTCCTCTTTTTCCGCTTTTTTCTCTTCTTGTCCGCTGAAGGACCAACAATGGTGGGAGTTTGCTCCACCACCGCACCAGACTGCGGTGGGGCTATGGTAGTGACTGCCGTAGCAGAAGTAGTTTCAGTATCGATTATGGGTTGAGAAGAAGAAGACATTGTTACAAAATGCAAAATCAACAATTTAGACAAACAAAGTTGGGAAATCTGAGGTAAGATCAGCAGAATTCAGCAATGAAGTTCTTAAGATTTGCAGTGAAGATGTTGAGAAATTTCAAAGGTTATAAATTTTGTAAAGAGAGTGTTGAAATGGGTATTTATAAGGCAAGAATCATCATTGCCTTGGGAACAACGAGAAACTGCTGCCCGCACGATTTCTGACACGTGTAGCGATGGGAAGTGGAGGCGACGTTTGACGTTTCAAAATGGAGGGACACGAGTGTTCCACGTGTTTTCCCGCCAAGAATTCAAGCCACTTGCCAAGTTTTCACGAACACACGACTTGGCAAGTGGGGGGACTATCTGTATTGGTCGATTTCTGTTCGATCACAATCATCGGTTTAGATTTTATGAAGAGACATTAGTTGACTTCGGAATCATTGTGGTCGGGAAGAAATTGTTTCGTTTACTTCCGTCATCGGTTATGTGCTCATTGCGATCGGATATTTTCGAAGACATCATTCCAATGGATAACGCAGTTTGTCCTTATCCCAAGTTTATCTGAACGAATTTAGCGGATTCGGCGGAAGTGGGTGAAAACGTGCAACTGTTGGAAGAGAAACGTGGGAAAGTGGAGTTCTTCTAGGGTTGAAACTCTTCATCATTTCAACCTATAAATAGGACTTCATACTCTCATTTGAGAACACACATTGTTTCTCTGATCAAAAGGCAGCATTACTCTCAATCTTCATTCAGCTACATAAATATTCTCGTTCTATTCTCTCAACATACCTTAAATTATTGTCGTCATTTGAGCAATCCTTGTATCAAATTCAGCTGTGGCTTGGTTCAAACGTGGAAGAGGACTAAACTCTTTCATTTGAAGCACCACCCTCCGGCTCTTCAATACAATAAGCTTTTACTGCTTTAAATTATTTATTTGTCGTTTGATCGTTTAAATCAATATTGGTTTCATTCGCTGCTTATATTATTCGTTATTTTACTGCATTCAATCTTATCAACTTGTCATCGTTATTCTAATCGCATAAGATAATTCATCAATCTGCTCATCGTTAAGTTAACATCGGATACGTTGCTGTTATTATCTTATCATCACATTATTCGATCAAGTATATTCATATTGTATTCATCCATTACCGTATTACATTCACTCGTTATTGTATCTGCTATCATCAACGAATTTATCATCATCATCATCATCGTATTTAATTAAAACCGTGCACCTAATTGGGACGGAATCATCTCATCGTAAATTACTGGCTTGTTATTTACTTCGAATTTGTCTGTTCACACTTGTCCTAGAATCGCTTATTTGAACCTGACATCGTTAAGTGATATTTGACATCGAATCTGCATCCTTGACATTGATATTATAATTGCTTTCGAGGTAAGCCGCTAGAGATCAACTGTTTCACTAACGTAAACTGCTTATCAATCGATCGAATTGATATATAAAACGGTCGCCTTAGACTCAACTAAATATAAATTTAATTGTAAAACCTGATACATTTTTGGGAAATACACCTATCTTATTTGTCTATTCGGAATAAAGGACCTAATCAAAGTAACAAAAAACTAATCGACCCGACCCGCCCTTCTTATTTAGTTATTATAACAACAATAAATATAAAGAGTGGCACCCGCAGCCTTAAAATCCTGGATCCGCCCATGCTCTCTAATACTAGTATCTCATCAAAAGTTAACTATTAGATACATACTAAACTTTCACCAACCATAATTCAATTTTCGTCGTCTTTAGTGAGAATCCTTATCTCAAATAACCAATTAATGTCAGTAAGGCTTCATTTGTATGCACTTAATAAAGGTCTGAATCTGAATGGTTCAGGCCTCAAGGCATTAAGTGCGTTTATTTTTATTAAGATTTAACCACTTAATGGCTCTTAATAGGTCTGTATAATTCAGATCTTGAATAAAGTCTTAATATCATTAAGAGGTTCATCATCCCTTCATATATTACTACAACTAGCTACCACTATACTACCACAATCGGTAATCACCGCCACCACCACTGCTGCCAACAACCACCTGCCATTACCAGTCCACTACCACCATTGTCTACCACCACTAGCCACCATTAGCTATCAACCACAATAACTAACCACCTCTATCATCATAACCTATTGCTACAACCACCAACCACTAACTATCATTATCACACCAATGACCTCTACCATCAGAACCACCATTATCCTTATCAACCACCACCAGCATCCCTACCACTACAGCTCCTTAACCACCACCACCTCTACCACTACAAATCCTTAACCACCACCTTCCACTAACGATAATTGGCAACCACCACTACTACCATCGACCACCTCCACCATCATAATAACCACCACTGCTACCTCTCACTACCATTACCAGCGCCATTAACACAATGATCACCACCACAACCGCCAACCAATACTAACCACCTCCACAAACACAGCTACCTTTACTATCAAGCACTACCACCACCATTACCTACCACTGTCAATACTGCTAGTCACTACCACCAACCACCTCTACCATCAAACCATCACTATCACACAATCACCACCAACACTACAACTACTAACAATCACTGCTATCAGACACCACCGTCATACTACCACAAACCACCACCTTACAATCTAATATCTCATGGATATAATATTTAAACTATTTTATACTATGTATAAACTTTCATAAAGAATAAATACAAATTATAAATATTTAGATGTTGGAAAAATATAAAGTCTTAATCATTCGGTGTTCAGAATTTAATACCACATCTTAATACTCAGATGCATATTCAGATTCAGATCTTTTAATCTTAACAAAAACAAATGACCATAAGGATGCTTATGCTAATCCCAATAACTTTCTAGCATCTTCTAGAGAAGTAATTAAAGGCTATCATGTGACTGCGAGATTTATTGACACTATCATGAAAGTATCTTCTAATTATTTAAAATCATGAATTTTCAAGTAGGCTTTATACATGGTTAACCCCAAACTTAAGCTTTATACATAGTTACCAGTAACTTCAAAATGCAATGGATGGAATAAGAATATGGTAATCTCATCCACTGAATTGAGTGGTGGACATGTGGCTTAATTTTAGGTGCCTATCCAATATTATTGGAGGATGGGGTATTGGAGGGTATCCGGACCCTAAACTTTGTATCAGTCTTCCCAATAATAATAAAACCACGAGAAAACAAATTATTTAGGAATTTTTATAGGGATATTTACGCAGTATACTCATAGAACTGATACTAATTACCTGCTCTACCCACTTGAAAACTTACTACCCATAGATTTGATAATAATTACTCACCCTACCCATTTCCCCATTTCTCCCCAACTACTACCTGATCCTATATCAAAGTGTCTTCTCCATTACACCAAATATCTTAGTTCTTCTCAATTTCCAACCCAAACTCACCAAATCTCATTCCTTAATCCTTAGTTCGCTAAATCTGTTTGTTCTTCTCCATTTTTAAGACCAACTTCCAAAATATCATTCTTCTTAACAAAATATATAGTCTCGTACGTTTTTTAATTTTCCCAAATTTGATCTATAATAAGAGCTTGCAAACCTCTTAATTTCCTAGTGTAAATTCTGCTCACTGTAAATTTTGCATAGTGTTGAGCTTGAAGCACTTGAATATGAATATGAAATTTCAAATAATTTCATATGAAATTTCAAATAATTTGTTGTTTGATTCGAAGTGGGTGTTGCAAAATAATTTTTCCTATTATCTTTGGAATGTTGATGCTAAAATTTGGTCTTAATCAAAATTAATTTGAGGTGCTTGAAATCAATTTTTTTGAGCTGCAAATCAAAGAAAAAGATCTGCATAAACTGTCTACTACAATGGTATACTGTTATAATTTATTTGTAATAGTATACTGTTATAATTTATTGTAATAGTATACTGCTATAGTATACAATTTACTACATGTGTACTTCAAATGTATATTGCTATAGTATATTGCTATAATTTACTAAAACAATATACTACTATGGTATACAGTTTAATACAGTTGTATACTTCAGTGATCATTTCCTTGATCTAACTAATCATGTTCTTATTAATATAATTCATTAGATATATTTATTTATTTATTCGTAATATGGTAGATCTGTTTATATTTATTTATTTCGTATACTATCTTTTCACTGTATACCTTCATCGTATACTTCTATCAAAACTGTACATGCATAATGTTTGGTGAGCTGAGGTTATAGTTCCTCTATATACCTTTACGGTGTACTTTGTTTTTCAATGTATACCTTTATGGTATACTTCTATCCAAAATTTTACATGCATACATTAGGTGGGTAGAGATACGTTTACACTGTATACATTTATGGTATACTTCTACCAAAAGTATACATGCATAAATTAGGTGGGGTAGAGATACATTTACATTGTATACCTTTATAGTATACTTTTATCCAAGTTATACATGCATAAATTAGGTTTGATGGGGTTATCTCCTGTTTCATTGTATATACCTTTACAATAACTGGCATATATACCACGCCTTATGAATTGGAGCGGAGCTGACATGGAGTGTGCTTCTAGTTCTCAACTGCTCAACATATTTGATAACTCAGTTGAATTGGTTAGTTTTCTGCATTTTTGTACTTTTGAAGGTATTCTTTTGTGTATTAGTATACAGTACAATTTTGTTTGCACAAGGATGCTTCTCATTTTTGAAGTAAACTGGGAAGATATAGTTATTTATTGCAGTATACCTTTATTAGTCCCACATTGCAAATATAATGTTTCTCACATCAGAATTTGATTCCTTTCAGATAAGTAAGAGCCCAAACAAGCCATGTCCAAAAAGGAGTAAAATACAAGTCTGAGGTATCTATATAAGGACCCATTCTGGTGCATTATGTCCTAAGACATTCCCGAGGTCTGCTTTTGAATCATAAAGTAACCAGCTTTGAGTTCTTCTAGTCCTCACTGAAGTATAAGTTTTTTCTTTTTTTCTTTGTGTTCGATACTTGGTGCGACTGATGTTAAACATGCTCGCTCACATAGATGAGCAGAACACCATGCTTCTCATAAACTATAATTCTATCTTTCATCGAGCGAACTCATTGTAACTTGAACCTGACTGTTTTTTTTGTTTGTTTGTATGATTGCAGCATTGACGCACCAACGATCACATTTCCCTGCAGCTGCCCCCAAGTTACGGACGAGTCACGCACTTGAAGAACTCTGTGTGCAAGAGTTTCAGTTTGTAGCTTGTTGATTTACTCAGGTAATAATCGTTTTTCTTTCAAGAGCCAACTCTTTGTCTCTAATAGATTGCTACCGCAAACCCGCGCATAATCATAAGAATTATATCTCGATATAGGGATGCCCGAATAATAAACGGCTTGCAGTGCTGAATAGCTGGCTATTTGTGCTGCAACTCATATAAAAATCATGATTTGAACACCCCAGTATTAACACAGCTAATTATTTAAAATTCAGACCATAAGTTCTAAAATGCAGCTTGTTTCAGCTTTCGCGCACCCTGACGAAAAAAATTGTATCTTGATGCAGGAATATCCGAACCACAAGATTTCTGTGGCGTTTGAAAGGAGACTCACAGTGCTACAACATATCCAAAAACCAAGATCATATAGTTTCTAGATTGAAACATTTTATTATCTAAAGTCGGACTATGAATTCTGAAATGCTGCTTGTTTTAGTTTTCACGCATCCTGACGAAAAAAATTGTATCTTGCTGGAGGAATATCCAAACTACGAGCTTTCTGTGGCATTTGAAAGAAGATTCACAGTGCTTTAACATATCCAAAAACCACGATCAGGTAGTTTCTAGATTGAAACAGTTTATTAAAACTTCCCAACTGATGCTGAGCGGAAAATGTTATGCCTAGATGCTGAGCGGGTTGTCTATTCCTAAGTCTTGAGAGGTTCAGATTTAAGGTGTATGCAATACTAGTCTGTGTATAAAAGAGAGTACTTCACATCCGACTTACATCATTGCCTTGTGGTAACTACATATATGTTATGATTTATAAACTGTTATGGTCTTATTAGTTTTGTTCAATTCCTGCGGAACTTCTGGTTGATATCAAACATAACCAGCTTTTACGTCCTGTACAGATCAAGTCTTATGGGGAAGCAACACTTGCACTTTGAGGCCTGTTGGTTATGGAAATGCGGATGAGAACTCATCTGGTTCTTTTAAAGAGTGTCTAGCAGTTGTTCCCTAGGTTCCATCTCAGCTTACTTCAACACAAGGAGTTAAAGATCTTGGTCAGACGGACGTTTTAGATATGATGGAAGCTGAAGACTCAGAGGGGATGACAATGGATGTGGAAGACAACAATGTCAGTGCTGAACAAAGTTCTATTATCGATGCTGGTGCACTTGGTCTGAACGAAGGGCTACATTAGTGGCAAAGACATCATTGCATGATGCCACAGCCACCTGACAACACATCAACTCCTATTGTTTGGTATCGCTGATGGTAGCTGTTTTTTTTATACTAAATGATGTATACTAAAGGGTATCCAGTAGCATATTTTTTTGTCGATTTGGTTTGAAATATTGAAACTCAATTGAACTAGTATACTTTTATTTGAGAGTGCTATAATTGTATACAATAGGAAATTATTTACTTTTTCTTGTATTTTGGGAAGGCTGGACCTGCAACATTAAACTAGTATATCATTGCAATATTCTCTAAGTTTGCCCGACCCGAAAAGGATTATATAGCCGCGGTAGGAAATTAAATTGGTTATATCTATACCAATTGAGCTTTTATTAAATGACATAATTATTTCTTAGACGTACTTGTTAATTACATTGTTCATTCTTTTCGGCATTAAGGGTACACCTAGTTTCACAAATCAAATCAGTATACCACTAGGGGTATACAATATGGTAGAAAGGTATACAGAAGAAAAGTTGTATATTGCTGCAACCCGATAATATGTTTATTACAGCAGCCTTGACTGCTCTTACTAAACCTTGTATACTCTTGCAAAATAGTGTATACAGCCATGTTAAGCAAAAACACTCTAACATGATTTAAAAACTAATATGTAGACACTACACATTACTAATCAGGCGGGTTAGAGTCTTCATTGACTCATTCCTACTTGTGTTTTCTTTCTTTGACCATATGTAATCTTGCTATGCTTCCGGGTTGGCTTCAGCAACGTGATATTCAAAACGCTTTCTTCATGGTTCATGTTTTTGTTAGAGTCATACTCCCACAAAAGTGCAACATATCTATACCGAAATCGCTCAATGTTAAAATCACTAGCTTTAATAGGGATTTTCTCAATGAGATGCTCAGCAAAACTAGCTACAAATACTCCACAATTCCTGCACACAAATACATTAAACAGAATGTCAAAGCCATATGATTAAAGTGTGTGAAGAGTATATATGGGTGAAAGAGTGCTTACGCTAATGACTGGCTTGGAAGATTTTCAACAAATACAACTTTGTATGGGTTTGTCAACGCCTGGCTAATGTGTAAGCCATTGTACAAGACAATATCTTTCTTCTTATCATAAAACTCAATTTTGCATAAGAATAAAGGAACCACCAAGGTATAAGCATGCACCATCTCTTCAACAGCTTTAGATTTCTACCGAGACTGCATTGGGTCATATACAACCGATTTTATACTTTTTGAGAATGAATAAAAATGTTATGAAGTACTATTTATTCTGATACCTGAATGTAGTAACCTCCTGTGAGAAGAAACAACATCAATATAAGGGACGCGACCATCCCGTCCCTTCTAATGCTCATAACTGCAGCTCCAAAAAGCTCTCCAGCTCCCTATCATCAAATAATCCATTTATTGCCAAAAAGAGACTAGAACGTTATTCGATTCGCGAAAATTGACAACATTTACCTGGCTGGTTATTGCAATTAATAGTGTTGCACCTAATGTTAAGAAAAAGTATTCGATAGTTCTCTTGAAGCCAGTGCTTAATGCACATGAAACACGTCGGATATAGAAGATGAGCTACCATGTCGCACATTATGCTGCAGACATAGTAGACACTTAATCTATACATGTCTGCTTTCCTTTCTTTCACCAAATACATCTTTTCAAATGGGAAAATATAAACTGCTCCGAAAATTGATGATGAAGTCCAGAAAATATAGATGTTGAACATTAAACCAATCTGCAATGCAGGTTAAATATTTAAACGTATGTTGTATGCTAAAAGGTATACCAGTAAAGTATGTTGTATGCTAAAAGGTATACCAGCTAAGTAATAAAATTACCAAATTACCAACTAAGTGATAAAATGACGAAAGTTGTAAAACAAAGTAAATTGGTATATAAAGTATACGGTATAATTAAAGGTATACCAGTTACGTAACAAAATGATCTAATTTGTGAAACAAGGTAAATTGGTATACCAATAAAGTATGATGTATACTAAAAGGTATACCAGCTAAGTAAAGTATAAAGGTATACCAACTAAGTAATAAAATGACGAAATTTGTGAAACAAAGTAAATTTATACACCAATAAAGTATATTGTATTATTAAAGGTATACCAACTGCGTAACTAAAAGGTATACTAGCTAAGTAAAGTATACTGTATAATTACAAGTATACCACTAACATAAACAAGGTAAATTGGTCTACCAGTAAAATATGATGTATACTAAAAGGTATACCAGCTAAGTAAAGTATAAAAGTATACCAACTAAGTAATAAAATGACGAAATTTGTGAAACAAAGTAAATTTGTATACCAATAAAGTATATTGTATAATTAAAGATATACCAACTACGTAATAAAATGATCAATTTTGTGAAACAAAGTAAATTGGTATACCAGTAAAGTATACTGTATACTAAAATGTATACTAGGTAAGTAAAGTATACTGTATAATTAAAGATATACTAATTAAGTAATCAAATGACGAAATTTGTGAAACAAAGTAAATTTGTATACCAGTAAAGTATACTGTATATTTTAAGATATACCAGCTAAGTGCAAATACTTACTGGCCAAAGGCTCGTCATCACAGTCTAATGTAATAGACATTTTAAACGGGAACCGTCCGGTCGCAATTTGTTTCTTCTTCTTCGAGAAGTTGCAAGATGAAACTTGGACAGGTGGATCTTTTCTTTTTCAGTTTGATTTCCAGAACTCAAAAGCTGAAGTTGAGAATCGGACCAATCTGCAATATCAAAACTTCAACTTCCATTGATACGATATTATGTAGAAAGTATACCGAATTTGTAGAAGAATTACAATTATGTAGAAAGTATACCAAAAGTATGCGGTATTATGTAGAAAGTATACGGTATGTTTGAATTTGGGGAAGATCAGGGTAATTTTCGTGGAGATCAGCTGAATTTGGGGGAAATTAGGGGAATTTTGGTAGAGATAGTTTGGAGATGGAGGATTGTGTTCGCTGAATTTTGGTGGAGATAGTTTGGAGATGGAGGACTGTGTAGGAATTACTTAAATGGGTAGGTTGGTAATATTTGAAAGTAATAGGTAGTGAGTATAATTAGTTTAGTTTTAGTAGGTATTTATGTAAGTTCCCCATTTTTATATGGAGAGACACCCAACCCATGAAAATTATTAAAAGAACCCATATTTTACTATTTTACCCAAAATGTCACTTCCTTTTTAAAAAAAATAATTCTTTCACTCATAGCACCCCCTTTATAAAGAAACAAAAAATCTTAGCTCCCATTTTCCTGTCTTCTCATTCCACTACAACCCCGCCGCCTCCCCACCCATTCCACCACGAACTCACATTCATCCCCTCTCCTCCAAACCGTCGCCGTTGTTGTCGTCCCTGTTACGCTGCCATGCCGTCATTTATTTTTTCTTCTTCTTCTTCTTCTTCTTCTTTAATAACAATATCAATTTTCCGTCTCATATTCTAGTCAAAACTTCAGTGAGGGGTTTGTTTATCATGATTCTTCTTCTTTTTTCATCTTTTTCATAAAAATCCCATGAGAACTAATAGTTTTTTGTTAAAACTTTTTTTAATGTTTCGATCTAGTGTTTTTCTTGTATGAAACTGTACAAATCTTGAATGGTTGTTAAGCTTTTGAGTAAAACCTGCCCAAAATATGGTATAAAATTATTTTTACGAGGTTATACAATTTTTTACATTTTTTATACAAGTTTATACACTTCGGTAAACGTGTATAAAAAATATATAAATCTATATATATGTATATATACAAAGCATAAATATATTTCTATATACTTCTGTAAATTTGTATAAAGCTGTATAAATTTGTATGCACATGTATGAACAATGAATAAAGTTGTATAAATTTCATATTTGTGCACTATTATGGATGTTTTTTTGCATAAAGAATAAGTTTTTTGTGTATATTTTTATATTTTCTTTCTGCATACACTTTTTTCTATGTATTTACATGTATAATTCATTATTTTTTGATAGATTTATGTGTATAAAGTTATCAAAAAATAGTTATTTAAACAAAACTATCAATAAATAAGCTCCGGTGACATAAAATAAGCAACCCCAATAAGATACGGCGATTTTTCAGTTTTTCGGCCACCGCCGGCAGTAGGGTGGCCGGCGACAGATTTGTGGCGAGGGATGGTGGGGGGGGGGGGGGGGTGGCACCTACTATTTTTTATTTTGAGGGAAAGTTCAAAAAAGGTGCTATGTTATGTAATTTTTAAGATAACGATGAGTGTTATGCTATGTAACAAAAAAAATATGACCTCACTTGTAATTTTTTTGCTTTGATGAGCTATTTTTGAAAGAAATCCAACTATTAAAATTTTAAAGCACAATATCGGTAATATCTAGATTTTGGTCAATTTACCAAATTCTTTAAAAGGCATAATTGAGTATTAATGGTTCAATGATTGAAAGTCTCAATTGACATTGTGGATGAAAAAGTAGTCAAAGCACTTCATGGGGTGGCAATAAAGATTAAAAGATTTTCTGGGCTTTTCTTTCCACCTGTTGTGGAATAGAAAAAGCACCTTTCCGCTTAGATATCTAAAAACCGTTTTCAATAGATTTGCTATCCAACTTGAACTTGTCGGGCACCAAAAACTTCTCTAACTTCTGCCAACAAAAAAGTACACACATTTGCCCACTTCCTTTGCGTTCTTTAGAGAAAATACATTGTACGTAAACTGTTAACATTCATCACCACTATACTTATAGTTCATTCATGTAATAGCTATAAATTAGCAAATCAACCTATATTTCTGTATGGGCCTAAATCAGTTTTAGGATTACAAATCGAATTTGCATTCGAATATAAGCAAATCTTCGTATCAAAGTTGAATAAATACACGAAATAGACGTAAATGCGAAAAAATAACTGTATTTCAATACATGATTGTGAGTACAAATTTGGGCAGAATTTTAGTATAAATTTCGGGATCCGTACAATTTAAAATGAAGTGCTATTTAGAGATACAAGGTGTTATCCCACGCTCTCCACTACTTGTTCATGGCCAACCCACGTCTGGAGCATTTATGGGTGGAGTTAATGGGCAAGGTAGTGGGCTGAGAAAGTAGGCTGCAAAGCCGCTTGAACCGAAGAGATTCACCGAGGCGCGAAATAATGACCTCGGTGGGAATGCCCTGCCGCTTGACCGAGGTGGCTGTTACCGAAGCTCAGCTTACGGCTTGCCTTCGGTGGCAACCTCGGTGCCTGGCTTCGGCGATCCATTCATTGTCTTCGGTTTTTGGCTTGCTGATACGTGTTCGGTCGTTATTGATTTGCATGACCGGACCGAATCATCGCAGGTCGATTTTTACCCAATACAATTTAGTTTTGTCATTGTCGGAGTTCTAGCACGAAATAGCGGACCTCTTGTGTCCATTCGAGAATAAAACCAAATTCATTCATCTTTTTACTATAATCTAAACTTATCCACATATTGGAGTTCTGTTAGGGACCAAGGTAACATGAACTTTTTCCTAAACGCGAGGGTAGAGCTGGCAAGATGGATAAAATTCTCAATTACCCATCCAAATTATCCGCTTAAAAATGGGCCGGATAATTGATTGATTTAAAGTGGATAAAATATGGATTATATTCATATTATCCGCTTTAAAAAAATGAATAACCATGGTTAACCAATGGGTCAAGAATGAACCATCAACATTACCCTCAGTCACTTTGTAAACCTCTTCCAAGACTACCACCCGTACCCCATACCCTACCCCCACCCCCACCTCCACCCCCTTCCCTACTAACCACCACACCCTCACCCCAAACTCCTTACTCAACTCCACCCCACCCCTTTACCCTACCCCATCCCTACTCTCTGACAAGAATGAACGTCGTCTCACGTGCGTGCTTTGATTCTTTTTTATGAGCCAAACATGTGAAATTTCTTTTTTATATTGGGAGACGGTGAGATTCGATTCCAGGACCTCTATCTGCTCTGATACCATATTTGAAGTTGTGTGACCATCTCTTTTAAAAGCTTCTAATAAATAGTAAAGTTGTTCTATTTCATGAAACCAGATCAAATTTGATGAAATTTTCCTGTTTCGTGCTAAAGGTTTGTTAATGACATAACACATTAATTTGCCTTCTAATACTGATATAATAGAAACTTTTGCAACATGGAAGACGGAATTCTGTTGAGAAGAAAAGATGCTCCATTCTTTACACCAGTGTTAACTTCGAAATTAAAAACTCTATGAGTTTTGACTTGAGAAATGAGTACATATTTCTAATTTTTCATATTTATACTAATTTTTTTGCACATATGTATATACAGTTCGACAAAAACAACTAAGTTTTAACCAGTGCAGGCCCTAGGGCCAAGCAGCTGAAGCAGCCGTTTGAAGCCCCAGAATAGATTAGGCCCCAAATTTCTTTATCTTTATTTTATATAAAGAATAAATTTTATATGTAGTAAGTATTTAGTAATTGGTAATAAAAAAAAGTGTAATACTAATGTCCAACTCTAAAATAAAAAAAATTTTGGCCACCATCCAAATGAAAACTCTTTCTTTTTACTGGAGGAGAAACATAAATAACTCAAATTGAGGACCAGTAAATCTCTTACTTGGGAGACACTTTATTTTCTGGAGACTACGTAGATGTAGTAGGAAAATGATATTAAGTTAAAATTTCTTAGCTTCTTATTCATCTTTTATGTTTATATTATATATATTTCCTCTTTACAATCTTTAGCCTACACTCATTCAAACTTCAAAAAAAATTCTCTTATATATTCATAAGATATATGTTTAAACAATTTCCGCATTGGATCAACACGGACTAAAGCAAATAATTTGAAGCACAGAAACTCTCTCACGACTATATTAAGTTAACAAATTTCATAATCCAGACCTTGATAAATTAAAAAGATTGTTTTAAAAAATAACTACTATATAAAAGAAAAACTAGAAAGATTAGCATCAAACAAAATGCATACTTAACTTTTTTATTAAAGAATATTAAGGCCTCTAAGGCCTCATTTATTTGGACTTAATGGAGATCTTAATCTGAATGATTCAGATAACTACCCATTAAGTGTGTTTGTTTTTTTCCATTTAAAATCACTTAATAGATCTGTTTGGCTCTAATAAAACAGATCCTCGGCCAAGTCTGTACAGTGTTCAGCTTTAAAATCTATACGACACGAATTTCGGAGCTGCTCTTTCCACTTTGACCTTCCCGTTTATTTTTCTTTTCTACAAAATGTTCACCTTTCTCTCTCTTCGTCACAGACTACACTAACTTTTTCATCTTCAAGTAAGATCTTGAAACTTCACTGGTACATTACATGCATAACATAATATTCCAAAAAATAAAGGTAGGACAAAAGAAATTTTATGAGTACATTATGACAATTGTGTTTGTATATAACATTTATTTGCATTTCACATAGCTCAAACGAGTTTATCAAATTAAATATCAATTTATATCTCTAAATATTTAATTTTCTTAAATAATTTTATTTTGTATACATGAAATTTTATTGAGTATTTTAATGATGTAATGTTTAGTTATTATTTTATTTTAATTGTATATTTATTATATTTAAATTCAAAAAAATTATGCAGATTCAGATGCTGAAAAACAAACGGTCTTTATGATTTAGTTTTCAGATCAAATTACAATATGTTAATATTCAAATGTGCATTCAGATTCAGGCGTCTTAATCTTAATAGAAACAAATGTTCCCTAAATAAGTTTTGGCCTTAGGCCACAAAAGTTGTAGGGCTGCCACTGCAAACTACATGAACCAAGTATTGGACCTATCAGTGCTTTACACCCATCTATATGGAAACTTCGATATTCTTTTTCTGCTTTACACCCATTCTATATAGGTTTTCCCCATGTTTTATCATTGAGTATACAGTTCTATGGATATTGTTCTTTTGAAGTGTTAAATAATTGCATAAGCCATTTCCAAGCAGTTTATGCACCAAGAAGTAACTTCAGAAAAGATGTAAATTTGAAATGGCTCTACATAAAATTAAAAATTTAATCTTAACTTTACAGTTTGATATTGCTAAATATGTCCCTAGCATATTCTAATTCTATTGAGTGATCGTTATTCTTTTAAGTAGCAGAGATCAATAATGAAAGCTAAAAACTATCACCGCTGCAACGTATTCATTTTTTCTTATGAAACTTTGAGCAAATTCAATAATTAATTCATCAAAATTCTCTTTTTTCCTTCTTTATTAAGGCATTTAATTTCCTTGATTTTACCCTATTCAAATCTTGCCACAGAGACGGACAAATAATTTTAACTTAAAGTTCTTTATATTCTTGCTAATGAATCTATTTTACTTTTAAAATTATGAATTTATTAACTTTAAAATAGTATATAGATTGAATGAACATGAAAAGATATTATGGGAGCCTGACTAAATTGGTAAGACATTTAAATTAAAATAAGAAATGTCAGTAGATTCAACGGCAGTAACATTTGTGTAGTCTCTAAAAAATAAGGAAAATTTTTAAAAATAGGCAGCCCATTGCGTAAAATTACAAATAAGAGGCCATATTTTTTTTTTTTATGTATAACACCTAATTCTAAAATTACAAATTTTAGTTCTCCTTCATAAAAAACACCCTAGCTACCAAATCTCCCCCTCCCCAGCCACTAGGCCGCCGGCACACATCTTCTCCAGCCAGTGGTGTTGTTATTTTTTTGTATTTTATTGAATTTATGTTGTTTATTACGTCTAAATCATTGTTTTGGACAAATTTATACATGCAAATCTCCCCTTAAAATAAATTATACATGAATATAGATAGATAAATGCGTAGGAATGAGAGAAATATAAAAATATACACAAAAAAATAAAAATTCATATAAATATTCTTAATATACAGATTTATTCACTTGTATATACACACTTGTACAAATTTATACAATTTTATACACGTGTATAAATTTGTATAAAATTGTATAAACTTGCGGCAGACTGCTATCTCAGAAAAAAGGGTGATAGATCGGGTAAGATTCGAAAATATAGGTCATTTTTAGTAATTATCATCTTTTGCTTGTCTTTTAGTGTAATTATCCCTAAAAATAATGACTTATTAGGAGTTCTTTCAACTATAAAAACTGTAAGTTTGTCAAATATAACAAGTGCATGTATGAAAATCAGTTTTTGGCCCAATGGACTTCTGATGTATTGCTCAAACACTTCCGCTTCATAAGAAAATTATTTAATTTATTGCCTTAGTTGCTAGAAATTGCCAGAATTCCTGGTGAATCACCAGCTCCACTAGGAACTCTTTATACTGAGTTACTGACGACTCTCCAGGAGTTTTCTATTGAATTCTAGCGACTATGGCTATAAATTAAGTTTTCTCGAATTGGAGCTAAATGTGCGACAGGACGCTAGAAGTGTGCAATTTATGTAAATTGCTCTGATGAAAATCTTTTTGCAGAAATATGACACCATAACTAGTGGTTTGCCTTTTTACCCGTACATAACAGAATTTTGCAAAAATATCCTCGTTAAGTTTAATGAAAAATTCTGAACGGAAACATCTTTGTCAATATCTTGGAACGGGACTGAGACTTGTCTTTGACCCCTCTTTATCTACCAATACTTGCCCTTTGAAGTGATCGCAAAAGGCTACACTTGTCAGCACTTGGTCGTAAGTGTTGGAAAAAAGCAACACTTGCCATTTGCTATTCCTGCATTCTCCCCATATAATGTGAAGTGTTGGCAAGAAAACAGGTGCCCATGACCACTTGTCTATAATTCATTACTTGCAAATTTGTGCCTTGAATTCTTCACCCCTACCAATATAAAGGTATTTTGCTAAAACAATGTTAAATGAAGGCAAACTTGCAAAACTACTTCTTATGAAGCCTTATGGAGGGGCACCTGGTGAAAAATTTTGATGAAAATTTCCCTAGGGGCGACCGCACAAATAGCCGATTTTACTACTGCTATTTAGGGAACAATCAGTTATTAAGAAAGCACTCAAGTCTCAGGCACTTCATTAACAGTCTAAACCCAACTTACTTCACTTGATCCCGCAATACGAAGTTGAGCTAACTTCAATCCCGTGATTTGAAGTTAGCCTCAATTTCAAACATGGTGATCTTAAATAGCTAGGTTTGCTAAGTTTTTAAAGTAATTCCACCTTAAATGGTGTTGCTTAAATAGGCTACCCTAAAAAATGTTTACCTCCAATCAGAGTTCAATGGGATCAAGTGCAACAATAGTGACTTTAAGGGCTTCTATTTAGGAATTAATCAGTATTTATTATATACTTAATATTTAGCCATAATTTATTATTGGGGCGAACTTTAGGACTTGGTGCCTGAAGCCTTGAACTGAAAAACCGAAGTTCACAACAGTGTCCTGAAGTTTAGTTGTGTCCTCAAGTTCAGTTTTTCAATCCAAACTTCAGGATACCTTGTTCTAAACAACACCAACAACATAGCCATGTGATCCCACAAGTGGAGATATCAAATCCTAAAGTTTGCCCATATTTTAGATAATTGCTAAATACTAAATACATAATACATACTGACTAATTCCTAAATAGCACGCTCTTGGAGTGGCTACTGGTGTCATTTTACGAGCGCAAGCTCTAGCCAAATCATTGTAAATGCATTCGTCTGAAGCTTGGGTGTAGATTGAACCTAAAGAAGTAATAAGGGCTAGAACCAATGGCCCACCGTCAAGGCATTCACAAATATTTGGCGTCACTTCAGATTTCATAGGCTGAACTTCGGAGCTACACGACGTAATAAGACTAAATTTTCACCCACAGGCCACTTTTGTCACTAGTATTTAATTTGAAGTCACTTTTTCTAGTGGTCTTACATGAGAGGCCACTTTTTAGAACTTCAATCTTTGTGGGCTGAAATTCAAACCTTGTGGGTTGAACTTCATGCCTAAATTATGAATTTTCAACTTCAATCTGTAAGGGTTGAACTTTAGGTATAGATGCATAAACTTCAACCCTTGTAGGCTAAAGTTGAACTTCAATTCTTGTGATGGGCTGAAGTTGAACTTCAATCCTTGTGGGCTGAACTTGTCTAAAGTTCAATCCAAAAGAATTAAAGTTCCAAAAAGTAACCTCTCATGTAAAACCAATAAAAAAAAGATGGCCTCAACCAAAGACCACTATGAAAAGTGGCCTTTGGTGCACTTCGCCCCGTCACAAGCAATGGTTTGTCTTTTTAACCCTTATTATAGTGATTTAGTAAAAATAGCCTTCACTTGGTTTAATGAATAATTTGTGAACATAATTACTCTATGAATTTTATAATGGTGCCTGTATTCCCGTCCTCCAATTCTCGGTTAGTATTCTAAGAGGGAGCACCTGCCTTTGACCCTTTTATTAGGCAACAGTTGCCCTTGAATCTCACATTCTTTATATCAGATATTGTTTGAACAACAATTGCCCCTTCAATTTCTTCCCGCATTCTTCCCAGATAACTTTAAGTGTTGCCTAAACAATACTTGCCACTTGACCTTTTCCACCTATTTGATAACTTGAAGTGTTGTCTATGAACGAAGCGGAAGCCATTTTGCTAAAATTATTTTAAACAGAGATAAACTCTCCGAATCAATCAATTTTGGAAATACAAAGTCTTTTTTTGTATTTCATAAGTTTATATATTAGCTCCATACTTATAAACTGGCCTTTAACACCTGGAATTATCAACGGCCGCTATAACTATACTTATAATGACTCGGTTTACATCTCTTCGTTAAGAACGGGTCGTTATAAAGCAAAATTTCTATAGTGAGAGAAGTAGTTTTCTTTTTCTTATTTTTGTTTCCTGTCTTGGTCAATTTGTGTACATGATTAATACGACATTGGACAACGTCTCATTATCCGTGTTTATAAATGTCTAAAATCACTAAAAGTTCAATAAAAAGTAAATTTTCAATCCATCATTTCAAAAGTACAATGAATTCATGTAATAGTTAAACCTATCAAACTTAAATCCTAAATCCTAAGTAAACCTACTTATCAAATGTAGAGCAAATTAACTAACACCAAATGGTGTAACGACTGATGTTCGAGTATAAATCTTTCAAAGTTGTTACACTATACTCAAACTATTCAACCATCTCTTGATTTCGATACTCTTTTAGTGCCAAGTGACTTTACTGGATATACATCTCGTGGGATGAACTAATAGATTCTATTCTAACAAAGTCAACCTCTAATTAGCATATTAATATATTCTCTAATTTCGATCGCTAAGAAGGACAATCACTAAACAAATATGAGACGAAAAAAACTCTCTTAATAATTCATTTATCATTTATGAATCACAGATGTAAACCTAGTACGCGCTTCGTTTCAAATTGGTTGTCATAGTTCGAAATTCGAGAGTCAAATGAGTTTAACTTTGACCGTAATATTTTCATATGTCTTTTAAATATTTTGAATTATTAATTATTGTGACTTATAGTACTTTTTATATAGTTTCTAAATATATAAACATTGTTACAAAAAACTTAAAGATTATATGTTTAAATTCACGGTCAAAATGAACTCGTTTGACTCTTGAAAACCGAACTACGACAACCAATTTGAAATGAAGCGAGTAATAAATATTGAGAGAAGGGTCAAATTCAAGGCTATGTACTCCATAATATGAGCAGCTTATAGCACACATCCACTACTCGACGAAGTGGATCCGTCCATATATGTGAGGCAGAAAGGGGCAAGTGTTTAGGTAAGGAATGTTTATTATGAAGACAAGACAAAACAATGAAACAAATTTTAACTCAAAGAATTAAGGTTGACGCTGCAATTATTAGTATTATTGATAGTTTCGATAGAGATACTTCAATTGCGTCTTTTATAAAACCACAATTATTAATCAATTTTAATGGAGAGATTTTAGACACGTACGTGTTAAGAAAATGGTGGAACCCTTTGGAAATTTGAACAACGAGGTCTATCATGTCAGCCTGCTATCTTTTTGTACTGTATTATGAAACCTCAATATCATGACAAAAATACAAATAAAAGAAGTAAGGCAGCCGTTGCTTTAATTTTATTTCTTTTACTTTTTAATGTCACTTTTACATATTGACATTCAAATCACTTAAATAATGGAGTATTGCTTTTTTTTTTTTTTTTTTTTATGATGCTGAATGCATGATTAATGGTTGGAGCGAAATCGTGAGGCAATCGTACTGGAGGGCGGCTGGTAACAGGATTTGAAGTGCAAAAATCCAACTATCTAATTTCCGTGTAGGGGTGGCAATGGGGCGGGGCAGGGCGGGTTGAGCTCTGCCTCTGCGAAAGTTTTGCCCCGTCCCGCCCCATTTGGTCTTTGTCAAGTTTCTGCCCCGCCCCGCTCTGCCCCGTTTGACCCGCCCTGCCCTGCCCCGTTTTGACCCGCCCCGCCCCGTCCCATCCCACTTAAATTATATTTTAAGTCATTATTTTTTATTTTTTATCATCAAAATTGAACTTTTCTTTTAACTTTTAATCCATTCAACATATCTCTAACTTTTTTTCTATTGAAATTTTCAAATTTGATGATTTTGGAATTACTTGAAGAAATGGAAGCTTTTAAAAAATTTATAGTATTTCAAAAGTATTACGTATTTACTATATTAATTAATAGCTTAAATAGCCAATAATGGAACAATATTTCCATTATTTCCTCAACTTAATCATGAAATAAGAAAATAGTGAAAAAAGAACAAGTAAAATTAATGGGCCTCTATGTTGCCCCGCCCCGCCCTGCCCCGCTCCGAAAATTCTAAAACAAAATTTTTCCCCGCCCTGCCCCGCCCCGCCCCGTTTAACAGTTGCCCCGCCCTGCCCCGTTTACTGTTTTGACCCGCCCCGCCCCGCCCTGCCCCGCCCCAATTGCCATCCCTATTTCCGTGTTCTGTTTTAAAAGGCTTTTTGGGACTTGCCTTAGGGTTCGCTCCGGAACGGGATACTTGTGAAAGGTTTTGAGGCTCACAGGCAGAGCTTAGATCTGTAAGGCATATGCCTCAAACGCTCGGATATGAACTCAAAGCACGGCTAATGCACAACGCGCAGGGCTAGCCCAACAGTATTTATGCAGATTATCTGTCAAATTCCTTAATTAAGATTGTCCACCCCAAAATATTTTTTAAAATTGAATTATACAAGTTATAGTCATCTAATAGAAATTGAGTGTAGCTCAATTAGCAAGACATAACATCGCACGTTTAATAATTGAGAATATCATGAGGATGAATATTATTTTATATATATATATAAACCTGAAAATGTATAGTCAAGTTTTATATCATCACTTGTCATTCATTTTTCATGTCTTATTTTTTGTCTGTCAAAATTATTAGACTTCAGTTTTTTTTACAATTTGCAAGCAACTTTATATTTATCTAGTGAAGAAGTAATGTTTTAAATTACAGTGGTAATAGAATTTATTTACCCATTCATTTTTTTATTTTCACAAATATTGATTTTCTTTTGGTCAAATGAAACAAATTTTATTCAACCAATTTCCATGAGTACAATAACCCTTTACTAGACTCTAAGGTTGATCCTCTTTGTACTATTTTCTTATTTATTATTTAGGGTAAAGTTATTCTAAACAGGATAATCTCTTAATTCTTCTAGTGTATTCCTCTATTTACAATTGTCTTGTCCTCTTATGTGCAGTTCTAAACTAATCTCTCAAATTATTTGCACTTGAGTCTTCTTTTTGTCTTGAAATCTTCTTGTGTTCCGTTCATTCCAGATGTGGTACATTGCTAAGAATAGAAATTCCAGAATATTTGCTTGTGCACTCCTTCCTTTCACCTTCTTTGTTATCCAGTCAACCTCCTTAGTCCATTGCATGATCTCCTTGTGAATGCCCATCCAATTCAAAAGTGCTTTTGAATTGTTTGAAAGTTAATTAAAATCGTATGGTTTATTTGTATCTCATAAAAGTGGTAATATTATTCAATTTTTTATACTTGTAAAAAATATTTAGATTTTTATTTTTCTTTAGTCATTTTTAACTTTCTTAATGTTTTTATGTACTTTCGATATTTTTTGGATCATTATGCTATTTTATTAATTTAAATTTAATTTAAAAATAAGATCTACAGGGCTTACACCTCACCCCATAGTACTAAAATGACTCGTCTTGCGATCCCGCCTTTTATAATATTATTTTCGTGTGAATTCATATTTAAAATCTTACTGATTTTACTTAAATAAATCTTTTAAATTTAGTATTTTGGACATGATTTCGCCAATTTTAAAGAAAGAAAACATTAAACCACATAAAAGTGGGATAAGAAACAGTAATTCATCATTTCGAATATTTTTGAAATTTGTGGACAAATTAAGAAATATTATGAATCCCCGAATAGTAATAGTGTTACATATGATACAGTAAAGCAAGAGAGTAATTGAAAATAAGGTACTCCCTCTGTTCCAAAATGGTTGTCACAGTTCGGATTTCGAGAGTCAAACGAGTTCATTTTGACCGTAAATTTAAATATATAATCTTTAAATTTTTTGTAACAATGTTTATATATTTAATAACTACATAAAAAGTACTATAAGTCACAATAATTAATAATTTAAAATATTTAAAAGACATATGAAAATATTACGGTCAAAATTAAACTCGTTTGACTCTCGAAATCCGAACTAATAACAATCATTTTAGAATGGAGGGAGTATATAATATGATATAACAGATTAAAACACACTGATAATATATAAAAACTTACACTCATACTCGGATAGAGATGATGGTCTTTCTCTAATGTCTCCAAATCCGCCATATAATAGAATAGACAGGTCAAGGACACGTACTTTAAAAAACAACCTCATCTCTTTGTCTTATAGAGTCAATTCTAGCTGCTATTTTTACTCACAAGAACTCTCCTATCTTCTATCTTTCTCTTCTTCTTCTCTTTGGTAATAAACACAAGTAGGGAAGAGTACTAACAAGAAGAGTTAAGAAGCATGGAGCCTAAATTAGAAGATGGCTACTCAGTTAGAGAGAGGCTTCTACTTGCCAATGACAATAATTATCACAAACAAAGTTATGGTAGAATTGAAGAAACTAGTGAAGTGGTGGAGAATGGTGCTCAACATGAGTTTGTTTCAGGCTTAACTTCATTTTCAAGAACTTGTTTTAATGGACTCAATGCTTTGTCAGGTTCTCCTCTTTGTCAAATTCATATATAGTTTACACTAATCCATCCCTAAGTTAACATACTCTAGTGAATTAATTTGAATCATACTTGGTTTCATTGTTATCTTCTTGTTTGTTTTAATAGTAACATCTAAAAAACTCACATGAAGTATATAGTTACTGTTTCCAGTTATGTATCCATTCTTGTATTGCTTTGTTTGAGGCATGCATTACATTGAAAGAATATATAACTTGAACTTTCTGTGTAACAATGAGTGTTCGGTAACTCAAAAAGTTACGGGCTTATAAATCTTTATGTTTTTAAAATAGTAATTGAGAAGTTAAAAATTTTTAAATTATCAAAAGTAGTTTATAAGCGATTTATGATTTATAAGTTATTTATAATAAGCTCAATCAAACGGGCTCAACGTTGTCATTTGAAATACTAACAATTTTTATTTTTGAAATACTAACAAATATTTTGAAACAAATTAATTCAGTTTGTCAAAGGAACATAATCTAGTTGAAGAGGTATACAAAGTAGTAGAATCACTTTTGGTATCAAAAACTAATTTTTTCATTCCAAAAGAGTACTAGCTACTACCATAATTGATGTTTGTTCTCCCAAATTAAGAAGTTCTCATCATGTGACTTAACTTGTTTGTTTGTTGTTTGGATTTTTGTGTAACACCCCTCTGCCTACAATTAGTAATGTCAAATTACACTAATAATTCTGATTTGGTAACATATAATCTGTTAAATAATGTATCTATAAGTGTTATTACAACAAGTCTCAGTACATTAATATTCTTGTTTTTTTTTTTTTTTTTTGGTCAGGTGTTGGCATATTGTCAGTACCTTATGCATTAGCATCAGGAGGATGGTTAAGCATAATATTTCTCTTCATTATAGCCATCTCAACTTATTACACTGGCTTATTAATTCAAAGATGCATGGACATTGATCCAACTATAAGAAGCTACCCAGACATTGGGGAACGTGCATTTGGAAAATGTGGAAGAATGGTTATCTCCATGACAATGAACATAGAACTTTACATGGTGGTAACAGGTTTCTTGATTTTAGAGGGTGATAATTTACAAAACTTATTTGGAGACATACAAGTACAAATTTTTGGACTAATTACAATTGATGGGAAACATAGTTTTGTGATTATTATTACCCTTATTATTTTGCCCACTGTTTGGTTGAACAATATGAGTATTCTTTCTTATATTTCTGCTAGTGGAGTTGTGGCCTCTATTGTACTACTTGGGTCAATCTTGTGGGCTGCTTTATTTGATGGCCTTGGATTTCAAACAAATGGCACTCAGCTTCTAAATTGGAAAGGAATGCCTACTGCTGTTAGCCTCTATGCCTTTTGTTATTGTGCTCATCCAGTTTTCCCAACCTTATACACTTCCATGATAAATCCAAAAAAGTTCTCCAAGGTAAGAATACTATATCTTATTATTCTTTATGTTCTAGTTTATATGTTACTCTTTCAATTTTAGTGTATTTAAAAAAAAAAAACGTATTTGTCGGAAAGAATCTAAGTGATAGTAGCCACTACGCCAGATAGACAGGTTTATTTTTCAAGTTACTGGTCTCATTCTTTAGAGATTGTTACTTGTTGCTATCTTTCAAATTACCAAAAAGTAAAGGTAGAAGTTAACTCTTCTCACTGCTTATCATGTGCGAAGTTACTGTACTGTAATTATCTTTTACATGACTTACTAGTATTTTTTTAAACATTTCTGTATATAGAATTAATTTCTTTTTTAGGTATCTAATTCCATTTACTACAACAATGTTATCTTTAACTATTATATATATTGAGATTAAGCTCTTTTTTAGGTAACTAATTCCACTTATTATGAGAATATTATCAATAACTATCTTGTAGGTGACTTGCTAATGTTAAAATTCTTTAATTTCAATTGTCGATTTATAGAAGTTAAACTTTACTTATTACATTTTCCTTTAATCTTTTGTTGCAGGTCATGTTTGTGTGTTTTCTACTTTGCACCATTAGCTATGCATCAATGGCAATTTTGGGGTATCTCATGTTTGGTCCAAGTGTACTATCTCAAATAACCTTAAACCTTCCCACTAATAGGATTAGCTCAAAAGTTGCAATTTACACCACACTAGTTAATCCAATAGCCAAATATGGTTTGATGATAAAACCTTTGGTGACTTCTTTTGAAAATCAACTTCCATCTGGTTACAACAAAAGGGTCTTTAGTCTACTTATTAGAACTGCTTTAGTATTTAGCACTGTTATTGTTGCCTTAGCTATTCCATTCTTTGGATATCTCATGTCACTTGTTGGAGCATTTTTTAGTATTTCAGCTTCTATAATACTCCCTTGTTTGTGTTTTTTGAAGATTTCTGGAATATATCAAAGAATAGAATTGGAGCTAGTTATTATATTAGGAATTGTAATAATGGGCATAATTGTTATGGTTGTAGGTACTTATACTTCTGTGTTAGAAATTATAGGACATATGTAAGTGTGATTTTTGACAGAATTTCTTTTGTTAGTACAAGTTTTATGGCTATTGTGGTATCTTCAGAAGTTTGATTTTCATACGTGAGTTTTTATACTGTCAATTTACGAAAAAATCAGTACATATAACTTACGTAAGGCTAAATTCCTAACTTGAGAAAAAAGGAGGCAAATGCATATATAGACTATATCTTTTTGTTGGTTTTTCATCTGGTGTCCGGTACTACCTCGACTAATTCGGATTCGCGCCACGTAGGGCCCCATTCGGGGGTAAAGCGCTCCCTACCAGTGATTTTTCCATACCCAGGGCTTGAACCCGAGATCTCTGATTAAGGGAGGAGTAGCCCTATCCGCTACACCACATCACTTGGTGTATATAGTCTTCATTCTTCCCTAAATTGGAAGATCGTGCGAAGTCTATTTATTTAATTTTATATGATTAATTATAAACTACTTCTCCTTTATTTGACAAGTTCCATATACTCCCTCCGTCCCAAATTAGTTGTCGCTTTTATCTTCTTCACGCCCATTAAGAAAATCATTAAATAGAGTGTGTATTTTACTATGTTACCCCTATTTAATGTTTGACTATTAAATTTTGTTGAGAATTTTTTTAATTATTAAGGGTATAGTTGGAAAAGACTAACAATTTTGTCTTGAAATCCTAAAGTGTCAACTAATTTGGGACACACCATTTTTCCTAAAGCGACAACTAATTTGGGACGGAGGGAGTATCTAATTAAAAATCATTAGTCTTTAAGTGTTCTTATAATCTTAAGTCTTAACCACTTGTTCACATAGCTAATAATTAATTGATTGCGGAGAAAATACGAAGCTGCAGACTTTATTATGCAAATTTTTAAACTGTCTCAAGTTCATCACTTGTATATTTTATATCGACTAGATCCTATCTCCTTCTGCAATTATACTATAATATGAGTTTGGCTTTCCAAGATTGCTCGAGTTAATATGGTTTATGGTATTTTATTCACTATAACGAAACAAAAGAAATAAGAAAGACATACAAGTTTTTCCATGGTCTAATGTTTCCCATGGAAATTTTGACAGTAGCGAAGCTTTGAACGGACTGTATACATTGATTTTTATAGCAACGCTTTACTATAACGATCATTTTCGTTTTTTTCATATTATATGGTATCGTATATTATATGTTATTTCGACAATCAATGTTATTAGCCATGCCTTTCTTGAAGATGCATATATTAAAAAAATGGAAAACCAAAATTGGCAAATCCATATTTTTGGAGGAGGACACTTGCAATCTTTCAGGATTTATATCAGAAATTCCTTTTCACCTAAATGCACATAGCCTAGACGTCTCATTTGTATTACCTCTCTCTTTCTCAATTTAACGTGTCAAAACTGAGCTACAAATGGTTGTTGCATTCCAAAAGTAATGATACTACGATGCCTATAAAAAGCTGTAAAAATTATAGGGATCTCGAAATTCATTACATTGTTTATATTTCTTGGTCGGTATATTCAGATAATACACATATTATATATATGTATATATAAAATATACATGTATTATAAAAATATACATTTGTCGACTATTTTCTTATTTAAAATGTTAACGTGTGATTATACGGTATTATTTTCCCTTGCCGCAAATATATAGTTCATCACAACTATTATTGATCTCGAACCGTCTTTTTTATTGAAAAGAGTAGAAGGGGATATTGTTTGAGATTTTTACACCGCGTACCCATGAAATCTAAAATATTTATCCGTCATACCTATTAAAAATTATATTACTCATGAAATTAAAAGTATTGATATGATCTACCCATTTATTATTGTATATCTTTGTTGTACCTTATGAGCGTATACCTTTATGGTATACTTTAAAATTATGGTATACAAGTCTGGATGGGTAGGACATGTAAATAATTTATGGATATGACATATATATATATATGAAACTTATGGGTAGGGGTGGGTAAATATTTTATTTTTAATGGGTATTTTCGTAAATCACCCTGCCTGCTACACTTAGGCCTCGTTTGGACATGATTTGCGATTTGGAATTTGGAATTTGGAAAGTTGAAATTTTGTCTGGACATACAATTTGAACTTCTTAAATTTCGTAAATTATATTTTTTCTCATAAACATGAAAACTCCTCAATTTTTTAAAAACTATCAAAACTTTTCCAAAACTTATATAATCTTACCAAATAAGCAAATCATAGTTCATAAAAAGATATCGGACTATCCTAAGGCACTATATTAATAAATAATATATCTCCATAATTCTTTAACAGATTGATTATTACTACATGTTATTACAAACTTTCAAATATACAAAAAATTTCTAAGATCACTTTCAAAAAATCAACAGAAATAACAACTAGCTATTCTTTAATATAATGATTTCACATGGTATGGATAATCTCTTAACGTCATGCATGAGTTATTTTATGTGTTGGTCTAAATCAAGATAAGACAACAAATCGAATTTATTTTGGGGTTGATTGATAATTTGCTTGTATCAAAGTTATGATCAAGCTAAGATTGAATTTAAACGAGGCAAATGCTTGATGAACGAGGCAAAACATAAACGAGCAATAAGGTATATAAAACAAGACAAAGTTTAAGAGAATGAATATAAGTTAAGTATTGTATTTTTGGATGATCTTCTTGCTTACAAATGGTTTCTATTTATAGTTGACAGGAATGAGAATATTACAATAACATTCAATGGTAATTGCTCTGTGTTCATTCATTGTCTGTCAACGGTCTCTCTTTGTAATGCTCGAGCAACGACCGTATAATGATCGACGGTTATAATTAGACGTGGCCGTTTGCCGAGGTAATATAATCCTTCGAGGGGTCGCCGTATTGATCATTCTTCAATCTTTTCGAGTTCTGACCTTATGCTCGGCTCGATCTTACCTGGGGTGCGGGTGAAAACCATCCCCTCGAAAAGTTGTCCTCGGTGAAACTTGATTGTCTCGTGGTTTGAGCCTTTGCACTGAGGCGATGGGGTTTACACCCAATACAGATACCAATACAGATAGTCCCTCTACCCCTTGGACAATTGTCAGGATTCTTCAAGGGGTGGAATTAAATTAGGCGGAAAAATGACATGGTGCGTTATCAGCTAGGAGATTCAAAAGTGGTGGTTGTCACTCCATATCCCATCAATCACGTGTGGCAATCACTGATTGGGTGTGATTTCTTGCTTTGCCTTCCCCATGTAAACGTAATCATGGTGCCGTAATCTATATATGCAGTCGCGCCCTTTCTCCTTGTTCTTCACGTATTTCCTTATCAGTAAAATTTCTTGAAATTTTCTTCTTTCGTCATCCAGAAACTTCTTTCTGAAAAATGTTCAAGCCAAATTCACCAAACTCTCCACCCTCTTTTGTTGACACCATAATCATTGGTGGCGAATTAGTGAATGTTCCCGAACCATTATGCGTTATTGTTCCCCCTGACTTTAATATGGATGATTCTCAATCAGGCGGGTAGGGTCAAGAGCAACACTCAGCCACGGCTGCCGAAGAAGTTATGGTTGATGACGATGAAGTTACCATGAAGGACATTGGTAATGACGAGCTTCTTTCAGAAAACCTCGAGCTTGAACCTCACCATGTTATTCCCTCCAAAATAGACCTCTCGAAGGATTTCGTCATGCAGCTTCCGACTGAGTCGGATATTAGGAGGAGGAGAAATATCCCTGTTCAAAACACGCCAAGTTTGATTACTCAGGCGAACTTTCATCTGGTTCGGTCTGATTGCAGTTGGGGTCCTAAGATTAAGGTTGGTATTCCTGCTCCTGATAGCCGAATATGTGATAGAGTTGAGGGGTGCTCTTTTGTTTTCACCTACCCCTTCACAATAGGTTTTTCTCTTCCTATCTCCGAGGTGTTGGACATTTTTTGCCGCACCTATCAATTATCTATGCCCAAATTGGCCCCGGGATGTGGAGGCATGTTCAATGCCTTGAATTTTTGAGTAAGCTAGTCGGTGTCACTTTTACTGTTCATCATCTTTTAAATTGAGAGAATAAATTAAAATATTCACCACATTACTCTCATTTTTACTTTCTTCATGAGTCCTTTTTTTTTTTTTTCTTTTGGTACATTTAAAAAGACTAAGAAATTTACTTAAAATTTCTCGCAAGTTATATGACTTAAATTGGTTAGTAGGAAAAGTTCCATTTCTTTGATCGGAACTTTCTAAATTATCATATTTTTTCGTGTTTGTTGTGACCTTCATCGTTAGGAAGTTCGCACACTTACTTTCCTCTTTCAAACTATTGGTAATAATAGCCTCATTTAGTTTCAATAATTTTTTACTGAAAGTACGTCAGTCTTGTCCCTTCTAGCTGCAGTTTGAGGTATTAAAAGTGTTGTGAAACAAATAGCCTTCATTCTTCCCTAAATTGGAAGATCGTGGGAAGTCGTATTTATTCCTTTCCTTCTTTTATGCTATTTTACTTAATTTTATATGATTAAACTACTTCTCCTTTATCTGACAAGTTCCATATGTCTAATTAATAATCAATAGTCTTTAAGATTTTTTACTTATCTTAAGTCTTAACCACTCGTTCACATGGCTAATAATTAATTGATTGCGGAGAAAATACGAAAATACAGACTTTTATTATGCAATTTTTTAACTGTCTCGAGTTCATCACTTGTATATTTTACTAGGGGTAGTGAGCCTGTGCTAAGCACAGGCCCAAAATTTTTTGCTTATTCTTTTTTTTTTTTTTTTTTTTCAATTTCCTTTTGACCATTTGTTTAAATTTTCACAACCATGTTTCCTTATTTTTCTTTCTTTCTACATTAATCAAATGAATAATTTTGAAGGCTTTCTATTGAATTTATCTTTCCAATACTGACCTTATTTGTTGTTTGTAATATTATACTTAACTCTTTTGGTTTAATTTATTTATTTGTAACGTACACTTCTTTTAAAATATGTTGTATTCAACTTCTACCTGTGCCCGACCACCTCCCAAAAATATCCTGCTATGTATGCAGACCACATAAGAGTTAAATAGCTCTTCCCAATTAGTTGGTGAAAAATCTTACATTAAAGTGCTTCTTTTACTGACAAACATGGTCATATTGCTCATAGGATCACTGTTTTTTTTTTTTTTTTCCTTTTAGATGAGTTGTTCGTGTAACACAGTTAGAGGGATTGTTCGAAACGATATTAAGGGAAAGATCATCATGGTTGTGCCACAACTGAATTCAAAAATTTAAGAATGGAATTACTGGGGAGGTTGATTGTTCTTCTTTAGCTCTTGTAGTCTGTTGTTGAAAAATTTAAGGATGAAACTGTAAGGATGACTATATGACTGAATTTATCCAATGAAAATTATATGATGCAAAACACAATTTTCTTTTGGTGAGGTTGCCTAGGAGGGAATGGTGGTAGCATATCTTTTTACTTGCACTATCTCCTTATCAAAAAGGGAATGGTGGGAGCATAGTGATTTGGGTGGCACTGTGGAAATGAGTACAAGGGAAAGAATAATTAAATGCATCGCATGATATAAGAATAATAAAATGAGTTCTTTTATGTATAAAATGAAATGAAGATGTTTGTATTGTATCTAGTGATTTTTTTGTCTTTCTCTTATTTTTCACAAAAATATTAGTTAAATCATTTGTTAAAACTACGATGCTAATTGAAAATTTTTAGACCTCCATATTCGAAATATTAAGTTCTAGGAGTCCCATAGGGGTACGTTTTTCTATAAATTTTTTTCTTCCTTCTAAATTGTTTTTGTTTTGTTATACAATGACAGGGAAAATTAAATAACTTGCTAACATATGGAGCAATTAAATTAAGCTGAAGATAAGATATAAAAATCTTGATAGGCATTTTATTGAGGCATGCTAAAAACTCAAGTGAGCTACAATGGTTGATGGGTTGAAAAGAAAGGAGACATGTGTTTTCTTCCAGTTTATTAAAGTGGAGTTGAAATTAATTAGGTATTTACGCACATGATCCGTGAGCCCATAGTAGCTATTCTGTTGGTTTCTTTTTTCTTATCAGTAAAAGAAATTTATTTGTTAAAAATATAATTGCGAAACTATCTGATGTTCTTTTCGTATATCTAATAGAGAACTAAATGCTTTCTTTGCGTTCAACCATAGATTAAATTCTTTCTTTCCTTTTAAGATCAGTTTCTACCTATAAACTCATTTGGTCTCTCTTTTAGTCTTTACCACTATAATTATCATTACTTTGCGATTTTCTTTGTCGAGGTTCCAAATTTCCTGTTACTACAATAACAAATAACTTTTTTTGATTATCCTCTTTTGAAGTTAAAATGTAAGGAGATTGTGAAACTTATGTTCTTATATGCTTGGTTCAATTGGTATGAACTGCAGTAGTTCTTGTTGGCTGTGTTTGAAGCTCATTAAAAGAAGAAGTTCATTAGGAATTTAATTATACATTAGTATATATTTAGGAGTATAGCATACAAAGTATAACATGAGATTTTACTCTCAAGCTTAGAAGCTTTCTTCTTCTTCTTCATCACTAATAGCAAGGAGCGAGAAGTCAAAGCACCTCAAAGGGTAATTCCATCTTGTGTTTTAGGATTCAGTTACAGCTCACTCCTCTACATTATAATAGCTGAAATTAATTAAGACAGAAGCAAAAGAAAGAAAAAAAAGAAGAAGATAAGAATGAGAAGGAATGGACGATGGATCTGCTAGCATAAGCTTGCCACTTCTTCCCACATCGGATATGTAAAAGAATTCTCTAATGTTTATATACAAAACATCATTACAAGGAGAACAATTAAACTTTCGGGTCCACGTGGGAGGATACACCTATAGCTTCAATAACGTGGTCCACGTCATGCACGATGAGATTTGGATTACTGCTGTGAAATGTCTGATTTGCCCTCATGGTCGACAAGCAGGTTGACCATGAGGTGCTTATTGCCATTTATAATATATATATTTTATATATCGACTAGATCCTATCTCCTTCTGCAATTATACTATAATATGTGTTTAGCTTTCCAAGATTGCTCGAGTTAATTTATCAATTTTATTCACTATAACGATAAAGTCAACAAAAGAAAGAAAGACATACAAGTTTTTTAATTGACTAATGTTTCCCATGGATATTTTGACACTAGCTAGATGTTATCATGAGTGGAAGCTTTAGACAGACTGTATAACCTATATAACATCGATTTTCTATAGCAACACTTTATTATAACAATAAAATTTTTATTTCTTTGATATTATGTTATTCTTCATTTCTTTAAAAAATATGTAAATAATGAACATATATTTTTGATTGTTTTCAAGAAGAATGATCTCTTTTTAAATTTAGAAATTTTTACTTTTACCTTTAATGAGATGATTTATGGTTACACAAACAAGACTTATTTTAGACCACAACTTTTAAAAGTTTTTTCTTTTTTATTAAACTCCGTATAAAGTCAAATGAGTTCATCATTTTTGAAACGGATGGAGTAGTATATTATATGTTCTTTACAATACATAGAGTTAATTTTACCGATGGTCACTAAACTATTGTTTCATTACCACTAAGGCTGTCTAATAGCCCGGTTTGGGCCGGGCCGAACCGGACCGGTTTCCGGTCCGGACCGGCTCAAATCGGGCCAAATATTAAAAAAAAAAAACACGACCCGGTTTCGATCCGGCACGTCCAAAATGGACCGGACGAACCGGACCAAAATGGACCGGAACCGGTCTGGACCGGACCGGACCGGATGGCTGATGGGCTTAGCGAAAAATAGCCGTTGGGCAACGGCTATTTCACGCACAGCCGTTGGCCCAACGGCCAAAAATGGCTATTTTTGCCCCCCCCCCCACACCCCCTAGGGCGCCCCCATACCCCCTACCTATTTTTTCTATAAATACCATCATTTTTCATCAATTTATTCACAATTTCTCTAATATTCTCTCTAAATCTCTATCAATCTCTCTTATTTCTACAAAAGGCTATTTGCTAAATTGCATACTAAAAAAATATTTGGAGTAAAGTGGAAATATTGTTCGGTGCGGTTCCGGTCAAGTTTCAACTTTCACTTCCTAAGTTCTACATTCTAAGTTCACGATATCAAGTAAACTCGTTCTTACTTTTTATTATCTATTTTATTTTTGTGCAATATTATTGTTTGTAGCATATTTTAGTAATTTGTTTGAAGCATATTTTAGTAATTATAAAAATGTCTGGAGTGTGGAGAGCAATTACTGGGCGTACGGGTAGCGGTCGTAGATCACGTGCTAGTAACCGAGGGGGGGATGATAGACGTAGTCGTGCTTTAGGTAAAAGACCAGTTGGTACTTCTAGCGCTCCTTCTCTTCTAGATGATTTTACTCAGGAAGATGACTCGCAATTTATGCATGATATAAATCTTGATCAACCACTAGATAATGATATGTTAGAGACACAATATGAAGAGTTTACCGAAGGGGCTAATTTAGATGAAACACCCACTAGTCAATTTCAAGGTGAACATGAAGAAACTGAATTACCACCTATGCCTTCTAGTAGAGAACGATATGCACGACCCGAAAGATCGGATGTGTGGAAATTTATGACTAAAGATATTGCGGCTCAGAAAGCTAAATGTAATATTTGTGTAAAAGTTTGGGAATTTAAAACCGGCAGCCATAATAGTGGGACGGAAAAGTTGAGAACACACTTAGAAAACCATCATAAGGATGAATGGGAAAGGAGGCCGGGTGGCCCTCGTTCAGGGAATAGAATGGCTTCATCGCAAGGTAGTGGAGTCCAACAGGAAATTAACCCAGTAACGGGGGGGCTTATGCAATATGATAAAAAGAAAGATAGGGAACAAATGGCAAAAATGATTGCGGTAGAGTGCTTACCTTTTACATTTGCTTCTTGTCAAGGTTTTATTCGTTATATTCAAACCGTATATAATCCATCTTTTCAAGGTTTTCCAAAAACTACGGTTAGAACTGATATTATAAAATTTAAAAATGAATATAGACAATATTTACGATATATATTTTATCACTTTGATTGTAGAGTTTGTCTTACTTCTGATTTGGGTCGTGGTGTTAATGGGTATGAGTATTTAACAGTTACTTGTCATTAGATAGATCTTAACTGGGTAATGCAAAAAAGAATTTAAGCATATTCTGCTGTCGATGAACCACACACGGAAAATTTTATTAAGGGAGAAGTTTCGGATATTTGTAAGGCGTATTTTCTTAGTGATAAAATTTTAAGTATAACTCTTGATAATGCAACTAACAATGATTATGCTATTACTAAGTTAATACCCGCATTTAGGGGTGGGCATTCGGAATTTCGGTTTGGGTTCGGTTTTTATAAATTCGGAATTTCGGTTTTTGGTACCTAAATGTCGATACCAAATACCAAACCAAAATTTATTCGGTTCGGTTCGGAATTATGTAATTCGGTTCGGTTTTTTCGGTACAGTTTCAGTTTTATAATTCGGTTTTTATTTCAATTTTATGTCATTCGATTAATAGCATTTTTGCAAAACCAAATTTTGTAGTAAGTGGCGAAGTGTCACTGTACCAACTTCTAATGTTGTTCAACCTTAATAAGCTTTCAACGTGCTTTTAAGGACCACAACCCACAACATGATAGCAAGAAAAAGAAACAATGTTCAATAATATTATTAACTCTGTCAATGATAGAAATTTATAAGCGTATCAATTTCTAGCATCTACTTATAACATTTTATTGAAGAGTATGGCAGGCCAAGGTCGTAACATTTTAATACAATCCTGCCTTAAAAAAAAGTGATTACTACAATTAGAATTAATTATATCACAAAGTATTTATTCATCTGATTATAATACAGATAGAGAACTTACAAAAAGAACGACAAGAAGTTGCAACTTAACCTCTTCAATGCAGAATAAGGAAGAAAGAAGTGTGAATAAAGTATATTTGTTATTTGAGCTAAGAAAGATTTGGACTTGGGTTTGGTTTTAGTAATTAGAATTGTATTATGTATATATTTTAAATATATACACTATAAAAAATTCGGAATTTCGGAATTTGACACTTCAAAACCGAATTCCGAACCGAAATTCCGAAATACCAAATTTTTACACCGAATAGTGTTCCGAAATTCCGAAATTCCGAAACCGAAAAACCAAATTAATTCGGTTCGGTTCGGTTTTTCGGTTTTCGGAATTTATGCCCACCCCTACTCGCATTGCATCTCCCTTTTGAAGAATTGTTTCATGTTAGATGTGCATGTCATATATATAATTTAGTTGTAAAAGATGGCCTTAAGTTATTTGATCCTACTATTATGAAGGTTAAACTCGCAATTAGTTATATTTTTAAATCTAAAAAATCGGATAGATGGAGGGACTTTCAAGTAGAGTGTGTGAAAGAAGGTATAGCTCCTAGAAAAGTTCCCAATGAAGTTTCAACTAGGTGGAACACTGTATATGACTCTTTGACTGTTGCTTACGCTTTACGAGTGCCTATTACTAATTATTTTAATCGCAAAGTAGCTGAAGTGTATCACCTAGAAGAACCGGATTGGCAAAATATTGAGCGTCTTCTTCATTTTTTAGCAAAGTTTTTTTATGCTACTAAAGAATTTTCCGGTCAATATTATCCTACAATCACTACCATGTTGTATTTTATAGCTGGAATAGCAGAATTACTTAACGATTATTAATTAGTGCATGGTTATGAACAAGCCGTAGAAGCAATGATTGAAAAATTTAAAAAATATTTTTTTCCGATTCCGCCACTTTATTACATTGCATCTGTATTACATCCATGTTTTAAACGTTTTAATACGGAAATGCTAATTAGAGAAATTTATCGGACTTTGAGAATTACTAATGAAGAAACACCAAGTGTAGAAACAGTTTGTGCGCAGGTAATTGTAGATTGCCAACGGATTTATGAAAGGTATAGGAGTGCAGCTGATAATGTTGTTCCAAGTGTTCCAAGTGGAGCTGGATCAAGTTCAACGCAGGCTCCCAAAAGACCTGCAACCGGATTGGGAAGTTTTTCCAGCCTTAATCAAAGGCTTTCTAGCAGGCAGTCGAGTAGGAGCGGAGGGTTCAACGAGCTTGATGTTTATTTACTTCATGCTTGCAAGGATGTTGATTATTTTAGAAGCGAGGAACTACTGCCATTTTGGAGGGATCAACAAGCACAGTTTCCAATTTTAGCAAAAATGGCGCGGGATATTCTAACTATTCAAGCATCATCTGTTGCTTCAGAAAGCGCGTTTAGCCAAGGAAGATTACAAATTTGGAGATCATAGAAATTCATTGAAGGAAGAAGCAATGGAGACGGCCGTATTATTCAGCGATTGGATTAGATCGGAGCGAAGAAATTTTGGATTTGTAGAAGATCAAGTAGCCGATGCAGAAACATCATCAGAAATTTTATCAGGCGATGGAAGTTTGGACAATGAAACTGAATATGAAGAAGATGACTCTTTGCCACCGGTTCCTCCAGAGGTGCCAGACGAAATTATTCAGAAAATGAGAAGTTTCTTTATTAATATGTAGTTTTTGCAATTTAATATCTATGTACTTTGCAAAAAATCAACCATTATCCATTATTCAATAAAATGCGTTACGCCTTGCTATTAAGTAAATCCTTTGTTATATTCTCAATTATCCTTTACTATTAAGTTACCTCTTTGCAATTCAATACTAAAATACTAAATACTAAAATACTAAAATACTAAATACTAAAATACTAAAATACTAAAAACTAAAAACTAAATACTAAATACTAAATACTAAATACTAAATACTAAAATACTAAAATACTAAATACTATTATACTACTAACTTAGTATTAAGTTTGAAAAAATAACAATTTACTTACATTATACTAGATTACTAAGTTTGAAAAAAATACTCAATTATACTTTTATAATACTAAAATACTACATTACATAATAGTTAATATTTTAATACTATATTACTAGTATTATATATAAGTTATTACATAAAACTAAAATTTAAACAAAACAAATAACCAAAAAACAAAAAACAAAAAACAAAAAAAAAAGCTAAAACGACAAAACCGGGCCGGACCGGCCCACTTCAAATTTATGTCCAAATCCGCTCCATTTTGAAAAATAGCCGTTGGCAACGGCAATAAACGGCTATTTTTCCCACCCCCACACCCATAAACGCCCCTACAGCCCTCCTCTACCTATTTTGCCTATAAATACTCCCATATTTCATCAAATTAATCACAATTCAATATTTTCTATTCATTTCTCTTAAAAATAAAGGCTATTTTATTAAATTTTCTATCAACATGGCTGCAAATGCAAATAATGCTAATCAAGTTCAAGGTGCTACTACAGCAGGTCCGTCTGGTGCTCCAAAAAGAACTAAACGATCCGAAGTTTGGGAATTTATCACAAAAAATAATGATACCGGCAAAGCTCAATGTACTCTTTGTCAGAAAGTTTGGAATTGGGAAGATGGAACAAATACTGGAGGGACAATGAGGTTTAAGACCCACTTGGAATACCATCATGGCCCCGAATGGGCAGCTCGTGCTGGTGGCAAATATCTGCAACCACGTGATGATTGAGTCAGTGTTGAGTCGCTGAAGTTGAAAATTTATGTATTTTTCTAATTTCTAGTCTATTTTCATGTTTTTATTTTCTAATTATGCATTTTCATTTTCCAACATAATGTACTGTGTGTATTGTTGAATAATATATGTGTTTTGTGTTGTTTATTTAGATTTTAGTATTTTAAACAATAAAAAATTTAATTTAAAACAAAAAAAAAATTAACGAAGCGAACCGAACCGAACCGGATCAAACCGGACCGGGACCGGCACAATATCCGGCTGCCGGTTCCGGTTCCGATCCGGCATTGGTGCAATTGCACCGGTAACGGAATTTTTTTGTCAACCAAGCACCGGACCGGACCGGACCAGCCGAACCGGAACCGGGCCGGACCGGGCTATTAGACAGCCTTAATTACCACAAAGTCACTTTGGTTTCCTTTGTTACCCAAAAGTCACTCAATTATTGCTTCATTACCACAAAGTAACTTTTATTTCTTTTGTTACGCAAAAGTCACTCAACTTTCCTCTGATCTACACCAAAGTCACTCTAGCAGGATTTTACTTAAAAATGTCGTGACACTATTAATTAAAAATAATCTTTAATTTCTTAATTATATTAATCCAATTCTTTAACCCATTACATTAATCTTACCCAACCCAAGACCCAAACCTATTTTACGACTTAACCCCGTTGATTGTGTCAAGTCATTAAAATAATTCTAGTTTATTGTACTGTTAAACAGAGGGGACTAAGAATTTCCGAAGAAAGAATAGGGGACTAGGAATTGCCGAAGAAAGAATTCTTCTAGATGGTTCACTAGAAAGTCCACTCGAGTTCATTCATGTTCAGATTGTCAATGTGGAGTCCAAGTTTGCCAGTGCTATTATTGATTCTGGAGAGATTAGAGTGGAGGACAGGGTTAGAGATGGAAACCCTCATTTAACAAAAGTTGAATCTTTTAAAATGGATGTGAGCTAATTAGAATGCAGTATCATTCTCTGCAGACAGGTTGATTAACGGAGAATGACTGGAAATATGAGAAGCATCTTGTCTGAGAGAAATGTGAATGTAAGCTTCATGAGTGTTGGAAAGATTGCTCTAAGAAAGCATGTTGTGATGGTTACTGGGGTGGATGAGCGACCAAGTAAGGAGACATTGAAGAGAACTGGTGAAAGTCCCGCTGGATAAAATTAGTAGTGAAATCGGTTTGGGTCTTGAGTTGGATAAAATTAATGTAGTGGTTAAAGAATTGAGTTAATATAATTAAAAAAAATTATTTTTAATTAATGATGCCACGTCATTTTTTCGGTGAGTTTTAAATAAAATTCGGCTAGAGTGACTACGGTGTAGACTGGAGGAAAGTTGAGTAACTTTTGAGTAACAAAAGAGACAAAAGTGACCTTATGGTAATGAAACAATAGTTGAGTGACTTTTGGGTAACAAAAAAAAAAAAATTGACTCACGAAATAATAGTTGCGTGACTACCGATAAAATTAACTCCAATATATAATGCTATCAGCAAAAATTATCTAGACAATCAATATCATTATAGAAATATCTTACTGTAAATCATTACAATTAGAGTTGAAGATCTTTTGTGATCTGTCCTTCAGATTTACAAATATGAATTGCGATAGATTAATGGGGTTTGAGGGGGAATGGATCCTATCCAATGAATTTTTGTGCAATATTATTCAATAACTAATAGATTTGTGACACATGTCAATGCATTTAATTCATGGCTAAAACACAACAACTAAAGCTGACAATACTATTTTAAATAAAAAATTAAATAGAAATAGGCTTACACTAACGGAAGTAGCAGCAACATAACGGAAACTTTCATTCTAATGTCTCAATATGGCCCACTATGTTACTCAAACAGGAAAACAATCTAGAAGAATTATTATCAAAGACAAAATAGAAAAATAAGTGGCGGGAGTGGTGGATACTTTAACAGCCAAAAAGAGTCCATGATTTCATACCTTTTGGAAAAGAGTACTAATATTATCAAAGATATGTACATATCTTTCTAACTAATTATTCTGCAAATGTACTTTTTAATTTTGCCTCTTATTCATTTCTTAAGCAGAAACACAATTATTATTTGAGATCAACTTTGAAGCAACTCTAGAACATTATACTTCTTAACCACAAGGTGACCTTCCCTTCTTTTTCTTACTAACTGTTTTGAATCTAATTGAGTTTAATTATTTTATATTTCTCTTAGTGTACTCTATAATATGTTTACATAAAATATTAGCAAGAACTCATATCTTATACAAGAAGATTAAAGTATTGTTATTCTAATTTGGAATAAGTTTATACTGTTCAAATCTAAAATAATGATTTTTTTTTTCTTTTGTATTCTTTTTCTTTTGAAGTATAATGGACAACTCTAGAGAAAGCATGTGCGAAATTACTCCGGAAGAAATTTTACAAAGTAGCTTTCAAGAGCCAATAGATTTTGAGCCTAAGCTTGGTCATGAGTTTGACAGTGATGAAAGTGAAGTGAACTTTTATAATGCCTATGCAAGAAGGGTCGGTTTTAGTATTCGCAAAGAATATGTGAACACAAATAAGAAATTGGGTTATGTAACATCACGAAAGATTACATGTTTCAAGGAGGGTTTTCGTGGGGATGATAATCGAAAATATCAAGCTAAAAATCCACGAAAAGAAACCAGAACAGGATGTCAAGCTCATATTGTTATTACTCGTCAATCATCTGGAAAGTACCATATTACTAAGGTTGAATTGGAACATAATCATCCTCTCGTTCCACCGACGATGGTTCACATGTTGCCATCACATAGAAGGATAAATATTGCGCAAAGTCATGAAATTGATTTGGCAGAGGATGCTGGTTTATTTGCTAAAGCGACATTTGACTTTATGAGTCTCCAAGCTGGTGGTCGAGAGAATTTGGGTTACACTAAGTTAGATCATAAGAACTACCTTCGAACCAAACGACAAAAAGCTATGAAACAAGGAGAAGCTGGTAAATATACGTATCCATTCGTATTATAATTTCTTATTTTTAGAAGACTTTTGAATGTAACATTTTTATTTAATAAGTATTATATTAAATATATAAATTTTAAATTAACTTCAGTCTATTATTTTTTATAGGAACCTTTATGTTTTAGTGATATTGGACATGCACCAGATTCGAATTTTGTTCGTCAAGATCAGGTTCATCTTAATTTTAAATGAAGTTTATGTTTTTAACTTTTTTTTATTGTAGACATTCTTTCTATTAACGTAGAAAAATAATTTATATTTTGTAGGCAAATCTTTTTGAGAGGCAAGGAGCACAGATGTTTCAAGATAAAAATTTATTCTGATCGATGTCCATTTTGTTTCTAGTTATTTCTTGTTATTATTTTTATGAGATTAGACATGTCATTGAATGTCATAACACCTTTCGAACTAACAGTATTAGCATGATCTATTTCATATGAATATGATTATTCAAAAAAAATTATGTCAATGTGAAACAATTGCACACGGATTTTATGTCTTATTTGCTAAACGAATTAAAGAGAAGGTCAATTCAGAAAGAAAAAGATTCACATTCAAAAATAAATTAGGAAGTGCACATGGTGGGTCCTACGTGAAATAGTAAGTTGTGAAATAGAATGAAAGTTTCGTTATGTTGCTGCTACTTCCGTTAGTGTAAGGCTATTTCTATTTAATTTTTTATTTAAAATAGTATTGTCACCTTTACTTGTTGTATTTTAGCCATGATTAAATGCATTGACATGTGTCACAAATTTATTAGTTATTCAATAATATTGAACAAAAGTTCACTGGATAGGATCTCATTCCGCTGGAGGGATGTCCCTATTAGTCTTAATTCTTGCCTAAATGAGAATATCGTGGGAGTCTTATTAATTTATGAGATTGAATTCTGTGTGGTTTGAGCTTTATTAGCCTGTGACATCACTTGTTTAACAAATTAATTAATATTATGGTGCTTTATTGGTCCAGTACATATCTAATTAAAAACCATTTGTTCTTCCATTGATGTCTTAATAACTCAACACCACTCCTGTACACGGCAAATTATCTGTATTACCTCTCTCTTTCTCAATTTAACGTGTCAAAAATGAGAGCTACAAGGTTTCTGCAATCCAAAAAAGTACATAATATTACGATGCCAAAAGTTGTAAAAATTAAAGGGATCTCGAAATTCATTATATTGTTTATATTTTTTAGACGGTATAATACGCATATTATATATAAGTATATACATAATATACATGTATCTTATAAAAATATTACACATTTGTCGGCCATTTTCTTTATACAATATTATTTTCCCTTGCCACAAAATTCTTAAATTGATAATCATTCATAGGTTGTAGTTTTGCCTTACTAAAAAGATGATTTGAAATCCTCTTTCCCTAGAAATAGAGAAATACTCAATAAAAGTGGTTTAATCTTATTTCTCAATGTGAATTCAACCAATGTATGAATGTATGACCTTACTTTACGATATAAAGTATGAGTCATGACTATGATTTCCATTAGTAAACTCTGTCAACTCGGTTTACTTTCCAAAAGTCGGGAAAACCATAAACCTGCACGTTTTCCTTGACAATAGCAAGTAATGAAACCAAATTTGGTCGAATGTGCATTGTCGGTCGTGGGACTAGTCTGGGCTGTTTTTCCAACGCTAATGAAATTTAAGTGTGCGCACGAATTTTTGGCTATTCTTCAATGAATTTGGAAACGGTAGATAGTCCCCAATAAGCGCGTCCAAAAATGGCTAGTGATCAAAATTTCTCGTTTAATTGTGTAATATACTATGATATTTAAAATTTATTACTTCCTCCTTCCTAATTTAAATGCCTACGTTATTGTTTACTCCATCAGTTCTAATTTATGTATCATAATTTGACTCGGTACAAAGTTTAAAAATTAAAAGAATACTTTTGAAACTTGTAGTCTAAAATAAGACATAGATATTTGTGTGGTTGTAAATCATTTCATTAATGACAAAACATAATTTTAAAGTTAAATTATTACCAAATTTAGAATACTGCCATTTTTTTTTGAACAAAACTAATAAGGAAATGCCGCCTCATAAACGAGTCCCTTTTTTTATATTTGATAATTTTTTAATTTCATAATTTATTTTGGACCATAAAATTTAAATCACGTGACAATATTATACACACTTTAAACTATATAATCTAAATATCTTCTTTATTTTTAAAATTTTGTGCTCAGTTAAATCCAGACGCTAAAAGTGAGGGAGGGAGTATTCAATACTCAACCGCCAACCTGGTATCTCCACATCTTTTATTTTCTTATTGAACAACGTGTCAAAAGTCTAAAGTGGTTGCTGCCATGCAAAAAGCAGAAGCATTATAAATAGAGTAAGTGTCATTATATTTGGTTCAAGACTTCTTTAATTTCTACTGAAAAAAAGAAAAATTCAAAGTGCATATATATCTGAGAAATGGAGAATAATTCCCAGAATGAAAAGTTTCTTTCATTACCCCTGTTGGCTGAATATGATCTGGAAACTGGAGCTGAATCTGTTATTATATCTGGAAAAACTTCTTTTTTGAAAACCACTTTTCATGGACTCAATGCTCTATCAGGTTCTTTCATTTTAATTTTCTTTATTTAACTTTCTTGATGGAGCTGGTTTTTTATGTGGTTATTGTCTAATCTCATAGACGAATTCAGAATTTAGAGTAAGTAAGTTCAGAATAAGTGTGATCTTATTATACGTCGTATGCATTTTAATCTTATTTAAGTCTACATATATATAGTTCGAGTCGACCTCAACTTGTTTGGAACTAAAGCGGATGATATAAATATGTAGAATGATCTTACCAATGGGATAGTAATGTTTCATGAAACAAAAGAAATGCTGTTGATAGAGTGGAAACAAGTATGCCGATCCAAGAAATGAGGCCCCATTTACAGGTGTTTTTTTTGGTAGAATAGGTCATTGTTTGTCTTTTTCGTTGTGTAGATCCAATGAATATGTGAATGTGATAAAGATATAAATTTCTTATTTTAAGGGTTATAAGTAGTCGATTAGCACACATACATTCTATATAGTAGCAATGTAAACTTTTACAATATTATCAAGAAATATAATTTGCTACATGGTATCAAAAAGTCTTGTTTCTACTCTTCTTGATTATACAATCTACAAGTTATGTAGGGACTTTTTTCTGGCATGTGAATAATGCAACTTTGGATTTTTGTTATTATAGGCATTCCAACATGAGAAAAAGGTTACTGCCTACCGACATTTCGTCAAAAATCTACAACCCCAATGGTTTTATGTTGGAAATTTGCATTTTCCTAGTAGTGTGCCAATTATTCCATTTAGAACATTTGGTATAACCAAGGGTTTAGTACTAGAATGAAGACAAAGTAAACGGTCTAATTTATTTCTAAAATATCAATTGAAGAATGAGAAACATTGTAATGGAAATGTCAAATTTTGAATACGTGCTTAGTAATGTTTCAAACTTGAAATAATAAGCAAACTAAGTGATAAACATTGAGGTATCAGTCCATTGTTACATGAGTAGTAGTAATTAGTTACCTTTCTAGAATGACTAGATAAAGTTACTGCTGGAGTAAATTATATGAAATCTATTGAGATGCAGAATCTAATTGCATTGGTTTGCCAGAACAAAAGTAATTTTAGTACTTGATCAATGTTTTTAGAGATCACTAAGTGATCCTTATAAATACTCCATTTGTTTCTCAGGAGTTGGAATTTTGTCGACTCCATATGCATTATCTTCAGGCGGGTGGTTAAGCATGATACTTCTTCTCATTATAGCATGTGTAACCTTCTACACATCCTTGTTAATCAAGAGATGTATGGATTTTGATCCAACTATAAGAAGTTATCCCGACATTGGCCATCGAGCATTTGGAAAGGGAGGAAGAATACTTGTCTCGGTCTTTATGAACCTAGAGCTTTACTTGGTAGCAACTGGTTTTCTAATTCTTGCAGGGGACAACTTGCATAATCTGTTACCAGAGGTGAACTTTGAGTTTTGGGGCCTCGGATTTGGTGGAAGACAGAGTTTTGTATTGATCGTTGCTCTTGTAATATTGCCCACCATATTGTTGAAGAACATGAGCATTCTTGCATATGTATCAGCCTCTGCAGTTTTAGCTTCTCTTGTTATTATTGGTTCAATTTTCTGGGCAGCAACTTATGATGGTATTGGATTTCATAAAAAGGGAGTTCTTCTGAATGTGGGAGGAATCCCAACATCTTTTAGCTTATATGCCTTCTGCTATTGTGGTCATCCTGTTTTCCCAACTCTGTACACTTCCATGAAGAATCGGAAGCAATTTTCCAAGGTAACACATTACAAATTAGTCCACTATATGTTCCTTTTCTTATAAAGTAGACCGTCATATGTTCAAAGGTATGTTGCTTAGGATCCTCCAAATAAGCTGCTGCCAGTCGGATCTCCCAAAAGTGCATATGATCTTTTGGAGGATCGACATGCATCCAGCAATTATTTGGAGGATCCGAGAAAATTAGGTTCTTAGGCGGTTTTCTATTAATATCATGGTAATATATTATCGATTAGACAATCATATGTCCTTATCTATATTGCTTGGGTCCTCACAAAATGCCACCTGATCTGTGTCAAATCCGCCAAAAATGCATATCTTTTTGGAGGATCCAACACGCTCCCGCTAGCAAATATTTTGGAGGATCCGTGCAACATAATTTCTAGGTGATTTTCTATTCAAATGCTATACATTAAATTGAACCACCATATATTATTAGTTATGTTGCTCGGAGGATCCGACACTGAGGGTCCAAGCAACATAGATTCTTAGACGATTTTCTACTACTATGGTAACACATTACAAATTGCACCTCCGTATGATTCTTATTTCTTAGGCTATTTTCTATTACCATTACAGATTCTGACCTTTGATAATTTTTATTGTAGGTAATGCTTCTGTGTTTTCTCTTCGCGACCATAACCTATGCATCAATAGCAGTTATGGGATACGCAATGTTTGGCTCAGACATCGAGTCACAAATTACCTTGAACCTTCCAACTGAAAAGTTTAGTTCAAAGTTGGCTATATACACTGCCTTGATCAATCCAATAGCTAAGTATGCATTACTGATGACACCAATTATTAACAGGCTCGAGGAACGTTTCGAGTCTTTCAGTACTGATAAGGGATCATCGTATAGCCTCTTGGTCAGGACTACATTGATGATAAGCAGTGTCATTGTAGCCTTATCTATACCTTTCTTTGGATATCTCATGTCACTAGTTGGTGCATTTCTTAGTGTTACAGCTTCAATTTTGTTGCCGTGTTTATGCTATTTGAAGATCTCAGGCACTTGCAAGAAGTTTGGATTTGAGTTGGTCATCATAGGCTTGACAGTAGTAATGGGAATTTTGATCTTAGTTACTGGTACATATACATCTTTGTTAGAGATAATACGACATATGTAAACTTTGCACTGAGTATTTCATTTAGTATTATAGAAAATTTTGTAGTTAATTCCTCCTAGTACATAATTGGAATATTCACTACTTTCTTCTCATTCTTACCTTTTCTTTGTCTTCCTCGTTTTATTCATGGGATCACTAGCGTGGGAGTTTTATTTATTTATTTATTTATTATGTGTTTGAATGCCATCTGTCTTTTAAAAGTTCGAGAATTTTTCCGATGACTTTTCCGACCGACAGTAGGGGACATCATTGTTATGGGAGAAGTTACAACTTACCAATCAATATTAAATTGTTTCCCTTTGTATAAAGTTTTGCTATTTATTGTAAGAACTATTCCATTGTTATTTTTATTTTTTTTTAAAAACAAATAAGGTGCTCGTCCTGTATCTATAGAGGGATTTTTGTGCTAGCTAGGGGTTCAGGCGTGAAATGCATTTTTTCTTGTTATGTTTTAATAAGCAAACCTTCTAGGTAGGAAGTAGTTGTAAAACAAAAATTATGTGACTAGCCGATTTATTCTAAGGCATTCTCAGGTTTCTTGATTCTTTGCTAATAGATACTTATAATTTATCACATTCTTTTCATTGTGATATTTCATGCATTTCCTATTTATACATTGTTATTTTGGATATATGGTGCTACCAATTGTTGTCTTATATTTAGATAAAAATGGATACAAATGGTGAAACAGAAGATAGTTTGATACAAATGTCATTCCCAAAAAGGTTAGCCTTATTTTTGCATGATTAGTGTAGTGGTTACAACTCAAAATCTTTTAGTAATCTTGTTTTCTCAGGTTGAGGGGAAAAGTTGCTGTTATAACAGGCGGTGCAAGAGGAATAGGAGCAGCAACAGCAAGAGTTTTTGCTGAAAATGGAGCTCATGTTGTCATTGCAGATATACTAGATGAACTAGGTGCAAGTCTAGCTGATGCTATTGGAGGACGTTATGTGCACTGTGATGTTTCTAAAGAAGCCGAAGTGGAATCAGCTGTGAAACTTGCAGTGGAATGGAAAGGCAGATTAGACATCATGTTCAATAATGCTGGAATTGAAGGCATTGGAGGGAGCATTACCAACATCAATATGGATCAGATGATGGCGCTGCTTGCTATAAATCTGAACGGCGTTGTGCATGGAATCAAGCATGCTGCACGGACGATGATAGCAGGTAAGTAATCTAGTGTCGTTCAATGAGTTCAACTGAACCTATTGCTTCCGGCTTGATCCATAGGTACTCATGTAGGCAAGCATGGAGGCACCATCATATGCTCATCAAGCTCGGCTGCTATCATGGGAGGTCTTGCATCTCATTCCTACACTATGTCAAAAGAGGCGATCCTAGGACTTGCCAGGAGCACGGCATGTGAGTTAGGGGTTTATGGGATTCGGGTGAATTGTATTTCTCCTCATGGTGTCCCTTCTGATATGCTTGTAAGCGCCTTTCGGAAGTTTCTTGGCAATACAGACTTGAGGCCTGATGAAGTGAGTTCGATAGTAGGGCAAAGAGGGAGTCTTCTACGTGGAAGAGGTGGAAGATTGGAAGATGTTGCACAAGCTGTGTTGTTTCTAGCCAGTGATGAATCTGGTTTTATAACTGGCCACAATTTGGTCATTGATGGGGGTTATACTTCTGCTTGTAGCCAAATGAGTTTCATATACCAAGAGTGAAGGTCATGTTATTGAAGAGAGAACATAGATAGGTTCATTGCTGACTTAATTATATACTTTACTAATACTTTATATCTTTTTATATAAGATCGATAAAATCAAATAAGTAATACGATAAATAAAACAGATTTTTTTTTTTGTTGAGTCATTTTGTTCCATTCAAATTGTAATTAGTCATCATACATTATATTCCATAATAAATCAACACTTTGAAGTTTGAATATATATATTATTCTAATATGGTATAGAACTTCAACTATTAATTTCGATATATACCTCAGAAAATAAGCTACTTGGAGTCGGACAAAGTAACTCTTTGAGTTTTTCCTATTGATCTTTTTTTAATTTTTTTTAAGTATTTAAAATAATATTATTAAAAAATAAAATTATAATCCGTAGCCAAACCCGATTTGTTAAGATCCGACCCATAGCCCTACCCGCTAAGACCCGAACCCGCACGGGTTTTTTTTTTCTAGCCGAAATCCGTATCCGTTAAAAATCCGTAATTTAAACCCGTACCCGACCCGTACCCGTACCCGGAACCTGTGGGATTACAATTTTACAACCCCGAACCCGGACCCGTATACCCGTTTGACACCCATAGGTAAAGGTAAGTCACAAAATAATAAGCCACGTTCTCTTGAAGCTATCTAGGAAGAAACGTAGAAAATTAAAAGATGGTAGGAGTAAACATAAATATATACTACTCATTCCGTTCCAAAATGGTTGTCATAGTTCGGATTTCGAGAGTCAAACGAGTTCATTTTGACCGTGAATTTAAACATACAATCTTTAAATTTTTTGTAACGATGTTTACATATTTAGAAACTACATAAAAAGTACTACTATAAGTCACAATAATTAATAATTGAAAATATTTAAAAGACATATGAAAATATTACGGTCAAAATCAAACTTGTTTGACTATCGAAATCCGAACTATGACAACCATTTTGGAACGGATGGAGTATTAGATCATAGATTGTACTACTTTTCATGGACTCAATGATCTATCAGGTTCTTTGGTAAGTACTTAATTTGTTTAAATTACTAACTTTTTTAACTCTATTTATAAACTGTTTAAAGTTAAAAGTATTAGAGGGGTTAGTATTTTCACGTAAGAAGGGATAAATATTGAAAATGGAATGGGAAGAGTTGGGAGTTTTGCTTTGGAAATATTTGTATTTCATGATTACAGAGATATTAAGGATGGTAATTATCGGTAATTGGTCTGGTCAAACAAACAAAGCATACAAACGGAATAGGCATAAGTTGGGGGTGACATAGTTAAGGCTTTTGGCTGGTTTTGGTTATAGCAAGTATTCCTTCGTTTCAAAATGGTTGTCATAGTTTGACTTGGACGGAGTTTAAGAAATGTGGTAAGACTTTTGAAACGTGTAGTCCAAAATAAGTCATATATAAATATGTGTCTATAAAGCATTTCATTAAGGATAAAGTAGTAGTTTCAACTCAAAAATATTTCTAAATTTAGAATTGTGTCATTCTTTTTTAACGGACTAATAAAGAAATAGTATCATCTATTTTGGAATGGATGGAGTAATCAACAAATGCTTATAATAAGTCAAAAGTACTTATAAGCTGGTTTGACGAGCTTTAAACTTACTTAAACACCCTTTTTTTAAGCTATTTTTGTTTATTCCTCCAAGTAATGTGGTGATTTTTGTAAGGTTTATGATGGGCAGGGCTTGAGTGATCTTTTGATTGGAGTAGGAGTCGCGAGAGAGAAGATCGTACCACCTATAGTGGTCACATATAGCTCGTGCCCTCCACGAGCTTAGGTGGTCAGACAGATCGCTTGGACTCCTGATCAGGACTACATTGGTCATTTGCAGTGTCACTGTGGCCCTGACTTTACCTTTCTTTGGGTATCTCATGTCACTAGTTTGAGCATTTCTTAGTGTCACAGCTTCAATTTTGCTACCATGTTTGTGTTACTTGAAGATTTCAGGCACTTGCAATAAGTTTGGATTTGAGTTGGTCATAATAGGCATTACATTACTAATAGGAATTCTAATCTTAGTTACTGGAACATACACATCTTTGAAAGAGATAATACAACACCTTTAAACTTTGTATTTTCTTTTTATTTTCAATCTGTCTGGTCTTAGTCACTGTAATCCCATAACAGTTCAAGATTTATGTTAGTGCAAAAATTAACTTTCTATAGATAACAACCAATCTCTTAAAGGAAGGAGTATAAAGTAGAATAGACTTCTGGTAAATACTCTCTGTGCCCAATTTATGTGACACTTTCTTTTTTCTTTTCAAATTAATCTTTTTATAGTATGGTTACTTGTTAAAGGAGTAAACTGATGTGGTAGTAAAAACACTTCACATTGCAAGTGTAAATAAATTACACCCATAATTAATTATTTCCTTTATGACCTAATAATCTGAAAAATCTACATAAAATCTTGAAAATAAAATAAAGTCACCTGATATAATAGGTCAATATGACCTAATAATCTAAAAATTCTTAACATTGTGGTATATAACTTTTTATTAAAATTAATAAATCAATAGTAGGGGTATTTCTGCCAATTGATAAATTAGTCGGTCAAAGACGTGCAATAAAATTCCCTTGAGTACCAATCCAAACGTAACTTCTGGACCTTTCCACAACTTTCTAACCGCCACTTTACACCTCCTATTTAAACCCTCTTACACTTTCGCCCCACCATTTTCCCAAGAAACACAAAATACCTCCCTAAATTATTTTCTCCAATGGCTTCATCAGATATTCCAAGTAATACGTCTACAGAATCATCACCTCCATCTCTTGAACAGCTCAGTGCAATGGGTGCAAGAGCTTTGCTACTTCCATTTATTCTAAATTTTGCTTCAATTTATCCACCATCACAAAGCCAACGTGAAGTTATGGTATTAGTCAATTCAAGAATTGGTTCAATAACGTTTATTGAAGGTTCTTTTGATCAACTAGACATGGTTATGTCCAAAGATGGTCCGTTACCTGCTTCGAAATCATCGATAGAATCGTTGCCAATAGTTAAAGTTGTAGAAGAAACTGAATGTGTTATATGTATGTCTGAATTAAAAGTTGGTGAAGAAGCTAAGGAATTGCCATGCAGACATAAGTATCATTTAGAATGTGTTGACAAGTGGTTAAGGATTAATGGTTCGTGTCCAACTTGTAGGTATAAATTACCTGTGGATGAAGAAAAGGTTAAGGAAGTTGAGGGTGGTGATCAAAGGAGGGCACCTATAGTCTTTAATGTTATTATTGGACGTGGTACGAATGTGTATTCAGATTCAGACTCTAATTCGAACTCGAATAGTCAGAGGGACTCTGAGGAAACGTCACGTGATAGAAATATGTATTCAGATTCAGACATTAATTCGGATTCAAATAGACAAGAGTTCGAGGTGGTGTCAACAGTTGTTAGAGATGATGAAGAATTAACAAGAGTTGAAGAAATGGAGATGTCAATAGATGGTAGAGATGGTGATGAATCAACAGCTCAAAATATGGACATGTTCAGTGATTAGTCGTGCTTTGGGTTTCAATTTTCCTTGAATTTTTTGTTCTTTCTAGAGTAGGATTTTGAGATAGATACATTGGATTGCTTTTTGTACAGTTGGTTCCAGAGTTTTTAAATTGAATCATTGTGCTGCTGTTTTTAATTTTTTATTAAATTTTATTGGTTTGAGAAATTTTATTACATGTCTCACATGCCACATCATATTTGTATGAGGCTCTTAATTAGTTGACAAGTGAATTCATATGTCCCATTTGATTACTTTAAAACAAAATTAAAAATGGTAACTTTTCAATGCATATTTATCTTCCAAAATTCTTAATTAAAATACCATAATAATAGTATTAGTATTAAAAGAAAAATACCGTAAAGAAATATTGAATACTGCCTTCTCGTTTTATGGACCATGATTTTTCATAAAAAGTAGAACGTGTTCTTTATTTTAAAAAAAAAAAGCCAAAATTATCATTCTTTTAATTCCACATCTTATGAATATGCATAAAAATGTAGAACGTATTTTTTGCATATAGCTAAAATTAGATTTCACATAATCCTAACAAACAAAGTAAATAAAAAAGAGGACACAAACTTTCAAATCATACTATTGATGAAGGAAATTTACTTAAGTTCAAAAAACAAGAAAACTGAAAATTTGTAAAAACTATTTTGTTAAAGTCATTCCACAATTAAATTATTCATTCAGTTCAGAAGTCATATGTTGATGGTAATTGTTTTCATACCATATTTTTTTTAATCTTATTTTGGAAGATAAACATGCATTGAAATGTTATCATTTTTAATTTTGTCTTAAAGTAATCAAATGGGATCTATAAATCCAATTGTCAATTAATTAAGAGCCTCTCACAAGTATGACGTAGCGTGTGAAACATATAATAAAATTTCTCCTATTGGTTCCAGAATTTAAATTCAATGTGACGTGTAGTTTAATTCAAACACGGTATTTAAGGAAAAAATTTCTAAGTTTGAGATGACGATATCGTTTTTGTATATGATGATAAAGTTCCTTATCAATTCTCATTAGTGATAAACGAAGATGTAGGATTAAATAGTTCTTTCTCCTATAAAAGGGATGACTTCTTCTTTTCATAAATTTTCAACATTTTGGCATGTCAAAGGCATGGCCAAAGCAGCGCGGTGGAGCCAAGATGACAAAGTAAACGAGCAAAAAATTAAAACAGCGCCCATCACACGGGCTCGGGCGTCCATCACATGAGCGCATAATGAATCCGGATGCCTATTTCACGGGCATCCGTCACACGGACACCCACATAAGCTTGGACCTAATTCCACCCTAAAAGCTAGCTCAAAGGGCGAAGGATTATTCAAAGCTTATATGGACATTTTGCCAGAAGGACACATTCCTACACCACAACACACTTCAACAGAAATCTTGCGGCAACAACCCTTATTTTGATGTTATTATTTATGATTACAAAGCCTCTTGTATGACTTTATTTCTATTTCCTGGTTTTCTGTCAAATGATCAGCAAACTATAGTGCCTATCTGTTAGCTCAGGCTTTGGGTTCTATATTCGATGCTATGGAGTGGATACTAGATCTCTCATCTCCTTTCTTTCTTATCTTTTCCCCGTTTCCGTTATTAAGCTTGACAAAAAGCAGTGGTGGCTTCATCCACCTAACCAAAGCCACAGATTTCTAAGTCATTGAAGCATCACACAGATGATAGATACTCTCCCAGCTCTCACCTACTCTAACCTTGCAGCTGCTGCCATTGAAAGAGAAGAGAGCTCCGTGACTTCCGGTGGAAGGGGTCCTCAACTAAAAAATCATAAGTTTCATTCTCGGCTTGGGTAGGTGGTGCTGGGTTCTGTGTCTTTGGCAGGCTCGACCATCGGAGATCGTTCATTACGAACGTTTTTTCTCGAGGTGGACCAAGCTCCGACTTCCTTTTTAGCTTTGGCTCGGAAGAGGCCGGCCTTTCAGTACATTCTATATTCACTTTAATTTGGTCACGAATGCAGTTTGGAGAGGGCTATGACCCCCTGCAAAAGACAAGGTGTTCAGTTGTAACAAATTAAAGTACAATGACCATGTTTAAGTACTAGATCTACCAAGTCAATTGACACTTAAAATCACATGGCATCATCTTTACCATTCTCCAATCAGCCAACATTAATCCCAAAACTTTCATTCAACAAAATTAATACATTATCATTTCACCACATATCCTCTACTACAAACTTCCCTTATACTAATTCTATCACCAAAAAAATCTCTTTAAATTACAAACATAACAATAAATTCCAACTTATTTGCTTTTCCCAACATAACACACACAATTCATTTTTAACAAAAACATTTATACTTTTAACATTTTCATGCACACTACTTTCACTACGTATTATTTCAACAAATATACTTCTACCTAATTTTCCTCAAAGATGGACCCAACTTATTACATTTTCTAAACAAGCTGCTAATTCTGAGCTTATGATTAATTGTCCTAAATATTTGATTAAAGCTGTGGTTGCTTATGAAGACAAAAGATTCTTTCAACATTTTGGGATTGATCCAGTTGGTGTTGCACGTGCTGTTATATCACTTTCTTCTCTTGGTGGTGGTAGTACTATTACTCAACAGGTACATATAAATATGTATGTAGATGTAGATAAGTTGTTTGTTATTTTGTCTCAATGAACCCATGTTGTGTCGGGGCCAGTTTATGCGCATCTCCACTAATTCTATCTGTACGTGCTACCTGGTATCGAGTAGGTGTGCAACAACATCAGCATACACAGTTTAGTTCAACAAGTGGGGTCTAGAGAAGGTGAGATGTACGCGACCTTAACCCCATCAAGATGGAGAGGCTGTTTCCGATAGAATCTCAGCTCAAGGAAAAATATTTTAAAATATGCTAGCAAAAATAAAATGAAACTACACACGGTAAAGAAAATACTGATAAAAAAACTACTGATAACTATGTGTATCCAGGAAAAAATCACCATAGTGTTTTTCATGAACCCATTTTGTCTTTTTACTAGCATACTTGCCCCAGCCTTATTTATGTGATCATTTCTGATTGAATACAGAGTTTATAAAATAACTTTTTCTTTTTTTATAAAACTTATGATATTAAAATAAGTCATAAATATTTGTGCAACCAGAAATTATTCCATCCAAGGTAAATTGAAAAGTTTTAAATTAATGAGGATAATTCGTTAGAAATTTGCCCCCGGCCCTAGCTTTGATCTAGTAGCAGAAGCTCAATATGTAATGTGTGAGTTAAGGACATGTCATCACATACTTAAGTGGATGAGGATGGAGGGGCGGGTTCATTATCAATTGGCTTTTGAATCGTGTGTCACTGGCTTTGAGAATTCCTCAATTTCCAAAAAACAAAAAAAAAAAAAAAAAAGCTCTTTTACAGATTTAGATATTCAATGGGGCGTTGTTAAGGCTTGACATTCTAAATTGTAGAAGTAGGGTGGTGTGCATATGGCAGTATATTTTAGACAAGAAATAGGCTGTCAGTTGACCAGAATATATTAGCCAAAAGTGTGCGCAAGGTGGGTGTATGATGCCTCAATAAAGACTTAATTTAGGTAACAGTTGCTGTCACCTCAGTTATCTCTAATAAATAAAATAAAGATTGAACCATAACTCCATGAGTACTGCTACAAGTGATCTTTCTTGTGCTGTTTCTTTAGAGTTGTAAGCAAACCTCTAGTCTAGTTGGATTAATCAAATGGAGTACTGTCACCATCTCAACTGAATATAAAATTCGAAGTAAACGATGCCATTTGTTTGAATAATGGCTTTAGAAGTATATGATATGAGGTCATGGTTCATGACATGTTCAATGTTCTTACTAGTAATAACCATGGATTCAGGCAGTAGTGCCAGATAGACGCTGCAAATGTTATATTTTACACCATCTCAGTTGACACTTATATCTACTCGGTCACCAATCAATATCAAGTTGGTGTAAATCAATAGTCAACTTTAAAATATATTAGAGGGATGTATGAAAAAGCAAATGCAGAAAGTAAGAGTAGACCAATTCCAATTCCAGCCTCATCTATACATTATCCAGCCAAGCCGTTTCTTCATCATTACTCTATATGGAGTTGTCCATCTTATTCTTTCTCGTTTTATCCTTGTCCAGTACTCCTGTCTTTTGTTTTACGTTGAAAGAATTTGTGTATCCCAACTTTACCGCTTCCAATCTCCACTTTATTGATAACACTGGAAGTTTCTTGTTTTCTCGCAATGGGACATTCAAAGCTGCTATCTTCAATCCTGGTTCAGCAGGACAAGTTAATTTTTATTTGTGTGTTATCCATGTGGAGTCGAATACCATTATCTGGTCCGCAAATGGTGATGCACCTATCTCAGATTCCGGAATTATGAGGCTGACCAAGAATGGTATCAATATTACTGAAAAAGATGGCAGTTTTAAGTGGTCAACTCCACCGTTAAAGAAAGCAGTATATGCGATGCTTCTAACTGAGGCTGGAAATCTCCTTCTCCTTGATCAGTTTAATGGGACACTTTGGGAAAGCTTTAATCATCCGACAGATACAATTGTTATTGGACAGAAGTTGCCTGTTGGCATGATGCTTTCAAGTACAATATCAGGTGATGTCTTGTCAAAGGGTCATTATAGGCTTGCTTTGACTGCTTCTGATGCTATTTTACAATGGCAAGGTCAGACATACTGGAAATTGTCCATGGAAACCAAAGCTTATACTAATTCAAATTATGCAGTGGAATACATGGCTGTCAATCAAACAGGTCTGTATCTTTTTGGTCAAAATGGTTCTGTGGTTGTGATAATGGTGAACTTGTTACCATCCACTTTCCGAATTGCTAAGTTGGATGATTCAGGTCAGTTGATCGTTAGCAGTTTTGTCGGCCGTGACATCAGACGGGATTTTGTTGGGCCAGTTGATGGGTGTAGAGTACCTTATGTTTGTGGGGGGCTTGGTGTATGCAGCTCCGGTGTGTTATCAGATAATCCTATATGTTCCTGTCCTGCTAACTTCAATCTTAAATCACATAATTCAAGCGACTGTGTGCCTAGTGAAGGTTCTTATTCTTTGCCAAATTCTTGTAACTCCACCAATTATAGCAGTCTGTCAAATTCTTCCTCTGAGTCGTACATAAGTCTTGGCTTAGGTATCAACTACTTCACTACTGATTTTACCATGCCCTTCAGGTATGGGGTAAGTTTATCGGTGTGTCAAAATCTCTGCTCAGTAGACTGTTCATGCTTGGGGATATTCTATGCAAACTCATCTGGTTCTTGTTACAAACTTGAAGACGAATTAGGGTCAATTATGTTAAGGAGAAAAAGTAATAATGATCTGGTGGGGTTTGTTAAGATCCTGGTTGGAGCTTCGACAACCTTTGGAGATAGTAATGATTTTGATCAGGAATCTGTAGACTTTCCTTTATTTGCAGTGGTGCTATTACCTTTTACTGGAGTCTTCCTCCTGATGGCGCTGGGTTTCATGTACTGGAGAAGATCTAATAGACCCCAAAGAATGGGGAAGATAAAGGTAAAACCTAGCCAACCCAATTCTCCTTCTTCTGAGGATTTGGATGCCTTCTCCATCCCAGGATTACCTGTAAGGTTTGTGTACAAAGAGCTTGAGGCTGCAACCGAAAATTTTATGACTCAGATTGGGACAGGAGGCTTTGGATCTGTATATAAGGGTGTGCTCCCTGACAAAACTCTGGTTGCAGTAAAGAAGATAACGAATTTAGGCATTCAAGGACGGAGAGATTTTGTTACTGAGATTGCAATCATCAGTAATATTCACCACATAAACTTAGTCAAGTTGAAAGGTTTCTGTGCTCAAGAGAGACAACGCCTATTGGTTTATGAATATATGAATCGTGGGTCGCTTGATCGCACTCTTTTTGGTAATGCACCAGTCTTAGAATGGCAAGAACGAGTTGAGATAGCACTTGGTTCTGCTCGTGGACTTGCTTACTTGCATAGTGGCTGCGATCAAAAGATCATCCACTGTGATGTGAAGCCAGAGAACATTCTCTTGCATGATAACTTTCAGGCAAAAATATCTGATTTTGGCCTCTCCAAGCTTCTAAATCGTGAACAGTCCAGTCTAATCACAACAATGCGAGGTACACGTGGCTACCTTGCTCCTGAATGGCTCACAAGTTCTGCACTTTCAGACAAAACTGATGTCTATAGCTTTGGAATGGTACTCCTTGAAATTGTGAGTGGAAGGAAAAACTGCTCTTTAAGAACACAAAGTCACAGCCTTGATGATAATTCCAGTGGAGATCACTCATCATCTTCATCAGCACAGGGACTTGTTTATTTCCCTTTATTTGCATTAGAGATGCATGAGCAAGGAAGGTACCTCGAACTTGCTGACCCAAAACTTGAAGGGCGGGTCAGTGCTGGAGATATTCAGAAGTTTGTGCGGATAGCATTGTGCTGTGTCCATGAGGAGCCAACTCTCAGGCCGACTATGGCTATTGTAGTTGGCATGTTGGAGGGTGATGTACCATTGACCGAGCCAAGAATGGAATCGCTGAACTTTTTACGCTTCTATGGGCGACGTTTTGCTGAGGCATCAACCATGGATGAAGCTGGAGGCCAGAATGATGTCATTTTATATCCACAAGCAAATACTTGTCAAACAACCTCTACGAGCTCCAATGCTTATTTCTCTTATATTTCGTCACAACAGATCTCGGGTCCAAGATAGAGTCTACCAGGAACCCCTTGATTCTACAGAAGGGGAGTGCAGATAATCTGTAAATGTAGTCCAAATACATATTACATTACTCATGAAGAAACATGAAAATTGAATTTCTACCAAAAAGGGAATGCATTCCTTTCTTAACTCTTGATTCAAACTTGTTTAATCCAGTGAATGTGTTTGCCGTCTGTGTCTGTCTGGTAACTGATGCAAGGCTCAAATCTCTATGTCGGATCAGATATTGAATCTTGGCCCTCTTCCACCCAAAATGGACAAGAGATAACATAACAATTTAGAGAAAAACTAACACTAATTATACTAAAGGCAAGATGTTTTAGTGCAGAATCTTATAAAACTGGCATGGAGGATGCTATGTTTGGGCTATATTAAGTCCTCAAAATTAGAATAACGCAGAGAATCTTAGGTCAAAACGAATTAACAGGAAATTTCGATGTGGAACATCTACAGCTTAGCAGCCGTTCAAATGAGACCCAGGATTCAATATCAGCTTCTTGGTTCTTCAACAGTAGTTTAATTTTCTGCTTCTCTAGTTAGAAAATGATATGGCCTACCAAAGTAATATGTTCTTCATTCTCATTATTTACCTTCCATTTAGTTCTATTAATTGGAAGCGCAAGGGCTGTGTGGTTTCTATCTCAGGTTATCCATGTTTGTCTGCTAATTCATTTTAAACATCTCATCTGTCGCAGCTTGTCAAAAACTCGTTCTTGAAGAATGAACGCACATTCTTGAGGAAATTTGTTGAGATGATTTTGGCTCTGGCACTGGATGGTACAATCTCAAAATCAGAGATCTTGAGTGCTTACTTGTGTAAGGTCAAGTACAGCTTCATTCATTGCTATCATAAATTCATTCATAAATTTACTTCAGGGACTTAAAAGTAAATGCATTTTGCTTTTGCTTCTTCATAGTAATTCTGTTATTCTTTTAAATCAATTGGTTTATGGACCGATTGTGGAACTAGGATGGAAAGAAAACTGAGAAATGTGAACTGAAATTTATTGGCAAAACAGATATATTGGGGACATGGAATTTATGGTATTCAATCTGCATCACAATTTTATTTTGGGAAGCATGTATCCCTTCTTAGCTTGGGGGAATGTGCTATGCTTGCAGCAATGATTCCAGCACCAGAGCTCCGCTCACCATTTAGGGACTCCACCAGGTTTGTAGCTTTGTAGAAACTTGTACCTTACTTTTTCCCTGTTAAATGTAGCTTCTTCGGGTCGGACATTCTTATGAGATTCTTCTGCACTACATGAGTTTAAGTTATATACTCTGTCAGTATAAAGAAATTTTACACCATCATGTCACCATTAAGATTACAAATCGCACTTTTGATGGAGTCTTACCAATAGATATCCTTTGGGAGACCTGATAGTCTTTGCCACCTATGGTGAAATTCGCATTATATTGCTTGTCTGACTACATAAAGCTGTGATGTGATGCCCCCAGAGGAAAGGTGTTCCAAGCTAGAGTTTTGAAAAGGATGGTGGAATTTGGATTTCTTGATGTCGAGATGGCACGCATTGCTGTAAAACAACCTCTCATATTGAATTCTGGAAGCCCTGATCATTCAGATCGGTTATTAGTTACTCCTATATCATCTTCCTCTCAAGAGGTAAATGGAAATTTCTTACTTTGTTCCGGTCTCATTTCAATTCTAATCTTCTTTTTTTTCGAGTCGGTGCATTTCGCTTTAACTCAATGAGAAGGATCATCTTTGTCAAATCCAAGCAACTCTTACAGTAATTTACTTTGTCTTGTTTCTCTGGTAAATTTACTTAGCATCCAGGGATAAAGACAGAGTCCATCAAGAGAATATGGGACTGGGAAACAGAAAGCAAGGTATGGGAAATACAAGAAGAAGTGGAAAGATGGGCAACTGGTGTAAAAAAATTCAATGGTTCCCAGTTCAAAATAACGACGACAACAACAGCTACAACACACAACAACATATCCAGTGTGATCCCACAAGTGGAGTCTGGGGAGAGTGAGATATAAGCAAACTTTACCCCTACCTTGAGTGAGATAAAAAGACTGTTTTAATAGACCATCGGCTAAGAAAAACGAAATAGTGTTGTCGAATTTAGAACCTCTATGTCTAAAGTATAACAATTCAATGCTAAGAACCCGAAAGCCTGAGTTTGTCGAATTTAACTACTAATTTGATTTGACTTAGAGATGGTTTAGTTACCATTTTGGTCTTCGCTCTTTCTTGATACCATATTGAATTGTTTGACCATCTTATTTTAAAACTTAGCTTGTTAACAATATAAGTATTTCTGAATTAAACTTTTCAAAAAGAATGACTGTTATGTAAAATATAAGTTTAATTTAAGCAATTAAAGCAACCCCTGGTTAAAGTTCATTCTATAGAAGGGAGCAACGTGCAGATGTCCTAGTAACCAGGATAATCAAAAGCCAAACTTCTAGCAGAAAACACACTAAAGAAATTAAACTTTCACAATCAAACACTAGATAGTAATATTTTTTTATTTTTTTTTGATTTCCACCCGGTGTCTGGTATCTTCATTGGAGCCCCGACTAATTCGGATTCGCGCCGAATAGGGCCCCATTCGGGGGGAAGCGCTCCCTACCAGTAATTTTTCCATACCACTAGATAGTAATATGAATTTACGTAAGGTTAGCGAAAGCTTTTTTTCGTTTTATACTAATTCACAAGCTAGAATTAATGGCAAATTGCATTGCTTCTGATTCAAGGCATGCTTAATTATATGGTTTACGAAACGTAAAAGTTGTAAAGCCTCTATTCCTTTTCTTTCTTTCTTTCTTTTTTTGTTTATCCACTCGGTGTCTGTTACTAATTTTGCATCCAACTAATTCAAATTTCCGTCAAAAAAATTTACTTTGGGATAAATTAAAGTATTCTTTATCAAAGGTGAACTTATTATATCACCCAAGATAAATATGAAGAACAATATAATGAGAAAATATCGCGTATGGAAAAAAGTTATAATAGGAAAAACATGGTAAAGGTATAACATGATAACTAAAACAAGAAAGGCCTTATTAGAAAAAGGAACAAATAAGATTACAATACGATTACATCAAAACAATCTGAAAATAGTATTTTTTAATTAATCCAATCGTTATAGTGGTGTAATACTCAAATCCTTAATCAGAGATTTTTAATTCAAATTCGAATGTGAAACCATGATTGTAAAAAAATTACTACATCCCTTCCAAAATGGTTGTCATAGTTTTCTTATTAGTCCGTTCCAAAAAGAATGGCACAATTCTAAATTTGGAAACATTTTCGAGTTGAAACTACTAATTTACTCTTCATGAAATGTTTTATAGCCATATATTTATGTATGACTTATTTTGGACCACAAATTTCAAAAGTCTTACGATATTTTTTAAACTCCACTTCAAGTCAAATTATGACAACCATTTTGGAACGGAGGGAGTATAAAGGTAGGCGTAGTGTATGGATTGTGTCTATCAAAGTTTCATTGGATCTGAGAAATGACTAACTTATCTCCCAAACTTCCCTGTGCCAAAAAAGTACACACATTATATATAGTAAACTCCTATTGCCTTACAAGATTACAAGTGCATATACAATTTTTCTGAGAATTTAAGATTCACTAGAATCATGAGGAGTTTCATTTTCCGTGCAATTCTTGTGACAATTTTTCTCATGAATTCCTTCTTTCAGTCTCATGGTATTTATATCTTTCTTTTTTCATATTTCTCAATTTAAAAGTGTCTTTACATTGAAATAGCTAGGATTAGTAGTGGAAATTGAGTTGAGAAATTAGCATAGATCGTATCCTTCTTTGCACAATAACAGCTTGTTTGGATGGTTGTAACCCATGGTATGATATTGTATTTTTATCATGGGTACGACGTTTGTTTTGTCGTTGCTTTAATTAATATTGTATGGTATCGTTAAATCCATGGTTATGTAATCATGAAAACTGTCACTTTATGTAACGACCGATTTGGTGGGATCGCGTCGTTACCTATTTTTCTTACTCATCATGCCCTCACTTATTATTTAATATTCTCATTTTACCCTTTATCTTATTTTCAATTATTAAATTAAACCACGGTAAATAATACAGTCAATCCTAACATTGTACAACACAATACGATACAGTACCATATGATACAATACAATACAACACATTATGAAACAATAGTAACAACCATCCAAATGGAGTGTAAGTGATATTCTACATTCAATAACTTAACATATATTTTGTAGGATTAGGCAGAAAAAGCATTGGATCTTTTGGCTATGGAGACACTAGTAGAGTTTTACTAGAGGTTCGTTTTTTCTTTCAACTTATCAATGATATTTTATTGTTTCATTTTGTTTCATTATTAACTATATCACATTCAGATTATATTTAGCTATAAACTTAACTATCTCATTTATTTAAATTTTTGGATAAATTAACAGGAGAAATCAAGTGCAGAGTATCATGAACTAGACTATATGGATGCTGGACCTAACTTCAATTCACGTTCTGGTTTTCTTGATTCTCCTTCTCGGCCACCACCATCACATCATCGACACCACCGTCACCTCCTCAAGATATAAACTGAGTATTAGTCTCAGAGACGGATTCAGAATTTTAATTTAAACGTTGCAAAGATTCCATGTTCCTTGATAGTGTTGTTCGAACTTATTATATTATATTACTTTTCGTGGTTATTCACATATACTATAATTAAGTTTAAACAGAAAATAGTGGATATTTTTGTTCTTTTGTTAGTTCGTTCTTTACTTATTTCCTCTCTGATTTTTATTTTCATTGTAATTGAGATATATGTGGAAGCTAGTAGCATATGATTCTAAACGTGATAAATAATGAGTTTGTCTCTCTACCGTATCGTACTTAGGCATTTGGGATGTCAAAAGTTAAATGAACAAAGAAGGAATTAAAAAAGATTTAGGAATGAAACAATTGTTGATTCACGCAAATTTATTATCATTTTTCTGACCCGATGTGTTCCTTGATAGTTGAGAGTCCTTTAATCTTGCGCCAAGCAGTGGCGGATTTAGCCATGGTTCTGTAGTTCGGCGGAACCTACTGATTTTGGTCCATACTTTAAAACATTGTTTACTACTCCCGTAAGATTCCAGCAAAACTTAGCTCTTAATTAAACTGGTACCTTCCACTGCACAATCACCACTATATGGTTAGGATATATATTAAAAACTAAGATACTGTCAGACTATGAATCTCAAACGTGATACGTCTATATTATCTGATACTATAATAATATTAAGGTAAATTTTGATGAATCTTATTATTTGTGTAATCATCTTAACTCAAATGTATAAAAAGGAAGCAAGTGCATGGAAAGTGCACAATTCTCAACAAGTGGGCTGCTGAGAAACCAAACAACCTTTTTACCACCAAAAAATTTCACCGTATGCTCTCCATAAGGAGTGATTTTATAAAATTACCCGCGCTAAGGAATATTTTAACAAAATACCCTTATTTAATCCGCAAGTCAAGACTTCAAGGCAAAAAATTTATAAGTCTTGGCAATTGGCAATACTTCAAGGGCAAGTGCCAATTGCTGTTTTGTCAATACTTCAAGTTATATGGTGAGAATGCAGGGAAAACTGGAAGGGGCAAGTCTTGACAATTGCCAAGACTTACGACGCAGTGCAGCAAATGTTGCCTATTACCAATACTTGCCGTGCAAGTGTTGGAAAATCGAGCAGAAGTCAATGGCAAGTCTTGGCAATTGCCAAGACTTATGGCCAAGTGCGGCAAGTATTGCCTATTGCCAATACTTGAAGGAAAGTGTTGAAAAGCGGGAAAATATAACGGGAAGTCTTGGCCCCGGATTTTTTTCATTAAGTCTTAACGGGGGCATTTTTGCAAACCATCTCTTAGCGCGGGCAAAAAGGCAAACCATTGCTTCATGTGTCATATTTTTGCAAATCCCCCTTTTACCACAAAGTACAATTACAGTCGTCAATATGGGCCGGCTCGGCCTGACCCATAATTTAATAAGATTGGGCTAATATTTTTTTAGCCCATGAAAGACCGAGGCTTTTTAGCCCGGCCCACGCAAGCCCACATTCCGTGAGGCTTGAGCGAGGCCGGTTGGGTCGGCCCATGAGCTTAATTAAATAAAATAATTTAAATATTTAATTAAGGACCAGTCTAAAAATAATTAAAATAGAGCTTTCATTTTTTAATATTATTTTTTGCAATTTTAAGTAATTATATTTTGACAAATATTATATGATTGGTATCTTCTTATGTTTTCGTTTTAATGTTATTTGGAATGCGAGTTCATGGAGAATACCAATTTACCAGATGTGTGTGGTGACTAATCAAAATTTATAATTTTTTCTGATTATTGTGTTAGTAATAATTGTGATATCTGAAATTGCTCTAGTAATTTTTGAATTTAAGATTCTCTTTAAACTAATGACAATTGAAATGAATTAAGTTTACATCAGATACTTTTTGACACCAAAGTTTGTACTGTATTTTTGCTTGTTTACATTATCTTCTTGACTAGAATTGTTCAGCTGGATATCATGGTAATGTTTGGTGTACTTCTAGTATAAAATGTTATTAAAAATTCAAAAACAAAAAACTACTACATTATTAAAAAATTGAAAAATTTACACCACATGACTACCCTAATAGCTATATTACAAAAAATAACAATACTTTTACCATATTTACAATACATAACAATACTTTCTTATTTTTCATTACCCCTTCCCAAACATGAAACCCTAATTTCTCCCTCTCTCTTCTTCTCTCCCCTCTTCCACCCACCCACCACCCACCCACCAGCGCCCCCCTCCCTCTCCGCCACCAATACTGCTACCACCGCCCCCTCCCTCTTCCAACCACCATCCTCTTCCCTCTTCCCACCACACGTCCCCCTCCCTCACGCTACCGCGGCGCTGCTACTGCCACAGTGCAGCGGCGCCGCTGCACTGCAGCGGTGGAAACGCCCAGATCTATTTTTTTCCGGTGGTTTTACGGTGGGTTTTCACGATTTGGTCTTTTTTTTTCTTTTTTCCTTTTTGTATGTGTATATATGCGTATGTTAATGTATATATTTGTATTTTGTATGCATAATTTCAGATCTCTTTCTTTTTTTGTTCCTTTTTGTATGTGTATATATGTGTATGTTTATGTATATATCTGTAGTTTGTATATACATATTCAGATCTGCCTTTTTACTTTTTGATTTTTGGTTTTGTTTGTGTATTTATTTTGTATATAAAATGTATAAGACTGTATTTGTGTGTATGTGTATGTTTTGGTATATAAATACATTTAAGTTTTTTCGAATATCTATATGTTGTTATTTGTATATTCGATGTATGTTTGTGTATTATTTGTATTTCACGTGTATGGTATTTTTTGGTATAGTTTTGTATTTATATGGTTTAATGGAGGTTTGTATATGAAATGTAAAAAAACTATTGCTATATTTTGTAAAGTGGAAAATTATTGTTATTTTTTGTAAATATGGTGTTAGGGTTATATATTTGTGTAAATCTCCCTAAAAAATTTAACCCCAACATGACCTGCAGCCCACATAGGACTGGACTAGACTAATGATTTAACGGTCCATGCGAATTGTAGGCCGGCCTGATCTGGCCCGGCAAATTACAAAGCTTAACAAGGAGGAAGAAATAGTGAAAGTGTAGTGTCATTAAAGAAACATCAGTGTACTTTCCTTCTTATAACAGTCAACTTAAGGGGGCAAGAATGGGGCATAACAAGTCAAAAGCAGACAAAAAGAAACTAAAAAATTCAGCCAGCCTGCCCCACTACTCCACCAAAGAGGCAAATAACTCCAACAATGAGAAAACGACCACAAGTCACAAGCTAGGAGTAAAGAAATTTCTTGCGACTCTTACATATTATATACTCCATTCACTTTTATTTTAAGTGTCATAGTTTGATTCGACACAAAATTTAAAAAATAAAAAAATAATTTTTTTAAAAAAATTTATGATCTAAAATAAGATATAGATGTTTGTATGGTTGTAAATCATTTCATTAATAACAAAACTATAATTTTGAAGTTAAATTGTTAGAATATTGTCGTTCTTTTTGGAACAGACTAATAAGAAAGTTTTGCCACATAAATTTAAACTGTGAGAGTATGTCTTAGTAGAATGAAAAATAAAAAGTGATCCGTCCCATATGCATAAGCTCTGGTGAATTGAGTTAGAGACGGATTCAAAATTAAGTTCAATCAATGCTTTTAAGATTTATATCAGTAAATCTATTATACTTTTCAAACTATAAACTGACAATCGAGTAGAACTTTTTCGTTTAGAAAAATCATGAAAATTTCCTTATGACTAATTGACTATGACCAAATATCGTTGATTCTTCCAACTTTCTACCATGGACTAATCTTGCACCTAACAAGAACTTTCCTTATACCCTATTTACTTAAGTTTGATACAATATATATACTCCATTTATTCCATCAAACTCAAAACAAGTGACTCTTTAATTTCCTTTATCTTCAATCTTTTTTATACATGCAAGAACATTATTTCAAGTTTCACTCAAGAAGTTCTACTATATAGCCAATATCAATGGCAGTTCCCAGCTATATAAATCGCTTCCCAGTTAAACAAATTCCATTAACTACTGTTCCACTCCCCCTACTAATTCATGGCTTTGTTGGGTTTTTCTTGTTTTACATAATCTTTGATTTTGTTACAAGATTTTTCAAGTTTTTGTCCCAATCAAATTCCCATGCAGAAAACAAGAAAATGTCCCAAAATGTTTCTTCGTTTAGAGAAATATTAACTGATGAAAGTTTACGTAAAGAAGATGTAGAAATTGTGATGTCCAAATTGGGAATTTTTTGTCAGCATGAAGGTGATTTGGGTAATATTTGTGAAATTTTTGATGAAGAAGAATTTAAAATTCAACATTTGAGAGAAGCTTTTGGTGTATTTGATGAGAATAAAGATGGTTTTATTGATGAAAGGGAATTGCAGAGAGTTTTGTTAGCTTTGGGATTAGAAAAAGATGCAAGTTTGGATAATTGTAAGAAGATGATTATGGCTTTTGATGAAAATGGAGATGGGAGAATTGAATTTGAGGAATTTGTGAAATTAGTGTAAATGTTTAAGTTAACAATTGTTATTAGTATTACTTGTTAGACCATGTATACCTTAGCAGAACACTAATAAGTTACAGAATTTTGTATTGTACTATACCATCCATCCCAATTTATGTGACACACTTACTATTTGGAGAATTAACGAAGCGATTTTTTGACCGTATTTTTCTTATATATTTTATAAATATTTCGAATTATAAATTAATATAACTTATACTACTTTTTATCTATATTTACGGTCAAAGATTAAAACTACTTTGACCTTCGTACTCGAAACTGTGTCACATAAAATGAGACTAATGGAGTATATAATATTTCATTATTATATTTTTCGTCAAGCATTTGATTTCTAAGGATAACTCTAATTATATGGGGTTCTAGGACTCGCTACCAATGACAATTTCATTCTTGAAGTTCAATTCAGGACCTTCAACTAAGAAAGAGAAAATTTTTACTATTCCCCCTTTTATGGCACCATTTAAATTGTTCAACCAAATCCAACCCAAAATAATATATAAGCAGTGAGTTGAGATTTATTCAATATTTAGGGTTGGTCAAGAACTACCAAATATACCGGCTATAACGGGGTGATTTGCACGGATAAGCTCTTTCCGTGTTGTTTAGGTTTTACTCCCATTTTTTAAATTTTTGACAGAATAACTCCAAATTTAAGTTTTAATTGACGTGTTAACCGTTTTAAAATCTTATCATCAGTTTCGACGGATCCGTTAAAAATTTATATGTTCACCTTGGGACCAATATTAACATTTATAAGTACTTCCTCTGTCCCATTTTAGTTGTCACTTTCATCTTTTGCATGCCTATTAAGAAAATCATCGCAATTCACAGTTTATATGAACTTACATGTCCATCATTACTTGAGCAGATGGACTAGTTTTTCCAAAATTTATAAAATGTGGACAAAACGTAAAGCGTACCGCGCTAAAGGGCTATCTGGTGAACGTTTCTAGCTATGAGGAGCCATTTTGGGCTAGAAGATTGGTGTGATTTTGAGGCGTAGTCATTTTTGGACGCGCTAAATAAAAATTATTCACCATTTCAAAAATTGAGCAATAGCCAACGCACGCACATACACTCTATTAGTATTGGCAAACAATCCGCGCTAGTCTCAAGTTTTTATACTGTTTAAAGTCTCAATATTTTATAATGGGATTCATGTTTATAGTCCCCCTGGTGCTTTATATATATAAAGTCCCAGTATAAAATACTTTCAAATACTGGGACTTATTCGGAGGTGGTTATTTCAAAGTCCCAGACCTTTTAGAATACATTTTGTCACTTATGTAGGAACTAGATTTTAAACAATTTAGGGGTCGTTCGGTTTGGGTTTTTTTTTTACGCGGGTATTAACTATTAATGCGGGTATTAATAATGTGGGTATTAATAATGTGTGTATTAATAATGTAGGTATTGATAATGCGGGTATTAGTTATGTGGGGTTTAATAATGTGGGTATTATATTATAATGTTGAATCAATGATATATTACAAATTAACAAAAAATATTATTAGTTAAAATATTTATTTACTCCTTAAATAAAATTTAGAAATATCCTTATTATTATGAGGGTTAATTTTGTCATTTTAAATTTTAATACCTGCATTATTAATACCCACATTATTAATACCACCTTCTACCCCGCATAAAATAATACATAGATTCCCGCATTAATAATGCGGGTATTAATAATGCGGAATATACAAAAACGCAACCAAACGTTGCACTAATTTTATGTGGGTATTAAAATTTCACAAAAACCAACCGAACGCTGCGTTAAATTAACGCTAAGTTTTGTGCGGGTATTAATAGTTAATACGCCACACCGAACGACCCCTTAGAGTTTAAAAATAGCGAAAGTACTACACTATTGAAACATGTCAGTTTAAACTTTTAGTAGTAGTAATTGTTCTAGTATTAAAGTAGATTGGAATGTTTTGCATTACTAGTTTCACCCCAAGGATTCATGGCTAAAAAAATTATACTTTGTTGATTTTAAATTAATTAAAGTATATATAGTCATACATATAAGTTTCATATGTAAAGTATATTTTATGTATATAAATTTATCCGGTTCGGTTCTGTAGTTTTCAATTTCTTTTTATAAATTAAAAAAATCTAACTTAATAATCGGTGTGGTTATGACTTTGCATAAGAACATACGATTTTCTATTAAAGAACCTAAATTTCGATTAGTGCAGTTCGTGTCACGACCCTTTTTTAACGCACAAAAACTAAAATAAATAGAAATTGCGTATTTAAAAGGTTATGACGAGTGTTAAAGGTACACAGTTATTTAAGAGAAAATCGGAGTCGCCACTTGACAAGTTAAAGGTGTGCCAAGTCACCAAAGTGGTGTACCTGGAACACCCTTGACTCGTCTAATAGTCTGCGTCAGAGATTCGGGTAAGGTTCTCAGTTGACTCTCGGGAAGGTATTAGGCACCCTCGAGTCCTGTGCCGAGCACAGTTGCTTTATTGTCGTAATTTTAATTTATTAAATATGGTTGTTATATTAATGCCGTTAATTTGAATTTAAACTTTGATTCGGAAAAATTTAAAAGTAGTTAATTCTTTCCAACCTCACAGAGGACTGGAAGAGTTTATACTTTGATTCAAAATAAAATAAAATGTATTGCGTATTTCCAACCTTACAAAGGACTGGTCTATTTTTAAAGAGAATTTAGTTAACTTCAAAATAATAATCAATTTAGTTTTCATTTAGCTTAACAAGTAGATCACAAATTATATTTATAATATTGCCTAATCTTATAAGCCTTCACAATCCTATTATTTTTGCCTAATCGTATTATATTTTGTTATTAAATAGTAATATTGGTTTTGAAATAAAATGACAAAAAAAGAAAGGAAATGATATGGAAGCCAACATAACTCTATAAACTTGGTGATTATATATCAAAATAATGGTTAGCTATGCAAGACTTGCTAAATAATAGGCTGTTTTACAAAATATTAGGCCCAGAGGCTTTCTAAAAGATGATACATTAAACATTGTGCAAAAAAACAACCCACTAATGTTATTTTATTTAAATTTTGGCCAATCTTTGCAATTTCAAAGTTCAAGTCTACTTTTGCACAAATAGGTTCTTGTTTTAAATTTTTTTTTCATTTTTCTCAACAGTGGCTGCTTTGACAAAGGAAAAGACGTAGCTACTTCTGCAATTGTGTGCAGCAAAAAAAATGTGGCTGTTTCTGCAATTTTCGTGCAGCAGCAGAAAAATATGGCTGATCCTGCAAAAACGTGGCTACTTCTGCAATTTTTGCCATCGCATCTCAATTTTCCTTTACATACAGATTTAGTCCATTTTTCCTTCAATTATATCCTATAGTTTGCCTAAATGTCCACTTTTAAAGGTTTGCATTTTTGTAACTAATTTTGAAAGAATAACCATTTTTTTTGTAAATCAAACTTGTGAGGCTGATTCTGGGCTTTCTAATTACATTAGTATATAGCCAAGGTATTCTATGCAATTCAAGTGTCGCATAAATATGCTTAGCTAAAAGTACCATCCATAATAAGAATAAATAAACTACAAATACTTGAAACCTCTATTTTTGTTTCCTTATGTTAATTATCACATCATGAGTAACACACTTGAATGAAATATAAGTATATGAATATAAATGCAAGTAGATAATTTTTAAGGCGAGTTATACCACTTTAAGCATACATAGTAGTAAAGAAAAATACAGTATAGGAGGAAATGTTTACCTAGTAAGCCAAATGTCTCAAAAAATCGAGTAGCAAACCGGACAAGCAAATGACCAACAAACTTAGACAGCCTCCTTTTGAACCCCTTTAGCTCGCTATTTAACACTAGATTTATACCCCAAAAGACTTTAGGTGTCAAGCCTTTTGGTTCTAAATCCTTTCTTCAAAGACTTACTATTTTCCTCAAGTATTTGCTCCCTATTTTAGTGCTTTGTTTCAGCTTGTTTTACTATGTGTTTCAGCTGTTAGTTCTTATTTTTCAACAGCTGGTTGGTCTGTGTTTTTCAGCTCTTCTTGTGTTGTTTTTCAGCTGAGAGTTGGTGTCTAAATGAGGGCATAAAGACTTCTATATATAGCTAAAAGTGGGGGCTAAAAGGTGGAGTGTGGACTTGTACAAAAGTACAAGCCCACACCCCTATACTTGAGAGCTTTTTTGACCCATTTTTTCAGAAAATACAGCAGTTATAGGGCCATATTTCAGCCCTCTAAACAGTCCCAAAATGATGAAATATGTACAAGTAGGGTCCTCTAAAAGGACCCCCATTACTCATTACATTACTAGAAAACTAGGACCAAACTAGCCACCCTAAATCAGCCCCATACTAACTAAACTTATTCTAAAGAGACCGAAACAAACTTAGAATCAAACTATCAAAACCAAGCTAAAAACAGCCCCTCCACGAGTTCAGAGATGATCGCTCGACCCTTGAAACTAACAAACTAGATTACTCTTGAGCATTATTCTGGAGCCAAGATTGGCTAATCAATACACACCTCTAGCAAATAGAGCAGGCAAACTAACTTGAAACTCGCCATACAACATAAAATTTCTCCCACAGAGATGTCACACATACAGATTCACACATCACATACGAATTCATACTGATCATGAGCAACACACCATCTTATACAGATTCCATACTTGTTTTTTTTTTTTAAGCCAAGATCTCCACTTAATCCAAAAGGAACATGGACAAAGCTTATGTTTAAAGAGACAGAGACGCAAGAACAAGTTACTACATATTCACTCTTGAATGCAACAAGTAATCAATCTAGACTAAACTCCAAAACTAAAGCTGAACTGCAACAAACAGAACAATATGAACTCCTATTGATACAATCAATTCATGCAAGCATTGACACCACAATTCGACAGTGAACCAATCTTCATTTCCCTTTATTCTATGAACATGAACAAGCACGCAACCATACATTTATCATCTTGAAGAAACAAACAATGCTTGAAGAAATAAACTTTCATTGAACAGGATGGCAAACATACATACGCGACAACACTTCCTTAACATTAAACTCTAGATTTACAGGAAAAGAAAAACAGATTGATAAACAAAAAGGGAAAAGATAGGGTTTACTTCAATCTAACCGGCGTCGAGCTAGTCGCCATCGCTGTCTCACGCCATTAGCAACGCTGCACCATCGCTTCTCCACCACTCATCGCTTTGTCACATCAAGTGTTTCATCATAGCATTGCTTCAATCGACTCATCACAGCTCACCCCTCCGTTCATTTTAGAAACAGAAACAATCACAGCCCTCGCCTAGCCATCGACTCCAATCAATTCAACATCAAAACAAACACCCCCCTGCCCTAGAACAAACCGACCCACTGCCTCCATTCAAACGACCCAAACAGCCCCGCTGCCTCCCTGAATCAATCCACACGAGCAACGACCTCCCTCAATAATCAGAACAGCCCCTCACACTGCCTCCACTCCAAACCACCATCACCCTCACTGCCCTAAAACAGCCTCCGTTCAATTTTCAAACAAAATCATCATCTCATGCCAAAATATTGCCATCACAACAACAACAAAACAACAGAAAAATAAAAAATGAGAAGAAGAAAGAAACGAGAAACAGAAACGGACAGGGGAAAGAAAAGAAACGGGCAAAGGGACGGGGCTTTTTGGGGGATGGAGATGCGAGGGTGAAGGGGAAAGCGAAGAGGAGGAGAGGGAACCAAAAACTCACCGGAAAAAATCAATGTCGTCGGAGTTGAAGTTTGACCGGATCTTTGACCTCCGATCTACTCCAAACGGCTTGAATTTTGACGAAACCAATCACGGAAATGGAAAGAGGGGGTCAAGATATTTCCGATGATATATATATTGGTATTTTCCGGCCACCGGAGGTGGTGGCCGGCGGCGGCAGCACGGCGGAGGAGCGGCGGCTCCACGGCGGAGGAGATTTCCGGCGCCCTTAGGAAAAATTGGCAAGAGTTTGCCTATTTTATGAGTTTTTATGTAAATGGCAAGAAAATTGTGATTTTCAGCTTATATAACATGGGTATGGGCTTGGGTTAAGTGGGTGGGCTGATGGGCCAAAGTCTGGGCTATTATTTATTTTATAAATGGCCATAAAAATAATTTATACACACCAACTAACTGAAATTAAACCACATATTTTACAATACTAACACAATTAAACTATAGAATCAAAAATTAAACACAGAATAAGTAGTTTTGGTAATTTCCATAGTTTACATCCTAATTAATGATAATTTTAGTTAAGAATAAACACTAAAAATTCAGAAAAATTTGACGACACATCCTAAGAATCTAATACGACTATTCTGTGCAATTTTGAATTTGTTGCCAAAATTAGGTGATTACAGTTCGATTTGGTCGATTTTATTGGTTTTTGAAAAACCATTAACACCCCTAATATTAGCATATATAAAATCCGTATATGTTTGACTATAAGTATGCAATAAAAAATCATCACTAAAAATAAGGCCAAAAAGAATTTCTCCCGCCAACCCACATTAGCATTAAACCATTTTAACAATATAACAAAGCTCTGAAACCACAAACAAATTCATCGGAAAATGGAGCTTCCAGTAATTTCTATCCCCCTAAAATCATACTCCCTTCTCCGTCCCATTTCAAGTGTCTAGATTTTACGTTTAATAAAATAAATAAGACATTAAATTATTTAATTTTGAATTAAAAATTCGACAGTGCTTTTAAATCTTATGGTCCAAAACAAATTTTAAAATTAAAGAGTTACCAAATATAGAAAAAAACAATATTTTTTGGATTGACTAAAAGATAGAGGGGTGAAAATTATTTTGACCCACTCAACTTTGTCTTAAAAATCAAACTCCCCCCTCAACTATAAAAATAATCATTCTCCCCAGCTTATCATATAAAATGTCTATTTTATCCTTGGTATTTTCAATCTCCCATTTATGTGATATATTTTTATATAAGTTTTTTAATCAAAATATTTTATATATAATTTAAATAATATGTAGCTTATTATAGTAATTTATGTTCAATAATATTATCAATATGTTTAATTTTGAATGTGCCACAAAATACATTCATCCTCATTCTCTATCATGTATACAGATTTTTGAGTTTTAGTTATCATCGATGAAACAAAGGCGCACACAGTAACTTAAAGTTACGGGTGCCACTATTATAATGCAGGAATAAAAATAAAATAAAATAAAAATAAAAATAAAATAAAGAAGAGAGCAATCCAAAATGTAGCCGCGGAATCTAAGAAAAAAATGCAAGTATTGCAAGCAAACTCGGCCAATGCACCTAAAGAAATCAACACATAAATAAAAAAATTTGACCGAGTTGGCGAGTACCGGTGCACCGTAACCCACCATGTGAGTCTTTCTGTGCAATAAAATATAATCTACATTATCATTTAAAATTCATTAAAGATAAATTGATAATTATATTGAATTTTTATAAAATATATTGATATTCTCAATATTTTTTCTAGTAATTCATGCATTATAATTTTACTTTTTATTGTTTATGAGTTCTGATTTTTATTAGTAAAGTACTAATACAAGTAAATTTTTTTCTACAATCTATTCTTCTCATTTATTTTATTTATGAAATTTTTAACTTATATTTTTAAAATATTTTGATTATCATTCACTCTGTTTTTATTTTAATTATAATATTTTTTGTTATATAGGTATAACATAGAATAATATATATCATGATATTAATGAAAAAAAATTAAAAAGGCTTGATAATTTAGAGGGTAAAGTAGGGATTTTTGAAAGTTCATTGAGATAAAGAGGGGAGAATGATTATTATTGATATTTGAGGGGAGAGTTTGATTTTTAAACCAAACTTCAGGGGTGAAAATCTTAAATGATTTTCACCCAAAGATACACTTAATAAGTATACTTGATTTGCTATGTGGGTCCCACCGTTTAGTAACATTGTCTTTTATTATTTGCAATATTTTTTTAATAGCGTGGTGTCTAGGCCAACTCGCTTATACCTTGACTAATTTCACTAGTACCTATTTAGATAACTCTGTTCACTGAGGCTTAAACGGATATGAAGATCTCACCTAGTGTTATTTGACTCGTCTTCGATTTGAACCTGAGACTTTATGGATTTATTTTTTTTTTAGTATTTGAGTGACTTTATTCTTGTCTTGTACTCCCTTTATTCCAATTTGTGTAACCGTTTTTTTCTTATTAGTCTGTTCAGAAAAGAATGCCAGCATTCTAATTTTGATAGCAATATAATTTTAAAATTACAGTTTTGCCATTAATAAAATGATTTACAACCACACAAATATTTATGTCTTATTTTAGATCACAAGTTTCAAAAATCTTTCTTTATTTCTTAAATTTCGTGCCAAGTCAAACTATGACATATAAAGTGGAGACGAGTGAGTATGAAATTGAAAAAAATTAAGTCTTCAGTGTCATAAAATTGCAATTTAGGGTAACTTTCCTGCACTTGTGGATTTTGATGATGATAAAATCGTTGAAGCTAAAATTTAGGTTAATGTTTAAATCTTGTTATCAGATAATAAAGTTAAAGCGTTTGTCCAGGGCTTTGTATAGTGGTGAGAACTTAGCTTGTTATGTCCAGATTAGGCGCATGTCACTAGTTTAACAATTTGATACTTAAGTGGAGAAAGGTAGAGGAGCAGACCATTATCCACCGAACTCAGAACCATGTGCAACTGATCCTTGGGGTTTCTTGGTTATCAGCAGAAAAGAAGTAAGGAGCATCTAATATGCCGATAGGAAAACATATCTTACAACTCGATAAAGACTGGTCCAATGACTTCATTCTCTCTTACTACTTCCTTGGCTGCCCTGGACAGGCCCAAGTACTTTTGTCAACTAATGTAATGATTGATTGAAAAGTTGAGTTCCACTTGACCAGGGGAAGTGAGTTTGATCAGGCCTTCTCTTAAATGTTGCCAATCGCCAGTCGCCAGCTTCTGCGGAAGTTTGGGGCTCAAAGTGCAGCCTCATACGGAAAGAAAAAACTTGTACTCCCTCCGTCCCAATTTATGTGGCATTATTTGACCGGACACGGAGTTAAAAAAAATAGAGGTCGACCTTTAAAAATATCAATTTTGCCCTTGAAAAAGTAAGAGAGAGAAGATTTCAGTAATAAAAATGTTGTTGGTAGGTTTAAAAGTATGTAGGGTCCAGCAAGGGTAAAATAGAGATGATGCATTAAATAGTTGCCAAATAAAGAAAGGTGCCACTTATTTTGAGACAAAAAAAAAAAAATAGTGCCACATAAATTGGGACGGAGGGAGTAGAAAAGTGGTTTACCAAATTTAAACTCTGCCATTTCATTTGGTCCTAGCAACGACATATACCTTTTAAATTAGTGTAACATTTTAATGTGTCAATATAAATTTAAGCATTGCAGAATAAATTGGAGATATGTAGAAAGGGTCCTCCTAAAAAGCACTTGAATGATCACCTTAGGGATGCTTTTTCCACAAATTTTCACAAAAATGGTGGTTATAGATTCTCCACGTCTCATGTTCATTGACCTTATGAGCATGAAGTGTTTTCTAGCTGAGGAGACCTTTTGAATGATCCCTAGGTGTTAAGTTTAAGGCTTTAAGCAGTACGTCTAAAACATATATACAAAAAAATATTCGCTTACTAATGAAGTAGAAAATAGCCTCTTCTTGGGTTATCTTGTTTCTCATCTATTCATTTACTTGACAAAACTGTATTAGTTAAACTAATTATAAGGATATACCTTGTTGGTTAAATTACAATGTTATTCACTATTTGCATATCTCCAATCCAACAGGAAACTATGTTACATACAGAAATTGGTTGGTTTTGAACTACCAACGATACTCTAATTTTAGGCTAGTGAGACTCTAGTGATTTCCTTGGAATAGTTGGATTGATGAAATATTGCATAGGAGCCTCTGGAAGAAGCAGCCCAGCACCAAATTAAGTGGATATATTTGGGATTCAGATTGAGCAAAACAGGTATCACGTGGCCACTGGACAAGAGGAAATATAGTTGCTATAAGTAGTACTCAGAGTCTGTTTGGCCAAGCTGCCAAAATCAACTTATTTTGAGGAGTACTTTTTGTTAAAAGTGCTTTTCAAATAAGTGCTTTGTGAGATAAGCAGTTTGTGTTTGACCAAATTTTAGGGAAGTACTGTTGTTATTAATTTGTGTTTGACCAATAATTAAAAAAATTATCAAATTACGAAAATGAATATATAATAATGTTAATTTGATTAAATAAGGAAGTTTGAAATGGATATTCTTGTCATAAATAATCAAAAACACCTCACATATTTTTTCAAGAAGTTACTTTTTTCGCACATGGAAGCTTGACCAAATTCTTTAAAATTTTAAAATAAGTATTTTTTGAGAAAAATAAGCACTTGTGAATCCAGAAACTTGGCCAAACAGGCTCACTGTACCTTATGCCAAAGTCCGTATTCCCTCGTCCCCAATTCTTCTAAATTCTCATCACTGTTTCTTCTGATTCCTACTGTTTCTATATGTAAGTTCCTCTTGTCATTGTTAATTTAAGGAACTTGTTTCCCTGTTTGTGGTAGTGTTAAGCTTCACTACATTGGTGCTTTCATCTTCGAACTTTCATGACAACAATTACATTGGATAAGTTCAGCGGCGGGTTGGATTTTCAACGCCAACTTGAAGATGTCAAGGAAGCCCTGGCTGCTTGCTCCACTAAGTTTGCAGTTGTGAATTCGGCTTCAGAAGATCAGTGTGGATTGGAACTTCCTGTCGAAACAGAGGAGGTCGCAGATTCAACTCATGAATCTGATTCAAATAAGGTGGCACTGCTGTTGTCGACGCCCTTATTCTCTATCCCTCTTCCAAACCAACTGAGGTCCAGCTGTTCGAGGAAAATCCCGAACGAGATTTGTCCAATTGCACCTCTAACAGATTTCAAAGAGAATTTCGACAACTCTATTGTGAACAAGGTGTTCACTGTAAGTTCACACAACTTGGTTGCTCAATCAAGTTTCACCTCATGAATCATTGCTAACTTCTTTCTCCGGCTGGGAGAATACACTACCACATAACGATAAGTTCATGGTGCCTCATCAAAATATTGGGTGGATTGATACTGGGCAAATATCATCTCTCAGGCCATTAGCTGGAGCTATTCATTGTTGGCTCAAATACAGTTAAGATTGTCTGATAGTGCTGCCTGAATGCCCCGCACTGGACCTATCGGCTAGGTGTGTAGATGCTGACTTTTTTTTTTATTTTTATGGTGGCTCGACTATATGGAAAACAGATTTAGAGACCTGTGAGTTGCTAATTGATGCTCGACATGGAAACTCTAATAGAGACGTGATACATTATGAAGGTACTCGTCCTATCTGGATGAACATGGTGATGCGAGTACCACTAATTGATGATTCAATGATGTTCAATCCTTTCAAAGATTGTTCAGCCATGTGTAGGCATAATCTTAAGGATTTTTTAAAGAAATTTGAGCTACATATTGATACCATCCTCCCTGCTCATTGTGTGTTGAATCAGTTCCCATTTGATCCAGGTGCTAGCCAATTGCTTCTTGTATGTTCTCCACATTATAACACCCAGTCACTTGACCCTCTCTTCACTAAGGTTCTGCAAAGACTCCAATCCTTTCTGGAAATAGTTTTCATATTGTAGAAGTCTGTTTTGCTACTTTTGGAAATCTGGGAAAGCATAATGTGTTACTTGATGCTTATGGAATGTTCTAGTGGCTATGTGGTGACCTTGGTGTGCACACTCGCACTTGGGTTGATACAGGACAGGGGCATATTCTTCCTGGTTTCTTATTGTTTTCATCAGGAGTGCTTGCTAGAGGCAAAGTGCTTCCTATTAGCACTGTTGTTAGGATTCAGATCGCAATGCATCCTCCAAACACTATATTTCGTTTTTGTTGTACAGCTATATTTCATCTACTGTTAAGGTAATATTTCATCTACTGTTAAGGTATATCAGTGGTACATTTTTGTTGTTGTCACGTGTGTGATACAAAAAAAAAGGGAGGTTGAGACTTCGAACACCTTTTAGCTTGGTACAAAGACATGAGATGTCTTTGACTTTATATACTTGTATGTTTGGAGGGTTGAAAGTTTAGCTTTTTATACTTATTTACATTGAACTATGGTCGTTTGGCATTGTAAACTAAAACCTATCAGGCACTTCATTGACCAGAAATTCTAGATCACTTCTCAAAGTAAAGCTTTTATAACTACAGAGATAGAAATGTTCTCAACCAGTAATAAATTTAGAAAACAACAGTTGGGGTGTATAATATTACCAAATCAGATACATACCAAAGTAAAATGCTTAAAACTACAGTTGATGAAATCTAAACGAGTCTAAATTTAGAAAAATTGAGTTAAAGTGCCTTTCCCTTCGATACACCTTGCCTATGATTAGTCGTTGCAGACAAACCCATCCACCGCCTGTTAGCAAACCAAAGAAAATTAGTCATCAATTACAAGAATGCTTTTCACAACAATGCCTACGACATGCCACATCCGGATACTCTCAAAGATTGAGCAACTAAAAGACCAATTTCCACTAAAACACAGAAACCAAATAAAAGATTCATTTAAAAATGACCAATTTCAGCCAAACAATGTGTGGTACTACCAAAAAAAAAAAAAAAAAAAAAAAGAGCAGTGTGCAAACCTCATTAGCTGTTATACTCTTTTTTTGGCCGACAAAGAATGATTTCTTCCAAACCATCACCACATCTTTTAGCACCATGTACTTGAAAAGTTTCGATAGGAGTACCAAGAGTGAGATTTAAAACTTTAATAGTCATGAAATATGCTGCGTATCCCGTCAACCGATAGTTCGCTGTCTCAATTTTCAGAAACTTGTACTTAAAAACCTGCAAGGAGTGTCACAACCACTTAAAAGAAAGCATGCCACAAAAAATAAAGCGAGGAATGAGGATAATCGAGGTGAGAGGGTAACCCCCACAAACTAAAGAGGCATAGGGACTTACATTGCACTCCTTCTCATTATATTCCTCGATTGCACGATTAGCCAGCTTCTTCATTAGCTCTGCCTCGAAAGTCTCGATATTACACATGTTCACTGGTATTGCACCAGTCAGCATCGATTCACCGGGAAAGTCATAAAGTTCAAAACCCTGTCAAACAAGCCAACAATGATAAAAACCTACCCAAAGTGGAACAAACAAGAGTGATCATAATAGAATTGGACAAATCTATTAAAAGATGAGGATTTTTTTTTTTTTTTTAAAAAATAAAATATAAAAGTAAATTCAACCACGATAATTAATTTACTTTTGGACCTTATGGGCGGCAAAAAATGTAAAAATTTCGTGTCAGGCCTGTTTGACGCGCGCTAATTGATCCGTAACCGTTAAAAATAAATTCGCTGGGAAATAGCCATCTCCAGACAAGTTTGAACATAACATGTTCAAAGACCCAGTATTTTATTATGAGACTTTATATAAAGCTTCAGTAAACTAACCCTAGTATATAATGGGACCTTTGAACATGTTAGTTCAAAGTCCCAGTATAAAATCCCGAGATTAGTCTGGGGTGTTTTCCAATGCTAATGGACTGTAAGTGTGCGCGCAAATTTTTGACTATTTCTCAATTAATTTTGAAACAGTAGATAAAATTCATTGAGCGCGTCCAAAAATGACTATGCATCAAAATTTTCCGCCAAACAGCCTGTGAAAACATGACCCGCCTATTTATCCAATTCGACCAATCTAAAATTTGGACTTATTTGGGTCAAGTATGTAGCCCAACTTAACCATGGTAAACTAAGGCCAAAATAACTTCAAACATATTTTGTTTGACAAGTCACAACAATAAAGAAAAACAAAAGGTTACAGAGTTATTAAACAAATTATAAGAAAACTAATAGAGAAATTAAAATTTGATTTGATGTTTTTGCACAAAATAGACTGTTTTGGCGAGTATTGACCCCTGAAAGTGAAGTCTTATAAAATTAGCATTGACTAGGAGTGGGCACTAAATCGAAAAAATTGAAATACTGAAGTTGAATTCAGGGCGAGAGAATTGAAAGGAAAGGAAAGGAAGCATACATCGGATTGTGCGGTTTGATTGCTGTGGCGTGACCAAATTGGGTTGAATTCAGGGCGATGTTCAGGTAAAGCGCCGTCGGGCAAAAGCTCGTCATCACTGTCATTAGCATAATCGTAATTGGGGTTATGTTTAAACCCGAGAAGGAATCCACCTCCTTCTGTTAGTTTCTTCGACATAGTTATAGTTGCCACACCAATTATGGGCGACGGTGGGTGGGTGGGTGGCTGCATATATACTTGAACTAGTTACTTCTATTTCTACTCTACTTAGGAATTCTATTTTACCTAGGAAAATACTTAGTTGATTTCCGTTTTTAGCTCTTTATAATTACTATTACCTTCTTTCAGTTTAGACCTTGTTTGGCCAAATTTAAAACTACTTATTTTTCATAAAAATATTTATTTTAGAAAATAAAGATGTTATGACCAAGTTTTTAAGGAAGAAATAAGAGCTTTTGAGTAGTAGAAAAACCTATATTTAATTTATGTATCATTATTTTCTTAAAGAATGTCACAATTATTTAATGCACTATATCTATTTTCCCCTTATGGGTCCTATTTACTTTAAAAGTTACCAATAATTTTTAATTACTTCAATCTTCTCTCTCTTACTTTTCCAAAGGTAAATTTAAAAATTATGCTGTATTAACTAGAATCAATTAGGAAGATTATTTTCTTGTAATTCTGTAACCATAATCTCCTTCCTGTTTTAAAATAGGTGTATAATATACCATTTAAAGACCCAATAGCTTGAGGGAATAATTAAGTAAAGATTTCTCAATTTTCTCCCCTGTTGTTTATTTTATCACATGATATCAAAGCCAGTCCTTTCCCTGTTGTGGTGTTTCCCAATGTTAAGACTTTATTGTTATGTTATCCACGCTCTAGATGTCTAGTCCTAGGCATGCAACGGAATGTTGGAATGTCGCACATTGGTTGAATAGGCTGTTGTTGCTTTATATGGTCTTTGACAATCCTCAAACACTTTGTACCATCTTGGTACTAGTTATTAATAAGTTTTACCTTATAAAGAACAGTCTTGGACAATCCTCTCATGATGTAGCCTTTTGGGGTTGACATAAGCTCAAAAGCGATTTTCCTTAACACGGTTACTGGCATGGGTTTTATATATTTGATAAAACGCTTAGAATTTATAAAAAGTGCGTTTGATCTAACACTTGCCTGTCCTAGTAACAAGAACTTGCCAATCTGACATTCTTAATTACTTTGGCTGCAGGGATTCCATTTGGATCAGTAAATTTGTTGCATGGAGTCGATAAAAATGAAAGCAAGGCAAATCTTCTTTGTGTTATCCTTTTTCCTCTTTGGAAGTGCTGTATAGGATTTGCATCAAGTAGTTTTATGTTTAGTGTGGCAGTGGTTGAGATAGATTAAACACATTTGTATATAAGCTTGCTTCTGATCAACTTATCGAAAAATATTGTGACTGTCCTGGTTCTCCATGAACATGTGATCTTGTTCCTCTTCTTTCTAGCTGGACGGATTTACTATTTTGTTCCATGCCTAGTTGTAGTTCACAATCTTTTGAAGACACTCATTTTAAAAAAAAATTCTGCTGCCCTATTCCCTCCAACAAGAAAAAATAGAAGAGGAAAAATGAAAGTAAAGAGATCACCGGAGGCCCTCTTGAGATAATCATTTTTTAATTCTTCTGACAGACATGAATAGGGTTAGGAGAACACTGGTAGAGTGCTACTTTTTCTAGTGACCCATGAGTACTCACTTGTTTCAGCTGACTGTAAACTAACACAATTAGAACCGTGATGGAAAGAACAGAATGAGTATGTAATATAGTAAAATGAGTGTATCTTTTGGGAAGTAGTGGGATTATTGGCCACAGTAGAATGTCTCATTGTAGGCTCTGATCTTTTGATGTCTGTGATATGCGGCTTCAATTATTGCTCTGCTGATGGATAAGTTATGGGTGCTCGTACAAAAGGCAAGATTAGAGATGCTTATTGTTGAGAGGAAAGGGAGCAGATGACAAAAAGAGGAGAATATTATAAGGAAGAGAAAGTGACCTAAAAACTCCAGGAATGAATCTGCATATCCCTTGTAGGTGGGACTCTTTTCCTTCTTTATTAAGAAGGCAAAGGGAAAACATTCATGGGACTGTTCAAGAACGCGTCACCATTAGTAATTTTGAGCACATATAAACGCAATATTTGGAGGAGGTTTAAAAATATACTGACACTTGTCTGTTGGTTGATGTTAGTCGAAAGTCGAAACAACAAATGAACCACTCTTTCTTAAAAATATCGTCCATTCTCCTTTTCTTTTTGGGGTAGGGGTGGGGGGATTTTAGTTGTTTGGTAAGTCAGGCAGGGGAGGTGCCCTGTTTGATGTCTGAAGTTGTCATTAGAGGTTGTGCACTGTCTGAGTCTCTAAGAACAGTCGACACTCTCCATTGCAACTTTTCCCGGAGATATTTCTGTCATCCATTAGATGGCTAGTGCGTAGTGACTGTTAAAGTGTGGCCCCAGTGCTCACTTCTCGGGCCTTGTCAACTAATAGGTCTTCTAGCAGTTATGTGGAAGATGCTGATGCACTTTTAGAATTGTTGGAATCCCTGTAGGATCAGGGGTTTCTTCTTTCTGTAAATTCTGATTTTGGTTAAGAATCTTATGTACCTGGTGGCCAACATTCCCTTAATGTTGATGAATGTATTGTTAAAAAAATAAAAAAAAGATTCTGACAGTAGTTTATTCCACCTTCATTATGTGTTTGGTAGATTGAGCAGGTAATTTGCGCAGCTTTGCTTTGCTTTGGGAACTTGTGCTTATCGCTGTTAAATGATGCAGTTTTTGAGCAAGTTGCAAAGAACGCAGTTCGAGGAGGGCTCGCCTGTCAAAGATTAATCTAGTTGGTGCTCATATAGATGTTTTTTCCGGTGACTGGACACAAAAGGTCAATTTCTTTTGGAACTAGGGCATTCATTTGTTATTGTGATAGCCTGATAGGCAACAGTTGATTTGGCTTGGCTCATGATGTCCCACAATTTGAAATGCTTATTGCTTTTGATAGTTACTGAAAAAGCTTCACAGGGCAATGTTATCAATTTTAGCTACAAAAATCTTGTATGAGTTTCCAAAGTATAAAGGAGGAGAAACAAGGAAGAGGATTGCACTAGGTTGATGGCTAGCATGAAAGCGTTAAAATTATGGTAATACGGGGAATTCATATTGCTGGTCCCAACTAGTTTGCGTTTGAGGCCCAGTTGGGAGTAGGGAGAGACCTTGTGTGAAATGTGCCAGCTTTTTTTTGGTACTTTGACTTCTATATTCATTCCATCTCCACTTAGGATTCAGGAATTTCCATTTGTGAGCACTGCAACCCGGCATTATTCGGATAGGTTTTCTGCATTTCGCTTTTCCCCGTTGTAGTCAAGTAACATAAACTGTTGATTGCTTTTCAGGATGCTGGGATAGGGACAAGTATAGACTCTTTTTTATGAATATCTTCTAAAGGTAAATTCTCAAACTCTCTGAGCATTGACTTCTTTCTGTACACAAAATAAATAGATAGTAATACTTATCTGTTGTTTGTGTGCTCGTAATCATTGACACTCATTTCTTGTTGGCAACTAAAAGCATAGTCTTATTTACGTTGTTTAGTGTATTTTAAAATCTTTTTCATGTCAGTGTTAAATTGTTGAGCATGTCGTTGCTTACCTAGTCGTGGATAAGCTAACCACAAGTATACAACATGAGGTTCAATGGTGCATGCTATTTTGCAAATGGAATTGTGTTAGTTGGCGATACTAGTGATTGAATCAACCAAGTCGTGGAGAAGCATTACTAAGAGCCAGCTTTAGGATAAGATGTAAGACAAAAAGAAGAAAGAAATTGAGGTCAGGTTAGACAGAATTTTGGTGCGTTAGTGTGAAAGATGGCCTACATTAGCTCCGGTGTTTGCAAGAAGTGCTTTTTAGTTTGTTATATAGTTGCATGTCAATGAGGTTTGGGAAACCTCTGAAGTGCCATAAAAGACAAGTTATTGAGTATTGGAATGAAACAATCCCGAATAGAGTAGAATGGATAACGGCGATTCACATATCTAACCCCAACTAGTTAGGGGTGGAGCATAGTTGTAGTACTTGTATAAGTTGTAAATCATCAAGCCCCATGGATTTAGTCTAGTTGTGAGAGCACAATCCATAATGGGTTTGAATACTCAAATTCTGTAGTGTTTTAATTACGGAAAAGGACTCTTTCATGTTGATTGTCGTTTTCGTTATGCTTTATAACTATTCAATTATTCATGCATACAGAATTTCATGTGTAAAGAAACGAGGAAGCTAGAATTTGGGTCCTTATGTGTATTGACATTAGAACCAGAGATACTCTTTCTTTTCCCTAGTTCTGAAATATCTCTTTCTATGTTTAATTAGTTCTGAAGCTGGGAAACCGTGACCAATGTCTAATCATGTTTGGTTTTTTTTTTTTTTTTTTTTTTTTTCCGGGATTGGGGGGTGGGGGTGGGGGAGGGGGAGGGGGAGGGAATAGAGTTGGATACATTTTATTTTTGGGTAGATGGAAAGATGTAATTAGAAAGGATCTTTCTGCACTTCCCTGGGAGTATGGGTTTCAAACGGGTATACGGGTCCGGATTCGCGTTGTAAAATTGTAACCCCCAGGTTCTGAGTACGGGTTTAAATTACGGGTTTTTAACGGATACGGGTTTCGGCTAGAAAAAAAAAACCGTGCGAGTTCGGGTCTTAGCGGGTAGGGGTACGGGTTCGGGTCTTAACAAATCGGGTTTGGCTACGGGTTATAATTTTATTTTTTAATAATATTATTTTAAATACTTAAAACAAATTAAAAAAAGATCAATAGGAAAAACTCAAAGAGTTACTTTATTTAAGATATTTGAACTATTAAAGTCTTAAATATTAAACTTCCAAATTTAAAAAGTGCAACATCAAAACTATAATGAAAATTCAAATTACAAATTTAAATATGCCTAATTCTTTGTGTAATTTCTTCCATGTCATTTCCATCATGCTCCGGTGTAGGTGCCATTGATGATGCTTGATCACTTAACAAAATTTCTTCAAGGTTATCATCTTGTTCTAGGTTATCATCCAATAATTTCTTTGTCCGACTCCAAGTAGCTTATTTTCTGAGGTATATATCGAAATTAATAGTTGAAGTTCTATACCATATTAGAGTAATATATATTCAAACTTCAAAGTGTTGATTTATTATGGAATATAAAGTATTTTTTTAATTAAATAAATAATTTGTTTCTCTTGAACATATTTCACTACTAACAATATGGACACAAAACAAATTAAACTATGAGTGGAAAACTTGTGTATGCATTTCTCTCCACGTACAAGTTTTATTACTCAGTTTATTTTAACGGGTACGGGTATATTCATTAATACCCCATAATTTTGACGGGTCTTAACGGATACGGGTATTTGTTAAGAAAAAAAAAAATCCGTTCGGGTAGGGGTATTTTAGGGGGTCTACGGGTCCGAGTCCGGGTTTTTGCGGGTCCGGGTGGGGTCGGATTTTAATGAATCCGGGTCCGGATTTTGACGGGTAGACCCCTACCCGTTTGACATCCATACCTGGGAGTGAAGGAGGAAAGGGAGGAAATGTGTTGAAAAGATTGGTATATTCTGACATCTACTTCAGGAAATTTGGCTATGGCATGATTGATGAGATCAGATAATTCTTGTTGCTTAAAAAGGCTTAAAAAAGGCAAAGATGCCTGTATGCTAGACTGAAAAGTAGAAAACCTTACAAAAAGATATGGTTTTTTACAAAACACATCCAAACTTCTTTATAGGAATCTCGTGGGTGCACCAAAAAGATATTAGGACTAAGTGACTACTCCTTGCTCTCCAGGCTTTTGTTTATTGGTAAGAGTGCAATGTTTGATGTGTGTGTCAGCCGCATAGCACTGATTCTAACCCTGTTACAAACCAAAGCAAAGCTTGGTATTTTAGCGGAGAAGGATGGGCCCCCTTTCTTCCACCGAATTTGAACCACACGCCATTATAAAAATAAAAGGAAGGTTTATAAAAATACCCATCAAAATCAAAATATTTACCCACTCATACCCATAAGTTTCATATTTACGAGCCCTACCAATAAAATATTTACATGTCCTGCCCATCCAGACTTGTATACCATAATTTATGCAGTATACTATAAATGTATACGCCCATAAGGTATAATAAAAGTTTACAGTTATAAATGGGTAGGTTGGGTAAATATTTTTAATTTTATGGGTAGTATAATTTTTAATGAATATGATGGGTAAATACTTTTAAGGATACATAGTGTAAAAAACCCAAAATAAAATAAGAAAAGGAGACATGTAATATCGTAGCTTCCTTCACAGTGCCTAACATCACCCATTGAAGTACCTTGTTTGTGAAGAAATTCAATCAACCACTGGAATCTTGCGACCTCCCAGTCTTGTAAGTTCCACCTAAATCTCAAATCCCAATAAACTTCTCCACCTTGTAGCTAGCTTACCCGTTGGACTAGCATCTTTTTTGGCATGAAATCCTGTACATATTTGGTAAATTGGGAAAAGAAGTTTCACATGGTAAACTAGGAAACTGTCACTGCACCGGAGTGTTGGGTGGTATTGGGATTGAAGTTTTAAAGGTTTTTTGACAAGGCTTTATTGTGAAAACAACTTTGGAAATTGGGATTAAGCATAATGCAGTGCCTTACAGGCTTTTATGGAGGAATATTTTGAAGCAGTTGGAAGAGTTTTTGGTGACACAGGTGATGCGGGAACAATACTTCAGGAATTGCATCATCTTTAGATTCCTTTTCCTTACGGAATACTTTTGTTTCCCACACTTTTAAGTGGGCATTTCTTGGAGTTTTGACAGCTGGAAGTTCTCATTTGACTGAAATGATTTAGTAGTTTAATTGCTTTGTTTCATACTCTGTCCTGAAGTCCTATAGGTTGATTTGTCTGTAATGGTTTTCATAATCCTAACATACTCAATTCACTTCTAATTCAGGCTTATTTGCTATTCGTGGATGAAGAATATCTTTTCATCTTCCAGGAAGCTTATAAGGCTGCTATGCACTATCTCTTTAATGATCCGTGGTGAGTAGTCTTACTTGCTAAGGCTTTTATTCACTATAGAGAAAGCCCCGAAACTATATTGCAGTGATGTTGAAAATAAAGAGAACCAACCTAGTTATATTTTGGAAAGTGTATTGATTCACAACATGTGTAGGTTCATTTTGTTTTGAGTATGAATACATCTTGTAGAATATTTTTGACTTCCATTATCTAACACTGGGAGAAGGAATACCTACTTACTCTACTAAGGCTCCTAAATATGAAGGCCCCTTGTGTGGTCAATAATTAATTCAAGACATCATCTTCGTTATTCACTCTCGTTTTACAAGTTGCTGTTCTATAAATTAATATCTCGCTTCACCCCCACCAAGGTTTAATTTTCTCCTGTTTTCTAGAACTAATGGTTCTAAGTAAATTTGTTTTTTTCAATTTATGTAGGTATGTAGAGGTAAATATGAATTCTGCTGCCCTTGTCTGGCCCTTATTTAACAGCTTGCAGGCATTCTGGCCCGGTCTTCAGGTGATATGCTTATGGAGATAATTCACATTTAAGCAAACTAAATTTTTTCTTCAAATGTTGTAGATGGAACTAATTTTTGTGTATTTGTTGAAAGGTTCTAGCAGGAGATATTGAGCCTGCCATTAGAACACATGCTGCCTTCTTCAGCGTCTGGAGAAGATATGGGTTTACCCCAGGGGGTTTCAATCTAGCTACGCTCAGTGTTCAAGTACTGCCTTAGTTTACTCTTTTGATATTTTGAGTTTGTTTATCTGCTATTTCTTTGATCAATGCACTTGTGTATGTAAAGTGACGTAGACTAGGCATTCCCCTAGCATGGAATTGTTCTGGATGGACCTTGTATGTGGGAAAACCTCTGTTTGGATGGTTCATATTCCCAACTTAGCCCACAGCTCGAGCAAACACATAATATTAAGAGGTTTTAGATGGCCAACTTTATCGACATGCCTTTGTCTCTTACAACTATTTTCCCATTGAGCCATTTCATAGAAAACTTATATTCTTTTAGCAAGTTCTTTTTTCAGATAAAGTCACCGAAGCTTAAGATTGGAAGTGGTTGAATCGTTTTAGGAATGGATCAGTTCTCACTGCTGTGAAATATAAGCAGTCAGGCCATCACATAAAGTCCTTTTTCATTTTGTCGAATTCTTTGTGCATTGATCTTGTTCCTTCTGTTCCCTGTCCATGTGCCACTCGCAGAGGGGGACCTACTCTCTTTTTAGGGGTCACTGGCACCCGTTAACCTCAGAAAATACTACACCTATATATATCTGGGTATATACCTTCAGAACCTAGATACTTCTATATTTTACTCGTGTATCTATGTTAAAGACAGTGGTGACCCCGCCCCGCTCAATTCCTGGGTCTGCCTATGCTGACCCAGCACCTCAGTTTTATTGTGGGCGTGGTTAGGAGTTTTTTTTCTGCATTATCACTATCTTATTTCGTTTTGTTGTTTGTTTAAAATGTAGCAAGGACAAAAAAGCTATCCTCTGCCAAGGAGTGAAAATCACCGTTTTGCATGACATTTACATCATTTAACCCATATACTAGTAAATAAACAAGCATTATACTCTGGTAGGAACTGAACTTAGAGCCAGTAATACCAGACCAGAGGGCTTTCCTATGGACTCATGGGGATATAAGATGATATCTGCTATAGATGTGGGTGGGTCTTAAGCATGTATCCATCTTTCTAATGCTACTGATTTGACAATTCTGCGATGTGACAGATTGTTCTTTTACAGTCTGTTGCTGAAATGGCTGTGATGTGGGTCTTAAGCATGTATCAAAGGATGCGTTTACTTCCCTTATGAAGCAGGTGACTGTTATTTCATGTCTGTGGAAAAACTTTCTGAATATTTCTCCAATTAATTGTTGGTGTATCATTAAATTTGGGGACTTAATTAATTGCTGTTTATAGGTCATGAGTCATGACGCTCTGCTTTGTGTTAAGAAAAACAGTGGGCACTTTACCAAGATATCCAAATGCAATGACAACTGCATATGCCTAAGATTGTTTAGGTGTGATGGAATGTTGTTGCTGACAAATTAACATCCAGTCTCATTCATCAATAGCTTGAATACATTCTTTTCTTGAAATGGTGTGATCTTACTCAAGTTTCTAGATTACTTCTATTGCATACCAAGTTTGTTGCATTACTTCACTTGTTTGCAGCTTGTTCTACAGATCTGTTACATGAATACTTGTATTGCAGGCAAAGCAAATGTTGATCCGTCTTTTTAAAAGATATGGCAACTCTAATCTCTCTCTGTTTTCCTTATGTCAGTTTCTGTTATTATTGTTTCTTACGCATCCTTTTCCTTTGTCCAAATGTATCTAATGAGCTTTCATATCCCTTGTTTGGTTGGGTTTAAGGTCGAGGAGTTGCAATCTAGGGGCCTAGGGTCTGAGCAGATATGAATTCGCGCTGCCTATAACTTATTTGGAAAATACAGACTAGTAATAAAGCAAATAAATTTGCCATTCCGGAAGGAAACTTTGGAAGATCTTTCTCTTTAGAATCAGGGGAACCCATATCTACGTTCTTGTGTGTATGTGCATAATATATTCTGCTAGTTTATTTTATTTTTTTAATTTTCTTGAAAATGCTATTAGTTATTGTATATTTCTGTCTTAACATAAGGAACCTATCTATTTGACTCCTTACTTTATGACTAATTCTAATCTCCAGGGACCACATCTGCTTGCTCCAACAGGAAGTGACCTTAGGCGTTATGGCAAAGAGGGAACCATGTTTGCAGGATACCACTATGACCTGAACGTCCTTACAATTCATGGAAGAAGTCAATTTGGCTGGCAGAAAATGTAAGTGAAGGTTCCTGTAGGATGCCTTCTCATTCAGACAGGAAAGCAGCTAAAAAGAAATCGACACGCTATCCGTATTTTCTTGACAGTTAATGCATTTAACATGTTAATCTTCTTGCTCGGCAGTCAACATCTATAGGGTTTTGAAATGATTATGCGACCACTATGCTCGACTTTCCTTGGCATGATGAAGTAGTAATGTGTGGTCCGATGTTTTGCCCATTTAATTGGTCAAACAAATGTCATGTTTTTTTGTTTGTTTGTTTTGCGTCTTTGGGGCAGTATGTTTACATTTTTAAAGACAACTGGAACTAGTTACTCAGTTGATAATTAGCTATAGGGAAGTGTTTGGTGTAAATGTTGCAATGAATTTTTCCAATCAAGATATTTCTTAATGTATTCATTTCACAATATCCATAATTCGTTCCAAAGCTCTATTTGTTAGATAAGTGTATTCCTGTTTCCTTCGCATGTTCTTCTTAGTTTCTGCTGTGACCTTTTTTGGTTGAATCTTGTACTGAGATAGAATGGCTGACAGCTGGAGAATGCATGGCTGGCATGCATGAAGTTGTTGCAACTAATAGGACCACTGATGCAATTATACGAGCTATGGTGCAAAATCGCAGTCTGTGGAGAGTATCCTCAACGGTGAGTAGAGTTTTGCTTAACTTCTTTCGTTTTGGTCACTTTTGGTTTGAATTCCCAGTAAAACAGTTGCATTTTTTACTTGGTTACTTGGTTTCCGTTTTGCCTAGCTATTTGCGCACACAGCATCAGATGCAGTGCCAAAACCTTTAGGGCATTTTTCAGACAGTCCACTTGCAAGCAAGTATCCTCCCATCTGTGCAGGTGAATTTGTTGAGCAAGAGCTTGCTATCATAAATCTTAAAGGCAATAAAGGAGCTTGATATATAGCTATTAAAGATTGCAAGGGGATACCTATAGAACTCAAGGTTGTATTATAAATGATGAGCAGGTTGAAATTGGATTCTTTATCATCAATTCCCTATTTGTACATTGTCCAAGACTAAAGTGATTGGGTATATTTCTCGAATGACTGCAAGGTGTGCTAGATTTGTTCTGTCATTTGATTGGCTAAAAGAATGTCAAGCCATTCAAGTTTAAAAGTATTGGCTTTGCTTTATGTATAAACTGTGCATTTATTTAATTAACATCACTTCACTACAATTTTTAGTGTCTATCACACCCCAAGCCGCACTTGTGGGATATCACTGGTACATTTTTGTTGTAATCACGTGTGATACAAAAAAAATAGGGCGGTTGAGACTTCGAACACCTTTTAGCCTGGTACAAAGACATGAGATGTCTTTGACTTTATATACTTGTATGTTTAGAGGGTTGAAAGTTTAGCTTTTTATACTTATTTACATTGAACTACGGTCGTTTGGCATTGTAAACTAAAACCTATCAGGCACTTTATTGACCAGAAATTCTAGATCACTTCTCAAAGTAAAGCTTTTATAACTACAGAGATAGAAATGTTCTCAACCAGTAATAAATTTAGAAAACAACAGTTGGGGTGTATAATATTACCAAATCAGATACATACCAAAGTAAAATGCTTAAAACTACAGTTGATGAAATCTAAACGAGTCTAAATTTAGAAAAATTGAGTTAAAGTGCCTTTCCCTTCGATACACCTTGCCTATGATTAGTCGTTGCAGACAAACCCATCCACCGCCTGTTAGCAAACCAAAGAAAATTAGTCATCAATTACAAGAATGCTTTTCACAACAATGCCTACGACATGCCACATCCGGATACTCTCAAAGATTGAGCAACTAAAAGACCAATTTCCACTAAAACACAGAAACCAAATAAAAGATTCATTTAAAAATGACCCATTTCAGCCAAACAATGTGTGGTACTACCAAAAAAAAAAAAAAAAAAAAGAGCAGTGTGCAAACCTCATTAGCTGTTATACTCTTTTTTTGGCCGACAAAGAATGATTTTTTCCAAACCATCACCACATCTTTTAGCACTATGTACTTGAAAAGTTTCGATAGTAGTACCAAGAGTGAGATTTAAAACTTTAATAGTCATGAAATATTCTACGTATCCCGTCAACCGATAGTTCGCTGTCTCAATTGTCAGAAACTTGTACTTAAAAACCTGCAAGGAGTGTCACAACCACTTAAAAGAAAGCATGCCACAAAAAATAAAGCAAGGAATGAGGATAATCGAGGTGAGAGGCTAATCCCCACAAACGAAAGAGGCATGGGGACTTACATTGCACTCCTTCTCATTATATTCCTCGATTGCACGATTAGCCAGCTTCTTCATTAGCTCAACCTCGAAAGTCTCGGTATTATACCTGTTCACTGGTGTTGCACCAGTTAGCATCGATAGACCGGGATAGTCATAAAGTTCAAAACCCTGTCAAACAAGCCAATAATGATAAAAACCTACCCAAAGTGGAACAAACAAGAGTGATCATAATGGAATTGGACAAATCTATTAAAAAGATGAGGATTTTTCTAAAAAAATAAAATATAAAAGTAAATTCAACCACGGTAATTAAATTACTTTTGGACCTTAGGGGCGGCAAAAAATGTAAAAATTTCGCGTAGGGCCTGTTTGGCGCGCGCTTATTGATCTGTAGCCGTTAAAAATAAATTCACTGAGAAATAGTCACCTCCGGACAAATTTGACAAGTCACATATAGCAACAATAAAGAAAAACAAAAGGTTACAGAGTTATTAAACAAATTATAAGAGAACTAATATAGAAATTAAAATTTGATTTGATGTTTTTGCACAAAATAGACTGTTTTGGCGAGTATTGACCCCTGAAAGTGAAGTCTTATAAAATTAGCATTGACTAGGAGTGGGCACTAAATCGAAAAAATTGAAATACTGAAGTTGAATTCAGGGCGAGAGAATTGAAAGGAAAGGAAAGGAAGCATACATCGGATTGTGCGGTTTGATTGCTGTGGCGTGACCAAATTGGGTTGAATTCAGGGCGATGTTCAGGTAAAGCGCCGTCGGGCAAAAGCTCGTCATCACTGTCATTAGCATAATCGTAATTGGGGTTATGTTTAAACCCGAGAAGGAATCCACCTCCTTCTGCTATTTTTTGTCGAATCTCAGCAGCGGTAAGTGTCGCCGATCCTCCTTCTGCTATTCTTTTCTTAATCTCTGCCTCCTCTTCTGCCGTTAGTTTCTTCGACATAGTTGCTTTCTTCGACATAGTTATAGTTGCCACACCAATTATGGGCGACGGTGGGTGGGTGGCTGCATATATACTTGAACTAGTTAGTTGTATTCAACTCTACTTAGGAATTCTATTTTAGCTAGGAAAATACTTAGTCAGGCAGTGATTACCTTCTTTCAGCTTAGTCATGACCAACCGTAAGAGAAAAATAACAGATTAAGAAGATAACACTTTACGAACTGGAAACTTCTCTCAACCTTAATTATGTGAAGTTATTGTATGAATAACATAGGCATACGAAATAAGCTACCAGTGTCTCCTAAACACTCCTATCGTATCCTCTTCATCAAACTTAATTAGGATAGTAATTTAAATTTTCCAATGCTATAGCAACTTTTTCTTTTGATAGCCTCTAAAGTTGAATTTTCAAAAATAATAATGATTAGAATTCTTGCACTCCTCTTCTTATGGAACAATATCTTATTTCTTCCCTACCACACTACCAACATGAGATATATTTTTAGTGTTCTGCTCCAACCTTTCCAATTTTGTGTACATGCATTTGCCCAAATTTCTATAGCTTGTTGCCACTCCATTGTGTTGCTATTACAACAGTTTACTCCACAGTAGACTGCTTCGATGTGAAGAATAGGTGATTCATGGATTCATTTTTAATACTCTAAAGTGAACATAGCATATTATCTAACAAAGTGAACATATCATATTATCTAAAATAAATATAATAGATTGTTCCAGAGAGTTGTGACGCTTGACAATCCTTTTAGAGTAGTATTGAACTCTATTTGTGCAAAGATGATTTGATTCTTTTACACTAACACTACCTTAACCTAACGTAAAAGAACCATTTTTTCTGCATAAAATACCTAGAAACATGACTCAAACTAAGCAACAGCAACAAGTATTGAAACAATGAGAAAAATAAGCAGAAATATATTGAGCTGTAAACATCTCTATAGCATGCGTCCACCTATTGGATTCAATAACAATGACACTCACCTTTGGTTCTCTTCTTAGTCTACTCTTTCCACCAAAAAGGAGTGCATTCTGTAATCTGATGATCAAAATCCTATAGAATATAAATATACCAATATAGTATAGTTATTAGACGAATAAGCTGAAATATAATGAGCGTAACATCATCATTGAGAATCTTATGAGTAATCCAAATTGTAGGATACATACAAATATGCATATATTCATATAACAATAAATCTATACTAAATAGATTGTTAAAACATAAACCGAGAACTTATTTGTTGTTTTCGTAAGCGGAAGCGGTAGGATCTTGAACCGTGGCTGGAATTACTGGCCGTCGGTGGTTGTCACGTGCTTGACGGATCAACCCCTTTATCCACAGTCTAAACACTAGTTTATTTTAGAGAGAGATAGGAAGAGCTGTAGAGAAATCAGTGTGTTTATCTGAGCCTATTACTACTGTATTTATAACTGTATAATACAGTAGTTGTCCTCTTGTATGACTCTATCAGGTAACTTATCTTTTTACCTGGATAGACATTACGAGCACCCCCTTTATGGGTGGACTCTTTTATTCAGATAAATCCAACATCTCCCACTCACACATAATGGGAGTGCTCTTACAATATGAGAAACATATTCTCATCTCATCTCTACAAATATTCACACAGTGAAATAGACCGTGCGACCAGCATACTGTGAGAGCTACATGCTATACATCTGTTAGGAGTATATAGCCTCTCGTCGAGTGCAAACCTGCAAGTAGATTATAAAGTATGCAATACCCTCGGTCATATTAATCACATTTTTGATATCCTCTCAAAATCTCAAATATCATTTTTATGTATTCACAATTATAACTCATAAGTTATAACTGGTGCACCTGTGAATACAAAATTAATGAGATTCCATTAATGATCTTCCTCTTCTCACGATTCTTTTAACATTAGCTCAACTGCTTTTCTAGATATGTCCCGCCAGACCGCATCCATTTTCATGGTCTTTTGGAAACACACTAAGATAGCTAACATTAGGATAAGTCTCAAGTATCTGATCGGAGTGACTGAGGGTATTTAATTTGAGGCAGCATAAAGGCTCTGGGTCTCACGCAATAGTAAGTTGAAATCAAACTTATGTTAACCCAAGGTCGACATTAGCACACATGGTATGAAATATGTGCTACAATATTTTTCTCCTTTCCTTGAGGAGCATATGTCTTTATAAATAATGTTGTATAGATGAAATTCAGACACCATATGTATCTAAATTCGAGTTTCTTAAGCTCATATCTAGCTCACTAAGTAGACTAGGTGAACATCCTTTCACCTTAATAACCTTATGTTATTATTTAAACGGCTGTATTGATTTTAAGCATATCGCTCTCAAATTATCTATTTGATAATTTTTCTTAAAATCAAGTCTCATCTCCACTTATCACTAAGATAAGGAGGCGGTTGTCTGTGTGAGAAGGCCAACCTCTTGTCTACCCGACATACTAAAATATAATTGAAGAATGTACTAAACACTCAATAAATTATGAACATGTATGTAAGTAAATCAACTTTATTGATTATCAAAGAACATAGTTTTGTGCTGGGAAAACAAAGAATAATAGAAAATCACTCAAAGTCTACGCAAGCCTTGAGACCTAGTGTGTCTCACAAATGCATCTCTAGCTAAAGGCTTGGTCAATGGGTCTGCTACCATATCTTCTGTAGATATTTTCACCAGGTTCAACCTCTTGCGTTTATACATGTCCCTTGCATAGTTATACTTGATATCTATGTGCTTAGTATCACAATGATGCTTAGGATTCTTGGTTGCATCAACTGCATCCTTACTATCACATTAGACCAACACTGGTTCATCATCAGTGTTACCCAACAAGCTTTTGAAGAGCCTATTCAACCAAACAGCTTCTTTTGTTGCTTTTGACAGAGCCACATATTCGGCTTCCATCATGGATAGTGCTACACATGATTGCTTCTTACTCTTCCATGATATGGCACCATTACTAAGTAAGAAGACATATCCTGAGGTAGACTTCCTCTCGTCTAAATCTCCTCCATGATCAGCATCAGTGTATCCAACTAATCGCAAATCTTTGCTGCCTTGATAGCAAAGTGCGTAGTCAGCTGTTCCTCTCAGATATCTCATGATCCTCTTTACTGCTTGCCAATGTGCTGGACCTGGATCGGATTGATATCTACTTACAAAGCCAACTGCTTGACAAATATCAGGTCTAGTACACACCATAGCATACATTAGACATCCGACTGCACTTCTATAAGGCACTCGCTTCATCTTTTCTGTCTCTTCAGGAGTCTGAGGACACAAATGATTTCCCAAGTTATGGCCTTTGCTGATAGGAGTGTCAATTGGGTTGCTATTCTGCATATTAAATCGTTCAAGAATTTTATTAATGTAATTCTCTTGAGAGAGATACAATAGTTTCTTAGGACGATCTCTTGAAATCTTGATTCCAAGAATATTATATGCAGCTTCACCCATATCTTTCATCTCAAATTGAGACAACAACCAGGCCTTTACCTCGTTTATTAACTCCTTATCATTTCCAGCTATAAGTATATCATCGACATACAATGTCAGAATTACAAGCTTATTTCTTGATCTCTTGGTATAAACACAATGGTCTTCATCAATCATAGTAAAACCATTGGATATGATCATATTTTGAAAGTGTATATACCACTGCCTTGAAGATTGTTTGAGGCCATAAATAGACTTCATAAGCCTACAAACCTTTTGTTCGTGGCCTTTTTCAATGAAACATTCGGGTTGTTCCATATAAATTTCTTCATCTAATTCTCCATTGAGAAAGACAGTCTTTACATCCATCTGATGTTAATTCAAGATCTAAACTTGCTACTATAGCTCGAATCAGGCGAATTGATCGCACAACAGGTGAGAAAGTCTCTTCGTAGTCTATTCCTTCCTGTTGTGTATAACCTTTCGCCACCAGTCGAGCCTTATATCTCTCAACTGTGCCATCAGCCTTGAGCTTAATCTTGAGAACCCATTTGCTCCCAATAGCTCTGCGTTCTTTTGGGAGATCAACTAGTTTCCAGACTTCGTTGACTCTCATTGACTCCATTTCATCTTCCATTGCTTTTATCCATTTTTCCTTTGAAGGGCATAAGAGAGTCTCTTTTGTATTTTAGGCTCGTTTTCTACTTGTAAGAACAACATAAAAAGTTCAGCACCTTCGACATCAAATCGTCGGCGGGGAATCTTTTTACGCAAACCACGTCCTTTTTGTGATTCTTCTTCGTTGTTCCCATTTGGATCAACGTTGCTCCCACTTGGATCAAGAACATCTATCCTGCTCCCACTTGGAACAAGATCAGTTATCATCTCACTCCCACTTGGAACAAGATCCATTTGATCACTATTTGATGTCAAATGATTACTTACATTTGCATCCAATGATGAAGGAGGTTGTTGATGTGAAACTAATTCATCATCAGTTAAATTTCTCCCACTCGAATTAAGTGATCTTTGTTGATCTTGATCCTCTATCTCAAACAAGGTTAGGTCTTGACCTACCTCTCCCTTTTTAGGAAACTCATCCTCTAAGAATGTGACATCTCGTGATTCAAACTCAGTTACGCTCCCACTGTCTTGCAAACCTATAAACACATAACCCTTAGAGGTTTCTGAGTATCTTATAAAGATACTTTTCTTTCCTCTTGGGCCTAATTTGCCATGTTTGTGAGAAGAATCATGTGTATATGCATCGCAACCCCAAGGTCTTAATACGCTTAGGTTGGGTGCTCTTCCAGTCCACAACTCATATGGAGTGGTTGCAACTGATTTTGTAGGCACTCCGTTAAGTACATAGGTAGCAGTAAGCAATGCATCACCCCAATAACTAATTGGGAGGTTAGCTTGTGCCATCATTGACCTAACCATTTCTAGAAGCATCCCGTTTCTTCTCTCCGCAACAGCATTTTGTTGTGGAGTATTTGGGATAGTCAACTGATGAACAATTCCCTTTCCATCACATAACTCGTTTAATTGAGTTGACAAGTACTGTCGACCTCGGTCAGTTCGAAGAACTTTTATCTTCTTGTCTAATTGATTTTCCACTAAGCTCATATAGCGTTGGAAACAACTTATTGCTTCTGATTTGTGGGAAATTAAATAGACAGAACCGAAACGAGTGTAGTCATCTATAAATGTGATGAAATAGTACGCTCCATGCCTAGCCCTGACATTCATAGGCCCACAGATGTCCGAATGGACTAATTGCAAGGGATATTCAGCTCTAGTCGCTTTACCGAAGGGTTTTCTTGCAGATTTTCTTGCTAGACAATTTTCACAAGTGGACAATTCCACATGTTCAATGCCAGTAAGCAAACCTTGTTTTGCTAACCTTTGCATTCTTTGCTGGCCAATATGACCAAGTCTAGCATACCATATGTTTACATCACTATCATATTTATGTGAGGAAGCAAACATAGAAAAGCTAGCATTATTGTTAAATGAATCATAATCCAAATCCATAATAATAAAACATCCGGTCACATGACCAAAACCAAATAAAGTTGAACCTAAAGTCAATTTGACAGAATGGTCATGGAAAAACAAGCTAAAGGCAAGTCTAAGCAAAACAATAACAGAAATAATATTCCGGCGAATTCCTGGAGCATAGAGGACATCATGTAATAGTAGGTGTCGACCACCATGCAAGACTAACTTGCATGTACCGAGCCCTTCAACAGCAACCTATTGTTGTTGCCCACATAAATCCACTTTGTTCCACGTGAAATACGCCGAAACTCCACAAAGGAATTGCGTTCCCTCGTTATGTGGTCCGTTGCTCCCGAGTTTACAATCCACAAAGGATTAGATTCAGTCAAAAACACTGAACTAGAAACACAAACTTCACTAGTTTGAATTTTGTGAAATACCTTTCTAGGAGGCTCAGAGCAATCCTTAGCATAGTGACCCTTTTTGTCACAGTTAAAGCATTTCACCTTTGCAACATTGACACGTTTGGGACGTTTGTTATTGCTTTGTTGTTTCGCCCTTGCTCTTTTAGCAGGCTGAGACTGAGTTGGTCCTCTTTTCTTAACCCAATTCTTTTTATTAAAGCCCCCTTTGGCCTTAGAGGATGTTGCCATATGCAACTCAGCTGTTGGCTTAGCAGCCTCAAGCCGATCCTCTTCAAGCTCAAGAGATCTCCGGACATCTTCCAGAGTCTTGATTAGCTGATTGTGGGTCAAATGCATCTTTATATGATCCCAAGAATTAGGTAAGGACCATATGACAGCTTGAACTTGTTGCTCATCGGTCAACACATGACCAACATCTTTTAACTCCCCAATCATGTTTGTCATAAGCCTCAGATGAGTTCTCACTGAATGTTCTGGGCGCTTTTTGTATGAGTCAAACTTGATTGTTAAGGATCGTAGCCTTTCAATAGAACATGTACCAAACCTATTCTTCAAAGAAGCCCAAAGACCCATAGCTCTTTGGTGATCCTTAAATTCCCTTAAGATATCATCATCTAAGGTGCTCAGCAACGTAATGCGTGCCAGGGAGTCTTTCTTTTTCCAAGCGTCATAAGTCGCACGGTCACGTCTATGCTGAGCCGTGGTGCCTTCCTCAGGCTCATCCATGATGATGTTAATTGCCTCCAGAGCCTCTTGCTCTTCAAGCACATATTGGACTTTTAAGCTCCAGGCCTCATAGTTGTCACCATTGAGTTTCAACCCTTTGTTGAGCTCAGCAACAATATTCTTAGCAGCAGTAGACTTTTTTTTTTTAACAAAATAAAAAAATATAGTGAGGATCTAAAGAAGGAATTTCTAAACGCAAGTACTATGTTCAACATACATATTCGGACAGTAAGCACTAAGTTGATTAAGTTAATAAACACATATATTAATAAAGGAGTCGAAAGTTCACTATGTTCCCAGTCATCGTCCAAAAATTAAACACATGAAAATTAACCTAGTCAACTACCTAGCTTAATGTATTTATCATCTTAAAAACAACATTTTATTTTTATGATTAATTCCGTATGGATCTAAGTTAAACAAATTAACTTAAATTAATTTAAATTTTATTTAACATATTAAATAAAATAAATCAAATGTTAAACTAATTAACATTTATGTAATTGTTGAAATAATTAACGAATAGATTAATATTAAATTAATTAATATTTCTTACATGTCAAAAAACTTGAAGCAATTGGTACAATATTTTAACAAGTATACGTAATGTTAAACTAATTAACATTCATGCAATTTGCTAAACTAATCAACAAATATACTTAATGTTAAACTTATTAACATTTCATGCAATTGGGATTAAAAATAATATTTCTTTTGATCAAGAATATAAATACTTAATTTATATCAAAAAAATTAAGTCCGTTTGACTAATTTTGATAAATTTCAGAAAATATAAAAAAAATTATTCTTATATCTTGAACTAGGCCATTAGCCCAATTATTATATAAAGGAAAGCTACTCCACAGTTGAAATGAACTTAAAGGACCATGACAATTTTTAAGATGTTAGCCTTATGAGAGGCCCAGACCTGTAAGTTCTTTCGATACATATGTTTTTTTTTTTTTTCTAGAAGCTTCATTATTATATTAAAATAATTGTACTGAGAATACAATAAGAAGAGAAACCCTAGTCTTATATTTCTCCTTCTTCTTCTGCCGTCACCTCTTTTGAGGAATAGAGAAAATGGTTCTCCTTCCTTTTCTGCTCTAATATTTAAGAGATAAGAAAAGAAAATCATATTTTCTTCTTCTCCTATTATCTTTACTGCGAACACCACCATTTTAGGAGCACCAAGCTCCAAAACAATTATGGTTGTCCCGGTGGCTCACTGCCACGCTCCATCGGCATTCCGATGATGGAACAACGGTGCTTCACGGTGGCACTCGGTGGGAATTCAGGAAAAACTGATTTTGAGTTTACATAATTTCAAGAAAATGAAACTTGTAAACTGATCCGAAACTGTTTTTGAATCAGTGTTCCATTTAATTTTATTTCATAAATAACATATTTATTAGATAATATGCTTGTAAACAGAATACATATTCTGAAATTTTTATGGTTGTAAAAATCCATTGCGGATTCAGATAATTTTTTTTAATGATATAAAAATTGTATTACTCACGTTTTGAGTTGCTGATGAACAGACCATTCTCTATGACTTATTTGGGAATGTGCAGTAATATTATGGATGGATTTATAAAGCCTCAAGCTTTTAGTTTAAGAAGATTCTTGCGAACAAGATTATTCGTTTCAACAACTATCCCAAAAGCACATAAAATATTTAAAATCCATACATGTAGTTTTATAATTCACGAAGAAAAAAAAGAACTACCATATAATTTTATTTTGACCAGAAAGCCAGCCTAATGACATCTGATACTTATGTAGGATACATACAAATATGCATATATTCATATAACAACAAATCTATACTAAATAGATTGTTAAAAAATAAACCGAGAACTTACTTGTTGTTCTCGTAAACGGAAGCGGTAGGATCTTGAACAGTAGCTGGAATTACTGGTCGTCGGTGGTTGTTACGTGCTTGACGGATCAACCCCTTTATCCACAGTCTAAACACTAGTTTATTTTAGAGAGAGAGATAGGAAGAGCTGTAGAGAAATCAGTGTGTTTATCTGAGCCTATTACTACTGTATTTATAACTGTATAATATAGTAGTTGTCCTCTTGTAAGACTCTATCAGGTAACTTATATTTTTACCTGGATAGACATTAAGAGCACCCCTTTATGGGTGGACTCTTTTATTTAGATAAATCCAACACAAATAATTAATTAACTGGAGTTTCACAGATTCGATTGCATATATTTTATTAGAAGTAAAGTTGATTAGTTACTTTATCTTGAAAGTTCTTATCTCAATAGCTGCTTCAATAGTTGAATGTCCTGCAATAGTAAAATAATAAATTAGAGCACAAAAGGAACAAAGTAAAAACATAGAATTGAAGAACTGAATAGGTTTTGAGTTCTTCCAAATGCACCTAAATATATAACTCCAAATATTATCTTTATCTTATCTATATATTGGTTTAAATTTGATTAGTTTGAATGAATATATGTATGAGAATTCAAGTAGTGTCAAACCATTATGTTTTTATCTTTGAGAGAATACTTATTACATAAGATAAAAGAACCTAACTCTTGGGCTTCAGTTCAAATTCAAGAACCAAATATCATATATTAAAAAAAAATTATTTGCTCAAGTATATAAATTGTTAAAGTCTAGGTGGACTATCTTAGTTTCGGGATAAAAAAATGATTCTACTCCACCTTAACTTTCTGAGCAAGGACCAAAGCCATATAGAGATTAGGTGAACATTGTATCTCAATCCAAATCTACAACTTTATCTTTCAATTCAAAATTCAAATTTTAACAGTATATCTTCAATTTAAATATTCATATTTCAATCCATATCCAAATACATGACTCTTTAAGTTGAAGATAAGGTAGTAGATTTATCTTTCAAATATTTTCACTATCCTCGGGTTCAAATTTAAAAATTAACTATATATTTTTAAAAGTTTTATTACAATAATAAAAACTAACTTTGTTCTAATTCAATTCTAACAACTAACATAACTACTACTCTCCTTATATATATATATATATATATATATATATATATATATATATATATATATATTGGGTCCTACTTACTTTAAAAGCTACCAATATATTTAATTATTTCAATCTTCTCTCTCTTACTTTTTCAAGGGTAAATTTAAAAATTTCCAAAGTCAACCTCTATTTTTTAAATCCCTTGCCAAATTTAACAACCGCCACATAAATTGAAAAGGAGGGACTATGTAAATTGATTTTAATCAACTGGGACTTGTGTTTCTGCTGGATCAATATTGTGTCCTCACAATTGAAGATTGTGAATTGTTCCCAATGTTATTCAATAATTATAATTTGAATAAAAGGAGATGTACATTAAATGTATTATCCTGATGTGTATAAAATATTGTATAAATTAAAAACTTGATGATGTATAAACAGTTACCACGAAAGTGGTTTATTTATTACGAATCATAGAAAGCTCTTACTATTTATATAAATGTTATATAATGTAACATGTGATTTAGCAAAAAATTTATGATTAATAAATGCTTACAACCAAAATAATTTATTTATTCTAAGTCATTGACGATCCTCAATATCTTAATGTGAATTTGTATGTTACATAGATTAAGGATTTATGATTGATAAATAGTTAATACTAAAGTAGTCGATTTATTGGAATCATTGAAAATATTTAACACTTCATACATATGAGATGATATTGTATATCGATTAAGAGTTTATGATGGAGAAGTGATTACCTCCAAAATGGAGTATTTTTTCAAAATCATTGAAATTTCTTAAAGTTATATACATGTGAGATGATATTGTATATATATTAAGAGTTTAAGATGGATAAATAATTACCTTCAAAGTGGAGTATTTATTCAGAATCATTGAAAATTCTTTATAGTTTTATACATGTGTGGTTATGTCAATGCATAGTTTGGGATTTATGACTAGTAAATAGGATTCACTAGAGTGATCTAGTATTTGATTCATTGAATATTCTCAATGTATCATGTGTAAATTGTGTTTGGACAAGTGTATACTAGTGGCGGAGTTTTATCTACTAAAAAGAAAATTTGATTTCTTGATACTAGTAACGCTAGCCAAATTCATTCATGAGATAAGATATTGAGGTTTTTACCCAATTAGAAAAAATAATATCTTTGGTTCTCATGTGTATTAATTGAAAGGACAAGTTGATGTAGGATGAAGTTTTGTGTATCTTAATCAAAGGAGGAACACAATGTATATATTGTGCTCATGGGATAATTATAAGGAGAATGGAAACTAGAATCATGTTTGCATTAATTCATAACAACACCTTAAATAGTTACCTTCCGAATTTGATCATTGCTTTGCGATCATCAATTAATGATCTCTTATTGATATGAAATTTTGGTAGAGACATCGGAAACGATCTAGTAAGTAATTTTTACTGCATTGAAGTGAGTGATGTCATCTTTTGACGTTTTGAGTCATTTAGATGGGTGTTATAGGCAATGTGTTGGATGAAAACGTGAATTAAATATGAAAACTCATTCTTTATATCATTTTTGTTTATGTTAAATTTGGGATATGATGATATATGAAGATTTAATATGTGTTAGATATATGATAAAATGTAGTTCATATTTTCAATTCTTAGAGTAGTAAATACCTCATCGTTTTAATGAAAAAATAAGTGTTTGATCTTTATTCATGGATATCAAAAGGTTCTGTGTTGATATATGAATAGAACAAGTCACAGAAATATTTTAAACCCTAAAAACATGAAAATAAAGTTTGTCTGAATTTGGTCATAGTTGCGCAGATTAGAAAATTTGAGAAACTCTAATTGATCTGAAAATTGGTAGGTTCATGAGGGACGACCTGAAACGACCTAGGTAGTCGTTTCGAAAGTTAGAGCTCCGATTGGCGTGCCGATAATTTTAAAATCTTCATAAGGTCCATTGGGATTTATCTGTAAAATTTGAGCTAAATCAGACCTCGTTTTGTAGGCATCGGAAGAAGGTTTCAGTTTTTATTGTCGATAAATATTAAAAAGAGATTTTTGAGCTCGGTTTTGGCGAATGAGCTCCTATTTAAAAACTGAAAGCGCCGTTAGGTTCGTATGATTATTTGTGACTTTTGTGATTTTTCGAAAGTGAATTTCGAGGTTGTTCGGCTAGTTTCCGCTAAAATTCCGAAAGTTAAATAATTTGACTTTTTTCCATTTAATTTACATATTGAGTTTCGGGAGTTCGATTTGAGATCCGTCTTAGCGAATATGTTATATATATTTTGTATAGCTTACTTGAGAAATTCGGGATCACTTCAAATTTCGTAGAGTTCCGTTTTAATTTTCGTCGTGAAAAGAAAAGAAAAGAAAAGAAAATAAAATAAAATAAAATAAAAAGAAAATGAAAAGAAAGAAAGAAAATGACAAAAGTTAGGCGGTGCTTGGGATATAAAATCCCTTAGCAAAAAGGATAGGAACATAAACGATAGCATAGAAACATAACAGAGAGACGGAAACAGAGAAAAATACCGGAAAAGAGAGAAAGGAAAGGAAAAAGTGCCGAAAAAAGATAGAATTTTCACCCCGAAACATTCAGATAATGATCTTAATGCATTATTTTAGTTTATTACGTGTGTTTGAATATATTTTGACGTAAAAATTGGGATATTAGACATCGTTTTAATAAATTCAATTAATAATTTAAAGGGTCAATTGGACCCCGATAATGGAATTGATTATATATTCGTACTCAGTGAGTTATGTGCAACATATAAATGAATTTATTTAGGGTTTGGTTATGTGACCTTAAACCCTGTACATAGGCCTGGTCTATGTATTGCATATGCGAATAGGGTATCAGGTTCCTAACCGGGTTTGGTTAACTTGTCGATAGAAGCCTTGCTTCGACTTAGCGATATACACATTTAAAATGACTTGATGTTCTGCTAGCTACATGTATGTGACATATGCTCTCAGTAATTTCTGAAAATATAAGGGAAAGGGATTCACTTTAATCCCCTTAAATTTAAATTGCTTTCCGTATATATAATTTCAGTTTTGAATAAATGCATGTTTCTTTAGTTTAGTTAACAGATTACCATGTATATAGGCATCCTGATTTGCTTTGAAATTCAAATGGGGGAGCTATTCTTGGAAGCTTCATATGCTGTAGAATCCCTTTGATTTGGCATAGATTGATAGCTTAATGGTCTGACATTTGACTGATTTCTTTTCCTTTTGGAATGAGAATGTGAAATTCATACAACCCTCTCCCTAGCCCTATATGAACCAGTCCCTCTTCCCCTTTGTTTCCCAGGCTGAAAACACTTGAAAACACCTTCAGACCTCCCTTACACTGAAATACAGACACTGAACACACACCTTGACAAGTTGAAAACATCAAGAGACCTTACACCTTCAAACCTCCATCTACACGGATACATCCTTGACTACATCTACACACACGCATCCAGAACCTAGGCACTGAATACACAGCACACACACAGAACCTACAGACAGAATCAGACACCATATTTTACACTTCTGAACAAGCACCACATGCACTGGCACACACTGAAATACAGGGCTAAAGACCACATTCAGACACCTCTCATACACTTTTCTTCCTGACTTATACACAGAGTACTCTCTGTTTCTCTTGCTAAGGAAAAGAGGTCTTTTGTTTATACTGATCCCTCTTGGGCTTGGCTGCTTAAGAAATCAAAGTGAAGTTCCTGCGTTTAATGCTTCTTTTGTGTTGGATCACCGGCCTTTCCATTCGCTTTGTTTGCTCTTTGTTAACTGCTACTAAGGTACATTCCTATGACTTGAGTGTGACCTGCAGTAGGTTGTATGAATGGATTATGGCTTGAACAGGGTTTTTCTTGAGTCTGCGTATGCATACACGACTGTCTTTTGGTTTAGGACCTTTTGGTCCATCTACTAACCCCATTCTGCAGGTTCTAATAAAGTCAAATTAGTCTGGATAGCTAAAAAGCTATACCATTGTTGAGCTTTTCAATTGCAGGGAGGCAGTAGTGTTTTCTGGAAACAACTATATAATTTGTTGTTAAAGAAACAAGGCAGCATGAGCTGAATAGTTCATTCAAAGTGCACTCAGGGCACTCCTTCCTTTTCCTCTCCTATTTTCCCTAGACCCCTTCTATGTATTTGCTAGGTGTTCCCCTTGGTGTGTACTTATTAAAATAGGTGTGACAATGAAAGTTGCTTGGGAAAGCAATAATTTAAATCGGCTAACAGGGGCCATTTCTAATCCCACTTTCCTACTTATGTGTAATGGAAGTTAGAGTTGTAAAGTAGGATTGTCTATGCAATACGTGAAATGATTGACCCGATATGTATGCTAAATCTGAAAATAGTATATTATGCATAACAGGTTTTAAAATTAGATTGCAATAGAGATTGCTTTAAAATTAGATAATAGGGCTAAAATCGCAATAAAGGCTGAAGACTAGCTTATTCGTGCAAATATTTAAAACTGAAAATTGCAGCAGCGTCGATTATGTTTGAAACTGAAAATTCAATGCTTATCTAAACTATTTGTGCAATTTTAACGTGTTAGATTTAAACTATATCAGAAAATAGGCTAAAATTGCTAGAATATTTGAAAATAGGGTTATTTCTGCAATTATTATACTCTGAAATATATCATCACGTCCTGTTCTTCTTTAAAGTGGCTAGTTTCACAATCTATGCTAGGAGTTGGTTCGTTTATGCAATTTGGGCTTAACAGTAGCATGTGAATCTTTACTTTTTACTTACTTGATTTGGAGGCCTACTTTCTACATTTTGTTGAGAATTATTTTGCTTGCCTTGATTTCTTAACATGGCCGTTCATTATTTGGCGCCTAGTGGTCTAGATTAGGGCACTTAATATACTTAGGAGAGTCCAGATATTTCATATTTAACTCAGTAGTCTCAATGGCCTCCGAGACGTTACGTGAGACGTTAGTAAACCTTTAGGGCGTTATAAAATATTAGGAAACGCTTTAGTTAAATACTTAAAGAGGGTATGTGGTTAAGAGAATTAAGCCCCTCGGATATGATGGAAACTACCCGAACTATATTTGATAGTGGATTCTGAAACTATCATCCCTTACGAAAGCCGGGTTTTGATCCGAATAGGATAATAAGACCTAGGGTTACTTATTCAAATTGTTAATTAGTTATTTGTTATTTTGTGGCTATTCGTGCAACATGACTATTGTTTCAAATTATTTATGCAAGTACATTAAATTGCCTATTTGTTTACTTTGCAGCCCATATTTTTTTCGTTTACTTTATTTAGATTGTGTTCTTTTATAAGCAATATGCAAACCCAATATAAAAATCGGCCGGGAATCACGTTTAATGGAACCTAGGAGGTGCCTAATCCCTTCCTTCTAGGTTATTTCGAACACTTACCTGAATCTCTGACTCGTAGACCAACCCGTAGTTAATTATTTAAATTTAAGTAGAAATTAATAGGTGACCTAATACGCCTAGGAAATTTATGAGGTGGCGACTCCAAAACCGTAACTCCAAACGAGTTCACCCAGTCAAATCCGAAACCCGACTCGCCTCAAGTCGAGTCCAAAATCGGGTACAATAATGTGTACTATGATTTGAATTCAATGAGTGATAACACACATGGACTTCTAGCAGTACATATGAAAATTAATATAATGAAGTTGAATAGTGTTGTTTGAATATCTTTTTAACATATATATTTAATTCATCCCGCTAGATTCTTTCATATAAAACTATACAAATAAATACACTTTAGTCTACTATATTTACTAAGAACTAAAATGATAAGGAGAAAATTGAGCCAAAGCGCCAACCATCAAGAGCCGAGCCTAGAGCACAAAGAATACAAGGCAAGAGCTTCGAATAAGGGTTCGAGAGTGATTTGGAGTCATGGATTTGAGCGCCATTGAGGGAGGACTCACTACGGACCAAGGAGGAACAACAAGAGTCCATTTTGAGTCGTCTCCACACCTCCCAGGAAGAGGCGGACCGCCCACACTACTAGGCGTACCGCCTACCAAAGTTGCACTCTCTGGATCGCCTGAGGCGGACCGCCCCTATACCTAGGTGGACTGCCCCTTACTAAAGTGGTCTTAAAGATGCTGAGGCGGACCGCCTCTCTCCTAGGGCGGACCGCCTACCCCTGAAGCCGAAGCTACAAGGCTTATTCCGAGTTTTTGAGGCATAGTTATTACTATTGTTACCGTACGTGGTCTTATTCATTAAACCCAACTTGTGGAGGGTATTTTAGACATTTCACACTAGTTTAGAAAGTTCTATAAATAGAACACTTAGGCATTTCATTTCATTTACACAACTTTGAATATAGAATGATAAATTTCTTGAGTGAATCTCTATGAAGAACCCGTGAGCGGGCATGATTTCACTTGGTAGAGTCCAAGTTGAACATCGAAACCTCTTTGATCATTCTATTTGCAAGAGCCGAGTGCCTCTTGAGGATAGTTGCGTAGTATAGGTGATCCTTGACTTTTACCCGGGGTGTATCGAGACAAGTTCCTCGGTGCTACTTAGGTAATCGTTTCAAGCCTCGTCTTGCTTTTATCTTGATATCTTGTTAGATATCGCCTATCTTGTTTCAGCTTCCGCATTTTCATATCGTTTCTAGCTTCCGCGTGTTTTTCCCCTGCATCAGTTAACCTTATGTGAGCCCGGTATTTTCGACAAAAGGGAAGATAACTTGTTTTATCATGCCCTTATTGATATGATTGTTTATGGTAGACCTATGTGTTGTAGTAAGGATGTTAGTGACCTTGAGGAGTTCGAATTGCATGATATGGACAAGGTTGTCTATGATGACTCCTCAAGTAAGAGTGAAGAACCTAGTCTTTATACAATGCCTTTGTTGGATCATGAAATTGAGGTGCATGCCTTTATATTTCCATTGTTTGAAGACAATTTCATTGGTGGTAGTGAATCTTATCGGACTAGGGTTGGTAGTAAAATAGGACCTCCATGGTGTGAGGGATTTGATCCCATAGACAACTCTTTGTTTGAAGCTTCGAGTGAGGTAGGTAATTCTTCTAGTGATCCTACTCTTGTTGGTTCGGGTTATGATGATGAAGAGGCCATTATTAATGCCTTCCTTGAGAGCTTACCTCGTGAGAGGGGTTGTCTTGAGGATAAAATTGGAGGTGAGGAGGTAACTCTTAGTGTGAGTATGAGAACTTTTAAGAATGGGAGTGGGGTAATTGATGTTAATTGTGAATTGACTTACCTTTCCTATCCCATCCCATATGTTAACCACACTTTGAGAATTGAGCATGCCAAAACCGTTGTGCCGCACTATGAAAATATTTCATTGAAGGTTTGGTGTATTGGTTATGAGCTTAGGAATCATAGGATTAGTGATAGATTGATCTTGCATTTTACATGCCCTATTGATCTCTTTGTTTGTTCTTGTGTTGGGTACACTTCTTTGTTGAACCAAGTACTTGCTATTTTCTTTGGAAACATAAAATTCTTCATTACTATTGATACTTGGTTGTACAATAAGAGTGTATTTTCCCACACTTTTGGCACTAACCTACTCTTGTAGTAGGAACTTTTTTGTTTTGATTGTCTTTGGATGTAGGCTTTGATGGTTTGATTTGGAGGACGAAATCCTTTCAAGAAGGGGAGGATGATAATGGGCAAATTGAGCTAAAGCACCAACCATCAAGAGCCGAGCCTAGAGCACAAAGGATACAAGGCAAGAGTTTCGAAAAAGGGTTCGAGAGTGATTTGGAGTTATGGACTTGAGCGCCATTGAGGAAGGACCGACTACGGACCAAGGAGGAACACCAAGAGTCTATTTTGAGCCGTCTCCACACCTCCCAGGAAGAGGCGGACCGCCCACACTACTAGGCGGACCGCCTACCAAAGTTGCACTCTCTGGATCGCCCGAGGCGGACCGCCCCTATACCTAAGCGGACCGCTCCTCACTGAAGTGGCCTTGAAGATGTTGAGGCGGACCGCCTCTCTCCTAGGGCGGACTGCCTACCCCTGAAGCCGAAGCTACATGGCTTATTCCGAGTTTTTGATGCATAGTTATTACTATTATGACCCTGTGTGGTCTTATTTATTAAACCCAAATTGTGGGGGGGGGGGGGGGGGTATTTTAGACATTTCACACTAGTTTTGAAATTTTTATAAATGGAGCACTTAGGCAATTCATTTCATTTACACAACTTTGAATATATAATGATGAATTTCTTGAGTGAATCTCAATGAAGAACACGTGAGCAGGCATGATTTCACTTGGTAGAGTCCAAGTTGAACATCAAAACCTCTTTGATCATTCTATTTGCAAGAGTCGAGTGTCTCTTGAGGGTAGTTGCGTAGTATAGGTGATCCTTGACATTCACCCAGGGTGTATCGAGACAAGTTCATTGGTGTTACTTAGGTAATCGTTTCAAGCCTCGTCTTGCTTTTATCTCGATATCTTGTTAGATATCGCCTACCTTGTTTTAACTTCCGCATTTTCATATCGTTTCTAGCTTCCGCGTGTTTTTACCCTGCATCAGAAAAGGAATCAAAAATTTTGCCAAACCTGAATTCCTCTTAATTAGTAGGTGGACATCACACCAACAAATGGACCATGAATTAGACATAATTGGATTTAGGGGAAGATTTTAAGTTACATACACTGGTACTACAAATAATTTTAACATTATCATGCCACCATTACCAATTATATTAGGTAGCTTGCCTTGTATTCTAGAAAAGCATTTAACTTTTAAGCTCGATGCACATGCACTAGGACTTTCATTCAAAAAGTCTTGGCAGGTCGTCTTAAAGAGGCATTCTCTCAAAAATTCTTCTCCGTGGTTTAGGGTCTGGTGGCCGCCAAGTCCACTCATCGAATATTTTGAAATATCAAAAGGCTTTCCGTGAACTTCTCTGATGGCTCAAATTAGAGAAAATGGCCAAAATGGTCCTTGATATCATATTTATTGTATTTTGGTCCTTAACGTATTTTCTTAACAGGTATAGTCCTTAATATATCTAAAATAATGGGATAATTGGTACGAAGGTTACAAACTAGCGGAACTTTTATAAAAAATATATGTTAACTTTCGCTTCAAAACCCACGTGCAACTCACGTGAGACCTAAAGAATAACTTGTACACTACTTTTTCTGTCAAAAGCGAAGACAAAAGTCTTCTATCTCAAAACAGAGTAAATTCTCTTCTCTGCAATTGAAGAGCTAAACAAAGACGAAGTACTTCAAACTCCAGCAAAAATTCTTCATGAATCACGAGCTACTATGTTGTTATCTCTCAACTTATTCATTCTTCTCTTCTCTTAGCACACCAAAATCTTTATTTTCAGGATTTCTCATATTAGAAGTGTGAAGGCGAAGCCTCAATTGAAGCAGATTTCGTAATTGCACTTAATTTGGTAAAGAGAGTATAGTATACAATCTATTATGAATATTGTGAATTTAACCATATTGTGACAGTGATCTTTTATGAACAAATGTTATGACTTTGTGAAGCTTAGAGGTTATTTCGTAGAGATATCTTATTATGATATAAAATATTTTGATTAATATTGCGTATGGCATCATAATATGCATATTTAGCGTGCGTTACCCAAGTGATATTATTATCCATTTGACGTGGAGTTATGTTTTGGGCTATATTTCTTTTATGTTAGAATTAACCCTCAGTTGATATTATTGCCTTATTAGTATCTAGATCGATAGGCCACTGGTCTAGCCTTTTATGGAAAGGGCCTATGCTGTTGAGTTGATATAGCCACTGGTCTAGCCTATTATGATGAGGGCCTATGCTATTGAGTTGATATAACCACTGGTCTAGCCTGTTATGGTGAGAGCATATGCTACTGAGTTGATATAGCCACTGGTCTAACCTGTTATGGTGAGGGCCTATGCTACTGAGTTGATATAGCCATTGGCCTAGCCTGTTATGGTGAGGGCCTATGCTACGGAGAAGATATAGCCGTTGGTCTAGCCTTTTTATGGTGAAGGCCTATGCTATCAAGTTGGTTTGTTATTATGGTTGAGTTGAGATGCCTTGGTTGATATTTCGGTTGAGCTAGGTTCTCATTATATCTCTTATTGACTTTATAACTTTAGCGAAGAAGCTAGATCCTATCTTAGGACTATTGCAAGGATTTATCTGTATATTATTTATTAGACGAGTTTTCAAAAACGGCAAGGACATGAGGGTTCGTCGAGGATCTTACTGGGTCAGGGTGACTCACTCCCTCATAGTTTCTGTGTGCAGGTTCATTAGTTGAGGCACTTTTGGAGTTCTTGGTCCCAATCATGATTATCTTCCAGCGCTGTACATGGACGTTGCCGCATAGTTCGTGGTAGTGTCTAGTCTTTCATTATGATATTTTAGTTGGGTTTGAACCCATTGTTATATATCTTACACTCATAGATGCTCCATGATTAGTTGTTGGGTTTTAGATTGGTATAATTTATTTTATTATTTTATTCAATTTTCAGATTTATGACATCATTAGTGGTTTCATTTAATATTTCGGTTAACTTTTTTCTTGTCCGATTTTCTTTTGAAACCTTGATTTCTTGAAAATAAACTTAATTGAGAAGGTTTTTATGAATTGGTTCGCTTAAGGGTAGAAGCTCTTAAGTGCCATCACGTACTCGATTTTTGGGTCGTGACACAAAGTCTATGTACTAATCTATTAGTAATGCCAAAACTAAAGCAATTAGTACAATGAAGGTGTACGTAATTTTTTTACCATCTAAGTTAGGATGTACTGTGATTTGAGCTAAGAACACAAGCCCTAGCTTGAAGGAGATGAAAGGGACGAAGAGAGCAATTGAGAGAGAGTAATATGAATGAATATTGTGTAGTTCATTGATAGAGAATAAGCCTAAACAAATTTAGTTATACAACTAAATACAAAGATCAAATTTCTAACTAATGAGTTAGTTATAACCAACTCTTGTAACTAACTTTAGGATTATCTGTTATTTACTAAACTGCCCTGTGTTATTTAGTTAAGTATCAGCTTATTTAACACTCCCCCTCAAGCTAAAGGATGCAAAGATATTGAGCACTCCTAGCATGGAACACAAGTAAGCATTCTGCACACGAGTTAACCCTTTTATAAGAACATCTGCAGGCTGATCCTTAGTGGGTACATACTGAGTAGCAATCAGACCTTGCACAATTTTCTCCATTATGAAGTGACAGTCGATTTCAATGTGTTTTGTCGTTTCATGGAATACAGGATTTACAGCAATTTGTAGAACTGTCTTGCTATCATAATGAACTTTCATTGGTAGTTCATATTTTACTCCAATTTCAGTGATAAGGTAGAACAGTAAGGTAAGTTCAGTAGATAAGGAGGCCATACTCCTGTATTCTGCTTCTACAGAATTTCTGGACACTATAGCTTGTTTCTTGAATTTCTAATTACTAGGGAATGATATGATCCTAAACACTAAGAATAAGAAAACAAGCCATATATTCCCTGAGCTTGATGATTACTTAGTGGTTATCCTTACGAGAGTTTCAACACAACTAATTTAAAAGGAACAACAACAAAGAAGTACTTTATTTTCTGTGCCTTTATTTTCTTATTATTAGAGTGATAAAGTTTCTAAGGTTACTTCTAAAAATAGGATACTGCTAACTGAAGGTTGTGCTTCGATAGCTGTAGAGTGAAGTTGACCTGAGTGTTCAAGTTCATGCATGCATGGATTGGACATTAATCTGACCTTGTTGTGCATGTATATGTCGAAGATGTTTATTGCTACCTAATTTTGCATCAACGTGGTGCAGTGACTGGGCAGAAGATAAAGCTCTAGATACATGTACGAAAGGTGTTCAATTGAATATTTTTTTATCAAAAACTTTACATACAATGCCAAAAAGTGAGAAGAATAAAATACCGTGCGTTGAACTTTTTAGATATAAGAAAAATTTCAGTGTACTAATAAGAAAATACCTCAAAAATATATTGTTTTAGGTTATGTATATATGTTCAAATTCCACGAGTGATATCCTTGCTTACCTATTAAGTAACCATTGAATTTCAACATCTATAAAGATCAATTCGCAACCGGCCTTATCTGTTTAATTAGTTATTCTAAAGATTTTTGTTATTCTTCTTCTTCCATGTTGTACTTTTTTCTCCGTAATGGATATGTGTATGATCACCAAGTGATGTGGTGCAGTGGATGAGGCTACTCTTTCCTTAATCAGAGATTTCGGATTCGAGCTCTGGGTATGAAAAAATCATTGGTATGGAGCACTTCCCCCGAATAGGGCTCTACGCGGCGCAAATCCAAATTAATCGAGGCTCCAATAAAGATATCGGACATCGGGTGGGAAACAAAAAAAAGATGTGTATATGCAAGTTGTGATATTTAGGGTTCAAGAAGGTGTAAGTGCTCTATATGCCACTTGTTTCCCTGCAAGTTGCAGTATATATGGCATGTTGAATGCAAACATTACTTTCCATTTTTGGCTGAACAATTCATGCTTAGCCTTGGCACTTCTTTGTTTGCTGCTCTAAATTTGGAATATTATCATTCTTTGAATTAGATATCTCAAGCTCTCGATTCATTTTACCATTCAATGAACCACCAAAAGACTCTTTCAATCTTTATCCGTTGCCTAATATTTCGAGACTAATAATTCTCATTAACACCATATTATTCAAGCGTCATAATCACGACTGATCACAACTACCAGCGTCATAAATTGGGACGGAGGGAGTAATACATTTCTGAAGAAAAACAAAAATCCAATTGTTTATGAACAAAAATCTGAAGAAAGCTATAACTTTGCCAGCTCCCAACTTATGTATTTTCAATTTATAATTAATTTTTTAATACAACTTTTTCTAATTATTTTGTAACGTCGAAATTTCTTTTCCAAAACACACCCCTTCTTTCCATTTTCGCGCTCGATTTGTTCTTTTCCGTATAAAAATACTTCTAAATATAATATTTATTTGTAAATAGATTCACAAGAATGTCAATCGTTGTAACCAATAAAATGTTGAGACTTTTTTACCTAACACACGATGTTCTTGTTAAATTCCAACATTTGAATGTATTTTTCAGTATTTGTTACGTTCATTAGCTACTTTCGATCAATTAAGCCAAATTAAATATTGTATAGTATTTGACTTTACATTTCTAATGCATGGATACCAGTCAAACTACTCTTCTACAACTAAAAGAGCCGTGAGAATAAGGAGAAAAACAATAAAGAGGTTAGCCTGATCCTTGTTGACTGTATTAATATATCTCATTTAATAGAGACCCAATAATAGTTTCATGCCAAATGCTAAGTTACAATGTCCACTGGTCTACCAATTATACGCCGCCACGTGTATGTTCCCTTCAGTGGCTCCCTGTCGGAACAGATGAAACATGGCCCACAGCTGCCAACTCAGCAGAAATTTTTGCAGTCAAATGTTTTGGTGTTTAGTTTAGTAGTAAAAGGTTAGGCCTTGTAATTTGACCTTTTTGTGAAGTGCCAAACTGAACACATTTAGATTAATTGGTTCTCAAATCCGACGTGTCATATGATATACATTGACTGTTTCCGCCAGCTAATATGATATCGTGAAAGGAAAATGAGCTTTGCACTTTCGGGAAGGTAGGCTTTATAGCGGATCTGCCTTGCTGACAGCTAGAATATTACATATATAGTAGCGATTGCTTTCACTTAAAAACTCTACGCCTCCCTATTAGAGTAAGGCATGCTCTCGAAACTAGATTTACTCGTTCTTGTCTCCAGCGATTAACTTATTCCAGAGCAGTCTGGTGATTAGCCTATTCCGCACTACTCGAAGCCTTCGTAAACTCATTGTTGGTTTCTATCATAGTGGAGGTTGCTGTGAGGAGATCCTTGTGCCAGTGAGCACGAGACAATAACTCATTTTGTGAGAAAATTTGATAAAATTTAGCGAGCAAAGATAGACAGAACAAAAAATCAAGAAAAGAACCAAAAATACTTCAAAAATGCTAGTGCTACATCAAAGGAGTGGTGGTTGTTTTCTATTTGAAAGTGAATGCAAAGAAAAGACCTAAAGGAGTGTATCCCTTGTTGAGCTGTTGAATTCAACTATTTAAAGTTGTTCAACTGGTTAAACACAAGAGAATGGAGTCTAATTTAGAGTTACACATGCACCCAAAATTACATTACTACAATTTCTTCTATACAAATACTAATTGGAGATTTAGTCTAGGAGTATGATCTGCTGTTAAGTTAGAAGAAAGACTAGTGGAAATAGGAGGAATCTAGCCATATTGCAGTGGAGTAATTTAAAAGACAACGTGATTACATGTGAATGAATAAATACAATTGACAGCACCTCTTCCTGTTATTGCTCCTTCATTTTTGCCTAATTCCACTCGTTTTTTTTGCGATTATCAAGTACAAACATGAGTAATTTATACGGACAAAGGTTTTTGAAAATCATTTTAAGAGAAGAAAGCAGTCATAATATATATCATTGAACATGGTGTACAAAGAAATACTCCATTCGTTCTAATTTATGTGGCAATATTTTTTTGTTAGTGTGTTCCAAAAACAATGGCAACATTCTAAATTTTGTAACAATTTAACTTCAAAATTACAGTTTTGTCATTAATGAAATGATTTAAAACTACACAAACATTTATGTCTTACTTTAGACCACGACTTTCAAAAGTCCTCTATTATTTCTTAAACTTCGTGCCAAGTCATACTATGACACATAAATAGAACAAATAAGTAAGACACATAAATAGAACAAATAACTAAGATGGAGTTAAGAGCCTCGCAACTTCAGCAGAAAGATAAGCATCAAGACAGGCATAATATATCTGATCATGGCTAAGCCAACGTTGATCCCAACTACTACTCACACTCACATTCTCTGGCTTCTCTTCTATCTCTTTTCCAGCAATTTCTTTCACCAAATCTTTAAGCCCAGCATCCACAAGATTCTCCTTACCCAATTTAACTGCTGCCCATTGCCCAAGATCAACAGCATTCGATACTTCAAACCCATAATCATTCTGCAGCTTCTTCACGTACTCATCAATGCCAACCCCAACAAATTTATAGGTTTCATTGCTGAGGAATTTCCTGAGTACGCGTGGGATACCCTGCGGAATCCCGTGGATGATTTGGTAAATTAGACAGTCGTTTCTGATACACAGTTGGAGGGTGGCGACGGGACTTTCATGGGTCAATTCTGACACCCCTACTCGGTTCCACTCACAAGTAAGCCCGACAATTAAGCGATCGAGTTGCCAATCGTATGCATACTCCATGTTCTCGATCCAGTGGCGGACCCTGAAGGGATCATGAGTGACCATGGTTGCGATTTTCGTGGTGTCGTCAACAATGACATCATACCATCTATAACTTTTGCAGGTCGAGGTCGATTTGTGGACTCTGATGTTCACCGTCATTGTGTTTATTAGGGTTTTTTTTTTTTTTTCTAAGGGAAATGTACACATTGTACCAGTTTAGTTATTACCACCTTTATATAAGGGGATCCATTTTCATCGGACAACTGTTTTGAAATTATACCAAGTAAGTAAAAATTTGAGATGCTTACGCTAATTGACGTTTTAATGATCTTTTATTACAAAATATAGTATAAGGATATTTTCAAATTTAGTACTTACAAAATATAGCACATTAGGCAAAATATACACAACCAACATTCATGTATGGGGTAGACAACCAACATATATCGATCATATGCATTTGATATTAGCAATGGTAAAGGGAAGATCAAGGCAAGCTCACAGGAAGACGGATATAGGACTTTAATAAGGATATGAAACTTTCAAAAGTTGTTAGTAACCAACTTATTGTACTTTTGAAATTCAAGATTCATATATATAATTAAATTAAGTACAAAACTACTAGGTTGGTAACAAAGTAAAAGAGTATGTCTTGTCATGTGCATGGTGCAGCATGACATATGATTGAATTCTATTTCTTCGTTCATGATTCACACACAAGCTTCTTTATTAGAAAAGCACAAGAGGCTAGATACCTACAATTGAAATTTAGTTAAATATCGTGGAACCAATTTACTTCTTGTACGTGAGGGTATTCAATCATCGCAAGTCATACTATTATTTGGAGACCTTACAAAACTAGAGTAGCTTTAGTTGATTGGTATTACAAGATTAACTATGTCTTTGACACCCATTATGGGCACCTTTTTTGTGTGAGACCAAGATACAGAGAGAGGTTATCCATTTGTTTTGTTTAACGATTCAAAGTTTGATAGACCTAACAAATTAATTTGAACTCGTATATCGTAGGGTCCATTTATAAACAAAAGGTGATTTCCAGTTTCCACTAATAACTTTTCATTTTTAGACCATGAAATCGAAACATTTGATTATAGGTGAAAGACCGGACCGGTTCATTATAAGCGGTCCGGAACAAGGAGGAAGTGGGTTGCGGGCCGAGCCGGGCTTAAGAAAAAAGACCGGTTAGTCCGGACCGGTAAAAGACCGGTCTTTGGCCCATCGGTGGACCGGACCGGTTTTTTCATAGAAAAGTTATACTACTATATATCGAGGGAAATTAAGACATGCTTTTGCCAAGAATCATAAAAAATATAATGTAGCATTTAGTCCCTTTTAGAATCCCTCAATATGCAATAGTATCAAAGATATTTTTAGCTTCATTAAGTACAACGAATGAACATATTCATTTACTATTTTTTTATTGCTAGTCAAGAATATATATTAATTAAGTATTTTATACAACTTATCTTCTTGATTGTAAGAGAATTTGATAATCTTAGTTTCTCATCCTTGAGTTGTAGTATTAAAGTTGTATCTATTTGACTAAGCGTACTATAGTAATGATGAGATAGCACTTACTTAAAATAATAACAGTGATCTTTTACTTTATGAGTAGTGCATCAAATTAACATAGTGATTAAAATTGGTTTCCATCAATGAGTCAAAGTATATGATTCTCAAAATGTTTGATCCTTTCTTTCTTGCTTTCACCTTCCTTCTCTTTTTATATAGGATTATATGTCTTGCAAGTACAAAGTGATACGCTTAGCTAAAATATGAAAAGAAAAAAGAAGAAAACAAACCGGACCGGAATCTTAATGGGCTAAGGGCCGAGCCGAGCTTCAATTTTTTGATAAAAAGACCATTTCGGACCGGACCGGTATCGGGACCGGTGAGCAGACTTTTAACGGGCCGGTCCTGGCCCGATTGACAGGTATAATTTCCACTAATAAATTTTTATTTTTAGACCACGAAATCGAAACATCTGATTACGCATGAAAAAAATCTCATTCATCTCACCACATTCATTTCGTAATAATCTCGGCCACTAATGCTAACACAAAAATCGTTTTACAGGACATTTCTGTCCCGACTTTTGGTTCATATTAATTTCTTCCTTGTAGATATTTCTGCCTCAATTTCTGATTCATTTTCATCCTTTTTCCAAGTATTTGTTGTCAATAAATTTGATTACTTCAAGGGTCGTCCACCTCCTTCCCTCTAAACCCGCTCAACACTGTTGAAATTTTCACCTTCAAGGTAGCATATTTTATTGAGTGATGGAGGTTTTCTAACTATATATTGCAACTTCACAAATAGATAATTACTCTAGTTAAAGGAATTACAACTAGCAGAGGTATTTTTATAGTACTCATAGTTTAAATACCAATATTTGGGTTAATTTCATCGGTGGTCACCGAACTATTGTTTCATTACTACAAAGTCACTTTTGTTTCATTTGTTACCCAAAAGTCACTCAACTTTGCTCCGGTCTACAACAAAGTCACTCAAGCCGGATTTTGTTTAAAACTTGCCGGAAAAATGATGTGGCATCATTAATTAAAAACAATCTTCTTAATTAGTTCATCTATTAATCTAATTCCTTAACTCATTAATCTTATTCTACCAAACCAAACACATTTCACTACGTCATCGTCGTGCATAAACATTTCATACCGATGTCATTTCTCTTTGCTTCTATTTCGCGTATTGAATTAGAGTGTCAGGCACGTCATTTTTTTAAAGCTTCATATATATCTGTGTGTCAGTTATTTTTTAATGCAGTAAGCAAAAGTAAGGACATACTTATAAATTAGAGTGTTATATCTTACATGAAGATGTACAAATAACTATTTTATCAGTGAAAATTTTGAAATTTGACAAATATTATCTACCATATAATCGTTGGGTTACCAAGCAAAAATCGAATAACTCAGAAAAATCGAAAGAAAAAAAAATTGAGAAAAACCAAAAGCAAAAATTTGACTTTGTTTCGTATAAGCTTGTTTGGATAGTTGTTATCAGTTGTACCGTATCGTACTGAACTGTACTGTTGCAATAAAATAATATTTGTATTAATTGTTACTTTAAAATTTTATTGTATCGTATCGTTAGTCCGTCGTTACATAATGATGAAGAGCCCATTTTACGTAACGACCGATTTGGTGTGATCGCATCGTTACCGTGTCTTTTTCTCTCTTCTTTCCTTTAACATATTGCCATTTATCTTAACTTTTTTATAGTAACTCTATCCCGTATCTTTTTGTTTTCTTGGCTATATTGTAAATTCATTCTTCATTTACTAGTATGTTACATTATGAAATGACTGCAAATATAATCTATCAAAATGTTGAACTCAACAAAACATAAAGTACAATACAATAGATACATTATGAAACCATATACATAACAAAAGTCCAAATGAACTGTTATTTTGGTTTTAAAATTTTTAAAAAATTGACATAGCTAGTTTGATTTCATAAATTAAAAACCGAACCTAACCGATTTAAGCTTGTTCATTATTCATTCCTCGATCCTCATTTTCCCTTTTTGCATAACCAATTTGCCTAACATTACTCAATTTGATTAACTAATTTATTCAAAACAGAAGCAAAGAGAAATGACATCGGTATAAAATATTTGTGCACGATGATGACGTAGTAAAATATATTTGGGTTAGGTAGAATAAGAATAATGAGTCAAGGAATTAGATTAATAGATAAAAAATTAATTTAAAAAAATTATTTTTAATTAATGATGCCACATCATTTTTCCGGGCAAGTTTTAAACAAAATCCGGTTTGAGTGACTTTGTTGTAGACCGGAGCAAAGTTGAGTGACTTTTGGGTAACAAATGAAACAAAAGTGACTTTGTGGTAATGAAACAATAGTTCAGTGACCACCGATGGAATTAACCCCCAATATTTTAAACGACTACAAATATGTTATGCATTTCATCTATATAATTTAATCAATGAAAGCAGTTGAACTATAAAAGAAGTGTAGAGATAAAGAGGTAACCCGGGTCAACCTCAACATGAAAACATGTTCTACCATTATTTAAAGTTGAATTCGATTTTCATATATTACAACAGCTAGATTAATCTACACTGACCTTATTACTCGTTCAAACTCATTTCAAAAATTCAGTCGAGCTTGTCCGCCCTTTAGGCGCACTTCCCTTCCGAAAGTGGAAACGGAAGTGGGTTAGGAGAAAGAGAAGCGCACTCAGCTCAGTGCACAAAGCATTTCGTGTTTATGTAGGGTCGGAAAAGGGTCGCACCCCAAAAGATGTGATGTACCCAGCCTAAATGCAAACATTAGTGGTTGTTTCTACGGCTTGAATCAATTATTATGCCATGTCAAAAGACAGTTTTTGTAGGAGCTTACAACCAGTATCATTTACATTTTTACCGCAGTAGTAATGATTTTAAGCCATGAGGTCAATTTAATAGAGAGAAAGTTCGAGACATTTCTACAGAAATAAAGTTACTACCAAATAATATGGTGGGATAAATACAATACCGTGCGTTGAACTTTTCAGATATAAGAAAAATTTCAGTGTACTAATAATAAAACACCTCAAAAATATATTGTTTTAGGTTATATATATGTTCAAATTCCACGAGTAATATCCTTGCTTACCTATTAAGTAACCATTGAATTTCAACATCTATAAAGATCAATTAGCAACCGGCCTTATCTGTTTAATTAGTTATTCTAAAGATTTTTGTTATTCTTCTTCTTCCATGTTGTACTTTTTTCTTCGTAATGGATATGTATATGCAAGTTGTGATATTTAGGGCTTGAGAAGGTGTAAGTGCTCTATATGCCACTTGTTTCCCTGCAAGTTGCAGTATATATGGCATGTTGAATGCAAACATTACTTTCCATTTTTGGCTGAACAATTCATGCTTAGCCTTGGCTCTTCTTTGTTTGCTGCTCTAAATTTGGAAACTTATCATTCTTTGAATTGGATATCTCAAGCTCTCGATTCATTTTACCATTCAATGAACCACCAAAAGACTCTTTCAATCTTTATCCGTTGCCTAATATTTCGAGACTAAAAATTCTCATTAACACCATCTTATTCCAGCTTCTAAATGTAATATTTATTTGTAAATAGATTCACAAGAATGTCAATCGTTTTAACTAAAAAAATGTTGATACTCTTTTACCTAACACACGATGTTCTTGTTAAATTCCAACATTTGAATGTATTTTTCAGTATTTGTTACTTTCATTAGCTACTTTCGATCAATTAAGCCAAATTAAATATTGTATAGTATTTGACTTTACATTTCTAATGCATAAATGGATACCAGTCAAACTACTCTTCTACAACTAAAAGAGCCGTGAGAATACGGAGAAAACCAATAAAGAGGTTTGCCTGATCCTTGTTGACTGTATTAATATATTAGTCTGATACCAAATGCTAAGTTAAAATGTCTAGTGGTCTACCAATTATATGCAGCCACATGTATGTTCCTTTCAGTGGCTCCTGTCGGAACAGATGAAACATGTCCCACAGCTGCCAACTCAGCAGAAATATTTTCAGTCAAATGTTTTGGTGTTTAGTTGAGTAATAAAAGGTTAGGCCTTGTAATTTGACCTTTTTGTGAAGTGCAAACTGAACACAGTTTGATTATTTGGTTCTCAAAACCAACGTGTCATATGATATAGTGTTAGCCCCTTAGACTCTGCGGATTATAGCATGGTTATGATCGAATTTGGGATGTTGCTCCTAGTTGTAGCTAAATACGGGTTGAAAGCAACATGAACGTTGGTTGCTTTGTTAAGGGCGGGTTTAATATGACTTGGTGTGAGCAAGGCATTGATGAGCTGATTGACAAGCAACGTTGGTGCAACGGCTAGGCAGCCTTGTGCCTTTGTGGGTGACAAAATGGCAACCAGGCAGCTTGTTGGGTGACAAGCGAGCTAAGGCGAGATAAACGATTATGTGGGCAATGGAGTGTCAAAACTTGGTGTCTTGATGCCAAGGCAAGGCAAAGGTTTGGCGTGGCTAAGTGTTAGTGCATGGCACTTGGCCGTGATTGGGGCAGATTGTGCTGAAGCTAGGCAAAGTCGGCTGTATGAGTGAGCTAAGTCGGCTGGACAAAGGGAAAGTGTAAGGCACATGTGCAGGGCACATGACTGGTCAGTTGGGCGCCTAAACATGGGCAGAAGTGGGCAAAAATGTGGGCTGAGCTGGCCTATATGTGCGCTGAATAGGCTGGAACATGGCCTATATGGCCTGCCTAGCTGGAAAAAACTCCCATATCCACATGTAAAGCCTTTTGGCTGATTCTCCATTGTATATAATGTTTATTTCGGCCATTTGTTACTTAGACAGATTTTACTTAGTTTTCTTAGGAGAGAAAACATTGGCCTTGGTGGCTATCCTTTGTATTTGGTGTGAATAATATAAAGATTGGGATTTTCCCGTACTTGGATGTCTCTTTTTCATTTATGCCTTTACGTTTTAGTTTCCTGTATGATCTTTGCTACAAACACATTCAATCTTCTGCCCTAAACACTAACACATTGCTTCCTATTTTCGAATCTAAGACAAACGACCCTATAATAATTCTAAGTGTGAGAAACGGCTGAGCCTTGCGGGCGGGCTGCTTGGCTGCCGCATGGGGCAAACCTCGGCGGGTTTAAGTGATCAAAATCACCCCTGCGACAACTTGGTATCAGAGCTTGAAGGATCTGGTTCGTCGCTTAGAGAAACAACCATGGCTAAACTTGAGGCGTTAGTGGGTGTAACTGACGATGGTGTCGATCTGGTTGATATGCTGACACAATTGGCTCGTCTTAAGGCCCATTGTGAACGTCTTGAGGCAGAAAGTCAAGCCTTCAAGGGTGTTGTTGCGGCTGAAATTGATAAACTCACTAAGGACAACGAAAATCTGAACTTGGAAGTCGTTGTGCTTAGGCGGGCTGTTGGAACGGGTGTTCAACGGGTTGATGAACATCCTAAGGTAAAGATCCCTGAACCTAAGGTATTTGAGGGCTCTCGTAACGTTGTTTTGCTTGAGAATTTTCTATGGGACATGGAGAAATATTTCGAGGCATCCCATGTCCATGACGAGGAGAATGTGTCTTTGACAACACGTTACTTGGCTGGTGATGCTAAATTATGGTGGCGTACTCGTGTGGCTGATGATGTGAGTGCGGGCAGACCTAAGATTGAGTCGTGGGAACGGTTTAAGAAAGAGTTGAAGGATCAATTCTTGCCTAGTAACTATGCTTGGGTTGCTAGGGACAAACTGAAACGGTTGAAGCAAACCGGTTCATTGAGGGATTATGTCAAGGAATTTAGTTCTTTGATTTTGAGTATATCTAATATGTTCGATGAGGACAAGCTGCATAACTTCATGTTTGGGCTGCAGGGGTGGGCTCAAATGGAACCAAGGAGGCAGAACGTGAAAGACCTCCCTAGTGCCATTGCGGCTGCCGATGTATTGGGCGACTTTAGGCGTGAGGATGCTGAATTTTCTACTTCAAAGGCTAAAAATGGGAACGCTGACAAGGGGAAGGAGTGGAAAAATGCTGAAAAGTGCAATGCAATTGGTGAGGCTAGTGGCAAGACGAAGGCAGTATATGACAAGCCTAAGGAGCAAAGGAATAAACCACGTGGCTGCTTTATTTGTGATGGGCCGCACCGGGCAACGGACTATCCAAAATGTGCTAAGCTAAATGCTCTTCTTGCTAATGATAGTGATGAGACTAAAGAAGACAATGAAGAAGAGTGTGTGGCTGCTGCATTTTGCAGTCTATTGATGGCGAGTAAAGCTGAAATTGGTTCGACAAGGGCGTCGAATTCATCAAGTGGGGGTGGTTTGTTAGCCCCTTAGACTCGGCGGATTATGGCATGGCATGGCTATGACGGGATTTGGGATGTTGCTCCTAGTTGTAGCTAAATGCGGGTTGAAAGCAACATGAACGTTGGTTGCTTTGTTAAGGGCGGTCTTAATATGACTTGGTGTGAGCAAGGCATTGATGCGCTGATTGACATGCAACGTTGGTACAACGGCTAGGCAGCCTTGTGCCTTTGTGGGTGACAAGATGGCAACCGGACAGCTTGTTGGGTGACAAACGAGCTAAGGCGAGATAAACAATTATATAGGCAACGGGATGTCAAGACTTGGTATCTTGATGCCAAGGCAAGGTAAAGGTGTGGCGTGGCTAAGTGTTAGTGCATGGCACTTAGCCGTGATTGGGGATGATTGTGTTGAAGCTAGGCAAAGTCGGCTGTGTGAGTGAGCTGAGTCGGCTGGACAAAGGGCAAGTGTAAGGCACATGTGCAGGGCACATGACTGGTCAGTTGGGCGCTTAAACATGGGCAGACGTGGGCAAAAACGTGGGCTGAGTTGGCCTATATGTGCGCTGAATAGGCTGGAACATGGCCTACATGGCTTGCCTAGTTGAAAAAAACTCCCCTATCCACATGTAAAGCCTTTTGGCTGATTCCCCATTGTATATTGATGTTTGGAATTTTATGCCAATATTTCCTTAATATTTCCGCATGTTTGAGCTTGTTATTCGCTTGTTTTATAGTTTATGAGTGTGGTTGTGTACTAATTTGATGTCGTGCGTGTGTAGGTTGTTGCGCAATGCATTTGGAGCTTTTAGGAGCGTGATTGAGCAAGGAATGAGTGGAAATTGATTGAGGATTGGATTGAGCACACGAGGGCACGACACGAGGCGAGTTGCGGAGCAAGGAGGAGCTGATTTTTGCCTGGAGCTTTGGGGCACGTGGCACGCCACTTATAGCGCCCAGTGCCTGGCGCATTTTCCCACGTGGGGCGCCCCAAAGGCGCCCGGATTTCGACGTCTTCTGGTTGTTGTGACGCGATCGTGGGCGCGGGGCGCCCGTTATAGCGCGCATGGAGTGGATTTTTACTTCCTATTTCGTCTAGGCTTAGGTCTAACTTATTACCAGGCCTTGGTCTAACTTATTACCAGGCCTTTGTAAACCTTATAAATACTATTTTACTTAGTTTTTGATGGGAGTTCATACTTTGGAGCAATTTGAGAGCACCATACTTCATTGAACAAGGGTTTATTCCTAATCTTTCATCTATTACATCATTTACATCATTATTTCATCAAATATTTGCCTTGTGATTATGAATATGCGTGGCTAAACATTACGTTCTAGGGTTAGAATATTACATGAAAGCTGATTGTTTGAACATTGATTCCCATTAATTGAATCCCATAACGGGTTGCTTATTCTTTCTTGATTTCACTTGTATGATTATTAGAGCTCGATAATTATGCATTATCTATGGTTTTTAGATTGAACTCGGAAGAGGGAATTTAATTACGTAATAAGAAAGAATAGAACTAGTTTGTGAACCCCGGGTATCGGGGAACCAATTCGTGAGTAGGATAGACATATACTTGCTTGCCTAGTTTAACTCATTACAGAATTCGTTAATGCATGCATGTGATTTAACCCATAGACATATAGGGACTGAAGTAGCTTGCATAGACTGTGAAGAACTGAAAGGTTTTCACAGTTACATTTACTCTGTCAGTTAGTAACCCGGGATTTAAGAAGTGGAATCAATTGAAAAACTCAACTGGATTGTTCGTAACTCTGACTCTGGACCGTCCTCTTGATATTGTTAACAACCAAAGTATTGCACCATTGCTTGACTACACTTCTAGCACTTTAATTACTGCTTTTTTTGTTATAAAAACTCTCACCATCAAAGAAAAAGATCCCTGAATAGTGTGTTTAGAAATTGTTTGTTAAGTATTAGTCTGCATAGTCCTCGTGGGAACGATACTCGATTTATCACTTTATTACTTGTCGACCGCGTATACTTGCGTGTGCGTTTGGGAGCAACAAGTTTTTTGCGCCGTTGCCGGGGACTAATTACTGACTAATTTCTTTTTGAACGATTACTTAATTTCTATTCAGGTTTAATTTTTTGTTGAGTTTCTTGTGCTGTTTCAGGCTACAGGTTTTGCATGCAAGGGAATAGAAAGGTTTGATCCCGAGCCTGAAAGAACCTTGAGAAGGGTAAGAAGAGAGCCGAGAGATCAAAAAGCACTAGCAATCGTACTTGCCTCTTTACCCATTGAAATGGCAGAAGAACGAGCAGTAGCAGTGCGAGATGTTGCTCTCCCCAGTTTGGGAGGAGTAGCGTCAAGTATTGTGAAGCCCGCTATTACCGGGTACTTTGAGATTAAGCCCGGCATGATTCAGTTGCTGCATGTGACGGGGCAATATGCTGGATTACTTCATGAGGATCCGAAGCAACACATTCAGAATTTCCTGGAGATCAGTGATACTTATACACCGTCGGGTGTTCCTACTGATTATGTTCCCGTTTTCACTGATAGGGACATCAAGGAAGTGGTTAAAGGCTAAAAAGTCTGGGTCTATCACTACTTGGGAGGATTTGGCTAAGAAATTCTTGGCTAAATTTTATCCGTCTGCCAAGACAGCCCGACTGAGGAGTGAAATTATGTCCTTCAGACAGATAGAAGGAGAATTTTTGTATTCAACCTAGGAAAGATTTAAAGCTCTATTGAGAGATTGTCCACACCACAACCAATCTAATGAGGTTATTGCACACACTTTTGTTGAGGGGTTGAACCAACACACTAAGATCGTGGTAGATGCTGCTGCTGGAGGCCAAGTACTGGCTTTAAATTTTGATCAGATTTATGATTTACTTGACAAGTTTTCGCAGAGCAATCCTGATTGGTAGGGTGTTGGCAGAGCTACTATGCAGAAATCTGCTGGGATACTCCAATTGGATGCAGTTTCAGAGCTAAGGGCGAAAATGGATGTTATTTCCAATCAAATCAGAAAGCTGACTCTGCCGCAGGCTAAACCACCAGCAGCTCCAGTGCAAAAACTTCAAGCCTTTTGTGAGGCTTGTGGAGAGGATCATACTACTGAAGTCTGTCCATCTAACCCAGAGTCAGTGTATTATGTAGGTAATCAGAACAGGTCACAGGGTCAGAATCGCAATCAATATGGTAATAGCTACAACAGTGGTTGGCGTAATCACCCAAATTTTTCTTGGAGGGATAATCGTGAGCAGCTTCAAGGCAATGAGAGATCCCAAAAAAATCTTCAAAATGCACCACAGCAGGGGTCACAGTCGTAGATTCAGCCACAACAGTCTAATGCAGTTGAAGATATGCTTACGAAAATTCTTGCAGGGCAGCAAAAGCTCATGGATAATTCAGCATCTCAGGCACAAACAATTAAAGATTTGAGCAATGCGCAGAAAGATCTTGAGAGACAATTGGGGCAGCTAGCTGGAGCACAAAATAACAGACCTCGGGGTGCTTTACCGAGTGATACAGAGAAAAATCCTAAAGAATTTGTGCAAGCAGTTACTTTGAGGAATGGAAGAGCTCTAGAAAAAATTCCCCCAAAGCCAAAGAAGCCTGTTGGTGAGTTAGAGCCCAATGCTAATAGGGAAGTGGAGAAAGAAGCCGAGAAAGTGGTTGAAAAATAGCTCGAGTCTGCTATTGTGAGACCACCACCACCTTTCCCTCAGAGACTTCAGAAGCAGAAAGTTGATGCAGCATGTAAGAAATTCTTGGAGATATTGAGTCAAATCAGGTAAATATTCCTTTGGTGGAGCTTTTGCGGGATGTTCCCAAATATGCTAAATACATCAAGGATATTGTCGCTAACAAGAGAAGACTGACTGAGTTTGAGACAGTTGCACTCACTGAGGAGTGTAGTTCCAGAGTTAGAAGCAAACTTCCTCAGAAATTGGAGGATCCTGGCAGTTTTACTATTCCCTTGAAAATTGGGGAACATGAGGTTGGTCGAGCTTTATGTGATTTGGGTGCTAGTGTAAATTTAATGCCTTCTTCAGTTTTCAAGAAGCTAGGCCTGGGTGAACCACGACCCACTACTATGACTCTGCAGCTGGCTGATAGATCATTGACATGCCCCGAGGGGGATTATTGAGGATGTGCTTGTACAAGTGGGTCTGTTTATATTACCTGTTGATTTTATTATTCTTGATTATGAAGCTGACCCTGAGGTTCCTCTCATATTGAGAAGAGGATTTTTGGCTACTGCTGATATTGTTATTAGAGTTAGAGCTGGAAAGATGATCATGAAGGTAAATGGGGAAGAAGCTGTGTTTAATGTGTTCAGAGCTACCCAGCTTCCTTCTCACTATGAAGAGTTGTCCATGGTAAAAGTGGTAGATGATGAGTTGACTGCTGATGAGAGGTCATTCTTGGCTTCTAATGTTGATTCTTTGGAAAGGGCACTCTTATGTGATGATGATGATATCCTGAAGGATGATGACATTGAAGAATATTTGGAGGTTCTTAATATGCAGAGTAGATTCATCCCAGGGTGGAAGAAATTTGAGAAGCTTGATAGACCGTTGACCTTAACTCCTGCTAAACCGTCTATTGAGAGGGCTCCTACTCTTGAGCTCAAACCTTTACCCGCGCATTTACGTTATGCTTATTTGGGTGAAGTTAATACTTTGCCCGTGATCCTTTCTTCTATGTTGTCTGATGTGCAGGTTGAAAAGGTGTTGAGGGTATTGCGAGAGTGCAAGAGAGCTATTGGCTGGACTATTGCTGATATTAGAGAGATTAGTCCTTCTTTCTGCATGCACAAAATTCTCTTAGAAGAGGACCATAAGCCATCTATAGAGCAGCAGAGAAGGCTAAATCCAATTATGAAGGAGGTGGTGAAGAAAGAAGTTATCAAGTGGCTGGATGCTGGTATTATTTTTTCTATCTCTGACAGCAAGTGGGTGAGTCCAGTGCAATGTGTTCCAAAGAAGGGAGGCATGACAGTGGTGAAGAATGAGCATAATGAGTTGATTCCTACAAGAACAGTTACAGGGTGGCGAATTTGCATTGATTATAGGAAGCTGAACAAGGCCACCAGGAAAGATCACTTCCCACTCCCTTTTATTGATCAGATGCTGGATAGACTTGCAGGGCACGAGTATTACTTTTTCTTGGATGGGTATTCGGGCTACAATCAAAATTGTGATAGCTCCTGAAGATCAAGAGAAGACTACTTTTACTTGTCCATATGGCACCTATGTATTTAGGAGGATGCCATTTGGGTTTTGTAATGCCCCGGGGACTTTTCAGCGGTGCATGATGGCTATTTTCACCGACATGGTGGAAAAATTTATGGAGGTATTCATGGATGATTTCTCAGTGGTTGGTGACTCTTTTGATGAATGTTTGAAAAATCTCGATGTTGTGCTGAGCCGTTGTGAAGAAACAAATCTGGTGCTGAATTGGGAAAAATGTCACTTTATGGTTCAAGAAGGCATAGTACTTGGGCACAAGGTGTCAAAGCAAGGGATCGAGGTTGATAAAGCGAAGATTGAGGCTATTGAGAAATTACCACCACCTATCTCTGTTAAGGGGGTGCGTAGTTTCTTGGGACATGTAGGGTTTTATAGACGTTTCATAAAGGACTTTTCCAAAATTTCCACTCCCATTTGAAAATTGTTAGATAAGGATGTGAAATTTGTGTTTAATGATGCTTGTCTCAAGGCATTTGAAGAGTTGAAGAAAAGGTTGGTGACCGCACCAATCATCATTGCTCCTGATTGGTCCTTGCCATTTGAATTGATGTATGATGCGAGTGATAATGCTATTGGGGCTGTTCTAGGCCAAAGAATTGGAAGAATCTTTCACTCCATCTATTATGCAAGCAAGACCCTTGATGCAGCTCAATCTAATTATACCACCACTGAGAAGGAGTTGCTAGCCGTAGTGCAAACTTTTGATAAATTCAGATCTTATTTGGTTGTCACTCGTGTTGTTGTCTACACTTATCATGCCGCAATCCGGTATATGTTTGAAAAGAAGGACTCCAAGCCTAGACTCATCCGATGGGTTCTCCTATTGCAAGAGTTTGATGTTGAAATTCGAGATTGCAAGGGGACTGAGAACCAAGTAGCTGATCATTTGTCAAGGCTAGAGAATAGAGATCATGTAGATGAGGGGCCTGATATTAAAGAGGTATTCCCTGATGAGCAACTTTTTTGCTCTAGATGCAGCCGAGGTGCCATGGTATGCTGACACGGTGAACTTAATTGTGAGTAATGTGTATCCTCCTGGGGCTACTGCTGAACAAAAGCGTAGACTCCTTCATGAGAGCAGATTCTATGTATGGGATGAGCCTTATTTGTACATGATAGGCCCTGATCAACTAGCTAGGAGATGCATTCCAAGGGAAGAAGTAGAGCCGATTCTACAGAGCTGCCATTCCTCTCCTTATGGTGGCCACCTTGGTGGAGATCGAACAGCTGCAAAGGTACTTCAATCTGGTTTCTTTTGGCCTACTTTATTTAAAGATGCTCATGCCTTAGTAAAGCAATGTGATCTTTGCCAAAGAACGGGTACTATTTCTAGGCGTCACGAGATGCCTTTGAACAATATCCTGGAGATTGAGCTGTTTGATTGTTGGGGGATTGATTTTATGGGTCCATTACCACCTTCTCTGGGCCATAAATACATCCTTGTAGCGGTTGATTATGTGTCTAAATGGGTGGAGACTGTTGCACTTCCAACAAATGATGCGAGTGTGGTGGTGAAGTTCGTGAAGAAAAATATTTTCACTCGTTTTGGGACACCGCAGGCTATAATCAGTGATGAAGGTACGCATTTTTGTAACCGGTTGTTCAATAAATTGTTGGCCAAGTATGGGGTTCGCCACAAGGTGGCCACTGCTTATCATCCCCAAACTAGTGGCCAAGTGGAAGTATCTAATAGAGAGATCAAGTAAATCCTTGAGAAGACTGTGAATGCCTCGAGGAAGGATTGGGCTATGAAGTTAGATGATGCTCTCTGGGCCTATCGAACTGCATTCAAAACGCCTATTGGAACCTCTACATATAGGCTTGTTTATGGTAAGGCCTGTCACTTTCCTGTTGAACTAAAGCATAAGGCATATTGGGCAATTCAAAAGCTCAACCTTGATATGGCCTTAGCGGGTGAAAAGAGGATGCTTCAATTGCATGAGCTTGAAGAGTTTCGGTTCCATGCGTATGAAAATGCGAAATTGTATAAGGAACGGACAAAGAAGTGGCATGACAAGCATATTGAGCATTGTCAGTTTGAGGCCGGGTAGCTGGTGTTGTTGTTTAACTCGCGGTTGAAGTTATTTCCGGGCAAGTTGAAGTCTAGATGGTCGGGGCCGTTTGAAGTAGTCCGTGTTACTGCACATGGAGCGGTTGAATTGAAAGCCCCGGACTCCGAGAAATCATTCTTGGTAAATGGTCAAAGGGTGAAGCATTATTTAGGAGGTTCGGTGAATCACCGTACTTCCATTACTTTGAGGGACCCTTGATTAGTACCCGTCATGCCACGACGTTAAATAAGACGCTTCTCGGAAGGCAACCCGAGTTTGTACTTGTAATAGTTTAGTTATTTTTTTTTTGTTTTATAGTGTCACGTAGTTTTTGTTTTTGTGTGTCGTTTTTATAGGTATCGGACCAGCTAAACGAGGTGAAATTAATGTATTGAGGGGTTCGGGACGCCTTTAGACATGTCCCGCGCTTGGGTTCGCACTTGGAATCAAAATTTGGTGCGAAAAAACGTGTTCGGGCGCGTTTGGGAGTGCCCCGCGCCTCCCAACGCGCGAAATTGCTACCTGAAGCAAAAGGCTTGGCGCGTTTGGGAGCGCCCCGCGCCTCCCAACGCGCCTAGCCAGGCAGTAGCTCAAGTTGGTGCGCGCCGCGGACGGCAAAATTTTTATTAAAAATTCCCGGTCAAACGGGTTTTGACCCGCTACCCGGTTTTCCCCAATCCGTTATACCCGATTCCTGCTCCCTTTTCTTCACTATTTTCTCTCTAATCAATCCTAAACACTCCCCAAATCATCCCTACCTCTTGGAATCTTTCCCAATCTTGTTGCAATCCATTCTAACACTTTCAAGTAAGTAAATTCCTACTTTTCTCTCTCCATTACATGTAAGATGAACTAATTTTTTTCATGGTAGGTTTCTTAACTAGTTGCAAGTTTATGTGTAAATATTACTCTTGAAGTTCTTCAATTGATTATTGTGCTTGCTAGTTAGCTTGTGACTTGTAAAAAGAGATCTCCCAATAAGTTGGGAGGGTTAGCACATTACAAAAGCCATTGAACTTGATAGTTTCAAAGTGTGCACACCAAGTGTTTGTGAAAAAGCCTCAATCATGATAATTGTGTAACATTGTGAATTCTTGAGTAGAATTGCATTCCTTAGGCTTATTATGAACATTAAGTGTCTCACACACATAAAAATTGGCTATGATGCACCCACACTAGCTTGATCTTGATAAACACAACGTGGCATATTTTGTCCAAAGCTAGTTTTGTTTAAGTGTGGGGTTGCTTGTGCTATTGAGTTGAGTTGATTGACACATAGAGTGTGTGATAAGTGTGGGGTGGTACCCTACCAATTGAGCTTGAATTGAATTTTTGGTGATTAATTTGACATCTCACATTGATTTTTGTGTTTATGTAGGTACCATGGTGACCACACCTCATAAACCAAGTTCTTCATCCGCCTCAGCCCCAAGGAGAGCACTCCAAGCCGGGCCTTCTTCTACCAAGCAAAAGGGCAAGGCAACGGCCAAGCCCAAGGCCAAACCAAAGGCAAAGGCCAAGGCAAGAATCCCTAAGGACGCGATACCGATACCACGACCCGGGGGAAAGACACGATATGGCCTCACTTTTATGAAGAAGGGTGAGTGCCAAACTTGGTATAAAAATGTGAAGCTTGCGGGGTACATCCCCGAGCAAGCAATTGACAAGCGGAGGGTGATGCAAAAATTTCGAGAGGTGGCCGATGCGACATTTGCTTCACATTGGGACTCGGTATTTGAGAGTTCGGGGCATGTCAACCTTGATGTAGTGCAAGAACTCTACGCGAATTGGGAGCCGGAGGAGGCGTGGTAGGAGGATGACATGGTTACGGTGAGGGGGATGAAGGTGAAGTTAGACCACACGGTATTGAATGTTTTCTTGGGGGTCGAGGACCCTAATTATGATGATCTGAGAGAATTCATTAGAAAGCCTGACTATAAGGCTCTGCGGGATACACTCTGTGGTGAGAGCTCCACTCATAAGTGGAAGCGAAGTGTGTCCGGAAGACACAAGTATTGTTCTTCTCGCAGTTTCTGAAACCGGCTCGCGTGTGGATAAGATTTATAAATGCACGCATCTTGCCATCTTCTCATTATTCCGAGGTCACCAAGACTCGGGCGTGCATGGTGTACTTCTTTATGACCGGGCGGCCGGTCAACATCGGCTACTACATGTTGCACGTGATGAAAGATCAACGGGAGTTGCAGTCTTCTAGCCGTTTGTACTTTGGGAACATCCTGACCCGGTATTTGGAGCAGGCTGGCGTCCCCGTGGATGGGATTGGGGATCGCATTGTCCCTGACATCGGGAAGCTGTTTGATATTGCCTCGGTAAAGGGTGTGACCACTACTGCACCTGTGAGACTGACGGCGGACGAGTGGCGGGACACAGACGCTAACTTGTCTGCACATCAGTACTTGATGATGGAGCAGATGGCCCGGAGGTCGGTCGTGGATACGACAACTATTGATCGAACTGTGCCTTTACTGGATACCTCGAGACGCTTGCTGGGCATGACTCGAGCAGTAGAGATACCTCCGGAGGAGGATGAGAACACTGATTCGGATATTGTTGATAGTGATCCGGATAGTGAGGCTGAGGAGACTGATGCTGAGGGCGATGGCTCTGATGAGGAGGAGGACTAGGTCCGCACTCCTGCGCACCACCCAGTGTTGGTCAGCTATATTTCAGTGCAGTTTTCTTTCCTTTTGCACTTACTTCTTTGTCGCACTGAGGACATTGCTTAGTTTAAGTGTGGAGTGGGGTACTGCCCTTTATCTATTTTTGAGGTTAGGGATGCATGTACCGTAGGATTTTCTTTTGTCACTTGACTTTATTTTGATTTATTTCTTGCTTTAATATATGAAAAAAAAAATAGAAAACCAATGAAAAATTTCAAAAAGATTTTCCTTTTAGTTTTATTAGTGGTACATGTCATCCACCCCGTGGTTTTTCTTATGGCCTCGGTTCTTTTCTACGGGGAGACCTTTGAACTGGGTAGTATTTTTTTTAGGATTAGTATAGTTAGTAGAGGTTGCTCTAGACGAAGGAAATAGGTAGAATGCTAGGTGCCCTTGATTTGTTTGATACCGGTGGACTTGAATTGATTGCATGTGCTATTTGTGGTGTCCGTAGGTTTTAAATTATGATGCATGCCTAGAAAAAAAAATGGAACGACCCCCTTGAGATGCTTGAGTCCACTTGCTTGACTTTATTGTGAACCTTTGTGCATTAGTGCTTAATTTTCCACAAGTTGCACTCTAGATGCTTGATTGAGAGTTGTTGGTGGAACCTTTTTGTATGGATCATGTGCAATGTGTGTGTGAGGCATATTCTTGTTTGCTCCATGTTTGCATATTAATGTCTAGAACTTGTCCCGTGTGTGTGCAAAGCGAAATCCTAGGTTTGCTCTAGTCGGGAAATGATACAGGCCTTTTTTTGATTTTCCTACCCTTACATATACACCTTGAAAAAAAAATTGTTGTGATTTCTTTCACCTTTTTGTTGGCACCCACACCCCGAGCCTACCCACTTGTTCTAAATTGTTCTCTTTTGACCCTTTACTCCTTAAGCACTTTAGTTGATATTGTGATGTTACTTTAGAGTTGTGGTTGGATATTGGGAGGTTTCTGAGTGGAACTAATGAAGAGGAATACTTGTTAAAATTGTGTAGTAGTTGTTTATGGGCATTGGCAAGGTTGGAAAATAATCAAATTGTAAAGAAAAAAAAAAGAGCAAAGTTGAAAAGAAAAGAAAAAATTGTGGAAAAAGAAATAAAGAGAAGAATATCCATTCCTTGCTAGTGTGTGCTTAAAAGAAAAATGCTACTTGTTGAGAAGGGGTGTGTGTGAAAGTTGTTGATTGGGTGGTTTTGATGGGAAGTGTGTTTGAAATAATTGTGATGTATTAAAGGTGCTTAGGGAGGTAGTCACTATTACCATGTATATCCTACCAGCCCCTCAGCCTACATTACGACCTTTTTAAAGTCCTAGTTAATCCCGATTGGAGTGAGCTTACATTAGTGGAGTCCTACACTACGAGTAAGCCTACGGTACATTGTGTGTGACATGTGAGACTTTCATGAGAGTGAGTGAATTCGTTTGTTATTGCCCCGTTCTATTCATGATATTTATTGTTGTGTGTGATCTTTGGGGGGCACTCTTTTGCTTCATATTGGTGAGGGCACATAGTTTGCATGAAATAGGTGAAGTTGATGGTTTCTTGGTTGGGTAGATAGGTGTGATTTTGTGGGAGCATGGTTGCAATGAGTTGAGTTTGTGCACTTGAGCTATTTTGGGGTGGTTGTTCTCATATTTTTGAGTTTGGTAAATTGTTGGCATGTTTGTGGATCCATAGTAGTCATTTGTGCATTTGTTCAATGATCGGTATCAACCATAGTCATAGGCAGACCTGTCTTACCTAGGTTGGGAAGTTAGTTGTGACTTGCTCGAGGGCGAGCAAAGGTTCAAGTGTGGGGTGGTGGATGTTTGGCATTTTATGCCAACGTTTCCTTAATATTTCCACATGTTTGAGCTTGTTATTCGCTCGTTTTATAGTTTATGAGTGTGGTTGTGCACTAATTTGATGTCGTGCGTGTGTAGGTTGTTGCGTAGTGCATTTGGAGCTTTTAGGAGCGTGATTGAGCAAGGAATGATTGGAATTTGATTGAGGATTGGATTGAGCACACGAGGGCACGACACAAGGCGAGTTGCGGAGCAAAGAGGAGCTGATTTTTGCCTGGAGCTTAGCCCAGTGCCTGGCGCGTTTTCCCACGTGGGGTGCCCCAAAGGCGCCCGGATTTCGACGTCTTCTGGTTGTTTTGACGCGATCGTGGGCGCGGGGCGCCCGTTATAGCACGCATGGAGCGGATTTTTACTTCCTATTTCGTCTAGGCTTAGGTCTAACTTATTACCAGGCCTTTGTAAACCTTATAAATACTATTTTACTTAGTTTTTTATGGGAGTTCATACTTTGGAGCAATTTGAGAGCACCATACTTCATTGAACAAGGGTTTATTCCTAATCTTTCATCTATTACATCATTTACATCATTATTTCATCAAATCTTTGCCTTGTGATTATGAATATGCGTGGCTAAACATTATGTTCTAGGGTTAGAGTATTACATGAAAGCTGATTGTTTGAAGATTGATTCCCATTAATTGAATCCCATAATAGGTTGCTTATTCTTTCTTGATTTCACTTGTATGATTATTAGAGCTCGATAATTATGCATTATCTATGGTTTTTAGATTGAACTCGGAAGAGGGAATTTAATTACGTAATAAGAAAGAATAGAACTAGTTTGTGAACCCGGGCATCGGGGAACCAATTCGTGAGTAAGATAGACATATACTTGCTTGCCTAGTTTAACTCATTACAGAATTCGTTAATGCATGCATGTGATTTAACCCATAGACATATAGGGACTGAAGTAGCTTGCATAGACTGTGAAGAACTGAAAGGTTTTCACAGTTACATTTACTCTGTCAGTTAGTAACCCGGGATTTAAGAAGTGGAATCAATTGAAAAACTCAACTGGATTGTTCGTAACTCTGACTCTGGGCCGTCCTCTTGATATTGTTAACAACCAAAGTATTGCACCATTGCTTGACTACACTTCTAGAATTTTAATTACTGCTTTTTAGTTATAACAACTCTCACCATCAAAGAAAAAGATCCCTGAATAGTGTGTTTAGAAATTGTTTGTTAAGTATAGTCTGCATAGTCCTCGGGTGAACGATACTCGATTTATCACTTTATTACTTGTCAACTGCGTATACTTGCATGTGCGTTTGGGAGCAACATATATAATGTTTATTTCGGCCATTTTGTTACTTAGACAGATTTTACTTAGTTTTCTTAGGAGAGAAAATATTGGCCTTGGTGGCTATCCTTTGTATTTGGTGTGAATAATATAAAGGTTGGGATTATCCCGTACTTGGCTGTCTCTTTTCGTTTATGCCTTTATGTTTCAGTTTCGTGTATGATCTTTGCTACAAACACATTCAATCTTCTGCCCTAAACACTAACACATTGCTGCCTATTTTCGAATCTAAGACAAACGACCCTAAAATAATTCTAAGTGTGAGAAATAGTTGAGCCTTGCGGGCGGGCTGCTTGGCTGCTGCACAGGGCAAACCTCGGCGGGTTTAAGTGATCAAAATCACCCATGTGACATATAGTACATTGACTGTTTCTGCCAGCTAATATGATATCTTGAAAGGAAATGAGCTTTGCTTCTATGATGAGCACGAGAAAAATTTATAAAATTTAGCGAGTAAAAATACCGAGATAGAATAAAAAATAAAGAAAAGAACCAAAAGTACTTCAAAATGCTAGTGCTACATCAAAGGTGGTTGTTTTTTATTTGAAAGTGAATGCAAAGAAAAGACCTAAAGGAGTGTATCCCTTGTTGAGCTGGTGAATTCAACTATTTAAAGTTGTTCAACTGGTTAAACACAAGAGAATGGAGTCTAATTTAGAGTTACATATGCACCCAGAATTATACAAATAACAATTGGAGATTTAGTCTAGGAGTATGATCTGCTGTTAAAGTTAGAAGAAAGACTAGTGGAAATAGGAGGAATCTAGCCATATTGCAGTGGAGTAATTTAAAAGACAACGTGATTACATGTGAATGGATAAATACAATTGACAGCACCTCTTCCTGTTATTGCTCCTTCATTTTTGCCTAATTTCCACTCGTTTTTGCGATTATCAAGTACAAACATGAGTAATTTATACGGACAAATGTTTTGTGCCACCTCAACCCACATAAATAGAGACGGATACAGGACTTTAATTCAACTGCCAAAAAATTTTGTAACAAATTTATTTTACTTTTAAAACTTAAAAAGTTTATATTTAAGATATTTTGAAATTGATATAGCTTATACATATATACATACATATATATAAATTATGTATAAGAATTCCGGATTTGATTGAAACAAAAGGTAATACTTACTCACACCGGCTATTTACACCAAACCATGTTGAGTTACCATAGTTATATGATTTAATGATGTAAATATATGCATTAATTAATCATGGTTAGGCGATGGAACTCTATTTCCAAACACATGGCATCCATATATTAACTTGGTGTATATATTTGGTGCGGGTTAGTTTTTACCGAACCAAAATTGCAAAGACTGCATCCGCCTGTCGGGAGAATAGGGGAAGGGAGACTTTGGTTTGGGTTGACAAGAAATTATAAAACGAGTATTTGAAGATTATTTTGCTTATAATATAACAGCTGTAAGAGGTGGGTTACAAAGTAAAAGAGTATGTCTTGTCATGTGCATGGTGCAGCATGACATATAATTGAATTCTATTTCTTCGTTCATGATTCACACACAAGCTTCTTTATTAGAAAAGCACAAGAGGCTAGATACCTACAATTGAAATTTAGTTAAATATCGTGGAACCAATTTGCTTTCGTACTCGAGGGTATTCAATCATTGCAAGTCATACTATTATTTGCAGACACCTTACAAGATTGGTATTACAAGATTAACTGTGTCTTTGAAATCCATTATGGACACCTTTTTTGTGTGAGACTAAGAAATAGAGTGGGTTATCATTAGTTTTGGACGAAAATGGCGAGATTTCCATCGAAAAGCCCCTAACACCTTTGAAGATACCTTAATTCAGTGATTAATGAGCCACATTGAAAGAGATGACAGTCTTCTGCACCCTGCATTAGGAGTAGATTCAATATTTGGACTTTATGAGTTCTAGATTTCAAGAAGCGGCCTCAGTAGTTAGTAATGGAATCGGAATTTTAAGTTCTGTGCATAATTAGTAAATTTGTTAACACTTATACATTATCTAGGCCAAAGTTTTTGGATTCTATGAAACGTATTTGTATACAATCTACGCATGTCCACTATTAGTGGGCAGACTGATGTCTTGATCAGGCTTCATAAGGAACATGCTAGGAAACTAGAGCTAGTTTTGATCACTTTTTTGTTTAATGATTCAAAGTTCTATAGATCTAACAAATTAATTTGAATTCGTGTATTATAGGGTCCATTTATAAACGGAAGGTGCTTTCCACCGAGAACATTTCATTTTCCGACCTAGAAATGAAATATCTGATTACAGGTCAAAGAATTTCATCCATCTCAACACATACATTTCGTAGTAATCTCGGTCACTAATGCTAAAACAAAAAGTCGTTTTACAGGACATTTCTGCCCCGACTTTTGGTTCATATTAATTTCTTCCTTGTAGATATTTCTGCCTCAATTTCTGATTCATTTTCATCCTTTTTCTAAGTATTTGTTGTCAATAAATTTGATTACTTCAAGGGTCGTCCACCTCCTTCCCTCTAAACCCGCTCAACACTGTTGAAATTTTCACCTTCAAGGTTGCATATTTTATTGAATGATGGAGGTTTTCTAACTATATATTGCAACTTCGCAAATAGATAAATTACTATAGTTAAAGGAATTACAACTAGCAGAGGTATTTTATACTACTCATAGAACTACAAATATGTTATGTATTTCATCTATATAATTTAATCAATGAAAGCAGTTGAACTATAAAAGAAGTGTAGAGATAAAGAGGCAATCCGGGTCAACCTCAACATGAAAACATGTTATACCATTATTTAAAGTTGAATTCGATTAATCTAGGCTGACCTTATTACTCGTTCAAACTCATTTCAGGAAATTCAGTCGAGCATGTCCGCCCTTTAGCACTTCCGGGAAGTGGAAATGGAAGTGGGGGTAGGAAAAAGAGGAGCGCCCTCAATCAATTAGGCAGCTCGGTGCACAAAGTATCCCACATTTATGTAGGGTCGGAGAAGGATAATACCTCCCAGCCTAACCTAATACAAGCATTAGTGGTTATTTCCACGGCTTGAATCAATTACTATGCCAGGTCAAAAGACAGTTTTTGTAGGAGAGATTACAACCAGTATCATTTACATTTATTACCGCAGTAGTAATGATTTTAAGCCATGAGGTCAATTTAATAGAGAGAAAACTCGAGACATCTCCATAGAAATAAAATTACTACCAAGCAATATTGTGGATAAACAAAACTTAATCATACTTAACTAGAGCTCTCGATTCAAATCCGATTAGAGAGCGCTTTAGCACCTATAAAATTCGAATATTAGACAGTCAAAAAAAAAAAAAGATGCCTTGTGAACCACGTTTATTTGTTAGCATAACATAACCACTATTTAGGGACTTATGTTCCTCCTCAGCAACACTTTTGTCCTCTCTTTCTCTCTTTCAACATTTCTAGCCCCACTTACCACAGCCTGCATATTCTCTTAACTCCCCTTTCATATAAAACCTCCTCTTCAGTTCAATTCCCATCATCTAATGATACTTCAAATAATTTCTTCTTTTCACTTCTTTCCTTATTTATTACTGTTACATACTTGAAGCAGTTGATCACAATATAGAGTAAGTCAAGAAGATGGAAGATTACTCTGAATATTGTAAACATGAAGATGAAATGGAATTGCCTCCTGGTTTTCGCTTTCATCCAAGTGATGAAGAGCTTATTACTCATTATTTATGTCCCAAAGTTCTTGATAGTAACTTTTCTGCTAAAGCTATTGGTGAAGTAGATTTGAACAAGATTGAACCTTGGGATTTGCCATGTAAGTAGCACTCTGTTTCATCTTTATGTAAGCAAATATTTAAGTTGTATGTATTGTCGGTGAAAAAATATTTACTTCTTGACAATCATTAATTCGTAACGTGATAAAAGTGGTAACTAATAAATAGATACGAGGACTACTAATTCTAAATTCTGAATCCATCTCTATCTTTGTCAGATAGATTTTTACTAGTGATTGCTTAAAATTCCCTAAATATATGCTTTTTGTTTGATTTGAAATGTAGGGAAGGCAAAAATGGGTGAAAAAGAGTGGTACTTTTTTTGTGTAAGGGATAGGAAATATCCTACAGGGCTAAGGACAAACAGAGCAACTGAGGCAGGGTATTGGAAGGCAACTGGTAAAGATAAGGAGATATTCAAGTTGAAAACACTTGTTGGTATGAAGAAAACTCTTGTTTTTTACCAAGGGAGAGCACCTAAAGGACAAAAATCCAATTGGGTGATGCATGAATATAGATTAGAGGGCAAATATTCAGCTCACAATCTTCCTCAAACTGCCAAGGTAAAGAACCATTCAAAGTCTTTTGTGTTCCCCTTTTCCAGCTTATTGTCACTCTCTCCGTTCCAAAATGGTTGTCATAGTTCAGATTTCGAGAGTCAAACGAGTTTGTGACTGAGACAAACTTATTCTTGATTGATTGTTAAGTTTTCTTTTCTGTTTTGCAGAATGAATGGGTGATTTGCAGAATCTTCAAGAAGAGTGCAGGAGGGAAGAAAATACATATTTCAGGGCTAACCAGAAACAACAATACCAATGATAATTCACTGTGTTCAAATTTGCCTCCACTAATGGACATATCATCAAATGACAATCAAATTACAAAAACAGCCACATATAGAGGGGATACATCTAATTATTCTCATGTGACCTGCTTCTCCAATTCATTAGAAGACCAAAAACCTCAAATTAGCTTTGTTGATGATTTAACCACAAATAATGATCATTCTTATGTGGAGAATTTCCAATATGGAGATTTTGGTTTAATGCAAGATCACTCTATACTTAGGCTTTTGTTCGAGAACAACGGGTCAGAACCAAAACCGAGTTATGAAATGTGTACAAGGGCTTATGAGGATCAAGAGTTTCCAATCACTTCAGCTGCGCCAGTGGATCTTGATTGTCTCTGGAATTATTAAACGGCTAGTTTTTTTCAAGCATTCAGGATGTGGAACTCACTGACCTGATTAATTTGAATTTAAGTCTGAGAGAATAGAGAGTAATGAACAATATAGACTTGGCTTTGTAGATTGAAAAGAGGGACATAGTGTGCAACTATTTTTGCTATAGTTTCTTTAAATTTTTCTTACAAAATTTTAGGGTAAGCTTGTGCATAGGAGAAGTGAAAGTGAAGACTACGTGTATTAAATAGATTATTGTAGTAACATACAGGTTATGTATATATATGCTTCTCGATTCTAATAGTAAAAGATGTATATAACATAATATCCAGTGATATCTCACGAGTATGGTCTAAAAGGGTGAGAAGTATGCAGACTTTCGCTAAACTATCAGCTAAACGGAAAAATATATATTTTCAGAATCACAGTTTGAAAAAAATAAAATAAGAAGAAAATGCCTAATAATCCAAGATGTTCGTTATTTTCAAGTCGTATATTTTTGGATAAAATGTTCGTTAGGATGATCGATATACATATTTTAGTTAGGTATGTTGGTAATGGTGAGATGATTTATTGAAATTATGTGGCTTTGGCTATATATATATATATGATCATTACCGTAAAGGAGTTTATTGATAAATACATAACAGGAAGCAGCCTTCCTATATGTACTTATTATTATTTGATATTTCTTGTTGTTAGGCCACCAACCTATTAGGGCCTAGCAAATGAAAAAGGGCCATCTACGGCTACTACTCTACAAGAGGGTTTTTTTATATAGCTCGAATCGAATCGACACTTTTAATTAAAGATGAATTGATCTCATCGATCTTATCACATTCCTTAAATATGATGTATTAGACTGCTGCTAGTTTAATTGAGTTAACTCTCATCTTTTATTACCTCTGTGAAAATATTATTATTCCATCTTGATTAATGTTGTTCTTCTCTAAAAAAAAGTGCTTGGTTTTTCTCGCTACATTTCGACAAATACTTTCTGGTTTACAATATTACCTTCAAATACATGAAATTAATGCATTATTAGGACAAGAATACAAAAAATTTATGATGAAGTCTTCACGTTTCGATTGTCAATTCAATCTAATCATAGAATAACTTCATATTTTGACTTTTTATTTCCTTTAATCGTTTTCCGTACAACAGCCGTTTAAATATTGAGCAAGTAGAAAAAGACACCCTCCCCCAGGGTCCAAGAAAGGACAAAATCACATTGCAGACTAATCACCTCTTTTAATTGTTTTTACAATTTGTCAACATGGTAAACTTTAATTTTTAATTAAGATAGAATAGCAGTCTAGTCTACCCCTATAGGATTAAATTTGAAGAAGTATCTTGAAAATCGATGTGACAGAACAGCCTAACTTATAATTCATGATCATCATTAATTCAAGAAGAAAAAAAGTAAACTATATATTTTAACTTGTTGAATAGAGATACTTGCATCTTTTTATGAACGATTTTATGTAATTTATTAGCTGTTGTAAGTAATGTAAAGGAGTGTATATATATATATAGCCTACGAGCCGGCCGATTCACTGTAGTGGAATCTTGTAGGTTAGCGGGCGGTCCTCAACCTTAATAATGGACTATGAAGGGGTTAGTCAAGCGGTTCGGCTTTTCGGTCGGTTCCGTTCGCCATATATATATATATATATACGCATAGAAAAGTTACACTAGATCATGAATAAGAAGATAAGAATGTTCCAATTTTGGAAACGTCGCTAGCTAGATAACTAATCAGTTACGAGTATTAAGTACATGTCAAGCAGTCATTTTGTATTTAGCCAGTGTTATAATTGTCTGACGACCTTTTGAATAATTCTTAAATCAAGGATTAATCAATTAGCAAGTGAAATAAATATATGAAGGCCACTGAAATAATCTTGTTTTGAATATGCCCACTTTTTTCCTTTTCCCTTTGTTTCATTGATATGGTCCAGCACTTCCCTTTATGATGTGGAGAGTAATAAGTCCACTGGATTCTCAGAGTAATAAAATTTACACGATTAGATAAAACAAAATAATTATAAAGTAAATTTATACATATAATAAACATTAATATATAATTGATGATAACATGATAAAAATGATATTCTTTCGGTCTTATTTTATGTCTCAGTTTGATTGGGAAACTATTTAAAAAAATCTTTTTAATCTTGTAGTTCAAACAAAAAAAAAAATACTAAAAATTCTCTTTATACCTTATGATCTTAAACATGTCATATGTCACGACCCAGTTTGGGACCGTGACCGGCGCTTAGGAACTAAGTCCCTAAACAAGCCTTATCAATATTCTACAGAAAATCGGGCTGAGTTTCCCCTGTTTTTAGGCCTATCCAAAATTTTACCTGCTTTAAACAAACAGAAAACCCAGCAAAACAACCAATATTCTTACGCATTAACAATAAAAATACCACATTTATCTCCCACAGACTACGAGAACGTCTAACAGGATTGTGATAAGTTCATAAAGACCAAATACTCTCAAGACTAGCTTATAAATAAATAATCCAACTGACTAAAAGAATGACTGACAAATGACTAAATGGAGCGACAAGAAAGACAATAATGAATAAATAAAGCTCTTGCCCACGCGAACTAATGCGGGGCTCACCAGGATTGTCAACTCGCGACTCTAAGAATGAAGATCCTCGGCTACGGCACCTGCTGTATCTGGAAGGAAAAATATAGCGAGGAGTGAGTCACAACTCAGTGAGTAACAACGCTTATCCACAACCTTTTTAAGTGGGGACAAGTCAAAAACATGCCAGTATATCTTATGCAGAAATATACATATAATTTAGTTGTCACTTTCAGAATAACAACAGAAATCGGTTTTTTCAAGTACTTCTTGTAAACAGTAACCAATATCAACCCAGTAATAAATTGAGTAATCACTATATTAAATCAAGTATATAGGTTAGGGAGATTTCCAAGAACAAACCATGTAATCAGTATAAATTCCTCTCTGAGGAAGTCAGTAACGGTAAGCTAGTTCTACCTTCCCACTAGCAAGGACTGTAACGGTAATCCGGAAAATACAAGGTGTACCAGGTCTAACGTACCCGTCGTAGACTACGGGGTCTGTCAAGGTTCATCCCAAAAATATATTATATATATTCCCTATACCAAGTACAAGGCATTTCAAGTAACAATTCAATATTTCACATAGCAGTAAAACATGTCAAGTAGCAGTAAAAACCATATCCTGTAACGGTAAAATAATTCAAGTAAATATCTCAGTATATATCTTGTAAAAGGACTTGTCCCATGCAATTTAAATCATTTAATAATATATTTTACTTCAAAATCAAGCAGAAACCATGCAGGTTATGGAAATACAAATTGCGGTAAGGTCATCACTCACAGTACAGACGCGTGTAGGTCAAGTGTATCTTCCACAAACGATCCAACACATCTTCAATCAATCTATAATCATATCGGACCAATCTCGTGTTAGTTTTCTTGTTTAGACAATTTAATAATAAATTCTATGTACCCCATCCTCGGTTTTCATACCACTAGTTCATTATGTTATTTACCCAAAACTAGTAATAAAACAAGTGCCAACCTGAAACCTTATTGCTTATTCATTACTAGTACTTTTATTTCTTTCAAAAGCATTAGGTAGACCTCCACCCAAAAATTTCACTTCTCCATGTTTACTGAAATCTTGATGTTCCCAATTTTTATTTTTTTTTGGTTATATTTAAACTCAAGTACAAAGTAAGAATATATTACCTTGGATCCTTCAACCTTCTCTAGCTTCTCTGTATTTTTTTTCTTTGTATTTGTAATGATTTCCTCTTCGTTTTGCTGCTTGTTGTTTCAGAGGTTTATGGCCTCGTCTGCCTCTAATTCTCGTGAATTTGGTCTCTGCCAAAGTCCTTTGTGGCTTTGGCTCTACTTATTATTATTATTATTATTATTTTAAATTCCCTTTAGATAATGACTAAGTTGCCCCTAGTTTAACTAGGATATTACATTCTCTCTCCCTTAAGAAATTCGGTCTCCGAATTTAAACTAAGAGCATACATGTAGGGTGAAATAAGTGAGGATGTTTGGCTCGCATATCATCTTCCATTTCCCAAGTAGCTTCCCTAGCAGTATGATTTTTCCACAAAACTTTCACAAACACAATCTCTTTTCTACGTAGCTTCCTTATTTGGCTCTCGAGTATGGCTATGGGTTCCTCCTCATAAGATAATTTCTCATTAAGCTATATAGTCGGTGTCTCAAGCACATGAGAATCATCCGGTACATACTTTCGTAGCATAGACACGTGAAACACAGGATGAATAAGAGATAGCTCTGGAAGAAGAGCCAAACTGTAAGCAACGGCTCCAACTCGTTCAAGTATCTCATAGGGTCCTATGAATCTCAGGCTCAACTTCCCTCTTTTCCCGAATCGTGTCACGTCTTTCATCGGGGAAACTCGTAAGAAAACCCGATCCCCAACTGCAAACTCCAAGTCCCTTTTTCTTTTATCTGCATAAGACTTTTGCCTGCTTTGAGCTGTGAGCAATCCCTGCCTAATCAACTGGACCTTATCAATAGCTTCTTGTATCAGGTCTGGTCCTAATACCTTAACTTCACCAGCTTCAAACCATCCAATTGGAGAACGACAACGCCTACCATATAAAGCCTCGTAAGGAGCCATCTGAATGCTTGCCTGATAGCTGTTGATATAAGCAAACTCAGCTAAAGGCAAGTAAGCATCCCAACTACCTCCAAAATCAATAATGCAAGCTCTCAACATGTCCTCCAATATCTGTATAGTACGTTCAGACTGACCGTCGGTCTGAGGATGGAATGCGGTGCTCAGGTCTACTCTAGTACCCAATTCTCTTTGAAAGGACCTCCAAAAGTGAGAAGTGAATTGTGATCTTCTATCAGAGATAATGGACAGTGGAACTCCATGGAGTCGGACAATTTCATTCGTGTATAACTGTGCATATCTCGCACCACTGTAAGTAGTTTTAACCGGCAAAAAGTGTGCTGACTTTGTAAGCCGATCAACAATCACCCATACTGAATCATAACCTTTAAGTGTACGAGGTAGCCCAGTCACAAAATCCATGGTAACTCTTTCCCACTTCCACTCTGGAATCTCGAGTCGCTGTACTAGTCCTGCGGGTCGCTGGTGCTCAGCCTTAACCTGTTGACAAGTCAAGCAACTAGTAACAAAGTTAGCAATATCTTTCTTCATACCTTCCCACCAATACAGTTGCTTCAGGTCGCGGTACATCTTAGTGGATCCAGGATGTATAGTGTATCTACAATGGTGAGCTTCCTCGAGAATAACTCGTCTTAGCCCATCAATTTCTGGTACACATAACCGGTTATCTAGTCGGAGAACCCCATTATCATCAACAATCATATTCTTGCTCTTACCAGCTAGGACTTCATCCCGATATTTGCACAATCGTTCATCCTCGTACTGAGTGGCTTTAACACGTTCTACCAATGAAGACTTGGCTGGAACATAAGCCAATAACACACTAGAATTAGTCACGCTGAACCTGATACCTGTACCTTCGAGCCTGTGAATATCTCTGGCCAACTGTCTCTTTACATGAGCTATATGTGCCAGACTACCCATGGACTTTCTGCTCAATGCATCAGCCACAACATTGGCCTTCTCTGGATGATATATAATAGTGCAATCATAGTCCTTGAGAAGTTCCATCCAGCGACGCTGCCGAATGTTCAGATCTCTCTGTTGAAAAATATACTTTAGGCTCTTGTGATCAGTATAAATTTCACATGTTTCTCCATACAAGTAGTGCCTCCAAATTTTCAGTGCAAATACCACTGCAGCCATCTCCAGATCATGAGTGGGATAGTTCTGTTCATTCTTCTTCAACTGTCGCGAAGCATAAGCTATCACACGACCATTTTGCATGAGAACACACCCTAATCCCACTCTCGAAGCATCACAAAATACTGTGAATCCTCCCGAACCGGATGGTAAGGCTAGAATTGGTGCAGTGGTCAAACATGTCTTGAGCTTCTGAAAACTCCGCTCACATTCATCTGTCCACTGAAACTTTGCATTTTTCTGTGTTAGCTTGGTCAATGGTGCTGCTATTCTTGAAAAATCCTGCACAAAATGCCTATAATAACCTGCTAAACCCAGAAAACTGCGAATCTCTGTAGGAGTGGTGGGTCTGGGCCATTTCTGCACTGCTTCTGTCTTTCTAGGATCTACGAGTATTCCATCCTTGGATACCACATGCCCAAGGATGCTACAGAGTCTAGTCAAAATTCACACTTAGAGAACTTCGCATAAAGCTTATGTTCTCGCAATGTTTGCAGTACAACTCTCAGATGAGCCTCGTGTTCTTCTTGACTGCGAGAATACACCAAGATATCGTCAATAAATACAATGACAAATCTGTCTAGAAACGGCTTGAACACCCTATTCATTAAATCCATGAATGCAGCTGGAGCATTAGTCAACCCGAAAGGCATCACAAGGAATTCATAATGCCCCTATCGAGTTCTGAAAGCTGTCTTAGGAATATCTTTGTCACTAACTCTGAGCTGATGATAACCAGATCGAAGATCAATCTTTGAGAAATGGGCAGCTCCCTGCAACTGATCAAACAGATCATCAATACGAGGTAAAGGGTATTTATTACGTACCGTTACCTTGTTCAGCTGTTTGTAGTCAATGCACATTCTTAGGGACCCATCTTTCTTCTTCACAAATAGCATTGGTGCACCCCAGGGGGATACACTTGGTCTGATAAATCCCTTGTTCAATAACTCCTGCAATTGCTCCTTTAGCTCCCTCAACTCCGCTGGTGCCATACGATATGGAGGAATCGATATGGGATGCGTGTCAGGTGCTACATCAATGCTGAAATCTATATCCCGCACTGGAGGTAGTCCCGGTAAATCCTCAGGAAATACATCGGTGAACTCTTGCACCACTGGAACCATTTCTAAGCTAGGAGTCACATCTCTTGTGTCTCTCACTATAGCTAAGAATGCCCAACAACCTTTCTTCACTAACTGCTGAGCTTTTACAAATGATATGACATTACACATCTCTGGAATTTGATCCCCTTTCAGAATAAAACTAGGTTCATTAGGCATCTCGAACTTAACTACCTTCGCATGACAATCGAGGGTAGCGTGGCAAGAAGATAGCCAATCCATACCCATCAGTACGTCAAAATCAACCATATCAAGTACAATTAGATTAGCTAAGGTGTCTCTACCCTCAACTCGAATCTGACAAGCACGATACACATATTCAACAAGTAAATAATCTCCCACAGGATTAGCAACTAGAAAAGGATCATGTAATATTTCTGGTTGTCTATCAAACCTCAAAGCAAAGAATGAGGACACATAGGAGTGGGTAGATCCTGGATCAAACAATGCAAGTGCATCAAGTGAGCAAACAGAAAGAATACCTGTAACCACAACATTTGAGGCCTGAGCATCTTACCTAGTAAGTGCAAAAACTCTCGACTGGCCTCTACCAGCAGTTCCCTGTCCTCGATTACCCATGGCACGATCTCCGGCACCTCTACCTCTGTTACCTCTACCAGCAGTACCTGTATTATTACGAGCAGTCTGCGTAGATGTCGCTGCCTGCACAGAAGCCTGGCTAAACTCTCTCTGAGGATGAGGGCAATCATGTATGTGATGTCCCAACTTGCCACACCGGAAGCACCCTCCAGTCAGAACACGGCACGGACCCCAATGTAATCTACCATAAATCTGACATACCGAATCAGTAGCATATATCTGTCCAGAGCTATGATGTCCAGATGATAATGGTAGTCCCTTAGCATTATCTTTGTGAGGAGGTGCTCTAACGGATGGCTGGGAAACCAAGTTTGTCCCTGTCTGATAACCATGTCGCTGTACCTGATTCCCTGCTCTACGGTCTGTGCTAACTCCCTCAGTGAAAGATCCCCCAGTCTTAGCCTTCTTATATGAATCTTTAGCTGCCCGTGATTCACGACCCCTGTTTTCAATCTTTCTAGCAAGGTCAAGTGCATCAGAGTAATTCAGATTCTTCATCTGCGGAGCAACTGTATTGAATAAACGATCAACCAACCCATCAACAAACCTCTGAACCCGAGATGTTTCATTAGGCACTAAGTTAGGTGCATATCTAGCCAGCTTAGTAAACTTAGTGTTATATGTCGATACATCCATATCTGGAGTCTGAACTAATCTCTCAAACTGCCTAGCATATTCCTTCCTCAGACTTTCAGGGAGAAAGCGATCCATGAACAACTTAGTAAACTCATCCCATGTCAATCGTGCTGCTTCTACGGGCCTTTCTAAAAGTACAGTTTCATACCAAGTATTAGCTGTATCCTCCAACTTGTATGCTGCAAGTTCCACGGATCTCTCACTAGAACATCCAAGAGCACGCAATGCCTTAAGTGTACCATCCAAGAAACTCTGAGGATCCTCTGTAGTTTCAGAACCCATGAACCTTGGTGGTTTCAGTTTCAAGAACTCTGGTAAGGACACTTCTCTGTTACCAAAAATCTGAGTCTGTCTCTGAGCCAGAGTCTGTGGCTGAGCCTGAGTCTGTGTCTGTGCCTGAGTCTGAGTCTGAGTCTGAGACTGAGTCTGGGTCTGAGTCTGAGCCTGTGTAGGTGCCTGAGGTTGCGTTGGAGCAACATTCTGTTGACTAGCCCTTTCCTGTCTATCCATTCTAGCATTCAAGAGTTCAATGGACCTTTGCATAGCATTAAGTGCCTCAATAGTAGCATTCTCATATGACGGTGGAGGTGGATTATCCTCAATTTCTGGAGTAGGCTCTCTTGTAGCTCTTGTAGTAGCACCAGCCCTCGTGGTAGCAGCTTGGCCTCGTCCCTGAGTATTACCTCCTTTCCTAGCTGAGGTAGATGACGGCCCAACAACGGAGGAATTCAGAGCAGCTCGGGCCGCCTTTTTAGATCTTGTCTTACCAGCCATCTGAGTAATAGAATAACTAACGTTAGATTCATCTATTTAGCAGTAGTCGTCTCACACGTACGGAACGAACAAGAAAGAAGGAAAGACACGAAACATCCTATCACGCCCTCGCAGAATAACGATTATGAGAATGGCCGGCAACATAACCATAATAGAGATTCTACTACTGACGAGTGCTCCATTAGTCACAGGAATAACCTAGGGCTCTGATACCAACTTTGTCACGACCCAGTTTGGGACCGTGACCGGCGCTTAGGAACTAAGTCCCTAAACAAGCCTTATCAATATTCTACAGAAAATCGGGCTGAGTTTCCCCTGTTTTTAGGCCTATCCAAAATTTTACCTTCTTTAAACAAACAGAAAACCCAGCAAAACAACCAATATTCTTACGCATTAACAATAAAAATACCACATTTATCTCCCACAGACTACGAGAACGTCTAACAGGATTGTGATAAGTTCATAAAGACCAAATACTCTCAAGACTAGCTTATAAATAAATAATCCAACTGACTAAAAGAATGACTGACAAATGACTAAATGGAGCGACAAGAAAGACAATAATGAATAAATAAAGCTCTTGCCCACGCGAACTAATGCGGGGCTCACCAGGATTGTCAACTCGCGACTCTAAGAATGAAGATCCTCGGCTACGGCACCTGCTGTATCTGGAAGGAAAAATATAGCGAGGAGTGAGTCGCAACTCAGTGAGTAACAACGCTTATCCACAACCTTTTTAAGTGGGGACAAGTCAAAAACATGCCAGTATATCTTATGCAGAAATATACATATAATTTAGTTGTCACTTTCAGAATAACAACAGAAATCGGTCTTTTCAAGTACTTCTTGTAAACAGTAACCAATATCAACCCAGTAATAAATTGAGTAATCACTATATTAAATCAAGTATATAGGTTAGGGAGATTTCCAAGAACAAACCATGTAATCAGTATAAATTCCTCTCTGAGGAAGTCAGTAACGGTAAGCTAGTTCTACCTTCCCACTAGCAAGGACTGTAACGGTAATCCGGAAAATACAAGGTGTACCAGGTCTAACGTACCCGTCGTAGACTACGGGGTCTGTCAAGGTTCATCCCAAAAATATATTATATATATTCCCTATACCAAGTACAAGGCATTTCAAGTAACAATTCAATATTTCACATAGCAGTAAAACATGTCAAGTAGCAGTAAAAACCATATCCTGTAACGGTAAAATAATTCAAGTAAATATCTCAGTATATATCTTGTAAAAGGACTTGTCCCATGCAATTTAAATCATTTAATAATATATTTTACTTCAAAATCAAGCAGAAACCATGCAGGTTATGGAAATACAAATTGCGGTAAGGTCATCACTCACAGTACAGACGCGTGTAGGTCAAGTGTATCTTCCACAAACGATCCAACACATGTTCAATCAATCTATAATCATATCGGACCAATCTCGTGTTAGTTTTCTTGTTTAGACAATTTAATAATAAATTCTATGTACCCCATCCTCGGTTTTCATACCACTAGTTCATTATGTTATTTACCCAAAACTAGTAATAAAACGAGTGCCAACCTGAAACCTTATTGCTTATTCATTACTAGTACTTTTATTTCTTTCAAAAGCATTAGGTAGACCTCCACCCAAAAATTTCACTTCTCCATGTTTACTGAAATCTTGATGTTCCCAATTTTTTTTTTTTTTTTTGTTATATTTAAACTCAAGTACAAAGTAAGAATATATTACCTTGGATCCTTCAACCTTCTCTGTATTTTTTTTCTTTGTATTTGTAATGATTTCCTCTTCGTTTTGCTGCTTGTTGTTTCAGAGGTTTATGGCCTCGTCTGCCTCTAATTCTCGTGAATTTGGTCTCTGCCAAAGTCCTTTGTGGCTTTGGCTCTACTTATTATTATTATTATTATTATTATTATTATTATTATTATTATTATTATTATTATTATTATTATTATTATTTTAAATTCCCTTTAGATAATGACTAAGTTGCCCCTAGTTTAACTAGGATATTACATCATATTATTCATATAAAAGTGCATCATTAAAGATATAATGGGATTGTTGTTAAAATTAATACAAAAAAGGTAATATGTTTTTTTTTAAATAGGCAAAAAAGCATAATAAAACACAAAAATTGAAACAGGAAGAGTAACTGATGTGTTATCACAAATCTTAGCATCTTCGTTCTCCAAGACTTTGAATATCCGACCTATTTGGAAGATGAAACAACAACAAAAAAATATGGCCTTTTTTTGTTGATGTATGGGATGAGATTCTTGAAGATATTGCAGCAGTTAGTTATAGTTAGCTTAGTAGTATGTTAGTTAGCTTAACTAATCAGTTAGTTAGTGAAATTAATTATTGTAATTAGTTGACGGATTAGTTAGGTTGGTTAGTTAGACAGTTAGAGGGTGAGTGAGTAGTCTATAAATATCTTCTTTCTTGTAACACTTTTCAGTGAATTGAATATATCCAGAAATTCTCCAAATTCCTTCTCTCAATGATTCTCTCTCTAGAAATCAACATGGTATCAGAGCTTTGAGTCGTTCATTGACTCATCCCTATCGATCCCCAAATTTCCAATTCCAGAAACTTCTAGAAGTTTTCCGTTGAAGCTCAAGCTGTAGCAATGGCGGATACAATGCCTGCACAGGAGAAGCACAATCAGGAAACCCTAGTTCTGGGCAACAATCACTCATTGTATCTTCATCCTTCTGATACACCAGGCTCGATTTTGACCTCCGTTCAACTCACCGGTGCAGAAAATTATTCGATTTGGAGCAGATCGATGTTGGGAACTCACAAAAAAAGTGATTTTGAAGAGCTTTTGGGAGAACAATGGGAGAAGTGCAATGTATTCGCATTAGCATGGATAATGAATACAGTATCTAAAGAGTTGCTTAGCGGAATCGTATATGCAGAAAATACAGCTGTAGTTTGGGAAGATCTTAAGGAACATTTTGGTAAGGTTGATGGCGCAAGGATCTATGAAATTCACAGAGAAATTTGCACTACACATCAAGGTACTGCATCAATTTCTTCATACTACTCACGACTGCGTGTTCTTTGAGATGAATTTGATGCTTTAGTCCCACCTCCTTGTTGTGAATGTCAGAAGTCTAAATTGTATGTTAATCATATGCAATATCTGCATTTATTTGCATTTCTAATGGGCCTAAATGAGTCATATAGCCAGGCTCGAGGCCAAATACTCATGATGAATCCCCTGCCTACTGTAAACAAGGCCTATTCCATGGTTTTGTCTGATGAAAGTCAGAAGGTTACAGCAGGAACATACTTAGCTAGCACTAATGAGAGTACAGAGTCTGCCCTGTATGCCGGTCGTGGTAACCCTAGGGGAGGTCAACAATCTAACTCTAGGCCAAGAAGAAATAATCTTTGGTGTGATAACATTCAAATGAAAGGGCATACTAAGGAAGGATGCTGGAAGCTGATAGGATATCCTTCTAATCATCCTCTTCACAAAGGGAAGTATAAGGTAGGAGCAGGAAGTGGTGCTGAAAGATATAGTGGTGTTGAAAGATATAATATAAATCATGTTTCCGGAGAAGATTATTTTGCCCCTGTAGTACACAGAGATTGAGCTCAACACATTCAGCAAGCCCAAACTGGTTACCCCATGTCTAATCAGGCACAGACACAACCTGTTTTCACCACTGAACAGTACAGTCAAATTCTCAGAATGCTCAGCAAAGAGAATCACTATGATGTAACAGCCAATATGGCAGGTATTGCTAATGTGGCTGATTCATTTTCTATTTATAATGCCAGACATCAGTGGATAATAGATTCAGATGCATCCACACATATGACATCACATTTAGAGTTGCTTGAAAAGGTTGAATCACTAAGTACAGCAGATAAAAGAGTGAGTTTACCAAATGGCAACAGTACTAACATCACACACATTGGATGTTGTAAGATTACTGATAAGGATAAGCTAACAAATGTACTGGTAGTCCCTAATTTTAAGTTTGAATTACTATCAGTATCTCATATCACAAGGCAATTACAATGCTCAGTGACCTTTTCCCTGAGTTTTGTCTCTTCCAAGATCTGTCAACTGGGCAGGTGATGATGACTGGTAAAAAGAGAGGAGGTCTCTATTACCTCCCACAACAAATATCCATGGAAACACAAAATAAAATTGCAAGTATGATGACAACTCATGTACAACAGATTGATGAGCTGATATGGCATAAGAGGTTAGGGCATCCTTCAGTAAGAGCCTTGAAGAAGTTGTCCTTAGCAAAAAATAATGATGTAGGTCTAATGAACTTGAATAAATGTACAATCTGTCCCTTAGCTAAGCAAGTTAGGTTGGCTTTTCCTGTAAGTGTCAGCAAAAGTGTTGCAGTGTTTGACCTTGCTCACATGGATGTGTGGGCTCCATATAGACATGCTACTCGTGATGGTTTTAGATTCTTCTTGACTATTGTTGATGATCACTCCAGAATGACTTGGGTGTACATGATAAAGTCGAAAAGTGATGTATATACAGTTTTGAAGAATTTCTTTGTTATGGTGAAAACTCAGTTTCATTACAGCATTATAACTGTGAGATCAGATAATGGAGGAGAATTCTTCAATAGAAAATGTAAGTACATGTTTGAATCATTAGGAATTGTGCACCAAAGCAGCTGTCCTCACACTCCACAACAAAATGGAGTTGTAGAGAGGAAGCATAGACATATCCTAGAGGTAGCAAGGGCACTCAGATTTCAAGGGAACATTCTTATTAGATTCTGGGGTGAATGTATCTTAACAGTTGTGTATTTGATAAATAGCCTACCTAGTGTCATTTTGAAGGATAAGTCACCATATGAAGTTTTTCACAAACACAAACCTAAACTGGATCATTTCAGGGTAATAGGCTGCTTGTGTTATGCCACCAGATTAGTCAAACAAGATAAGTTCTCTAGTCGTGCCAGTCCTTGTGTATTATTGGGATATTCAGCACACCAGAAAGGCTATCATCTGTATGACCTTACATACAAAAGGTTATTTGTAAGCAGAGATGTGACTTTCAGAGAAACAGTGTTTCCTTTCAAAACTATCAAGGAAGGCACCATTCCTTTATTCACTGATCAATGTGTTGCTGGTGATCCCATCAATCTTGATCTTTATGATGATCCATGTATCCAGTCAGTGCTAGAGTCATTGCCAGAAGATGGCAACAACATGCCGGGGCTGGAAGAAGGCACTGATTTCTCACCAGATAACAGAGAATCTGCAGAAGATTCATTTATGCAAGAATCACTCATGTATGAGCAGAATGATAGCCATCCTGAAGAAGATCATTGTTTGTCTGATCATGATGCAGATACACTTGTAGAAGATACACATGTACAAATCTTACCACAAGTGCCAGCATGTATTGAAAGCAATGTTCCTAACAAGAGACCTGCAAGAACCAACAATCCACCTATCTGGCACAAGGATTATGTAGTTACACTTCCAAAAAGGAAACAATCATCACCATACTCATTGGAAAACTATGTGTCATATGACAGCCTCTCATCTAAGTTCCAGGCTTACCTTAGAAAGTTTGCAGCAGAAACTGAACCTAAGAGCTATGAGGAAGCAAGGAAGGATCCAAGATGGGTGGAAGCCATGAACCAAGAAATTAAAGCACTAGAAGATAACAAAACATGGAAATTGGTTGATTTGCCTAATGGCAAGAGAGCAATTGGTTGCAAATGGGTTTTTAAAATCAAGTACAAAGCTGATGGTGAGGTGGAAAGATTCAAGGCAAGGCTTGTGGCAAAAGGGTACAGTTAGACTGAAGGGATTGATTACCAAGAGACTTTTTCACCAGTGGTAAAGATGGTGACTGTCAGAACAGTCATTGCTCTAGCATCATCAGAGAACTGGAATATTTTTCAAATGGATGTTTTTAATGCCTTCTGCAAGGTGATTTGCTGGAAGAAGTATATATGGAGCTGCCTAAGGGAGTCACCAGCAAGGGGGAGCATACTGTTTGCAAGCTTGTTAAGTCACTCTATGGGCTTAAGCAGGCTTCCAGGCAGTGGAAGTCAAAATTAACTGAAGCTTTGTTGCAGTCAGGATACAGTCAGAGTCATCTAGATTATTCTTTATTTACCAAAAGGAAGAATGCTGGTTTGGTGATTATATTAGTATATGTTGATGATCTGCTTATCACTGGAAATGATGCAGAATTGATTGCAGAAACAAAGAAAGTACTTCAGCATAACTTCAAGATAAAAGACCTTGGTGAATTGAGATACTTTTTAGGCATTGAGTTCAGTAGGACCAAAGCCGGTATCCTAATGAACCAGAGAAAGTATGCCATGGAGCTAATCTCTGAGGCAAGTTTGGCTGGTGCAAGACCAACAATAACACCTTTGGAGTGCAATATGAAGCTGACCACTACAGAATATGACAGGTATGGGGGAGCTACCAATAGAGAGGATGTGATATTGAGAGATGCTGCAAAATATCAAAGGTTGATTGGGAAGTTGTTGTATCTTACAATTACCAGGCCTCACATATCTTTCAAAGTTCAAACACTGAGCCAGTTCTTGCAAAATCCCAAAATGTCTCATTGGAATGCAGCACTCAGGGCGGTCAGGTACATCAAGCAGGAACCTGGTCTAGCGATCCTAATGTCATCAGATAAGGATAAGAAGCTCATAGGATATTGTGATGCAGACTGGGCTGCATGTCCAAATACTAGGAGATCTGTAACTGGATACTTGTTAAAACTGGGAAATTTATTGATTTCATGGAGATCAAAGAAACAAGATATTGTTTCAAGAAGCTCTGCAGAGGCAGAGTATAGGAGTTTGGCATCAATAACTTGTGAAATGATTTGGCTTATGAATCTGCTTAGAGAGTTGGCAGTGAGGCAAGAAGAAGCTGTTGTGGTTAACTGTGACAGTAAAGCAGCTATTCAAATAGCACCTAATCCGGTATATCATGAAAGAGCCAAGCACATTGAAATAGATTGTCACTTTATCAGAGAGAAGGTGCAAAGGGGCTTGATCAAGGCTGTCTACATCAACACTAAAGACCAACTAGCAGACATACTGACAAAGACACTGGGAAGAACACAACATGAGTTTCTACTGTCCAAGCTTGGAGTATTGAATATTTTTAATATCTCCAGCTTGAAGGGGAGTCCTGAAGATAGTGCAGCAGTTAGTTATAGTTAGCTTAGTAGTATGTTAGTTAGCCTAATTAATCAGTTAGTTAGTGAGATTAATTATTATAATTAGTTGAAGGATTAGTTGGGTTGGTTAGTTAGGCTGTTAGAGAGTGAGCAAGTAGTCTATAAATATCTTCTCTCTTGTAACATTTTTCAGTGAGATGAATATATCCAGAAATTCTCCAAATTCCTTCTCTCAATAATTCTATCTCTAGAAATCAACAGAGATATTATATAGTTAAACATCTTAGTCAATAACTAAAAAGAAATGAGGGATTCATTCTCACTTTTTTTTTTCCTTCCACATGGAAAAAGTGGTGTTCTTGTCTCTATTTTATGACATCAAGTGATATTTCTTGAAAGCTTTTAATTACAGAAATGAGGGTTTCACTCTTACACTTATTTTTTTTTCTCTCAAATGTGAAAGGTGGTCTTGTCTCGATTACAATTACATGGCGTCAAGTGTAATTTCTTCGCAAAAGCTTTTCTACGTCAAGAATGTAACATGCATCAAATTAAATTGTGCAATTCACAAGGTTCGTTTTCCCATTTATTATGAGTTGGTCCTGTCTTGAAATGAGAGAAGAACGAAACCTGTGCAAGGACAAAGAAACAAAAGATGGATGGTCCTATGTTTTGTCATCACCTCATGATTTTCACATGTGAAATTAAGTAACAAGTAAGACAAAAACCTATCTAACTTCTATTCTATTAGTACATACTCCCTCCGTCCCATTTTAGTTGTCGCTTTAGCAAGTTTCATTTGTCCCAAATTAGTTGTCGCTTTAGCATTTCAAGATATTTTTTACCAATTCTTTCCAACTATGCCCATATTTAATAAAGGAGTATTTCCTAAAAAAGTCAATCCAGTTTCATTTATTAGGGATAAAATAGTAAAAGACATACCCTATTTATTGATTTCTTAATGGGCGTGCATAAGCCTAAAGCGACAACTAAAATGGGACGGAGGGAGTATTATTTTAATCAGTCGCTCTTTCTTCACAAAGAAGGGTTTCCTTAACTGTCTATTTGAGCCGTTAAATCACAAAAAACGACTCACTTCCTTTCATTTTATCAGGCACTATTCTTTGTAAGTTCTTATCAATTACTCCCTCCGTCTCAATTTATGTGGCACTTTCCATTTTTTGGGAATCAGTATAACTAAATTTTGAAGTTAAATTAGACTAAATTAGCTCAATATTTTATTATTGAAATTTATATTATTGAAAACTACTTGAAACATATTTTAAGTTGCAACTTTTCTCATATTATTTTGATGAAAAAATACATCTTAAAATGTTGATCAAAATTCATTCAATTTAAATCTCGAAAAGCAAAAGGTATCACATAAATTGGTACAGACAAATACAATCATTTAAATGACAATAGGTTGGCATATAAGCAACACATAAGGCCAAGAGCTCGAGCTTCACTTTCCTACTTTGTTGGATTGGATCCCTTAAAACCTCAACAAGAATGAAAAGCGTCCACCAATGACTTGACACGTATGGAGTCTTTTGTTGCCTCTCGCAGCTTCCTTATATGGGCTCCTTCTTGACACATCATCTGAATTTCTATCCAATTATTGTGTCATTGGCTTGGTATCTACGTGCTCGATTTTTTGCTTAGTCCCTAGAAGGAATTCAAATACCGAAAAAATATTTTATTAATAGAACTATCGGGAGAAAGTTGGATCCTTTGCTTTATCACTCAACAACTCACCACACGAATAATGGTAGCAATAGCCCCTATTTATAAGTAGTAACTCAGACCAACCTTGACTAGAACTAGAAAACTTATTCCTATTATGAGTTAACCCAAAATCCAACTAGACATGAATTAAATAAACTAGCAAATACCAAATCTTAAACTAATTGGGAATAATCTTGGTTTAATTCCAACACAGCCTCCCTTAAACCAAGATCTTCAAACTTAACCATGTCATGAATAATATAAAACCTTGTCGAACATAACCACCTTAGACTTTGCATCAATTCTCTAAAATATGTAGCATCGATAAAATTACGAGTACCATCTTTGGTCAAATTCAAATTCTCTTCATCCATGACCAATCTTGATTTGGCTTTGTCATTCTCCAAGATTTCACCAACATATTTTTTCCTCTGCTTGAAACTCTTGACAATCAGGCTTGCCTTAAAACAATCTACTTCTTCAATCAATTTGTATTTCCTCTTGTAAATTGAGTCAACTTCAATTAAACTTTTTGTAGGATTAAATACTTCATCTCCAACGAATAATTTCTCGTGTTGCTCAAAGTATATAATGTCGGCCAATGACTCGAAATCAATTGCATTCTCAATATCAATAGTCATGCTCTTGTCTATTGGTTTTGGACTTTTAGCTATTTATGCTTCAATTTTTGATTGATTATCAAAAATATTCTCTTGTTAAACTATCTTGCTTATATCATTACCTGGTTCATCTTGACTATCAAACAATTTTTCTTGTTGAACACCTTCCTCATTCGCATGAAGATTACTTGTAACCAAATCATCCTTTTTAGTCATTCCAGGACTTATTGCAGCGTCAAAGTGTAAAATTTTCGACTCAACTTTGTTTTCAGCTCCATCAATACCAAAGCAAAGATTTTTTGTATCTCCGCTTATTTCTCCTCTACTTCGGTAATGTGATCCTTTTGATTTGTGTCAACCATATTAGAACTCTCATCCAGCTCCTTTAGTTGTTCATCTTTTTCTTGCAACATCTCTTCCACTATCTCATCTTTTTGTTCCTTTAGTGATATCTCATATGTCTCCAATTCATATTCTAGATCATCGAGTCTTAAGGTGCTAAGATCATTGGTAGCCTCAAGCATCGACTTCTTGGTATGAAAATTCCTATTGAGTGACTGCAATGATTTTCCAACAACTTCAACTTCCTCTAATACTTCTCCATTGGTCTTTAGACCATCAACAATTTCTGCAATTCTTGCAAAAAAATTCTTGAAGGACTTTGTTGGTCTCATCCGAGCCAAGTCATATTCTCTCCTAAATTCTTGTAGTTTTTCCTTCTTGATTTCTGCAGCATCCCGATATGAATTCACCAAGAAAGTCCAAGTTTTCTTTGCTGACTTTAAGCGCATAAACTTTTCAAATACATGCAATTCTACCTTGATACCAAAATAGTATAATGCCTTGTAATTCAAACATTCTTTTTTCTTCATCTGTGTAGTTGTTTCATTTTCAATGTTGTACCTTTTGGGACTTCCACGAATCCTTCTTCAATAATGAACCACAATCCAATATCAATAAAAAAATTCTTTCATCTGTTGATACCAACTCTCAAAATTTTTACTTTTTCCATCAAACACAAAAACAGGACAACTTTCTAAAAGAATTATATCATCCATCTATATATTTTTTTCTTTAATACCCACAAGCCACAGGCTTGGATTCGCACAAGCTTTGATACCAATTTGAAGGAACTCAAATACCGAAAAAGTATTTTATTAATAGAAACTATAGAGAGAAAGTTGGAGCCTTTGCTCTATCACTTATAAACTCACCACAACTCACCACACGAATTATGGTAGCAACACCCCCTATTTATAAGTAGTAATTAAATAAGACCAGCCTTGACTAGAACTAGAAAACTTATTCCTACTATGATTTAATCCAAAACCCAACTAGACATGAATTAAATAAACTAGCAAATACCAAATCCTAAACTACTTAGGAATACTAATCTTGGTTTAATTCCAACATCCCTCCTCCTAAATTTATGTAGTCGTGTTTGACTGGATACATAATTTAAGATAGAAAAAAAATTAAAAAAATTAATCTAGAACAAATCATATAAATGTTTATGAATATAAATAATTTTATTAATAGTGAAATAATAAGTTTTAAATTTAATTTATTTTTAAATATAATTTTTTTTTCTTTAAATGAATTAAAATTGAAGGAAAATCAAAAAAGGAAAAAATGAGAGAGCATCATTTCTGAGGAATTCTTTAGTTCTCGTGATTGGGAATTGAGCACTCATGAATCCTCCCACCTCCACAATTTATGAGTCCTCATTTAATTTGGTACATGTTTTAAAATAGATTTTTTTTTTATATTGTGGTATTAAACATGTATTATTTGTATAGCTACAAAGTTCTTGAAACTTATGCTATTTAAAATGTCATAATTTGCATGGCTAGAAAAACTTCTCACTAATATGAGAAGTTTAAAGTTACATTATTCATACATATTGAAATCTATCATTCTTTTAAACTGAGTAATAATAATAATGTCATCTGAAATAAAAAGAACGAAGCAGCTTAGTACCATATTAGTACTCAATAAATAGGGTAAAAGTTAAATATTTTTGCCCATTAGTAAATTATTGAATCTCCTTAATACTTGTATTTTTTTACGTACTCACTGTGTGTTTAATGAACGTGCGTATAATTCTCATCAAGGAGTGAGTTGTATTTGCTTTCGCGCCTACTTAAATTATTCTCTTATCTTCTTCTGTTAAATTGGAAATGTGATGATTGACATGATCACATGACTAAAACTCTCTGAAAAGATGAACAAAACTCCCATTTTTCTGCATGTTGTTAGACCTATTTACATCATCAACATGTTTCTTTTGTCTTCTTGCAGAACAATAACGTCAAGGTTTGGAAACATTATTTGTTATGGGCTGCATTACTGAACTGAACTTAGACGTAATTAATTTGGAAATCTGCGGTGAGCCACCTCATGGACGTTTGGTGTTCTGTTTTAGCCTTGATAAAGCAAATTGTACCAAATAGCCAGCTTCCAAGAAGTGTGTGCCAACAAGTTTTGACAGTGAGGCTATTTTTGCATTACTTTTCAAGGTGGATCCAAAACATGGGAAATTTACCTAAATAGAACATTTCTCAGTAAAAATTTAGTGTAGGGGCCTGTTTGGCGCGCGTTAATTGATTTGTAGCCGTCAAAAACAAATTCGCTGAGAAATAGCCACCTCCGGACAAATCCCAGTATAAATACTGGGACTTTGAACAAAACTTGTTCAAGGCCCCAGTATTTGTACTGGGGAAGCTTCAGTAAACTAACCCCAGTATAAATACTGGGGCTTTGAACAAGTTTTGTTCAAGGCCCCAGCATTTTGTTATGGGACTATGTATAAAGCTTCAGTCCCATAACAAAATGCTGGGGCTGTGAACAAAACTTGTTCAAAGCCCCAGCATTATTATGGGACTGAAGCTTTATATATAAAGTCTCATAACCCATAACAAAATGATGGGGCTGTGAACAAAACTTGTTCAAAGCCCCATCATTTTGTTATGGGACTCAGCTTTATATATAAAGTCCCATAACAAAATACTTGGGCTTTGAACAAGTTTTGTTCAAAGCCCCAGTTTTTTGTTATGGGGCTAGTCTGGGGTGTTTTTCCAACGCTAATGGAGCTTAAGTGTGCGCGCGAATTTTTGGCTATTCTTCAATGAATTTTGAAACAGTGGATAGTCCCCATTGAGCGCGTCCAAAAATGGCTAGTGATCAAAATTTCCCCATTTCTCACAACATCTCGCAGTTTCAGCCCACATAGGAGAACTATTTAGCCTCAGTTGCCAAAAGTCACTAGAAACTCCTAGCAAGTCGCCCAATAACTCAGTAGACATTGGATTTTTCAGGAGTTCTAGCAATTTCTGACAACTGGAGTTGTAAGTTAAATAATTCTCTGACTGGGATTCTAAATTAAATAGTTCCATAACTAATCTGGACCCAATTTATTCGTAAAATTTTGCACACATGCCATTTTTATCAGTGGTCTTTGGTTTGAGGCTATTTTTTTATAAATTTTGCATGAAAGGCCATTTTTTAGAATTTCAATCCTTGTGGGCTGAACTTCACTCCATAAGGATTGATGTTCAACTTCAGTCCACCATAAGGGTTGAAGTCAAGGGTCGAAGTTTACGCTATATATGCATAAAAGTTTAGTCCTTGCGGGCTGAAGTTGAACTTCACACCTTAGGTATGAAGCTCAGCCCACAAGATTTGAACTTCAGCGCACAAGAATTGAAGTTCCAAAAAATGGCCTCTCATGCAAAACCAAAAAAAGAAGTGGCCTCAAATCAAAGAAAACTGGCAAAAGTGGCTATTCGTGCACTTTGTCCAATTTATTCCTGTGCTACCTAACCTTGAAACCACGTTGATAGGTACTTGTTGATGCGATCCGGATTAGTACTCGAAGCCATTGAGGGTTCACGCTCAACATCAGAAGCTTGGAATGCTTCAAAAGGGCTTGGAAGCCAAAAAGCACGCCAAAGGATTGACCAAACAAGCAAATGAGAGCTTACTGGAATTTGGTCCGGCGTTATCGCGAGGCAACAAGTGCAATCGCGCAGAAGCAGTCAGCTCAAGTACGCAATCGCGAGAATACAGAGCGCGATTGTGAGGGACTCAGAACATTATTGGACACGATCGCTGTTGACACCCAATTTTCTCCCGAATTTTTTTAAAATTGTTAAATTATGGTAATATCTTTATAATTGAGGTTTAATTTGAAAATTAAATAAAATAATGATAATAAAAGAGGATCAATTGAAATTTCAAAGAATGTGCTAAATTTGCAAAATCCCTCCAATTTTAACCCACCCATACAACCCATTTACTTTTTTTTTTTAATTTTAATTAATTGTAAATTGAGGCCAAATCCGCTCACCCCCTAAGCACTAGCATATTTGTGCAAATCACACATACATATATATATACCCCTTATCCCAAAACCCTAGCACACAATCACTATTCATCTTCATCATCTCTCCCACACCAAAAAATCAGATCCACAACACCCGCACCTCTCTCATCTTCTTCAATCACCCACGTACACCACATATACAGAACAGATTATACATATACACGCATACCCCGAAGTCCCTCTCCTCTCTCTGTTCAATATACATAGTTACATATACACACACATCTAGAAAAGATCTGTGGGAGTATTACAAAACCAGTAGAGAAGGAGATCCGGGTTATGGTATTCATGTGGTGAAATCAAAAAATTAAAAGGGAAGGGAGATGGGTGGTGGTAGAGGCAACCACCATTGGAAAGTTCATTTTTGTTCTGTTGCCTTCGATCTGCATTGAAATTGAGTTAAAAGGCGACGGGAGTTGCAGCGACGCCACCAGGGGATAGGTGTCGCTCCTCCCTTCGCTTTACTGCTACTGCATCGCCTAAGGTCAACACCCGATTTCTTAATGTGGGTTTCGATTGTTGGCTTTTTCGACTGTTACCTCTGCTTCACCGGAAAACTACCATTGGCGTTTGCTTTGGTTCTTTCCGATTCTTCTGAGGTCGTTTATGGTTTGACGAAACTGAAAGAAAAATAGAAAAGGTGGATGAAGTTCAGGGTAGCAGCGACACCAGCAAGGGTCGCCGGAGTTCTGCCGGACCACTAGTCGTCGCTCCTCTGCTTGTTTGTTACCATTGGTATTATGGATCTTTGGTTATTTTTTCTGTTTGCAGGTCCCCAATACGCTGGTCCTGCTGTCGGTTTGAATCTGTTTACAACCACGTTTATATGATGATTCTGTTAGTTTGGCTCGTGGTTGTTTCTCTTAGTTATGGCTGACTGAGAATTTCGTGCCTTGCTTTGGTTTTCTGCCTACTTTTCTTGAGATTGATTTTGCCAGATTGTTTGTTGCTAACGCTTGGTGATGTTGTTTGTTATGCAACTTCGATTGTACATGTTGACTATCGCTGACCACTGATTTTGAAACCTTTTCTTTGCAGTTTCCTTTTGCTACGCTGATTTTTGTGGTCCCCACACAATGGCCAATGAAAATATATAATTCACATATATTGAGGCCTACACAAGGAATTGATGGACAATGAATTGACGGACACACAATGAATTGACGGATACTATACCAATATTGGCCAATGAAAAAATACATATACACGTATTGAAGCCTCGAGATTGATTTGAACATGATACTACACTTGAACAGTCCCGTCCCCGTGTCCCTAAAGCAAAAAGCGATGATGAATGTATGAACTTTAACGCAAGCAAGTTGAATAGAGTAACAGAATTGGTACTTGGCATGGCAACACGACCGGCCGGCGTGTTTGCAACCGTACCAACATCCCGAGCCTCTACATGACGCGCCATACAAACCTGAGCCTAAATTTTGCAAAAACAAACCCCCCTTTACTACTACTAATACTATTATTATTATTATTATTATTATTATTATTATTATTATTATTATTATTATTATTATTATTACTAGTATTATATATTATTATTATTATTATTATTATTATAACAATTATTATTATTATTACTTTATTATTAGTATTTTATTTTTATTAATTATTACACTTTATTATCGTACTAATCCAGTTTAATTTTCATATCTTTTGTGAGGTACATTTTGGCACGAACAACTTGGGGACGCGTTTGGCTAACCTACAAATGTGGATATACATTGACTTGGAGTAGCGTCGGGATCAAGCTAGCGTTCAAATTTTCAATAAGACTTAGGAATTTTAGAAAATTCAAGACTCCCGCGAGTTGATCAATATCTCGGGTTCTATCTTTAACTTTGCATTACTTTTCTTAGATATTTATGTAAATAAAATGCGTAAATTATTTTATTTATCAATAATATTTGATTGTTTGTATATTGCTTTAGTTTATGTTCATTACCTTTTATTTTGAAGTCGTTATTTAATTTATTGCAAACTGGGGCCATTTAGCAAAATGCGTGCAAATTAAATATTTTTCATAAACAAGTTTTATTTCAATTAATTATTTTAGATAAATTTTCTAGAAAAGCGTATTTTGCAAATATTTTGGAAACCTGTCGGGTTAACCGTTTTTAACGGAATTTCGGAAGTACCTTAAAAACCTTCTTCTGAAATTAACAAAACCTCTTACCTTTAGAATCTCTGAAAGAAAGACCGTTTTTTTCCTAAAACGGAGTTTTGCACGCATTTGCTAATTTGGTTCCCTATTTTCCTTGAATTGGGTAGCGACTCCAAAAAAACTCCAAAAGAGTTAGTCCATCTTGTTGATATTCCGGAATTTATCCCTTTCGGGGTAATTTTTGGGTTTCAACAATCGCGAGGTACACAACGTGATTGCGCTGGAGCTTCATGTCTCATTCAGCGATCTTGATATCCAAGGCGCGGTCGCGATGAAGCACGGCAAGGCCAGATTTCCAGAATCATCATTAGGGGCTATTTAGTCAATTTTTCCTTATATTTAACTAGCTACTATAAATAGCCTAATTCTAGGGGTTCAGAGTTAGATTTTGGATAATGAATGATTGAGAATACTCTTGTGAGAGTGTGTGTATAGGTTGTATCCCCTTTTCTATTTTTGGATCTCTGTTGGATTCTCTTGTTTGAAAGATCCATTGCTTAAGTTCAAGTTTCTCTTTCCCCTTGGATATTGATCTTTGATTGTATTGTCTAAATTAGGATATTACAATTTATTTGTAGTATTCTAATTTACCTATAATTGTGGGATTTGATTCCTTTCTTTCTTCTATCTATTCCCTTATTCTCTTCTATCTTTATTTTGTGTCGTTGATATTATCGTTTGGTTGCTTGCTTTCCTATTCTTAGTGTTTAGGATCCTATCACTTGTGCTGAATGTGATCATTTTTAGTTATATCTAATATTGTATGACCACACACCCATCTTAGATAAAAATTTATCTATATCGGGTGTTTACACCCATAATTAGTTAGTGTGGTTAGGTGTAATTAGCCGATGTAGGTAGGTTTTTACTTCCATCTTAACATATACATCTCTGTGACACTCATTTTATGAATATGATCAATTGGTCCAACATACATTTCCATATAAGTTTTACTGTTATATATAATTATAGAAACATTATGTTTTTTCAAACATTTTGAAACTTATGTAAATATGGTTTCTAAACATGTGAATCTTAATCTAAATAAGAAGATGTTAATGTTTTCGTATCAAAACTTTAATCAATGTATCAATACTAGAAAAACAAATATTCAATGAACGAAATCGTCAAAAACCGATTATTTATTTTAGTCATGGATGAATTAACGCGCATTATTCAAGGAGAGATATTATGGTGTATGTTATTTGCAGATGACAAAGTCTTAGTTGATGAGACACGCAACAGAGTTGATGATAAGCTGGTGGTTTGGAGACAGGCTCTGGAGTCTAAAGGTTTCAGTCCGAGTAGGATGTGGAAGTGACGCTTGATACACAAGTTATCCCCAAAAACGAAAATTTCAAGTATGTTGGCTCAGTTCTCCGAGGTAATGGAAAAATTGACAATGATGTCATGCGTCATGTAGGGCTGGGTGGATAAAGTGGAGGCCCCCCTTCGATGTCTTATAATAGTTCAGTAGAACAATTATGTTTTTTCAAACATTATAAATGTATATATGATTTTTAAATGAATTATGTTAATCTTAAAAAGTAAGATGATAATGTTTTCGCATCAAAACATTAAATATTATTAATGAATCAATACTAGAAAAACATGAATTTTCAACTAACAAAATCGTTAAAAACCCTTTATTTTCTTTAGTGATGGATGAATTAATACGAAGTATTCAAGGGGAGATATCGTAATGCATGTTATTTGCGGATGACATAATCATGGTCGACGAGATACGCGACGAAGTAGATGATAAGCTGGAGGTTTGGAGACAGACTTTGAAGTCTAAAGGTTTCATACTGAGCATGATGAAAATGGAGTATATGGAGTGTTAGTTTAGGCGATGGATCACATGAGCCATATGTGGAAGTGATGCTTGATATTATCCCTAAGAATTAAGCTTTAAATATTTTTGGCTCAACTCTCCAAGGTAATGAAGAAACTGACAATGATGTCATGCATCGTATAAAGGCGGGGTGGATGAAGTGGAGGCTCCCCTCCAGTGTCATATGCAATAAGAAAGTCCGACCTAGACTTAAAGATAAGTTCTAGTGAGTGGTCGTTAGAATAGCTATGTTGCATGGAGCGGAGTGTTGACTAGTCAAGAACACGTACATTCAGAAGATGAGTGTAGCACAGATGAGAATGCTTAGATGGATGTGTAGGCATATATACTAGGATGGATAAGATTAGAAATGAGGTCATTCATAACAACGTAGCTGGCCTCAGTGGTAGACAAAATGCGAGAGTGAGGTTGCGATGATTTAGACATGTGAAGATGAGGAGCACATGTACACCAATGAGAAGGTGCGAAGTATTGGCGGTACTGGGTCTATGAAGAGGTAGAACAAAGAAAAATTGAGACGGGATGATTAGACATGACATGACTTAGGTCACCGAAGACATGACCATAGATAGAAAAGCGTGGGGGTCAATGATTAGAGTATATGGTAATCATTACTCAATCGAATTCTATCATATTAGCGTGAGTTTATTTGAATATATATTCTACGAAAAAGGTCAAAACTGCCCTTAGCCTATTCGAAATGGCTTATAATTGCCCTCACCATTAAATTTATGCAATTTCTGCACTCACCGCTAAAATTGTGGCTCACTAATGCCCCTCACACTAACAGCCCCCTTTTAAATCTTTTCTTTTCTTCCTAAATATGTGGCGTCTAACCATTGGTCCGTGCCAATTAAAATGACCCTAACCCATTTCTCATACCCAACCCCTTAATAATCCGACCCAAATTTTAACCCGCCCCATTTCGAAAAAAAATCAAAGAGGAAAAGGTCAAGAGAGAACAAATAAAAAAAGTGGTCTTTGAATTTTATTTTCAAAAATAGAGCAAAATAACTTAAAATAAAAAAGATAAAAACAAACCTATCTATTATTTTTATTTTTATTCCCTCTTCTTCATCTCTCAAGTCTCATTAAATTTCTCATGACTTTGCTTTCTTAAGGTTTTGTTCTTTCCTCAATTAAAGGTAAGTTTCTATTAGTTCTGCTTTTAGGAATTTTAATCAATCATTTTTTAGGGTTTATTTTCTAATTTCAATTTGGATTTGTGAAATCTGAAATTTGTATTATATGTGTATCCTTCAATTTGGAATTTTAATGTATGTTTAGTAGAGAAATTAATTTTTTTATGAATCTTTTTGGCTGCATGGTGTATAATTTTGTTTAGTTGTTAGTGATTTTAAGTGAATTTATTTGTTTATATTAGAAGGAATTCTTAGAGGAATTTTATGTAATTGCTCATAATAAGGTTGGACGGGTTTATTATTAATTGAGTTTAGGTCGGATTATTAAAGGGTTGAGTATAAGAAATGGGTTATGATCATTTTAATTAATACGAACCAATTACTGGGCGCCATGTATTTTAGGAGAAAAGAAAAGAAATAATAAAAGGGGGCTGTTAATTAGTACGAGGGGCATTACTGAACCACAACTTTAACGGTGAGAGCGGAAATTGCACATATTTAATGGTGAGGTCAATTATAAGTCATTTTGAATAGGCTAAGGCAGTTTGACCATTTTTCATTATTCTATCTTATTTTTTGTCTTTATTACTATTGGTATTTTATTTTTATTGTTTACCTCGGTTATTTACAGTTTTTATATTAGTGTTGCCTTTACAATTGTATTTTCATATTTCTTTTCAAACTTGTTTAATTTTCAAAAATATCCTTTAGCCGAGGATTCATCGGAAACAGCCTCTGCACCTTGGTTGGGATAAGGTCTATATCTCACCCTTCCCAAATCTCATTTGTAGAATAATATTCAGTATCTTGTTATTGAAATCGTCAAAAACCTAAATTTTTTTATGCAAATACAATCAAAAACTGTCGCAATATTAATGAGCTATTTTCCGGTAGATTTTCAGACACAAATAGGCCGTCTTATATTCACATATTTCCTATAGTGACTTTTGTATTTCAATACATCACCACTTGACACTATATTTCACTTAGACACTCCAAGTAAGACCCTTCCCAGTAAAGTACTTGAACCTTTTTTAAAAGTGTCCATCTAGATACTTTCCGCCCACTCTAATGATAAATCCATGCGTGTGTTTGCACATGAGTCCTACGTGGATAAGTGATCATTTATAATATGCCACGTATTATAATTGGACACATCATATAACAAGTTCAAACTAATTACCCTATCAAATCGGCAGCCATAGAACCTCTTTCATGTGTTCGCTTATGTCCATGACGTATTCAACTTTGGATATTCACCACAATAACAACAATAAGGTCCATTAAATTCAGGATTAGATGAGTTCGGCATTCTTGAAAATCTTATTTTTTTTGAAGGGATGTTAAATAAAGAGACATAAGAAAGATAGATGAAAGAATATATGGGAAAGATTTATTCTTAAGAGAATAATGAAAGCTGATTTAAAAAGAAAGACAAATTATTGTTCAAAATTGAGTGAAAGAGGTAGAATATATGTAGATATGGCTTGAAGTGTATAAATATTACCGTTATAATACACGTCAGCGTATTTTTTTTTAATGGTCACGCGCTTAAATAGAGTGAAAGATACTCTATAAATCATATGGGCAGAAAGTGTCTAAATGAACACTGTTAAAAAAGGTACAATAGTATTTAGGGACACTTACAAAAATACCCATAAAACCTAAAATAATTACAGCCACTACCCACTACTTTCAAATATTACCCGATCTACCCACTAAATTATTTACCCACTCTACCCACCCAGACTTGTATACCATAGTTTATGCAGTATACCATAAAGGTATATACCTATAAGGCATAACAAAGATATACAGTAATAAATGTCCCTCCAGACTTGTATACCATAATTTATGCAGTATACTTTAAAGGTATACACCTATAAAGCATAACAAAGGTATACAATAATAAATGGGTAGGTTGGGTAATTACTTTTAGTTTTATGGGTAGTATAATTTGTAATGGGTATGGTTTGTAAATACTTTAAATTTTATGGGTATAGAGTGTAAAAATTCCTAATATTTAATTGAAAATGGTCTTAATTGAAATATCTAAGTGAAATATAGTGAGCCTTTAATTATTGATGGATGACTTGGTGGACCTTGTGGCAGTGAAAGAACTGCAAGAATATCAAACTGACAACAATTTGCATTTGCAACTAGCTAAGCTCACATGTCTTAATCTATATGCTGATAATTAATTATACACTTTCAACATGATCATTTTCAGATGATCGATCATCAAATACATTTTTAATGACCAACACTTCATTCAGGAGTATTATTACAGAGATAAAGTAAGCTGGCTGTTTCAAGAAAATATTTCATTGACAACATGTACTCAAGTGGACCTGATGGCTGATGCCATGCATCCTAGGACTAACAAGTAGCGAAATCAGAAATTTTGATAAAGATTTTCAAATACATTTATAGTTGTATCTCACTTAGGATTTCAATTACCACCTAAAGTAGTTTTCACAACATAAGGATTTCATATTACATTTTCTACTATAAGAAAAGCTTTCCTTGTGTCAAAAAAAGTATAGTATTAACTTATATAGCAGGAATATACAACAAAAACTATTTTTACCCAACTTGAAAGTATAACTTCCTACAAAAAATTTAACTGAACCCCCTTCAAATAATGTAACTTCACCAGTGATAACAACAGCAAGAACTTTTATATATATATATATATATATATATATATATATATATATATATATATATATATATATATATATATATATATATAATGTTTGCTTGGTTTTACAATGCTTGTCGTTATTTTCAAAGAATGTCATTTTACTGAAAGTGAAAGTTGTTTACCCAAAAATAACATAATTTTACTATATAAGACAAAAAGAGGAAAGCTATTCATCTTCTTACCTGAATTGTTGAAAACTCATTAGCGGCCAATAAATGTAACTCACATGCTTCTCCGCACTTCTCTTTCTCTATTGTATTTTACTACTATTGCTCAATGAAAAGACATAAATGCGTGTGGATTAGAGTTCGTAATTCCACCTCATCCTATTTGATTACTATATTCAAATTTATTTTGAGTACCAATTTAGTAGAGTTTTTACTCAACACATACCGCCTCTAGACCTATGACCTTCGGATTGGTGATCATAAGACTCTAGAATCACAGTTGTACATAATAAGTTACTCCCTCCGTCTCACTTTATGTGTCATAATTTGACTCGGCACAAAGTTTAAAAAATAAATGAAAATTTTTGAAATTTGTAGTGTAAAATGAGACAAAGATGATTGTGTGGTTGTAAATCATTTCAGTAATAACAAAACTGTAATTTTGAAGTTAAATTGTTACCAACTTTAAAATATTGCCATTCTTTTTGAAATGGTTCTACATAAATTGAATCAGAGGGAGTAAATCATTTGACACAAAATGACTAACTTCCATGATAAGATAAGTCATCCACACATCATGCAATGCGTCTCTTCTTGTTGATTCTTTTGTTTTTTCCCTTCTTTTGGGTAAATCTCCTTGACTCTGTGTTTAATACTCCATTCATTTCAAAAAAGATGAATCCATTTGATTTTACACAGAGTTTAATAAAGAAGTGAGGACATTTGAAATTTGTAGTGTAAAATAAGTCATACATATTTGTGTGACTATAAATCATCTCACTAAAGGTAAAAATATCTTTCCGAATTTAGAAAGATGATATTTTTTATTAAACCGACTAAAAGAAAATTGGTTTATCTTTTTTAAATGGAGGGAGTAATAATTGTGACTATGCCATATGAAATGGAGTTAAGTCAATGAAATTGTGCTGAAGTAATTAATGCAACAAAAAGTTCTTGAACGGGAGTTATAGAAGAAGAATTGAAGAGATGATGACCAACTTGTCAAAAATAGGCCCCCACTATGAGTCCATTTGGGTTGGACCGTTGGACTACTCACACCACTATATCCCTACTTTGACCCTAAACAAGTTCTCTGGCCCACAGTTGTAAATGGCTTTTACTATTCCTAAATGACAACAATAGTTTGAAGCAAACTAGTGAGTTCAGTTAAACTCGTGGAATTTGCTCTAGATCAACCTCTACTCACCGTTTACTAGTTTTAGAAGCTTTGCTAAGAGCAATCGTCTCTATCTTATTATTCTCTCTGGTAGAAAAAGAATGGCAGAATGTACTTATGCATGTATTCCACAAAGAATGCCACATTCTTTAGTATAAAATAATTTAATTTGAATATTTCATTCAACCTTTAATGATGAGCATTTATAGATGTACAAAATAAAGGTATTATGACATGATTAAGATCCTTTGTGCACCGGTTGTCCTTTAAGATCATAAGTTTTGAAAATTTTAAACCACCGATCCTATAACATATATATATTTCAAATATAAGCTCAAAATGGCTTCATCTCTTTGTTAAAACGGAGGGTGTTAAAATATATTGATAGTTACTGTCTACAGACTATAGTAAGAAATTAATGTTGTGTTATATCTTGTCTCTATCTCTGTCCTTTTATTTTGGTCCAAATGATCTCTCTCCTCGTTTACTACTGTCTGCCCCTACCCACTAGTTGCTTTCTCATTTCTTCTCTTTAATGATCAGTGGTACTCCCTCCGTTCCAATTTATGTGGCAGCATTTTCTTATTCGCCTGTTTCAAAAAGAATGGCAGCATTCTAAATTTAGTAATAATTTAACTTCAAAATTACAGTTTTGCCATTACTGAAATGATTTACAACCACACAATCATCTTTGTCTTATTTTACCCCACAAGTTTAAAAATTTTTCCTTTATTTCTTAAATTTTGTGCCGAGTCAAACTATGACACATAAAATGGAACGGAGGGAGTACTATATATGGTGTCCCATATATATATGTCCATTACCATTAGTAGAAACAACAGCATTTATAACGTATAGAAATTACAACAACTTCATAAGGATCATCAAGAATTTCTTCAGTCACAATGGGTCGATCTCCATGTTGTGATAAAGTTGGCTTAAAAAAAGGACCTTGGACACCTGAAGAAGATCAGAAACTCTTAGCTTATATTGAACAACATAGCCATGGAAGTTGGCGTGCTTTGCCTATCAAAGCTGGTGAGGCCTCTTTTAAGTCCTAAATTCTCATCCATTATACCCCTTTAACTTTATATAAGCGTGGACTTGATTTTTTATTTAGTAGCAGTGGCGGAGTTATGTGCATTCATGCGTTCAATTGAATCTCCTTTACTGAAAAATTATTACACAAATAGTGCATAAATGTTTTTTTTGCTTTATACAAAGGACAAATTCTAATGTAGTTATTGTAATAGGGTTTAAAATTAATTACTTAAAAGTTATATGTTCAAATTCCAATAGTCATGATAGTCTAAATAAATTTTTGAATCTCCTTGTATAATTTTCGATTTTGACTTGAACTCTATATGTCTTGTTGATCTTATATCATATTGAATCGTGTCATCATTCAACTTAAAGGTTTACACTGTTAGAAGTAACACAATTTTATTTATGTAATGACGTCTTCAACATGAAGAAGTGTACAATCAAATGGTTGATCAACGGATTGCGTGAGAGAAAACAACGGAGAATTTACTGAATCTTTAGTCTAAAAAGAGATCATAGTTTTGGACACATTGTGTGAATCAGATATACAATGTTTTGAGTTTAATATTTTACATTTCAGCTTCTTCAAGTATTACATATACCGCTTATGGATTTGATGACTTGCAATTTGTAGGCCTTCAAAGATGTGGGAAGAGTTGTAGGCTCAGATGGACTAATTATCTGAGACCTGATATTAAGAGAGGAAAATTCACTCAACAAGAAGAACAAACCATCATTCAACTCCATGCTCTCTTAGGGAACAGGTGTGCCTTTTTAATTGAAATTTATTATTCTATATTCCGTGTTGAAAATGCTGATTCAGATGAATCCTGTAATCCTACTCTTCATCCACCACTGTCTGTGTTAGGGGAATAGAATCAAATGCGCACATGAATGGAGAACTTTATCTAAATAACCGCTCTAGTCAGTATACGTAGATTATGCACATATTATGCAATAAGAAATATGCACATAATTTTCCATGAATGCCTGTTTTTTTTGTACCTAACATGTTTAGTTGTGTTGTATTTACAGGTGGTCAGCAATAGCCACTCACTTGTCCAAAAGAACAGACAATGAAATCAAGAATTACTGGAATACACATCTCAAGAAACGACTAACAAAAATGGGAATTGATCCAGTAACTCACAAGCCAATGAATGATACCCTTTTGTCCACTAATGATAATGTTCAGTCCAAGAACTCTGCCAATCTCAGCCACATTGCTCAATGGGAAAGTGCACGTCTTGAAGCTGAAGCTAGACTCGTTAAACAATCAAAATTTCATTCCTATAAATTGGACACACCCCGGACGAGTACATTTTTTGACCACTATAGTTCCCAAGAATTGTTAACCCCTTCTTCTTCTTCTAGTCATTTAAAAAATTTGATGCCAATTACATCAGGACTTCAAGATTTTAATATTGAGTTAACAGCAGAGTCTTTAAGGGAAAATAATGAGCATTTTCCTAATGCAAATATTGTGGAGATGTCTACAGGTTTTTTGCTTTGTACTTCAGCTGATGGGAATTTATCATCAGGTGGCATGGATTCTGATAGCAGTGGAAATGCTAGTGAACAATGTGAGGATAACAATTATTGGAATAGTATTCTTGATTTGGTGAATTCTTCACCTACTGAATCCACAATGTTTTAGTTTAATTAATGGTGTTAGAGTTGTGATTAGTTATTCCTAAGTTTCATTAAGATTTTTTAATTGTATGTTATAGTTAAGGATTGTCATTAGGAATTCCCAAGTTAGAGGAAACTCCATGTAGAGCGATCACTTCTCCACCCATTGATTTATCTCATACTTTTGTTCTTTTTTATGCTAATAAGTAGGAAATTGATTGATTGTTGGTTGAGTAAATTCAGTTTTATATAATAATTAAGTTTACTATTGTTGATTAATATTTATTATGGTAGAAATATGGGTTTTCAACTAAGTTAAAGATTTTTTATTTTGATGGAAAATTAAAAGAAAAAAATTAATAAATTTAAAGAAAGAAAAACACCAAATAAGAAATAAGAACAACTAGTTTAAAAAATTAATTGTTAAAATGCCACATGGATGCTCTACAGAGAGAGTGAAATCACTCTCCATGCCACTTGGCACTGCAGGAGGTTTTGAATATGAAAATAGATAATTCTAGGGGGTAACGTAACCAACCCATAGTTTAAGTATGAAAATAACAAAAAACTGTAGTTTTGTATTATACATTTGATATTATTATGGGAAATTTTGATCACTAGCCATTTTTGGACGCGCTCAATGGGGATTATCCACCGTTTCAAAATTCATTGAAGAATAGCCAAAAATTCGCGCGCACACTTAAGCTCCATTAGCGTTGGAAAAACACCCCAGACTAGCCCCATAACAAAAAACTGGAGCTTTGAACAAAACTTGTTCAAAGCCCAAGTATTTTGTTATGGGACTTTATATATAAAGCTGAGTCCCATAACAAAATGATGGGGCTTTGAACAAGTTTTGTTCACAGCCCAAGCATTTTGTTATGGGTTATGAGACTTTATATATAAAGCTTCAGTCCCATAATAATGCTGGGGCTTTGAACAAGTTTTGTTCACAGCCCCAGCATTTTGTTATGGGACTGAAGCTTTATACATAGTCCCATAACAAAATGCTGGGGCCTTGAACAAAACTTGTTCAAAGCCCCAGTATTTATACTGGGGTTAGTTTACTGAAGCTTCCCCAGTACAAATACTGGGGCCTTGAACAAGTTTTGTTCAAAGTCCCAGTATTTATACTGGGATTTGTCCGGAGGTGGCTATTTCTCAGCGAATTTATTTTTGACGGCTACAAATCAATTAACGCGCGCCAAACAGGCCCCTACACTAAATTTTTACTATTATTATTGGGCAAAGTGCACGAATAGCCACTTTTTTCACTGCTATTTAGTTTCAGATCATTTTTTTGGCTGTGCAAAAGTAGACTATTTTTGGAACTTCAATCCTTGTAGGTTGAACTTCAGTTCTTGTGGGATGAACTTTATACCTGAGGTATGAAGTTCAGCTTCAGCCTGCACTTTTGCACGATCAAGGAAAAAGGCCTAAAACTAAATAGCAATCGCAAAAATGACCTCTGGACGAAATTTTTACATTATTATTACATGTTTTTGTTAAAAATTATAAAGTAATTTCTTTCACATACATGTCTTGTTCCCGCCAAAAGTACTAAAGTTCTATTGAGAAAAATAGTCTTTTCCCAATACTAAAGTACGAAATTTTATGAGTGACTACAGTGCTATTAGTTTCACGCCACATTATTGGAAACAAGGGATAAATCATAACCCCATAATTCACCATACAAATGATGAAATGATCCACAATCACTCATAGCTTAAAAAAAAAAGTAGAGTAGGTCTTCTTTTTGACCTTTCAAGGACAACTGGTGATATTTAGAGAAAGCAATCAGAGGAGTAATTGGAGTGAAGCATACAAGTTATTGTGCATGACTGCATGGTATAATAATAGAGAGTAGTGAGTACGTGGTATATAATTTGATGTTTTAGGTGTCTTCACGCGTATTAAGAAAATCATCTTTTTAGCATTAATTAGGAATGTAATTGACTAAATTAGCTCTTATTCAAGCTATTATTACTTAGCATTTTGTTTAAAGTCATTTATTAGCAAGGGGTGACATTGTAAAATTCCATCTTGATTTCCGAAAAAATCAAATATTATGGACAAAAAAAAATAGGGATAATTACACTAAAAGACAAGCAAAAGACGAAAATTACCAAAAATAGCCCATATTTTCGAATCTTACCCGAGCTGTCACCCTTTTCCCGAGATAGCAGTCGCTGCAAGTTTATACAATTTTATACAAATTTATACAATGTATAAAATTGTATAAATTTGTATAAGTGTGTATATGCGAGTGAATAAATCTGTATATTAAGGATGTTTATATAATTTTTTACTTATTTTGTGTATATTTTTGTATTTCTCTCATTGCTACATATTTATATATGCATATTCATGTATAATTTAATTTTTAGAGGGAGATTTGTGTGTATAAACTTGTCCAAAGCAATGATTTAGACGCAATAAACAACATAAATTCAATAAAATACAAAAAAGTAATGACACCATTGGCGGGGAAAGGTGTTTGTCGGTGGCTTAGTGGCTGGGGAGGGAAAAATTTGATAGCTAGGGTATTTTTTATGAAGGAGTGCTAAAATTTGTAATTTTAGGGGTTGGTGCTATGCATGAAAAAAATATATCCCCTCCTATTTGTAATTTTGGGTAGTTGGCTGCCTAGTTTTGAAAATTTTACAAAAAAATAGACTAAAACATCAAATAAAGTGGACCGGAGGGAGTAGGAGTACTAATGTAGTCAACCGAATTGTTTACTTTTTGTGGACCTTCCAAGGACCAATGGACCACCAATGCAATGTCCTTGTATCCATTGCACCTCGTCCTCCACTTTCAAATACTTATTGCCATTCAAAACCAGCAGATCAATTGGTCCTCACTATGGGTGGCTAACGGCCCGGTCCGATCCGGGACCGGTACCGGCAACCGGTTCCGGTCCGAAACCGGGCCAAAAAAAATTCAAACCGTAAAAAACCGGTCTAACCGGTTCGGTCGTATCCGGTTTAAAAAGATGGAGCCGGATCGAGACCGGCACTGGCGACCGTTAAGCCGGTCGGTCCGGTCCGGTCCAGTTTAACGGTTTTTTTTTTAGTTTTTTTTTTCTTTAGGTAACGCTACTTCCAATTGAAATTTTTTAACCGATATTAGCCGCTTTATAATTTGTTAAGATTATAAATTATTTTGGCATCAACGAAAATTGAAGTAGCATAATAATTTGTTTAGTGTTTATGTAAATTATATTTTTTAATGAAACAAAACAATTATATAAATTATATTTTTAAATTTATTAATGTAATTAAATAAATAAACACTAAACAAACGTTGATAAATTAATTGGAAAAGAAATACACACAATTTATTGAAAATTCGGGAAATACATAATTGAAATGACAAAAACAAACTAGAAATTGAAAATTACAAAGATACTAAATAAACTAGAAATTCGAAAATACATAATTGAAATGACATAGATATTCCCTTAACCATCTCTTCAAATTTTCAATCACGCGGAATAAAGCCATTTATTCTATCCCATTCGGTCTTGTGACGTTTTTCTAAGTGTTGCCTAAACTTTCCCGTCCCTCCATTGTAGTTGCCAGTGTAAATTTGCCACTCTTTATTACAGAGGCTACATTTAGCTTTCTGAGTTTCAGTATCTTTCATAATAAGTTGCCACACTATAGAACGAACATCTTCCTTCCGCAATTCTTGTTTCACTAGGGCCGGGAGCAGCGAGAGCTTGATTTTCAGCCATTATGATTGTTTGGATTTTGGAAGAAATTTAGAAAATAGCCTTTGAGAGTAATTTGAGAGATAAATTGATAGAAATTGATGAATTGTGTGATATAATAATGAAATAATAGGGTATATATAGATAAAAATAGGTTGGGGAGTATGGGGGACGTTTGGGGGGGGGGGGGTGGTAGGCAAATATAGCCGTTTTTGGCCGTTGGCCAACGGCTATATTTGAAAGAGAGCCGTTGGCCCATTCAAACTGCCGGCCCGGTCCGGTCCGGTCCGGCAGTCGGCCAAATATATATTTTTTTATTTTTTTTTCCTTTGTGTTTTATTTAAAGTGGTGGATAATTTGAAAACTATTACAACAAAATATTATCAAGTTTTTACTTGTACATATGTTTGGAATGTTTAGTTTATTTCAATGTTTAAAGTTTAAACTTAGAACTAAAAAACTTGTAGTATTTTTTTAAACTTTGAACTTTGAAGTAATGAAATTTTTGAAGTGATGATTTAAAGTTCAAATTTTTGAATTAATTTGTTAAGTTCAAAATTCAAACTTTGAATTAATTTTAGAAAAATCAAATTTGAACTAATTTACAAACTAGTAATTAATTGTAGTATTTTTGCGCAAACTATAAATTAAAAATAAAAAGTATGAAGACAATAGTTGTGATTGAATTCCAAGACTTGGAGCAATTTTATTGAATTATTTAAGACATAAGTAGTGCAACACATACTACAATAGCTAAACTTTCAAACTTGTAATTTCAAAATTCTTATTTAGAAAATTACATTCTTTTAAACATATTAGCTAGTTTCTTGAGGATAGTTGTAGGCTTTTCTTTAGGAACTGGCTGTTGTTGTTCTTGTTCATCATCTCCTTCTGGTTCTTCTTCTTCTTCTTCTTCTTCTTCTTCTTCTTCTTCTTCTTCTTCTTCTTCTTCTTTGCCGGTTTGACTCCCTTCACTTGTTCCGTCGCTCAAAATTTGATCGAGATATGCTTTGCCGTTTTGCTTAGTAAGTTCTGATAGACCAAAGTTTCTTCGCTCTGCTCTGATCCAATCCCTGAATAAAACTCTTGTCTCCATTGCCTCCTCCTTCAACGAATATCTGTGATCTCCAATTTGAAATCTTCCTTGGCTAAAAGCGCTTTCCGATGCAACTGATGAACTTGAATTGTTAATATATCCCGGACCATTTTTGAAATAATTGGAAATTGCGATTCTTGATTCTTCCAATAATCCAACAAATGATGAGTTCCAAAGTTGTTAAGTTTCTTTGGATATTGAATTAAATACACTTGGAACTCGCTGTATTCCTCCCCGTACTCGTCCTGTTCTGAAAGCAACTTTTCATCAATTCCCCCAAAAGTGCTCATCCCCGCCTGTGAAAAACTTTTCCCGGTGGATTGTATTGGTTCCGATGGTGTAGTAGTGTCTGCCCAAGCTCTATACTTTGCAAAAACAGCCACGGTATCTGTATAAACTTTAGCAATAGCCTCTTCTACACTTGGATACTTGTTAGTAGCAATTTCAGTAGGAGTAATTTCTAAATTTGCATATATTTCTCTAACAAGTCGTTCAGTTAACTTAATTTTAAAAGCATGATGCAACACAGAAGCAATGTAAAAAACAGGAGGAATTGGAAAAAAATATTTTCTAAATTTTTCAATCATTCTCTCTACAGCCGGTTTGTAAATTTCATATTGCTTATATAATTTCAATAATTCCGATATTCCAGCTATATAATATAACATGGTAGGAGTAGTTGGATAATATTGACCGAAAAATTCTAAAGTAGCGTGATAAAATTTTTGTAAAAACTGAAGAAGATGTTGAGCAAGTTGTCAATCCTCATCTTTAAGGTGATAGATTTCCATAAAATGTTTATTATACATTTGAGAAATAGGCACTCTATATTCATAAGTAACATTCAATGCATCATATAAAGTGTTCCACCTAGTACAAACTTCCTTTGGGACTCTCCTAATTGGCATTTCTAATTCTATACATTTTCTTTCCCATTCTCTTCTCCTTTCTTGATTTTTCTTTCTAAAAATATAAGTAATAGCTATTTGCACCTTACTGATAATGTCGTTAAACAAGTCAAGACCATCTTTTACTACTAAGTTGTAAATATGACATGCACACCTAACATGAAAAAATTCCGCAAAAGGGGGGTTCAAAATAGGTATCAAGTTCCTAAGTGCATCTATGTTGTTTGTAGCATTATCTACCGTAATACTAAAAACTTTGTTAGTTAAACAGTACGTACGACAAATTGATGAAACTTTATTACAAATATAATTTCCCGTGTGTGGTTCATTAACAACTTTATAAGCAATAATACATTTTTGAAATACCCAATCAGGATTTATCCAGTTAACAGTAACAGTAATATAATCACATCCATTAGTAGAACGACCCATATCCGTAGTAAGACATACTCTAGTGTCAAAGTTATCAAACATATATCGCAAATAATCCTGATATTCGTTCTTAAATTTAATAATATCATTTTTAACAGTAGTTCTTGGAAAACCTTTAAAAGAGGGATTATATATAGACTGAACATAACGAACAAAACCAGTAGAAGAATGAAAACTATAAGGTAAACCCTCGAGGGCAACTAGTTTAGCAATAGCTTCCCTATCTTTTTGTTTATCATAAGTAAGAAGCCCTCCTGTTGTTTGGTTAATTCTTGTTTGGGTACCCGAAGATTCATCATGCGCTACTCCCCATATTCGGTCCCTAAATATATACCACCCGCCCGCATTGACCATTCTTTAGGATGTTTCTTTTGTAAGTGGGCCCTAAGTTTACCCGTCCCACCCTCATTACCCCCAGTTTTAAAAACCCACACCTGTTCACAAATCCCACACATGGCCGTCTGTGATTCAAACTTCTTTGTTGCAAATTCCCACACCTCAGATCTATCCTTACGTTTAACCGGTATTCTAGTAGGAGGTACAGGAGGCAAGTCAGACTGAACTTCGGGTGGACTAGCTTGAAATTCAGGTGTTTCTTCTAAATTAACCCCGCTTTGATTCCCATATCGTGTTTCTAACATTTTGTGATCAAGTATATTATCAGCGCTAACATTATGATAATATTGAGAATCATCTATGTGGGTGAACTGACTAGAACTACCAGCAATTTCTTTACCCCTATTTCCCCTACGATTGCAAAAATAGCCAAATTGATATTTCAACCAAGTAGCGCCTCCAATTGACCCAAAACTTGATATTTGTAAACTTCACCAAATAGCCAAATATAACTTTGATAGCAACTCCAATTAGAACTTGATAAAGTAGCCAAATTATAAACTTTTAACAAATAGCCAAAGTAGAATAATAGCAATATTGTAGAAAATTTGAGAGAATTAGAGAGAATTGGAAAATTTGTGGGAAAAATATGATGAAATAATGGAGTATTTATAGGAAAAAAATAGTTAGGGGTGATTATGGGGTGGTAGAGGGGTCAAAATGGCCGTTTTTGGCCGTTGGACAACGGCTAGGGGGTCAAAAGAGCCGTTGCCAACGGCTAGTTAACAGCTGAAAATGTGACTTTTCCTTTTTTCTTTTTTTTTTTTGGACCGGTCCGACTCGGTCGGGCCGGTTCCGGTTCATTTTTATACCGGTCCATCCGATTTTTTCCTTCAAACCGTGTCGGAACCGGGGTCGGGGACCGTTAGGGGGGTATTGGTCCGGTCTCAACCGATCCGAACCAGTTTTCGGCCCGGTCCGATCGAAACCGAACCGTTTGCCACCCTTAGTCCTCACAGAGTTAGTGAGCTACAAGTTTCTCTAGATGAAGTTGAATTGGATGGGCTTTTGCCTCTTTAGCAAAATAAAGCAGCTATTCAAGTATGGGTTTAAATGAAGTAGACAAATGGCAGTTGCTAAAAATTAGAAGCAGGTTTGAGAAGTCCAATTTTTTTGATAGTTAGTAACATTCCTCCAATTTGTTGTCTGTCTTTGATGTAACGGATCAAATGAGGCCAGGTCAAGTCTTCCTCATATTTTTCATGATCAATATATTAAGGACAGTTATTAATTAAGAAAAAAAAGTTAAAATGAAGTTGGAAAAATTGTTCCTAGCTAGTTCAATTGGCCTACCAAGGTTTCACAGCGCATCCATAGACTTTTCCTGTAAAAGTTCCGATCAGAAACAGAAAAAAGGTATTCAGGTGCTAAACTCATTTCATGGAAGAAGGTAGGTATACAAAATTATATGACATTCATTTACTAAAAATTGATCAGGGACTTTAATGAGATAAACGCTAATTCCAACTTTAATATACCATGGTACATTATCAACAAAATCTAGAATTCAGATGTTCTGAATTTTGAGTTGAGAGAGTAGCCAGGTTCCGAAATATAAATGTATTCATACTTATTTTTGTTAAAGAAAATGGTCATTGGGCCTAACTCAACGTCAAAAGTTAGCTCAAAGGGAGGAGGATTGTCCAAGCCATATAAGGAGACCAAATTCCTCATCCACATCCGATGTGGGACTCAACACCCCCCCCTTCCCCCCGCACGCTCAGGCCTTTGGCAACTGGTGCGTGGATAATATGGGGGCCCAACATCGGTGAATAATTGGGATGGGCCTGGCTCTGATACCATGTTAAAGAAAATGGATCTTGGGCCTAACTCAACCTCAAAAGCTAGCTCAAAGGGAGGAGGACTGCCCAAGCCATATAAGGAGACCAAATTCCTCATCCACATCCAATGTGGGACTCAACAATTTTTTGTGTGCACACATAGATTTAAAATATTTTCAACTCAAAGCATTGGTTTGATATGCTGAACACATAAATATGTGATTAGATCTACGACTAAGAAAGGATCAACCACTTACTACTCACTACTCATTTGGCATCACTTTTTTTTTTTAACTCTCCTTTTAGATGTTCCACAATCCACATTAAAAATGGTCTGGCCATTAGCAAAATGGTTGAATTATTGTTAATTGTCACTTCTTGATGGACATATCACATTGTGTTCTAACAACTTATGTTATGAACATGGATAACTCATATATTGCTTACGGCCCAGGGCCAGTTATTTGGACAGAGGTTGGTCAAACTATCAGGCCACAAATATACCAAACAACCAGACAGCCCATCAAGAGGTTAACTTGGGATCCATATCCAATTAGGAGTTAGTTTAAATAAGAGTAGGAGTTAGAGAAGAGGTTATATAAATTGTGAAATGCCTTTGGCAAAGTCTGTGTTTCTCATCCCAAGTTCTTCTGATTCCTCTCATCTACCTTCCTATCCTATCTTTGTTATCAAGTATCTTTACTTTGTGCCCTGTTTTATTTGAGTCGTTGTAATTGTCAATTTCTATATCAATCAAAGCTAGTATTATTCCATGTTCCATTATTTTATGAGTTGAGTGTTAGTAGTGTTTTCACCATTGGTGCTTTCATTGATCCATCTACCATGTTGGACTATTCTCAAGCTCCGCAATGGGTCGTTTCAATGGCGAGTATCACCCTGTGGACTGGGTTTTACAAATGGAGAGATACTTCTATGTGTACTTCATTTCTGATTCCCTCAAACTTCCTTTGCAGCGATTTGTCTAGATGATGATGATGCTCGTGATTGGTTTCGATGGCTGTATCACACCAACCAATTTCGGGATTGGGATGATTTTGTGGACAAACTGTTCATTCAATTTCGCAGTCGGACTCGAGCACCTTTTGCCGTTAATCGACAGTTTCCAGTCGCACTGAATACTCAACCATTGAGTAGTATTTCCAGTTCACCTTTACCTCAATTTCGTGAAGAGCTCGTGGGATCCACCAACAAGATTGATGCGGACAAGCTGTTCGTAGAAATATATGATAGGGAAACTGACGTTGAAACTGAAGATACAGTGACGGTTGATCATAAAACTTGTGTTACTAATGGAGGAAGTTCAGCCACTACTGTTGTCTCAGCTGTGGATGATGCATCTTCAAACTCTGTGGCTATTCCCGAGGTACACACTACGATGTCAGACAATCCTATTCATGCAACCTTCCTTCTCACTGTAATTGATTCTGATTTGGTGAATGAAAACTCATGTCATGAAGACCAAATGTTTTCTAAAAGTTCTCATATAAATGAATTTCAATTGCTTAAGCCTATCATTTATAAAGAGTTATCTCTACTTTCTTCCAATTCTCAAGATTCAGTTGCTGCAAATGGACATGGAGAATATGTTTTGAGGATTGGTGGTGGTACTTTTGTTGCTCCGAATGATTCCGCTAGAAGGCTTGACATAACATTTGCACATCAACTGTCTGAGGAACTGTCGGCTAGCGAACATTGTGATGTAATTCGTGCACCTTATCTCAACATTGTGTGGTGTCAACATGGCTTGGATTTACACTCGTGGGTTGATATTGGGCAAAAAGAAATGGCGCTCCTGCCTTGGGACTGTGCGGGGCATATCGACACACGTGGAATGACTCCAGCCATTTCTGTTTTGGCACAATTTGGCATCGCTAAGCTGCTTGATTTATATCATATTTATGAGACAGTTATGCCACCCTATGTGACAATTTTTCGATATTCTATACTTGCCCTTTTCATGAAGGACTATTTGCATGAGGTACTATCTGAGGCTGAAGATATTAAGAAGACCACACAAAAAAGGGGCTGTCCAGCAATGGTTCTAGCTAATTCAAATGAGAAATGTCATTTTGATACTACCTTTGATCAACATTTTCATGTGCAGTTTTTATTTGATCCTAGCGTAAGTCCGTTCCTTGTCAACTCTTGTGGACCTCTGCTTATTCTTGGTGTAGGGTATATAGAAGTAAAGGTAATCTTTTATGTCGCTCTGCGAAATTATTATTCTTCCTTAATTACCACCAGCTCTTATTGTTTGTTTCAGTAGTCTACTGGTTTTGTGTCGTTCTGGATAAATCGACAAAAGAGATCAATCTCTCCAATAGACTGGCTTAAATATTTGGAGTTTCTGGATTCTGATATTTTTCGGAAAAGTAAAATCAAACATGTATATAAGTTTTAGATAGCCTGATGATTAATTATTTCAGTGACATGATGCATCATGAATGCTACTCCCCTTCATTTGGACGGGACCTCTCGTAGTGTTTAAATTGGGTTTCTTCGCCTGTTCTTGGCTTATGGAGCTTTAAGGAATAGTTCGGATTATTGATATTGCAGTCACTGCTTTGAGCTATCCTTTTTGATATAGTATAACCTATTATTAGAGCAAAAGTAAATTAAAAAAAAATGCAGTGGCCTTTACATGTTTAGTAGAGTGATAAAATGTCAAAAATGGAAAAATACCAGTGTTTGGATTTAATACCTAAAAGAAGGGGGGGGGGGGGGGAAGAAACACAAACAAACAGTGTCTAGATTTCATAAAGTAATAGAAAAATGACTATGCTGCCCATTATTTGATCTCTATTCCACCTACTGAGACAAAGGTGTGGGAGCATATTATATATACATAAAGATCTCACATATCAGGAAAAAGAAATAAGGTTCTCCGTCCCTCTCTCCTGTCTTTCTCCAGATTCATGGAAATTTTTACACCGGGTGAAAGGTTCAACGCCTCTGTGGCAAGGAGCTCTGATTTGTTTACCTTAATATTTTTCCCCCGAAAATTTTTGGATTCCTTTTTTTTTTTTTTTTTTTGATAAGGTAATGTTTGTTTTATGTTTTTATTTTTGGGTTGAGAATAGGCAAGGTAGACTATTTGAGCGTTAGTTGTTATGAGAAATCTGAAGACAATATCCATGTCTCTTCCCTTCCCTCTCTTCCCCGAGCATCCTTCAATTAAAATGTTATTCTGTCTCAAAGGAATCATACCACGTGGTTCTGAAAGTGGTCTTCCTGCAAAGAAGGTCTCTCTTCAATAACCTTGCTCTTTTTTGGTGTCAAACTTCCTAGTGCAGTCAGCCATTACTACATTGGTGCATGATCTTTAAAGCCTTTTGTTTACCAGAATGAGTTCATTACTGCTTCTCAATCGTTCTTATCTCGCACTGTGGTTGTTGCTTACTCTTGTCGATAATTGTGAATACTGCAGTTATGGTTTCATTAATGGTTTCCATTTTTCATTTATCAGAAGCTGAGCATATTACCAAGATCTGGTGGGGCTTTAGGATTTACATATATTCCCCCAACCAGTGAGGACAGATATCTTCACTTTGTTGATGAATTACGTGGGAGATTGGTCACTCTCCTTGGTGGATGTGCAGTAGAAGAAGTCTTGTACTCTGGACGGGTATCTACTGGTGCTCTTGATGATATACACAGAGCAACAGACATTGCCTACAAGGCAGTGGATGAATATGGTCTTAGTGAAACCATAGGCCCTATTTCGGTGGCGACTCTTTCGGGTGGTGGGATGGATGATGGTGGATCCATGCCCTGGGGAAGGGATCAGGTATTTTCCGCTTTCCCCCCTCTTTATTCTGATTCCTCTACTTTCTTCTCTTATACTTACTACCAACTGTTGTTTCTATGTTAACAACAACCTCCTTAGCAGAACTGAAGTTAAAATTATTCCACAGGGGCATCTTGTTGATCTCGTTCAAAGGGAGGTGAAAGCTTTACTGCAGTCTGCACTTGATATTGCACTCTGTGTTGTACGTGCTAATCCCACAGTTCTTGAAGGGTTGGGAGCTCAATTGGAAGGTATTATTCAGTGATGCTTTACTTTTGCATATTGATTTTCTTTAGTATTTCTTTCTTTTGATATCTTCTTAAGACAACAGTTAACAGTTCTTCATTGAAGCTAATTGACAGAATCTCATTTAAATATGTCAATAATAACGAAGATCTCTATATTATATGTGAGGTGCCTTTTGATTTCATTCTCTTTTCCTTTTTCTTGGTGGAAGGTGAGTATTATGTTTGGTATTGTGTTATACCTTTGATATATTTCTTTCTCCTCAGAGAAAGAGAAAGTAGAAGCTGAAGAACTACAAAAATGGTTGAGCATGGTCGTTGCACCAACAGAGCTTAACTTTTTTGTTAAAGGCAAGCAAGAGTCTTTGCTTCCATTGCAAGCAGGCTCGGGCTGACAGCATGCATATGCTTAACCAAGTTATCAGTCTCAAAAGAAAAGTTGAGCAAGGCTTTATCATCGTCTTTGCTCTCAAGGAAAACAAAGCTAAATTCCCAAACCAGATGGACATGGGGCCGGTATCCGGCCAGCTTCATTTTGTATCTATCTTAAGGTAATTGACAACTATTTAACTCCTACAAAACCATTGTTGTATACCACAAATCACAGGTTGGTACTTCAAAGAGAAGGCACACACTTAAGTTCTAATCAAGAGTTTATTAGCCCTAAAGTGAAGGAAAAGTAGGCTCGATCAGTGATCGGAGTGATGTCTACTGGCATTTTCTGCATCACTTGTACATTTGGCAATTACTTTTAGCTATTACAAGAATCAATACTTTATGTTGTACCATACATCTGTACTTCATCTTACAAAGAAGTAATCTATGCCTAATGTTGTGAGAGATGAAACTGTGTATACACTGTAATCTTTGTGATTATGAAACAAATTAAAGTGTCAGTACGTTGCCATAATCCTTGACTTGTGTGAATGTTGATAGTATTTTATGTAAACTTAACAAGGTATTTTGGAAGAAGTGTTCTTATATTATTCCAATAAGTGAAAGATATAAATACATGTCCATAGGGTTCTAACTATGGAAAGAATCAAAAAGGAAATCCTATGATTATGCTATAAATCCCTAAATATATTCTATTATGTACACTATATCAAAAGGAGACTACATTCATTTTGAAACACTCCCCCTCAAGCTGGAGCATAGATATTGATCACGCCCAGCTTGTTACAAAGGTAATCAACCCGAGTCCCATTCAACGCTTTTGTGAACAAATCAGCCGGTTGCTCTCCTGTCTTCACGTAGGCAGTGTAGATCAAATTTTCCTCGATCTTTTCCCTAATAAAATGGCAGTCAACCTCAATATGTTTCGTCCTTTCATGATACACTGGATTTGAGGCGATATGAAGGGCTGCTTGATTGTCACACCAAAGTTTTGCTGGAATAGGATGCTTGACTCCATTTTCAGTCAGAAGATAGTGTATCCACATAATCTCACATGTGGATTGAGCCATAGCTCTATACTCAGATTCTGCACTGGAGCGAGACACAACATTTTGTTTCTTGCTTCTCCATGATACCAAATTTCCACCAACAAAGACACAGTATCCAGTAATAGACCTCCTATCAATCTTTGATCCAGCCCAATCTGCATCTGCAAAGCACTCAATATGAGAATGTCCATTATCGTTATATAATATGCCAAGTCCAGGTGCTCCTTTCAAGTAGCATAAGATCTGTTCTAGGGATGTCCAATGTTTGATTGTAGGTGCAGACATGAACTGGCTAACAACACTCACTACAAAGGCAATATCTGGACGAGTCACTGTGAAATAGTTTAGCTTTCTAACTAATCTCTTGTATCTCTCTGGATTATCAAAAGGATCACCATCATCTTTCATAAGCTGCATATTGGGAACCATTGGGGTGCTGCAAGGCTTAGCTGCCAACTTTCCAGTTTCAGCAAGCAAGTCAAGAACATACTTCCTCTGGGACAAGAAAATTCCCTTATTGCTCCTAGAGACTTCTATTCCCAAGAAATACTTCAATTGGCCCAAGTCTTTCGTGTGAAATCTGGTCTGCAAGAAATATTTCAGTGAAGAGATCCCTGCTGAATCACTTCCTGTAATGATAATGTCATCGACATATACAACAAGGAGGATAATGCCAGCTCTCGATTGCCTATAAAAGACTGTGTGATCACATCTACTCTTCTTTAGCCCAAATTCACGAACGACTTTACTAAACTTTCCAAACCAAGCCCGAGGGCTCTGCTTCAAGCCATACAATGATTTCTTCAAACGACAGACCTTCCCATACTCCCCCTGAGCAACAAAACCGGGTGGTTGCTCCATATACACTTCTTCTCGGAGATCACCATGAAGAAATACATTCTTGATATCCAACTGATGTAAAGGCCAATGTTGAGAAGCAGCCAAAGATATAAATAAGCGGACGGAAGTGAGTTTGGCTACAGGAGAGAAAGTGTCTGAGTAATCCACACCATATGTCTGAGCATAACCTTTAGCCACCAGTCTAGCTTTAAGTCTGGCCACAGAACCATCAGGGTTAACTTTAACTGTAAAACCCCATTTACATCCAACTGCTTTCTTTCCTTTGGGTAACTTTACCAAATCCCAAGTGTGATTTTCCTCTAGGGCGTGTATCTCTTCAAACATTGCATCACGCCAACCAGGATGGCTCAAAGCTTCTTTCAGTGTTTTTGGTACAGAGATGGAGTCTAGAGAAGCAATCAAGGATCTAGACGCAGGGGATAAGTGGTCATAGGACACAAAATTAGCAACGGAGTATGCAGACTTGCAAGTATGTGTGCCTTTGCGAAGAGCAATAGGGAGGTCAATATCTTCTGGAGGAGCAGGTGAAGGAGGATCTGAGGACGAAGGAGCCGGTGCGAGACATGTAGCATCGGTCTCTCGTCTCCTCGAGTATACTTGAACAAATGGCGGTCTAGCTGGAACAGATGAAGCAAGTGTAGGAGGTACAGCATTTGATTGATGCTCGTGCTCAGTAGAGAGAGCAGGAGGTGCAGGAACAAAATCATCAGATGGAGTAGGTGCAGGTGCTGAAGGTACAACAGTTGAATGATGCTCAGTAGAGAGAGTAGGAGATGCAAGGAACAACATCATCTGATTGATTAGCTCTAGTGACCTGATACACTAACCACTCATCATCCTCCCCTGGCTTGTAAAAATAGGAGCTGCATAATAAAATGGTGTAGTCTCTAAAAATGTCACATTAGTGGATACCAGATATTTGCCAAGTTCGGTAGAATAACAACGATAGCCCTTCTGAATGCGAGAATAGCCAAGAAAAATACATTTCAATGCCTTGGGGTCCAACTTGGTAATAGATGGCCTTACATCACGAACATAACACGTGCTTCCAAATACCCGGGGCTCTATCGGAAATAGTGACTTGTTTGGAAATAGAATATTATATGGTATATCACCATTAAGCATAGCAGATGGCATCCGGTTGATTAGAAAACAAGCTGTAGAGATAGCATCAGCCCAGAACTGTTTAGGAACCTTCATTTAGAACAAAAGTGCTCGAGCTGTTTCAAGTAGATGTCTATTCTTCCTCTCAGCAACTCCATTTTGAGAGGGTGTATCGACACAAGACGACTGGTGGATCATCCCGTGCTGTCTCATATAGGACTGAAATGATGCTGACATATACTCTTTAGCATTATCACTCCTTAGTATGCGCACAGAAGCATTGAATTGTGTTTTGACTTCAGCAAAAAAGGCACAAAAATAGGTAAACACTTCAGAACGACTTTTCATAAAGTAAATCCAAGTCATCCGAGTGAAATCATCCACAAAAGTGACAAAATATTTATGTCCAGTTTTGGAAACAACAGGACATGGTCCCCAAACATCAGAATGAACCAACTCAAAAGCCGACTCGGCTCTCTTATTAACCCTTGGACTTAACGAGGTACGATGATGTTTCGCAAACTTGTACGACTCACAATCCAAAGACGAAATATTAGAAAACTGAGGACAAAGCTTTTTTTAACATGGGGAGAGATGGATGTCCTAACCTACAATGTGCTTGAACTAGAGAAGTGACACTAGAGCAAGCGACAGACTTAGGCACCTGGTTATCAAAGATATAGAGGCCAGCAGACACATATCCTTTACCAATAGTTTTCTTCGTCACAAGATCGTGAATCAAGCAATGATCGGGAAAGAATGATATGGAATAATTTAAATCTTCAGTGAGTCTACTCGCAGAGATCAAATTAAATGCGAGGTTAGGTAGACTTAACACAGATGACAGGGTAATAGAGGATGTGAGCTCAACAGTCCCTGATCCCACAATATTATAGGTTGACCCGTCGGCTACGGTCATAGAATATGGTGTTTTGTGTGATCTAAAGCTAGAAAAGACATTAGGATTACCTGTCATGTGGTCTGTGGCTCCAGAATCAATAACCCATTTATTTGAAGAAGAAATAAGACATATTTTACCGGACTCAGCAAGTGTAGTAACGGAACACATTTTTCTAATAAAGTGTTGTACCAAGAGGTATTTAACTTATAATCCAAGACTAATATGAGCAAAAAACCGGTACACACCCACAACAGTACAAAGCCCAGACACAAAGTCTTCAACACTTGGGTATCTCAATGTCAACGGCAAGGATTTCAAATCAGAAAGATAACAGATTCTTTCTGCCAAACCAAACCAAGTTCCTTCAGAGGGAAGAGTCAGCAACTTCACACCAAATTCTCGAATCAAATACCAAATAGCAGCAACAACAAAAGCAAGTACCAAATAGCAGTAAAGCTAAATACCAAATAGCAGCAAAGCCAAGTACCAAACGGCAGCAGCAGAAAACGCAAGATAATCAGGATTAGAGCAACTAAAGGATTGTTCAAGTGAGCAAACCTGAACGAGAAAAAACAATCCCAAACACCCTTGAATAGCCAAATTATTACCACTGATAGGCAGAATATGTAGAGACGATGTCGAAGTAGATGACGAATCTAGTTTATGCCGTTCCACGAGCCCACACGTGCCACCTCAGCAGATCGCCGGAAAAGTTGTTACCGACGCGTGCAGATCACTCGCTTCCTTACTGGTCACCAGATTTTGAGGTTTTGTAGATCGGGTAGAGGCGTTACTTCTTAAGTAGGAGGTGACAACAAATTGCAACTCTCAAATACTTCTAAAAATACCTCCGGCGAGTTTTCCGGTTAGCACCGGCGAAGCAGGCGAACCCGCTCTGATACCATGTAAACTTAACAAGGTATTTTGGAAGAAGTGTTCTTATATTATTCCAATAAGTGAAAGATATAAATACATGTCCATAGGAAATCCTATGATTATGCTATAAATCCCTAAATATAGTCTATTATGTACACTATATCAAAAGGAGACTACATTCATTTTGCAACAATCTTAATAAGATTTGCTTCAGTCCTGTGATTTTGTAAATGGAAGTATTGATGAGATAATGTGCTGAAAAGAAGACTTGCGAGTGTAGTAGATTATTTGAATTATATATCACTGCTCAAATTAAAATATATTTTGAGCTAAAAAAACATAAGTTGGTTGTCCAGCTTATAACCTTTTTTTTTTTTTTTTAAAGTCAAGTGTTATTAAGCATTTTTAATTATCCAAACACTCCCATAAGCTTAAAGTGGCTTAAAAGCTTCCAAACACCATCTTAGAGAGTTTAAGCTTACATAGGGCGATCAAACCATTTGCTTATCTATGCATTTATAATTAACGAAAGTGCTTATTAGTCAAAAGTCATAAGCTGGTTAACCAATAGCTAATGATTCCCCCTTTTATGAGTTTTTCTAGTGTGATGATCAAGATTTTTAATATTTTATTCTTAATATCTTATCTAATCCTCGTAATATTATTCACAAAAGAGAACTCGTGACTCCCTTTCCACATGATAATTTTCATTTTTATAGATAGTTTTAAGGGTAGTTTAGTTTAGTTATTTTTTTTTTAAAGAATATAGATATGATGCAATGGAAAACAGGCGGAAGCGACAAACGATATAAAAGTGCGGAAGCTAAAACAAGATAGGCGATATCGATAACGATATCGAGATAGGAAGCAAGACGAGGCTTGAAACGTTTACCTAAGTAGCACCGAGGCTTGAAACATCCGTGCCTTGACTCCCAGACCAAGTGTAGGTGTCGATGCAATTTGGGCTGCATCATCCTCCCCTTCTTGAGAAGATTTCGTCCTCGAAATTAAGGCGTCCTCCTCCAAGGTAGCACCACCTACATCAAAAGGCAAACAAAAACAAAAGCTCCTACTACAAGAGTAGGTTAGTGCCAAGAGTGTGGGAAAACACACTCTTATGGTATAACCAAGTATCAATAGCAACTAAGAAGCTCAGGTTCCCAACGGAACTAAAAATTACTTGGTTCAACAAAGAAGTGCACTCAACACAAGAACAAACAAAGAGATTAATAGGGCATGGTAAATGCAAGATTAAACTATCAAAATCCCTACGATCCCTAAGTTCAAGATTAGTGCACCAAGACTTCCCACTACACGAGTAGGCAAGTTCAACAAGAGTGAAGGCAAGTGATGTGGAAAATTCACTCTTGTGATAGAGCCAAGTATCAATACAAATCACATAGCTTATGTCTCCAAAGGAGACAACAAGTTCTTGGCTCCATAGTGACAAGCACTCACCAACACGACAAGCAAAGAGACCAATAAGACACGGAACATTCAAGATTAAGCAATCAAAGTCCTTATGACCCCTAAGCTCATGATTAACATACCAAACCTTCAATGCAATATCTTCACAATGCGGCACAATGGTTTTGGCATGCTCAATTCTCAAAGTGTGGTTAACATATGGGAGGGAATAGACAAAGTAGTGCAATACACAATTAGTATCAAATACCCCACTCCCCTTCTTAAAAGCCCTCGTACTCACACTAAGAGGTACCTCCTCACCTCCAATTTTATCCTTGGGACAACCCCCCTCACAAGGTAAGCTCCCAAGGAAGGCATTACTAATGGCCTCTTCATCATCATAACCCGCACCAACAAGAGTAGGGTCACTAGAAGAATCATCTACCTCACTCGAAGCTTCAAACAAGGAGTTGTCTATGGGATCAAATCCCTCACACCATGGAGGTTCCAATTCATTCCCAACTCTAGCTCGATACAACTCACCACCACAATAAGGATGCCTTCAAACAAAGGATTTGTAAAAGTGAGCATCCCATTCTCAAGGCCAAGCAAAGGCGAAGTATCAAAGCTAGGTTCTTCGCTCTCACTTGAGGAGTCATCATAGACAACCTTGTCCAATTCATGCAATTTAGACTCCTCAAGTTCACTCTCATCCTTACTACGACACACACACTCTCATCCTTACTACGACACACAAATCCACCAAAATCAATTATATCCACAAGGGTGGAGTCACATAACTCATCTTCCCTTTTATCATAAATGGTTGGGGTGTCATAACAAGGGTCGCAAGTAAGGTTAACTATCACACTTTCACTAGAGAGAGGTTCTTGGAATACCGGGCTCACATCATGATGTGGCTTTGCATTCCTTTCTACTAGATCACATGCAAACACAAGTTGACTTTTAGACTCTTCACTAGTTGCAAGGTCAACATAGGCATCACAAGCAACAACTAGCTTTGAGTCTCCACAAGACAAGGGATTAATACGTTCATGAGAAGGAAAGGTAACACTTACATTTGAGTCGCTCCCGTGAGCACTCACATCGCTTGAAGTGTCATGCTTAAGTCCTCCTTCATGAAACTCACAATGTCGAGCTCCATCCTCTTGTCCTTCTTTCTTATCAACCGGTTGAGGCTCAACTAGCTCGCCTCCAAGGGTACCTACACATAAGCCAAAACAAATAGAAAGAGAAGAAGATAAATCATGGTTAGAACAAAGGGTGTCCTCACTCCCACTAGATATTTCCTCCCTTCTCACTTCTTTCATTTTTCGCTCAAGGCCAATTGTAGGTCCGGGTGATGCTTCATTCTCAACTCGCAAGGGCATGACCATAAGATAGTTGGTTCCGGGCTCAAGGACCATGGGTGACTTGGCTTTAGCCGCTTCCCTCAACTCCCTCATAATCCTATAGTCATTACTTACTTGCTTCGGTGTCAAGGGCTTGAGCACATATTTTCTAGAACCATGCAAGACCGTATAAGAGTTGGTTCTACCATCATGCACTACGCTCCGATCATATTGCCATGGCCTTCCAATCAAGAGATGGCAAGCTTGCATAGGGACTACATCGAACAATACCTTATCTCGGTAGTTTCCAATGCCAAACTCAATCAAAGCTCGCTTCACCACCCTCAACTCTCCACACTCACTCAACCATTGTAAACGGTAGGGATGTGGGTGTGTTATCATAGGCAATTGCAATTGGGAAATCAAGGTCTCACTCACTATGTTAGCACAACTTCCCGAATCAATGATCATTGAGCACACTTGACCCATCACTCGATACCTAGCATGGAAGAGATTCTCCCTTTGCACATGCTCCGACTCTTCATGACTCATGGCACCCAAACTCCTCCGTATCACAAGTGTCGTTTTAAGCTCATCATCTTGCGCACCATTACCTTGGGGAATGCCCAAGTTGTGGGGAGTGCCCACTTGTTGGGGAATGCCCAACGGTTGGGGAATGCCCAACATCTCATCACTAGTACCTTCTCCGGTACCCTTTTGGACACTCGGGGTCCATTCCTCCTTGAGGGTATCAAACCTCGAGCTTATAGATCTCACCTCGGCCAAGAGGTAGGCCAAAGTGCTTACCGGGACCTCAACGGTATCATACACGTCTCCGGCCATGTACCTACAAAAACCAAAGACAAGAAAGAGGTTAGAGTAAAAGTCCTCACTCGCTCACTCACTTTTGAATGTCACTCGGGTACACTCATTTAGTGGTGGGGGATTTATCACTCAAGCTTGATCTCAAAGGCTTCCTCGTAGTTGAACAACTACCTCAATAACCACTCAAGTCACAAGAACCAAATACTCTTCGGGGTGAGTGGAATTGATGGGACTCGATGGCGAAAGGCTTTATAAGTGAGCACTTGAGCCAAGAAATATACTACGAGTCTTCTTTGAGCTCTACTCTCCTTCTAGGCACGAGCATCCTATTCGCACAATGGATTAGTACTACTTGGGTAGAAGTGTTACCTAAGGCTGTCTAATAGCCCGGTTTGGGGAAGCGGTGTCTAAAGTGTAAAAAAATTTGGCGAAGCGGTGTCGCGTGACACCCTTTGGCATAGAGTGCCTACGCCCTTGGGCTACTCTAACTTGTGTCTTAAGTTTTCAGTATTGCTAATTCTTTTACGTACAGATATATCATCCAACATTCAGATATGTTTTGAATTACGTACTCTGTTATGAATGTGATCAAGGTGGAGGACCCATTTAGAAAGATGACAAATTACGTGTGGGACCTTGGAGGATGACCTATATATAGATGAGGAGAATAATCTATTAGGACTTATGCTATGATATTTGTCTTTTATTTTTCTTAGCTAGCTTGTTAATTAGCTAAATTTGGAACCTCTCTTTTCTATTTTCTTTTTCTTTTTTGTTACTTGGACTAAGGTTGTAATTTCGTTCTTATGGAATTCGATCAAAATCCATTGCGATTTTATGATTACAATATCTATGGTTACTCTTCTTCTTTACATACTCCATTGCATTAAAAATTTCAATTGGATTCAGATTCTTTCAAGCATTATTTTCGCAGATACTTTTCCATGTTAAAGTTGCTCCTGTCCTCTCCAACACCTCCATTTCAGAAAAATCATATAATTCCCACTTTGTCCTTTAATTTTAAACTGAAGAACTTATTATTGGGAAAGTTATTTAATATATTCGGGAATAAATGGTAAAAAGTAAGAGAATATGGTGCAAACAAAAGAAACGGTATGTATGTTAAGGGTACAACATACAAAGAGCTCTTACAAAAAGAATCTTAGTTTTTTTAAAAAGGAAAAAAGATCACAGTTCTAAGGAATTAATCTGTCAATTATTCCATTTTTTCTTTATATGTATATAAGCACATGAGAGAATTGTGATGTGAACACAAAACAGCGTGAAGACTGAAGAGATGTGCATGAAATTGCGCAATTATGAATATTTGAGAATTGAGATTATAACTAAGCTGCATTATTGATGATGCCATATACAGTAATCTTATTCTGGCCTCACCTAGAGATCCATTATAGTATCACACTTTCATGCTCAACGTGGTATGAATTTTTTCTCTTTTATTTTATACAAATGATTTTCTAGAACATATTTAAATATTCTGTCTTCACTTTCTTCAAGCGATGGATTTGTGGTATTCTAGATTAGGTTTGAACAAAGTGAATTATAAATAAGTTTTGATCTTTAACATTTTAATGTTAGATACTAGTTTAATTTACGCAACTCAATATGATACTCCCTCTGTTCCAAAATGGTTGTCACAGTTCGGATTTCGAGAGTCAAATGAGTTCATTTTGACCGTGAATTTAAGCATGTAATCTTTAAGTTTTTTGTAACGATATTTATATATTTAGAAACTACATAAAAAGTACTATAAGTCACAATAATTAATAATTCAAAATATTTAAAAGACATATGAAAATATTACGGTCAAAATTAAACTTGTTTGACTCTCGAAATCCGAACTATGACAACCATTTTGAAACGGAGGAAGTATTAGACAAAAACCAACGAAGAAATAAATGCCTATATTCTTCAATTACCCAAGAAAAAGAGTCAAGCTCGCATTTGATCACTACTAGAATTGCTCATATTCTTGAATCTGGACATTAGTGTCCGAACAACACGATAAATTCATCAGAATATCGTTTTAATATCCAAAACGATATTCTTTATCCCAAGATCCATCTAGGACTCATCGAAACTCTATTCTTTGTATATTCTCGAACAGAAAGGCCAAAGTCAATACTATGTACGTCTCATGAACTTGAACTGTAACAAATATGATATCAAGCCAGTACTCTCTCAGTACGATGATGGGCAAACCTCATCGGGGACAATGAGTCCCTAAAGGGGGGAGGGGAGGGTTGATTATGACACCCATGATGGATGGCAGATCAAGTAGGGCGGACAAACTTTTAGGCGTGGCAAGCTTCTCAAGAAGTGGTGCAGATGCAACTTTAGGCAAATCTCACATCGAAATGCAGAGGAAAGTTTAGAGCTTTAAATCATAGCACAAGTTCGCATGGTACACGCGCTTTTGAGGCTTGAAGTGTCAGTATCTTGAAAGACAAATTCGTGTAGGTCTGGATCAAAAGCATGTAATAGGTTCTAATGGCCTTGCATTGTGACAAATATATTATCAGTCACTGGTAAATTCATATACAACATCGTCGTTTAAAAAGTCGTACGTCAAAATCTGTAAGAAGAGCAATGTCACCACCAGTGAGATTTGGAAAAAGATCGATTCAGCTTGGAACACAGCCAAAGTTTGGCACGACTTGGCTCGATCAGTTCGATCAAATTAAAGTTAGATACAGTTTGAGTTAAAACTCAATTCAGTCAGCTCATTGAGCTAGCTCTACTTAACTTGGTTGGCTCATTCGAGTCATGCAATGATTATATTAAAATTCGAATTCATCTAGATTCAATTTTAAGTAAACTAGTACATTTTTTATTCTATACTTTATTACTATTAGATCTAATTTAATTATTAATACACATGGTTAAGTAATTACTTAATGGGTGATGCTTAATGTAATCAAAAGTTTTTAATTTTAGAATTCAAAAAGTAATGAAATTACTGCTGGTTTTTTTTTTTTGCTATTGCTTGAAAATTCTGCTTTATTTTATTACTTAAACTCGTTGAATTCAATTACCAATTTAAACTAGCAATGCAACTAATGCTGGTATGTTTCTAATCAATCTTCTATGATATTTAATACTCCCTCCGTCCCATTTTAGTTGTCGCTTTAAGTTTTTTCACGCCCATTAAGAAAGTCATTAAATAAGGTATTTATTTTACTATATTATCCCTATTTAATGTTTCACCATTAACTTTTTTTGATAATTTTTTTAATTATTAGGGGTATAGTTGGAAAGAACTAATCAATTAAGCTTTGAAATCCAAAAGTGACAACTAATTTGGGACAAACACATTTTGCTAAAGTGACAACTAATTTGGGACGGAGGGAGTATTTTAATGGCGTTAGTAGCACTACACATGGAAGCAAATTTGAAGAGTTGACTCGGGCACGGTTTGGCTCGAGCTTGAGTGTACTATAGCGAAGATCAGTTTAATTCAGCTCGAAACTGGGTAAGCTCAATTGAGCTCGACTTGACTTAGATAGATTTATTTCTGTAATACTTTGTAAAATTTAAGATAAAAGTGGATAGGGCCTAGAAGAGAGTCACTTTGCGATCCATTCAGCTGAGCTGAAAATACAGTATACACATCAGAGGCAAAATTGTGGAAGACATAAATATCTACCACTCAATATAAAGATGAATCCCCATATGGTTCATGTGGAGGAGCCCATGCATTTTCAGATCGATTTTTGATATAAAGAGTTATCCCGTATCATCAGTCCAACTGAGTAGTTATAATCTGCGTGTAATCAAACCGCATACTGTCACAAGAGCCATAATGAAGGAGTAATCTACATGGGGTTCCACTTCTAGGGTTAGCACATCATCTCCATAGCCAAATCCTCTTGATGACTGCTTTTGCTTTACCTGTAATACACCAAATAAAACAAACATGTTAGTGTAATCTTCTTTATGTAACCCAAATGGAATATAGTATTTAGTACTCCCCGTTCCAAAATGGTTGTCATAATTTGGATTTCGAGAGTCAAACGAGTTTAACTTTGACCGTCGTAATATTTTCATATGTCATTTAAATATTTTGAATTATTAATTATTGTGACTTATAGTACTTTTTATGTAGTTTCTAAATATATAAACATCGTTACAAAAAACTTAAAGATTATATGTTTAAATTTACGGTCAAAATGAACTCGTTTGACTCTCAAAATCCGAACTATGACAACCATTTTGGAACGGAGGGAGTATGTTTCTACGATATATGTGCTATTATAAAGTGAAGTTTAATTTTTTGCTTATTGTAACTGTGTAAGTAGAAAAACAAAGAGTAAGATACATAAGTTCCATGAATTTGACAAGTCAAAGGACTAACCTCTGCGACAAGTCGACCAGCACAATTTGAAATTCTAAATGATGATTTTGTGTCAGTTTGTTGAATCTTGTAGCAGCTTCCTCTAGTTTTATCACATCCCAAATTCACATTACAGATGGCTTCTCCTCTTGAAAAGTACTTGCAATTCCTTCTCACTTGAAACCATGGTTTCCCTTTAAATCCACCACATGAATATCCATTCCAACGACCAAAAAATCGTAATTTCTGAGGAGAAAATAAAACAAATGTTCAATTAATTTCCATACTATGGATATCACAACAATATAGTACTAGTAGTTACATGTAAATGACAAATAATTGCATGACTCCTCATTGGCCATGATTCTCTATTTAAACCGATAAATTACAGTAAAGTTTAGTCTTTATTTTTCTTTTCATTTTTACCTGCTTTTTAATGGAAAAGAGAACTTGTCCATAAAGATCCATGAGGAAGACTTCACTGCTACTTCTTTCTTGGTAGTTATCAACTCTGAAAACAATATCACCTTTGGAATTAAAGACAGTATAACCATTTCCATGGTACACAAGAGATTTCATCCATATGGTAAATGTTTCTCTTGTGGATGTCACATAATTAAAAGAAGACAAAGGAGAATAGTTCTTGAAATTAGTTTCTGGATATATTTTGGACATTGCAATAACAGAATTAATGAACAAGATGAAAGGAAGTAAGTAAGGAGTATACAAGACTTGTTTCCAACAAAGAACAAGTAGTGTTGGTTGATGCATTTATCAAAAACTAAGACTTTTATACAAGGTATCACATAAGGCTGTCTAATAGCCCGGTTTGGGCCGGTCCGAACCGGACCGGACTAAGGCTGTCTAATAGCCCGGTTTGGGCCGGGCCGAACCGGACCGGACCGGAAACCGGTCCGGACCGGACCGGACCGGCTCAAACCGGGCCAAATATAAAAAAAAAAAAAACGACCCGGTTTCGATCCGGCACGTCCAAAATGGACCGGACGAACCGGACCAAAATGGACCGGAAACCGACCGGACCGGACCGGAACCGGACCGGACCGGACACTGATGGGCTTAGCCAAAACTAGCCGTTGGGCAACGGCTATTTCACTTTTGGCCGTTGCCCCAACGGCCAAAAACGGCTATTTTGGCCCCCCCACCCCCCTAGGGCGCCCCCATACCCCCCCTATCTATTTTTTCTATAAATACCATCATTTTTCATCAATTTATTCACAATTTCTCTAATATTCTCTCTAAATTTCTATCAATCTCTCTTATTTCTACAAAAGGCTATTTGCTAAATTGCATACTAAAAAAATATTTGGAGTAAAGTGGAAATATTGTTCGGTGCGGTTCCGGTCAAGTTTCAATTTTCACTTCCTAAGTTCTACATTCTAAGTTCACGATATCAAGTAAACTCGTTCTTACTTTTTATTATCTATTTTATTTTTGTGCAATATTATTGTTTGTAGCATATTTTAGTAATTTGTTTGAAGCATATTTTAGTAATTATAAAAAATGTCTGGAATTTTGAGATCAATTACTAGGCGTACGGGTAGCGGTCGTAGATCAAGTGCTTCTAACCGGGGGGGGGGATGATGATAGACGTAGTCGTGCTTTAGGTAAAAGACCAGTTGGTACTTCTAGCGCTCCTTCTCTTCTAGATGATTTTACTCAGGAAGAGGACTCGCAATTTTTGCATGATATAAATGTTGGTGCACCACTAGATAATGATATGTTAGAGACACAATATGAAGAGTTTACCGAAGGGGCTAATTTAGATGAAACACCCACTAGTCAATTTCACGGCGAACAACATGAAGAAACTGAATTACCACCTATGCCTCCTAGTAGAGAACGATATGCACGACCCGAAAGATCGGATGTGTGGCTATTTATGACTAAAGATATTCCGGCTCAGAAAGCTAAATGTAATCTTTGTAAAAAAGTTTGGGAATTTAAAACCGGCAGCCATAATAGTGGGACGGGAAAGTTGAGAACACACTTAGAAAACCATCATAAGGAAAACTGGGAAGCAAGGGCGGGTGGCCCTCGTTCAGGGAATAGAATGGCTCCATCGCAAGGTAGTGGAATCCAACAGGAAATTAACCCAGTGACGGGGGGGCTTTTGCATTATGATAAAAAGAAAGATAGGGAACAAATGGCAAAAATGATTGCGGTAGAGTGCTTACCTTTTACATTTGCTTCTTGTCAAGGTTTTATTCGTTATATTCAAACCGTATATAATCCATCTTTTCAAGGTTTTCCAAAAACTACGGTTAGAACTGATATTATAAAATTTAAAAATGAATATAGACAATATTTACGATATATATTTTATCACTTTGATTGTAGAGTTTGTCTTACTTCTGATTTGGGTCGTGGTGTAAATGGGTATGAGTATTTAACAGTTACTTGTCATTGGATAGATCTTAATTGGGTAATGCAAAAAAGAATTTTAGCATATTCTGCTGTCGATGAACCACACACGGGAAATTTTATTAAGGGAGAAGTTTCGGATATTTGTAAGGCGTATTATCTTAGTGATAAAGTTTTAAGTATAACTCTTGATAATGCAGCAAACAATGATTATGCTATTACTAAGTTAATACCCGCATTGCATCCCCCTTTTGAAGAATTGTTTCATGTTAGATGTGCATGTCATATATATAATTTAGTTGTAAAAGATGGACTTAAGTTAATTTAGTTGTAAAAGATGGACTTAAGTCAAAGGCTTTCTAGCAGGCAGTCGAGTAGCAGCGGAGGGTTCAACGAGCTTGATGTTTATTTACTTCATGCTTGCAAGGATGTTGATTATTTTAGAAGCGATGAACTACTGCCATTTTGGAGGGATCAACAAGCACAGTTTCCAATTTTAGCAAAAATGGCGCGGGATATTCTAACTATTCAAGCATCATCTGTTGCTTCAGAAAGCGCGTTTAGCCAAGGAAGATTACAAATTGGAGATCATAGACATTCATTGAAGGAAGAAGCAATGGAGACGGCCGTATTATTCAGAGATTGGATTAGATCGGAGCGAAGAAATTTTGGATTTGCAGAAGATAAAGTAGCCGATTCAGAAGCATCATCAGAAATTTTATCAGGCGATGGAAGTTTGGACAATGAAACTGAATATGAACAAGATGACTCTTTGCCACCGGTTCCTCCAGAGGTGCCAGACGAAATTATTCAGAAAATGAGAAGTTTTTTTATTAATATGTAGTTTTTGCAATTTAATATCTATGTACTTTGCAAAAAATCAACCATTATCCATTATTCAATAAAATGCGTTACGCCTTGCTATTAAGTAAATCCTTTGTTATATTCTCAAGTGTCCTTTGCTATTAAGTTTCCTCTTTGCAATTCAATACTAAAATACTAAATACTAAAATACTAAATACTAAAATACTAAAAACTAAATACTAAATACTAAATACTAAAAACTAAAATACTAAAATACTAAATACTAAAAACTAAAATACTAAAATATTAAATACTATTATACTACTAACTTAGTATTAAGTTTGAAAAATAACAAGTTATTAAGTTATACTAGATTACTAAGTTTTATAAAAAAACTACTCAATTATACTTTTATAATACTAAAATACTACATTACATAAATATTTTAATACTAGATTACTAGTATTATATAAAAGTTATTACATAAAACTAAAATTTAAACAAAACAAATAACCAAAAAACAAAAAACAAAAAAAAAAAAATAAAGAAAACGACAAAACCGGACCGGACCGGACCGGACCGGAACCGGACCGGACCGGCCCACTTCAAATTTATGTCCAAATCCGCTCCATTTTGAAAAATAGCCGTTGGCAACGGCCATAAACGGCTATTTTTCCCACCCCCACACCCATAAACGCCCCTACAACCCTCCCCTACCTATTTTGCCTATAAATACTCCCATATTTCATCAAATTAATAACAATTCAATATTTTCTATTCATTTCTCTTAAAAAAAAAGCTATTTTATTAAATTTTCTATCAACATGGCTGCAAATGCAAATCAAGTTCAAGGTGCTACTAACGTAGGTCCGTCTGCTGCTCCAAAAAGAACTAAACGATCCGAAGTTTGGGAATTTATCACAAAAAATAATGATACCGGCAAAGCTCAATGTACTCTTTGTCAGAAAGTTTGGAATTGGGAAGATGGAACAAATACTGGAGGGACAATGAGGTTTAAGAGCCACTTGGAAAACCATCATGACCCCGAATGGGCAGCTCGTGCTGGTGGCAAATATCTGCAACCACGTGATGACTGATGATTGAGTTGAGTCAGTGTTGAGTCGATGAACTTGAAAATTTATGTATTTTTCTAATTTCTAGTCTATTTTCATGTTTTTATTTTTCTAATTATGCATTTTCATTTTCCAACGTAATGTAATGTGTGTATTGTTGAATAATATATGTGTTTTGTGTTTTTTATTTAGATTTTAGTATTTTAAAAAATAAAAAATTTAATTTAAAACAAAAAAAAAAAATAATTAACGAACCGAACCGAACCGGATCAAACCGGACCGGGACCGGTACAATATCCGGCTGCCGGTTCCGGTTCCGATCCGGCATTGGTGCAATTGCACCGGTGCACCGGACCGGAACCGGGCCGGTGTCGGATTTTTTTTGCCAACACAACACCGGACCGGACCGGACCGGACGAGCCGAACCGGGACCGGACCGGACCGGGTCAATAGACAGCCTTAGTGTTACCCTCAAAGTACTAACCGGAAGTGACGCGATCAAATGTTCAAAGATTGAATCGTCACTAAACGGATTCGGAATTGGATGACTTTTGGTTTATGATCTACAAACTCACCATATTTGATGATACAATTGGAGTTTTGGTGGTTGGAAACTGTTACGACACCTTTGCGAACAATCTGTCCCAAGTCAGAATTTTCTGGAATTTGGTGCTCTTCGCTATCGCGTGGGTATGCGCGCGATCGCGATGACTTAATTTGGGGAGTTGTCGCGATCGCGTGAAGCAGTGCGCGATTGCACAGGCTTGCAGTCCAGAACCAGAACCCCGACTGAAAACTCAGTTTTTGGCACACAAATCACCCCAATTCAACTTGTTGTTCAGTTCTAAAGCTTCCAAAGGGTGTTTTCAACGGAAGTAAACAATCCCCAATGGTTTTATCAATCAAACAATCAACAAACAACTTGTTTTCAAGAATTAGAGCAAGTTCTTCAAAATTTTCAGAAACTTCAAAGTTTCAAAACTTCGATTTTTCATTTCGCTACTCCAAATGACGATGTGGGGATATCAAAATGACGGGAAAACTATAAGGATCAATCCCCGATACCAAACAACCAAGAATTCACAACATTAAATAAGTTCTATCAAATTGTGTGAATTCTCAACTTTTGAGATTTGGTTTTCAAGATTTTGATTCACGACTTCAAATCGTGTTTCGTGGGTACCAAATCAATGGGAATATGATAACAAACAATCCCCAATAACAAACAACAACAAAATCGCAACGAACAACGATTTCTAGCAATTTTTTTGTGATTTTCAAGTTTTTGGATTTTTTTGTTTTTTTTTCAAATAAGAACAACAAACAACACAATGATGACAATAACGAGAACAAGACCGAGGATTCGTAAGAACGAAGCCTAGCCGTGCTCTGATACCAACTGATGCAATGGAAAACAGGCGGAAGCGACAAACGATATAAAAGTGCGGAAGCTAAAACAAGATAGGCGATATCGATAACGATATCGAGATAGGAAGCAAGACGAGGCTTGAAACGTTTACCTAAGTAGCACCGAGGAACTCGTCTCGATACACCCCAGGCGAAGTCAAGGATCACCTATACTATGCAACTACCCTCAAGAGGCACTCGGCTCTTGCAAATAGAATGATCAAAGAGGTTACGATGTTCAACTTGGAATCCACCAAGTGAAATCATGCCCGTTCACGGGTTCTTCATTGAGATTCACTCAAGAAATATATCATTCTACATTCAAGGTTTGTTAAAATGCAATAAATGAATGAGGGGTCTATTTATAGTTTCCTATTACAAGATTTGCCAAGTTTCTGGTCTCTGCCACTCCACTGGTCTTCGCGATCGCGTGAATGGAATAGCGATCGCGTGGGCACTTAGTTGTTGAGGCGCGCGATCGCGCGGAAGGTGGTGTGAAGGCGAAGAGCAAACAAAGTCTTCTTCGCGATCGCGAAGGTATGCACGCGATCGCGAAGAGCAAATCCTCTTCGTCAGGCAGTGAGCTCAGAAAGTGCTGCCCTGTCTTGCCCTGTTTTGCTCCTCTGCTTCCTGCACTGTTTCCTGCCCTGTTTCCTCTTTGATTGAGCTCCAATGCATGGTCTTCAAGTCGTCTCCCGAGCTCATATCATCCGTGCCTTGACTCCCAGACCAAGTGTAGGTGTCGATGCAATTTGGGCTGCATCAAGATATTTATCAGCACTTCTAATATCAAAGTAATCAAATACATCATCTGCTTGTTAGCAGCTCAATCTTTTATATTCTTGATTATAAATTATCACATAGAAATTTAATTATCAGATAGAAGTTTGTTTCAATTTTTCGTGTTTGTCAGCTACTTTCAATGATCTTAAGTCAGACGAGCTCCAAAGTATCAATTAACAAGTGGTTGTAGTCTCTCTGGCCGCTAATGAAACCATTGTTGCATATCATAGTGCAAATCCGGAGGTGACAGGTTCTTATTGATATTTTGTGAGGCACTCAAAATATCAGTAATAAGCCTCCCTGATAATAACTAGTGCTTCTACTATATCCAAGGAAGATTACAAAGAGACACTGGCCTTAATGGCCCCTCAACATCTTGCTCAATTATTTGGTATCTTTTTATCACATCAGTTTTGGAAGCTAGTCTATCACCTTTCTTAGTGACTTTTAGCGTTCACTCATTATCATTCTTTTTAATTTCAATTTGATAGATTCTTGGGTAGGAGCTAATCCAAGCTCCTAGTTAGGTACAAGACAAAAATATTTACCACACCCATAGACTCTTAACTGCTTCAACAAAAAATTTTGCCCAGTAGCTCTGGCAATCGCCATCGTTATGTTTTTTGCCTCGACGGAAGAATAATTTAACTTTTAGCACTTTATAATGATCCCGGATCCATTAAGAATTTTTTGAACTAAATTTTTTTTGCTATCTGCTAGGAAGTTCCTCGGCATCGGCCAGGAAGTATGTGTAGTTCAGTCAATGAAGACTAGGGGTGTATTTGGTATGGGAGAAAAGATTTTTTGGAAGATATTTTTCCATTTGTTCTTGTTTGGTTGACTTACCTGAGTTGCAAAATATTTTCCACACCCACTTATTTTCCTCCAATTAGAGTAAAATATTTTCCCTAATAATTGGGGAGAAAATATTTTCCAAAATTCTAAATTTGCACCTAATCCCACATAAAACCCTAGCTGCCCTTTGCACCTACTCTCCAAGCCCACCCCCTCCCTTAAGGATCGATATTTGCTCCAGTATGGTTAGCATCAGTAAGTAACAATAGACACTTGGTTGTTTGACCCGTGGCGTTGGTCATTCTCTTTATTTTGTATTCTATTTTTAGTTAGTTATATTATATTAAATCTCATAATTAATGAAAAGCCAAAAAATCGTTAAAATCTCACGGATTCCTAGGAAACTACCTTTTCCCGCCAAAGTCTACCCTCCTAAATGCCAAGTCCGCCAAATATTTTACCCTACATAGCTATTGTCTTCCTACGAACAATCAAACAAAAACTCAAGAAAGTTCCATTGGTAAAAGTTAGTACCTTTTCAAATCAAATCAGTTCACCTCATCATCCAAGAACCAATGAACATAGCCCCCTTATTTATATATTCATATATTATAGTTTAATCTATTATCTATTTAGATGATAATCTAGTAATATTAATTTTTTTAAAATTTATTTTAATCATATGAAAGAAGAAACCTTAGAAATACAGCTTTTGTTCAAGTCAAACACAGACTGTGGTAGTTGGGGAGGGTAATCTTTTGGCAGGGGTAGGGGTAGTTTCCTGGAAAACTGTGAGATTCAAGTGGTTTTTTTCCTTTTCATTAATTATTAGATTTAAAATAATATAAACTATCTAAAAATAAAACACAAAATAAAGTGAATAACCAAAAGACCACGTGTCACAGCCAAGTGTCTACTGTTACTTACTGATGCTAACCATACTGGAGCAAATCCCGTTCCCTCCCTTAAACCCGTCACTCTAAACCACACCTAACCCCACGCTACCTCCACCCGTAATCCCCCTATCCCTAATGCCACCTCAACCCCGTAACCCTACCCAATGTCGTCGCCGTCGATTTCTCCCGCAAGGCATACATTGCCGCTTCTGGCAGAGATTGCATCAAACTCGACCTTACAAGTGGCGACTTTGACGTAGATTGAAGGAAGCGGCGGGATTGAATAAGTTTTTCGGAGATCTGTTCAGATTGTTCGCCGGTTGTGACGGGTCTCCTCGGCGATGGCGACGGCGACGGCGGCCGAAGATGGATGAGTTAAATAGAGATATACCTCTTTAGGATGAAGGGGGTCGTTGGGGGTGAGGTTTTAAAGGAGGTGGTTTAAAGCTTGTTATAAATAACAATAAGCACAAAATATTGTGTAAGCCGTCGTTCGATCATGTTTGATGGTGTAATTATGGAAGTTAAACATTTTGTTGTTACAATAATTTTTTAAAATATTTTCGATAGAGAATTATAATTTTTTATGTGTTTTTAGTTATGTTTTATATCAGAAAAAGAAAAGTTATTCAATATTTGAAACTAACTTACGTGGATAAGGTTTTAGGTAAAAGAATATGTATGTTGATTCAAATCAAATTATGAAGTACACATGTATACGTCAAAAATTTGTTGCTACGGTATTTCTTTTTAGTGTATTATGACAAATTTCCACCTAGTATCCATACCTTTATCATACTTGGCACCGATACTCATTCCAATGAAGGATCCCATAACATCAGTAACAACCACAACATCCGGTGTCATCCCACAAGTAGAGTGGATAGAATGAAATGTACACAGTCCTTACCCTCATTGTAACGACCTCAAATAGTCGTTTCGGGAATCGGGACTTCGATTTGCGTGTCGATAATCCCAAAAGCTCCGTAAGGTCCATTATGACATGCCTGAAATTTTTTAGCTAAAACGAACTTTGTTAGATAGGTATCGGAGAAAGACATCCGTTTCGGATATTCGTTAAGGCTAAAAGAGGTTTCGGAGCTCGATTTGAGCAAATGAGCTCTGATAAGAAATCTGAAAGTTACGTTAGGTTCGTATGGTAATTTATGACCTGTAGCAACCTTCAGAAGTGAAAACGGACCTCGTTTGATAGGACTTCTGATAAAGTCTCCGTTGCGGAAGTTTAAAAAGGGTAAAAGAGGTTTTCGAACTCGATTTGAGTAAACGAACTCCGATGAGAGATCTGAGGGTTCCGTTAGGTTCGTATCGTCATTTGTGACTTGTAGCAACTTTCGAATTTGAATTCCGGGGTCGTTTGATTAAAATTCGCTATTTTGGCGAAAGTCGAAATTTGACCCTTTCCCGTGGGACCCACTTTTTGAGTTCTAGAGATCCGAATTGAGTTCCGTCTTGACGAGCATATCACACAAGTCTTGTATAACTTGTGTAAAAAATTTGGGATCATTCCGAGCTTCGTAGGGTCCCGTTTGGACCCAAAAACAGTGGCTGACCTGGTGCAAAGCCAAAAGCTGCTGAATCTGTTTTTTTTTACTGTTCAGCCGGAAATAAATCAATTTTTTAGATCAATCCATAAGGAATTGGAAAAAAGTCAAAACATGAAAGTTGTAGCTCTTTGAGTTGTGGTTCTAATGCCACTAATTTCGTATCATTTGGACATCTGTACGAAAAGTTGTGTGTATTTTATCGAAAGCTGTCCAGTGAGGTACAATTCGGACAGCATGTGGTACAACTCTTTAAAGCTGCGGGCTGCTATATATTCTAGGGCGGGCATTCATTTTTATTTTCATGTTTTGAGCTTCTAAAAGTGATTCCAAGGGGAATTTGAAGTACCAAAATCATTCCTAAACACAAGGTAACTATTCTTACCCATTTTTAACGCTTTAATCCGAGGATCAAAGTGACGATCCTTGGAAAGAGGGTTTGAACCCTAGATTTGTGAAATGGGAAAAATGACCGAGTTGGACTCAGGTATGTACAATAATGGTAATTTTGGACTCGTGGGAGTATGGGGTGTCCGGAAACATAAATTTTACGAGTTTTGGGTACGTCCGACCCGGGGGTATTTTGGTAAATTGCCTCTTAAATTGCGTAAGGGCTTAGAATCCTTTCCTCACATGCTTACGAGTGCGACACTATTTCTTTGGCTCAGAGAGGAGTCTTACGGAGGCACATCGTTTGGGAAAGGAGGTCGTTCCTTAGCCACTTGAGCCGATTTTGAGGTAAGTGAGACTTGACCTCTATTTTGCTTGCGGATAAGATTTGATCTTGCTAAGTAAGATGTTGAGTACTTAATTGACTAGCATTGTCTAGTAGATAGTATTATGTACTACTCGTTATATTTATACAAAAAGGAGAAAGCACAAACGTGACTTGTGTATAGTCGATGTTGTGTGCCGGTGTATTATTGATATGCTCTAGGGACAGAGGCCGGTGGTGCGTTATGACCTAGAAGCGAAATTACATCTAGGGACAGAGGTCGGTGGTGCGTTATGACCTAGATGTGGAGACTTATAGGGACAGAGGCTTGTGGTGCGTTATGACCTATAAGTAAAGTTGTTTATAGGGGCAGAGGCCTGTGGTGCATTATGACCTATAAACAAAGCCGCACAGGGTGTGTGCTTATACTATGTGCTAGGTATATCATTACCTATGTGGTATGCGAGATATATCATCGCCATGCTGTGTGTTAATTATATTACTGCTTATGCCATAATATCAATATAATATTGTATATGTTGCCTATATTATGTATCTTTATATTATTGACTATGTTATGTATTCACGTATTATTGCTTGTGTTGTTGTATAATTATATTATCGTATGTAATGTTTATGGGTTACTGTAAAGGTGTGGGTTGTACTTCCGTTATGTGCTTATGCATTATCAAAGACTTGTCCCGAAAGGGTAATTTAGCGGGCCTGTCGATGACCTTACTGGGCTTTGGCTCATAACTTACTGTTTAAATGTGCAGATCCTTTTACTAATCAGACAGCTGGACTTATCTGATCCGTTCGAGGCTGTGGCTATTTTTGCTTGAGGTGAGCCAACCGCATGGTTCGCGGTGGCATACCGTCTGATCCACCTTAGTGTTTAGCCGCTTCCTACATCTTGTATTATATATATATATATATATATATATATATATATATATATATATATATATATCGGATGTCAGAATTCGTAGATGCTCTATTGACACTGTATTTCGGGTGGATGTCTACACCTACATTTTATTGAAATATTTCTATCTAAATTATCATTTTGAGTCAGTTTAATTATTCGTGGTTCACCTAAGGATGTAACACTTAGGTGCCATCACGGCCCCGAAAATTGGGTCGTGACACTCATCAAGCTAGAAATATTATTTCAAATAAATCCTGTTAAAATACATTTTTGAAAACATATTATGAAGAAAAAAAGATTAAAAAAAAATAGATTTACCATGGTATAGATCCCGCAACATCAAGTAACGAGACTATATAAGTACTTAACTTTTTTTTTACTGACGTACTCTATTAACTACGGTCAAACCTCGCTATAGTGGCAGCGTTTGTCTGGAACTTTTCATGGCCGCTATAGTGAGGTGCTGTTATATATGTATACTGGCGTTTGACGCTTAGATCTCATTTAGCTGTTATAACTAAACAATACGTAAAAAATATATGTTAATTTTAAATCTCAATAGATATTCAAATTTCATTAAATTAAAAATGTAACGGTTAATACATTATTAATAAATCCATAACTAGTTGTACCGTACCGATAAACTGTAAAAATTTAAGGAATATATGCATTGAAAGTAATTGAAAATTTAAATAAATCAAGTTTGACGTAAGAATTCTACAATAGTAGGTTGTTTCATACATTGGAGTCTCTTAGTGACAATATAACGCTTGAATTGGCAAAATTTTTTCTCCAAACTTTCAGCAAAAGGGTATTCAATAGTTTTTCCTTGAAGGTTGTCTAAGAGCTTAACAATTGACTCTTCTATCACAGCCCATGTAGAAGTAGGTTGAGGCTCTTCATCAGCACTTTCGTGTCACTTTCTGCCTCATCTCTCTTTTGTTCTTTCACTTTATTGACTTGTGCAATAATCTCTTCATCAGTGTAAGTTTCAAGGATTGGAAGCGTTGCGTCAAACTCCATATAAGTGGTAGCATCCATTGTTTGATTGGTGTTATGAGATGGAATTTGGGCTATGAATGATGACACACTACCAACATCCTCAACAAATAATTACATAATATTTGAGTATGACTGTTATAGAGAGGTAATTTTACAAAGAGTGTACCGCTATAGTGAACGTCATTGTCATTATAGGTAGAATGTTGTTATAGAGAAGTAAAATATAACATGAAAAATTGGTTTTGAAGAAAATTAGACCGTTATACTGAAATGCTGTTATAACATGGAACTGTTAAAACGAGGTTTGACTGTATTCCCTCTATATCATTTATATATATATATACTTGTCCTAATGTTTAGGGATTAACGGGTCGTTTGGTTGAGAGTTTACGCGGGTATTAACAATGTACGTATTAGTAATGCAGGTATTAGCAATGTGGGTATTAGTAATGTGGGTATTAATAATGCGGGTATTAGTAATGCGGGTATTAGTAATGTGGGTATTAATAATGCGGGTATTAATAATGTGGGTATTAGTAATATATGTATTAGCTATGCATACATTATAACGTAGGGATTATTTCTTGAATCACTAATATATTACAAATTAATATACAATGTTATAATTTAAAATATTTAATTAGTCCTTAAATATAATTTAAAAATATTCTTACTATTATGAGGGTTAATTTTGTCATTTTAAATTTTAATACCTGCATTATTAATAGCCGTATTATTAATACCACCTTCTACCCGCATAAAATAATACATAGATTCCCGCATTAATAATGCGGGTATTAGCTATGCGGAAAAGGAAATTGTGAACCAAACATTGTATTAGTAATGCTATGTTTTATGTGGAAAAGGATGGTATTATAATGCTAAATTTTGTGCAACTATCAAAGAGGAAACCAAACAATGTATTAGTAATACTAAATTAGTGGTAGGTTGAACCAAACGACCCCTAATTGTATTTTGGCATCATGGACTGACAAAAAATATCTAATGGGCCAATTGAAAGGGCAGGTAAGCTCGCGATAAAAAAGCACAAGAAGATAACGGTACTACTATTAGTTGCTGATATTTTCCACAAGTCCACATTTCGTTTGGTAGTAAACAGATAAGAAAGACAGAGAGCTTTCAGGTTCATTTTTCTCTCTTACTTTTTCTGTTATTCTTTCGATGCATGCATCTCCCTCTCTGTCTTGGTTCGTTTTATGATATCACTTTATATTCAGACTTTTTTCTATGTTGAAATGATAAATTGAGGTGAAAATGTAGTAATGAATTATTGATACTAGTGTATGTGAAGACGTGTTTATGTCCTTGGTCCATGATATCGGAATTATGCCTAGGTTAGTTGGTAATTATGAATATCCAAGTAACTTAGCACATAGGGAGTGAAATTGCTGCTTCATCTTTTTCATCATCAAAGGAAATACTTTTTGCCTTAATCTATGATTATCCGGCGTGTATTCTATAATGGAAGCCATTTTCGAGGGGATGTTTGATATGATGAAATTCCACTTTCAAGGAAACCATTTTCCATCAACAGGGGAAAAATAACGTCCATCACTTATGGGCATTATCCATTTTTCATATCTTTAGAGTCTTGTACAATCATCACTTAATGAGTTAACTTTTGGAGTTTAATTAAACCGAATATCTATCTTCTTAACAAGCTTTGCATGATGTAGCCTAGCAGAATGTATTCTTTCAGCTTTTGGTTAGGATATTCAACTGGTTGCATCTCTCATTTTTTGTTAAAAGTTGTATCATGACAAGTATAACTTGTTCTAAACATGTTCTTTTTCCCAGTTGGCTAACATATGAATGAATTTTCTTGTCCTAGACTTTAGTGAGCTAACTGCTTAAAACATCCTTGGACAGGTGAAAACATGACATCTGTTCAAACTGCTTTGACATCACTTCTTTGCAAGAATGGGAACCATTCTCCACAAATAAATTTTCCAAGCAGTTCCTTCTTGCCGGGGTTTGATTTGACAAGGCAAGTTGCTGTCACGAGGAAAAGGGAGACATGTTCCAATTCTTTCTCAGGCCCTAAAGCAACATTAACCTTTGATCCCCCCAGTACTAATAAAGAGAAGACAAAGCCAAGGAAGCACACAGTTGATCCTAATGCTCCTGATTTCTTGCCACTTCCATCATTTGACGAATGCTTCCCTAAGAGCTCCAAAGAGTACAGGTCTGCCTTGGATTTCCCTATCTTCGCTTATATAGTTCTCGAGGGTATCAATATTCAACAAGGAATTCAATATATGGAGTCGCGCTTAACTTCTATACAAAGAGTAAAAGAATTTTTACACTATCATGTCATGTAGAAGGTAGTCGACTGCTATAGGTAATCATCTATAAAAAGTGGGATTAGCAACTTGAAAAATAAAGTAGGTGACTGGTAGTAATTATGTTCTAGTTGACCAGATGTTGTAAAAATTTATTTATACTGTTAGTTTATAGAAGTTAAGCTCTATTTTTATTTTTTAATGACTGATAATGCTTCACGTGAACATGAACCATAAGGCAAAACGTTTACAAATATTTCTATTTTTGATATCATCATGTAGAAAAGTTTATCTTGTAATCCTTTTTAGTTCTATGGCTTTTTGTTCGAAAATTGTTGAGCTTGACAGCTCAAATGTAATACACATGCTTTGCAAATTCTTAAGCTCATCTTTTTACATATTGTTGATTAGCTGAATGTGCAATTTGCAGTGAAGTTATTCATGAAGAAACAGGTCATGTGCTCAAAGTCCCTTTTCGACGTATCCATCTTTCTGGGGACGAACCACATTTTGACACTTACGATACCAGTGGTCCTCAGGGCGTAAATCCTCGCGCTGGTATGCCTATTAACCATCTCACCTGTTCCTATGAAAGATTTAACTTCTATACCTAGGAAGGAAAGCATAATTTTCAATGATCTTGTAGATAAATATTGTTGGTACCTGCTTGATTGGTTATTCCTATCTTTGATCTTTTTAATACTTCATTTGCCTAACCAAAAAGGTTTCCTGGGAATATGAATTATCTGACCCTGTTCTTTTACCAATATTTCATCAATTTTTTCTGTCTGCTAGGAGTCTTTCAGTCCCGTTATAGTCATGTACATTTATATGCCAACAGAAAATAGTGAATTTGTAGTGCCAGAGAAACTGAGTAATTATGATATTGGACTAAGACAGGCTTTTAACTAGAGTGAAATGGACAGTAAGAGTTACGCTGAATGTCTTGTTTTATGAATTAAAACATTATGATACTAAAAAATAATCCATCCGAATAGGACTTCCAAAGCTGCGCAAGGAGTGGGTTGACAGAAGGGAGAAGTTGGGTGGACCAAGGTACACTCAAATGTTTTATGCTAAGCAGGGAATCATAACAGAGGAAATGGCATACTGTGCAGCACGTGAAAAAATGGATCCAGAGTTTGTGAGGTCAGAAGTTGCTCGGGGGCGTGCAATTATCCCTTCAAACAAGAAGCACCCTGAGTTGGAGCCAATGATAGTAGGAAGAAAATTCTTAGTGAAAGTCAATGCCAATATCGGAAACTCTGCTGTTGTAAGCTCAATTGAAGAAGAAGTTCACAAGCTTCAATGGGCAACAATGTGGGGTGCAGACACTATTATGGATCTCTCTACTGGTCGTCACATCCACGAGACTCGTGAGTGGATCTTGCGTAATTCTGCTGTACCAGTAGGGACTGTGCCAATCTACCAAGCACTGGAAAAAGTAGATGGCATTGCTGAGAACCTGACTTGGGAAGTCTTCAGAGATACCTTAATTGAACAAGCTGAGCAAGGTGTTGATTACTTCACTATCCATGCTGGAGTTCTTCTTAGGTACATCCCACTAACTGCAAAGCGAATGACTGGAATTGTTTCTCGTGGAGGCTCCATTCATGCAAAATGGTGCTTAGCTTATCACAAGGAGAACTTTGCTTATGAACATTGGGATGAGATACTTGATATCTGTAATCAGTACGATATCTCATTATCAATTGGTGATGGACTGAGACCTGGTTCAATTTATGATGCAAATGACACTGCTCAGTTTGCTGAACTCTTGACTCAAGGGGAGCTGACTCGCCGAGCTTGGGAAAAGGATGTACAGGTAACAATATTCTGGAGTTTGCTATTGCTACACCCTATTAACTTCTGTAGCATATTGTTGTTTCATCTCAAGTTTAGTTGTTGGACAAGAAGTTTCTTAAGAAACTTGCTGTGTGCTTTTTTTCACTTCCAAATTTCAAGGTGCCCTATAAATTGTGAAGCTAGATTATCAATTTGATTTTGTAGTCCGATGTCATGTACCTCTGTTCTTCCAACCATACCTATTCTCCTTAATTTAAAGTTACATTTCTTTTCCTATTTCTTTCCTTAACAAATTGTGCATATTCTGAGGGCATTTTGTCAAGAAGATGAGAAAGCATATAAAATTTTAAATCATGAGTTGATTATCCTCTAAATTTGAGACCATTTCTTCTGAAAAATCCGTTTTGACATACTTCCTCTGTTACATTTTATAATGAAAGCCTTCTCTTTTTAACCTGTTTACAAAAGAATGGCTCCTTTCTATATTTGAAAACTCTTTCAAATTTAAACTTTCTATTTATCTGTATTGACATGCTCTTATAGCCATAGAAATGTGATGGTATATCTAAGATCATAAGTTCGAAAGGTTCTTTTGGCATGTGTCAGAAGTCTTTCTTTTTTTCTTCAACTTTGTACCCGGTCAAATATTGCCAAATAAAATGAAACGGAGGTGTACCTTGGTAATTGCTACACTTTAATAACAAACATTATGTTTTGGTTTCAGGTTATGAATGAAGGGCCTGGACACGTTCCAATGCATAAGATTCCCGAGAACATGCAAAAACAGCTAGAGTGGTGCAATGAAGCACCATTTTACACTCTTGGGCCATTGACAACTGATATAGCTCCTGGATATGATCATATCACCTCAGCTATTGGTGCTGCCAATATAGGAGCACTTGGTACTGCACTGTTGTGTTATGTTACTCCAAAAGAGCATCTTGGTTTGCCTAATCGGGATGATGTGAAGACAGGAGTCATATCTTATAAGATAGCTGCTCATGCAGCTGATCTAGCGAAAGGTCACCAACTTTCGCAAGCTTGGGATGATGCACTAAGCAAGGCTAGATTTGAGTTCAGATGGATGGACCAATTTGCTTTGTCACTAGACCCTGTGACTGCAATGTCCTTCCACGATGAAACGTTACCAGCCGATGGTGCCAAAGTGGCACATTTCTGCTCTATGTGTGGGCCTAAGTTTTGTTCAATGAAAATAACTGAAGATATAAGGAAGTATGCTGAAAATCATGGTTATGGAAGTGCAGAGGAAGCCATCCAGCAGGGTATGGATGCTATGAGTGCGGAGTTTCAAGCTGCAAAGAAAACCATTAGTGGGGAACAACATGGTGAGGTTGGTGGTGAAATCTACTTGCCAGCAGATTACATCAACTCTTTGAAGAGCTAAAGGTTAGTGTTGGATTGGAATTCCTGGCATTGTTGTGTCCGCAAAATATTCTTATCGAGTCATATCTGATAGAAAAGATTTACATCTGGTACCTTTCAACATAATGCAGTAGGGATTATTGCTTTTTGATCCGCCAGAGATCACCAGTTAACGATAAGTTCTAATTTTGATTTTTTCGATATTTCACTATGCATACTTGACCTTGAATTAACTAAAATGAGTATTTTTGGTCCCTTTATATAAGATTAGGTTATATATTAGTTTATTATTAGAACTATGCTATCCTCAAACTAGTTAGAATTTCACTTACTTGAAGGTTAAATGTGCTTAACTAGATATCACAAGGATCGAAATAAAAATTTGTCAATATTTAAAGGACTAAAAGCTCGAATTCCTTAATGCAGAAACTTTTATGTATTCCTCCTTAAGCTCCCATGAGTTAACTTAAGAATGCAATTCCAGGACTATATAAAGATCGACAGGGACTCCAGCTTTCTAAAGCGAGGTCAGTCGATTAGCCAGTCAAGGAGGGTTTAAAGGATTTCATCTTCAAGTGTTAGGTAAGTATCTAGTTTTGGCATGTTAAATAACTTGTGACAACAGCCTTGTTCAAAGAACTCTCCTTTGTTACTAATAAGAAATTGCGTACTTTTTTGTATTCGGTCTCTTAAATCATAGTTTTATTGACAAGAGAAAGCACCAGGGGTGTCTGTATCAGCTTCAAAATTGGCTTATTAGCCAGGATGTTGACTGATCAGACTGAGAAAGTCCCTTTGAACCTGAACAGGATTATGCCTGCGTAGGGAGTGTGCAATTTTTCTTTGGTTGCTTGCACAGGGATGGAGACACTCCCACGGTTCATGAATTAAGCTGATCCTGCTCTTTGTCAGGACCAGCTATCCGCCATATTCAAGACACTATCTTGTACTCCTGAGAATGGACTGGGTACTCACAATCAGACCATTTTCTCATGCTTAATCTAGTCTTGGTATGGCTACTAGCACAGCCTCTGTGCTATTTGCTAAAGATACATACTAGCATTGTTACTTCACTCAAAAAGAGAAAAAAAGTTAATCAGTTAATCTAGTCTTGGTTCGATCAAATTGAAATTAAATGAAAATGTTTGTGCAACCAATAAATGTTGGAACAATAGCATCAAAGGGTGTGGCCTTGTGATTAATGAAAGAGGCAACCAATACTCCTACTGGAGTAACATAAACTAGATGGAATAGTCGAGGTGCACATCAGCTAGCCTATACACCACCTTTATAAAATAGATTAAAAAATATATATAAATGCTAGAATAATAAAAAATGAAAATGGACTTAATTTTTTTTCTTTTGTATGTGTCTATACTGGCGGCGTTCGTTTGGAAATTTCATGGCAACTAAACTGAGGTGTTGTTACGCATGTATATTACTATTTGATGTTTAGATTTTATTTAGCAGTTATGAACAAAAGTGTGCAAAGGTCATTTTTCTGATTCTTATGTAATAAAAGAAAGTAAAATATCAGTTAAATTTAAAATCAATAGATATTCGTATTTCAGTAATTGAAAACTTAAGAAATTGGTCCAATCTTTGATGATTATCATAGATATTTTAGTATTTTATTTTTAAGCATAGTATTATTTTTTACAGAATATTGTTATGCAATATCTCTAGTACAATCGATAAGAATTAGTATCATTATAGTAATAAATGCAACACGTAAATATTTGACTGCTATAGAGAAGCAATTTTATAAAGAATGTACCGTTGGAATGGACGCCACTACTAACTATAGTTAGAATGCTGTCATCAAAAGATAAAACATACAATGAAAAATCGATTTCGAAAAAAATTTGACTGTTAGAATTAAATGCTGCTATAACGAATATTGTCGCAAAGAGGTCTCATTATACTGTATTATACATTAAAATTGTATATAAGTAGTCATTAGCAATGAAAGCGGAGTGATATATGCATAACTAGTATCCTATATATAAATTAAACGCTACAATTAAAATTTTCTATAAGTCATCGAATATAACAACATTTCGCTGTAACAATTAACTTTTCTTTCGAATCAAATTTTTATATTATATTTTAACTCTCTATAACGTCATTGTCACGCTCTAAAAAATTACGAAGTTGTTTATTATTTAAAGGCTCGTGATTGGTATTCAAGAAGGTACAAAATTATTTTAGAGAAAATTCGGAGTCGCCACTTGACAAGTTAAAGGTGTGCCAAGTCACCAAAGTGGTGTACCTGGAACACCCTTGACTCTTCTAATGGTGTGCGTCAGAGATTCGGGTAAAGTCCTCAGTTGACTCTCGGGAAGGTGTTAGGCACCCTCGAGTCCTGTGCCGAGCACAGTTGCTTTATTGTCGCGTTTTAAATTATTAAACGTGGTTGTCAAATTTTGCCGCTCATTTAAAGTTACGCTTTTATTTGTTTGGCCAAAATTGTATCAAATCTCCCGCTGGGAATACTTTAACACATTGGCTTTGTCATTCAATTTTAATGTAGTTCTCTTCTCGCTTAATAAGCAGACTACAAGTCATACTTACCGTTACACTTAAACGTGAAAGTCTTTTCGCTCTTATTTTAATTTGCCTAATCGGTTTAATTAAATGCAATAGCTAAATTTGTTAACTGACAAATTGGGACTCCCAAATTTGCCTTTATTAAAATATGGATTGTGAAAAGTATATACATAAAGTTGGCTGTTTATTAAATTGGAACGACTTTGGACTGTTTACGCAAAGGGAAAAGCTTGAAACCTACGTGCTTTACTTCTATAATTGGGCCAAACCTGTTTGCATCAACAGGCCACATTAAAAACTTGTTTGCAAAACTAGTCATTTTTTCATTTCTGTACAAATAATTATCATTGCACATGTTATGAGTGGCCAGATTTATAAAGGAAAAAGAATCGTCCTAAGCAAACTGCCTATTCGTTCCAGATTATAAACTTTATTAATTTTGCACTTATGTCCTATTTTTTTTTTTTTTTTGCCTACTCATTCATAGTTATCCAAATTTTAGCATGCGAAAACTTAAATATTATTCCTTTCAAGTTGACATTTATTTTGCCAAGATACATATGTTAAAACGTTCATATATGTCTAGAAACAACAATATAAACTTGTAAGGAAGACAAACAATGCATAAGACTTTGATCATTTTTCATTTAGCACAACAACTAAGCTCATTAAGAGACTAATTAATATCATGTAGAACAAGATTTTCAAACTTTAAACATGCTGATTTTTAATCACTTTTCATGGCCAAAAGCTCAACATAAGTACAAGGTTAATTTGTGTTTACCTTGTGTAGAAATTTCCAAGCTAGGAAGCAAATGAAAATAGCAAGCCAAAGCCAAAAGCAAGCAACTTATGCTCCAAAAAATCAGCAACTAGGCAGCCTCTTTGCACCTTAAAATTGACTTGGAACTTTGAAGTTTATACCCCAAAAAGCTCTTAGTGTTGATGCCTTTTGGTTCCAAACCCCTACACTTAATTTACTAAATATTACTCTTCTTTTACTTGCTTATTTTCTCTCTTTCTCTACCAGTTTTTTCAGCAAGTAGTTGTTGTCTTAAATGAGGAGTAAATGCTCCTATTTAAAGCTGAAAATTGAAGGCAAAGAGGTGGAGTATAGACTTGTACAAAAGTACAAGCCCACACCCCTACTACTTGAGTGTTTTGGTGCAATTTTCAGCATGGTACAACAACTCTTAAAAGACTACTTCAGCCACCTAAAACTGTCCTAAAGGCTGAAAATGTACAAGTAGGGTCCTTTAAAAGCACACCAAACACTCATTACTAACTTAAGGGGTCTAGGACCAAACTAAACCAACTAAATCAGCCCCAAACTAACTAAACTATACTAAACTAATAGCAACCAGATTCTAAAGTCAACACCACTCCCTCGGACTCCTATTTCTACTAAATATCCAAACTCAAGCAAAAACACTTCATGGAAGTAAAAAATATAGACAAGAACATATCTTTTATATATCTCAAAATAGAATTAAACGACAAACAATCTTCATTGCTAAAACAAACTAAACAATTGGCGATTAACTATTTAAAATACTAATAAGTAAAGAAAAACTAATGTTTCCATCTAACCGATAAACGTTGTATCATCGCCGCTGCACCAAAATAGTCATAGTACCATTGCCACCATCGCTGCCCCTTCACGTTCACAGCAGCCCCACTGTCACAGCCATGGCTGCCTCGCCTCCTCCATGGCTGCCTCTCCTCCTCAGAGAAAAGCAAAAATCACCGGATTTGAGGCTTGGCCGAAACTTTCAGGCCATGATCTGCGCCAAATGGTTGAGAATTTAAAGAAAATAGTGGTATAAATGGAAAGAGGGGCTCGAAAGCTTTCCGAAAAGGTATAATTTGTAATTTTCCGACCACCAGAAGGCGGTGGTCCGGCGGCGGCAGCTAGCGGCGTCGCGGTGGCTCTCCGGCGGGGCAGTGGTGGCCGATTGTTTCCGGTGGGGAGTGTAGTTTTGGACAGAGTTTCCCCTAGTCATTGAGACTAAGGGGTGGAATGAGGAGAAATGGCAAGATAAAGCATTATATTCTTAAAAGGGTAGGGAAATGAGGGCCATTGGATTAGAATTGATCTAAGGGTGGAGATCAAATCATGTTTTGGACGGGCCAAGGAGCAAAAGGGCTGATGGGCTTAAAGAGTTGGGCTGCTATTTTTTACAAATGACCATTATAAGGTATTACACTATTTAAAACAAACACAATTAACTACAATCAAACCCACATAAATTTACAATATTATCACAATTAAAAACATATAATCATAGTTAAACACATAACAAGTAATTTTTTGGTAATTTTCATATTTTCTATCCTAATTAATGACAATTTTAGTTAAAATAAAGACTAAAATTTAGGAAAATTTCGGCAAAAATCCCAAGAATCTAACACGGCTATTTTGTGCAATTTTTTCTGTATTCGTGCCAAATTTAGGTGATTACAGCTGCCCCTCTTTGTTCGGGAACACGAAGAATTTTCGGACAAAGAAGTAATCGACAACTAATTTTGGCTTTTCGGTTCTAGCCGAGAGCATGCTTTTCAAAATGGTGACCGTACCCTGATTTTTCGGTTCCAACCCAGAACAAGGCTACCTACATATCCCCGGACTAAGGAATTAGGTCAGTGTAGTTCCTCACGTGCGGTAGCTGGGACTACCGCATTCAAATAGACACTAGACTCTTCTAGACTCACTAAGACAACACTAGACACTCTAGGCTACTAAGACAAACTAGAGACTCTTCTAGACACACTTTGGGGCTGATACTAGACACTCTTAGGCACACAAAGGCTGTCGTTGATGATTACTGGTCGCTTGATGGTGGTCGTTGCTTTACAAGGAGTGGAAATACAAGGAAAAATGTAAAATTACAATCCCTAGCCTAAATTTTCATGCTTCCTTGAGGTAAATCTTGGCTTGAAAGACAAACTCCATTGCCCCGTTGTATGGGCAAGCACTATCTGAAACTTGAAATGGTTGCATCTGTTTCAAGCAGGTCTTGACTTGAAGCTGGGAATGGTTGCTATCTTCGAGCAGGACTAACTTGAAAAGGAAGTGGTTGCTATCTTTTAGCGAAAGACCGACATGGAATGGAAATGACCGTTTATGTTTGAGCGGAGACTGACTCGAATGATCGCTATCTTTTAGCGAAACTGACTCGAAAAGGAAACTGACGCTATCTTTTAGCGGAACTGACTCGAAAAGAAAATAATTGCTATCTTTTAGCGGGACTGACTCAAAAGGAAATGGGCACTATCTTTTAGCGACACTGACTCGAAAGGGAAATGGTTGCTATCTTTTAGCAGAAATTGACTCGGAAAGGAAATTATCGCTTTCTTTTAGCGGAAACTGACTTTAAAAGGAAACTGACACTATCTTTGAGCGGAACTAACTCAAAAAAAAAATGGGTGCTTTCTTTTAGCGGGACTGACTCGAAAAGGAAACTGACGCTATCTTTGAGCGGAACTGACTCGAAAAGGAAGTGGGCACTATCTTTTAGCGGGACTGACTCGAAAAGGAAATGGGCGCTATCTTTTAGCAAAACTGACTCGAAAAGGAAGTTGTCGCTTTTTAGCGAAACCGACTCGAAAAGAAATGAGATCTATCTTTTAGTGAAACTGACTAAAAAAGGAAATGGTTGCTATCTTTTAGCAGAAATTGACTCGGAAAGGAAACGGTCGCTATCTTTTAGCAGAAACTGACTTTAAAAGGAAACTGACGCTATCTTTGAGCGGAACTGACTCGAAAAGGAAATGGGTGCTATCTTTTAGCGGGACTGAATCGAAAAGGAAACTGACGCTATCTTTGAGCGGAACTGACTTGAAAAGGAAGTGGACGCTATCTTTTACCGGGACTGACTCGAAAAGAAAATGGGCGCTATCTTTTAGCGAAACTGACTCGAAAAAGAAGTTGTCGCTTTTTAGCGAAACCGACTCGAAAAGAAATGATCGCTATCTTTTAGCGGATCTTGACATGGAAAGGAAATGACGCTGTCTTTGAGCAAAACTGACTCGAAAAGGAAATGGGCGCTATCTTTTAGCGAAACTGACTCGAAAGGAAGTGACTGACGCTATCTTTTAGCGAAACCGACACGAAAAGAAATGATCGCTTTCTTTAGCAAAAAAATTGACTTGAAAAGGAAACTTCTGCATTATTTTGGGGGAGCATGTTATTGTGGTTGACATCTTCCTGGTGAGTTATGTCCTCTCTGTTCACCTGCTCATGATTAGCTCATGTCTGGAGGTTGTACAGTCCACCCATTTTTCACACGTGGCTTTGACTTGAAAGCTGCAAACTCTAACTCATTATCTTAATGTGGTCTTGTCTGGAGATTTGAAAACCCCAGCCATTTTTTCAAAAAAAAAAAAAAAGGGATTTTGTTTGAAACTTAGAACAAATGCTCCCGATTCATGTGATCCTTGATCTTGTTGACAATGTAGCAAATATTCACAATGGCTTTCTTCATCACGGGTATACATGCCTGAATCATGTCCTCGCAAAATAAACTTGGGGTTCTTGTTCAAACAATATCTTGATATCGTTGATGTGTTTTTGATCCACCCAAAGGTTCACCAATGCCAAATAGTTTCTCTCAATCTTTAGTCAATCCTTGGTAGAGACAACATGTCGTTCCATGGTGACTTTTCTGGTACAATATTGGTGTGGCATTCTTATGCCGAGGTGCGGCACGAGCTTCCATTGCTCATTGGTTCCCGACAATGATCTGGTACAACTGAGAAACCTGTAAACAAGCTTTGCGAAACTTTCTTTGCTCGTTTCAATGATATCAAAGGAGAGGAGTGACAAAAAAGGTAAAGACAAATTGCATAAACTCAAAGAGGAGACATCGAACGAAAGATGTCCCTGAAAGATAGAAAGAAAAATTATTTATGGGTGAAATGACGAGCTCAATGAACATGACATACGTCTTGGAATAAAGTCTTGACCTTTTCAACACGATCTATCCTTGATTTTACCTCAGTTCGACAATATAAAGGCAATTGCTTGCTTGGTTCGATCATGATGAGAAACCGGACATCCCTCATTCGACTAGTGGTACCCTTTCGGGTTTTCACCAACTAGTCTCTCTCTTTGTTCTTTTCCTCACAATGGTCTGTGGCACCCTTTCAGGTTTTGACCAACAGGATTCATTTTTCTTCTCTCTTTTTTTTTTGTTCATTTGTTTGTTTTTTTTTTTAATTTCCATTCGACCTCTTATCCCCTTTTTCAGTCGATCTCGTCTTTTTCCTCTTTCTTTTTGAGTCAATCTGTCATCCCTTATTTTGACTTCTCACAGAAGTTTCTGTCCTAATGGAAATCGTACTCCCATCTCTTGATTGCGATGATCAAAATAAACTTCGACTTTCCCGAGCAGACTCATATTTTGATTGTACATCAATGCGCTACATTCTCAAAGATCGGTCGAAAAGGTCTTTATTTGGACCATAGTATGGGATTTGGTTAGGCTAGGAAGAAAAGTATTTAGCATCAAAGCTCAAAAACATCTCATAAGGCGCTAGATGAACATTACAAATTTTGAAATCGCCGCTTTTGAAAATTAACCTCTCTTTCCCCCCCCCCCCCCCCCCCCAGTTTAAGCAAATTGGGGATTTTTTTTTTTCTTTTTTTTGAAAAGCGGTATAAAAGAATCTCATGCAATGACTTGGTGAATAATACAACCCTTGGAATCATTTTCTTCTAAGATAACATCAAACTATAGCCCCAGTTTAGTAAAAATTAAGGAATTTATTTTCGGTATTCTCTGATATGAAAACATAGGGGATATTGAGACTTTCCTCCGATACTAACACAAAGAAAGCAAAAGGAATATTGGCTTTCTCTATTTTCTGAACTTTTTACTGTTATGACCGCACCCGAATGGTTGCCTACGTATTCTTTTAAGAGGAATCAGGTCAGACGTAGCTCTATGATGCAATCGAGACTACGAAAGCGATAAAAGATAAGAAACGAGACGAGACTCACACGAAAGTCCAAGTAGCAACGAAAAACTTGTTCCGTTACACCCCGAACGATTGGAAAGAATCACCTACGCTAAGCAACTATCCTCAAGAGACACGAGGCTCGAGCAAATAGAATGATCGAAGATGGATTGAAGAGCAACTTGGATTCATCCAATTGATTTCAAGCCAAAAGTGTTACAAGGTTCAAAAGCATTGCTCATTTAATGTTTTGTGTTCAAAGTAAGGTAAAAAGACAATAAATAAAGGAAGGGTGTATTTATAACACCCCATTACAATGTTTACAAGATTCTGGTCCGCTGCTACTCAAGTTCTCTTCGCGATCGCGCTAGAGTATATGCGATCGCGAAGGGCACTTAAAAGCTGAGGCGCGCGATCGCGCAAGATGTAACGCGAAGGCGAAGAACAAACAAAAGCTCTTCGCGATCGCGAAGAGGAAATCCCCTCCGTCAGGCAGTAAGCTCAGCAGGTGTTTCCCTGTTTTGCTCCCCTGCTTCCTGCACTGTTTCCTGCCCTGTTTCCACATTGATTGAGCTCCAATGCATTGTCTTTAAGTCCTCCCCCGAGCTCATATCATCTACGCCTCTCCAAACCAAGTGTAGGTGAGCGTCTTGTATATCCTTGGCTTGACTTCGAGTGAATGGTCTCGATGCAATTTGGGTTGCATCACTCTAACAACTTAATGCTAGCTTTTGCGGTATATATATATTTTTTTTTTGATTTTGTCTTTCTTCTTCTTCGCCTCTTTTTTTTTTAATAGTACAATAACATTGATTCCAAAGGAGGGTAACCGAAAGGAAAAATACAAAAGGCTCAAAGGGCTAGCAAATTGGTAAAGTGTTTGGGTATTAGAAATGAAAGTCGTTCGTCATCCTGACCCTAGAATGCTTTGCACAGATATACAACAAAATAATTCGACCTAAAGTCACACGTAGAGACGAGACTTAATCACTCGGTATCCTTGGTTTTCGCTCCAACAGTGATCTTGAAAATTACACTTGAAACTTCCGACCAAAATGGTTATGCACCATTTTCAACTCTTTGCATAATTCCTTTATCACAGTCATCCTCACCGTCCAGTTAGTTCTTAGGCCTGATATTAGACCATGTGTTTAGATCAAGATGCAAATTCCGCACATATGTCATGTTACTAAAGCTGACAAGAATGAAACTTCAAAAAACTAAAAGGATAAAAATAAGGAACAGAAAAGACAAAATGTTTGAGACAAGGAGTGGATCTCGCTTTTTATTGAATTAAAGACATGAGGGTTCGAACATCAAAATAAGCAAAATAATGCACTTGGATTACAACCCTGAAATAACCAAGTGCACAGAAAGTTTGACAAAGTAAGTTGACAAGTACTTCTCAATTGTTCATTTTCATATCATGTCCAATGCACTGCTCTCATGCCCTGTCGAAGCCGTCATCAGATTGTACCATGTTGGTTCCATTGGCATGCTTCAAACTTGGTGCAAGCAGACCCGAGGGGAATTGCTAAACACAAACGCGGAAGAAAAATTACAAGAAAATAAAGATAGAACCAAGACAAATCTTGCTTCGATTCGAAAGAACAGTGAGGAACCTGTCTCAAAGCTCGATCGAAGGGAAAATCAAGACGCACCTATACTATGCAACAATCCTCAAGAAAGACCCGCTTCTTGCAAATTGAATGATCAAGAAGAATTTGTTCAAACGAATAACACCGGTTGACACAAGTTCTTTAAAGGACCACGTCATGGAAAAGCTCCATCGGAGGCTCACAATAGCACTTGCTATGTTTTCATAAACTAAAATCTGGATCCTTTACAATGAAATAAAATGAACTATTTATAGGCTATGCTTAGGATAAAGTAGTAAATAGTCACAAGTGACCAATAAAAATAAGCCACGCAGGCCTGGGCTAAGTTTGAGTTCGGCAGCCTTGGCTTCGGTGCGTGGTTGCGTGCTCGAACTCATTGTCCTCGGACGCTCACTTGTCTTCGAGCTCAATGTCCTCGGTCACCTTGCCTTCGGGCTCAAATCGAAGATAATGCCTTCGGTTCTTGAGCCCGGCCACTCAGCTTCGGAGGAGCAGTTATTTCCCTTCGGGCAGGCTGAGTGAATGTGCACATCGTGCAGCAGCTTGGCTTGACTTCGGGTCAGTGGTCTCCCCGGTGGATCGAGCACTTGGTCAGGTCTCCTCGGTGGATCGAACACTTGATCAGCACGTGTTCGGGCTGCATCATCCTCCCCTTCTTGAGAAGATTTCGTCCTCGAAATCGAGCCTTCTTCATCCTCCGAAGTTTGACCTACAACACAAGGAGCTAAGTCAGCAACATTAAAGGTGTTGGACACGTTATACTCACCAGGAAGGTCGATCACGTAAGCATTGTTGTTGATCTTGGTCAACACTTGAAATGGACCATCCTCTCGAGGAGCCAACTTCCCTTTCCTCAGGTTCGGAAAACGTTCCTTTCGGAAGTGAACCCAAACCCAATCCCCCTTCTTTAATTCCAGCTTTTTACGCCCCTTGTTTTTCTTTAAGGCAACTTTTGCATAGGCTTCCTCGAGGTTCTTCTTTACCTTCGCATGCAATTCGATCAAAGCAGCTGCTCGTTGAGTACCTTCAAAATCAAGAACAGAATCTCGAGGCAATGGGGTTAAATCAAGCGGAATCAAAGGATTAAAACCATACACACATTCGAACGGGGTCATATTGATCATTCTATGCACCGTTCGATTGTATGCAAACTCCATCATGGGCAAACGATCAGCCCAGTTCCCAACCTTGCCTTTGGTCATTGCTCGAAGCAAAGATCCTAAGGTTCGGTTAACTACCTCGGTCTGTCCATCAGTCTGAGGATGGTGAGACGTCGAGAATAGTAGCTTGGTGCCGAGGGCACCCCATAGACACTTCCAAAAATGACTCAAGAATTTTGAGTCCCGATCACTCACAATAGTGCGAGGTACACCGTGCAATTTCAACACATTAGAAACAAACAATGTAGCTACATGCTGTGCATCATCACACTTTTTGCAAGGAATAAAGTGAGCCATTTTTTAAAAACGATCAACCACAACGAATATGCTATCATGCCCTCCCCCCGACCTCGGTAACCCCAAGACAAAGTCCATGGATATATCAACCCAAGGTCGATCAGGCACAGGCAACGGGGTATACAAACCATGAGGGTTGGACTTCGATTTAGCTTTCTTGCAAACGAGACAAGTGTTGCAAAGCTTTTCCACATCTCGTCGCATTTTGGGCCAATGGAATTGCTCGGTCAAGATACCAAGAGTTTTGTCGACACCGAAGTGTCCCATCAGTCCACCGGAGTGAGCTTCTCGAACTAAGAGCTCTCTCCACGATGACACTGGCACACAAACCCTCCCATTCTTGAAGAGGTAGCCATCGTGCCACTGATATTTCTCAACCCTTCGTCCACTCAAGATTGCGTCACGAACGCATCTCAGCTTGGGATCGTCTTTGTACATCGACTTGATGCTTTCAAATCCCATGAGCCTAGAGGCGAGAGTGGTCGCTAAGGCAAATTTCCTTGATAGCGCATCGGCCACAACATTGTCTTTCCCCTTTTTGTAATGAATTACATAGGGAAAGCTCTCAATGAATTCAACCCACTTGGCATGTCTTCGGTTCAATTTCTCCTGTCCTCGGAGATGCTTCAAGGACTCATGATCACTTTTGATCACATACTCTCGAGGCCACAAGTAATGCTGCCAATGGGCGAGTGCTCGAACGAGGGCATACAACTCCTTGTCATACGTAGAGTAGTTCAAGGTTGCACCCTTAAGCTTTTCGCTAAAGTAAGCGATCGGCTTCGATTCTTGCATCAGCACTCCTCCGATCCCAACTCCAGATGCATCGCACTCGACTTCGAATGCTTTGCCGAAGTCAGGGAGTTGCAACAACGGGGCAGAGCAAAGCCTCCGTTTCAACTCTTGGAAAGCCCTTTCTTGGGACTCTCCCCACACAAATGGATGGTCTTTCTTAACCAGCTCGGTTAAAGGAGCTGCCACGGTGCTAAAGTCACGAACAAACCTTCGGTAAAAGCTAGCTAAGCCATGGAAGCTACGAACTTGTGATACTGAGGTTGGAGTTGGCTAATCTTTGATGGCTTCGACTTTTGATTCGTCGACTTCGACACCATTAGCACTGACAACGAATCCTAGAAAGACTACACGATCGACACCAAAGGCATACTTTTTGAAGTTAGCATATAACTTCTCTTCTCGAAGCTTTTCAAGCACAAGCCTTAGGTGTTCGACATGTTCATCCATGGTTCGACTATAAACAAGTATGTCATCGAAATAAACGACAACGAACTTGTTTATGAACGGTTTGAGCACATGGTTCATCAATCGCATGAATGTGCTCGGGGCATTGGATAAGCCAAATGGCATTACCAACCATTCATAGAGACCGAATTTGGTCTTGAATGCGGTTTTCCACTCGTCTCCGGGTTTTATTCGGATCTGATGGTAACCGGACCTGAGGTCAATCTTTGTAAAGCATGAAGAACCACTTAATTCATCTAGCATGTCATCTATTCGAGGAATAGTATGACGATACTTTACCGTTATTTTGTTGACTGCTCGACAGTCAACGCACATTCGCCATGTTCCATCCTTCTTCGGAACAAGGATAACTAGAACGGCTCAAGGACTCAAGCTCTCTAGAACGAGGCCCTTGTTTAGCAACTCATCAACCTGCCGTTGGAGCTCTTTGGTGTCTTTGGGATTACACCGGTATGCAGGTTTGTTGGGGATTTGAGACCCCGGTACGAAATCGATTTGGTGCTCGATTCCTCTCAACGAAGGTAATCCACCTGGCATTTCCTCGGGAAACATGTCTCCGAAGTCCTGCAAAACACTTTGTACAGCACTAGGCAAAGGGTTATTGTTAGAAAAATCATCATTAGAGTTTAGAAGAATACCCTTGTGTACGAGGCAAATCATCATCTGACCATTGTCGTTGCCTCGTAGGATCTCACCGGGTTGCATGATCGCACAGATTCCTTTCACTTCGGGCGGTGAGTTTGTCTCTTCGGCCCCCAATGTTGCTCCCATCGGAAGCTTAGCTTTGGCCGCTTCTTTCAGTTTTTTCATCCGTTTATAGTCCTCGGTGACTTGCTTTGGAGACAAGGGCTTGAGTATGAAACTCTTCCCTTCGAGCTTGACAGTGTAAGTGTTGGATCTCCCATTGCGAACAACTGACCGGTCATATTGCCACGGTCTCCCCAATAGCAAATGACAAGCTTGCATTGGCACCACATCGAATATCATTTCATCTTGATACTCGCCAATTCTAAACTTGATCCACACTTGTTTGACAACCCTCAACTCTCCACACTCGTTCAGCCATTGTAATTTGTAAGGGTGGGGATGCTTCATCGTAGATAGTCCCATTTGTGAAACCAAGGTTTGGCTCACAACATTTGCACAACTACCAGAGTCAATGATCATCGAACACACCTTTCCTCTCACTCGACATCGGGCATGGAATAGATTTTCTCTTTGGTTGTCCTCTTCTTCAAGAGTCATGCAGCTCAAATTCCTTTGAACCACAAGAAACATTTCCGGATGATCAGCTTCGGCAGCCTCATGATCATCATCATCTTCAGCTCGGTCAGTCTCCTCTATAAATTCCTCCTCGGTGTCACTTGCTTGCTCACAGACGGTTCCATCTTCGAGCAGAAGCATAACTTTGCGAGTTGGACACTCTTTTGCCATGTGACCATAACCTTTGCATTTATGACACTGAATATTTGAAGCACTAGGAGAGTTTAGTTGAACTTTACCTCCCACTTCTCTTGATTGGTTAACGGTCACACCCCTCTCGAAGGGTCTCTTCGAGTCTCGAACAGTGTGGGCACTTGTTTGGTTTGGACTCTTCCATTCTTTACCTCGGTTCAAGGGAGTATTAGTAGTGACTCCTCGATACCGGTATGCCTTTTCGTCCTTCACCAATTTTTCAGCTTCGGTGGCAGCATCGAACAAATCTTCCAATGTGTGGTACACGTGGAGTCTCAATTGAGATGACATATCCCTAGCCAAATCATTTTTGAATCGGATGATGGCTTGCTCTTCGTCTTCGACCAGATCAAGATTCAATCGAACCTTCTCGAATTCATCATGATATTCTTGGACAGACTTGGACCCTTGCTTTAGCTCATAGAGTTTTTGCATCTGAGTTTGCCTGTACTTGGCACTCAAATACGTAGCATCCATTGCTCTCTTCAACTGTGGCCAAGTAGTGACTTCGGGATAGGCATTCCTTCGTCTATGCCTTTTATCAGCTTCCCACCACGTAGATGCATAAGCTTCGAACGAAGCAATGGCATGGGCATCTTTTCTCTCCTCAGTCATCTCATTGGTTTCAAAGATGTGCTCCATTTTCAGCTTCCATTCAAGATACTCATCGGGATCACTAGTTCCTTTAAAGGGTGGAATAGTGATCTTGACACTGTTCAAGTTTGAATCTCGAACACCACGAACCTATTCGGGATACTCATCATTTCGATCATCAGCCTCTCGCTCAATATTTCTTTCAACATGTGCTCCTCGGCCTCGACCTCGGAAATTTCCACGACCTCGGTGAGCTTGCCTTCGTTGAGCGAATGGCGGCTCATGCTCATATTCGTCCTCAGGAAATTCCTCTTCATCAACTTCTTCGACAACAGCTCCAAGTTCTCTTCGAGCCTTTGGAAGTGGTAACCTCTCTCCTCGGTGAATGCCCAAGTTTTGAATTCCAGCTTGGGGATTGCCCAAGTTTAGTTCTCTTCGAATTGCTTCACTTGTCAACTGATGTTGCCGAACAAGCTCAGCATACAGCTCAGGTTTCATCGGAGTGGAGCTACTCGTTTCAGCGCCGGACCCATGCATGGCCACGGACGCGCTCCCCTGCTCGAGGTTAGCTACTCGAGCACTCACTCCTCTCACTTCGGCACTGATGCCTTGTATCGCAGCCATGAGATCGGCTAACGACACTTCGGGCTTCTCAATGCCTTTGCCATCGCCTCCATTCCCAGCCATGGTACCTGCACAAATCAAAGACCAAACAAATGTTAAGGTTAGAAATCACCTCACACACTCCCTCACCTTTGATGGGTGGCACTCGGGTCCACTCAATATATGGGTTCGATTTTTGGTCACTCAAGAACTTGTAGCCAATGGCTTCCTCGGTTGATCAACTTCTCTCAATTCCTTCGAATTTGACAAGTTGCAATGTCTTACTTCGGGAAGAGTGAGTTGATTCGACTCGATCGGAACGGACAACTATTTACTCTTGCACTTGGGAAGTCAAAGAATTTCTATGAAGTTGGACTTCGGTCACCCACGCACGAGTTCCTATAAGCTCAAATGAGTTAGTACGACCTCGAGTAGGAAGATTACTCAAAAGATCCACTAACTAGAATTTCGGACAGAAGAAAAGTGAAAACCTAGGAGAATCTACCCTTTCATTCCCTTTTGGAATCTCTTTCGAACACACCAACTCTTGTCCGTACAAGAGTGGTCCCTCCTTGGTACGGATAGGGTTTTACCTTATCCAATTTTTCTCTTTTCAGCCGACAACTTTTCACCTGGGGTTTTAATGTCTACACTTTACCCCTTTCTTCTTCAATGGAACAGTGAAATCTTACTCCGGCGTACGGACAAATTAACTTCGGTTCACTGATCACAAATTTCAACAGATCTGGGTTGCTCTTTCTACTCCGGTTCCAAACAACAACGGAATAACTCAAACAAAGTTCTTCGAGCTAAGAACCAGCTCGTTCGTGTCGTACACTGTTACGATTTTCGTAACAAGTTTCCGGCGTACGGACAACGATTCAACACAGGGCTTCAAGTTTCTAATCACCAAACAAACTCAAATCACTCAAGAACCACCAATCTTCATCGGTTTCAACCAAACACGATGTGTTCAAGTTCCAGTCACCATTAAAGCTCAAAACAATCCAAAATTTCACCAAGAAACCCTAGTCACGAAAATGGTACGTCGGGTACTTGTTGGAATCAGCAATCGATGGTGAACAAGAATCAATGGGTGCTTAATCCAAACAACCAACAATCAAACACAATTTTTGAATTTTGTTTTTCTACTTTTTTTTTTTTTTTGTAAACACTCAGCAACAACAATCAAACACACGGAAGAAAGCTGAAACTGAAGACACACGCACGATTTAAGTGAACAGAATTTGAGGTTGTAAGAACAAACTCAAACCTTGCTCTGATACCAAGATGGTGCAAGAAGACCCGAGGGGAATTGCTAAACACAAACGCGGAAGAAAAATGACAAGAAAATAAAGATAGAAGCAAGACAAATCTTGCTTCGATTAGAAAGAACAGTGAGGAACCTGTCTCAAAGCTCGATCGAAGGGAAAATCAAGACGCACCTATACTATGCAACAATCCTCAAGAAAGACCCGCTTCTTGCGAATTGAATGATCAAGAAGAATTTGTTCAAACGAATAACACCGGTTGACACAAGTTCTTTAAAGGCCCACGTCGGGGAAAAGCTCCATCGGAGGCTCACAATAGCACTTGCTATGTTTTCATAAACTAAAATCTGGATCCTTTACAATGAAATAAAATGAACTATTTATAGGCTATGCTAAGGATAAAGTAGTAAATAGTCACAAGTGACCAATAAAAATAAGCCACGCAGGGCTGGGCTAAGTTTGAGTTCGGCAGCCTTGCCTTCGGTGCGTGGTTGCGTGCTCGAACTCATTGACCTCGGATGCTCACTTGTCTTCGAGCTCAATGTCCTCTGTCACCTTGCCTTCGGGCTCAAATCTGAAGATAATGCCTTCGGTTCTTGAGCCCGGGCACTCAGCTTCGGAGGAGCAGTTGTTTCCCTTCGGCCAGGCTAAGTGAATGTGCACATCGTGCAGCAGCTTGGCTTGACTTCGGGTCAGTGGTCTCCCCGGTGGATCGAGCACTTGGTCAGGTCTCCTCGGTGGATCGAACACTTGATCAGCACGTGTTCGGGCTGCATCAAAACTAGACAACATCTTCTTCTTTGCTTCATTTTCTTGAAATACCATCAGGGTAGACATGTTTTCTTTGGAAAAAATGAATGATTGTGTAAGACAGTGAATTGGCTCAACGACTACATCTTGCATTGTTGCATGGACAGTTGATTTATTTGGCCTATCGATTGATGCAATAATAGATGAGTCATGGCGTCTGATGTTTTTGGAAGGACCAACTGCCACAACCTGCTTGGCGCCATTCCATTTCATTTCTTCTTTTGTGAACAATGTCCCAATCATACGCGTGTCCTTTTGAACATCATAAACCGACAAAGAATTTTGGTTCACATTTGGTGTCTCATCCTCCACCACCATTATTTGATTGTTATCGATCATTGCTTGGATTGCCCTTTTAAGTTCTCAGCATTGCTCAGTATCATGTCCAGGCGCTCCAGAATGGAACATACAACAATGTGAGCGATCTACTTTCCCGATTGGATTCATGTTTCCCGAGATTGGTTTCAGTAAGTTAGCTTGTTACAACTTTTCAAAGAGTTTGGTGTAAGACTCTCCAATTGGTGTGAACTTAGTCTCTCCTCTCCGGTGCAACCTTTTGTGACTTTAGCTTGGACGGAAACACGGATTCTTTCGTGTTTGGTTAGGAAAGTCAGGCGAAGCTTGGAAATGGTTGTGTGGGGTGTTATATGTGGCTTGTGGGGTTGGTGCGCGCCATTGCGGATAGGAAAATATCGGAGCATATGGCTGCGCTCTATGGAGTGGAGGAGCGGAGTAATTTGGATTATCTGGGGAGTAATGCTGCTGATGATGCTTTTGTGGAGTTCAGGAGTATGACAGAGGTTGTTTGAATTCTCTCTTGTTCCACTTTCTGGGATCTCGTTTCTTTTCTGTTTCATTGCGAAGACTCTCTGACCTAGCTCGGACAGTGAATTGTGGAGCGGAGGCTGATGGTGGAGCAAATGGAGGTGGTGGTGCCAGAGGACACATTGTGGAGGATCCCGCCACTTTTGCGGCACTGTTGTTGTAGTGAGGAAAGTCGGGAGAATATTGAGGGTCCTCAATTGTAGTAGGCAGACCATGTGCTTGATGCACGATGGTTGGTGCAACTCCTGAGAGATTAGATGGCACGGGAGGAGGTGCATGTCCCACGGTAATAGCATGATACAGTTCAACCACCAACTCTTTCATATTTTTGGCCTCTTTTGTAAACCTCTCATTCTGCTCAAACACCAACTGTTTCAGATTTTTGACTTCTTCAGTCAACCTCTCATTCAGCTCAATCAAATGCTCGTGATCTTCGAACTCAGAATTCCCACCTTCAGGCGTCATGATCATGGGTCCCATTGATCCTGTTCTGTACGTGTGATATGATGCCAGAATGTCCTCTCAAGTTACCGCAGAAACCCCAAACACTATGACAAACAGATCGGGTTAGGACAAAAATGCACACTGCCAAACCTAAGGTTGTTATGCGTCATCCCGAAAAGGTTCACGGCATAAGCCGCGTGTACTGATTGTATCCCCAAAATATGTCGCGTTAGACAAAATCATGACGCAAATCAAAGCGACACGTAATTTCGAACAAGGACAAACTTGGATTTTCTTTTTCCTTTTTCTTCTTTGTCCTTTTTTTTCTGATTATTTCTTTTGACACAACAAACATAATTTAAACAACGACACGAAACAGACTCAAAATAATATTCAACATGATTTATGAGTCAAAAGATGTAAATGACTGACATGATAATGGGCAGGTACACCCGGACTGTGAAAATAACAAGACTCAATATCGGAGTCAGATTATTCCACGAGGATCGACGCAAAATACAACTTAGCTAATTGTAATTTATCGTCTGTACCCTGTCTTGACCTTAAAAAATACAATACAAAGTAAAGTGGGACCCTAAAATAATATTTTTCGTTTAATGAAAATTTAAGACTCAACCCGAGGGAGGTTCTAACGGAACTTAAGAACAAATTATGAAACAAACTATTATATTTTTATCTGAAAGGTGACTCTAAAATCGGACATTATGACAACACAAAGATGGACACAAATTTTTTTTTTGAAACAAACTCTTTGATCTAATTCTAAAAAGAATCTTAGAGTATTTACAAAATTTGGCCATTATGACAACACAAAGACACAAAATATTACACGAATTAGATGCAAAATTGGTTTTACAAATATTGGCCATTATGACGGCGTGAAACCCCGATAAATTACTTTCCAAAAATATAGACTTGACTTGGACACAGACTCAAAAAAAAAGGGTCCCAAAATTTTGCCATTATACCGGCGCAAAACTATGACAAATTATTTTCTAATACTTGAGACCAAACCCATACACAAAATTAGACTCTAAAAGTTCTTGAAAAAAAAATCGCCATTATAACGACGTAAAATGACAACTAAAGATATTTTGAGACACGGGACTAAACCCATTTTTCATTTTTCTCTCTTTTTTTTTCAAAATTTAACACCCACCCTCGGTGATCGGTCAGCATAACAACCCTCTTTCTACAGGAAATGCAACACATGAGATGCCAATAATGTGTCTTTTCGGGACACGGGCCCATCTTGACACAAAGGGGTCAGCCTAGACAAATGCAATACTGGTGTACCGCACCTCATTAAGTCAAATATGATGCAGATAATTGGGCCTAAAGGTTTAACTCTAGGTGACACAACTGACTCAGTGTCTAGACTGACTGAAAAACCCGGTGCACAAACTGGGCGGAAAGCGCATCAAGGCCATCCGGAAATAGTGTGTCCGGCCTAAAACCCCGTCACGCCTTCCTCCTAAATCATGGACCATTTTAGTAAGAAGTCCCAGATGCCATAAGCAATCTGGTAAGTGCACGTGTGTGTGTGTTTTCAGAGACTCAGAGGGCTGCGGAGGAAGACAGTTTATATACAGTTCAACAATATCAAAGCAGTAACATTCAACTTTTCATGTGATAACGGCAAGAATATAACAACCAAATATTTGATACATTAAAACATGCGACAATTTTATCAAAGCTGGAGATTCTAGTTTTCACTAATTTCCCCGGCGGAGTCGCTAAGCTGTCGCGCCCTAAAAAATTACGAAGTTGTTTATTATTTAAAGGCTCGTGACTGGTGTTCAAGAAGGTACAAAATTATTTTAGAGTAAACTCGGAGTCGCCACTTGACAAGTTAAAGGTGTGCCAAGTCACCAAAGTGGTGTACCTGGAACACCCTTGACTCTTCTAATGGTGTGCTTCAGAGATTCGGGTAAGGTCCTCAGTTGACTCTCGGGAAGGTGTTAGGCACCCTCGAGTCTTGTGCCGAGCACAGTTGCTTTATTGTCGCGTTTTAATTTATTAAACGTGGTTGTCAAATTTTGCCGCTCATTTAAAGTTACGCTTTTATTTGTTTGGCCAAAATTGTATCAAATCTCCCGCTGGGAATACTTTAACACATTGGCTTTGTCATTCAATTTTAATGTAGTTCTCTTTTCGCTTAATAAGCAGACTACAAGTCATACTTACGGTTTCACTTAAACGTGAAAGTCTTTTCGCTCTTATTTTAATTTGCCTAATCGGTTTAATTAAATGCAATAGCTAAATTTGTTAACTGACAAATTGGGACTCCCAAATTTGCCTTTATTAAAATATGGATTGTGAAAAGTATATACATAAAGCTGGCTGTTTATTAAATTGGAACGACTTTGGACTGTTTACGCAAAGGGAAAAGCTTGAAACCTACGTGCTTTACTTCTATAATTGGGCCAAACCTGTTTGCATCAACAGGCCACATTAAAAACTTGTTTGCAAAACTAGTCATTTTTTCATTTCTGTACAAATAATGATCATTGCACATGTTATGAGTGGCCAGATTTATAAAGGAAAAAGAATCGTCCTAAGCAAACTGCCTATTCGTTCCAGATTATAAACTTTATTAATTTTGCACTTATGTCCTATTTTTTTTTTTTGCCTACTCATTCATAGTTATCCAAATTTTAGCATGCGAAAACTTAAATATTATTTCTTTCAAGTTGACATTTATTTTGCCAAGATACATATGTTAAAACGTTCATATATGTCTAGAAACAATAATATAAACTTGTAAGGAAGACAACAATGCATAAGACTTTGATCATTTTTCATTTAGCACAACAACTAAGCTCATCAAGAGACTAATTAGTATCATGTAGAACAAGATTTTCAAACTTTAAACATGCTGATTTTTAATCACTTTTCATGGCCAAAAGCTCAACATAAGTACAAGGTTAATTTGTGTTTATCTTGTGTAGAAATTTCCAAGCTAGGAAGCAAAAATAATTGCAAGCCAAAGCCAAAAGCAAGCAACTTATGCTCCAAAAAATAAGCAACTAGGCAGCCTCTTTACACCTTAAAATTGACTTGAAACTTTGAAGTTTATACCCCAAAAAGCTCTTAGTGTTGATGCCTTTTGGTTCCAAATCCCTACACTTAATTTACTAAATATTACTCTTCTTTTACTTGCTTATTTTCTCTCTTTCTCTACCAGTTTTTTCAGCAAGTAGTTGTTGTCTTAAATGAGGAGTAAATGCTCCTATTTAAAGCTGAAAATTGAAGGCAAAGGGGTGGAGTATAGACTTGTACAAAAGTACAAGCCCACACCCCTACTACTTGAGTGTTTTTGTGCTATTTTCAGCATGGTACAGCAGCTCTTAAAAGACTATTTCAGCTACCTTAAACTGTCCTAAAGGCTGAAAATGTACAAGTAGGGTCCTTTAAAAGCACATCAAACACTCATCACTAACTTAAGGGGTCTAAGACCAAACTAAACCAACTAAATCAGCCCCAAACTAACTAAACTATACTAAACTAATAGCAACCAGATTCTAAAATCAACACCACTCCTTCGGACTCCTATTTCTACTAAATATCCAAACTCAAGCAAAAACACTTCATGAAAGTAAACAATTTAGACAAGAACATATCTTTTATATATCTCAAAATAGAAGTAAACGACAAACAATCTTCATTGCTAAAACAAACTAAACAATTGGCAATTAACTATTTAAAATACTAATAAGTAAAGAAAAACTAATGTTTCCATCTAACCAATAAACGTTGTATCATCGCCGCTGCACCAAAATAGCCATAGTACCATTGCGACCATCTCTGCCCCTTCACGTTCACAGCAGCTCCTGTCACAGCCATGGCTGCCTCTCCTCCTCGAAGAAAATCAAAAATCGCCGGAGTTGAGGCTTGGCCAAAACTTTCAGGCCAGATCTGTGCCAAACGGTTGAGAATTTAAAGAAAATATTGGTAGAAATGGAAAGGAGGGCTCGAAAGCTTTCCGAAAAGGTATAATTTGTAATTTTTCGACCACCGAAAGGCGGTGGTCCGGCGGCGGCAGCTGGCGGCGGTACGGTGGCTCTCCGGCGGGGCAGTGGTGGCTGATTGTTTCCGGTGGGGAATGTAGTTTTGGACAGAGTTTCCCCTAGTCATTGAGACTAAGGGGTGGAATGAGGAGAATTGGCAAGATAAAGCATTTATATACTTAAAAGGGTAGGGAAATGAGGGCCATCGGATTAGAATTGATCTAAGGGTGGAGATCAAATCATGTTTTGGACGGGCCAAGGAGCAAAAGGGCTGATGGGCTCAAAGAGTTGGGTTGCTATTTTTTACAAATGACCATTATAAGGTATTACACTATTTAAAACAAACACAATTAACTACAATCAAACCCACATAAATTTGCAATATTGAGTCGATTCATTTTCTTTATTTTTTGGTGGATTTCGTTGGTCCATAACTCTTGTTGCCCAGCTGTTGCTGCAATGGGAAGTCGATCGGATGCCCATATACTTGAGATGTTCCAGCTGCAAGCGGCAATGGAACCATGTTCTTACCTTAGAGATGGGAATCGCATTGTTCAATCGATGTCGACGGATCTCATATTTTGGCAGAGCAGGAACAATATAGCAGTGTCCCTTTATGTGCTTCTTTCAGTGGCTACATCACAGGTGGACAACAATCTAAAAGATTTTCTAAGAGCCACAAGTTACATAGAACCATGGTGTCTGAACGTAGTCGAGCATGCACTATCTTTATTTGACTCTCCTGGTATAAAATCAAAACAAAGTGTTGTTGCAGTAAATTGGGAAGAAAGGAGCAACGCAGATCTTATTACCATTGTGATAAGATATCTGCTGTGGTTTTCTTATATTGCTGAAGCATTCATGCGAGCTGGTTTAATTATCCATAGGGCTGTTGTAAGCTATAAAAATTTCTTCTATATGGAACTTCAAGATTATCGTTGGCCATCACTAGAAGTTGAATTACAAATGAGCTGTCGCAAGAGAGTCTACAAAGCACTTGCCTGTTTGATGTTCTTACAGGAATTCAAAATTAATGCTTTGGCTTTAGCTCTACCGTGCTTTGATTTTGAGGATGGAAACACAAGCCATAGAGATCAGATTGTTGGTGATGAGCTTGTAACTAAGCAGCTCATTTTGTTCAGGTGTTGGCTAGGTATTGTACTTCCTTTGTATGATTTGATGGGACTTGAGAAATTGGATGAAGGTGAATATGCTTTGAAAGCAATGCCATCCGATGGGATTTTGTTAGGAGCAAACGGTGGCAGTAGGATAGTCATTGTCACCTTGCTTTATTATTTTCAAAAGGAAAAAAGTAAATTAGTCTTTGATCCGGGAGGAAGTACTTTTGCTGTACTAATTTTTAAGGACATAGAAGGTGTTTTTGAAGCATTTGTGAAAGCTGTTGCCACACTATTCCCATACAATGCACCTTCAGTTGTTGAAACCTTTATTATGAAATTTTTGAAAGCAATTGTTCGTCACAATACCAATTCATACCTTGGCTTATCGCAGTTTGGTTATGCTTATTCAGAGGTGACTGACATGAGTGAATCACCTCACGTCAACCTTCTGGCACGAGTTTATCCTCAGTTTCCCATCTTTATGTTCAACAGTTACAATGATTTATGGAATCAACAGACTACGCTATTGCAGAACCTTGTGGTTCTCAATTCAGGGAGGAGTATTGTTATGAACATGGATAACTCATATATTGCTTACGGCCTAGGGCCAGTTATTTGGACAGAGGTTGGTCAAACTATTAGGCCACAAATATACCAAACAACCAGACATCCCATCAAGAGGTTAACTTGGGATCCAGACCCAATTAGGAGTTAGTTTAAATAAGAGAAGGAGTTAGAGAAGAGGTTATGCAAATTGTGAAATGCCTTTGGCAAAGTCTGTGTTTCTCATCTCAAGTTCTTCTGATTCCTCTCATCTCCCTTCCTATACTATCTTTGTTATCCAGTATCTTTACTTTGTGCCCTGTTCTATTTGAGTCGTTGTAATTGTCAATTTCTATATCAATCAAAGCTAGTATTATTCCATGTAACATTATTTTATGAGTTGAGTGTTAGTAGTGTTTACTACTACAACTTCTTTGTCTATAGTTGTGCATATATATGTTTAATGGCATATCTTACATTTGGTACTCCACTTGAGAATATATATGAACTAGCCCTGACATCTTATTATTCAAAAGAAAAACCAAAGACGCATGGTTTTGGCTACAAAATATTGCCTCTTGTCATATTTTACGGATAGAGGACATCGTCATAAAACTGTGAGTTCATTTATAAGTTACCACTTTATTATGTTTCAAGTTACCATCTCAAAGTATAAAAATATTGCTCAGTCAAATTTACTCGGTTGTCTAAGAAATTATATACTATTGTCGATCCACCATATTTAAACTCATATATTTTAAATGATCTGCATAGGTTTTAGCGATGATATCTGCTTACCATCAGCCCGATGCCTCGATCTCCAATACCAAATTGGCTGTTCGAATCACTAACGAGCAACTTCCTTTTATTTAACGAAACTAAATTGGACGTGACACATCCATAATTTCATATCACTAGCTGTACGTAGAGGTAGAGCATTACTTTACTCATTATTTATTTTACGGCACGATTAAAATCGTCATTGGACTACTAAAAAATATCTGATTATATTATGCGTTAAAAATACAGTGCTAATATGCCACTGTCGTTACGCTTTTGACTAAAAAGTGTCATTATGTATAACTTTTGTCTCAAAATTGTCATTATTACTAACGAAACCCATTATTCTAATTTTTAGTTTTTTAAAAATACTACAAAAATTTTGGCCCTTTATGTATAACGTAACGATAGTGATATATTAACACTATTTTTTTTAATTGAACCTTTTTTGATATTTCAGTTATAATTTTGACCCTTTATTTTATGATAGTATGTACGAATTAATTAGGAAATCATTATTTTTAGGGAACCTTGTCCAATTTGTCGCTATATTATCCTTAATTGAACAATTTTGCCATATGATAAACTTTGGGGGCAATACTTGCTTTCACTTTTAAGAAAAAGTTTCATTTTTGTCATTGATCCCTGAAAAATTTCACACCTGCAACCTTAAGGTAAATTTAAAATATACGCAAAAGTTGAGTGGTAAATTTTGATATCTTTTCTTAAAAAATTCTGATACATAGAGTCACATATTTCTTAATGAATTTTCTCTAATTATACCAATGATGATACAATTACACAGAACATACCGTAACGGTTCGTCAAAATTAAATATTTTGGTTAGTATATGAGCAAAGTCGAAGTTTTCTTTTAAAGTTGTTGAGCTATAAACTATAAATACTTCCAATTGACTACAAAGAGTGTGCACGTGCACTACCTTGTCACCTACTCATGTCCAAACAATTTGTGTGCCTCTAGATCTGTTAATTTATAGTACGGAAAAGGGTCAAAATACCCCTCTACTATCAGAAATAAGTTAAAACTACCCTCCGTTTGAGTTTTCGACCATCCATGCCCCTGACGTTATACTATTACACATATATACCCCTGATTTTGACGGAAGGGACACGTGGCATTCCAAGAGCACAAATATAGGTACCCGGTTCATTTTAAGCAACTTAGCCCGACCCACCTTTCACCCTTTATTAAAGAATGAGTTTTTTTACTAAGAAAAAATAAATAAATAGCTTGATCTTCCCTGTCTTCTTCGGCCAAAGCCCCCCCCCCCCCCCCCCGCCCTCCCCCTCTCTTTCATTCCCATTTTCAGTTATCTTTCTAACCAACAACATTCAACACTCCATCTTCCACGGTATATCTTGATTAACAATCAATTTATTTTTAAAATTAAGCAATAACAATGTATCTATAATTTAAGAGTACACATATCCGGAAAAAAATAGCGCAACTCCAAATTAGAAAACTCAAAACTTTATAGAAGTAAACAACTCCAAGAACACGGTAAGAATTTAAAGTACTCAATCTCAATAAAGGAAAATATATGCTTCCAAAATTTCTAGCGCACCTCAAAAGCAAGAAAAAATCAAATCAATTGTTCCAATATAGAAATAACCGTCTTTAGAAACAAAAATATTTGCACAATTTCAAGCACAATTCAAGATTAAAAAATTAAAACTTTAACCGTTCTAAATTCTGCCATGCAGCATCTATTCTCCATAAAATTTAACCATCAAAACTCAATGATCCCACCAAGCCACCGTCCTTTACCGTGAAGTAACTCAGATTCTTATTTTTCCCCTTTATTTCAAAATCTTCAATCAATTCACTAAAATAGTGAAATATTGTACCTGGGACTTCCGCTTTTCTAGCGATTCCAATGTTTACATCTCTAATTGTGGCTTTCCTCTTGATAAACTGATACATACCCTATGTTTGTGCTTGGCTATGAGATAAAGAGGAAAGCATCAATTTTTTTTAAAAGCATAATCAATTGTTCTTGCACGATTGTGGCCATGGAAGATGATGAGTGTTTTGTTATGTATATTTAAGAGTGGTGTTCGATAATGATAAGGAGAAGATAAAGTTTGTGTGAAAAGCTGAGGTAGGTTGGTGAAAGATGATGGGTATAAGTTTAATTTATGAAGGGTATGTTTTAAGTGGGAGGGGGTCGGGTATGGGTAAAAACTGGGAATGGGTTATTGGATTTGGGTTTTAGCTCACAGAGCGCCACGTGTTTCGCCGTCCAAATTAAGGGTACAAGTGATTGAAAGTATAACGTCAGGGGCATGGATGGTCGAAAACTCAAACGGAGGGTAGTTTTAACTTATTTCTGATAGTAGAGGGGTATTTTTGACCCTTTTCCGTTTATAGTAACAACACTTTATCAATTTTTTAAACTTGTCATTATGTAGTTGAACACTTGTCACTGAAACACATCCAGTGAAAGTTTGTCATGTACTTCTGCTTTTTGTCACTGAATCACATTTCATTTTGGTAAAATACTGACGGGTCGTTTAGTTGGTGGGATTGTACTAATAGTTTCGAAATTAAATTTGGAATTGCACCAATTTCATATTTTATTGGTGAGATTAGTTAAAGTGAGATAGTTTTTATACCAAATTCATAGTATTATTTTATCTCATATAGAAGGTGGGATTGTTAATTTCGGAATTATAATCCCAAAATTATAACAATCTTAAATTTATGGGATATCCCATGTTTTTAGTCCTGCAGATCAAACGATCCGTGAGAAATTCATTTATGATTTACCCAACAAGGCATTGAATGTAGTCCACTTCTAGCTAGTAAGGTCGGCAACAACCCCAAGATATAATACCCCTTCTTATTCAAAGCATTTTATATAGAACTTTAATAAAAGAATATATTTTTTATCCTTGATAGTTAGCTATAAGTTCCCAAATATATATTGTAAAAGTTTTTCACAAAAGATATTATAGGAAGTCAAAAATTGACTTTTTGTTAAATATACAGTTTTTTTTTTTTTTTTTTTTTGAAACGAACTAAAACAATATACTGTAGTTGATAGATAAACTTGGAGCCAACGGAGAATTATTCAATATTTTGGTTAATCTATTAAAAGGTCATTTAAGAAAAAGGTAGGGGATTTGAGTTTTATCTAGCTAATTAAGAAACTTTAGTCTGTATCTCACGCAACTTATACAAGTTATATGATATTTGTTTTATGTTTCATAAATAATGGATCCAAATACTTACACTTCTGGGTTCAAAAACTCCATTTAGATATAAATTTAGGTGCCCAATCCGTTCTAGTTTATAGCAACATACTTTTTTTTTTTCAGTTTAAAAAAGAATGCCATCCTTCTTATTGTGAAAATAAATTAATTTTATAGGCTTAATACATGATTTACCACTGAACTTTAGACCAAATCCCTGTGACACACCTATTCTTCGCGTGCGTATTTATACACACAAAAGTTTGGAAAAGTGTATCTTTTACACACCATCTGTACGTTTAACCAGCTTAACAAAGGTGGTAAATGGCACGCACCAATAATATAGTGACACGTGTCATAATGATAAAAAAAAGAAAAATAGTTATAATGACAATTATAATCCTTATCCATTCTTCCTTCCCTCTCTTCTCTTCTCCCGGCATTTCTCACGCCAACCACCATTAAAACTCAAAAGCACTAGCTTCACCACCCCTCTTTATATCTTTTGACATAATTTACACCATCATTATCAAATCAAGTTCTAAAGATAATGAAAGCAAAAATAATTAAGAATTATGATAAGCAGGGGGTACAACCACCATTTTTGTCATTACACCATCTTACCAATAAAAAGAATAGCACCAAACAAAAAGTCTCGTGTGATAAACACCAGATATATGGGAATTTGCCACCAAATTAATTTAGCAGTAGCTACAAAGTTGTTCCAATTGGTAAGGTTTTGGAGAAGATGAAGTGGAGGGGGTGGGGTAAGGTTTGAAAGAAAAAGTAAAAATTAACTTTTTTTAACACGTGGCAGTTGAATAGACAGTTAGAATCAAAATTTTACAGTGCTAACGTGCATATAGTTGTGGTTTAACACGCGCTTGCCACGTCGTCAAAAAGTGTGTAAAAGATACACCTTTTTAAACTTTTGTGTGTCAAAATAAGTACGTGAAGAACAGGTGTGTCACAGAGATTTGCGTGTGTGTCATTAATGAGATGATTTCTAGCCACACTAATATCAGTTGCTTATTTTAGATCATAAATTTTAAAAGTCTTTCTTATTATATTAATTAAACTTTGTGCCAAGACAAAAATGTTCACATAAATTGAAATGGAAGGAATACTAATAGTATAAATATCATTACATTGTTACTCTATATATATTTACACACACGCACATTGGAGTCAAAAGAAATAATCACCCCAAATAGAAGTGATGAGATATATGAAATTTATCCACCTTTAATTATAGCTCACATTCAAACTTTAAAAATTAAAAAATTAAACACATTGCACTAGATTAAAGGTCTCAAATTCAAACATTGAATATAAAAAAACAAACACATTGCACTTGATCTGATTTTTTTAGCTGGGGTCTATCAGAAACAGTCTCTTAATTTTGATGGAGGTAAGATTTGAGTATATCTCACTCTTTCCAGCTTACACTTATGAAATTACACTGGGTATATTATTGTTGTTGCACTTGATGATCTCGATGCAGTACGAATTAAATTAGACAAACATAGGGGTGGGCATTCGATTTTTCGGTTCGGTTTTTAACTATTCGGTTTCGGTTTTTCGGTTTTCGGTTTTGAAAAACTTCAATCCAATCCAAACCAAAATAAATTTGGTTTGGTTCGGTTTTCCTCTTTTCGGTTCGGTTTTTTTCGGTTTAGTTTTCGATTTTTTCAGTTTTGTCATATAAGACAAACTTTAAAATGAAATACTTAAAAGAATATAAATACAAGTCAAAATATTAAACATTAAATCTAAATCATAATTCTAGATAAAGAGAGAACATGAATCCTCGGTAAAAGGAGATCTTACCATTCAAGAGGTAAAAACTGATTGAAACTTTTGATGAAAGCTTCACATGTATTATACCATAATACAAAGAGGTTAAAGTATTGAAAGCATAAAGTATTGAAATATTCAAACTCTAAAACCCTTGAACAAGGTTAGGTTAAGAGATAATCATAAAAGTATGAGAGCCTTTCTTTTTGTGTGTGTATATATATATTTCGATTTTTTCGGTTTTTCGGTTTCTATGATTTAAAATCCGAAACCAAACCAAAACACCAAAGTTTTCATATTCTCAATCCGATCCAAACTAATTATTTAAAAATCCAAACCAAATTAAAAAAATAATTCGGTTCGGTTTGGTTTTTCGGTTTAATCCGAATAGTGCCCACCCCTAGACAAACATGAAGTCTTGATATATATATATATATAAATAAATTAAAAAATGCAACTAGGCAATGTGATGATTTGTCTCTTTGACTATTGACTCTACGAGTCATTACAAATCTTAGCATATAGTAAAACGACCCTACATTTGATATTTTTGGTGTAATATATATATAAGTAGGTATAAAAGCAGATTCTCTGTACTTATAAAATCCCTCACTTCCCTTTTTCCCATATAAAAGGCAAAAAAGGAGCGCCGCCGCTAAAATTACATTTTTACCCCTCAAATGGCCGCTGTCTCTAGCTGTTGTTCAAGGGCATTTCCGTCCTTTCAATGCCGTTCCGATTCCGACTTCTCCTCTGGTGTTCCACGTCATCACCACGACGTTCCTAAAACCTCCGCCGCCGGTGTTCGATTTTCCGGCAAGGCAAAAAACTCCGTAAATCACGGATCTTCATCGATTTACGGCGGCGGTTTGTCGTCGTCGATTTTTAGGTTTCCGCCGAACTTCGTGAGGCAACTGAGCGTGAAGTCTCGCCGGAACTGCAGCAACATCGGCGTTGCACAAGTCGTCGCCGCTTCCTGGTCGTCGAACCACCACGACTTTTCTCCGGCGGCTAAGGCCGTCGACGCCGCCGCCATATCCGCCGTTGTTCCCGTCGACGACGAGGAGGTGGAGGCGGTGGTGGTGAAAGCTCCGGGTTTCGATAATGATCATCGAAATGCACAAATTGAAGATTTGCCACGTGGCAAATATTCTGATTTTTTGAAAAATGATGGTAGCCTTGCTATTCATGCCGGTATGTTTCCATTTTATACCTTGATTATATCGTATATTATAATCGAGGTAGAGTAAGATCTGTGTACATCTCACCCTCCCAGACTCCACGTGTGGGAATATTCTGGGTTTTTTGTTGTTGTTATATACCTTTGTTGGCTATTTTAGGTTAATTTTTCGTTTTGTGTTTTTTGTTTTTTTGTTGTTTCTACAGCTGAGAGATTAGGCCGTGATATTGTAACGGATACGATAACAACACCAATTTTTAACAATGCTGCTTATTTTTTCAAGAAGACTTCTGACCTCATTGATTTCAAGGTATATTTGCTATATTCTTACATTTGTTGTTGAACCTTTATCGTTTCATATGTATCGTCTTGTATTGTATTGTCCTCTATTGTTTCCGTGAGTACAACGTTTGGATATATCATATCGGTTGTTGTCATTTTAGAATACTAAGAATTAGCTTGCAATATTGCGATAAAAAGCATGGTATGGGGGTATAGATGAAGTAGGGTAAAGGCTAAAATGGGATTATTAAATAATAAATAAGGAGGAGATGATAAAAAAATTGTGTTTTTGTGTCATTTCTTAAATATTAAGAATTAGCTTGCAATATTACAAAGAAAAAGTATTATACGGGGTAGAAATGAAGTTGGCTTAAGGCTAAAATAATGTAACGATGATCACATCAAATTGGTCGTTGCATAAAATGACAATTTTCTTCTATTCGTTGTTATTAACAACACAGTTAACAATATAGTAGCATTAAACTATCTAAGTAACAATCAAAATAAATATTGTATTGAGAGTAATATTATACAATACAATATGTGACAACCATCCCAAGTTACTTTGTTGTGGTTTAAGGCCTGTACAATAATTCCATTGGGAGAGATTGCACCCAAAAAATGTGGATATCATAGAGGGAGGGAAGGCAAGTGGTGTGCTTGTTCAAACATATTTAGTGGTTTTCTTAACAAGGGTTCTGCTGAAGCCCCACTTCCTGCCTCACATCTGCCCTGTTCATGGGTGAAACATACACTTCACAGAGATATGCACTTCACATAATGACACACAAAGAGATTCCAACGAGAAGTGGTTGCTTTTTGGATCTCAATTTTGAAGAGTTGGAGTAATATTGACACTTTCGAATTTTGTGTACTTAAGTTGGTTATTTTAACTGCAATTGATCATTACAGTACGAAATTCTTATATGGTTGGTTTTTTTTTTAATGTTGTGAATTTAGTGTTTCACGTAAAAAAAACATGCATTTCACTTTTGCTTTTCACTTCAAGCCATAACCGTGTTGATTTTTGCCTTGTCGCTTTTAATTGCACTTCTACATGGTAAGAGAGAATGCCAAGACGTACATCTTGTGTTTAGCTGAATGCTTTTTTGGTTTGATACTTTGGCAGGAGAAAAGACGTGTAAGTTTTGAATATGGGCGCTATGGGAACCCCACTAGTATTGTTGCAGAGGAGAAGATAAGGTAAGATAACAAAGGGGATTTTCCTTTCCCCTGGCTTCTTCAATTATCTATGTGATTGGTACTTAAGAGGTGATGCATTATTTGTTCTGCAACAGTGCACTGGAGGGTGCTGAATCAACTCTGTTAGTGGCATCTGGAATGTATGCTAGTACTGTAATGATGATGGCATTGGTTCCTGAAGGTGGGCATATTGTAACCACAACAGACTGCTATAGGAAGACCCGGATATTTATTGAGACAATACTACCTAAAATGGGAATCACGGTATTTACCTATATTCCAAATGTTTAAGATACTTGAAATTTTTAGTAGGTAAGTGTAGTAAATTGCAAGATATTGGATGCCAAACTGAGAAGTTGGTTTTGCTTTACTCATGAAAGAAAATGAATGAATTGTAACTTGGATGAAAGTCTCTCTAGAAACAGCTGTTGCTGCAAAATCAGGCTGTAGCTTTTTCTTTTTTGGTAATAAATAACATGTATCTCCAAGTAATACAAAAAATAACTCTAAAGATCAGTCAAGCTTTATGGTACTTATATAATCTCTTTTCCATTATCCAATGCAGGCCACAGTCATTGACCCTGCTGATGTTAGAGCTCTAGAGTCAGCGCTAAATGAGAAGAAAGTCAGTACTGCATCTTGTTTCAACTGTTTTGAATTATATCTATAGAGTAACTGAAGATATCCTGAATGACTGGAATCTTGTTCTTTGCAGGTGACCCTCTTCTTTACTGAGTCTCCAACAAATCCATTCCTGAGATGTGTTGACATTGAGCTGGTTTCAAAGCTTTGCCATGAAAAAGGAGCATTGGTTTGCATAGATGGGACGTTTGCAACTCCTCTTAACCAAAAAGCCCTTGCTCTAGGGGCTGACCTTGTTGTGCACTCTGCAACGAAGTATATTGGTGGCCACAATGATGTATGGTAGCGTCAAAATTATTTTTTAGCATTTTAATCTTTAACTACTATGCCACTACTAAAATTAATCAGACTGATTGCTCGCAAATTCATTCTTGTAGGTTCTTGCAGGTTGTATTAGTGGTCCTGATAAGTTAATTTCAGTAGTTCGTAACTTACATCATATCCTGGGTGGTGTTATCAATTCGGTAAGTTGTCCTGATTGAAGTCTTGCTTGACTTATTTCCCTTTGGTATGCAAGGTTAAGGTCCATCAAGTCTAATCCTCAATACCATGTGCCTCCGCATTGGATAACCCTTTATATTCATCCTGCAACTCTCACTATTTTAAAAGAAGAATTATCTCACATTAGAGCTTAAATTCACTGAAAGAAAATTACATTTTTTTCTTTTAACTGGAGTCTAGATAGTAGCCATGGCATTTGAGCATTAAGTATAAAGAATACTGAACATATAGTTCAGTTTTAGCTTGCATTTGATTGAAACTTGATTCGATTTTCCCATGTATCAGAATGCTGCGTATTTAATCATCAGAGGCATGAAGACCCTGCATCTTCGTGTACAGCAACAAAACTCAACTGCACAAAGGATAGCCGAGATTTTAGAGGCTCATCCTAAGGTATTCTAAGCTCTCAATAATTATGTATTGAGCTGTTTGGCTTCAATTTATTGTGTGTTAAAATGATACTTGATTGACAATAGGGGGAGCCTAATGCATGCAACAGAGTCTACTTAGTGCTAATATATAACTTATTTTAGTCTTTAAATTATGTGGAACAGTGGAAGATAATCAAGATATAGAGAGTGACCAGTGAATAAGTTCGAGTGTCCTGTCTCTTCCCTTATTTGTCAATATTAACAAGACTAGATAAACTGGACAGTTTGTAAGTTCTTTCGCACCTTAAAATCATGCTGCTAATGTCATAATACCACATTACTTTTGTGTGAATGTGGTTTTTTTCTGATTTACTTCTTTAGAGGATAGAAAGTTTCTCATTATTCACAAGTTTGTAGGCGGACATCTCGACACTTTCCAAGTTGGCACGATCTTAGATTTCGAAAACAAAAATATAGTAGGCTTATGGCCAGATTTTTTCGTGATCTTCTCCTTTTTGGTAGTCAAAGTACCAATTTAGTTTTGACCAAATCCGGTACGGATCCCACACCCGCACCCACACTCATGTCGTGTCGACACGGGTGCGGCACCAAAAGTGAAGTGTACGCACAACTTAGTTTCTTTGGACTATTCGTTTGAGTTCAGTTGCCTAATTTGTTCTTTGCTTTACATTTACCTGTTGCACATTGCAACTGCTATTATATCTAACAAAGAGTGAGTTGCAGGTAAGATGTGTCTATTATCCGGGCTTGCCAAGTCATCCAGAACATCAGCTTGCAAGGAAACAAATGACTGGTTTTGGTGGTGTGGTCAGTTTTGAGGTCTGTATTTTACAATCTATTATCTTTAGATGGCCATGTATATGCTTGTTAAGTCTTATATGTTATGGTTAATGAGAAAGTAATTTTATTAATTAGGTTGATGGGGACCTGATGACTACTGCAAAATTTATTGATGCACTAAAAATTCCTTATATTGCTCCATCATTTGGAGGTATTGAGAGCATTGTGGACCAACCAGCAATAATGTCATACTGGTATGTTGATTTTCCATGCATGGCTAGCCGTGTCTTTTTTTTTTTTTCACTCTCTCTTTTCCGCACCTGAAACCTTGCGGATTTCTTGGTTATTAAAACAATAAATTTATAAAGCAATCAGCCTCTGTTATTAGACCTGGATAATAAGTAGATAACATACTGTTCATTTTGAAAATAGGGATCTTTCTCAGTCAGATAGAGCTAAATATGGGATCTTGGACAACTTGGTTCGATTCAGCTTTGGAGTGGAAGACTTTGAAGACTTGAAAGCTGATATTCTCCAGGCGCTGGATGCCATATAGGCCGTCTTACCTGTGACCTAATTCTTCTCCTTGCTCTTTAATTTCGCCGAGCTTGACCTTTTTTATTTCTTATTGTTGAAGTACTCACTTCCGCAATTGCCAGAATATTTTAAATGATGTTTAAGCATGTCATTATTGTTATCGTCTCTTATCTTCTTGGAGAATTCAGTTCTTAAATTAAGAATAAATGCTAGATGATTTCTTTCTAAAGTTACTGGGTACTAGTGTTAGTGGGAGAAAGGTGACTTGATGGAATAAGCAAGGTGTGCAAGCTGGTCAGTACCGGTACTGGCGGGAGTAGGGTATCGTTTGAAATACCCAAAGTTACGCCTAAGTTGGTCCAGGTCCCAGCGATATAGGAGAAAAATTGAGTTCTTTTAGAAGGAAACACACAGTTGAGGGAGTGCCTGCTTTATTGTAAGAAGTGTTGGTGTTTGATGTGAGGTGGTGTTAAATATCCATTATCCCCAATAAGAATACCCCTCGTAACAATTTACCAAACATATATAGTACAAGTTCAGGAGAAGTAGACAACAATTGCATAAAACTTGGAGGTTTTGGACGAGTTACCCGAGTTTATGGGAACTTGCCCACACTGGATGTATACACCAATCCATGTTGATTTATTATGGTTAAGTGATTTAATAATTAAAAATTATGTATTAATTAACTATGGTTAGGTGATGAGACTTCATTTTTAAATACATGGCACAAATCCATGTTTGGTGTATACATCCGGTGTAGGCAAGTTTTTTCTAGCTTTGAATTCTTTATAATTTTTAAATAAAAATATCTTTCGAAATACACCGAGTTTTTCCTTCAACCAAACATTTTTGTTCTGAGATCAAGTAAGATCACTCTGAAAAGTAAGCCTTTTCTTTATTCCACGAATTATTGTTGTTGAAAATCTTTCATGTAAGTCCTTTCATTGAAAATTCCAAATGTCAAGCAAGTTCTCCAAAAACAGGCAATTAATTGAAGTTTAATATGCAATAGGAAAGTAATCGTGGAACCAATTTCTAAAGTAGAAACTACAAGTAAACATGAATTTTACAAATATCTCAACTTCGTTAGACTTTTATCCAAATTTTAATACTAACAAAAAGTTCCAATATCATACGAAATAGAATAAAGAAAAGTGTGTGGGAGAAAGTACGTATGTTACAATGTTTCAGTGGATATGTTTTCTGTTCAAACTGTCCAGTTATTTATACAGCCAGGTGTAATTTTTTTATTATTGAAATATACTATTTTAAAATATTCAATTAAACAAGAATAGCACCCAAAAAGTACATCTATTACGAACTTAATCAAAGCAAATGAAGGATCATGGTAACATAAACACAATGACTTTGCACTTTCTCTTCTTTGTTTATTACAATGATTTTGAGAAACACAATGTGTAGATTTCAGATCCTAGTTTGTCTCATATTGGTCATGATCATAGTATTAATGTTGCTACCATTAATAAATGCAATGACATTCGATTTGATCACAGGAAAATCCAAATGTATAACAGAAGACATAACGCAATGACTGTAGGAAAATACTCAGTTCAATCCTAATGCCTGATACTCACAAGATCACAGTTCGGGTAAGTCACCAAAGTGGTGTACCTAGAACACCTATGACTCGTTTTGTGGTCTGCGTCAGAGTTCCAGGTAAGGATCTCGGTTGACTCTCGAGAATGTGTTAAGCACCTTCGAGTCCTGTGCCAAGCACAGTTGCTTCATTGACGCATTTCGCCTTTTTGAATTTGTTTGTTTGTTTGCCTTTGTTTTATTTCGCTTGAATTTGTTTGTTTATTTGCCTGATACTCACAAGATCACTGTTCGGGTAAGTCCCTTAGCTTTCAAAATTTTGCATGATATAATCAAGCTCCTCTCTGCATAACTGAGTTAATTACATTGGTGGTCATTGAATTTTCAGAATAGTCTTTTAGCGTCATTCAACTATTTTTCGTAGGAATTCACTTTTAACTTTCTTTATCATTACAGAATAAGATTATGTTTAGCGACTTTAATGATAAGTTTTGGTGAATTTTCTTATTGAAAAAGAATTCTTTAGTGACTTTCTACAATGCTTAGACAAAATTCAATTTTTTCCTTACAGGAAGTAATTAGTAAATTTGGTGCAACGCAATGAAAGTTTAGTAATCATACGAATTTACCATTTGTGTAAGTGTAACCTTGTTAATCCTCCACATATATCACTACTAGAAATTATCAGTTTTGCGTCACAGTTTGGAGACGGAATTCCCTCTCTAAAAGGTGTTTGGCGACGGAATTCCGTCTCTGCCCGTCCTTCGCGAAAAAGCGCGTCGTTGGCCAACACATACTTGGAGACGGAATTCCCTCTCCAACATGAAATGTATATATTATTTTTGTTGTTTAGAGACGGAATTCCATCTCCAGTAAAAAATTTAAAAATTATTTTTGTTGTTTAGAGACGGAATTCCCTCTCTAGTAAAATAATTAAATTTTTTTTGGTTGGTTAGAGACGGAATTCCGTCTCTTACTATATTAATCCTGCTAAGTAAAAACATTACAAATTCGCTACAAAGCAACCAAAAACCAAAAACCACCTGTTTAACATAAAACAAAGACACCATGGCCAATTAAACAATTCTACATACATGTTTCATCATTAAGCATTCAACACAAATAAAAACTAAAGTATTTAATTAGTAACATGTTCACAAACTTAACAAACCATGAGACTAATCCGCCCATCGGGAGGAGCCACTTCCTTGCTCCTTATCCCTCTAAATCTTTGCCACAATTTCCTGTAATTTCTTCACATTCTCACGGTCTTCCAACCGTTGCCTTTCACTATCTAGTAGCCTTTGCTCCATTTCCGCCAATTTAGAGCGCAGCTCATCATCCACAGCTTGTGGTGTAGGTGAAGAAGAAGAAGAACAATTAGCATTGACAATACCTACACGAGAAGGCTTCTTGTACCTCGAAGGACCAAGGGCATAGGCTCGATGTTTTCTAGTATAGCCACCACCCGCCTGAACGAACATTGTATTTTCTTCATCCTGGGTGGGTTTAGGAGAGCCTTCAACAACCTGTGACCCTTGGCTCTCAAGCCATTCTTGGTGTAGAGCTTTGTAGTTTTCCTAAAACACACGACGCGATTAGAATAATTAATTAAAGAATAATTTAAAATAAAATAAAATTATTTATGATATCTCACCTCTAGTTGTTGTGCACGTGGCTCGACCCATCCCACCTCATTTCCTTGTTCGTCATATAAATAATGGAACAAACGGAAAAATTCATAATCACTAACTTTTCCATGTACTGCTTCCTACACAATGCAAATGTGTTAATGCTAAATCAAAATGGTATTAAGTTTTTAATTTAAATAAAAATTAGATTGACTTACATATCGTGCCCGATGGGTGGCCAAACTAACTGAACCACAAGTGTGCTTCGATCCTCCCTTTGCGGATGCTCTGTTTTTCTTAGCCTGCTCGCTCTGGGCTAAGAATTCAGGTGTTTCCCAATAAATTTTGAGTTTATCCCAATTCTGTTGATAAATTCATTTGGGAACTTTACCCTTTTGCCTGTATTTTGACAAGGAATCACTTAGCCTTTTAGCCGCATTTTTCTCAAAAACTGCTCGGACTTCATCATCATATATAGCATCCCACGAACAATTCTGCTGAAACAATAACAATATAATAAGTGAAAACTAATAAAACACATATAATAATCAAATGACAAAAGCTTCATAAGTATAGTTAATACCGTAAAAGCTTCAAACATGCGGTTTCTAACAGGTACTGGCATCTTTCCCTACGACGGCCAACCATCAGTAAAGTGTGGTGTCATAGATAGAACAACAAGTTTCACAGCCTTGTCCGATGGAAGAAACCTGCATTAAATTTAAAATACAAAATTATGTTGATAAATATATATTGCATTCAATTCAAAAGTTTATAATTTAAGGGTTAATGAATAAATCTTACCCTTTGCTGTCAGGCATGATAATCAACCTACCAGACTCATCGAGAGATCCAATACCACCAGGCAACTGAACTGTAGCACTAGTACGCTTTTTCTTACCCTTTCGAGCTGTAGTGGTGACAGATGGAGAGGACTCTGGCTGAGTCTCTGGTACGGGTGTACTCGAACTGGGGCATGCCGATGATGATGCAGATGGAACAGTACTCGAAATGGAAGGTGTAGCAGATGGCAAACTATGTGGATGCATACTAGGAGTAGGCATCATCATCAGCTGTGAAGGGCCCGGTGCGCCGAATGACTGAAATGTAGGGGCCCGTACATGCACAGACTGAGGGGATGTGCCTACTATAGGCATGGAATGGAAAGAGGGACCAGCAGGCTGGCCAAACTGATAGTGTGGCGCCGTATGTGGCATGGTCTGTGCAGATATACTAGGGGCCTGTGGCTTATGGAATAGTGGGGTACTAGGGAGACCAGCGAAAAATGTACTCGGATAATTACCTAACTGTGAGAGCGAGGTAGAGGTAGAGGTCAATGCCGGAAGTGGAGAAGTAGTATGACTTGTGGAAGTATGGCCACCACGGGTCTTAGGTCCTTTCCTACCTCGAGATGCCATATCTGCAAATTAATATTAAATTCAATAGAATTAGATATTTAATAAAGTGTATCATCGTTAATAAAAAAAATATTACGGAAAATATTAGTCACAAATACCACAAACAACCAATATAATGCACAGATATTCAACTACTAACATCAATCATCATCGCTTCCTTCTAGTTCATCAAGCAATTCATCCTCAGTTGATTCATTTTCATCTATGTACTCCCCTTCTTCATTTCCCAAAGACGTTTCCATGGTTTGTTTGAGCACCGACATATCAAATTCTTCAAAATAATCCACACCCTGATGCAACTCGTCGGGTAATTCTTCATCTACAATTTCTTGAACAGTTGAAATGTCATTTTGGTATGCTTCATCTAATGCATCATCCACCTCAATTCTTCCAAACGGTTTGGCTTTCAAAACAACCCACCAATTTGCTTTTGCCTTGTTCTTCAGTTTATTTTTGCACTTTGGATAAGGAACGTAGTACACTTGTTTCACATTTTGAGCAATGATAAATGGATCATAATGTGCATACGTTCTTTTGTGATTGATTTCAACTATTTTATATACTGGATGCACCTTTGTACCCCGAAGTGGTGTTGGATCAAACCACTTACACCGAAAGAACACCAACTGTTTCCTTGAATGACCATTAAACTCTAGCTCTAATATTTCATGTATTACACCATAATAGCCAAACTCTCCATCACCAGTGCCTGCATTCACCCACACTCCGCAGTTATATGTTTTCTTCGCCATGGACCATTCTTCAGTATGAAACTTATAGCCATTGATGAAGTACTTAGATATTTGTCTGTACTTATAAATAGGGCCCAATGATAAATCACAAAACAGTGGATGATTGACGCCGTTTTCAGGATTGTGCACCTAACATGCATACAATTAAATTTATAAGTTAAAACATACTTGCGTATAGTATTCATCAATGGGATATGTGTCACTAAAATACTTACGTATTCTCTAAACCACTCTGAAAATTTGGCCGTCACAGCATCGTGCCCAAAGTTACTGACAAATAAACTGCTATGCACAAAACAATATTCAGGATGTAAAAATTAATATATGTATTAACCTTTTTTGTTATTTGTAGAAAGTGACAAATACCTATAAAAAGATTGCACTTCTGGGCAATTCAGCAGTACATGTGTCGTAGCAACTTGTCTATCGATGTCGCTGAATGGTTTTGTGCAACCTTTTTCTGATCCTCGACCGGGATGATTGAATATGAAAAAATGAGGATACAGTGAATTGCCGCTTCCACCATCATCATGTCGGTTAGGCCTGTGACTTAGAGAAGGTACCTCGGCTCCAAAATAATAAGAACAGAAATGCGACGTTTCCCTAACAAGATAAGCCTCACATATCGACCCCTCAATTCTATTCCTATTTTTTGCAGTCCGCTTACATTTGCCAATAGTCCTGTATAACATAGATAACTGTTGACACCCAATTTTGTCCCAAGATTTTTTAAAATTAATGAATTGTTGCAATATTTTATAGTTAGGGTTAAGATTTAAAATTTTTTTTAATTAAAATTAAAATAATAATAATAGTAAGAAAATCAATTGACATTTTTAAGGAAAGTGCCTAATTTTACAATGCATCACCCCAATTTCTACCCACCCCGTGCAACCCCTTCATTTCCTAACTAAATCCAAAAGGAGACTAATTTTGCGCTTAAACCTAAATCCTAGCATATCTATGTAAAGCCTTCATATAACACACACATTGCACCCAATCAGAAGACCAATATTACTCCCTTACCCACTTCAAAAATCCTCCAACCCGGCCCAAATCCTTTCAGTTCATTTCCCATTTTCACAAAATAACCGATTTCCTCCTTCCCAAACCCGATTCCCTTATTTCAACCCACGATCGAACCCGTTTCTGATCCTCTCAAACCCTCTAATACGCCAAAAACTGTACGAATCGGTCCCCCTCTCTCACCAGTACAAGCTTAGCTGATCTCTATCGTTCATTTTAAATCGCGGATCAATCTGAGCCGTGAATCTTTCCAACGGGTATATTCCTCCGAAACAAGAGTGAAAGTGGGACAATCCCGAAGGGAATGGACCATTTTCACCCTCATTTCGAAGGGAAAAGGTCGAAATCGGGGGCTGCATTTGGAAATTCAAAGCAAGGTAAAACCCTAATCTTGTGGGTATAAATTGATGTTTTCAGGTTTTTCGAAGGGGGGATTTTTTTTGGAGATAAAAAACGGCAGCATTTGCTTACCCAAAAATACTCTCTCTGTTTTTTTTAGAGTAAAAATATACATACAGTTTCATTTTTCATTCAGAAATTAAGATAAGGTTCAAGATTCGATTGGTCGTATCGCTTCTTCACTGTTTGAGTCGCTTAGTCGAGTCGCGTATCCTTCGCATCCCTCGCCCCTTTTTACTGCGTCGCAAGAGGTAATATTCTTTTCTCTTTATTTTTCTATTCTTGTTTTGCTAGAATCAGTGTGTCGCTTAAATAAGCTTAACTTCGTCTATGATATGATAATAGCTTTTGTTCCTTGTTCGTTAGTTTTAAATGTTGTTTGTCGAACATAAATATGTAGATAAAAAGCATATTCTGTTAAAATTTATTATCTTGCGGGTTGTTAGTATATAAAGATTGTACCTTTGCTGTTTCACTTAGCATTTAGAGTTCATTCATTAAGAAAATTTGCCTTGAAGTATGAAGGGTTGAGCAGACTTTCATCACATTATTACTGAGCATGAACTTCTGTATTAGCTTGTTGGAATCTGTTATATGTCATATAAACTTGTCTCCTCATTGTCTTATGCATAAGAGATTAGATTTTGGCCTGATAGTTTGCTTATTTCTCTCTTGAACAAGAAACTGATTTTGATTTAAATGTCTGATGTTTAGTCGGATTGCTTATGGTTCTGCTGTTTAGGTATACATAGAAGAATAATATTCCTAGGTATTGGATCTGTTTTCTTTATTTGTTCTTCAAAGTGTCTTTGTTTCAATCTGTTTTCTATGTGGCCTTTGAGTGTATGTGAATGCAGGGTATTCCCTAGGCCTGTTTAGTTAGTTTTTCTGGGATTCTAGAAGGATATTCTGGAGCAAGGGAGCTTGGCTTTCTGTTTATTAGCAGGGTGGTCTGTGATGTATGAGGTAAGTGTTAGAGGGTGTTGAGGTTTAGTTCTAGTATTTCAGGTGGTTTGAGGGTTGAGTAAAGGAGTTTCTGGGATGTAGTAGAGGGCTTGTAGGGGTGCAGTTTGGTCAGTGTAAAGGTTTTCCAGGTAATGCCAAGAGGTGTTCAAGGTCAGTTTTAGGGTTGTTTTTATGTTCAGGTAGGCTTGTGGTCTGATGTGAAGGTGCGCAAGGTGCAATTTTGATGGCTGCAGGTGGTTTTAGGTTCTGGAAGCTGAAAGGGAGTGTGTGAGATTTGCTTTTGGCTGCAGATGTTTAGAGCTGCCTCTAAAGGGTCTGCAGGTAGCTAGATACCCGGCTGCAGCTTTAGGAAGCTTGCCTGGTGTCTGCAGGTCTGTAGGTTCGTTCAGGGGAATTATAAAGTCAATGAGGGAGTATGGAAATTATTCATTATGTTAGAGGTCTGCTTGGTTGTTTGGAAGCAGGTTCAGAGGGGATGTTAAGGGTCTGGTGCTTCAAGTTTGGTGTCTGATCTTCAGGCAGGTCCTGGAGCAGTGTGTGAAAGAAAGGAGCAGTAGTGAGGTTGTTCTGTGGTTAGTCCAGGGCTGTCTGCTAGCAGTTCAATAGAGTGTAGGTGCAGCAGGTTCTGGAATAGAAAGGAGGAGCTGTAGTTAGTTCAGGGAAGGAGTTCTAGTCTGTCTAAAGAGAGTTCTGTCAGCTAGGGGTGTTGCAGTTAGTTTATAAGCAGCTGTAGGGTAGTTGTTTGCAAGTCTATTTATGGGTGGTGTGAAGGTGTAAGGGCTGTTTTGGTTAAGGGTGTGCTTGTCTAGTTTCTAGGTGAGGTGGTTCAGTTTATTAATCTGATAAGTGAAGTTTAATTTGCTAAAGTTTCAACCTTTTCCGGTTCCTTTTAAGTGGCATTTGCTTTCTTGGATGAGCTGACTATTATCCGTCTCATTTAATGATACTTGAAACAATTGATTGAACTCTAAAGAAATTTCTTTGAAATGTTAGATCTTCCTTAGATAGACTTTAGCTTTAATGTGTGAAGATTTCTTTTTCTTTTCCATTGTTTACATCATGAGATGGATTAAAGACTCTTTCTTTAAGCATGTTTAAGATATTTTGGTTTCTGATTAATCTAAATGGAAAATAGCGGTAGCTTGAAGCTTAAAATTTGGATCTGGAATTAGTTGTAAGACTATAGAAACCAGTAATATTTTAACTCATTTATCTGGCAATGGTTTGTAATGTTGGTAGGCATAGTTCAGCCTTATCATGTGAGATTTTTTAGAAATTTATCTATCCATCAAGTGTGTCTTTTGTTTTAATCTTCAATCTGACTTACCTATATTTGCATTAAGCGATTGATTATATATTTTTTAAGTCGAATGTATATATATGGTCATAGGCTCAGTAATGTTGGCATTGGAATTGAAAAAAATTAAAGTTAAGAGTCTTGTTCAATGTGTCTTTTTTTTTCTTTTCCTTATTCCTTGTTGTTAGTCTTTTGAGATGTTGGTTAGCTCTTTAGATTAATTATCATTCACTTATCTTTATGAGGAAGTAGTTGTTCTATGGAATACTTCCCTGTGAACTATTTGGTCATTGTAAGCTTTCCAGATCTTTGCACATCGAAAGTCTTTATTGAGTAGTGAGTTGTTCTCGTTTAGAGTCATGATGTTAGACATTCTTCCACATGAGTATGGTTATTGCTTCTCTGTGAACCATGGGCAATCTTTCTGTTCGCTTTCACCATATTTGACTAGGATCATTAGTCCTTTTATTTTATAATTACTAATTCTTTATCCTCTTATTCTTTTGGCATGAAAACACCTTGGGACGAGTTTGAGTCGCTAAACTCACAAATTGGGATGGCCTGCATTGGGAAGTCATTTGATCCGATCCACATTTTCGGGACTTGATATCCCCGAAAATGTAAAAGAAAAAGAAAAAATAAAAACCTTGTGAAATCTAGGGCTCATATTGAGTTGGCTATCCGGGTTCTACCTTCTAAACTCCTTCTTTCCCGTCCCCTTTAGAAAAGCATGTTTTAGGAGCCCTGTAGAGTAGAAATGGTATTTGAATTGTGAATAATTATTGTAAAATTACTTAAATTGTTTTTATATGAATGCTTTGTATCATTTCTTTGTGAATCGCCAATTAATTTATGGATATTTAGAATCATTTGTCAATTAATGAGTGCAAAATCAAATTCGCTAAAAATCGTACACTCGTCAGAATTCGCATTTAAATTGCTTCTTAATTTGTTATATTAAATATTCAATTATTTATTTATCTAATCTAATTTATTTATTTAGTTAATCAATTAAATTTTAATCCTTTATTTATTCATTTACTTAATCTAATTTATCTAATTTCAATTAATCAATTAAATATTTATTTATTTATTCATTTAATTAATCGATTGTTATTCATTTACTCCTTTATTTAATTAAAATTGGCAAGTATTCATTTATTTAATTAAGTTATTTATTTGCTTATTTATTTATCTATTTATTCAATCAATTAATTAATCCCTTTATTATTATCCAATTATTTATCTAATGTGTTTTACTTAATTATCTAATTTCATTTAACCTTTGATTATTTTATTAATTAATTAATTGATTATTATTTCATTATCTATTTAATTAATCTTATATTGCATCATTTATTTATCTAAGTATCGACATCTTATCTTATTTATATTATTCATATTATCCTTATATAAAATTAGCTTTATATATTTATAATCCTTAACAAATTCGTGAAAACCGCCGGATTAACCGCATTTAGCGGATTTTCGAAAGTGCTTCCGTAAGGGACCTTCTTTCGAATTTAAATGAACCACTTACTCAGAATCTCTGATTTTAATTTAATTTAATTTAGTTAAAGAATAAATTGCACTCATTAGTTAATTTAGGTTCCTAATAATCCTTAAATTAGGTGGCGACTCCAAAGAAACCCTTTGGAATCCCATTTTGTTGAAATATACCCAAAACCTGTCTTTTCTTAAAGAAAGGGTAATTTTTGGGGTTCAACAATAACCATATAATTTAATAATGAATTAAAAAATATTAAATATAGGAGGAAATCTTTGATATGCATTACCTTTCAGTAATACATCCACCTTCCCTGAACCGGGCCTCCAAGTCTTGCTTCTTCAACAAGGTGCATAGGCAGATATTCCATAACATTGAAGAAACCAAGGGGAAATATCTTGGTCAATTTAGTGGAGATCACATGAATATTACTTTCCATCAATTGTAGATTTTTTTCTCTCAATGTACTAGAATACAAGTCCTTGAAAAACATACTAATTTCAGTGAGTGGTTTCCAAATTGTATCAGGCAAGCCATTGAACGCGATTGGTAATAAATTTTCTATGAAAACATGACAGTCATGGCTTTTCATTGCCGTAAGCTTACCTTCTGTCATGTCGACACATTTGGATATATTCGATGCGCAACCATCAGGAAACTTAATATTTTGTATCCACTCACAAATCATTCTTCTCTCCTCCAAGTCAAAAGTGTAGTTCGCTGATGGCTTGCGCACCTTAACCCCATCTGATTGTAGGTGCAATTCAGGTCGCCGACAATATGCCTGAACATCTAACCTTGCCTTCAAGTTGTCCTTTATTTTGTTATTGACATCCATCACAGTGTTAAAGACAGCATCAAAAAAGTTTTTTTTCAATATGCATTGGATCCAGATTATGCCTAAGAAGATTGTCCTTCCAATAAGGAAGTTCCCAAAATATGCTCTGCTTTGTCCAATTATGTGTAACACCAAAACCTGCTATTTAGGCAATGGTTGCTGCTCCGTTGCCTTGGGATACCCCTGAACTCGGGACCAAACTTCATGGCCCGTCAACCTCTGTGGAGGATCATCAAAATCCTCCTTGTTCTTCATGAGTGCACTAGTGTTTCTCCTAAATGGATGGTCATCTGGCCGAAACTGGCGCTGACAGTCGAACCATGTGTGCTTACGCCCATGTTTCAAATAAAATGCTTTTGTACAAATAGGACAAGATAGCTTACCAGCAGTGGACCAACCAGACAACATGCCATATGCAGGGAAATCATTAATTGTCCACATCAAGCAAGCATGTAATCTAAAGTTTTGATTCAAGGAACAATCGTATGTTACAACACCATCACGCCACAATATTTGTAACTCATCAATCAAAGGCTGCAAGAATACATCAATAGATCTTTTTGGGTTACTAGGACCAGGGATAATACAAGTCAGGAAAATATATGGACTTGTCATACACATTTCTGGGGGTAGATTATACGGTGTGACGAATACAGGCCAGCAAGAATATGGTGCAGCAGAGACAGCAAACGGAGTAAACCCATCAGAACTTAAACCCAACCTGATGTTTCTAGGTTTACTTGCAAATTCAGGATACACTCTATCGAAATGCTTCCATGCTTCTCCATCAGACGGCTGATATAGAATACCAGATTGTCGTGTACGTTCATGATGCCATCTCATATGAGGAGCAGAACTCATTGATGCATACAACCTCTTTAACCTTGGTATACGAGGTAAGTAATGCATCGCTTTTACTGGGACCTGTTTCTGTTTAGCAGTTTTGACTGGCTTGTAGCGAGCCTCACTGCAAAACGTACAAAATTGCTTATCTTTGTTTTCTTTGTAGTATAACATGCAACCTTTTTTACAACAGTGAATTCTTTCTGAAGATAGCCCTAAAAACGAAACCAACTTTTTTGCATCGTAGTACGAGAAAGGCAATCCCAATTTACTTATATTTAGTTCATTCAAGAGTCCAATGATCTCATCCATGCCTCCTTGAGATATGTTATAATCTGATTTAATACTAAGCAACCTAACTGCCACCGACAGCTTTGAATGACTTGCCCCCTCGTAAAATAGGCAACTTGCTTCTTCCAACTGTTCATAGAAGAGCTTCGCCTCATTATTGGGAATCTCCTCAACATTCGGTTGAGAGGGTTCCCCTTGGTACATTCCAAACGCATCATTCAACATCTCATTCATAGGATAGTTATACCCGACATAGTCATTTTGGAAGTTCTCTCTATGGACACTAGGGTTACACTCTCCATGTGCAGTCCACACAAATAAATTTGGCATAAATCCTTTTCTATAAAGGTGCAACATGACATTTTCAATTGGTTGCACGTGGCTACACTTGCATTTCACACAAGGATATTTGATTGAACCCCCTCGTATATATTCAGGAAGTAATTTAGCTTTAGCAATAAACCCGTCAACCCCATCTACATAACTTTTCCTCAAACCCATATTTTCATAAAACATATTGTACATCCAACTACGATTTTCATCATGTTCCATCTACAAAAGTTACAAACAAATAAATATAAATCAATGCAACAAAATATAACAATTTTTCTAGCAAACTATAGGTGTATAACATTTTTGTTAAATTATGTTGCATATTAACTTTTTAATTAACTAACTAAATCAAACTCCCTACATTTATTTTATTTGCCATGTTCAATGACATTGTTCTTAATTATTTCTTTCTAATTATCCTTGCATTAAATTTATCTACTTTATATTATTTTTCTAACTATTTCTAAATTTTCAAGAACTAATGACATTTCCAATAATCCAATCTAACCAATATTCTTAAAAAGGAGGGGAATATTAAACAATCACACAAGTATACAAACATGATAGAGCTTATTAGAAATTCATTATACAATAAATTCAATATTGATAAGGATGACAATGGAGTGTCAAAGTTGGTATTGGGGAGGGGAAAATGGGGGCCGAATTAAAGGGTGGGAAAAATGGGGAGGGAAAAATAATTCGAATTATAGCTAAAAATAATGGGGAAGATGAAGAAAACTTACTTGAATAAGTTGTTCGGATGGATTGGGTATACCGAGGAGAATTTTCACCGGGGAGGGAGGGTTTTCGCTGGAGGGTTTTGAAAATTTGGAGGGGGAGGGGGTGACGATCTAAAAGAAATGTGGGAGTGGCTGTGTATATGTTTAGAGTTGGAGACGGAATTTCGTCTCCAACCAAAAAGCTGAAAAGGTGTCAGTTGATTGGAGACGGAATTCCGTCTCCAACTCTAAAAAATTTAATTAATTTTTTACTCAAACACTGATTGGAGACGGAATTCCCTCTCTAACTGATTGGAGAGGGAATTCCGTCTCCAACCTTTCTGTAGCTTTTTGCTCGATTTCTAGTAGTGTATATTATTTGCAACCAAAAATTGCAGAGGTGGCTTAATAAAATCGGAGGCCTAGAGCCAACATCTAATAATATGTCATAGGTTTTTTAAAAAAAATAATATTCATGTATATTTAGTTTAAAGTTCACTTTTTTTAATTCTTTGAGCTGAAAAGCTAAAAACATATCTTTTTAAGAAATAATTCTTCAAGTATTTCTAATAAGTAAATAGACACAGTCGATTAAGATACAAGATTTAAAATTGTATAGTAATACCATTAATAATCTAGTAAATCTTCTTTCTAAAATTTTAAGATATTTTTAAACAAAAAATATTGAAGTTTTTCATAGTAGAATTTTTATTCGGCATTCTAGAACTTCTAATTAAGCTATTCAAATCTTCATATTCATCAAAATGATTTTTGACAACTAAAATCGATGTAATGTGTTGAAATAATTGGTTAGCATCTTGTTAACTTTAAAGAATAATTATCCATATAAATAAATATACTATTAACCGAGTTTTTGGAGGTACTAACTCTTGGGGTCTAAACCGAAAGCTTCAGTGACATTACTCTTGAGCCACCCATGAAAAATTGACCTTATTTTTTCAGCGACATTACTCTTGAGCCACCCATGAAAAATTGACCTTATTTTTTCAGCATATATATATATATGATAGTAAGAATAATTTCAGGTGTATTAACAATGCAAATAATTTCTACCCTATATTCAGTTTAATAATTTAATTCAATTAAATTATTGTATTAAATTCATCTTATACCAGCTATCTTAGATATGTGCGTATATGCAGAAATCACTTGTGCATGTACACGTAAACCACTTCCTTTAAGGCATCTATTATGGCTTATAGTTGAAACCATATTGTATGCCGGCCCCACGACTTTGCGCTCGTAACGTGCACGGATGTCAGCATGGCCACACTCGGTAGGCAACAACTTGACAAGCCGCACCCATTTAAGAAGCTGACACGCCCACATTGTCTATTGTCTAAAGCAAATAAGACAGTATATACGGTCAGGACCAGGTGCGTTATCGAGAAGAATAAGCTTTTGTGCATCGGTGAGCGCATCGAAGTCCATGACATTGAACTAGATTTTGGGAATATTAGAAGTAGAATTTGGGAGTGAGGGAGAGACTAGAATTTGGGTTACTAAAAGCATTTTTCACCTCAATTTTGATTTCATGTCTATTGAATCTCAATCGTGTCATTTCGTGTTTCAGTTTATTATGGATAGTCTTTTCCGAAGTCTGGAATAGTTATGTGTAATTTGATACAACTATACACATTTAAGTATCATCTTTTGGTAACAGACAATCCTTGTCTTTAGGTGATGGAAATTGAGCTGCAGAAATTGTTTGATATTATCACTTCCACTCATGATGAGATGTTTTATCTCCGGGAAATTTAAGAATAAATATATATATATATATATATCACTTAATACCTTGTAATATTAGGAGCCCATGAGGTCCTATCTTAGATTTTACCTTATGGAAACTGATATTACAAAGAATATTTTTTAACTTATATACTAGGAAAAATCACGTTATATATCTGTTAAATGACCTAATATTAGTGTAAGAAATTTACGTTATCTTTAAATGACATAATAATAGTGTAAATATACTTCTGCATTGTCAATGTGTACTCATTGATAGATTAAGGGTCGTTTGGTATATGGTATAAGATTAATTATTCTTGGTATAAAAAGCTGGATGGTTTTATTCTGTGTTTGGTTTGCAAATTCAAATCAGTATTATCTAATCCCAGTAAAAACTTATGCACAATTTGATGGATAAATCAATATCAAGGACCCCATGGTATTAACTTATCCCAGTATTAATATACATACACTGGGCGCGTGAATAATTTGTACACTTTCGATAAAATTATTACTGCATGGTAGTTTACCATTTATTTCAGGTTACTACTAATAAAAGTGCAATTGTCTTTTTGGTGAAATTAAACAATTGTACTATAAAAAAATTATGTTCGTTGGTGCATGGAGTGTAACCCTGCATCTTATAGCTTTTCTTGTCCGAGTTGTACAGGGAGGAAGAAATGCAAGCATTAAATAGAGCAACTAATTTCAAGATGGCCACATTTACTATTTTATCTCTACTTATTTGCTGCTGGTCTACAAGTTTGGCATTTGAAGTCACATTTTGAAAAGAAGAAGCTGCTCTGATTTTTGTCTTACATTTTTTCTTTAATTTCCTTTTCACATTTTAAGGCACCTTTGGCATGTCCCATCTTGAAGTTATTAGCTTGCAAAGTTTTATAGTTCAAGTTACTTACAAAAGCATGTTATTAAAAGCGAGCGAATTGGATGATCGGGCCGAGAACTTCCCTATGCTCTATTCTGTTTGTAGCAATTATCGTGACATCCGAGTCTTTAATATGGTTGTTGATGAGTTCTTGAATGATGTTTCCACCATTAGAAATTTCTAAGATCAAGAAGAAACAAGAGTGATTACATGACTAATTTGAATGTTGATAAATGAATTCATGATTTAACCCTAATGTATTCAATTTTTCAATGAGACCATGTAACAACTTCCACGTAAAATAGGCAAACACCGATGAATAATTGATTAATCTTTGCTAAACACAGATTTGGTATGATGATATTAGTAGCATCCTCTTTTGTGCTCTTCGTACTAAATGATCTGTCAATGTGCTTAGGTAGGAAGTAGCTTAATTGCTTTATTTTTCTTAAGAATATAAAGAATCCTATAATATCAATTACCTACCTGAAATTAAGGGAGTGGCTAAGAAAATATTGAATTTTTATTTGGAAAAACACATCAGTTCATTTTATTCCTCAAAATGGAAATATTAATGCCTAACCTTAGGAATAGTTAGGTTGTAGTAGTAATTTTGATACTCAAAATAAGAAATTTGCCAGAAGTTTGCCTTCGTGTATTTACTCTATATTGGGCATTCCGTATTTGTGTGAAGATAAGAATTTTAACAAGGGGATTAAATTGCAACCAGAGGTGTAAGTCAAATGATAGTTAGTTGAACACCTTTCACGGGAAAATTATCTTATGCATACATGGCAATATGAGTTTTTATACATATACGTACTAAATTTCGAACACCAATAACGTCATGGCTTCTTCATTAGTTGCCACTACACTAAAAGCTTCTTTCATGAATTCAGAATTTAAGTTTACCAGGTTCAATATGCTTATGTAGACAATTTTTCCTGAAGCAAAGAAAGAGAAGCAGGACCAAGAGGTTGTCCTCTTCCGGCCTAGTAGTTCCACAATTACTATCGTGGTTGCCGCCAACAGGGAGATCTCCTATTCTGAGAGATTATTAGGCCGGTCGTTAGGTCTATTCTCACTTCTAAATCCATTTCACATTTTGCAAAAAATGGTAATTTTTAAATATATTTATATGTATATGTGTGAAAAATGCTGTTCAGTTGAGCCCATTGAAACTATATTGCATTAGCCTCAAAGTTAGCCCATCCTCTACTAGTCTTTCTTGACCAAGGTAGACCTATGTGGGAATAAGGAGGCTCAACCGAACAAAAATAGAGCGAGCAAACTCGATTATCGTGTAAATTATTATTCAGTTAGTCAGCTACGACTAACGTTTTGCCTGAGCGACAGATTCAAGATTTAAAGTTTATAGGCTCATGATGTATGTATCTATTGCTGCAGGCTTCTTTCGATAGTTACGTGGAGCACAAGCCTAAAGTTTTGAAAGCCATATTTCCAGAGGTTACAATCAAAATAATATCAAGTTGATTTCATTATTTTCATTTTAACACTTTTATCCAATTACGTTATTATGTATTTAATTATGCAATCAGTTTCAACACTTATAATTATTTTTTAATTTCAGCACTTTACCAACTATTTTCAAACGGGCTCTAATTAATACGTACAGAAGTGGAAATGCAGTGGCGTTACTTTCTATGTTTCGATTTTTTGTTGCATTATTAAAGAGAATTTTTGTTAATTTAATATAACCATAATAAAAAAGAACAAGCAAAGACAAACCTTACTAGCTCACACATTGGTGTTAATTGAACGAAATCATGTAAATTATATATGATTAAATAACAACTGATATGAAATTAATATAGTATTATTTAATCGTAATTGAGTGATAAATATGCCATTTAACTATTTATCTATTAGCGTAAATATTGAGTGCGGATAAATTTATTTGTGAATAACAGAAGGGTGAAGGATTGCATGAACATGAATGGACGTTGTGGAGCTAAAAGAAGAGTCACACATGCAGCTAAAACAACGTTCCTCTTTTAATTTCCTTCATTTTCTCTCTATCTATATAATCAATCTTGTCAAATAATTTCATTGACATAAAAACATAAAAAAACAAAAAAAAAAAAAACAAAATATATATAGATTGGTTTGAGAAAAAAAGAAGGTTTGGAATTGTTGTGCTATATCTCCCTCTCTTTCTGCTTCTTGATTTTTCTTTTCTCAAAGAGAGGGAGAATCAAAGCCCACACTTTCATTCTCTTCCTTATTTATCATTTAACTTTTTACAGGTACGTATACGTTAATATTAATATTTGACCTGTATCAACAATATAATTTTTCGACAAAAAGTGTTCAACTGATCAATATGGTTGATTGTAACTCCACCTGTATGTGCATGCATGGTGTGTGGGCTTGGTGGACAAAGTTAGAGCTACGTGGTCCAAAGGGGTTAATTAATTGAATCCATTTCATTGAAAAACTATATTTTGAATTAAGATATATGGTAATAGAATTCTTTTTGGTTTTATAAATCAATTGTCCTATCTTTTACATAAATCAATTGTCGTATCTTTGCCATTGTTCTTGGGGCAAGGGCATAGCTACTTATGATGAAGGGTGGTCAATTAATTAAACACCCATTTTTGGAAAAAAATTCTTTTATCGTTTTAAAAAAAAATCACACAATTTTCTTATTAGCATGTTCCTAAATGAACTTCATATTTCTAAATTTAGAGATAATTTAACTTGAGCTTTCGATTTTATACCCTAATGAAAAGCTTTTATGGGCACACAAATATTATGGTATGTTTAAAACCACAAGCATCAAAAGCTTTAGCTGGAGACACAAGTTTCAAAAAATTTATATACAAAGATATGATATGACGTATTTTAGATCACACGTTTCAACAATATTCATATCTTTGTTAAACATCGTGTGTACTTAAACTATGACATATTCAAGTTTCAACATTATTCATATCTTTATTAAACATCGTGTGTAATCAAACTATGACATATTAATTGAAACATATAAAGTATAACTTATGTAGGTCAAATATTACTTTTCATACATATATATTATATCATGTCTTATGAGTTTTATTAAGCTGTTAATGATAAGGAAACTACTAAATCATAGACTAATTCAAGTTAATTTTCCTTGATGCTACCTTGCAGGTACTTTTGATGTGTGCTATACAATTTCGAAACTTTATGTAGACTTACAGAATTATCTTTCATTATCTATGTTTGAAACTGGCCTTCTATAGACTGTACAGTTAGTTCAAGATGTTAGTACTCCGATAAGGTAAATGTTTTTACTAAATGCATAATGGATAGTATTATCTAATCTTTGTAATTATGTTATCTTAGTTCCTATTTTCCAAATTCGTTGTAGGCAGAGACGGACTCAGGATTTTAGACGAGTGAGTCCAGTGTATCATTGTATCGACTACTCCTTTGTGACAATAGGTACAATTTGTATAAATGTGTGCTTTAATAGTTGTCAACAATATATATATATAGTTCAAGGTGAAGACAGTAATTGTAGTCAATCACCAGGTTTCCTATTGTTATGTTGCACTTGTAATTAGCATCTGGCATGGGACAACACCAATTACAAGCTACATTTGTGAGCTGAGTTAGAACAATGGGTGCTTGTGTATCAACTCCAGGACATACAATCAAAGTAAAGAAGAAACACCATCATCGACATAGAAAATTCCATGGAAAGAATTTGAAATTTCTTGCACCAGGAACCAGGAGAAGAAACAGTGATGTAGGACCACATATTGCTGTTAGTGAGTTTGTTACTACAACTACAACTCATAGGAGATCCGCGGTATCAAGTATACATCTTACTCAGTTGCAGTGGCATCATACTCAATCAGAGGCTAATGGTATGTTATTATTTTGAAACCTTGTATATTGTGTAATGCCTATGGTTGATGGAAATATGCATTAGTATAAGGATATGTTTTATAGAAGTGAGATAGCCTACACCTTCGTATTGTCCAACAATAACAACAATTATAACTATGCATCAGTTCCAAGCTAGTTGTGATCGGATATATGAATCATCCTCTCCGTTTGGGCTTAACGTGTGCTTAGATTAGCACGTTCAGACATATTCTGTGTTATGAAGAATTTATCAGTTTTTCGCTGGGTGTCAACCTGTTGCAACCCTCTTCCTCTATAGTATACTACTCTATTTTGTGTTGTTGAGCAGAATGACAAGAGTAAATCATCATAGTAGATCAGAAATTATTGTGGTTAAGCACATGATATTGAAACAAGTTTAGCTTTACAAGTTTGAAAATGATAAGAAATTTTACATGCCTGCAGTTCTCAGTCAAGAAGAAGCATGGTTTGACACTCTCAGCAATGTTGAGTCCGACTCAGACGATGACTTCAGTAGCGTCTACGGAGGTAATGCACATCTATTTTTCTGTTCTAAATCAACTAGTTCTTCTGTAATGACTAAAAACACCATTAGTTAATGTGTTCTCATTAGCTAATTAGCTGCTAGATTGATCCCTTCTTACATATTAGGAACAATGTCCTATTTTCTCATATACTTATTTATACTCTTCACATTTTGTAGATGTTTTTCCTAAAACTGGACAAGTACTACAATATGAAACTTCATCATGCTTTATGGACAGCAAACTTAAGTACAAGGAGTACAGTAGAACAGATAAGTTTTTGCTCAAAGATGGAGTTCATGATCCAAAAGGACTTGCACTTATAGGTGGTCTTCAGGGCTATGAATTTCCGTCCCTCGGGAAGCATGAAGTCCTTGGTGCACAAAGGAAGAGGTATTTGGACCGCGCTTATGGAAGTTTTAATAGTGTTAAAGATGCTAAATTCGACAAAACTCAAGAGAACGTGCTCAAGAACGTCTTACCAAAGCTTGTTACTTCCTTGAGTTTCAATGAAAAGATCATTAGTGCATCGACTTCTGGTCAAGTTTCTCAAGTAAAGCAATCAACCATAAGGCTATCGTTAAAGAGAACATCTGTGGATGGAAAAGATGAAGATAAATATTGTAAGTACCTCACAACTTTTTCATTTCGATATTATGGTCATCTTGTAGGTGCATCAAGAAAATATCATGATAATATAGTTAACATAGTTGTTATCTTGTAGGTGCATCAAAAAAGTATCTTTATCGTCCGAGGGCCGGGCTCCAAATTCCTTGTTGTACAGAAGAAAAGCTAACTGCAAGAAGCTGGTCAAAGATTGATCCCTCAAATTTTAAGCTCCGTAGTGAAAGTTATTTCAGGTATGTACACTTTTTCTTTTCAATTACTTGATGTGATAGAACTTGAAATAGATTATTCATTATACATACATTTCTTTGCTATCTGCAGAGATAAGAGAAAATCCCCTGCTCCAAATGTGTCTCCTTATACTCCTATTGGTGTTGATTTATTTTTTTGTCCTAAAAAGATCAATCACATTGCACAACACCTTGTGCTTCCTTCTGTAAAAGGCGATGGAAAATTTCCTCCGTTACTAATTGTTAATATTCAGGTATAACTATAGTTGCCTCTCACCCCCTCTCGAATGAGTCTACATTCAATATAACATGTTATTCTAATGAAATAAAGTTGTTCTTGTGTCATCAGTTGCCTACTTATCCTGCTTCAATGTTCGTTGGTGATGCTGATGGGGAAGGCTTGAGCCTTGTGTTATACTTCAAAATTTCAGAAACTTTTGATAAAGACATTTCTCCTCAGTTTCAGGAAAGCATCAAGGTACATTCATGTCAACTTGATAAATAGAAGTCCAATCTTGTTTTGTATTTGCTTTTTTCTTTCTCTTTTGGAAGTCGATCCCCCATCTCCAAGAAGCTGGGGACATGTTCATGGATGGTACAGGCAAAACGCTTTGTATCCAGCTTATGAACTGAGTAGTATGGGGCACGTGGAATACCGTGTGAATCAGCAAAGACCACCTGATAGGACTAAATACTCTTAGGTGATCGATAACAGCAGTTTGTGTTATGCTTCCATATTTAATATTCATTTGTATATATGTGTTATTGATTTGTATGGCAGAGATTAGTTGAGGATGATATGGAAAAAGTTAAAGGATTTGCAAGGGAATCATCTGTGCCTTTTAGAGAGAGGTTGAAGATTATGGTTGGTGTGGTTAATCCAGATGAGCTTGTTTCAACTGCTACTGAAAGTAAGCTTTTGAATGCTTACAATGAGAAGCCAGTGCTGTCGCGCCCTCAACATAGCTTTTATCAGGTATACTTCTGATTTGGAGTTTAAGTTCTTCGCACTAATAGTATAAAAACTTTTACCACTATCAGGTTAAGTCGAACTATGACTACATGTAACTTCCCTTATCAAGCATTGACAGTGTTGTGCTTCACTGTGTATTTATTTTAGGGGCCAAACTACTTCGAGATTGATCTTGATATTCATCGGTTCAGCTACATTGCTAGAAAGGGACTTGACTCTTTTAGGGAGCGGTTAGGATTTGGAGTACTGGATCTTGGTCTAACAATTCAGGTTTCTTATTATTTTACTTACTATATTGCAGAATTGATGAATTTGACATAGTTTTCACTTGATAAATGATATGCTTATCGATTACAGTTTTACACTATCAGTGTAATTTAACCTGTTATAGCGAGTTATTTGTCATTCTCTTAGCTTACCAATCAATGCATATGCTATCATATCGTATTTATTATACAATCAGTGTATCGAACTTAAACTCTTTATTAAATCCTACAGGCACAGAAACCAGAGGAGCTGCCAGAGAAAGTGCTTGGTTGTCTGAGACTGAACAAGATTGACTTTGTTGATAATGGCCAAATACCAACACTTATGTGTGTTGAAGATTCATTTTCAGATTGAGATTACTACTAACACCTGCATCTATTATGGAGGAGTCTTCAAATAGTTCCCTTGTAATTAAGCACTTGCAACTTTGTATGCATGAGAGAAACAAAACTTGTATAAGATGGGAAAAAGAACTTTATTAAGATGTAAACACAACAATTTGATAAGATCCATAAAATTTTGCTGATGAGATGCAAAGGGTGTTATATATATATATAGTTGCTCCTCATTTGTCATCCTTTTTCATTAAATATGACGCATTTCGGTCAATTTTAAGTGTCACCTTTAGCTTATAAAAATAGTCCAAAATTGTAAAATCAAGAAAGTATTAGTTACTTTTCCCGACTTATTCTTGTTCATCCTAATATTACTCCGTATTTATTTCGATTGAAGAGAGATAGAGGATAATGTAGTCAAATGACCCACTTATTCAATGTAACTACCTAAATCTGTTTCATTTTATGTGCCGACGATTAACTATACACAAAATGTAAAGAAAGAAAGACTTTTGCATTTGCTTTATTTGACAACAGCTTGGTATCTTGTCAAATGAATCTGGTCAAAAGTCTTTTTTTTCTTTTTAATGAAAATGAAAAACCAAACTGCATATTGAAAATGAAAAATGAGTGTTGTTTTAGCAGGTCAATTTGGTTCAAATAAGTGGCGCTTTAGGAAACCAAGAAATACTGTCTGACGGTGGCTAGGCCACTTAAACAAAAAATAGCTCGTTCTTTTATATTTCATGTATAATATGTGTATAATAAATATATAATCTATGTATCCCGACTAGGGCGTCTATTTCTGTAATATTCTCTTATTTCTTTCAAATCTACCCTTGCTCTAATAAATTAACTAAAAAGTTTAAGGAGAGATAAAGTGTTAGGCTGTCGGATGACTCTAATTAGATTTGGAAAGGAAGAAGATGAAACAGAATTTGAGAATTAGATTTGATTGTATTTCTATTGATCATTAGCAAAATGTTTGGCTTGTGATGACAGATCTTGTCCATCTCTGTCCTAACCCCTTGTATCGGGTAAAAAATGGTTTGCATATGTGGCACCTCGAGCGTGTGATTGGGACACGTCCTGCGAAGACTAGCCGGTTTTGAACACGAGATAAACAGCATAGCCTCCGAGGTCTGACCCCGAGGACTGAGTTCTTGACCAACCTCGAGGAGGAACAGCCTCGGTGAATCAATTGTCTTGCTTAATTCATTGTTTTTACGCAACTTTGATACATAACATTGCTTGTAAACCCTTATAAATTCGATTTATTGACCTAATCCGATTTAGGCCAATACACCTCTTATCAATTGAAGCCAAAAACATACATATAGATATAAACATCAAAGACACAAAGGATGGGGGAATTTGTTGTATAAATCAACTAAAGGTATACTGTATACATACTTTCCTGTTACAATGTGGGAAGCCCTATACACTATCAGCAAGAAATGGAATGAAAAAAATCATGTTTATGGTACTGGGGATACATATGTTGCAAATCTCCATCATGTTAAGAACTTCCAATTTCGCGAAACACTTTCAGGCTTTCAGCATCAACTATGGTTTACAAATGTGTGTCCTGCACCAGCAAGTGTCTTCGTCTGTACAATTTGTCGGCTAATTTTCCAAACGATTTGCAAGAAACAATAGTTGCAAGGATCAGAGTTCACAGATGCTAAGCCCTTCATAAGTGGAGTGGCCAGGGCAAAATATAAATTAAAATGCCACATTGCTTAGCAGACTTATAGTTTCTTTCTCAATCAACAAAACCCCTCAAGGAGATAGCATCTCTCCCTAGACTCCCAAAAAGACTTTGAGGGACCAATACGAGACAACTCTGGAGTCACTTTACCATGGAATGCAGCATGCACTTCTAGCTCATTCTCATTATTAATCTACAGAAACAAACCAAATTTGGTTGAAGTTCTATAAAAAAGCAATAGTCCTGTATATATTTTCAGCATTTAATAAGAGGAATCACCTCTATAAAACCGGGATCTGCGATCAGCTTGGTGAGTTTGATTATCCGGCTTTGCATCTCTGCTATGATGTATCAATGGTCCTGACAACCCAACCCTTCTTTTTTGTCCATTGTAGTCCTGTTTCATTTGAAAATATAAACAGCCTTAAAATCAAGATAGATATTTCCTCATACTGCTACCATTCCTCGTTGTGCGGTCAGAATTTAATCCAACCACATCGCCTCTCTCTAAAAAGAGATAAAATTAAAAGAAAAATTCTTCTAAGTAGCATTATAGCAGAAAAAGGAATAAAGTTCCAGTTTCACGTGGTTAAATATCAAATAGGTATAGTAGATCAAGGAAGCTAACCTCCGAAAATTCCTGAGACTGGTGTATATCAGATGAGCCGAAAGAATCTGGTTGCTCATGGTGAGTATATTTCCTGCCAATAGATTGCTTGGCATCATTGTTGCGGTGTCTAGCTTCATTGTTGATCCTGCTCAAAATGTCGTTATTACCTGGCATGTTTGAATCCAAGGTATCTGCAGCTTGCAGTACACTGGAAGGGTCAAAGGCTATCAACTTATGACTTCTTGAATTGGCCTGTTGATGGGGTCTTTTGGCTGCAGGATCTTGCTCTCTCTTTTTGGCCCATTCAAGGCCACTTGATCCTGTCATTTGTGTAGGAACAGATTGAATGCTTTCACCTTGAGATTCTTCGGTCGTTTGAGAAGCATCTGACACCGTATCATAAGATGGTTTCATTGATATGCGTGCAACAGTAGCTCCTTTTCCTTTAGAAGCATGACCACTACCACCATTATTTCTACGACCGTTGTGAATATTGCCTTCAGTTTCCTTCATAAATAAGAAGCAAGATTGTCAATATACCATCAATAGGGAATGTAAGCATGTGTATCTGTATGAGAGACTGGAAAAAGACCTCTGTTGAGACCACATTGCCAAAATTGCGTGGTTCTTGAAAAGCTTTCTGGACCTTCCTTGAATTCTTTGAAGCTCCAGATGCTCTCATTGTCGAACTCGCTCTCTTTCTGAAATTGGAAGGGGTTCAGGTTCAGAAGCTTCTAAACAGGTAGAAAAATGCAAAATAATAGGAATAGAGTTGCTCAAAACTAAGCTGCTGCAGATAGATGAGATGTATACTATGAACTAGATATATTTCAGCCATAATCTTGAACAAGTACTCAAACGAGTGAAGGAATGGTGAAAAGCATCTCTTTTTATGCCTACAAATACAGATTAAGTTCGTTGGCTTTTACTATCGTTGTGTACCATCCAGATAACAAGCAACCAATTTTAAGGAACTACATCAGAAATTCCTTTCTATGGACTAAGAAGATAGGAACTAACCTCCGTGCTTCTTCTCGGAACTTTGCATCAATTTCCTTGTTTGGTGGGTACTTAGGCAAGCTTGACGGGTCACAAGCATAAGGCTTTGTATTGAAATACTGCAGAAAGGTACAATAACAAATGAGGAACCAGAATATTAGCATGTTGAAAGAATTGAGTTGTCCAAAAGGAGAGTTGAACTCGATAGCAGGACATCCCCCTAAAAAAAATGAGATAGCTCAAGGACACTCAGCCATCAGTAGTGCCAAGAAAAAAAAACAAATAACAAAATGAAAGAGACCGTTTTGGAAATTTGCAATGAGAAAAAGATTCATGTACCCACGAAGCCTTACCTCAGAATCAAGTGCCGATGAAGCAGTTCCACGTTTATGAGGATCAATTGAAAGAAGTGTCTCTATAAGGTTGACAGCAGTTTTTGGCAATTCTTTACATCTATCTCGAAGTGTACTCTCGTAAGGATGTTGGGGTTTAAAAATAGTTGCAAGTGGAAGTTTAGACTTTCTCCAGTATTCATCGGATGGAGAACCACAGAGTTTGAAGATTTTGTGCAATTGTTCAACCTGCAGGGTGGAACAAACATACATTTTCACAATTGACTAAAGCAGTATTATATAATCAAGCCGTCAATTTCAAGACAATATTCATAGATCTTCCAGTAGTGCAGAATCACTGTATCCATTTGTGCAAGTTGCTATGAGATTTATGTAGGAAATATTAACATATTACTATAGAATCTTACGAAACCACTGACCTCAGTCCTCCCTTTCAGGACAGGCCTCCCAAAAAAAAGTTCTGCAAAAACACAACCAGCACTCCACAAATCCACTGTCAGCCCATAAAATGTTGATCCCAACAGAAGTTCAGGCGGTCGATACCATAAAGTCACCACACGGCTGGTCAGTGGTTGCTTCTGCCTAGCACTAAGGAAATTTGCAAGACCAAAATCTGATATCCTTAGAATTCCTTCATTGTTTACCAAAACGTTGGATGCTTTAATATCCCGATGCATTATACCTCGGGAATGACAATGCTGTAGTCCACTGAGCAGCTGTCGCATATAGCATTTGATCTAATTACCAAAAAAAAAGAAAAGAATCTGATATATGCTTTTCCTTTTTGCAAGTGAAGAGATCCAAACAGTGATCTTGAAACTAAAATTAGTGGTAGAGAGACATTGCCGAATATCAACAAACCTGTGAATCGGTGAACTTGATGTCAGGACATGACAATAGTCCAGAGAGATCATGTTCCATGTATTCGAAAACAAGGTATAGGCAACATGACAACCGAGAAGTGACTATTCCCTCCAGCTTCATGATATTTGGATGGTCAAGTTTGCGGAGAATTGTTATTTCTCGGGCCATAAATCTGACACTGTCTGGCTGGAAATTATCAAATTTCACCTTCTTCAGGGCAACCATTTTGCCAGTTTCGACATCACGTGCACGGTAAACACTGCTGTATGTACCTTGTCCAATCTACAGATTTAGAAGGTAGACCAAGTCTTTGTAAGAAGAAAAGCATTTTGCATTTAAACGACGATGATATACAAAGTGAAATAGCCTATCTGATATCAGCATCTCAATGCATATGATTATAGGCTGTCAAAGCCCAAATATTGTATCAATCAAATTTAAATTCTAAATCCACCTCCAATCAAGGGGAATGATAATTACATTTTCTAATATCATCTACAGCTTCAACTGAATTCAATATTTTCGACACGAAACATAGATATATATGTGAAAAGATCACAGAAAATTCCACAACAAATATTTAATTCTAAACACAATTTCAAAAGCCACATTAGTTAACCTAAATATAGAACCAATTAAATTTAAATTCTGAATCCGCCTCTGCTCGAGAGGAAGGAAAGTTACCTTTTCTAACCTCTCGAATGCATCCGATCTAAGAGGCATCCATCCCTCAATAGCTTCAGGGGCAACAGCAGTTAACCAAACAGGCCAACCAGCAGCCAAATGTTCAACATCATTTAACCTTCCAAATTTAAAACTAAAATTAGCCCTTTTTTCATTATTATTCCCTCCTTTTTTCGACGAATTTCGTCGAATTAAAATCTTCTTCTCTTCCTTTTCAGGTTCCTCTTTAATCTTTTCCAATGTACCAATTCCACCATTAACATGCAATTCTTGATTTTCAAATTCTCCTTTATTTTTATTAACAGTGGATTTTTTTACATTCTTGAAATTGTTGTGAGGTGGGGAATGGGCCGTGGCCTGCTTAGAGCTGACACAACCCATTTCCCCACAAAACCCATTAATTGTTTAAAATTTCTGATGGGAAAATGGTGATTATCAAGAAAATTTAGCTCATTCTTGAAAAAAAGATTGTTGTAAAATTGAAAATTTGAGCTAATTTTCTTGGTAAAGGGTCAAAGATTTAATGACCCTTTTGAGAAAACTGCGAAATTCTTGGAGGAAAGATGATTTTTTTGCAAGAGAATGGTTTGCCGCCAATGAATTGACATGTAGCAGTTAAAGTTAGTTATTCCTTGTGCATGCTTTTTCTTTTTATTTGAGTTTAACTTTTATGGGGAAATTTTGATCACTAGCCATTTTTGGACGCGCTTAATGGGAATTATCTACCGTTTCAAAATTCATTGAAGAATAGCAAAAAATTCGCGCGCACACTTAAGCTCCATTACGGTTGGAAAAACACCCCAGATTATCCCCATAACAAAATACTGGGGCTTTGAACAAAACTTGTTCAAAGCCTAAGTATTTTGTTATGGGACTTTATATATAAAGCTTCAGTCCCATAACAAAATGATGGGGCTTTGAACAAGTTTTGTTCACAGCCCAGCATTTTGTTATGGGTTATGGGACTTTATATATAAAGCTTCAGTCCCATAACAATGCTGGGGCTTTGAACAAGTTTTGTTCACAGTCCCAGCATTTTGTTATGGGACTGAAGCTTTATACAAAGTCCCATAACAAAATGCTGGGGCCTTGAACAAAACTTGTTCAAAGCCCCAGTATTTTATACCGGGGTTAGTTTACTGAAGTTTTCCAGTATAAATACTGGAGCTTTGAACAAGTTTTGTTCAAGGCCCCAGTATTTATACTGGGATTTGTCCGGAGGTGGCTATTTCTCAGCGAATTTGTTTTTGACGGCTACAAATCAATTAACGCGCGCCAAACAGGCCCCTACACTAAATTTTTACACTTTTATGCACGGACGGAATATTTTTATGCCGGTTCATTTTTCAGTGTATATAAATTTAACATTTTCCGACAGTTCAATTTCTATATATATAAAAGTAACTTTACACTATCTCGTTACCTAAAAAATAGTACCCATCATTTAATTAAGGATAAAGCAAAGATCGAAGTTAAATTATTTTACAAAGGTAAAAGTATGTCATTCTTTTTTAACGGATTAATAAGTAAACTGTGATATCATTTTTGGAACGGATTGAGTCGTGGTGCATGCTAGAATAAGTTAAAAGTATAATGATAGTATGTATCTCTTTTTTTATTATCAACATATATATGTAAAAATCTTCTCTATATTTTTTTTTTAAAGTGGTGGATGCAAGTGCAGAAAACATATATTGTTATTGAGTGGACTGATTAAATAAAGTTAAGAGATAAACAGTTGTTAGATACTTTATACTATATGTTATAAAAATTGTATACTTATGGACTTAGATTTCTGGATATGCTTTTGTTTCATTGTTTGTGTTAGTATATTATCTTATCATGAGTGGTCTACCTCCTGCTTTTAGTTGGTGGTTTCATAGGAACCAACTGCTCCACCACTAAACTATGCAGATTATTTCAGCAATCAATAAAGTAGATAATTGTAATAGTTTTCAAGATTTGCCACTTCTATAGAAATCTTGTCAAGATCTGCCACTGTGACCACTGGCAAGTTGGTATAGACTTGTTGAGGCTCATGTGCTCCCAACCAACTGCTTAAATCCCTGCTAATATAATCCCAGTTCTTTATAGCTAATAATCTCCATTAACTGATAATTGAATTATTAGGAGCAGGCTTTCAAAACTTATGATCATCTCAAATTTAAGTGTCATATACCGAGGAGCTTAAATAGAGTGAACAATGAAGATTAATATAACCGGCTTCAACTTAGCTTAGGATTGAGCCAAGTTGTTCTTATATGAAATTAACTTGTATTCAGTAGGAAACATAAAGAGATGAAAACAATCCACAAGTTGCTATATACAAGTGAAATCATGTATCAAAATTGGTTCCAACGAGCTCGCATCTTGGCTAGAGGATACCTGCTACCTCCAACTAGCTCTCGTGCACCTCGACTAATTCTACTGTATACCTTCTACCTTTAACCAGCACATGTATTTCTTCAGGTACAGCTTATTTAGAAGCAGACTCCAACAATTAACAGAGAAGTCCAGAAGTATGATACTGAGGAACACCTTTTACTTGTAACAATATAGACATCTTTAGAAGTAGCTATAAGATTTACATTACTTTTTTGAGACTACAGATACATGGCATCAATATGTTTTCAAAAGGATTTTATCTATCATTGGTCTCACGAAAGAAACAGATCCCCCAGTTGTTCACCCTTTCCCTTTTAGTAATACAACTTATGCTGCAATCTGTTCCTCCAGCTGCCTACACACTGGTATTTCATTGTTATGAAAAACTTTCTCAGGAAGTGAAGGTCTCCAACTTGCACTGTCTTGCTCGTTCAATTGGCGAGTACTATCATGCGCTGTGCTATGGCTTCTGTTTCTAGCAATGGGAATATCATGATTGTGTTTGCCTTCATATGTTGTTACGACAGACTTTGGATCAGCTGAAGCCCTCTCGACATGTTTGCGGACATTGCACCCAGGATATGTGCAACGATAATAACTCCTGCAGATTTTAGTCTTAATGCGTCAATAATACTCGTGCAACTTGAGAGCAGGAATTAACGGCAATGACCAGCACAAGAAAAGACACATTTTAATGACGTTAAACAGTAAACATGAGGATCATACTCGATAATGTTTAAAAGCAAGCAACTGTCAGAAACGATATATCATGACAGGTATATTACTTGATTCCGGTGTCTAAAGGTCTAATGGCGATGCCTAGATTTGATCAGTAGATGCTAGATGCATATGAAAACATTTTTTGCCACAAGCTTTTACATGAAAACTGATACATGCAACTCCTTCCAATTTTATCCTGAAATTTTCTTCCAATTAATGTCCCTCATGCAAGTAAGAAGAAACTGCTAACAAGACTCTTGTCTCGTGAATATTTAATCATGACTCTAGCTACATCAACACACGTGTAGCTATGATCTTTATGGTTCATGGAACATCAAGTAAAACAAGATTAAAGGGATGACCATGGAAAACGAAGAAAAAGTGTGCTTCTTCCACAGTTATATTTCATAGTCTATAGCCAAATCTCCGAAGAAATCGACATTCTTTATCTGTTCATCCATAGAGAATCTCACACATTTGCCAAGAGGTTTCAAGATAAATCTCACAGGCCAAGAAGGGGGGAAAAAGAAGAAGACGAATCCTTAAATACACTGTATAATTGATCTCATCAAGCTTCCAACAGTTCCATATCCAAAATGGCATTGGCAATAGATCTCAAGTGAACTAACTAGGCATGCCTCTCCGGACCTAGGAGGAAGAATATCACCTTCTGTTCTATAAAATACCAAAATGAACGATTTGACTCATTGCATACTAGAAATAATCAGGGGAAATCATTTGATACTTGGACCCGATTCATATGATACTCCACGATCAAGACAACTGGTTGTATCCCATGAAACCATTTTTATAGAAGTTATAGAGAAAATCAACTTCGATTCTTGAATAATCGACTTCACTTCTGTTTCAATTGGAATGCAAGGTTCTAACTGTGTTTTCGTCAAATTTGTGAACCTTTGCCTCTCGTCATGCCAACTGGATTCATTGAGAGAAATTTCTAAAAGCAACTTGGGACCGACAAAATATTTTTTAAAAAAATAAAAAAAATACGTGACATCCGCAAAAGAAAAGAGGAGCTAAAGTGGAAACTCCCTCTTTTCTCATCTATCATCTCAGTACCAAAAAGAGCTATAAAGAGCCAAGTAATCTGTAGGAGACATGGCTAATGCAAACCTTCCCTTTCCTAATCCATTTTCTCGTTAAGGTCTAACGCAAAACTTTAGGCGACCTCTCTTGATGCCAAGTCGATACACCAAGAGGAAAGTTCCTAAGAGCAACTTGTGAAAGAAAAATGACATCCGTAAAAGAAGAGATAAGCTAATGTGCAGCACCCCTCTTTCACTATCATCTGTCACAAAATCAAAATGAAACCTGAAGAGATGGAGATCAGGATCCAACTCAACCTCTCTCCCCCTATCCTCCCCCCCCCCCCCCCCCCCCAACCAACCCCTCTCTCTTATTGTTCAGTTCAAAAGCCAAATATAAGGAGGCTGAGAATATGAAAGATGACATGTAAACTGACCAAAGCAGAATCCAACACAAGAAAGTTGTTCCTACAACTTGTACAAGAATTTTTTTTTTTTTTTTAATCATTCAATAATTTATTTATTCTTTTTGAAGAAGAAAAGATTTCTTATGGCTTACACCTGCCGGAACAGCGTTCAACAGAAGCTATCCTGAACAACGATACACATCACTCGATGCAAAATTACAAGACACTAGCCAAAGTTCAGGGTAAGAAAAGTAACGGTGCTTAATATCACATCATTCTGGAATATGACATGGTAGTTGGTTTCAAAATTCTAATGCCTAGTGGAATATCCTGGACATAGGATTAAACAAAAAGGATAGAAGTAAACACCACTCCTTTAGTCATTTAATCAGAACACCAAGCTGCATGCAGCAGAGCCACTAATGCATCCGAGAGGTTGCAGTTAAGATACATAGAGTAAGTAGAAGTACCTCGGATGATGATTCCCCTTCACCACTTTCTGCCCATATTTTCGCCACTTGAACCCGTCATCTAAAATGTCTACTTCACTCCTTGTCTGCACAACAATCTTGGATTCTGATACAGCTTTATTTGATGAAGCAAGAGGAGGAGTCTCAATTGTTGTCTTCCTGCATCATGGTAACGTGGATCAGACACGTACCAATTTCTCTTCAATTTTCCTTTTCTTTCTTTTTCTTTTTTTTTTTTTTTTTTGGGTGGATAAGGAATTGCTGCTAAAGGCATAAGAGTGGCATTCATTTCTTTTTTTCCTCTTTAAAAGAGATTTCTTAACGCAAGAGAAGAATGAGAACAACTTACATTTTCTTCGCATTTGGTTCATCATCATGTCCCTCACCTGTAACTGTTGCACTGTCCTCAATTTCATTACATTCATTAGAAACAAGAACTTCAGATGCCATTTCAGTAGACACATGTTCAGAATGAGCAGGGAGAGCCCCATTGAAGCAGTTGATCTCTGTCCCACTACCCACATCGACTTCAGGTTTAACTTTAGAACAATCCAAACCATCCTGAGCACAACTATCTCTTCTGCGTTTGGTAGGTTCAGGAAGTTCATGGTTGTGATGGCCTTTATAAGTGATCTCAGTAATGTGACCATCAATGGATCGCTCAACCTTCTTCTTGACAGGACACTTGAGATGTGTGCATTTATAGTAGCTCCGAGGGCATTCACTTGTTTTAACCATCTTCTGGCCATACTTCCTCCAATTGTAACCATCACAAGCTGGTCTATCGACAGAAGTAAAAGATGGCTTGTCCTCAGATTGAGAAACCAGTGGCAGTTCAGATTTCTTAGTCTGCTGGTCTGATGGCGTAGTATCCAATTGAGGTTGTAAAGAAGTTTCTTTTGACCCAGTCGACATTTCATGTCCTAATACTTGTGATGATGCTCCTTGCGAGGAGAAATGGTGTTCAGCTTGAGAGTAAGATTGGGATAATGCAGCCTGTGCTGTAACATGTGCTAGGGCCTGTTGGTGTGACATTCCAAAAGGACTCTGCAAGGAAAATGGAATAAGTCTATATGTACAGCATGATGCCACTATGGTTGCTAACTTTGTTAAATTCATCATTATCAATAAATCCTTGCAGATGACTCTGGCAGCGGGCGCGGGTACGGGTGCTATTCGGCTCAAACCATATACAAGTTAGAAACTTTGTAAAGATATACAATTTTAACAACTCAGCACCATTTCCACAAAAGAGTAGTGGTAACAATGGTACTCCGCACCCACACTTAAAAGTTGAATCTGCCCTTGACGAACTCTTCCTCACCTATGCAGGAATAGTCTTTCCTAAAACGAACAAGGGCAGAGCAGCCTAGTTCTATAGGTTCAATTGCACCCAGTACTTTTTACATGGATCATAGATATATAGCAAACAAACTACTAAAGTTTCACCATATAATAATTCCAAACCATTCTTTCAAAATACAACGATTTTAGTGCTAAGAACCGAAAAGATGAACCAATTAAAGCAGACGTCTTACAATCTCGGATACACCTTTGATTACTCCCACTAGTCAGACGTCTTACAATTAAAGCACTAACAGTGAAGAAAACCTTTTAAAGAATCCAAATATGCTTTTCCTGTTCGGATACTAAAACTAATCATGCAAAAGAGAAGCTCCTGTTGCAGAAAAGGTCAAGTTCCAAACTTTATCCCAACCAAAAGAAAAGCTACAACAGGTGATTACAAACTCATAGTTCACTTCTACAACTTTTGCCAGGACACATTTTTGACTAAAAACTAGCCGCATTTTCCAGTAATAGATAGTTAAAGCGCATGGTAATGAAGAAAAAATCTCTTTTTTATTAATTTAAAGAAGTTACAAAATCACTAATCACCAAAGCTAGGTCTTGTGGTTAAAGCTTAACTTGTAATTTGTTGATTACGCACGCCACAGTCAAGCCCCCCTCCCCCAAATGAAGAGGCAGGATTCTCAGTTTCTCACCAAGGGGATTCAATATCTCCTATATAAAGATTTTAGAACCTTGTACATTTAGTGTGATTTTCCGGGCAAAAGGGATTTTGATGAACCCCCTACAGCCCCCCTAGCTCCGCCCCTTCCTGCCACAAAAAAAAGAAGGTATTTAAGTGGAGAAGAGTGGAGAAACGAGCCCATTAACCACAGAGTATCGGACATATGCCACTAGCCTAGGGATTTCTCAATTATCAAACCTTTTATTGATAAATGAGAAATCACAAGGGTCAGTGGCACATAGTTCAAGCTCGGTGGATAATGAACCTGCCCCTCCTCTCATCTCTACTTAAAAACCAGGCTTTTGTCTGCATCAAGTTCAAGCCAATAATGTGCTCCTAACCCATATCAAAAGGTGCAAGTTACACTTACCACTAAACACTAATTTCAGGGCCCGCCCTTCAGACCATCTCTACTCAAGTATCAGGCTTATGTCTACCCCAAGTTCATACCCGTAGCATGCATCTAACCAACACATCACAAGTTACTATTAAACACTAGACCACCAAACCCCTATACACATATTATACATGGAATATATTAAAAAACGGCTATTTTTTCTTTAACCGGCCTAGTCATCATTCAAGCAATGTAAAACTCTCAACCCGGTAACGTCCACCTAACTCATACATCACAAATTAGTACTCTTACCACTAGACCATATCGTTAACAACAACAAAAACAAAAACAAAAACAAAAACAACAACAACAACAACAACATACCCAGTATGATTCGACAAGTGGGGTCTGGGGTTGGTGAGGTGTACGCAGACTTTACCTCTAACTCGAGTGACCGATAGACACTAAACCAAACCCCTATAACTACAAAATCACTAATTTCAAGAAACCCAAAAAAAATCAAAACTTTAAAACCAAAACAACAAATAAATAATTACCTGAAGAGGGGAGAAAAACCCAGGTGAATTCAAGAAACCAGAGGGACTAAAAAGACTAGGAACAGAAAATAAAGGGGGTGAATTAGCAGCCACAATTAAATTCATGGGTCTATTTGACTTAAACCCTTTTTCAAGATTCTCTTCTTTAGCTAAAGGAGAAGCCATAGCACCAGCAAGAAGCTGAGAAAAAGATGGGTATTCGGATTCGGGGCAAGTAGGATCCGAAAAGTAACTGGATACTAGTGTCATTGGACCTGGACTAAAATTTAAAAATGATTCAAATGGGATTTTTGGTGGAATTGTTAGTGATGATATTGATGATGATTTTAATTTTTCTCCCATTTTTTTTGATGGATTTTTTTTTTTTTTTTTTGAGAAATTTAAGAAAGAAAAAAGATATAAAGATTTAACAATTTATGGTTTGTTGTTTGATCTGTTTTGTTTCTGCAAGTGATGGTTATAGTATGGTTTGAGAATGTCATGAGTCATGACTAGGGGTAGAGCAATGAATGATTTGTTTAAAATATATATCTATAGCGACGACAGCGACGACGATGACAACAACATATTCAGTTATTCTACATATGGAGTCTAGGGACGGTAAAATGTACGTATACATTAAAGTGGAAATATTGTTTCCGATAGACCATCAGCTAAAAAAAATATTTCTTAAAAAAAAAAAGGCATATCCATATGGTCCTAAAAAACAACTCATTTTTTTTATTAGTCAATGTAAAGGAAATAGTACTAGCTAGTAATATGCATTTTAAAGATTAGGACAAATTTAACTAGACCATTTTACTTTTATTGTTAGTGTTTTATAGCTACATAAATATTATGTCATATTTCATAGCAAAAGATGTTACTCTATTTGTTTTACTTTATTATATATACTTTTCTTATTTGTCCGTTCTAAAAAGATTGTTATACTTCTAAATCGGAAGCAATTTAACTTTTACCTTCCCATTTTATTCATTTACAATCATACAGATATTTAAAGCTTATATTAGACCACAAGTTTCAGAAGTATTTTTTTTATTTATTTAATTTTGTGTCAAGTTAAAATAATGACAAATAAATTGAGATGGAAGGAGTAGTATTTTTTTTAATGCATACTCTAATTGAAATTTTGATTTACAACTTCTTTTTCTGGCTCCCTGCACTTTTGTTGTTTGCATGTCGTCTTGAAGTTGTCTACAACTACACGTTTGGTTTATTAATGTTTGGACAAAAGGATGGATATATATAAAAACATTATCTCTTACGTGCAAGAGTTACTTTTAGAATTGTAGGTAGGAAGTATCTCGATAGTCGACACCTTTCATATATTTAGTCGGCGCTTTTATTTCTATGCTTGTTATCTGATTATTTTCTATATATTTTAGTTATTAGTTTTATCGCGGAATTCTAACATGTTTGCACAACATTTCTTTAGCTAAGGGTCTTTCGTAAACATGTGTTATCGTGTTGTTGTTGTTGTGGGGTATAACATTCGTAGGGAGATCTAAATTTGATGTGTCGACTTTTAAGATTTTTAGTTTTAAAATTTATTATACTTTTATAATTTGAGTTTATTATTCGTATTTCTTAGATTTAAAATAAAAATTACGTATGTATGTTTTTGTTTCACAACCAAAATATTAGGTGTAAATGAAATTTTTTAAAAATTTTCCATCCGATGTCCGGTATCCTGATTGGAGCCCCGACGAATCCGGGCGGAAGCCTCCCTACCAGTGATTTTTTCATACTTAAGACTCGACCCGAAATCTCTGATTAAGGGAAGAGTAGCCACATCCGCTACACCACGTCACTTGGTGGTAGGTGTAAATGAACCTGCCTACACACTAACATCTGCATTGTGTGTGTTCGTTGTTAAGTATTATACACACACAAACTGCAGGTCATGATAACTCAGAACAATGGGTAAAGAGTCTAATTTGGCAACCTAAAGCAAATAAGTATTATACTTGCAACCGGTTAAAATACATTCATAATATACACAAGTCTATCCAAATGAGTTTCATTTACAAATATATTAGAAGTTGATATTAATTTGTCTATTAAGGATACTATATTTTAGAAGTTGATTAAAACTGTAAGATTAGATATAGCATAATTATAATTATAATCATCATACTCCTATTTTATATGCTCTATAAAGTCTTCAAAATGTATATTTCTGAATTTGATCTTGTTAGTCATTTATAACTATACCCTTAATAATTAAAAAAAATTTCAACAAAATTTAATAGTCAAACATTAAATAGGGGTAACATAATAAAATACATATTTTATTTAATAGTTTTCTTAATGGACGTAAAAAAGCTAAATACGACAACTAAATAACTTATAATAGATCCATGCTCCTATTTTATATGCTCTATAAGGTCTTCAAATAGCTTTAGCTAGCAAAAAAAAAAAATTGTGAGATTGACAAATATGTCACCCTAAAGTAAATCTCGTGAACTATTTACTACGCACATAATTCAATAATATTAGGTGGACAATTATTAAATTAGCACTTGTCAATTCAACAATTTGACTTTTAAGGTTTATTAATTGGTTAAGTTATAGTTTAGTGTTACCTAGCTCGTTCTCTAAGTTGTCAATCAATTCCCAATAATTGAAGTAGCGTGTGCTAGCTAGTGACATAATGAGGTCCAATATTAGTTGAAATTATTTATCTTATATATTTTTACAAAACTAATACAATTTGATCCAGTATAAAAGATTATTATTTTTATTTTAAATCACAGATTTTAATTCTTTTTGAATAATTACAATTAGTTACTTTTGAATTGACATTATTGTACAGTTATTTTACCATATCAACATATATAGAAGCTAAATTTTACTACCCTACCCCCTATTCCCCTACCCTACCCCTACCCCCAACCAAACCTCACTAAATGGATAAAAATAAAATAATAAAAAATATCACACATTAAATAGACAATGGAAGTAGGACCTTAAAAAATCCAAGTTGACTAAGTGGACACTATAATGGATAAATACTTGGTATATGATTTACGTCAAGCTATATCAACAACTTCCTATAACTGTCACCCAAAATTTCTAATAGAGAGAGGAAATTAGATACGTTTTTTTACGTAAGTACAAGAAATACTGTACAAAAAAGAACAATATCAAAGCACTATCAATCTATGTCTTCATAGCACCCTACACTTCTAACAACTTGATTTTTCTAAAAGGACCTTACAAACATTTGAACTAATCGCTAACATTCCAACATGATAAGGATTTTACGGTTCTATTGGTAAATAGAAATTCCTTAGATGGAAAGCCAAATTCACATAGGAAATGGACATAAAAGGAGCACAAATTGTTTTTGGGAAGTTCAGCCGCTATCGTTTTTGCATTTTTGGATCCTAAACCTAAATGAAGTACTAATTACTAATGGTGTAGTTTTATGATTTAATACTAATATATACGTATACTTTTGGAAATTTAAATAGTCTCTACACTATTAGTGTGCTTAATTAATTGGTTGGTTGTAATAAGTGATTTAATATACTCTTTCCGTCTCGTTTTATTTGTCCTCTCGCTATTAAAAAAACTGTCTTTTTCGACCGTCCAATCGGTCGAAATGACCGTATTTCGACCGATTGTGGTGGTCGACCCAAATAAGGTCAGAAAATAGCCCTTCGACCGAAATTCGGCTGAACGTCGACCGACTTCAACCGAATTTCGGTCGAAGAACATGGACTAAAGTGACATGTTCTTCGACCGAAACTCGGTCGAATGGTCGGTCGACGTTCGACCGAATTTCGGTCGAACAAAATTTCGACCGAAATTCGGTCGAAAGGCTGGTAATTTTTTTTGACCAACTATCGACCGAAAGTCGGTAAAAACCTGCAACATAAAATCTGAAATTAGCCCTACACCACCGTAAATTTAGCAACACGCAGAAAAACCAGACAAAACACATTCATAAATGATATTCAAACAAGGCTAACAAAGCCAAACAATAGCAAGGAGTCTTTCAACATTAGTTCAAGTGTTACAATAATCAAACAAACTTAACAAATAGTTTAAAGTTCAACAATCACTACTACTACTTGCTAGAACCCTAACTAGAGTCGGCATCAGACTGAGACGGCGAACGGTGGCGACATCTGCTCTTGCTCTTTCCCTTTCCCGAACTATCACGCTTTCCTTTGCCTTTATTTTGGTTAAGGAGGATTTGTTGCATCATTTCACGCATTTCTTGTTGATGAGCCTCATGTTGTAAGCGCATAGCTTCATTTTGTCTTTTCAGCTCTTCGATCTCCTCTTGCATCCGATCCATTTTTTCAGGAGTTTGAGAGCTTGAAGGAGCAGTAGAACACGAGCCCAAATAGTTCGATTTATGTTTGCCAGATGAATACAGTGTTGCAAGGCCATACGCGGACCCCTTTTTCACCCATCCGACCGCTTCCAACCATAAATTGGTTTCTTGCTCGAGCGTTAGCGGTGCTGGGATACTGCTTCCGCATTCAGATTATTGAGTCGCGGTCCAGTCTTCAACGGCCTTTGTAGCTCTTTCCCGAAAAACAGAAATATATCAACGGTACAAATATGAAATAGTAAAAGTTGAAGGATTGACGCGACTTTAGTTTGAATTTAATTACTTACCCAGGTCTCTTTTGCGCGGGGCTCGACCCAGACTTCTCCGCTCTTTTTATCACTCTTGATATGTCGGATCTTGTGCATTTCAGAGATTGGAATAGTCCGATTTTCTTGCGTTTCCTACAAAATAAAGAAGAGAACAAGTCAGATAAAAAATAAACTATTATAGTAATTCTTATAAATTAAATTACTTTACCAAGCGCATCTTCTGAGTCACAGCGCTAACTGAGCCACCGGTATGCAGCAATCCACCCTTACTTGATGCCCGCGCTTTCTTCCCTTGTTCGCTCTTCTTCTGAAATTTGGGAGTATCCCAATATTGCTGCAGCTTTCTCCATTGATGATCATAGAGGAAGCCGGACATTTTTCCTTTTTGCGCGCATTATACATTGCGTTCTTGAATAACTCCCCGCATTTCCTGGGGAAGTTAGAACGGACTTTATAGTCCAGAACCGGATGCCACTTACACTGAACCTGCAATATTCATGAAAATATTTTATTTAAACATAATCATTAGAAAAACCTACAATTAGTTTAAAACCGTATGCATATGCCGGATACACTTGATCAAAGTGTTTCCATGCCTCCCCATCAGATGGATGGGATAGAATACCCGGCTGCTTGGTACGGTCATGATGCCATCTCATGTGTGGAGCAGAACTCATCGAAGCATACAACCTCTTTAACCGTGGTATAAGGGGCAAGTAATGCATCCACTTAACAGGCTTCGGCTTTTTTTTAGAAATTTGCTCAGGCTTGTACCGAGGCTCCTCACAAAATCTACATGTCTGCAGGTCTACATCATCCTTATAATAAAACATGCAACCATTAACACAACAATGAATCTTCTCGGCAGAAAGCCCCAATGAGTAAACCAACTTCTTAGTGTAGTAATAAGTAGTTGGTAATGCCATATTTGTCGGATTTAGTTCATTCATAAGGGCAATGATGGAATCCATGGCAGCTTGAGAAATACTAAAATCTGATTTGATACTCATCAATCTAACAGCAACCGACAACTGGGAATGCACCGAGCCCTCATAAAATGGACGACTTGTTTCCTCCAACCGTTCATAGAATTGATTTGCCTCAGAATTGGGAATGTGCTCAATGTTTGGCTGTGATGTATCCGGCTGAAGGGGATCATTAGCCGGGTACATCCCAAAAGCATCATTCACCATATCTTCCATTCTATACCCGGCTGCTTGGTCTGGTTCCACAACCGGAGAATTCCTAGCGCCATGAATATTTTTAAGATTTTGAAGTTGCTGCTGCAAGTCCCAAGGCTCTCCATGATTATACCAAACGTAATAATTTGGCATAAACCCCTTCTTATACAGATGTAACTCGACATTCTCCAAATCTTGTATATTTACACATTCGCATTTTTCACATGGACATCTAATTTTTCCATGCCTTAAATAATCGTCTGTGTTGCGGGCTATATCAAGAAATTCCATAACACCTGCTACAAACGAAGGCCTCAACCCCCGCCGCTCGGAAAGTTTCTATTATCCATCCACAAACGACGTCGATTAATGTCCATATCTACACAAACATTGCAAGATTGAGAAACAATATGTATGATTTTTTATAATATTTTGCCACTTTTTTTGTAATCACTATAGCAAGATTAATGTCGTTGGGTTTGTTAATGCTCGCTACTTTTTGATGAAATGCCCCAAACAAACAATATTTTCTAATAACACCCTATTAATTACTATTATCAAAGCAATTCAAACCAACAAAAGCTTATTCGTTTTAGGCATAACATGTTAATCTTCTCAACAATACCAAGGCAACAACACATTCCAAACAACCTACCAAACAATTCCAACAATCCCCAACAACTACAATAATCCCAAACAACACAAACCTAACTTTATAATAGCTAACAACACCAAACAAGTTCTTCAGCATCAACAATAACTACAATAAAGTTTGCTAACTAATAATTAACTACCTATGCAACATTATAGGCCAAAGTTAAAAAATTATTAAATACATAATTAAATTCGGATTTAATAAAAAATAAAAAATAAAAACCTTACCTCGAGGTTGATTTATGCTCCAATAGCACCTACTAATGATTCCCCACTAGTTATATGCTTCAAAACTACAAAAAAATTGAGTTAAAAAAGTTAGGGTTTAAGTTTTACAAAGTAATTAAAATAACCCTAAAATTAAGAATTTACCTTGAATTTCTTGTTATAGGTAGTGTTTAGGAGGGTAGATTGTGTTTGATTGTTGATTTTGGGGGTGGGTTATGGTGGTTTTCGGGTTTTTCACGTTTGGGGGAGTGGTTAGAGGGTTTTTTTTTTTTTTTCCAATTGGGGAAGAAGATAGAAATGGAGAAGAAGGGGGTCTGCTGAAAATATAACGAGCTGGTCGACCGACCTATCGACCGAAATTCGTTCGGTCGATAGGTACAAAAAAAATTTTTGTTCGACCGAAAATCGGTCGAACACTGGTAGTCGAAAAACTCTGGTTTTTTAGTAGTGTCTTTACTATAAATAGTCGTGTCAAATTATTTGTCCATTTAGGAGTTCAAGGCAAAATTAATTAATTTTTTTCCATTTTGCCCGTAGTAGTAATTGTCTTGAAGAACTCAAGTATCTCAATTATGGGTTAGTATAATACTTGTTCAAATACCATTGAAGACATAAATAAGGATAAAATAGTCAATAATTCCTCATCATTAATGATTTCTTAATGGGTATGTAAAAGTGAAAAGGACAAATAAAATGAGACGAGGGAGTAATCTTCAAGTAATTAATCCATGATTTACATAAAAAGTTAAATAAAGGCCAGATTGACATAGTATTCCGTCAATTAAAGTTCCAAATTAACATAGTAGCGCTATTAATGGTGAGGCTTAACTAGAATTCTTGAAAATCATCATTTCAATTATTGAGTCCATTACCTAAATGGTCACTCAACTATTAGAAATAAATTAACAAAGTCTTTCTTTACAGAGGCGGATCTAGGATTTGAACCCAGTGGAATCTAAATTTTAGTATAATAATTTCAAATACAAGTAACTGGGTTCTTGACTTAAATTTTGTACATAATTGGTGATTTTTTAAACATAAATACATTGTCCGCGAAAAATCTACTGGGTTCTGCCGAACCCGCGCTCAACCCTCTACATCCGCCAATATTTCTTTATATTGTTTCTTAAAAATCACCCAACTTTGCATATTTGACTCAAATGGTCATTCTTGATGAAAAGTGGGTAGCTCCGACTGAAAATTAGTGACGTGACATATTTTTTTCTAAAACTAAATTCATAAAAATTTAAACTCATCCATTTTGCTAACTTTTTTTTGGTTTTTCACCCGGTGTCTATCCTCATTGGAGCCCCGACTAATCCGAATTCCGCCGCATAAGGCCCATTTATGGGAGAAAAGCTCCCTACCGAGATTTTTTCCATTCCCTAGGCTCGAGCCCGAGACCTCTGGTTGAGGATGCAGGGATCCTATCCATCCCACCACAACCCTTGGTGGTCATCCATTTAGCTAATTATTCGACCTATTTCAACACGTTATAATTATATATAAGGGTAAAAGAAAACTACGTACCTTACTACATTAACAATCAAATCAATGAGAACTTAACATCTAAAATATAAGTTCCTTATGCATCGGTGAAGAGGAAGAAAAATTACTAATTGACATATTAGTATAATTTATGAAATGTAGTTAATAGGATAGAAACGGGTGATAATATTTCCTACTATCTAACGTTTAGCATGTATTAACAATTATGTGCATTAATTTTGAAAACAAATAGAAGAACGATGATAAACATTGTATTAGTTACTTCAAAAGCATGAGAATTAATACAATCAAAATACAAATGAAACTATAGTTAGTTCAAAATATGCAATTTCCAGAACAGAAATGCAAAAATATTTCTAGTCATTTTTATGAATGCTAATATAAAGAAGAACATTTATGCAACAAGGTGCGCATGGCCTGGATGTCAAGTAATTTCATAATATATAAAAATTAGCTAATTTAATTCTTTCTCATAGATCAAAATCAACATTAATATGACAAATCTTATGGCTGACTAAATTTGATTGTTTCCACTTTGCTGATCTCGATCACTTCATAGTTCACAATCGTTTCTCTCGGCTCAGTTTCTCTATGATTTTCCTTTTATACTCACTATTTCTATTAAATGCATGTGTACTTTATACATCTAAGGACTTCTATTGGATGCGATTTTTTCTTTGATTGAGTAACCTAAATAAATTAAACATTTATCATTTTGTAGGGCTTGCTTCTATTGATTTAGTATATAATAACTCAAACAATAATATTTATCAAGTCGAGTATATAGCACTCATTGATATGGATTACACTCGCGACACACGTGTCCAAAACTAGTTCTAATGTACGTGCGTTGCACGTGTAATCTGGCGTTTATAATTAAAAATTTATATTTTAAGACAATGAATATAACATTAACAAAGGAGATAATACCCAAGCAAAACTTAGTTGATCTAGAGAAGAGAATATTATTTTTAATAGGAAATAAGAAAAACGTAATGTAAGAGCAAATTAAAAAGAAACTAAGTTTTTTATAACGGGTAAGCTAACAAAAAATACCTCAAGCATATAGACTACGCACATAATTCAATAGTATTAGGTGGATAATTATTAAATTAGCACTTGTCAATTCAATAAATTGACTTTAAGGTTCATTAATTGGTTAAGTTAGTTTAGCGTTACCTTGTTCTCTAAGTTGTCAATCAATTCCCAATAATTGAAGTAGCGTGTGAGGCTAGCTAGTGACATAATGAGGTCCAATATTAGTTGAAATTATTTATCTTATATATTTTTACAAAACTAATACAATTTGATCCAGTATAAAAGATTATTATTTTTATTTTAAATCACAGATTTCAATTCTTTTTGAATAATTACAATTAGTTACTTTTGAATTGACATTATTGGGAAGAAATCAGAAGCAAGAATCCATAACAAGAAGCAAGAAAGAGCTCGTGGATCAAAGCAAGAGATTTCTACAAAAGCTGCAAGCACTCAAATATTTCTCTACAAGTTCTAGAGATCAAGACGAAGATTCAAGATCAAGCTTCAAGCCCTTGAATCCAAGTACAAGTTCAAGATCAAGACCAAGTTCAAGATAAAGCTCCAAGCTCTTGAACTCATCAAGTCAAAGATCAAGATCAAATCCAAATCCAAATCCAAACTTCAAGATCAAGCTCAAAAGCCCTTGAAGTTATAGTTTGAAAAGACGAATCAGAGGAATCATAGAGATTGTAACACTCATATTTTGATAAATAAAATATATAAAAAAAAAAAAAAATTGACATTATTGTACAGTTATTTTACCATATCAACATATATAGAAGCTAAATTTTACTACCCTACCCCCTATTCCCTACCCTACCCCTACCCCCAACCAAACCTCACTAAATGGATAAAAATAAAATAATAAAAAATATCACACATTAAATAGACAATGGAAGTAGGACCTTAAAAAATCCAAGTTGACTAAGTGGACACTATAATGGATAAATGCTTGGTATATGATTTAGGTCAAGCTATATCAACTTATATATACTAGTAATAACTAAGTGAATTAATAAAGTATAAATATATATAAATTAACCATAATTAAATGGTAGAGATCTATATTTACACATATGAGTTATGACTATCAAGTCCTAGTGTTCCTTTTTATGTTTTTAGAGGTTGTTCAATTGAAACGTAGGTTAGTGTAGGTATTAGTAATGCGGAAATAATTAATAATAAGGGGATTAATAATGTAAGTATTAATAATGGAGAGATTATTAATACAGGATTAGGCATGCATGATTTATAATGTAGGAATTATTTCTTGAATGTTGATATATATCACAAATTAATATCCAAAGTATAATTTTAAATTAGTTATTTATTATTTAAACAAATTTTCAAAAATATTCTTTCTATTATGAGGGTTCGATTTGTCATTTTAAAATTCTAAAACTTATATTAGTAATACTTACATTCTTATTCCACCTCATATCCCACATAACATAATACATAAAATCCCACATAGCTTATATAAATATTATATTAACTATATGAAAAATGCAATATTACACCCCAAGCATTCCCCTTTTTTCTTAAACGAAAAAAAGAAAAAAGAAAAAACCAACTGTGCATTTTATTCATCTGCCAGCAAAAGGTTACAAGAAGTTGAGGGGTTGACATAGCAAAACAACTGAAGGATAACACAAGGTATCATTAGTACATTTGAGATGAAAGAAAATGCAATCGCTAAGATGGTTGTTACTATTACTCCCTCCGTTCTAAAATGGTTGTGTTAGTTTGATTTGGAGCGGAGTTTAAGAAATATTGTAAGACTTTTGGAACTTATGGTCCAAAATAAGCCCTACATAAATATATGGCTATAAAGCATTTCATTAAGGGTAAAGTAGCAGTTTCAACTCAAAAATGTTTCCAAATTTAGAATTGTATTATTCTTTTTGGAACGGACTAATAAGAAAATAGTATCATCCATTTTAGAACAGAGGGAGTACGTCTTTTACGGCTTACGTTGTCTTTCGTTTATGTCATTTTAAACGGTTAAAAGTGTAATATACTAATGTATACCTATTTGCACAGCCTGTACGATTATATACTACCTCAAAAAAGATACTTTCTTCGTTCCTCAAATGATGATATGATTCAGGTATCGAGAGTAAGATTTTTTATTTTTGAGCGTGAATTTAGATATAGAATCTTTAAATTTGTTGAAATAATATTTATATATTTGGAAACTACATAACTAATAAAGGTCACAATAATTAGTAAATTAAAATATTTAAAAAAATATATGAAAAAATTGTAGTCAAAGAAAAACTCGTTTGACTCTAAAAATCGGAATCATGATATCCATCGTGTAACGATGGAGTAATTGTTTGTCTTCGCTTGCTCCCGATAATGGCATCATCCATTGATAATGCACAAAATTATGGGTGAGAACCAGCCAAAACCCACGACTACGTGTACCTCTACTTTTGAATGTACGTATAAAACCCTTCCATACATCTCCACAAGTTCATTTGGCTTATCTTCATAGGCAAATTCAATATTTTAAATTTATGAATTTGGATTTTTGAAGCATTACGCTTCTTTCTTTTTATGTTATGACACAATTACTTATACAAATTAAGAGTTTATAATAAGATTATAAAATTTGTGCTAAAATTACTAGCAAACTGTAATCGGGCATCTATATCCGTCTCTAGCTATTTTTAAGATCGCCGATAGTCATTTAACTTTTAGCTTATTGGTCGAAATCATAAACTAACTTTGTTATCAAAAGATAACTCAACTATATGCGTATATATTTAAAAAAAGAAAAAAAAAAATTTCTCTTCAACGGTTAGCGCCACATAATATTCACGTGACACCACTTGACAAAATAAAAAACCTATTTTTTGCCATGTATTGCAAGGTCCAAATCTAATATTGCTATTAGTCCTATGTATATGGACAAGAATATTGTACAAACAAAGTCTAGTGCTAATGGTTTCATCTTCCAAGATTATCAATTGCTACTCAAATTTACCTTTTACTAAACTAACCAATAAAACCATATCTTCTTGGAATTCAAGTGTTGTTGAATGTATAAAAGCTTACAACTTTCTTGAAGTACTTAAACTCTACATTTTACTAAAACAACAAAATCTTGGAATTCATGGTTCAGCCATAACATTTACTCTAAAAAGTTGCACTGAACTTAGAAACTTTGCATTTGGAAAAAGTACCCATCTTGATACTATTAAGTGTGGATTAAGTACAAATCAAAATGTGGGATCATCACTTATAAAATTTTATTCGAAGCAGGACGATATCGAAAATTCAGCGAAAGTGTTTGATGAAATGCCTGGGAGAGATGTTGTCGCGTATACTTCGATGATTTCTTGTTTTTCCCAAGGTGGTGGTCAGTATGCAAAATGGGGTTTTGATATTGTACGTGAAATGCAATGGGAGAATGTGGAACCGAATAGGGTTACTTTGGTTAGTTTGCTTCATGCTGCATCATGTTTAAGAGCAGTAGGAGAGGGAAAGTCGATTCACGGGTATGCGTTAAGAAAAGGGATTGGTTTTTGTGATGAAGTTTTTGAAACTAGTTTATTGGACATGTATGTGAAGTGCGGGTTCCCAGATAAGGCGGAAATGGTGTTTAGGAGAATTCGTTGTAGGACTATTGGTTCTTGGAATGCATTGATTGCTGGTTATTTTCAGTCCGGGCAGCCATTTGAAGCGTTGGAACTTTTCTTTCAAATGGTGCGAGAAAACAACAAGCCTGATTTGATTACCCTGGCGAATGCATTGCTTTGTTGTGGAGATCAGGGATATTTGCGTGAAGGAAAGAACATCCATAGTTACATACTCCGGAATGACATTCAACTTGATCTTGTTGCTGCAACAGCGCTGGTTGATATGTACTCAAAGTGCAAACGCATGGTTCAAGCTGAGTTTGTGTTTGACAGGATGGAACGTCAGGACATAGTCTCGTTTAACGTGATGATAGCTGGTTATCTTGAAAATGGACTAGCCTATCGGGCTATAAACTTATTCTCTGAAATGGTGCTGATGGGCTTTAGACCCTCTATTAGTATCATTGTCAATGTGCTTTGTGCATCTTCTGATCTAAAAGATGCAAGACAAGGCATGTGTATGCACGGTTATCTGCTTAGGTACGGGGTTGAATCAAACACAGAAGTGAATAATCAGCTTATTGATATGTATAGCAAATGTGGCAGCATACAATTTGCAAGGCAAATCTTTGATGGATTAGGGGAAAAGGACATCGTCTCATGGACATCAATAATTAAGGGTCATGTCAATAAAGGCCTAGCTGATGAAGCTGTAATATTGTTCCGCTTGATGCAAAAAGAGAAGGTAACATCTGATTCAGTTTCTTTGCTAGGTCTGCTTCAGGCTATTTCCGAACTTGGGTGTCTAAGTTTTGCTAGAGAAGTTCACTGTCATGTACATCGAGCACTTTTAGACGAAGACAGAGATATCTTAAATTCTGTAATTAATACCTATAGCAGATGCGGTAAATTAAACTTAGCTAGGAACTTGTTTGAGCTGATGGCTAAACGAGACGTGGCATCATGGAACACGATTATATCTGCATATGGAAAGCATGGGGACTCTGTCGAGGCCCTCAAATTATTTGGCCGGATGAAAAAGGAGAACGTAGCACCTGATGAACAGACATTCACAATAGTACTCTCCGCCTGCAGCCATTGCGGACTGTTAGAAAAAGGTTTACACATTTTTAGGTCCATGAAAGAAGAACATGGACTTGATCCGTCTGATGAGCATTATGGTTGTGTTGTGGACTTGCTAAGCCGAGCAGGGCGGCTTGAAGAAGCATATGATGTTCTAAAGTCCTTGCCACTTCAAGAAAACGCTTCTGCTTTGGGGGCTCTTCTTGCTGCTTGCAGAGTTCACGGAAACACGGAACTTGGAGAAGTTATAGGTTCAAGGCTCTTGAATTTAGATCCTCAAAATCCAAGCACTTATGGTTTGCTCTCAAACTTCTTTGCTGGGCAAGAAAAATGGGATGAAGTTGCCAAAATAGGTACCCTTGCAAAGGAGAAAGGTTTAAAGAGGATTTCAGGATATAGCCAAATAGAGTACAGATAAATTTGTCCATTTGTCTTCTCACAACATCACTGGAGCAAAACTTGGAACTTTTACCACATAATAAAAGAAAGTTTCGACATTTATTGCAGTCTTATTTTCCATTTTACGTGGAAAAAGTAAAACGAGCATCATGTTTCCAGTTGAATTTTTTTTAAATTCCACTTCAATTCTTGGCTAAAATTACAATAAAAAATAAAAAGGTCCTACCGGGAGTCGAACCCAGGTCGCTGGATTCAAAGTCCAGAGTGCTAACCACTACACCATAGAACCTGTTTGTGACTGTTGTAGCAATTTTCTTTATTTATTCTCGTCTACCTGTATTCAACTAGCAACAATATAGGACATATGAAATACTTGTATTACTCCATTCCAAAAAGAATAACACAATTTCCTTATCATTTGTAGAACGGATGAAGTGAATTGTTTGTAAACTGTATTCCTTCTTTGACAATACGGAGATTTCGTACCTAGAAGGATGTAGCAAGGCTCCTAAGTACACAATTATTTAGTGTGTGCTTAAAACGCTTCCTTTGCTTCACAATCGGGCTAGAAAAAGATTAGAGTAAATTCCATCCCCTTTATTGTATGTGTATGCGTAAATTAAACTTTATCTAACTGTCTGTATATTTGAGATAAGGACTAATAAAACCTCATTCATCTTCTAAATGACATAAAAATTATATTTCTAAAATATCATGTCACACCTTTCACCTTTTGTTTTCTTTATGATGACTAATGATATATTTAAAAATAATTATACTTACAATATGAAAGAATGACGTGAAACATCAAACTGTTTTACTGACAATAATTAAAGTTAAATTTTTATTTGAAGTTCTATGGAAAAACTCTATATAATAAAATGGGTTTACGATAATCAAAAGAAAAATCAAAGGAGTAATTAGTTGTTGAAATATATGTTAAATTCATCTTAATAATACATGTAATTGATAAATTCATTTCTAATCATTAATTTTAAGATCAAAGGGGTTTATATATTGTCCCTTTCAAAAGATGAAGGGGTATTATTTTCCAAACTCAAAATTAAAGGTTAAGAGAGTTTAGTGAACTTTACTTGTTCTAATGAGATGAAATGATGGATAGTTTAGTATAACATTTGTTTTAAATATAATTTTGCGTATTTAGACCAAAATGCCTTCTTTCCTCTCAATTAGTTTAGTGATTTCATTTAGACCGCTATCTGGACTATAATTCCAAACTAATAGATTATGATATGTCTCACATAGAGTTCTATCACCTATACTGTATTTAATAAATATACTTTTATTATTTTATTAAATCGCTTAATAATAGTAAGTTGATATGATTTGGTATAAATATTGGGTGTTGAAAGTGTTAGTGGCGGATCCAGGATTTGAATATTGTGGGTGCTCACTTCCCTTGTAAGGAAAAAAAATATTCATTGTTGCCTTCATTTGAACCCAAGACCTTGAGAATGTGGGCGCCCAAGTCTGGGCGCCAAAGCACCAGTTGGACCTTTTGTTTTATGGGTGCTCCTTATATACATACATACGTTTTCTACATATTGTCTATGTACATATGCATATTCCACATCGGGTTCAATAGGTGCTCGAGCACAGTAAACTAGCATGTGGGTCCGCCCCTGAGAGTAGTGTAGATATTTTAACTATGATTTTATGCCACTTATGCAGATATTATATCAGTTATGCCTGATTTAATACTACTCCCTTTATTCTACAAAGAATGACATGATTCGAGTTTAGAGAGTCAACATTATATTTTTGGCCATAAATTTAGACATAGAATCTTTATATATTTTGAAACAACATTATATTTTTGGAAAACTACAAAATACTATAAGTCGCGATAATTAATAATTCGAAATATTCAAAAATCATATATATGAAAATATTGCGGTCAATGAAAAACTCGTTTGACTTTCGAAATCATGTCGTCTTTGTAGAACGAATGGAGTAGTAGAAACCAAACATTGAATAAATACTACGGAATTTTATACGGAGATTATATATATATTTTCTTATGTTTCAAACCAAACGACCTCAAGGGATTAGGGATTTGGTGTCAAAGGAATTATAATTCAACTCTAATCTTGAAGTTCTTTGTAAGGAATTATAAACTAAGACATGCATTATGCAACTTTTATACTTAATACTGCTCGCTCGAGTTCTATTAATTCTACATATACAAAACTATTGAAGTTTCCTAGTCTTCCATCCCAAGAAAAATAGATGGCAAGACAACTGATCAATGCAAAATGTACAAAACCATGTATTTGTATATTTAAGGGATTGATAAATAAGCCACCTTGTTAAGTGACATATACAAGTTAACAATCACTAAGATCATCTTCATGTAAAGAAGGTGCAGGTAAACAATTGCCATTTGCTGGACCAAAAAACAACTCCAAGCAGAATGAAGAACCAGTTATGGACCTAGCCTTTTTTCCAACTTTATCTAGCTCCCGTAACGAAAACTGCAGAATTCCAGAATTTATAACACTATTAGTAGCATAAATATTCAAATAGTATGATATTCTACACAGATATTAGTAACACAAACCAGCAAAAGTACTATTATATATGGAAAAGGCCTAAAGGATCTAAGTTTTAACCTTCGTCATACTTTGGGTATTCATATCCTTGCCGTTAGCAAATTGTCTCATATTTGTTTCTGACCATAATGGAGGTCAAAAGTAATTTATAAATTTAAACTTTTCTTCCAAAGTATTTTGATCGCAAAATCTAGGCAAATACGAGACAATTTGTGAACAGTACGGATATGAATGACTCCAAAGTGAATTTTATCGTTACAGCTATGTCTACGCATCTTTGCTTTCATAGCTTAACAGCAAACAATTATTTTTCACTAATAAGATTTGAACTATTTTTCACCTGTAAATCTGTAATATAATGTACTCCCTCCGTTCCAAAATAGATAACACTATTTCCTTATTAATCCGTTCAAAAAAAAATGACACAATTCTAAATCTGAAAATATTTTTGAGTTGAAACTACTATTTTACCCTTAATGAAATGCTTTATGGCCACGTATTTATGTACGGCTTATTTTGGACCATAAGTTACAAAAATCTTACCTCATTTCTTAAACTCCGCTTCAAGTCAAACTATGACAATCATTTGGAACGGAGGGAGTATCTCATTAGGGAGAAAAAGATGTGCATACCTGCAGGAGGTCATTCCTAATAAAAGCAGTATTGAAGCAAGCATAAAAGAGACGTCCTCCTATAAGTTTTTCATAGAATATGATACGTACATCTCCACACACCTGTTCAGATATAAGCCAACTCACAATGATATAAATAGAGAAGAAAAATATACTCCTCGCGTCTCATTTTATGTGATAATGTTTGACATGGAACTTAATATAGAAAAATGACATACTTGCACTGGTTTGTCATATAAGTGATCAAGACATGTTTTCTTATAAAGCATTGTCTTTTCAGTATCCATTTGGACAACCAAACGAGGTTCCTTCGTCTCTTGTTTCATCTCATCTTCATTTTCCTCAACAAACGAATAAAAATATCGAGGGCTATAAGTTCTCTGAATACCATTCTTAATTCGTCTGCAGCAACTTTTCGATACCTCTACAGGTGGACAATATTTCTCTCCTGGAACCTGTTCGAATTGCAGGACACAGTTAAAAATCTTTATCTATTACAGCGGAAAAAATAGGGAAACAAACCAAAATGAAGATCAATAACACAACTGGAAATGACTAAGGCCAGCACGTAAAAGGTCATGTTAAAGGCGCAATCGAGTAAATAAAACAGTGTAATCTTTTAGATGATATGATCGCACAGTTCAACAGTTCCTAGTCATCATCTCAGTGTAGTTTTATTGAACTGATCATGCATGTGACATAAAAACCGAGTGATTCAGCATTTTGCAATCATGTGTCATAATTGATGCTACCAAATTTCTTATGTGAGTGAGAGGGCTTACTCTTTGCAACTCGGATACAACGAAGAATATGGACTCAATGTTTATAGTGTCATATAATCGAATCCGACGTAGCTCCCTTTTACATGATTTAGGCAAGTTGACAGTAGGAGGACCACGAGGAACGCCCTTTGGGAAGGAAAGTACATGCTCCCAGTATCTGACATACCTACGTTGGCTTGGAATAGATACCTGTATAAGGGCAACAATCTCAGGGCTCTAGTCACCTAAAGAAGAACAAATTGAAGAATTGCAAAGAATTTAGCATCGATATAACTTACTCCTTCATTATTAGTTGTTCGTTTCTCTGCATACACACGCAAAGCTTCTTCAGCTGACATGCCACTGTAAACAAGGTAACAACAAACCATCAACCCCGTTCGACCTTTTCCTGCCTGCAGGTGTCAAAAAAGAGAAGTTATGATACTATATTCCGATGGCGAACGCAGGATTTTTTGCAAGCAGTGTCACCTTTAAAGAAGCTTTTTGTTATTTACAAGTGGTTTCGTACTTTTTAAGTTAGCTAAATGTTGAAAGTTCAATCTCTACTTTAAATGATAAACATTCAAAAAAAATTAATGAAAAAAACTAAATTGTGCTACAAGCGGGATTCAAATTCTTACAGTCTAGACTTTCTCAATGTGCTAAATCACTAGACCACTAATTCATGGTGTTTCAAGCAGTGTCACTTTCTTTATTTATACTGAATATTATGATTTTTTATATATTTACATACATATACATAGTAAAAAAATTCGGCGCAGCGGTGTCCCGTGACACCCCTTGCCAAAGGGTGGTTACGCCCCTGCGGCGATATAGGATCAATTGAATTCTATCGTCTCTTTTCTGATGAAAGATACAAATCCAGAGCCACAATGTAAAGAGACATAATCGCTCCAATTAAATACAGGACACTTTTCTTATTTATAGTCCAACTTTTTGTTACTGCAGTTTTCAAGCAGAGTCAGGCTTGCACGTAAAGGGGTGTGTCCAATTTATCAGCAAGATAATATTTAGATACTTGGTCAGAAAACTCAGGAAAAGTACTTGAAAGTATGCAGGATACCATGCAGTGTATAACAGCAATATTCTTGGAGTCACTTGACAGCCATGAGTACACATCTTCACAAAACTCCTTGATCATTCGGAGAGGAGGGACATGGTTGTCATCCATTGGATACCTCTCCACACGGCCATGGAAATGCGACGCATCATAAGATTGCTCCACACATAAGTTATAGACCTATAAGCAACAAATTGCGACTCTGAGAGCAATGAAAGAAAGAGATCAAAATTAAGTAAAGTAAAGTAAAGTAAAGTCTGCTCTCTCTAACGGCTTAAGCTTTTAGATGAGACGATCATACACTTCAACATGTTAATGGGACAAATAAAGGTCCTCGTTTCATTTCAATGTCGAGAATTTCCACAAGTAGATGAGACGGTCACACAATTCAGCAAATTTTAGCGAGAGCATAAACTATTTAGGTTCAATGGTATATGTACTGACCTTATAATGTCCTCCATGTCTCATATCTAGTACAGATTTAACCTGCCACAAAGGATTGCGAAACATTGCTCGCATGTGTTCTGCAGGAAATGACATAGCTAAAATTCGATCTGATATATAAGTCATGTCAAGATCATACCCGCCAACAAGCATTCGCCTTCTCTTTTTCGACACTAAGTTACGTATGTAAAAACTTCTTGACAGATAATTGATCACACTATGGTGGAGATCAGTGATATTGAGATTATCAGGCTTCCTCAAGCCCTGTTTCGACAATCGTAACCCCATTTCTTTTTACTAGCAAAACCTGCATAAGAGGTAAACTGTTCATTTAATTTACATTTTACAACTAGACAAAGCAATAAACATTAGGAAGTCATTACAAGACAATGATCACAAATATCATACAATTACTTTGTGATCTAAACAGCAACTTTTCTAAAGCAGCAAGCAAAGCAATGAAGCAAACATTACTTAGGATATATCACACATTACGAGGGTTCAAACATGTCAACAGTTTCTTCACGTGGACCAAAGTATTCATACATGGAAGACGAGGGTTCAAATCCCAGTAGAAGCAAAATGTGGCAAGTGTTGTACCTGCATTGGTGGGAGGTAACAAGTAACTGGTGTCGAAAAGTATCCAAACATACATGCAGAGGTAATACACATTTTTCACATCCAAGTAAACTACATTTCACACATAACATGATATCCCAACACCATAGTCATCTTGGACAAATTCAAAACAATCTTGATTCCATTGCAACTTTACATAAAAACAATGACTAGGAAAAGCCACAAGAGAATAATAAATAGAGGAAGCTAAGTACCATTCAAAATGAACATAAAGATCCAAAATCAAATTCCAATGAGGCTTCTTAATATGTTAAATGATCAACCTATGAAACCTTGTACAATATATATTTGCAGGTTGTAAACAAATTGGTCCAAGAAACTTGTACATATATTGAGTTCTTGGACCAATACAATTAATGAAATATGAATTAACTTGATGAAAATCTTTGAGCACCTCTATGTTTGTGTTTTCTTTTTTTAATGTATTAAATTTTATGGTGGCCAAGAAGAGGACTTGATAAAGTCCATTTCAGGTTCAAGAAAAGAGAGATGGAGAATGAGGAAGATAATTAGTATAATTATGATGATGAAATGGGAATGAGTTTTGGACAACCCCATACTTAGAGCAAAAAGAGCCGCAATACATGGTGGCATATATATACTTTTCCTCATGAGTCATGACTAGTCTCTATTTTACCTGCACTGCATGAATGTCAATTGTCAACTACTTTATGTTAACCATAAAATGTAAATCATAATCCTAGATAAAAAGAGAACTTGAATCCTAACAAAAGGAGAACTTATAAGTTTCTTGAAAAAATTGGTACTTCGCACTTTCTGAAGTTGCGAACTGTTCAAAAAATGAAAATTCGAAATTTAATAGTGAACTGCTATAAAAAGGTCTATTTTGCGCTTTAAGTACCGAACATATGAAAAGGAGGTAGGCGTTGTAGGGAAAAATGGGCTAGTTCGCAGTTTCTTGAAAAAAATGGTAGTTCGCACTTTTTGAAGTTGCGAACTGTTCAAAAAACGAAAATTCAAAGTTTAGTAGTGAACTGCTATAAAAAGGGGTAGTTTGCGCTTTAAGTAGTGAACGTATGAAAAAGAGGTAGGCGTTGTAAAGAAAAATGAGCTAGTTCGCAATTTCTTGAAAAATTGGTATATCACACTTTTTGAAGTTGCGAACTATTTAAAAAACGGAAATTCGAAATTTAGTAGTGAACTGCATAAAAATGGGTAGTTTGCGCTTTCAAAAGCAAACGTAAGAAGAATAGGTGGGCGTTGTAAAGAAAAATGGGCTCGTTCGCAGTTTCTTGAAAAAATTGGTAGTTCGCACTTTCTAAAGTTGCGAACTGTTCAAAAAATGAAAATTCGAAATTTAGTAGTGAACTGCTATAAAAAGGTCTATTTTGCGCTTTAAGTAGCGAACATATGAAAAAGAGGTAGGCGTTGTAGGGAAAAATGGGCTAGTTCGCAGTTTCTTGAAAAAAATGGTAGTTCGCACTTTTTGAAGTTGCGAACTGTTCAAAAAACGAAAATTCAAAGTTTAGTAGTGAACTGCTATAAAAAGGGGTAGTTTGTGCTTTAAGTAGTGAACGTATGAAAAAGAGGTAGGCGTTGTAGCGAAAAATGAGCTAGTTCGCAGTTTCTTGAAAAATTGGTATATCGCACTTTTTGAAGTTGCGAACTGTTTAAAAAACGAAAATTCGAAATTTAGTAGTGAACTGCATAAAAATGGGTAGTTTGCGCTTTCAAAAGCAAGCGTAAGAAGAATAGGTGGGCGTTGTAAAGAAAAATGGGCTCGTTCGCAGTTTCTTGAAAAAATTGGTAGTTCGCACTTTCTGAAGTTGCGAACTGTTCAAAAAATGAAAATTCGAAATTTAGTAGTGAACTGCTATAAAAAGGTCTATTTTGCGCTTTAAGTACCGAACATATGAAAAGGAGGTAGGCGTTGTAGGGAAAAATGGGCTAGTTCGCAGTTTCTTGAAAAAAATGGTAGTTCGCACTTTTTGAAGTTGCGAACTGTTCAAAAAACGAAAATTCAAAGTTTAGTAGTGAACTGCTATAAAAAGGGGTAGTTTGCGCTTTAAGTAGTGAACGTATGAAAAAGAGTAGGCGTTGTAAAGAAAAATGAGCTAGTTCGCAATTTCTTGAAAAATTGGTATATCACACTTTTTGAAGTTGCGAACTATTTAAAAAACGGAAATTCGAAATTTAGTAGTGAACCGCATAAAAATGGGTAGTTTGCGCTTTCAAAAGCAAACGTAAGAAGAATAGGTGGGCGTTGTAAAGAAAAATGGGCTCGTTCGCAGTTTCTTGAAAAAATTGGTAGTTCGCACTTTCTAAAGTTGCGAACTGTTCAAAAAATGAAAATTCGAAATTTAGTAGTGAACTGCTATAAAAAGGTCTATTTTGCGCTTTAAGTAGCGAACATATGAAAAAGAGGTAGGCGTTGTAGGGAAAAATGGGCTAGTTCGCAGTTTCTTGAAAAAAATGGTAGTTCGCACTTTTTGAAGTTGCGAACTGTTCAAAAAACGAAAATTCAAAGTTTAGTAGTGAACTGCTATAAAAAGGGGTAGTTTGTGCTTTAAGTAGTGAACGTATGAAAAAGAGGTAGGCGTTGTAGCGAAAAATGAGCTAGTTCGCAGTTTCTTGAAAAATTGGTATATCGCACTTTTTGAAGTTGCGAACTGTTTAAAAAACGAAAATTCGAAATTTAGTAGTGAACTGCATAAAAATGGGTAGTTTGCGCTTTCAAAAGCAAGCGTAAGAAGAATAGGTGGGCGTTGTAAAGAAAAATGGGCTCGTTCGCAGTTTTTTGAAAAAATTGGTAGTTCGCACTTTCTGAAGTTGCGAACTGTTCAAAACATGAAAATTCGAAATTTAGTAGTGAACTGCTATAAAAAGGTCTATTTTGAGCTTTAAGTACCGAACATATGAAAAGGAGGTAGGCGTTGTAGGGAAAAATGGGCTAGTTCGCAGTTTCTTGAAAAAAATGGTAGTTCGCACTTTTTGAAGTTGCGAACTGTTCAAAAAACGAAAATTCAAAGTTTAGTAGTGAACTACTATAAAAAGAAGTAGTTTTCGCTTTCAGTAGCGAACGTATGAAAAAGAGGTAGGCGTTGTAGCGAAAAATGAGCTAGTTCGCAGTTTCTTGAAAAATTGGTATATCGCACTTTTTGAAGTTGCGAACTGTTTAAAAAACGAAAATTCGAAATTTAGTAGTGAACTGCATAAAGTTTGCGCTTTCAAAAGCAAACGTAAGAAGAATAGGTGGGCGTTGTAAAGAAAAATGGGCTCGTTCGCAGTTTCTTGAAAAAATTGGTAGTTCGCACTTTCTAAAGTTGCGAACTGTTCAAAAAATGAAAATTCGAAATTTAGTAGTGAACTGCTATAAAAAAGTCTATTTTTTGCTTTAAGTAGCGAACATATGAAAAAGAGTTAAGCGTTGTAGGGAAAAATGGGCTAGTTCGCAGTTTCTTGAAAAAAATGGTAGTTCGCACTTTTTGAAGTTGCGAACTGTTTAAAAAATGAAAATTCAAAGTTTAGTAGTGAACCGCTATAAAAAGGGGTAGTTTGCGCTTTAAGTAGTGAACGTATGAAAAAGAGGTAGGCGTTGTAAAGAAAAATGAGCTCGTTCGCAGTTTCTTGAAAAATTGGTATATCGCACTTTTTGAAGTTGCGAACTTTTCAAAAAATGAAAATTAAAAATTTAGTAGTGAACTGCTATAAAAAGGGTAGTATGCACTTCCTGTATCAAACATATGAAAAAGAGGTAGGTGTTGTAGCAAAAAATGGGCTAGTTCGTAGTTTCTTGAAAAATTGGCAGTTCGCACTTTCTAAAGTTGCGAACTGTTCAAAAAATGAAAATTCGAAATTTAGTAGAGAACTACTATAAAAAGTGGGAGTTTTCGCTTTCTAGAGCGAACGTAAGAAGAATAGTAAGCGTTATAGCGAAAAATGGGCTAGTTCGCACTTTATTTAAAAAATTGGTAGTTCGCATTTTCTGAAGTCGCGAACTGTTCAAAAAATGAAAATTCGAAATTTACTAGTGAACTGCTATAAAAAAAGGTAGTTTGCGCTTTTAGTAGCGAACGAATGAAAAAGAGGTAGGCATTGTAGCGAAAAATTTGCTAGTTCGCAGTTTCTTGAAAAAATTGATAGTTCACACTTTTTTCAAGTTACGAACCGTTCAAAAAATAAAAATTCAATATTTGGTAGTTTACTGCTATAAAAATGAGTAGTTTACGCTTTCTGTAGCGAACATATGAAAAAGTGATAGGCATTATATCAAAAAATGGACTAGTTCGTAGTTTCTTGAAAAAATTAATACTTCGCACTTTCTCAAGTTGCGAACTGTTCAAAAAACGAAAATTGAAAATTTAGTAGTAAACTGCAATAAAATTGAGTAGTTCGTACTTTCTGTATCGAACTAATGAAAAAAAAGTAGGTGTTGTAACAAAAAAAGGGCTAGTTCGCAGTTTCTTGAAAAAATTGGTAGTTCGCACTTTCAGAAGTTGCGAACTGTTGAAAAAATAAAAATTCAAAATTTAGTAGTTAACTGCTATAAAAAAGGGTAGATTGCGGTTTCAGTAGAGAACGTATAAAAAAGAGGTAGGCGTTGTAAAGAAAAATGGGCTCGTTCAAAGTTTCTTGAAAAAATTAGTAATTCGCACTTTCTGAAGTTGCAAATTGTTTAAAAAATGAAAATTCGAAATTTAGTAGTGAACTGTTATAGAAAGGGGTAGTTTACGCTTTCTGTATCGAACGTATGATAAATAGGTAGGTGTGGTAGCAAAAAATTGGCTAGTTCGCCGTTTTTTGAAAAAATTTTTAGTTCGCACTTTCTAAAGTTGCAAACTTTTCAAAAATGAAAACTCGAAATTTTGTAGTGAACTGCTATAAAAAGGGGTAGTTTGCGCTTTCAGTATCGAACGTATGAAAAAGAGGTAGGTGTTGTAGTGAAAAATGGGTCAGTTCGCAATTTCTTGGAAGAATTGGTAGTTCGCACTTTCTCACATTGCGAACTGTTCAAAAAAAAAATCAAAATTTAGTAGTGAACTGCTATAAAAAGGGATAGTTTGTGCTTTCTGTATTGAACGTATGAAAAAGAGATAGCTGTTGTAGCAAAAAATTGGCTAGTTCGCAGTTTCTTGAAAAAATTGGTAGTTCGCACTTTCTGATGTTGCGAACTGTTGAAAAAAATGAAAACTCAAAATTTAGTAGTGAACTGCTATAGAAATTGGTAGTTTAAGTTTTCTGTATCGAAAATATTTGCTAAATATGTTTATAATTATAATAAGCAAAAACAGAAAATTTGATTAAAAATGAAAAGGATGTAACAATTAGAACAAATGGATCGGCAAGGAGCTGGTTGAAGCTCTTCTTAGTCAACTGTAAGGTCCATAGATCAAACCCCATCAGTGGCAGTTTTCAGCCTAAATGGCTAGGCATAAAGACTACCAACTAAACCTAAACATATTAGATCACAATCAAAACTAACTAAAAACGTGAATTTATTTATAATGATTTTATTTTTTTGTTCGCTTCTTTAAATTTCGACACCACTAATAAAAAATTCTGCGTACGCCACTGATCATTGCCCCTTCCCCACGACCACCGCTCTCTGTCGTCCCTGCTGGCTCTCCATTGTCACCACTGCTTCGCCAGCTCCGGCGAAGTTGCTGCAGCTTCACTGGCGCAGCAGCAGCCCGTCATAGATATGCTCCGATCCGCCTCAGCTCCCCTCCATCGCAACTGGGTTTGCAGATTTGCAGCTTCTCGGGGCCTGTTTCCTCTCCTTTTTTTTTCTTTTTTATTGGATAAACGGATGTATACAAAATTCATTCTATTAAAATGTATATACACTGTAAAAAAAGTGTGTATACACTAAAAATAACTGAAAAATACATGTATACATTGTGTATAACATATACACCATAATTTTGGGTGTAACATTGTGTATACGTTAGGAGACCATTTGTATAAGTAATGCTATTGGTTATATATATATTATGTATTTGTTTTTGTGTATATTGACTATAAAAAGTAAGGGCTAATAAAAAGTAATAGAAGGAGAATTCACTAGCTGTTTTGCTAATTATCCATATTTTTTAACCTTTTATAATATATTATAGTATGTGTCGCTGATGTTTGGCATTTTATGCATATATTTCCTTAATATTTCTGCATGTTTGAGCTTGTTATTCGCTCGTTTTATAGTTTATGAATATGGTTTTACACTAATTTGATGTCGTGTGTATGTAGGTTGTTATGCGGTGTAATTGGAGCTTTAAAGAGCATGATTGAGCAAGAAAAGATTGGATATTGATTGAGGATTGGATCGAGCACACGAAGCGAGCAAAGGAGAAAGAAAACATGAAAATGGCTGGGCGCTGTAGGGCACGTGGCGCGCCCTCCACCGCGCCCCACTGCCCAGCGCGATTCCTTGCGCGCCACGTCCCAAAAGCGGTGCAAATTCGACGGGTTCTGTCTTGGGCAGCGCATTACGAGGCGCGGGGCGCCCGTTATAGCGCCCCTGAGCGGATTTTTACTTCCTATTTCATCTAGGCTTGGGTTTAACTTATTACTAGGTGTTTGTAAACTCTATAAATACTCTTTTACTTAGTTTTTTATGAGAGTTCAGACTTTGGAGCAAATTGGAGAGCTCATAACATCAAGAACAAGGGTTTTTCTTCCTTCCATTAATTTATTACATCATTACTTTATTATTTCATCAAATCTTTGTGTTGTTATTATGAGTATGCGTAGCTAATTCTATCGTTCTAGGGTTAGAGTATTACATGAAGGTTGATGTTTGAAGATTGATTTCCATTAATTGAATCCCATAACGGGTTACTTATTCTTTCTTGATTTCACTTGTGTAATTGTCGGGGCCCGATTATTATGCATTATCTATGGTTTTTAGATTGAACTCGAAAGAGGGAATTTAATTACGTAATAAGAAAGAATAGGACTAGTTTGTGAACCCGGGCATCGGGGAACCAATTTGTGAGTAGGATAGACATATACTTGTTCGCCTAGTTTAACTAATTACAGAATTCGTTAATGCGTGCACGTGATTCAACCCATAGACATATAGGGATTGGAGTAGCCTGCATAGACCGTGAAGAATCGAAAGGTTTTCACGGGTACATTTACTCTGTTAGTTAGTAACCCGGGATTTGAGAAGTGGAATCAATTGGAAAACTCAACTGGATTGTTCGTAACTCTGACCCTGGACCGTCTCCTTATTACTGATAACAACCAAGTTTTGCTCCATTGCTCGAATTCACTTTTACCCTCTTAATTACTGTTCTTTAGTTAATAAACTCATCACTATTGGAAAAAGATCCCTGAATAGTTTATATAAATTGTTTGCTAGAATTCAGTCTGAATAGTCCTCGTGGGAACGATACTCGATTTATCACTTTATTACTTGTCGACAACGTATACTTGCGTGTGCGTTTGGGAGCAACAGTCGCCCATAATTATTTGTAAGTAACTTGTTTGTATAAATATATTTTACAATAGCACTTAAAAAGCCATCACTTTTTACTCATATGACCAACAATATAATTGCCCAATAAAAGTCTATCCATTTGTTTTGTGGCATAATTATACGTAAATTATAATATAGAGATTGTTTATAGGGTGAATAAAACTACATGTATCATGATGTTGTGAATGATATTGTTATGCTTAATATAATGGAGCATTACATAGATCATAGAACTGTTAATTCGAGATTCTCTAATTCACGGGCACATTTTTTGGAATTATATACTTCATTTTACGTGTATTCAATTTCCACATTATATCTCGTATAAAATAATATATATCAATTTTACATACATGTTTTTTCTAAAATTAGTTACTTGGTATTTGATTTCCAGTATTAAACTCATATAATTTATACAGAGTTATATACTCAAAACCAAATACTGTATTGGTTATAATAATTAAAATTATCTTCTAAAATATACTCTTAGGAGTCGTTTGGTACGAGGGATTGGATTACTTATCCCGAGATTAAATTTGAGATTATAATTATCTCATATCTGGTTGGTGGTATTAACTAACATGGGACAAATTTTATACCTCATTCATGGGATAATTCTATCCCATATAGAAGATGGGATTAACAATCCCGAAATTCTTAATCTCTAAATAGAATGGATAGCTATCGAACGACCCCCGTAGATAACAAAGGTAACCATTGAAATTGTTAAAAAGCATGCAAACTGGTCCGGACACTATGTCAAATAAGTTCAGGGTGAGAGGTGACATTTCTGGAAAGTTGTTTAAATTTCCCAACTATTTGTAATTTATTATGGTCCACAAAAAAAAAAAATATTTAAAGTCCAAGTAGGACAATCTATTATGAATCATCCACGTGTAACAATTGCCACCAACAACTCTATATACATACACAACCTCTATTAACTAACTCTATTAGTAAGTTTAGTCATAGAAAAAAAAAATGGTAGCATCAATGGCTGTAGCATCAACAAAATGTACAATATTTCACTGCACATCATCTTCAAGAGAATTTGGATCCAACTTTAGTAATGGATTGCCAATAAAGGGTCTTAATTGTTTACAGTTAAAAACAAGAAGATGTAAGTCAAGAAATGATGTTTGTTTAGTAGTATCTGCTACTGGTGCAAGAGAGAGCAATGAGTCTAGTGATAATGGAGGCAGATTTTACCTTAACTTTACTGGCTTTCCTTTCCCTCTTGGTCCTTTTCTCAATAGACGCACCATTAGAACTGAGGTAAGTATATGTGTACGTGTTTGAGTTATATACACTGACAATGTAAAAGTTTTCGTTACATAAGTACTTCATTTTTGACATGTTTTAGTAGGTAACTTGTCTTTTCTTCAAGCTAGTATGTTCTCTTTTTTTTTTTTAATGGACAGTTACCTGTAGTTATCGCTGCATGATTATATTATATTGTCAGTATATCGAAGTTAAACTCTTTAGGGGTTGTTTGGTAGAGAAATGAGTAATACATGGATTAATAATGCAGATTGTTTTTCGTGATATGTTTGGTTAATTATATTAAAACTTGGATAAGCATTCTATAACTTAAACTTGTTTTTGCTATAAAATAGTACTCACTCCGTTTATGTTTACTTGTCCACTTTCAACTTTTCACTACCACCAAGAAAAAATAGGAAAACTTAAACTTGACAAATATACCTTTATTAATTATACTTGATTCAATTAATTGGGAATGAACTTTGAAAAGTACTAGATATTTAATATCAAGGGTAAATTAGGAAGAATAAAGCAAACTTTATCTTGATTTGCTAAAAGGACAAGTAAACTTAGAATTTAACTTTGATGAATTTGGACAAGTAAACATAAACGGAGGGAGTATAAAATTTTGTTTCCAAAAAACTAGGGTTTGATTGTGGGTATTTTTGTCATTTCATTGTTTATCAATGTATTAGTAAACATGGGATTACTAATACCATGTTGGCCTAGGTTTTAAGTTATACCACAATTGGTGTACTAAATAATACATGGATTAATAGTACCTAATTGAATTTGACTACCATACAAAGAATAAAACTTAATACATGGATTAAGTTAGGCAATACATCAGACCAAACGGCCTCTTAAACTTTGTCTGCTTATTGATGTACCGCAATGTTAAAGCTGAGGTAATAGTATGGACTTAAGTTATATACACTGACAATATAAAACAATTTACAACGGCCACTACATTTTGACCTGACTTAGTAGGTAAGTTTCACTGTCTTATGGATTAGTTATCACTAGATGACCTGATAATGTAATACTAATTCTTTTACACTGCTAGTGTAATAAAGTTAAACTCTATATGTTTGATAAGATATCATGTCGAATTATGTGAACATCTGTTAGATTTGCAACAGTGATGTAATTCGTTTGCATTCGTTTAGACGTTAGGACATGTAAAAGTAAGAAACTTTAGGATGAAGCTTCAATTGGGCAGTAAGTATGAAGGGCATTTTATGTTTGAAAAGTGGAATTTAGGCTTAAGTGACAAACATTAAAACCTTCAATTTCCATATGGCCAGGGGGAAATTAAACGATTTTGTAGTAATTCATGGCTGTATACGCGTTTTCTGTTACGTTTTCAGTTCAGCATTGTAATCTATACAGTGGGTGTTAGTTTAAGAGATGCTGTATAAAACTAGACTTCAGAGAGAGCACTTCAGCATTTTGCCACTAACATTTTTATATCATTAGTATCTCAGGTTGTTAAAGACACCATATGGTTATTCGAGCAAGAGCAAGCACTGGGATTCAGCAGTGTTTCAACAAACATCAGAATGACTGTCATCAAACTTAAATCTGGTGAACTGTGGGTTCATGCTCCAATTGCTCCAACCAAGGAGTGTATTCAGGTAACTCAATAGATATCATCGATAGCTATCCATCGGATCTTAGATGGTAATTTCTTAGTATTTCAAGGAATTTTATTGAAATGATTAGAAGTGACAAGGGTTCTTGGGTATGGTACTTTTGTCCCGCTATTAGTAACATTTGAGGATTCATCATAAATAGACTAATTTGAAGGTATGAGCTTGCTCACACCAGCAGAGTTTTATTTTTTATTTTGTATAGATATTGGATTGAGATGAGCTACATAAGACTGACATGGTAAGTGAGGATTTATATAACCTGTCGCAAGTCGCAACTTGCTTGGAATTGAGGCAGCATAGTAGTAGTAGTTGTAGTAACATTTGACTATAAGCATGTGATTATTGTCAATATATTGATGATGTCGACAAGTGTGTTTTCCTTTTGCAGCTCATGAACGAGTTAGGATATCCTGTGAAATATATTGTCCTTCCAACATTCGCATACGAGCACAAAATATTTGTTGGCCCATTTTCCAGAAAGTTCCCAAAGGCTGAGGTATGGGTGGCACCAAGGCAATGGAGTTGGCCCTTAAACCTCCCTCTTGAGTTTTTTGGGATTTTTCGCGCGAAAACACTGAAAGATGACGATAGGTCAACACCATGGGCTGATGATATTGAGCAGAAGGTGTTAAGCTCTCCAGAAGTTGGTAACACAATAAGCTCTAATGTTAGATTGAACTGTGAGGCTAATTTCACGTTTGTTCACTGAACTTTCCCACAGTAATAGAAAATAATTTGTGAATTTACTGTTGTAGTGGATAAAGTATGACCATACATGAAATTAACTCATTTTACATGTGCAGTTGTACCTTGTATTTCAAATCTCAAAACTTTTCCTATTGATTCTTTAGGAATCGGACCATACGTTGAGGTGGCATTCTATCATAAACGGTCGAGGACATTGCTGGTGACAGATGCAGTGATATTTGTTCCAAGGACACCACCAGCATGTATTAGCAAGGAGTCATTATTGGCATCTGCAAAGAACGGTTTAGCAGTGAAACTCCTTAGTAAAGGAAAGGAAGTCTCTGATGAACCTGTTGTTGACAACAATGTCAATCGACAGAAAGGTTAGTCCTCTACTGATACCCTTGAATCTGATGATCTTGGTGGTTCTCATTCTCAAGACAAACAATGATCCAACATTGCTCAAGTAATTTGCATCTGTATGTTAGTAAAAGCTATTGCATTGTCTCTTAAAGAGATGAAGTGATGCAAAGTGAGGGGTCATCGCTTCATGGGCAAAATCATGTACTCCCTCCCTATAAGTGTGCATTTCAAACAGAGACGCAGAAAATAATCCCAACGAGAAAAAGTTGATTCTTGAATCTCAACTTTGAGAAGTTGGATCAATATCAACATTATTATACATTGGATGTTATAATTAGTTGTTTTAATTGAAATTTGATATAATAGAACTAAATTCATTAATGTATAACATTATTCTGTAAATTGTATGTTTTCGCCTCAAACTCCACGGATGCTTATTTGCACTTTTCTGCTTTTAAAAACAGTGATCTGTATCTCCCTGCATTTTCTTTTTCAGGATGGGAGAGGATGGTTCTTCAGATTCTGTTTCTTGGTCCATCAAATCTCCTGGAGCCAAATGCCAGCTTTGCTCAGATGTCACAAAAGCTAATTGTTTCGCCAATTGTAAAAACATTGGTCTTCAGCAAAGTTCCTGAAAAGGCAAGTCACCTAGTACTTTTCTCCCATTTAGTGGCCTACAACATCTTGGTCCATTCATCATCTGCAAAGAAGCAAATAAGATCCTTTTCCTGGTAGAAAAATGTGAAAAAACTGTTTTTTGGGTCTTCTTCCTCTATTCATCTGATAATCGTGTGTATTCCTTAAAACTTCAGGTTAGAGATTGGGTTGACAGCATAGTTCGCGACTGGAGGTTCACGAGAATCATTCCTGCTCATTTTGCTGCTCCGATAAATGCAAGCAGGTCGGATTTGTTAGCTGCCTTTGCGTTTCTTGATGATCTCTTGGGCGAGCGCTATGTCACTCGACCTTCTCTCTCGCTTCTCTTCACTTCACTCTTGGGAAAGGCTGCTAGTTATTTCCCTCCAGATGATATGAGGACACTATCATCTTTGGATCAGTTCTTAGTGTCTGTTGGAGCAGTGAAGAAAACTGTCTCAGGTCGTAAAAGATGACAGGAATGTGGCATATACATGTATACTTAATGCAAAGCTTTTTAAAGTTCTGAGAAAGAAATTCTAATCATAGCGTATAGTAATCACAAGAGTTTGGCTTGATTTTGTGCACCATATTTATATAATTGAGCTCTGACATTGAAGCCCCAGTATAACATCAACAACGCTTGGTAATACATCATAATCTGAAGTGAAGATTAGCAAAACCCATTGCAGCTTTTGAAGTACTATATTTACAAGATGTGGCTTGACACTAAGATCATGCCTTAAACTACATGACTAACTAAATATTACATCCGGCATCCGAGTTTAATTGTAACAGCTCAAGCCCGCTAGTGATAAGTTGCAGCTCAAAAAGATAAGACTACCATGAAAGCAGCGAGGAGCAGATTTGATGCGTCAAATATTCTGCTGGTTATCATCTCCATCTCCAGTTTCATCTTCAAAGTCCAAGCCAATGATACTCATCCTGCCAATGTTAACTGCAAGTTCTAACTGTTAGGAATGTGGCAAATAAGATCAGAAGGCTCGAAAGAAATTAATTCCATGCGCAAGTAAACTATGTTTAACTGCTAAACGTCTCAAAAGATACCAAAGGATCACCAAGAGGTGCAGGAAAGAAGGAAATATAAGCCGGGGACAGTACTATTTCTACGATATCAAGAAACTATAATTGACTTCAAGAATTGTTCGTGGGATGGAAATCTAAAAATGCTTCTACTATTTTTAGCATGTGCAGATCATAAGATTCAAACTTTCAGAACATAATAGCACAAATTGGTGCAATTAATGGGGAAATTTCCAGGTTGGATATTTAGTTGAAGTAAAGATTTAAGTTCCTTCCCTTCAGTGTTTTCCTTACTAGGGAAAAAAACAGTGCAAGAAAGACGATACAATTTCAACTGCCTAAGGAGCAACAACACGGAAACACACCCAAGTCACAAAACCAGTAGTCTAGCTGTTGACTGACATCCATATAAGAATAATTTGTTTCATATAAAATTGATAGGTCCTACTACTAAGATGATTCGAGAAAGATGAACCTTGGGAAAGTTAAATGATGGGAATATGGTAACTTACTAACAGCATCCATCCCGGCTAATTTGGGCATGAACTTGTTGATATGGTCCTCAGCTGCTTTACCTGCTTTCAGTGTCTCACACTCGAAAGAAAGATGAATTTTGCACTTCTGGTCCTTCTTGTCAAGCATATTTACCACATCATTCTCCCATCTTGTGGCAAAGAAATACAAATCAGTTTGGAAAGTAAAATCAAGAGAAGCCTTAAACTCGTCTAGCCAGCCTTAGACGTATGTTTGACGATCATTTTAGCTACATGAACATGCTAATTCACGGGTATATTCCCTTGTAAACTGCGGTACTCTTTTGAATAGTCCGATTGTGATCCTCAAAAGTTAACTTTTATTTAAAGAGTACATAGCAAACTTTCCTTTCCAAAGAAAAACCAGGTTGTACGTTTAAAGCACAGCTAATATGTTGTGAAGATGTACTCTAGTCGATAATTATCAAATCCTAGATAAGATTCACGCTCAAGTCTCAGCCCTCTACTAGTCCTCATGCCTCAAGTCAAACTCACATGACCTCAGCCAAAGCATAGCAAGGTGCGTACCCAGAAAACTGCTTCTGCTACCATCCTAGTCTAAAGAGCGAGGACTAGAACAAACGGTAGAAGAACTCTAAAGGTTTCACAGAATAGATGTCGACAAAACCACATAATCCTTCATAGAAAGAAGGTATATATCCAGTTTTGCTACACTGAAACAGTTCAGGTTAAAGCACGAACTTTCACTTCTAAAAATACACTTCATAGTAATTTTCAGGCTACTCACCCATGAGCATGTTCAACATTATGTATTCTAGCAGCATCATGTCCCTTGCACTCCACTATCACGTCCCTTTCTCTCTTTCTCTAGATATGCCACAAATAGAGGAAATAAGAAAGATCAAACTCTGCTGATGACACCCTAGTAAAATTTCCAAGCTAACAAGTCTTTACAAGAAGGTACTATATAAATAGAATAGAACCCCAGTTAATGGCTCTTACGGTGTAGTCAATAATTGTGAGCTTGACCAAGCGGTAGTCCTCACCCCTGCTGCATTCCCTTTCACAAACCATCTCTTTCAAGAAGAAATAGGATTAGTTCAAAATCAGGTTGAGCACAATTTCATACTCCAGCAGTGTTTGACTTGTCACGGAAATAAACAAGAAAGTACTCTCAAAAGTTTTGGTTTTAAACATGCCATAAGATAGCTTGTGGCTATAAAAGCGTGCCATTAGTTAAGGGTAAAATGACTAAATGAGAATTTCAGTTAAAAGTTTTTCCAAAAGGCCTTGTGGGATTTGAATGCTGGTCTCCAAGTTGCACTCATTGAGTTTCGAACAGAACAAGGCGTCATTGGTCCTCGTGGATTTCTAAGTTAAAAAGGAAAGTATTTCCAAATATAAAATTGTGTCATTTTTTTTCGAATGGACTATTAAAGATATAATCCCACATAAAATAGAACATAAGGAGTATATAGCTACAACAGAAGCAAACTCAGCCTATGTAAGCTTCAAACACATAAGCAATCCCAAACCATGATAAAGGAGGGTCATGGTAGGTTGACAACCACTTTAAAGATAATTGAACTATGATGAATCGTTTGGATACAAAATTCTTTAGGAGACTCTTGGACGTGGCCACCTAGGTACATCACTATATACAACGAGAAATGATACAAAGGATACGTATGTGCAACCCTGAATTAGTTTATATGTAGTAGATTGATTGAGATATGCTAGAAGTGAATGAATTGAATTCCAAAAGAAAACAAAAAGGTGAATGAAAGGGAGAGTCGAAATACAACTGATTTCACTTTAGTCCATTAAAAGGTTCACATGTAGGATATAGCAAGATTTCAAAGACAATGGCATGGGTTATACCAAGTCTTCCACCAATGGATGTGATCCCTCCCCCTTAACCAAAGGTCTCGGTTCGCGCCTTGAAATTTTGAGAAATTTTTGATAGAGTGCTCCCCCTTTAAATGGGCCCTAAGCGATGCACATCTGGATTAGTGGGACCAGTGGGTGCTAGACACCACATGGTTTAAGCAAAAAAAAATTTACTATTACGATTATTTTTTACTACGGTGGTGTCTGCACCACCTTGACTACTCACATGTATGGGGTTAACTCTACCCACCAGTGCTTAAACAAATGAGAGAAAGTCACCTAATCGTGCCTACTTCATCGACCACTAGGCCACACGACTATGCAGAACTTACTTAATAAATTAGTCGAGATGCAAGCAAATTAATTGACATAAAATAGTACTAATTAACAACCTATACATTCAAAATAAGGAAAATATAAATTACATAAGACTAGTGTGAAAATGTACCAGTGCCATGGAGACCATAGCAAATAGAATTGGGAAGATGAACAAAATGACCCGAAATTGACCCGTTTTCTAAGAGTGCTATTGATGCTACTCCTTCCATTACTTTTCCTTTTATTTCTTCTTCCATTGCTGCTGCTATTACAGTTTTAATCCCTGTAAGAGAAGTCTTACATAAGCTTGGGAAAGTTGCGGAAGATTGCAAGACTTGGCTATTGTTGGGTTTTTACTAGTAATAAAAAGTATGTGGCGATGCTAGAAATTTTCGTACAGGGGCCAAATTTGTAAGACTGTCCTTATGAGGGACAAATATGTGATGGAGTGCCAGAAATGTCCTATTCTGTAAATCACCTTACATCCATTAACAAGGCGAAGTGCATAAAGAGCCGGTTTGAGCTAAATGTTTTTAGAAGGGGTTTTTTATACAAATATACAAATTTTCATCTTTAATTACAAAAAAATGTAATATTTTTTAAATTACAAGTCATAGCAATATTTTTTTAGCACATTTTTATTTTTGATAACTACACTTGATCCCCACTCTCCTAAAAACACTTTCTCCACTTTCCTCAAACAAACCAGCCGCCACCCCCATTTTCTTATCTCAGATCCAAACATAAAACACCACCTACACTCCATCATCGGTCATTTATGGTTGCAGCGACGCCGTGGTTCCTATCGGAAAAGCCAACAACGATCGTTCCCCTCTTCCACTGTGTTGTTCATTTCACAGATTCCCGTCTGAGTTTTGACTGGTGTCACTGTTTCGCCATGGTCTTTTCTGCGGTGGAATTTATCGAAATTCGAGTTTTCCGATGCAATCAGAGAAGGTGCAGATGTAAGAAGAAGCCCGGCCCAGCCCGTTTCACTTATCCCTAAGACTACTGATGCCTAATCTGCTCAAACCTACGGGGTTTCTCTCGCATCAGATGGGAGCTTGTCTTTGGTATCTCGTGTTACACAATATAAATGGGAAACCGTTCAGCTTCTCATATTCTTGTCGTACATGTTTCTCTGTTTTTGAAATCGGTAGAGATTTTGTTTCTCCGGTGGAAATTGTGTTGTCTTTTTCTGTCATTTTTGTTTCGTCTCCGTCACCGATTATTGTTTCTATACGCCTCTACTGAAGGTGTGAAACATGATACAATATCTTGTCATTTCTTTTGAATTATTGAGATTGATCAATTAACTAAAATCAATTATTGATATATAATAATTACCTCTTCATATCGTGTTATTTTTGCTTCTGTTCTTCTGTCTGTTCACTAAAAACATCGTTGGGACAATCTGAAACAACCGTTGAAATAGATTGATACAGTGTGAAACAACGTTGAAACAGTATGATACGGGATGAAACAATGCTAAAACAGTCCAGAAACAACTTGATACAGTCGAGAAATAGCTAGATACGGTATTGAAACAGTGCTGAAACAGCGTAGATACAGTGATATACAATTTGATACGGAGCAAAAATAGTCTGATACAGTTTAAAACAGTCTGATACAGTCTGAAACGGGGACTTGATACAGTTTAAAATAGTCTGAGACAGTCTGAAACGGGACATTATACAGTTTAAAACAGTTTGATACAGTCTGGAACGGGACTTGATACAGTTTAAAACAGTTTGATACAGTGTGAAACGGGACTTGATACAATTTAAAACAGTCTGATACAGTGTGAAACGGCATTGAAACACTATGATACAGTTTGAAACGAAGTTGATACAGTTTAAATTGGGGGGAAAAGTGAAATTGGGGAAATATGAGGAGTAAAAGTGAAATTGAAGGAAATGGTGGGAGGAAAAGTGAAATAGGGGGAAATGGGAGGAGCAAAAGTGATAGTGGGGGAAATAGGAGAAAGAATGTAAGGGTTTGGTATGTTATGGGAAAATATTGCTATGTTATTGCTATATTTGTAATTAACTTGTGTTTTCCTCTATATAGGGTAATTTTGCTAAAATGTTGCTATGTTTGGTAATTAAGTCCAAAAAATTGTACTTTTGTGTAAAAACTCCTTTTTAAAATCCTTTTAGAAGTTTGTATATATTCACTCAACTTGTGGTAATTGGTCACCTCCATAAAATTTACTATTTTTTCCTATTACACCCCTAGTAATAATTGCTCTTGAAAGCACAAACACCTAAAATATGAGTTTCTTAAAATATCAAGAAGGATAGATTAATAAGAGTGCTCTGTTTATTTATGACTTTTAAAGGGACGTGAGAATTACCAAAACAGCCAGTCAACTCCCTCCCCTGACTTTTGACTAGCCCTTATTTTTTATAGCCAGTATACACAAAAATGAATACAAATGGTATACAAACAGTAGCCCAGGTATACAAATGGTATCCTCACGGATACCCAATGTATACACCCAAAAATATGGTGTATATAATAAGATTTATTGGGTATACGAAATGTATACATACACTCTTTACTGTTATTTTAGTGTATACACACTTTTTTCACAGTGTATACACAATTTAATAAAATAAAATTTGTATCATCCAATTATCCAAAAAAAAAAAAAAAAAGGAAACAGCCAGAAGCAAAGCTTGACTTGGCCAGAGCTCCGGTTCAAGGTCAACATCACCGTCCATCCACCGGAATCTGATTCGCCTGAGCAGCAGCTGCTTCGATGAAGCATTTTTCGGTAGATAGACGACAGAGCACCACCAATGACGACGGGGGAAGGGAAGAAGAAGAACGGGCGGAGCAGCGGTGAAGATTGCACCACCAAGGACGACGGGGGAAAGCAGAGAAGAAGAAGAATGGCGGAGCAGCGGTGGATCTGTGACGTGGGCAAGCGGTGGAGGACCGGCTGTAGCAGACGGGGGTGGGGTGGGGGTCGGCGACGGCGGAGGAAAAACCCTAGAAATATGGGAAGAAGGAAGGATGGAGGAGAAGACCTAAAAACCCTAGTGGCTATAAAAAGTTAGTGGATTTTGTTTAATGTTTATTTAGGATTATTTTGAAAAAAAAAAGGCTAAAAGAATATATGGAAAGAATTAGTTGTTTTTCCAAATAACAAACCTTACAACTAAAAAGGACCGGTGGGAGTTCCTCAAGCCTTCTAGGAATAGAATATATACTCCATTATACAAATTAGTGGAATATTTTTGTCGAAGAAGCCAACATTCATTTTAGTATAATATAAGTGGGATGGGTTGTGTTTTAAGTCGGGTTTAGAGTGGGCTGAGTCCTAAATAATTTTAGTTTTTTAATTGGTGTAACCTTCCCAAAAGATTTTAGTTGACATGTCATCAGAAAATTAATAGAAGTTTGTGTTTGCATCTAATTAAGATGACCCCAGGTGTTAAATAGATAAAGTTGGATGATGATTGTGAGATAAAAAAAATTAAGAAAAATAACCATGATAACTAATTACCACATATCGAGTGATCATTCATGCAATCAACTCAATTTTCATATGATAAAATATGTCAAAGAAATCTATATTGTTGAATTTTGAAAAAAAAAAAAATGGGTTCATCGAATAATAAAGATTCATATAGCTAACTACGACTAACTCCGGATTGAGGTATAATATTGTTTTTGTTGTTTTATTACATCGTCAATGTATAGTATAAGTGCAGTTAGACTATCTCATTCGAGTCTCACTGCCATCTATCAAACAAAAACATTTCACGTGATTTAGACGTACTTCTTAAGTTCTATGTCATGGATCTAAAATGAATGAATTATGAATGAAAAGTGTTCAATTGAAATGGTCTAAACTAGGTTATAAATCTTGAATTTGCCTCTTCATGTTACAAACATATTAGAACTTATTTTTCTTCCAGAAAAGGCGCATCTTTTAGTCTTAGAAGGTCCTCATATGCATGTGTAGGCTCTAACTCTTAATACTAGAGGGGTGAACACAAGAATGTTAAAAGGTCGAATCTTTTGTTAATTATACACTTATTTACATTGGACCTGGCAAATTATAAACTTCCAACAGTCTGTTGAAGGTTAAATAAAAGGCAGGCATTTCTTTTCTCTCTTTTAATATAATTTGAAGGTGCATGAAAGTTATAAACTTGCAAAAAGTTGCTTGGCAAACTACCAACATCTCAGAAAAAAGAAGAAGTTATTCAACACCAACCACTTCCATTTATCATTTGAGAATCACCACTCAATTATTTATGCTATTTGCTTTCTCTCTAGTTAACAATCCACTAGGACAGTAGGACTATTTAGAGAGCAAGTAGTGTCTCATAATAACAAGATAATTGCATAAGTGAACAAATTATCCTGTTGGTACTTATTCAAAGAGATCTTTGAAGACTACTCTCTTTTATCACATCTCACTTATGAGAGAAGCAGTGGCATTATAATTTTGAGAAATGTCCCAAGTTCTATCAGAAAGTCCAAAGTTGAGTGGATATTTGGGCTGCTTGTTAGGAGAAAACAGTCCAAAATGTTTCTCTAGCTCAGGGTTCTTGTTATTCTCATCAAACATGGCAAATAAATATGTCTCAATGACTCTATTAGGCCTTCTTGGACTACCTCGTTTAACATGCTCAATTAAGTTCTTGTAGTAAGTTGCTGCATTGTTTGTTGTCGCGGCAAATGCACCAGCCGATGGCCAGCCACTCTCAGACACAACAATCTCTATCGAACCCCCTCCGACTCGAGACAAGGCAGCATATACAGAATCCAACATTGCATCAAATAAGTTCTTATATCCAAGTGAACCATCTTGTACCACCACATTAGGTGCAGTGAAAATAGCATAGGGGAGAGAAATGTCACGTGGATTACCAGCATAGCTAAAATAAGGGTAAATGTTAACAAGCAACGGCGAATTTATGCCCTTTAAAAAACTAACAATCGGATCAATGAACCCCCTAACGTCGTTCCTAAACGAACCCTGTGATGGTGGAAATGAGTTCCCAATCAAGGTCATGTCTACAGAAGTTGAAACTTTGATGTTGTTTTGCAAACCAGCTGAAGAAATTGCACTATGAATGTTTTTCATAGCAGGAACAAGATATTTAGTAAGTGAAGATGTGCCTGTAACAGGGCTGACTTCATTTCCTACAGCAATGTACCTGTTGAAGACATAATTAAGTAAGGTGTACTTCCGTAACAGTTTAAATTTTTAAATGAGATGGTCACACGCTTCAATAATACCTAAATTTAACATCCGGCCAGAAACTTTTGACATTCCTCTGTACCCAATTATTTGCATTTGAAGGATTAGCAGCAATGTTTTGGAGATCTGAATTGGGAACTCCTAACATAACTTCAATGTTGGAGCCTTTTAAAGCTTGCAAAGCTGCCTGATTTGGATCATAAAGCCTCATTCTTCTTATGTTTCTTGTCTTGTAGAGTTGTATAACTTGTGATGCTGGTGGCAAGTTGTTGCCTAGCATTCCATAGCAAACACCTATTGATTGAGCCCCTGCAACAACAAGAAATAGTGTTACAAGTTAATTAAAAAATTCTTGCATAGTAAAAAAATTCTATTAGACACCACTAAGGGATGTATCGACGTGATAGATGAGATCTCTTCATTTTTTAGATTCGAATTTAAAAAACGAAAAAACTCATGACAATGATTAAATGAATGTTGTGCAAGATAATTATGGAAAAACTCACAAGTTTAATACGAGAGGTTAGTAAGTACTCCCTCCCGTCCATACTATTTGATGTTTTGAGTGTTTTCACGGGTATTAAGAAAATGATCTTTTTAACATTAATTAGCAATATAAATGACTATATTAGCCCTTATTCAAGCTATTATTACTTATCATTTTGTTCAAAGTCATTTATTAGCAAGGGGTGATATTGTAAAATCTTATCTTGATTTCCGAAAAGATCAAATATTGTGGACCAAAAAAGATAAGCTAAAACATCAAATAAAATGGACCGGAGAGGGAGTAGCTATCAAAATGCATATTTTGCAAACACAAAAGGTAGAAGACAATTAGTGGCTTCAAAATTCAAGACTTTATAGAGTATCATATTTAAACCTGCTGTTTCAGTGCTGGCTGCAACAAGAAGTCCTAGCAGTATAATAGCAGCCATTTGAGTAGTACTATCACTATGGTTATGTGAGGTAGCCATGATCAAGAAAAGGTTTGTTGGTAGAAACTAAGATGAAGATTTCACACAACATCATTTATATAGAGATAGCTAAGACTAGTACTATATTTTACTTGTTTTGTTTTTTCAAAGTAACATTATTTAAGCTAACCATGAGATGACACATTTACGATGAATACCAATGTGCAATTTTTTATTAGGCTAATAAAGTTAAGAGCCGCCTGGTGAAGTTTCTTGGTCAACTTCATTTTGTAGAAAAAGAGAAGTTTGATGAGGTAGAAGTTGTATTATTTTCTCCAAAGGTGCAGTGACGTACCAAATGCTGCCTTGACTTTGGAAACATATAGAAGTAGAGTTTCTTATATTCTGCCCATCATGCCACTGAGGAATTAAGTGCTTACTTATCGATTAGTAACACTTAGGGCCTGTTTGGAAAGCCTAACCTGTAATTGGATTTGGATGTAATTGGTTGTAATTACACAGTTTAGCATGTTTAGCAGATTAAGACCAAGTAATTACTTGGTCAGCATGTAATTGGGTGTAATTGAAGCTTTGTAATTACACTCTTCAATTCTTAGGGGAGCTGAGAATTGCTGGTAATTACACAGTGTAATTACAGGGTTACTTTTTAATTTCTATCATCTTTGTTTTTATTTTAAGTTTATTCTCTTGTTATTTTCTTATTCTTTTTTTAAAATTTTTTTATTTTATATTAAATATATAATTTTTTTAACATCATTTCTCTTTTATTTTTTTCTTCTTATTTCCTGCCTCGTTACTTTTCGCTTTCATGTAACCTTTTTCCTTTTTTATTTCTTTTTATTTTTACTTTAAATTTATATTATTTTTTACTATATCATATATTTGTTCATTACTTTTCCTTTCATATTTTTCCTTATCATTTTACGACATTTACTTCTTGCAATTTCTTTTCTTCCTAGGTAATTACAACATTATCTTTTTTTTTTCCTTTTTCTTTTTTAATTTCTTGTTTTAAATATATTATTTATTTTACGTATTTTTCTTTCATTTATTTTTTCCTCACTTTTTAAGTATCTTTACTTTTTGTGGTCTCATGTAACTTCTCCAATTTTATTTCTTCGTTATTTTTTTTTTAATTTTATCTTTTTTATTTCACTTAAATGTGTTAGCACTCAAATTTTTTTTTAAACTTTGTCTCTTGATCTTAGAAAGAATGACTATTAATAAAAATGACTTACATTGGGTGAAGTCAATAATTTTGAATTTCGTTGTTGGATGAGGTTAGACTTATATATATATATATATATATATTGTATTTTCACATGCATGCTATTCATTGTTAGTCAAAAGTGATAGATAAATTTCAAAAAAATATTTGAACAATAATTTGGTACAATAGTTTTACTATTTTTTAATTTTAAAAAGATCTAACTGTGTAATTACACTTGTGCAACCAAACGGTACGCTTATAATTACCCTGTAATTACACTATGGCAGACAAACAGGACTTCGTAATTACTCTACTGTGTAATTACTAGGCTGTGTAATTCCTAGGATAGTAATTACACCAAATCCAATTACGAGGTGGCTTTCCAAACAGACCCTTAGTATTCTTCTATTTCAATTTATATGACAATAATTTGAATGTTCACAGAGTTGTATGGCTGTAACAACTTAATGAAATTTGTACTTCTAAACATGTCATAAACCTTTTCATTAGGAGTTAATGAAAACTAAAATATTTTTTAAATTTAATAGTATGTCATTTTTGTAATGAAATAATAAGGAAATAAGCTGTACTTTTTGCAACGAAAGAGAGTATATGAAAATTTACATATAACGTGCTTTAAATTAACTAATGGTGTTAAGAAAGGTTTAGACCGTCAGTGCATATTAATTAAACTCATTATTAATATCTTATATTAAAATCACAATTATTGCAAACACAATGCCTATTTTGTGTAGCACCACATTTTTAATTTCTTCGGCCACATCTTCTGAGTAACAAAATACACAAAATGAAAAAAGTGAAGTAATGTTTTCTTATACAAATATGTGTTACTTACCCAATTAAACATGTATAGATAATAATGTAGTGTAGTTGATTTTAATTTGGAGCTACAATGGCGTAGTTTATAAAATAAAAATACACGATTAATTTTTACTTGGATTTTATAGAAATAAAAATACACCGTTTGATTGTATGTAGAATTGTAGATAATAATAAACTTTGTTTTAAAGCTGCACTCTACGAAAATACACGAAGTCAAGTTTGCATATCTGTAACAACTTGTATCTCAGCATCATGAAGCATTAATCATTATCCACATAACTTTTTGACGTTCAAGTAAGTTGTTTTTTGAAGTTGCGAACTATTTAAAAAAATAAAAATTCAAAATTTAGTAGTGAACAGCTATAAAAAGGGTAGTTTGCCCTTTCAGTAGCGAACATATGAAAAATAGGTGGACGTTGTAGCGAAAAATGGGCTAGTTCACAGTTTCTTGAAAAAATTGGTAGTTCGCACTTTCTCAAGTTGCGAACTGTTCAAAAAACGAAAAATTCGAAGTTTAGTAGTGAACTACTATAAAAAGAAGTAGTTTTTGCTTTCAGTAGCGAGCGTATGAAAAAGAGGTAGGTGTTGTAGCGAAAAATGAGCTAGTTCGCAGTTTCTTGAAAAAAATTGGTAGTTCGCACTTTCTCAAGTTGCGAACTGTTCAAAAAATGAAAATTCAAAATTTATTAGCGAACTACTATAAAAAGGATAGTTTGCGCTTTCAGTAGCGAATATATGAAAAAGAGGTAGACGTTGTAGCGAAAAATTGGCTAGTTCGCAGTTTTTTGAAAAAATTGGTAGTTCGCAGTTTCTCAAGATGCGAACTGTTCAAAAAAAAAATTCAAAATATAGTAGTGAACCGCTACAAAAATGGGTAGTTTGCGCTTTCAGTAGCAAATGTATGAAAAATAGGTGGGCGTTGTAGCGAAAAATGGGCTAGTTCACAGTTTCTTAAAAAAATTGGTAGTTCGCACTTTCTCAAGTTGCGAACTGTTCAAAGAACGAAAATTCGAAGTTTAGTAGTAAACTACTATAACAAAAGTAGTTTTCGCTTTCATTAGCGAACGTATGAAAAAGAGGTAAGCGTTGTAGCGAAAAATGATCTAGTTCGCAGTTTCTTGAAAAAATTGGTAGTTCGCACTTTCTCAAGTTGCGAACTGTTCAAAAAATGAAAATTCAAAATTTATTAGCGAACTGCTATAAAAAGGGTAGTTTGCGCTTTCTGTAGCGAACATATGAAGAAGGGGTAAGCGTTGTATGGTAAGGCACTTTCCTCCTGTGATTGTGTCACTAAGTTTATCAAACTATGAGTACAAAGATATACCCCAACCTACTTACAGAAAGGTGCCAAATCTTGATTATTTGGATGACATAGAGATAGTTGTTATAGATGGTATGCTTTGTGTCTTCTGCAATTATGTTCATGATTCTTTTGATTTGTGGATGATGAATAAGTATGGGATCCAAGAATCTTGGATGATGATGCTCTCTATCACATTTCATAATGTTTTGTTATATGGTCGCCCTATTGTTCTGAAAAACCCATCAGATTACTTGAAGTTTTATCCAGTATACTTGTTTGATAATGGTGACATTTTGCTCAAAGTGGAGAGCTGGCGTGAGTCGTGACATAGTTACTTACAATAAAGATGAGAACTCTTAAAATTACTGGCTACATCACTAAAATTATGGCGGAGCTAATACGTTGCTAACGGTTCAGTTGAACTTAGTAACTTTATTTCAAACCTTATCATTTTTTAAAATTTATTTAATACTCTATATACAAAATATTAGTTTAGAACTCTATAATTTAAAAAGGACTAAAACCCTGAATCCATAAGCTTCAAATCCGATCTTCGAATCTACCCATGATAATGACAAACACATTTCTTTGCACTACATAATCACAATAAGTTACCAAACAAGTTCAAGAACACCACCATCACTTATTGGGTAAAAGTACAACAGATTCTAGGGCACAAATACATAAAATAAAAGTTCAATGGGCTTCATATTTGGGGTTTATTACAAATAGGAAAAGGAGGTAAACGCAGCAGAGCTTCCTCTGTCTCAATTGGATCTGATCTCAGTATCTACACATTAAAGAAAAAAAAGTTAAAATTGGTGTTATACCCTTTATTATTCAATTAATGGCAATGAATTAAAGGGGAAAAGGCTTACTGGGTCTTGAAGAAGTGGCTTTGTGTCATCTTTAGCGGGTCTGAATGGTGGCTTTGCTTCACTTTGGTTGTTTTTGTTAGTGTTGATGGTCTTGGTTGAATCCTCCACTGGCTTCATCTTCTTTACTCCCTACCAGCTTGTTAGGATGGCTGTTACTTGAGTGAGTTAATCGAAAGACCCTTTTGAAGTTGGAAAAGCATAGTATAAAGTGGCTTGTGACAACTCTTGTGGATAACTCTAGTGTGGAAGCAGGAGGTGAGATTTATGAAGAGACTTCAAGATGTGACATTTATAATTTCGCCCAACTGCTTCAAGGGGACGGGGGATTTGGGGTGGGCGGGGGGCTGCAAATATGCAAAAAGCATTCTATTCCAAGTGTCAGGAACTCCCAGCAAACACTTAGGGGTCGTTCGGTTACTCGGGTTGTTTATGCGGGTATTAATTAGTAATGTGGGTATTAGTAATATGGGTATTAATAATGTATGTATTAATAATGTGGGTATTAATAATGCGGGCATTAGTTAACGCGGGGTTTAGTAATGTGGGTATTAGCCATGCATATATTATAACATAGGGATTATTTTTTGAATCACTGATATATTACAATATTATTATTTAAAATATTTATTTACTCCTTAAATAAAATCTTAAAATATATTCTCATAATGAGGTTATTTTTGTCATTTTAAATTTTAATACCTGCATTATTAATACCCACATTATTAATACCATCTTCTACCCCGCATAAAATAATACATAGATTCCCGCATTAATAATACAGGTATTAATAATGCGGAATATACAAAAACGTAACCAAACGTTGTATTAATTTATGCATGTATTAAAATTTCTCAGAAAACCAACCGAACGCTGCACTAAATTAACGCAGAATTTTGCGCGGATTTTAACTAATTAACCCAGTAACCGAACGACCCCTTAATGTATACAATTTGCAAAATGCAAGAAGAAATGTTTAATTCTTTATTTTTGGTTAAAAACCTTTTCTTAATTAGTTATTTGGTTTAAAATCATGTGCCCTTACTTTATTTGTTCTTTTACCACGTGTCCATGTCAGTGCTTAATTTTATTATTACGCACTTTATTTTAACTTAACTATTTATCTTGTATTTGGCCTTACAGAGGCAGATGCACAGTGTGAGCCTTCATTCCAAAGCACATTTCAATTGACAAGAAAACTTAAAAAAAAATATCATATACTTATATTAACATAAACTTCCGAATTCACGTTTACCACAAAAACATTGTTGAGCTCAAATGTTTTTACTAACAACTCTCAAAGTAGAAGAGAAACCTTAATAAGGCAGGATTATTTGAAAGCATAGAGGAGACTGGATTATTGGTTTTGCAAAGTTCAACTTAGCTAATTCAGCTCTTCAAATGGAAACCCCTGCCTTGGTCCATGGCCTTCGCCTGGCACTTGAGAAGAATTTGTTTCCACTTGTAGTGGAAATAGGTAAACCTCTATATCTAATAGTATATTTTGATGATAATCCTATCAACATAATAATATTTAAAATATTAAATATATATCAATAATATTAAATATATTAATTATTAAATATATTAATTATCAATAATATTAAATATATTAAATTAATATTAAAAATATTAAATATATATTTAAAAAGGATAAAATGTATATGGAAAGAAAGAAACAAGAAAAAGTGTACAAAAAAAGTAATTATTCTTGGTCAACGTTCATGGAATGTAAATTTTTCTTCCATATTTATGCTTTCCCACGTATTTTGCTATTTCACTCACCTTTTCTTTTGTTTTTCCACCAGAAAAGAAAGGAAAAGGAAAGACTTTATTCTGTTATCTGGGAGTATGCCGATCTGAAACCTTTTTTTCCTTTTTAAACTTATACTAAGTGTAACAGAAAATAGGCCCCCACAAAAGTGTGGCCTAAAGAAATTGCTTTATCTACTTAAGATAGCTAGGGCCGGCCTTGATTTAGTAAGTACTGTCAGTTAAATAGTCCTCCCTCCGGTCCACTTTATTTGATGTTTTAGTCTATTCTTTTTGGTCCATAATATTTGATCTTTTCGAAAATCAAGATGAAATTTTACAATGTCACCCCTTGCTAATAAATGACTTTAAATAAAATGCTAAGTAATAAATAAGGTTGTCAATTATATTGCTAATTAATGCTAAAAAGATAACTTTCTTAATACGCGTAAAAACACCCAAAACATCAAATAATATGGACTGAAGGGAGTATAATAGTACTATTTGTGTCAAGTAATATCCAATAACTCTCTAGATTCGTGCCATGTGGTATGTAAAATAATTCATGGTTGAGATTAACTTAAATTCTTTAAAAAGAAAAACTGACAGAAAGTTGACGGAAGTCACTGCCACTTCCTTAATCAACTTTAAGCTCCAAAATAAAGCTAAACCGACTCTCCACCAAATGCATATTGCTTCATAAAAAATAATCCACTTCCGTTTGTGCAAGAAAACTGGTGCTATATATAGGCCATATAAATCAAGTATTTCTTGAATGATTGAAATTTAAGAAATTTATTCAGACAATGGTACTTTTTGGTTTGCCAAGATACTACTGTCCAAAATTCAGAAAAAAAAATTCAACATGAAAAAAAGGGCCTAACATAGATTATAATATATTATTATCTTGAAATTCTTGGGATCCTTGACTTCGAAAAGGTTTGCTAAATGTAAGTAATTTTCTTAAGTCAAGTGAATCTCAACCATGAATTATTTTGTAGGTTACACGGCATGAATTTAGAGAGCCATTAGATATTACTTGACACAATACTATTTGACTGAATCTTCACCTCTAAGTACTATAGAAGTAGGTGTCATTTTTTATGACTACCTTAGCAATAAAGATCAAATAAGAAAGACGAGTCAGGTCGGTAGATTATTGTTACTCCGACTACTTTATTTGTATAGACAAATAAATTAGGTTTAATTCAGTTATTGTTTTTCACCCTTGTTTTAAATTATATATCATAAAAAAACATTGCAAATAAAACATATATCAAAGAGCATTCCTTTAAAAAATATGCTTAAAAGCAGCTTAAATTACTTTATATTTTTTATTTGACTAGATTATTTTACCTACAATAATCTATAATTAATTTTTATCTTAGTTGTAAAGTTTTATGACAATTCTTTGCACATAAAAAAATTAAATTTTTATCATGACAATAACTCAAATGATTTTTTTATCAAGCCAATAAATTTTTCAAAGTCAATGAAAATATTATTCAAATTATTTTTCAATAAGTGTAGATTAATGTTGCATCATTAAAAAGAGAGAAATTATAGTGTATAATTAAAATCATGTCAAATTAATTGTTACAAATTAATTTCACATGAAATTAAATATAATGGTAGAAACAAAGTAAAGAAAACAATAAAAAAAAGAAAAAAAAAAAAGAGAAAAGATAAGCAAACAAAGAATAGAGATGGAGATTATTTAGCAAATAAAAGGATAAAGAAAAAAGAAAAAAATGAAAAACGGGAAAAGAAATGCCTAGGGATTAGGGGCTATGGTCAGCTACTCAGAGGTCGTTTGGTTAGTGGGATTGGGATAATAATCGCGGTATTAAGTTTGTAATATTATTTATCTCACGTTTGGTTTGTGGGATTAACTAATCCGGAATAAATTTGTACCAAAATCATGGTACTAGCTTATCCCATAGGAGTGGGATTATAATCTCGAAATTATAATATCGAGATAAATATAATCTCACATTTATGGATTATTCTTATTTTTTTAGTCCCGCTAACCAAACACCCGTCAGTGTATGTGGCCTTAATTGTTGCAAGAAGAAAAAAGTTTGAAAAAAAGCAACTTCTGGGGGAATGGAACGCCAATCTCCTGGGCAAAAAGCAGTTTAAAATTGCTACAAAGAAATACCTCCACAATATTTTTTATTGGAGAAATTAGATCCAGTGCTTAAATTTCAGATAAATTTCAAATATAAACAAGTCTGACTATAATAGTTGTTGTAATGGATCTTTCATTAAGGAGATTTCAATTATATACTCTAATAGTTGCGACTTGCGACTTCAATGGTGGAAGTTGGAACTTTTCTGGAGATTAATTTTCCTAAAGTAAAGTATCAACTATATATAGTTAATTGTTGGTTAAGTTAACTTGATATAAGCCTTTAAAATTTAAAATAGACAAGTGTCAACGATCTAAACATGCACTTGAGGAAATGGAGTGGATAACCTTTCTCCAGTGTAGTTGAAGACGAGAAACTTGCCAACCCTTCGCTTTCATCTTCTTTGTCCAATAATGGGACCTCTCACAATAGAAATCAATAACTCCATGGGTTGTTTGGTTGACATAGAGTTTACGTGGGTATTAACAATGTACGTATTAGTAATACGGGTATTAGCAATGTGGGTATTAGTAATGTGGGTATTAATAATGCGGGTATTAGTAATATATGTATTAGCTATGCATATATTATAACGTAGGGATTATTTCTTGAATCACTAATATATTACAAATTAATATACAATCTTATAATTTAAAATATTTAATTAGTCCTTAAATATAATTTAAAAATATTCTTACTATTATGAGGGTTAATTTTGTCATTTTAAATTTTAATACCTGCATTATTAATACAGGCATTATTAATACCACCTTCTACCCCACATAAAATAATACATAGATTCCCGCATTAATAATGCGGGTATTAGCTATGCGGAAAAGAAAATTGTGAACCAAACATTGTATTAGTAATGCTATGTTTTATGTGGAAAAGGAAAAGACCAACCAAACATGGTATTATAATGCTAAATTTTGTGCAACTATCAAAGAGGAAACCAAACAATGTATTAGTAATACCAAAACTTTATGAGGGTATTAAATTAGTGCTAGTGCAAACCAAACGACCCCTTAGATTCAGTTGGAACAATGGTGAGATCAACCGACGTCATCATTGCATGCTGGATCAGTTGATCTTGACAGAATCAGGTCTTAGATTCAGGATTTGAGAGAGTACTATCTTTGTCGGCATTGAACTGTATCATGTGAGTGGTAGGTGAAGCTGCAGCTAGAGCATTGTCGGTATAGCGGCTACAGCCACGAAGAAAAGAGAGAACATGGAATAAGAAAGCAAAAAAACTTGGATCTAACAAGTGACCAACCCATAAAATGAAACCCTTAATCCAATTGCTGATGACTTTTCTAGATATATAAGAACGAACATTTGTGTTAAAAGTATCCTGATCACCAGCACATTAGCGGCTTGACGGCTTCAATGTTTGTTCTATCTACGTCAAAGGTCCATCAGGTCCTAGTCATTTCCTACTCAATCATACGTAGTACTTGTACAACTAGCATCGCTAGTCCAAGTTTCACTTGTCGTATTTTCTATGTATATATAGACACAGACACAGCTTTTGCATGCTATAGAAAATGGATGATAAAACAGAAGCATTACTAAGTGATGGAAAATTGAAGAGAAAAGCAGGATCATCTCTTGATGAAACAATAGAAAGCTGCATTGGTGAATTTGGATGGGCTCAGTTCTTGCAAGCTATCCTTGTCTCTTTTGCATGGTTTTTCGATGCTCAACAAACATTCATTAGTGTTTTCACTGATGCACAGCCTTCTTGGCATTGCACATCATGCAACTCTTCTTCCTCCATTAACAACAACTTTTGTAATCTCGCTAACGGTACATGGTCATGGGATTTACCAGCCCATGTTTCAGTTGTTTCAGAGTGGTCTTTACAATGTGCTGGCTCAATCATCAGCGGCCTCCCTGCTTCTTCCTTCTTTTTGGGATGTCTTGCAGGTAGAGATGTATTCATTCTTGAGGTTTCTTTCTGGATTTGAACGAGCTACAATTGGCACTTGTTCTCTTGTCTTGTCCACAGAGCTAACGATGGCGAGGCCAAGTTGGAACCATTGGCTTCCTATGTTTCACTACAGGATTTCTTTCTTTACCAACCTTGGCGTTTATAAATAGAGGCTTTTCATGGAGAGTTCTTTACCTTTGGACTTGTCTGCCTACAATTTGATACTCATTATTTGTTCATTCTAACTGCCCTAGTTTTATTGCATCACCCCAAGCAAACCTTGTATTTGACAAAGTTAACTTCTTCAGTCTGCCTAGAAACTCCAAGAATGCTGGAGGAAGTTGAAGAGCTTTGGTCATGGAGCTGCTAATATCATTCAATAGCTTCAATTTTTCCAGGGATTTTATCTTCTTAAAGTTGCTGAACTCACCCTTGTTAGTTTCAAAAAAATCAGCCATTTTCCCTTCAACACTCACTTTTCTGAGATTGCAAGCGCTTGCAAGCACATCCTCTCTGCAACTTCCTGGTGCAACTTTAGAAAGAGTTTGCAGGCAAGAAGGTTCATCTGTTGTTTGGGTAGCAGGGGACTGCAATAATGCAGGGACATTGGTGTGTAAATGCCTCAATCGTAGCATGTTCCATATATCTACTTTTATTTCAATGGTGGACGCCTTTGTATTAAGTATAAGAGTTTGTAAATGCCAAAACTTGCCAAAGAACTCCGGAAGGGTATTGTGGCTACTTGAAATAGCAATGTACCGCAAATGAAATAGCTCACTGAAATTCCTTGAGAAACTAAATTTGAGGGATTCAGCGTCCAAGACCCTAGCTAGTGGAAATGCTTTGTGGAGGAGTCGGATGTTACTAAGCTGCTCACTACCTTTTTGCTCTGTGGAAAAACATAAGAAAGACCTAACATGCTCGGCAGACGGTCTTTTAGAGATAAAAGCTTCCAAAAGAGAGGGTTGAATGCACACTCGACGAGAAGTATCTAGATCTGGTATATCAATTTCGGACTGACCAGCTCTTTCACATACTTCATGCAAAAGACCTTCATTATGAGCCTCCATCCTGCAGAACTGGTGAAACATGTCATGAAGCCGACATGTTTTTACTTGACCATCAGCCCTCTTCTGTATTTCCATCACTAAATTCCTGTTGACAAGTTTGTTCAAGTAATCCTCTGCTATATCCTCGAGGCTACCCCTTAATTTGGGGTTTATCAATCCCTCAGAAATCCACAAGCGAATCAACTTCCAAGCAGGAATTTCATAGTTTCGTGGAAAGGCACCACAATACAGGAAACATGCCTTCATATCTTCGGGTAGATGACTATAACTTATTTCCACAAATTTCAAGGAGCTTTCAGGTTTGTCTTTATTTATAAGGTATTGTCCTACCTTATCCTCAATACTTTTCCATTCCTTTTTGGTTGTACACCCTCTTAGAGCTCCTGCAATCACCACTACTGCAAGTGGCACTCCACTGCATTGTTTTGCAATACTTTTTCCATGCGCTACGAGGTCTTCAGGACACCTACTATTACTGGAAAAAACTCTATTTTCCAACAATTGGAAGCTTTCCTCGTCTGTCAGAAATTTCAACAAGTGAGGGTTAGCATTGACATATCTACCAATACGTTTGTCACGAGTGGTGATCATGATTCGGTGGCCTTTTCTGCTTTCGGGGAAAACTTTTATGATAGAATCTACAATGTCTGTCGTCCACACATCATCCAACACCATGAGACATTTACCTCCTCTGGAGATGAATTCACTATTTCTTTAAATTAATTAAGAGGCCCTGTTGTGAATTTTTTGTGAAAACTGAAATCTATTTCTTGTAACTTGGATGGGACTGGTCATCCTATACTTGATGAAAATGCAGTTATTTTGGTTTAAGAAATAATCAATTTAATTAAATTACAGTTGGCAGCATATATGTTGAAGAGACCAAATAAATTAAGTGTATCCAATATAACAGCTTAAGCTTCTAGATGAGATGATCACATAATTCAACATGGTAGACGTTGTATGTAGGTTTTGGGCATACCTGTGACCGCTGGGCAACTATTTCTTGCTGCCAAATTTGGAAATTTGGGATTTTTTCTTGTGTTTGCTTGATTCCAGTGATTTGAAGTGCAAAGAAATTCATTTGATACATTCGTGTGCATTTGAAGAAAATCAAGTCCAAAAATCATTACTTCTACCCTGTTGGCAGAGACCTCTAGGTGAATTGATGTAGACATGATAAACAAGTTCTACCCTGTTGGCAGAGACCTCTAGGTGAATTGATGTAGACCTGATAAACAAGTTCAAAGGTCTATCGCGTGAGCAAGAATCTAACTTCAACAATTACATCCAAAACAATATAGCAATCTCCAAAATTTGTTTAGGAGAGAAAAATACATTATTCAAGAAAATTAAGAGAAGAAAAAGTGATGTACCCCTGTAACAAGATTAGGACCATCAAATAGACAGAATCAAAAATTCATTAGTAGACATTTAAACACGAAATTAAGTTTGTCCTAATTAATTAAAAGGAGTAAAGGCTATCCTTATCATACCTATACATACCAATAATCTTATCATTCTTACTCGCAAGCCCCAAAATTTCATCAATCACTCGCCACGACTGTTTCTTCAAATCAAATAAGAAAATCAAATTTGGCTTGTACCAAGACTTGTTAGCAAATACGATATTATTTTCCGCATTAATGCAAAATTCCTCTTCTTTTGCTACAAATTCTTGATGCACCCATTGATTTTCTTTCTGTAAGATCCAAACTGTAGCTTGTGTTCCTCCATGCCATGCTGATGAATAATCAATGGCTGCTAAATTGCCCTCAACTTCTACCAGCTTTAAGTTATATGTGCAGTCGTGCGAATCTACATGATCATTCCACAATGAGGAGATAATTTTGAATTCTTCACAGCTAAAATCGAACCCCACAATGACGGTATGACAACGATCAAGGGAGCAATAATAACAAAAGAAATAGACAACACCATTAATGTCAACTCCTCCTTTGAATAATGGCCTAATATAGGCTATGCTATCAACCTCTCTCCATGATTCACCTGGCACTCCTAGACTGAAGACCCAGTTTTTCATCGGCTTCATTCGATCCTTAAAAACTTGTGTCAACAAGATTTTATGCCTCCCTTTATCTTGGTCGAAACCCATTGAATAGTGACAATCACAAGCACAATCATCTTTTATATCACTATTTAGGCAAGGAATAATTCTTGTTTGTCTTGTAATAAGATCCAAAATAACAGCAGGCAGAAGTAAGTCTGTACTCCATAGACATAATAAACCTTTAGCGTACGCACATCTATAATCCCAATCGACAGAGTCCAATTTATCAACACGAAAATTGGAGGCTATGCACTGTTGTCCGAGCTCTATGTTGTAAAATTTTTCTTTATTCCCCTCTACGATTAATGCAACGAATTCGTTGTTTCTACTTTCATGTATTTTTATAAAATATGAATCCGAGACTAGAGCATTACAAAACCTGGAAACGCACCTACTACGTCTTAAGGACTTGATAGGAAGCCACGAGAATATCTCAAAAATAATCGCTTCTGGTAGTATTATTGAAGATTTTCTTTGGGATGTCTCCATGCATGCACGCTCTACCACAAAACCTATTCAACACCCTTTATATAGCAACTCAACTGATGTCGGCAAACCGCCGGAATTTAGTTTGTACTTGCTTGTGTTTTCGATTTGTACTACATTTTGGATATGTTTTTTAATGTGTCTTTTTCCTTTTCCATCTAGGATATGTTTTTAGGGAAACCTTTGATTTGTAGTACTTTCTTTTTTGCCCACCTAGGATAGGATTTGTTTTTAGGCAAACCTTACGCAAGAATTACCGTTGCTTTAGGTTTGGGCTTCTTTTTTATATTTGACACATTATGTAAGTTATAGAATATCAAAATATTTCACCCTCAATAAGACATGGTCTTACCTAATTGCCCCCACTTACAAATATTTTAAGTAAATATCCTCCACATCATACCCCCTTATGAAAGGACTATTTTGGCCCAACTTGTTTAAGTCACGCTGAACATATTTCCTTCTCTCTTTCCCCATTCCTAGCCTCCTTCTTTCTTCTTTGTGTGCTGGAAATTTGGGACTTTTTTTGTGTGTTTGTTTGATTCCAGTGATTTGAATACAATACAATTTTAATGGATGAATAATGACAGTTCAATCTAACTCACGTTAAAACAGTATGGACGGGATTAAAATGCTACTAAAAAAGTCAATGATTGCATCATTAATGAATAACATGGGCTAATCTTATTAATTATTAGTACAGAGAGACAGCTAATTGATAGGTAATAGGTTAGTGTCTATTCTCATTGGCCTTCTTAGTCAATGGTTGCATTATTTAATGAATTACATGTGCTTTACTAATTATTAGTAATTAATTGCCATTTCCAGTGATTAACTAATGAAGAACACTTTGTCAATTAACTGTAATCTGTTAAAAAAAAATTGTTTTACGTATTTACAAAAATATCCACAACTTGAAATGGATACATAGATCTTCCATTTTCTACTGATACTATACATCTCCATTAGAAGGTGATTTCTCTACTTTACATTTACTTTTCTTATTATTTCTGGTTTGTAATATTTTTTTTTGGTCAAAACAAGGAGCTTTATTTATATAATAACCCTACTATTACAGTTAACAAGGATCCTAGCAGTGCTAGAAGTCCCGGCAGACCGATTAGAAGTAGTAGCAGTATTGCTGGTCACTTGAGGACTATCAAGTGTACTAGCAGACATTAACATAGTCCTAATAATACATAAATTGCCAAGAGAGATCAGTTTGGTAAAGACATCAGTAGGAACTTTTTTACTACAAAAGATAAAACCCTGTTGATCCTTCTTGGCAGCGGCAAAACACAGTATTGGTATCGAAGATAACACACAAAGACTGGAGGTATTAGAGTTAGTTGCTCCTTGTTTAGCTAGCAGGTGTGCTATAGAGTTCCCTTCCCAAAAACTATGTTGCACTACTGGATTCCCCGCTGTCTTCAGTAAGCACCTACAATCAGAGACAATGTGTGAGTATAATGGGGTATCATTCAATAATAATTGCAGTACCTCGGTGGCATCAGTTTCAATTTGTAAGGGAAGAAGGCTATTAGATATGGCTAAAGTAAGGCCTTCTTTTAAGGCTAGTAGCTCCATTTGAGTATGAGAGAAGCCTTGACAGTGTTTATGAAATCCAATGATCCATTGACCTTGGTGACCTCGAATTACGCCACCAATTCCACCAGTACAGGATGTGGTTGAAAAAGAACCATCAATGTTGAGTTTAAAATACCCTTGGTCAGGAGGATACCATTTAATAGGAATGTCAATACGTTTGAGAGAATGAGTATCTTTATTAGTGTAGTATTTATACTCTTGGCATCTCCTGTAGACTAAATGAATGTCAAGCAAATCAGATTTGTTATGGTGAATATTATTATTCCTATTCAGCCATAAATGCCATATACAAAAGGGCCAAAGTTCCTCCCATGATAAAGAAGGAATGGGAATGGAAGGGTTGGCCTGCTTAATAGTTAGAAGACAGTGGGTAGACCAAGTTTGAGGATTCTGAAAATCAAGATTTAGGGAGTTCCAAAAAGCAACTGCAATAGAGCAAAGCAGGAAGATGTGATTTATGTTTTCAGTGTCAGTATTGCAAATAGGGCAAATGGAATCAGTAGGAATACCAATATGAGCTAAATAGGAGCGACATGGTAATCTATTATGATAACATTTCCATAAAAGGAATTTAATTTTATGAAGGGTGTCCAGTTTCCAAATCCAAGAGAAGGAGTCAGTGGTACCATGAAGTCTAGTATCAATAAGAGAATAGGAGGAATGAGTGGTAAAGATGCCATTAGTGTTAAGAGACCATATAGGAACATCTACACTGTTATGGTTAAGGGGTAGATGAATAGATTGAATTTTCCGGAGAATATTAGGCGGAAGGGTTAGGGACAGGGAAGAGAAATCCCATGAGTTTGAATTAATAACCTGGTGGACTAGTCGATTATTATCCTCCATAGACAGGGGACCTTGAATTAGATGACGCAGGGGGGGGAGTATCAGGTAACCAACGATCGTGCCACACTTTAACTTAGTGGCCATTTGCAATAACCCAGCCTAGACCTTGTTGACAAAAGTTCCATCCTTTTAAGTAGTTCTTCCAGATGAAGGAGGAATACTTACTTGAAGATTTGTTATTGTATTTAGCAATAAGGGTAGCAGCCCAAAGGGAGGTAGGATGAGTAAAGAGTCGCCATGATAGACTTGTAAGAGAGGCAAGATTCTTGTGATTCGCTTGGCGGATTCCCAAACCACCACAGTGTTTAGGGAGGGTAATGGTATCCCAGTTAAGGTAATGAATTTTCCTTTGAAGGTCAGAAGATCCCCATATAAAGTTTCGAATGACTTTATCAATTTGATTGAGAGTTCTCCTAGGTAAATGAATATAATGCATAACATGAGAGGGAAGTGCACATAGGGTAGCATGCGCAAGGGTAGTACGACCAGCTATATTCAAAAAAATTGTTTTCCAAGAAGCTAGTCTATTTGTCATACGATCAATGATAGAGAGAAAATCAGTATGTTTGCGATGATGATTTAAAATAGGATAACCTAGGTAAGAACCAAAACTATTGGCCTTTTTAAGTTGAAGGATAGAGGAGATGTTATCTTGAATAGTAGGGCAACAGTTGTTAGAAAATATTATTTTGGACTTAGAGTAATTTATTTTGTGACCGGAGAGTTGACAAAATAATTTAAGGCATTGATTAATTGACTGAACCGAATGATTATCTGTTGAAGCCATTAGGGTTAGGTCATCAGCAAAAAATAAATGAGAGAAAGCTGGACCCTTTGGGCAAATTTTAATTGGCTCCCATAGCATGAGGTCAACATGGTGATTTATGTAATTTGATAGAAGATCCATGCAAAGGATGAAGAGATAGGGGGATAAGGGATCACCTTGACGGATTCCTCTAGAAGGGGAAAAGAAAGAAGTTGTGGATCCATTTACAAGAATTGCAATGGAGCTAGTAAAGATACAATTCATAATTAGTTTGATAATGTTAGGGGGAAATTTATAGAATAATAGAGTACGGTAAACAAAGGACCATTCAATTCGGTCAAATGTTTTTTCTAAATCAATTTTGAGAATCATTTTACTTTTCTTTCCTTTGATTTTACGAAGATGATGTATGATCTCTTGGATTATGATAGCGTTATCACAAGTTCTGCGACCCTTCAAGAAAGCACTTTGATAAGGGCTAATAATTTTATTAAGAAGGGGAGTAATACGATTAACAATGATTTTAGTAATAATTTTGTATAAAGTATTACAAAGACCAATTGGACGGAAATTTTTTAACTTGTTAGCATTAGGAAATTTGGGAATGAGGCATAAATAAGTTTTATTTATGCTAGAGGGAATAGTCCAATTGCGAAAACATTGATGACAGAAATCAAGAACTGATTGCCCAATAATATGCCAAAATTTTTGATAAAAAAAGGGGTGTAGACCATCCGGACCTGGGGCTTTAAAAGGCTTAAAAGAAAATATGGCTTTTGTGACTTCATAGTTTTGCAAAGGTTTATCTAAGCCTGTCATATCAATGTGATGGAAACTAGTAGAGCTAGTCAAAATATTTTGAAGGTCAGAACACAGATGACTAGTACAAAACATGGCTGTATAATAGTCAAGAGTATGCTGAAGAAGGCTACTTTGATCAGTAATGATAGAGCCAGTGTTATCAGTAAAAAAGGAAATTTTATTCTTACGACGTCTATTAATAACAGACATGTGAAAAAACTTAGTGTTCATGTCACCATCATTGAGCCAATCAAGTCTAGATCGAATTTTCCAGTAATCCTCTTCCAACTGGAGAATGTTATTGTATTTTAAAGTGAGGTCCTTTTTTAAGTTTTGGAGAAAAGAACTTGTGGTGTAATGATTAGAACACTGGATACCATTAAGCCGAGATAGGAGAGTTTTCTTTTGACGAATGATATCACCAAAAGTCTGAGTACTCCAGCTTTTGACATTATGTTGAAAAAGATGAATAGCAGGAAGTAAGGTATTAGAGTCCCAACTATTGGAGATAACGTTACTAAATTCAGGGTGGGAGCACCAATAGGATTCAAGTCTAAAGGGTTTAGGAGTTTTAGCACCAACAGGACGAGAGGTAGTAATTAATAAAGGATTATGATCCGAGTAAGTCTTAGGGAGGTGAGTTACTATAGTATCAGGGTACATGTTAAGCCAATCATCATTGGCAAAGCAGCGATCTAGCCTTTCCAAAATAAGGTTGTGATATTTCTTCCTATGATTAGACCACGTGTACTTACACCCTTTGAAGCCCAAATCAATTAAGTTACAGTGGTTTATACAGGATAAAAATCTAGAGGAGCGACGGGTAGTAATAGGATTACCACCCCATTTGTCCTTCTGAAATAAAATCTCATTAAAGTCTCCACCAATGAGCCAAGGCCCAGTATAAGTATCAGATAGGTTCATTAAGTTATCCCATAAATTAAGTCTATCTAGAAATTTAGTGCTAGCATAAATAATACTAATTAGCCAAGGGACTGGGTTGGGTAATACCTTAACTAGCACATGCAACTCTTGATTGTTAACCTTGGGCTCACGAGTAACAACTCTATTAGAATGTCATATTAGCACTATTCCACCAGATCTGCCTTGAGCAGAGACTTCCAGGAAATCATCAAATCCTAATTCTTCAACTAAAGGACGATGATCACTTATTTTAGTTTCAAGAAGAGCTACCAGGTAAGGCTTATGGTTTCTAATAACTTCCTTCATATTCCTCTTAAAGTCATCATTATTCCCACCTCTGATGTTCCAAATAATAAAACTATTAGGCTTATTCACCATTATGGGGTGGTTTGGTGCTATTTCGTCCTCCAGGGGAAACTGCTCGTTCCTCCAAATTGATGGGTTCAAACAAACGGCCAGTTTCCCTGCTGCTTTGTTCACACATGGTCTGATGTCTATGGAGCACTTGTAAAGTGCTAGAGGGCAATTCAGAATGTATTTCTTGTCCTCCAGCTCTGGGAATAACATAAGGGTAGCTACGCGCAGACTTGAGATTTCTGTGAAGGACCCTTGGGGGAGCAAGGTCTCTCCCTCGACCATCACAGTGGTATGGGCTTCTGGAGTTGGGGGTGGAATTACCACTGGTGGTTGCATGGCCTGGCTCCAAGGGGCCTGATTGGCTAGAGGAGTTGATAAGAATCAAAAAGACGAGACAAAAATAAAGATAGGAGAGCGAGACACTTCTCGAACTCCCTACGAAGTAACCCCGGGGAACTTGTCCCGAGATACCATCGTATCGGCGTCTAGAAGGACCTACACTATGCAACCACCCTCGAGCCGCACCCGGGACTCGTAAATGGAATGATCGAGTTTTCGGTTCAAGAGTCAACTAGGTTCCACTAGTGAATTCAAGCAACCAAAGAAAGGGTTTCTTCAACAAAGAGTTCAACTCTATTTTCATTCATCAATAATCAAAGTAAGCTAATGTTTTGAAGAGGCTAATAATACTTCACTTAGGGCTAATAAAAGGTCTAAAATACCCTCAAAGTGGGCTAAAAACAAATAAGGCCACGCAGGGCTATAATTGGAAGTTCAAGCAAAAGTCTTAAAAATCCCGCATGTGGGTCACAGGGGGAGGCGGTCCGCCTAGGGTGGGGAGGTGGCCGCCTAGCTGAAGCTTGCTCTCTGGATTTTTCTGGGAGGTTCTCCGCCTTCTGCTGAGGCGCTCCGCCTTCTGGAGTCCAGCTCTCTGGATTTTGGGAGGCGCCCCGCCTCAGCTGGGAGGCGCTCCGCCTCTTCCTGAAGCCCCTTGGGGTGTCTCATTTTGTGCCCCGTAAGCCTCTCCAAGTGTCCTAGAGGGTCCTCCATCCATGGCACACCAAAGCATAGTCTTCAAGTCGCTCTTGGGGCCTTCTTCCATACCCTTCCATATCAAGTGAAGATGGGTGTCTTGGATCAACTTGGCTTGACTCCGAGTGAAGGGTCTTGTGGGAGTTTGGGTCTTATCATCCTCCCCTTCTTGAGAGGATTTCGTCCTCGAAATTGAAGCATCATTGACGACCTCTTCATCATCACCCACGACCTCGTCATTACCTACATCCAAAGGAACCAAGTCACAAACATTGAAAGTATTAGAAACTTGATACTCACTTGGCAAGTCGACCACATAGGCATTGTTGTTTATCTTCGAGAGCACTTGGAATGGGCCATCTCCCCGGGGTGCCAACTTCCCTTTCCTAAGGTTTGGAAACCTTTCTTTCCGGAAGTGCACCCACACATAGTCTCCCTTCTTGAGTTCCACCTTCTTGCGTCCTTTGTTCTTCTTGGAGGCAACCTTAGCATAAGATTTCTCCAAATTCCTCTTTGCCTTAGCATGTAGCTCCATCAAAGCCTTGGCTCTAGCTTTCCCTTCAAAATTAACAACCATTTCCCTTGGCAAAGGGGTTAGATCAAGGGGAATCAAGGGGTTAAAACCATAAACACATTCAAAAGGAGTCATGCCAATCATGCTATGCAATGTACGATTGTAGGCAAACTCCATTATAGGCAATCTATCAATCCACGTCCCGGCCTTACCTCGGGTCATGGCCCTAAGAAGATCACCCAAGGTTCGGTTTACCACTTCGGTTTGGCCATCGGTTTGTGGGTGGTGGGACGTAGAAAACACGAGCTTGGTGCCAAAAGCACCCCATAAACTTCGCCAAAAATGGCTTAAGAACTTAGCATCCCTATCACTCACTATAGTTTGAGGCACACCATGTAGCTTCAAAACATTTTCAACAAACAAGGAAGCTACATGTTGAGCATCATCACATTTCTTGCAAGGAATGAAATGAGCCATCTTTGAGAACCTATCCACGACAACAAAGATGCTATCGTGGCCCCCTAGTCCTTGGTAATCCCATGACAAAGTCCATTGATATATCCAACCACGGACTAGTAGGTACGGGGAGAGGGGTGTATAACCCATGAGGGTGGGATTTAGATTTGGCACGCTTGCACTCAAGGCAATTAGTGCAAAACTTCTCCATATGCACCCTCATCTTCGGCCAATAGAATTGTTCTTGAAGAACGGCCAAAGTCTTTCTTATCCCAAAGTGACCCATGAGTCCTCCACAATGTGCCTCTTGCACAAGCAATTCCCTCCATGAGGACTCGGGTATGCACACTCTACCATTTTTAAAGATGAATCCATTAGACCATTGGTATTTTTCAACTCTCTCCCCTTTCTCTAGAGCATCATGGACACTCTTTAGCTTTGGATCATGAGCATACATCAATTTGATGCTCTCGAATCCCATGAGCTTAGAGGTGAGAGTGGTGGCTAGTGCGAACTTTCTAGAAAGCGCATCCGCCACAACATTGTCCTTCCCTTTCTTGTATTGGATAACATAGGGAAAGGACTAGATGAATTCAACCCACTTGGCATGTCTCTTATTGAGCTTCTCTTGGCCTCTCAAATGCTTGAGTGACTCATGGTCACTCTTGATTACAAACTCACGAGGCCAAAGGTAGTGTTGCCAATGGGCAAGGGCTCTCACAAGGGCATACAACTCCTTGTCATATGTAGAATAGTTCAAGGAGGCCCCTTTCAACTTTTCACTAAAGTAGGCGATGGGTTTGCTATCTTGCATTAATACACCACCAATTCCCACCCCCGAGGCATCACACTCAACCTCAAATGCCTTCCCGAAGTCGGGCAATTGCAATAGGGGGGCGGTACTTAACCTACCTTTCAACTCTTGGAAGGCCTTCTCTTGAGGCTCTCCCCAAACAAAGGGTTGGTCCTTCTTCACCAATTCGGTGAGTGGAGCGGTGATGGAGCTAAAGTCTTTCACAAATCGTCTATAAAAGCTAGCAAGACCATGAAAGCTCCTCACTTGAGTCACGGTAGTAGGAGTAGGCCAATCACGTATGGCCTCTACCTTAGACTCATCCACCTCCACTCCTTGGGCACTCACAACAAACCCAAGGAAGACAACCTTCTCCACACAAAAGGCACACTTTTTCAAATTGGCATAGAGCTTTTCGGCTCGTAGCGCTTCAAGAACTTACTCAAGTGGCCAACATGCTCATCAATTGTCTTACTATAGATCAAGATATCATCAAAATAGACAACGACAAACTTGTTAATAAAAGGCTTCAAAACATGGTTCATGAGTCGCATAAAAGTGCTAGGTGCGTTGGAAAGCCCGAAGGGCATTACCAACCATTCATAGAGACCGAATTTGGTCTTGAATGCGGTTTTCCATTCATCTCCGGGTTTCATCCGGATTTGATGGTAACCGGACCTAAGGTCGATTTTGGAAAAGACACACGACCCACTCAATTCATCCAACATATCATCAAGTCATGGAATAGGGTGACGGTACTTTACCGTTATCTTATTCACAGCTCGGCAATCCACGCACATTCTCCAAGATCCATCCTTCTTGGGCACAAGAATAACCGGTACGGCACATGGACTTAAACTCTCCCGGACCAAGCCTTTAGAGAGCAAGTCATCTACTTGCTTTTGCAATTCTCTTGTATCCTCCGGATTACTCCTATAAGCCGGTTTGTTAGGGATTTGAGACCCCGGGATGAAATCAATTTGATGTTCGATCCCTCTCAAGGGAGGGAGTCCACTTGGCATTTCATCCGGGAACAAGTCTTGAAACACCTTCAAAACACTTTCAATGGCACTAGGTAATGGGTTAGAAGAATAATCAAATTCGGAAGAGAGAACCATACCTTTGTGCACTATGCATAGAAGAAACTTGTTGCCATCATTTCCTTTTAAGAGCTCGCCCGGTTGCATCATGGCACATATGCCACCGGTAGATGAAGTAGGTGGGATTGCCACCATGCTTTTGGACAAAGGGCTAGTCTCAATGATTGACTTGGCCTTTGCCACCTCCCTCAACTCCTTCATCTTCTTGTAGTCCTCACTCACTTGCTTAGGAGTGAGAGGTTTAAGCACAAATCTCTTCCCTTCATGTTTGACCGTGTAAGTATTGACACGACCGTCATGCACCACTTGCCTATCGAATTGCCAAGGCCTCCCTAAGAGTAGGTGGCACGCTTGCATGGGCACAACGTCAAACAAATGCTCATCTACATAACTCCCCATTTTGAATCGAATCATCACTTGCTTGACTACTTTAAGCTCCCCACATTCGCTAAGCCATTGTAGCCGGTAAGGTTTGGGACGCTTCATGGTAGTCAACTTCAGTTGGGTCACAAGTGAATGACTCACTACATTCGCACAACTCCCGGAATCAATTATCATAGAGCAAACAACATCTTTGACCCGACACCTAGCATGGAATAGATTTTCCCTTTGCAAGGTTTCGGTATCTTCCACAATCATAGCTCCTAGGCTCCTTCTCACCACTAAGAACGTATGAGGATCCTCCTTCTCCACCGTGTCATCTAACAAATCATCCTCTACCTCCTCCCCTCCCTCTACTCCCTCTATTCCCTCATCTTCCGATTCACTCTCTTTCTCATATGCACTTTCACCAACAACAATCATGGTCCTCTTCGTAGGACATTCCCTAGCAAAGTGGCCATAGCCCTTGCACTTGTGGCATTGTAAGGAAGTAGAAGTGGGAGCATGCAATTGAGTTTTAGAGTTACCTCCCACATTAGATGTGTTCTTCTCATACGGCTTCTTCACATCCTTGCTTGCACTTGCTCCACTAGGGCCACTAGCACTTGTGAATCTTGCATTGGGAGTAGGATTTTTCCAATCCTTTGGCTTGTTCATGGAAGTAGAAGTGTTGCTTTTGTAACGGAGGGATTTCTCCTCTTTGATCCACTTCTCGGCCTCAACCGCATCTTCACATAGCTTGTAAAGATCATCATATTTGTGGAACTTCAATTGTGAAGCTATGTCTCGGTTCAAGCCCTCTTTGAAACGGATCATGGCCGTCTCATTGTCTTCATCATCTAAGTCAAGGTTCATTCGGATTTGCTCAAATTCATTGAAATATTCCCCAACCGATTTGTATCCTTGCTTCAACTCATAGAGACGCTTTTGTTGTTCAACCCGGTATTGGTTAGTCAAGTACTTCTCATCCATCACCCGGATCAACTCTTCCCAAGCAAGATTAATAGCCATTCCCGTCCTCCTTCTATTCCTCTTCACCGACTCCCACCAAGTAGAAGCAAAAGATTCGAAGGAAGATATTGCATACTTGGTTTTCTTCACCTCGGGCATATCATTGGTTTCAAATATTCGCTCCATAGTCAATTTCCAATCAATGTACTCCACCGGGTCACTACTTCCTTTGAAGGAAGGAATAGTGAGCTTCACACTATTAAGGTTGTTGTTGTTATCACGACCCCCTTGGAAAGGCTCCGGTTGGCCTCCATAGTGATCTCCATAACCTCCATAACCTCCATAATCTCTCCTAACATTCCCTCCAACATACCCCATGGGTGGCCCTCGACCTCGGCCTCTACCCCTATCCACATTCCGACCCCTAAATGGAAAATGAGCATCATACCCACCATCACCATAATCATCCTCCTCCCCTTCTTGAGCTTGTGCAACTTGCTCAAGAGGTTGAACATTCCGGATTGGTCCGAGAAGTGGAGCGTTCCTTTGGGGATTGCCCATAAGGTTAGGAATAGTCACACGTTGGGTATTGACCAACAATTGATCAATTCGATCACGGTCCTCCCTTACCCGTTGTTGGCGATTGAGCAACTCAACAACTTGTTCCGGGGTAAAGGTTGGGCTACTTGTGCCCTCAACACCATCAACTTGGGCACTCGGGGCCCCTTTCTCAACTTGGACACTCGGGGTCCCCTTCTCCGATTGCACATTAGAAGTCCCTTGCTCAACTAGGGCACTTGAGGCACCCTTTTCAAGAGACTCAATCCTTTGGTTCATGAGGTCCATCTTGGCAAGAAGGTTAGCCAAGGCCTCCTTTATGAAATCTTGTCCTTCGTTGGCCATCACTCCTACACAAGAAACAAACGTTAGCAAAACAACCTCACACACTCCCTCACAAGTTTTCACTCGGATCACTCGTATAGTGGGTGGTGGATTTTTCACTCTTGCTTGAATTCAAAAGCTTCACTAAGTTGAATAGTACACCTTAACCTAATCTCTCAACTCAAGAGCCCAATGCACTCCGGGGCGAGTGGAATTGATAGGACTCTATCGGAACGCAAAGCTCTTTAAGTGCGGACTTGAGCCAAATGACACTACGATTCTTCTTTGAATTTCTAATCTCCGGTCTAGGCTTGAGTTTCCTAATAGCTTAGAAGGGCTAGCACAATTCAAGTAGGAAAAATTACTCAAAGGAGTACTAGCTAGATGCAATGGAATCAAAGAAACAAGAGGTTCTACGAAAATCTACCCGGAACGAACACCTTCAGGATCAGGCGCCCCGCCTCAGGAAGGTAGGCGGCCGCCCAGTGCAGGGTGCAGGGGGAGGCGCTCCGTTTCTTTGGTGGAGGTGCTCCGCCTCAGCAAAGTCCAGAGACTTTTCAAATTTCAGGCGGTCCGCCTCTTGCAACTTTCAGCACAGTTTCACTTCGTGTTTTCTTGGTTTTGCACCCAAAAATCCAACTAATCAAGCGTTGTTTTAGCAATTCAAAGGTACCCCAATGTTGTATTGATCACAAAGAACAAACCCCAATACTTTTTACCAAACCCCAATCAATAACAAGAAATCCACCATGATCATCATCTCCAAAACTAGGGTTTCAAAATTTTCAAATTTTCAAAGGGTTTCAAATTTTCAATTCTTGCAATACAACTCCAAATTGGGTGTTTAAGGTACCAAAAGAACGGGTTTCCAACAAGGAACAATCCCCACTAACAATCACACAACGGGTCCAACAATCCTAGAATCCACGATCAAAAATTTTTTTGGTGTTTTTTCTTCTTTTCAATTTTTTTGTGTTTTTCTTCTTTCCAATAACAATAAACAAGAACCTAAAAGCGAAACTAACCTAGGCACGAAGAATCAAGGGTCGGGGGTTCGTAGAAACGAGACCCGAGCCTTGCTCTGATACAAAGATGATAAGAATCAAAAAGACGAGACAAAAATAAAGATAGGAGAGCGAGACACTTCTCGAACTCCCTACGAAGTAACCCCGGGGAACTTGTCCCGAGATACCATCGTATCGGCGTCTAGAAGGACCTACACTATGCAACCACCCTCGAGCCGCACCCGGGACTCGTAAATGGAATGATCGAGTTTTCGGTTCAAGAGTCAACTAGGTTCCACTAGTGAATTCAAGCAACCAAAGAAAGGGTTTCTTCAACAAAGAGTTCAACTCTATTTTCATTCATCAATAATCAAAGTAAGCTAATGTTTTGAAGAGGCTAATAATACTTCACTTAGGGCTAATAAAAGGTCTAAAATACCCCCAAAGTGGGCTAAAAACAAATAAGGCCACGCAGGGCTATAATTGGAAGTTCAAGCAAAAGTCTTAAAAATCCCGCATGTGGGTCACAGGGGGAGGCGGTCCGGTCCGCCTAGGGTGGGGAGGCGGCTAGGGGTGTTTATCGGTCGGTTCGGTTCGGTTTTGCACCTTATCAGTTTGGACTATCGGTTTTCGGTTTTTAAAAGTGCTAAACCAATAACCGAACCAATAAGCTATCGGTTATCGGTTTTCGGGTTATCGGTTTTAGGTTCTTATCGATTCGGTTTTCGGTTTAACCATAAAGAAACTTAGGCCGAACAAGTGTTTAAAAAAATCTCTTAAACGATTGTATCCAATACAAAATCGGTTTTATTTTCACAGCGAATTCAAATACCTCTTATAGCATTCGCCATATTCAAAAAAGCAACCAACAACAGATTCAAATATACTTCATTATTCTATAAACTAATGGAGGAGGCAAGGAGTGAAATAGTAAATTGGTGGTTGAAATGGATGGAGCGACTTAAAAGCTACATAAGTAAAAGAAGGCTAGAGATTGAGGTTTCCAAGTTCTAACTAATAGTAATTACGTATACTACTTTTATGCAGGGGCGGATCCAGGATTTGAAGTCTACGGGTGCCACTTTTTATATCTACTCTTGGCCACAAAGACCAAATAGGAACGACGGGGTCGGGTCGGGTCGGGAAGAATTTTATTACTTCGACGTTTATTAAGCATTATTTCTTAATATAAAAATAAGTTGCGTCTTAATTAAAAAAAATTCACTTAAATTCTATGAAAGAACATTGCTATATGAAAGAACACCCTAATTCGAAAGTTACTAAAAAATAGTTTAACTACATAAATATATGTATATTTTTTTACTAGATTAATTTGTCTTCAACAATTCTTCATCTTAAATGTCACGTTTATGGCAATTTTTTGTACAATAAAAATTTTAAAATTTTAATCTATGAGCATTAACTTAAAATATCTATTAATCAAGCCAATTAATTTTTTAAAAATTAATAGAAGATATCGTTCAATTTATTCTTCAATATGTATAGATTAATGTAGTATCATCAAAAGGAGAAACCACATATTTATTAAAATTATTTAAATTTTTTATCAAAAATAAGTTCATCATGAAATAAGAAATAATGATAGAAAAAAATAAAAAATAAAACACCAAAAAGAAAGAAGAAGAGAGAATGGCATATTATAAAATAGAAGGGAACGAAAAAAAGGGGGAAAGATACGACAGAACAGAGAAATCAGGCATATTAGTACGTACTTCTTGCAAGACCAACTATAAAAAAGGATGTTGTAGCCTAGATTCGAACCCTAGACAATGGGAAAAGGCACGCATTTTTGGCCACTGGCACCATGCCTCCTTTGTTCTTTATGAGTGCCAAAGTTAATAAATCTCCTATTTCGCTGGTAAAATATACATAAATATACAGAGCCCCAGCGAAGCTTGCGGGTGCCGTGGCACCCGGTCCTCTGCAGGTAAATCCGCCCCTGCTTTTATGCACATAAGCGCAACATGGTAAATTTGAAAATCTTATTGGGTTATCGGTTTAACCAATAAGAAAATGTACAAAACCGACAACCGAACCGATAACCCAATAAAAAAATTTTGCAAACCGTTAAATAACCGATAACCCGATAACCCAATATTTATAAACCATTAACTTTTTATCGGTTCGGTTTATCGGTTTAAACCGAAAAATGAACAGCCCTAGAGGCGGCCGCCTAGCTGAAGCTTGCTCTCTGGATTTTTCTGGGAGGCGCTCCGCCTTCTGCTGAGGCGCTCCGCCTTCTGGAGTCCAGCTCTCTGGATTTTGGGAGGCGCCCCACCTCAGCTGGGAGGCGCTCCGCCTCTTCCTGAAGCCCCTTGGGGTGTCTCATTTTGTGCCCCGTGAGCCTCTCCAAGTGTCCTAGAGGGTCCTCCATCCATGGCACACCAAAGCATGGTCTTCAAGTCGCTCTTGGGGCCTTCTTCCATACCCTTCCATATCAAGTGAAGATGGGTGTCTTGGATCAACTTGGCTTGACTCCGAGTGAAGGGTCTTGTGGGAGTTTGGGTCTTATCAGGAGTTGCTTGGGACGTTGGGGGGCCCGTTGTATGTATGGGTGCTTGTAGTTCTAGAGGACTCCATGGGTAAAACAGCGGTGTCTGGTCTAGCTCCACTGGAGGAAAGAAGGGAGTCTGAGCCAGCTGAGTGGAGTTGATTAGTGGATTGAAATGCGGAGGCATGTTCCAATGAGTCTGCATGTCGTTGAAGAGTGCTAGAGCCATGGTTGGTGCAAGAGGGTTCAGCACATTCCAAAGCCATACATGGTTTGAGTAATTGTCCATTCCCTGTTTCAACCCTTCTGTCACCAACTGAGCTAGGAAGTTGGGGTCCTGTATCACTATAGTCACCTCCTGTCCATTGAGCATCAGAGTGAAGAGGGCTGCTTGACCCATCAGTCCATACTCGATCCACGATTGGGGTTGATGAGTAGGAGGAAGAGTTGGAGTTGTTAAGATGACTGGCTGATTTTGGAGATGAGGAGGTAGTAGGCTGTGAAGATGATCCATGGTTTGGGAAGCAGAGTTCCTTAGAATTGGAATTAGACGTGTGGATCTCTTTTTTAGTGGTAATTGAGAGGCTTTCATGAGTAGAGTGAGTAGTTATAGGAGAGTTTCTTGGAGAAATGGTAATATTACAATCATGCAAATCTTTGGGAGGAGATTTAGTTTGCATGGAGTGGTTAGAAGATTTGGAGAATTTTTATAACCTGATGGATTGGTCGGAGTCATGCAGTTATGAGGAGTTTCAGTTGACAAGTGTAAGTCATAATCAGATGGATTAGATGCGTTGTCACTCTTAGAAGTTAGCTGATTTGCATGAGAAGACGTGTTAAATTGTTGATTTTCGTTAATATCCATTGAGAGAGAGTTAGTTAAATTGGGATCCAATGATTGGCTGGGAATATTTAAAAGAAAAGTATCCACCGACATGTCGTCAACACGTGTGTTATTTTCATTAGGGTTTGATAGAACAACGCGGTTTTGCTCAGCAATACTGTGGGCAGTATCGGATAAGTGGGAAAATTCATTTAAAACAGCAAAACTATTTCGAGTACATAGATTCTGATTTTTAATAGGTAGATCTTTACAATTAGGAACAGACAAATCAGGGGAGGGGTTACTGACAGGTTTGTATGAAGATTTAATAACAGGGACAGATAGTGAACTAGGACTAATATTAATATCATTCTTGCTGACAAAAGATAAAGTTTGAGTATTTAAATACTTACCTGATTTGGCATCAAATATTTTAACATTGATACCTGGACGAACGGGATCCGGAGGTTTAGATTCCTGACGACGAGAAAAGGACTGAACCTTACGTCTTCTTGGGAAGGCCACAGTCTCCCATTGATCAGGGTTGGAGGTGATTGGATCGAACACTTCTTTGTCTTTCTTTTGAGAAGGTGATGGTGATGGCACAGACGGTGTTGATAGATAGCTTTTTGCTGTGTGCCCCAATTTCCCACATGAAATACAAAGGATTCCTTCCCCCTCATATATAATTTGTTGTTTATGGCTACCAATGAATATATGAGATTTGACCGGGGTTTCTAGGGGAACCTCCACACAAAGTCTGGCGTATCGGCCTCGAAGAGCAGAACTAGTGCACGCATCAATTTTTCGTAACGTACCAATTGAATTACCTACTTTTGTAAGGATTTTAGCATCATAAAACTCAGTTGGAAGCTGAGGTAAACGGATCCAAATTGCTGATGAAGCTTGTACAGCAGAAGCAGCAACAAAGTTGGGGTGCCATTTGACAACAGATAAGAAGTGACCACCAACAAACCACGGACCATTTTGGAGAGTTTTTAACATATTTTCCTCTTTGGAAAATTTAACAATGAAATAGTCCGATCCTAAATCAATAAGTGGGAAAGATTCAGTGGGTTTCCATAATTCAATGATCTTGGATTTGAGATAGTGATGAAGAACCCGCTTACCAAAGAGCTTAATAATAATAGAGAAACGCCAAGGATGATAAATACGTTGTTTATCTTCTTCCGTTAATTCGATAAAAGTTTCAGAGGAATTGAATTTGTTTTCTGGAATATTTGAAATAGGAATTTCAGACTCTAGTAACGGAGATTGAATTTGAAGAGTTTGAGTAGTAAACTTTTCAGTTTGAACAAGTTTTTCCTTGAAAGTAGGTGGTATTGATTTAGGAGAATCATTAGTTAAGGAAGGTGGAATATCAGGAGGTTTAGGAGGAATTAAGTTCGAGGTAGTGGCATTGGAATCCGTGGCATCCATAAAGTCCATATTGAATGTGAGGAACTTTTGGTTTCCTGAGTTCAAAGTTTAAGAAGCTAGGGAGGGGTAGAGAGAAGGGGGAGCGTCTCTCACTAAAACTTTGATCAGAATTTTCTTGGGCATCTATTCTATCTCTTCTGGTTTGTAATATACATGTATAAATAAATAAATAATCTTTTGAGCAAGGGTATCATTTCAACACCGTTGCTTCCAGGTGGCTATAAGAGGTGCATACTAAAGTAGATGATCTAACAAAAGACATAATTCTTTACAAAGAGTATCCAATCCAATCATATACATCATGGGCTGTGATACGATGATAAATGGTTGACAGCCTCTCCCTTCAGCCTGCAGATGAAGCACCAAACAATGTGAAATACCTTTCTCTTTCTCAAGTTTCCCAAAATTTTGATATTAAGTTTGAAAAACAATGTAATGTTAAGAATTATGTAGACACATGAATTTTATTGAATTTAATTCAATAAATGAATTGATTTAAACCAAGATTTATTAGTCCAAGGTCCATGCCACGTGTCAAATGATATGGCGCCAAGTCAAATCAAGGGCCAATGAAACTATGACATGTGAATAAATGATGTAGCATGTCTATTCAAATTGATAGCCAATCAAAACCATCCAAGTGTTCAATATGACATGTCTTGGCCAATTAAATTCATTCTTATCACATAGCTTTTGTGATAGGTTTGATGACTCAAGTGGACCAATCAAATCAAAATAAGTCCATTCCCCTACAACTATAAATAGAGGGGTTACATAACTCTTGAAAACATATGGGCAAAAAACATAAATAACCTTTGATATATAAGATATTACTTTCTACTAGCCACAATATCATGTAGCCATATCTTTATTTTATTAATGGAATTAATAATATTACTAAAAGGATAAATATTATATGAATACTATAATTAAGGAAATGGATACTAGGCATTACTCCACAAATTACTCCTTCAAAGATAACTCCAATTCTTATGGCTACATCTTTTTTTTTTTAATTTATTCTTTATGAAATGTGAATCTTTTTTTTTATAGTGTAGATAATTAATTTCAATGGATTTTCACAAATGAAATACATATCACATATATAATGTATATAATAGATGGATACATGATAGATAATAAGTTAATATATGTGAAAACGTTTAATTACTAATTACACACTGATATTAAATGAATACATACTACATATCATGTTAATAATAAGTGAAATACAAAATAATAAATCTTAAATATTGGATAGATACATGAAATATAATAATATGCTAAAATATTAGATAAATAAATATTGAATACACAATACATACATGATGAATAAATATTTAATATTCAATATATTTGGTGAATAAATATTCAATACATATCATATACATATTGAGTATTCACAAAGTCATTTGTAAACAATAATAAAATTAATACAACATATATATAATTTCATGGATGCATAAAATAGGTAATGGAAGAGAGAGAAAATACAATTAATAGGGAAAAAAGAGGAAGATAGTTATTTGTTCTTACCAAATATACTTAACTTAGTATTTAACTATAGAGAGAGTGTAATTAATATTGTAATAACATTAATTAATATTGTAACAAAATTAAATTAGGTTAAATAATTGGTAAGTACAAATTCCTAAATTTAAGGCTTGAAGGAGGGACCGTAAATTCAAAAATGTAACTATCATAGTAGTAATCCCTACACTTAAGGCTTGGGCCCACTTTATTTTTAGATATTCTGAATATTAAATATATATTAAAAATAAAAAAGCAATACAAAACATATATTAAATGGCTATGTAAAGAAAGGAAGTGTAAAATGGGTTTAGGAAAAGTATTTAACGGTTATGGATGTTTAGGTTGAGTAAAAATCCCAAAACATATTAAGAAGTTGGTGAAAGCTCCCATCCGCCAGCGGAGAAATCAAGGAGGAGATACATAGAGGTCTTCCATTCTGCCGGAGATCAAGAAACATAACATACATCAAGAAGCCTTCCCTCTTGGCTATGATCAAGAAGTCTTCTATAAATCACAAAGTCTATCCCTCCTGGCTGTGATCAAGAAGTCTTTATATACATATTCTGCGGCCACGTTCGTGATCAAATCAAATCCATACATTCAAGAACAAGCTTCTTAGCCCTTGAATCAAGTCCAATCCACATATTCAAGAACAAGCTCTCAAGCCCTTGAATCAATTCAACTCCACCAAGTTCAAGATCAAGCTCAAAAATCCTTGAATCAAATCAAGTCAAATCCACATATTCAAGATCAAGCTCAAAAGCCCTTGAATCAAATCAAATCCATCAAGTTCGAGATCAAGCTTTAACGCCCTCGAATCAAATCCGTGAAGAGAAGAATCAAAGGAATACATCTTAGATTTAAGATATTTCAGAGATTGTAACCCGCATCATTTTTCGTATAAATTAAATATTACTTGTGGATATTTTTCTTGTTTTGATTATTTTCAGGCAACAAATTTACTGTCTACAAATTAGTTTATTAGAGAATAGGTATGTAACGTGAATTCTACTTGAAAAAATATACTCCAGTATGAAACATTGCGTCTCCCTAAGCTGAACCCTGAGGAAGGCAGAGTAATCAATCATCATGTAGGAAGTGAAATAGCTAATTGGTGCATCATTTTCTACCTTTTCCTAGCAGCTTATGATTTATAGTATTTGTTTTCTGTTTGCTTGCTTTTGTTTGTTGTTTTTACACCCTTTTTAGTAGTAATTTGTTGGTTGATGATTGGCAGGTGTACTTAAATTAAACAAGAAAAAAGACAAAAAGTTTTCTACTTGTATCCTTGTTCGAACTGCACGGCTGCACTTAACCAAATTAACTGCACGGCTGCACTTACTTGACAAAGTCTTTCCTAAGGACACACATAAGAATTATAAGAAAACAACAATGTATGATTCATGAATTTCGTAATTCCTCAATAGGAAGGAGTATCTGTGAGTTTATTTTGTATGTGTGTTCCATTAAACTTTGTACCATAAATATGGCAAAGAGTTATTGTTCATGTGAGATTGCTATAATTTTTGAATTACAAAGAAGGTAAGAGATGCATCTTCTTATTATTATACGACAGATCAGTGGAATCAAAATTTGAAGTCCATTTAACTCATTTAGTTCACAGTGTATTGTGTAAATGGAATTAGAGTAGGACAGTGAAACAAATTAATGATACGATTTTATTGCATAAATAATAATATAATAAAGTAGTGAAACTTTTAAAAAAGACTTACTTACGGAGGGTAAAATGCGGGTTTCCTGCTTTTAGAATAGCATATATATAAGATATAAGATAAATTGGTAAAAAGAATTTCTCCAGTATTAGATTTTTTTTCTTTAAAACTTACTGTAAGCATTTAAATTTTGGTGAGTTAAATTCATAAAAATATTGGATTAATTCCTAAATTTCAAAAATTAAAATGTCACGTGTCAAATGACGTGCCGCCTAATCAAATGAAATAACCAATCAGAATACGCCAAGTATATAAATGATAGAATTTGGCAAACAAATGGAAACTTATCACAAAAATAAAATGAGATTGATTCGTAATTCAAATGATCAATCAAATTAAAGCAACAAGTTGTTTTATCACAACTCTCCTATTCTACTACTATAAATAGCTACCTAAAGCAAAAAAGAGAACAAAAAAAGAAGAACTTGGAGAAGAAGGAACATATCAAGTAGGAAGTCATCAAAGAAGGTTAAGAGAAGCACCATCGTTCAAATTCCACAATGGAGGCTACGATCTACGTCCTTTTCAAATTCCACAATTGAGGCAATAATCTACGTCCCAGTTCAAGTTTAACAATGGATTCCACGATCTACGTCTTTGTTCAAGTTCCACAACGGAGGCTACGATCTACGTCGTTGTTTAAGTTCAACAACTGAGACCACTATCTACGTCATTGTACATGTTGAACAACGGAGGCTACGATCTACGTCCCTATTCAAGTTTAATAACGGATGCAACGATCTACGTCCCTGTTCAAGATTAAAAATAAAGTTCAAATTAAGATTCAGCGTGCATGAGTTCAAATTATCTTTGCGTGATAGTTGTATATCAAATCTTGTTCATGACGAAGGTCAAAGTGTTTAAGAGAAAATAATATAGTGGGTAAAATAGCTAAAAATACACCTTTATTAATGTTTTCAAAAGAAATATGTAAAAACAAATGAGGTATATAAAATGATACGGAGGAAGTATAAGTTTTTCTAGTACCTCCACTCCAGTTAATTATAGAATTTGAGACCTGATAGAATTTTAGACGACAAAGACAACTATATATACTTGGTGGTAATTAATCTTTTACTTAACTCAATGGAGATCTACAATACTCTCCAACAATGAATCTTCCTTCAGAAATCTTACTGGAAATTTTCTCTAGACTTCCTGTTACATCCCTTCATCGTTTCAGATGTGTTTCTAGCTTCTTTGGTTCTTTAAAGTACGGACATTATTTCCAAAAGAAACACTTAGAACTTGCTGTACCTTATAGCAATTTGGAATCAAAAAGATGGCTTCTTGGCATATCTTACTTTTTGCCTTCTAAACAAGACCCAACCATAGGTGATGTTTTCTCATTATCTAATGTTTGTTACTTCACTAGCGACGAAAGAGTTTATGCATGCAAATATATGAGATCATACTATTTTAACGTCCTTTGCTCGTCTATTAACGGTTTGTTTTGTGTTGATTATGGCTATAGAGAAAGTGACACTAACATATTTCTTTGGAATCCTACTATTAATGAATTTAAACGACTTCCATATTCGTTTTGTGAAGTTGACGCACCTGATATAATTAGGGTATATTCTTGTTATGGTTTAGGTTACGACTCATGTTATGATGATTATGTAGTTATGAGGCTAACAATGTTTACACATAGTTTGAATGACGTGATACATCGATCCAATGAAGTGAAAGTCTACTCTTTGAGAACCGATTCTTGGAGACTTATCAATCCATTCCCTTATGATATTGGTGAACGTAACAAGTTGGAATGTCAATTTGTGAATAATAGATTCCATTGGATGGTAAGGTGCGTTCCTCCTGTGATTGTGTCTCTAAGTTTATCAAACTATGAGTACAAAGATATACCACAACCTAACTACAGAAAGGTGCCAAATTTAGAATATTTGGATGACATAGAGATAGTTGTTATAGATGGTATGCTTTGTGTCTTCTGCAATTATGTTCATGATTCTTTTGATTTGTGGATGATGAAGAAGTATGGGATCAAAGAATCTTGGATGATGATGCTGTCTATCACATTTCATAATGTTTTGTTATATGGTCGCCCTATTGTTCTGAAAAACCCATCAGATTACTTGAAGTTTTATCCATTATACTTGTTTGATAATGGTGACATTTTGCTTAAGTGGAGAGCAGGCATGAGTCGTGACATAGTTACTTACAATAAAGATGAGAAAATACTTGTGACAACTCTTGTGGATAACCCTAGTGTGGAAGCAGGAGGTGAGATTTATGAAGAGACTTCAAGATGTGACATTTATACAGAAACTCTAATTTCGCCCAACAGCTTCAAGGGAATCGGTTTGTAATTTTTTGTCTTTTTTTGTACTTTAATTTGAGGAGTTTTGTCAATGTTACTAGCACATCATAAATTTTGCTAGTTGTTTCACAATATTTCGAATATATACTGCAAGTAATTCATGTTTTTTTAATGATGTTTAGTTGCACCAAAATGGGGGAAAAAAAAGAGTAGAAGGTATATATGTACATAGCTGTCTAGATATAAAATTTCCTCATCATCTTTCTTGTGGATGCCTCCATATAGAAGTTACAATCTAGTGATAGTAACTTTCCCTATGTCAATACAGAACCAAAGACGGATTCGGAATTTAAAGATTGTAGGCGCCGCTTTTTGTATTTACTTTTATTCACAATGACCGAATAGAAAAAACGGGTCGGCTCGAAGAAGATTTTTGTCACTTCAGCTAGGTTTATTTAATTTTTTTTTTAACTCAATATAAGGTTTTTTTTTTTTTTTTTTTTTTGCACTTGTTTTAAATTCTATATGTTGTGGAAGAACATTGCAATGTATATAGGCGGCATTAGAAATTTTTCTTAAAAGTAACTTAATTATATATTTTTGTTTAACTAGATTAATTTTTTTCCAGCAAACCTTCATTTTAAATGTCGTGTTTTATGGCATTTCTTTGCACAACAAAAATTTCATAAGAATTAGCTGAAAAAATCTATTAATTGAATTTTTTTAAGTTTTTAAATGTCAGTGGAAGATATTGTTCAAATTATATTTCAATAAATATAGATTAATGTAGTATCATAAAAAAAATTATACATTTATTAAAATCAATTCAATATTTTTACCAAAAATAAGTTCCTCAAGAGCAATTAGTTAGAAAATAAAAGGGGAGAAGAAAGAATAAAGAGAAGGCCACAGTGGGGCTAGTAGACAGTGTCTGTGTCATTTTAGGAGTACTTTTTACAAGAGGAAAAAAGATGATGGAGGAGACAGTTTGCACCTATGATCAGAGCACCATTTCGCCTTTGTTTACTGCGAAAAGCAAAGGTGTGATGGTAAGGTATGTGTAAGTTGATCATAACACTGCAATTGTATTTTTTTTTTTAAAAAGGAACTTACAGTTTAATGGCTATAGTTTCAATAAAGCTGGTAATGGACATAGAAATACATGATCTTTTTTGTTTGTAAGAATTTTTACGTGAAAGTACAAATTTTAGAAGTTATTTACAAAATATAGCAATATTTTAAAAAAAACTATTCAATATATAGGAAAAAATTAATTACAAAACATAGCAAAATATAGCAATATTTTCCCATAACATAGCAAAACCTTACATTCTTCCTCTCATTTCCGCCCATTTCACTTTTGCTCCCACCATTTCCTCCTATTTCACTTTACTCCTCTCATTTCCCCCAATTTTATTTTCCTCCTCCCATCCTCAACCACATCGTATCTCATTGTATCTCGATGTTTCTTAACTACCAACCACATCATATCTCGTTGTTCAGCATTGTATCTCAATCGGCTCTGCACCATTTCAGGTTGTTTTGCACCGTATCTAACTATTTCTGAACTGTTTCAGCATTGTTTCATCCCGTTTGTGTATTTTTTCTCACTGTTTCTAAGCTATTTTCACCTTATCTGTATTGCTTTTACATTTTGTTTCGGAATTTTTCACTAGCTGTTTTAGACTGTTTTGGTTAAAAACCTTTTCGTAGGTTAAAATCATGTGTCCCTATTTTATTTGTTCTTTTACCATGTGTCCATGTCTGTGTGCTTAATTTACACAAAAGTACAATTTTTAGAACTTAATTACCAAACATAGCAATATTTTAACAAAATTACCTTATATAGATGAAAATACAAGTTAATTACAAATATAGCAACAACATAGCAATATTTTCTCATAACATACCAAACTCTTACATTCTTCATCTTATTTCCCCCACTATCACTTTTGCTCCTCCAATTTCTTCCTATTTCATTTTTTCTCCCACCATTTCCCCAATTTCACTTTTACTCCTCACATTTCCCTCAATTTCACTTTTCCTCATCACATCCTCACTATATCTCGTTGTATCTTACCGTATCTCGATGTTTCTCAACTAGCATTTACCATTTCAGGTTGTATTTAGCACTGTATCAAACTGTTTCTACACTGTTTCATGTTGCGATCAGCACTGTATCAAACTATTTCTGCACCGTTTCATGTTGTGTTCAGCACCGTATCAAACTGTTTCTGCACCGTTTCATGTTGTTTCAGACTGTATCTTACTGTTTCTACACCGTTTCAGACTGTATCATCAATGTATCTTACTGTTTTTGCACCGTTTCAGACTGTTTCAGATTATTTCAATGTCGTTTAAAATTGTATCATATTGTTTCAACATCGTTTTCGATCGTATCAGACTATTTCAACAGCTGTTTCAGATTGTTTCAACGATGATTCAGATTGTATTAGACTGTTTCAACGATGATTCAGATTGTATTAGACTGTTTCAACGTCGTTTCAATGCGATTTAACCAAACTAACAAACATATACATACAAACTTCATCATCAAGAATTAAGTTCGTTACACAAAATGTAAAACAAACAACCATAAAGATAAAAGGAAAGCTGAAAAAAGAAATATATTTAAGAAATCAGTCAACAATAACGATGGCATAACAACATTGCACCAATTGAAACAAAATCAAAGCCAATTCCACAAAAGGAATAGTGAAGTTTCAATCAGGAAGAACATGACTCTACAACTGGTTATTAATCGCTGCCCCTGAAACTCCGATCGAATTCCGGTGAGGCAAACCAACATTGAATTGGAGGAAAGATAGTGATTTCCGGTAGAGGAAACTCCGGCGTCATTGCGAGGTTTGGGTGATGAAGAATCCGACCCTTTTCTCTTTCTTTCGAAACTGGATCTGAATTCGGGTGCTGAAGAATCCGATTAGGGGATCTACACTACTACTGTCCCTCTCTTCGATGGTGTTCTATGCTGCTCGTCGTCTGTCTCAATAACTTGCGTAGGGATGGGGGTGATCGCGCTGGGGTGGTGGGGGTAATGGCGGTGGGGTGGTGGTAATGGCGTTAGGGGTGGGGGTTATGGCATTGGGGTGGTGGGGGTGGGTATGGGGTGATGGAAGAAAGAGAGAGTAAGTGAGAGAATTTTTAATTTAGGAAAAATGGGAAGTGAAAGTGAAATATGTTAGATTATTGTTAAATGTGTTAGAAAAATAATGTTGTGCATTGTAATTAAAGAAATATTGCTATTTTGTAATTAAAGGTAAAAATTTGTATATTTATGTAAAAAAACTCATTTTATTATTACACACTTCATTTCACTTAACTATTTAGTTGAGGTTAAATGACATCTGTTTTGCTCATGATTTAAGTGATCAATAAATACAACTCAAAAGCGAAGTGTCAAAATAGAAAAGAAGTCGTGCCTTCGTTGTTGTATTTGGCCTAACAAAAGAAGATACATAAAGTGAGCTAGATGCATAAAGTTCATGCCAACTTAAGGCTAAGCTAGCGTTTGTCCATAGAATTTGGGTGAAATATTCCAAATTTTGATTTCAAATCAGCGTTTGTTTATGAAAAATGCACAAAATTTCAAGTTTTGCTCCAAATTTTATTTCAAATCCCAAATTTTTCAAAAAGGTAGAATTTGGGAAATCCAAATCTTGGTTCAAATTTTTTAAAATGTAAAACTTGACCTTTAAGTTTATATTTTATTAAAAAAATCCATCTTAAAATGACTCATGCACGACGTGAAGAGATCACCCATATCATATGAAATCATTATATTAAAGAATAGCTAGTTGTTATTTTCATTGATTTTTTGAAAGTAGATGTTAGAATATTTTTGTATACTTGAAAGTTTGTAATAACATGTAGTGATATTCTATCTATAAAAAGATTATTCAGATATATAGTTTATTAATGTAGCGCCTTAGGATAGTCCGATATTTTTTTATGAACTATGATTTGCTTATTTGGTAAGATTATATAAGTATTGGGAAAGTTTTGATAGTTTTCAAAAAATTGAGAGGTTTTCATATTTATGAAAGAAAATATAATTTAAAAAATTTAAAAAGTTCAAATTGTATGTCCAAACAAAATATCAACTTTCCAAATCTCAAATTTCAAATCTCAAATCATGTCCAAACGGAAGGTGATTCATTCTGCTGGAACCTAACTAGCATAGGCTTCTTTTCTACAGAGCCAATACCGAACAACATGATAGAAAATCCTGATCCTTCTAATGTCCCAAGTTTAAACCATAATTGGATTTAGAATATCGACACCTTGCCAAAAATTAGACCTTTCTTTTGGTTGCTAGTCCAAGACAAGCTTCCCACTGTAGAACAAAACTTGTGTAAGGCATGCCTAAGTCAAATTGAATCAAACCATCTCTTTTGCAGATCCCAAAGCAGATATAGTCTGAACCACTTTCCAACCATTTCAAGGCCACTGACAAATTTCGTATCATGGCTCAAACTAGCCATGCCTCAAATAAAACCAACACACTCACTCATTGTAACATTCTTATTTCTTTTGATATAATCCTATCTTCTATTACCTGGTCGATTTGGAAAAATAAGAATGCCTTCCTATTTGCTCAAAATCCAATGATATGTAATGGAAGCACAATCCTTAATCTAGTCGTAGAATTTGTTACCCTTGGTATTAGCCCTAAACCCTTCTGCCAAGGGAGACGACAAGCTTAGTTAAGAATTGGACTCCCCCAAGCAATGGAGTATTAAAGCTCAACATTGGTGGTGCTTCGACCCTAAAGAAAACCAACGAAGTGCGGGAGGAGTATTCAAAAACCACAAGGGTGATTAAGTACTGGGGTTCTGTAAGAAATTGAACAGCCCAAGTGCATTGTTCAGTGAACTAAACGGGATGCTATTAGGCTTAAACATTGTTAAGGAGCATTGTGTAACACCTTTTGATACAGGGTAAAATAGCGGAAGTTAAAAACGAGATAAACTATGCGGAAGGGATAACGTAAGATACTTGATATCCATGAAGATATCGGGAATCAAGGATTGGGGAGACAAGAAACAAGAAGAAAGAACGGATAATTGGAATTAAAGACATGAATTTAATTATCCAAAAGGGAGAATGAAACTTGAACCTTACAAGGAATTCACACTAGTGGTGAATCTCCATAGATTCCAAGTCGTACAAGATTCTTGAAGCCTCGGGCTTCGGACTAGAAAGGCTCGGCCTTCTCTAATTCTCTCTTCTCAAATGTTCATACGAGCTAAAAATTAATGAAATGAAAGACTAAGCGTGGCTTTTATAGTTTTCCCACACTCCTAGCGAAATCACTAAAATGCCCCCAAAGTGGGCTAAGACATAAAAGACCACGTAGGGTCAAAATGGGCAATTTACACAAAATCCCGTGTGCAACTACCAGGGGAGGCGCTCCGCCTCAGTGGCTTCCCAGTGAGGGGCGGTCCGCCTCAGTGGGGAGGCGCTCCGCCTCTTGATTTCCTGAGGGCTGAAGCAATGTAAGCGCTCCACCTCTTCCTGAAGCTCCTTGAAATGTCTCAAAATGTGCTCCGGACGCTCCTCCCTTGTAGGTTGTAGCCTAGGTGGTCCTCCTTCCTTGGCGCTCCAATGCATGATCTTCAAAACGTTTCCGGAGCCCTTGACTTGTATCCTTTGTGCTCTTCAAGCTTGGTTCTAGATGGTTGGGAACTAGGCCAATTTGGACTGCATCATCCTCCCCTTCTTGAAAGAATTTCGTCCTCGAAATCAAACCATCAACGCCTACATCCAAAACAAGCACAACCAAAATTTCCTACTTCACAAGTAGGTTAGCTTAACAAGAAAAGTGCAAATTGTGTGGAAAACACACTCTTGTGATAGAGCCAAGCATCAATACCCATTAAAAAGCGTATATCCCCAAAGAACACAATAAATTCTTGGCTCAACAAGAACAAGCACTCAAAATCATAACAAGCAAAGAGATCAAAGTCATGCAACATGTAGCAATCAAATGTCCTATGACCCCTAAGCTTACTATCAACACACCAAGCCTTCAAATCAATTTTATCATAATGTGACACTTTAAGCAATGTAGGCGTTCCGCCTCTTTGCGTAGGCGCTCCGCCTCTTCCTGAAGCTCCTTGAAATGTCTCAAAATGTGCTCCAGACGCTCCTCCCTTGTAGCCTAGGTGGTCCTCCTTCCTTGGCGCTCCAATGCATGATCTTCAAGACGTTTCCGGAGCCCTTGACTTGTATCCTTTGTGCTCTTCAAGCTTGGTTCTCGATGGTTGGGAACTAGGCCAATTTGGACTGCATCACCTTTACTCATAGAAATATATGTACAAGTATTGGTAAATGCACTAACTAATCCTAGCAATTTGTACTCCCATATGTTTTTGGATTGCAACATATGTTTTTGGATTGCAGGTTGTTGCAGCAGAAATGGAGCAGGTGAGGGTTAGCCATGCACTGAGAAGTGCAAATTGCTTGGCGGATTCCATGGCCAAGTGTGGGATCTCTTTATCACAATCCAATATTTTATATTGCTTTCCTCTATGTTTAAACCCTTGTAATATTTTTGGACAAAGATAGGCTAAGAACAATGCATGTTGAGCATGCTGCCAATATTCCTTTATTAGGTAATTGTTTAGCCAATTCGGTCCGTTAATAGAATGGTTGCTAATTTTAACCAAAAAAAAAAAAAAAAAACCTTCATTCCAAATCACATTCCAATGACACAAAAATTTAATTTTTTTATTATATACTTATATTTACATGAAATTCGGAATTCACTTTTACCAAAAGACATAAAAGCAATAGAAGGGCTCAAATAGTTATCAGCTATTTGTAACAGATCTCAAAGTAGAAAATAAGTCATTTACTAACAAGTAACAACTCTCATAGTAAAAGAGAAACCTTAATAATGAAGGATTATTAAATGATAAAAATGTGCGTAAATGTGCATTTATTTCTTTATCTCACATAATTGTGATTGGTAAATCTTTTTTTCCTCAACTTTTTAGTTTTCGTTCTTTCCTTTTCTTCAACTGTAAGGAGTGTAGTGAAATAAAAAAAAATCTTAATTAAAAGTCTTAGCTTCCAGTTTTTCGAAATAAAGAATTTATTGAAAGTATACCTCTTGTTTAGTGGGTCTACACAATGCAAATTCTCACTAATCAAGCCAATATGACTATCTACTACTTACTAAATAATCATATTTTCCTTTTTTCCCCTTATGTTAAGTAATTTCTTTATCCTTAATCATAATCATATTCGAGCTTTGAGAACTATAATTGTTGATAAAAAGTCATTCATACTTTGATAGGCTCAATATTATACAAAATTTGAATAGTCAGAATGGTGAACGGTTTCTGTCATATTAGCATTAGTATTTATTTTTTATATAATATGTCTATCTTACTCTTCGTCTTTATTACTATATTATTTTATTTATTCGGGCTAACTTTATTTTTTTAATGTCAACACTTCTTACATTTTAGTATTTTTATCTTTTTTCGAAAATATTTTTCTTGAGTCGAGGGTCTATAGAAATAGTCTCTCGATCTTTCTTTTTGAGCTGAAGGTAAGATTGCAGACTCCACTTGTAAGGTATCGATGCATATGTCATTGTTATTGATTAGTCAGAATAGTGAAAGTCGAATATTATATGGTTAAATGAGAAAAGAAAAAGAAACACATTTTTTTATTATATACTTATATTTACATGAAATTCGAAATTCACTTTTACCAAAAGACATAAAAGCAATAGAAGGGCTCAAATATTTATCAGCTATTTACTAGCAAGTAACAAATATCAAAGTAGACGATAAGTCATTTACTAACAAGTAACAACTCTCATAGTAAAAGAGAAACCTTAATAATGAAGGATTATTAAATGATAAAAATGTGTGTAAATGTGAATTTATTTCTTTATCTCACATGATTGTGATTGGTAAATCTTTTTTTCCTCAACTTTTTAGTTTTCGTTCTTTCCTTTTCTTCAACAGTAAGGAGTGTAGTGAAATTAAAAAAAAAAAAAAATCTTAATTAAGGGTCTTAGCTTCCAGTTTTTCGAAATAAAGAATTTATTGAAAATATACCTCTTGTTTAGTTGGTCTACACAATGCAAATTCCCACTAATCAAGCCAATATGACTATCTACTACTTACTAAATAATCATATTTTTTCCCCTTCTGTTAAAGTAATTTCTTTATCCTTAATCATAATATCATATTCGAGCTTTGAGAAAGATAATTGTTGATAAAAAGTCATTCATACTTTGATAGGCTCTATATTATACAAAATTTGAATAGTCAGAATGGTGAACGGTTTCTGTCATATTAGCATTAGTATTTATTTTTTATATAATATGTCTATCTTACTCTTCATCTTTATTACTATATTATTTTATTTATTCGGGCTAACTTTATTTTTTAATGTCAACACTTCTTACATTTTAGTATTTTTATAGTGAAAGTCGAATATTATATGGTTAAATGAGAAAAGAAAAAGAAACACATTTTTTTCCTTTCCATATTCATTTTCTCTTATTTTTTCATATTTCTAACATGGAGAGGAAATAGTACTACCATTGACCAAATCAAAATTAGAAAGAACACACAAAACAAACACACCTAAATAGGAAATTCCAGTTACCTTTCTCTTCCCCCTTTCCTCTTTCTCTCTTCAATCCTCTAAATGTCAAGGACTGGGAGAGAGTAGCCAGCAAATCACACAATTCCTCAGATTTATCATTTCATTCATTCATTTTATTCATTTAATTCATTCATCAAACACACACACATACACACATTTGTGTGTGTTTTCAAGAATCCCATTAAAGGTCAAAACTTTTTCAAATTTCAATGAATTTCAGCTATTTTTGTTGATTTGGGGTTTCTTAAAATCGAAAAGGGTGTCTAAAAATATTAAAATTTAATGTCATTTATATGGGTTTCAGTTGCTTTTCAGATTCAAAGGGATCAAGATTGTTAATTTTTCAAAATCTTGGATCTGATGTTGACAAGAACAATAATAATAGGACCATTGTGTTTGGATTTGGATTGTTTAAGGTATCAAGAAAAAGGTGTTAGCATTGTTTAAGGAGGAAGATGCAGCTGCACTTCTCACCTAGCATGAGAAGTATAACAATATCGAGCAGCAGCAATATTAACAATGGAGGGTTTGGTGAATTAATGAAGATCAAAGTGGCGGCTCGTCATTTCTCATACAGAACTGTCTTTCATACTATACTTATCTTAGCTTTCTTGTTGCCCTTTGTCTTCATTCTCACTGCTCTTGTTACCCTTGAAGGTGTCAACAAATGCTCCTCATTTGGTACTTATACTAAATTTATCCTTTTCTTTTTCTGTTATGATAATGTGCATTCATATAGTCGACCCCCTACTTGTTTGGGACTGAAGCGTAGTAGTTATTGTTGTTGTTGTTTCCATTATGGTAATATCAAATGATGATTCATATAGTCGACCCCCTACTTGTTTGGACTTAGGCATTGTTGTTGCCGTTGTTTCCATAATGATAATGTCAGTGAGGATTTATATAGTCGACTCCAACTTGTGCAAAATTGTTAGTTTTTGTTTCCATTGTGATTATGTTAATGTCAGTGATGATTCTTATTGTCAATCCCATCTTGTTACTGAGGCGTTGTTCTTATTGTTGTTTCCATTATGATAATGTCAGTGAGGATTCATATAGTCGACTCTAAACTTGTTTGGACTGAGGCATTGGTGTCGTCATTGTTTCCATTATGATAATGACAATGAGGATTCATATAGTCGATCCCAACTTGTGCGTAATTTTGGTTGTTTTCGTTTCCATTATGATTATGTTCACTAGATCGCACATTGACCTTTTAAGTGGCTTTCTTGTTGCCCTTTGTCTTTATTATCAATGATCTTGTTGCCCTTGAAGGTGTTAATAAGTGCTTCAAAAATTTAATCCTTTTTCCATTATTATGATATTGGCATGAGATAAGTTTAATCATGGTCACTGAGTATTCATACAGTTGCCCCAACATATTCGGCGTGAGGCATAGTACGCGGTGTTGTAAAATTTTCTCCTTTTTCTGTTATGATATTATTGGCATGAGAAAAGTTTAAATAGAGTAACATAGTGAGGATTCATATGGTCGAACCTAACTTGTTGGGAGCACAAGAGGAAGCAGCCTTACAATTTGAAGCCGTGTTGACCACTTTTGGCATCTAGATTGTGTAAAATAAGGTGACAGTCAAGTTGTTTCTTTGCCTAGCTTAGTCAAGTCTTCAACTTGATGGCAATTACCCTCTAAGGGCGGAGGTACTCGTAAGTGATTTCCACATCGGTGATTGATGGGGGTCCTTGGACTTTCTGTATGGCTTGGACAACTTTTTTATGCCTTGGGATCCTCCTCCTCTTGAGCTAGATTTTGGGTTTGGGTTAGGCAAGGCATCCTTGATACAATCCCTTGACATAATTTTCTGTTTCTTTCTACAAATGTTTACGATTGCAACAGGATTGTGTATGTCTTTTTTTAATTCAACTTTGGTAGCAGATACTTGATTGAGTTCAATTCATCGATGTTCGTACGTGCAAGAGGAGTGACGGATTTTTTTTTGGGGGGGGGGGGGGGGGGGGGGGCGGCGTGCTTAGCGATTATTTTAGTAGTTTGCATCCGTGGTATCTAGTAAATCCTGGCTTGTACGTGTAGGGTACGGCTGTTGTCTTATGTGTACAAAATATGCAGCCTATATGCATTTCTTAAGAGTTTGTAAAATGTTGATTGCTGCCACATGTGGGCTGTATCTTAGTGCTATCTTGAAGCACAAGTATCTTTGCATCACAGCTCCTGATCATGTCCTTCTGTTGCTCTTGGATGTCTTTCAATGCTATTCTTCTGTTTCATAGCAAAGAAAGAAGAAGCTTTCCTGATTGATTTCTTTTGGGTTTTGGGACAAAGCCCCACACTACCAGTGTGTGCAAGTCTGCAAGAATCCTGTTTGGTCTGTATTGTTGAATTTGGTTAAGATGTTTGTACTTGCTGCCTCTTTTGGTTGCTCGGATTAGTTCTGACTATTGTTGACTTGCAGTGCAACTTTCCATTTGTTACAATTTAACTAAATTCTGACAAACATTAACCTCACTATCTTTTCATTGATACAGATTGTTTAGGCAGACGATTGGGACCAAAGCTTCTTGGACGAAATGATGATTCAAAAGTAAATAAACTTTTCTCTATATCATTTGTTTCTGGTTTGTACTTTGTTGTACCATAGTTGTCCAGTCTTGTATTGAGCATATATGTGGTATTGCAGAATACCTTTTCTTAATCCACCTTTGTCATTCTTGCTATTTCAGCAGAGGCTGGTTAAGGATTTTGTTAAGATCCTCAATCAAGTGAACTCTGATGAAGTGCCAGCTGGCTTGAAGCTCCCAGAGTCTTATAGTCAACTTGTTTCTGAAATGAAAAACAACAAGTACAATGCAAAAGAATTTGCTTTGATGCTGAAGGGAATGGTATGTGCGAGTAACCATGTGCACTATTGACTTCTAAACATGATCTTTGCATTAGTCTTTATATTACCCCTGCCTATTATTTTGAGCATTATGTTCTCTGGAGGGCTTGGTTGAGTTAATTCCTGTCCTCCTCCTCACTTTTCTTTTGAGTGAAAATTAGTTTTGAAAAATTAGGATGAGGAATGAAAATGCATGGAGTGGTTCAATATTTGCAGAGAATCCCTTCTTCTTGTTATGCATGGGCTTGTTTTCTCCTTGTGATGAGGAAAATGATCTATTTTTTGTTCGTTGTACAATGGGCTTATGGTTCACTTTTAGGCCGATACTTAGAGCCTGTTTGGGTAAGCTTAAAAGTAGCTTATAAGCACATATATGCTTTTTGAGTGTTTGGTAACTGAAAAAGCAATGTGCTTATAAGCACTTTTGTGCTTAAAATAAGCCAAAAGTGAGAAGTTAGGAAATCCTAATTTCTCAAAAGTAGCTTATAAGCAACTTTTGGCTTATAAGCTATTTATATTTTATAGGGCTCCGCTTTGCAGCTAGGAATTATCTCTTGTATATGCTGCCTGTATTGCCCTTACATTTTTAAAATTTATCAATCTTTATTGTATCTTAATTTTCTTTATCAAAAAAAATAATAATAATAAGCCCACCCAAACAGGCTCTTAGTATGCCACTTAATATTGCTTCCTTCAATGCCTATGTATGTATTTAACCTAACATTTGGCTTTTTTGTGTTAAGGCTACCAAAAAAAAAAAAAAACTATATCAAGATAATTAACCCTTTGTTGGAGATCAAATGACAAAATAACGACGAATAAATAAGAAAAGATAACAGTAAATAAGTAAAAGAGGAAGAAATGCTTATTCTGAATAGCATGATTGCACCGATGCCAGTCTTTAAGCCAAGAGAAAAAGGAGCAAGAGTAAGAGAGTACGAATATTGCTGTAAAAAAGTGTTCAGATGTGTGTTTACAGTGGGGGAAGAGGGTTGCTCTAATAGATTCTAGGCCTAATAACTCTCCTCTTTAATGCTTGTGCATTACATATCTGGAGGGCATAATGATCGAGACGTGATCATGGTGGGATTATTGCTGGTAACTGCTAATCCCCTGAATCTCGCTATCAATTACTGCTGGGGTGTTGATCCGGTTCTGACTACTGTATCCGCGAACTAGTCTCAAGCCGAGTCTCTAAGTGCTAATGTGACGTGTCAAGACTAGAGGTCTCAGTTCTCTTATTTCAGGTGTCTTCGCTTAGTTCCAAAACTAGTCGTCTGGGACCAACCTCGCTTCTTGCGCGTGCTCCTCTCCTGCGGGTCTACAAGTCTTTGGTCTGAATTTACCCAATACAGATATTGTGATCAAGTGTATGTACCTCTTAGCTAAACTTTGCTTCAAGATTTTTATTTCATCGAAGAATTTACTTTGCAGATGGAGAGATCTGAAAGGGAGCTCAGAGAGTCAAAATTTGCAGAGCTCATGAATAAACACTTTGCTTCAAGTGCTGTTCCAAAAGGCATTCACTGCCTTTCGCTGCGGTTGACTGATGAGTACTCCTCTAATGCTCATGCACGCAGACAGTTGCCTTCACCAGAACTACTCCCTTTGCTTTCTGAGAACTCGTTGCACCATTTTGTATTGTCAACTGATAACATCCTAGCTGCTTCAGTCGTGGTCAATTCTGCCGTGCGGTCATCTCTAAAGCCTGAAAAGATCGTATTCCATGTCATCACTGACAAGAAAACCTATGCAGGGATGCACTCATGGTTTGCTTTGAATCCAGTCTCTCCAGCTATTGTGGAAGTTAGAGGTATTCATCAGTTCGACTGGTTAACCAGAGAAAATATTCCAGTGCTTGAAGCAGTGGAGGGGCATTATGGGATACGGAAATACTACCACGGAAATCATATATTAGGTGCCAATCTCAGTGATACTAGTCCACGATCTTTTGCCTCAAAACTGCAGGCTAGAAGTCCAAAATACATATCCTTGCTCAATCATATCCGCATCTATTTACCAGAGGTAACACTTGTCATATGACATAGTTATCTTCATTTCATGAAAATGAAATTTGAGGGATCCAAAAGTCTTATATTCCTTTCTCACAGGCACATGTGCATGTGTACTCCATTGGGTGAATGCCCCCTGGTTTCGGTCTAATCGACCCAGGAAAAGATATTGCAGATAAAAGTAGAGTCAAACAATAGGCCCAAGTATGACAACTAAGTTAAAAGTTTGCATGGCGTAAACAAGGTGACTAAGATGTGGTCTTGCGAATGTTTGTTTTATCAATCAACCTTAGCTAATTTAATCATTTTTACCGAAATGGGTTTAGGCATTTGATAATTTAATTGGACACTTGACTTCCTTCTTTATTTATTTCATAAGTTATTTGACATTTGAAGTTTCTCTAATTTTGTTTTTAAATGTTATAGATACATAACAGGAGCCTGTAGGACTTCAGTTTAATGCTTATCCCAATTGTATGACTTTAAGGGCACCGATTTTTGTGCTCCACAAGTTATTCACATTTTATGTACATGCCAATGGGATTGAACTTTCCAAGCTCTATGTCGAACTATATATCACCATATCTACAACTAGCAATTTGAAGGCTTATGTCAGCATTCAATTCTAAGCAATTTGAAGGCTTATATCATCCTGCTGCTATTTTGAAAATGTCCCCAATAGACTACAAGTGTTGCAGCCCCAAGTGGTCCTTTTGTTCAGCTAAACTTCCACTTCGATGCAGCAAGACTTTCTTGTTTTCCTTTTTCTCCTTTTAGCTCTTAGCAGGTTTTACAATTAATTCTTTAATCTTGTTCTCCCACTTGCTTGGGACTGAGGCGTTTGTAGTTGTTGCTGCAATCTTGTTCTCCCACCTCTAGTCTGTCTGTCTGTGTAGATATATATTCTTTTTCTCCCAGTACTGATCTATGATTCTATGGTGTTGTATGCAGCTCTTCCCGAACCTTGATAAAGTGGTTTTCTTGGATGACGATGTTGTAATTCAGCGTGACTTGTCTCCATTGTGGGACATTGACCTTAAGGGAAAGGTGAATGGAGCTGTTGAGACATGTAAAGGAGAAGATGAGTGGGTGATGTCAAAGCGATTCAGAAACTACTTTAATTTTACTCATCCTCGCATAGCAAAACATTTGAACCCTGACGAGTGTGCATGGGCTTATGGGATGAATATCTTTGACTTACATGCGTGGAGAAAGACAAATATAAGAGACACTTACCATGCGTGGCTTAAAGAGGTAATCAAATCTCGCATGGTTCATGATTTTAACTTTTCAAGTATATGAGTTCCTACATCTGTGGGACATACAAAAAGAATTGAGTTCCTACATCTATAGGATTATTTTTTTATCACACAAAGAGTTCTGTAGTTCTTCTGTGCTTCTTGTTTATGTCTATGCCTCTGGTCTGAACTCTGACGTGTGACTTATTAGGCTCTTTCTTCTGAAATGTCTTCTAGATCACACAAGCAAGTCATAGTTCAGCATTCACCTGTTGGTTTGTATGCTATTAATTTTACTGTTCGAATTTCCTTTATTACATATCACTCCACGATGGGGATATATTTATATTTGGGGTGATTGGACTAGCTTGTATTATTCCCCCTTCCCCCCTCCCTTCTAAGTAACCGGCACATTGATCAATTATTGTAATTTCGTAAAGATTTGCATACCTTGGATGACTGATATATGGCTGATTCAACTTGGAGAGTGTCATAATTAGTCTTTGGCGAATTTTTATTTTTTTTATTTTTTTATTTTAGTTTGAAGAACTGAAAAACGTGTGCTACTAATTGGCATCCTTGACCTTTTTGAATTGTAGAATCTGAAATCAAAATTGACAATGTGGAAGCTTGGAACGCTACCTCCTGCTTTGATTGCATTCAAGGGTCATGTTCACCCAATTGACCCCTCATGGCACATGCTTGGCCTGGGCTATCAGAATAAGTCCGACATTGAGAACGTGAAGAAGGCTGCAGTAATTCATTACAATGGCCAGTCCAAACCTTGGCTGGAGTTAGGCTTTGAGCATCTCCGTCCTTTTTGGACCAAGTATGTAGACTACTCCAATGATTTTATTAGGAATTGCCACATATTGGAGTAGTCGATTGATCGTACAAGAAGCAAACAACAAACAGCTATTAAAAATTGGAGACTCTGCTGAACTTTTTTGGTTCTATGGTAAGGAGATTCTCACTGGCTGAATTCGGTCAGGTATATTCAGGTTCTCGGATTTGCTGCTTCGGTTCACTTCTATGAAGAGAACCTGCATTACTAGCATGTATACGAGATTCATTCTTTCAGTCTGTAAGAAGTTCATCTATTTTTATTGACCGGAGAAAAACGACATTCTTTTGGCCTCTTAGCTGGGGTGTAGCTTACTGTCAGTATTGTTTAGGGGTCAGAAAATGCTCATCATTTTCCACTGGTGATGGGAGCTGGTATGAGAAGAAAATCCATAATGCAGGCCATATCCAAAGGCTCTCACTTTGGCCCCCTTAGATATAGAGATAATTCTTTATCTTAATATTCAATCATTTTTCTTCATATTGTTGTCATCAACACACATTTACAGCTTGTACTACTTGATTAAATTATCTCTATCACATCACACTAGAGGTTATGGAGATTCTTTTGTCTCAAAGTCCCTCAGAGTTGGGAACTACTTAGTTCAATTGGTACTTGTATTATTTATGAGATACAATGCTATGTGCAGAAACTTCTCTCTTATTAAGTTTTCCACTTATATTCCTTTGCACTTGTAATATTCCTTGCTTTAGCATATATTAGGCTCTTATGCTTATGTATGTGGTGGAATAGGTAGGATCAATTCATTCTTAACCAATCGTCTCGACTTAAGAGTCCTGGATTGAAGTTTTTGGTAGGATGTGCTTCTCTATTAATGAGTCCTACATAACGTGAATTTGGATTAGTGGGACCATTGAGTTCTTGGATTGAAGTTCTTGGTAGGATGTGTTTTCCTATTAATGGGCCCTACGAAACGTGAATTTGGATTAGTGGGGTCATTGAGTTCTGATTACCGTCAAACCAAGATCTTTTTGAGATACCAGTATATGCTCATTGGTCAAAGCTCGCAACACATTAGCTTCAATGGCATATGCAAGACGTGGATGCCACCATGTATTGGCCATTTCACTAGTCTAGTATTATCTTCCTTCAACTTACATGATATAGATTGATGATACATTTAAGAAAGAAAGATGACTCTGAAAATTTAATCTTAAATATAGCATAACTTATGTGTGATTATAAGACTTTAAAACTTGTACCTGCGGTGTAACATGTGTTATGGTATGTAATAGAGTATTATCATTAAAAGTAAACTGAAAAATTGAAGTTCACTTATTATTAATTGGCAGGTTAGGAACTTTGATTGTGGAGAAGTGATAAGTATTCTCCTATTCTTAACAATATGTTTGGGAGTTCGAGTCCTAAGAATAAAGTTTGCTTAACGGTACACGAAAGATCGGGGTGGTTTTAGTGGTTGATAAGATGCGGGAAATAAGACTACATGTGAAAAGGAGGAGCATAGAACCCCTGTGAGAAGATGGGAGGAGTTGGTTGTGATGGGTCTACATAGAATTAGATGTAGACCGAAGAAGAATTGGGGTGGGGTGATTAGACAAGGCATCACTCACCTCCAGATTTCCGAGGACATGACCTTAGATAAGAAAATGTAGAGGTCAAAGATTAAAGTATATAGAGGGTTATATAGTAGTTGAGCGCTTTTTACCATATTAGTAGTAGTTTTTTTTTACTTCATTTTTATAACTACTTTTTGTCTACTGTGGGCATTCTTTAGATTTTTATCAATATTTCTGTTAGTCCGTTCTTGTTTTATTTAAAATATATTTTTAAAAATATCTTTACTTTAGTCGAGAGTCTATCAAAAATAATTTCTTCACTTTAATTGGATTAAGGTTCGCATATATCTTATCCTATCACTGAATATATTATTGAATGAGTCGAGCTCCAGTATTGGGCAGGAAAACAAAGCGGGGTAAGGTACTCTTTAACAATGATATCTTATTAAATTATGATTTCATCCGTCAATTATAAAAAGGAGACAAGGTAGTACTAGTACAAATTGTAGTATATGATTTATTATTAGTATCTTCTTGAAAAGCAAGTGGACGGTCCTTCACCTGCCTGGCCCCATTGTGCAATTAACGAACACCCTTGGTTTCGTCCCAAAAAATATCACATCATGTGATAGCGATTTGAGCGTGAACTGTACACGGACTTTACCTCACCAATATGGAGATAACTCGAACAGCCATTTTAACTTTTTAATATGATATTATTTGTCACTAATACTAAAATATGAATAATTATATAAACAACTACTATAACAAAATTCAAGTAAGTTAGGGATATCGTACCTAAAGCATCACCAACCTCAAATACAAACTATACCAAAAAAAGTGTTTTAATATTTCCATAAATGTCTTACCTCAAAATACCTTAATTCTTGCTAGATACATTAACCAAGTAAAAGATTTACATCTCAGGCCATGATTATAATCAAGTCAATGAATACATAAAAAATAACATTAATAAATACATTTATTACATTAACATAATATATACATACACACATACATATTGTATTTTTATTGACAGTTGTCGGTATCCATGTGTCACATTTTGAGGGGAGTATTATTCAGAGTCTATAACCACCAAGAAACGTGGTGAAAATAGTAGATCGTTTCACCTTAATTAGGGGTCGTAAAAAACTTCTATAATTGGGAACAATTACCTCCCATAATGGGTTATTTAACGCGAACCTAAATTAGTCGCGCTTATAAACTTTCAATACCGCACACTTAAATGAACATTAAAAAGGAAGTATCACTAGGAAGCAGAAGTGTACAACTTCCTAAAAACGTCCATGAAATGTGGATCGTAGGAAATCAAAACCCAATGCATTATATAAGTAGAGTAAGATCCACTGCATTAGTACTAAAAAGTGTACACGTCCATGTGCAGTAGGATAATCGTGATTTCATTGAAAATCGAGTAACCATAACGTGACATTTTCCACAAATAGCCACAACACACTCAACTAATCCCTTTATCTTCTCCATGATCATCATAATTCACTTCTGATATTTTTTCAAAAAATTCTGGTTAGATCTGAAAATTAGAAAAATGGCGAGTTCTTCTTCGTATTATTATTACAATGTGATACCAAATTCGAAATTGATTGGTTTCAGTTGTAAAAATAAAAGTTCTAGATTATTCCTTACTAGAACTATTTCTGATTTTGGGAAATTTAAAAGGTGTTTTCACGTGAAGAATAATATTTCGAGTGAGCTTAAACAGAAAGTTCTAGATCCTATTATTACTGATGAAGGTGAATTCCTAATGCTTTTGATTACGTTCATGTTTTAAGTTATATACACTGTCAGTATAATTCCTAATGCTTTTGTATTTAAATTTACTGTTATGTACACTGTCAGTAATCAGTATAAAATAAATTTTTAACTGTTGTAGCAGGTAACCTGCATTATTTTCACTGACGTTATATATATTTTAAACTACAATGTCAGTATAAAATAATTTTTACAGGTCATACATTTAGCTAATGTAGTAGGTCTGATGATGTATATAACTTAAACTACACTGTCGGTGTGAAATTAATTTTTACACTATCAGGTTATGCATTTAGATGTTGTACTAGGTAACTTACATTATTTTCACTGACGGTGCATATAACTTAAACTACAGTGTCAGTGTAAAATAAATTTTTATACTATCAGGTCATACCTTTAGTTGTCGTAGCAAGTAACCTGCATTATTTTCACATCGTCTGCGTGAAATTAATTTGTGGACTATCTGGTCATAATTTAGTTGTTGTAGTAGGAACCTGCAGTGTCAGTGTAAAATCATTTTTTACACTATTAGGTCATACTTTTCGCTGTTGTAGCAAGTAACCAGTAGCATTTTCACTGACGGTGTATATAATTAAACTCTTTAATTAATTTAGGGGTAATATTTGTGAGTTTTTTGGCATTATTGTTTAGTTTCTGCTATTTGTTAGAATCTCACTATTCTAACTCCTAATGTTTTCCTTGTGTTTGTGTTTAAATTAGTACGAAAAATTTTTGTAAGTTTTCTTGGCATTGTTGTTTTGTTTCTGTGAGTTGCACGAATTGTATGTTCCGAAAGTTTACTTTGACGAAGTTAAGTTATATACACTGTTATTGACTTAGTGTAAAGAATTTTTATTCGATAAGGTCAGTTTTACTTGTTTGTAGCAGGTAACCTGACTTACTTTTAAGTTGACGAATCCCACAATATGTGGAGGATGTAGATGGCCTTTGGGTAACCTGATAGTGTAAATTCTTTACACTGACGATGTATATAACTTAAATAAACTTTAAATTGACTGGCACTTTCATTTTCGCTTTGATAAAGAGTTATCTAAAGGTTATTGAAAATACAAAATTGGTTAATTTCTGGCGAATCCATCAATTCCATGTGATATTATTAACATATGCTCCCTCCTCTCAAATCTGTGCGACTTAGTTTGTCTTGACAAGGAGTTTAGAAAGAGATCAAAACTTTTAAAACTTGTCTTAAACATAGGTATTTTCACGTTATATTATGTGCATTTTCAAGTTGTTCAGCTTTGTTGTTTAGTTTCTGCAATTTGCACGAATTTTGAGTAGTTTGTACATTTTAAAAGGAATCAGAATTCACCACTTGAACAGAGGTATATTCACAATTTACCGTTATTGAGGTTGGAGTTGGTGTATGCTCTAACATGTATGCACATTTTGCATTTTCTTTTGCATATGTATTAGATGGAGCGTTTGGTTGAACTGATTATAAAGGCCTATATCTGCCTCTACTTGAAGGGTATCAGGTTGTGGGTCAATCGTTTAGAATATTAGTTTCGCGAATAATTTGGACCTGGCAATCTGGTTATTGATTAAATATTATGTTGAAACAAGGTGTTAGAGCACTATTGTATCATCCGAACAGGTTTTCAGTCAGTTTGTAATCATTTTGTATATGAAGCATTAAAAGTTTGTCATCCGAAAATGTTGAATCTACCTCTTAAAGGAGATCAGCTCTTGTACTGTTTAGTAGATAGCAACCAGCCTTCTGTTTTCTAATCCTAAAATGCAGAGCCATAGTTTGATTTTTGAATTTACAACATTTACATAATACTATTAGACCAGAGATTGCTGGTTATTTCAAAGCTAAATGGACTTCTAAAGGATTTCCTAGAATTATAACTTCCAGCTGTTATTTCCATCAGTTCCTTCCGATTTATTACATACAGGATTTACGTTTGAGCCCTTGCTTGAATATACAGGTGCCGAGAGTGATTTGAGTTCTTTTGCTCCTGATGCCGCATCTATTGCCTCAAGTATCAAATACCATGCAGAATTCACACCTTTATTTTCTCCTGAAAGGTTTGAGCTTCCTAAGGCATTCTTTGCAACAGCTCAAAGCGTTCGTGATTCGCTCCTTATTAATTGGAATGCCACATATGATTTTTATGAAAAGACGAACATGAAGCAGGCATATTATCTATCCATGGAATTTTTGCAGGTATCTGATGAATCTTACTTTTTCATATCTCCTTGATAAGACTAAGTCAGTCTGGAGAGATATGGCCTAATATATAGTATATACTATATAGTAAGAAATTAATGAGTTTGACATTTGCTGACTGAATGTACTGTATATTATTTGTTAGACATGAAAATTCATGGAAACTACACATAAGCAACTGTACGGCTGTCGAGTTTAATTTGTGCTTTATCGACTGTTTAGGGTAGGGCATTGTTGAATGCAATTGGTAATCTGGAGCTTACTGGTGCATATGCAGAAGCTCTGAAGAAGCTTGGCCACAATCTAGAAAATGTGGCTTCTCAGGTTAGTGTGACTTTTATTTCATGCATCAGAAAATTGTCTAGCTTTTCAGGTCTGGTTAGAGTGAGTTTTATTTCGTGCATCAGAAAACTGTCTAGCTTTTCAGGTCTTCTGGGTGTTACTCCCATAGAATATGACTGTCTATTCATCTGTAACTTTGTGCATCGTCTGTTATGTAGTATTTAGAATCCATAAGAACCACAGTTGTTAATCTTGGAATAATTACTGACAGGAGCCAGATGCTGCTCTTGGAAATGGGGGTTTGGGACGGCTTGCGTCTTGTTTTCTGGACTCTTTGGCAACACTAAACTACCCAGCATGGGGCTATGGACTTAGGTACAAGCATGGTTTATTTAAGCAACTGATTACAAAAGATGGTCAGGAGGAGGTGGCTGAAGATTGGCTTGAAGTACGGTTGCTGTTACTTCATCAGTTCTTGATTGCACTCTGTTACGTCATTAGATAGTTTATATCCTTTTCTCTTACAATTCACTCTTGCTTTTAGGGCTTCCGATATTCCTTTATTCTCTTTCTTTATGACTGTTTAATTTTTTATTTAGTATACGCAATGCAGATGTTCACTATTGTTAGTTGTCCATGCAGATTGGTACTCCATGGGAAATTGTGAGGAATGATGTTTCATATCCTATCAAGTTCTATGGAAAAGTCACTACAGGATCAGATGGAAAGAGGTATTGGAGTGGTGGAGAGGATATAAAGGCAGTTGCATATGATGTTCCCATACCAGGTTATAAGACCAAAACCACAATCAACCTTCGACTGTGGTCTACACAGGTTCCATCAGCAGATTTTGATTTATCTGCTTTCAATGCTGGAGAGCACACCAAAGGATGTGAAGCCCAAGCAAATGCTGAGAAGGTAATCTATTAATTCTTATAACATTTTTATATCCAATCTGCCTTTTCTTAATGTCATTTGGGCTTCTTATGAGCCTTCTCAATTTGCTGTGTCAACACTCACTGCATTTTCAGACCAATAACTGCTGTTGGACATGATTCCGGGTCTCATCATTGCAATGGACTTTATAGAGATGCATTTATCTATGTCTTGAATTTACCAGAAGTAGTGCTTTACTATTAATACATTGGATGATCAGAACACTGATCTAATGGGAGACTGATGACTAACTTATTTTGTAAGAGACATGATATCTGTATTCCTGCTGTCCTAGATAAATTTTAACCTACTCTCGTTTGCTTGTTCTTTTCTTCTTGCCTTTATTTTACTCTTCCTTAAGGGGGGGTACGAGGGTGCAGGAGGTTTCTCTTCAAAAACATTAGGGACATAATTGGCATATTCTGCAGAGCATTGATCAGATGGCTAAGCTTGCTTTTCTCTGACATCAGATATGTTACGTACTCTACCCTGGGGATGAATCAGAAGAGGGAAAGACACTTCGCTTGAAGCAACAATATACCTTATGCTCGGCTTCTCTCCAAGATATTATTACGCGATTTGAAAAGAGATCAGGTGATCGTATTAAGTGGGAAGAGTTTCCTGAAAAAGTTGCTGTGCAGATGAATGATACTCACCCTACTCTTTGCATCCCTGAGCTGATGAGAATATTGATAGATTTGAAGGGCTTGAATTGGAAGGAGGCTTGGAATATTACTAAAAGGTAGTTAAAATTTACATGCTTTGCATGTGGCATATTGAGGTTTCTTTTGACTTTGATTTTAGTGCTGAATAAACTGCATGTGAAAGCTTCATTTGAGTTTGTTTTAAATCCATGATGCAAGTGATATACTGTATTATTGAGATCTTATTTCTAAACTTATAAGTTCCACGTGGACTGATTGGTCACCAAACATCAGAAAGATCACAATGGCAGAAGATAGGAACACACTTTTAAACAGGAAATATCAGATCCTATTTTTAAAGTAATACTGAATTCCTTGATGTTGGAAACTTTCCAGAACGGTGGCTTACACAAACCATACTGTTTTACCTGAGGCACTTGAGAAATGGAGTTATGAATTGATGCAGAAGCTGCTTCCCAGACATGTTGAAATCATTGAGATGATTGACGAGGAGGTGATGGAACTACAAATTCAAAAAATCTATTAGGTTTTGCAAGTTGAACTTTTTGACTAATCTCTGTCATCTCCTATCCTAACAGCTGGTACATGAAATTGTATCAAAATATGGCTCACTAGATCTGGACAAATTGGAGGAAAAGTTGACTGCTATGAGAATTTTAGAAAATTTTGATCTTCCCAGTTCTGTTGCTGATTTATTTAAGAAGCCTGAAAGCCTGGTTGATGATGATAATGAAAAAGTTGAAGCTTCTGCTGGAGTTGTGACTAGTGATGAAGATGACAAAAGTGAAGAAATTGACACTGGTAAGAAAACTAGTGGGAAGCCGGAAGCAGCTGCAGAAGAGGACATTGATAAGAAAACTACTGTGATACCAGAACCAGCTGTTATACCACCAAAGAAGGTTCGTATGGCTAACCTGTGCGTTGTGGGTGGTCATGCTGTTAATGGAGTTGCTGAGATCCATAGTGAAATTGTGAAGAATGAGGTTTTCAATGAGTTCTACGAGGTAAGCGTCTAGTATGAATCTTTCGATGTGTGACAGATTAGTGATTTTGGAAAACTGAATTCTAAGTCATGTATCGTTTTACCCTTAACATTTACAGCTCTGGCCTAAAAAGTTTCAAAACAAAACAAATGGGGTAACTCCAAGAAGATGGATTCGTTTCTGCAATCCTCCTCTTAGTAGTATCATAACTAAGTGGACTGGTACAGAGGACTGGGTCCTGAAAACTGAAAAGTTGGCAGAACTACAGAAGGTATTTCGTTTGCATTTTCTGATTTGGCATGTTAAAAAGATGAGGTGGAAGAGTTTTCTGTTTATGTTATTTCTAAACAGTTGAAACGCATCGCTCTGTTGCACCCTCCAAAAATCTGCCAAATCTTTAAGACCAAGTGTTTTTGGTTTTCGTAAAACCAATGAAGGGCAAATTTTCGCGATGATTTGATGATCTAAAAGGGTTTTGAAAATGTTGGAGTCACAACCTAACGTACGGAAATAGATCATATGGGCCAGGTGTGTTAGCTAGTTCACTTGGTCAATCCCTTCGGAATTCTTTTCAAAACTTGATCTTGGTTTTGTGATGAAATCCTATTCAAAATATTTTACTCCAAATGGTTTGTCAAAAGCTGAAATTGGGTAATGAAATCCCTTTTGGCTAAGGTAAGGTGTTACGCACCCATAAAACCCCAGATGGATCGCAATTTATCCTCCTATTTCAATTGGTGTTGAAAATTTTGGTCAAATCCGTTGACATAACAGGGAGTTATAAATTACATATTTCGAATCAATTAAAAGATACAAATTAAATCATGCCCTGAACATGCACCTTTGTACAGTGATAGCGAAGCTAAACAGTATAACATATACTCATCATCACTATTTACAAAGCAGTTCCAATTGAAACTGTGTATATACTATACAAGGTTCACCTTATGTTCTAACTGAGCTATGGGTGCCATACACAGTTTGCAGATAATGAAGATCTTCAAATTGAATGGAGGGAAGCAAAAAGGAGTAATAAGATTAAGGTTGTTTCCTTAATCAAAGAAAAGACAGGGTATTCTGTTAGCCCAGATGCAATGTTTGATATTCAGGTGTGTTCTTCTCCATCAGATTTTCTGTTCTGGCCTTAAGAGATTAGTTAGGTTTAATCTTAGTATTATGAATCATCTCTTGTTTTTGGTCAAAGAATCATATGCACTTCAACTGAAAAACAAATTATCAGGTAAAACGCATTCACGAGTACAAGCGACAACTGTTAAATATCTTGGGCATCGTTTACCGGTATAAGAAGATGAAAGAAATGACAGCTGCAGAAAGAAAGGCTAAGTTCGTTCCTCGAGTATGTATATTTGGAGGAAAAGCTTTTGCCACATATGTTCAAGCCAAGAGGATTGTAAAATTTATTACAGATGTTGGGGCTACTATAAATCATGATTCAGAAATAGGTGATTTGTTGAAGGTATTAACTTGATTATTTGTGTCAGGAGTTTTTGCTTTGACTTGATGCGAGCTATTGTTTTCTAATCATTTTATTTTTAGTTCACTTTTGGTACTTTTATCTGGGATATTTCTGGATCTGTTTCATCATATGATTACTTTTTGCACGTTCAAGCTAAAGAGTCCTCTCCTTTTTTATCTTGTAGGTAATATTTGTGCCAGATTACAATGTCAGTGTTGCTGAATTGCTAATTCCTGCTAGCGATCTATCACAACATATCAGGTATTTAACTGATTCCTCCTATTCAATTGTCTTTTTCATAGATTTGCTGCCACTGGTAAATTGATCCAGCAAACTGTACTGTGTTAAACTTTGTTTATGGAAACATAACTGGTCAATTAGCTGCTTAGCTCTCATCCCTAACTCTTTGATGTTTTGAATGATATCATGCCAATATTGTAATGATTCAGTTTAAGTTTGGTAGTGTTCACTACATAGTTCATATAATGCACCAAAATGCATGGAGAATTATGTGTATGGACTACAGTGAGATGATCACTCGTTCAAAGACACAAAGCAGCATCATTTGGTATTTGATTGTCCTGGCAGAAATGCCAATGTCTTCTTCGAATGTCAACTATTAAAAGAAATATTCAATACTAATTTTTGTCCTTCCATATTTGATAGTGAGGAAATTTTGGTTCCATTTCTTGTTGAGACACCAGCTTTGGTGCACTCGACTCTCTCTTAAGTTCCTGCCTTTGTGTGCTGAATGCATGTGATGTGAAATTTTCAGCTGCAATCTCCTTTGGCTGGGTATAGGGGTAGCACTTTTGGAATTTCATGTTCCTTCTCTTCATTGGTGGCTGTTAATGTTTTTGCCCGAATATTTAACACAAACCGATATGTACTTCGGAACTAGTGGCAAGGAAAAATTCCAAGTAGGAATAATAGCTGCCAACTAATGGTAACGAAAAAAGATGATTTTGTGTTGGCAGTTACTGATACTTAAAGATCAACTAACAGCTGCAAATGCTGTTATGAGCCTATTCATTTATTTAATGTTATAAACGGCGCATTAAAATATAACATTTATCTTGTAGATTTATGCTTTTAGCATTATGTGGCGATTTTATATATTATCTGACTCTCTTTCTATCTCTTTCCCTCTCTTGCTAGTACGGCTGGAATGGAGGCCAGTGGAACCAGTAATATGAAGTTTGCAATGAATGGTTGTATTCTAATTGGTACATTGGATGGCGCTAATGTTGAAATAAGGCAAGAGGTTGGAGAAGAAAACTTCTTCCTCTTTGGTGCTGAAGCTCACGAAATTGCAGGGCTTAGAAAAGAAAGAGCTGAGGGAAAGGTGAAGCTCACCCCTCTTTTGTGTGACATGTTGATCAATGCTCTTTTTTTCTTGGTTGATATATTTCAGTTGCTCAGATTTATTCTTTACCAATAACCATACAATGTTTCTTGTCTGATGCAGTTTGTACCTGATGAACGTTTTGAAGAGGTCAAGGAATATGTTAGAAGTGGTGCTTTTGGCTCTTATAACTATGACGCTCTAATTGGATCCTTGGAAGGAAATGAAGGTTTTGGCCGTGCTGACTATTTCCTTGTGGGCAAGGACTTCCCCAGTTACATTGAATGCCAAGAGAAAGTTGATGAGGCTTATCGCGACCAAAATGTAAGTCCATTGCTTGCAGTTCCTTCTGGATATTTTCTCTGCTTTCTCATGTTTGTGTATATTATTGACTTGTACAAATAGCCTTTTCAAATATGACTTGGTTTATTAACGACATAGACAATGAGGATTCATATAGTCGATTAGTTGCTCGAGGATGGAGGCATAACTGTTGCTGTTATAATTGCTTTCTCATTCAAGCTTGAGTAAACACCGAATTTTGCTAATTATGATTATGTCTAATATATGTGAATGGTGTTCTGCAGAGGTGGACAAAGATGTCAATCCTGAATACAGCAGGCTCTGCCAAGTTTAGCAGTGACAGAACAATTCACCAATATGCTAAAGAGATTTGGAACATCGAACCTGTCGAATTACCATAAGAGCTACGGGGGAACAAATAAACTAGCAGCAGTGAGTAGCATTGACTAGTCTACTTCCCTGTATTATGAGCTGTTTCTCTTATTAGTATCTGAACGTGTATATCTGAGTTAAAGGATGATGTTACCACATAATAAGAGATCGAGAATCTCATATGCTACTCACTTCCAATTGTCTCCACAATTTATATTTTGGTAACACACTATCATCTTTATTGGATGTGTATAAAACAAATCCGTCAAAATGGATGGTTCTAAAATCAACAAATGCGTGCAAGTAATTTCTTAAATTTAAAGGGTGTGGAGACGTTTAGAGGATTGAAAGATTGCATTACCATATTCAAGCCCCCCTCCCCAAAGACTAAGCTTGGAGCCACTTTGCTTGTATCAACTCATACAACCACCGAAGGGTGGGGGTGAGATGATTCCCATCTGTCCAAATTTTATTGAATTTTTGTGTTCGAACCCTGTGAATGGAGAATCCAGCAGTAGTATTTGAAAGATTTTTATATATTATGTTAATTTACATCATATTTGGTCATTATGAAGTCGAAGATGGAGTGGAGGGATGCAATTACTTCTTAGGTGAAGCTCTATGCTCATAGCGAATATATGAACTTCAAAACCATCCAATTATAAGGTCAACTAAAGATAATTAAAGGTAAATTGCCTATGATTAGTGGAATTGGTAATATACAAAAGAAGGTAGTTAATATGTTAGTGACCGGTAAAATTATAATTTTACATCGTAAAAATTCTCTACATTGTTAGTGTATTCGAAGAATGATGGTCATGAAGATTCATGAAGTAGACACTTTCTTCCTCAGTAGATATTGGTGTTGTCATTATTATTGTTGTTGTTAATAGTGTATATAAAAGTAAAATTCATGGTGATTAATCTGAATTCGCACTTCCCATTTGCTGGGGACTTTAGACTTGCAAGTCATAATCATCAGTAGTTTGTTTTGCTTGGTAATTATATATGTTGGTTGAAACTTACATCTCACTCAAATATCCAAGCCTCCTTTTTTGGCTCGTCTGGTCGGTACCCACACATATTAATGATTAGCTCATTCTTAGATCTGAAGCCTTACTTTCCCCTAACTTCAATGTTTAAACACATGCAGTGGCAGATCTAGCCACCTGACTACGGATTCGGCGGAATTCAATAACTTTTGCCTAACTTTGTATTTGTATTAAAATTTTCACTTAGTATGTATAAATAACTATGCAGAAACCAGTAAGCAAGAAGGGTTATCGTCCAGAACTCATAAACTTAAAATTCTGAATCCGCCTCTGAACACATGATAATAATTAATATTTCATGGAATTGATTCGTGAAAAGTGCATGAACCATTAAATTGAAGAAACCATTTCCACAATTAGGTGGGTTTTATTTTTATCTAACTTTTATTAAAGTATGAATTGTGGAAAATAGATTGGGAGATGTCCGTTCTAGTGATTTTCTTTTTCAGTTTAAACGAATTACATGCTTCTTATGAGCCAATTATGTGTAAAATAAATATCGTGTATTAACAAACTCCATATATAAAAGACTTCTTTTTGTTACTACTTTCAAAAGGAAATAAATTACTGTCACTTTTGAAGGTTAAAAGAAGAGTGAATGAGCTCCATTGGTACTTTCAGAAAATAATGATAATAGGTCAGCAGAAATACAAGGGGAAAAAGACCCACAAAGAGATGTAATTCTACATGGTTCTAGACACTAACATAGCAATTGCACAGTACACCTAACATAATGATACTTCGAATCTTTTGATATAGAAGCTCATTTGATTCCATCAAGAAATATATTTTGTATGAACAACGGTATAGAGTATAGGTGGATTGATTATTTGAGCTTTATGGGTTCGTGTCGAGTTTTATCACAGTTCTATTTGACTAATTAGATTCTGATATATTGTGAGTACTTATTAAGCGAATTATTATTATACACATATACATGATTTTAATCAAAATTACTGAATATATCCACACCTAGAGGCGGGTCTATGTTCTAAATTCGGCAAATTTTTTATATATGTTGGTATAAATACCTTAAAATTCAGGTATATATATTATTTGGTGCCATGAGTTTTTGACAGATATATATATTAAATTTAGTAGTGTCTCGCCGTATTCAAATCCTGAATCCGTCTCTGCAAACCTGCGTCTAAGTTTGATGCAATATATACACAAACAACCACATGCTCCAGCGTATTCATTTTTTAAAAGGAAAAGTGCTTGCGCAAGAAAATAATATTGAAGTCTAAAGCTAACAAGAAATTAAACCAAACATCTGTTGCAACTAATTAGGATACAGTAAATGCCATGAGTTTGTTTTGGGATAAAACAATTCATGCAGACATTTTTTTTATAAATCCCGAGGATGAAATTATATCATTTCCCAACTTTCACAAGGTAAGAAAGGCAAATATTGGTGGTCATTACTCGGCTTTATTTTGTAATATTGGTGGTCATTACTCGGCTTTATTTTGTAATATTGATCATTTATACTTTTAAGTTGATACTCCCTCCGGTCCACTTTATTTGATGTTTTTTACTTTTCGAGAGTCAAGTTGACCAATTTTCGGATTCAAATTGAACTAGATTTAGTCAATATTTTAAAATTATAATTTAGATATTAAAAAACTACACGAAAAGTACTACAAGTTGTAATTCTTGTCATATTAATATGGTGAAGAAATATATCTTAAAATGTTGGTCAAAGTTTACATTATTTGACTTTTAAAAAAAGAAAGTGATCAAATAAAATGGACCGGAGGGAGTATAATATGAAAGAGAAGATAACAAATAAAGATGCTTTTTTATCATTATGCTTCATGGAAAAGGTACACTTAAAACTTTATGTGAAAAGAAATACGATGAAAATCATCTACTAGTACTATTACGTTATTCCCTCCATTCCAAAATGGTTGTCATAGTTTAGATTTCGAGAGTCAAATGAGTTTATTTTTACCGTGAATTTAAATATATAATCTTTAAGTTTTTTGTAACGATGTTTATACATTTAGAAGCTACATAAAAAGTACTATAAGTTACAATAATTAATAATTCAAAATATTTAAAAGACATATAAAAATATTATGGTCAAAATTAAACTCGTTTGACCCTCGAAATGCAAACCATGATAACTATTTTGAAAAGGAGCGAGTAATTCTTTCTAAGTTCTGACCATTTTACAGTGTCATTTTTGACAATGTTTCACATGATTTCTGAATGTCATAAATGTTTTGCTCATTTAATGCGTGTGGACAAAACAATCATGATTTGAACCAACCGTCTGTTCTGATTATATAAACTGTATGACCAATGTGTTTGAACAATATTTTTACCATATTTACATAATCAATTAAACGATAAAAATTAAAAAATAAAGTGAGAAAATATATCATATAATCATGGCCTATAAATCTTTTAACATATTGATACCTAATCCTCTAATTATAAATAAAATCAAGGGAAATATTCATATTAACGTCGCTGCTATATGAAATATCTTGATTTTACCGATCATCATTTTCTGGGGTCATAAATTACTTGGCGTTAGCAGAGTACTTATAATTACAGTTTAAACTTACACTTAGTATATTTCAAATTAGAGCTTCAATAGGATTATCGGCTAATACAAGACGATTTGTAAACGTATAAAGGTATGAATGACCCATACATTGAATGATAAAGTTAAGATATTTCGTATAATAAAGGATTTGTTAATTCTTTGTACCCTAAAAACAAAGTAGAACCAAGTCTATTCACACTGTAATGGAGATTTAATTTTATGGTTCATTATGAGCGACCGGGCACGACTAGATTCCTCTAAAATTTTGGAAGGGTATCGGCAAAACAGGTATGGAGTGGCTAATGGTGTTGTTTAATATCATCCTTAGGACAGGTAAGATGTCCGAAGAATGGAGGTGAAGTACCATGATACCGTTGTACAAGAACAAGGGTGGCATCCAAAATTGCAACAATTGGGGGGGGGGGGGGGGGGGTTATCAAGCTGTTAAGCCAGGGGGGTATCAACCTGTTAAGCCATACTATGAAAGTGTGTGAGAAGTAGTAGAGAAGAGGATGAGGAAGAAGGTGACTATTTCTGAGAACCAATTCGGGTTCATGCCTGGGCTTAACTACAAAAGACATACATCTTCCGAGGAGGTTGGTTGAGCAGTATGGGGACAAGAAAAGGAACTTATATATGGTGTTTATTGATCTAGAAAAGACTTATGACAAAGTCACAAAGGATGTTTTGTGGAGATGCATGGAACCTAAATGTGTACCTATGGCGTACATAAGAGCGATTAAGAACATGAACTATGGAGCAAAGACATGAGTGAGAACAGTAGGAGGCGAGTCAAAACACTTCCCTGTTGAGATGGGTTGCATCAAGGGTCAGCGCTTAGCCCTTTTTTATTTGTCTTGGTGATGGATGAATTAACTCTGAGTATTCAATGGGATGTACCATGGTGTATGGTATTTGCAGCTGACATAGTTCTGGTTAATGAGACACTCAGCGGTGTTAATGGTAAGCTGGAGGTTTGGAGACAGACTCTGGAATCTAAAGGTTTCAGGCTAAGCAGGACGAAGACAGAGTAAATGGAGTGCAAGTTTAGTGAGGCATCTCATGAGCCAGAAGTGGAAATGACGCTTGATACGCAAGTCATCCCAAGAAAGAAAGCTTCAAGTATCTTGGGTCTATAATCCAAGGAAATAGAGAGATCGATGATGATGTTACACATTGCATTTGGACGGTGTGGATGAAGTGGAGGTTCGCATTCGGAGTTCTATGTGATAAGAGATTGCCACCAAAACTTAAAGGCAAGTTCTATAGAGTGGTCAATAAACTAGCTATGTTGTACGGGACGGAGTCTTGGCCAGTGAAGAACACACACATTCGGAAGATGAGTGTAGTAGAGATAAGAATGATAAAAGGTTATGTGGGCATACTAGGATGAATAAGATTAGGATAGAGGTCATCCGTGACAATGTGGTAGTGGCCTCAGTGGTGGACAAGATGCGAGTAGCGAGGCTACGATGGTTCGGCCATGTGAAGAGGAGAAGCACAGATGCTCCAGTAAAGAGGTGCGAGGGGTTAGTAGTGTTGTATCTATGGAGAGGTAGAGGTAAACCGAAGAAGAAATGGGGTGAAGTGATTAGCCATGATATGGTTTGAGGACATGACCCTAGATAGAAAAGCGTGGAAGTCGAAGATTAAGGTAGAAGGTTAGTTAGTAGTCGAGTGATTTCAGACATATTGGCGTAAGTATTATTGTATATATACTATCTCTATCTTATTCGTTGGTTATTGTTGTTAGCATTTTTTGGCTACTTCAATTATCTATACTTATATGTCAGCATTTTCTTTACTATGATATTTTCATCTTGTTCCTCTTTTCAAGTATCTTTAACAACCTCATTATGGTGGGGATAAGGTCTACGTACATTTCATCCTCTTCAAATCCACTTGTAGAATAATACTGAATATGTTGTTATTGCAAATTCGATTTTACATGACATTAGTAAAATATCATTTCCTCGACTCCATATTGATGGTGAGTTGGTGACAAAAAAAAATATATTTTATTAAGTGTATGTTATTATATTTATTGTTTCTTAAATTGTCCCTTGCTATTAAAGACTTGTCATTTGTATAGTTGAGAGAGAGATCTTAGATCTGCAACGACTATTTAAGTAGCTACCCGCCTTCTTAGCATAACACATTACACACATTTGACATACTTTTCTCTTTCTCCACAATTCATTCATTCATTCATTTCTCTTCATCCTTACAGGTAACTGTTTAATTCACTTTACTTCCATTTACATGATTGTGTAATATACACTGTATGTATTTTGTTTGATGATCCCTTTATGTAAAAAGATTGTGAAGGTGGATTTTGTGGTGTTTTTCAAGATCCAAAAGGGTGATTTTTTAGGATACTTTAAGGTTCTTTTGATCTTTACACAAGTAGCCGATATACATAGATTATACAGTGATCAGACATGGCTATACATGTAATATACGTGGATTATAAACTCATTCATTAACATGATTTGTTTAATTCACATGTATGTACACTGAATTGTGTTTGATGGGCCCTTTATGAGAAGGATTTTATTGTGAAGGTGGATTTTGTGGTGTTGTTCAAGATCCAAAAGTATGACAGTTTATGCTATTTTAAGGTTCTTTTGATTAAAACAAAAAAGATCTTTACACAATAGCTGGTCGGATCACTGTTTACGTCCCCTAGCCGGTATATTATACAGTGATTATACATGACTATACACATAATATACTGGATTATACTCATTCGTTAACTTGATTTTTCTAATTTACATCTACGTACACTGAATTGTGTTTGATGACCCCTTTATGTAAAAGAATTAAATTTTTTATTTAGATTGTGAAAGAGGGTTGTGGGGTTCTTTAAGATCCAAAAGGGTGAATTTTTATACTATTTCAAGGTTCTTTTGATTAAAAAAAGAGATCTTTATACAAATAACCTTCGGATTCACTGTTTACATCCCCTAGCGTGTATACAGTGATTCTACATGGCTATACATGTAATATATGTGGATTATACATTGATTCGTTAACATGATTTGTTTAATTCACATATATGTACACTGTATTGTGTTTGATGACCCCTTTATGTAAAAGATTTTAATTTTGATTTAGATTTTTGAAGGAGGATTTTGTGGTTCAAGATCGAAAAGGGAGAATTTTCTTGCAATTTTGAGGTTCTTTTGGTAAAAAGATGTTTTTTTTTTTTCTGTACCTGATTTACCAAGATCAGAAAGTGTAAACTGTATTGTATTTGGTGACCCCTTTATGTAAAAGAAGTTTATATTGAGATTGTGAAGGAGGATCTTGTGAGGTTGTTCAAGATCAAAAAGAGTGAATTCTGATGCTATTTTAAGGTTCTTCTGAAAAAAAAAATGAAGGTATTTTTGTTTTGTGTCTGTTTTGATAATGGTAGTGCTTTAATTTCCAAGATTAGAAAGTGAGAACTTTCTGCTATTTTTTAGGTTAAAAAAAAAAAAGGGGGGGGGGGGGGGGGGGGGGGGGGGGTAATTACTAAATGTTATCACTAATTGAATTTGTTCTTCATGCGTGCTGAAATGGTGCAGCTTTAACATTCACTCCAAATTTCGGTGTTTGATGGTACCTATGGTTTTTATTTGTTGGATGACATGTAGTATATGTGATTGATAGATGCTATTATCTCATCCTTTGGCTACTTATTCACTGAAGCTTTATGCTACTGCTACAGTATTACTCCAAATCGGATCTAAGATTACCTCTTTCTTCCATACTAGGACCCCTCTTTCTGTATCCACTTTTCGAAGAATCCATATTTCAGTAGTCTTTTCTTGCTTGTACATTCTCCACTTCCTCTGCAATGAGAAATGCAAAAAACCGAGTAGTTTTTTTGTGTGTTTGGTGGTCGAATCACTACTTCTTATTTTGGATGTCATCTGGTAGGTCACAAATATTTGTTGAAGTAGGTTCAGTGAAAGGCTAGTTATAAACACATGACAGCTTGTAGTTTATCTGTATATGTATGCTTTTGGATTTAACCAGTTTCATTATGTTCCTTACACTGCCTTTGATGTGAGAAGTGCAGCCTAGAAAATACTTGAACTTTTTCCTACTGCAGAGTTTAGAACAAAGGAAAATGGTGAAGATTTGCTGTATAGGAGCTGGATATGTGGGTGGCCCCACCATGGCCGTCATAGCACTCAAATGCCCTTCCATCGAAGTGGCCGTTGTAGATATTTCTGTGCCTCGAATCGCTGCCTGGAACAGCGACCAGCTCCCCATCTATGAGCCAGGCCTTGACAAAGTAGTCAAGGAATGCCGAGGAAGGAACCTCTTCTTCAGCACAGATGTGGAGAAGCACGTCCGTGAGGCTGATATAGTTTTCGTTTCTGTCAACACTCCTACCAAGACTAGGGGCCTTGGAGCAGGCAAGGCTGCTGACCTGACTTACTGGGAGAGTGCAGCCCGCATGATCGCCGATGTGTCAAAATCTGACAAAATAGTTGTAGAGAAGTCAACTGTTCCAGTCAAAACTGCTGAGGCTATTGAAAAGATTTTGACCCACAACAGCAAGGGAATCAACTTCCAGATCCTCTCAAACCCTGAGTTTCTTGCAGAGGGGACCGCAATCGAAGACCTTTTTAAGCCTGATAGAGTCTTAATCGGAGGTCGGGAAACTCCAGGAGGCCAGAAGGCTATCCAAGCGTTGAAGGATGTTTATGCCCATTGGGTTCCTGAAGATTGCATCATCACTACCAATTTGTGGTCTGCTGAGCTCTCAAAACTGGCGGCCAATGCATTTTTGGCACAAAGAATCTCTTCCGTGAATGCCATGTCAGCTCTCTGCGAGGCTACCGGAGCAAATGTTTCAGAGGTGTCGTATGCTGTTGGTAAGGACTCCAGGATTGGTCCAAAGTTTCTTAACGCCAGTGTTGGTTTTGGTGGCTCTTGCTTCCAGAAGGATATTCTGAATCTGGTTTACATTTGCGAGTGCAACGGTCTCCCTGAGGTAGCTGAATACTGGAAACAGGTTATCAAGATCAATGACTATCAGAAGACTCGTTTTGTCAACCGTGTTGTCGCCTCCATGTTCAACACTGTATCAGGCAAGAAAGTGGCAATTCTTGGTTTCGCTTTCAAGAAGGATACTGGCGATACCCGAGAGACCCCTGCAATCGATGTTTGCCAGGGACTGATAGGAGACAAGGCTAGGTTGAGCATATACGACCCTCAGGTTAACGAGGACCAAATCCAAAGGGACCTAACAATGAAGAAGTTCGATTGGGATCATCCTCTTCACCTCCAGCCAATGAGTCCCACGAACGTGAAACAAGTTTCCGTCGTGTGGGATGCCTACACTGCAACAAAGGATGCTCATGCTGTTTGCATCCTTACAGAGTGGGATGAATTCAAGACTCTCGATTACCAGAAGATTTATGACAATATGCAGAAACCTGCTTTTATTTTTGATGGTAGGAACGTTATTGATGCAGAGAAGCTTAGAGAGATTGGATTTATCGTCTATGCAATTGGTAAGCCATTGGATGCTTGGCTCAAGGATATGCCTGCTGTTGCTTAAAAGCTTTTGGCTGGATATCAGAGATACTAGTAACCAGAGTGTCAGCTGGAATTCTTTACTATTTTTTCAATCAGTTTTTATGTTCTGTTTTGTTTTGTCCCTTGTAGACAGAAGACAGTCATTACCTACTATTTGTTATTCTTCTTTGTTATTTGAGTATTGTTGTCAATTTTATATCTTATTCTACTTAATTTGCACTCTCCGACTGCTGGGTAAATGGGTGAAGACAAAAAATTTATACTTCTTTTTGGTCCTTTTTGGCCTGTTTCAAAAAGAACACCACTTTTCTATTTTTAAGTACTCTTTACTTTTTACCTTTAATGATATCGTCTTGTAGTTACATAAACGTCAGGAAATGCTGAAGATCACAAATTCAAATGGTACTTTTGGCATGTGTCAGAAAGTTTCTTTTTCTTATACTCCATGCTCAGTCAATCACCATCATATCAAATGGAGGGAGTATTGAGGAAGTTTATTAATTACTCTCTAATGTTTCTAGATATTAATAAACTTTAAAGGGGAAACATAAATATTTATAAAACATATTGTGTGTGTGTGTGTGTGGGGGGGGGGGGGGAGGTTTTGTTTGGGGGGATTATTCTGTCAGTTACAATGAATAAATAAAGAACTGCTAATATAAATTAGGAGCCTTAATGCCAGATCCATTCATGCCAGATCCATTCAATGCATATCGATACTTCAGTACGTACCGCGAGTTGTTCATGAATATAATTGTTGTCTAATTAAAAGCGAATACGAAACTCAAAATCAATGGTTTCAAGTCTCAAGACATGTACTTCTTTAGTGTTTTCAACTACTCCTTAATTTATATCTATAATAAAAACTATGTTTCAATTATTTTTAAATATATACATCCATAACTGGACCGAGTCAAAAGCAGTTCTTATAACCGCACATTTCCCGATAGCCTAGTTCAGAACATAACTGAATTACTCTTTTCCCATGGAAGACCAAATCATGGACACTGTGTTACTAACAGAAACTCTGCATTCCTAATTTCCCGTATAGCTTTTGCCATGCCTCTATCATCTCGTGAACACAAGCCAGATATATATAACAGATTTTCTACGTTGGCAAGTTTGCTGAGGTGAGGGAGCGTTTCACCCAGTGAGATTGGCCTATATTGGCGATGATGGCAATGTTTCTCTAGATCGTATCAAAGATCTTATCAGGTGCAAAATCTCATGAGTCTCATAATCTAGAATATAACACAAAGCACAATTGCAAAGACTGTTCCAACGTTCTGGATGCTTGCTTGTCCTGAGAGCACCTTTCATCTATTTTCACGATTCGCGGAGAACTCCATTCTGTCTCCCTTATTACCAACGGAAAAAATGTGCATGCACGGAAGAAGGAACAATCCACCAGAAAGCATACCTTTAGAGGCACCAATTTCCTCCAGCAAATATTTATCTGGACAATGATGGACAGAAAGAAAGATGCAGGAAATGAAAATGAAAGAAGAATTCCAAATTTGTTTTCGTAGTGTGAGACATTAAGACGGGGCATACGCAGCCGAACTACCAATGGGGTTTCCAGGAATCAGTGATTGTAAGTAGGCTATATTACAGAAATCTCTGCTCTATCACGCCTATAAAATCTAAAATTTTACTTGCATTGCAGATGTTCCAAAAGAGCTGTACAAAAACAATGGTGTGATTTCATTTCAAAATGAGATCAGAATGTATTAGAATGTACAGAAGATTGACTACAGCCTACATCCCAGAACAATCTAGCCCTATTAAAACCCGTGAGAAATAAAAAAGGAAATCATTGAGTCTAAATTTTGCTACTGTTGGAGGGATACACCAAAACATGCGCCTCCAAGAATCATCACTTCTAAATGGAACACATCTACTGGGCCGAGAATGTTACAAGGCAGACGTACCGGAGCTCCAATACAGCATATTAACCTCTAAGGCCTGGTATCTCGGGGTATGATCTCTAACTTCTGTAGATGCTGTTACGAATCTGTTTTGGGTTCTTGCTACTTGTGCCTTTTACCCGTCTTCCTGCATACTATACATGTTAGTGTTACCTGTAAGTATTTACATTTAGTATTGCTGCCTTAACCTGCTACTGCTTCTTCTAACACTATTACTACTCCGCATTCCACTACCCCAATCTTCATCGTCATCGCCATCTTCATCGTCCCCACCCATCATTCGACCAGACTTCCTGCTTCTTCTTGGAGGAGGGCGTTTCCTTTTTATGTTTGCCGTGTATATAGAGTAATCAACTGTATCATCCTTCAAAGCATTCTTGAAATCCTACAAAAAATGATTATAAAAATGCAACAATCACACATTTAGTCTAAGGTTGTCTCCGCGAGTGCATCCCAATCATGCAGTTCTGAAAAAATACCAAAAACAGGAAAGGGGATTGGTGCCACTTTAGTTTAGCTGGCTGCAAAGTATCTACCTTTCCAGCATGAGGTTATAAATAAACAAAAGCAATAACTTAGACTAATCTATTTATTGTTGTTTCATCCTACTAGAGCTAAGAAGCTTCTTATTAACCATGGTTAGAATAAAGGGGAAATACCACATTCATAGGAAAAAGAGATTAGCCTAGTACATGTGATAATTTAGTTCACTCCAGCATTATCATGTGTTCACTCCAGCTTGTCAATTTGATGAAAGATAAGTGTTACGTGTTTAACCATGAAGCTTCAAAAGAATAGGGTGGCAAATCATCCAGCAGACACTAAGGAAGAACGACATATGTGCGCTACAAAAGTACAGGAAATATATGCAACACGATTAAGTGCAATATATGTGTTCTCAGGATTACAAGCATGTATGTAGCATACATCACTGCACTTAAATTACCTGATATCTCCGGACAAAGTCTTCATAATTCTTTGGTGGGTCAATGTTAATATCTTGCACATTAAATTGAAGATTTTGCCTTGAAAGAGCTTCCCCAGGTTTTGGGGGTTCATTTGGAGAATATGCCTGACGAAACCAAACTGAGATAAGTACCAGGGGGAGTTGTGTTCATTACATAGTCTCAGCACAGCCAACAGCCAATCCAGAAAGACAAACCTGGCAACGTGCATCATTTAGATCATACACTATCTTGAGGTGCCTCTTTAGCCTCAGAAGCAGCTGTAAAGCACCAGCTGCGAGACAGTCCGCCTGTATTGTACTCATAGTTGTCAAACAGCATAATCGAAGTCAAAAATTTGTTATCTATCAGCTTTGAAAGTTACAAGGAATATGCAGAGAACAGTTAAAGTTAGTAATGACATATTTCATGTGCTCTGCATGCCATACCACTCCATGCTATGGTTAGACTAAGTTAGACAGAGAGAGCATACCTGGATCATCTGCAAATCAGCATTAGATACGCCATGTGAATTTAACGAGGCCAGATGGGGCATATACGAATCCACTGATCCATAATCTACACGGATATGATCATATCCCAACCCTTCCTGGATTATTGAGTTGGTAACCATTGTTTCAGTCTCACACTTAACAGGTTGAGTGGACTCTGTTTGAATGCTCCCACTTCCATTAATATTTTGATCACCTCCTTGTAGAACATGTAAAAATCCCTTCATATTTGACTCCACCGTGCCAGCCCTAACTTGAATAATCCGATTTATAGAATAGATCAAATAAAGGGGCTCGTCAGGCAATGTGAATGGAAGCGACGCAAGAATTTCAGTGGAGTAACTGGAAGAGAGGAGGGAAAACAAAAAATTCAGGATCACAAGTCCAGATTAGCGCGAATAAAGTAAATACGGAAAGGGTAACCAGTGTCAGGGTGTACATACATCAAAAACGGGACTGCTAAATCACTGCATTTTGGTGTATCAAATTTGCGCACAACTGAGGCCATAAACTTGTTTCTTGAAAGACGATTCCCACGGATGAGCTTATAGATTCGAGACACCCCAAGCCTTGCATGGTCAAATGAACCAGAGTCTGACTTTCCCGACATGTTACCCACAGCTTTGGACTGGAGTTTTGCATTTTGAGAACCATCTATTGTCATGTCTCGTATAAACATAAATGACATCTGTAGGCCATCACCTAGACGGCTCTCAAAGAAGGACGGATACCTGAATAGAAGCCAGCACCAATTAACATAAACCAATTAACATGCAGAGGTAATTCTAAATTTTAACAACATCGAGAGCATACTTCTCATTCATGTTCATCAACAAATGATGAGCCAACTTTGAGTTCACCTCCTGAGGATCTGTTTCAAGCGCTATCAAAAAGGGAACACATGTAATAGGATGGACAAGACCTTGACGCAATACAACTTCCACAATCTGTTTGAACAAATACAAAAGGTAGATTAGAAAAGAAATCTACCTCCATAAATTGAGTTGGTATAAGGATATACATGCATATTTGAGAAACTACTCCATGATGCAGAATATAGCATGGCGTATAATTTTCAAAGAAAAAAAGATCGAATGATCACGGGATCTGACATCAGCAGTCAACAAACCAGCCGTTAGACTAAAATGTCCTAGAAGTGGGAAAGAGCGCAATTCATAAGAGCATCTTTGTGTATCAATTATTACAAGAAAAGAAGAAACAAAAAAATTAGGAAATTACCTTAAGAGCAGACTGACGAACTTGTTCATTCACATCTAAGCATCTGTCTAAGATTTTAGCCCAATACAACTGAACTATTCCCCCACAAATGTTGGAATCACCAGCCCCTGCAGCAACAGGCACACTAGGGCCACCAACTGCTGTATTAGCAACTTCATTCTCACTTGCGTTATCTGTTCCCATTTGACTTTCAGCATCAAGAAGATACTCATACATGTTTTGCAGTGATTGCATCTGGTTGACAAATAATTCAGTATACAGCATATCATAAGCATGAAACAAGCAGAAAAGTAGTCACCTTGAGTCGTGTATCAGTTCTAGAGGAAAGCGTGGCCTCCAAGATTTTCCCTACATCCTTTTCCAGCATACATTCAGGGTGAGCAATTAAAACGTAGCCCAGTGCCTGGAAAGTTACACAGTTACAGGTGAAGATTATGAAATACATGCAGGACTTCAAGGGAATAGCAGGACTCACCTGCAGTGACCGGACCTTGATGACAAAGTCCTCAGCCTGAAGATATTTCTTAAACAGGTTGAGGCTGCTTGCAACATGTAAGCTGTTACTGGAACCAGATGCATACAGCAAAGAGCTACTGTAACGTATTAGCAAACCCAGGCAGAAAAGAGACCGACCCACTTGCTGAAAGTTCTGAAAAAGAACTAAAGTAAGCGATAATGCCATATGGATCTAAAACAAAGCATGAAGAGTAACAATCCTAGTAGAGACCAGAAACTTCATGGGGTCCCACAAACCTGCTTGTTACTGAAACCAAGGGCATCTAGCCGTTTGAAGAACAACTGGATAAGATGTTCAACAACAATTGGACCTTTTCCAGCAACTTTACTCACGGAGCAGAGGCACCTGTAATTTTGTAAGCAAAAGCTTATAAAGAAACAACTGATGCATGGAAATAGGAAGTTGCAAGAATTATATGAATGGAAATGGTTAGATCCTATTTATAGTGAGAAAAGGGTATCAATAAGAGCATAGGTACTTGATGCAGGCATGGACAACTGTCAAGAAAGAATGGCGAACGATCATTTGCTTCAAATCTTGTTCAAGTTCTTCGGCAACACTTTGAGGAAGCTTCCGAAGTAAAGGCAAAACAGAATCAATTACAAAGATTATACTCTCCAAAAGCTGGGCCGCAGCTCGATTGTCAGCCTACACAGAAGATAGACGAAGGAAGCTTATCATAACTTGTTCAAAGTACCGAACATTTTAAGGTACACCAATCAATAGAAGAAAAGGAGGAATCGAGACAGTAGCAGTAACGACCATAAGTCAACAAGCAAGTAAAGCCACATCATCGATAAATATATCTACTAGAAAGGAATGTCCACTACTGCATACATCATAAACGTTGTATGTATTTTTTGGTAAGAGACGAGCCAAACCATCTCAAGAGACCTCTCATTTTATTCTTCTTTTTTTTTTAGTAAACTGTAAATGATTACCATTAACCTCCAACAAACAAATCGCTCTAGTTACATAACTGTTGAATAAAAATCTTACATCTAAGTGCCTTCTTTAAGCTTTGTAACATGTGTCATTTGACACTTATGATTAATCATTCTAATCTAGCTCAACTTTTTATGATTGTACATTCATCTCAAAATACACATCAAACACTCAACTTTTGGATATGTTGGGCCCCAGGTATAACCTTTCTCACATAACATTGCTGGTCTCACAACCGCCCTATGGGAATTACCTTTCACCATAGGTATCTTCCAATTGCATAGTACTCCTGTAACACTTTCCCATTTCAGTTATCGTATCTTCGCTCTGTGAACTACATCTTCATTTCTATTCTCCACGAAATTAAGCCTATACATCTGGATCAAAAAGGTACCATGATCTAGTCTGAACTCAAATCACTTTTCTTAATCCAAAAAGCAATAAACTTGCATTGCATATAATCACAGGACTCAAAAAATTATAACTATTGTTCACACAAGTTTGAACGTCTATTATGTTCATATATAGCAGAACCAGGATATTCTTTCTTCACTCGTTTGACATTTTCCACTTCTTCAAATAAGATCAAATCACTTGGTTTCAGAAAATAGTACACAACCTGGTTGGTATTAAAAGACAGCAACCCTTTTTTTGTGTTCTGCTTTTGAAACCAAATACACTAACAGTACCATATCACTTTCAAGTTGGCTACATAGACAAACACACATTCAATTGGCGTTTTGTGCTTGAAACTCAAAAGAAGTTGTACTTTATCCCTATACAGTTAGCCCATAGACAAACACACATTCCAACGGGTACTCGTTCGTGAAACCCAAACGAGCCTCATGTAATACATCCCTTTCAAATTTGCTATATAGACAAACTTACAAGATCTCAAATCAGTACTGCATGCACCAAATGCAAATCGACACAAAGGATGCACTCAAATCCAAAAAAAAAAAAAAAAAAAAAAAAATAGAAAATCAATTCTTTTGTTGGTAAATTAGAAAAAGTAAATTTTCTCACATAGAAGATGAGGAATGACATAGAACCAATGCGGTGTGGCTTAAAAACCAAATAGATGCACAACCTGACTCTTCAAATAAGGTTGTAGTGTGACCACAAACTGGGAAGGGTCAGAAGCTGGTGCACATAGGGTAGGATCAACAACACAAAAAGCATGCAAGAGCCTCATGTATGGTAGCATGTAGACCTCCCCTTCTTCTCCCGTATTCATCTCTGTCACCTGCAGAGGAAGATACTTGAGCATTCTATTTTAGAAAGGTAATCCAAATATCTACGAGGCACCATCCTACAAATCACATACCTGCAGTAATTTCTCCAATAAGCACTTGCACATTAACTCACAGCGCCTCCGTACTGAAGCAAGGGACACAGGGTTGATCCCAACAGCTTTAGCAGCTTGTGGCAAGAAGTCAAGGGTTAAGTTGCGTTTAATCACAGTTACAAGAGGTTGAAGGCTAGGCATCTTTCTCAACATCTGAACAATTTGCTCTGTTTTCTTAGCCACTTCCAGAGGGACAGAACTTCCATCTCCAAAAAACTGATGCTGTGAACCAGAAGGTTCCTCAAACCAAAACTCATAAAATGTCTTGCAGACGAGGTCCTATACATAAAAATAAACCAGCATCTAAGAATTGCTTTTATGCTACTGGACTCTTAAGACATATAAAGCATTGTCCACAACAAGTTAAGCTAATTATTCAATGTCATTATGAATTAACCTTCATACAAACAATACAAGTGTAGAACCAAATTCGAATCTTGGAGAACGATGCTTGTTCCTCCACAACTTCATTGGGAAAAGGGGGAGCGCTCGAAATATAAATTGCATACAATCAATGCACTCACACCCAGTACATGCTACTATGATACAGAAAATATTTAGATGCAACGGCATAAACAGTACCCCTGGGTCCAACATTTTAACCCCATCCCCCCACAACTTATAAATTGATCCAGAAAAGAAAGCAAGTCCAAATCATAAGTTGCTAAAGCGTCAATAGTTGTTTGGTAAAGTTTTTGATTGGACACGGAGTTTAAGAAAAAAGAAAAAACCTTCACATAAGCGGAATATGACTAAAATACTGAAAATACCGCAATACCAAATAGTATTAGTGGGATATACAAGTAAGCCAGTTCAATGACCAAAATGAAAGTGTAAAATATTAACCAATTTCTGAAGGGAAAAAAAAAACTTTTTGGTGCAGACTAAGGGAAAATAATGACCAATAAGCTGGGACAGATGGAGTACTTACTTCCAAAGGTTGTGAAAATAGTGAGAACAATTAACAGTAACTGCCCTTCGGAGTGACATTATAAGAGTCGTGTGAGTTGGCATACATATGAATATGTTAGGACCCACTACTTTTATAAAAAAAATGTCCATAGGCTAAGAACTTATCGTACATACCCTCTTCTGCAGTATCCACATTCATTCTTGGGTAGTGGTTCACAACGCAGAACGGCTACGAGAAGTAGATCATAAGAATCAAAGGGTCTTAATTGATTTCCCAATGGCAACTCCCACAGACTTGGCTTAATAAAATTTCCGAGATTCAATGAATTTCAGGGTAAAATTGGGGATCTACAATGCACATGCAAAGTGGCCAGTTAAGCTCACAAGCCCGCACTTATCGACTCATAAAAGAGGAGCTTTTCATGTATCAGTCTTGCATTGTAACAGGCTAGGATAGGCTTGGCCTACATATGGGTTGGCGCGAATTCATCTCTTTTACAACACATGAACCAGAACATCTTCCATAACGAGACCCAACCAAACAGCAGAAAAGAATTTTCTTCTTTAACATGTGCCGACATGGATTTTGAGTATTAAGTTTCAAGTTGTAACTTTTAAGTTGAAATTTTTATAAGTTAAATAGTTATGTACCCAACACTCATTTTTTCCCTAACCTTCAACTGTTATTCTACTAATGATTTTTGTATATTTCCAATTGTAATTTTTTCAAAGTAAATAATGTTAAGAGTTTCGTTTTTCCTAATATTACACTACTTCATCTGTTCACTTAACGATAAGTTCAAATATTTAAATCTTGTTAAATGAATACAAAATTCAAAAAAATAAAATAAATAAATAAATAAACAAAAAAAGTGGAGGTTTCGTGAGCTGCACCGGGCCCCTTCCCCCTTGCAGAATGACTAGCTTGCCACCAGCCTGCTAGAATCAGGACCGTCCCATGACCCACAACAAGAACCACGTGCCTTGTTCTAAGTCGACCAGTTAGAATCCAGCCGACCCACTCATCAGGTCTAAAGTATAATGATGATAATGGACTTCGACCATCGCATGAACGCACCCTACAAGTTCTACAGGTATCCTACGGAGATATTGCTAAGCACTGCTTGCATCACACCATTTAATGAAGGACAGGACCAAATAGAATGAACTAAAATGTAAATAGGAACGGAAATTGATTTGACTACTTCTACCTGAACACTGGATTCCTCATCATTTACTCGGGAAATAATTTCAACGCAAGCAGTAGTAAACTCTGAGAAGCTTGAATTTGAGGTGCACATGTCCCTTATGATTTTGATAGCACGCTTCCGCACACTTACTCCAGTATCCTTTATTCTTTCAGCCAACTTCTCGAAGTACTGAGCAACCAAAAGAAGAGTTAGAAGGACAAATACTTGCATTGTGAACAAGGTATCACACAAGAGTCAAATCAAATAGATTTAATTCAATACCTTCAGACCAACATCCGGATATGAAGCAATATGCCTGCCTACAAGTTCCAATGCAGCTTCTCGGGCAGAAATAGCGGAGTCACAAAACCTCCCTTCAACTGCTGTTTGGACATGCTTATCACCCAAAACCTCTGGATCAGTCTCTACAATAATACTAACCTGCTCTCATTACGACACAAACAAGGGGAGCAGACGATTAGTACTCCAAAATTTGGAACAAAACAAATATAAGTTTTAAAATCAGTATGCAACCCACTTACTGCTCGCAATGCTTTTGCACGAATGGTTGAAGAGTTCTCCAGCAAACTTGCCTGTAAAGCATCTTATATTGAGTACAAGAATCAAAGTTCTCGAGATAAAGGGAGAAAGTGAAATTCAACCAACCAGAAGCACTTGCAGAATCTTGTCAAATCCTCTAGAGAAAGAACTATTCTGTCCCAATGCTAAAGTTATCTTTTTGGCCGACTCTCTTGTCATTAGTGAAGAAAGAGAAGCAGAGTCGCGCACAATTGCTTTTGACTTTAGTCTTGCAACATAATACATGAACTTCTGCTGAGAATTAGGGTCATCTTTGTACCATAGACAAAGATAGAACCTGAAATGATATTATTCTCCAGCAAGGTTACCAAAATAAAACAATACTAATAGAATTAAGATATCAATTTTACAGCACTCACCAGCGAGTAAATAGATGTAAATCATCCACAGTAGCAGCATCATGGAGAAAATTCAGTAATAGTTGCTGAACAGTCTCCAAGTTTGTGATTGCATCAGTAACTTGTGAAGTCTTAGCTGACTTTTTACGATTATTTTGACCAGCATCCTTGGACAGAGACTCGCAATGTGATTTCAGCACGAGAAGTTGCTTCTTGGAGAAACACATCTGACAATGAAAGCCGCGACTAGAGATATCATGACCCCTCATTCCAGTACAGTCAACATGAAATAGTCTCTGACAACCAAGACACTGAACAAGTGATTTGTCAATTCTGGTATCCAAACAAACAGAACATGCATCCTTGAGAGGACTCTTGTCGGTCATGTCACCGCTTCTCAACTCCTTGACTATCCAGAATTTCTCCTCCCTACAGCATACTGCATCTTGTTTCAGCCTTGCAGCAATCGTGCCAAGAAGGTCAATGGCCATTGAACGAACAGAAACATCTTTAGATTTCAACCCCGCATTTTGAAGAAGTAAAACACAAAGAACCTGCATGTAAGTGTCTCTTTAACATATAAACTATAAAATGGATCATGTTCAGAAATATAAGTGCATCTCTAATACCTCCAGAAGAGGAGCAGAGGCAGGATATTCAGGCAAATTCAAAGTAGTCAACAGATCACTGACAAGATTCTCAATGATTGTCTTCAACTCAGCAGCCTCTTGATTTTTTGCATTCGCTAGACGTTGAAGAACACGACTCCAGAAAAGACAGCAAGCCTCAGTGATCGACTCAAAGGATTTGATAGGGTAACTTGCATCAATTGAGACTTCTAGTGAAGGACTGTCAGATGTTTCCCTCAAAACATCTGGGAGGTTTGAACTGCAGTGAACTATTTGAACCAGAAGAGCAGTGATGAGTTGAATTTGCTTCTGTTCTTCGTCAGGAAGATGATAACCTCTCGGCATGCGCTTAGAAAAGGGTAACTTCAAAAGAATCTGAAGTACCTCATCCATTATATGAGCACGATGCTCTGTGTATGCATAAAATATCTGGACACTCAACAAAGTGCAAAATTAAGTTCCAAAGCAGTTACTGTTGATTAAAACTAAAAGGGCAAATGTATAGTAAATGTAGCTTCATTACCCCACTTATTAAGCTTATTGATTTCAGTTGCAAAAGTTGGATATTCTCAACCAAAAATGTTGTGAAGCAAGTCTTGATAAATTGGAGAATGCAACTGTCTGGTAGGCGCTCAATAGTGCACAACTCCTTCAGGAAACCAAGAATCACACAAAGCTTCTGAAGTATATTACTAACAGCAGAAGAAACCCTAACAAAGGTTGAGAATACCAGCATGAGGTGGTAGGACCATTTCATATTAGTGACAAAAACTACTCATTGACACCAATTTATAATCATACTTGTTTGATGTAGATTTCCTTGGCTTCACACTCCTCGTAGACTTCTTCTTCCTATTTGGTGAAACAAATTCCCCATCAACCTCTTCGTCTTCTTCACCTGAAAGCATGTGAACACATAAATACAGACAAATCTCTAATTGAAAGACTATGGACGACATCAAGCATGTACGAACCTAAGGTCTATAAATAAGACAGTACTGAGAGAAGAAACGGAACCCGTTAGACCTATTTGACAATGGGTATTAGAACTCAGAATTTGAAACAACAGAGACAAGATAGAATAGAGTGTCCACAGAAGACAAGAAGTAGGACGGTGTATGGTAATTGATTGAAAACAAAACGTTTATATCTCAGTGATACACAGCACCTCAAACAAAACAACAAACAAACAACATACCCAGTATATCCCACAAGTGGGGTCTGGGAGGGTGGGATGGACGCAGACCTTACCCCCACCAAGGTGGAGAGGCTGTTTCCGATAGACCCCCGGAAACAATAAACAATATAAGCCGATTATCCCCTTCATGTTTTCACCAAATCTAGACTGATTTAATTAAGACTTGTAAAAATAGAATGATTCCAAAACCATCATAGCGGTTGTCACTATCTGAGGAGGATGAGAGAAAAGGACAGGCAACAGTTACGAGCAAAATAGAAGTTCAAAATATGGACAGAAAGAGAAAGACTTTGCAACTCCTTTATGAAGTTCCCAGACTAAGTTAGATCTAAGTTAATACACACTAGCTCCATCTTTTGTTTTAGTTGGAAAACTTTGAAACTCCTTTATGGAGTTCCCAACCTACATTCAGCACTGCAGAAAGATACCTTCAACAAACTCCAAGAAACACAGGGACAAACAATACAATTATAGACGCCATCAAGAAGTTTCAAAATCTTAAGATTCCATTACACCATCATACCTTTAATTACCTACATTTTTCATTTATTCCACAAAAAATTTTGAGGTAAACTGTTCTAAAAATTACTGCCTATAGAATTTCTCTACATTTCAATTTTCAATTCAATCTGAATCGTTTCTTTTCCTTTTCCGGACATCAGAATTACCAAGAAATCAATTTTCTATGACTTCTTAAATGTTCAAATTAAGCCTTAGAGCAGAGAAAGCGATGAGAGAAAAGGTAAAGGCTGTGTATATTAATAATTAATAATCTAGAACCCGGAATTCTACCTTCAGGAATCCCTATCTCAGTTGGTTTGTGCTGCGCACGGTATGCAGGATCACTACTTATCATAACATCCATAACTTGGCGCCGTGAGAAGTCCATGATTCTTTCAATGATCTGGTACCAAAGAACGCAGTCAGCGAGAAGTTAACTAACTAAAATAGACATGCAAACTTACAGAAGATATCTATTCTCCAAAGAAAAACATTACAGAAGATATCTGTATTTGAATTTACAAGATACATTTAGTAAAAGAAAGAAACAAAATGAGCTAAGAGCATACTTCTTCTTTATATAACTGCTTAGGCATCCCATCATAAGCCATTATAGCTAAAGCTGCATGAATGGACTCTAAAGCACAAAAAATTGATGACACAACCTCTGTATCCATCTGCACAACAGGGGAAACCAAAACTTTATAATTGATTATGGTTGTAATAAGGAGAAAAGAAGAGATGTTGGGAATGAATTGCTTGATTATTCCCTCAAGCATGCTGCGGTTTATATAGTGTTTACAAATTACAAGTAATTCGAGAAAGGACAGGAAATATGCAGGTAATCATAAAAAGGAATAACAGTAATTCCAAGTAATTCTCATTCATATTTACATAATTATAGATATTCTAAACCTTTCCTGCATGTACAATGTATGAGCTCTTGCCATATTAGCACTCCCTCAAGTTGGATGTATGCTCCTAACTTGCCAAGAATATACTCAATTCTGGATCCACGAAGTGATTTTGTGAGAATATCTACTGACTGATCATTCAAGTTGATGAATCATTTTCGAAGAGCATGCCAATAAGAGCCAAAGATCAATAACAGTTTCCTAATGTCATGAGACGAGGGTCTATCTAAAACAGCCTTTCTACCTTGAGAAAGGTAGGGGCAAGGTCTGCGTACATCTTACCCTCCCCAGACCCCACTTTTGGTATAACATTGGGTTCGTCGTTGTTGTGGTTGTTGGTCATGACACTGTTATAAACCGACAGTCATCAATAAATTAGAAGTGTGGCATGCCGACAAGGCGACAAGAGCCAAAGATTTCCTTGCAGTAGCATGATCCATTACCCTGAACGATAAAAGGTCAGAAACCCCATTGTTTCTGAAAGAGATAAGAGAGAACAGTGGCAGCCAGAGTCGACACTTACAGTTAATAACTGGCAACAGGAAACTATACAGCAAATAAATCAACAATTATCAGCACCGTCAGTCTAAAGAATAAGATGAATTGCATAATTGATAACTTACATGTTCACAGTCATTAACTGATAAACCTTCTGCTCGATGAATCTGGTGATCTAAGACCCCGAGTAATCTCATTAGAATATCAGCTGGAATCAAATGCATTGCTTTCTTTACTCGGATAGATGTGATCTCATTCTGAACAACTCTAATATCAGCAACAGACAATGGTAAAAATTCTCTTTCATCGCGCTCATCACCAAATATTTCTGCCCTGCCACAAAAGTCTTCCAACATCTCACAAAAGCCTGCTGCAACTGCATCTGAGGACAGAAAATATTCCCAATCATCAAAAATAGCCATCTCGAGAAAGAAAAATTAAGAAGTACAGTAACCGAAGGAAACCTTGACATTCAGAAGCATCAGGACCACTTGGTAGTGATGTGTTCTGTCTTCCTTTCTTCTTGACTTTTGGTTTCCCAGAAGATGCAGTAACATCCTGCAATTATATACTAGGTTTCAGTAAACACAATGACACAGCCACAGGATTGACTGTCTTCACACTTACACTAGTAACATGGTCATGCTGATAATTGTGGATCCCTAAAGTGTCTTGTTGTGGCAGTTGGACAGCTGGTATGTTCTCAAGAGGATTAGAATCTCCCTCACGCCTTCGTACAGTCTCCTTAATGGGGCCTGAGAAACTTGAACAACGTACTATATAGTAAAGCCAAGTAATATCAAATACCTAAGAATAAAAAGTAAAATCAAATCTTGTTGCAGTAAAAAAATTTGAGCGTCCAACCCAAAACCTTAGATATGGGTGGAGCCATCCAGGACATTACAAACCCTTAAACAACCAATGAAGATCAATTGTATCTCTAACACTCTCCCGCATGTATAACTCAGTCCTAGGTTAACACTTGGCCTATAGATTCATTTTTTTTTCTTGGGGGGGGGGGGGGGGGGGGGGGGGTATTTTTTTTGTTACTCCTCAACAGGCTAATGAGTTGACCTTGGCCTGGAGCGATGTTAGTGACTCGATGGCAGAATTTTGAGTGAGAGAGAGAGAAAGAAACCCAGAACAGTTCTATCAACTAGTTGAGAGGGAGACGCTCGGAGATAGAAGATGAAAAAAGAACACGGTTGTCATAACAGGTTAACCAACATTTGGCTCTTATTGAAAAATAATGTGAAAGAGCTTGAGACCTATAAACATTAAAGCAACAAGTCGCCGACCAAAGACATTTATGAACCCCTTTGGAAACCCTTATACAACCAATGAGGGACACGTGTATTCTCACTTCTCAGACCCAAAAATGTATATGTTAAAAGTGGTTAATGCCTAAAGAACAAAGTTCATAATAAACCATCACTTTCATGAGCTACTAACATTCAATGTAAACAGCGGTCACTTCAGATTGGAGATAACTATCATAAAAAACGAGGAAACAGGGAATTACTGAAAGATTTCAACTCAGCATTTCAAATACTGTTGTCACCAAATAAAATGGGACTCGTCTACAACAACTTGCCTAGAAACAAAGATTTATCCCATGCGAAAGAATGAAGAAAGATATGGGTAACTATTAGTTGGTGCCACACATTGCATTACAGCATTAGTGAAAGGATAGCCCTACCACAAGCAGTGAGAAAATGCTCTAACACTCAGGGACCTGTACTTCTGCTCAAAGTTGGGCCAACTGGACATGGTAGAAATCAAGCACACAAGATAGAAAACAATGGAATAAGCGTTACAGACCTTGTTCACCTGCATTACTATAAGCAAAGGCTTCAGAGTTACATCTAAGCACTTCATCATACAGGTCCAGATGCCCCACGAAGCCACAAGGTTGAGCACTTGCATCAGCTCTTAGGTTCCTACAAATACGAACTGATAAATCAAATATGCAGAGCAGAAAGTTTAGCCCTTCTATTATCTACCTTCAGGTAGGATTCAAACCTAACATATTCAACTGCAATTATGTCTTCCTTTTTCTTTTTCTTTATCTTTATCTTTATCTTCCTTTGCTAGATGGTGGGCACATACTAGAAAAATAGCCTGTCTGTCTGGATTTCTAATAAACAATTAGCATGCAGCTACAATTCTTAGTTCACATATGATCTCTTGTTATCAGTAAGAAAAGTATTAAATTGCTTCCAGCATCAAATAATAAGAAAAAAAGGCTAGACAAATAAGGATTTGAGATGTCACATGATGGGATATACTTGTTACTAAAAGAGGCCTCGAAAAATAAATTCATCTATACTCAACTAGTCCTCCCACCTTTTAACTGGTCATGAGATCTTTCTGGACAGAGCAAATGAACAGGAAAATAGAGACATAAACTCACTTAAGCTGACCAACCAAACTATTTACAACAACAACAACATACCTAGTGTTATCCCACAAGTGGGGTCTTGGGAGGGTGAGATGTACATACACTTTACCCCTACCTTGAGAACCATTACAAGAACAATAAAAAAGAGGCTGCTCGGATTTAGAAAACTAACTTGAATCATTTGTTCAGTCATCAATTAATAGGGCAAAGCATCTTAATCCTTCAGATAGAGTACGCTTACAAACAGAATAACTACCTTTAGACCAAATTAATTTCCTGCTTTGGCGTTGAATGAATCAGAAAATGAGAATCAATGTCAGTTTATACTGTAAAGTGAAAGAACAAGTGGACATTTGGTTTTGTATAATAAGAGTTAATAAGTAAGAAATGCTTAACAAGTGTAAATACGAGGTTCGCATGACTTTTTTGTTCATGCATTTTTATTCTACCCATTGCATAATTCATTTTTATCCGAGAAATCCCCAGGGCCATTGGAGCCAAATTAGTAAAGTTAGAACCAAAACTATTAATATAATCGAAGTTTATCTAGCGTGTAATTCTACCAGGTCTATGTCGCAAATCCTAAAAACTAATAAAAATTTCTCTAACCATAAAATACTAATAAATTTGAGCTAAAATTAGCAAAATTAGTGCCAATAAAAAGACATTCACAACTAATATACATAATATATTTGTACTCTACGATACTTCTACGTAGCATGTAAAACTATTAGGTCAATGTCCCAAATCCTAAAAACTACTCCTAATAGAAATTCCTCTAACCAGAAAAAACACGAATAAAACTAAACTGCGTAAAATTAGTGCCACAAAATTCACAACTAAAAATATATCTGTTATCTACAACACTTCTAGGGTAATAAATTTCTCAAAAGCAGAATATAAACGAATAAATTAGCGCTAAAATATGTATAGAAGATTCATGTCAATGACTCACGAATAACAAAACCTCGAGCTAAACTGATTCAAATAAGTACCTAAAACATTTCACAACTAAGATATATCAATAGTCTAAATCATTTCTAGCACAATAAAGTTCATAAACCAGAAATAAATGAATAAATTTCAGTAAAATTGAACAAAATGAGTAAAATTAGTGTCGAAACAACTAACAACTATTCGTAATCTACAGCACTTCTAGCAAAATATTTTCACAAACCATAAATAACCTAAAATGAATAAAATTGAACTAATACAAGTAATTTTGACCTAAAATTGAACTAAAACGAGTAAAAGTCAAACTAATATGAATAAAATTGAACTAAAAAGAGCAAAAATCGAACAAAATTGAGCTAAAATGAGTAAAATAAAAGCGAAAAACTTACAAATAAGAAACATCAGTATTCTGTAACAGATCAGCAATCTTCCCCGCATGATTAAGTACATCACTTCGATTATTCAACGATCTAGATTCGTTTCCGTCAAATAACCTAAGGTCCTGATCAAGTGCACCGCAAAATACAGGTAGTGAAGGTAAAGGTAAACACGGTGAAATTTCACTGTGTACTGTATTTGATAAACTTATTAACCCTTGTGATACTCCATTACTGTTACTACCAGAATTCGCCATTCAGTTTTAGAAACTTCGATGCGGGATGCTTCGTGCACCGAGCTGCCCGTGAATTTTTGAAATTTGAAGAATGGGAAAAATGAAGCCCTAATTGGATTATAAATCAAATGGCGGGGGAAAGAGTGTTTTGTAGAAAATTTTGAGGGATTTTTTTTCAGCTCTTTTGTTAAAGGAAAGTTAAAAAGAGACGTCGAGTTGTTAATGTGTATTTACGGAAATGCCCTTTGGTTGTACAATGTTGGTTTGTGACTGTGTGGTGTGTACGAATTTTGTGTGTGATTTACACTCCGTTAGATGGTTGTTACCCATCATTTCATAATATATTGTATTGTATCGTATCGCAGGGTATTGTATTGTATAATATTTGGATAAACTGTATTGTTTATCATGGTTTAATAATTGAAAATAAAGTATAGGGTAAAATGAGAATATTAAATAATAAGTGAGGGCATAATGTGTAAGAAAAAGAGGTAACGACGCGATCCCACCAAATTGGTCGTTACATAAAGTGACAGTTTTCATGGTTACATAATCATGGATTTAACGATACCATATAATATTAATTAGAGAAACAATCAAAACAAATGTCGTATTCATGATAACAATACAATATCATACTATGGGTTACAACCATCCAAACAAGCTGTTAGAGATTCTTTATAAAAGATCTTTACACTTATATTTGAAGGGGAGCTTTGGAGCGATTATTAATAGTGTATATAGGCAGCGCTGATATTTGTATTAGGTTAGGCCGTGATATTTGTATTAAGTAAGAGATTTATTTATAATTACCTTACAAGTGATCTGATTGACAATTTTCAAACGTATATAGAAGTGAAATTCATTAATATTTTTTATCCTTTTGTATTGTAGTGCCTTCTTGCCATATATTTTAAATTTTGTTACATCTTTGCTTATTATAATAAGAACAAAAGAAAAGGTAACGCAGAATAGAATGTACACTGCACAATTTGCTTAACGTTCTAGAAATGTAGGTAGTTGATGATTAATAAAACTCCTATGTTCTATTTGAAGTACATTACTAGTAGTATTATTTAATTAGATATAATTGGCTCTTAAATTTGAAATTAACAAGAAGAAAGAGGCCCTGAACAAATGACGGGGAACAAGAGTAATGGAAACAATTTTTTGGACTTGTTAGCTCACTGTTAAGGAAGTAAAAAGAGTTATAATTGCAAATTGCCCAATAATATTTGGCTGGGAAAATGATACTCCATTAGCTTTTTAACATTTAAAGATAATCTCTTAGGTTAAGGAAACGATAATCTCCACCTTTTTAGTGAGAATATTAACCCCTTTTACACAAAAGTTGGTGAGTTAAACGAAAATTATTATCATCGAAATCGAATTATCATCAAAGTCATAACAATTATTTTTCTAGGAAATAGTTACATTCTTCATAAATTCTAATTCACGTAAACAAGAGTAGTTTATTATGTAATATCTCCGTTTAGTACTTTGGTTATCATTTATTTCTGTTTAGAGTTTATACACAATCTGTTATCAAAATCATTGGTATGACTCTTGCACACAAACAACTTATTATAGAAAAAAGAATTAAATTCAACTCACACTAATTCACTATTCGTTTCAGTGATTAAGAAAAAATGCTTCATTTCAGCGATTTCTCTATTCGTTGAGCTCGAAATTGAGAACTCTAATAAAGGCTAAAATAGGCACATGCCTCCCTCTACATTCCTAGGTGGAAACATTAAAACATGAAAAAGCAATGCATAATAATTCTAACACAAGAAGAGATATGTACTTTTTTTGTCCCTGTCAAAGACGACTTCATTTCTAGTACTCGAACCCGAAATTTCTGGTTAAATATGGAGGAGTATCTACCACTCCACCACAACCCTTAGTGATAGAAGAGATAGGTACTCCATGAGATATATATTATTTAGTTAGCAAAGATGTTTAATGTAAAATTAAGTATATCTTAGTGCTTCTTATTTTGTTTCATTTTGTTTTTGTATACAAATGTTTTGTGATAGCTCTACTATTGTATTGAAGTTCCTGCATAAGATAGTTTTTCTTCAAATTATATTGTTCAACATTTTAGAAATGAGAGAATAATTTTTGAAAATCATTTCATGTAAACATCACTAAATAATATTATTCTTGGGCTTAAATTGAAGTTTACAAAACATAGATAGTGTAAAGATTTTTTATACTATCTGTAAATGGTAACTTTGAATGATATGACAGTTGCTATATTTGTAGGATTATATTTTATCTTATAAGTGATTTGATTGAAAATCTTTACACTGATGTACATAAAAATGAAACAAATTAATGTTTTTCATCTATTGATTAATATTATAATAACATCAAAGGGCCAAATATATCCTTAAACTATTTGATATTGCACAAATTTACTTCTCGTTAACTCATTCGCCCATTTGAATCTCTGTCTTTACCTGTGTGGCCCTCCTATATCCCTATTTCCCGTTTAAAACTAACGGACTTATGTATATATTTATAAAAGATCATTCATAAATCTACATGAAAATTAAAATTCCACATGGCAAGTAAAAAGCCCCAATCCAATGCCATATGGGCACATTAATTACCCCACCCTCCTATTTTCATACTCGACCTCCTCTACCGGCTTCTCATAAAGTAAAAGGAAGAAGTGCACGAAAGGTCACTTTTGACACTGGTCTTTGGACACAGGTCACTAATACCAAAATATTTAGTTTATAGTCACTTTTTACCCCCACCAGAAATAGAAAAACAAAAAAAGATTAAATTACCCCCAATATATATATATCAGTCCATGTGGATAGAACTTCAGTACATAAAGTTAAGGAAGTTCAATCCATGTGGATGGAACTTCAGTCCACAAGGGTAGAGAAGTTCAATCCCTGTTGATGGAACTTCAATCCATAAGGGTAGATAAGTTCAATCCCTGTCGATGGAACTTCAATCCTTAAGGGTAGATAAGTTAAATTCCATGTGGATAGAACTTCAGTATATAATGGTAGGGAAGTTCAATCCCTGTGGATGGAACTTCAATCCATAAAGGCAGACAAGTTCAATCCATGTGGATGGAACTTCAGTCCACAAGGGTAGAGAAGTTCAATCTCTGTAGATGGAACTTCAATCCATAAGGGTATATAAGTTCTATCCACATGGATTGAACTTCAGTCCATGTGGTTTGAATTTCAATCAGTAGTATTTCAAACTTCAGTCCAGTAATCAGACTGAGGGGTAATTAAGTCTTTTTAGTTAGGCGTATTTAATGACCTTATCTAGTGAAGAGCCAAAAGTGGCCTCAAGTATAAGAACAAAGAAAATAGTGGTTGCAAATCTAATATCAGTGTCAAAACTGGCCGCTGGGCAAAAGTTTTAGAAAGTAAAATTCTCATCAGGGAGCCACTTTATCCCCTGCCATTTAGTTTGAAGCCACTTTTAAAAACTATTTCATTTTTTGCCGCTTTTCAAATTTCAATCTGTGGGGACTGAAGTTCAGCCCCCACAGATTGAAGTTTAGGCATAGAAGGTCTGAAGTTGAATTTCGGCCCATAAAATCTAAAGTTCAACCCACAATGATTGAAGTTCGAAAAGTGATTAAAAATTAAATAATTTTTAAAAAGTGATTTCAACTGTAAAAGCAAACCAAAAAGTGATTATTTATGCACTTCCCTTCTCCCAAATAGGGTAACCGGGGCCTTGTTCCACCGTCTCCAAAGACCAGCAGAACACTTCAAAATCACCATTAACACCAAAAGATGGCTATGATATAAAAGAGAGATTAGAACTTGAGAGGTACAAATTGAAAATGTTTCCTTTAGAGTTTGACTTGCTTCTACTTTATCAAATTGGTATGGTTTAATACAACTTGTAAATCAATGAATTCACAAAACCCATCAATTATTTGCCCTTTAAAAGCTAGAAAAATCTACAAAATTTGGATGTATAGCACGAAATTCAGAAATTATTTTGCCTAAAAACCTGAAATTCAATTAAACTCGCGACACCCACAAACTATTTTGCTCAAAAATTGACTAGAGTACGGCGAAATCGGACTGAAATAGAGGTGTTGAGGTGGTTCAAACTCGGTTCAGATGAAATCGAGTTACTCCAGTCAATTGGGAGTCTACCTATCGGGTTTTTTTGTGGATTGTTATAGTATTTTCATGTTGACACTTGACACTGATGGAATTGCTTAATTATTCCGAAAATGAAGCAATCGCTGATGGGTCCATTTTTTGTTTTCATGTGGCTTTATCGAAATAAAATTTACTAACAAAATATTTTAAAAATAAAAAGAAGAATCATTAGTGGAAAAAGGCATAGGTGTGCCAATTTGGTAACAACATGGATACAAATGGACCAATGAGCTAACGAGGGATAGATTTGTGCAACATCGAATAGTTTAGGATATATTTGGCCCTTTCTTGATATCATAATGCCTCGTTACCAAAAAAAAAATGTATTTTTGAGATTTGAACCTAGAAGAATAGTAGGGTGAGGAATATCAACTATCTCACTGTATCCTTTTTGACATATTTGCTTCCTCTTTGTTCACTAACAGCGGGAAAGAAAAAATAATGCAGAATAGAATGTACAATACGGAAGGGGATACCATCCATTAGTATTTGGTGCAATACTATTCAATAGTAGTGTAGATTGGTATCATGTGAATTTATGGATGAAATTATTTTATTCATGACAGAATATGGTGGTGTAATTTTAAGTAAACAAATAAAAAAAAAGGTACAATCAACCTAACATCAGCCTTCACATAACGATACCTTTCCATTTTTATCTCACCACTTAGAGTCCGTTTGGGTGAGCTTAAAAGTGGTTTATAAGCTTATAAGTCCATTAATATGTTTGGTAACTTAAAAAAAATTGGACATATAAGCCATAAGTGGCTTAAAAGCCACTTTTCGAGTTTCCTAACTTTTAAGTCACTTTTTGACTTATAAGCCACTTAAAATAAGTTGCTTATAAGCCTACCCACACAGGCTCTTGATCTACACATAGGCTCCACCATGATTCACATATTAAGAAGGCAATCTCAAATAATTACATATAAACATAAATATAAAAAATGTTATGGCAGAGTTTGAACTAGTTGACGTCTTACCCGCCAAACAAGTCCGCGACTTCGTCTATTTTAGAAAAGATGTGAATATCTTCAAAGATATGTAATTATCTTTCTAATTAATTATATTGCAAATTTTTATTTCAATATTGCCTTTTATTCTTTTCCCACGATAGCAAAAATCTCAGTGTCATTGAAATCAACTTTGAAGCAATACTGGAACAATAAACTTTTGAGAGACAAGGTCTTATTCTCTCTTTTTCTTTGAATATGCTAATCTTTTAGATTTATTAATTTCTTTAAGTTATATTTCTTTAATCTGTAATGAGTTTTTTTTTTTTAATTCTTTTCTTTTTGAAGCATAATGGACAATTTTGGAGAAACCACACATGAAACTACTCCGTAAGAAGTTTTACAAAAGTAACCTTCAAGGGTCAATAAATCCTGAGCCTAAGCTTGGTCGTGGTTTTGACAGTGATGAAAATTCATTTGCAAGAATGGTAGGTTTCAGTGTCCGTAAAGAGTAGCATAAAAACAAATAAAAAGATGGGTTCATCTCGAAAAATTACATGTTTCAATGAGGATTTTGTGGAGATGATAATCGAAAATATCAAGCTAAAAATATATGAAAAGAAACTAGAATGAAATATCAAGTTCATATTGTTATTATCCTCAAGTCTCCTGGAAAGTATCATATAAGGTTGAGTTGGAGCATAATCATCCTCTAGTTTCACCGATGACGGTTCACATGTTAGTATCGCATAGGAAGATAAATGATGTACAAACTCATGAAATCGATTTGGCAGAAGATACCAGACTATTTTTTAAAGCAACATATGATTTCATGGGTGTCCAAGCTAGTGGTCGAGAGGATTTGGGATACACAAATTAGATCGCAATAACTACTTTTGAACCAAATGACAAAAAGCTAAGGGATAAGGGGAAGCTTGTATATATACTTGTTCATACCTTATTTTCTTATTTTTATTAAACATTGAAATATAATCTTCTCATATTACAAAATTGTATATGTATGATTCTTTTATTTCTTTTCTTCCAGGAGTACTGTTTGAATATTTTAAGAATAAAAGATCTGAAGACCCATCTTTCTTTTTTGCGGTGCAATTGGATGATAATGATATGAATATATTTTGGGCAGATTCTAAGATCATAATGGACTATGAGACTTTTGAGGAAGTACTTTCATTCGATACAACTTACCAGACAAATAGAGAGCATAGAACTTTGGCTTGTTTTGTTGAATTGAACAATCATAAAAAAATGGTTATCTTTTTTGAAGGTGCATTGATGTATGATGAAACTTCAAAGTCCTTTCATTGGTTATTCGAAACGTTTGTTAGGGCATTGTTTGCAAAAAAAAAAAAAAAAAAAAAAAATTACAAATCAAAATGCTGCTATGAGTAGGGCCCTCTCATTCGTCATGCATGTAGTTCATCACAGGTTGTGTATGTGACACATGGAGTAAAATACACTAAACACCTCAAACAATTTTATTAAAGGTAAGTTTTTTTTTTCCGTGGTGATTTTAGAGAATGTATTTATGAGTATGAGGATAGAGGAGAATTTATAATGCTTGGAATACTATACTTGATGAATACAATCTTCATGAAAATGAATGGTTGCAAGGAATATATTAAAACGACCTTAGGTAGTCGTTTCGGAAGTTAGGACTCCGATTGGCGTACCGATAATTTTAAAATTTCCGTAAGGTTGTAAGATCCGTTAGAACCTATCTGTAAAAATTTGAACTAAATCGGACTTCATTTGGTAGATATTGGAAAAAAGTTTCAGTTTCCGTTGCCGGTAAATTTTAAAAAGAGGTTTTCGAGCTCGATTTTGGAGAATGAGCTCCGATTCAAAATTCAAAAATGTTGTTAGATTCGTATGGTCATTTGTAACCTGTGTGAACTTTTAGAAGAAAATTTTGAGGTCGTTTGGATAGTTTTTGCTAAAATTCTGAAAATTAATAATTTGATATTTTTTCATTTAATTCACATCTTGAATTTTGGGAATCCGATTTGAGATACGCCTTAGCGAGTATGTTACATATATTTTCTATAACTTGCTTGAGAAATTTGGAATTATTTCGAATTTCGTAGAGTTCCATTTTAATTTTCTTTACAATAAGAAATTTTCAAAAGAAAAAATAAAAAGGAAAAAATATAAAAGTGGAGGCGGTGGCAGGGATTTAAATCCCTTAAGCTTCACTTCGAAGCTTAGAAAGGAAACATAAATAGAACAAGAAAGAAGAAGAGAGAACGAATCAAAAGTTATCAGAAAAAATGAGAAAAGAAAGGAAAAAAAGTGGGGAAAAAAATAAAATTATCACTCCGAAACATCCGGGTAATGGTGTTAATTCATTATTTTAACTTATTACGTGTGTCTGAATATATTTTTACGGTAGAAATTGGAATATTAGACATCGTTCTAATGAGTTAAATTGATAATTTAAGGGGTTAATTAGACCCCGATAATGGAATTGATTATATATTCGTACTTAGGGAGTTATGAGCAACCCGTAAATGTATTTATTTAGGATTTAGTTATGTGATTTTGAACCATGTACATAGGCCTGGACTGCGTATTGCCTATGCAAATCGGATGTCGGGTTCCTGACCGGATTGTTCTAAGATGTAAGTAATGAAGCCTTTAGCTTTATTTGATTTGTTTTTCTGCTTATTGAATAGAGCGGGATCGTTTAACAGTGAATCCAAAGGACAAAGCGGCTGTTGAGTTGCAGTGCTAGCTTTGGAACAAGGTAAGTGATTATATCCATTTCTTTGGTGGCCTTGGCCTTATGGATATTCTACCACGTGTTCCTTACGTGTTAGCTGCCTACACGCGTACTTATTATGCCTTAATTTTTGATTTACATTGTATATTATATGTTATGCCCTGTTGTTGGTATTGTATTGAGAATATAAGCATTTACTCTTATTTTGAGCTTGACATATGCTTCTCGGTAATCGATGAGAGTCTCCGAGTTGGTGAAGGGTCATCATTGCATATACTTTCCGGTAAGCGATGAGAGTCCCGAGCCGGTGAAGGGTCATCATTGCATATATTTTCCGGTGGTCGATGAGAGTCCTGCGCCGGTGAAGGGTTATTATTGCATATATCTCCTGATAGATGATAAGAGTCTCGCGCTGGAGATAGGTATCAGGCACATGTGACTGCATTACGTCATACCACATTCATCCCATTTCATTGCACCACATGCCGATTATTATGTATATTGTGCTGTGTTTTATGCATACGGTATGTATACCATGTTGTGGACATATTCAATTTGCCTATATGTTTCTGGCTATCTTGTGTCTCTAATTGGTTTATATGCTTTAGTTGTATGCGTTTCTGGTCTGCATTTGCTTAGCTCTTCTCCCTGGCTAGCTATCCTATTCTTTGAGGTGACTAGTCTGCTCCCCACTTACTGAGTCCTTTTGACTCACACTCTGTTTGCTTCTTATCTATATATTTCATTTCGGCAGGTTCGCTCTAGGATTGGGTTCGTCATGTTGTTAAGGAGCGAAGACGACTTTAGCTGTCAGGGTGAGCCGAATTTGTTCAGGATGACCACTAGTTTTATGTTTATTATCTCAGTTATATTTTGCTCCCTTATGGAGATGTTTATACTTCATTTGTATTCTTAGATGTCTGTCTGGATAGCCCTAAACCTAGTACATGGGGCAGTCAGCTGTAACTTCTTCCGTACAACTTATGTATAGCTATGTTTGTGTCTCTTTAGATCTTATTTCTTATCTAAATGTCGATTTTATGTTTATTTCGTGAATTCAGTTCAGAAGGGTTCGCCCGACGGGTCTAAGGGAGGATGTTGGGTGCCCGCACGGCCTAGCCAAAATTCGGGTCGTGTCATATATACTTTGAGAGATATTTTTTTGCAGCTTATAGAAAGCAATCATTTTCTAGTGGCATGAATAGCACAACTAAGTGAGAGCTTGAATGGTGATTTAAAGGATTACTTTCAATCTGATTATAATATGGTACAATTTTTTAAGCACTATGATCGAGCAATAGAGGATAAGAGATATAATGAGTTGCAAGATACTTTTGATGCATCACAACCGTTGACAGTATTAAAAGTAGAAGTTCCTATTTTGGCTCATGCTAGAGAGGTATATCCATCAAATATTTTTGCTATATCTTAAGATGAATATATGAAGTCTTTATCAATCAAAGTGAATGGACATAAAGAAGATAATTTTATCCATTATGTATAATGTTAGCAAGTATGGGCATGCTCAAGAGCAAATTGTTTCTGTGACAGAGTTAGATCATATATCATGTACTTGCATGAAGTTTAAGTCGATGGGTCACTTTGTTGTCATACAATAAGAATTCTTGATGTGATAAGAGGAGTCAATAAAATTCCAGCTAAGTACACTTTGAAAAGATGGACAAAGAATGCAAAAGCCAAAAATGTTAAAGACATAACTGATGGGCAAGACACAAAGATCAAGGATTCAAAGTTTGGCCATTTTTTTGAAGCCGTAATTATAAAAAATGTTATTGCTCCCTACAAATAAGAAACGAATGTCAATCTCTTGTTATATATTCATGTAGTGAACCAAAAATCATGTCCATTTTGTAAAAAAATGATGTCAAATCGTTATCATTTCACTCATGTAAAAATAAAAGTAAAACATAACATAAGATCAATCCGGCATTATTTGTTCATAATGTGAGCGAAATACTATGAATATTATGCAACCAAATAAGCCAAAATTGTCATCACTTTTCTAATATAAAAAAATTCAAAGAAAAATATTATATAAGGCAAATCGCCATCGATTATTCAAATTATGAGCAAAAAATTATATTATTGTAAATAAATGATGCAAAGTTGTACTTATTTTATTCATCCACAAAAATACATATAAAAATATAAAATTAGGACGATCCGTCTGCATTTGCTTACAAATGAGCAAAATTACTCTATCTATTTTACAAATAAATGACACCAAATAGTCATCACTTTGCTCATATATAAAAATTCAAAATAAAGGCTAATTTGACATCATATATTTATAAAATGAACCAATTACTACGCACATTTTGTAAGAATTGAGGTTAAATTGTCGTCACTTTTAATTCTTGGCAATAAAAAAGAATATTGATTTTTTTTTAAAAAAAATTATTTTTTAGAACCATGTTTATTTCCATCGAGAAAACCATCAAACTGTACAACTCACCTCCGCAATCCAACCTCCGTCCAACTCGTACGCGCCACACACACAACCACCTCTAGATCGGAGCTAAGGATGAGGAAATCGTCCTGTAGTTGAGACTGCTTGTATTGGCGGAGCACTAGCTGTGTCGACCCGAGAAAGTCGTGCATCGGGGCTTCAGTAAAGGGTGATTTTGTATTGGAGGTTAGAAGGAGGAGGTGAGGATGGGGTACTAGATTTGGCAAAGAAATTGAGTGTACGAAGTGGAAAAACGAGATAGGGATTGGATTTAGGGTTGATAAGAGGGTGAAACGGTAGTCGCATGAGAAAAATCCAACGTAAAAGGTGGAATACGATGATCTCGAACTGATTGCTGTGGCGAAAGCTGGTTGTGGTTGTATAAAGGATACGGCAGTGACGGGAAGGATGGCTGGCCTGAGCAACAGTCATCTCCAGACACATTGGAGAATACAAAGGGGTATAAGTGAAAATATTTTTAAAAGTTCTAAAAAATTCAAGATCATGAAAGAATTGTTCGAAAATTCAATACTTGATATCAAAATGCTCAATTCACATAAACAAATTGAAATATTTTGATACTTGTGTTAGAGGAATGATAGCATAGAGGCCATTTGTTTGGTGGACGTACCTAATGAACAAAAACGGGTAAAAATTTAGTCCCCTAGCTTGCTTGCACCGTGCTAAATGAATATTAGCCAGCAGTGCGAAACTATTTGAAGACTAGCTACCTCCAAACAAGACCCAATATTTTTATACTGGGACTTGAAACTTGTTAGTTCAAAGTCCCAATATAAAATACTGGGATCACTTAAACACTTATTTCAGTATAAAATACTGGGACTTTATATGTAAAGCTCCAAGTAAGGGTGAACATAGAGTGGTTTGGTTCGGTTTAACCATTATCCAAACCAAACCAAATATATCAATTTTTCAAATCTATAAACCAAACCAAATCAACATAAAGTCGGTATTTTCAATATCGGTTTTTTTTTGATTTTTTCAGTTTTTTTCGATTTTCATTATATAAAGTCTCTACAACAAATATACACATGTTTCTTTCAAATATTTCCTACAGTCAACTATGGATGTATGTTATTTGTAGATAATTAGACATCAAGAATAATTACATATACATCTTAATAAGACAATAAAAAAAATGTACGTAATTTAGAAAACTAAAAATGGAGAGACGCGATATCAATGAATTGAGTTAGTTTTATTTTTTACCCCTTAATCAGCCGTGTAATATATTGCTTGTGTGCTAATATTTAGATGATAATTGAGTAATAATGATTCTTTATAATATATAGAAGATAATTATTTAAATATTAAGTTTATACACTATAATAAAAAGTGTATGTATTTTTTTTGTATTTAATACTCACTTGAGTGCTATGCCATCTAAATTTTCCTTAAAAATCATATATAAAAAAGTTCATAATGAATATTTTGTATCTATAAATGTTTCAAAATAATATTTATATAATATCGGTTCGGTTTGGGTTCGGTTAGTTTTTTTCATGTAAAACCAAACCAAACCAAATATGTCGATTTTTTATTTTTCCAAAACCAAATCTAATCAAACCAAACCAAACCAAATAAAATACTGAGACTAGACCTTATTATATAAAGTTTCAGAATACTATAAACGCGAATCCCATTATAAAATAATGAAATTTTGAATAAGTTAGTTCAAAATCCCAGTATAAAATATTGTGACCAGTCTGGGGTGTTTGCTAATACTAATATAGCGTAAGTGTGCGCAGAGATCTTTACCTATACCTCAATTAACTTTGAAATGGTGGATAATTCTCACTTAGCACGTCCAAAATGGTTACGCATCAAAATCACACAGGACCTCACACTCGGCCTTTTTGCAAAAATATGATACTATAAGTAATGATTTATCTTTTTGTCCGCGCTTAATAGGTTTTACAAAAATGTTCTCATTAAGTTTAATAAAAAAATTCTGGACGGAAACACCCTTGCAATCTCTTGGCGCAGGCCAAGACTTGCCTTTGACCCCTCTTTATTTGCCAACACTTGACCTTTGAAGCCCCTTGAATCTCATATTTTCTAAAAAAAAGTCTTGCCAGGGCAATACTTGGTCGTAAGTATTGGCAAAAAGGCAACACTTTCCCCTTCTAACAACTCCCTGCATTCTCCCCAAATAACTTTAAATGTCGGCTAGACAACACTTGCCCTTGACTCTTTGATAAAAGGCAACACTTGCAAATTAGTGCCTTGAAGTCTTGGTCCCGTGTCAACATAAGGGTATTTTGCTAAAATATTATTAAGCGGGGGCAGACTCTCAAAATTATTCCTCATGGAGGGCAGATATTTGTCATTTGTGTGTGGGTGAAGGGTAGGAATAGCCACTATTAAGTGCACCTCTTTAACATTCAGCCATAGTTTAGAATTCAAAAATCTAATATCATTAGTGTTTGGACAAAAGTAGCATAATACATCAATCACTTAGTATCAATTGCATAACCCAAAAGGGAGATTGATCGTAGTTAGGGCTAAATTCCTTTTCTTCTTTCGGTAGCCTTCTCTCTTTCTGTTAACAAGTGTTCGATTAATGACGTCGATGCTTTTAGTAAACACAAAATAAAGCATAGGGTTTTAGTGTGCTTTTTGTGACCTTGAATTTTGTTGTTATAATTCGCAAATATAATCTTAAAAGAGTAAGTTAAGTTTTAATCTTGGGTTTATAACAAACCTAATACTCCATGATTTTTCTAGTTTTATCCAAAAGTTAATAAGTTTTAATCTTGGGTTTATAACAAACCTAATACTCCATGATTTTTCTAGTTTTATCCCACCAAAATCCAATGTAACACTTTGTAGTTGTTCGCGCTTTAGGATAACATGGTTCGTTCTACTACTTTTTAAACTTTTGTCCTCAACTTGAATCTGTTAGCTAAAATTCTTTTCATAAACTAATTTGATGATTTAAAAAACCAAGTATATGACGCGACATTCACTTAGCTTGTCGTACCTCATATTTGTTAAGAAATCTATGTTGAGAAAGATTTTGGTACTGTACGAGAGATGGCGTAGGTTAGGTTTTAGGGGTGTCAAATGGGTGGGCTGAGGTTGAAATGGGCCGGGTCATAATGAGTTGAGTGAATAATTGAGCAGGTTATTGACCCGCTCAAATGTTATTTAGGTTGAGACAAGTTGGGTCAAAATAGGCTAAACAATGGGTCAAAACCCAACCCGTCCAACACTTATCAAGCTTTAATTTTTATATTTTTATTTTTAAAATTTGTCTAATTACCCTACAAAATTAAGAATATATTTTTTTCCCTTTATTATGTCTATATTTGATATATCAAACAAATAAAAAATATTTTTTACTAGTATTCTGATAATTTCTTCTAGCGGGTCAATTTTTGAATCAGCCCAACGCCAAATGGATTAAATTGGGCGGGTCAAAATAAGCTAAGCCAATAAATGGGCGGGTCACTTATTTGGACGGATCACTAGCCTCGCCCAAACTTGGGCAGGTTGCGTGGGAAAAGTTTCCATGTGTCTATTTGACACCCCTAATAGGTTTGAAGGGAAAACAAGGACTTCTAAATTTGTTCTAAATAAAAAACGGCTTTGGTTGCATAATATTTTGGAAAGTGGCAAAAATTAAAATATCACTCCTTAAAGCGGCTGTTTATCTACAGTGTTGTTAATCCCTACTTTAATAATAGGATGCATGAGTTTTCAGTTACTGCATTTTTCTTTGTAAAAATTTCGCCCAGTGACCACTTTTAATATCGGTATTTAGTTTGAGGCCACTATTTTCTTTGGTCTTACACTAGAGGCCACTTTTGGGCCTTTACTAAATAAGCATTGACTTAAGTTCTGATCATTGACTGAAGTTTTGTCTATAGGGCCCTGGACTGAAGTTCTATCTTTGAAGACTGAACTTCAGTCAATATCGCCCTGGACTTAAGTTCCATCTTTAAGGACTGAACTTCAGTCAATATGGCCCTGGATTGAAGTTCTATCTTTAAGGACTGAACTTCAATCCATATGGCTATCTTTAAGGACTGAAATTCAGTTAACATGGCCCTGGACCGAAGTTTTATCTTTAAGGAGTGAACTTATCCATATGGCCCTGGACTGAAGTTCTATATTTAAGGACTGAAATTCAGTCAACATGGCCCTGGACTGAAATTTTATCTTTAAGGAGTGAACTTCAATCCATATGGCCCTGAACTGAAGTTCTATCTTTAAGGATTGAACTTCAATCTGGGCCCTGGACTGAAGTTCAATCTTTTAAGCGAAAGTGGCCACAAACCAAATATTTTGGTATTAGTGGCCTGTGCCCAAAGACCAGTAGCAAAAGTGGCCTTTCGTGCACTTACCCCCTTTTTCTTTGTAACTTGGAGACTTTGATTATACTTGGCTCCAGTACATTTTAAGGGATCCGGGATCCAAAAACGAAGACACACTCTGTACGCGTTCGTTCCATGTTAGATGGATCTTTTGCTTAATCTTGATGTACTCGTGACAGGCTTAACATAGATTGTGATAGTTCATACAAACATATTTCTTCGTAAGACCAAAAAACTTAGTGCAACAACTTGTATCCTAACACTAGAAGATTGAATACAATATTTATCATCCTTGAGTTAACATAATCTTGCTAATGATCTTGTGATTTCAAATTCCCTGCCCTAATCTTGACCAACTTAATATGTTGATATCTGACATCAATTCATCATCTTAAAAAATTATTTTTTCTTACTCCACTCGACCTCTATAAAGCATGGGCTGTTTGTGAATTTTCATAATGACGCTCCTACAACTGAATTCATAATTTAGAATGACAAATAAATATCTGTTCTGTTTTAGGAGTGTAGAATGATATTAACAATTCACATTGAGAAAATTGTTTGGATAGTCATTTCTGTTTGTCATGCATCTAAATATGAAAACTCTATGTGATTACTTAAATAATCCACTACCCATTCTAAGAGTCTTTTTTTATGGTGCACTCGTTGCTTTTTGTACTTGTCCAATGTGATAGGTCAATTAACTTTCCATTTCCTCGGTACTTGTTGTTTTTTTTTTAATTTTTCCTTCTTTATTTTATGAGCAATTGTATTGATAATAAGGTTTCTATGAATATTTTGATAAATTTTGGTTGTGAAGAAGCAAGGATGACGAATCTTTAGACTATCAGTGATCTTCGTTGAGTGGCAACGAAGACTAGTTGGCCCTCGATACATGACGTGGCCGATCATTATATTGATTCATCAGAACCAAAGAAGGTCCAACACTTCTAAAGTTTATGTACAAGTTTCTTGTAATAATTCAAAATTTTAATATATTGTTTTGTTATGCAAGGACATTTCTTTTTTGATTAACAAGGAGATCGAACATTGCAAAACTGGATCAGCACTAAGGATGCGAGAAGTTTATTATCATTAGGGGTGTAAAAATTTGACCCATGAAAGATTGACTTGTCCAATCTGCCCAAATTTGGGTGAGTGACTAACCAGCCCATTTTATTGGTCCATTTTGAATTCGCCCAATTTAACACATTTAATTTGGGTTGATTTGGGCCAAAAATTTATCCGCTAGAGAAATTGTCAAGATACTTGTAAAGAAGTTTTGTTCTTTATTTGATATATCAAATATAGACATAATAATGAGAAAAAAAAAAAGATATTCTTTATTATGTTGGCTAGTTAGAAAAATTTTAAAAACAAAATATATAGAAATTAAAGCTTAATCAGTGTTGGATGGGTTGGGTTTTAACCCGTTGTTTAGTCCATTTTGACCTAACCTATTTCAACCAAAATAACATTTGGGCCAATTGAGACCCACCCAATTAAAAAGCATGAATACCTTAGTAAAATACCGTTGGATTTTTCCATTTCAAACTAAATTTCACATTAGACAAATTTGTCAATTCAAAGTGTACTCTTAATATAATGAAAGATTTGGTTATTTTTATGTCTCTTTGCTATTTAAACTAGGAATTAAGGATCAATATTAATCTGCAGCTCCATAAACACCATGTCACAGTGACTTAATGTATTATTTGTAGTGGCCTATTGGATACGTTGTAGGATATTTTTGAGTGGAGGAGATGTCACGGAGGTCTTAACGCAACTAGCGTTCTCATTTCCAACAATAATGAAGTGAAGCTAGTTAGCTTGAACTTTATTCCATGTACCTACAATAACATGAACACGAACTACCTAGATTTGGCTAAGTTACTTGAAGAATTTCATCCATTGCCACCAGATGTCAGACATAGTGAATCATTCAAAGACCTTGAGTGAGAGTATGAGTTCTCTCTCATTCTCTAATAAGTGTTTTGGTTTTTTCTGTTTTTGGCTATTGAATGCAAGGAGTCCTATGTACATTTTCAATCCAGTTTTCCTCTGCGATACCAATCAAGTATATCGTGATTGAATATTTAACAAGCAGTTGGTTCGCTTCGTGGGTAAGCAATCAAAAAATGACGTATATCAAGCTTCGAAAATAGCATCACGTGTTTTACCCAAAGGTTGGAGGTCTCGAATTAGTGGCGCTGGTTACTTATCCAAACAATTGCAAGGTTCAGAAGATTGTCTTTCTTTCTTTTTTTAAACATTCAAGTCAAGCACCGCCACATAAATTATGACCGATAGCAATATTTTATTTAACTTAAACACCCAAGTTATGAGAGGCTCAAGGGTATGCCACCAAGAGTTAATGGCCCCCAAAATATTACTACTATTAGTTATATTGATATGAGTTTTTTATTGAGTGAACAAAATTGAAGTCATTTGTTTAAATACACTACAATAGTTTTATTTGTCAAAAATCTTATTGATAGATATACGTTTGATTTAGAGTTCTAAAAATATTAGACAAAGTTAATCTATAATAAAGTTGATTTTTTGATATAAAATAAAAGGAGAAAAATCTTTTCGAAAGAATATTTATCATATTTTTTATAACTTAAAATGTACAATTGATTGTCTAAATCAACTGTGTATATTTATTCATTAAAAAGGTAACTAAAAGAATTAATTCAAAGATATATATATATATATATATATATATATATATATATATATATATATATATATATATATATATAAAATTTAAAGTAAAATAAAAATGAATGTTACTTAAAAACTATGTTATTTTATTAAGTTTTGGCTTTAGACCTCCGATTTTATTGAGCCACCTTTGAGTTAGGTAGGTGTCACGGAGGTCTTAACCCAACTAGCGTTCTCATTCCAACAATAATGTAGTGAAGCTAGTTGACATGAACTTTGTTCAATGTACCTACAATAACATGGATAATGACTACAAAAATTTGGCTAAGATAATTGTAAAGTTTCAGCCATTTCTACCAGATGTCGGTCATCTATTGAAGTAACTCAGCTATTGAAGTAACTCAGCGAAGGATATAAGATGGGAGTACGAGTTCTTTCTTATTCTCTAATTAGTGATGTAAGATAAAAAACCTAACTCCTGGGCCTGTGCAGACTCTTGGTGAGGATGTTTTTTTTTCTTTGAGTTGTTCACCAAAAACTTAATGATTGTTTTTTTGATGTTTTTGGTTATTGAATGCAAGAAGAGCCTTATGTACATTTTCAATCCACTTTTCCTCTGGGATAACAATCAAGTATGCACAGTAATTGAATGTTTGACAAGCCAGTTGCTTTGCTACATGGTTAAGCAGTTAGACAATGACATATAATGCTTTAATCGAAGTAGCAAAAGTTTGTTTCCTGGTGGTTGGAAGTTCATGTTAGGTTCAGAAGATTGTCTTGTAAGATTTATACGAGATGTGTATGCACATCATCCACTCGATGTAAGTAACCCTTCAACTGTTGTAAGTTTCCGTTTCGTATCCATTAATTGTTAAAAAGATATTTTCTAAATTTTCCTGAAATATTTGTATAGAAGCAAGGATGACGAATCTTTAAACTAACAGTGATCTTCGTTAAGTGACAATGGAGCCTAGTGCCTAGTTCACCCTCGATATGTGAAGTGGCCAACCATTATGCTGATTTATTAGAACCAAAGGAGGTTCAACACTTGTAATGTTTATGTACAAGTTTTCTTGTAATAATTCAAAATTTTAATATATTGTTTTGTTATGCAAGAACATTTTTTCCTGAAGTATGTTATGTAGGAAGATCAAACATTGCAAGAGTGGATCAGCACTAAGGGCGCGAGAAGTTTATTATCACCAAGGGTGTCAAAATTTGACCCATGAAAGCTTGACCTGTCCAATCTGCCCAAATTTGGGCGTGTTAGTGACCGTCCATTTGATCGGCTCATTTTGAACTCGCCCAATTTAACACATTTGAATTTGGGTTGATTTGAACCAAAATTGACCGCTAGAAAAATTATCAATAACACTTATAAAGAACTTTTTTTTTAATTTCCTATATCAAATATAGACATAATAAAGAGAAAAAAGTATTCTTCATTTTGTTGGCAAGTTAGACAAATTTTAAAAATAAAAATAAAGAAATTAAAGTTTAAAAAGTGTTGGGCGGGTTGGATTTTGACCCGTTGTTTAGCCGTCTTGGATGGTTGGATGTTGTTTTCTCTTTTCCTTTTTTTCCTTTCTAATCTTTGATCAGTTGGTGTGCTTGTGAATCTGTGTAAAGTAACAAGTAGAAGAGAGAACAATCAAGGTATGGATCCATCAGTCCTTTGTTTTTAAGAAAAGATAGAAGAGAAACAATTCTTTGGCGCGCCACTGAAACATACCCTTAATATTTAAGTGCAGTATGAAGCTGAGCTTCTATTTTAGGCTTTACATTTATATCGTATCAAGAAACATGAAGAAGCACAACAAAAAACAACCAGCAGAAAAGCCATGAATCCAGAAATAAAAGACCGCAAAAATAGGCATGGTGATTGAATGAATAAGTTATCATAGCCACACAACTTTGCAAGGCTGTCAGCTTGAAAATTTTGAAGACTTTCTTCTCTTCTAACAACTCATGAACACTTCCGGTATTAGTAGATCAAATTAATGACTCAATAAAAATGTATATGTTTTCATAAAACACAATAAAATGGCATAATATAAGGTTAACTCAGTCCTTTGAATTTACGTATAAAAACTGAATAATAGAGCTGAAAGGAGAAGCAAAAAGAAAAACCAATGAAATATGGAATTCCATTAGCAGAACCACTAAAGTTAACCATTTAAACAAAAATTAATTTCAACACACGATAAACCAAGTTCTCTTGAGAAATGGTCCTAATTATTCTTGAGACTGGCTGACCCTATGTCTCCGTTCATTTTTGTGCTAGTGATGGCTTGATGATGATGTTTATTCTATTCATTGTATAAACATAAACATAATCATAGAGCACAAATTGTTAAAAGTGTTAATATTAGTTCAAAACAAAAGAGTCCAAAATTAAACAAGAAAATACCTCTAACCAGACTAGGACAACTTGTCAATAAATTGGCACCTACTTCATCCAATGGTCTGTATAAGATAATTTAAAATAATATTACAAATTACGAAACATTAATTAAACTAATAAGAACACAAATAAGATATTGTTATTACCTTTGAAGAGGTTCATGGAGACCATATTGTGCACAAACTCTGACAGATATGTCGGAAACAAAGAATATAATTGATTCTCCACATTGCAAGAAAAATTACTTGGTGCGGCTAGTATAAGGAAATAATCAATTTTTTATACATGATATGAAGAGACATTATAGATTAAATATGCAAAGTAGCAATATATACCCGAAAATCAATTGCCCTTTGATAGTGAATTATTGCGTACCTCATAAATATGAGTGGACCTAATAGGGTTGAAAATTTACTCTTTTCGTCCACATCCATATGGTTGTCGCGGGTATCATAGAAGAAATTAGGCCAATCAGTATCACTTGCATCTAATTGTATTCTTTTTTCCCAATTCGGTTGCGCAACTGTTGTGTGTGAGGCAATAGTATCAAATCTATTTTCGATAGCTTTATCTCCAGTTTGCAAGGCGCGTCTTAATAACCAATACATGTAACCATCAAATGCAGCCATTTTACCGTTCATATGAAGTGATGGGTGCATTAATACAACTGCTTTCATGTCACTACAAATGAAGATAATTGGGCATTTGCTTTTGAAAAAAATATCATGGCAGCAAAATTAGTACATATAAGAAAACTTAGACGCTAGTCTTATCCGCTTCAAGGCTATTGTTTATAAGATGCAACAAATCGGCTGGTATGTTGTCCCCAACAAAGTGTAGTATTATATTTTTCAAAGTTGTCAATCGCTTGGCTCCTTAAGTTCGCAGTGGATAGTTGTACAATGAGATTATCCACCCATACAACCATGTTGCGCTTGACATATATATCTTTAGGGACAATGGGTGAGTGTGGAACTTTGTCCCCGATCAAATAAATCAAATACAAACCCTATAATACCCCTATAAAGATATAAAAGGTTATTGGAATCATAATGTACAACAAGAAAATATAGAATACCTGAACAGGTAAGTAGTGAATAAATTAATAGAAAAAGTAGTCTAACACTAAAAGAAAGGATTTGTTATGTACATGATGTTATCCCTGTAATGAGTGTATGAAATCTACCATGCTATTTTCATCTCTGACATCCGGTAGATTACACCAAAAGACCATAAACGATGAGCATCTAAACTTAATCTTCTGTACAAATTTAACCTTTCCTACAAGGCATCTATCATTTCTTTCGTTATATAAAATGTTAGATTAGTTAGTGTTTGATAGTTAGTAGTTTGGGAGGAAAAACTTTGTCCCTCATTGGTAAAATAGAGAATGGGAGAAGTAAAGCACTTCTTGTCTTACTTGGTTTAAATATTTGAGGGAAGTTTTGGAGGGAAATTTAACTTGGACCTCGATGTATGTATGCATGTAATTTCAACAAATATTAGTTAACAATATTATGTCCGAAAGAAAAATGTTTGATAGAAAAAAAAAAGCTATTTCCATGCCTGAATATTACAAAATGTGTCTGTCACCATCGGCTAACTTTTTAAAATAACGCAATCGTAATTTGGAGAGCAAATACACAGTACGGTAACTTGATTGTGAATGATGTTGATTTCACTCATTACATATGCAGACTACTCAGGTGGTTGATGATTTCGAAAATGGTGATGTTGGGTTCGGTAATAATGATGATTTGGGGTGGGCTTATTCAACCCCAGTTAAAGTCTACTATGAAGAAACGTTGGGCCAAAATCCAACTGCTGATGAAATCAAAGAAAGGAGGGAAAACTTTGACAGTCTCACATACACCGAAAGAGCTCATTACTATGCAAGGTTGGAGTTGAAGATCGACCATATTAGAAAGCTGATGCTTAAAATTGGCATCAAGAATGTTACTAAGAACCCTTACTAAGCTTATGCGTAAGTATTCTCATTAATTGGTTATAGACTGAAAAGGATTGTGGCTTGGCGCAGTTGGCGGATAAAGTAAAAGGCCTGGTAACATATTATTATGTGTGTGGATAAGCTAGGCCCAATAAGTATTGGTAATATATTATTATGTGTGCGGATAAGCTAGGCCCAGTAACTGTTGGCCCATGATGGGTAGGCACTCTTTATAAAAAGAGGCCAACCCTTACCCTTGCTATCATAAAAAACTCTAGCGTATTATTACGTGTTATAGTGGTTGACGTCCATCAGTTGAGTTCTCCTAACAGTGAGAGCGTGGTAGCTAAAGGATAAGTGGAAGTTTGTCTCAGGCTAACCGCTGATTGATGTGACTTACTGAATCCATGGAGTTCAATGGTACGCTTCTTTAACCCTGACTCTAGATTATGTTATTACATGTGTTTTAATTTATGCTATGGTATTACATAAATAATCTTACATGTGGTATAAGAGCCTCTATAGATAGAGATTAAAATCAGTGCTTTAATCTTGAGTTAAATGTATTGTACAGTTGAAATTCTAATCGATGTCGTCAAATTATTCTGTTTTCAAAATTTATGTTCTAGCGACGTAAAATAGTATTTCTTGCAAAGTGAGGTTTTCTAAATTTTTAATTAAAAAAAATACTTTGAGTCGCTGGTCATGAATTACGACTGTCTGCCGCGGCGTGGATAATAGCTTTGCAGTGAAGGCACTAATATTAATTAATTAATTTCAGTTGGGCACTTGGGCCTTTTCAAAGATGGGCACTTGGGCCTTGGGTCAATTTGATTAGCCCAAAATTAATTAATTAATTTCAGTCATACTTTTTTGCTAAATCATATTTATTAAATAAAAAACATTTTAGGCTTTTATTTCAAAAGTGATACCTGTTAATTTATTTAATTGTTTCCTTTGGTGAAAAGGTTTGTCTGTTACTAAATTAACTTCAGTCATCCTTTTTTGTTAAATTATATTATAAATGACATCTTGAATATAATAATAAATAGAGATCCAATCTGACTTGCGAAGACAGTGTTGAAAGCTACTACATAATGAAAACCCTTTCTTTAGCACAATTTAAACAACTAATAATGGAGAGTGAAACATATACTGTAATAATAACCTAACAACTCCTCAAGCATCATAGATCAACCGATATGCCTTACAACATTTCTTTTTGGATGCCGAATGAATTTGGCGCTGAAACTGTAGTTACGACACCATTTTTTGTGGCCCAAGACATCAGGGACATGTCTTCCTTTTCTTTAATAAGTCTCATATTCTTCTACCCGTGAAAGAAATTCCTGACTGACATGCAAACTTGAGGACCCAATGCTATTATCAGATCATCATACTCTTTTGTTTCGTTTTTTGGTTTTGACCCTCCAACTTGTTTAGCCATTAACCTACAAATATTAGTTAAGAAACAATTATAGCTAAGATAAAACAAAAATAGTCAATTTTTAGGGACAACAGGGTGAAATTTATTTGCTTAAAATTCCCAACTTGGGGACTTTAACGTGGCTCCACTCCAAAAGCAGTTAGCTCAAAGAGAGCTTTATATAGGGTTGTACCCCAAATATCCACAACAGATTCAGAGCTAAATAGCTTGAAATGCACTAGTTTATAAAAACAAAATCCTAAAGAGCTTAGAAAATAACAAAACAACACCACAACAGTAAATACACTCTCTACATTTTGAAAAACATGTAAAAAAAAAGTACGAAAAAATGCAGAAACAGTATTTGTAGCAAAAGAGCAACTAAGAAACCTTTTTAGAAAGAGGAAGAGGACTGTTGGGTTGGAGTATACTAAAGAGCAGTAAACACTAACAGTGTGGAACCTTTTTAGAAAGAGAAAGAAGAGTTAACACTAATAGTGTGGAGGACCTTTTTAGTTTTTAGAAAGAGAAAGAGGATTGTTTGGGTGTCTAATATACTCCGTAAAATACTACTAGTAGATGTATTAGATGTACTGATAAAAACATATTGTAGTCAAAGCAACTCTGGCATGAATATACTTACTTTTCAGAAACTTCTTTCATACATCGGAACAAAGGCTGCACCATTTTCGTATAACCTCCCGACCACCCCTTTCTAATCTTCTGTACCGATTCAGCCTTTCCTACAAAGCATCTATCGTTTCTTTCGTTGCACAAAATTTTAGATTAGTTAGTGTTTGATGGTTAGCAGTTTGGAAGATAAACTTTGTCCCTTATTGGTAAAATAGCAAAAAGGAGAAGTGTTTAAAGCATTTCTTGTCTTACTTGGTTTAAATATTTGAGGGATGTTTTCGAGGGATTTGGCTATAATTATTAATTGTAAAAGATTGGCACTTGGGGTACTTGGGTCAATTTGATTAGTCCGAAGTTAATTAATTAATTTCAGTCATCCTTTTTTGCTAAATTATATTTATTAAATAAAAAAATATTTGAGTCTATTAATTCAAAAGTGATGACTGTTAGTTTATTTAATTAAGTGTTCTTTGGTGAAAAGGTTTGTCTGTTGCTAAATTAATTTCAGTCATCCTTTTTTGCTAAATTATATTATAAATGGTATCTTGAATATAATAAAAAATAGGGACCCTATCTAACTTGCGAAAGGGCAGCGTAGAAAGCTACTGCATAATGATAACCCCTTCTTTAGTACAATTTAAACAACTAATATTGAGAGTGAAACATATACCGTAATACTAGCCTAATAACTCCTCGGGCATCATTGATCAACTGATATGCCTTCAACATTACGTTTTGGACGCCGAACGAATTCGACACTGAAACTATAGTTACGACACCATTTTTCGTGGCCCAACACATCAGGGACATGCCCTCATTTTCTTTATTAAGTCTCATATCCTTCTCCAGTTAAGGTACATGCAAACTAGAGGAGCCAATACTTTTATCAAATCATTATACTCTTTTGTTTCGTCATTTGGTTTTGGCTCTCCGACCTTGTTTAGCCATAAACCTACAAATATTAGTAAAGAAACAATTATAACTAAGATAAATTTTCAAAAACAGTCAATTTTTGGGGATGACGGGGTGAAATTTATTTGCTTAAAATCCACTACCCGTGGAGTTGAAAGTGACTCCACTCCAAAAGCAGCTAGGTCAAAGAGAGAGAGGTTTATATCGGGTTGTACCCCCAACATCCACAATAAATTTAGAGATAAATAGCATAAATGCACTAGTTTATAGCAACAAAATCCTAAAGAGCTTAGAAAATCACAAAACGATACCACAACAGTAAATACACTCTCTACAAATCGAAAAGCACGTAACAAAAAGTACAAAAAAATGCAGAAACGGTATCTGTAGCGAAAGAGCAGCTAACAGACCTTTTTAGAAAGAGGAAGAGGACTGTTGGGTTGGAGTATACTAAAGAGCAGTCAATACTAACAATGTGGAACCTTTTTAGAAAGAGAAAGAAGAGCTAACACTAACAGTGTGGGGGACCTTTTAGTTTTTCAGAGAGAAAGAGGATTGTTTGGGTGTATAATATTCTCCGTAAAATACTACAAGTAGATGTATTGGATGTACTAATGATAAATTATTGTCCATCTGGTAAAATAGAGAAATGGAGAAGTGTTTAAAAGCAAACTTTTTTTATTTGCTTGAAATATTTGAGGAAAGTTTTGGAGGGAAGCCAAACAGGTTGACTATAATATTAATTGTCAAAGATGGGCACTTGGGGCACTTGGGCTCGGGTCAATTTGATTAGCTCGGAATTAATTAATTAATTTCAGTCATACTTTTTTGCTAAATTATATTTATCAAATAAAAAAACGTTTTAGACTTTTAATTCAAAAGTGATGACGGTTAGTTTCTTTAATTAAGCGTCTTTTGGTGAAAAGATTTGTCTATTGCTAAATTATTTCAGTCATCCTTTTTTCTAAATTATATTGTAAATGGCAGCTTAAATATAATAAATAGAGACCCAATGTGACTTGCAAAAGGGCAATGTCGAAAGCTACTGCATAATGAAAGCCCCCTTCTATAGTGCAATTTAAACAACTAATAATGGAGATCAAAACATATACTGTAATACTAATCTAACAACTCCTCAATCATCATTGGTGAACCGATATGCCTTCAACATTTCTTTTTGGACGCCGAACAAATTCGGCACCGAAATTGTAGTTACGACACCATTTTTCGTGGCCCAAGACATCAGGGACATGCCCTCCTTTTCTTTATTAAGTATCATCTTCTTCTGCTCGTAAAGAAAATTCCTGTCTGGCATGTTGAGATAGTTCACATAATGACATAAGTGGAATCTTTCCAGAGGGAAACAGGGGAGAAGGACCATGAGAATATGGTTGGCAAGGAGCCACATCGAGGGATGCCTATCGAGATTGAGGAGAGTCTCCTACTTGAGTGGGGGAGAATTTGCCTATATGGAGGCATTGGGCTTAAGGGAAATCCTGAAGGGAGCAAATCGTCTAGAGGTGGAGAATAGGACTGCAAGGCGCGGTTGGACTGCGTGTGCCACACCAGAGGGTGCCTGAAGTACTCACCAAAAGCGAAGGGAGCTAGCCGGATGGATTATGGCCATATGATCACTATGGCATCGTTGGCAAATATGCCAAAACAAAGGAGTTGTCTTCAGAGGAAGCAACAGTTAGTCACCACGGAGGTGCAAGTGCGAAGGCACTGTCCAAGTGATCATCACTGAGATGGAGTGCAGAGGCACGCTTGGGCAAAACTTGGGAGGAGCAGTGATGGGCACGACTCCTATTTTAAGAGAAGGGACTTGAGGAAGTCCAAGGAGCCTTGGAAATGGGAACCGTGATGGAGAATCCCGAGGGGGCAAACTCCGGTTTTTCATGGGCTTAGGCAGTCAGTCATCGAGGACGATGCCTAGATCGAGTGGGGGAGAATGTTGCGCGGCGCCCTTTTGATGCCTTTGTGCGCGCAATGTCTTTGCACCACATGCGGACCAGACGATTGTCAGCCACTCGGCCGACAACGCTTTTATCAAATCGTCATACTCTTTTGTTTCGTCTTTTGGTTTTGGCCCTTCGTTTAGCCAATAACCTATAAATATTAATAAAGAAACAATTATAACTAAGATAAAATTTCAAAAACAGTCAATTTTTGGAGTTGCCACGGTGAAATTTATTTGTTTTTAAATTTCCAACCCGTGGACTTGAACGTGACTCCACTCCAAAAGCAGCTAGCTCAAAGAGAGAGCTGTATAAAGGGTTGTACCCCCAATATCCACAACAGATTTAGAGGTAAATAGTATGAAATGCACTAGTTTATAGCAAAAAAATCCTAGAGAGTTGATAAAATCAAAAAAACAACACCACAACAGTAAATACTCTCTACATTCTGAAAAACAGGTAAGAAAAAAGTACAAAAAAACACAGAAATAGTATCTGTAGCTAAAGAGCAGATAAGGGACCGTTGGGTTGGAGTATACTAAAGAGCAGCTAACACTAACAGTGTCGAAATTTTTCAGAAAAAGAAAAAAGAGCTAACACTAACAGTATGGCGGACCTTATTAGTTTTTAGAAAGAGAAAGAGGATTTGTTGGGTATGTAATATACTCCGTAAAATACTACTAATAGATGTATTGGATGTGCTAATAGTAAAATATTGTAGTCAAAACAACTCTGAGAGGGAAGATTTATGTGTTTGACATTTATTACTTGACATACACACAAAGATACATACAAAAAATATCAATAGATGCTCGGATATACACATTCATACAGTGATATACACGTACATACACTTGTGTGCTGAAAATTATTACATGTATATACACAAACATACAGATACATACACTTGCAGATGCAAAAAAGAAGGAGAAGCAGATCTGAACTTGTATTAACAAAATACATGTGTATACATAAAAATACACACATATACACGTACAAAATGAAAAAAAAAAAGAAAAAAGAGGAGAAGATGAAAAAAGAAGAGCAGATCTGCTCCAATCGCCGTGGTGGAGCCACGCAGCGGCAGCAATGGCGGAGCAGAGGCACGGGGGAGGGGGGTGACGGCTGGAGGGTGGGATGGGTGGGTGGAGGAGAGAAGAGAAAGAGAGAGGGAGAAGTTAGGGTTTTGGGTAGAGAGGGAAGAAAGGAAATGAAAAATTGTATATTTTGTAAAATGTGAAAAAGTGTTGGTATATAGGGTAATTATTTAAAAATATCGGTATTTTTTTGTAATTAAGCGGTTTAGTATGTCAATTAACGTAAAAATATCAAAAAAAAAAAAAAAAAAATCATTACATGAATATCAAGGCTCCCTCATCTTTTAGTACATCCTTATCTTTCTTTTATTTGACTTCTAGGCATCTTTTACATGATACAATTTATAATATGAATAAGAGCCTGTTTGGGTGGGCTTATAAGCAGCTTATTTTAAGTGGCTTATAAGTCAAAAAGTGACTTAAAAGCCATTTTCCTAACTTCTCAAAAAGTGGCTTAAAAATCCACTTATGGCTTATAAATTCAAAAAGTTTTAAGTTATCAAACATATATTAATGAGCTTATAAGCTTATAAGTCACTTTTAAGCTCACCCAAACGGGCTCTAAGTTCAAAACACACTAACAACATAAAAGGAAATATATGAAAACAAAGAATTTGTCCAATGATATGAACATCATATGATTAACGTAACATTCCTAACAAATACAAATATTACAAAAGCACAAATTATAAAACCAACTACAGGAACTTTCTTTTTTGTTTTTAACCGAGAGAGAACTTAAGTAGTTTTAGGATTTTCCCCTAGTAAATTTCAATATCCGCAAGGAAAGAAAACAAAAACATTTGTAAGTGATTAAAATCTTAAAAAGTGGAGTTCAAAAAAAATTTCCAAGTATAGTAATAGAGCTGAAAAGCAAAAAAAATAAAATATAAAAGGACTGAAACATTCATACAAATAAATACCAGACATACATGAACTTATTATTGTCCATACACTTCTTCATACAAAATTCTACTAATATTCACTACATATTTATAGTAGTATTTGTTTGAGCCCTTTTTTAATGACTCATCCATAAAAAACATAAACTACTTTACATACTCATATATAAGAAATCTCTAAAAGCATAAGTAGGGGTTGAAAAGCTAAAAAACATATTATTTCGTACAGAAAAACTCAAAACTAAATAAACTTTAAATAATGGTTACAAAATGGAGAATATAATAAATGGTGCTGAGAAAAATACCCAGCTGAAATGAAGGAAGGAAGTTTATATGAGAGATTGTTGTTTGTAGCAGAAGTTATGTAGAAGGTGATTGTATACATTTATTATTCTGCTATGAAATCTACAATGCTATTTTCATCCCGTAGATTACACCAAAAGACCAAAACGATGAGCATCTAAACTTAATCTTCTATTTCCTAATTCCTACAAGGCATCTATCATTTCTTTCGTTGCATAAAACCAACAAGATACAAGTTAGGTACTATTTTTCCAAACCTTTCTTGCAGGTTTCCTAATTCCTACAACAGCCTAGCTGGCCAATAGCTACTTCATTGAACAGGGCATTATAAATGGAAAACATATACCGTAATACTAACCTAACAACTCCTCGAGCATTATTGGTCAACTGATATGCCTTCAACATTTCTTTTTGGACGCCGAACGAATTCGGCACTGAAACTGTAGTTACGATACCATTTTTTGTGGCCCAAGACATCAGGGACATGCCCTCCTTTTCTTGATTAAGTCTCAGATCCTTTTGCCAGTGAAGAAAACTCCTGACGGGCATGCAAACTTGATCCGTCCAATTTAATCTATTTGAATTTAGGTTGATTTGGCCAAAATTTGACCCGCTCGAGAAATTGTCAAAACACTTGTAAATTTTTTTTCTTTGTTTGATATATCAAATATAGACATAATAAAGAGAAAAATATATATTCTTAACTTTGTTGGCTAGTTAGACAAATTTTAAAAACGAAAATATAAAAATTAAAATTTAATAAGTGTTGGGCAGGTTAGATTTTGACCAGTTGTTTAGCCTATTTTGACCCAACGTATCTCAACCCAAATATGATACAATTTTTATTTTAGTACATCCTTATCTTTGTTTTATATGATATGAACATCATATGATTAACGTAACATTCCTAACAAATACAAATATTACAAAAGCACAAATCATAAAACCAACTATTGGAACTTTCTTTTTCTTTTTTTAACCGAGAGAGAACTTACGTAGTTTTAGGATTTCCTCCTTAGTAAATTTCAATATCTGCAAGGAAAGAAAGCAAAAACATATGTAAGTGAATAAAATCTTAAAAAGTGGAGTTCAAAAAAATTTCCAAGTATATATATATATATAAAAGGACTGAAACATTCATACAAATAAATACCAAACATACATGAACTTATTATTGTCCATACACTTCTTCATACAAACTTCGACTACTATACAATACATATTTGTAGTAGTATTTGTTTGAGCCCTTTTTTCCTGACTCATCCATAGAAAACATAAACTACTTTACATACTCAGATATAAGAAATCTCAAAAGCATAAGTACGGGTTGAAAAGCTAAAAAACATATTATTTCGTACAGAAAAACTCAAACTAAATAAATTTTAAATAATGGTTACAAAATGGAGTATATAATAAATGGAGCTGAGAAAAATACCCAGCTGAAATGAAGGAAGGAAGTTTATATGAGAGATTGTTGTTTGTAGCAGAAGTTATGTAGAAGGTGATTGTATATATTTTTCATCCTGCTATGAAATCTACCATGCTATTTTCATCCTGTATATTACACCAAAAGGCCAAAACGATGAGCATCTAAACTTAAATATTCTTTTTCCTAATTCCTACAGGGCATCTGTCATTTCTTTCGTTGCATAAAACCCACAAGATACAAGTTAGGTACTATTTTTCCAAACCTTTCTTGCAGATTTCCTAATTCCTACAACAGCTTAGCTGGCCAATAGCTACTTCACTGAACAGGGTATTATAAATGGAAAATATATACCGTAATACTAACCTAACAACTTCTCGAGCATTATTGGTCAACTGATATGGCTTCAACATTTCTTTTTGGACGCCGAACGAATTCGGCACTGAAACTGTAGTTACGACACCATTTTTTGTGGCCCAAGACATCAGGGACATGCCCTCCTTTTCTTTATTAAGTCTCAGATCCTTCTGCCAGCGAAGGAAATTCCTGACTGACATGCAAACTTGACCCGCGCAATTTAATCTATTTGAATTTGGGTTGATTTGGGCCAAAATTTGACCCGCTAGAGAAATTGTCAAAACACTTGTATAAAACTTTTTTTCTTTGTTTGATATATCAAATATAGACATAATAAAGAGAAAAATATATATTCTTAATTTTGTTGGTTAGTTAGACAAATTTTAAAAATGAAAATATAAAAACTAAAATTTAATAAGTGTTGGCCAAGTTGGATTTTGACCCGTTGTTTAGCCTAATTTGACCCAACCTATCTCAACCCAAATAATGTTTGGGCGAGTCAATATCGCGCGCAATTATATGATCGATGCATTTTGACTTGGTCCATTTCAACTATCCCGCCCATTTGACGCTCCTAACCATCACTATTGACGGAGGATGAGAAAACAGTCATCCGGTTAGTAATACTAACATTTACTCCGTCCGTTTTAATTTTTATTAAAAGCACGAATTCGTTAATAAAATGTTGATAAATTTTACTGTTTTAAAAATAAATTTCAAATCGGACAAATTAATTTTTTTATACATGATATGAGAGGATATTTCAGATTAAATATACAAAGTAGCAATACATACTCGAAAATCAATTGCCATTTGATAGTCGATTATTGTCTGTCTCATAAATATGAGTGGACCTAATAGGGTTGAAAATTTACTCTTTTCATCCACATCCATATGTTTGTTGCGGGTATCAAAGAAGAAATTAAGCCAATCAGTACCACTTGCATCGAATTGTATTCTTTGTTCCCAATTCGATTGCGTAACTGTTATGCGTGAGGCAATAGCATCAAATCCATTTTCGGTAGCTTTATTTCCAATTTGCAAGGCGTGTCTCAATAACCGATATATGTAACCAGCAAATGCAGCTATTTTACAGTTCATATGAAGTGATGGGTGCATTAACACGGTTGCTTTCATGTCACTACAAATGAAGATAATTGGTCATTTGCTTTTGAATAAAAATGTCATGGGAGCAAATTTAGAGATAAGAAAACTTACACGCTAGTCTTAGCCGCTTCAAGGCTATTGTTTATGAGATGCAACACGTCGGCTGGTACATTCTCCCCGACAAAGTGTAGTATTATAGTTTTCAAGTTGTCAATAGCTTGCCTCCTTAAGTCCGCAGTGGACGGTTGTACAATGAGATTATCCACCCATACAATCATGTCACGCTTGACATATATATCTTTAGGGACAATGGATGAGTGTAGAACTTTGTCCCGATCAAATAAATCAAAGACAAACCCTATGATACCCCTTTAGAGATATAAAAAGTTATTGGAATCATGATGTACAACAAGAAAATATAGAATGTTTGAACTAGTAAGTAGTGAATAAATTAATAGAAAATAGCATCGCGTGTTTGTTACCCCAAAGGTTGGAGGTTTTGAATTATTGGTTCTAGTTACTTGTGGTTCAGAAGATTGTTAGTCTTTCTTTCTTTCTTTCTTAATTAAACTTCCAAGTCAAATACTGCCACATAAACTACGACCAACCGCAATATTTTATTTAACTTAATATATAATTATTTGCAGTGGCCTATTGGTCGCGTTGTAGGATCTTTATGAGTTGGGTCATGAATGGCTCAAGGGTGTGATCATTCAAGCTTGCGCTTTAAGTCACCAAGAGTTATGATCCCAAAATATTATTACTATCAGTTATATTTATTTATATTGATACGAGTTTTTTATTAAGTGAACAAAATATAAGTCATTTATTTAAATATATTTTACTAGTTCTATTTGTCAAAAATCTTATTGATAGATATAAGTTTGATTTAGAGTTCTAAAATATTAAACAAAGTTCAACTATAGTAAAATTGATTTTTTATTAAAATAAAAGTAAAAAACCTTTTGGAAAGAAGATTTACTATATTGTTAATATCTTAAACAATACAATCGATTGTCTAAATTAACGATGTATATTTATTTATTAAAAAGATAATTGAAAGAATTAATTCAAAGATATATATATATATATATATATATATATATATATATATATATATATATATATATATATATATATATATATATATATATATATATATATATATATAGCATCTTGGCCCACGTGTCCCGAACGAACTAAATCGCCCATTGGTTGACCAGGAGTGCCAGCCGAATCAGCCGTTTCATTTAGAAATTGCCGCAAGGTTGACCAATCTGAGCTTGTTGGGCCACAATCCCCGAAGGCGAAAGTTGCTCTCTCGGAAGTCAGTTTCCTTGCCATCTTAGTGGGACTAGTCTAAAAAACTTTCACTTGAACTGCCAAGACTCGGTTTTTTTGCGGGAAGGCCCTTCTAGAAAAATCATTGAATTTCTTTGCTCCGATACAAGAGATCGGCCCCGAAGCAAGATATGGTGGGTGCCATCAACTTTCACTTGTTAGGAGTAGGGGAGAAGCATCGAATGGCGAAGAGAGGCGGCTCGGCGGGGAAGGAAATATATATTATAGCTTTGCATTTTTAAAAAAAATAGAAAAGTGAATTTTATGCTTTGACTTTAGGCCTCTGATTTTATTGAGCCACCCTTGAGTTTGATAGGAGTCACGGAGGTCTTAACCCAACCAGCATTCTCATTTCCAACAATAATGTAGTGAAGCTAGTTGACATGAACTTTATTCGATATACCTACAATAATATGGATAATGACTGCAAAAATTTGGCTAAGATACTTGCAAAGTTTCATCTATTGCCACCAGATGTCGGTCATCTAGTGATGTAACTCAGAGAAGGATATAAGATGGAGTACAAGTTCTTTCTTATTTTCTAATAAGTGTTCTGATTTTTAATCATTGAGTTGTACTACAAAAACAAACTTATTGTTTTTGGTTGCTTTTTGCTATTGAATGCAGGAAGAGCCCTATGTACAATCTTAGTCCACCTTTCCTCTGGGATAACAATCAAGTATGCACAATGATTGGATGTTTGACAAGCCAGTTGCTTCGCTACGTGAGTAAGCAATCAGACAATGACATATATAATGCTAGTGCTGTCAATATGGGTCGGCCTAGCCCAGCCCCACCCAGTCCACGAGGGCTTTGCAATTTGACCAGTCAGGCCGGGCCGGCCCACACTTTACATTGGCCGCTAAAACATTAGCCCAACCTAGCCCTATGTGGGCTGCAGGCTGAGCCGGGCCACGATTATTTTTAAATTTTTTTTTTGAAATAATATAAATTTTCAATTTTCAATTTTTGATAACTTTTTGTACTGGAAGTATACTAGACATTGCTATCATTTTAATTTTGAAAACTGAAAAAAGCTAGTGAATGTCGCTTGTGTTATTATCCTAATTTTCTTGAAGAAAATAAAAAATTAAGTGTGTTTCTTTTACAAGATCATAAATTAATACTATGAAAAGAAAACGATCTAAAAGAATCTTTATGTCTCGTTCAACACAATACGATGAAATTATATTATTTCATGATAAATAATTAACAAGAAGTCATACTTATAAAATTAATCCAAACTCATATATGTAAATTAACTTGATAATATGACTTCATAATTATAACTTAATTTCTTGTTTTTCATAATATAACGAACAAAAAGTACTCCACAATGATGAAAGTACGTCAATGGAAGAAGAAAATAATAAAATATTAATAGTATATTGAATTTAAACCTTCTAGCAGTGACCAATCGCTAATTAAGACAATAAAAATTATCAAAACTGTTAAGTGACTTAAGTCTCACCTGTTGTAAGCTCTATGTTAGGCGAGAACAAGAAGCAGATTAGCCGCAACTTTCAATTTTTAAACTAAGAATTCAATATTGGTGTCTGATAGGCCAGCTAATGCACTCGTTTAAGTCTTTGACTTTGAGTTGGAGTATTTTAATTTTATTTTTATGTTGAAACTTCTTTAAAAATTTAATTAAGCCCACAAGCCAGTTCAGTCCAGTCTCAGTTAAGCCTCACAGGTCGTGGGCTTGTGTGGGCCGGGCTAAAAAGCCTACGTTTTTTATAGGCTAATTAGAATTATAGCCCAACTCCATCAAATCACGGGCTAGACCGGACCGGCCCACAGGGCCAAGTCCATATTGACGACTCTATATAATGCTTCAATCGAAGCAGCGAAAATTTGTTTCCCTGGTGGTTGGAAGTCTCGAATTACTCGAGCTAAGTCTCAAAGTGCTCAAGCTAGTTACTTATTCCCAAAGTTGCTAGGTTCAGAAGATTGCCTTGTAAGATTTATGCAAGATGTGTATGCACATCCTACACTCGATGTAAGTAACCCTTCAACTGTTGTAGGTTTCCGTAATTGTTAAAAAGTTATTTTCTAAATTTTCCTGAAATACTTGTATAGAAAAATAATCATCCACTAACTCGAGATGAACTTACAGAGGCCTTTCTTGAGTTATATTCTGGTTTTTTGAGTAAATTGGTGGCGGAACTTGTGAAACTGGGAAAAGTGATGCCAGGGGATAAGAACAAAAGTTTTAGAACAAAAGTTTTAATGCTTTGAATTCACCGATTTTATATTGGTAATATCGTGATACTTTTTAGTGATTGCGATCTACTTTATTGCAGATCCCATTGACAGGAACTATATCGGTGGAAAAAGATTTTGTCTTTGTATGAAGTCAATAGTCTCAAGGTTTGTGTACAAAACTATTGGTAATTATATAATTATGGCTCCTAATTCTTTAATTAATCACATGAATTGCACTACCCTTACTTGAAAATTAGTTAATACCCTTGGCATGCTATTTGTAGGTTAAATATTTTTTCCCCACTTTTTGTAATTATTGAGTGTTTTTTTATTGGTGTAACAAAGTTAATGCATGTGTCTTTCTTCATAGTTTGTTATAACAATTGATAGAAAGTTTGCACCATTGGAGACCTTCATGAAATGCATAATGCCTCAATTGTATAGTTAACTTTCACCGGGATCTTATTTTCAGCTACATCGTTTTTACTTTAGAAAAGTTAACTGTTATGGCAAGTTTTTGAAGTATATGCTTTATGTGTGTCCTTGTTAAAGTTGTGATGCTTTGTTTACGAAGTTTATTAGGAAGTTGAAAGCTGCCCCAACTAGTGTCTTAAGTATGGCGTTTTGTTAGGTTTTTTGCCCTAAATTTCTAGTATATCAGAACTTTGTTTCTTGAAGGAACATAATTCTAAAATGACTGAAGCTCCTCCATAGGTCTTATCATTTTTTCAGAGAAAAAGTTTATGACTTCTATAAATTGAGGGCCTCTCATTCTCAAAACTAGAACAACAAAATCCTTAATGTAGACACCCAGAGAATCATGTTTAGGGGGAAATTTTATATTTTAATATTTTTAATAGTAGTTTTAATCTCCTCCCTATGTAGGTCACTTGGCCAGCTTCAATAAAGTATTTTGTTATATATTTTTTATGTCTGATTTAATAATTCAAAATTTGATACGTTAGCTTCCGCATGCACCATATTATTTCAATTCCAACAATGGTATTAGAGTCATGTTCAGCCAATGGGTCGATGAGTCAGGTTAACGAGATGGAAGACAGATTCAAGGCGAGTCACTTGTAGCTACATGTGGAGTAATTTTTCAACCATACCTTCAAAAATCATATGATACATCTTCAAAAATAAATCATTTTTAAACTCATGTCAACTTGTAATACATGCGCTCCAATGTCAGCTTTAACTATGCTTATTTTTAACGCATGGCTCCTTTTAACTACTACAATTTGTTAATCTATTCTTGGACTCCTGTCAATCCAGTTTTGGGCCCATTTTAACCAAGCAACAGTGTGAAGATTATATGAAGAAGAGATAAAGATTATTTTTCCCAGAGTATTCAGGCTAAGGGGAGAATTGTTAGGGTTTCTTGCGCTGAATTTCTGGTCTTCAGAACTCTGTTTCTTGAAGGAATAGATGTCTAGAAGGACTAAAACTCCTCCATTGGTCTTATCCTTTTCTTAGAGTGAAAGTTTACGACTTTTATAAATTGAGGGTCTCTCATTCTCAAAATTAAAACAAAAACAACTCCTACAATGTAGTCACTCAAAGAATCATATTTGGGGGAGACTTTCTATTTAGTATTTTTAATAGTAATTTTAATTTCCTCCCTATGTAGGTTAATTGACCAAACCAGTTTCACTAATGTCTTTTGTTATATGTTTTTTTATGTCTGACTTAATAATCCAAAATTTGCTATGTTAGCTTTCGCATGTACCTGCATGTTATTTCAATCCCAACACGTTTAACGGATGTTTTATTCCCACTTAGAAGTACTGGTATATGTCATGGTTCTTTCCTAGTTTATCAGTAGGATAATACTGGGAATGCTCATCTTCTGTCACATATTAATATCCTTTCCCCAAGGTTCAAGAAACGGGGTTGGTGTATCATGTGAATCAAATGTTTACTAGTAAATGTTTTGGTTTCTAAGATATGTTGTTTTAGTAGACATACTCTCAAACGTACATTCCTTTTCCCATATTATTCCCTGCCTAAGAATGTGTCCACCTTTCATTAGTTTTAAGTTAAAATTTACTAGGTTTTGATGGTCTATTGGACAACCACCACTTGGATGGTCCAATGACATCATTTATTGCAAAGAGCGATCAAGGAAATTTTCTGATGCAATGTGGTTAAAAAGATTTTCCAAATACACTTATGAATTATGAATTTATATACTATAGTCATTGAAGGATGAAATTGATGCAAGAATCACAAATGATCCTTGTCGGGTAAATACTTGTTTTTCTACCCGATATTTACATAAACCTGAGTATTTAATGCATTTGATTGCTTAATAAGAAAATTTAAGTTAGTAAAAGAAAAAAATGGTCACATATATATAATTGATAATCCAACAAAGCATTCAGATATACTGGGCAGAGATGTACTCCTTTGTTTCATCAGGTACGTAACTTCGAAAAACTAATCTTAAAGCATTACAACCATGATTTAGCAACAATCTCTGTCATAATATATAATCACAACTTCCTAACTGAAGTTACAAAAAGAGCAAAAGAAACCTTGTTAGTTCACCTTAATTTTGGGTAACATCATGCATATAAAGTCTTTTGTTCCACTTGCTAAATCAACTGTTGCTTTTCTTGTCTCCTTTAATTCGCACCATTTTTTAATGGTATATATATATAAATAGTAGGGACAAAGTTGTAGTTAGTTACTTAGGGTTTTATTATTGGGCCAAGCCGATATTTTTGCACTTGTATATAGGGATAATTACACTAAAAGATAAGCAAAAGACAAAAATTACAAAAAAATGGCCCATATTTCCGAATCTTACCCGAGCTGTCACCCTTTTCCTGAAATAGCAGACTGCCGCAAGTTTATACAAATTTATACACGTGTATAAAATTGTATAAATTTGTATAAGTGTGTATATGCGAGTGAATAAATCTGTATATTAAGGATGTTTATATGATTTTTTACTTTTTTTGTGTATATTTTTGTATTTCTCTCATTGCTACATATTTATATATGTATATTCATGTATAATTTAATTTTTAGAGGGAGATTTGTGTGTATAAACTTGTCCAAAGCAATAATTTAGACGCAATAAACAACATAAATTCAATAAAATACAAAAAAGTAATGATACCTTTGGCGGGGGAAGGTTTTTGCCGGTGGCTTAGTGGCTGGGAAAGGAAAAATTTGGTAGGTAGGGTGTTTTTTATGAAGGAGTGCTAAAATTTGTAATTTTAGGGATGGGTGCTATGCATGAAAAAAAAATATGGCATCCTGTTTGTAATTTTGGGTAGTGGGCTGCCTATTTTTAAAAATTCTCCTTGTATATAAACCCCATTAATGAATGAGAAAAGGTGAGAATAGAGCAACATAGTCCCGGAGAAGTGTGAACAACAAGTTGAAAGGGGAGATGTGTCTGAATTGTGATCATTCGAGGCATAACCTAAAATTACTATGAGGTCATGGGGTATCCAAAATGATGGGAATTTGACTCACGAAATGAGAATAGTCGTGAAGAGACACGAGCAAATGACAGTGAGGTATTGTGGTAGAATGCAGTTTGATGAGGAAATTAGTACTCGAAGTTTAATATTGTTCTATATAATATAAATAAATATTTGACCCGTTAAGTTGTTTGGATCAATTATATTTGGATAAATGTATTGGACAATGGGTAAAATTTGGCTCGTGTATGTGGTGCCTTGAAGGCATGCTTCGGAGCGCATCGAATAAAGATTCACTAGTCTGACCTCGGGGCAAACAATATGATCGCCAAAGTTACCAATCGAAGTCATAATCTGTAGCATACCTCGTGAATAATCGCCTCGATGGATCAACGGATCCATGTCCCCGAGGTGAAAGACACAAAACTCGGGGAACCACTCCCGCTTCAACGGGAATACTACTCCACGATCTCAGACCACTAACTCATCTTCTGCAGTTGCAGAACGTGGGTAAAGCCATGATAGAACGTCGAGGAAATGGCCTATTTTTAGTTATCTATAAATAGCAATTCACTTTATGTTGTAATCATCAGAAAATATATACCAAAACTCTGTCAAAATTTATACTCATCGTTGATATTGGAATTTACGCTCTTATTGTTCAATTATTCGTTTTATTTCGTTGCCTTATTCTAACTTTGGTACTTAGCATTGTTTGTAAACCCGATCCAAATTCGGTTTGTTGTTTTACTTTTCAAAATAAATAAAAATGGATGAGTTTAATTTCTTTATATTTTAAATTAAAAAAATGACACGTCATTATATAATTCACGAGACAACTAATTTTTCTAGCAAGAATGACTATTCTAGTCATGTAGGGAAAGCTGAGTGACTATTCTAATTTTAACTATTAACTTTCTATTGAAATTGACTTTTGACAATAAAAAAGAAATACTTTTAGACCATAATAAATTGCATTGCTTAAGACTAAGTAGATGTGTTTAGGCGGCTCTCCTACTATCATCTACAATGGTATTAAGATGTTTATTTATGTTGGAGAAGTTGTTCCTTCAGCCATCTTACTAAGTTCTAATGGCTTCTTCATAGAAGGGTACATAATTAGATTGAGAAAACAAATCAGAATCCTAATGAAGTTTTCGTACTGATATTAAATTGTACTGAACATTAGGTGCAAAATGCAACATTGGGAATATTAGCATATTCACTTATAAGAACATAACCTATTACCACAACTCAAATTGCTAGAGTCATTTGGCATATACAAGTTTGTAGAAGAAATGCGTTGATGATCATCTACCACATGAGCATTTTGCAGGATACTCATGCTCCAGTTATCCCTTTTTATCTCATCAAAAGTAACCACTCAAAGTATAAGTTAATCAATTCAGTTATTAGGTAACAAGGGAAAAAAATGTCATCATAATCTGCATTTAACATCTACAGGATATGAAGCACATAACCATAAATACTACAAACACCGACGGACAGTAATTCCCAAGCACACTGTTCAGCAGAATCAAGTGCTTCAATCATAAGGTTTAGCCTAAACTCGCTTGGCTTCCTTTCTAAGTTGCCTTTTAGCACTTCATCCTTAGAATGATACCACTTGAATCTTCTATCAGAGCAAGTAAAAGAGATAGCACATATATATTTTCGAGTTCCTAGCAGTAGCCTTGATAACATTAATTTTGAAAATCCAAGGTTTCAAATACCTTCTAAAAAATACCATCTTTAGTTAGCTATTTTGCTCTATTAGTCCTGGTAGTAAACTGTAGATATATGTACTACAATCACACTACATAAAAGGCAAATAAGTAAGTAAAAGCCCGTTGTTTATAAGTACTGTGTTATGAATGTAACCACAGCGGATGACACACCTGGGAGCCCAAGTTCCATTGCTTAAATAAGGCATGCAGAAACTTCCTGTTGGTTCTCCCTTCAAGTCATGCTTGGTGTGCCATAGAATCTCTCCTGATTAAAAATCTCACATCCTCACTTTCTATATAGTGGCAGATTTGTGTTTAGTCAAGCGATGTGTTTGAAGTTCAACACAACACGGATTAGGATGATTTTCGACACAATTAAAGGCTCAGAGCTAATTGTGTACTTAGATCCAAGGCAGTTAGATAATGTTCTAAAATGTATATGCAGGTTACCAATTGAGCAGAGTACGGTAATCAGCATATCTCTTCTACTTGGCTTTCATGGTGTCCTTGCATCAATGGAACAATGTAACTCTCATGCGCGCTTCATGTGATGGACTTGGTATGACCTTCTGTAGGCCTATACTGACATTAGCAGCCAACAGTGACAAGCTAATGTTCAGGGAGGAAATAAGTGGTATTGTAGCTAGTTCTCTTGGGAAGTTCAAGTCAAAGGATAATACAATGTGCATAAGTGAGGATACCAACATGGCGAACTAAACCATTACAGTGAGCAATAAAACTCTTGAAAAAGAAATAACTGGACAGATGTTCGCCGATATCTCTTATTGACATTTAACTTCTGATCTTAAGAATATTTCCACTGATATTAGGTGGGAAAGTCATTCATAATCATAGTGACTCATGTGACCTGCAAGCACATACTTTTTTCTTATCTTGTGCTTTATCTGTTATTTTTACCACTTAATACCAATGCTGCTGCGACCACCATCAAAATCAAAGTGCATTGTCGTTGGTGGTTACCCTAGTGGATTCAAGTGTGGTCTTAAATACCAGCCACAAAATGTTGCTCCTGGTGGTCACCTTGCCAAGTGTGTAATTGCATCAGTCGATGCATTTAGAGCTTCATATATGTGAGCTACTTCGTATCGAAAAGAAGATAATAATATGGTACTCTGGAGCATATGAAGGCTTTGGGTTCCATGATGATGGACTACAGATGGGTGGGTTTATTGCTACAGATAGCATGCTTAGAAGGCCTTGTATTATGAACAGTACCAAGCACATGGTACCATGGTATGAAACAGGCAGAAGCTTTTTCACTAAAAAAATTCTCCAAGGTTTCATTGAAATAGGAGGCACAGTTTTTCTGCAAGAACGAGATGCAATTGTCACATTTGAAGGGTCGGAGATGAAATTAAATGCCTAATCAAAGTTTCTTCTAGAGTTTATAGTACACAGTTTAATATGGAGAATTGCACCTCAAGGTGACTTAGATTCTGGAGATGCTTTTATTCAGGAGGAACCATCCTTTTCTGCAAAACTTGACTATCTTATAGAAAAATTTACTGGTGTAATTTTATTCAGAGAGCATCTCATATCTGCAGTTGGACTTGGTTGGAGCAGTATGGCTGTGAAAGTTCTCAAGCAATCAGCATTACTACTGGGTGCACAACAGTTAGAAGACGTTGCACGTTGTGGATACGAATCAACGATACTCTACTCGAACCTTGAGAGGACAAGGTTCCTTTTGAGGGGCGGGGTATTGTTATGAATGTAAACACAACGGATGACACACTTGGGAAGTTGTCAAGTTACCTTTGGGACCCTGGATAAAAGAAATGAGTATGTGCACTTTGTGAGGAAGGTCTATATATAGAAAGGGAAATATTCATTAGGATCAAGCAAAAACTATGTCTTTATTTTCTTAGTTGTTTCTTAGATTAATTCTGGAAGACAGATTAGAACTGACTCGCCTTGAATCTGTCTTCAATTTCGTTAACCTGGCTCATCGAACCATTGGTTGAACGTGACTTTAATACCACTGTAATTCTAACTATAATTCATTTCATTAAGATAAATCATGTTCTAAAGCATAATATTCAACTAAGAAAAGCCATACATAGTAGTTATGTTGCTGACAATTGGAAAGTTCACTCATTCTTTGACTTCAGATAACTTGTGGCAGTCAACTACGGGTCGTTTTATCTTTACATGCGAGTAGTGGCAGCAGCAAATGGCGTCGAAAAGGAACGATACAGTTGAATCCTCTCCAATTCGTCGCACGTCAAACGTGCATGTACACAAATGAGGATCATAATTAATATAACGAGACTCACAGTAAGAGATGATCAGAGAAAACCTTAGACGTGAATTACTCTTGCCTAGATAAACTAGAAAGCCGCAGGCGTCCAAATCACGAAGCACATCTGGGGCAACAATGCTGGAGATATCAATCTGCCATGAGAGTGGATGTGGATGAATATCATCAGGCTCCAGATCGTTAATGGTTAGAGTAGCTCGCCGTCCATCAGGGTACTCTACTACATCAAAGGTGTAGAGGTATTTTTCTACAATTACACTGTCATCTGAACAGCCGCGGCCTGTATTGAATAGATTGTCCATGCGATCAGTCAAAGTAAGTCCCCTACATGGGTCAACCACGTGCCACCTGTTATCATGCAAGCTGTAACCACAAAGCAAATCATCGTCACACAACCTTATGTACAGCATCTTCTCGGGGTAGTCTATCATCCTAACATGGCCAGACCCAACAACTGTATAATTCCAAGCAAAAGAGGGTTCAGGCAGAGAAATCCATCCTTGAGAAAGATTATTGATATCGAGCATTTCGAAGGGTGCTTCATCCAGGAATCGTGAGCACCGACAAGAAAGCACAAAAAGCCGCCCATCAAGGAAAAACACAAAAGGGTTGGGCTTGGGAGAGTTCATCAATGGGAAGTCATCTGTAATCCATCGCCTAGTGCGAATATCATAAACGTCAACATGCGGAGAAACTTGAGGACCAGGACCATCATCCAGGTCCTCGTCATATATGGCATTACCAACAAAGTAGAGTTTAAAGTCACCAGCAATATATCCCAGTCCTCGACGATGAACATACCGCCTTTGGTAGGACAGAACGTAGTACACAAGACAATCGTCAGAATTTAAGGCATACACATGGATTTCATGATCATCATTGTCCTGAAAAAGGATTACAGTGGATGACCAATTGTTGTAATCATCGGGCAACACATGAAACGTCTGAATTTTCATATTTGTAATGATAGGAGGTTTTTTATCCTCCAATAATCTGTTTTCTCCAACAGCAGCAATTGTATTATCAATCTCCATTTTTTTTTTATCTAGATGGAACAAATAATCTAAAGGAGTAGTCCAGCTCAATAAATCAAATTTATAGCTAGAGGAATTGTAGGACTAAGGGAAAAAGTTACCCTACCCACCTATATAAAACCTGTTCAAACAAGGAACCCACCCAGCCCAATTTAATTAATTAATGGGAAAATTACACAAATAGACTACTTAGATAGCTTTATTACCATACTATTTTCTAACACGTGCGTTGCACGTCGAACTGTAAATTTTATCATCAAGATTCATCCTTGTAAAAAGAATAAAGGTTTATATGTTAGTCAAATTGAGCAAATTAGTACAACAACATACTCATTATAATCTCATACATGAGGTTTGAAAATAATAAGGTGTACACAGACTTTACCTAGCCTCAAATGAAGTAGACATGCAATTTCTGATAGGCCCTCGTCTCAAGAAAAATAATTTGAATAATCACCAGTACTGTCAAGCTCTCGCACCTCCCATCAGACAAATTAGTCCAAATATTTTATTTAAAAAAATATTTAAAATAAGTTAAATAAGAGGATATTTATAATATCATAACACCACGGAGGCCAGTGTTTTTTTAAAAAATATGTGGAATAATTTATGAACGTATTACTTTTAAAAATGATTCTACTTCTGAATAGAAAATTGTCATAAAAAAGATAAAATGATAAATTGGAGTATTGATGTAAAGTCACATGTTCATTGTGGATTTTATAGGATATAGGAAGTGTGAAAAGACTCTCAGAGTCTCAACGAATGTTTTTAATAGTTGAAGCTAAAATGAGTATTGGTTGAAGCTTAATGAATAATAATATATGAACTTTCTTTCAAATATGCTGATTTTGAGCTCAAATTTTAACTTAATAGTATTCTTAGGTAGGATAAAACATAACTAATGTTTAAAGGGTAATTCTGTAAATTGACTTTTTGCCTTTAGGAGGTTCCCACTTATATAGTAGTAGTAGATATAGGGAGACTTTTGAAAAATTATACAACATAGCTATATTTTTGAAGGGAAATTAGGAAGGTTGGTGGAGTTGATTAATATTCGTCCAAACCGTGATTTGGTCCAAGCTCTTATTGCATATTGGCACCCTTTATTTCTCTCTTTTTTCTCTTCTCTGGAAACAGCCTTTCATAGACAAAACAAACATTTTACTCTTTTGTTCTTTGAGGAAAACACTCTTCTTGGATCAGGAGAATAGCCTTTTATCCTCATACTTACATTCTGTGGCTGCATTTTGTGTAATATTTGTACTAAGTTACTATGAATACATCTCTCTTGCTACTGCTGTTCTCATTTCTCTGGCTGTAAAAGAAGCTCTCCTTTACTTTCCACTGGTGAGTCTATACATTCTTTTATTTCTTTCGGGCAGTGGCGGGTTCAATCATGAGTTCACGAGTTTGACAAACTCCAGTATTTCAGCCTCTAATCCTATATATAACAACAACAACATACACAGTATAATCCCAGGAGTGGGGTGTCTAATGCTATATACATGTCTCGAAAAACAAGTATAGGCAGAATCCACATTGCCTAAATTCTGAATTGCCACTGTCTCCAACGGAGGTGGATGCAATGTAGAATCAATGCATTATGATGAGTGATAGAGAATATAAATACGGAACTCATCAAGTTTAAATCATGAGTTACCATCCACGGATGTAAACTAATAAATAATCAATGAACGCGGTTAATTAATTTTCACCTTTTACTCAGTTATTCTTTACACTGTTACATGAGTCTAACTCAGGTACTGATTCAAGATTTAAACTTAATAAGTTCAAGGTCTTAACGTCTTTAAGAATATGAATTCCAAACTTAGTATCTATACTACTTTTAAAAGTCTCTCTCTATCGATCGAGCACAAACATATGTACAAATATACCATATAGTCTTTGATGAAAATGAAGAATACAATTAAACTGCGTCCTAAAGACTCTAGGTCCGCCTCTGGTCTAATGGTAAGAGTTCTACAAATGCAGGCATTGAAAAAGCAGCAGAAATGTCTGCTAGAATACTATCTTCCTTAGCAGACGACAAGCGTGATTTGCAGAATGGGTTATTTCAGCTATTGGACAGACGCCTCCATGCTCAAAATCATAGAAGGCTTCTCTCAGGTACTTTTCTAATTCCTCTTAAATTACCTCAACTTATATTATGCAGAGGAGTTTGAATTTTATGTACTGATGGCTTCAAAAATATTTACATAACCATATATGAGAAATGTTTCTGCTAGTACCTGTTAAATTTAGCAACCTTGGGAAACACCATTGCTCTTGGGAGCTTATACCTACTATAATAGGCTAAAAACAAATAATTTGGAACAAAACTTGGAACAAGACAGCAAGAAACAAAACATGTCATAGCAAGTTAAACTAGACAGATGGTATAAAAGTTCTTTATACAGCCAATTGTATGCAAGTAAAATCTTATCCTCATTGTTGGTTCCTATATCTTGAAGGTGCCAACCATATGGAGACCAAATATGCAGCACAAATTGAAAGAGTAAGACTTTGAACAAATTGTTAATCTTGAATAATAATTCATCAAAGCATCTCTATATTAACATTCAAATACTTAATGGTGTGATTGGAAACTGCAGGAAAAGACTCCAACAGAGATGACTCAGTTAGGTCCATCTACTTCCAAAACACTGCAAGACAACAAAAGGGTACAACAAGAGCCACTTTATCGTACTCGAAGTAACTTATCAGAATCTCCTTCAGAAATCATACCATCCAAGCAATCAAGTTCTTCTTATTCAGGTCGGCACTCACCTGATCTTCGAGATGTTGTTAAGGACTCGATGTACAGGGAAGCCCGTGCTATATCTGTAAGAACTGTTGCTAAAGTAGAAGGTAGAGTCCATGTGATGAAACATATAGACTCTCCGAGGCTTCTTCAGCAATCAAACTGTGGGAAGCCGTCCAGTGGAACAACACGAGTTGCTGCAAAGCTTTGTGATGCCCCTTGGATAGCAGAGGAACATAAAGTTGGTTGCCTACAGCGTACAGCAAAGGATCGTCCTCGTTTCTCCTGTGATGGAAGAGAATCAACAGAAACAATGAAATCCATGATGAAGCTAAAAGATCTACCCAGACTGTCATTGGACAGTAGGCAACAGTCCTTGAGGAGCACAGCCTCTGAGTCCAGATCAAATTTTCTTCTAGGGGATCAAGAACTGCAATGTCATAATCGATCTTCCAGCATTGTAGCAAAGCTAATGGGATTGGATGCTTTTCCAAGCTCCGGTCCACCAAATGAAATTGAGATTGTGACACCTAAAACCTTCCCTGCTAAAGATTCTATTTTGATATCAACAAAACCAGTTGGAAAGAGCAGGATAAATCAAGTTTCCATTCCACCGCAGATGTTGGAAAAGGATTTTGCCTCTCCACGTATGAAATCCACCAGTTCAATCATGGGACCTGCCTCATCCTCAAGGCTTCCACGAGAATCTGCTCCTTGGAGACAACTGGAGGCCAATCGAGCCACCCAAAAATCATCTGTTAGATGCAATATGGAAGCTTCATCGCAGAGTCCACATCTTTCTTCCTCAGTTCATCGCGAAATCGAGAAAAGGAAAACTGAACTTGAGTTCAAAAGGTCTGGAACAGATCTAAGAGCTCTGAAACAGATACTTGAAGCAATGCAGAACACAAGAGAAAGGTCAGAAGACCAAAGTGCTCAGACGGCACCTTCCACCAAGCTGCAACCAGTGAGGCAGAGGCAGCAACATAGCCCACTGTCTCTCACCAAAAAGGTGACTCACCCCACGAAAAGATCAGAAGCTTCATATTTGACACCACAACAAGCCAAACTAAGTGATAAAATCAGATATGCAAGTTTCGCTGACCCCACTGCAAATGCCTCGGAACTTCAAGAATTTTACACGCAACCCCTTGTATATAACAGAGATGACACAGTTGACAAGCAAACATCCAAAGATATGACACCCAGAGCCAATAATGCTGCATACTCTACTCGGCATCTTCCTTCCACAGATATGAAGACTAAAGGAAGAACATCAAAGGCCTTGCAGACAACATCTTCTCAACAAAAGGAAGGAAGATTTAGTCCTGCACTAGGAAAAAGTTATGGAACTTCAAGTCCAAGACTACAGCAGAAGCAGCAGGGCATGGACAAACAAACTTGTCAAACCACTCCATCATCAGAAACCAGCAAGGTTAGAAGACAATCAATTACAGAATCAGGCTCTTCAAAAAGGAACCAGAAAGCAAAACCTAGCAATATGCAGCAACCTGATGATCCAAATGGAAGCAGCAGTCACAAAAATAATTTCAGTATGGCATCACATATAGAAACAAAAGCAAACACAGACTGTTTCTTCCAGATTGCTAAGATGCAAGAGGACAATAAAGAAAGAGTAAGTGACTTCTCATGGTTTTTAAATTTATGTGCACATGTGAATGAACCCTTACTGACATTGACTTTTGCACGATCCAGGGTGATGCGGTGAGGCTTAGTGAAGATACATCAACGACTGAACTTGCAATAGCGGCAGTTGAACAACTTAGTCCTGTCTCAGTGCTTGATGCAACATTCTATGTCGAAGATTCACCATCTCCAGTTGGGAAGAAGATTGTGAGTGCATTTTCATATAGAGGTACCATTCTATTTCTCAAATTCAACTGTTTCGATGCAAACTTGATAAAATGATAGTTGTCTAGGAAAAAACACTATGCAGAGGAACATAAAGCATAATGGTAGATTTTAATACATCACTTGAGAAACAAAAGGAAGAGGAAATCATACCAGAATGGCTTAATTCAAAGATGAAAGCTTGAATACAGCACCCGCAAAGTAAAACCTAATTGAAGTTCTATTTCTTTTCTAACCTGAACGCCTTAGCTCCACCTTTAGGTGAAAGAACATAGACTGTCATTATTATATTACGGCCTACTAAACTAAACTCAGAAATAGCACCTAAAAGAGTTAAGTAAAAGCATGATTCAACTACTAATAACCTTCTGTCCATGTCCACCTTAACAGATGATGAATTGGCAGGTACTGATGTTTGGTATCAAGATGACCCAGATCATTCCCCTTACAGTAGCAGACTTGACCTTGACTGCATCCAACAATAAGGTAGTCGAAATCAAGGAGGACCTGGTTCATGAGCTCAGACAACCGAACTCCACCATCCATGACACAAAAATGGATCAACTTGCATCCTTAAGCCTGAACCACGATGCTGACAACAGATACATCACTAAGATTTTACTGGCACCTGGCCTTCTAAAGGATGTGGAGTCAATGTCCATAGCCACTCAGCTTCACTCATCCAGCCATTTGATCAACCCAAAGTTGTTCCACATCCTAGAGCAGACTGAGGAAAGCAGTATGCTAGCAACTGATCAAGAACGCAGTGAAGAGATTTGTCATACAAAATTTGATCAGAAGACTAGAAGAAAGATCATATTCGACACAGTCAATGAGATTCTTGTCCACAGACTAGGTTTAGATAACAATATAATGCAGAGAAGAAAGTGTTGGACTGCGAAGAAGCTTCTGAAAGAACTGAAGTCCGAGATAGACCAACTCAATGCTAAAAGAGAAGTTATGAACATGGAAGATGATGAATTGATCAGCATTTTAGAGAAAGATATGATGCATCGATCAGAAGATTGGACAAGTCATCAGGATGAGATTCCAGTGCTGGTACTGGATGTTGAGCGCTTAATATTTAAAGACCTGATTACGGAAATCATTAGTGATGAGACAACAGAGCATCGAAGACAAGAAGCTATGATAGACAACTATAGACCAAGTAAATTTCAAGCTTCCATGCTTTTTTCCTACTCATCATAAATTCTTGTGCATCCTTATCTGGTCATGTATGAGAAAATATTTATAACATGAACTGTATGCAATGTAAAGGATACACCATTTTCTGGGTCTACAGACATCCTAATATAGCCCAGTTAAGACCACTTCTTTCTCACAATCATGCTCCAGTTATCCCTTTTTATCTCATCAAAAGTAACTAATCAAAGTATAAGTTAATCAATTCAGTTATTAGCTAACTAGGAAAAAAATGTTCTTCATAATCTGCATGTAACATCTACAGGATTTAAAGCACATAAACATAAATACAATGAACACTTGCGGACAGCAATTCCCAAGCACACTGTTCAGCAGAATCGAGTGCTTCAGTCAGAAGTTTAGCCTAAAGTCGCTTGGCTTCCTTTCTAAGTTGCCTTTTAGCACTTTGTCCTTTGATGTGATACCACTTTAATCTTCTATCAAAGCAAACATTTTTCTGCGTCACACTACATATATATTTCTGAGTTCCTAGCAATAGCCTTGATAACATTAATTTTGAGAATCCAAGGTTTCATATACCTTCTGAAAAATACCATCTTTAGTTAGCTTTTTTACTCTACTAGTCGTGGTAGTACAGCGTAGATACATGCCAATTAGCACTACAGTCGCACTACATAAAAGGAAAATAAGTAAGTAAAAGTGTGTTCGTCATAAGTACTGTATGTTCGAACAATATCCACTTTAATCATTCACATAAACGTTTATTTGGTTCTTTCATAACAATATAACAAAGCTGGGTTAGAAGGTATATATATTTTTTACAAAATGTGCACTTCTTGACTCGACATACACACATGGACATAATTCTAACAGTACTTTGATTTGCAGACATTCTCTTCGTCTCCATGGACATAATTCTAAGCTTGAATCCTCTAACATCATAAATCACTGCCACCTGATCAAATACACAGTATTAGAATAGCCCAACACATGGTTAGATTAGAATTGCTACAATGTGAAATTGTAAAAATGATAAAGCCATAGTTGCTTAGAAGCAGAGGATTCATGAAATACCTAAAAATGAAACTTTTAAGGATGATACTCTGAAATGGAAAGGCTGCATGAAAGCCCAAATGTGTATTTTCAGCCAAGTCTTGTTACGTATTTTTTACCAAGGAAGTGAGACATCCTAAACCATGCCTTTGGAAACAAATATGGCACTCGAGCTCCTGTGCTTCTATTAAATTGTGGCAAAGAAGGCATGCATAACCTTCAGAAAACTGATAATTCACGAGATTTTTTTGAGTTGACGGTATCAACAAGGGCTGGACAAAGGAAGAATGGACAGAAAAGATTGAATTCATTTCATTAAGACGAATCATCGTTCTAAAGCATATTCAATTAAGAAAAGGCATACCCAGTCAGAAGCTAGATTCTGTTGCTGACAATTGGAAAGCTCACTCATTCTTTGACTTCAGATAACTTGTGGCAGGAAACTACGTGTTCACTTATCGTTATATGCCGGTAATGGCAGCAGCAAATGGCATCGAAAATGAATGATACAGTTACATCCTCTCCAATTCGTCTCAAGTCAAATGTGCAAGTACACAAATGAAAATCAGCAAGACCAGACTCACGGTAAGAGATGATCAAAGAAAACCTTTGACTTGAATTCCTCTTGCCTATATAAACTAGACAGCCGTAGGCGTTTAAATCACGAAGCACGTCCGGGGGAACAACGCTGGAGACATCAACCTGCCATGAGGGTGGATCATCATCATGATGAGTATCATGCTCCAGATCGGTAATGGTTAGAGTAGCTCGCCGTCCATCATGGTACTCTAATACATCAAAGCTGTAGAAGTATTTTTCTACAATTAGACAGTCATTCGAACAACCGCCGGCTTTGAATAGATTACCCATACGACCTGTCAAAGTACTCATACATGGGTCAAGCTCGTGCCACCTGTTATCATGCACGCTGTAACCATAAAGCAAACCACCGGAACACGACTTTATGTACAGCATCTTCTCGGGGTAGTCTATCATCCTAGAATTGAGAAAGCCAAATGCATAATCCCAAGCAAAAGAGGGTTCAGGCAGAGAAACCCATCCTTGAGAAAGATTATTCATATCCAGCATTTCGAATGGTGCTTCTTCCAGGTAGGGCGAGCACTCAGTAGAAAGCACATAAAGCCGCCGATCAAGGAAAAACACAAAAGGCTTGGGCTTGCGAGCATTCAACATTGGGAAGTCATCTGTAATCCATTGCTTAGTGCGAATATCATAAACGTCAACATGGAGAGAATTTTCAGGCTCAGGACCATCGTCCAGGTCCTGATCAAATATGATGTTACCAACAAAGTAGAGTTTAAAGTCACCAGCTGCATATCCCACTCCTCGAAGAAGTACATTAGGCCTTTGGTAGTTCAGAACAGAGTACACAAGACAATCGTCAGAATTAAAGGCAAGCACATGGATATCATCATCATCCCAATTTTCTTGAAAAAAGATTACAGTGGATGACCAATTGTTGTAATCATCAGGCAACACTTGAAACGTATCTATTTTCATATTTGTAATGATAGGAGGTTTATCCTCCGTCTCCAATAATCTCTCTTCTCCAACAGCAATTGCCATGGAATAAATAAAAATCAGAAAGGTTGAATGGCTCAGGGTACCGAATTTATAGGAATACTAGTATTTTCTATCAAAATTGGGAAAACCAACTTACCCTATAAAATTGGGATTCTGATGTTGAAGAGTATCTATGGTATTTCCAGGCGTACCACTTTTGATAGCATCCCTCGTTGGCTTGATGAGCTTAAAAGTATGCATCTTTTTGCTAAAGTTTACATTTTTATTTTCTTGGTTTTGGTTTTTGTTGAATTCCCATGCATCAAAATGTTTCTTTTTGCATATAAAGTTCTCATCTTTTTGAGGTATATTGAGATTTGATTGCGTTGTGATACTAGATTTGACTTGTACATTCCTGTTTCTTGATAATTAGGCATTGGATAAATTTCCAAGTTGGTTGAGATCTGATTATTGTAGTTAATATGTTAGTCGTGGGTCACGGGTTCGAACCCTGCCATAAGCTTTATTTAAGTGGAGAAGGGTTTAGGAGCGGGCCGAATCGCACAATCAGAAATATTTTCACATGATAATAATTAAATTGCATTGTTTTATGACTAATAGCATGTTTGGGATTGCTGCCAAAAACTGCTTATTCTGAGAAGTAATTTTGACCTAAATACTTTTTAAATAAGTACTTTTGGATAATGAGCAGTTTGTGTTTGGACAACTCATTGGAAAAGTACTTTTGATAAATACTTTTCAGTGTCAAATTACGAAAAGGACATCCAAGTTCATTTTACATTTGGATTAATAAAAACAAAAAAATAATTTTGAATATTTATCATAAAAGACTTTAATTAGAAAATTTATTTAATTAAATATAAAACATAACATAAAAGATATAAATTTAAGCTATTGAACAACATAAAATATAGTTAAATCAAAGTGATAACGAAATTAGGAATTTCTAGTAATCGCTTGCTTTTAGAGGATGATTTAAAGAGTAGGACATCCTATATGCTGTTGATAGTAATATCTAGAAATAAAAATTAGTCCTAGAGGAAGAAGATTTGTAAAAGTACGTAGTAGAAAAAAATAGAAAGAAAAATATAACTGTATTTTGAGAGAGATATGGTTAATTTATAAGAAATAATATGGTAAATATGAATTCTTGGTAAGGATATTTCTGTCTTGAAAAAATTAATAAACTGCTAAAGCAGATATCTGTAGCTTCTCCCCGACCGTATACCTAAAAGTACTTCTTTTTTGTTGTCAAACACCTCAAAATTTTAAAAAAAGTACTTTTGTTTAGAAAAAAAAAACACTTTTGGCTTTGGAAAAGCAATGCCAAACAGGCTATAAGTAGATGTGTTTACGCGGCTCTCCTACACTAGGTACAAAACGCACTTTTGAAATAGTAACATATTCACTTATATGAACATAACATATACTAGTCACTTTTGCTATGTATTCATTAAAATCTCCATGAAAAAGTGGCCCTTGGTGCTTGAACCAGAACCCATCCTTGAGAAAGATTATTGATATCCAGCATTTCAAAAGGTGCTTCTTCCAGGTAAGGTGAGCACCGAGTAGAAAGCACATAAACTCTGATAGTTAAGTGAAGGGTAGATGGATGCGCCCATCCACTGAATTCCGAACCTTGTGTTACTGGCCCTCGAGGTTTCACGGCTATGGAGCAAATATAAGAGTAAAGAAAAAAAGTCAAGCATATCATGGAATGAACTTCTAGAACTGATGGTTAATAGCACAAGCATGATAATAGGCTCAATATTAATCAGTTACTTGATACAAAATTCAAACAAAAGAATGTGCAGAGTAAACTCAGCTATGCGACAGGAAACGTAAATGAATGACTTTCAACTTCATACAACACAGAGTGAATAAGTGGCTAAACATGAGATATAAATCATTTCATGTTTTCATTGAAGGAGAAGCAGCTAGTTATATATGGAATCTTATTGGCTCCCCGTTAGGTGTTAAATTTCAACATAGTTCTTCTATTAGGTGTATTTTTAATACTTGATGGAATGTGAGATCTACTAATGAAGTGCATAATCTTGTTCTTTATATCATCCCCATTATCACTTGTTGGATGATTTGGAAGGAGAGATGTGCACGTAAGTATGGTAATCAAAGGAAATTCAACCTCTTCAAAATGGAACAAGATATTTGCTGGACAGTTGCTGCAGCAGTCTCCAAGGTCTACCCAAATTGCAAGCTTCCCTGGCATTGGTGATTGGACTCAACTGTTTGATGCTTTATTGAAGATTCAACAAATACCAAAAATTATAACTGTTCGTTGGCAAAAACCTAAAGTAGGCTCCTTCAAATTGAATACCGATGGCAGCTTCACTGGAGCTAGTGGTATATCTGGTATTGGTGGAATACTTAGAGATGATAAAGAGGGTCTTAAAATGGCCTTCTCCTTTCCTATGAAATGTGGCAGCAATGACTATGCAGAAGCATGTGCAGCAAAGTTTGGGGCAAATTGGTGTATACAAAATGGGTATACTAATTTTGAACTTGAGCTTGATTCTCTTATGGTTGCTAATATGCTAAAGGAAAGGAAGGCGAGCAGTTACAAGATGAACAAGATCATAGATGATGCTTCCAATATGCTTGGTCAGGCAAATGTACAGATTAGTCACTGTTTCAGGGAAGCCAACCAGGTTGCTGGTTAGCAAAACAAGCTACTAGAATGCAGGAAGGCGCTTTCTATTTGACAATCCAGCAACTTCCTAGAGAGGCAAAAAGCAGATGGCAGCTGGAAAATGGCGAAATACTAAGTATTAGAACATGATAAGGCTAATTTATTTTTGTTTGTTAAAGTACATGAGTTTCTAGTTTGTGGCAGGGTCGGTTTTTTTCCCCTTCCATTCTTTTTTTGAAAGGATAGCTATTTATCCTTTGTGTTGTAATATCTTGTACTATCAATTGATGAAATACAACACCCCCAGCTAACCTGGGAAATTATATTAAAAATAGATATCATTTCATGGTTTAGCCAAAGTCCCCATCATTTAAAAGTTTCAAAATAGATAGATGCAACTCAAAGCACAAGAGTTTAAACTAGGAAAACAATTAGTGGGAAAAGCCAGCACATCGGAGATAGGCTACCACACAGACAGGTTTTATGTTTAGAAAATAAACAAGTTTGATCAGCACCACAATAACTAGCTAAACCGGACAATTAGTGAGGTCTCAATACGGAGTGTGTCATTCCCATCAAAATCTCCAAGAAAAAGTGGCCCTTGGATATGTAATCAGAGCCAAAAAACGAAAATTAGGTCTGTTATGTTGAGGAAAATCTTTTCTCTTCCATGTCCTAAAGGTACTTGAACCTCTCTCCTCTCCTGCTCAATTAATAAAGATAAAACAGCGAAATAGAGAGTTACCAAAGAGGAAAACCTCATTACCATGTCAATTGCTACCTTGAGCTTGATTTTGCAGGCCAAAGATTTCCACCAAGGGGAGAGAAATGTGGAAGGAATTTCAGTTTCAGACAGCAGCATTATAAAGCTATAGGCATTACTGGAAAACACACACCCACAACTAGATTTGTAGATAAAAATACCATAAAATACTCCATAAGGTTTAGTAAACTTCAAACCAAGTTGGCATGGTGAGAGTTGCTGCATAACTGATCTTATAACATGTAGTTTATGAACATCCACTAATGAGTAAGGGGATGGAACGGGAGAAAAGCACAGGTGGCACTACAAGTCCGTAAGCATTAAGACAAATGCATAGTGCTTCTTTATGTAACTTAACAGTTTCTTAAATTAGAGGTCTCAAATCCTAATCAAACCAAAAACTGTACATAATTACCAAATAATTTGAGAACAACTTACTCGGAATCAAGTGTTTGACAACTATAGAGGGAAACTGGAAAGGGAATAAGCATTTATATAATTATTAATAGAATACGTGTGCAACAACGACAAGTCAACTACAAAATGTCTGCAATATTTATCATGTTTAATGGTTGCTTACATACTGATAGTCACATTTACTGCTCATTGACAGGAGGGAGAGAAAGAAGTAATGTTACCGGTTGTCTTTATTTATTTATTTTTTTTTTTTGGAAGGGGGGGGGGGGGGGGGGGGGGGTAAGAAGTAAATAGCAGATTGAATGTTTTATGAATTGGAATGAGTTATATCGATATTTATAGCATATGGAATGGTTCACAAAATTGCAGTGCATGGGAATGGTAATGGCAACTTTAGACTTGACACCAGTAATAATTGGCATATCGGAAAGAACTGCACAAAGGCAGCTTGGATTCTGGCCTAGTTTTTTTATCTGAAAGAAGCAAACTATCAGAACAGCAGCCTTCTCATCTTTAGCTGCCTCTGGATAAGGAGTTACATGGCATCATTATCTAGAGAAGAACTATCTATTGAGGCATACTCCAAAAGTAGTTCATTTTTGGAGGATCCGACACCGCTGTGGAATGTTTTTGGAGAGTCATTCAACTTACTTAGCTTGTTAACACTTTAAAATGAAGTTAATATTAGACTTTTTTTATAGTATGTAATTTGTAATTTGAAGAGATGTCTTTCGACATTATTTGGACATCTTGAACTCCATAGGACATGGTTTCCAATGGTAGAGATGTTACCAATTAAGCAAATTAAAAGCAATTGATTCAAATATGATCTCTATAATTGACGAAACATGAATACTTTACATATGAATATTTCCAGTGATGAAGACGACACTATATCGATTTCTAAAATGAGATAGGCAATCCTAAAACATGACTTCTAAAGTTAATCCAATTTATAACATATTACTTTTAAAATTGTGAGAAACGCATACATAGAGAGCTAAAGAACTCCATAGCAGTGTTTTGGTGCGCGATGAGGGCCCTGGAGCTTCAAAGCGCGCGCTTTTTATACATGAAGCGCAATTTTTAAAAAAATAAAAAAAATATATTTTTTCACAAATAAATAGAAGTATTTAAATAAGCAAGAAGCCAAGAACGCATTAAAAATAAGATAAATTCAATCCAAACACTAAAGGAAAGAGCAAATAATCCTCCATAGGACAAGCATAATAAAACTAAAATCCAAATACTAAAATCCAAAATACAAAGAAAAACAGAGGGGGAGGAGGAGGAGAGGAGGAGGATTTAGCTTTATATATTCTTTTCCTTTAAAACAAATCAGATTTTAACCTTTTTTTTAAATAAAGCGCAGCAAAGCGTGCGCTTCAACACTGCTGCGCTTTGCTGAAAAAAGCGCGCGCTTTTTTTTTCCCGCTTCGCTTCACTCGTAAAAAGCGCAGATACTGCGCCTCGCTGCGCTTCAAAGCGCAGAAGCGCACGTTTTTCAAAACACTGCTCCATAGTGCATGGTTTGTAAGGCAGAGATGTTACAAATTAAAAGCAATTGATTCTAAGACATTATCTTAAAAATGGAATAAGTGGTCTGGAACACGAGTCCCTTTAACATATGAATAACTTCAACAAAAAGGAAACTAAAGATAAGGTAAAAGCACAATTATTGGATCCTCTTGTTGGAACATAAAAGTCATACCCAGACAAAAGTATGAGAAGTGAAAAGTAAGGACATGCATACCAGTTTCAAGTTTTCCCATACCTTGATCGAAGCCCAAGATGAACTGATAGGTGAATCTCCATTGCCAATTTAGTGTCGTCACCAAAATATTTATAATTTCATACGATCCAGTAACAAATACGGAGTACTGATGGAACATAATACGTTGATCGGTATATCAGCCATACTGTCTAACATGTAAGTTAGGTATGATAACTTTGGGCACCATCAGAACAGGCTTTGTCAACCACAACATATGAATTGTTAAGCATCATCTGTTCAATAACATGAATAATATAGCATAAGCATCCACCTAGTATCTCATGTGATGTCAAACTTTAGTCTCTAGTCCACAGACTCCACACAAATCTAATCATCTGATTATAAAGTTGCTAATTAAATCTTGAAAGGCTCTTACCTTACTTTCATGGCTTTTCTTCCTTACATTTGAATGCAGCAATTCGAGTGCCCCCCCAAGGAAGAATCTCAGGTCTATACCCTTCCTCAGTTGACAAGGCAAAGTCCATGGAAGAGAAAATTGTGATACTCTGCAATATTCATAAATAAACTCTTACAAGCACACAATACATAGAGTTACCTGATTACCCCAATATAGACCAGATCGTCGACGAAAAGCTTCCACATCTTCCTTCTGATCTTTCAAGAAGGTACAACAACAAATTCTTGATCAGGAGAGAGGATACCCTTAAATTACCTCTTGTCACAGTTGAAAATTTATTCGGGGATGTCCTTGAATTGGGTGCAATTTCTCGTGAACCCGAAAGCATTTTTGTTTGTTATTTAACTACTGTTATTATGGCCGAATCCAAGACTTTTCCAAGCGTTCTGATTGTGGAGACTATTTCGAGTAGCAACTCTTTGTGAGAGTAACATTGAGTTAAGAGGATATGTAACTCTTCGTGAAAGCACCGAGGGAGCGTATGCATAAGTTTTAAAGTAGGGTATTTTGTGGTTTTACAGGGGCTTTTTGGTAATCTGACTTTTCATTTCCGATTTCCTGCTTTTATAGTATTGTGATTATGATTATAAGCTACAAAAAGCAAGGATACCTAAAATACTGCTGAAATCTAAATAAGCAAGCCTTTCTGTTATTTTTTTCATTTTTTCCCCTTCAATCTGTAATCTTTTTGCTTCAGTTTGGAGATCAGACCTGTTTTATAAACAGTAGGTGGAAAACAATATTTCTAAGAGAGCAGAAAAAAGTACCACAGATGGTGCACAAGAAGTCAGACCGAGTGATTTAAGTGGAAAGAAATGGTCATATAACACACACTAGACTGCTCAGCAGAAAAAAATACCACACCACAAAAGTAAGATGGAGGACTTCAAAAATACCACAAAAGAAAAACTTCAAACTACAACAGTTCAAAAAATTACAGACACTACATACCTCAATGGTGAAAACTGCCGCTCTAGCAGTCTGTCCCATGCACAATACAATTCTAGGCACCTAACTTTATAACCTAGGAACCAGCAAATGCCACCAGTTTGCTAAACTAGTATACAAGTTCTAAGTAATGATTCCTAATTTACAAGTGAGCCGACTCCTGCAGATCAGATTCAGATTTTTTGAGAATCTGCTCAACCCTCCTCTTCCTATCATCGTTTCCATTTTCACCACGAAGAGTAGATGCAAAGACCTCATGGTCCCTACCTAATGATTTTTTGCTCCTTCTCAACCTAAATTTTACAGGGGATTTACTGTTAATTAGAATATGATTCCTGCCATTTTCAAGGTCCGCTGGTCTGCTCTTGTCTGCTTCAGTGGCTGGTGAAATGGTCTCTGACATACAAACATGGTTCTCCATTGCTGCATGATTTTGAGGCTGCATCAAGGGCTCATCAGAAAGTCGAGCAGGAACAGAAACTTGAGACGCGTCCTTTTCCCCGAATGGCAGAGGTGGGGCAAGAAATGGATTACATTGGAGTACTCTTTTAGCCTTGGAAGGATTTTCCTGAGTAATAGCAACAGAAGCTCCCAAGCCATTCCCTGGCAAATGCTGCTGTAGTTTTGCTAAAGGCTTTTCCGAATTTCTCAGCTCTTCAACTTGCTCAACCATACCGTTTTTACTACAGCTTTCTTTCTTCTCTGCTAAATTCAATTTTGAGTAGCTCTCTGAGTCGGGAAACACAGGTAACCAAGCAGGCACATGCTCTGGCCGGCTCTCTCCAGCTTGTACAAAGCTAGGATTTCGTTTCACATCCTTGACAACCGGAAAGCTGGGAATAGAATAAGCAAAGGGGTTTTCCTCAGCTTTATTAACATGTCTAATCAGTTCTCTGATCGTCCCAGAACTAAAAAGGCAGCGATTTACATCTGAAGCACCGGAAAATCCTTGGGCGTAACCCAAATCTTCCAACCCTTCAATCACATCAAAAACGTTTCCCTGACTTCTGCCAGCTAAATTTGCACACAAATCAGCCGTCTTCCCTATTTCTCGTATATACCTGACCGCCACATCCGACAGGGCATCCAATGCAATGTTCTGAAAACCTTGAAACCCTACACTCTCACATATCTGTGCAACGGCAATTCTAGCAATAGCCTGGGAAAACACATCGACCCCTGATTTCTTCTTTCTGCCGCTATTTTCCACATTCTCCCCGCCTCCATCGTTCATATTCAAAACCTCATATCACTTAACTCAAACTCAAAAACTTTCCAAAATGATCACCAATCCCCCAAAATCTTCAACTCACTAAACACTCATCTTCAATCTAGAATCTTTAACAGTAAAAAGAAGATTCAACCGTTACAAAACCATAGACTTTCTCACATAACTTGAACTAAATTTTCCAAAAATATCACCACTATCACGAAACTTTCAAAAAACGTATTTCAGCAAAAACCCATCTTCAATCTTGAATCTTTAACAGTACAAAGAAGATTCAGACAGTAGACACAACCCGAGTCTCGCTCACATAACTCAAACTCAAACTTTTCGAGCAAATTTTCAAGAACTGTAACTTTCCACTTTTTCACTAGAAACCCACCTTCAATCTTTTATCTTTTAACAGTTTAAACAAGGATTTGGACAGTTTACAAACTCTAAGCTCAAAATTTCCAAAATTGTCACTACTTTCCTAAAACTTTCAACAACTGTAAAGTTTCGACTTTTCGATACAAACCAGCCTTCAATCTTGAATCTTTAACAGTAAAAAGAAGTTTTTGGACAACCCAACTCAAATTTTCCAAAAATATCACTAATTCCCCCAAAACTTTCCAAAATTGTATTTTTCACTATTTCGCAATATTTTTCAGAAATGTGATCCTTTTTTTTTCAATAAAAACCCATCTTCAAAATTGAATCTTTAACACTATAAACAAGGTTTAAACAAATTATACAAACTCTACCGGAATATAGTTAAAGAAAATGCATAATTTAGTGCTTACCTGTAATTTTTGAAACTAGTAAGAGTTCAGCTCAATAATTGTGAAATCTGGAACAAAGACAAGTTCAATTAATTTGGGAATTTTGAGGAAAAACCCTAGATCGAAAAATGGAGCGGTTCAGGGAGTTAAAAGGGGTTTGAAATAGTTGGGTCATTGACCCGATTTATTAACAAACTCGGGTTTATGCTGTAAGCCGGGTGAACCTGCACGTATGAAAAATCAGTTCACTGCACAAAGTATGCACAAAGCATTTCACGTTATTAAAAAAAAAATATGTTATATTCTAGCAAAAACATACTAGTAATATTATTATCCCGATTCTTATTGGGTGTCTAGTAATTATTTTGGTCCTTATTAATTTGAATTCGTGCTTAGAAAAATATTAGATTTGATGTGGTCTTATTTATTCATGCTAAATTGGTTGGTTTATTCTAATGATTTTGTTTCGACTGAAAAATTCATAATCTCCAAATCGACCATAGAACTAGCGGCAAGGGTGAGAAAAATGATAACCTACCTTATTTATTCTTTCTTTTGTCGCTATCTTCAATGAATGAGCCACTTTATTTAGAGGGCCGATAGCGTAATGATCTGATATTTTAATCTTAATAAAATTATTTAGCAAGCCGCCTCACCTTCTTTTCTTACTTAAAATATCATGTCTTGAATGAAAAGAGTGAACTAGAATCAACACTAATCTAATAGATAGATAGATAGCATGGTAGAAATAAATATATGAATCTTCTTTCTACCATACTATTTATAACATTGCAGTTATAAGCACTAAAAAAAAATATAAAAAATATAGTTATTCATTAAAAGAAAAAATAAGCGTAAATTCATATTTCTGTTAAAAGAAAAAATATAAGAAGTGATGTCATCTTATTCGATCGAAAATTCATACCTCCATATCCGTCTGTAGATCAAGCGGTGAGGATGGCAAAAAGGATAAATCACTTCATTTATGCTATCATCTTTTTCGTCGCTATTTTCAATGAATGCGCCACTTCATTTGAGGGCCATATAGCGTATTGAGCTAACATATTAGTTTGAATAAAGTTACTAAACTAGTTGCCTCACCTCTTTTTCTACATTAATAATAATAAATATTTTTAGTGATGCCAAAGACATACTAGTAATATATTTATCTTGATGCTCATCTGAGGTGTAATAGCTGCTTTGGCCACGATTAATTTGAATTTGTGCCTAAAGCAAAAACAAAAGAATTGATGACGTCTTGTTCTTTCCTCCCGAATTGTCTTGATCCATTCTAATGATTTCATTTCAATTGAAAGTTCACATTCTCCAGATTTGATTATAAATCTAGTGATAAGGATGAAAATTGTCTTTTCTATTGGCCATCTTTAATGAATATGTCATTTCACTTGAACTTAAAAGCGAATACGGTATTGCGCGAATATTTTAGATTGAATAAACTACTACATTAGTCATCTCACATCTCCTCCTTACCCTACTCAAAGAAAAATTGTTTTATCTTTACAGAAGATAATATTACCTTTTATATAATGCAGCAACTTTTCTTATAATTCGAACTTGAATCTTTTTTTTTCCTTATAAATAATGTAAAAGTGGAATGTGAGTAACCGCGGGTTCAGATATATCCAGGTGGATCAATGTACTAGATTATCATTTATGTAAATATCTGTCAAAATGTTTATCTATTACTTCCTCCGTCCCAATTTATATGGCATCATTTGACTGGGCACGGAGTTTAAGAGAATAGAGGTTGACCTTGTTAATTATCAATTTTACCCTTGAAAAAGTAATAGAGAGAAGATTTGAGTAATAAAAAAGCTATTTGTAGGTTTAAAAGTATGTAGGACTCAACAAGGGTAAAATAGAGATAATGCATTAAATAGTTGTCAAATAAGGAAAGGTGCCACTTATTTTGGGACAAACAAAAAAGGAAATGGTGTCACATAAATTGGGACGGAGGGAGTAACTTATTTGAATAAAACTTAGACTTCTGAATTACCAACTAAAATTGGTGGAATCAAATGAAAGAAATTTCAATATCATGTCTTGAATGAAAAGAGTGAAGTAGAGTCAACACTAATCTAATAGATAGATAGCATGGTAGAAATAAATATATGAATCTTCTTTCTACCATACTATTTATAAAAATTGCAGTTATAAGCACTAAAAATCAAAATAAAGGATAAAGATATAATGAGATAATGAGCTAAGCTTCCGTTTGTTTATACTTTTTGGGAAGACTTTTTGGAAGAAAAACTGTTTGTTTGTTTATAATATTTGACCAAAATTTGAAGTAAAAAGTCCCAAAAATCAAAAAGTGGCCAAGACCACTCTTTGGGATTTTTTGAGAAATTTTGTATATTTCACTCACAAAACTTCAAATATTTTTTCAAGCGAAATATATGTCCAAATATAATTTCAAGTTTCAAAAATTCTTTTTTATGGTTAATTAGGCTGCTGAGACTTACTGGCAGTAATATTTACTAGTATTTTAATCGGAAAAGACTCATGATTCTTAATAAAAGACTTTGACTAGTTAGAGAAAGTGGACTCAAAGTTTTATAACCACAGAAATTCAAACACATTTCAGTTTTACGTGTACAGTGGTAGGTTGACCCCCCTCATAGAAGCTTTTTGTGTCTCAACTTTTTAGTTTCACAACCTGGTGTCCGGTATTAGCTTTAGAGCCCAATTAATCCCACTTTGTACCAAGAACTCCCTCTTTGGGAGGTAAAGCACTCCATTCTAAAGGCTCGATATGATACATAGCAAAGGTTTAATAGGTACTTACTAGTTACTACTCTTCCACAAAAACTACTCTTCCACAACCTTTGGTGGTTTCGAATCGTTAAACATGGGTCTAACAACCCAAAGATAAAAGCTAAAGGAGAGGCTGGCAGAAATACTCCCATCTTTCTCTTATTTAACAAACAAATAAAAATGTGATACATGGAAAAATGGGTGCAAGGCTATACTACAATTTACAAGCAGGCTACAAATTCAGAAACCCAAATGCACCTTAGTATCAAGTGCAGGTTTTCCCCTTTTCTTTTTGTCTTTTTTTGATAAGTAATGAGTAACTTTTATATATAAGCCAGCAATCAGTTAATGCTGGGGAAAGTTACAACCAAAAAAAGTGAGGCCATTACAATTTATCAAGTGCAAGTTTAAAATTACAATTGGGCTTTTACATCCTATCCAAACTAACAATCACATGTACCTAACAAGATGGAGGTTGAAGCTGCTTCAACCGCCGTACTACTTGCTTCATCGTAGGTCTAGTAGAAAGAGAGTCGACTGTGCAGACCACGGCTAGGTGTAGGACCTCGACCAAATCATCATGTGGACCTGAATCCCATAGACCAGCAGTAAAGAACTCCTTGGCACGGCCCTGGCGTAAAAGCATACAGGCCCAAGCAACAATATTGAATCCATTTCCATAAGAAGAGAATGAGGGATCAAGTGCTTTCTTGTCTGAGATTAACTCAAGCAACACAACCCCATAACTGTATACATCAGCCTTGTCCGAGACGCGGCAAGTCATGGCATATTCAGGAGCAACATATCCAAAAGTTCCAGCCACACCAGTAGTGGCATGGGTCTCTGAAGTTCCCAGTAGTCTAGCCAAGCCAAAATCAGATAAATATGCATTGTAGTCCTCATCCAGTAGGATATTGCTTGGCTTTACATCACGATGAAGCACACGTGGTACACACTGATCATGCAGGTAGGCGAGTGCACGGGCTATGTCCAAAGCAATCTTGTGAAGTACCCTCCAATCCACAGCCCTCGTAGATCTCTCCTGAATAAACTTTTCCAAATTACCACCAGGCAAATAGTTATAGATGAGAAACATTTCTGTTTCACTATTATGATATCCTATCAGAGTTACGAGGTTTGGATGTCGAAGCCTCCCCAAAGTTCTGATTTCTGCATCAAACTGTTGAATCCCTTGGAAACGTCCTACCGCAAGTCGCTTTACTGCCACTAGGAACCCTGGTGCAACCTCAGCTTTGTATGTTGCTCCAAAACCTCCACTGCCTATGCAATTGCTAGCATTGAAGCTTCCTGTGGCCCGCACGACATTCTCAAACGTCAAAGGAACTGCAACTTCTGTAAAAACCGTCACTTCTTTCCTGGTAGATCCAGCAACTCTAGATCTGGGATTCCATTTTCTGGTGTAAAAGAATAGGATTATAAGAGCAATAAGAACTGATACAATAGCCGCTGCAGATGTTATGGATGCAATCTCTATTGAGTTGAAACCACCATTCCCTCCTTTTTGGGTTGGACTCGACGGAGACCCAGCATAATCTTGTGAGTCCCCTATTCTACCCTGCTGATCTATAGAAGGTGTTGCTAGAGAAAATACATGGCAAGATTGCAGAAAGGGGTTCCCCTGGACATTACTGCATTTCATCAAATTTTCATTAAGAGGCAGCGGCCCAGACAAATTATTGAAAGACACATTAAATGCTACCAGTGTGGTCGCATTAGCCAAGCCTGAAGGTATCTTTCCTGATAAATTGTTATTGTTAAGAAGAAGGGCCGTCAAATTCCTCAAATTCACTAGATTGTTTGGAATTTCACCCGACAAAGAATTCGAAGAAAGTTCGAGCACTTGTAAAGAGTGCAGCTGCACCAAACTTGAGGGAATGGAGCCAACCAAATTATTGCCAGCCAAAGAGAGGTAACTGAGACCCTTTATCTGGCCAAGACTGCCCGGAATCTGGCCTTCCAGTTGGTTCCAACTTAAATTGAGAGCAACTAAAGAAACCAGACTCCCTATACTCGGAGGAATTTTCCCACCAATGTGATTTTTGGAGACATCTAGCAGCTTAAGACACCCACAAATCGCACCAATATTCTCTGGAATTTGACCAGACAATGCATTATTGCTTACATTAACAATCATACCTTTCAATTCATGACATTTCTCGAACAAGTTACCAGGAAAAGATCCAGTAAACCTGTTACTACCAGCAAGGAATGCATAAACAATTTGCTTGCCTAAGATTTCAGGTGCAATGGGCATGGAAGGCGGTAAATTTCCTGTGAAGTTGTTACCACCGAAATTATGAAATACAGCATGGTCACCATCATCTCCAAATAACGAAGTGCTGTCCAGCAGACTTCTATGGGCAAAGTACACTAGATATGATGGTGACGGATCATAGGTCTCAAATGGATCTCCACTGCTGGATGCAACATGACCACAGCTGTAATTGGAGAACCTGGGAAGTGAACCTGAGAGAAAATTCCCACTCACATCGAACACAGACATACAAGGAACTGGTAGCTTCTCAACAAGCTGACCACTAAGCTTATTTGAGCTCAAGTCGAGAAAATGCAGCTTCTGGCAGCTACTCAATTCCTCGGAAATCTCTCCACTGTAATAATTTTGAGCCAAATTCACCATCTCCAAACTGCTACAAGCACCCCAACTACCAGGAAATTTTCCTGAAAGAGTTGACCTAGGAGCCCATATCATCCTCAAACTAGGAAGCTGGGTAATCTCTGACGGGATTGTGCCTTCATAGAAGTTGTACTCATCAGTAGTGAACGCCAATTTCTCGGACATGTTTGGAAGAGGATCCCACAAATTTGACAGTACAAGAATGGATAGTTTCGAGCAGTTTCCAAGCTGAGCTGGTATCGGTCCACTAAGGCTGTTCCTAGACACATCAAGAACCTTGAGCTCAGTTAGTCGACCAAGTTCAGCTGGAATACCCTCCTCCAACAAATTCGAATACAAGACAAGCGACTGCAACCCTCTGCAGTTCCCTATACTTTTCGGTATCCTCTCAGACAAGAAATTACCAGCCATCTCTACAACTTCAAGCTTCTCACAATACCGCCCAATCTCACCAGGAATAGCCCCGCTAAGCTGATTAAACGACAGGTACACTCCCCTCAGATCTCTAAACCCACCAACAAATGCAGGAACACTCCCATTCACTCTATTACCAGCAAGATTCAAGATTTGTAAACCAGTACAATTCGACAAGGAATCCGGTATACCACCCGAAATCGTATTAAACCCCAAATTCAAAACCCTCAATTTCCTCAACCCTTTAAACTCAACTGGCAAAAGACCACTAACCAAATTCCCTTCCAGATCCAAAACTTCAAGATTCTCCATATTCCAAATTTCCTTAGGAATTTCACCACTCAATTCATTAAAAGGCAAAGACAAGACCTTTAATTCGGTCAACTTAGCTATAGCTAAAGGCACTTTACCAACAAGCTTCACATTATTATTACCACAAACTCTTCTAATACCAAAACCATATAACTTAAATTTATCAATTTTAGCACAAGATAAAGAACCCAAATTACCTCCAGTGATGTTCAAAGCAACAACTCTTGAATTTTCATCACATAACACACCAAACCAAGAACAATAATTAGTGCTATTTTTTAAACCCCAGCTAGAAATCACACCAGAAGGGTCTAAAAATTCAGCCTTTAACTCCAAGAGAGCTGATTTATCTGAATCTGAAGAATCCACAACTTCAAGAACTAACAAAAAAGCACAAAATATAACAAAAAGCAGCTTCATGGGTTTGTAATAATTATACCATTTTATGAAAAAACAACAACGACCCATTATTCTAACCCCAAAAGGGTGTCTAAAAATGTAAACAACAAATCCTAATCCCAATTCTTGAAAATGAACTAATAATAGGGCTATTTTTTGCAAAAACCCTAACCCTAGTTTTTTTTTTTTTTTTTGGGAAAGAGAGAGTCAAGAAAGAGGAGAGAGAAGACTCGAAGAAAGACAGAGAAGAAAACGCGTCTGCTGTTGTTTTTTTGTCAATTTTTTTTCTCAATTTTCAATGAACTTTTTTTTCTATTTTTTAAATTATGTTTTTGTGCTTCTTTTGTTCATTAAATTCTTTGCTACAACTGTTTTAGTTTTTTGTTCTTGTCTGAAAATAATATTTTTGAATTTTGATGTTCTTTTTTTTGAGTGTGGGGTCAGTTTAAGACAGTGATGGTGGTGGGGGAGGGGGGTGCGAGGGGGGAGGGGGGACTTTTAACATATACTTTGGGGTGAAAGAGGTGGAGACCATGCCGGTCAATAAATGCATCAGCCCGTCTATGTCTAGCCTCCGTTGGCACTCATGTGGTGAATTATATATTACCGTCAATGCGGTGAGATGGATAAAATCTTTCTGAATGTAGAGACTAGAGTTATAGAAGGATCGCATTCTAAAAAGCGTTGTAATATACGTAGTCTATTTGCTATAAGTTTGAGTGATGGATGAAATATTTTTAAAGTTCCAAATTAGGTATATGTAGTAATTTGTCGAGAGCGTTGACGTTTACATGGTGCAATTTGAATTTAGTTGAATTAGTACTACGAATACAAAAAGATAAAAATAGCGTTACAAAATCAAGATAGATTTAATTCTTTTAATTTTATACAAGAGCCAAGAGTACTTTATACTTTACAATAGTAGTATTTAATAATTAAGAAATTAAGGGACTTGAAATTGTGTCGGGTGAAGCACTTTACAATTTTCTTTTAAGGAGTACTTGTTTTGTTAAGTATGTTGGAGGCCAATTTTTGGACATGTTCATGTAATATCTGATAGCAGTCATTGACTGGTGGCTAGTAATTAGATAAAATTTTGTGTTTTAAATTTTTACAAGCCATGAGAAATAAAAATATCGTGTGGTTTCTTGTTTATCCATCTAAATTTTGGAAAGTATAGTTATCTAAGTGCTAGGGTGTTGCCAAACCCATAGACTTCCTTAATTAGAGAAACACAAATTATCTTATGATTAAAAGTATTATATAGCCTACCTATTTACAAATACCACATTTTCGAGGTAATGCTTATAAAATTATTCGCATTTCATGAAGTAACAATTCTTTTACTACGAATTTGAACCATTGTTATAACATAAGATTCTTAATTATATTCTTCGAACTATACCTCATCACCATTTACAAATTCAATCTGCCTTCGAATTGCTAACACTTTAGTTGTTACGGTATTTTCAACAAACGTGAATTGGACTACTATATAAGCATAGCTTCACTAACCTTCAAACATATGTCAACATAAAATAACACACTTTGCAGGAAAAGTTGGTGAAATTGTGCTAGTTTCACCATCATTAATAACATACACAATGGAATCCCACAAAATGAGGTCTCGAAAGGATGAGATGTACGCAGACCTTGTACCCACCAAGATGGAACGTTGTTTCCGATAGACCTTCGGTTGTTTCACCATATTTTGTATTAATAACACACTTTGCAGGAAAAGTTGGTGAAATTGTGCTAGTTTCACCATCAATAATAACATACCCAATGGAATCTCACAAAATGAGGTCTGAGATGTACGCAAACCTTGTCCCCACCAAAATAGAACGTTGTATCCGATAGACCTTCGGTTGTGTCACCATTTTGTATTAATAACACACTTTGCAGGAAAAGTTGGTGAAATTGTGCTAGTTTCACCGTCAATAATAACATACCCAATGGAATCTCACAAAATGAGGTATGAGATGTACGCAGACCTTGTCCCCACCAAGATGGAACGTTGTTTCCGATAAACTTGTTTCACCATTTTGTATTAATAGCACACTTTTACCTCATTTCTACAAATATAAGTCTTTAGATAAATTTCAATATCGCTAAATAATTAACAGAAGCTAAATGCATATTCGTCCCTTACATAAAAGTAGTGAACAATATATAAAAAAATTTAAAAAATTCGAATATGTCTCTATTATTAGTACCTTGTCCTCCCGCCGTCTTGATTGGATAATTTGGATTGGCTCACTATAGTTTTCTTTTCACATTCTAATGTGGCAAGTGACCCACGTGGATTATCTAATCATATGGTACAGGTGGCATATGACCTACTATTTTATTTGTATTAGTATTTGTTTTTTCTGATTCAAACGGAAAATATATACTCAGCCCGTTCCAAAATAGTTGTCATAATTTGACTTGAAGCGGAGTTTAAGAAATGTAGTAAGATTTTTGAAACTTGTGGTCCAAAATAAGTTCTACAGAAATATGTGGCTATAAAGCATTTCATTAAGGAATAGTAGTTTCAACTTAAAAATATTTCCAAATTTAAAATTGTGTCATTCTTTTTTAAACAGACTAATAAGAAAATAGTCACATCTATTTTGGAACGAAGAGAGTAGGAAATAACAATGCATAGATGAAAAGAAAATGAGTTACCAAAATGAATCAAAGACAAAGTAGTTATGTTATATAAAGTGTTCAGCAATAATTGAATGTCATCTAAATAATTGGATAGGCCAATTATATAAACATGAATTTTATAACATAAATCTAGAGAACCTATTAATGTGATGATCACTTACGTGAATAACGGTTTGAGTAGAGAGTTTTATACATGACTAGTTTTTGACCTTTGCTTCACACAATACTCTTCTAAAATCAACTTTATTTGAGCTTTTTTTACCTGCAATCCAGAAATATTTTTTTAAAAAAAAAGACAGAAAGAAAAGAAGGGAAAGACATTAAATCTTAGAGTAACAAAAACTTTAAATTAATTTCAAAGACATAAAATATTATCATAAAAGTAACTATAAGGCAACAAACTGTCAATAAATAAAGTACAGTACTGCTATTTCAAGATTTATGAACTAGTATATGAATTGCTTTTATTGTATTGTACAATCTACGAGAATATAAAACTTGGAGTATTTGGAAAATAACACATCTCTGTTTTTTTTTTTTTGGTTTCCTTTTTGTTATTTTATGTGTCCTATTGTCATAATTCCTAAATATAGGGTCATGCATGTTCACGTCAATCTCACGTCGTTCTTACGTCAACAAATAATTTTTATATTTTATTTTACTTTCTTTGTCACAATTTTGAAACGTATCTATTCAATAGAGACAAGATAGGGAAAAGATAAACTTAAAGAGTGTAAAAGATGTAAATTACTCTATATTTTCTTGGTCGTGTTTATCATCCAACCTATAGTGCCAAAGTCAAATAATGACAAGTGTAGCAAAAGATGATGAAATAACTTTTCGTGACATATTTAAGAGGAAAAATAAAGGAAAAAAGAAAAAAAAGAAATTAGTCAAAGATGGAGTACTTATTAATTATGCACTATCTGGTAGCAAAGAAGACTTGACTTCATTAGACTGATTAGACTTTGAATCTTTTTTTCTAAATTCTAAATTGATGCAAATATGATTCTGTATATATCAAGGAATTTTCTTTAAATAGTGACTAATCAAGTCTACTGATCACTCTATTTATTTATGAAGTATTTAGAAAAAACCATGTTTTCTATTTGGGTTAGACTCGAAACAAATAAATAATATTCTCATCAACAGTCTAAGTATTTATATGAAACAATTCACATAACATGCGTAATATCAAAATAGACAGAAATATGTTAAAGTATTTAGATATCTTAACGCTGGAGGGTGACCAGTTAGACACCCTTCGCCATTAAATTATACATCATGTACATAAATCACATATTGTAGGTCTTTTTAAAACACATAAAGATTAAAAATTTTACACACCCTTAAATACCATCAAGAAAATTTGGCCACACAAACACAAAGGGAAGAACATCAATATTATTGTATGGAAGGAGGTATGGTGGGGGCACCATTCACGTGAACTACTTTAGAAAATATAGAGATCAAATCAATGGTTAGTCCAAAAGAAATTAAAACCAAGAGAGGTTGTCAAAAAGTAATTAACTCAAACCAAGGACCTTTTGTTCCATTTCACATTCAAATGAACATACTTCATAGTCTCTCTATTATTTTCTGCATGTCTGACTCTAGATCTAAGTTGAAGAGGTATTTTCCTTTGTCTTTTCAAATAATGTTTTTACTTATTCAAAGTACATTTTCCAAATATATATCCTAGATTTCTCATGCTAATCTTATTCATTTGTTGTCAACACTTCATGCAGAGCAAGCTGAAACAACAACAACAACATATCCAGTGTACGCAGATCTTACCCTACCAAGGTGAAGAGGCTGTTTCCGATAGACCCTCGGTAGAGCCAGTTGAGAAAGAAATATAATATGCATTATGTTGGCAGAAGAGATTGAAAATGCCAGTGGTAGCATTTAGTCAAGGAGTCAAGTGAAAATATATAGTACAAATTTTATTGAGTTTAACTAACATATACTGCTAGTGTAAAAGAATTTTACCCTATTAGTTCACTTAAAAGATGACTATAAGTAACTGTAGTTAATAAATGGAACTAGTTACATGAAGAATAAGGCAAGGACAACCTTTGAGGATAGGTAAAAAAATCACTGATTCTTTACACTATCTGTGTATACAAGTCAAATCCATTTTTATTACTATCTGGCTAATGCACTTAGTTTTAATCCTAACCTGCTGCTAGTTGCATTATGTGTGGATGCTAAAATCCACCAGTAGATGAATAAGCACTGACAATATTTGAATGAAAGAAACAAAAGTACTATATGTAAGAAATGTTGGACAAAAGATTAGGAGAAGGCAGCAAGAGTTCTTTTATAGTGGTGCATTTCCAAGCTTGGACAGTTACAGTGATGTGTTGAAGCAGCCAATACAAGATAAGGACTAAACAGACTAAGAACTTAGAGAGATTCAAGTAGTTCTAATGTAGCTTAATCTGCCAGTTGAACAGGATTGATCCCCCTTATCTAGCGGATTGACGTGCTCAACAGCCCGACTAAAATGGAAGGGATGGCGGAGATTTGAGTGGAGCAACGTCCCTGAACTTTAAGGGTCTGTTGCAGATGTATCACATCATGAATGTTGAGGGTTGATCTGGTCTTAACGGGGTCACAAGGCGCACCAAAGGCTTGGTGCGTCTGTGATGGAACATTATGCTGTCCCATAATGGAACGTCGTATCATCCAATTGGCCCTGCTTGGACTGGAAAACTTAACTCAGCTGAGATCAGTACAATGTGACAAATGAAGACCACTGCTACTTACGGTAATAAGAGTGTTAGACCAATATTTTCCCAGAAGGTATGCATATTCATCAAACACTTCCTGAGAGGGAAAACTGCTGGTAAATCTTAAGAAAATCAACCAACCACAGCAGCAACAACAACTACGTCTCAATTCCAAGCAGGTTGGGGTCGGTTATATGAATCCTCACTATCCATGTTGTTCCATTTAAGTCTGTCTCTATCCAACAAAATATTAAGAAGATCAAACAGTCAACACTTGTTCTATTAAGGATCTTCAGGCACCCGAATCAGCAAAGCTGCTCAGTGAAGACTATACCATTTCCTTATACTGACCTCTATAGATTTTAATATTAGATCAACTGCTCTTACATGAAGTGCAAATGATTTAGTCATTCCTGTGAATATATAAAAGGACAGGAGAGCATATATCAGCAACAGCGAGGCCAACAAGTGAAACACGACCACCAATTTTTCTCTGCTGCTTTAGGCTGTGGTTGTGATTGCTGTTGTTGTGGCTGCTTTTCCGGTTGGAGCTCCGGTTGAGATTGAGGTTTCTCTACTTTCTCGGTGGCACCTTTAAGCGAGTTGCTTTTGACGCCATCATGTACAAGTCTGGAATGAACAAAAAAGTTACTCTTATAGAGTTCAAATGTATTTCAAGCTTGGCAAAGACCTCGCAAACCAGATCTCACAAAATATAACAAGATCATGTCAAATATGAAACCTTAGCAGCATGAGAGGTGAATAAATGTCATTCAACAGAGCAATAACATGAGTAATCCGGATCCAAAAATGAATAAAAAGGTTAAATCTTTCTCGGAAGATCTTCAACTGTACTGGAGAGAAGTTTCGTGCTAATAATATATACGTTTCTCGAATTATTAAAGGCATAAAAAACATGCAGAACTCAAATCTGTTAAATGAAACTTTTTTTAAACGTCAACAAGTCTTATCTCTCTATTTTCAAAAGGCAAACTTTTGAAATTGATCAAACAATGGGAGCAGGAAAACAAAATTTTGAGCCACATACTAAGTTAGTACAACACTGCGATGCTTGTATAATAAAGCTAAAAGATTTGTCTGGTGTTCTGCTTCTGTGTCCAGACTTATAACTGTCTAGTATGCAATGCCCAGGAAAGATAACAATTACTCTTTTCTGATAGGTAAGTTTAACATTTAGTAACACCCTCAAAGGGTAGCTTAGAATTGTTTATGTTCCAAATTTTATAAGTAATCTTGAAAGAAGCGCTTACACTGGGAAAGCAAAGGAACTGCTGCTATTTCCACTCGCCTCAGAGTGGCAAGGTGAAGATGCATGAGCGGGTGAAGATGCACGAGCGGGTGAAGAAATATGAGCAGCCTCAGTTGGAGGAACAACTCTATTAGCATCAGACCTATTGGATGTGGTAGGCAGTAGAGAAGGCTCTTCAACAACATTAGTAGTCTTTTCTTTAATATTGTTCGCACATTTTTCTTCTGGAAGCATTTTGGGTGTTTCAACATTCGTCTCTCGTATTCCAGGACCTTCAGATGCTCTAGCATTCTTTCCATCATTATCTCTTGTTACTTCGATAACAGGAGGAAGGGTGGAAGATAAGTTCTTACTGTCATTGGATTTAACTTCGGATGCATAATATGGATTGCATGGAGGATTTCTCCATTCCTCAGACTTGTTGAGTTCTCCTGATTTGGATACCAAGTAAGCATAATCTGTAGAGAAGCTATTGGTTCCCATCTGAATACTAAACAACGACTCGTTTGAAGCAGTACTCCATTCCGGTGTGGTAGGCTTGCTCGAAAAAATGGATTTTGGAATACGATTAGGATCATAACCTGGTGGATGATCCATAGCATGTGATGGAGGGGTTTTCATTGGCTCAAGATTCTGAGGAAAAGCGTCGGGGAATAACGGATTTCCTGTTTCAGCATGCGGAGAATTACTCATCATGCTCCACTGTGGCGTCTGAGACAAAATGTCAGGTGAAGACAAGGCTGCTGCTGGACTAGGAGATAGAGAAGCATCATGTTCTGACTTACAAAAATCTCCAATAGGATCCTTTGGATGAGTACTTAGTTCCAGCGAAGAATCGGAGGAAGATGAAGGTGATAAATGAGAATCAGGATTCTGCATGACAGGCTTATTACTACCATTTGCGCTCTCCATTCTCATGTTCCCTCTGATTAACAAAATTCTTCAATGCTATTGGCAGGTCAGTAAGTCAGTGACGGATCCAACAATAAGTTAGCTGGTTCAGTAGGACCGAGTACTCCGTGAACGAATCCTACATAAATGTGCAAAAGAACAAACATTGATAAAGCTAGTTATACATCTCAGAATCCACAACGTCTAAATTCAGAATTCACCAAAACATGTAATACTACTTAAGCTATCAGATGGTACTATCTTTCAGAATGAATATGCTAAAAACTACAACAAAGAACTCAGGCATTGTTTCTTAAGAAGCAACTACCACTATATCTTAAGCGCTTAGGATGAAGTGAAAAATCTCACTTTGTAAAGTTAAGACCAATATACCACAATTTTTAAGTTCAGGATGAATATACCACCACAAGTTCAATCTTATGATCTAAAAGTTCATCTACAGCTGTTTTCTCATTTTCTTTTATAACGATGATATCAAGACCAATTTGCTTGCACCTTGACTATTTCACCAGTACCTGCTACCTCCCACCAGTATAGAATATCGGGTTAACTCTGACCACCAATGCTCACTCAGTTTCATTGACCACTAGATCATATCCGTAGGTGCCAGTTTCATCATCTTCTTCCACTAAACTAAACAGGTTTGATCACCAATTTTGTTTCACAAAAAAAGGGGAAAGAAAATGTGACTTCAAAAATTTTGGGCAAATGGAAAGACATTAAATTTTGAAAAAGTGTACATTTTATGGTTTTCCCTTGTTCTTTCTAGATTCATAGAGCAAAAATCGATCGATCAATCAATCTATTATTCCTCAATCTCAAACTAGTTGTGGTCAATTATATATGAATCTACAAACATGTATTACATAACCTATTTAAGCAATATATTAACGCGACATATATTCTACGTGCATGGTCCGGACACTATCGTTATTTAGAAAAGAAAGAAAAAGAAGGCATAATTCTTCCTGCTCAATGTACTAATAAAACAATAATCTTCTCTCCTCCAAATCAAATGTATATTTCACGGGTTCTGAATTTGGACAACTTTCATATTCATAAAAAAAAGATAATTGTTGTAAAAGTGAGATATAAAGAGCCAAAAGCAATTGAACATACCTATATATTTAATAAATTTGTAGCACCTTTATTGGAATGTTAATAACTAGCTAGCTGTTTCATGTTTGCATGTAAATTACCAACATAGAAGTGGCATTTCTGCAAACAAAAAGCTAGAGATGGAAATTTCAAAGACATTAAATAGAAAAAGAAAAGTCAGTAATTTTGAAACAAGAAGAATATTAACCGAAAAATAAAATTTTCAAAAAAGGGATATTGATTTAGGGTAGTTAGAAAAAGGATAAAAAAGGAAAAAAGAATATTCTTAAGGATTTTATTTTTCGGGTAAAATTTTGCATTAAAAATGAAAGGACAAGCGGTTATTTCGGTTATGTTTGATTTGTAACCAACAGTTGGCGCCATTGCAAAGCTGCAGTTATGTTCATTGTTTGTTTCTTTCAAGAGAAGTAATGTTCGGCTCAAACAACCAGAGGATGTTCCACTTTAACCAGATGGCTCGGGTGAAGTCATGAGAACGAAATCATCTTCAGTAAGATCGTAAAAATGCCTTTTAAGTAAATTTTTCATAACATAATTTTGAATGACTGTATTTTAGAGAGTCACAAAATGTTTGACATTGTTTTATTTATATATAATTTTCACAATTTTTCAGAATTTAGATTCATTAAGTATTACTACTATTTTGATTTATCAAGTTTAACTTTTTACCAAGGTAATAATCATAAAAATAGGGTCTAATAAAAATACCAGAAAGAACGCGCCTCACGCATCAGTTTAAAATCCTTTCAAAAAACATTCCAAATATAGCAAGTTAACCCACGCCTCCTCTCATGGAGCCGCTGGACGGCGGACCTTTAGTGCTTATGGAATTCCAAAACAACCTGCAAGCTAACCCGAATCAACAACCATGTCCTTCATATATTTCATATGCTAACAACTGCACAAATATTAGCTTCCAGGGACGAGAGAGGAAGTAATAGCGAAAAGATCTACACACAATAGAATTCCAGAAGTGATTTTTAAGACAAAAGAGTACTACAGAGTCATGACATCTCAATATAGAAGAACAATTGCGGGAAGATTTCTTAAAGCTCAACCACAAATTGAAATAATCAAATCTAAGTTCTCCGAAAGATTTCCACTGAAATGAGCTATTAGATTGGAGTCTATGACAACTTTAATATCTTTATAGATTTCTCAAAAAGCAATGACTATCACTCAGTTTAGTTGATAAGAACCAAACGAGCCAAGACACCTTTCCAACATGTATCAAGCTTGGAAGAGGCAAAGGATGCAAGGGCAAGAGCTTCGGAGATGATTCAAGCATGTTTAGGCGATGGAGCACCGGTGCTCCACCCCACGGGCAGCCAGGCGCTCCGCCTAGGCAAACCAGGCGCTCCGCCTAAGATACACTTGTCTCAGGCGCTCCGCCCAGCCCCCAGGCGTCCGCCCAGCCCCCTCCACTGATCAACTTTGTGGGCGCTCCGCCCAAGAAACTGAAGCACGAGATTTCAAGTTTAAAGTTACTATTTTGACCTTGCATGGTCTTTTAGCTTAAAGCCTAGCTTGTGGGCATTATAGACCTTTTACTTAATGCCTAGAAACCTCTATAAATAGCTAGATAGCTTATTTTATTCCTTAGTCTATTTTGAATGATGAATTAACATTGTAAAGAGGGATCTCTTTGGGTTTATGAAAAACCAACCTTTGTTTGGGATTTGTGTGCTTCTAGTGGATTCTAGTTGGACAACGACCCCGCCCCGACCATTCTACTTGCGAGTCCTAGTTGGCTCGAGGGTAGTTGCCTAGTGTAGGTGTTCTTGACATTCTCTCGGGGTGTAACAGAACGAGTTCTCCGTTGCTACTTGAGATTATTGATCGAGTTACGTCTCGTTCTTTATCCTTTTACCTTTTCCGCATTTGATTCTTATCAGTTTGGTATCAGAGCAAGGTTCGGGTATCGTTTCTATGAACCCCGACCCTTGATTCTTCATGCTTAGGTTAGTTTGTTTAGATTTTTTGTTGTTGAAGTTATTGCAAAAAGTAAATTACAAAAAAATTGAAAACTCAAAAATTCAAAATTTTGGTGTAACTTTTTGGTGTGTTCGATTCTTGAAATGGCTGTTATAGAATCTTCATCCTTGTTGAAAACCCAACATTTGGGTACCAAAATTGTTTGGATTGGATTGTATTGAAAAATTGAAACCCCAAATATTGTTAAACCCTCCTAAACCTTTGTTCTTGATGAATTTGATTGATTTTGGGTTGTGTAATTGTGGGGTTTTGGAATTGATTACCGGGGTTTGATCTCCTTTGAAAAACGAATCAATTGCAACAGGAATCGTGTGATTCGGAGTTCGGTAACCTTGTTTTTGGAGAATCAAAACCCCCCTTTGAACCTTCAAATCCTTGATAAAATCCCAAACTTGAAAACTTTGAATCTCGATTGAACCTTGTTTTTTGGTTGTTTGGGTGTGAAATTGATTGGGGTTTGAAGGTTGTATCAAGGAACAACTTTGGATACCTTGAATTTGTGCAAAAAACGTTGAAATCGGACCAAATTTTGGCTTGAAATCGAGCAAAATCGGAGTTGGAAAAGCAGGGGCCTGACCCCCAGGCGCCCCGCCTAGACTTTGGGCGTCCCGCCTAACTTACTCTTGGTCCAGGCGCTCCGCCCAACCCCCTGGGCGCTCCGCCTGCCCAACCCCACTGCACTATTTTCTTCAGGCACTCCGCCTGACCTCTTAAGGTGTTGTTTGGATAGGTTTTCCTATTTCTTTGTTGCCTAACCTCTAATTAGTGCCTATCTAAGTAATATATCTACTTAATTAGCACTAATCTTTCATTGCTTTTAGGTGAATTCGTGCCTCAGTTGGAGAGTAGAACTCCAAGAAGATCCGTAGAATCCTTTTTTATTCAAGTCCTCACTTCAAAGTGCCTAGCGTTCATTGAGTCCTATTAACTCCACTCACCCTGGAGTGAGCTTGACTCGTGAATAGTTTGGTTGAGTTGAGGATTGTTGTCCAACTACTTGAAGCTTTAGTACTCAAGTCTGAGTGAAATATCCACCACCATTAAACGAGTGAACCGAGTGCTATACACGTGAGGGTGTGTGTGAGGTGATTTCACTAACGTTTGTTCTTTTTGTAGGTACAATGTCTACCGAAGGAGAATATTTTGGTAAGAGTGCCCTTTCGAATATCCTTGCCAAATTGGATAGTATGAACTTGAGGATTGAAGCCATTGAGAGGAGGACCCCGAGTGTCCAAATTGAATCCGGAGAAGGCACAAGTCATAGCACTCCTATGACTCCCGGATACTTTACCGAGGTAACCAAAAGATATGAACAAAAGAAAGTTGAAGCTCTTCAAGAGTGTATGTTGGGAAATACCCAACCCGTGGGCAATCCCCAAGGGAATGCTCCACTTCGAAGACCCGTTAGGTTTGTCCCACCTCTTGAGCAAGTTGTTGAGGCTCAAGAAGAGGTGGAGGCCGAGTATGTTGATGAAGCCTATGGGTATGATGCTCCTTATCAACCTAGGAGGCAAATGAATTGGGGACGAAATGTGGATAGGGGTAGAGGCCGAGGTCGAGGGCCACCCATGGGATATTTTGGAGGGAATGTTAGGAGAGATTATGGTGTGTATGGTGACCCTTATGGAGGCCAACCGAAGCCTTACCATGGTGCTTGTGATCTTAACAATCTCAATAGTGTGAAGCTTAATCTTCCAATCTTTAAGGAAACTTGTGATCCGGAGGCATACATGGAATGGGTACTACTCATGGAGAGGGTGTTTGACACAAATGAGATGATCGATGAGAAGAAAGGTACTTATGCTATTTCATCCTTTGAGTCTTATGCTTCTACTTGGTGGGAGTCCACAAAGAGGACAAGAAGGAGAGCGGGTGTGCATGTGAATGTGGCTTGGAATGAGTTGAAGGACCTCATGAACACCAAGTATGTGACTCCTAGGTTTCTTCAAGCGCAACTCAAGAAGCTTTATGATCTAAATCAAGGTGTCAAGATGGTTCATGAGTACTATGATGAGTTTGAGAAGACCCGGATGGCATTGGATATGGAAACCGAGGAGGAAGAGCAAGCCATGATCCGTTTCAAAATTGGCTTGAGCTATGGTATAGCTTCTCAATTGAGGTTTCATTCGTATCCTTCACACCAAGATCTATTGGAAGCCGCTATTGAAGCCGAGCAATGGCTTAATGGAGAAAAGTCCAACTGTTACAAGAGTAGCAATCCTACTCCGGTGAGCCAACCAAAGGAGTGGAAGACTCCAAATACAAACTTCTCAAGTGCAAGTGGTGCAAGTGCTAGCAAAGAAGTGAAGAGAATATATGAGAAGTCTACAGCATCATTGGGAGGTAATTCTAAAACCCACTTGAGCAATTCTACTTCCACTTCTACTCAATGCTATAAGTGTAAGGGGTATGGCCACATTGCTAAAGATTGTCCTACAAAGAGAACCATGGTTGTGGTAGGTAATTTGGTGTATGAGCAAGAGAGTGAGCCCGAAGATGAGGAGGATGAGGAGATTGAGATTGCTTGTGAGGAGGGTATAGAGGAAGGAGATGACCCTCAAATGTTCTTGATGGTTAGGAGGAGTTTGGGTACCGTTCTCATGGAAGAGGAGGTGGAGAATGACCAAAGGGAAGCGGCTAAAGCCAAGTCACCCATTGTACTTGAATCTGAGGCAAACAATCTTGTTGTCTTGCCAAAGCATGATGAAAATGAGAGTCACTCCACTTCAAATGAGAGAGAAAAGATAGAGAGAAGTGAGGAAGTGACCGGTGATAATCTAAGAGAGGAAAAAGGAGAGGAATTGAGGAGTGATGTGAGTGGATTGTCACCACCAACTACCCTTGACCATGAGGTAAAATTGAGAGAGAAGAGAGGTGAGAAAAGAAAAATTGAGAGTGAGAGCACCCATTGTTCTAACAATTCTTCATCTTCTACTCTTTCTTGTGTTAGTTCTTGTGTAGGTACAAATGAAGACAAGCCATTGGAGCCTCAACCATGTGCTTGGAAGAAGAGCCAAGCGGAAGAAAATCTTCAATGTGAGCTTCATGAAGAAGGCGTTACACATGACACTTCAAGCCTTGTGAGTGATCAAGGAAGTACTACAAATGTAAGTGTTGCTCCACCTTTTCATGAGCCTACTAGCTTCTTGTCTTGTGATGACTCAACACTAATTGGTGCTTGTGTTGCATCTAGAAAATATGCTAATAGTGAAGAGTCTAAAAGTCAACTTGTGTGTGCTTGTGTGACATTAGTTGAGAGCCTTGCTAAGCCACATCATGATGTGAGCTCATTGTTCAATGAATCTCTCACTAGTGTAGCTATGATAGTTGATAATGATTGTGACATTTGCTATGACACACCGCCAATCTTTGATGAAGGGGAAGATGAGATAGTTGATCATACCCTTGTTGATATGATTCTATTTGGTGGGTCCATGTATTGTGGTGAGAATGATAGTTTCTTGAGGAGTCCAACTTGCATGAATTGGATAAGGTTGTCTATGATGACCCCTCAAGTGAGTATAATGAACCTAGTCTTGATAACTTATCTATGCTTGATCATGATAGTGAGATGCATACTTATACTAATCCATTGTTTGAAGGCATTCTCATTAGTGGTAAAGACTTGTATCGGACTAGGGTGAGTAGTAAAATGGAACCTCCATGGTGTGAAGGGTTTGTTTCCTGGCAACCCCTTGTGTGAGGATTTGAATGAGGTAAATGACTCTTTGAGTGACCCTACTATTGCTTGTTTGGGTTATGATGAAGAAGAGGCCATTATCAATACCTTTCTTGATAGTTTGTCTTTTGAGACGGGTTGCTTAAGTGATGAAATGGGAGGTGGAAAGGAATCCCTTGGTGTGAGTAGGTATGCTTTAAAGAAGGGGAGTGGAGTACTTGATGTTACTTGCATGATGGGTTATTTGACTCACTCCACTCAACATATTGATTACACTTTGAGTAGGGATTGGTTTGTTGATCTTGAGCTTAAGGTTCAAGGGGATTTTGATAGCTTGGTCTTGCATTTTCCATGTCCCCATGACCTACTTGCTCATTATTGTGATGAGTGCATGTTGATCTTTAACTAAGTACTTATTGTTCTCTTTGGAGACTTGATATTTGTTCTTAACATTGATGCTTGGTGTCACGACCCTTTTTTACTTAAAAAGAAAATACTTATTTGTTTTAAAAGGTCTGTGACGGTGTTGATAGGTACACTGCTATTTAGAGATTTCGGAGTCGCCACTTGACAAGTTAAAGGTGTGCCAAGTCACCAAAGTGGTGTACCTAGAACACCTATGACTTGTTTAGTGGTCTGCGTCAGAGTTCCGGGTAAGGATCTCGGTTGACTCGAAGGAAGGTGTTAGGCACCCTCGAGTCCTGTGCCAAGCACAGTTGCCTTTGTTGACGCATTTAAACTCATTTGAAATTGTTTATTATATTTGCCTTGATTTTGTTACGCTTCAATTTATTATTAATTTTGTCCGTTCAAATGGAAACTCAAAATCGAGATATAATCGCGCGGGCACTTCACCCGTTCGAAATCTTCCGACTTAAATCAATTAAATCGCGCAGGCACTTCACCCGTTCGAAATCTCTTGACTTAAATGAGTTCCAATGAATAAAGCATTTGATTTATATTATTTCGGCCTAATTACTTGCCTAAAAATCGTTTGATCCTTGTTGATAGTTATTTTGTTTTCAAGATCAATAAGAAGTTCGCACATAGTTGCCTTCGCTCATTTGCTTTGCTTGCTTCAAGTACTGTATCATTCTTTGTGTAATCATGCTTGCTTGAATTAATTTTCATACAATTCACTTCACTCATTGGCCCAAACTAATTTGGACAAAGAATCCAACCCTATTTATTGAATTATTTCAGATCTAACCAAGTAATCCACATCAGATTTAACAAAACCTAAGCATTTGCCTAACAGTTTCAGCCTTCGGCCAAGCTCGTTAATTTACAGATATTTGCGCAAGTGAGCTATTTTGTCACTTGATTTCAGATTAGTGCTAAGTCAACATGTCATGCTGATTTCTAAATTTCGAAGGGAAGTTTCAATCTCTCTATTTCTCTCACATAATTATGCATTAAAGATTTCAAATTGTCCATTCATCTAAGATTTTACCAAGTTTTACACAAGTAGCTCACGGATTTTCAAGATCTATTCTCATATGTACATGGCTAATATTTAAACAAGTTATGAAACTATGTACTTCTAGTATATCATACATTAGCTAATATGGCAGAAACATACTTGGAAATAAGTAGAAAAGTGACAAACTTTGGCCTTGATAGGCTGGCCCTTACATTCATGGCCATAAAATGGGCTAAAATTTATACATGATATATAAAGAAAGTTGGAAGTTTACCTTGCTAGCAAGATTTCCAAACTCAACAATAGTAACTCAACCCAAACAAACAGCAACTCTAACAACCAGCTCCCAGATCCGTGAAACTTCTCAAGACCACCCTTTAAGACTTGAAAAATAAAACCACTTTCTGACTATATTTTTTTTTTAGTTTTTCCTCACTAACTCTCGCTTTTTCTTGCTCTTAGATTTTGTGTGTCCTCTTTTTTCCAGATCTGCTTCTCTCGTGTGTGTCTTTTTTTTTAGCTCTCAGATCTGATTCTCTTTTTTATAGAGAGTAAGTCTCTTTCCCTCAGATTTTTGTGTCCCTCAAAGAGAGTCCAAGGCTCTCTTAAATAGACCAAGAGAAGGGTAAAGACTTGGGTAAAAGTACCCCATGTGACAATGTTTTTACCCCCTAGAAAAGTACTTTTAGCATGCCTAAGCTTGCACAAAAAAAGCAAATAAGAACAGACAGAAACTTTTCTCTAAAGCTGTCCACACCCTTTTCTTATATTTGACTTTGGACTCCCTTTAATGACACAAAAGACAACATCTCAATTTCTGAATTTTGAAACTGACCCAAAATAATAACAAAACTAAAGCCAAAAACTCTTATTTGACTCTAATTTGACCCACTAAACTAAATGACTCAACTATTGGACCAAACTAAACTCCCAGCCTAGCACATTTCAAACAAAACTCACAAGAAAGGAACAACTTAACTAGACATATCCAGAGCTACTAAACAAGTTCATAGCTAACACCAGCACACAGAATATATTCAGACCACACACCAATCATAGTTACATACTAATCCGCATACTACGCTAGCCCTGAGATAACTACTAGCTATTCATTTCCAGCACAAACATAGCCATAAACATACTTAAAAAAAACCATACTCATTCGTGCTTGACAGTTTCAGCTCACACAATGCTTATTTGCACAAACAGCCCAAAGCCATACTGATTCAAGCTCAGCGAGACTTAAACTAACATGATGAAACATCCATGACTCCGACAGATAAACCATCTAACAAGCTAAGAAAGCTCATGCTCAAACAAGGACAAAATAACATGATCAAGACAAACATCCATACTCAGGCAGACTGATGCTAGCTAAAGGAATTCACGCTCGGCAGTGCTATTATTTCATTCAAACTAACACAAATTCCATATTGATACATGTGAGTTGACACACTTTATGGATCTTAACAATGAGCTTAACTAACTGTGAACAAACACAAACTCATATATACACAAGCATACATATTCATTCATATTCAAATCCATCAACACTAAGCTAGATTTCAGAACGACAAACCTAAAAGAGCAAGGAAAAGCTAAGCAAGATACACAAAGGAAACGACTAATCACTAACGAAGCATTACCATCACACCAAGGCCACTGCAGCATCATCATACATAACCACAACAGCTCCGGTCTACTATAACATTGTCGTCACCGCTGCCACAATATCACAACCTTTGGAATACCGGTCATCACATAGTGCCCACAGCACCATAAACCCGAGCAACATCAGTTCATCATCGACACCATAGTTGCTACCTCGCTATCCTTATATCAACATTGTCTTCGACTCGCTAAGTCGCTGTCATAATAGCCCCTGTCTCGACACCACTGTGTCCCCGTCACCACCATCCTCAGCCCCTTGGAATCCTAGTCATCACTCTAGCTTTAACACCATACCCTAGCCACGGCATAGCCTTGCCCTGTCGACGTATCATTACCGAAGTGTCACCACCAATCTCACTATATCACACATCATCACAGTCTCACGACCACAGTCGTAACCCTTACGACACCACCGTACTCCCTCCAATGTCATCACCACACGCCAATACCCAAACAAAAACTCCCATAATCAAAACGAAAGGGAAAATGAGAAGAAGAAGAAAGAAAAGAAACAATAATCAGTAAACGGGAAAGGGAAACGGGCAGGAAAGAAAAAATGATTTTGGGAGAAAGGGGTATGGGAAGAGGTAGAGAGGAGTAAGGAGAATAGGAGGGACCAAAACTTACCGGAAAAAATGGAGGTCGCCGGAGTTAGTGTTTAGGCCGAATTTTGAGCTTCGATTTATACCGATTCGATGAGAATTTGAAGAAACCAAGCCTGGATCGGGAATGGGGGTGTCAAGGCGAGTCTGAGAGTGTTAAATTTTGGCCGGAACGCAGTGGTTCTCCGTCGCCGGTGACGGAGCTCGCGGCGGCGGAGATTTCCTATGGGCTTGTTTGATTTTTGTGATTTGGAAAAAATGTGACCAAAAATAGAAAATGGTTGATTTTAATCAAAGTGGGCCGGGTCAGGTAGGGGAACTGGGTTGGGGAGGTCACTAGTTCTGGGCTGGCCTTTTTTCTAATTTTTTCAGATTTTTCAATGGGTCCAATGGCTATATTTTCAAGTTTAATACCATATAAGTTTACTAAACTAAGTCCTAACTAACTATTTAAATGTCACAACTAACTAAACTATCGCACACATAATTAATCACATCAAATATTTTTTGAGATAATTTTCGGTAATTTCACTTAGTTAAATAACTAAAATAGCCAAACAAACTGACAAAATCTACGAAAATTAGGCAAAACACCTAGACAAATTGGCACATTAATTTTAGCTATTATCTTGAATTTTGTGCCAAAATTAGGTGATTACAGCTGCCCCTCTTTGTTCGGGAACACGAAGAGTTTTCGGACAAAGAAGTAATCGACAACTAATTTTGGCTTTTCGGTTCTAGCCGAGAGCATGCTCTGCAGAATGGTGACCGTACCCTGAACTTCGGTTCTAACGGAGAACAAAGTTACCTACATATCCCTGGACTAAGGAATCAGGTCAGTGTAGTTCCTTACGTGCGGTAGCTGGGACTACCGCATTCAAACAGATATTAGACTCTTCTAGACTCACTAAGACAAACTAGAGACTCTTCTAGACACACTTGGGGCTGACCCGACGCTTCTAGACTTACCCGGACTGACACAAGACACTTTTGGCACACTAGAGTTGTTGTTGTTTATCGCTGTCGCTGATTGCTGGCTAGCTGGCTGGTGGTCACTGCTTTACAAAGGAAAAATGAAAATACAACATTTGAAATGTAAAAATTACAATTCCTAAGCTAACTTCTTCATGCTTCCCAAGCTGATAAACTGGTCCGAAGCTCCCACTACCAAAGTAGTCTTGAAAACTTGAAATTGCCGCTCGGGCGGGCTTTGCCTCTAAAGTTGAAACTGCCACTTTGACGGCCTTTGACTTGAAAAATGAAATTGCTGTTTTGACGGGCTTTGACATGAATAGAATTGCCGCTTTGACGGGCTTTGACTTGAAAGATAAAACTGGAACCACCACTCTTGTGGGTCTTTCCTTTTGCTGAAAATTAGAAATCATCACTCTGATGGGTCTTGCTTATGTTGAAAATTGAAAACCATCACTCTGATGGGTCTTGCTTCTGCTGAATTGAAAACCATCACTCTGATGGGTCTTGTTCTTGCTGAATTGAAAACCATCACTCTGATAGGTCTTGTTCTTGCTGAAAATTAAAACCATATCTCTGATGGGTCTTGTTCTTGCTGAATTGGAGACCATCACTCTGATGGGTCTTGCTCTTGCTGAAAATTAAAACCATCTCTCTGATGGGTCTTGTTCTTGCTGAATTGGAGACCATCACTCTGATGGGTCTTGCTTCTTTACAGAAATGGATTCCCTCGTTCTTCAGGTGGTTGCTTCGACTTTCCAAATTACTCCCTCATTCTCCAGGTGGGTGCCTCGACTTTCTCTAAACTACTCCCTCATTCTCCAGGTGGGTGCCTCGACTTCTCTAAACTACTCCCTCATTCTCCAGGTGGGTGTCTCGACTTCTCTAAACTACTCCCTCATTCTCCAGGTGGGTGCCTCGACTTTCTCAAAACTACTCCCTCATTCTCCAGGTGGGTGCCTCGACTTTCTCAAAACTACTCCCTCATTCTCCAGGTGGGTGCCTCGACTTTCTCCAAACTACTCCCTCATTCTCCAGGTGGGTGCCTCGACTTTCTCTAAACTACTCCCTCACTCTCCAGGTGGGTGCCTCGACTTCTCTAAACTACTCCCTCATTCTCCAGGTGGGTGCCTCGACTTTCAAAATTACTCCCTCATTCTCCAGGTGGGTGCCTCGACTTTCTCTAAACCACTCCCTCATTCTCCAGGTGGGTGCCTCGACTTTCTCTAAACTACTCCCTCATTCTCCAGGTGGGCGCCTCGATTTTCTCTAAACTACTCCCTCATTCTCCACAAGCTGATGAACTGGTCTGAAGCTCCAACTAATCCAGTGGGTCTTGAAAACTTGAAATTGCCGCTCGGGCGAGCTTTTAACTTGAAAGTTGAAATTGCTGAAACTTGAAATTGCCACTCGGGCGGGCTTTGACTGTTGAAAGCTTGAAATTGCTGCTTGGCAGGCTTTGATTTGAAATTTAACTGCATCTTGAAATCTGCATATCCTTTGATGATCTCCTTCATGGTACACTCCTTGGTGTGGCATACTTTGTGCCGATATGGAACATTGGGCTCCAATTATCAAAGTTGATCCTGACTTGCTTTAGTACAACCATGAAACTGTAACAAGTTTTGCAAGACTTTCTTTGCTCGTTTGATGTTGGAGAAACTGCAACGAACTGAAGTAAGACAAAATGATGGAAACGAAAAAGCTTCCAACCAAAAGATGAAAAAAAATGGTGAAGTCTCTTACGGGAGAGGTAAAGGACTGAAGAGATGACGATCTTTTTAACATGACACGTATTTTGGAATCAACTCTTAATCCGCTCACATAGTCCATCCATGACTGTGTACCCAGCTTTCCCAATCTTGTTTGATGGCAAATCTAACGACCCTCATTCGACTAGTAGTGCCCTTTTGGGTTTTCACCGACTAGCCTCTCTCTTTGTTCTTTTAACTCGCCGTTGTCTTGCAGCGCCCTTTCAGGTTTTCACCGACAAGACTTCATTTTTCTTTTCCTTTTTTTCTTTTTTTCTTTTTTTCTTTTTTTTTTAATTTTCTTTTTTTTTTCGCTCTTTCCCAATCGACCTTCGATCTTTCCTTGCTGCTCAACCCCGTCTTTCCTTTCTTTCTTCAATTTTGGCCTTTATCTTGGTTCCCCGGAGAATTTCTCCTTTAGTGACCTTGGTGCTCCCAGCTCCTAAATGCGATTGTCGGGTTATAAGAATGCGACTTTACAGCGTGGAACTTATCCCTTGATACCCTACTCGGCTTGACATTCTCAATGATCGGTCAGAAGGGTCTTTATTTGGACTGTAATGTTGGATTTGGTTGGGCTATAAAGAAAAGTATTCAACATAAAGCTCAAAAACATCTCATGAGACAACTAGAGTGAGCATTACAACATTTGAAATCACCGCTTTTGAAAAAATAAACCAAACTTTTCCCCAGTTTAGGCGAATTGGGGATTCCTTATTATTATTATTTTTTTTTTTGGTTTTGAAGAGCGGTATGAAACATCTCATGAAACGACTTGGTAAAATATTACAACCCTTGGAATCATTTCTTTTAAAATAATAACTAACTGATGCCTCAATTTATTGAAAAATTGAGGAATTATCTTTTAAATTTTCTGATATGCAAACATAAGGGATATTGAGACTTTTCTCCGAGATGAACACAAAGAAAGCAAAAGGAATTGACTTTCGCTTTTCTTTTAAAAATAAACTTAAACTTCTGCCCCAGTTTAGGATAAACTGGGCGCGTTGAGTTTCTTCCTCGATTTCGAGACAGATATCTCATGAAACATAAGAATAGATGGTACAAAACATAAAAGTTTATTTTTATTTTATTTTATTTTTTTTAAAATAAAATAAAAACAAACTTCTGCCCCAGTTTAGCATACATTGGGGATTTGAATTTCTTTTGACATTGGCCGCAAACTTGGAGGCAAGTTTTGCGTCAGTATGGAATAGGGGGAAAAATGAACTTTCCCCTATTATGACCGCACCAGAATGGTTGCCTATGTATCCTTTTGAGAGAAATCAGGTCAGACGTAGCTCTACCACTGAGGTAGATTTTCTTGTTTCTTTTTCAAATATCTTTTTTTCTTTTTTTCTTTTTTTCATTTTTTCCAATTTCAATCACATTGATTCCAAAGGAGGGTAGCCAAAGAAAAATACTCAAGGCTCAAAGGGCTGGAAAATTGGTATTGTGTTTGGGTAGCAGAAACGAAAGCCGTTCGTCATCCCGACCCGAGAATGTCTCGCACAAATAATGATTCAAAGAATTGACCTGGATTGATCCACTCGTGTCCTCGACTTCTACTTCAATGATGGTTCTCAAAACATGGTATTTTAAATTCGGTCGAAGCGACCGTGCACGATCTTAAACTTCTCACCGATCTCCCTTATCGGATGACTACTGATTAATTCCCAACTTATTTCAACTCCCTCTTTTATCCCTGTTTACTACTCAAATAGCTCACGATGCCAGAGCGCGTGTTTAGATCAAGATGTAAATTTCGCACGCATGTCATGTTATTTAGGTCGATAAAACATAAAACAGAATACTAAGAAAACAAGATTAAGAAGGAAAATAAGAGACGTAATGTTGAGACGAGAAAAGGATCCCGCTTTTCATTGAATTGAAGATATAAGGGTTTGATCAAACAAAACAAGCAAAATAATGCACTTGGGTTACAACCCTTGAATAACCAAGTACACAGAAAGATTAGCAAAACAAGCTACAACATTTCACAGTCACTCAATTGCAAGTCAGGGCCAGTTTCCTGCTTTTCCTGCATTGTTCAGCCCTTCACCAAGATGCACCATGCTGGTGCCAAAGAAACTTTGTGAATCTGGCATTTTCTTCTTCTTTTCCTTATTTTCTCCAAGTCCCATCAGGGTAGACTTCACTTCTTTGCGACTGATGAATGACCGAGTAAGATTTGGAATTGGCTTCTCGATAGACATGTTCGTCTTCTTCATTTCTTCACTACTTAGTCTGTCTGCCACCCCTGGCATAATTTCGGGAACACAGTTCACTGTCACAAGCATTTGGTTGGCCCAAATTGACACATCACCAACATGTACCATCGGCATTGCAGATTCAGCTCTCAAATCTTCTACATCCACCGTACCCACCATATGCACATCATCACAGACAGGCAATGAGTTCCGATTTATATCTGGTGCATCTGAACCCTCAACTTGAATCTGACCGTTATCAATCAAAGCTTGGATATCCTTCTTGAGAAAATGGCAATCCTCAGTGTCATGCCCCGGCGCACCTGAATGGTAAGCACATTGACGAGAGTCGTCAATCCTATCCCTAGGATGCATTCCTCCATTGATCGGTTTCAGTATGTCCAAATCTTGCAACTTCTGAAAAAGTTCGGCATAAGATTCTCCAATTGGCGTGAACGCATTCTTTTTCACTTGATGCACCTTTTTATACTCAACCTTTGGGCGAAAGCCTGGAGGACCTCTTGGTCGGTGGGGAAGGTTCGGTGGAGGCTGGAATTGGTTATGTGGAGCTTGGTGAATGGGATATATAGGATGTGGGGCTGGGGCACGCCATTGCGGATAACATGATATTGGAGCATATGGCTGTGCTGTTTGGATTAAGTATTGGGGTGGAGGGACGGAATACTGCGGATTTTGTGGGGTGTAGTAGTGTTGTGGAGGGTGTACTTGTGGAGCTTGGTATGAGTGGGTTTGATTGTATCTTTCCTCGCTCCACTTTTGTGAACCCGAACCCACCATGGCTACATCATCTTGATTCTTCTTCCCCAAGGCTTCTTCCTGGGCTCGCAAAGCTGTTCGGCTAACAATCTTCCCTGCCTTGATTCCTCTTTCAATCATTTCTCCCATCTTGATGACTTCACTAAACGGTTTCCCAAAGGCGGCGATCAATGCACCATAGAACGCCTCATCCTGCGCCTCGATGAACAAACGGACCATGTCGTCTTCCGGTATTGCGGGGCTCACTCGAGCGGCCTGCTCGCGCCATCTGAGGGCGTACTCCCTAAAGCTTTCACTTGGCTTCTTTTTTATCGCATCCAAAGAGGATCGATCTGGCAAAACTTCAATGTGGTACTTGTACTGGTCGTAGAATGCTTGCGCCATGTCATCAAATGCCAACCATTTAGTTACATCCTGCCTCATGAACCATTCAGCAGCTGCACCCCCCAAGCTTTCGGAAAAGTAGGCTATCAACAGCTTGTCTTTCATGACCCCTCTCATTTTGTTGCAGTAGGTCTTCATATGAACTCTTGGATCTCCTTGCCCAATGTATAGATCGAACTTTGGCACCGTGAATCCCTCTGGCAATCGCAATTCAGGGAAAGGGCAAAGATCCTTGAAAGAAGTGTTGAAATGATCTCCATATCCCTGCATAATTCTCACAGCTTGTTCTAAACCCTTCACTTTGTGCAAAACCTCGCTCTCGTCAATTTTTCCCAACCGATCGAGCTCAACTTGAGACTCGTGATGGAAACCCTGATTATATGGACCACTTTGCCGGAAATTGGATTCATGAGGCGGATCATAGTGTTGGTCCCCAACTTGAAGATGTGGGTCATTGTTGCACCTGGCCGTGACTGGCCTAGCTGGGGCCTGAAAAACTAGAACTTGTGCTGGAGATGGGTCATATTGTCCCTCTGGTGGAGGTGGTGCATGAGGACGCACTTCAACTTCATTTGTTACGCCACGGACAGGGGCAAGACTAGTAGGATAAGTGGGATCCTCAACTGCCGTAGATGTGCCCGGTGCTCGTTGTACCGCTGTCGGCACAACCCCATCTAGGTCGGTTGGAATAGGAGGAGGTGCCCGTCCTGTAGTCAGTGCGTGATGCATGTCGGCCACGAGTTGTTTCAAAGTATTAACCTCCCCAGTCAATCTCTCATTTTCCAGTGCCAAGAGTTCCTGGGCACCGGTCTCGGACCTCTCTCCATCAGATGGCATGGCTAGAGGTGAAGTCACAGGTCCCTTTGATTTAGTTCTGTACGGATGGGTCGATGCCAGGATTCCGTACCAAATCTCCAACTCCAAACTAAATGAAACAAATCAGGTTAGCACAAAAAGAATCACAGATTGCAGCCTAAGGTTGTTATGCGTCATCCCGAAACGGTTAACGGCGTAAGCCGAGTGTGCCGATCGTATCCCCGAAAGACTGCTTATGCGCCTTGATCAAAATTAGAACAAAATCACAAATGACATGTAATCCCAAACAAAGGCGATTAGGCGAGCTTGGATTTTTTTTTTTTTTTTTTTTTATATCAAAGTAATAGACAAATTTAAACTACGACACTAGACCGACTCAATAGACAAGCCCTTTTTTTTCCCCAATTTTCTTTCATTTGTTTGATTTTTTTTCAAAAATTCCTTTCTGATTCGACTGACATGATTTTAATAGACAGACTCAAAATAATATTTAACGCGACCCATGAGTCAAAATATATAAACAGACTAATGATAATGGGCGGGTCCACCCGGACTGTGAAGACAACGAGACTCGACATTCGAGTAGAGTCAGACTATTACACGAGGAACAAACAAAATACTCTTCAAGTAATCGTAATTGATTGTCCTCACTCTATTCTTGACCTTAACAAACACATGAACTAAGGCGAGAATTGTTTTTTTTTTAATTAATGAAAAATTGTGACCTAACTCGAAATTCGAGCATAACTTAAGACCAGATTACAAAAAATTATTTTTTATCTGAAAAGTGACTCCAAAGTCGGACATTGCGACAACGCAAAGATAGCCACGAAAATTGATTTTTTTTTGAAATAAACTCATCGATCTAACTTGAAAATTAATCTTAGAGTGTTTACAAAACCTGGCCATTATAACGGTATAAAACCCCGATAAATTATTTTCAAAACTTGGTCTTGACTTGGACACGAACTCAAAAGGGTTCCAAAATTTCGCCATTATACCGGTGCAAAATTATGACAAATTATTTTCTAATACTTGAGACCAAACCCGGACACAAAATTAGACTCTAAGAGTTCTTAAAAAAAATTCGCCATTATAACGGCGTAAAATGACAACTAAACAAAAAATATTTCGGGACTAAACCCAATTTTTCTATCATTTTCCCTTCTTTTTTTTTTCAAAATTTTGCTCTCGTCCCTCGGTGATCGGTCAGCATAACAACCCTTAGACTAGAACAAATGCAACACATTATATGCTCATGACGTGTCTTTTGGGGACGCGGGCCCCATTATGACACGAGGGAGTCAGCCTAGACAAGTGCGGTACCGGTGTACCGCACCTCATTAAGTATAATGACATGCAAATAAATCGCCCTAGATAAAGTGCAGGTTCAACTCTAGGTGACTCAATGGGTTCATGTTCTATAGTTTCTGGAAATTTGGAAGTGCCTCGGGGGTACCGGTCGACAACGTCTAACGGCCTAACCCAACGCACCTCCTCCTAAGAAGGGTTAACTTTTTGTGTCCTGAGACACGACAGAAATTCCAGACGCCGAAGCGAAACTGGCGTGCATGTGTGCAGTGTTCCAGAAGACTCAGAGGTGTACGAGAGAAGACAGTTGTGTATATACAGTTCAAACATATCAAAGCAGTAACATTCAAGGTAACATATAAAACAATATTCAAAAGCCGAAAGCGACAAAGTTTAAAGCCTGAGACTCTCAGTTTTCACTTTCATCCCCAGCGGAGTCGCCAAGCTGTCACGACCCTTTTTTACTTAAAAAGAAAATACTTATTTGTTTTAAAAGGTCTGTGACGGTGTTGATAGGTACACTGCTATTTAGAGATTTCGGAGTCGCCACTTGACAAGTTAAAGGTGTGCCAAGTCACCAAAGTGGTGTACCTAGAACACCTATGACTCGTTTAGTGGTCTGCGTCAGAGTTCTGGGTAAGGATCTCGGTTGACTCGAAGGAAGGTGTTAGGCACCCTCGAGTCCTGTGCCAAGCACAGTTGCCTTTGTTGACGCATTTCGACTCATTTGAAATTGTTTATTATATTTGCCTTGATTTTGTTACGCTTCAATTTATTATTAATTTTGTCCGTTCAAATGGAAACTCAAAATCGAGATATAATCGTGCGGGCACTTCACCCGTTCGAAATCTTCCGACTTAAATCAATTAAATCGCGCAGGCACTTCACCCGTTCGAAATCTCTTGACTTAAATGAGTTCCAATGAACAAAGCATTTGATTTATATTATTTCGGCCTAATTACTTGCCTAAAACTCGTTTGATCCTTGTTGATAGTTATTTTGTTTTCAAGATCAATAAGAAGTTCGCACATAGTTGCCTTCGCTCATTTGCTTTGCTTGCTTCAAGTACAGTATCATTCTTTGTGTAATCATGCTTGCTTGAATTAATTTTCATACAATTCACTTCACTCATTGGCCCAAACTAATTTGGACAAAGAATCCAACCCTATTTATTGAATTATTTCAGATCTAACCAAGTAATCCACATCAGATTTAACAAAACCTAAGCATTTGCCTAACAGTTTCAGCCTTCGGCCAAGCTCGTTAATTTACAGATATTTGCGCAAGTGAGCTATTTTGTCACTTGATTTCAGATTAGTGCTAAGTCAACATGTCATGCTGATTTCTAAATTTCAAAGGGAAGTTTCAATCTCTCTATTTCTCTCACATAATTATGCATTAAAGATTTCAAATTGTCCATTCATCTAAGATTTTACCAAGTTTTACACAAGTAGCTCACGGATTTTCAAGATCTATTCTCATATGTACATGGCTAATATTTAAACAAGTTATGAAACTATGTACTTCTAGTATATCATACATTAGCTAATATGGCAGAAACATACTTGGAAATAAGTAGAAAAGTGACAAACTTTGGCCTTGATAGGCTGGCCCTTACATTCATGGCCATAAAATGGGCTAAAATTTATACATGATATATAAAGAAAGTTGGAAGTTTACCTTGCTAGCAAGATTTCCAAACTCAACAATAGTAACTCAACCCAAACAAACAGCAACTCTAACAACCAGCTCCCAGATCCGTGAAACTTCTCAAGACCACCCTTTAAGACTTGAAAAATAAAACCACTTTCTGACTATATTTTTTTTTTTAGTTTTTCCTCACTAACTCTCGCTTTTTCTTGCTCTTAGATTTTGTGTGTCCTCTTTTTTCCATATCTGCTTCTCTCGTGTGTGTCTTTTTTTTTAGCTCTCAGATCTGATTCTCTTTTTTATAGAGAGTAAGTCTCTTTCCCTCAGATTTTTGTGTCCCTTAAAGAGAGTCCAAGGCTCTCTTAAATAGACCAAGAGAAGGGTAAAGACTTGGGTAAAAGTACCCCATGTGACAATGTTTTTACCCCCTAGAAAAGTACTTTTAGCATGCCTAAGCTTGCACAAAAAAAGCAAATAAGAACAGACAGAAACTTTTCTCTAAAGCTGTCCACACCCTTTTCTTATATTTGACTTTGGACTCCCTTTAATGACACAAAAGACAACATCTCAATTTCTGAATTTTGAAACTGACCCAAAATAATAACAAAACTAAAGCCAAAAACTCTTATTTGACTCTAATTTGACCCACTAAACTAAATGACTCAACTATTGGACCAAACTAAACTCCCAGCCTAGCACATTTCAAACAAAACTCACAAGAAAGGAACAACTTAACTAGACATATCCAGAGCTACTAAACAAGTTCATAGCTAACACCAGCACACAGAATATATTCAGACCACACACCAATCATAGTTACATACTAATCCGCATACTACGCTAGCCCTGAGATAACTACTAGCTATTCATTTCCAGCACAAACATAGCCATAAACATACTTAAAAAAAACCATACTCATTCGTGCTTGACAGTTTCAGCTCACACAATGCTTATTTGCACAAACAGCCCAAAGCCATACTGATTCAAGCTCAGCGAGACTTAAACTAACATGATGAAACATCCATGACTCCGACAGATAAACCATCTAACAAGCTAAGAAAGCTCATGCTCAAACAAGGACAAAATAACATGATCAAGACAAACATCCATACTCAGGCAGACTGATGCTAGCTAAAGGAATTCACGCTCGGCAGTGCTATTATTTCATTCAAACTAACACAAATTCCATATTGATACATGTGAGTTGACACACTTTATGGATCTTAACAATGAGCTTAACTAACTGTGAACAAACACAAACTCATATATACACAAGCATACATATTCATTCATATTCAAATCCATCAACACTAAGCTAGATTTCAGAACGACAAACCTAAAAGAGCAAGGAAAAGCTAAGCAAGATACACAAAGGAAACGACTAATCACTAACGAAGCATTACCATCACACCAAGGCCACTGCAGCATCATCATACATAACCACAACAGCTCCGGTCTACTATAACATTGTCGTCACCGCTGCCACAATATCACAACCTTTGGAATACCGGTCATCACATAGTGCCCACAGCACCATAAACCCGAGCAACATCAGTTCATCATCGACACCATAGTTGCTACCTCGCTATCCTTATATCAACATTGTCTTCGACTCGCTAAGTCGCTGTCATAATAGCCCCTGTCTCGACACCACTGTGTCCCCGTCACCACCATCCTCAGCCCCTTGGAATCCTAGTCATCACTCTAGCTTTAACACCATACCCTAGCCACGGCATAGCCTTGCCCTGTCGACGTATCATTACCGAAGTGTCACCACCAATCTCACTATATCACACATCATCACAGTCTCACGACCACAGTCGTAACCCTTACGACACCACCGTACTCCCTCCAATGTCATCACCACACGCCAATACCCAAACAAAAACTCCCATAATCAAAACGAAAGGGAAAATGAGAAGAAGAAGAAAGAAAAGAAACAATAATCAGTAAACGGGAAAGGGAAACGGGCAGGAAAGAAAAAATGATTTTGGGAGAAAGGGGTATGGGAAGAGGTAGAGAGGAGTAAGGAGAATAGGAGGGACCAAAACTTACCGGAAAAAATGGAGGTCGCCGGAGTTAGTGTTTAGGCCGAATTTTGAGCTTCGATTTATACCGATTCGATGAGAATTTGAAGAAACCAAGCCTGGATCGGGAATGGGGGTGTCAAGGCGAGTCTGAGAGTGTTAAATTTTGGCCGGAACGCAGTGGTTCTCCGTCGCCGGTGACGGAGCTCGCGGCGGCGGAGATTTCCTATGGGCTTGTTTGATTTTTGTGATTTGGAAAAAATGTGACCAAAAATAGAAAATGGTTGATTTTAATCAAAGTGGGCCGGGTCAGGTAGGGGAACTGGGTTGGGGAGGTCACTAGTTCTGGGCTGGCCTTTTTTCTAATTTTTTCAGATTTTTCAATGGGTCCAATGGCTATATTTTCAAGTTTAATACCATATAAGTTTACTAAACTAAGTCCTAACTAACTATTTAAATGTCACAACTAACTAAACTATCGCACACATAATTAATCACATCAAATATTTTTTGAGATAATTTTCGGTAATTTCACTTAGTTAAATAACTACAATAGCCAAACAAACTGACAAAATCTACGAAAATTAGGCAAAACACATAGACAAATTGGCACATTAATTTTAGCTATTATCTTGAATTTTGTGCCAAAATTAGGTGATTACACTTGGTTATATCACAAGAGTGTATTTTCCACACTTCTTGCACTAACCTACCTTCAAGGTAAGAAATGTTGTGTTTGCTTGTCGTTGCTTGTAGGTTCTAAGCTCCATTTTAAGGCAAAGGAGACCTTGGAAGAAACCTATGTCAAAGTGACGATCAAGGGTTGCGAGGGAGGAGAGCTTTGGGAACCCCGAAGAGATGATGTCATGGACGTGAATGCAATGATTTCGAGGACGAAATCTTCTCAAGAAGGGGAGGATGATAAGAACCAAATGAGCCAAGACACTTTTCCAACATGTATCAAGCTTGGAAGAGGAAAATGATGCAAGGGCAAGAGCTTTGGAGATGATTCAATCATGTTTAGGCGATGGAGCACCGGTGCTCCACCCCACAGGCAGCCAGGCGCTCCGCCTAGGAAAAACAGGCGCTTCGCCTAAGATACACTTGTCTCAGGTGCTCCGCCCAGCCCCCAGGCGGTCCGCCAAGCCCCCTCCACTGATCAACTTTGTGGGCGCTCCGCCCAAGAAACGGGCGCTCCGCCCGATTTGCTGAAGCACGAGATTTCAAGTTTAAAGTTACTATTTTGATCTTGCATGGTCTTTTAGCTTAAAGCCTAGCTTGTTGACATTATAGACTTTTTACTTAATGCCTAGAAACCTCTATAAATAGCTAGATAGCTTATTTTATTCCTTAGTCTATTTTGAATGATGAATTAACATTGTAAAGAGGGATCTCTTTGGGTTTATGAAAAACCAACCTTTGTTTGGGATTTGTGTGCTTCTAGTGGATTCTATTTGGACAACGACCCCGCCCCGACCATTCTACTTGCGAGTCCTAGTTGGCTCGAGGGTAGTTGTCTAGCGTAGGTGTTCTTGACATTCTCTCGGGGTGTAACGGAACGAGTTCTCCGTTGCTACTTGAGATTATTAATCTAGTTATGTCTCGTTCTTTATCCTTTTACCTTTTCCGCGTTTGATTCTTATCATTAGTTCAGAAGGATGGTTGAAATAGATGGACAAGCATTTGGGGTTTTTACGCTCTATACCCATGAAATTTAAAGTATTTACAAGTCATACCCATTAAAAATTACAATACCCATAAAACTAAAAGTGTTTACCCAACCTACCCATTTATTATTGTATACCTTTGTTATGCCTTATATGTGTATGCATTTAAGGTATACTGCAAAATTATGGTATAAAAGTCTGGAGGGCCATTTATTACTGTATACCTTTGTTATACCTTATATGTGTATATCTTTATGGTATACAAGTCTGGATGGGTAGAGTGGGTAAATAGTTTAATGGGTAGGTTGGGTAATATTTGAAAGTGGTGGGTAGTGGCTGTAAATATTTTAGGTTTTGTAGGTATTTTTGTAAGTGTCCCTAAGCATTACCTAATAGTATGTGCGTTGGTTGTGAAGATGAAAGCATACCTTTAAAAGGTTTTGAACAAAAGGTTGAATACAAAGGACTTCCTAGGTATTACAAATACTGCCGGAAGTTGAGGCATAATCTAACCAACTGTCGAGTTATAAAAAAAAGCAGCTGAGATAATTTTTTGAAAGAAAGGGTAAATACAAATGGAAAAGTAAACAAAACCATGAACAAAGAGATTAGGGGACAAGTGAAGTTGGTGAACCGTATGATGGGCAAATATCTCCTGCGGTTCGGAGAGGACTTAGTTGTTAGTTACTTCTCCTTGGTTTTGGGGTACGTCAATAGTGGGAATGCCAAATGCAAGACCTGGACCTAGTTCACACAGTCAAACATCATAATGAGATGGTAACTAATCAAAGGGAAGGGAAATAGATAGTGAATAAAAACACAAACCACAACAAGAAGTAGATGTGAAGAAACAGAAGGAATATAGGGAAATAAAGAGAAAGCATCCAAAGATAATGTTGAAATAGTGCCGGTACTAAGAAAGAAAATACAGCTCTTGTCAGAACCAAAAATCACAAGAGAAGGAAGGTGAACTGAAAGAGAACATCAAAAAAGAAGCCTAAAGTTATATTTAAACCTACGATGTTTCATTAGTTAAGATAGAGACAAAGGAAAAACAAGGAGACAAACTATAAAAAACATAGAAAAACTGAGGAAGTGGAACAGAGTCATACAAATAAGAGCTCAAAAAGTATAATGATGGGTGAAAGAAAAAAGGAGGCAGAGGAGAATAAAGAGAAGTATATGTTAAATTCAGGCATCTCTTCTGGTAACATCAGAATGTTTCAGTCTCTAGGTAAAGAAAGGGCTAGCAGTAGTATTCAAAGGGTCCCTGAATCAATTATGGATTCAACAAATCTTACACCACAAGGAAGACAAGCCATCAAGATGTAGACAAGGAACCAACGGAGGATGACATTGAAGAGGGACAAATTGAGGAGACACCACAAGGTTCTGATGGTGAGGTTGTACTCAATCTAATTGGCATTACCTCTCCAACCAGCATCCAAAATATAATGAAAGAGCCAAATCATAGCTATTTGAAAGAAGTGGTTGGAAATCTGGGGTTGTCCCCGGTTAGAAGAGGAAGAAGAAAATGAGGGAAAAGTAAGAAGAACGTTATATCAAAGACTAACCCTACAAAGGGGAGGTCACAAACCAAGCATTTCACAAATGATGTTGTCCAGATATGATGTTTTTGGATAGGTGACTTAAGTGTCTCCATCAATTCTGTGATTGATCAGCAAGCCACATTAAGGATGACAAAACAAAGTACAAATGAAAGTGTTTTCATCTCAATAGTTTATGCTAAGTGTTCAGCGATAGAGATGAAGGATTTATGGGAGCGCTTAGTTCAGACTGAAGCTTTGGTTGATGGTCCTTGGTGTATAGGTGGAGATTTTAATGTTATTTTAAACCCTGAGGGGAAAGTTGTAGGTAGACCTCATTGGGCTTATAAAAGCTTTGACTTTGGAGAATGTATGGACTCATATGGGGTGACTAATGCAGGATATGTGGGATCTAAATTCACTTGGTGAACCAATTGGTGTGCTAAGAAAAGGATATGGAAGAGCCCAGATAGAATTCTAGTTAATGATTCATGAATTCACAAATTATCAGAATGTAATGGTGAGGCATCTTAGTAGAACTAGATCAGATCACAAGTCTCATTTGATGATTTGCAACAATGACCAGGCTGAACCAATCAAGTACTTTGGATTTCTTAATTTTCTTGGTTGATCGGCCTAGTTTCTATGTCCTGATTAGGGAAGTCTGAGACACATATATTCATGAGAATCCTACATGGGGATTGCAGCAGAAGTTGAAAATACTAAGTAGGGATTGGGTGTATGGTCCAAGAAAGAAATTGGAAATGTATATAAGGTGGAAGAATGGTTAGCCATATTGCATGATACATAGGATGCTAATCTAAATGACAGAACTGATAACTCAAGGGAAAGGCTGAATAGGATCTATGCTCAATATTTCAAGTGGTTGTCAATGTAGGAAGCTCTACTAAAACAAAAATCTCAAGTAAAATTTTTTGAGGAGGGTGACTGTAACAGTAAATATTTTCAAAATGTTATTACAGTTAGAAGGATAAGGTTGCAACTTCACATAATCAAAAATCATATGGGAAGTTGGATCAAAGGTGATGAGAAGATAGCCAAAGCACCAGTCAGACATTTTGAGAAATTTTTAACTTGAAACCTCCCACAGTTAATAATGAAGTACTCCAATACATGTCCAACTATATCACAGAAGAAGACAAGCAGATTTGTCATGTATACCAAGTGAAAATGAGTCCAACCAGTTCTGCTGGACCTGATGGGTTCAATAGCACCTTTTATCACAAGTGTTGGGATATTATCAAGGAGGGTATAGTGGAGGTTGTTCAAGACTTCTTTGTTAGGAAGAATTTATCAAGATTCTACTCTCATATTTGTTTAGTTTTCATTCCAAAAGTAGAATCTCCTTCTTGTTTTTTTTGAACTGAGACCAATCAGCCTCAGTAACTTTTCAGCAAAGATTGTATTTAATTGGTTAAGACATTGAACCCTTTGCTACCAAAGCTGATATCAGATAACCAAAGTGGATTTGTTAAAGAGAGGTCAATTAAAGATAATGTGCTGCTAGCACAAGAGATTGTTTTGGGGATTGACCAAACAACAAAAGAGGAAACATTGTCATTAAACTTGACATGGCTAAAGCATATGATTGGAAATCATGGGAGTTTCTCATAGCACTTATGAAAAAGTGGTTTCTCAGAGTGGTGGTTAAGCATAATTCATAGGCTTATTTCTCAAGTATGGTACTCCATTTTCATTAATAGAGCAAGAAAGAGATTATTCACCTCATCTCAAGGCCTAAAGCAAGGGCATCCACTATCCCATCATTGCTCATTCTCATAGTAGAAATCATGTTTAGGCTGTTGAATAATATTTATGTTAGTCCTATATATGTTTCTTTCTGAATGAACATGAAGGGGCCTAAGGTAAATAACCTTGCCTATGTAGATGATACAATGATTTTTTGTATGGGAAAAAGCAAATCAGTGAAACTTGTCATGAAAAAACTTAGATTCTATGAGAAAAGCTCAGACCAGAAGATCAATGAATATAAAAATTTCTTCTGCACAACTCCAAAGACCTCCATAACCAGAATCAACTGAATCATAGATAAGACTAGATTTAAACATAAACACTTCCCATTTAAGTATCTAGGATGTGCACTGTATGTAGGAAGGAAGCAACTAGCATTCTTTGATTCTTTAGTGACTAAGATCATTAAAAGAATATTCCGATAGCAGTGTAAACTTCTAATTTGGAGGAAAGGTCACTCTAATCAATCATGTTCTTTAGGCAATCCCAACATATATGCTGACATTAATGAACCCACCAAAGGGCACTTTCAAGCTAATGGAGAGAGATTTTCCAAGATTCTTCTAGGGGTCTGAGAATGAGAAAATAAATACCATTGGAGCTTATGGACTAATCTACGCTTAGCTAAGCAAAAAGAAGGAGTTGGCATAAGAAGATTAGGGACATCAGTGAGGCTTTTGCTTGTAAAATGATGGTGGAATTTCAGAACACAAACATCACTATGGGCTTCTTTCTTAAAGGCAAAGTATTGTACCATAATGCATCTAGTTGCAAAAGCAAGCAATTCTAAACAATCTCATGCCCCGGGAAAGTTGATGAAAATCAGGGGGAAAGTTGATGAAAATCAGGGGGAAAGCTGAGGAGAACATAGTGTGGAACATTCAAAGTGGAACTGCATGGCGGGATAATTGGACTAGAAAGGGACATTTGGCTAAGATAGTTTCTAGTTGATCTGGTGCTGATAATCTAATAGTTAAGGACATCATTCATGAGGGATGATGGAATAGTAAAAAATTGATGGAGGTGGTACCACTATATACTGTTAAACAAATTATCAAGATTCATATAAGGTGTTCATATAATTTTGACTATGCAATATGGGATCCAGGACCAAATCAACTTACTAAAAGAACATGACAAAGGCCAAGAGAGAACATCTAATCAAAAGTCTGGCATCCAAAACTTCTTTTCAAATCATTTCTAGTCTAGAGACTTGTCAAGATTTGGCAATAACATTGTCCATGTGTGTTTGTTGGGAGAGGAAAATGTCACGACCCTGTTTCGGGGCCATCACCGGCGTTCAGGAACTAAGTCCCTAAACAAGCCTTATCCTAAATTCTACAGAAAATCGGGCAGAGTTTCCCCTATTTTTAGGCCTATCCAAAATTTTACCTGCTTTAAAACAAACAGAAAACCAGCCAACAACCAATATCCTTACGCAATAATAATAATAGAATACCACGTTTATCTCCAAATACTACGAGAACAATCTAACAGGGTTGTAGTAAGTTCATAGACACTAAATACTCTCAAGAGTAACTTATTAATGAACAATCCAACTGGTTACCCAACTAACTAAACGAATGACTAATAAATGACTAAATGGAGCGACTCTAAGAGTTTCAAAGAAGAACAATAATAAATAACTGAAGATCATGCCCACGCGAACTAATGCGGGGCTCACCGGTATTATCAACTCGCAGCTCTAAGAATGAAGATCCTCGGCTACGACACCTGCTGTCTCTGAAAGGAAAAATATAGCGAGGAGTGAGCCGCAACTCAGTGAGTAATAACGCTTAACCACAACCTTTTTAAGTGGGGACAAGTCAAAAACATGCCAGTAAACCTTATGCAGAAATATACATATAATTTAATTGTCACTTTCAGAATAACAAATAGAAATCAGTCTCTTTAAGTACTTCTTGTAAACAGTAATCAATATCAAATCAGTAGTAAATCAAATAATTACTATACTATATCAAGTATATAGGGTAGGAAGATTTCCAAGAACAAACTATGTAATCAGTATAAATTCCTCTTTGAGGAAATCAGTAACGGTAAGCTAGTTCTATCTTCCCACTAGCAAGGACTGTAACGGAAATCCGGAAAATACAAGGTCCACCAGGTCTAACGTACCCGTCGTTAGCTACGGGATCTGTCAAGGCTCATCCCAAAAATATATATATGCCTTATACCAAGTGCAGGGCATTTCAAGTAACAATACAATATTTCATATAACGGTAAATCATGTCAAATAGTGGTAAAAATCAAATCTTGTAACGGTAAAATAATTCAAATAATTATTTTGGTACATATCTTGTAAAATGACTTGTCCCACATGCAGTTTAAACATTCAGTAACACATTTACTTCAAAATCAAGTAGAAACCACGCAGGTTATGGAAACACAAATTGTGGTAAGGTCCTCACTCACAGTACAGACACGTGTAGCTTAAGCGTATCTTCCACGATCAATCCAACACCTCGTCCGGTCAATCTATACTAAAATCATATCGATATCGTGTTACTTCCCGTGTTACGGCTAATTCATAATTGATCTAAAATACTCGACCCTGAGTTATCATATTTGACTGTCAATTCATCAAATTGTATTTACTCCCAACTGTGTAATTCTTCTATTTATGTGGCATGAGCCATACTCAACTACTCATATCTTGGTTTATGAGCAGAATCCATCAAGCTACTTATAACCATATCTTTTCCTTAAAGATAATCCAAAATTACTGAAATTTCACTATTCTATTTGTAAAAATATTCATAAAGTTTCTTTACTATTTTATTGTGACTTTACAAGAGGTAGCAAACACTAAGTTTACATCCCCATATATTTTTAGTTGTTTCACCCGTACAATGGATTAATGTATCATATATGTTGCTACACCAAAAGTACCAATGTCATATTTAACATTAACCCTGAAAATTAACTATACTATGTTAGACAAGGTTAGAGTACATTAATACCTGGAATTTCTTTTATGAATTTGCTTGATTTTTTCCTTAAATCAATGATGCTGCCAGACCCTTTGTAGAAACCCCTTTCAAATTTTCGCTTACTATAATTGTTTGTTTGAACCTGTTTTCCGCTAGAAGAAGCTTGAGCTTCTAATCCCTTTCCCTAATTCCCTTTTGATTGATACATGGACTCTCCCAAAGTCCTATTGGGCTTTGGTTGCATTAATTTTTTTTTTTAAATTTATTTATTTTTGAAATGACTAACTTGTCCTTATTTTTAATAGGGTATTACAGAATCTCCCCCTTAAGAAATTCGGTCTCCGAATTTAAACTAAGAGCATACCTGTAGGGTTAAATAAGTGGGGATACTTGGCTCGCATATCATCTTCCATTTCCCAAGTAGCTTCCCTTGCAGTATGGTTTTTCCACAAAACTTTCACGAACACAATTTCTTTTCTCTGTAACTTCCTTAATTGACTCTCAACTATGGCTATTGGTTCCTCCTCATAAAATAATTTCTCGTTAAGCTGTATAGTCGGTGCCTCAAGTACATGAGAAGCATTTGGTACATATTTTCGCAGCATAGACACGTGGAATACAGGATGAATAAAAGATAACTTAGGAGGAAGAGCCAAATTGTAAGCAACAGCTCCAACTCGTTCAAGTATCTCATAAGGTCCTATGAATCTCGGGCTCAACTTCCCTCTTTTCCCGAATCGTGTCACGCCTTTCATCGGGGAAACTCGTAAGAACACATGATCCCCAACCGCAAACTCTAAGTCCCTTTTTCTTTTATCTGCATAAGATTTTTGCCTACTTTGAGCTGTGAGCAATCTCTGCCTAATCAACTGGACCTTATCAATAGCTTCCTGTATCAGGTCTGGTCCTAAAACCTTAACTTCACCGGCTTCGAACCATCCAATTGGAGAACGACAACGCCTACCATATAAAGCCTCGTAAGGAGCCATCTGAATGCTTGCCTGATAGCTGTTGTTATAAGCAAACTCAGCTAAAGGCAAATAAGTATCCCAACTACCACCAAAATCAATAATGCAAGCTCTCAACATGTCCTCCAATATCTGTATAGTACGTTCAGACTGACTGTCAATCTGAGGATGGAATGCGGTGGTAAGGTCTACTCTAGTACCCAATTCACTTTGAAAGGACCTCCAAAAGTGAGAAGTGAATGGTGATCCTCTATCAGAGATAATGGACAGTGGAACTCCATGGAGTCGGACAATTTCATTCATGTATAACTGTGCATATCTCGCACCACTGTAAGTAGTTTTAACCGGAAAAAAGTGTGCCGACTTTGTAAGCCGGCCAACAATCACCCATACTGAATCATAACCTTTAAGTGTACGAGGTAGGCCAGTCACAAAATCCATGGTAACTCTTTCCCACTTCCACTCTGGAATCTCAAGCCGCTGTAGTAGTCCTGCGGGTCGCTGGTGCTCAGTTTTAACCTGTTGACAAGTCAAACAACTAGTAACAAAGTTAGCAATATCTTTCTTCATACCTTCCCACCAATATAATTGCTTCAGGTCACGGTACATCTTAGTGGATCTAGGATGTATAGTGTATCTAGAATGGTGAGCTTCCTCGAGAATAACTCTTCTTAGCCCATCAATTTCTGGTACACATAACCGGTTACCTAGTCAGAGAACCCCATTATCATCAACAATCATATTCTTGCTTTTACCAGCTAAGACTTCATCTCGATATTTGCACAATCGTTCATCATCGTACTGAGTAGCTTTAACACGTTCTACCAATGAAGACTTGGCTGGAACATAAGCTAATAATGCCCCTGATTTAGATAGACCGAACCTAATACCTGTACCTTCGACCCTGTGGATATCCTTGGCCAACTATCTCTTTACGGGAGCTATATGTGCCAAACTACCCATGGACTTTCTGCTCAATACATCAGCCACAACATTGGCCTTTCCAGGGTGGTATAGAATAGTGCAGTCATAGTCCTTGAGAAGTTCCATCCAACGACGCTGTCGAATGTTCAGATCTCTCTGCTGAAAGATATATTTCAGGCTCTTGTGATATGTATAAATTTCACATGTTTCTCCATATAAGTAGTGCCTCCAAATTTTCAAGGCAAATACCACTGCAGCCATCTCTAGATCATGAGTGGGATAGTTTTGTTCATTATTTTTCAACTGTCGCGAAGCATAAGCTATCACACGACCATTTTGCATGAGAACACACCATAATCCCACTCTCGAAGCATTACAAAATACCGTGAATCCTCCCGAACCGGACGATAAGGCTAGAACTGGTGCGGTGGTCAAACTTGTCTTGAGCTTCTGAAAACTCTGTTCACATTAATCTGTCCACTGAAACTTTGCATTTTTCTGTGTTAGCTTGGTCAATGGTGCTGCTATACTTGAAAAATCCTTCACAAAATGCCTATAGTAACCTGCTAATCCCAGAAAGCTGCGAATCTCTATAGGAGTGGTGAGTTTGGGCCATTTCTGCACTGCTTCCGTCTTTCTAGGATCTACCAGTATTCCATCCTTGGATACCACATGCCCAAGGAATGCTACGAAGTCTAGCCAAAATTCACACTTAGAGAACTTCGCATAAAGCTTATGTTCTCGCAATGTTTGAAGTACAACTCTCAGATGAGCCTCGTGTTCTTCTTGAGTGCGAGAAGACACCAAGATATCGTCAATAAATACAATGACAAATCTGTCCAGAAACGACTTGCATATCCTATTCATTAAATCAATTAATGCAGCATGAGCATTAGTCAACCCGAAAGGCATCACAAGGAATTCATAATGCCCGTATCGAGTTCTGAAAGCCGTCTTAGGAATATCTTTGTCACTAACTCTGAGCTGATGATAACCAGATCGAAGATCAATCTTTGAGAAATGGGCAGCTCCCTGCAACTGATCAAACAGATCATCAATACCAGGTAAAGGGTATTTATTACGTACCGTTACCTTGTTCAGCTGTCTGTAGTTAATGCCCATTCTTAGGGACCCATCTTTCTTCTTCACAAATAGCACAGGTGCACCCCAGGGGGATACACTTGGTCTGATAAATCTCTTGTTCAATAACTCCCGCAATTGTTCCTTTAGCTCCCTCAACTCCGCTGGTGCCATACGATATGGAGAAATCGATATGGGTTGCGTGTCAGGTGCCACATCAATGCTAAAATCTATATCCCGCACTAGAGGTAGTCCCGGTAAATTCTCAGGAAATACATCGGTGAACTCTTGCACTACTGGAACCATTTCCAAGCTAGGAGCCACATCTCTTGTGTCTCTCACCATAGCTAAGAATGCCCAACAACCTTTCTTCACTAACTGCTGAGCTTTTACAAATGATATGACATTACACATCTCTAGAATTTGATCCCCTTTCAGAATAAAACTAGGTTCATTAGGCATCTCGAACTTAACTACCTTCGCATGACAATCGAGGGTAGCATGGCAAGAAGATAACCAATCCATACCCATCAACACGTCAAAATTAACCATATCCAGTACAATTAAATCAGCTAAGGTATCCCTACCCTCAACTCGAATCTGACAAGCACGATACACATATTCAACAAGCAAAGAATCTCCCACAGGATTAGCAACTAGAAAAGGATCATTCAATATTTCTGGTTGTCTATCAAACCTCAAAGCAAAGAATGAGGACACATATAGGAGTGGGTATATCCTAGATCAAACATTGCAAGTGCATCAAGTGAGCAAATAGAAAGAATACCTGTAACCACAGCATGTGAGGCCTGAGCATCTTGCCTAGTAAGTACAAAAACTCTCTATTGGCCTCTACCAGCAGTCCCCTATCCTCGATTACCCATAACACGATCTCCGGCACATCTGCGTAGATGCCGCTGCCTGCACAGAAGCCTGGCTAAACTCTCTCTGAGGATGAGGGCAATCCTGTATGTGATGTCCCAACTTGCCACACCGGAAGCACCCTCTAGTCAGAACACGACACGGACCCCAATGTAATCCACCACAAGTCTGACATACTGAATCAGTAGCATATATCTGTCCAGAGCTATGATGTCCATATGATAATGGTAGCCCCTTAGCATTATCTTTGTGAGGAGGTGCTCTAACGGATGGCTGGGAAACCAAGTTTGCCCATGTCTGAAAACCCTGTCGCTGTACTTGATTCCCTGCTCTACGGTCTGTGCTAACTCCCTCAGTGAAAGATCCCCCAGTCTTAGCCTTCTTATATGAATCTTTAGCTGCTCGTGATTCACGACCCCTGTTTTCAATCTTTCTTGCAAGGTCGAGTGCATCAGAGTAATTCAGATTCTTTATTTACGGAGCAACTGCATTGAATAAACGATCAACCAACCCATCAACAAACTTCTGAACCCGAGATGTTTCATTAGGCACTAAGTTAGGTGCATATCTAGCCAGCTTAGTAAACTTAGTGTTATATGTCGATACATCCATATCTGGAGTCTGAACTAATCTCTCAAACTGCCTAGCGTATTCCTTCCTCAGACTTTCAGGGAGAAAGCGATCCATGAACAACTTAGTAAACTCATCTCATGTCAATCGTTCTGCTTCTGTGGGCCTTTCTAAAAGTACAGTTTCATATCAAGTATTAGCTATATCCTCCAACTTGTATGTTGCAAGTTCCACGGATCTCTCACTAGAACATCCAAGAGCACGTAACGCCTTAAGTGTACCATCCAAGAAACTCTGAGGATCCTCTGTAGTGTCAGAACTCGTGAACCTTGGTGGTTTCAGTTTCAAGAACTCTGGTAAGGACACTTCTCTGTTACCAAAAATCTGAGTCTGTCTCTAAGCCTGAGTCTGTGGCTGAGCCTGAGTCTGTGTCTGAACCTGAGTCTGAGTCTGAGTCTGAGCCTGAGCCTGAGTGTGTGTCTGAGTCTGAGCCTGTGTAGGTACCTGAGGTTGCGTTGGAGCAACATTCTGTTGTCTAGCCATTTTCTGTCTATCCATTTTGGCATTCAAGTGTTCAATGGACCTTTGCATAGCATTATGTGCCTCAATAGTAGCATTCTGATATGACGGTAGAGGTGGATTATCCTCAATTTCTAGAGTAGGCTCTCTTGTGGCTATTGTAGTAGCACCAGCCCTCGTGGTAGCAGCTTGGACTCGTCCCTGAGTATTACCTCCTTTCCTAGCTGAGGTAGATGACGACCCAGCAGTGGAGGAATTCGGAACAGCTCGGGCCGCCTTTTTAGACCTGTCTTACCAGCCATCTGAGTAATAGAATAACTAACGTTAGATTCATCTATTTATCAGTAGCCATCTCACACGTACGGAAGGAACAAGAAAGAAGAAAAGACACGGAACATCCTATCACGCCCTCCCAGAATAACGATTATGGGAATGGCCGGCAGCATAACCATATTAGAGATTCTACTACTGACGTGTGCTCCATTAGTCACAGGAATAACCTAGGGTCTGATACCAACTTTGTCACGACCCTGTTTCGGGGCCATGATCGGCGCTCAGGAACTAAGTCCCTAAACAAGCCTTATCCTAAATTCTACAGAAAATCGGGCAGAGTTTCCCCTATTTTTAGGCCTATCCAAAATTTTACCTGCTTTAAAACAAATAGAAAACCAGCCAACAACCAATATCCTTACACAATAATAATAATAAAATACTACGTTTATCTCCAAATACTACGAGAACAATCTAATAGGGTTGTAGTAAGTTCATAGACACTAAATACTCGCAAGAGTAACTTATTAATGAACAATCCAACTGGTTACCCAACTGACTAAACGAATGACTAACAAATGACTAAATGGAGCGACTATAAGAGTTTCAAAGAAGGACAATAATAAATAACTGAAGATCTTGCCCACGCGAACTAATGCGGGGCTCACCGGTATTATCAACTCGCAGCTCTAAGAATGAAGATCCTCGGCTACGACACCTGCTGTCTCTGAAAGGAAAAATATAGCGAGGAGTGAGCCGCAACTCAGTGAGTAATAACGCTTAACCACAACCTTTTTAAGTGGGGACAAGTCAAAAACATGCCAGTAAACCTTATGCAGAAATATACATATAATTTAATTGTCACTTTCAGAATAACAAATAGAAATCAGTCTCTTTAAGTACTTCTTGTAAACAGTAATCAATATCAAATCAGTAGTAAATCAAATAATTACTATAATATATCAAGTATATAGGGTAGGGAGATTTCCAAGAACAAACCATATAATCAGTATAAATTCCTCTTTGAGGAAATCAGTAACGCTAAGCTAGTTCTATCTTCCCACTAGCAAGGACTGTAACGGAAATCCGAAAAATACAAGGTCCACCAGGTCTAACGTACCCGTCGTTAATTACGGGGTCTGTCAAGGCTCATCTCAAAAAAATATATATCCCTTATACCAAGTGCAGGGCATTTCAAGTAACAATACAATATTTCATATAACGGTAAATCATGTCAAATAGCGGTAAAAATCAAATCTTGGACGGTGAAATAATTCAAATAATTATTTCGGTACATATCTTGTAAAAGGACTTGTCCCACATGCAGTTTAAACATTCAGTAACACATTTACTTCAAAATCAAGTAGAAACCATGCAGGTTATGGAAACACAAATTGTGGTAAGGTCATCACTCAATCCAACACCTCGTCCGGTCAATCTATAATAAAACCATATCGATCTCGAGTTACTTCCCGTGTTACGGCTAATTCATAATTGATCTAAAATACTCGACCCTGAGTTATCATATTTGACTGTCAATTCATCAAATTGTATTTACTCCCAACTGTGTAATTCTTCTATTTATGTGGCATGAGCCATACTCAACTACTCATATCTTGATTTATGAGTAGAATCCATCAAGCTACTTATAACCATATCTTTTCCTTAAAGATAATCCAAAATTACTGAAATTTCACTATTCTATTTGTAAAAATATTCATAAAGTTTCTTTACTATTTTATTGTGAGTTTATAAGAGGTAGCAAACACTAAGTTTACATCCCCATATATTTTTAGTTGTTTTCACCCGTACAATGGATTAATGTATCATATATGTTGCTACACCAAAATTACCAATGTCATATTTAACATTAACCCTGAAAATTAACTATACTATGTTAGACAAGGTTAGAGTACATTAATACCTGGAATTTCTTTTATGAATTTGCTTGATTTTTTCCTTAAATCAATGATGCTGCCAGACCCTTTGTAGAAACCCCATTTCAAATTTTCGCTTACTATAATTGTTTGTTTGAACCTGTTTTCCGCTAGAAGAAGCTTGAGCTTCTAATCCCTTTCCCTAATTCCCTTTTGATTGACGCATGGACTCTGCCAAAGTCCTATTGGGCTTTGGCTGCATTAATTATTTTTTAATTTATTTATTTTTGAAATGACTGACTTGTCCTTATTTTTAATAGAGTATTACAGAAAAGTACTAAAACTCTTCAACATGTCTTCTTAGAAAGTGAAATGCAAAATGTGGAGCGTTTTTAGTGTCCCCTTGGAATAATAAAATCAGGTAATTCAGTGATTAATAGATTGAATGAATGGTAGGGAGTGAGACCTAAAAATAGGGTGCGCATGATGGTTTTACATATCACTCCTATTGTAATATGCTGGGAAATTTAGAAGCAGATGTGCTCTTGTAAATATGGAGAGCAAAAGAAAATTTGGCATAGAAGAATGGAGTATCAAGTTTGGTAGGTTATTAAAATGGCCTTAGAATTATCATTTTCTAAATGTGTGCTAGGATATACTTGGATGGAACTCTGTGAAAAAGTAGATAGATAGAGGCCTGTGCAAAAATGAAAAATAGTTCACTAGGTGAAGCCTCTAGTAAATGTTGTCAAGATCAATATAGATGGAAGTTGCATGGGAAGTAAGGCTGGAATTAGTGGAATTGTCAGAGATCATGAGGGTAATATGATTATGGCTTTTTTCTAGTCCAGTGGAAGAAAACTCCAACAGCCAGGCAGAAGCTCTTGTTGCTAACTTTGGGATTCAGTGGTGTATCCAAAAGGGGTATACAAGTCCATGATAATAACTAAAATGCTGGGAAACAAGTCCACCACAAATTTGAAGCTGAAGACAATCACTGAAGATACATAACAGAATATATGCCAAGTAAATTGCTCAGTTACACACTACTTTAGAGAAGCTAACTTTGTAGTAGATTGCTTGGCAAAACATGGGACAAAGCTGGAGGAACCTCGAGTATACATGGATCAACAACAGATTTCAAGACAAGCAAAGGGCTACTACTAGCTTGACAAAATGAAGACATTTAGTGTTAGGCTTAGATATGATAAGACTAATTTTTTTTTGTTAGTTAGAATGTTGTGAATATGGCACAGGGTTGAAATACATTAGCATATTTTTTCAGTGATGACTAGTGCATCACTAGTGTAACCCCTATTTTGAGAAATGATGAGCTCTTGACTTTAAGATAGTCGAAGAAGCAAGCTCGATTGTTCGACTCAAGGGGGAAATAGTCGAAAAGATGTTTGAATTGGACAACCAACAGACTTTTTGGAAAGAAAAAAATGGGAGTAAAAAAACTTTTTACCCATTGCTTTACTATCTCCTCAACTTCATCTACTTGAGTTTCAGATAGTTGATTTCAATTTCATGAGTACAATATTTAATGTTAAAGTTTTAATCTCATTGTATATTTAATTATAGGTTCAAGTTTAATATTTATTTGAAATTTTAATAGTTTTTCCAATCAAATTTTATATTTAATATTGACTTGAGATGAATTCAGTTCAAATGGTGAAGAAGAGTTTTGATCGACTTAAAAATAGTCCAACAATTCTTCATCATAATGATATATGAATGCTGGAACGAAGTTGGCAAGAATTTGTGCACAATAATATTTGGGCGCACAATTCTCTTTCTTTTGGTCTCACTTAAAAATTATTTAATATGAAGTACCCATAAGTAGAAGTCGCCAGACACTCCCGGCGAATTTCCTATTATGGGGGCAGGAACCTTACACAAGTCATCCAGATCTTGTTCACTGATATCCTGGACCGCGCCTGGTGTTTAGCCAAGAGTGTCTAGCAAGTTCTGTCAAATTCTGCTAATGCCTAAATTTAAATGATTTATAAGGGGGTTAGAAGTGTGAAGAGTGGCGTAAAAGTGTCATATTTATGTGAATCATCGATATGACTGAGGGAAATTTACAGAGGACACTTCTGGCACCTTCTCACAGTTTTGGGGCCCATAATAGACCTATTTAATTTGTACCTCAGTCGCAGAAGTCACTAGAAACTCCTAATGGGTTGCTAGGAACTCATACAAGAGTTTCTAGCATGATGGAGATTTGTGAGGAGTGTGGCAACTTCTAATGACTACGACTATAAGTTAAATAATTCTCCTATATGAGCTAGAAGTGTTAGCGTCAGGGACCAGAAGTCTACTGGGTGCAAATACCTGTATGATGAAGGTATACAAAGCAAAAATTTTCACCACATGTGCCCCTATATTTCTGGTTATATCTTTTTGTCCCTACTAAAAAATATTTTAGCAAAATAGCATCCTAGCCATTTTTTAACATATGAAAAGACTATTTTCCCCGGACCAATAAGCCCTAATTCTAATGGTGAGCCGCCCCTTTTCTACTCTCTCTCTCTCTCTCTTTCCTTTCCCTTGTAATTTAGGGTTCTACGCCTTGGTTAGTTTTCTTCTCCTTTTGTTTTTTCTTTGTTTGGTTTTTGGTGAATTTGATTTCTCCCTTTGTTGATGATCATTATTTATCCAATTTTTGGTTCAGTCAATATTTAAATTTTATTGTTAATCGGTAATGTTTATTTAATTTGTTATATGAAATTATTTTAATTACGTAGTTAATGTAATTTTCAGCAAAGTATTGTCGTTGCGCTTTGATTTCCTTTTGTTGTAGAAATTGTTTCCCACAGGGCAACAGTTGACATAAGTTATATTAATTAGGTAGTTAATTTATTTTTTAGCAAAGTCCTGATGTTGAACTTCTTTTTTCTTTTATTGTAGATAGTGTTGCCCATAGTGCAACAATTGACATAAGATTCAAGAATAAGTTTCATTGGCTCTTGTATTTTTTTTTTAAACTGTAACATCAAGCATGCATTATGTTTTGTATGAAAAGTGCTGCCTTTCAGTATGTATTTTTGTAATTTTTGCTTCCTTGAATCATTAAATTTTTGTTATTATTCAATAATATTTATTTAATATTGTTGAATGTGTTATATGAAATATATTAATTACGTAGTTGATGTAAATTTTTAGCAAGTGTTAGTGTTGCATTTTATTTTCTTTTTGTTGTAGATCTGTTGCCCGCAAGACAATATTAGAGATTATATTCAAGCATAAGTTTTGTTGGTTGTTGTATTTTTTATTTTCCTATTGTTGTTGAAACTGTTGCCCACATGACAACAGTTGACATAACATTCAAGCATAAGTTCTGTTTGTAGGGAGAGTGATGTCTGTCAGACTGTGCTTTGATTAATGTTTAGTAATAGGTATTGTCTTTATATTTATCTTTCTTTTTGTGATGTTGACATTTGCATTTGTTGATTGTACAAAAAATTTTGTTGCATATTAAGATTGAGTTAATTATGGTATGACATTGCATTTGTTAATTCAATTTTTTATTTGTTTTGTTCTGTTTTTTGCATTCAGCCTTCCGTTAAATTTTATGTAGGTATGATTGTGGTACTTATGTGATTATGTTTGCTGATTCAATAATGCATGGCAAATATGTTTCCAAGATGAAGTGTACGCAGCTGAAAGATTATCGTTTTGATTGGGCTGCTAATTAGTGGAGTCATGAAAGGTCCAAGTCAAATGGAGGATATGATACTCCTCCTAAGAAGATAGACGATGATTACCAAGACCATAATTCTCTTCTTTGTGAATGAGTACTTGGAAAGCCTTTCTCTGTTGTATAAAAGTAATGAGGATGACTGAATTTTTAATGTGAATACTTGTCTTTTAGTTGATACGAGTGAATGGTTTATGTGTAATCGATGTTTATATTTTTAGCAATGTGAATGTCTTGGGATTTGTAGAGTTTGATTATTATTTAGCGTTGATTGTACATTTTCTTGTAAGCGCTTTATGTGTGTTGTGTCTTATTTTTTAATGTTTGTTTGTATTTTATAAACTTATCATATTGTGAGGGAAGTAACTCAATGCAAGTGGCTGGTAAAATTTGGTGAGGTGTAGGGGGTGAAGTGCTGCCTAGGAAGCATCATTTCAAGTGTATTAGCTTTAGAAATTTGGGTAGAGGGTGGAGACAAAGTGTTGCATGTTAAGGGATCTGCTTTGTGAGAGGTGTATGCCAAATGCTGCCTATCAAGCATCCACTTAAGGCATTTGTCTGTGAGGTTTTGGTAAGGCTTTGCGGGCAACTGTTGCCTATTTGCCAATATTTGCATCTAAACACAATGGTAGAGAGGAGGAGGGGTTAATGGAGAAATGAAGCTAAGATATATTGAATGCTTAGCTTGTGTTTTAGTGTTTGTTTTCATATTTTAAGCTTTTTTTGTGAGGGCAGCAACTCAAGAAAATTGGCTTAGGGAATTTTGTGACGGTGGAGGTCAAGTACTGCCTATGTAGCATTTTAAAGAAATTGGAGATTGGGAGAATTTGGTGAGTGGTGGGGTCAAGTGCTGCCTAGGCTTCATTTCAAAGGTATTGGCTTGGGGAATTTGGTGAGAGGGTGGAGGCAAAGGATTGCCTAGGCGGCAACTTAATGGAATTAGCTAAAAGAATTTGGTGATGGGAAGAGGCCGAGTGCTGCATGAGCAGCTACTCAAGGCAATTGCTTATAAGGATTTGGTAAGGATTGGTAGACAAATGTTGCCTATTTACCAACACTTGCAGACAAACACAATGATAGAGGTGTTAAAGGAGGAATAAAGCGAAGTCATATTGAATCAAAATACAATAAGAGAAAAGCAAACAATGTTCTTTAAAATGCCCTTCAAAATATATATAAAAAAACATAGTATTAAAAAATATAATGACATGACAAAATAGCACTAATTTGCTTAAGCCAGAGGAGTTGATTCATCGACGATATTTGGTTCGTCATCGTCGTTTATATGTCGCGTAAGCACCATTTCTCTGATTTGTTTGAGTACTTTTATGGATATTGTGATTCAAACTCAAAAATTCTGCATCTAATTTTTTCATTTCGTCATTCATACTTGCTACGTTGCTCTTCAAAATAGTGCTCCGTGTTCCATTGCAAGCAATATATATGCATTTTTTTGCCATCTAAATTCTGCACGCAATGAAATGGTTACACGAGTTTAGAGTTTGTTGAATAGATTAACAAGATAGACACAAACATTCAATTTTTGCTTTATTTAGTGTTGTGCATAGGCGGTAGAAGTCGACTGGCAACAAGTTGTAAAAACTTGTCTACACTTTTTTACTTAAAGTGTTGGCTTTCAGCCACAACTTGTAGGAAAATTCAGTACACAAGTTATAGCAAGTGAACACAAATATTTTACAGAACAACTAAAGTGCTGCCTGTTAGGCATCACATATAGAGACTTCTCTACATATTGTTTTTCACCAATCCTCCAAGTGCTGCCCATAAGGCAACACTGAAAAGGCACTAGCTCACGCGATCAAAACTGCTGCCTATTAGGCAGCACATGTAAAGCTTCTCTACATGTTGTTTTGAACCAGACCTCCAAGTCACCACTTCATGCGATAAAAAGTATTTCCTATTAGGCAGCACATGTAAATTTTATCTACAAGAAATTGTTTGCACCACAGCTGCAAGTGCTGCCCACAAAGCAGCGAGTGCATTGCAAACAAATGCCCATGAATAAGAGTATAAAAAGTGTTTCCTGTTATTGACAATTTACAGAGATCATCTACAAGTTATTTCAAGTTAATTTAGGACTAAACAAAGCAGTTGCAACTAAATAAACGTAATCGCAATTTCTATTCGTAAATTCTACAACAACTATAGATTCAAACTAATATAATTTTTTTTGCAGCAATTGAAATTCAAAGTAATGTTAATTTTATGTTATCTAGCAGTAGTTTTCAATCATAATCATCAAAATTCACAACTCGCTATGGTTAATTTGTTATTATATGAAAATCAAACAAATTCTACGAATTTAAGATGTAATTATGCAAAATTTAATTCAAAAACTACGTATAATCAATACGATATTGAAGAAATTTACCTTTGAATCTTCTTTTTTCTGGAAATTTTGAAGTTTTTACTGTTTGAATCAGTTGTTGAAGCTTTTTTTCTCCGTGTGGAAACAACTACTGGATGATAAAGAAGAGAAGAGACAGTCGCATCATTTTATTATTTGTCCAGGGGTAGTTTCGTCCATAATATTTCACTTAAGTTAGGTAAAGTCATTCTTGCAAACCATTGTTAATGAGGTCAATTAGGCAAACCATTGCCTAAGGTGCCATAGTCTCGTAATTCTCCCTATAGAAAAGGACTAGATTTTGCAATTGTGAGGCAATGTTTGGCGTTAAATGAACATATTTAGCACTGCCATCACATTTCGGGCCCCGTGAGAAGATTCATTACATTTTTTTTCTACTGTCAGGAAAATGTCAGGAAAAACTCATGGGAATCGCTAGAAGTCATCAGGAAAAACTCCTCATGGGAGCAAAACATGTAAGATTTTTTTTTTCGAGAGCCATAACTGTGACGGGATGCCAAAAGTAACATACTTATATAATTACCGAAAGTGAGGGGGCAAGATCTAGAAGTTATAGAAATTTAATTCGACAATTAATTTTATCCATGTCATTTAGTTCTTAGCAGCACTTAAAAAATTACTTACAAGTATAGCCATTCACTTTCAAATTATTAGATTGAAGTTGAATAATCATGGCGTGAAGTGATCACAACTTAAATTATTTGGTTTGAAAATAAATCAAATTAAACCAAAAGTGTGAAGTTTTGGTCAAAATGAAAAAAGAAATAAAGAAGAAAAAATAGCAAATTTTACTTCATATCAAAAGAGCTAAAGTTAGCTTAACTTGGTTTGAACTTCAAATCCGTTGGTCTGAAGACAGACAAAGTAAACAACCTCCGTAAAGGTACACCTATAAATGGTTAAAATTTTAAGGGCACATGCAAAAGTGGTTATGAGTGCACTTCATCACAAGAAGTGCGACGCAAAGTCGGCCCAACAGTTACTGAAGTACTCTTGGCCCTTCCTAAATTATGATTATAAAAATTCACCTAGTGTCCCAATAATTGATTAATTCTGAGAGATTATCCCATTTTTCATAGTTTTGAAAAAATGGCCTCCATATTCGTCCCTTCATTATTTTCTGAAGTGTTGCCTAAGTAAGATTTTAATGCAATTAGCTGAGGAATATGAGAAGAGGTCGAGGGCAAGTGTTGTCGAGACCTGACTTTAATTATTTAGGAGATTGGGGGAAAGGGTGATGGCAAGTGATGCATAACCAAGACTTTAAGGCAATAGTTGATGAATGTGAGAAGCAGTAGAGGGCAAGTCCTGACTAAAAAGATTTGGGGAAGGGGACGAGGACAAGTGCTGTCTCAAGGCAATTAGCAGGGAGAGAGGGGGTAAGAAGTCAAGGGCAAATGCTACCTCGACCCTAAAATACTACTTAGTTGTCGCGTGTCATTTATAAAATTCATAGGAGTATTTCCATTCGAAAGACATTCATTATATTATACTAAACTAAATAGAGTTCAGTTTTGTTAAACCGCCTGATGGAGGTCAAAAAGGCAGATCATTGCCTATGGTTTCATAATTTCACGATTTACCCAATTATAACAAGGGATTTCCACATAAATGGTCCTCAATATACTATATTATCAAGTCACCTAGCACTAACATAATCTAGCCACGATATTTATATTTAAAATTTGATTTATAGTTATGACATATAAGTAGATTGATATTCTTTATATATAGCTTCTATATACATATATACATACAGATATTTGTCTTATATTTTTTAAATATTTATATCATCAAATTATATTTAATAAATATGCTAGAAAAAAAAAGATAAAATATAATTAAAAAAGTGAATAAGGGTTGAAAATGGTTATGTGGCTAATAATCCCTTGTAACAAGGACAAGACCAATTCTTCCGGATCCATGACTTCGGCCCAACAGATACCTCCATGACTTCGGCCCAACAGATACCTGAGTACATAGTACTATTCTATTTCCTTATTCCTCTTGTATTGCTTATTGCTCTTGTTAGTATAGAATCTCTAGTGCAGAATCAGTTGTCAAATTCAAAAGCTCAAATGTAGTAGTGTGAAATTTTCAGAGGACCAATTTGTCATGGCTCATAAATCATGACGACCTTCTTTTGTTTCACCTTTGACGAGGAACTTTATGCATATCTGAACTCTAAACTCGTGGGGGTGTTAAAAACAAATTAGCATTATAGAGTATTAAATTATTCATTCACCTCCAAAATTTGAACTTTGAATCTTCACATTAATATCCGTGAGCTGCACATAATTGGGTAGTCCAAACATTTATTGTCCACTAATTAATACTACACTAAATAGTGACACCAACTTTTTATCATAATGATTTATGATAGAGTGACAAATCATGGGATAGATGGTTCGGTGACCATTTCATAGTAGAGTAAGAGGTCGATCTAGAAGTTCCAAAATAGAGATATGCTTATAGGAAGCACTTCCTTTTTTCACTAATAAGCTTTAGGAGAAAAGAATCCAAACTAAGTAGGTTGATGGATAACAGATATCGAATAATTATAATTATATAAAAAGAGGAAGAATTACAACAATGGACAAGGCAATTTACAAGACTACGGCACCTTAAGCAATGATTTGCTTTATTGACCTCATTTAAAACAGTTTTATAAGAATAACCTCACTAATTTAAGTAAATGTTTCCTCGAGAGCAACACTTCAAGTTATAAACTTGATAAGTGCACCCACGGGGGCAGCACTTCAAGTATAAAATGACAAGTGCTGACATTTTATCTTTATCAACATTCTTCTCAGATAACTTGAAGGCAACACTTGCAATTTATACTTGAAGTATTTTCCCCGAATGAACACTTGTAAATTTATAACGTGAAGTGTTGCCTATCGAGATCATTTTGTTAAACCATTCTTAAGTGGGGACAAAATATCATAACCAAGAATAAGGGATACATGTAGTAAAAAAATTTGCAATGGATGTTTGGACAAATTCAAAAGCGAAATTTCGCAAGGAACGCGTTGAATGAAAATAAATTTATTATTGTTTTAGACTGGCCACATTTTGAACCCATTTATATAAACATTGAACATAAAGAAAACTTAAGCATAGCAGAGCGAGTCTATTGGGGATGAGAGGTGGGCAGACCGGAACGTTTTGAGGGATTAGGGTAGAAAATTGGGCAATTCACAAAACTATATAAACTAACAAACTACTTTACACAAAAATATCAATATTTTCTATTTTCAAAACATAGCAATATCTTTTTTCAAACCATAGCAAAAATACATAAAAGGGTACTAAAATCCTAGATATTTTCTTCTACCACCACCAGCCACCACCCCCATTACTGCTGCCGCCTCCCAGCCGGCGGCCATCGGCTACCGCCGCCGCCAGGTCTCCAAAAATTTTTGTTTTTTTTTGTTTTTTTTGTATGTCTTGTGTATTTTCAGTGTATGTCATGTGTATTATTTTTGTATTCACACTGTATGTAAAGTGTGTAATATACTTACATAAGCCATACACAACATATACAAATGTAAGGTGTATATCTAGTGTATATCCGGTGACATATATTGAGTATACACATGAAATACAATTTTTGTTACTCCACCGCCACCAACCACCAACGTGCACCACCAGATACCAACAAAACAAATATATATGTATACGTGTTGTATGATAAGTGTATACCCATGTATGTCCGGTGACATACACCGAACTACAATGGGTATACAAATGACATACAGATTTTCCACCTCTCACCACCACCAACAACCACCGTATCCGCCAGGTGACATACACCGGACATCACTGCCGTGGTTCCACTCTGTTACTGCAAACTCAAAAAAAAAAAAAAAAAAAAAAAAAACAGCCGCCCAAAAAACCGCTAGAACATCACCGGAAAAGCACCCCCGGAGCACAGCATAATAGATCTGGAGCCACCGCACATCCACCGCAATTTTTACAGCAGCAGTCGTGTCCCCTCACAGCAGCACCGCCGATCTACGCAACAGCACTGCCGGAGCAACGCAGCGACAACGGGGACACTGTGTGGCGGATTTCCAGCGACGAGGAATGGTGCGTGGCAGCAGCTCCGGCGACCCAGTGAGAGGAGGGAAGGGAGATGGAAGAGAGAAAGGGAGAGAAAAGTTAGGATTAGGGTTTTTAGTTGTGAAATGTTTGGTAGCATTTTTGAAAATGTTGCTACGTTTGCTAAAGTGTCAAAATGTTGCTATGTTTTTAAAACAAGTTCCATAAATAGTCATACAGTATAATTTGACCTAGAAAATTTTTATAGTATGAGATCATTTTTTCCGGTAATAGCAAATGACATTTCTTATTGTCAAGATTATAATTTCTTTTATTGAAGTTTGACCCGATAGACGCGAGCATATGGAGTAAATTTTTTTCTTTAACTTAATTGACGCTTTAAGGATATTTATAACAAATTATACTGACACTTGCAAAAATTTACATAACATAACGATACTTTTAAATTTAATACAAAATATAGCAAGCTAGGTGAAACATATACAAATTGTATATATATTTATATATACATATATATTCATGTATATATAATGGCATACACACATGAATATACCAATATACACATGATTTATAAATACATATATACAATTATATACAAAGTTATATATACATGTATACACACATTTGTTGGAGTTTGTATATAGTATGTAAAAAGATACTGTTATTTTTTTGTAAAGTGAAATTATGTCAGTATTTTATTTAAATTAGTCTAGCGTTTGGACATAGATTTGGTTGAAACTTGAAAAAAAGAATTTTTAAAGTTAAGTTGAAAATTAGTTTTTGGAAGTTAAAATTGTGTTTGGTCATATATTTATTCTTGATGTTTCTCAAATATATTGTGGCAGCTATTCATTACTAAGCAAATAAACAATTCATATCACACTAAAAAGTCTTACAAGATTACTAGCCACCGTTTTAGCTACAATAAGATCTCAATAAATTAGCGAAGGTGCAGTGACCAAAATAAATTATAAAGCTTTGAGTCTCTTTTTTGCTTCCTCAATACTCTGAATGTTAGTTTCTTCTTGAGATCCGAAAATTAGTGTTGTTTTTGAATGGGTGTTGACGAGCTCTGGGCGTATATGATTTTATGCTCATAATTTGTCAAATTATAGTATAGTTTAAGATATCGTCCCACAGAGATTGGAACCACCTAGGCTACAGATTTATATTGTCTTTGTCACTATTTGAGAGATACGTATTGGTGAGATGAAATTTTTTTAATAGTCCTAAAAATTTAAATAACAGTAGTAAATATTTTTTTAGAAAATAAAAGATAAAATAAAGATTGTGATACTTTGAATCACCAAGATAAAATTAGCATAATAAAATCAAGATTTCATTACTTGTTTCTCTGTTTAACGATATGATCATCCCTATTTGCATTTCAGTGGGTTGATCTGGTATGAGAAGTTCTGGGAAAGAGTATATTACAGCATTTCTAATTCGTGAATTTATAATGATCGCCGTGTTCTGCATGCTGGATCTTCTACTATTCTATGTTCTTCCCGAAAGTGTGCTAAAGAGAAAACACCTAAGAAGAAGGTATTCAAACCACACTTCACACGAACCAACTGAATCTTTCCCTCTACTCACAGGAAAGTCTGACTGATGAAATGCAGGAGTAGAATGAAGTCAAGGACTTTTCTTTCTTTATGGCTTTAGCCGAGCCGTAAGTAGTTGAATTCAGTAATGGAGAGAGTGATAGTTGTCTAGGGTAAAGTTAGTGCGTAGTTAAACAGGCTTTCTAGATCTAAGGAAAGCAATTGCTTTGCTGTTGTGATTCCTCATTGCTGGAGTAATTCATGCTTTCTCCAGAGCGGGATCAAGCTTTCTAATGAAAGTGATCGAAAAAGCTTGGGCGGGCCCCCAACCATTAGCACATTCTAAGATTTAGATGACTAATTGGTTGGGAATCATGAATTATCACGTCTTGACGGTCAGTACAGAATCTTGCTCTACCCATCACCAGTGACCACAATATTCTAAATATTTACTATGATCCGACTCACTTTCTCACCCTTTATTACGAAATGTGTGTGATCAGAAGCACACCTTTTGTAGCCAAACTAAACTATGGCCTTACTGAACTTCTCAAACCACGCCCTCGGGGATTGCTTTTTATTTCTAACACAGCCAAATCACATAAAAGTAACCAATTAATAACACCTTTTTCGATTAGCGTAATTAATCGATTGACAGTGAAACAGAGACCTTGTTAAAAAAATAATCGTTTATCTCTAATACAACTATTTCACTTAACCACAATATATTAATAGCACCACTTCCACTTGTACTATTAATATATTGATAATCAGTGACATTAAACAATAATTGATTAATAACACATCTTTCGATTAATGTAGTTAACCGACTAAAGTAATGACCTAAACAAGAAGTATCTCAGTTGAGTGCACTAAGTAGCAAAAACTCTTTCGATTAGCTTTTACTAAATCAATTATCTTATTTAAGTCAACTCCTCCGTGAGATTTAGAATTAAAAGAAGTAAGATAAAGATTATGGTTAATCTTGGTGTATAAAAATGATATAGAGAAAATCCCAACATAATTAATAAATTTAAGACTTTTATTGTAAAACTTTATCAAGCTTTATCTAATATCACAACCAAAGAAAATTACTCCACTATGGAGAAAAGAAAAAATTATTCATACAAAGAAGAATAACTTTGTAAAACTATAACAAAGACAATGGAAAGGCGTTTTTACACAGAAGATGAGATGTCTCTGATAACTCCAATTTTGATGATTACAATATGGTTAAATTTCATGAGCAGCTAACTTAACAACTGTTGCATTTCATGACAGGAACATAACGGATTCAGTCGGCTAAATTTGGAAGGATCTTCGAGTCGCTGATTTTCAGGCCTCTGTGATTGAAGTTAATTTCACATATCAAGTGGTTAGAGAAAAATCAGGATCTTTTATGGCTCTTACCTTATTTCCAGAAATGATCAATCATTGCCTTTCTGGGGATCAAATCCCTTGGGTCAAGATTCTCTTCTGTTAAGGAAAATATCTCCATCATATCAATCAAGGATCCTCAAGACATTCCCTGTGTTCACATGAAGATAACCCTGATACTATATATATCCAAAGCTGCAGGCAGTCATCGTATGCAACCTTAAGCTTTCTAACATTCTCTTTTGAAATCTTGAAAACATTGTAATCTTTAGAGTTTACTACTGTCTAAGAAAAAGAAAAGAGAGTTCAGAGGGAAAGTAAGGTTAGTGTCGAGTGAGTTGGTTAAGTGAGTAACCAACTGGGCATCGTTTGTGGTGAGCGAAGGAACAAAACCATACTATGTATCGTTGTTGGTGAACGAAGAAAAACCATCATTCTGTACTTTGAAAGATCTTAAAGAGCTGAAGAGAAAACTCCCTTGTGACCCAAAGGGACTGGATTAGGAACCATTTTTGGTTCTGAACCAGTATAAAAATCTGTTGTGTTCTTACTTTCCTGCATATACATTATTCTGTTATCACTGGTTGAAATCTAGTCGACTCATTAAGTCGACTGAATCTGAGAAAGAATTGAAAAATATAATTCACCCCGCCCCCCCCCCCCCCCTCTTACATCTTCAATCTCTTCACTAAAAGAGAGGACCTATTTATAGAAATTTGAGCTAGGAAAAAGCTCCGTAATGCCATTACTGGATCTTATAATGCCATCACTGATTAGTAATTCCATTAATGGATTAGTAACCCCATTACTGGAAAATAAATGCCATTACTGGAAAATGAATGCTATTACTGATTCAATAATGCCATCACTGAGTTTCAATTATGCATTTGTTGTCTTCCTTTTCTACGGTGGATGCTTTCAAGTCGTTCATGCTCACTATTTCTTCTATTTTCTTCTTTCTCTTTTCCTGCAATATTTTTTAGAAGTATTTACACATACTAAACATAATATTATGTATTATACATAAAATATGTTAATATATATAATAACTTATCTATCTAAAAATATATAAAATATACAATTATCAAGTGTTATTTGAATTATTTAAAATCACCATAGGAGATTGCATTGCAGGTGGGTTTGATTTTTGAGGTTGATTTTGTGTCATTTTAAAGTGGGTATTTTTGAAATTTTTTAGAGTAATAATTGGAGATTAAATGTAAAAATTAAGATAATTTAGCTGTAGTGAATTTGAATAAAAAGTTGCTGCTGAAAATGTTGTCATTGCTTGTAGTAAGTCTAAGAAAACAATTTGTGGTTGTTTAATCAAATCTTGGTTGTTTACAATTAAGAAGCAGAAGTTGTTAGGCAACCACATGTTTGTAATTTATATTTAAAAAAAACCCCCACATGTTGTAACTTAAATAAAACAGTTGATGGATGTGTTAATATGTTGTGTATCTATGTGTATAGGTATTTGATTGCTTATACATTTGTATTTTATTTATGTCACGACCTAAAAATCGAGTACGTGATAGAACTTAAGAGCTTCTACCCTTAAGCGACCAATTCATAAAAACATTCTCAGTTAAGTTTATTTTCAAGAAATCAAGGTTTCAAAAGGAAACCGGACAAAGAAAAGTAAAGCGGAATATTATGAAATCACTAACAATGTCATAAATCTGATAATTTAAATAAAACACAAAAATAGTTTATACCAACCCAAAATCCAATAGCTAGTCATGGAGCATCGATGGGTATAGGATATGTAACAATAGGTTCAAACCCAACTAAAATATCATAAGGAAGAACTAGACACTACTACGAACTATGCGGCAGCATCCATGCACAACGCTGGAAGATAATCCCAAACAGGACCAAGAACTCCAAAGGTGCCTCAACTAATAAACCTGCACATAAAAACTATACAGGAGTGAGTCACCCTGACCCAGTAAGATCCTCGACGAGCCCTCCTGTCCTCACCATTTTTTAAAGCTGGTATAATGATAATATGTAGATAAGACTGTGCAATTGTCCTAAGATAGGATATAACTTCTTCACTACATTTTTAAAATACAATCAGAGATCTAATGAGAAGCTAGCTCAACCAAAATATCAACCAAGGGATCTCAACTCAACCACAATTAAAAACCAACTCGGTAGCATAGGCCCTCACCATAAAAAGGCTAAACCAATGGCTATATCTTCTCAGTAGCATAGGCCCTCACTATAATAGGCTAGACTAGTGGCTATATCAACTATGTAGCATAGGCCCTCACCAAAATAGGCTAGACCAATGGCTATATCAGCTCGGTAGCATAGGCCCTCGCCATAATAGGCTAGACCAGTGGCTATATCAACTCAGTAGCATAGGTCCTCACCATAATAGGCTAGACCAGTGGCTATATCAACTCAGTAGCGTAGGCCCTCACCATAATAGGCTAGACTAGTGGCTATATCAACTCAACGACATAGGCCCTCACCATAATAAGCTGGACCAGTGGCCCAACGATCTAGATACCAATAAGGCAACAATATCAACTAAGGGATAATGCTAACATTAAAGAAATATAGTCCAAAAGATAACTCCACGTCAAATGGATCATAATATAACTTGGGTAATGCACGCTAAATAGGCATATTGTGATGCCATACACGATATTAATCGTAATATTGTAGATCATAATAAGATATCTCAACTAAATAATTTCTAAACTTTGCAAAGTAATAACAGTACTTTCATAAAAGGAACATTGTCACAATACGGTTAAACTCACAATATTCATAATATATTGTATATTAGGCTCTCTTTACCAAATTAAGTGCAAGTCATACTTTCGATATTCCAAATATCTCAAATTAGACCTCGCGAATGTTCATAATCATTGCATATATAATGCATCACAACAACCAAACATTACTTCAACTAGTGAGCTCATATCAATAGCTTTAAACCTTTTGATACCATAAATATAGTTTTAACGAGATACATATTATGCTTATATAGGAAATCAAGCAAGTAGAAGTTCAAGTCTCCCTTACCTCGCATGCGCTTTCCACAAGTACTACGACCTGAATGTAGCCAAAAGTCCACAAATGAAGCCTCGGATGGTTCCAAGCTATCAAAAATATGATTCACCACGTTGAATTAGGCAAGGAACAACCATTTACAAAATTTCACAAAAGTCAACCTCGGACGGGGTCAAACCTAAAAGTCAACCCCAAGCCCACAAGCCCGGATCCCAAAATAAAATGTATTTTAGACTCCCCAGGACACCACAAGTCCAAATATGTAATTAGTTTGCAAACAAAACCCCAAAAATGCTCACTACCCGAAGTGGGTCGGGGCCTCAAAGTCCGAAATCTGAAATCGACCTCAAAATCATATTACCCATTCGAATACGAGTTCACGCATATAAAGTTTATCAAAATATAGTCTGCTTACCCCTTCAAATCATCAAAATACTCTATTTTAGACTTAGGGAAAAAACCTAAAAATTAGGCATGAAAACTCAAGATTAAACGGATAAAAGCGCACTAAAATCAAGTTTAATAATCCTTATATGGTAGAGAATCATTACCTTAAAAATCACAAAACAATTCCACTCGAAAATCCGGTTCCAGCGAGCTCTCATATGCCAAATAGAGTAAAAATGATATAAATAAAAGCTAAAATCAGTCTTATAAGGCACCAGACCCGCGGGTCCGAGTCGGGCCCCGTCGGGTCGGCTCCGCGGACCAATAACTACCCGCTTCACAATTTTGGCTCTAAAAACCTCATACAATCTCCGATTTGAACGATTCCAGTTGCGTTAGTTTCCAAATTTTGATACGCATCTATACCAACAATCAAAAATAAATTCTAATATCAAATTAATATAATGAGATACCAAAACACCGAAGACACTACACTTTTGCCAGAGGCTCAAACACTAAAACATGACCAAACGAACTCGAAATCTGTTTCCGAAAGTTCCTACGAGTTAAAAATGATCATACAAAGCTATTGAAACCAACTAATTCATAAACAGAGCTTGATTACTCAATATGACGGGTTTTCACCATTTTCTAGTCGGCGAAAAACCTAAAGTTGAAATATTTACTAAAACCTAACTAAACGGTTTCAAATCAAACTAAAATTTGCACCATGCTCAAATATGACTTAACTGAGCTAATGATACCAACAAAACGCATATCGAAGATTAGGTTCACCAAAACAACCGAGCAGTTCGTTACAATCTCCCCTACTTAGACTCGTTCGTCCACGAACGAACCAAGCACAAAGACAATGATACATCCTCCGTTCAAAGACCATCAATCGACCTAAAAAACTTTCTTAGTCTTGAAATTCTTAGAAATTTCAACAGCACCTCCTCTAAAACTGAAGGGTCGCTGGAAATATCAAATAACCACAACAACTACAACAACCATACGGTACAACCGTACCACCGATAATAACTCAATAACAACATAAATATCCCACATGGTAACAATATCAAAGTCGAACATAAAGATACCACGATGAGAAGGAACAAGAACAAACCTGCAATCCAAATAGCAATACCGACCATACACAATGCCATAAATCCCACTAAGACACAAGACTGGCGAAAATTTCGGCAATGCCTCAGCTAAAACTGGGCGACCACCGGACTACTAACAGCTACAACAACCCAAGGCATAACAATCCAACCAAAAGAAAACAACGACATCATATAAATATCCAAATTCAATTCAATATCATGGGACCCCAGACGGCTACTAATATGACCAAAATAATACAATAACAATAAATTGACAAGGAAAAAAGGGTAAACTTGAACCGACGAACAACTGAGATATCCATCCACACATTCAAGCCTAACCATCTAAGAATTCACTTTGGCCAATAATCTAGCACAGAGTAATATGAATCTCACATACCTCAACACAGAACCAGATGGCACAAAACCAAATCAGTGCAGGGAGGATTAATAACCAATTTGAATCCACATATCCGATACAAACCTCGATCGACTGAATGGTACCAACTAAGCGCACAAGGCCTAGAAGCAACATATAAACTCATCCTCTATCACAAACAACAGATGGAAACCTCAAATCAAATGATCAAAAGCACGACAAGGATCACCAATGAACAAAACTCACATAACTGGAGTCAGCCCAGTCAGATGCTCGAAACATGGCTTCCCTAACCAACGACGAACAGAAGAACAGATACCCAACTCTATCAATGAAGAAACATAACCACACCTAAGAATACCACAACATGCCCCGATCCAACATTGACCGAGACTCTCCAAAAAAACATAGGTACCCTGAAGACACAATGGTAAACCGCCAATACCAACCTTATAAAGCATAACACACTCTCTAACCGGCAACTATCAAAATCATCTCCGAAAATTTATCAGCTGCTAAGATTAACCAATCCTAACTGAAAACACCCCACAACACTGAATAAGATGCCTCAACCCAAAACGAGATACCACCTCAAATTTTAGGTAAAATCACCACTCTCAAGACACACCGATCCTGACAAACCAACTCACTTCACGAGAAAGCCGAAACTAATTCCCACCTACAACTGACATACATCAACACCATCACTAAATCTCAGGATGCAGCTAAAAGCACAAAACATACTGCATAACACAATCTCCAACACTAAGAGACAAGAAATTGAAGTCATATATCTTGTAGCATACCTCATTATCCACAAGGATCAGTCACAACCAAGCCCAAAGATAACACAGATATTTATGTATCTACCACGGTTGATGCACCACAAACCACGACTCAAGGCACACAACCAACCATTTCTTAGAAGTAGCCGAACCCTCACTTAGGATTCGCGCCAGGAAATCCAATGCGAGAACACAAGTATAACCATCCAAACTTGAAAAGACCACATATTTAATCACCACAATCTAACTCTCAAGCTAAACAAAGGTCGAATACTTATACCGAAAAAAAATCAGAACACAATTAACGATCCATCAACAACTAAAACATCGGATCAGAAGCTTGAACCACAACAGCTCTCTAGTGAAGCCAAACATCGAGAATAACTACGACCATCTCAATCTAGCCCGACGACCACAAACCGCAACCTTAAATACACACATGGTTCTACACACTAAATTATAGCTTCAACACCATTCGGCACAACACGGTCTTCAAAAAAAACAACAGCAAATTTATACACCCAAATGTCGACCTAGTGCAAATATTAAGAATACATCACCGATAAGAAGCAACAAACTGAAAACACTGCCTCGCCAAGTCACACCTGCTAAAAGAACTCCGCTACTTGTTCCAAATAAGCAGCCAAAATATCAATAACTTACCACAAACATTCCCGCGCAGAGTTAGCTCCCTCTCTACCCGATCATAAGATCGCAGTCGTAAGTCGCATAAGCCTTACGGACCAACCAATGTAGCCACGCAAAGAGTCCCATGACCGCACTCTTAGTCATGCAAAGCGATACGCCCACGATAACTCCCCCGTAGCCGCATAGGTCAAAGTCTGTACCCTACACAAAAACCCAACCACACATGTACGACTTGGCCTCACGAGGCGTACACACGACTCTTCCACACAATAACACACTTGGGACTGCTTCCTGACAACTCGCATAACTAACCGTCAGGGTCATGACAAAACACGCAAATCAAAAGCACAAATACCGATCTGAGTTCCAAAGTCTAGCACTCAAAGAAGACGAGACACCGGACTTATAACATCTAAACAAAACTCATAACTCATCGATTCCACTAGAACCAACTACCACGATAAAAGAAAAAAAAAGTTCAACTTTTACTGACAAGAAGTCTCAACAAGACGATTCTGACAATCACAAGTGTCTCTACCATAGACTCCCTCACTTGGGCTTCGCCCAAGAATGAGTCGTCAAAGGAATTCTAGGGTCCACGACCGATAGGAAATACCACAAACCAAATCTTACCACCTTCAATTTACAAAACCCAATGTGCTATCACCTCGCACGAATTAGGGAAAAATAGTGAAAACCAATGACGCCTCAAGTCACGAAAATTTTTAAGCACTCGGCCCAGCCGAAAGAAATCCTATCCAACAACGGGGAACGATAATAGAAAGACCTAGAACGATTTTAAATTTCACAATAACATGCTAGACATGATTAATTTAACACTCTCAAAAAGCAAGCACGCAATGAATGACTGTTCATTAAAAACACTTAGTCGTACCGCATATCTGACTGCGTCGGCCCTTGGCCTGACATCTTCTAACACTTCATAATGGAACGCCAACCCGCAACTGGTCGTCTTACAAATAGATATGGTGTGTTGAGATCGATCCCAGTCATCTCACGCCAACAATGCATAAATGAAGAAACTATCAATTGTAATGCAAAGACAATCAATGTTGCATCGGACTCCGCTCCGAAAGTGTAACGCCACCAAAACCTCTCACAAAAGGGTAGCAACTTACCTTATCAATTCCGCTCTCGGTCATTACACATACTCTGATTAGAGAAGAGATAGAGATTCAAAAGATTACCACATTAAAAGGTTAGCAACTAACAAAACAGTACTAACAATCGGCTGATTCAACTTAAAAGCCCGATTAAAACGTACGTCCACACTGATGTATCTGATGCAAGGAGACATTATTTGAATGAAATGCAAAGCGCGAACTTCGATTAGAAGAAGGGAAACGAAAATTTCCTAAATGCCTCATGTTTATCAGTATGGTGCACAACATACCCATAAACAAGACTCTACTAAGACACTGCTCCATGACTACCGAGGACTCGAATTAGAACCTAGGGCGCTCTGATACCAATTTGTCATGGTCCAAAAATCGAGTACGTGATAGCACTTAAGAGCTTCTACCCTTAAGCGAACCAATTCACAAAAACATTCTCAGTTAAGTTTATTTTCAAGAAATCAAGGTTTCAAAAGGAAACCGGACAAAGAAAAGTAAAGCGGAATATTATGAAATCACTAACAATGTTATAAATCTGATAATTTGAATAAAATACTAAAATAGTTTATACCAACCCAAAATCCAATAGCTAGTCATGGAGCATCGATGAGTATAAGACATGTAACAATGGGTTCAAACCCAACTAAAATATCATAAGGAAGAACTAGACACTATACCACGAACTATGTGGCAGCATCCATGCACAACGCTGGAAGATAATCCCGAACAGGACCAAGAACTCCAGAGGTGCCTCAACTAATAAACCTGCACATAAAAACTATAAGGGGGTGAGTCACCTTGACCCAGTAAGATCCTCGGCGAGCCCTCCTGTCCTTACCATTTTTCAAAGCTGGTATGATAATAATATATAGATAAGTATGTGCAATTGTCCTAAGATAGGATATAACTTCTTCACTATATTTATAAAGTACAATTAGAGATCTAATGAGAACCTAGCTCAACCAATGGATCTCAACTGAACCACAATAAAACACCAACTCAGTAGCATAGGCCCTCACCATAATAGGCTAGACCAATGGCTATATCAGCTCGGTAGCATAGGCCCTCGCCATAATAGGCTAGACCAGTGGCTATATCAACTCAGTAGCATAGGTCCTCACCATAATAGGCTAGACCAGTGGCTATATCAACTCAGTAGCGGGCCCTCACCATAATAGGCTAGACCAGTGGCTATATCAACTCAACGACATAGGCCCTCACCATAATAAGCTAGACCAGTGGCCCAACGATCTAGATACCAATAAGGCAACAATATCAACTAAGGGATAATGCTAACATTAAAGAAATATAGTCCAAAAGATAACTCCACGTCAAATGGATAATGATATAACTCGGGTAATGCACGCTAAATAGGCATATTGTGATGTCATACACGATATTAATCGTAATATTGTAGATCATAATAAGATATCTCAACTAAATAATTTATAAGCTTTGCAAAGTAAAAACAATACTTTCATAAAAGGAACACTGTCGCAATACGGTTAAACTCGCAACATTCATAATATATTGTATATTATGCTTTCTTTACCAAATTAAGTGCAAGTCATACTTTTGATATTCGAAATATCTCAAATTAGACCTCGCGAATGTATCATAATCATTACATACAACTAGTAAGCTCATATCAATAGCTGTAAACCTTTGGATAACATAAATATAGTTTTAACGAGATACATATCATGCTTATATAGGAAATCAAGCAAGTAGAAGTTCAAGTCTCCCTTACCTTGCATGCGCTTTCCACAAGTACTACGACCTGAATGTAGCCAAAAGTCCACAAATAAAGCCTTGGATGGTTCCAAACTATCAAAAATATGATTCACCACATCGAATTAGGCTAGGAACATCCATTTACAAAATTTCAAAAAAGTCAACCCCGGACCGGGTCAAACACAAAAGTCAACACCAAGCCCACAAGCCCGAATCCCAAAATAAAATATATTTATGGACTCACCAGGACACCACGAGCCAAATATGTAATTAGTTTGCAAATCAAAACTCGATTGAGTCACCAAAACCCCAAAAATGCTCACTACCCGAAGTGGGTTGGGGCCTCAAAGTTCGAAAACTAAAATCGACCTCAAAATCATATTACCCATTTGAATACGAGTTCACACATATAAAGTTTGTCAAAAATGGAGTCTGTTTACCCCCTTCAAATCATCAAAATACTCCATTTTAGACTTAGGGAAAAAATCCAAAAATTAGGGATGAATACTCAAAATTTAACGGATAAAAGCGCACCAAAATCGAGCTTACTAATCCTTATATGATAGAGAATTATTACCTTAAAAACCACAAAACAATTCCACTCAAAAATCCGGTTCCAACGAGCTCTCATATACCAAAAATAGAGTAAAAATGATATAAATAAAAACTAAAATCAGCCTTACAAGGCACCAGACCCGCGGGTCCGAGTCGCGCCCCATCGGGTCGGCTCCGCGGACCAATAACTACCCGCTTCACTATTTTGGCTCTAAAAACCTCATACGACCTCTGATTTGAGCTATTCCAGTTGCGTTAGTTCCAAATTTTGATACGCATCTCCATTTTAGACTTATGGAAAAAGTCTAAAAATTAGGCATGAAAACTCAATATTAAATGGATAAAAGCGCACCAAATCGAGTTTAATAATCCTTATAGGATAGAGAAACTTTACCTTAAATTCACAAAACAATTCCACTCGAAAATCCAGTTCCAATGAGCTCTCATATGCCAAAAATAGAGTAAAAATGATATAAATAAAAGCTAAAATCAGACTTATAAGGCACCAGACCGTGGGTCCGAGTCAGGCCCCAACCGGTTGGCTCCGCGGACCAGCAACTACCCGCTTCACTATTTTAGCTCTAAAAACCTCATACGATCTCCAATTCGAGCGATTCCAGTTGTGTTAGTTTCCAAATTTTGATACGCATCTATTACAACAATCAAAACTCAATTCTAATATCAAATTAATATAATGAGATACCAAAATACCGAAGACGCTACACTTTTGCCAGAGGCTCAAACACCAAAACATGACCAAACGAACTCGAAATCTGTTTCCGAAAGTTCCTACAAGTTTCAAATGATCATACAAAGCTATTGAAACCAACTAATTCACAAACGAAGCTTAATTACTCAATATGACGGGTTTTCACCATTTTCTAGTCGGTAAAAAACCTAAAGTTGAAATATTTACCAAAACCTAACTAAATAGATTTCAAATCAAACCAACTTTTGCACCATGCTCAAATATGACTTAACTAAGCTAATGATACCAACAAAATGCATATCGAAGATTAGGTTCACCAAAACGACCGAGCGGGTCATTATAGTTTATTACAAATACAGAGAGTTGATCATATAAGGATGAATACATACTTTACTCAATGTACTTGCATCAAAATCTCTTTGATACACTCGACATTCATGGATTTACCTTTACATATAAAAGAATCTCCACATTTTGCAAACATTAGTAAACAACACGTGGTTGCTTAAACAACTGTATGTTGTTTATTAACACAATATAGAGTTATTTAAACAACTACTGGTTACAAAGATTCCATAGAAATCCACCATCTTATGAACTATAGTAAACAATATGTTGTTTAAACAAATGTTGAAGATTATTATAAACAACAAAAATTTGTTTAAACAACTATTGATTGTAACATAAAGCACCCATTTTTTGTGAACTATATGAACAACCCGTGGTCGTTTAAACAATAATCGATTATTTATGATAAACAATAAGAAATTATTAAAATATTCAGTTATTTATTATTATATTAATAGTAGAACCACCAATTTGGATTAGATGAAGATGTTATTTAAATTAACAGTAGAACCACCAAATTGATGTTTAGTTAGCAATATGTCAATGTGTGGTTTTTATCAATAGTAGGACTACTTAAATCATGTTCAATTGCAATCAAATAAATAAGTTAAGGTTTAACTATCCACCAAATGATCCAATTGATGTTCAAGTAGCAGTAGATTAATAAGTTCTGGTTAAGTTAATTTCAAAAATCACTCAATTGATGTTCAATTACAATCAAATCAATAAATTAAGATTTTATTATCCATCAAATCACTTAGTTGATGTTCAATTAGCAATAGATCAATTAGATATCTTAGATTAGTATAGAATCACTCAGCTGATTCTCAATTGTAATCAAATCAATAGGTTACAATTTAACTATCCATAGAATCACTTCAATTAACAAATCAATAAGTTATTGTTGAATTAATATACCACTCAATTAATATTTATTTGCAATCAAATCAATTAAGTTATGGTTTTACTATTCACTGGAATTCATATCACTCAATTAATGTTTAATTCGCAATATATTGAATAAGTTATATATTATCAACAGAACCTCTTACAAATTGATGTTCAACTGTAATCAAATCAATAAATTAAGATTTAATTATATGCCGAGACACCTAATTTTGTTCAATTAGCATTTGATCAATAAGTTATTGATACATTAATAGTAAAGTCCCTTAATTGATGTTCAATCATAACCAAGTCAGTAAGTTAATGTTCAACCTTTCGTCGGATGCCTCATTAGATGTTCAGTTGTAATCAAATAAATAAGTGTAAAGGTTAACTATACGTCGAAATACTCAATTGATGTATCATCAATAATAGATCAATAAGTTGTTGTAAAACTAATAAGAACACCACTCAATTGTATGTTATCGTAATAAATCATTAAGTTAAACTATATGTTAAGCCACTCAATAGATGTTTAATTATGCATAACGATAAGTTAATATTTAATTACATGTTGAATAGCTTGTTCAATTTTCAATTATAATTAAATCAATAAATTAAGGTTTAACTATCCAGTAAGTCACTCAGTTGATGCTCAATAATGATATGTCAATAAATTAAGGTTTAAATATCCATCAAATAAATTGATTGATATTTAATAAGTAATAGTTCAATAATTTAAGGTACAATTGTTCGTCGATTGACTCGTACCATATCTAGTTATAATCAAATCAATAAGTTAAATTTTAAGTATCAGTCAACTGACTCTGTTAATATACAAATATTATAACTTCAATATGTTAGTGTTTAATGGTAATTATAACATCAACTCAATAAATTAATGTTTAAAAACTTGCTATTATTTGTTATAAACAATAAATTTTTATTCAAACAACAACAAGTTGTTATAGTCTCAAAGAAGTGTGTGCTCTACATGTAAACAACTAGTGATTGTTTAAACAAATATTTATTATTTACCGTAAACAATCAATATTTATTACCACTTATTATTTACTAATATTTGAAAGATGGTGTGTTCCTATATAATCAACTGGTGATTGTTTTAATAATTATTTGTTGTTTATAGAAAACAACTACCGTGTGTTTAAACAATCGAGTTTTTTTTTACAATAGTTCGCATGGTGAGTTCCTATTAAATAACTAGTGGTTTTTTTAAAAAAATACTGTCTATTGATTATAATAAACATCAAGTGCTTGCTTAAACAACATTTTGTTTACAACTGTTTGTAAAATGGTGGGATTCTTTTGTATATTTTGTTAGAAACTTTTTTTTTTTCATAACAAACAATGAGCAAATGTTTAAGCAACCAAAAACCCATATACATTAAAACACAATGGATTAATTACAAATTACTCAAGTACAACATCTGATTGATGCAAATTGTTATTACAATTCCATGAAGGAGGAAGAAAAATGAACTGTTGCTACACAACTATCAAGGACAAAGAAAATTTATATGGATTTAAATTTTTTTCAAAAGTTTATTTACTGATTCAACGGAGGAAAAAAATAAGGAAAATATTTTATTTTCGTTTCATAAAGATAAATAAACTTCTTTTTTTTTAAAAAAAAAAATTGTGTTTAAGCAGTTAAAATGGTTTGACATTGATAAAGAAGGAGGAGATGTCTGAAGAATGGAAGGAGGAGATGGAGAACGTTGATGGGTGCTGAATATTTGGATTGGAAGGGTTTTTGTTATTTTTGGCTAAATAAAAGAAACTTTATTTATATGTTGAGTCTTTCTTCAAATAAGAAAAATTGGGGGTGTAAAAAATTTACTTTTTAAATAAAACTAACCCATTAGCCTTAATTAAGAAAAGGTCCTCCTACTATATTTTGAAGACTTATGTCTTATTTCATTCATTATGAGACTCAAAAGTATTTCCCTCCTAAGCGCCTACAAAGTAGGTGACGGTTAGCTATAGGTTAATGTTGATCAGTGTAAACATAGTGCAACTATGACATATAATTTGAGTACTGATTAATACAATAAACTTGAAAGAGTACATATGAATCATAGAGTTGGTGCAACTTATTTAGTACCAAGACTTTAGCATGAAGGTCGAGGATTAGGATGGAATGTTAGAGGGTTGTCGACTGTTTTCTCTCTTTTGTACGGAAGAACATGGTTCTAGTATGAGAGAACCTTATTAGTATTATTATTTTTCTATTTTATCTTATTCTTCGTATTTATTAGTATTGTCGTTTCATTTACCTTTGTTAGCTTTAAGATTTTTTATGTCACTGCTTTTCTTTATCTTGGTATATTTTTATATTTTTTTCGCCCTTTCCTTTTCCAAACATGTTTTAAGAATTATTTTTCTTGAACCGAATGTCTATTGAAAATAATATTTTCACTTCACTCGAGTTAGGAATAAGGTTTACGCACAATTCACTTTCCGAGATCCCACTTGTGGCACCAAATTAAATATATTATTTTTGTTGTGTTGTTTACTGATTGAAACATGAACGAATAATGATCCTTGCTTGTTGAAGCAAATGGTATGAAATAAGAGATAGAATTATTTTGGCGAGTTCAATTTATCCTATTTTGATTAAAAATTAGTATTTTTTCCAAAAGTAGCTTATTAATTACAACTATTTTGGATAATCAAACAGTAAAAGTTATTTTAACATAAAAAATGTTTCTCCATGAACACATCCTAAATTTGTGCCACTTGGAGTGAAAGAATCAAGTTGCAATGCTGAAAGAGACAAGGTGTTGGTAGTTGAAATTTCAGAGTAAACGAATTGAAAGGTTGGTAGTAGTTAGATAGGAAACTTGAAAACCAAGTCATTCCCTTCTTGCAGGGGGCGAACCCATTTCTTTACTTTTTTTCTCCCTCTCTATTTATATGGCAGAGTATCGTATCAAATATGTGTGTGTATGTATTTGGCAAGAGTATAATTAGTGGTGTCAACGGTTATTTGAAAATTGATCATAATCGATCGAATTAAACCGATTATGAGTTCTTTATAATATAATCGTAGTTTCGATTTAGAGTTGTAAACATACCGAGCAATCAAGTTAGCTTTTTTATTTTATAAAAATAAATTGAAAAAATACAAAATCGAACTCAATAAAATTATATTCGTAAAACATGTTTTATATATTAGATATATACTTGTTAATGTATCTATATGTTTATATACTATATGTATTTAAAATAAAAAAAGCATAAAGTATTGATTCCAATCTCCTTAAAATATAACTCTCGTAGAAGTGATGGTGAGTTTGTTTGATAAGGGTCTCATAAAATTTGTTTACTTTGGATGAACGTTTAATATCGTTTTAGATTTATGCCGACTTATCTCAAGTTAAAATTAGATTTAGTATAGAATAATAGCTGACAGTGAAATATTTGTTTGGAAAAAGTGAATGAACCCAAGTTTCATAATTGAAACAATCTCAATATTTGTACTCCTGGTTTGACTTTTTGTTTATGAATTCTTGAAAGTTTGTACTTTAAAAACATCACTTATATTGCTCATGAATCCCATTTAATTAGGCACCTCTCGCCAAATATTCAGCTAGAATATAATATCATCATATATTTTTAATATCATTGATTTAATTAAGATTGAGTCAATGTTTTGTTCTGCTCACTAGTACATATGAGATTGTAATGAAAGTGATATATCTTTTTCAATGTTATTGACTTGTCTGAAGTATACACTAGATAACATTAAAAAAAAATTTAACTGAACCTATCGATATCGAAGAGAAACGAGATGATAGGGACAGTTTTGAAAATTAAAAATTTGATTACACATATTAGAATAATAGAAAATTATTATAGTACAAAAATTTCAAAATAATCGACCGAACCGAACCATTAATATCCAACCCCACCACCACCCCCTCTTTCCTCAATAAGCCTCCTTCCTTCCACAATAAGTTAGGAGGCGTACGAGTATAGGACGTAAATAAATGGGATAGCTTTTGGTATTCGGATAATTCAATCTTCAATTAATAAAAATGTATTATTCGTTTCCTTTACATAAGGATATGTTTTTTCCTTTTATTTCTTACAAATTGGAGGGCATTAATACTAATTGTAATTATATATTATAATACGATAACATTCAAACCAACTTACATGCACATCGACTATTCTATCTGATCTGTGTTATTCCCACCAGTACATGTTATCAAATAACTACTTAAAAAAGAATTAGCCAGAAGAATCAAATTTACATAATCCAATTAATTAAAAGTTGAGTCATTTATATAAGTATGCAAAAATAAAATTTTACTTACTTAAAAATAGCAATATTATACAATTTACAACATGTTGCAATATTATTTTAAACATATCAATAAACATAAAAAATGAGAAAAAAAAAATCTAAATTCCCCTCCTACAACCCCTCGCCAGCCCAAGCTGCCCCTCATATTTGCCAACTTCAGGTTGTCACCTCTGACCACTAACCATCGGCGATCGCTGATTTTTTTTTTTGTATGTTCTTGTATGTATAGTATATCTTTATTGTATATACGATGATACACTGTACATATAATAAAGATATGCTAGGACGTACATTGTTACACTTATTGTGTATCATTTGTATGTAGTTTTTATGTCTAGTGTATTTACAACCATACATAAGATATACATAGTATATATAATGGATAAATGAACATACATTTTGTGCAATAATTGTATGTAAAGTGTTTCTCATTTTATATTTGTTGTATAACCTATTTTATATACAATCATACAAAGGTCATCCCAGAGACATCTAGTATACCTGTGATATACAAATTCCTTCCGCCTCCAACCATTACAAAAAAAAATCACCAAAATAACTGTTTATCCACTGAAGCCACTGGATAACCCCCAATAAAAAACAAAAAAAAAAAAGAAAACGAAAGAAAAAGAAAAGAATAAGAATCACTCGATCTACCAGAAGCAGCGGCGACGGCGAAATCTTCCAGATCTGAGATGATAGGGACGGTTTTAAAATTTAAAAATTTGATTACACATATTAGAATAACCAAAAATTAGTATAGTATAAAATTTTCAAAATAATCGACCGAACTGAACCGTTAATATCCAACCCGACCACCACCCCTCTCCTTCCTCAATAAGCCTCCTTCCTTCCACAATAACTCCTAGGAGGCGTATTGAGTATAGGACGTAAATAAATGGGATAGCTTTTGGTATTCGGCTAATACAATCTTCAATAGATAAAAATATATTATTCGTTTCCTTTACACAGGGATATATTTTTTCCTTTTATTTCTTACAAATTGGAGGGCGTTAATACCAATTTAGTGTAATTATATATTATCATACGATAACATTCAAACCAACTTATATGCACATCGACTATTCCATCTGATCTGTGATATCCCCATCAGTACATGTTATTAAATAACTACTTTAGCATCAAATTTACATAATCCAATTATTAATAATTGAGTAATTTATATAAGTATGCAAACTAAAATTTTACTACTTAAAAATAGCAATATTATACAATTTACAATATGTTCCAATATTATTTTAAACATATCAATATACATAAAAAATGAGAAAAAAAATTCTAAATTCCCCTCCTACAACCCCTCGTCAGAGGGGGCTGCCCCTCATATCTGCCAACTTGAGGTTGTCACCTCTAACCACTGGCCATACGCGGTTGCTGATTTTTTTTTTTTTATATGTTCTTGTATGTGTAGTATATCTTCATTGTATATACGATGATACACTGTACATATAATGAAGATATACTAGGACATACATTGTTACACTTATTGTGTATCATTTGTATGTAGTTGATATGTCTAGTGTATGTACAATCATACATAAGATATACATAGTACATACAATGAATAAACGAACATACATTTTGTGCAATAATTGTATGTAAAGTGTTTCTCATTGTATGTTTGTTGTATAACCTATTTTATATACAATCATACAAAGGTCATCCCATAGACATTAATTAGTATACCTGTGACATACAAATTCCTTTCGTCTCCGACCATTACAAAAAAAAAAAAAAAAAAAAAAAATCACCAAAATCACCGTTTATCCACTGAAACCACGAGTTAACCCCCAATAAAAACAAAACTAAAGAAAACGAAAAGAAAAAGAAAAGAATAAGAATCACCTGATCTACTGGCAGCAGCGGCGAAATCTTCCAGATCTGAGATGATAGGTACGATTTTGAAGTTAAATATTTGATTACATATATTAGAATAACCGAAAATTAGTATAGTACAAAATTTTCAAAGTAATCGACCGAACCGAACCATTAATATCCAACCCGACCACCCCCTCCTTCCTCAATAAGCCTCATTCCTTCCACAATAAGTTCTAGGAGGTGTACGAGTATAGGACGTAAATAAATGGGATAGCTTTTGTTATTCGGCTAATTCAATCTTCAATTAATAAAAATGTATTATTCGTTTCCTTTACACAGGGATATGTTTTTTCCTTTTATTTCTTACAAATTGGAGGGCGTTAATACCAATTTAGTGTAATTATATATTATAATACGATAACATTCAAACCAACTTACATGCCCATCGACTATTTTATCTGATCTGTACTATCCCTACCAGTACATTTTATCAAATAACTACTTAAAAAAAAGAATTAGCCAGAAGCATCAAATTTACATAATCCAATTAATTAAAAGTTGAGTCATTTATATCAAACTAAAATTTTACTTACTTAAAAATAACAATATTATACAATTTACAACATGTTGCAATATTATTTTAAACATATCAATATACATAAAAAATGAGAAAAAAAAATCTAAATTCCCTTCCTACAACCCCTCGCCAGCCCCAGCTGCCCCTCATATCTGCCAACTTCAGGTTGTCGCCTCTGACCACTTGCCATCCGCGATCGCTGGAATTTTTTTGTTGTATGTTCTTGTATGTGTAGTATATCTCTATTGTATATACGATGATACATTGTACATATAATGAAGATATACTAGGACATACATTGTTACACTTATTGTGTATCATTTGTATGTAGTTTATATGTCTAGTGTATGTACAACAATACATAAGATATACATAGTATATACAATGGATAAACGAACATATATTTTGTACAATAATGTATGTAAAGTGTTTCTCATTGTATGTTTGTTGTATAACCTATTTTATATACAATCATACAAAGGTCATCCCATAGACATCAATTAGTATACATGTAACATACAAATTCCTTCCGCCTCCAACCATTACAAAAAAAATCACCAAAATCACTGTTTATCCATTTAAACCACCGGATAACCCCCAATAAAAATAAAAGAAAAGAAAACGAAAAAGAAAAAGAAAAGAATAAGAATCATATGATCTACCGTTAGCAGCGACGGCGGCGAAATCTTCCAGATCTGAGCAGCAGCGGCCAAGCAAGGGACGTCATGGAAGGATGTGGAGGAGTGGACGCTGAGAAAAGAAGGGGACAGAAGGAGACGACAGAGCGGGAACACCGGAGAATAAAAGGGGATGTCGAGAAACAATAGGGAAGCTATGCGACAATAACGAAGAGCAGATCAGACGTCGAAGAAGGGTGGAGAATGGACGTGACGACAACGGAGACATAATGGGACGACAGAGAAGGGTGGGGAAGGGACGCTGTAGCAGGCTTGCCAGCGGTAAGAGAGAAAAGAGAGGAGAAGAATTAGACCAGATTAAGCAATGATTTCATTTTTATTTATCGTTGTTATGTTTTGTAGCATTTTTTTCATTATACTGCTATATTTTTCAAAGTAGAAAATATTTTTTCTTTAACTTTAAAATAAAAACCCCTAAAATGACACCTAACATAATTTTCTCTAAAAAGGTAAAATGCGATGAACCATATGTCACAATGGCTCCATTTTTTTTTTCTTTTTGTGTTTCTGTTTTTGTGTATTCCCATGATTAGAAAAGCTGCCCCAAGCTATAAATAAATACCCTCCAAGAAGATTAATTAAAAAGGATTCAAAATTCAAGAATCGAAGGCAACGGGAAGGTAGAAACATCCTCCCCATGCACCAACATGTAGGAGTAGTTTTATATTGTCATTAATAATGTGTTTGTCGTTATGTATGATGCACAGTTGATTAGTTCATCATTGCAACTTGTAGCTCGTCACGTTCAACTTGGACCCCATTTTGCTTTATTTAATTGCATTTGAATAATCAACCAATTATACGACCAATTATTAAGTAACAACAATCTTTATATTTTTGTTGATTAATAAAGATATATAATCAAGGAAGGCATGGGATATATATGTTGACTGTTGCGACTCACTATTTACAAAACTATGGACTTTTCTTCATCTTTTGTGTGTCAACAATCAAAATACATAATATTTGGTCGTTTACGACTCTTTCAGCTTATCTTCATCTATCTGTTACAAGTTACAACCTGTTCAACAATATAAATATCAAATAATAATAATAATAATAGAATAGACTAAGCACCTACTTTCTAAAAGAAATTCTAGTTCAAATAAAAATATCATGAAAGATCGTTTGATGATTTGTTAATCATTTGGAATAACTAATTTTCTGTTCGGAAAAGACGAATAGTCAAACTTTTAATTCCTTAGTGACCTGCATTTTCCTTTACAAAGAAAGCTTACCTATTATTATAATATATCATGTAGTAAAAGAATTATTAGACGCCACGACATTTACAGAAATACTCTTTGTATTTTATACTGAAGTTTTAAATCTGTGAACTTTTCTCATCTGATAAAATTGTCAGCTTTCCTCTAGACCAAAAAGAAAAAAGGAAGGAAAAAGGAACTTTTCAGTTTGATTCATTATTGTAGGTGTCAAAAATATTAGCACAACCAAATTACTTAAAAGTCAAATGTATAATTATTCACACAAGCTAAAATACTTGCACAAAGAAGAAGTAGAAACCAAAAATCAGGGGCTGATCTACATAGGGCCGTGGTGCCACGACACGCGCTAATCTTGGTCGAGACTGCATATAGTTATGTATATTTATTATTATATACAGACGATATAATACAATTATGAGAACTGGCACTTACTGTAACTAAAGGCTCTATGGTGCTGCTGGTTGAAGGCTTGATTTTCTTCCCGATTTTAGGCTTATTTCAACGTTACACTAATATGCTTTCATGTAGAGCGCAAAATATTATGTAGAGTGCAAAATATTTGCAAATGTTTATTGAACTTTTACGTTTTGCTCTAAGTTATCATAGACTCATAGTTATAAAAAATTTTGTTAGATCAATTTGTCAATGTATATCGAAAAAAGGGATAGCTTGAACCAAAACTCAAATAGGACCTAATTTATACCCTATTTGGACTATGTTACTGCCAATATCTTTATGCTTAAATTTGTGTGGCACCCGGTATCTCCAAGTTTCTGGATCCCTGCCAAAAATTGGGAGAGGAATTAACATGTTGGAGGAATAGCAAATCAATTTACATTCGTTATGTAATTATGTATTGTGAGCTCCAACATAAACTAGAACGGAGAATAATTCAAATTATAATAAAAATAGATAGTAAATTTGACAATTTTTTTGAAATATTTTGACACATTGGATCACGGGCTGAGCTAGAAGTGTTAGGGCTAGGGTTCTAAGATTTGGTCAAACCTCATAACTATTGTCCAAACCTTATATGTCTTAATATTTCTGTAATATATATAAATTATTAAAATTATTAATTAAAACTTCATAATATAAAAATACTATTATTAAAATTATTAATTAAAACTTCGTAATATAAAAATACTAGAACCCTGAACTCCTAAATTTAAATCCTACTATGCATGAAATCCATCCAATTTTCGGGAATAGAATGCAATATCATTTATACAATGAAGTGTAAGCTTAAAGATATTTAGTATAGTAGACTCAAAATGAAAATAACAAAATCCTCAGTATGTTTACTTCGTTTATAATTTGACTTGATACGAAATTTTAATACATAAAGTAAAACTTTTGCAATTTATAATCTAAAATAAGTTATAAATTTTAGTGTGGTTGTAAGTAAATATAATGAGAAGTTAGGAGTTAGACTATTTTCAAATTTAAAAATATGTTATTCTTTTCTATAGCCTAAGATATATAGACAGTCTCTTCACCTTGATGGATATAAGGTATTTTCATCATCCTCACATCCACTTACAAAATTAAACTGGATATATTGTTATTGTTGTCATTCTTTTCTAACGCATACTAATAAACAAAAGTACACAAACAAAATAGGATGGAGGGAGTACGTATTAAGAACATTACTGCTTGTAGACATGTAGTAATAACGAGTACTTTACCTGCAAACAGAGGCGAACCTATGTGGTAAATTTGGGTGCACCGGCATCCGGTGATTTCGGCAAAACTTTTATATGTGTAGGTATAAATACCTCAAAAATTAGATATTTATAGTACTTGGCACCCCGTGAAATTGGCATATCTATATTATCATACTCAAATTCTGCGTCCGCCTCTACCTGCGAAAGACTATTTTCAGGTAAATCCACTAAACTTTGTCAATAAGACTAATGGTCAAAGCCACACTTGTTCAAAGAAATCAGAAAGAGGCGACAACCTTCACATGTATTTTGGAACATTGTTCAGTTTACTCAAAATATACGTTTTCAATCTTGAAATATCCAAATAAATATATTATAATCCAGTCAATCTCATCTTTTGCTCTAGAAGGGTCAGTTTCTTTTTGTTCTCTCTTCATAAATTTGCTGATATTTCTCATTTAGTTTCCTTTATTATCATCTTCTATAAGCATATATATCTGAATAAATAGATTTAAAGAATAAGCTTGTTGCACAAAGTATCTCGCGATTACTTGTGTACAGAGTATCTCGCGATCACGCAGGGTCGGAAAGTTAATATCTTACTTTCTGCATAAAGCTTTGCACTTTCTTCTGATTCTTGCATCTGGGGTTTTGCCATTTATCATCTTCTTAGACTCCTTTTTGTTTTTGTCAGTGTCCTATTTACCCTCAAAAAGGTTAGTTTTTGTTACACTTTTTGCTAGATATTTCTATTTTGGTACTGTTTTCCATATTGGTCCCAGGGAGGATAGCTTTGTTGATTGTTATTCCTAATTAGGATCACTCTCTTGGATTTTCCAAATTTGGAAAGTGCAGGTTGTTCAAGTTCTAGTCTTTTAGCTCTATCTTAGCTTCAAGCTATTATAGATAAAGTTTTTTTTTTCTATTTTTGTTTGTCAAAACCATCCATATATTCAGAACTCACTCGTTCGACTAATCCAAGTTCGTGTCGTGTGGAGTCCATTAAAAGGGAAGTGTTTCATTCCAGGGCTCAAACCTGAGACTTCTGGTTAAAGGTGAAGGGATCTTAACCAACTAACACACTCGTTGAGTTCTTGGATTCTTTTATGAGATGGGAGACTATGAAGCTACTGAGCTTCCCATATTGGATGAGGAAGAAAAACTGATTGCTGCTGCAAAGCAGATTGTGAAAGCATTGGAGAACAAAAAGAATTTAACAGATGATGCAAGAAAAATCCTTGCAGATTTAGGCTCTCAGTTGTCCTCTATAACAACAGTGAGTGAAAACAAAGATCAGAAACTTTGTGATACTAAAGACACTGTGGATACGTTTAGTGAGCTTGAGGAGCAGTTTAATATAGTGCACGATAAGGTGATGAGCTGGGAGGTGGATCAATCTATTATATGGGATTGTGGACCTGAATATGCAGATGATTATTTGAGGTCTGTGGATGGAATTCGAAAACTGATTGAACGGTTAGAGAGTTTGAATGTGGAAAAAGATAGTAAAGAGGATGAGCTTCTGTGCAGGGCTCATGAAGTTCTGCAAGTAGCGATGAATCGGCTTGAGGAGGAGTTTAAGCTCTTGCTTGTTCAAAACAAACAGCCTTTAGAGCTTGAGCATATGTCTTTTCGTTCAAGCGAAGATGATGAAGGTTCTATTGTTTCATTTGGAGATGACTCGGTAGACGATGTGGTTCAAAGAGATAGTATGAGTAGGCGCTCAGAGGAGTATGTCGTTGAACTTGTGCATCCAGATGTGATCCCTGACCTAAGGTGCATTGCCAATTTGATGTTCAATTCAAGTTATGGTAAAGAGTGTTCTCAAGCATTTTCCAGTGTTAGAAAAGATGCTTTGGATGATTTCCTATTCATTCTTGAAGTGGAAAAACTGAGTATTGAGGATGTGATGAAGATGGAATGGAACTCATTGAACTCCAAGATCAGGAGGTGGATAAGGTGTATGAAGGTCTTCGTGCGCGTTTATCTTGCCAGTGAGAAATGGTTAAGTGATCAGATTTTTGGTGATCTTGATTCAGTTAGTTCAGTTTGCTTCGCTGAGGCTTCAAAAGGTTCGATACTGCAGCTTCTGAAATTCGCTGAATCAGTATCTATTGGACCTCATCAGCCAGAGAAGTTGATTCGGATTCTTGACATGTATGAGGTGCTTTCGGATCTTATCCCAGATATTGATGCTATGTACTCTGATGATGCTGGATTATGTGTTAGAACTGAGTGCCAGGACATACTCGGGAGCTTGGCCAATTGTGCAACTACAACGTTTATCGAATTTGAAAATGCTGTTGCATCCAGCAGATCGACCAATCCATTTCCCGGTGGTGGAATACACCATCTCACGAGATATGTAATGAACTACATGAAAACTCTAACAGATTATAGCAAGATCCTTAATGAGCTTCTGAAGGGCCCCAGGGACGAAGATTCAGTCTCCATTTCACCAGATATGACACCGGATAGGGAAGAAGATAACAGTAATGAAAATTGTTACATTTCTCCATTGGCTCAACATTGTCGATCCCTCACTTCAATTTTGGAGTCCAACCTTGATGAAAAATCCAAGTTATACAAGGACGAGTCGCTTGGTCACCTTTTCTTGATGAATAATATTCATTACATGGCTGAAAAGGCGAAGAACTCTGATCTAAGAACAATACTAGGCGATGATTGGATTCGCAAACATAATTGGAGGTTCCAACAGCATGAAATATACTACGAGAGAACTACTTGGAGCTCGATCCTCTCGTTACTTAGGGACGAGGGGCTTCAGAATCCAGGCTCAAATTCTATCTCAAAAAGTCTGCTCAAAGAGAGACTGCAGAGCTTTTATTCTGCATTCGATGAAGTTTACAAGAACCAAACCGGTTGGTCAATCCCAGATTTCCAACTACGTGAAGATCTTCGAATCTCAACATCTCTCAAGGTTATTCAAGCATACAGGACCTTTGTTGGGAGGCACACAGTCCATATTAGTGACAAATACATTAAGTACAGTGCCGATGACTTGGAGAATTTCCTGTTGGATCTCTTTGAGGGATCTCCGAGATCATCAACACATGGTTCTCACAGGAAGTGAGTTTAATGTATATGCTAGTTTAGGGGTTTTTTGTGTCAAGTTTAGATCAAGATTTCTTCAGTATCAATATGTCATGTAGATTATAAAATATGTCCAGTTTATAATAGGTTGATTGTTTCGCTCCTGTATCTTCCTGAAAGATCTTTTTTCCTTATGTATTTATTAATTTTTTTGTCATTGAAATTTGTTATTACATATATAACTTCCATACAACATACATAATAATCAGTTTGTATGAGGTGACCATTTAGTAGTAAATGTGTGCAAGAAATGCTAACACAATTTGGACTTTCTTTGAATTAGATACTGAGAAATATATCAAAATTGGAGTTTTGATATCTTAAATCTTGATTAGCATAAGACTCAGCAAGTAATATTCTATTAACAAGGGGACTACCGTGGTCACGGATATTATGTAGCTCATGGAAAATGGAAAGCAACCTCGAAAGTTAGAAAAATTATCTCCTATACTGACGGTATAAATGTTTTATACTAGCAGGTTGTTTGTAAGGTTATTACATGTAGCTACTTGCAATAAGTGGATTTAATAACTGAAAAAATAAGAGAAGTAAATTATTCAAAATTACATTGATCAAAGCAATTGGATAAAATAATCTAAATGATTCAACTTGCCAAATAAGCTGGAATAGCTCAGTTGGTTAGAGCGTGTGGCTGTTAACCACAAGGTCGGAGGTTCAAGCCCTCCTTCTAGCGTTGCATTTTTTGTTTTTGGTTAGCATCGGAAGCACCGCTATGATGGCAAAATTCACTATACTCGAGTTGAAGTGCTGCATCAATATAAACTGGCTATATTCTAGTTTCCAATAAACAAATACATCATCTATTCCTAGTTCCAATTTAGCAGGTATGGTCTAAGGGAATTCATAACTTGATAATTCAAAGTGAATGAAATCAATGTAATTGCAACGTATAAAGCAATTTCTTTTTCAAATTTTCCATCATAATGAGCGTATGAGATTAATAAAACTGAGCAACCTGTATAGGAAAAAAAATAAAAAAGTTGGGGCATTCCGAGAATTGAACTCGGGACCTCTCGCACCCTAAGCGAGAATCATACCACTAGACCAAATGCCCTTGTCTGCTCACGTCCCTGATGTTTAATAATCCAATAGTTTTTTGAAGGTATCGGAGAAACGCTTGTACTATTTATTTGTCAATCATTGGATAGTGAGGTTCTGAAAATAGAAGTGAATAAGTTTTCTTTGTTGTCGTTGTGCAATTTTGATCAACCCGATTACTATTGTTATTACATGCATATTGTTATGGGATTTTTACACTCTATACCCATAACATTTAAAGTATTTACAAGTTATACCTATTACAAATTATACTGTCCATAAAACTAAAAGTATTTACCCAACCTACCCATTTATTATTGTATACCTTTGTTATGCCTTATAGGTGTATACCTTTAAAGTATACTACATAAATTATGGTATACAAGTCTGGAGGGACATTTATTACTGTATACCTTTGTTATGCCTTATAGGTATATACCTTTATGGTATACTGCATAAACTATGGTATACAAGTCTGGATGGGTAGAGTGGATAAATAATTTAGTAGATAGGTCCGATAATATTTGAAATAGTGGATAGTGACTGTAATTATTTTAGATTTTGTGGGTATTTTTGTAAGTGTCCCTATTGTTATAAACTCTATTATGGGCCTAAAGATGCAACAGGATAGCAAGACATCCATTAATGGATTGGGGCTCGATATTAATATGAGGTTGAGTCTAAGTATTAGACAGCCTAACAAGAAATTTATTTGGGATCCTAGTTCACTGTTGAGTATTAAAAACAGCAGAATATTAGCATAGAAGGATCAAAAGATGAGCTATGCAAAAGCAAATCTAAACTCTCCCCCCTTTATCTTTATACTTTATTTCCAAGCCTTTATCTTAATTTCCATCTGATTTAGTTATTGTAATTGCAACTGTTATCTACTTAATCAAAATATTCATGTTCTTATTATATAGTACTAGTCTATGTGTCACGTGAACTTGCACGTGAACCTTTTTTTAATAGGTGTAGTTAGTATGAATATAAATAGATCTGACTAAAACAAAGCCTAAACTTTGAACTAATCCTTTTACAAAATTGAGTTTAACAAAGCATCATGTTCGAGCTAATTATCTTAGTGAAGTTTACCTGCATGCAATAACAAGATTTCTAGTGAACCAATCACTTGGTCAATTTTAAAAGAAATAAAGTTTTTAGACTCCAAAAATATTTTATCAAAACCCACAATCTACCCGAGTCTTACAATTTCATGTTTAATGACTAAGCTCGTAAATGCTGTAACCATTTATATGTTCAAAAAGCAGTTGACTCTCTCATGACACATTTATGAAAAGTATGACAGATACTTTCGAAAATTAAAAGCTAAAAGAATTTAAATATAAATAAATATAAAAATTGAAAGTAAAAGGAACCATTGGTAAAAAAAAAAAAAAAAGTAAGTTTCCCTATATCTTTGATTAATTATAACTACTATATGTATTGTTTCCGACAAATTAGAAAAAAAAAAAATATTACTATCGATTAGCCTATAAATTCTGCCCACATTATTGGATGCTTATTGTGATATTTGGCCTTGCCTCTAATTACCAAAATTATTCGACGTCTTCTTCTTTGGGGATTAATTAGCACAATATCGATATAAAGAAAGTAAATGATAAGATTGTAACAATAATCTTCTCCATATTCTATAAAGTTAGAACTTAGAAACTACAATTGTTAAGTATCCTAATTCTAACCTTTTCTTTCAATAGCCATATAAAATGTATGGATAAAAGTAATCAAACTCACATCGTTGTAGTAAAAAATCAATGCTTTTCTTGTATTTACGGATCTCGATGAAAGTAAAAAATATTATCAAAGCTTGAACTTCAACAAACCACCAGAAAAGCATTGAACCTTGTTTTATAGTTAACCCAACTCATAACGAAATTACAACCTGCCAATATTAAGCTGGTTAGAAATATATTAAAAGAATAGAGGAGAAACTAAAAGCTCCACATCTAAGTGAGAAAAGAACCAACTGATAGATACTACTTACGGTAATTAACAACTAAGGGTGCTGACGAATAAAAAAATTAAAAGTTGAAAATCTATTAAAATTTTGCTTTTGAGAACTCTCGTAGGAATTGATGGAGAGATGAAATCTATTTAAATTCATTGTATTTCAAGTATTTTTGTCCAGGTGAACTTCATATGCTATTTGAACTTTGTAGCCCGTTAAATATATAAATACAAATAAGGTTCTCTTGTTTTCTTGAACTATGAAACTGGATGTCCTAGCCTGTGAAGTATATGATTCCTAATGGAAGTTTAACTTTAATTGACGAATAAGAATCCTCCTATTCCAAACATTAACGAGTAGTAATACCGTAACTTAATTATTAGGATTAATTTAGGAGAAAATAAATATAATGAATAGTATATAAAAATATAATAAATAACAATTATGTCTATTGTAGAATCTTTTAATAAAGGGCAAAAAGTTCAATCAATATTTCCTAAGGATCTTCGTGCTTTTAAGTTTTAATATAGTATAAATAGACGAGTTGAAGACTGCTGCATTCGTACACAATACTGACACTCTAAAACAACGAATATATTTATTGTGATGGAGGAAATTAATGATGGAGTGTTACTAAAACATACCATTGCAGTCTTTCTAACAGGATGATTCACATTTTGTAGATACAAATATATATGGTTCGGTGTAATGCATTATTTAGTGGTCTTGGCCTTGCTTGGTGGAGCTAGTAGTTGCACTTTGGATTAATATTCTAGGATACTCCAAACCACATTATAAGAAGAAAACAAAATAGTTTTTGGTTTTTGTGAAAGAAAACTAAAAGACTATGCGATTAAATTGAAATATTGTGATAAAAAAATTGCTATTGATTGAAAGAATCATAAAAAAATGGAGATGCAGGGGATCGAACCCTGTACCTCTCGCATGCAAAGCGAGCGCTCTACCATTTGAGCTACATCCCCAGCTTTGTTTAAGGCTACATTTTTGTCATATTTAATTAATTAATCCTCACTTACAATGTTTCTTTAATTAATTTGTCCCTGAAAAGAGTCAAATTTGTCATATACAATTTGAAGTTGTACAACTTTGTCCTTTCTTAGATTTTTAGTTTGTTTTATTAACCCTATTTTTAGGAAAAAATAGAGTAATTTTAAATCAGAGCTAAAAGTTGATGAATAAATTTGGACACTTTTATTTATTAATTGTGAGATCAGAGATGATTGGCAATTGCTCTTATTTCTTTCAGTTACTGGGCCCCTTGCTATATCAATCTAGTAGCTGTGCTTCTTTATGTTTTCTAACAACCAAATTGCTTTACATATTCTAATTTTGACAGGAATTAATTGCTTTACCATTATTAGAAAGTGAAATGATCTTTAGTGATTGACCAACTATAAAGAAAACAAGATGTAGTTTAAAAAGAGTACACGAAGAAATCGTACAATACAGAATTAAATAAGTTTCATAAAGGCGGATTTCGAAAGTCAAATAAGTTCTTCTTTGACCGTAATATTTTTATACGTTTTTTAAATATTTTAAATTAATAATTATTGTGACTTATAGTACTTTTTATGTAGTTTCTAAATATATAAAGTTTGTTCCAAAAAACTTAAGTACTATGTGTCCAACTTTACGGTCAAAATAAAAGAGTTTGACTCTTGAAATCCGAAACATGCAATCCTTTTTGGAACAGAGGGAATATTATACAACAAATTAAAGAGAAACAATAATTTTTATCAACATTTATGGAGTAGGTTCTTAAAAAAGATTTGGTTTTATAATCTTTTACAAATATTATTTTAATCGTACAGTCAAACCTCTTTATAACAGCCTCTCGTTATAACAACAGTATAACAGTCTAATTTTCTACAGAACCAATTTTCATGTTATATTTTACCTCTCTATAACATGATTTTACCTACAGCAGTAATGATGTTCATTATAGCGGTACACTCTTTCTAAAATTACCTCTCTATAGCGGCCATAATCAAATATTATGTAATAATATTTTATAAAAGAAAGGTTATGTTTAAAATAAAATACAATATATTTATGATAATCATTCGTATTAACATAAATATATTGCTTTTTTTTTTTTTTTTTTTACGTTCGTAACATTAATATGTTGCCTCAACCTACTGCTACTTGGGACGAGATAGAAGAGTCAAATATTAAGCTTGAATACCTTTTTGCAGAAAGTTTGGAACAAAAATTTCGCCAATTAAAGCGTTATATTGTTGCTAAGAGATTATAATTTACGAAACAATCTACAATTGTAAAATTCATACGTCAAGCTTGATTTTTTTTTTTTTTACAATTTAAAATTAATTTTAAATGTATATATTCCTTAAATTTTAATTTTTATTGGTACGATACAAGTAGTTATAGATTTATTAATAATGTATTAACCATTTCAATATTTAATAAATGAAATATGAAAAACGATTGAGATTTTAAATTTAACATATATTTTTTGCAAACTTTGTTACTATAACTATTAAATGAGATTTAAACGTCATATTTCAGTATACATATATAACATCACCTCTCTATCTACCACTATATAGTGGTTTGACTGTACTATCTTTTACAAGAGATGCAAGAAAAAATTCTAAAAGATCTGCAAAAATAACATGGAAGATCTATTTTAAGTGGCATTTACTTCTATTTAAATTGTTAGTGGATGCAGAAAATTTGTACTTATCATGCAAGAAATTAGGTTACAGCCTAACAAAGACCTTAAAATCATTTGGGAAAGAAGGACGAGAAAGAAACAACATTCTCTCCAATAGTAGAGATTAAACTGCTTTAGCTTTACACTATTAGTATTGATATACCTTGTTAGTTAGTGCATATAGTTTACCATCTTTTTAAGGTTACCAAATCAATTTAATCGCAAATATTTATAACCTTCAAAAGATTTTTACATCACATAAAACAATTTCACATTAGTAGCTAAAAAATAATTAATCATATGACTAAGAGCCCGTCTGCATGAGCTTAAAAGTGGCTTATAAGCACACATGTGCTTATAAGTTTATCAAGTAGAGTATGAGTAACTCAAAAAATCATGGGCTTATAAACCTTTATGTGCTTAAAATAAGCAAAAAGTGAGAACTTAGGAAATCCTAAGTTATCATAAGTGGCTTATAAACAACTTATATATGACTTATAAGCTACATATGATAAGCTCACCCAAACGGGCTCTAAATATAAAGTGTGTACGGAAAAACACGTCCTACAAATTATAGAGACTAAACATATATAACAAGTTCTTCCTTAGTAAACAAATGTTTTGGTTTTAAATTATTTTTTTGTACAAATTACAAATTGTTTGTTATACTTTACGCACCTCCTAAAAACACTAGAAAGGGGGGGGGGGGGGGGAGGGAGGGGTTGAATAGTGTCTATCGATTTTCGTTTCAAGAACCTGGTTCTCCTGAATGTAGAACCTAGTTCTCACCCTTGTAGTTATGCTGGTTCAAACACTGCAACACTCCACAACCACACTCACAGAGAACACAAGGATTTTACGTGGAAAACTCCTTGCTCAAGGGAGAAAAATCACGACTCACACTGTGGGATTTGAGAACTGAATGAATCCACTAACACAAGAGCAAAGTTTCTGATTACAAACTCTGTAACCAAGGGGCAACACTCTAGACCCTAATCACTACTCAAAGCTAAACTCTAGCTTTTCTAGTAATTACACAAGAGTTCACCTAATACATATGCTTCTGTAACAAGCCAATAGGTAAGTCAGGATCCGTAGTAACTCTTTTTCTTGTTGAAGTCCAACTCCTTTTCACACTTCGAAGACACAGCCTGGGCACCGCCTCTTTTAGTTTGACTAGGATGCATATTCATTCACGCCCCACTACTCCTAGTTCCGCAGGGATTTGCAACCCGTAATTCTTTTCGATCAAGGGTGCCTTTTATTTCAAAGACTAGGTTCTTTGTAGGAACCTCTGAGTCCTTTCTGTTTGTCATACTTCAAAACCAGCTTTCAACATTGTTGATTTTGATAATATCCACATTCCACATTCTCAAAATCCAGATTTCCTATATAAGGTCCAGGAGCTAAAGAAGCAGTAAGGCCTCAAAATAAACAAAAAGAGAAAGCAAAATGAGCAATTCCTCACATGTACTAGCTTTACCATATCCTGCACAAGGACATGTTATTCCTTTAATGGAACTTTCCTTATGGTTAGTAAAAGAAGGTTTCAAAGTCACATTTGTCAACTCTGACTTCAATCACAAGAGAGTCATCAAGTCATTGTCCAAGAACGATGATAATGTGCAGAATCTTATAAACTTTGTTTCAATTCCAGATGGATTGGGACCAGAAGATGATAGAACAAATCTTAAGACGTTAATGGAAGCAGTTGGCAAGGTTTTGTTAAAACTTTTTTTATTTTTTAAATATAAACTATACATAAAATATTTATGCATGAGAAGTTATGTCTTACTAAGTAACTACTCCCTCCGTTCCAAAATGGTTGTCATAGTTTGACTTGGAGCGGAGTTTAAGAAATGTGGCTAACGTCTTTTAAGAGTATTATTTATGTTCTACAACAGGTTATGCCAGGAAAGTTAGAGGAACTAATTCGAGATATAAACGAATCAGAGGAGAATGGAATTTCGTGCATTATAGCTGATCAGACCTTTGGATGGCCTCTGAAAGTAGCAGAAAAATTTGGAATTAGAGTAGCAGCATTTTGGCCAGCTGCTGCTGCTACACTTGCGTTGTCAATGAGTTTATCTAAGCTCATTCAGGATGGAATTATAGACACAACTGGTAAGCTTCTGTTTTTACTTACTTAGAATATGTTGTAGTGAATACATGATACTCCATCCGTCCCAACTTAGTTGTCGCATTCAGCTTTGTCACGCCCATTAAGAAAACCATTAAATAGAGTGTATATTTTACTATGTTATCCTTATTTAATGTTTGGCTATTTAATTTTATTGAGAATTCTTTTAATTATTAAGGATATAGTTGGAAAATATTAGTAATTTTAGTTTTGAAATCCTAACGTGACAACTAAATTGGGATACACCTCTTTTGTTAAAGTAACAACTAAAATGGGACGGAGAGAGTATATACTTTGTATCCGCTGACTTGGAATATTGAATCCGTGCATGAATTTTTGTGGATAAAATGATACTGATTTGGACTCATTGACTTACAATCTCAATTGGATCCATCAGTGGTTATTAAGTTAGTTATGTTTCATATAATGCCATGATCATCTTATACAAATTTATCTTAATTTCTAAAGTAATTTAGTATACTACAACTGCAGGAAAATTTTTGAAAGAAGAGATCATCCAATTATCACCAGGCATGCCCAATATGAACTCTGCAAACCTTGCATGGAACTGCTTTCCTGATCCAGCCCTGCGTAGGATAGTTTTTGACCAATTGACAAGAAATATTGAGTTGATAAAATCTATTGATTGGGTGATATGCAATTCATCTAAGGAGATGGAGCCTGGTGCATTTACAATGTTCCCACAACTAACACCCATAGGACCACTTTTGGCAAGTAATCGACTAGGTACGGTTGAAGTCCGACAAAAACACCATGTAGGTTTCTCTTTTTTTATGAGCCAAAAATGTGGTAAAAGTAATATACTTTTAATTATTTGATTATATTATGTTTCAACAGGCAAAACAACTGGTCACTTTTGGCCGGAAGACTCAGATTGCTTAATGTGGCTCGATCAACAGCCATGTAACTCAGTTATCTATGTTGCCTTTGGTAGCCACACAATTGTCAACAAAACTCAGTTCCAAGAACTGGCTCTTGGACTTGAATTATCGAATAGACGATTTCTATGGGTGGTTAGGCAAGATTTCATTAAGGACATGGCCGACTCCAAGGTAAGATAATTGAAGACCCCCAATAAATTAAGGGCTTTTTACACCACATGCCCATAAAAGCAACTTATTTACCCTTTTATGCCCATTAAAACTTACTTTTCACCCACTGCCCACCAAGCCATTTTATTTACAGTCTATGCCCATTAGGCCCAATTTTATTTACAGTAATACCCATTTGGCCCATATCACTTCCCCTTTCCCAATCTGGCCCATTTCAATACTCCTTCCCCCTCAATTAGCTCGCCGTGCACCACAGTCCTCCACCGCAGAACCACCATCCGCCGCCACCTAACGATTCACACAATATATATTCAGAACTGTCTCACACTTCTCTTTCCACTTCCAGCATCCGTTCCGCCATAACTGTTGATCTTCAATTTCCATCTTTCCCGGTCGATTCTGCGCCTTTGCTTCAATAATTAACTGTTTAATCGTTCAATTGGGTGTATCACTTTCTAGGATTTGATGCGCACTTATGGGTCGTAAACCTAGGTCTTCACTGTCAAGTTGAAAAAATCGTAGTAATGAACAAGTTGATACGCGTTTGTTTTCGACTGGAAGTCGCGTTGCTGTTCGTCAAGATGAGGTTAAGGTAATTTTTCATTCCACTAGTGGATTCCACAGTGCATTTTTTTCAAGTTTTCGTCCATGCATAACTTCATTTTTTTACTTAAATATATATAGTAGTTAATTTTGTGGTACACTGTATATAGTAGTTACTTTGGAGTAGTATACTTGTGTAGTATATGGTCTTTAGAAGTGTACCTGTTTGTATATTGTGTTTTGTGATGTATAGGAAGTAATTAGAAAAATAGTGAAGGAGTTGTTGAGAGAGAGGGACAATAATCAAATCTTTCGGACTGCTATTTTTGTTGTGTCCTCTTCTGAGAGTAGAACAGGGCAATCTTGTACTTGGACTCTCTGTACTTTGATTTAGAATACTAAAGTATCTTATTAGATCCACTAACATTGATTGATCGGGCTCACTTTGTAGGATATGTACTAAAAATTAACTAAAAAAGTTTTTGTTATATGTGCTTTTTTATACCAAAGTAATGTATACCAGGTAATTATTATTGTGTTGTTTCTTCTGTGTTTTCTAGGCTTGGGATTTCTTTGTTGCTCCTTCTACATATGATCAGTATACTCCCAAAATCAATAATGATGTCAATGTTAAAATTGTTGAAGAGTTAACTGCCACCTTGACAAAGCGTCAACTTCAGATGTTTCGTAGTACATGTTTTGGATATTTTTTAGATATGCCGAAACAAATTCGTCATAATGCACTTCTTCATTGGTTGATGACGAGACAGATAAAGCCTGCATCTGGTGATGATTTATGGTTTGATGTGAATGGTTATCGCCTTCATTTTGGGTTGGGCGAGTTTGGTTTGGTCAGTGGGTTGAAGTGTACTGGTGCTGTAGAGGAAAGTAGACTTTCTGGGAAGAATCGTTTAGTGCAAAAGTATTTTGGTGGAAAGTCTAGTCTTTACAGGTTTCATTTAACTAGTTGTTTTCACAGTAAATGTTGGAAAAATAATGACACATATGCATTGAAGATAGCAATACTCTATTTTATTTGCACTTTTTTATTTGCTACATCGACAAGAAAAGATATAGGCTGTCTTGACTTTAAGTATATTGATATTGTTGAGAAGGGAGAGTATGAAAATTACCCTTGGGGTGTTGATGTTTTCAACATTACAAAAGCGTCACTCGACAAGAAGATTGTTCGTAAGCCAAGTAGTTATAGACATTCTGGTTTTACACTTGCTATTCAAGCATGGTTGTGTGAGACTTGTCCAGCAATTGCGGGAGTAATTGCTTCACGAGTTCCTTCTGTATGTGATTCAAAGGTACCATGCCTTCTGAATTGGAGCGGAGATGACAGGCAGCCTGTTTCTAATTCTCAGCTGCTTGAGATATTTGCTAATTCAGTTGAACAGGTTAGCATACTGCATTTCTATACTTTGAAAGTATACTTATGTGTAATTAGTATACAGTACAGTTCTGTTTGCACAAGGATAATTTTCATTTGAAATAAACTGTGAACTTATACTTATTTATTGCAGTATACCCTTACAGTGTACATCTATAATTATGCTTGTTTTTTGTTCTTTGCTTTTAGTTATTTTAATATTTTTTGAACAGTTAAATATAAGAAACATACTCCCAACTGATGTTGAGGTTGAAGAGCTAGTCGTAGATGGTATTGCCGTTGATATTTCTGAAAAAGATTTGAGTGCTACTCATGAGCAAACACAGAACCGACGAGTTGCTCCTGGAGCTACACAAGTATATACAAAGCAATTATACAAAATCAATACCAGTACAATAAAGCAAAAGAATACGAAGATTGACATCATAAAGTACCTTTGGCTCATTCGCACTAAGAGTAACGATTTCCATACTGTTTTCAATTGGTGCAGAACTAGAAGATTCAGGACGGTTAGCATGTTTACGTTGGTAAACGTGCTGCAAGCTTAATTTTGAACTAGGGTTTATCATTTTTTAGTAGGAAGGGTTGAAATCAATTAAAGCAGGGATTTGAATCATGGATTTGGAGATGTAATTAGATGGGGAAATGGGGGAAATGATCAAAACTTAATACTGTTTGTAGGGAAACAGGGGAAATGGGTCACAGTGTAAATTTCATTGTGTCGTATTTATTAAATAAATGAAAAGTAATACTGTAGCGCAACTTTTAAAATAAAACAACACAGTTATGAAAAGTAATATATTATCATATATTACAAAGGTATGAAATAGCAAGACTTATTCTTTTTTATTTGTATACCATGAGTGTATATCCTATAAAATGCATTATTATATTTTTAGTTGAAGTAGTATACTTTTCTAATTAGTATACCTGTATTTTATACTGCTGTATAGAAAGGAAAAATAAGTTTATTATAAACAATGAAGGCTGGTATACTATTTATGTGACATTTTTCAACTTGTATACCATTTGGCATATACGTAATATCATAAATCTGTATACCATTTGGGGTATACAGTATTCTGGGAAGGTATACATTAGAAACATGCATAGTATATTGACATTTGAATAAAGATATACGATGACATTAAAGATCTTCTATAACTAGTCTATGAACAGTAAACATGACGATAACTACACATGTAACATAAACAGGCTACTTAACTTAAACAAAGATGATAGAACACAACAAACCATAAAACATTTCACATAAAATAGAAAATTATGTTTGGAGTCTACTGTATACCTTTATATTTGTCTACATGTATAATTATATTTTTTTATTTAAGTCACAAGTTTTACTAGATATAATAAGACCTCATTTCCTTTAACACACAATTTTTAACAATTTTCTTCAATAATATTTTATAAAATAGTAATATTTCTTCAGTAATACACCTTCTAGTAATATTTTATATTTTTATAAAGTAGTGTACTCCAAACAGACACGTGTAACCTCACCCCTCTACTCTTTCTTCATTTAAGTATTGAGGAAAAAGAGACACTCATAATTTTTACCGCTCCGTTGTGTGCATTTCCATCACTTTGATACGCAGTAATGGGTCGTACACACAGGTCTTCAGTAGCAACTCCACGAATTCGTAGTAATCAACATGTTTCGAGTGGAAGTCGCGTTGCTGTTGGTAAAGATGAGGTGAAGGTAATTTTTCATTTGTTATTCGCAAACTTCAATTCCACAGTGGATTTTTTAATGTTTTTGAGCATGCATAAATTCATTGTATATAGTAGTTAATTTGTGGTAGATTGGATATAGTAGTTAATTTCTAGTAGTTAATTCATTGTATACCTGCATTGTATATGGTCAGTGTATACATGCCCGTATATTGCTTCTGTAATGTTTAGCAATTAATTAGAAAAAGTGGGAAGGAGTTGTTGAGTTGAGACAGAGGGAAATAATCAAATATTTCGTACATTTCTAATTTTATTGGTGTTGTGTCCGCTCCTGAAAATAGAAAAAGCATAATCTTGTACTTGGGAAGTCACTACTTTGATTGAGAAGACTGAAGTATTATATTAGATCCCCTAACATTGATTGATCCGGTTTCACATTCGTAGAACATGTAATAAAAATTAACTAAAACAGTTTTTGTTATATACGCTATGTATACCAAAGTAATGTGTAGCAAGTAATTATTATTGTTTTGTTTTGTATGTGTTTTCTAGGCTTGGGATTTCTTTGTTGCTCCTTCTACGTATGACCGGTATACTCCAAAAATCAATAATGATGTCAATGTTAAAATTGTTGAAGAGTTAACTGCCAAATTGACAAAGCGTCAACTTCAGATGTTTCGTCGTACATGTTTTGGATAATTTTTGGATATGCCGAAACAAATTTGTCATAATGCACTTCTTCATTGGTTGATGATGAGACAGATAAAGCCTGCATCTGGTGATGATTTGTGGTTTGATGTGAATGGTTATCGCCTTCATTTTGGGCTGGCCGAGTTCGGTTTGGTCACTGGGTTGAAGTGTACTGGTGCTGCAGAGGAAAATGGAGTTGCTGGGAAGAATCGTTTGATGCAAAAGTATTTGGGTGGACAGTCTAGTCTTTACCGGTTTCACTTAACTAGTTGTTTCCACAGTAAATGTTGGAAGAATGATGACGCAGATGCATTGAAGATAGCAATACTCTATTTTATTTGCACTTTTTTATTTGCTACACCGACAAGAAAAGATATGAGCTGTCTTGACATGAAGTATGTTGATATTGTTGAGAAGGGAGAGTATGAAAATTACCCTTGGGGTGTTGATGTTTTCAACATTACAAAAGCGTCACTCGACAAGAAGATTGTTCGTAAGCCAAGTAGTTATAGACATTCTGGTTTTACACTTGCTATTCAAGCATGGTTGTGTGAGACTTGTCCAGCAATTGCGGGAGTAATTGCTTCACGAGTTCCTTCTGTATGTGATTCAAAGGTACCATGCCTTTTGAATTGGAGCGGAGATGACAGGCAGCCTGTTTCTAATTCTCAGCTGCTTGAGATATTTGCTAATTCAGTTGAACAGGTTAGTATTCTGCATTTCTGTACTTTGAAAATATACTTCTGTATAATTAGTATACATCACAGTTCTGTTTGCACAAGGATAATTTTCATTTGAAATAAACTGTGAACTTATACTTATTTATTGCAGTATACCTTTACAGTGTACATATATAATTATGCTTGTCTTTTGTTCTTTGCTTTTACTTATTTTAATACTTTTTGGACAGTTAAATATAAGAAACATACTCCCAACTGATGTTGAGGGTGAAGAGCTAGTTGTAGATGGTATTGCTGTTGATATTGCTGAAAAAGATTTGAGTGCTACACATGGGCAAACACAGAACCAGCGAGTTGCTCCTGAAGCTAGTGATGTTGCTGAAGAAGACTTGGGTGCTGATGGTGGTCAAAGTCATTATCAGGAAGCTGTTCCTGAAGCTACTGATGTTGGTGAAGAACACTTGGTTGGTGATGGTGTGCAAAGTCATAATGAGGGAGCTGTTCCTGACGCTAGTAATGTTGCTGCTCGAATGCAAGAGCCAGTTTGCAAAGAGGTTTAAATTTATACGCTTATACTTTAATTTGGTGAGTAAGTGTTATTTGTTAATTTATTTTGCTTTAAGATGTTGTTGACTATCTGTTTTTGAAGCCAAACTCTACACAACAGAGTAGGAAAGACCTTTCTCACCAAAGTAGTGGTGCTTCCAATAATTCCAAAGCTGATTTAATGAAAGTGGTATGCTGTATTTGTCTTCTTCTTTTTTTTTTTTTTCTCCGTAAGGATTAGAACTTACTTTGATATATATTTATCTTATGCTTTTTTATTTGTTTTAGGTGCAAGATGAACTGGCTTCTTTTAAGACTGATGTTAAAGAAAAGGTAATTTTATTTTAGCTACAATTATTATGCTGATTTTTCTTGTGACATTATTTGTGTACATTTGTCGACTTTATTGTGGTATTATCATTAGTTTACTTCTTTTATTTTTATTTGTTTTATTGGTTTTTACCCAAATCGCATTCCTTTTCTATGAGTATTTTTTTTTTTTTTTGGTAATTTTCTCATTGTATAATTTTCTCCATTATAGTATATTCCCTTTAGTATATTGCTTTTTATAGAATTGTGTACACTATAGCTTTTTAGTATACAGAATGACCTTTTATTTCTATATGCTAAATACCGTGTTCTTTTGCTCTCCGACATTTGTCTGCATCTTATATATTTTATTAATTTACTAGTTTGAGCAATACGTTGATGTCAAGATAGCAGAGGTGCTAAACGGAATTGCTTCAATTATTGACAAGCATGTGCCAGATTATAAGGTAATCTTTTTATTCTCTTATTGTATATTTCCAGATTGTCAAAGGTTCAACTTTTTCTTTATTTATAGGATGGGACCAGAGGTGATCAGGCCCATACTATTGAAAATGATGGTAGCGCTGGTCGAGTTAATAGAGATGATATCTTGTTTGAGCAAAACAGTCCTCAACATGCAGAATTTGTAGGTTGTACCAGTCCAAATGATAGTGCAGGTATGTAACTTTCTATAATCATAGTTTGTCGTACTTGTTCAGATCGTGTACTTAGGAGTCTTTATTTGCTGCAACAGCAGTTCATAATCAGGCATTAGAAGATGCAGATGTAAATCATGAAGGTTTTCATTCCAGTGTCTGTGCAACAACTGAAGTTTGTGATGGCAACGATACTGTTAAAAGAAAAGCTGAACTCTCTGATGCTATGGGAAATCATGACAACGCCGGTAGAACAAATACAGATGATATCAACTATGAGCAGAAAGTTAGTGAAATTGCAACATTTGTAGATGGCAGTTCTCCCAATGTTACTGCAGGTTTGCAACTTCCTAAGTCATACTTTGTCGTAGTTGTTTGGATTGGGTACTTAGCAGTGTTTGGTTGGTCCAACAGCAGTTCTTAATGAGGTATTAGAAGATGGAGATTTAAATCATGAAGCTATACGTCCCACTGTTTCTACAAGAACAGAAGTTTCTCCTGTCAAGCGTGGTCGTAAAAGAAAAGCTCAAGGCTCTACAAACTGCACTGCTCGTCGAAGCAAAAGAATAGCTAAATCTGTCTAGCATCTATCTTCTGTCATTGAATGTGATTCTGACAGTAGTGATGTCATTGCATTGCCGAAGAAGATGAAGAAGATCGTCTCTGGACGATTCCCTTTTCAGAAATCTATTTCAGAGGATTGTGGGAACGACTGTCTGAATGCATTAATTCAAGCTGTGCACAAGCCTAGGGGACAGTGAGTATCTACAGTTGGCAATTTTTGACTTTTTTGTATTATGTAGTTGTATTTTAATGGTTTACTTTTATGTTTTTGGTCTTGCTTATTTTTATGTCTTGCTGATTGCACAGCAAGAAAGCGGATGATATTCTTGATCCTGCTATTGATTTTGGGGTTGCCGAGATTGCAACTAAGGATTGGTTTCGGGAGTTACAAACCTGTGGTGCTCTAGTGACTTCTAATATATATCAACTTCTTTTAATCATTTTTTATTGTTTAATTTTTTGGTATCATTTCAAGTATACTGTTGTTGCTTCTGATTTTTGTGTGTTAATTCATGCAAACATGTTTCTTTCAGCATCTCGATGTTATCTTCTACTACCTTAGAAAGAAGATAAAGCACGATCTTAAAGTGAAGATTACAACGACCGATCATCACTTTGACAACACCATTCAAGCTCTTTACCAGTCAATGAAAAGAGGAGCATGTGTGGAAACGCTGAAGGGACGATTTGAAATTGAGGATTATATGCTTGGTTATCGTCTCTGCTGCAACACTCCGTGGTATGATGTTAACGAGGTCCTCTCTTTTGTTTATATTGAGAAGAAGTCGCACTGGATTTTGTTGAGATTGTTGCTACGGACCAGGGATATCTTTGTATACGACTCGCTAGCCACTCGATGGGTAAATAAAGATATTGATGATGTGGTGAATGCTTATGCTGTATTGGTCCCTTTGGTTTTGGAGCGTTCTGGGTTTTATACTAACAGGGTTGATCTTGTTCTAAAAAATGGCTTACATAATGGGAAGACTTTGACAGAGCCATACAACATTGTATATGTTCAGAAACTTCCCAGGCAAAGATTAGCGTAAGCACTCTTTCTACAGATATACTTTTTCCATACTTTATTATTTTATTTATATTTGTTCTTTTATGTTGTTTGCATTTTATGCGTCTGTACAGGGATTGGGGAGCATATGTGGCTAGTTTTGCAGAGCACATCATTGAGCAAATTGCTATTAAACAGAAGGGTTATGATATTCACAAATTTCGTTTAAGATATGCTGCACTTTTGTGGCAGTATGCATGTCAGAAAATCACTAACAATGAAGAAAGTGATTCCGAATATCCTGGTAAACACATGGCGGGGCTTCTTAGAAAATAGTGGCTAGCATTACTGAAGAAATGTATATGTTTATATTCTATGTAGTAGTTTTGTGCAACTGCCAGTTAAACTGTTGAATTGCATTCTTATGTGGCAACTCTTTATAATTGAAGACCTTCGTTATGGTTTCAATTTATATTTCTTTCTTCCATTTGGCGGATGTAACTCAAATCGGACAGATTGTATTGGTGTTGGTCCAATACTGGACAACCAGGGTATACAGTAGAAATAAAATTTATGTTACCGAAAAGCATAAATCAGATTGAACAAAGTAAAATCATAGATTATTGTGGTATACTGTCAAGTAGAAAGGTATACTATAGCAACATAGTTTGGTTGTATTTTATTATGCAGTATACCCTAATGGTATACTTCTTTAATTAATATAATATAACATTGGAGTAATATCATATATTAGAATGAATACCAATATTAATATTTTTTAATGTACACCATTACGGTATACCATTTAGCAGAAAGGTATACAATAGAAGCAAGGTTTAATTGTAGTTTATAGGCAAAAATGGTAAGGCAATTTAAAGTAGCATACCATTGGGTGTATACCCTATACTTTAAAGGTATACAATAGAAGCATGGTCTTCAAAGGTATATGTTATACAAAAAGGTATACAATACTGCTAAAGTTCATTTAGTAGAAAGGTATACAATCTGGGGTTATACTGTATACTACAAATGTATACACAAGCAACATGGTTTCCATTTAGTTGATAATAATTCCCAAATATGTTTTGTGAGAAAAGAACTTGTATACCATTTTGGGTATACTTAAATATAAAAAGGTATACAATGCGAAGACAGTTTTGTATTAATTAGTACAGAAATATGTTGTGACAAAACAAAGTGGTATACTAATTGAGGTATATTGTATACTACAAAGGTATACATTAGAAACATACACACGCTATATTAAATATTAATGATGATTCAGTTTTGAATAAAGATACAGGAGAACAACAATCACAGAACAACAATCACAGATCTTTATAACTGCTCAAACAACAACATACATGAGAATAAAATAAAAAAAACACAAGAGTATAGAACTGAATCTGACATAGAACATAAATACTAGTTAAATTGACTACTTGACAGAAATATCAAATTTCTGGAGAAGTATAGTAGTCAGCAGGGTCCATTTTATGATCTGCAAGAAGACCATGAAGCATTTTCTTCATCCGACGAACATCCTTCTTGTACTGTTCAAGAAATTGCTCAAAACTAGCCTTAAAAGTTGCAAGTTCATCTCTTAATTGCTCAACCGCCATCTTTGTTGTTGGTGCAGAAGAAGAACTTGCATTGCTTGGTCTACGAGCCATTTCTCTGTGGTGTTTGGGGTAATCTTTTTTCTGAAGATGAAAGAAGCTGTGCTAATTTGATTTGAAGAATAAAAAGACCAATAATAAACCCTTTTTTATAGGTGAGGTTTCATAGAAAAACTGCAGCACATTACATAGCTAAAATAAAGGGAAGTGCACATCTGCAGTTAAAACTGCCAACTTCGAGCAGTTAAAATAATTTTTTAATTAATTTAAAAAATTCCATTACACAGTAATTGAAAAAACTGACAGTAAAAAACTGTCAATATAACTGGATATACAGTATACCCCTGCTGGTATACTTCTGGTGTATACAGCTTTATCAATTTTTGGTAGCTAATAACAGGCAAACTTATTTCTAGAAGTTAAAGCAGTATACTATTGTGGTATACTGTATAATACAAATGTATATAGAAAAATGGATTTCAATGCAGTTTACTAATGAGGTACCTCAGAGTTAAACAGATTTCTACTTCCTGCGTTTCTCTCCTTGATTAATAAGGTATAGTGTATACTAAAAATGTATACAGTGAGGACAACATGAGGACAACATCCAGGAAACACAACCAACCAGCAATACAGTAATAATATTCAGTATAACATACAAAAACTACTATTTGGACATCGTCCTTCATCATCAAGTGCATATATATGAAAATCAAACTCTCAGACATACAGAACAAACAGACATCATCAAAAATAGCACCTCTACAAAATGACTCTGCCACATGGTGTGTTGTATACCACAAAAATATGCAGAAATATACAGTATACCCCTACTGGTATACTTCTGGTGTATACAGCTATATCAATTTTTGATAGCTAATAACATGCAAGCTTATTTCTAGAAGTTAAAACAGTATACCATTGTGGTATACTGTATAATACAAATGTATATAGAAAAATGGATTTCAATGCAGTTTACTAATGAGGTACCTCAGACTTAAACAGATTTCTACTTCCTGCGTTTCTCTCCTTGATTAATAAGGTATAGTGTATATTAAAAATGTATACAGTGAGGACAACATCCAGGAAACACAACCAACCAGCAATACAGTAATAATATTCAGTATAACATACAAAAATTACTATTTGGACATCGTCCTTCATCAACAAGTGCATATATATGAAAATCAAACTCTCAGACATACAGAACAAACAGACATCATCAAAAATAGCACCTCTACAAAATGACTCTGCCACAGGGTGTGTTGTATACCACAAAAATATGCAGAAAAAAGGTTTTAAGCTAAGTAATAGAACACATTCAAGAATAATCCAGTAACAATGTAATTAATAAGCAACTCAACTGTACTAAAACATCCAGAAATGTTTTGCATCCTTAAAATTCCAATCAAGATCAATTGCACTATGTATAATCGAACAATAGAACTATAACTAACAGAAAAACATATCTCAATCCTGGGGAATATTTTTGCATGTCTTGCGGTTGTGTCCTTTCTGCCCACACTGTCTACAGTGATTTTTATTTCTAGTAGCAGGTCTTTCCCATGAAGATTTGAATCTAGTTTTTGTTGGCCTTCCTCGTTTCGATCTTCCCTTTGGCGTTAGAACTGTGTGCGCTAGCACTTCCTGGGGAATCTGCCATGTAGCTTCTCCTGGGATAGGACAAACTGGTATCTCATATGTTTTACGAAAGTTTTTTGTTGTGTAGAAGTCAGAGCAGTATTTATAAGCAGATACATGAAGTCTATCCAGAACAGCCAACACATGTGAACATGGAATGTCCTCCATTTGAAACCTCCCACAAGTGCATTTTTTTCGGGCATGGATACGACATGTTTTTCTCCAGCACCAACTACTTCATGCTTGAAATCTCTTGAAGGTATCACCTGAATTTCAAGAACTTAAATTAGTAGCTGCACATAGATTTATAAATATATGATAAACTGAAAGAACAATAGTGTATCTTACTGTCATGCTTTGTGATGCAATAGTGCTAGCTGTCAATAGCTCTTCATACTTGTCAGTCAACTCTCTAAATGTGCCCATTGCTTCTTCACCATTATTATTGTTCCATTCCTGTATGATATGCATCATAGAGTCTAGAAAGTGAACAACTGGGAGACCTTTTGAATGTCTTGCTTTTGAATTCACTGACTCAGCAATATTTGAAGTCATGTTGAAGGTTATATATGCAGTGCAATATGCGCGGGACCATTTGTTGTATCCAATATTTGCCAAATATTGTTTTACTCTGTAATCAACTCCTGCTATATTGTCTATTTGTTTGGTGAACTCGGGAATAGTGTCTGCTCTCGCTGCTGCAAAGTATACTTTTGAAATTTGCTTTGTACCCTTCTTGAACTTGGTCTTTATGTTATTCCACAAATGGAACATGCAAAAGCAATGTGGAACCGTAGGATAAACTATAGGCACTGCCCTTATTATGCTATCATGCCTATCTGATACTATACACATCCCCTCCCGTTCCCCAAAAGCTTCTCTGAAACATGAGAAAAACCATTCCCATGAAGCATCATTTTCCGAATCGACCACCGCATATGCAAGTGGTAGAATATGTCCTGTAGAAAGAATTTTATATGTTCAGGAAGAAATCAGTTTGTCATTTACATATGGTGTGCAGCAAATGGTTTACCTTTCTTATTGCTCTATCGATAATAATACATTATAAATCAATAAACATTAGTAATGAATAATTCTGACCTGCTGCATCTTGTGTGCAAGCAATGATATATGTGCCATTGTATGGTGAATTTAGATGGCTTCCATCAACCACTACTGTCGGCCTGCAATATACCCACCCTTTAATCGATGCATTAAGTGCAACAAATGTGTACAGGAAACGTCCTTCTGCTGTGGTTTGTAGTTTTACCACCGACCCTGGGTTTGTATGCTGCAACATATATAGATAGCTTGGTAATTTCTGATATGCTTTCCTTGGCTTTCCTCTTAATATTTCTAATGCCTTTTCTTTCGACCTCGAAGCTTTCATGTAATTCAATTCCACACTAAAATCTTTCTTCATATCTCTCTTTATATCTGCTGGCGTGTATACCGTTTTAGGATCAGTTAACTTGTCTTTTATCAGCCCACCAACTATAACAGAGGTGGCTTGCCTCTGTTCGCCAAATCTTCTGTCAATTCCACAATTGTGCTCATCATACAAACTTGTTACTCTGAAAAGTTTTGTTTGTCCAATGCTGTAAGCCTTAAGATTCCAATGGCACTGGTCATCTACACAACCAAGGCAATACCTGATTTCAAAATAAGATTTGCATGTTATTTCAACTATGCCAAAGCTACAATAAATTAATAACTGTATACGCCCGTACAGTATAGTGATTTCAGAAGTATACAACTATGCTATATTTGTTAAATTAGTCTAAAGCAGAACCAAACATGCATTATATACAACTACAACATAATGAATTTATGTATTTTAGAACAACAGTGAAATAAGCATTGTATACCCCATAGAGTATACATAAAACAGGTGCTAAATAATCATTGTATACACCCCTAGAGTATATTGAATACAGCAATATACCTCTATGGTATACATTGCTCCAACAGGTTGGAATGTACCAAAACAGCGCCACACATGCACTGTATACCTCCTAGAGTATATTTCATTCAGCAGTATACCCCTATGGTATACTGTTAAAATTTAAGTTGACATATACAAACGCAGTTGTCATATAAGCACTGTATACCTCTCTACAATATACTACATTCAGCAGTATACCCCTATAATATACTGTTAAAATTTTATGTTGATCTATACAATAGCAGTGGTCAAGCAATGTATATCCCATAGAGTATACTGATGACAGCAATATACCTCTATGGTATACACTGCTCAAATTAGCAATTTAGATATAAATCCTACAACAAAAACACAGGATATACTTACCTTTTTGAACACCATTTATGAACTTTAAATTGAAATTTCTTATGAATTGCATAACGCTTTACAACTGTGCTCAATATTTCCTTTTCTGCGAACATTTGTCCTATTGCAATCGTCTGATGAAAAGGATTGAAAATTATTTCATCTTCACTAATAAGAGTGCTTATTGCTGTCGCATCCTCACAAAACTGTATACTGTCAGCAACTTCTTCAGTATACTGTTGCACTGGTATTACACTTGCTGATGCAGTAGCAGCATTAGTAGTTGAGCTAGTTGTAATCAAATCGTTAACATCAAACGACACGCAGAGAGGATAATCAGTTATATCCGACTTCTTTTTCTTCAATCCAAAATACACAGCAACTCCCATATCATTGCATACTGTGATAGGCGGAATACCTTCCTTCACGGAATATTTGATATCAAGCAATCCGTTTGCAACAGATAGGAGAGGAATTTGTCGGATTGTGTTATGAAATTCCAAAAAATTTGATGACGATCTGATCGGTAATGCTTCAACATGAAAATTTTGATATATATGCTTTTCAGTCCAAATTCCGCTGTGTTGAACTAAAATGTAGCAATATTCATCGTCCATTGGCAGACGATATGCTGTATAATGCAAAATTTACCTAAATTTCATAAAAACACGATTTTGAATTAGTGATTTAGGAAAATCTGATGAAAAAATTTGAAATCATGAAAAAATTGCATCACTTTGAGCAGTTGATTTTGAAAAAATCGTGTGAAAAGTCGAGAAAAAATTGAAGGAGCAAACCTGTGAAACAGAGAGAAAAGAGCGCGTAACAGGGGGAGAAGAGCGGGTAACAGGGGAATGGGCATTGGATGTAAATAAAATAGTGGGCAAAAATGTAATGGGTATTTTGATGTAAATATTTAGGGTTCTTTGGGTATTTTTGTAAATGGCCCATAAATTAATGGGAGATTTACACAAATATACAACCCTAACACCATATTTACAAAAAATAACAATACTTTATAACTTTACAAAGTATAACAATAGTTTTTTCACATTCCATATACAAATTTCAACAAAAACCTACAATTTAGGGTTTCATCTCCTTCTTCCTTACTTTTTCCCACCCATCACTGTCCGAAGGCTGCTGCCACCACTCACTAGTGCCGACCAGCCACCCCTGACCACCGAAAAGCCACCACCGATTTTTTTTTTGATCTACAAGATGTAACATACAAAAATACAAATATATACATTGCAAAACTTTAAAAATTTTCTGTTTTGAAACTATACACAACCAAATATACACAAACATACAAAAGCTATACACTGCACATACACAAAAATACAAATACAAATAACTATCCATTCTACACAAACATACAACAACATACGCATATATACAAACACATACACATACAAAAAGGGGTGGATATAGACATTTATATACAAAATACAAAAATATACAAAGATAAATACGAATTTATGTACAAAATACAAATATATACATAAACACACATATATACACATACAAAAAAGAAAAAAGAAAAAGAAGAAGAAAGGGAGCAGATCGGAAAAAACTCACCGGAAAAATACCAAAAACACACGTATTGGGGCTGCTCGCCACCATAGTGCAGCAGCGCCGCCGCGAGGGGCAGCGCCGCAACAGAGACGGGGAGCAGCAGATTCGGAGAGGAACATGGAGAGAGGGGAAGGGGCAGCGATGGGTGGGGGCTGATGGAGGAGGGAGAGAAGGAGAGAGAAGAGAGGAAATTAGGGTTTAATGTTTGGGAGAGGGGAAATGATAAAATTGTTATGTGGGGTAATTAGGGAAAAGTATTGTTATGTATTATAAATATTCAAAAAGTATCGTTATGCGTAATTAAGCTATTAGGGTAGTCATGTGGTGTAAATTTTCCTATATTAAACGCCCGGAAAATACTAATGTTATGTATAACAATACGGTGTGTCTAACATGGATGAAAACAGTTTTTCGCTTCTCATGTACTGGTGTATTCCAACAACAACAACATATTCAGTAATATCTCACAAGTGGGATATATGTATTGGTGTATTGGTTGGTAAAAATATTTTATGCTTTTTTATTTGGTTGAGATCGTTGGAATAAGTGATCGAGTAAATCATCCTATATTTCTCTCTCTATTAAATTACTTAGTACATTTACCTCCATTTTATATTTTGGTTTCTCCTGCTCAATGTAATTTCACTTATGTCTCATTTTCTAATTTCAACTTAGTTTTCAAGAATTAGTTATTTCTTGTCTCAGTTTTTCTTTTTCAAAATCTTTGCTTTTGTCTTATTATTAGTGTATAAATTTTATGAAACCAAGTTTAAAGGCTCGTAATATAATTTGGTTCTAGGCCATCAATTCTATTGAGCCGCTCATGATCGAAGAAGCAGACAATGTTTATCCGAAAGGTTTTAGAGACCGGGTAGCCAATCGAGGGCGACTAGTCGGATGGACACCTCAGCAAAAAGTGCTAGCCCATCCTTCAATTGCTTGTTTTTTGAGCCATTGTGGTTGGAATTCTACAATTGAAGGTGTAAGCAATGGTGTTCCATTTTTGTGTTGGCCTTATTTTGCTGACCAACTTTTCAACCAGAGCTATATTTGTGATGTTTGTAAAGTGGGATTGAGTTTTAATATAAATGAAAGTGGAATTATTGAAAAAGAGCAAGTTAAGAGTAAGGTGGATGAGCTACTTGGGAATGATAAGTTTAAAGCAAGAGCCCTGGAACTTCAATCAAAGGTGATTTCTAGTGTCAAACAAGGGTGTTCTAACAGGAATTTTTGTGATTTTGTTGCCTGGATGAAGAGGAATGGGTAGTCGTAGCTTGTAAGGGTTGTTGAAGATGTGGGTTATTCATAAAAAGGTTGCTTTTAAGATTGGAAAGAGAAAATGTTTGCTTTTGAACTTTTGCTGAAAATAGCAAATATTTGTCAATTAACACTACAAGAAATTAGGCTTTGAACTTTTGCTTTTAAGATCCGGTCGTTAAAACTTATTTATAGCGGCCTAAATTTTTTCTCGATTGTAAATTTAATTTTTTCTTCAGCTATAATATTTGATAAGGATCGAAATCAAAAAGACAAAAAGAACGATAAAGGGAACGAGACGCGTCTCGAACTCCCTACAAGATATCCACGGAGAACTTGTTCCGTAAAACCTCCGTATCGGTGTCAAGAAGAGCCTACGCTAAGCAACCACACTCGAATCGCACTCGAGACCTGCAAGTAGAATGATCGGGTGTCGGTTCGATAATCAACTAGGATCCGCTAGTAGATTCAAGCCAACAAAAAGGATTTCTTCATTACTAAGAGTCTCAACTCTATTCAACATTCAACAATAATTAAAGTAAGCTAAGGTTCAATGAAGACTATTGTAGTATTTATAGGCTTCACCTACACATTAGTGAAAGCCCCTAAGTATCCCCAAAGTGGTTTTAAATAACAAAGGCCACGCATAGCTATAATAGTCAAAACATAGCAATTTAATGAGGTGTCCTGTCATGGTCTTCAGTGGAGTAGGCGCCCAGCCTACTCTACCAGGCGCCCCGCCTAGTCAAGCCTGCAGTGGAGTGGGCGGTCCGCCTAGTGACAGGGGCGGTCCGGCTACTGTGCTGGTGGAAACTTCAGAGAGTTGAGGGGGCAGTCCGCCTCCTTTTGTGGCTCCTTGGAATGCCTCAAAATGTGGTCCGGATGCCTCTCGAAGTAGCCTAGGCGATCCTCCTTGCATGACACTCCAATTCATGATCTTCAAGCCACTCTCGGAGCCTTCTTCTATGTCCTTCCAAGTCAAGTGGAGATGAGTGTCTTCAATCAATTTAGCTTGACTCCTACTGAAAGGCCTTGAGGTAGTATGCCCCAGTATCATCCTCCCCTTCTTGGGAAGGTTTCGTCCTCGAAACCATGGCCTCCTTCTCTCCGTCATCACCATCCCCTACATCACAAGGGGTCAAGTCAGTCACATTAAAAGTGTTGGATATATTATACTTACCCGGTAGATCAATCACATAGGCGTTGTTGTTGATCTTAGAAAGAACTTGAAATGGTCCATCTCCACGGGGTGCCAACTTCCCTTTCCTAAGGTTCGGAAACCTTTCTTTGCCAAAGTGCACCCACACCCAATCTCCCTTTTTGAGCTCAAGCTTCTTCCTTCCCTTGTTCTTCTTGGAAGCAACCTTTGCATAGGCTTCCTCCAAGTTCTTCTTTGCTTTAGCATGAAGCTCAACCATAGCCTTGGCTCGACTTTTACCTTCAAAACTCACAACAAAATCTTTGGGCAATGGGGTTAGTTCAAGTGGAATCAAAGGATTAAAGTCATACACACACTCAAATGGAGTCATACCAATCAAACTATGCAAAGTACGGTTATAAGCAAACTCCATAAGAGGCAATTTATCAACCCAAGTCCCGGCCTTACCTCGGGTCATGACTCTAAGAAGAGCACCAAAGTTCGGTTCACCACCTCGGTTTGCCCATCCGTTTGAGGGTGGTGGGACGTGGAGAATAATAGTTTGGTGCCAAGAGCACCTCGCAAGCTCCTCCAAAAATGGCTAAGGAACTTGGTGTCCCTATCACTCGCAATGGTTTGAGGAACACCATGTAATTTTAACACATTATCAATGAACAAAGAAGCAACATGTTGTGCATCACCACACTTTTTGCATGGAATGAAGTGAGCCATTTTGAAAAACCTATCCACGACAACATAAGTGCTATCATGTCCCCCCAGACCGTGGCAATCCCATAACAAAAGCCATAGAAATATCTATCCACGGGCTAGTAGGTACGGGGAGAGGAGTATACAAACCATGGGGGTTAGCTTTAGATTTAGCATGCTTGCACTCAAGGCAATTTTTGCAAAGCTTTTCAACTTGAACCCCCATCTTTGGCCAATGGAATTGTTCCATGAGAATGGCCAAGGTCTTGTTTCTCCCAAAGTGTCCCATCAAGCCCCCACAATGTGCTTCACGAATAAGCAATTCTCTCCAAGAGGACTCGGGAACACACACTCTACCATTTTTAAAGATATAGCCATCAACCCATTGGTATTGCTCAACTCTTTCTCCTTTCTCAAGAGCTTCATGAATGCTCTTTACCTTAGGGTCTTGAGCATACATCAACTTAATGCTCTCAAAACCCATGAGCTTGGAGGCAAGAGTGGTGGCTAAAGCAAACTTCCTAGAAAGTGCATCCGCCACGATATTGTCTTTCCCTTTCTTGTATTGAATAACATAGGGAAACGACTCAATAAACTCTACCCATTTGACATGACGCTTGTTCAATTTCTCTTGGCCCCTAAGATGTTTGAGTGACTCATGATCACTCTTAATCACAAATTCTCTAGGCCAAAGGTAATGTTGCCAATGAGCACTGGTACCAAGATGATAAGGATCGAAATCAAAAAGACAAAAAGAACGATAAAGGAAACGAGACGTGTCTCGAACTCCCTACAAGATATCCACGGAGAACTTGTTCCGTAAAACCCCCGTATCGGTGTCAAGAAGAGCCTACGCTAAGCAACCACCCTCGAGTCGCACTCGGGACCCGTAAGTAGAATGATCGGGTGTCGGTTCGATAATCAACTAGGATCCGCTAGTAGATTAAAGCCAACAAAAAGGGTTTCTTCATTACTAAGAGTCTCAACTCTATTCAACATTCAACAATAATCAAAGTAAGCTAAGGTTCAATGAAGACTAATGTAGTATTTATAGGCTTCACCTACACATTAGTGAAAGCCCCTAAGTATCCCCAAAGTGGGTTTAAATAACAAAGGCCACGCATGGCTATAATAGTCAAAACATGGCAATTTAATGAGGTGTCCCGTCATGGTCTTCAGTGGAGTAGGTGCCCAAGTAGGCGCCCAGCCTACTCTACCAGGCGCCCCGCCTAGTCAAGCCTGCAGTGGAGTGGGTGGTCTGCCTTGTGACAGGGGCGTCCGCCTACTGTGCTGGTGGAAACTTCAAAGAGTTGAGGGGGCAGTCCGCCTAGTAAAGTGGGTGGTCCGCCTCCTCCTGTGGCTCCTTGGAATGCCTCAAAATGTGGTCCGGATGCCTCTCCAAGTAGCCTAGACGATCTTCCTTGCATGTCACTCCAATTCATGATCTTCAAGCCACTCTCGGAGCCTTCTTCCATGTCCTTCTAAGTCAAGTGGAGATGAGTGTCTTGAATCAAATTAGCTTGACTCCTAGTGAAAGACCTTGAGGTAGTATGCCCCGCATCAATATTCGGTTCAAAGTACGACTAAAATGAGACGGAGCTAAAAAACACTTTTTTCTCTAGGAGGGGCGATTTTCAGCCCTTAACCAACGCCTCCAATAGCCAATTTGACCAGTGGACAGCCCCCTGCTGGGGTTGCTCCACCACTAAATCCAATTCCTTACGCTAATATTCTAGAAAATCCTACACAATTTAGACGTCCACCTTTTTCACAATAGAACTCAATATGCGACAAATTTACAGATATGAATCAAATTTTCTATAGCAATCGTATCATTAAATAGACAAGAAATTAGACATGATTGCTCTTGTTTCTTTCAGTCACGGGGGCCCGAGTTATTTCAGTCAGTTAGCACTTAGCGGTACTAATGGCTTGTACCATTAAAAAGAGAAATTTTATCTTTAGCGATTGGCCAACTTTAAAGAAAACAAGATGTGGTTTAAAAAGAGTACACGAATTTCGAATTACCAAAAAAGCTCAGCAATAGATTTTTCACAAAGATTTTCAAAAGAATACTAACATAGATGATATACAAAAATAACATATGTGATTTTGGTAGGTTCATTTAAATACTTCTATTCAAATTGTAAATGCGTTTAGAAAATTTGGATCACCCAGGAGCTTAATTAGGCAACATTGTATAACAAAGACCCTAAAAACATTTGTGGATAAAGAACGAGAAAGCAGCAACATTCTCTCCTCTAGTAGAGACTTAACTAAACACCTTTAGCTAATAATAAAAAAAAAACACAAAATTTTGCAAAAGAAGAATTGAGAACTCTGTAGTAAGAAGGGATTTATTCTCAGTAGGCTTATCTTGTATTAATTCGAATTAGTCGGATCAATAGACTTCAAGTATCATATGACTAAAAAAGATTCATATATTCTATTTATTGGCAGGAATTTAATGGCTTGTACCACAACTTAGGAAAAAAAAATGATCTTTAGTCTACCAACTTCAAAGAAGTACACAATATAGTTCTACTAGTAATAAAAACAAAAGCAAGAAACCAATAACCATCGATGAAATTTAAGTATACGTCAGCTTGGCTTGTTCTAATGAGAACATTTACAAAGCTAATCTTCAATTTAGTATGTTAAAGAAGAATGGTCATTTGTATAACCACACAAATGGTATAACAAGTCTAGGGAACAAGTTTCAGAAGTCTAATATGCACACAAATAGTATGTTATATTTTGGATTACATGTGTTCAAATGGTGTCATGTTTTTCATAAAATTCGAGCCCACTTTAATATATTCACATAAAATGTAATGGAGGCAGTACAACAAAGATAAACAAGACAACTTTGTATATAACTTCAATGGAGTACGTAAATTCCTAAAAACATATTCTAGTAACTAACGTAACCTTCTATCGCAAGTAAATTAAAGTTCCACTAATAGTGTTAAAAAAAAAAACCTTTACATTGTCAGCATGTATTCATAACTAAAATCCATAAGTTTAAGTTTACACGCCAAAAGTTTAAAAGAGTATTTACACTTAGTTGTGTATATACATGTAAATCTCTATTGTTATCACTAGTAAGTTACATGAAAGATACCATAATAAATGAACAACACTGATCATGTAGAAGGATTTTTTTGTTAATATATAACTTCAAATCACTAAGAAACTAAACTAATAAGTACCCCTTCATCTTTAATTAGAGACCTCGATCGAGATGGAGCCTTGGAAACATAGTCGTGTTTTGGTAGGAAGTGCTTTACTACCGATAGTGGAATTTTCCGGCACACGAATCTAAATTAGTTGCACCCTAATTTACAGTGAGAAAACAAATAAAGGTTACAGTCTTACTGATGGTATGACTTAAATACTTAGTTCAATTGTCTGATGTGAGTAACTACTAGGCAGGGTTCTAACATGTGGTGCAAAAGAAAAACTTTACTTCAAGGCCGGCACCTTGTTGTAAGCATTTTTCTCTTATTTGTCTTCATTTCAATTTGGAAATGAAAGAATCCTTTAGAAACAAAATCTATGCTTTTCTATATAAAGTCCTAAAGCACAAGAAGCAGTAAGGCCTCCAAAGAGGAAACAAACAAAGAGAGAAGCAGAATGAGCAATACTCCTCCACATATTTTAGCTATACCTTATCCTGCACAAGGCCATGTTATTCCTTTAATGGAACTTTCCTTTTGGTTAGTTAGACAAGGCTTCAAAGTCACATTTGTCAACTCTGACTACAATCACAAGAGAGTCATCAAGGCATTGTCCAAGAATGATGATGATGTGCAGAATCTTATAAACTTAGTTTCAATTCCAGATGGATTGGAACCAGAAGATGATAGAACAAATCTCAAGACACTAACAGAAGCAGTTTGCAAGGTTTTATTATGAATTATTCTACATAATACTAGAATTATTTTCATTCAATCTCATAGTTATCTCGCGAAGGATATGAAGCAAATATAACAATTAAAAAGGTGTTCTTAACGTGTTTCAAGTTTATATTATTTATTTTATTCAACACTTTTTCAACAGGTCATGCCAGGGAAGTTAGAGGAACTCATTCGAGGTATAAACGAATCAGAGGAGAAGGGAATTTCGATAGTTATAGCCGATGCAAGCTGTGGATGGCCTTTGGAAGTAGCAGAGAAATTGGGAATTGGAAGAGTAGCATTTTGGCCAGCTGCTGCTGCTACACTTGCATTGTCAATGAGTTTCTCTAAGCTCATTCAAGATGGAATTATAGACACAACTGGTAAGCATTTTAAAATGCCATGATTATCTTATACAAATTTATCTTCTGATTAATACTGTGTATTACTACTGCAGGAGCAATCTTGAAGGAAGAGATCATCCAGTTATCACCAAGCATGCCCTATATGAACTCTGCACACTTTTTATGGAACTGCTTTCCTAATCAAGACATGCGTAGGATAGCTTTTGACCTCCTAACAAGAAATGCTGAGTTGATAAAATCTACTGATTGGGTGATATGCAATTCATCTAAGGAGATGGAACCTGGTGCATTTACAATGTTTCCACAACTAACACCCATAGGACCACTTTTGGCAAGTAATCGACTAGGTACAGTTGAAATGTGTGACAAAATAACACATTTAAAATAGTTTAATTATATTTTGTCGCGCCACGTTCTTCACGTGTAGATTTCTTCCTTTTCATGAGCCAAACACGTGGTAGAAATAATATAGTTTTAATTATCAGATTATATTATGTTTTAACAGGCAAAACGGCTGGTCACTTTTGGACGGAAGACTCAGATTGCTTAACATGGCTTGATCAACAGCCATGTAACTCAGTTATCTATGTTGCCTTTGGTAGCCATACAATTGTCAACAAAACTCAATTCCAAGAACTGGCTCTCGGACTTGAATTATCAAATAGACCATTTCTATGGGTGGTTAGGCAAGATTTCATCAACGACATGGCCGACTCCAAGGTAAAACCATTGAAGCTTCTGCTGAGTACCAAATTATCAAATGCCATAAATACACTAATGTTATCTATAACAATACAGTGTGTCTGGTATGGAGGAAAACATTTTCCAATTCTCAGTTTTTCTTTTTTAAATCTTTGCTTTTGTCTTATTATTAGTGTATAAATTTTATGAAACCAAGTTTAAAGGCTCGTAATATAATTTGGTTCTAGGCCATCAATTCTATTGAGCCGCCCATGATCGAAGAAGCAGACAATGTTTATCCGAAAGGTTTTAGAGACCGGGTAGCCAATCGAGGGCGACTAGTCGGATGGACACCTCAGCAAAAAGTGCTAGCCCATCCTTCAATTGCTTGTTTTTTGAGCCATTGTGGTTGGAATTCTACTATTGAAGGTGTAAGCAATGGTGTTCCATTTTTGTGTTGGCCTTATTTTGCTGACCAGTTTATCAACCAGAGCTATATTTGTGATGTTTGGAAGGTGGGATTGAGTTTTAGTAGAAGTGAAAGTGAAATTATTGGAAAAGAAGAAATTAAGAGTAAGGTGGATGAGGTATTGGAAGATGATGGATTTAAAACAAGAGCCGTGGAACTTCAAGCAAAGGTGATTTCTAGTGTCAAACAAGGGTGTTCTAACAAGAACTTTTGTGATTTTGTAGCTTGGATGAAGAGGAATGAATAGTCATCAAGTTATAAGTACTATGTGTATTGGGTTAAATCTGTCGTCACCAAAATTGGTGACTCAGCATCCACGTAGGACAACGTATAGACGACACATGGCTGTGAATGGACATAAAGGCAACGGATAGAATCGAAAATGAACAGTTACAACGGACAGATGAACAGTCGCCGCGGTCAGAAAAGTCGCAGCTTATCAATCCAGCCAGTTCAAGATAGAAATCTTATCCAAGAACATCGCAGCTGCTCGACTAAGGAGTTACAACTGCTTGTGAACGGACACATAGTTATCTATATATTGTAATCTAAGTCACAAGCATTGAATCTAATGCTCCTCTGAACCTACACTTGTATTCAAACTATTTACTAGCATTCAATTCTTTATCTCCAGTGAATATTTATTACTACTGATAATCGAAAGATCTCATTTATTGTTCTATTGACTGAATATCATAAAGAGTACGAGGAAGGGAATTTGATCAAGTCTATACGGCCTGAGCACGGTTCCTTTTTGCTCGAATATTCATTTATTATACCGCATTGATTGCATCTTTATTTCTTCGCATTTATTACTGTCATTTATATCTTTCCATAAAGAGCATTTAATCTCGATTATTGACCGTGACTCCGCTCAATAAATTTAATTGTAACTTAACCTAACAAAACGAAATTACGGTTAAACAATTTGGCGACCACAGTGGGAGCCGGTCAATAACTTCCGTAGGTTAATCGCTCATCGTATTTTACTCTTTATTCATTTTCTCCTCGCTCGCTGGTTCTTCCCGTTTTCTTTTTGTCAAAATGGCAGATAACAACTCGCACAACAACACTCCCATTGACGGGCAACAAGACCTCAACGCTGCGGAGCAGGTAAACCAGAATTTGGCCGGGGACGAGCAGCAAGATGTTCCCCTTGCAGACGACGACGTGATCCCCATTGCAGAGGACGAGAATGTGCTCCCAGCGGAACAGGAGAACGAGCACAGTCAGCAAGGTAGCAGAAATAGCCGCCATCCTGGCCGAGGAAACGTCGACCAGGGGTCTGGAGGATCTAGAAGACCCAATGGCCCTGGGAATTCGAGGAACTCTCAAGACGCTGTCCTTGAATTCATACGTCAACAGGCTGAAATCAACAGGCAAATACGGGAAGCTATCGACAGCCTACGAGGACAAAACCTGCCAAACACAGGAAATCCACCCATGGGACGTCCGAGGGATGCTTCACCATCTCATGCCTCAAGGCGCGCTGAAAATCAAAATGCAGGATCAGCGGTGCCAAAAGAAATGAGCGAGGTCATGGAAGCCCTCACCAGGCAGTTCAAAGAGAGCCAGGAGTCCCTGCAGCGCTCTCTTCATGAGAGGATTGACCAGATCCCTGGTGCACCACCCACTTTGAAGAAAGTTGACGTTCAACGGTATACTCAAAGGCCCTGGAAGAAAGAAGCAGCACCAAAGGCCATCCCCAAAACGTTCAAAATGCCAAACATACCAAGATATCGGGGAACAACTGACCCTAATGATCACTTGATGATGTTTAGCAATTTCATAAAGGCAAGCGATCTCACCGACGAGGAGATCGAGTCAGTGCAATTGAAGAAGTTCGTAGAAACCTTAGCGGACGGCGCTCTACGGTGGTATTCAATGCTGCCACCAAACTCAATAGGATCTTTTGCCGAAATGGCGGAGTTATTTGTCAAAGCGCACACAGGCGCTCAGAAAACAGAAACAAGAGTTGAGGACATCTTTGAAATCAAGCAACTGCCCGGGGAGTCTCTCCGGAAGTATGTGGATCGCTTTCAGCACGAACGTATGTTGCTACCCAAGGTTCCAGATCGATGGGCGGCTATTGCATTCACAAACAGCTTGGACGTCAAGAGCTCTGAAGCGACCAGGCGTTTGTACGAGTCCCTGCGAGAATATCCTGCGGAAAACTGGTCGGATGTCTACAACCGTTATAATTCCAAGGTACGTATAGACGAAGATAAACTGATTGGCACAGGTACCCGAGGACGGAGCCAAGCTCGCACCAATGGCGCTGGGGGAAAGATCGAGACAGATAGGCCAGATGCACGGCACGAGCCATATCCCAGTCGGTCGCGTAACAACTCAAACGGACGCAGTCGCAACAACAAAGGCCTGGCAAGGAGCAATGATTCCACCTCAACTTCTAGTGGGATTCCAACCCTGCCCGTCTTCAGCATCGGAGCAGTCGAACTCGTAGCAGTGCTCGAGGAGATGAGCGAAAAGGTCAAATGGCCTAAGGATATGAAGGGCGACCCCAGCAAACGCAACAAAAACCTATGGTGCGAATTCCATCGCGATCACGGCCACACAACGGATGACTGCAAGGCTCTAAGGTACGAAGTTGCTAATTTGTTGAAACAGGGCTATCTCAAGGAGTACTTGACAGAAAAAGGGAAGCAAACTCACGCGAAGGCCCAGCAAAACAAATCAGGACCTCCCCGAGTATCATCTCCAAAAATGACAGTCAACGTCATCTCTGGTGGAATTGAGGTTGATGCAGTCACATACACAGCAAAGAAATACGCCAAAGTCTCTATTACGAAGACCAAACGACCGCGACTTGAGGATACGATGACTTTTGAAGAAGCAGATGCAGATGGCTTGCAATTTCCTCACATGGACGCTTTAGTGATAACACTGCGAGTGGAAGAATTCGACGTCAAGAGAGTACTCGTTGATCCAGGCAGTTCAGCAAACATCATATTGTCACGGGTCGTGCAGCAGTTGAAACTATACGATGGGATTGTGCCAATTTCTCGCGTTCTCTCAGGATTTAACAATTCCAGCGAGAAAACGTTGGGAGAAATTACACTGACGACCCTGGTCGAAGGCGTCATGAGACGCACAACGTTTCATATCATTGATGGGGACATGGCCTACAACATAATCCTTGGGAGGCCATGGATACACGACATGCAGGCAGTCCCGTCAACCTATCATCAAGTGATGAAATTCCCTTCAGAGTGGGGAATACGAGAAGTTCGGGGAGAGCAGCGTTGCGCTAGAGATTGATACTCAGTCACAGTCAAGCTCCCCGAGGAAGCAAAATAGCAATTAAAGAACCCAGGATCAGAATCAAGCAATGAGGCATCAAACTACCAAATCCCGAAATTCATATCAAAATTGGATGCACGAGAAGAGTACGCGCCAACTATTGAAGTTTTGGAACCAGAAGAACTTTTCGACAACATGCCCGAAAGGAAGGTATATTTGGGAGCAGAGCTAAACAAAGACTTGCGCAAAGATATCTTGCACTTCCTCAAGGAGCGGCACACCAACTTTGCGTGGTCACATGAAGATATGACAGGAATCTCCCCGAAGATTATTTCTCATAAGTTGAATGTGGATCTGTACCACCGCCCAGTGAAGCAAAAGAAGCGCCAGCAAGGAGCATTCAGGAACCAGATCATAAACGACGAAGTTGACCGCTTGCTCAAGATTGGCTCCGTCCGAGAAGTCAAGTATCCAGATTGGTTGGCCAACGTGGTCGTAGTGGCAAAGAAAAACGGCAAGTGGAGGGTCTGCATTGACTTCACTGATCTGAACAAAGCCTGCCCGAAAGATTCTTATCCACTACCTCAAATTGACCAACTAATCGACGCGACGGCCGGGCACGAGTTGCTTACATTCCTTGATGCATATTCAGGCTACAACCAAATCTTGATGAATCCCGATGACCAGGAGAAAACTTCTTTCATTACTTGCCGAGGTACGTATTGCTACAAAGTAATGCCTTTTGGACTTAAAAATGCAGGTGCAACTTACCAATGATTAGTCAACCGGATGTTTCACGATCACATTGGCAAAACCATGGAGGTTTACATCGACGATATGCTGATCAAATCCAAACGGGCAGAGGATCACTTAGCTCATTTAGAGGAGGCCTTTCGAATCCTTGATCAATACAACATGAAACTCAACCCGGAGAAATGCGCATTTGGAGTGGGTTCAGGGAAATTCCTTGGTTTCATCGTTTCCCAGCGAGGGATCGAGGTGAACCCCGCCCAGATAAAAGCGATAGAAGCCATCCCCGACGTACTACATAACAGAAAAGATGTAATGCGGCTGACCGGGAGAGTAGGAGCGCTGAGGAGATTCATCTCCCGCTCATCTGATCGGTGCAAAAGCTTCTTCGACGTGCTGAAACAAAACAAGGAGTTCGAATGGACCCCTGAATGTCAGCAAACACTTAAGGATTTGAAGCGGTACTTTTCAAGCCCGCCTTTACTTTCAACGCCACAACCAGGTGAACAACTATTGCTCTACCTGGCCGTGTCTGAGTCAGCGGTAAGTGCAGTTTTGGTTCGAGAAGACAAAGGTAAGCAACTACCAATTTATTACATTAGCAAATCTTTATTAGATGCTGAAACCCGCTATCAACCTTTGGAGAAATTAGCACTAGCATTGGTAATCGCTGCCCGTAAATTAAGACCTTACTTTCAAAGTCACTCAATAGCTGTAGTTACTACCTTCCCCTTACGTAGTATCTTGCACAAACCTGAATTCTCGGGCAGGCTAGTAAAATGGGCAGTAGAATTAAGTGAATTTGATATATCTTATCAACCCCAGGTAGCCATAAAATCTCAAGCTCTAGCAGATTTTATCGCAGATTTTAGCGCCACCATGTACCCTGATGCTCAGCGTGAGGCGGTTCTTTTCGCCGGATCCGAGTCGGGGACTTGGACCTTGCACACCGACGGGTCCTCGAGCGTGAAAGGGTCAGGGCTAGGCTTAGTCCTCACCACTCCCTCAGGGGAGACCGTTAGACAGGCCATAAAATGTCCCTTTATTACTAATAATGAGGCCGTAATTGCAGGATTGAAACTGGCTCGAGATTATGGAGCAGACAGGATTCATCTTAAGAGTGATTCCGCCCTGGTCGTCAACCAGATAACTGGAGGTTTCGTTGCAAGGGAGTCTCGTATGCAAAGGTATCTTGCCCGAGTTACTGGTTTGCTTGCACAATTCAACAATTGGGAAGCCACACAGATCCCGCGAGAGGAGAATCATGAAGCCGATGCCTTGGCAAATTTGGGTTCAGTCGCAGAGATAGGAGCAGCAGGTTCAGTGGCCGTAGCTCATCTCCTGTATACGACAATCGATAAAGACGCAATGGAGGTCAACACGACCAATCTGACTTGGGATTGGAGGAATGAGATAATCAATTATATACTGCATGGAACCCTGCCATCGGACGTTAAGGCTGCTCGAAAACTGAGGATAAAAGCTGCCAGGTACACAATTATAGATGGCACCCTCTATCGAAAGACTTTTGCAGGTCCACTTGCCAAATGTCTAGGTCCCAGCCAAATAGAGTATGTGATGAGAGAAGTTCATGAGGGATGCTGTGGAAATCACTTGGGAGGAAAGGCGCTTGCGCGAAAACTTATACGAGCAGGCTATTACTGGGACAAAATGGAAAAAGATACCAACGAATTTGTCAAAAAATGCGATAAGTGCCAAAGGTTTGCCCATCTCCTCCATCAACCAGCGGAGCCCTTGCATTCAATTATCTCCCCGTGGCCGTTTATGAAGTGGGGGATGGACATCGTTGGGCCACTACCCACTGCACCCAGAGGGGTACGTTTCTTGTTAATAATTACTGATTATTTTACAAAGTGGGTTGAAGCTGCAGCATATTCAAAGATACGTCAGACGGAAGTAGTTGATTTCCTGTGGCGTTATGTCATTTGTCGATTCGGAGCACCCAAAGAGATTGTCATGGATAACGGTCCCCAATTCGTTGGTCAGAGGGTCACAAAGTTCCTTGAAGATCTGCATATTAAAAGGATTACTTCCTCCCCGTATCACCCAGTGGCAAACGGGCAAGCGGAATCGACCAACAAGATAATAGTGGATTCACTCAAGAAGCGTCTCGAGCAGGCCAAAGGGTGTTGGGTGGAAGAACTCCCCGGGGTTCTTTGGGCATATAGAACAACCACAAAAATGAGCACCGGGGAGACGCCCTATTCTTTAGTATATGGTTCTGATGCACTGATTCCAGTCGAAATTGGCGAGCCAAGCCTACGATATGCCCATGCAACTGCAGAATCTAATTCAGTCAACCTCTCCGAGGAATTGGATTTTCCAGAAGAACGCAGGGAATTAGCACTGATACGAGTAGTGGCTCAGAAAGAAAGGGTAGAGCAATATTATAATCGGGGACTGAGGCTACGTAACTTCGAAGTCGGGGACTTTGTATTGCGTAGAGTCTCCCAGAATACGCAAGAGGCAAACGTCGGCAAACTTGGTCCAAACTGGGAGGGTCCCTACAAGGTGGTTGCATCAGCTGGTAAGGGTTCATACCGTTTAGCACGGCCAGATGGATCGCTTCTGCCCAGCAGTTGGAACGTAACTCACTTGAAGAGGTACTACTTCTAAGTGGTACAGGGGTTAGTATTTCTATCCATCTTATGATTGCTTACCTGCCTTCATTCTCTTTTAAGTTACTCTGTTTTCTTATATTTGTCTAAATGGTACTAACGGTCTTCAAAAGGCCAGATCCGTTTAGCTCAACTGGTAGAGCTCGAAGTCCTCGTGCTTCGCGGCTGTGGGTTCAAATCCCGCAACGGACACACTCCTCTTTTGGTTATATGTGTTCTCTGATTTAGCGCTTCACCCATTGTCTTTTCATGTCTGAAATTACGAAATTTCAACATAAAAACAGGGGGGTGGCAAGGGCCCCACTAGGCCAAAGTCCCGGCTAACATAGGTGATCTTCGAGCAGAGCAAGGTCATTCACTAAAAGCACGACTAAGCAGAATCAAGTAAGTTCAATAGAACTATTTTACTTGTGCTGCGTTATTTTCTACATTTCGCGGCCAGTATCCGCTCAAATCCCACAACTTTACGACCAGACAATCTTGTGGTCTGATTTACGACCAAACAATCCTGCGTTCTGGTCATTGGGTTACTTGTCATTTTCAATAGAAATAACAGGGCAACCTTAACCAAACAAAATTTTTTCTGCGAAAACTTTCAATTGTCAAATATGATAAGCAAAGTTTATCGCAAAACCATCTTACACGGCCAAATTTCAGTCAGCCTAAACGGCCTGGTTTCGTCCAGCCCAGGGGGCCTGACTTCAGTCATCTTAACTAAGGGTATCTTAACCTGGTTATGAAGGGATTTTATTTCAAAACATCTGCGCAGACTAACACCAAAAAGGGGACTCAGACACTAAGATTTGAAACATAAGTTTGACCTCTGAAAACCCCATTAAGCAATAAGTAACAGCATCATTCATATAAGCAAAACTTGAAAGACCAAAAATGGTCGTCAAGCCTCGACCAGTCAGACAAAAAAAGAAAACAGCCAAAATATGCATTCATTCATAGAGTTAGCAAATATTCGGAGTTGGCGACATCCAATAAAATTACAAGAAGGACTAAATGAGGCATCAGTCGTCATTTTGGCCAGGATCCCGACCTGATGCACTAGCTCCATCGGTCGGATCCCCACCCAAATCTTCATCCTCTTCATCTTCATTGTCCTCACTGCCTTCATCGTCCTCTTCGACATCATCGTCGTCAGCCCCCACTTCCATGCCCAAGACTTGCTTGACACTGATGATGGCTGCTATGGTCTGATCGAGGACTAAGTCAACGTTAATCTGGCCGCGCTGCATTTGGATAAGCAACTTCTTTTTGGCCTCAAGAGCTTCCAGTTTGGAGTCGATCGTATAACGATCCCGCAAATTCGCCAACTCCTTCGATAATAGCTCTTGAACCTTTGCAGATTCCGCAGCCCGATTTTTGGCTTCTTATAGTTCTCCTCGAGCAGCCTGAGATTCAGCTTCAGCTTTGTTCATATTCCTCAGCATCAGGTCGGAAGCATTGCGGATACTCTCCAGAGTAACTTCCTTCATATTAAGCTCATGGGCAAGTTGGGAAATCTGACGACCTTGCTCATCCATCTTCGCTTTCAGGTCCTCAAAGGATAACGCAAACCTTTCCTTCTCATCCAGAAGACGGTCCCTCTCCTCGAGGAGTGCGCTTATCTTGTCGTTAGCCTCAGCGTTGGATTTCTCCAACCTGTCTATCTTATCTTCAAAGAAGCCGCGTCTCCCCTCCAGGACCCGCTTCTCCCCGATCAGAGCTTGCTTCTCCTCTTCTAAGGCCTGATTGTCCCGAAGAGCTTTTAAAAGATCTTTCTTAAGGCCGAGGACTTGTTCCTGGTTATTCAGCCTGGAACGGAACATGATCTCGGCAGCCATCATGCTTGCCTGGCAACAAGTGAGAATGCGTAAGTAATTGGAACTAAGGCATCAATAAAAGTAAAGAAGTAAAAGGGGGAAACATTACCCGAGCAGTATCTTCAGCTATTGCATAAGCCAGCTGCTCGTTGCTCATACTGCGCATGTTCCATTCCTCACGAGGACCAATTAGGTTGGACATCACTTTGACTAAGTGGCCAGGCTTCGTCAAAAAATCTGTGTCTGGGGAAATGGAAAAGTCACATTCCCTCATGCACGGCCTGGGCTCCCTCGCTTGCTCAGAGGGATATTGGGGACCAAATTTATGGCGTATGCCCTTGACAGAATATGCCCCAACCTTCCCTCCTAAAGATACTCGCCTAGTAAGCCTAGTGCGAGAAAATCTCGACATCACCTGCCTCGTCGGGGCCCAGGGTGTCACACTCCTGCAGATAAACTGGCGCCACTCCATCACCAGCCAAGTTCATCATATCTTTATAATGAAAGACCTGAGGTTCATCCTCCCCCTCAGCTTTCCTCTGCTCACCAACCTCCTCACCTTCCTCCTTATCCTCCTGCCTCACCGGCTCTTTACCAGGCCGCCTGTGGCCGACTTGCTCAGACTCGCCCTGCTGGCCACCCACCCGTACAGGCTCATCCAATTCTAGGCCTTCAGGGAAAAAGGTAAAGTCTTCACGCACTCCCTCTTCCCCTGCCTCCCCAGATCTATCTCCTTTCTCACCAATGACTCGGGGACTCTCCTCGAAAGCGTAAGAAGAAGTCTCTACGTCCTTCTTCTTATCACCCCGAAGAGATGCCCTCTTCCTCCGAGTCAAGCTCACATCGGGAGCATCTGAATCTGAAATGTCAAAAATTACAGGCTCAGCAGATTCAGGGGCCGCCGCCGAGCTTCTAACACTCTCCTGCCCAGACATGGGCGTATCAGCCGCAGCAGTATTGATTTCAACTGTTTTCTCAGAAGGCTGAGGAGTCCTACGAGCTGTCCTCGTTTTCTTCTTAGGTCTGCTCTTTTCCGAGTCAGACTTCTTTCTCTTTAAATTCGCTAGGACCTCCTCGCCACCCTCCATGGCCTTGATAGCTGCAGCGGTCTGAAGAATAGCAGCCGTCTCCTCGTTGATCTCGGCCACAGGATCAACAATCACTTCCTCAGGAGGAGGAGCAGGGAAATAGCTACCACCAGTACCTAGACCTGAGAATAGAGGCATGTTAATATCATAATGAATTCTGCATAAGTTAGCAGGAATTCGAGTAGATCAACTTACCATGGGTGCTGGGGTTAGATAAATGCTTTAAGGAAGCATAGTGAGACCATTGCCTCTGCTCGTGAGTGAACTCTATCAGAATTAGTTCAACCCAAGCAGACAATTCCTCCTCGGTAATCAGGCCATCATAGGGAATCTTGTCAGCTAACCAACAAAGAGTGAAAATTAGAAAGGGCGGATACATAATTCAGAGGATATTCAATACAAAGACTCGGGGACTTACGAGTTTTATTCCACACTTCGCGGAGATTAGTTTTGCTGCCACGTGTGAGGAGTCTGGACTGCACATAGACATACCTATGCATCCAACCCCTGTCTCCTGTATCTTCAGATTTGCTCACTAGAGCTTTTCTTCCCCTCATACGAGCATTGATATACCCATCTCTCGCGACCTGAAGGCTGTACAGGGAGATAAAATGCTTAAAATTAAAGTCCTGTTCAGTCTCGTCGGCAAACCATTGTAGTAAAGACACAATCCTATAAATACTCGGACACAGCTGTCCTGGGCAGATAAGGTAATATTTACAAATGTCCTCTACAACGGGGTGCAACGGGAGCGTGTGACCTATTGTGAATGGGTACGTTGATATAGCTGTCCACCCAGTTCTCGTAGAAGGAATATTCTCCGTCGGGAAGGGGCAAGAAACGGTAACGTCGTCATTCCAGCCGCAGTCTTCCTTAACCTTAGGCAAAAGGTCAGGGGTAATCGAACTCTTAAATCGACTTGAAGGCCACGACCTTATATTGCCATAATGACTGAACGAGCTGACCGAACAGTCATTTTCAAGATTTCCCCAAACTTTCGGAATCACGTCAGCAACTGAAGTCGGAGAACTCGTAGATTGACCAGCTGCCGCTGAAGAACTGGTGGCCACAGCATCCATGTTCAAGCTTTTCTTAGCTTTTGGAGACATTTGAACCAAACAGTTGGAAGAACTTTCTGCGTTTTAGAGGATTTTAAAAGGGTGTTTTGAAACTTTGAAGGTTCGAATAAGATTTGGAATTCAGTAAAAGGATTTAGGATGGTGGAAATCCTATTTATAGAGTTGGTAAAGCCCAATCCGCCCTACACGTGGCGAACATCCACGCAAGAAGTGAATAAATCCAGCTGTTAAAGAAAATAACGAAATAAAATCGGAGTGACGGTTTCCTGCCTTGGGACGTGCGAGACGTGAGTAGGCGCAGTTTAATCATCACACCTGCAGTCTCGAAACGCGCAACAGTTACTTTCTCAGTAAAAAGTGAAGTGGAATTGACAACTTGCACGTTTTGTCTTTAGCGGAGCATTTAATGCTCATACTGATAAAACGTCATTCAATCAAAAGCTTATGAAGGGTTCAACGGGCAGCATCCAAATACGGGTACAAGGATTCAAATATATTGCTTGGGATAAATTCCAAAGAGTTCTTTCCCGCCCAAAACTCGCTTTCCACTCCTCGACCAGATTCTCTGCCCGAGTAGTGCGGGGACTATCTGTATTGGGTTAAATCTGCGTCACCAAAATTGGTGACTCAGCATCCACGTAGGACAACGTATAGACGACACATGGCTGTGAATGGACATAAAGGCAACGGATAGAATCGAAAATGAACAGTTACAACGGACAGATGAACAGTCGCCGCGGCCAGAAAAGTCGCAGCTTATCAATCCAGCCAGTTTAAGATAGAAATCTTATCCAAGAACATCGCAACTGCTCGACTAAGGAGTTACAACTGCTTGTGAACGGACACATAGTTATCTATATATTGTAATCTAAGTCACAAGCATTGAATCTAATGCTCCTCTGAACCTACACTTGTATTCAAACTATTTACTAGCATTCAATTCTTTATCTCCAGTGAATATTTATTACTACTGATAATCGAAAGATCTCATTTATTGTTCCATTGACTGAATATCATAAAGAGTATGAGGAAGGGAATTTGATCAAGTCTATACGGCCTGAGCACGGTTCCTTTTTGCTCGAATATTCATTTACTATACCGCATTGATTGCATCTTTATTTCTTCGCATTTATTACTGTCATTTATATCTTTCCATAAAGAGCATTTAATCTCGATTATTGACCGTGACTCCGCTCAATAAATTTAATTGTAACTTAACCTAACAAAACGAAATTACGGTTAAACACTATGTTAGTTGTTTTAGCTTCTATACTATCAGACCATTATAAAGTAATTATCTTTAAGATAGCTAGCAATGAAAAATAGAGTGAATTAACAATACATTAAAAATAGCAAAAATTGTACACTCTAATAGAACCAATTTTGCAAGCAATATAGTCATTAAGATATGCTGCGGTTATCACCACATTTGCGCAAAAATAAGTTATTTATCTTTATTTGTATATGTATTTTGTAAAGTGTTATATGCTGAATTGCACAGTCAGCACTCGAATTATACAGTTAGTTACGCATGGGCATTTCTGTAATTTCCTAGAGTTAGTTAGTATTTCCCGATTTTGGTTATTTTCTTTCCGGCTCAATTTGCAGTTAGTTAGACCATTAGTGTTGAATCAAAGCATGGGGTCTGCAGCAAGTGAGCCTTCTCCACACCTTAACCGTGTATTTATCTCAAGAAGAGTAGAGCACTTTTTGCTTTGAGTCATCCCAAATCTATCAACAAGTTTCTTTGGATATCCTTCTTGAGTGACGAAAATTCCTTTGTCCGTGTTTGTTATCTCCAAACCAAGAAAATGATGTAGATCTCCCAACTTCTTGATATCAATCGTATGGCAAGCTCCTCTTGAAGCCTTGCAACTTCATCTTCATTGTTTTCTGTTATTATCATATCCTCCACATATAACAAAACAATCATATGCAGATCCCCTATTTTTTAACAAACAAGCTAGGATCCGAACATGATGCAACATAGCGATAGAAATGTAAATATTGTGCAATATTTCTGTACCATGCCCGTGGAGCTTGCTTGAGTCCATAAAGAGCATTTTTAAGTTTGCACACATAATCCAAATATAGATTAGATACATACCCGGGTGGCTGCTCCATATAAATGTCTTTGTCAAGCTCACCATACAGAAAAAGCATTCTTCACGTCAAGTTGCCAGAATCTCCAATTATGCGAGGCTGCCAGGGCCAACACAACTCGGAATGAGATCATCTTTGCCACGGGACTGAAAGTTTCTTCATAGTCTTCTCCGTACTTGTGAGAAAATCCTCGAGCAACTAGCCTTGCCTTGTACCTATCTATGCTACCATCTTCCTTTCTTTTAATCTTGTAAACCCATTTACAAGAAACAGGTTTTATGTCTTTAGGCTTTGGTACGAGACTCCAAGTTTGATTTTTCATTAGAGCCTCTATCTCTTCATCCATTGCAAGTTCCCACTCTTTGACTCCTTTTGCTTCTTCAAATGATGACGGTTCTTCATCATCTATTAGTCCTGCAAGGAAGCAGGAATATGTACTGACAAAATTTAATCCCTGTAGCAGGATGGCTTTCTAATAACTCTTTTTGGTCATTGTGAAATATGTGAATCATCTCTTTGTTGGGGTTCACGTTGTGGATTTCCTGGACTCCCACTTTCACTTAGCTTCTCGTCAGCTGCATTATCTGGAGAAGAATTTAAGATGGGCAAGCTTGAAGCTTCAATGTTTAGTGTATTATAATCCGCTCCTTCTAACACAGCTCTATAATATAAAGAAACTTCATCGAATATGATATCCCTCAAAACAATGAAGCACTGAGTTTCTGGATCCACGCACTTCCAGCCTTTTTTTTCTTTCGTCATATCCGACAAAGATGCACTTCTTGGCTTTGGCGTCCAACTTGCGTTGTTGAGAATCTGGGATATGAACATAACATATGGAACCAAATAATCTAGGATGTTTGAAAGTTGGCTTTTCTCCAAACATCAGTTCATAGAGCGATTTCATGTTGTTTGAAGAAAGTGGCGTCATGTTAATCACATATGTTGCACAATTCATACTTTCCGCCCACATGGCTTTAAGTAAATTTTTGGTATGAAGCCAAATCTTACAAGTCTCTGTTAAGTGTCGAATCTTCTATTCCACCACTCCATTTTGTTGTGGCGTATAAGCACATGTGAGTTCTCTTTTGATGCCAAGTTGACGATAAGAATGAGAGAAATTCATCAGAAGTGAACTCATCGATTTTATCAGTTCGCAACCTCCTTATTCTAGAACTAAGCTCGCCTTCAACTGTTTCCTTGAATTCTATAAACTTGTTGAATACTTCTGACTTATATCTCATAAAATAAACCCATGTGAATCTAGTAAAGTCGTCAATGAAAATTAGCATATACGAATAGCCAGAAGGAGTTCTAGTTGGCTCAATCAAATCATTGTGAATTAATTCTAGTGGAGCACTGCACCTTCAAAAGGATTTGTCAAACATAAGTCATTTAGGATTTTTCGTATTGTCATCCTTCGCAAATCTCTCCTCCACCAAAGTTTCTTATGTTGGGCAACCCTTTTACTAGATTCAGTTTCATCATAGCTTTTAATTTATCCATATTAAGATATCCAAGTCTAGCATGCTATGGGTGTGCATTATCATTGCTACTCATTTTCTCAACATATGAATCTGAGGAAGATAAAAAGTATAGATGATTAACTCTCTTATCGGTGTGCATGATATCAACCTTTCGTTCCTTGATATTCCAAAATAAGTTCAAATCATGTGGGCCAAATAGCAGGCAGCTTCCAAAATCTACTGCATTTGCAACTGAAAAGGGATTTTTCTTCATACTTGGGCGTGGAAGACACTAGTGAGAGTAATATGGCTTCTTGCTTCTCGTTGATGACCACATTGCCATCCATTTCCACCTGATGGACTGTATCATCTGCTGTTACAATGACGTTATAGCCATTGTATTCTCGAAAGGTGGAAAACTTGGACTGGTTTCCAGTAAAATGATGTCCACATCCTGAATCCACGATCCAATCTTTTTCAAATTTAATAGAAGCCATAAAATCTACTAATCATGTTTCAGCCATAAAGCACTTTCTCCAGTCTTATTCTTCCTCAGCAGCTTTCTCCGCTTGAGCTATGTTGCCTTCTTTGGCCCGAAAATATCTTTTTATATGTCCTACTTTGTCACACCGGTAGCACTTGAAAGTCTTCTTACCAGAATTATGAGAAGACCATTCTTTCTTCTCGGGCGAGCTTGAACCTCCTTGGGATTTAGAGTGTGACCTCTCACTTGAGCCACCGCGTTTTTCCTTTCCTCTCAAATTTCTCTTGTTAGCTACAAGAGCACTTATTTCTCCTTCTTTGAACGATACACCAACCATTTGTTTGGCTAGAAGCTCATGTGATGACAGTAAATTCTCAAAATCCTCCAATGATGGTTGTTGAGCCCATCCTTGAATCGATGTAACAAAGGAAATATATTCGTGCTCCAAGCCACAAATAATAGTTCTTCTCATTCGTGCTTCAGAGATAGCCTCGTGCGGATTTAATAGAGAAATTTCGGAACATAAATTTTTAATCTTTAAAAAATACTCGGCGATAGAAAGATTACCTTGAGTGGTATTAGCCAATTAATTCTCCAATATCTGTAGCCGAGCTTCGTCCTTCTTGTTGAACAATCGGTCGAAGGTACTCCACATTTCATGAGCCGACTTGCACCTTATAATATGATCAAATAGATTGTGAGATATTGACCTCTTTAGAGTGAACTCCGTCTTAATATTTTTCTGCCTCCACTTCTTAAGTGTGTTGCTATCTTCCGGCTTATCGACTGGAGGATTTGTGTTACTACCATTGACAACTTCACACAAATCCTCACCAACAAGGTAAGACTCCATACAAGTCTTCTAAACCTTGTAGTTAGATTGGTTCATTAATTCCATGCTCAATCCATTAGCACGACCACTCAAATCCATTTAAGCAAATCAGTTGCATCTACCACCAAAATCCGATCTTGAAACAATCCAGATACCAACCTATGGCTATGATACTATGTAGAGATTAGCAGAAGAAAAGATAGTATTTAAGTTCTTCTGCTAGCCAAGGATCGTAACAAAGAATAGGAAGATTCAACAAAGGAAGATGAAGCTTTGAAAGGAAGTAGGAAAGTTTGGAAGGAGAACTTTATGAACTCGAAAGGTTTTCTTGAATTTGACTTGGTTACAAATGCCCAATGTCATCCCCTATTTACATTTCTCAAGGGATAGTTCTAGATCTTCTTCTAGATACATCCATAGAAGATTCTAATTAAACTTCCTCTTTCCTAGTCTTTAGAATATCTTGAATCTATCTAGATATTTTTTTTTCTCTACCATCTAGAACATACAATCAAGATACTACACAGAATATTCTAGAGCTTCCTTTAAGATAAGTATCCAAGATCTTATATATACCACACTATTCTAGAACCTATTTGTTGAGAGCTGGTTTTGAAGCATGACAAACAGGAAGGACACTGAGGTTCATGGAAGAACCTAGTCCTTGAGTTGAAGGGCACACTTGATCGAAAAGATTACGGGTTGCAAATCCCTGTGGAACTAGGAGTAGAGGCACGTGGTTGAAGACATATCCTAGTCAGACTAAAAGAGGTGGTGTCCAGGCTGTGTCTTTGAAGTGTGAACAAGAGTTATACCTCAACATGGAAAAGATTTACTGCGAATCTTCAAATACCATAATTAAAGAGGATTCCCAGTAGGACTCAACTAGGGTTGCAAAACTCGTATAAAAGCAAGTAGAAGACATAGCCGAAGTTGGTTTTTCAAATAGAGAGTTCAGAGCATATAAAGGAGATCTGAAGAACTGTCTTCGTAGGAAAACTGAAGAAGACAACTGATTTGCATGCAAAGTATTTGAGTCTAGAATTCTTGTCTAGATCTATCGAGTTGTAAGTTGTCTTGGTTGCAAGTATTCATTGTTTTGTCTATTAGCTTATCTCAGAAGCATATGTATTAGGCAAACTACTTTGTGATTACTAGGAAAGCTAGAGTTTAGCTTTATTTAGTGATTAGGGTCTAGAGTGTAGCCCCTTGGTTACAGAGTTTGTAATCAGAAACGTTGCTCTTGTGTTAGTGGATTCGGTGTTAAAATCCCAGAGTGTGGGTCGTGGTTTTTCTCCCTTGAGCAAGGAGTTTTCCACGTAAAAATCCTTGTGTCTTTTGGTAAGTGTTTGGAGGTGTGTTCTAAGGTAGAAGGCTGCATAACAACGAACTGAAGAACCCTGTTCTACTACTGAAGAACAAGGTTCTAGCAACGAAAATCGGAGGACACTATTCAACCCCCCCCCCCCTTCTAGTGTCTCTAGGAGGTGCATAAAGTATAACAAGTGGTATCAGAGCAGGTCTTCTCTTGTAAGGCTAACACCTTGAGAAGGATCAAAATGAGTGCACCACCTACTATTACTGAAGGACAGTCGGTTCTGAGGCCTCCACAGTTCAATGGGCAATATTACGCATGGTGGAAGAATAGGATGGAGAATTACATATGTGCTGAAGACTATCAACTCTGGCTGATAGTCTCAGAAGGAAATCTGATTCCCACCAAAATAGTTGGTGAAGGAACCACGGCTACAAAAGAACCCAAACTGAAAGAAGAGTTCGATGAGACGGATTATAAGATGATATAAAAGAATCACAAGGCCAAGCGGTTGGTCATATGTGGTCTTGGTCCAGAAGAGTTCAATCGAGTATCATCGTACAAGACGGCTAAGGAGATATGGGATGCCTTGCAGGTTGCACACGAAGGAACCACAGAAGTAAAAGACTCAAAAAGAAGAATGCTGAAAAGGCAATTTGAACTGTTTACAATGGGTGAAAGGGAGTCAATTCAGGATATGATGACCAGATTGACCATGATCACAAACGAAATGAGATCGTTGGAGATGGTATTACCTGAAGTAGAGATGGTTGACAAAATTCTAAATGTGCTGCCTGAAGCATGGGAACCAAAAATGACAGCCATCATTGAATCAAAGCCCTTGAAATCCATTAAGCTTGAAGAACTGGTTGGAAGTCTGAAGACGCATGAGATGATGAAAGACTCAAAGGCTAAACCTGTAGCAAAGAAGGACAAGACCCTTGCACGGGAAGCAACGGAAGAAACTGATGACTATGTTGATCTTCAATCAGTGGAAGCTGCAATGGTAAGTGCGTTAAGACAAAAACTCAATCTGGGAAGGTTTAAAGGGTTCAAACGAGGAAACAAGGAGAGCTCTAGTAGGAAGAACATAGTTGACAGTCCTGACTACTCTGGGTGCTTCAAATGCTTCAAGAAAGACCATGCTGTCATGGACTGCCCGATGTGGGAAATAGAATGGAAGAAGAACAGAGCTGCTAAGGAAAAGGAGAAGGAAACCACTAAGGAATATGATACAGACAAAAGGAAGACAAGACGGCCCCCAAACTTCAGAGCAAAGCGAAGGAAAAAGAAGGAAGCTTTCTATGCCACATGGGGACCGACTGATAGTGAGTCTGATCATGAAAAAGAGGCTGATGATGACTCACCACTAGCACTAGCAGGTATGACAGATGTCAGCTGTGATGAAGAAGATCCTCGAGAATTTAGAGGAGGAAGAGATCCATCAAAACCACCAGTGTTCAATGGGACTCATTACAATCACTGGAAGAAGCAGATGAAAAATTATCTACAGGCAACTGATTACAGCTTGTGGCTGATTATGAAAAGAGGACCTCATGTTTCGGTGAAGAGAGCTGTACATGGTGTCCTAGTGCCAAAGAAAGTGGAAGAACTAGACCCTCAAGATCTGGATTGGTTACAAGCAAACTCCAAGGCTGTGGAGTATCTAAGAAGAGGACTCACTGAGGATGTGCATGCACGGATACTGGAGTGCAAATCTGCCAAGGAAATATGGAGGAAACTGAAGGAATTGTACATTGCTGACAACATCAAAAAGGACTCTGCTCTTATGGCAACTGATGGAGAGGAAACAGGAAATTCAGCTGAGGTATGTCTATCTGATCTAAAAGAAACTTTACATACATATTCTCCTGAAAATTTAATTCTAATCACAGCCACCCTGATTGAAGGGTATGAAAAAGAAAAACTTGAAAAGGATAACTTAACTGAAGAACTGAGACTTTTTCTCTCAAAAAACTGGCGATTTGGCGATTCTTTTGGCGACTTCACGCAGCCTTTTTTCTTGAGCTTTCATGGCCATTTTGGCCACTGGACAGCCCCCTCCTGGGGTTGTCCAGGCTTCTACTATTACTCCTAATCCTCCACTAACCCCACAACCTCAAAATCAAACATATAAATCTGTTCTTCACCCTAAACCCGTCACTGTTGAAAGTATTTCTATTCCAGCGCCTTCCTTTGATTTACACCATGGCGAACCATCCTTTCTTTGGGTTGACAAGGATGTGGATAGCATGGTGATTAACGAAGAACTTCAATATGCCGTGGTTGGAAAGTTTGCATACGGTATGCCGGATTTTCACGATTTAAAGAAACAAATTCCATTGCAACTAGAGCTTAAGGGTGAGTGTTGTATTGGTTTTCTTGATTCTCGCCACGTTTTAATTAAACTCTCGCTTTTGGAAGACTATGTACATGTTCTATCCAGACCAGCGTTCTACATCAAGGTAGGCTACTCGCTTCACCAATTGCGTGGTCTTAAATACGAGGTTTGGTTTGATCCTAATGAAGAAACTTCTATTGGTGTTGCGTGGATCTCGTTCCCTGGTTTACCTCCAGTCTTTTTTGGCCAAGACACGGTTTTTTCCATTGCTAGGGCCATTGGACGACCACTTCAAGTGGATGCTGCCACCAAAGCGAAATCTCGACCTAGTTGTGCGAAAGTTAAAGTTGAGCTTGATCTTTTGGCGTCTCGTCCGCAACGAGTTCGAATCGGAATCAAGAACTCCACAACGGGTGAAGCAAGGTTTAAGTGGGTCCGTATTAGATATGATTATGTCCCCAAATATTGCAAGGAATGTAGGCTTCAAGGACATTGTGAAGATGAATGCTATGTGATTCATCCTGAACTTGGTGTTGATCGTATGAAGGATGCATCTATTCAGCCTGTTAAGGTTTTGAAAAGTAGTAAGATCGTTGGCAATATTAACAATGGAGATGAGTTGTTGGTTCAACAACGTGATTCTACGCAGTCCAATCAAAGGAAGAGTGATGAACATATTGTAGCTGCTCAACAAGTGCGTGATCGAGGTTATAAAAATAAGAATGGTGGAAGGATTTTGCATCCAAACAAGAACCCTAGTGCTTGGGTTCGTGTGGATTCTAAGAAGAAACAAGGACAAGAAGCAGTTCCCCAAGTTAAAGAGATTCCAAGTACAACTGTTAGTCGTGAGAACCAAGTCAAACAGATCACAACTCGGAATGCTTTTGATCTTTTAAACAACTTTGATGATGCTCCTGATGTAGCTCAAGGCAAAGATGTGACAACTGTGGAGGTGAAGGGTCTTGAGTGCGACGATGTTGATGATTCGACTCTTGTTCAAAAGGCAAAGGAATTTCAAGTTCAAGTCCACACGCATGTGAATCCTGTTGAAACGGGTACTCAAACAACAAACATGGATGTCGCAAACCTAGGTGCAAACCCACAGACAAAGAAGTGGGTGGAAGAGGTATTTAAAAATCATCCAAAGGTCAACGACGTTGGTGTCTCTGTTGTTTCTGGGATTCTCGTTGATGATACAGTGACTCGTGAGGGCCTTTTTAATGCAGCGGACTCGTTGTTTGTTGATACTCAGCCTTTAGCTTTAGTGTCTGGTATTGAAGCTGATCGTGAGGGAGTTATTAATGCTGTTGACCCAGCTGCTACTGGTATTATGGACGCACAGCAGCCTTCAGCTTTATTTCCAGAAGCAGTGAAGAAAGGGCATGCAGTTACGTGTGATGCTGCGTGTTTATTGGGCCTGAATTCCTCACCCAGCATGATTAGGAATGCTCTTAAATCCCATGCAGGTCGTGAGGGAGTAATTAATTTTGTGGAGCCACGAGGTGCGTTAGTTAAGAATGATATTAATTCTGTGGTGTCACGAGGGGAGGTGGGGATTGATGAGCAGCCCTCTGCGTTAAAGATTCCATCTCAAAACTCGTGTGGGATTAAGAGGATGTCGGGTGTTTTAATTGTTGGGGAAGCATGTGGGGATGTTGAAACTTGTACAGATTCACGTGGGAGTGTATTTGTTAATCCTCCAAATATTGATGAGCAGCCTTCAGCCTTTAATTCTTTTAGGATTGATGATGCGTTGGACAAGAATGTGTTGGACGCTTTTAATGTCGTGGAGTCACGAGGGGACGAGCACGTTTCCCAGACTCCAAATGTTCCTCTTGTCGATGTGGGAGAACAGTTGAAGGCGCTTTTTTGTGAGGACTTGGAAGCTCCTTCGGTTTCTAATGACACAGAGGGTGTTCTTAGTGAAGATATTGGTGTCAATTTGAGCCATGGAATTTGCGTGGAAAATAAGCAAGCTTCTACAATTCCCTCACTTGAGGTGAGCACGAGTTTGGATACTGCAAGTGTGGCTAAGCCAAATTTTTTTGGGAAGGATCTAATTCCAACGGTTCAACTTGAACGGTTGTGTAGAAGTGTTTCTCCTAATTTTGATAAGTCTTTTTTGAACATAAATGCTCCATCTTTTGTGCCTAAATCCTTGTTGCAGCTTGTTCCCCATTCAAAATGTTTACCCACGGATGATGAACTTGTCAAGCGTATGGATCTGTATGATACGAGGGGTATCTTGGCGCGCCAAGTGGGATCATTTCAAGAGAGGGTAACTCAAGGACATTATTTGGTAGAGGATGATGATTTGTTTGAGGAAGAGGAACTTGAGGAAGAGTCCACTGCACATAATTTTAGTATGGTGGCGAGAGAAGGTGATTTGTCGCCTAGGGAAATTCATGATAATGCACCAAAGAGAGTTAGGAGGGTAAGGCGGCCATTAGAGCCTACTAGGGTGCAACCTTCGAGGAGTACAAAATCAAAATCCAAGAGATCCAAGAAGTCGAAGAAATGATGGATAGCATATATGATCGTGATAGAGAGCCGCAAATATCATTTTTTCAAGTGAGCATAGTGGGGCCTTTCTACATTTTTCACTTCATCACTTGTAGAAGGAAGTGCGGATTGCATTATTCCACTTTCTTTCTAGCTTTTATATTATTTCATTATTTTAGTATTTTCATATGTAATATCATCATGGAGTGTGTTATAAACTCCATGATTATCACACTTTATTTGGTGCTGGCTAGTTCGTATTTTTTGCATTCTTGTTAGGAGCGAGGTCTCACCTCGATAGGATGATGTAAGGTATGGTATGGCCCTCCTTACTTTGTATTGTCCTCTTTGAGGTATTTTATTATTTATAAAATTAGTCGCTAGGCACCCTGCCTAGTGATATTCGCTAAAAAAAAAAAAAAAAAAAAAAAAAACTGAAGAACTGAGTAATCTTAGAACTAAACACAAGAGTCTCCTGGAACAGAATATTGAACTTGAAGAAACTAATGCCATCTTGAAAGGGCAGACTCTTGTGTCAAACTCTAAAATTACTGAGCTTGAATTGGAATGTAATCAGTTGAGGGAGAGTAAGAATGGTAAGCAAGTTATGAGTGAAATTCAAACCTTTCTGGAAAATGAATTGAAAAGGACAAATGAGATTTTGTATCAAGAAATTGAGAAAAACAGAATGTTAAATCAAAAGGTTGAAAACTCAAAACTTGAACTCACCAGACTTACAAAATGGAATAAATCTTCAGAGGCAATGAATTGGATCTTTGAAAATCAAAACAAAGGAAAACAAGGTTTAGGATTCAAGAAGCCCCTGCCCTCATATAATCCTAAAAGCAAGTATGTAGGATTATCTTGCAACATGTTATGCACTTTTTGTGGTAAAACTGGTCATACTAAACAAGAGTGTATTAATATTGTCAAGGCAAGAGTCAAAAATAAGAAATGTGTTTTACCCAAATGGGCCAAACAAGATTTGATTTATCCATTCTCTCATAAGAAGGGACCCAAGCTTGTCTGGGTTCCTAAGGCTAACCTCTAATTGTCTTGCAGGCTGGAGTGAGGGAGAACAACTCAAGCTGGATTCTTGATAGCAGTTGTTCCAGGCACATGACAGGAGATAGAAGAAATTTTCTCTCACTCGCAGCATTCCAAGGAGGCAGTGTTGCCTTCGGAGGAGGAAAAAGTGGTCAGATAGTAGGCATTGGGAAGATTGGGAGATCTCTGGAACATGCAATTGAAAATGTTTATTGTGTGGATGGTCTTAGACACAATTTACTAAGCATCTCTCAACTATGTGACAGAGGAAACGAAGTGAGCTTCTCCTCTTTAGGGTGCATCGTGAAGAACCTACAGAGTGGAGAAGTGGTGATGGAAGGAAAAAGAGTGAACAACGTGTACAAGGCATCACTGAAGTCCTTACCTGAAAACAATCTGACATGCTTGAATGTGCAAGATAGTGACTCTCAGCTGTGGCACAAAAGACTGGGCCATGCAAGTCTCACTCAATTAAACAAGCTGGCCTCAAAGGAACTAGTTCGTGGATTGCCAAGAAAGAAGTTTGAAAATATAAAAGTGTGCGATGCCTGTGTAAAGGGAAAGCATGTAAGAACGTCATTCAAGTCAAAGAAAGTGGTCAGCACATCTAAGCCACTGGAGCTGGTACATATGGATTTCTGTGGACCTATGAGAGTAAAAAGCAGAGGAGGAAAGAGGTTTGTGTTCGTGATTTTTGACGACTACTCAAGGTACACATGGACCTTGTTCTTGGCCTCTAAGGATGAAGCTTTTGAGAACTTTAAAGACTGGGCTGGTGTGGTTCAGAAAAGGCTAAGTCTTGAACTCATCAGTATTCGATCAGATCATGGAACTGAGTTTGAAAACTCAAAATTTTCTGAGTACTGTGCAGGGAACAACATAGATCACAACTTTTCTGCACCAAGAACTCCCCAACAAAACGGGGTGGTTGAGAGGAAGAACAGGTCGTTGGAGGATATGGCTAGAACCATGCTGCTGTCAAGTGGACTAGCAAGAAACTTCTGGGCTGAAGCTGTAAACACTGCATGTTACTTGCTAAATAGGTGTTCCATCAGAGCCATTCTTGACAAAACTCCATATGAGTTACTCAGAGGTAGAAAGCCAAGCATTGCCCACCTAAGGCCTTTTGGGTGCAAATGCTTTGTTCACAACAATGGCAAGGAACCCTTGGGAAAGTTTGATGCTAGGAGTGATGAGGCAATATTCTTGGGATACTCCACTCAAAGTAAGGCATACAAGGTACTCAACAGAAGGACACAAGTAGTAGAAGAAAGTATGCATGTTGTGTTCGATGAATCAGATAAGGAAATAGGAGAAGATGATGCAGATGATCGGGTGATTGGCTTAAGAAGAGAAGAAAGCATAGATGAACTGGAGGACTCGGATGAAAAGGAGAGCAAAGTCATGTCAGATGAAGGAGTCAACTTGACAGGGGGAACTTCTGATGAAGCTGAAGATCAAGAAAGTCAAGAAGAATCTACTCAAGACGATGCTGCAGGTTCTTCTAATCAGATCCAGATCAAGCCATGGAAACATCAAAGTTCTCACCCTTTGGAGAACGTTCTATCTGAACTGGATACAGGAATTATGACTAGGTCAGCATTAAAGAACTTCTGTGCATTCTTTTCTTTCCTCTCAGCCTTGGAACCAAAAAATGTCAAAGAAGCACTAGAAGATCCAGATTGGATTATAGCTATGCAGGAGGAACTTCATCAATTTGAAAGAAGCAAGGTGTGGTACCTAGTTCCTAAGCCAAAGGACAGATCCATAATTGGAACTAAATGGGTGTTCAGAAATAAGCTGGATGAACATGGCATAGTTACAAGAAACAAGGCAAGGTTGGTTGTTCAGGGTTACAGTCAAGAAGAAGGAATAGATTATGATGAAACCTTTGCACCAGTGGCACGAATGGAAGCCATTAGAATGCTGATTGTCTTTGCTACATACATGGAATTCACACTGTATCAGATGGATGTGAAGAGTGCCTTCTTGAATGGGTACCTGAATGAAGAAGTTTATGTAGTACAGCCTCCAGGTTTTGTGAGCAATGAATTCCCTGATCATGTGTACAAACTGGACAAGGCTCTGTATGGTTTGAAGCAAGCTCCTAGAGCCTGGTATGAAAGACTCTCAGGATTCTTGATGAAAAATGGCTTTTCAAGAGGTAAAATTGACAACACACTATTTCTCAAGAAGCAAGGAAAGGATCTACTGGTAGTTCAAGTGTATGTCGATGATATCATCTTTGGAGCCACTGATGAGGAGCTGAGCAAAGGTTTTGCTGACCTGATGGGAAGTGAGTTTGAGATGAGCATGATGGGTGAATTGAATTTCTTCCTTGGGTTGCAGATAAAGCAGACACCGGAAGGAACTATGATACACCAGCAAAAATATGTCAAGGAATTGTTGAAGAAGTTTAACATGGAAGGAGCTAAGGAGATGACTACTCCTATTGCTCCTGGAACAAAGCTCGATATGGATGAACTTGGTCCTTCGACAAATGAGACCAAGTATAAAGGAATCATTGGCTCACTTCTTTATCTCACAGCAAGTCGACCTGACATAGTCTACAGCGAAGGACTGTGTGCCAGATTTCAGTCAAAACCTAAGGAATCGCACTTGACAGCTGTGAAGAGAATTCTGAGGTACTTGAAAGGGACTCAGGATCTATGCCTTTGGTATCCCAGAGGTGGAACTTTTGAACTAATTGGTTTTGCTGATGCAGATTATGCAGGTCATTTGGTTGATAGGAAAAGCACTTCGGGGATGGCACACTTCTTAGGTCCTTGCTTGGTGTCATGGGCTACAAAGAAACAAAACTCTGTTGCCTTGTCAACTGCTGAAGCTGAGTATGTGGCAGCTGCTTCATGTTGCTCACAATTGCTATGGATCAAGCAGCAACTGGAGGATTTTGGAATCAAGTGTGGGGCAGTGCCAATCTTTTGTGACAACACTAGTGCTGTGAACATTGCCAAGAACCCAGTCCAACACAAAAGGACCAAACACATTGATATTAGACATCATTTTCTGAGAGACAATGTAGAAAAGGGTCTAATCACTATGAATTCATGCAGGACTGAAGACCAAATTGCTGACATATTTACCAAAGCTTTGAACAAGGTGCAGTTCGAGAGGAACAGGTTGGAGTTAGGGATGACCAAAATACACGGATGACCCAGTAGGTAATCCCCTGGTGATTGGCTAGTTTAGTAGTAAAAGTGTATGTTAGGAATTTGTCATTACTATCTGGACTAAATTTGTACTTGTGTAAGTACACTCGTTTTTAGTGTTTTGAGCATTAGGTACAAATAATGTGATCCCATGAAGAACCTACTGTGTACTGAGGAGGAACCAGTCTTAACGTGAGGAATCGTGTCCAGGTACAGTAAACCTACTCTATTTGTTAGTTGTCACAACTGGAATTAAAATTGTCTATTGTACGTGCATCATGGGAGATTCTCCATATTCTCATAACTGTCCAAAATTATAGGAACACATTCCTTTTTAGGATAGAACTCCTTTTAGATTTCTTGGACCCCACTTCTTGAAAAGGGTATATTTAAATTAAGTTCATAACCGTCAAATCTCTTAACTTCTCCCGGTTCTCAAAAAGTTCAAAAAGCTGCCCTTCTTTATACTCATTATTTTTTTGCCTTCCCTAGACATTGTCACTTCACCAAAACCCTTTCTCTTTCTACAGCACTCCTTCAATCTCTCATGATCTCATCCACCACTTCCAATTGAACATCAAAATTCTCTCAAGCCCTAAAATAGATAAACCGTCAACAAACTCAAAAATCTTTACAAAATTCTTCAAGATGTCTGAAAGACCACCTCCATCCACTCTTGCTGAAAGAATTGCTAGGGCTCGCCTAAAATTTCTCAAAAAGGGGGACAAGAATCTGGTCAAGAAGTTAAAATCAAGAGCCGTTCCTTCGACACCCACTACTCAAAGTCCATCTCAACCGTTACCTGAGGTAATTTCTGATCCTACTCCATCTACACCTGTTGGTTCAGTTGATATAGCCAGTCCTGGCATTGTAGAAACTGAAACCCTAGTTGCTGAATTAGATAAAATAGTAGATGTTTAGCAGAGGGACAACATAGATAGGGGGAACCCACGTGAGGAGGAACAAGAAACTAAAGAGAATGAACCTAGAGAAGATGTGCAGGGTGTTGTAGACGGTGTGTCTAGAGGCGAGCTAAATATAGCCGAAAAAATAGAAGAACAGTTGAAGGAACTAGATAATGATGAATCTCTGGGTAAAGATGTTGGTGAGTCAAGTAAAGATGTGAGTGGAACAGGGGTGTGTTTAGAGGATTCTGTGCCTAAAGGTCCGGAGTGTGTTGGACCTGCTACTGCTGAAGCTTCTGGGGGTGTGAGACAAGAGCCTGTTGCTTGTCAAAATCCCACTGGAACTGAGGATGCAGATTTTAGCTGGACAGAATCTGATGAGGAAGGGAACAAGGAAGTTGTTGTTGAAAAGCAAGAGGGTGACAAGAAAGAAGAAAAATCAAGAAGAAAAAGAAAGTTTGGGGCAGAGGATGAGAAGTTGACTGGTGAGGAAGAAGAAAATGAGGTGGTGTTGGTAAAAGAAAATAGAATAGAGCCTGAAAAAAGAAGAAGGTTGGTGAGAGATGGTAAGCCTGTGTTGAAAACTAGGTTGGTAGATGAAGATAGTGAAGAAGGAGGTGATAAAGAGGCTAGGGAGCCTGTTGTTAGAAGAATGGGTACTAGGTCTGCTTTGAAGACACAGATGGAGAAGGTTGAAAAGCTGGGAAGGACAATAACTAATGTGAAGATAAGGGAAGAAGAGAAGAAGAAAGAAGAAGAGGAGAAGGGTGCCAGGGAAGAAGAGCAGAAGAGTGAGGCTGGGAGTTATGTGGAACCCAGTGATTCTGACACTGACAGTGAGATTGAGAGTAAGAAGAAAAGAAAAGAAGTGGATAGGGAAGCCTTTTTCTCTAAACATCAGGTGCTGCCAGGCAGCATTCTGGATGATGTAAAAGAGTTTCATATGAAACCCTTGTTGAGGATGATAGGAAACCAGGGTTGGCTGAGTGTGTTTGTCAACAAAGACAGGAAGCTGTTTGTGGATGAAGTCAGGGAGTTTTATACAAATTGCAGGGTGGTAGCCAGGAGGGTGTTTACCACTGTGAAAGGAGTGGAAATTGAATTTGGGAGACCTGAATTGGGAGAAATTCTGGATGTACCTGCTGAAGGGTATTGCAGGTATGTCAAGCTAAAATGGCCAAAGAGAACAGATAGAGTTACTCCCTTAGATGTTGTGAGAAAGTTCTCAGGGAAACCCAGATTGAGGAAGGAGAGGAAGGTTGAGAAGAAGGAGATGGAGCCTGCACATCAGCTGTTGTTTGAATTTGTGCATAGGTTTCTTCTACCTAGGGGAGAAAGGAATTGTGAGGCTAGTGCTCTTGACCTGACATATATGGATCTGATGGACAGAGGGGTGAAAATTAATTTGCCTGGGCTCATTATTAGGCACATTAAGAGAATTTGTGATACTGATCAGAAGCCACACTCTCTTGTGCACTCTTACACCATCCATCAGATTCTTGAGCGTTTTGGAGTGCCCTTAGAAGCAGGAAAGAAGCCTACCATCCATCAGAAGTTTGGGGTTAATGTGCTGAGAAACTGTGACTTCTTTCAAGAAAGCAGGGTCTCCAAAAGGCCAATGCAGGTCAAGCAGGAGGAGTCAGAGGACAGTGAAGAGTTTGGACCTGATGAGGCCATTGGTGCTGTGCAGGAACTGGAGAAAATGGTTCTCGAAGTTAATGAAGAAAATGCTGAACTGCACAGGCAGTTGAAGGTGAAGGATCAAGAAATTGATCGCTTGAAGATTGATTGCCACAAGTATGAGGCCGAGCTGGTGATGGAGAGGGCCAAAAATACGAAACAACTTGAGGCACTCGTTAAGCACTTCAACTTTCAGCTGTGATTCTTCCAGTCCTGTCCTCCTATCTTTCTCTTTTCCTACCCCACCTGATCTTTACTCCTTCCTATTCTCCCTTGATTGCATGATTTGGATGTTTAAGACAATTTCTATTTTGTTGTGTAACTAAATAGAGTGGTGCTGCTGTCACCCTCTGGATGTTGATTTTAAATTTCTTATGTTTGCGACTGTTTCTTGTTTCAGTACTTAGTTCCTTGTTGGGCCCTTATTTTGATATACCTATGTTCTTGACACTGCTGAGTTGCCTTGTGCTCTAGACTAGATTAATCTGACAGGTTCCTGCAGGTCTTTGAATCTTTTCGATGGTGCCAAAAGGGGGAAGAAAGAGGTGTTGGGGTGTTTGTGACCTAACTCATCTGTTTTTATTGTTCTGTTAGTTTTGTTTTTTCTTGGTTTATGTCTATTCAGGTTCTTGAGCAATATTTGTTTGTCATCATCAAAAAGGGGGAATTTGTTGAGAGCTGGTTTTGAAGTATGACAAACAGGAAGGACACTGAGGTTCATGGAAGAACCTAGTCCTTGAGTTGAAGGGCAAGCTTGATCGAAAAGATTACGGGTTGCAAATCCCTGTGGAACTAGGAGTAGAGGCGCGTGGTTGAAGACATATCCTAGTCAGACTAAAAGAGGTGGTGTCTAGGCTGTGTCTTTGAAGTGTGAACAAGAGTTATACCTCAACATGGAAAAGAGTTACTGCGAATCTTCAAATACCATAATTAAAGAGGATTCCCAGTAGGACTCAACTAGGGTTGCAAAACTCGTATAAAAGCAAGTAGAAGACATAGCCGAAGTTGGTTTTTCAAATAGAGAGTTCAGAGCATATAAAGGAGATCTGAAGAACTGTCTTCGTAGGAAAACTGAAGAAGACAACTGATTTGCATGCAAAGTATTTGAGTCTAGAATTCTTGTCTAGATCTATCGAGTTGTAAGTTGTCTTGGTTGCAAGTATTCATTGTTTTGTCTATTAGCTTATCTCAGAAGCATATGTATTAGGCAAACTACTTTGTGATTACTAGGAAAGCTAGAGTTTAGCTTTATTTAGTGATTAGGGTCTAGAGTGTAGCCCCTTGGTTACAGAGTTTGTAATCAGAAACGTTGCTCTTGTGTTAGTGGATTCGGTGTTAAAATCCCAGAGTGTGGGTCGTGGTTTTTCTCCCTTGAGCAAGGAGTTTTCCACGTAAAAATCCTTGTGTCTTTTGGTAAGTGTTTGGAGGTGTGTTCTAAGGTAGAAGGCTGCATAACAACGAACTGAAGAACCCTGTTCTACTACTGAAGAACAAGGTTCTAGCAACGAAAATCGGAGGACACTATTCAACCCCCCCCCCCTTCTAGTGTCTCTAGGAGGTGCATAAAGTATAACACTATTCAACAAATCTACTTTACTATTTTTCACACATATCCTGCTGCTAGTATGGCTTCACAATCGCCATGAGTTTTTCCTAACAGAGCTAAGTCCAAAACTGTGATAGAGTGCCAGAAGTATTATATTTCTGTAAATTCCCCCGTGTATCTCGAAAAATGCAAAATTTTCGGGTAATTTTAGTGACTAGCCCGTTTTCGCACCATTTAAAACTAATCAGCCAATAATTATAAACTTTTAGAAAAGTAGCTAAATATTAAAAATAATTTTTTTAAAAAACTAGCCACAATACAAAATTCTGAGAATTTGAACAAAAACTCCATTAAAAAAAATTTTGAGTTTAGTTCAAAGTTTCAGAAAATTTTCACGGAACTTCATATTTTAAGTCCTAGTATTTTTTAGTAGGATTTTTGAACTAAACTGTTCAAAGTCTTGGTACATTATACTGAGACTTCATATTTAGCAAGTCCCAATAAAAAATACTGAATCATCTTCATGTTTTTGAAACTAGCTAGTTTTTTAAAAGTTTTGAAACAATGGCTAATTTTCATTTAGCACGCAAACAGGCCACGAGGCCGAAATTTTACAAATTTCCCAAGAGAATTGACCAAAAGCTTGGTGAAATTAAACTCCATCTCATTTTAACTAGCAGATCAAACATCGTCGAAGATGTGGGTTGTTCATAAGAGAGCTGCTTTTAAGCTTGGAAAAGAAAAGGTTGCTTTTAAACTTTTCTTCAAATAACAGATATTTTATCATTCAACTTGCTTGAGATTGCCATGTTGTTCTCAATCATGTTTGTTCATCACTTACTATGCTGCCAGCCGTCAAAAGAATAAAATGTAGTAGTTCTGATAGTTCTACACTAATAGGATTCATCTATAAAATAACTATTGCGTTAACAATAATATTTCAATGAAATGTTCATGCAATTCAACATAATAAAAACATACCCACAACAAAATTGTTTCTTCTCCTAAGAGCAAAACAATATTTCAATAGAGAAAACACGAAACGTGCAATCATTTATTCCACGTCCCAACGAGTACAAGGATAGACCACTTGCCACATTTGAAGTTTTTAGCTGGAAATGAGCAAATTGTGACACTTTTTGGTCACCTTTCCTCTCGTTGCTTACTTTTCTTGAGAGGCTGACTTGTTGAAGTAGTTCGATACATTGTTGTACGTCGAACGGATTGTGGAATCGTCCGGGGTATTTCTGTGAGTCCTCGGAATGGGATGATGCCAGAAAGGATTTTTATCCAAACCATAATTTCTTAGAGGGATCCTCTTGTTTAAGCAATATGTCATGTGACAAAATTTCCAATACTACCCAAAGTTTTATCTCCAAATTTTGGTGGCATAATCAGCACATGTTCCTTGTAGCTTTAGTGTTACTACTGCTAGTACTAGTTGTCACTTTTTTTTTTGCTAGAACAGGCTAATTTACATATATTAACACGTAACAGTTTCAGTACATAACTGGACTCTTCTTGTTACAGTAGAACAAGATGAGTCATACTCAAGCAACGAAACTACAAAAGCAGGTGCCACATCCAAAAAGTAGGTGTTTTCCGAGCAAGAAATATTACAACCCATATAAGCAAGTAATTCTGAAGGGTCAGAATTACAACAAAAAGCAGCTAAGGAGTCTGCAGCTCTATTTGCTTCTCGGAACACATGTAGCACCTTGACCACCTGCAGCTCAGCCAATAAGTACCTGCAATCAATCAGGGGAGAAATGTAAGTGTCATTCTTATCTAAAAGCATTGAGCAGACAATCCTGGAGTCTGTTTCAACTGTTAATTCCTTGATACTCCGTTCCTTTGCAATTTTGAGGCCAAGTAACAAAGTACTAGTTGTCACTGCCTTCCATAACATAGCATGTGAAGCCATAACATGAACACAGTGCTGTCTATTTCACTGAGATCATGTGAAAACACTCTGAATCACCCCTCCCCCACCCACTCATACCACCTTTTCCACTTGCTCCCTCTCTCCACCTTAGCTTTCTAGTAACAAATTCATAATTTAAACATTACTTATTTGTTTTAAATTGAGTATTGTCGTGAATTGGCTAGTTTTACGCCACCATAACCCTTCTCCTTTGTCTTGGCTTGGGATCGAAAATGCTGGCATGAGATGATTTAAATTGAGAAACATGATCGATGAGGATTCATATAATAACTAACCCAACTTGTTTGGTATTGAAACGTTGTTATAGTATTCTAAATTGTATATCTACTTTTATCAATACTTATTTTTGATCGGTAAGGATTCATATACTAATAACTAACCCTTTGCCCCCATGACTATCATTTATCAGTCTCCATCTCAGACAACATGCAGATACTTTAAGAGAGTTAAATATTTTTGTCTGCATTAACACTACAGATGACAAATATTACTTCATCTAAACCCACTAAGAAAGTACAATAATCCTTTCTCTCATACACGAGAACTCTTAAACCCAGCTCAAGAGTGTTAATCTCAAAAGAAAATCAGCAAAGACTGGAATGAATTATACTGTTCTGTTCCATTTTATATACACTAGTATATTTTTCAATATAGCCCGTTCCAGGAGTAATAGACTTCCGTCCACTTTATTTGTCATAGTTTGACTTGACGCAGAATTGAATTGTTTTTAAACTTATAAGTACGACAATTATTTTGGGGCGGACTAATAAAGAAGTATGACAAACAAAGTGGCACGAATGTAGTGTATAACGTTAAACTTTTTACTTTACAGTTTACCTTAATGACATGGTTCTAGTAAAACTGTCATGTTTAAGACCACTAACTTTGAGAATACTTCTTATATGTTCTAAAAGGTTTTATTTGATCATTTCAAATACGTATTCAATCAAATACCATCATATAATTTGAGACGAAAGAGTAGACTTAAACTGTTCAGAAGAATGCACAGATCATTTTGACAATAATCTTTGTTAAAAAGACTATGACTAATTGATCCAGCAACGAGTACCAATTACGTATACATTGCTTGAAAAATAGAAGCAAAACAGAAGGTAAAAGAATTAATTAAATTAAGTAAAGGTGCAATCTTGTATAGTTTTTATCTTCAGTATAGAAGATCGAGTAGTAATGAAACTACCACCATGAATATAATTCCACAATCTCTAGAGTTATCGGATTTGAGCCTGAAAATGAAAGAATCTCTTAATAATGAGAGCCTTTAATCTCGAGTTTGTGCCTGAAAATAACAAAATCTTGCTAACAAAGTGTTACATTTACGGAACGACTTTCTTTTGTACCAATAGACGACGTAAATTTGAATTAGTTGGACAAGTGAGTTTCGAATACATAAAGAGCAAAAAAAGAGAAGTGCCGTAAGTACTATACATGATTTTGAGTATTCTGTGATTGGCCATAAAAATCCACTAACTTTTGTAAAACCAAGACTTGAGTTCTAAGAAGAACAATATAATCAGCAGTTTCTTGAAACAACTTTTCAGCTTTGACATCCTCACCTTTTTCATTAGATGGAATAAGATTGTTGAGTATCTCCAATTTATCAGAAACAGAAGCACAAGTTCTTGTCTGAGTAGTAGATTTTCTTCTTGTTCTTCTCATTGATAAACCATTGGAGCTTAGTTTTGGCCTAGAACCCATTGAGGTTAGTTTGGTTCGTTTGTGTGTGGGGGGTGGGGTTGAATCCATTTTGTAGAATAACGGGAGATGCAATGTGTTGTTTTAGGGGTTTAAGTAATGGAAGCTTTGTGATGGACCCTTTAATCATAGGTATCACATTCCTCATCTATGCCATAAATTTGAATTAGTCGGGACAATATTTTTTATATATAAAAGGATAAATCAATGAAAAATATATTATGAGTTTTAATAGTTTAAGTCCGATACACTAACATTTTTAAAATACTTACATAATGAGGTTATGAAGTAATAAAGTAATTATAGGTAAACTTAAACTCCCCCACTACTATTAAATTTTACTTTTTCACTTTTTGAGAGTCAATTTAATTAATATATAGTATTTGAAGTTAAAAAGAATTAGATTAATTCAATAGTTTTGAAAACTAAAAATTAGATACAAATTGATGTGAACCTATTTAATTTGACACAAAGTTTAATAAAGAAATGAAAAAAATTTGAAACTCGTTATCTAAATTGAGTCATTAGTATTGTTGCGTTAGAAATCATTCCATTAAGATTACAGTGGTAAATTTTGGAGTGAAATTATTTCCTAGTTTAGAAGTGGTCAGTCTTTTTAAAACATACTAAAAAGAAAATAAGTTCACATAAAGTAAAATAAAAGGAGTAAGAAAAGTACTATAAGTTGCAACTGTATCATATTAATATGGTGAAAAATATATCTTAAAATTATGCAGTTTGACTCTCGAAAAGCAAAATAGATTACGCAAATTGAAATATACGGAGTAATATACATTGATTGATCATTTAGTATGATTGATAAGTACCCTGCTATCCCAGTTAAATTATCACCAAGGATTTGACCGTAGATAAAGGGGCAAAGAGACTGAAATTTAAGATTGAAGGTTAGAAGGTAGTTGAGAATTTTCCTCCTTTATATGGGAGATAATGGTCATGGAGTGAGATTTTAGAGAACTCAGCAATAATAATGGTATTTTCTATGTTTTATCTTCGCTTTACCTTGTTTGTTTTAATACTTTTGATGTCATTGTTTTTCTTTAAATTGGTATTTCTACTATCTTTCTGTATTATTCTTGTATTTTATACATCCATTTCCAATCTTGTTTTCAAAACTATATTTTTTTTAGTTGAGGGTCTATCGAAAACAGTCATCCTACCTCACTTGAGATAGTGGTAAGATCTGTGTACATCTCAACCCCCAGACCCAATTAGTCAGACTATGTTGGGTATGTTATTGTTGTACCTCAGATTAAATTAGAAACTATATCTATACATATATACTGCCGATGTATGTAATTAAAAAAATTTGAAAGCAAATACTAACACTAATTAGTGTAATTTAACATCCACCAATATTTATCAATTTAAGGGTTGTTTACACATATATACAACCCTACATCCCTATATTATAAAAAAAAATAGCAATATTTTTTAAATTACAATACATAGCATTATTTTTCGAACACATTTCACAATAATCAAATATTTCACTTGCATTTTCTCAAATTGCAACATCTCTCATTTACTCTCTACTCCTCCCGTAACTAAGATACAAGCACCCCTGATGTCCTCACATGCATGATTATATGTTCAATTCACGAAGGCGTCTTGTGGTGGATTCCTGAATGAATCGGGCTAACATATTTTCAACCCACTGATTAACAACCCAATTCATTTTTAGATTTTTTACATAAAAGTACAAATTTTAGAGTTTAATTATCAAACATAGCAATATTTTAGCAAAATAATCTTATATAGAGGAAAACACAAGTTAATTACAAATATAGCAAAAACATAGCAATATTTTCTCATAACATACCAAACCCTTACATTCTTCTTCCTATTTCCCCCACTATCACTTTTGCTCCTCTCATTTCTTCCTATTTCAATTTTCCTCCCACCATTTCCCCCAATTTCACTTTTATTCCTATCATTTCCCCCAATTTCACTTTTTCTCATCCCATCCTCGATGTATCTCGTTGTATCTCACCGTATCTCAACGGTTTCTGTACCGTTTCAACTGTTTCTGTAGCACCGTATCTCAACCGTTTCTGCACCGTTTCAACTGTTTCTGCAGCACCGTATCTCAACTGTTTCTGCACCGTTTCAACTGTTTCTGCAGCACCGCATCAACTCCTGTTTCAGACTGTATCACCTCTGTTTTCATACTGTATCAAACTGTTTAAAACTGTATCAAGCCCGTTTCAGACTGTATCAACTCCGTTTCAAACTGTATCATACTGTTTTAAACTGTATCAACTCCCGTTTTAGACCGTATCAGACTGCTTCAACAACTATTTCAGATTATTTCAATGTAGTCTCAGACCATATCATACTGTTTCAACGTCGTTTCAGATTGTATCATACTGTTTCAAAGCCGTTTCGGACTATATCAGATTGTTTCAACAATTATTTTAATAATATTGACTTTTTACAAGCTCAATAATTACAATAAAACTCTATATAAAAATGTATGTGTACATAAGAAAGAAGGGAAGATAAGCGAAAGAAAGTACTAAAACGGTTTGACTAGATGGGGGTTGCAAATACATCAGTGGCCTTTTGTACAGTTTATGAATAGCACTTCACGCACCACCACCACCCCGCCAGTAATCCTCCAGCCAACTCCTCTTCCTTAATACCACCACCACCACCCACCTCAGGTCACCTTATAATTCCCTTTCCTTTTTATCTTCGTTTCGAATTAGCAGCACCAAAACAGATATGATCCAGTCTGCACTAACGCCGTCGCCGTCGACTACAATGACGATGTTTAATTTTTTATGAGATTTTGTTTCTGCCGGAGCTTTGGTGACGTCTCGATTATTGCGATGCCGGAGAGGCATTTCTACTCTAACGACGACGGATGACATTTTATTTATTGCGATTTTATTTCTACAGTAGATCTGGTGCCGGAGAAGCTGTGGTAATGGGGTTTTATTTTTTTGCGATTTTGTTTCTGCCGTAGATCTGGTGTCGGAGAAGCTGTGGTAATGAAGGTGGTCGTGATGACTGTAACGGTGGCGTTTTGATGGTTTATCCGCCGCAATTGTCTTGCTCCGTATCTATTATTTTTTATGGTCTCTGTATTTCATTTCTCTGATGTGTGTGTGTGTGTGTATTTTGAACTTTCAATAGAGGGGAGTGACAATGAAAAATGAAATATACTATAAAAATATTGCTATGCTTTGTAATTAGGAAAATATTGCTATTTTTTTTTTTGTAATTAAGGGTGAGAATTTGTATATTTGTGTAAAACACCCTTCATTTTTTACCCATATAAAATACGGGCAGGTTGAATATTGACCCATTTTTATACAATCCATTTTCAATCCGTCCAAATCCGGTCCAATCCGTACTTTTGTCATCACTATATACAGTAAAAACATAATAGGAGGAACGTGTCTATTTATTGCCACCCCAATCTTGGTAGGTGTACACAATATATAGGTTCAGTACTTGTTTATATTTTTTTTTTCCTAATCCACTTGTAAGGGATGTCATGTCAAAATAGTGAGTTAAGGGCATCTCCAACAATGCACCATTTCTTGCACCAAATGTCAAAATGGTGTTAAAAATGGTGCAAATTCAACTCCAACAAACACCATTTTGCACCATTTTTTGCACCATTTTGGTGTGATGAATAGTGTCGCACCAAATTTGGTGTGACACTATTCATCACACCATTTACTATTAACTCATTATTTTATTATTATTTTATTATTATTATCGTTATTGTTATTATTATTACTTAACTCTTTAATTAAATATATTACCTATATTTAATCATTTTTTAATATCTTCATAATATTAACTTTACATCGTAATTTTATTATATAATTTTTTATAAATTAATTTTCGTAAAAGTGCTTTCCTATAATAATAATTAATTTGAGTTATCCGTTAATATGTATAATCTATAATGCTTTCCTATAATTATATTATTTAAAATTTTATAGTTTAAAATAATTTAATATTAGATGGTTATACAATAAAGGAATATAAATTATATGTAATGAATATGTAAAAAAGAAATAAAAGATAAAATTTATTTAATGGAAAGAAGAAAATAAAATTTAAATAGAAGATAATAATATAATATAGAGGAGAGAGAAGAATATAAAAAGAATATTCTTTTTTGGTGTAAAAAATGGTGTTATTGTTGGAGTAAATTTAGTGTTTCACCATTTTGGTGTTAAATTTGGTGTAAAAAATGGTGCCTTATTGGAGATGCCCTAAGAGTGAGCAAGTCAAAATGAGGTAAGCAAAAGTATATTCGAACAATAATAAACTTTTTACCCTACATAATAAACTTTCCTATCCTTTTTTCTTTCTCTGGCCTTGTCCACAAAACAAAAATATCTGAAATTCTTCCAAAATACCAATTTCTTGGGCTATGTATATAGCTATATACTCCCTCTGTCCCAATTTATATGGTACTTTTCGCTTTTTGAAATTCAAACTGCATGAAGTTTTACCAACATTTTAAAATGTATTTTTTCACCAAAATGATATGAGTAAAGTTGCAACTTAAAGTACGTTTCAAGTAGTTTTTCAAATGTATAAATTTCAATGTTAAAATATTGAGTTAATCTAATCCAATTAGCTTCAAAGTTTAGTCAAATTGACTTTTAAAAAGCGAAAAATGACACATAAATTGAGATGGATGGAGTATATAAAATATCATTCAAGCATTTGATATTCGACAAAAAATATCTCACAGTTGCTTGCAACAGAAATAGAAGCAATATTAACAACTTGGCTCTATTAACTCTCATTGATACCTAGAAAACTAAAATAATATCGATTTAATCTCTCTAGGAGTATTTATTATTTACTTTAGAAACATGGAAAATTGTAAACTTTTATACTCTATGCCTTATTCTTTATTGTAGATGCAAAATTTATACTGAACCAGAAATCCGCAAACAAACGATATACACTAAATATTCCAATGATTTCGATTTATATATTACAACTTCTGCATAATTTTGTTCACGAATCAAACAACCTTTTATCCCTTTTAGCATGAGATGAATAGGCAGTTAGGCATCGATATTTTTTTACGCTATCAATGTGATAATGAAGAAATTAACTATTTTTGAGAAAGAACAAGGTCGAAGTAATTAAGGCATAATAGGATCGATCACTAAGGGAATGGTGGTACCTCTCCATCTTAAATTAAATATCTCGAATACAAACGAATTAAGTCGCCTTTGATAGAAAACATTCTATCTCTCGACCTAGGACTCCCTGGCTGATTTGAATCAGTTGGACCCAATGTTAGTACAGAATAGGAAGAGCGAGGGCCAATGAAGTAAATTTTGATTAGGAAAAAAAAAGAGATAAATGAGCTAGCTAGTTGTTACAGAGGAGTGGGTTGGCCTCCCTAAAGGGCGCATGTGAATGTGGAATGGGTCCAGCAAAGCCTAAAAACTGTACAACAAGAAAGAAGAGACTACAAAGAAAACAAAGCCCTCTTGCTGGTTTCCTGAAGTGTGCAAAGGGGAAATGCACATGACAAGTGCAAGCTTGCATGTGCACATAGTACCAAATCTACTGAAGTAGTACAAGTGAATTTCATGTTCTCAGTTCAATCTATATTTTATATAACTAACCATAACACATGATACATCATACATATATAAATTGCTCTAAGTTCGAATTCTGGAAAGAGCTGAGGATGTGAAAATGCACGATATAAATAGCTAGACTTCTATTGTTGCCTAACAATAAAACTACATTCGTGCATTTATATGCTTACATACCACGCGAAACAGTAAAATTCTTTTCCAATGAGGTCTATTACCCAAAGCTGTTGTCAAATTTTAACCAGTTCTTGGAAAGGATAAAAATCGTTATTCATTTGTCATAGTTTGACTTAGCATAAAATTTAAGATACAGAGAAAAAGACTTTTGAAACTTATGGTCTAAAATAAGCTATAAAATTTATGTGCTTATAAACAGTAAAGTGAAAGTTTGAAATTAAATTATTTTTAAATTTAGAATTGTATTAATCTTTTTTAAAATAAATGAAGTAACTCATAGGGAAAGGACAACAACAATAATAAAATATGTTAAGTACATTAATATTCAATACAAGTACCGACTTATATATAATATTGAATCTATTGTCATGGTGGTCTCTCAACCGTGCCCCATGATTCCTTGGGCGCGCCCCGTGATGCCCTGGCAAGCATCAAAGCGCTTAGTGTCATGGACGTGGCCACACCAAGATCTATATGCGCATCTGCTTATGTCGCTCCACCAGTTGAGCATGCCTGTGCGTAGCAAGCCGACAGCGCCCTCAAAGTCTACCCGCAGCCAGCGTCTGCGCGCCCCGCACTTGAGTGTACCAACGTCATGCGACCTGCGCTTGCGCGCCACAATACTGCCTATCCCGTACTAGAGTGCGCCAATGCTATGCGACCTAAGCATCAAGCCCCAACGCAGATTGCCCCGCGCCTTCGCGCGCCAAAGCCTCGAGTCCTGTGCGCGCGCCATGAAGACGCAGAGAAGGATGCGGCCCCTCAAAGTGCCGCACACCATGTAAATATAGTTAGGTTTATCTTTCTATATTTTTCTAGTATGATTGTCTAGCCCTTTATTGGCTACTGCTATGGCATGGGTTTTTCTTTTTAAGACATATATAGGGGGCATAAGGATTCAAACAACTGGCTGCTTTCATATTTCTGCTCTGGTGTCTCACCCCCTCGACACCACGTTGGCTTTCTTGTATCATATTTCTGCTACTCATAACTAGGGTTTGAATCATAGTAATAAAGATGTAATGAAAAGAGGAAATCATGTTGGACATAAGTTTGAATTGATATATGGAATCAAGATTCAAAGTTACAAGATTAGAAGCTTACAAAATGATGTTAAGTCTCCAACTTTGCTCCCCAAAATCGCCCAAAATATAGAGTAAATTGTAATGTAAGTGTTGGTGTAATAAAACCTCACTTTCCTATTTATACTCCTAAGAAAATTACACAAAAAATATTCTTCCGTCCCAATTGTGCTTATTGTGCTGGCTGATTGTGCTGACCGCACAATATTGTGCTGGACGCACAATTCCTTGAAAACTTGTAGTAGTTGCTGCTTGTTTTTGCATTCTTGTGTTAAGCATTGTGTTGACCGTACAATATTGTGCTGACCACACAATTGGGTCTTCAGCATTGTGCTAAGCATTGTGCTATCGAACAATATTGTGCTGAGCATTGCGCTATCGCACAATATTGTGATGAGCCGCACAAGTCCTTGAAAACTTGTTCCATTTCGCACGACTCCAACTTCGACTCAACTCGGCCTTCTTTTGTGTTCTTTCCGCTCAGTTTCTGGCCTCGAGCGTTTAAACAAAGTAGCACCTGAAATCACGCAACATTACATAAGAATTGGTCGTGAAATTAGCTTAAAAACATACAAAGTTCCTATAAAGGAAGGTTCAAAGTCGGTAAAATGCCGACTTATCAACACCCCCAAACTAGAACTTTCGCTTGTCCTCAAGCAAAACACATTTCAATGGTCCCCAAGTTGCAATTCATCAATTCATGCATTTTTTTTTTCATTAAAGCAACAACAAGCCAAAACTCGATTCAAGTTCAAAAACTAATGACATTGGCTGGTGCCAACAATTAAACCAAGCCATGTGAGCATAACTCCATATACAAAACATCAAAGAAAGCAAACATGTCATGACACAAGATTTTCAAATTTTGCCTCTTCATCACAAGACTTCACTTCTTTACTTGCTCACCTCAATTGAAAAGTGAAACACAAGTCCTCAACTCAACTTCACAAGTGCCCTCACCACTCGAGAGAATATCCCAACCACAAAAATGCAATTATAACACAAGTGGGATTAATGATAGGAAGAATTCGCTCACTCTCTCAAAAGAAGTTCATCATGCATACTAAAGATCCATAGGCTTGCCCTTCGTGTACCTCTCCACTAATGTAGGAATGCTTGACCCAAAATCAATTAGGACTTGTTAGGGTTGTAATGTAGGCTTTTGGTCAAAGGTGGGGTAAAATATGGGCAAATAGTGACTACACACCTCCTTGAGCACTACACCGTACAAAAATTAAGGCACACTTCATTTTTCTTGCACTTACACCTTGCTAAATCGAGGATTATACACTAATCTTTCTCCTCTTTATTCATCAATTCTCTTTTTCTTCTTTTTCTTTCTTTGCTTTCACTTGCTTCTTTTTGTTTCTTTTCACTTTTTTACTTTTTTTTTTATTCAACTCGCTTTTGTTGCTCTTCCTTTTCATTTATTTTCTTTTAATTTTCATTAACTTCCACATTTTCACCTTAACTCGTGCCACCCCCAAATTTAGGCTTTTGCCTAAGTTGCACGTCTTTCAATGCACTCAAGGAGATAGGGCCAAAAGAGAGGTTAGTGCTTTAAGCACTTAGAATTGGTCCGGGTTAATAATGTGGTTGCCAAAGGAAAGTATATTAAGCTCAAAGGGGTTGACTAAGGATATAATGCAAGGGTAGGCTTTTTAGATTACTGAGCGGGCCAAAGAAAGCCTAAAATCATTTTTCAAGTCAAGCATCACCTAGAATTTCGCCTCGAAGCACACTTAGGGCAAGTTCTAGATCAAGAAGCACACACATGAACACACCAAAACCTCACCACATATGGCACATGTAAAGTAAGGAAGACGAGTATATTCAAGTCCCAATCAAAGGCAATTAAGTATCCGAAGTTTACTCATAGCCTAATGAGAGCTAATTAGTGACATAAGAGCCAAAAGTTGAACTTAAAGATCATAGCACAATTTACCAACTAAGTTTTTCTATTCATTTTTCAAAACAAGCTCACATGATAAGGATTAAATAATGGCGGAACCAAACATGCCAAAAGTTGCTAAGGAGCAAGAATCCACAACTAATCATCATTATTCACAACTAAATACTAAACTAGTACTAGAGATGCCCGGTTCAACACAATTACTTCCTTGAAAAAGAACCATGGCAAAGAAAAACCAAAGAGGTTATTTCAAAAAATTTTGTGCAACATGGTATTTACAATAAAAATGGTTGTTCGGACCCAAATGAGGCTTTCGCACCCACATGGGATGCCTACGTATCACCCGGGAGTGAATCAGATCAAGAAAAGGTAGCATCCCAAGCATAGTTCATGGGAGTACCATGTGTTTTTGTTTTGTTTTTCGAATTGCTAAACATATATGTACTAACAACTTAACATAAACACTTTTGTACATGCATCAAACATAACACCATTTCATAGATAAAATAATTATATACAATACTTGGTTCATGACAAACAAAGGTACTCAAAACATCCTATATAGAAGATATGGTGACATGAGACATTCTTTAAGTACCCACCCCTCAAACTAAAAGTATAAATTGTCCCCAATGCAACTAAAAGTTATGAAAGTATCTAAGAGAATGAGTAGAAGAATGGTCCCTGTCATAGCTAGCCCTCAGTGGCTGGTGGAGGAATGGATGGCTCAGCAGCAGTGGGACCCTCAAGGGTCGGCTGAGTATCAGCAGGCTCTGTCTGGAGTGGAGTGGTAGTGGCAGCGGCAGCGGCAGGCAATGGCTCATGTGTCTCTGTCTCTGCTTGCTCAACCCTAGCCATAGAAGTGGCCTGCCTGTCCAAGATGTCAAGCTCCCAACGCCTCATAAGCTCCTCGCGCTCGGGATCCTCCTCCTTCTCGTCATCCTCATCATCGACATCCGCAGCTGCAGATGTCCTCTCTGTCTCCTTCAACAATGAGAAGTCACCCCGACAATAGCTTTAAAAGTCCCTGGAGAGGCTAGATAGCTCTCCTCTCATGCTTGGGATATCCTCCTCGACTCGCCGCTCCATCCTCTGCATCCTCTTCCCCATTTTCTTCAACTCTCTAGTCTGCTCTTTCTGGCCCTCCACCAGCTATCTCAAACTCTCCTGCATGGGCAGCATGATCTCCTAAATTGGCGTCATGAGCTCCCTGAACACTATTGTTGTCAGCAATGGGTCCTGGAGAATAGTGTTCAGTTTCTCGTTCAAGGTGTTCACCACCGTGGACGTGGCAGCGAAAACACCCGGAACCTGAAGCAAGGAGGCATGGCCTAAGATAGATGGGGGCACCCAAGAGGCGGGGCGCCCAGGAGGTGAAGCTGGTGTGCCTGTAGATGAGGACGGTGCCTGTGTGGATGTAGATGGTGCCTGAGTGGCTGCCTCGGATGACTCCGCAGCTGTGGGGGCAGTATCAGATAATAGAGTATCCAGAGTGGTCGACTCGGTAGTCTTCCTCTTCTTCTTGTCCCTAGGGTTCCCTTCATCCTGGATCTTATCCACCTCAGTCCTACCAGTGGCCTCGATCTCCACGTTCAAATGAGGAATCCTTGGAACATTTACATTGGAGATAAGGCTAGTCAATAAACAGGGAAAAGGGAGGGTTGTCTCATTCTGCTCCATCCTGTTCTCTATCTCTGTGAGTATGATGGCACCGAGGTTGAGAGGATAATCTGCCATCAGGGCGGCAACTAACACTGCTTTCCTCAACGGGATCTTGATATCATTCTTCGAGGGGATCAACCTGCTGCTAACAAGCCCTAGCCACGCCTTAGCCTCGAAATTGAGGTCCTTCTTGTATATACTGAATCCGGGGGGCTGCCCACGCAGGTGTGGTTCCCGGGGCTGCTATGATGGAGATTAACCATGGCCGAGCCTCTTCCCTAATCTCAACTTCTCAGAATAAGCCAGGGTTATGCATGTTCAGTTGACCCCTAGAATCCCGTTCAGGTCATCCCAATCATAATACACCTCAGTCCCCCGCACAATCACCTTGCTCTCGGTGAACTTCTTGCATTTTCTGTTAGCATAGAACTCACGTACAAGACTGGGGACGTACTTGCCCGGTGGCGCACAGAACCCCAACCACCCCCGTCTATCCAGGTTGGAATATATCCGAGCATACTCCTCCTCCGTACCCGAGATATGAAAGCGTCTCTCCGGGAGGATAAGGCATTTCTTTGTGAACTCCTTGTAAATGGCCCTAGCCTCCGGCACCACAAATCTCTCCATCTTGGCCGGTTTGGGACCAAGGCCAGGGAACCCTTGGAATTGGGAGTCCGAATCAGATCCTGAGCTCAAGCTCGAGCTCGACTCAGTCTCTCTTTCCACCCTCTTTGAGGCCGGCCTCTTTCGGGAGGTCTCTTGGTCCTTTGGTTGCTTCGGCTTGGCCCGTGAGGTACTTTGCCGGGCCCTAGTCACTTGCTTTGTCCTGTTAGTCATCTTTTGCTTCCCTTTAGTATTTGTAATGATACCTAAAAGAAAAAATAAAAAAAATTAGCCTAAAATGAACATTTAAAATATACATTCTATACTACTTTAATTATACTAGTTAAACAACCCTAAACACAATTAAAAACAACGAGGAATAATAATATTTACATGGGAAAATCCTACCCAAAAGTGACCAAAAAAATGCCTTTGGACAGACAATTGTGCGGACCGCACAATATTGTGCGGACCGCACAATATTGTGCGGTACCGCACAATCTGTTAAAAAGAGGCAGTGTCTTCAGTTGGCTTGTGCGACCCAATTGTGCGGTCCGCACAATTTTGTGCGGGGCTGCACAATTTGTGAAAAAGCATCAGATTGCTTAATTTCTTTGTGCGACCACATTGTGCGGTCCGCACAATGTTCAAAAATTTGAACAATTGGTGTTCGCGCTTTATTAATCCGAGATTCAATTTTTTTTTTTTTTTGAATTTCTCAATTGGGACACTCTATCACACATTCAAAGCAATGGTTCACACTCATTCCTATTCAAGAAGTAATCCTAATCCCATTTTCAATTTGTTCAAATTTCTTTTCTTGTTAACCAAGAATTGGAATTATGGGTTAGGGTTTACATGATTCATAGGTTACTCAGACCTCACCATGATCGATTGTAACCCAAGTTTGGGTTGAACCCATTGGGTTCTATGGATGATTTAATTCGACCCATTGGTTTTCTTCAATTCTAGGAGTAATTTACTTGAATTAACTTAAGATAGAGATGAGAAAACATACCGGATTTGATGATGTTGGATCGATCCTTGAAGTGGGTAGGATTGAATGTGTGTGTTGTGTTTGTGTTATGTTGTTTCTCTTTTGTTTGTGTGTGATTGTTGAAATGAAGAAGGAAGGAGGGAATATAAACTTATACTTACCTGATCATTTACAAAATTGCCCCTGCCCGTCACTTTGTGCGACCGCACAATATTGTGCGGTGCCGCACAAGTGACAAAGTGATTGTGCGATGCTGCTTGAGGAATTGTGTGGTCGCACAAAATTGTGCTGACCCGCACAATTCTCCATTTTCGGGCAGTGGCCTCATAACATTTGTGCTACCAATTGTGCTAGGTAGCACAATGCTGTGCCTTCTCACTTTGTTTGTTTTTAAATCATCCTCAGCCCGCACTTTTGAGTACGACTCCGCACAATCCCATTCCTTAAGCCACAATTGGACTCGTTTCTTCACTTTTGATCATCTTCACACCTACAAACACCATCCACTCAAGAACAAGTGAGGAGCATCAAAATATATCTACAAAACATGCATGAATTTAAACATGGGTTGCCTCCCAAGAAGCGCCTAATTTAACGTCGCGGCACGACGGTTTTGGTTTTTTTTTTCTCAAGGTTCGTCAAGGTAGATGCACGCCACTTCACCAACTTCGGCGTCGCATCCCAAGTAGTGCTTCACTCTATGCCCATTGACCCGGAAAGTTCTTACGCCTTCTTTCGATTGCAAATCAACGGAACCATAAGGAGTAACTCCTACTACCTTAAAAGGTCCCTTCCACTTAGACTTGAGCTTGCCCGGGAATAGCTTCAAGCGAGTGTCGAACAACAACACGACATCTCCTTCTTTGAACGTCCGGTTCCAATTCCTAGAATCGTGGAGCATTTTCATTTTCTCCTTATAGATCATTGCATTCTCGTAGGCTAGGAACCGGAATTCATCAAGCTCATGCAAATTTGAGATTCTTGCATTGGCGGCATCATCCCAATCCATGTTCTATTTCTTCAATGCCCATAGGGCTTTGTGTTCAAGTTCCACCGGTAGATGGCAAGTTTTTCCGAACACTAACTTGAATGGGGACATCCCAATTGGAGTTTTGTATGCGGTTCGGTAAGCCCATAGAGCTTCATCAAGCTTTCTTTCCCAATCGGTTCTATTTGCATTAACCGTCTTGGCAAGAATATCCTTTACTTCCCGGTTCGAAACCTCGACTTGGCCACTTGTAGGGAGTTGCAACCTTGTGTTTCACTCCATATTTTTGAAGGAGATTTGAGAAGGCGCGGTTGCAAAAATGACTCTCACCATCACTAATGATAGCCCTTGGAGTCCTTGAAAAAGAACTCAATACACTCTTGGCTTCATTGTTGGGGAGCGCAACCGCTTCCACCCACTTAGACACGTAGTCAACTGCCACCAAAATGTATTTGTTTCCATATGAGCCTACAAAGGGTCCCATGAAGTCAATCCCCCATACATCAAACAATTCAACCTCCACAATGGGATTCATTGGCATTTCATGCTTTCTCGAAATTCCCCCATCCATTGACATTGATTACAATTCTTGACCCAAGCATGGGCATCCTTGTGCAAAGTTGGCCAAAAGAAGCCACATTGTAGCACCTTAGCCGCCGTCCTAACTCCACCATGATATCCTCCGTAAGGCGAAGAATGACACCCATTCATAATGGCCTCTTGCTCGGACTCGGCAACACATCGTCGGATGATTCCATCAACACATACCCTAAAGAGATAGGGCTCATCCCAATAATAGAACCTTGCATCTTTTGCCAACTTCTTCTTTTGATAAAACGTGAAGTCTTCGGGGTAGACTCCCCCAACTATGAAATTGGCTAAGTCGCCATACCAAGGGATTGGTTTCAAAGACACGGCCAAGATTCTTTCATCCGAAAATGTATCATTTATCTCCACTTCTTCTTTCGGGCGACCTTCCTCCTCTAGCCGTGACAAATGATCCGCCACTTGGTTCTCAGTCCCCTTTCTATTTATCACCTCAATGTCAAACTCTTGAAGAAGTAACACCCAACGAATGAGTCTTGCCTTGGAATCCTTCTTTTCCATCAAGTACCGGATGGCGGAGTGGTCGGTATGGACAATTGTTCTCGACCCCACCAAGTATGCTCAGAATTTCTCGAAGCCAAAAACTATTGCTAGAAGCTCTTTCTCCGTCACTTGTAATTCATTTGAGCCCCATTCATTGTTTTACTTGCGTAGTAGATAGGATGAAACATCTTCTCTACCCTTTGACCTAGCACGGCTCCCAAAGCCACGTTGCTAGCGTCACACATGAGTTTGAATGGAAGCTCCCAATTTGGACTCACAATGATTGGTGCGGTGGTTAGCTTCTTCTTTACCTCTTCAAAGGCTTCTAAGCACGCCTTGTCAAAAACAAACTTGGCATCTTTCTCCAACAATTTGCACATCGGATTAAGAATTTTAGAGAAGTCTTTAATGAAGCGGCTGTTGAACCCCCAAAAAATTAATCCCGAAGGGCTAAATTACAGGAATATCGACAGGATGGACTAACTCTTTTGGAGTTTTTGGAGTCGCCACTCAATTTAAGGAAAAACAGGGAACCAAATAAACAAATGCGTGCAAAACTCCATTTTATAAAAATACGGTCTTTCTTTCAGAGATTCTAAAGGTAAGAGATTTTGCTAATTTCGAAAGAAGGTTTTTAAGGCACTTTCGAAATTCCGTTAAAAACGGTTAATCCGACAGGTTTCCAAAATATTTGCAAGTGCTATTTATGCGCTTTTTCTAAAAATAATTAATTGAACTATCAATTAATTCAACTAATTAAATTTAGTAAGTTTTCAAAAGATTTTACAATTTTATTTAAAAGCTTTAATTATTTTTAAAAATAAAACAAAATAAAACAAAAGCGCATTTTTTTTGGAAAAGGAACGATTTGATCGTCCTAATTTCTTTGCCAACTCGTATGTGATAGCGCATAAATAACACTTGCTTAATTTCAACTTTAAAATCCGAGTATCTCACCATAAGATGGAACTTAGATTTCAAGTCGCTTTTTGCAAAGTCGTTTCGGGACATTTAGAAGTTAATTGAAACTTCTTTATAAAATTTGACTTTTTTAAAGAAACTACTTCGTATCAATAAGATAGAAGTCCTTTCTTATAGTCATTATTATTCGTGGGGTTTTTTTTTTTTTGTTGAAAATTTATGAAATTATGCACGCATTTGATTAAATGGCCTGATTTGCAATAAATTCAATAACGACTTCAAAATAAAGGAAATGAACATAAAGTAGACAAATAACTCAATCGATGAAATATTAATTCATAAATTGATAATAAATTACTCTACAAAGTCTACATAAATATCCTAAAGAGGTAATGAAAGATAAGAGTTAAAAAATAGAACACGGGAATTCGACAAACTCTCGGGAGCCTTGAATTGTCTAAAATTTCTAAAACTTAAAAACTTGAGCCCGAATCTCGACCACAATACGAACTCCAAGCCAATTAGCCAATCCCAATTGAGTTTTAACCAAGCTCGTCCCAAGAGGTATTTCATGCAAAGGATAAAGAGATAGAAAAGGATTAGAATCGCACCTAAGAAAATGTTAACAGACAGAGATTAAATTATACTAACATTTAACAAACGCAATTAAGAATTTTGCCAAAAAAACAGAGTCACAGAAGCTACAGAAATAAAAAAATCACCCCGGAAACAACACTTCAACTTCAGATCATGCTCGACTACCATTTACCATCCTACTGCTTGCTACTACTCCCTGAAAACTCCAACAGACACCTCACATATGCATAAAAGCTTTATTTAATTCAAAATTCAGTTGGTTCTTCCTTCATGAAAATGACTAAACTCACTATCTTAATAGCATTGTCACACAGCATATATGAAACACAGCTCCGAGTTTGAGAAGCAATGTTTTGCATCAAGTCAAGTAAATCTAAACTATATAGTTTTAAAATGACCTGTAGTACAATACATGATAGAGGTCTTCCATAAGCTGAATATTAAATTATAGATTATAAAGGGAAAAGTTGCATGTACTGGACCATAAACTAAGGCATGCTACAGCTTTACGACATATAAGAAATGAGAAAAGTCAGATTATTTCACGTAAATTTGTGTTAGCAGAAATATTATTTAGATGGTTGTTACAGTAATAAAGTGTAAACTGACTTGCTATATTCAACTAGGCAGAGCAAAAGAGGATCCCATTCACAATGCACCCAAAGCAAAAGAGTATAACTCCAAAGAAAGGACAAATTTCCAGAAATTTAACACCACCAGCACAAGAAGAGATCACAGATTTGAAACTAAAAATAAAGGACATGAAAACATGCCTACAAGGACATAGGATTGAACCAATTTAAGATATGAGCACTGGATTTGAAATAAATGCAGACAGGGATCAATTAGAACTATTTCAAACACTTTCTGCACTTCAAACATAAAAGGGAAGACTAAACCTCGGAAACATGACTCAAACCCCCACAGAGCTGAAACTGAGATCGAGGAAGCTTAGGGAGAAAACAATTCTTATTTAAGAACAATAATCATTTAAGAATGAACTCCAAAAGGGCTAACTTTCAAACCAGCTACCAAGATAGGAGAGAAGCAAACTGATATCTAGGACAACTTCTCACGCTAGCAGACAAAGAAACAATCCCTCACAAAAACCCTCGCTGCCCTGAAGCAAACATAACAGATTCCCTGGACACCCCTCTACACTTAAGACCTCTCAGGCCCCTTTATACAAACTGCAACACGCACTTGAATTAACTAGCCCACACCTGAACAAACTGAACCAGAAACAAACCCCTTCACCACCTAAAAACACCTCAGAGAAAACCAAATCACAACCCTGAACTCATAGAAACAACTCCTGGACAAACTCACCTGAACTCCTCTTTGACATTTCTCTTGAACAAAAGAACAGACTCCTGCAACTCCCTGCCTTACCATAAACAAACAGCCCCTCTTCCACCTTTAACAAACTGAACCAAACTCAAACTCAAACTAGCACCAGAACAGGACCCTAAGCCACTCCAGATACACTCCAACGCTCCTGAACAAACTCATAGACAACCTGCAAAATTCCAGGACCCTCCCTGACCTGCCTGCATCTTCCAATCAACCAAGCAACAACACCCTCTCAACTCACTGAAAATCCTCTACACACCTACATCCATCATAACCAAGAACTTCTACAAGGACCAGGGAACAAATCCAACATATACACAACCAAACAAACACCCTGACAAACTGCTAGCCACCAAGACATCTCTGCACATCAAAGACAATACCCAGACACCAGATATTCACCCTGATCCACAAGGCTCCAAATACTTATAAAAATCAATTTTTAGGCTTCAGGGCTACAACTTTATTAATCAAACTCTCAGATATTACTTAAGCGATTAACAAGTTATCTATTAGACGGATTACAATCAATATCATGATTAAACAATTCAGAACAGAACAACCAGTAGGACTATATATTCACATTATTTCCAGCTATTCATCATAAAGCAGATTCTATAACTTATCAAACATGGAGAAAAACTGAAATGTAAAGAAGAGAGGTTCGTTACCTGTTGCGACGCAGCGAGCTGGGGCGAGGGATCAAACAGAAAAGAAGCTCGGATACAAGCGATGACTCGAACAAGGTCGGCGACTTGAACGGCGACACGACGATACAACTCGAATCCCCAGAAACAGTGATGCCAAGAAAAACCAACTAAAAATATATGTTCTGCCTCTTTATGTAAACTCTAGCAGCTCTGTTCTCAATTTTTTCCCCTCCTCCCCGGCAGCTTCTTCTTTCTTTCCTTAATATTGAGATTTAGGGTTTTAGAGTTGTGAGAAATACCCAAACGACCCTCCAACGACTCTAATCGGATAAGGTTTTTGAATTCGCTGAGCTGGAGATTGGGGGGACCAGGGAGGTACGATTCTTGGACTGATTTGGTGATTAGGATTTGTGAAATTTTGGGGAGGGAATTCTCGGGTCGCGACTGAGGTTCTGGGTTTTTTGCGGGCTACTGAAATGGGGAAAGGGGGTGTTGTTAATTGGGTATTTTGCGCAGGTAGGATGAAATCGAGCTATGCATTGCAATTCTAGTCCTTTTCCTCCAAAAACTAGCAATTTCATTTATTAATTAATTAAAATTAACCCCCTTTAATTAAAAAGACCTTTTAATTAAATAAACTTTTAAGCTTAATATTAACTTAAGTTCGGGACCAAATTGGGTGTCAACAGCTGCCCCTCTTTACCCGAAAAGGATGAAAGAGTTTTCAGGGTAAAGAAGTTGATGGGAAACCAATTTTGTCACGATAAAGCCAAAGACTTCGATTCCAAGGACCAAAGTGTGAGGCTTAAGGATATGGCCGAACTCCGATTTTGAGTTGCCTACATGTCTCGGGCTGAAAGAGAATCAGGTCATATGTAGTTCAACGACGCTTAGGTACAGAGACTCGCACGATTGATAGAAAAGACGCACGAATAGGAAAGAATCCAAACTGACTCCTAATCCGGAATGAAAGATTAGGTAAGAACTTGCTTGTTCAAGTGCGATTCTTCAGATCCTCGTTGACGAGTCTAGCTCATATCAATGATTGCCTCAGTTCACTGCTAAGAAAAAGTTCCACGTTATGCTCCAAATGCTGCTGCGGCATTGCCAAAATTTTGTAAAGACTTAACAAACGGTAAGCGAGCAACTGCTAATACGCTATAATAATTGAAATAAGAAATAAATAAAGGGATAATATAAAATTGTAAATGCTGGTTGTGACGCTCAATAAGTTCTTCTCTCGATCAACTGACGAGGTGCTCCGCCCGGGGAACCTCTAGGCTGATCATTATTCTGAAACGGTAAAGTGAAACAATAAGTAAAGTGAGAACGAATTTGTAAAATGCGAGGCTTTCATAAGATAAGTTGACTAACAAGACATGATGTCTCAAGTCGAATCATGTACTCATATTTCAAGACAACCGACATTGCGAAACACTCCGAAAGTGGTGCTCCATCCGACTTGTCTTAGATTATCAATCTACTTTAAACATAACATGCCAATATTGCAAGACAACCGACATCGGGAAACACTCTGAAAGCGGTGTTTCAGCCGACTTGTCTTAAACTATCAATAAATGCCAATATTGAAAGACAACCGACATCGCGAAACATTCCGAAAGCGGTGTTCCAACCGACTTGTCTTAAACTATCAATAAATGCCAATATTGCAAGACAACCGACATCGCGAAACACTCTGAAAGCGGTGTTCCAGCCGACTTGTCTTAAACTATCAATAAAATGCCAATATTGCAAGACAACCGACATCGCTAAACACTCTGAAAGCGGTGTTCCAGCTGACTTGTCTTAAACTATCAATAAAATGCAAATATTGCAAGACAACCGACATCGTGAAACACTCCGAAAGCGGTGTTCCAGCCGACTTGTCTTAAACTATCAATAAAGTGCCAATATTGCAAGACAACCGACATCACAAAACACTCCGAAAGCGGTCTTCCAGCCGACTTGTCTTAAACTATCAATAAATGCCAATATTGCAAGACAACCGACATCGCAAAACACTCCGAAAGCGGTGTTCCAGCCGACTTGTCTTAAACTATCAATAAATGCCAATATTGCAAGACAACCGACATCGCTAAACACTCCGTAAGCGGTGTTCCGGCCGACTTGTCTTAAACTATCAATAAATGCCAATATTGCAAGACAACCAACATCGCGAAACACTCCGAAAGCGGTGTTTCAGCTGACTTGTCTATAAATATCGCGAGGTAAATTCTATAACAATGTTAAGATTTGAGAAAAGAAAAAGCGCCGCCTTTTCGGCAATAATCCAATGTAATGCTTAGATGCCGCAAGAGTAAATTTGAACGATCTGTCAAGCCAAATCATGTGCATCGTCAACTTTATTGGTGTTTCTTGTATTGATAAGTGCAAAGTTTTGAATGCTCTCTTCAGTTCATATTGAATCTAATGTTCCATTCCTGTTCGGTAATAACTCATGGCGAAGCATGCCGCTTTACGTCATGGGAAGGCAATGTAACGCAATCTACAAGGCAACTTTGAATGCGCGTTCAATAAATTGTTCATCCATAGTGCGAATGGTCCTTTTATTGCAAGCTTTCATGTTCCTGCTCTCAAAGAAAAATTTGTTAGTTTCGGGGAGGGGTGTTTGATTTGTGCTGATTCATCTTGAATTCACTGCTATCGCTTCCCTTTCTTCGTGAGACTTGGGCTTTTGAAAACCATCCTTGAAAACTTGGTTTATGAACTCAATAGTATAACTCATCTTAAGATAGAGGCAAAATAAAGTAATTTGATAAAATAGTAAGCAAGTAATCACTTATATGCAAATGAAAAGCTTATAATGCATGCAAAATTCCTGCTTTAACTCAAACTCATGACATATCTCGAAACAAACTGAACATCCTTTGCCGCTTCATCCTTTGATAAGCAAACCAATTTTTGCTAATCTTGAATACTTTTAGAACTTTGCCGCTTCATCCTTTGATAAGCAAACCAATTTTTGCAAAGATCTGCCCCAGTTATGAACTTCCGAATCTTCAACTCATTTTGCAAAATTTGCCCCAGTTGATATCTTTCAAATCTTCAAATTATCTTGCAAAATTGCCCCAGTTGCTTGCCTTAGGGGAGACTGAAAAGTTTAATATTATAGAGTCGAGCCCATTAAGAGCGCCTACGTATCCCTCCACGGGAATCAGACTGTGGGTAGTTCTGCATTACATATAAAATTACATTGAAATGAAAAGACTGATCTTGCCGCTTGTCAAATGTGGTATCTCTTGATTATTCTTGATTTGATATTAGCCAGGCATTTGCATTTACCTTCTTTGGCAACAAAAATTCCTTCAATAAAATCTACCCCAACTTGGGTTTGTCTTGATTTGTCCTCTGTGTTGAAAGCTTTTGGTCCTCCCGACTTTATAAGTTCGAGAGCTCTTATTTGTTGTTTGGCTCTTTGGGATCCCAATGGTCCCTTTTTCAGCCTCATCAACTGATATCAAGTGTATGCCATACTCATCCTCTAACAAAGGGTTATTATCAGCAGGTGTATTCCCAATGAGTTGAATCGAACCTTCTTGGATTAGAGTTTCAACTGCATTTTTTAGACTGTGGCAATTTTCAGTGTCATGCCCTGGAGCCCCTGAATGATAGGTACAATATTTAGTTCCATCGAACCATTTTGGAAGAGGATTAGGTGTCGCATCAGCAATAGGGTGAATCACTCTAGCTGCCCTTAACCTTTCATAAAGCTGACTGTAAGGTTCCGCTAAAGGCGTGTAGGTTTTATATGTCTTCTTGACAGGATTAGTGCGTGGCTTTGGTACGGCTAGGCGATTTTGAAAAGTGCGGACTTGGGGATTGTTAATTTCTGATTGGTGGCCAAATGATTGCTGGTAGTAAACGGGTTGAGCATTGTAGCCCGTATGTGGATTGCTTTGGTGAGTAGGCTAGGATAATGAGTTCTTCGTAGTAATAATGCCAACTTCCTTCTCTTTTTCCTCTAAATTTCCAAACCAGTCTAGATGGCTTGCGCAGTTGCTTTCACTGTAGAAAAAATTACAATTCTCCCCGTCTTAATCCCTTCTTCAACCATTTCTCCCATCATAAGAAGTTCATAATAGGGTTTACCCATCATAGGGAGCAAGTGCATGTAATAAGAATCATTTTGGGCTCAGATGAAGTACTTCACCATGTCTTTCTCAGCCATTGGTGGTTGCACCCTTCCAGCCTGTTCTCGCCATCTCAGTGTGTATTCCCTAAAGGTTTCTATTGGTTTCTTCTTCAGATTGGACAAGGTTATAAGGTCAGGAGCCACCTCGACATTGTACTCAAACTGCTTTGTAAAATCATTGGCTATGTCATCAAATTCACGCCACTTGCTTATATCGTGTCTTGAAAACCATTCAGCGGCAAGTCCTTCCAGACTATGACTGAAGAAGGCCATCAGAAGTTCCTCTTTACCTCCCGCAACCCTCATTCGGTTGATATATTTGGTCAAATGAACAAATGGGTCACTATGACCATCATACATATCAAATTTTGGCACTTTAAACCCGGAAGGAAGAGTAACGTCAGGGTATAGATTAAGATTGCGGTAGGAGATGCTTTGACGTCCTCTAGACACTTGTAAATCCTTGATGGATTGCTGCATGATTTTCATCGTTTGGATTATCTCCCCTTGCTCAATTATCCTTCCCCGTTTTTCCACCGTTACGGGCACTTCACTTTGTGGCACATAGTTAGTGAAATCCATGTTCTTACCATTGGGGTCATGCTCATAGTACTGGGCTTCGGGATATCCTTTCTTTGGATCATTGGCATTTTGAGGAACAACAGCAACAGAAATGGGTGCTTTGGATTGTAGAGGATGAGGAGTATCTTTGGCAGGTAAATATTGATAGTGAGGCACCTTGTTCTGGTTAATGAATGCATTCGGGATGTTGTTAACTGGTGCAAGCATATGAATGACACTTGAATTTAAAGGCATGCTTGGATTAGCAGTTTCAACATTAGGATTCAGAGTTGATAGCACGGCTGGCGCATTTCTGTCGCTCGACTCTTTCATTCTTTCTAGTTCAGTTTGCATACATTCAATCTGCTTAGCCATTCTAGCAATTCGTTCGTCAGGAACAACAACTGCTTGCTCATTCGATGATTCAGGGATACCAGTCTGATCATTAGTCAAATCAGTCATTTTTGCTTCACTTTGGATTAGACGCTTAACCAACTCGGGAGTTAACACGAATCAAACTCTCTCTGTTGGGGGATAATCAAAACAAAAGGAAAAAATCAAAATGTAACTATGTTAGTTTCCAGATCATTGGCATAATTGCACACAATCATGTAGCACGCGTCACGTAGCGCTTTGCATTTTAAACAAGTTTGACATGTGGCAATCACAATTAGTTGAGCGTAAATGAAAATGCGGGCGTGTCCTACCCTGTAAGGTACCTCTTTGTCCTAGAGGTAAGCCTAATCGCGCAAACAAGTGGTAAAGAAAAATAGTTCATGCCAGTTCTGAGCAATTCAAATTTAGAGTAAGCAATAATAACAATAATTGATAACAATCATCTCTCTGCCTTGACACTGCAATTCTGTTATCCCAACTACCTTCCAAAATTTGGTATCACCTCGAAATTCCAATCATAGCTCATGCTCTTCACAACATTTGCGCAAAATTCTAAACCCAAAAGCCTAAAACCTGAAACAATTTCCATACACCTTTTGCAAATCCTTGCTCCTCCAAGCACAGCTCCCGATTGTTTTATAATATCCAGGGGTGAGATTTCCAACTGCCTTGACAATTCCAGACTGCAAATCATAAAAGGTTCCAATTGACCCTTTTTTAAAAAATTAAACATCGCTGGTCCTTGGCTTTGGACAAGCCTCTCAGCTTCCTAGGTTTTGCAAAGCTCACAGACCTTGTTCATAGCGCTCCTCACTGGTCCTCGGCTTTGATCAAGCCTCTCAGTTTCCTAGGTAGCCGAGACCGCACTGGTCTTCAAGGAGGGACCCCATTGGTCGTTTATAGACATAGGGGCTTCACTCTCCTAATATGCGACAAGCATACTTCAATTATCATGAATGCAGCTGGACAGTCAACATAGGCCTGCACACACGCAAAGTCATTCACGAGAGGGACCCCACTGATCTTTTATAGACACCAGAGGCTTCACCTCTTAGATCTCACTACACCAGGCCATCTCCAAAACACAAACCAACCAAATCTGCCTAACTTTCCCCGGACTACACTTCAGTTTATGATCTCAATTCCGCTAAATTTTCCATTTTCCGACCTAAAAGACAACACAGAAGACAAAATTCCAAATCTGATTTTGCTCAAAACATGGTTAGGACTGAGGATTCGTTATCACACAGCACATAATATGCATTGTCGTTGGATTTCAAGAACCCGTTGACGTAAGGGCGGTTTCCTAACTATGGAGGCGGTACCAAGGACCGGGTCCAGACTAAGGTGTAAATGCATGCATGCTCCTAAAGCTCCATCTAAGAGTGGGTTAACGGTTGAGGCTGATTCGACCTATGCGGGATAGACCTGGCCTCACAACGCAGTAGAACTGGCCATGACAAAACCAGGCAATCTCAATATCCCAAACGAACTTTTGGTGACACGAAAGAAGTTTCAAAGAGTGAGGTAAGGGCAATGCCCTTCCTGCATAACTACCCGTCAAGCGGGTACCCCGTGATGAAATCGAGGAGGTGAAAGAGAATTGACAGGCTCCATGAGGGAGGAAATATGAACGGAATGCAGACTATGCATAAATAAATATAATACATGCTTGATAAGGCAAACCAAACAAACAGATATAATAAAGCAAATAAATTAGGCATGCTAGTTGCAAACAATTGGAAACCTTTATGGTCAAAAACTTTATTGGCCCCCAGCGGAGTCGCCATGCTGTTGAACCCCCAAAAAATTAATCCCGAAGGGCTAAATTACAGGAATATCGACATGATGGACTAACTCTTTTGGAGTTTTTGGAGTCGCCACTCAATTTAAGGAAAAACAGGGAACCAAATAAACAAATGCGTGCAAAACTCCATTTTATAAAAAGACGGTCTTTCTTTCAGAGATTCTAAAGGTAAGAGATTTTGCTAATTTCGAAAGAAGGTTTTTAAGGCACTTTCGAAATTCCGTTAAAAACGGTTAATCCGACAGGTTTCCAAAATATTTGCAAGTGCTATTTATGCGCTTTTTCTAAAAATAATTAATTGAACTATCAATTAATTCAACTAATTAAATTTAGTAAGTTTTCAAAAAATTTTACAATTTTATTTAAAAGCTTTAATTATTTTTAAAAATAAAACAAAATAAAACAAAAGCGCATTTTTTTTTGGAAAATGAACGATTTGATCGTCCTAATTTCTTTGCCAACTCGTATGTCATAGCGCATAAATAACACTTGGTTAATTTCAACTTTAAAATCCGAGTATCTCACCATAAGATGGAACTTAGATTTCAAGTCGCTTTTTGCAAAGTCGTTTCGGGACATTTAGAAGTTAATTGAAACTTCTTTATAAATTTTGACTTTTTTAAAGAAACTACTTCGTATCAATAAGATAGAAGTCCTTTCTTATAGTCATTATTATTCGTGGGTTTTTTTTTTTGTTGAAAATTTATGAAATTTTGCACGCATTTGATTAAATGGCCTGATTTGCAATAAATTCAATAACGACTTCAAAATAAAGGAAATGAACATAAAGTAGACAAATAACTCAATCGATGAAATATTCATTCATAAATTGATAATAAATTATTCTACAAAGTCTACATAAATATCCTAAAGAGGTAATGAAAGATAAGAGTTAAAAAATAGAACCCGGGAATTCGACAAACTCTCGGGAGCCTTGAATTGTCTAAAATTTCTAAAACTTGAAAACTTGAGCCCGAATCTCGACCACAATGCGAACTCCAAGCCAATTAGCCAATCCCAATTGAGTTTTAACCAAGCTCGTCCCAAGAGGTATTTCATGCAAAGGATAAAGAGATAGAAAAGGATTAGAATCGCACCTAAGAAAATGTTAACAGACAGAGATTAAATTATACTAACATTTAACAAACGCAATTAAGAATTTTGCCAAAAAAACAGAGTCACAGAAGCTACAGAAATAAAAAAATCACCCCGGAAACAACACTTCAACTTCAGATCATGCTCGACTACCATTTACCATCCTACTGCTTGCTACTACTCCCTGAAAACTCCAACAGACACCTCACATATGCATAAAAGCTTTATTTAATTCAAAATTCAGTTGGTTCTTCCTTCATGAAAATGACTAAACTCACTATCTTAATAGCATTGTCACACAGCATATATGAAACACAGCTCCGAGTTTGAGAAGCAATGTTTTGCATCAAGTCAAGTAAATCTAAACTATATAGTTTTAAAATGACCTGTAGTACAATACATGATAGAGGTCTTCCATAAGCTGAATATTAAATTATAGATTATAAAGGGAAAAGTTGCATGTACTGGACCATAAACTAAGGCATGCTACAGCTTTACGACATATAAGAAATGAGAAAAGTCAGATTATTTCACGTAAATTTGTGTTAGCAGAAATATTATTTAGATGGTTGTTACAGTAATAAAGTGTAAACTGACTTGCTATATTCAACTAGGCAGAGCAAAAGAGGATCCCATTCACAATGCACCCAAAGCAAAAGAGTATAACTCCAAAGAAAGGACAAATTTCCAGAAATTTAACACCACCAGCACAAGAAGAGATCACAGATTTGAAACTAAAAATAAAGGACATGAAAACATGCCTACAAGGACATAGGATTGAACCAATTTAAGATATGAGCACTGGATTTGAAATAAATGCAGACAGGGATCAATTAGAACTATTTCAAACACTTTCTGCACTTCAAACATAAAAGGGAAGACTAAACCTCGGAAACATGACTCAAACCCCCACAGAGCTGAAACTGAGATCGAGGAAGCTTAGGGAGAAAACAATTCTTATTTAAGAACAATAATCATTTAAGAATGAACTCCAAAAGGGCTAACTTTCAAACCAGCTACCAAGATAGGAGAGAAGCAAACTGATATCTAGGACAACTTCTCACGCTAGCAGACAAAGAAACAATCCCTCACAAAAACCCTCGCTGCCCTGAAGCAAACATAACAGATTCCCTGGACACCCCCTCTACACTTAAGACCTCTCAGGCCCCTTTATACAAACTGCAACACGCACTTGAATTAACTAGCCCACACCTGAACAAACTGAACCAGAAACAAACCCCTTCACCACCTAAAAACACCTCAGAGAAAACCAAATCACAACCCTGAACTCATAGAAACAACTCCTGGACAAACTCACCTGAACTCCTCTTTGACATTTCTCTTGAACAAAAGAACAGACTCCTGCAACTCCCTGCCTTACCATAAACAAACAGCCCCTCTTCCACCTTTAACAAACTGAACCAAACTCAAACTCAAACTAGCACCAGAACAGGACCCTAAGCCACTCCAGATACACTCCAACGCTTCTGAACAAACTCATAGACAACCTGCAAAAGTCCAGGACCCTCCCTGACCTGCCTGCATCTTCCAATCAACCAAGCAACAACACCCTCTCAACTCACTGAAAATCCTCTACACACCTACATCCATCATAACCAAGAACTTCTACAAGGACCAGGGAACAGATCCAACATATACACAACCAAACAAACACCCTGACAAACTGCTAGCCACCAAGATATCTCTGCACATCAAAGACAATACCCAGACACCAGATATTCACCCTGATCCACAAGGCTCCAAATACTTATAAAAATCAATTTTTAGGCTTCAGGGCTACAACTTTATTAATCAAACTCTCAGATATTACTTAAGCGATTAACAAGTTATCTATTAGACGGATTACAATCAATATCATGATTAAACAATTCAGAACAGAACAACCAGTAGGACTATATATTCACATTATTTCCAGCTATTCATCATAAAGCAGATTCTATAACTTATCAAACATGGAGAAAAACTGAAATGTAAAGAAGAGAGGTTCGTTACCTGTTGCGACGCAGCGAGCTGGGGCGAGGGATCAAACAGAAAAGAAGCTCGGATACAAGCGATGACTCGAACAAGGTCGGCGACTTGAACGGCGACACGACGATACAACTCGAATCCCCAGAAACAGTGATGCCAAGAAAAACCAACTAAAAATATATGTTCTGCCTCTTTATGTAAACTCTAGCTGCTCTGTTCTCAATTTTTTCCCCTCCTCCCCGGCAGCTTCTTCTTTCTTTCCTTAATATTGAGATTTAGGGTTTTAGAGTTGTGAGAAATACCCAAACGACCCTCCAACGACTCTAATCGGATAAGGTTTTTGAATTCGCTGAGCTGGAGATTGGGGGGACCAGGGAGGTACGATTCTTGGACTGATTTGGTGATTAGGATTTGTGAAATTTTGGGGAGGGAATTCTCGGGTCGCGACTGAGGTTCTGGGTTTTTTGCGGGCTACTGAAATGGGGAAGGGGGTGTTGTTAATTGGGTATTTTGCACAGGTAGGATGAAATCGAGCTATGCATTGCAATTCTAGTCCTTTTCCTCCAAAAACTAGCAATTTCATTTATTAATTAATTAAAATTAACCCCCTTTAATTAAAAAGACCTTTTAATTAAATAAACTTTTAAGCTTAATATTAACTTAAGTTCGGGACCAAATTGGGTGTCAACAGCGGCGATAGAATCCCGCATGTCCCTAGAAGCTTCGGACACCTTTCACGGTCATTGGAGGTGGAAGCTTTGAAATCACTTCTATTTTTGCTTGATCCACCTCGATCCCCTTTTTCGAAACTTTGTGCCCCAACACGATGCCTTCTTGGACTAAGAAGTGGTATTTCTCGTTTCTTCACATCTCTCTAGCACTTTCTCCAATTTAGTCAAGCAATCATCAAATGAGTCTCCAACTACCGAGAAGTCATCCATGAATACCTCAAGAAAGTTTTCCACCATATCGTGAAAAGTGCTAACATACACCTTTGGAAGGTGGCGGGTGCATTACAAAGACCAAATGACATTTTGCGGAAAGCAAAGGTGCCATAGGGACAAGTGAAGGTTGTCTTTTCTTGAACTTCCGCCTCTATGGAGATTTGATTGTACCCGGAGTACCCATCAAGGAAGCAATAATAAGCACGCCCCGCCAACCGATCAAGCATTTGATCAATGAATGGCAAGGGGAAATGATCTTTTCTTATGGCGGTGTTGAGCTTTCGATAGTCCATGCACACTCTCCATCCGGTGACGGGCCTTGTTGCAATAGACTCTCCCTTTTCATTGTGAATCACCGTCATACCTCCCTTTTTCGGCACACATTGCACCGGAGACACCCATTTACTATCGGACAAAGGAATAATCACGCCTGCATCGAGCCATTTGATAATCTCCTTTTTTACCACCTCTTGCATTGGTGGATTCAATCTCCTTTGGTGCTCAACACTTGGCTTACACCCATCTTCAAGCAAGATCTTGTGAGTACACACTCCTGAGTCAATTCCCCTTATGTCCGCCAACATCCATCCGATTGCTTTAATTCTCCGTCTCACCACCTCTTCAAGTTTGTTTTCTTGAGCTTTGTCTAAGTGGGAAGAGATGATTATGAGTAAGGTGGAGCTTGGACCGAGGAAAGTGTATCTCAAATGTGTTGGGAGAACTTTCAACTCAAGTTTTGGGGGTTCTTTAATGGATGGTTTTGTAGGTGGAGTGGCTCGGTTTTCAAGGTCTAGGCATAGCTTTTTGGGTACATATGGTTTGGATCCCTATCCTTCTAATGCTTTCACCACTTCCTCCACATTCTCCTCATCTTCAACATCCATATTCCAAATTACCACCGCCAACGTGTCTTTTTGACAAGCTAAGACACTTGCTTTTTCTACCAATGCTTCAACCGCCCCATCAATGCACGAGCAAGTAGCATCGCTATCCATTGGTTGTTTCAATGATTTGCAAATGTGAAAGACGACCTTCTTTCCATTGAATCTAAATGTAAGCTCATCCCTCTCCACATCACAAAGGGCCCTTCCGGTGGCTAAGAACGGACAGCCAAGAATGATGGGCACATCAACGTCCACCGGGCAATCAAGGATGATGAAATCTGCCGGGAAGACGAATTTATCTACCTTTACCAGCACATTGTCTATGACACCAATTGGGCTTTTCATTGATCGATCGGCCATTTGTAGATTCATTGTTGTCGGCCTTGGTGCATTGGTATCCAAAGTTTTGTACACTGCATATGGCATGAGGTTGATGCTTGCCCCAAGATCACAAAGAGCCTTCTTGAAATGCCTTCCCCCAATGGTACATGGAATAGTGAATGCTCCGGAGTCCTCCACTTTAGGTGCCATGTGCTTTGACACAATTGCGCTCACTTGGTGAGTGACCTTGATAGTTTCAAAATCTCCATACATCTTCTTGGTCACTAGGTCCTTCATGAACTTTGCAATGTTTGGCATTTGACCTAAAGCATCAACTAATGGAATGTTGATTGAAGTGCTTGCAATTTTCTCCCATATCTTCTTGGCATGTGTGATTTCTCTTTGTTTGTTACTCTTTTGTGGAAATGGAAGGGGAATTTTGGGAATGGAGCTTGGAATGGAAAGGCTTTCTTTGGGTGGTGGAGTTTTCTTTGGTTTAGCTTTTTGGGTAGTGGTGTTTTGGGGTGTAGGCTTGGGAATTTCTTGAACATCATCATTATTGTCTTGTACAAACACCTCATCTTGCCCTTCTTTTTCTTGCAACACCTCTTCTCCAATAGCATCATTAGAATGTTCCTCGGCACCCTCATCATTGCCTTGCATGTTCAACCTTTCATTATCATAGCTCTTGGCCTTTTGATAATCATATTCATTGCCTCTTCGAGTCTTTATTGCCATGACTTGATCTTTTCCGCTCCTCTTGGGATTTACTACCATGTCACTTGGTAGCGTACCTTGCGGCCTTTGGTTGACTTGGTGAGCCAATTGACTCATTTATGATTCAAGCTCCTTGATTGATGTTGAATAAGATGTCATGGTTCGCTTCATGTCTTTCATGTCTCCGGAGTAGCCTTGTTGATTTTGAAGAATTTGACTCATCATTTCTTCCAATTTAGTGGGAGCCTTTGTCTCTTGATCATTTTACTTAAATGGAGGTCTTGGAGCATATTGTTGAGAAGAACCGGCTCCTCTCCCCTCTTGGTTCTACTCCAATTACCTTTTCCTTGACTCGGCCTCCATTGCCCTTGTTGTTGGTAGGCTTGTTGATATGGTTGTTGGTAGGGTTGTTGATAAGGCCTTTGATAACCACCTTGATCATACCCTCTTTGCCCTTGGTAGTTACCCACATATTGTACTTCCTCTCCATCTTGCACATGGTAGCATTATTTCGGATAGTATCCCTCTTGCCCATGTTGGAGAAGGGACATAGGAGCACCTCCGGGAGTCACATAACCCATTGGGGCTACTTGATGGCCGGTATTTGTGGTGTGGATATTTTCCACCTTGTGTAACTCCTTTTCATTGGCTTCCCGATCGGCCTTGGAGTTCTTGTTCATGAGGTCCACCGATGTCAATATCCTTGCCATTTTCTCATCTTGGGCGTCAAGTCTTTCCATCATCATTGGACTAATCCCAACTTCTCTTCCCGGATTCTTAGCTCTTGATTGCCATTCTTGAGATCTCTTGGTCACTTTGTCTAGGATATCTTTCACTTATTCGTACCTCTTGTCTATGGTGACACAATCACATAAAGTGTCCAAGGCGGGTTGGTTCATCTTGTTCAACCCTTGGTAGAAGCTTTGCAACAATATGTTCCCATTGAAACCATGATTAGGACATCGGAGCAACCCATCTTGGAAAGCCTCCCAAGCCTCGGTCAAAGAATCGGATGCCTCTTGCTCAAACATGTAGATCTTATCTCTCAATGCCGCTTGCTTCCCCTTTAGTGAAAACTTCCCTAGAAATTGTTTTACCAACTCTTGCCAAGTGAAAATGGAGTTTCTCGGCAACTTGTTCAACCAATCTTTAGCTTTTCCGGTGAGAGAGTAAGGGAACACTCTCAACCTCAATGATTCTTCTGATACCCTTGCCGACTTGTAGAGATTACAAGTTTGCAAAAAATTTCTCAAGTGATCATTTGCATCTTCATTCTTATTACCACCAAAGCAACCATGTTGTTCAAGACCTTGAAGAATTACATTTGGGATGCTAAAGATAGCATTGCCATGAATAGGAGGAGGAACTATGGCACTTGCAAAACAGTTCATATCAATTTCTTTCTCAATCTCCTAATCATCTTCATAGTCTCTCATCTCTTGTTGATAGTTCCGAGCACCTCTAGCATACTCTTGTTGATAGTCTCGAGCATCTCTATCATATTCTTGGTTCCGGTTGACATTGTGAGCATTACCTCTATTGGCATTGCCCCCTCGGTTGACATTTGCTCTTCCTCCACGGTTTACACCTCGACCCCCTTGGTTCACACCTCGGCCGCCTCGGTTTGCATTGTTGCCACCCCGATTAGCATTACCCCCAACACCTTCATTTCCTCCAAGATTCTCTTCTTCATTTGCTTGGACCCCCGCATTTGTTTGGCCAAAAGGGTTGTCATCATGAGGGTTCACATTCTCCACTTGAGGTTCATTAGCTTCCTCTTGTATCTCATCTTCGTCTACTTGTTCAACATGGAATGGATAGCCCTCTTGGTTGAGTTCTATGTGGAACTCTTCATCATATTGCTCTTCATAACCTTGCGGATCCCCATGTTGTTGATTGTAGTAATGGTTATAATTGGGGTTCCGCAAGTTCCGATTAGGATTTCTCCTAGAAGCCATGTTTCACCTACACAAGGTAAAACCAAAACCAAAAGTAAAATGCTAGGACTAGCGAACTAAACAACTTTGATTAACTAAAGCAACTCAATATTTAAACCGTAGTTCCCCGGCAACGGCGCCAAAATTTGATCCACGCTCAATCTTACACCATTAATAGTGAAGGACGGTCGTCAAAGTATAATACCCGATGTGAGTCGGGGTCGATTTCCCAAGGGAACTAGCATGTCAAGTGAGAGAGTTGCAAATAGATATTCAAATGAGGTTTAGTATTGAGTCCTAGAAGTATGATTTGTTTGATGAAAACAATGCTAAATTCTAAAGTGTAAGCAATTAAACTAGTAAGTTGTTCGATATTACTAGACTAGGGGTGCAACCAACTAATAATGATTTCCAACCAACGGGTATCTTTAATTCACTTTCCCAACACAAGTATAATTATGGTCGAGCATTCCAATCGTGATCTCTAGAATCCTTCCGGCCTAAGAGAGATCTTTCACAACCCGCTCGTCAAAGCCTTAGTTGAATGCTTGAAGCACTACTCAATGACCCAAGGAAAGGAGACCTCTTCCGAGCGTAACTCCTTTTAGATGAGTTAGTCTATATGAATAGCCTATCAACTCAAATCCTCGCCAACTCCACTATTCTACACTAGTTAATCTCTTCCGAGTCTTTAACTAGCAATGTAGACAAGAAATCCCAAATATCATGGATTTTGGGATTTTGATGCTATTGTAATGGGGAGTTAGATAATTGTTACTTGTGTTATAGTTAGTGAAATAGAACAACACCCATTAATTTTCTATCACAATAGCATAATTGCACCACTAGTTATGAGTATAGTTATGAGTTTAGCTACTCATAACTAGGGTTTGAATCATAGTAATAAAGATGTAATGAAAAGAGGAAATCATGTTGGACATAAGTTTGAATTGATATATGGAATCAAGATTCAAAGTTACAAGATTAGAAGCTTACAAAATGATGTTAAGTCTCCAACTTTGCTCCCCAAAATCGCCCAAAATATAGAGTAAATTGTAATGTAAGTGTTGGTGTAATAAAACCTCACTTTCCTATTTATACTCCTAAGAAAATTACACAAAAAATCTTCTTCCGTCCCAATTGTGCTGACGGCACAATATTGTGCTGACTGATTGTGCTGACCGCACAATATTGTGCTGGACGCACAATTCCTTGAAAACTTGAAGTAGTTCCTGCTTGTTTTTGCATTCTTGTGCTAAGCATTGTGCTGACCGCACAATATTGTGCTGACCAATTGTGCTGACCACACAATTGGGTCTTTTTCAGCATTGTGCTAAGCATTGTGATATCGCACAATATTGTGCTGAGCCGCACAAGTCCTTGAAAACTTGTTCCATTTCGCACGACTCCAACTTCGACTCGACTTGGCCTTCTTTTGTGTTCTTTCCGCTCAGTTTCTGGCCTCGAGCGTTTAAACTAAGTAGCACCTGGAATCACGCAACATTACATAAGAATTGGTCGTGAAATTAGCTTTAAAACACACAAAGTTCCTATAAAGGAAGGCTCAAAGTCGGTAAAATGCCGACTTATCAGTGACCAGAACTGGCAACATGGGATGAGTTGAAAGCGGCTATCCGTGGACAGTTTTTCCCAAACAATGTCTAGTACAGTGCTCGACGAAAGCTCGGAGAGCTAAGGCAGACGAGGTCTATAGGGGAATATGTTCGTGAATTCACAGCCCTATTGCTAAGCATTCGCGACATGAGTGAGAAGGATAAGATCTTTACCTTCATTGAGGAACTTTAACCTTGCGCTCGTGCCGAGTTACAGAGACAAAGGGTGGACACGTTGGCAAGGGCTATTTAGGCTGTTGAGTGCATTGCTGACTATCAAGTGGATACTCAAAATGACAGACAACATACGACTCCACGTCCTGCATGTGGTAACAACTACAAAGGGGGCCAATCCAATAAGAGTGGTCCTACCAAAGGTGGGGGAGAGCGGAGTGGTAATTACTATAAGGCCTCTTCCTCAAGCAGTAGCAACACGATATCTCAAAACAAAGGAAAGGGAGCTGCCTTTGTTCCTAAAGGTGGATGTTTCGAATGTGGGGGTCCTCACAAGGTTGTTGATTGCCCTGAAAAGTGGAAGCTGAATGCCCAAGAAACTCTTGATGAAGAAGAAGTAGACGAAGAGGATGAGGATGATGGTGAGGCTCCAATTGGTGCGTTCTCGTACACATTCTACTCTATTTCTCAAGAAGTGGGTGAATCAAGTACTGTTGGTCTTCGTTTGAAGAAGGAAACTGATCCTGCAGGTCAGAAGAAGAATTCAGAAGCTGATGCCAAACTTTAGGTTGGAAAAAGTAAGGGACTCATGTACATCGATGTTCGGGTTAATGGAAAACATGTTTGTGTGATGATAGATACCTATCCTACTCATAATTATTTGGCCGCCATAGAGGTGGAGCGACTAAGACTTGTCCTGGAGAAGGGTCGTGGTAGAGTGAAGGCTATTAGCTCTCCAGCTCAACCTGTTGGAGGTGTGGCGAAGGGAGTTCCAATCAAACTGGGTCCCTATGAAGGGAAGACTATGTTATTTGTAGTCACGATGGATGATTTCGAATTGATTCTTGGTTTGAAATTTTTGTGGGAAACTCAGACCGCAGTCTTGCCGCATGGCGATGACCTAATTATCATGGGGGAAAAGTTATGCATGGTCTGAACTTTGTCTGGGAAGTTGAATGAGAGGATTATTTTTTCCATGCAACTGAAGAAGTGTGTCAAGAGACAAGAACCAACGTTCTTGGCTACTTTATGCTTGGACGAGATTGAGCGGGCATCTGGCTCTATTCCATCGGCTGTGAAGGATACGTCGGTGGACTTTGAAGATGTGATGCCACTAAAAATGCCTAGGCGACTACCGCCTAAGCGAGCTGTGGATCATCAGATTGAGCTGGTGCCGGGCGCAATGCCTCATGCCCGTGCGTCGTACCGAATGTCACAACCCGAACTCATCGAGCTTCGGAGATAATTAACGGAAATGCTGGATGCTGGAATTATTGTGCCCTCTAAGTCCCCTTATGGGTCGCATGTGCTATTTTAAAAAAAAAAATAACACGACGGCTCCTTAAGGCTCTTTGTGGACTATAGAGCGTTGAACAAAATTACTGTGAACAACAAATATACTATTCCATTGATGGCGGACTAATTCGAGAGGCTGGGTGGTGCTACGATATTCACAAAAATAGACCTGAGATCAGGCTATTGGCAAGTGTGTATCGCAGAAGGAGATGAGTACAAGACAACCTATGTCACAAGATATGGATCGTTCGATTTTCTAGTTATGCTCTTCGGCTTAACTAACGCTCCGGTAACGTTTTGTACGCTGATGAATCAAGTCTTCCGGGAATTTATAGATGAATTTGTGGTCGTCTATCTGGATGACATTGTGATTTATAGCAGGATCATATGATGCATTTGAAGAAGGTCTTGTCAACACTAAGGGAGCATAAGTTATATGCCAAGCCGTCGAAATGCACTTTTGCCTAAAAATAGATCGACTTTCTTGGGCATGTAGTTGGAGAGGACGAATCAAGATAGATAGCAGGAAGATTTAGGCCATTGCTGATTGGCCACCACAAAAGGATATTCATGCCCTAAGATCTTTCTTGGGCTTATGTAATTTCTATCGACGGTTCGTGAAGGATTATTCTCTTATTGTCGTGCCCCCGACGGAACTTTTTGAAGAAGACCACGCCATGGGTGTAGTGTCCAAGGCATGAGAAGGCCTTTGCTGCTTTAAAGATGGCTATGTAAAGCAGCCTGGTTTTGGCCCTTCCTGATATGGTCAAGCCGTTGAAGTACAGACTAATACCTCAAACTTTGCGCTTGGTGGAGTTTTGATGCAAGAGGGGCACCGGGTTGCTTATGAGAGCCGAAAACTGAAGGATGCGGAGCAGAGTTATGTGGCCCATGAAAAAGAGTTGTTGGTTGTTGTCCACTGCTTGTGCTTATGCCGCCATTACTTACTGGGAGCACCATTCGTTGTCAAGACAGACAACACTGCTGTCAGCTATTTAATGACGCAGCCAAAATTGAATGGGAGACAAGCGAGATGGCAAGAGCTTCTTGCCGTATTTAATTTCCACTTGGAATATAAGAGTGGGAAGTTAAACCAAGTTGTTGATGTGCTAAGTAGGAAGGCTGACTTAGCCAAGACTTAGCCAAGGTGTGTGTGCTCTCCGCCCTAAGGGGAAGTGAGGTAACCACCTGTATTAAGGATCAGATCAAGGATCTTCTTGTTCGTGATCCTGCCGCTCACGATTTAATCGGCCTCGTGGAGCAAGAAAAGACGCGACAGTTCTATATGGATGATGGTTTCTCAAGACAAAAGGGAAGCGAATTTATGTGCCTAAGGGAAGTGATTTGCAAAAGACCCTTTTGAAGGAATGCCACGATACCCTCTGGGTCGGGCATCCTAGAATGGATAGAACCTTGGCGCTACTACAACGCGTATACTATTGGCCACAGATGGCAGATGATGTAGATCAATATGTGCTGACTTGCTTGGTTTGCCAGAAAGACAAGCTAGACTGTTTGATGCAAGCAAGACTTTCCAGCTGCTACCTGTCCCAGAGAGGCCTTGGGAAAGCGTCTCTCTAGATTTTATCACCGGGTTGCCCAAGGTCGGAGATTTAACCACCATTCTAGTAGTGGTTGATCGGTTTCCTAAATATGCAACTTTTGTAGCAGCCCCAAAATATATAGCGGCTGAAGAGATGGCCAGGCTCTTATTTACGCATGTGGTGAAGTATTGGGGTCTGCCTAGAGATATTGTTAGTGATCGCGACTCGTCATTCACTAGTAATTTTTGGACACAGCTCTTTAAGTGCCTCGGGTCCAAGTTGAGCCACAGCTCCAGCTTTCATCCGCAATCTGATGGCCAGACAGAGCGGTTCAACAGTATGCTTGAAGAATATTTACGGTATTTTATAACTGGATCGCAAAAAAATTGGGTGAAGCTACTGGATTTTGCCCAGTTGTGCTTCAATGCCCAAAAGTGCTCAAGTACCAACATGAGCGCTTTTGAAATTATCATGGGACAACAACATCTTCTCCCAGACACTGTTGATACACCAAGTGTGTCGAAGTCTCCTAGAGTTGTGTGTTTCTCAAGAGAGTGGAAGAGAAACCTAGAGATAGTGCAGAGCTATCTTGAAAAAGCACAAAGGATGATGAAAAAGTATGCAGATCAAAACAGGTGTTTCGTAGAGTACAAAGTTGGATACAAGGTGATGGTAAAGATCACAAAGAGATATCTGTTTGCGGGAGCTCATGACCCACGTCTCTTGCAGAAATACATTGGACCTCTGTCCATTGTGAAATGTATTGGAAAAGTGGCCTATCGAGTTGAACTGCCAGCTTGGTGAAAGATCCATCCTGTTTTTCATGTCAGCCTGCTGAAGCCTTTCCAAGAAGATAAGGATGATCCTTCCAAAAGCCAGCTCACAATGCCAAGCATCTAGAAAAATAAGTGGTCAGGGAAGAAAGTAGTAGAAACTATCCTTGATGACCGTGTTATTCATGCCTCAAGGAAAGATCACCAGGAATTTTTGGTGAAATAGAGCAGATGTGATGTAGAGGAGAAAAGCTGGGAGAGTGGAACAGACCTCAAAACCTTCAAGGACCTGATAACTGATTATCTTTCAAGGAAGGCGCCGAGGACGTCGCCAACTCAAGTGGGGGAGAATGACATGGGCGGCCTCTCAGTCGTACCCTATGACTCCTTGGGTGCGCCCCGTGGTTCCCTGGCAAGCCTCAAAGCGTCTAGTGCCACGGACATGGCCGCGCCAAGATCTATATGTGCATCTGCGTATGTCGCCCCACCGGTTGAGCGTCCCCGCACGTAGCAAGCCGATAGCACCCTCAAAGCCTGCCCGCAGCCAGTGCCTGCATGCCAGCGTGCCCCGCACTTAAGTGCGCCAACGTCATGCGACCTGCACGCCACAATGTTGCCGCCCCAACACAGATTTCCCCATGCCTGCGCGCTCCAAAGCTTCGCGCCATGAAGATGCAGACAAGGATGCAACCCCTCAAAGTGCCGCACACCATGTAAATATAGTTAGGTTTGTCTTTCTGTATTTTTCTAGTATGATTGTCAAGCCATTTATTGTCTACTGCTATGGCATTTGTTGTTCTTTTTAAGACATATATAAGGGGTATAAGGATTCAAATAATTGTAAGCTGCTTTCATATTTCTGCTCTGGTGTCTCACCCCCTCGATACCACGTTGGCTTTCTTGTAATCGGTTGGCTTTTGATTAATACAAGCAAGTGCAACGACTTTCATTTCAATTACTCTTTTTATACATACTGTGATTGACATCGATTTTTCCGCACGACAGTAATGATCTAGTCTAACGTGCTGAGGGGACCACTGGCCGACGTTACGGTACCCTTCTAAACAAACTTAAGAAGGCATTGCGTAATGCTACGCATGCAGAAGTGGTAGGCAGGTATCAGGGAGGCATGGAGACCGATAAATACCTCCGTTACTTAAATCGGTTTTTTACTTCAAATAAATTATATCGGGACAAGTTTTTCATATACACTTATTTATCACTTTATCATGTGACTTTCACATTAATACTTATCATTAAAGTTATACTTAGGGAAAATAATAGGAAAGTAACAAAAAGCCAAAGCCTTTAAATTAAAAAAAAAAGTACAAATTACCTAAATTATACCTAACAATCATTTAGAATTTATCTAACTTTTTCTAGATTTACACTCCTCTCGAATGCTCTCTAGAGTTTATAGCATTCCCTTCTTCTTCCTCTCATTTCACTCTATCCACTGCCTCCCTCTTCCCTCCATCGATGCCTCTTTCTTCCTCTCTCTTTCCTCCGGCTGTTGCCTCTCTCTGCCCTCCGCCGCCTCCTTCTTCCTCTTCCTCTGTTTTGCTTCACTGTTATTCTCTCTTCTTGGCTCCGCCACTGGTGTACATAAATCACTCACCAGAAAATTATTGTTATCCTCCAACTCCAATTTTTTTCCTTCAGATATTGGTATAATTAATAGAGCATCTAAGGGGTCATTTGGTAGCAAATAATCCTCCCATGTGGAATGACTAATCTCACCATTTTAGTATAAAATTAATACTAGTACTAACTAATACCTCTAATCAAACATGGGATAAGGAATCCCAAATTATATCCCAAAATTATAATTCTTAACCCAATTACCAAACGACCCATAAGTTTTTATTGCTTGGTTCTCTTTCTTTTTTCTCTTCCTCTTATTTATTTTACATTTTTCTAGAATATAGTGTTTTATGTATACAGAACATAGTATATTAAAAGTTTATATACGACATAGTACACCTATATAACAATGTATACTAATGAAAATTCAACAGTGTACACATTGTAATTTTGACTGTGTATATACTATATATATAACTTAGAAAACTACGTATATACACTAAGTATAATTTAATAATCTGATTGTGCATACTATAAAATAGAGTGTACATGTTGTGTACGTATAAGTGAAGAAATTAAATGTATACCACTAAGAAATCGATTGTATACCCTATTTATTAGCTAACTATATGCTGGCTACAAAAAGTAATACCACTCAGCTGTACAATCAGCCTGCCTCTATATAACAATCGCATTAAATATTTTAATTTCGTATAAACGTTGGTGCAGTTAACAACGACTGTATCACTTGAGAGGGAGAGGATTGACATGTGAAAAGGTATAGACAATGAAGCAGCATGAAATGTAAAGCATGATCTGCACATTCCCAGCATGCTACTGATTTCTCCCAACCAACCTTCCCTGTTTCTTTGATGGATATATATATATTATTATTTTTATTATTATATAGAAAAGCCATAATGGTCGTCTAGGGCTATTTCTGTCATTTTACAAATCAAGGGTAAAATCATCATTTTAGTCTTAATACTGATTCAGCGTCCTTACCTGGCTCCTCTTTTCCAACGCACTGATAGTACATCTGGAAACATCCAGCTTTCTCATTATGGTTCTCCTTCTCATCATGCAGCTCTCTTCGTCTTCTTCCTTCCTTTCTTGCTTGTCCCACACCTTTTTAAACTACTGTTCAAGTATGCTCCTCCTCTTAGTATTTGCCTAAATTTTTATTTCTTTTTTCCTTCGTCTTGTGCTTTTTCTTTGCCTTTTGAAGTTCTAATTACATGTCCCCTTTTCTTGGTTATTGAAGAAAAATGGAACTTTTTTTTTGAAGCAGATTATTGTTGTAAGTTCACTTGCTGTGGAAATATTTTGAGTTTACATAAAAGATAAAAAACTTTGTTCAGATTCTGTTAATACCCAATATATTATTACTTCAATTTTTTATTGCCAGCTATTAAAAATTAACTTTCTGCATCCATCGCCTGTCAATTTCTTCCGTTTCCATTTCGTAAATTGGTGCTACTTGAGTTCGTAATTGGCACTGGTGATACGAAGGAATAAGGGCGGCCCATTGTAAGTTTATTAAGAGCAACTGTCTTTAGCTATAGACTAATACCTAATGTCTACGTTTTTTAGTTTTTACCCAGAAAAAAATATTTTCTCTCTATAGAAGATAGTTTGATTCAATATTTTTTCTACTTTGTTATTTATTACTCAAAGTGTTAATTTTGAGAATTGTTGTCCATTTATCAATGGTTAGTTGGAATATTGCTTTATTATTACAAAGAATGAAGTGCTTATCAACTGAGGAATTTGGACTCCATTTTGTTCATGAGTCCAGACAGCCTGTTCTACTTATCATTCCGGCTAATCTTTTAAGTATATTGTTAATTTCATCACTAAATGTCTATTTATCATGGATGCATCACTGTGTTTATTATTGTTGTGGTTTGCTATTGAACTGTATACAAGAGCGGTCAAGGATGGAAATGGACTTTTTTTATTAACGAGGTGGATGGACAGGGACTGTTAAAAGGATGAGAATGCCCAAAAACTTGCCTTGCACGGTAGCTAGAAGCTGCAAGTTCTTGAAATATTTTGACGTCTTTCATCCTAAGCCTTGTTGTCTACTAAGTAGCTGTGTATTTGAGTTATATGACATTCAATTCAAGTTAACAAAGGTCATTGAATTATTTCAGTAGGTCATATTATTCTTGAAGAGTATTCTCAGGAGGGCCAATGATCAAAAAATTGATCCTTCTTCTTTTGAAATTGCGTTGATTGATTCATGACACTGGTTGGGCGCAAGTTAAACTTTAAATCTTTCCTCTACTGGTGACTGTTCAGTCGGATTCTGCACATGTGTTATATGTTAAGAATTTATCAAATGCTTCCATGAGTTGAATTATCTAAGAGCTGCCATCTTCTTACATTACCAACTTTTTCTCTGAAGGTTGAATGTTGTAATTGGAAGAAATACATCTTGGGTACAACAAATGTAGTACTGCATATTTGTCAAAACACCATCCTATTTATTGGTAACTTAGATTCTAAACTCTCCATTTGGATGTGGGAATTAAACATGCATCAACCCAGTTGGATTGTATTAGTTTTGTTTCCTTTTACTTCGTCTCTGTTGTATCCTTATTCTAATATGACAACATTTTGGAAGTTACTCTGATATAACTACTCGATTATTGTAATTTTGTTTTAATTATCAAAAATCAAAAATGATCTTATTCACATAATCTTGAAACATCTACGTTGCAGTGTTGGGCCCGTGTTGAGCACGGGCTACACTAATTCTAGTATATTAGAAGAGCCGGTCCTTGAGACGACGAAAGCCTTATTTTGGTGACACCTGGCCTAGGTATAATTTCGGATTAAGAGATGTTAAATTAGTATACTATTTTAGTTCACTCCCATAAAGCCACATGTATACTTAAGTATAATACTCTGATTCCACGTGTTCTCTGTAAAGCAGGGATTTTGTACTCTATTTTGAGCCACTTCTTCCACTTCGTGTGCATGCTCTGTTCTATTTCTCTCTGGTAAGTTCTTCTTTGATTGTAAGTTTTAGTTATTTGCTTTTGAATTTCTTTGAGCTTTATCTCACTATTCACAGATGGTCATGGAATTTTTTGCTGGGTCTTTTGAAAGATCATCCAGTATCCTTGAATTAGGTTTGTCTTTTCATCGAAACTGGTTTCTCGCTAATTCGATGCTTTCTACACAATTGGAACATATTATTATGAGCGATTTGGAATTCAATAAAACTTTATAATTTTAACAGAACTGCACCGCCATAAATTTCTGGTAGAGCAAAGTGGAATAAATAGTCTTACAGAATTTTCAGGTCGAGCTATTGATTCTGCAAAGAAAGGACAAATTCTACTGCAACGTTCAAGTCCGAGTTAAATAGGAAGAAGCTAAAGCATTGTGCTATGTTTTGTTTTCCAGCTTTTCGACGGAGCTCGATTTTTGTTCAATTTAAGCTTGTGAATTGACCGAGCAACAAAAGAGAAAGAAATGGAAATAAAAGAGCATATATGAAAAGAGTCGGATCTTCTGGTATTTCTAGACTAGACTGAATCAGTTACATGTATTTTATCTCCCGCATGTGTTCAGGAATTATTTTGTTTGATGATAAGCCTGAGTCAGTTTTTGGGATAATGAAGTCCATACATTTTATTTCAACCTTGGATTAGGATATTTGTGCTTTTTTATATTTTGAGCCAATTCCACTGCTCCTGATGCTTCTCTTCTCTACTTGCTGCGTTTATATATAATAATATAACTAACACTGTGATTAGTTTGTGTTAACAAGATATGTTAAAATGTAGTAATTATAGTTGTATATTCTTGGAATAATATTCCTATAGATGTTGGTGTACATAGGCGCACAAGATAAACTTTAATTCCCTCCAATGTTTAACTACTGAAAATCACAAACTACAAAATTAGGTAGTGAAATTCATCACTATTGGTGGTTTCAAAAGGAATCATACTCAACTCAACAAGTTCTTTAATTTGATGTTCATGTTTGACCAAATGGTCGCCAGTTTACTTTTCATTGACAAGTGTTTGTATAACCTGACTTTGCAATTAAGTCAGTATATCAAGGCTCATATATTGTGTACATCGTCACTCAAGGACAAGACATGACTCAGACCCCAGTAAATGTGATCTCCATTTGCCTTTAACTTTGGTTAAGTGAATTTCTTTTTCAGCTTCAATTTGCTACAAAGGATATCCTCAATAAAATAAGTTACATCAGAATGGTAGAGTGAATTTCTTACTCTGGTTATGTGGTACTATTGAAGAAGCTACATCAGATAGCTACACCAGGGTGGATGTGAAACCAATTACTACTTTGTTGGAGTTGGCATTGGGGAATGAAACATCGAAGAAATGCTCTCTGAGCGCAATGTGAATGAATTCTGAAGTTACTAGAATGTAACTAAATATTTGAAATGTCTTAGGTAGTTGAGTTATTGATAATAGATAATTTCATTTTCAAAGGTCAGTTTGATGCCTTTGTTTACACTTATTACATGCGAAAGAAGTTCATCCTAGATAGATACTAAATATATGGACTAAAAGTTTTCTGAAGTATGTTCAATGCCTATCACACCAGACACCCGTGCGGAGCACGGGCACTTGCATCTCTCCTAATATATAAGATTGAGTTGAGCAGCTGCATCTCTCCTAATATATAAGATTGAGTTGAGCAGCTCATGGTTGTCCTGCTTGGGCCAAATTAGGAAATTCACGTTATGGCTGCTTCGAGGTGTACTGTACATAATGCACCTGCTGGTGTACCTTTCCGGTTTTGTTGAGAATACACACGCATTTACTGATAAATACCATAGTCATCCTGTGAAATTTCGGGTAAAAGGAGGGGTGTGATTGATATTTCCCTATATTTTGCCACTATATTTCGTAACTGTCCTGATCTTCTGCTTAAATTATTGTTGCTAAGGAGCACTGTACATTGAAGCATCAAAAGTTGTACATTTCAATTTGTTGCAAGTCTACTGCGTGGTCTCCTTCTGCTGACGTAAGAAAGCTGTAGAAATACGTGGAAGTCCACTTGAAATTTAAGCTTACACGTTTCACTTGCAGCCTTTTCGAAGGTTGCCTCTATCACGTGGGCTCCGCCGTATCAATGTTAATCTGCAAACAATTCAGCTTTATTAAAAAGGTAGAAAATATTGTCAATAAATTTAACCTAGCCTATACTGTTAACTGCAAGGATATAATAATGCTATTAACACGTTGATTTATTTCAAGCTACGCAAATGTGAACAGATTTATGTAGCACTATCAAAATAGAATGTACGATTCACACTTATTTCTTCCTTAAAATGCATTTTAAATTTATTGTTCTATGTTTCCACCTGAAAGTAACTTCTCCCTAAAATTTTGCGTGTTAGATTTTCCCTTTTAAGTTGCTTTTGGTGTCTCATATGCTTGAGCCATTTAAACAATATTGATCACAACTTCAAATTAAGTTTAGAAAAGGAGACATGTATATTACAAAATTTCAGATATTAAACTGTTTAAAACGACGAGTTTTAAGAATCTTATTTCTTTCTTAAAATTTCATACATACTCAATTATTATCACACAAATTAAAGGAAGTATAAGTATGGGATCCCGTTTGGTTTAGCTTATTTTAAGCAACTTATAAGCTAAAAGTGACTTATAAGTTACTTTTTGAGAAGTTAGGAACCCGTTTAATTTAGCTTATTTTAAGTAGCGTATAAGCTAAAAATGACTTATAAGTTACTTTTTGAGAAATTAGCTTCTGAATTTTTTTAACCGAATAAGGACTTATAATGAGCCTGTACTGGCACGAAGATGGAGTAATAGCAATTTGCCAACAAGTTTATTAAATATTAAGTACAAAAGTAATTTATTAAATTGCACCTAAATATTAAATGCTATTATTGAAATGTGATATATTTTTCTTGTGAATTTAGTGATCGTATTAGACTGGATGCGAAGTTCAGAAAATTAATATACGAAAATGTTTGAATTTGTGGTTTAAAATAAACATATATTTTACATGGCTTGAAATCATTTTACTAAGGTAATCAAAATAATATTTAAAGCTGAATTGTCATTAATTCTAAAAATATGTCATTATTTTTTGCTCTGACTACAAAAAAAAAATTGTCACATAAATTTAGACAGATAAAATGTTAATTACTATCATTTTATTGCCATGGTTAATAAAATTATTTGTCTTAAAATATTTATCATTTTTAGAATATCCATATAGAATCAATTATTTTTCTCACTTTGTCCTTAATATTAATCGATCTTGATTTTACAAACTAGAATAAACATTTACCAAGGAGAGATATAAATAAAGGTAAAATAGTCGGAAATCTCTCATTATAGATATTTTTTAGGGCGTGTAAAATGAAAATATGATAAGTAAATTGAAATCAAGAGAGTACTTAAAATGAGATGAATAAAATTAGATAGAAGGGAATATCTATAAACTTCAAAATGCTCAATATGTACTTGACCTATGCTTGCGCGGACAACACTTCAAACTATAATTTTTAATATTATATCTAATGAGATGATCTGTAACCTAAGAAATTTTTAAAGCAGATTTAAGACCACAAAATTTAAAAATAATTCAACACATCACATAAATTGGAATCGAGAGAGTAATATCAATCCTGCGTAAGGTGGCATGAACAAATAAAGAAATAGCCCATGAAAATAACCAAACCATTGCGCAAATCTAATGGTTAAAAGAAAATAGAATAAAAAAAATTCTTGTGCCTGTGCTTAGCACAGGCTCTCGCCACTAGTCTAGTATATAAGAAGGAAAGGAAGCAGGTTATCGTTGTCCTGCCGTGGGCAAAACTGAAAATTTAGAGTTAATGGTGCTTTGGATGTATTATACATGCTGCACATGCTGCTGCACCTTTTTGGTTTTGTTGGTAATATACAATTGTCTACTCACAGTACCACATGCATCCAACATAATTTCGTCTAACATGAGGGGTATAATTGGTATTGGACCAAACTTTACCACTTCTTTATGTATATGCCAGCTGGTGCCATTTGAACCACGCACAGTAAAACATTTGACACGCATTGGCACTAATTTGCGGGAAACAATATATGGGACCCACATATTCTCCCTTTAAACTCTAACAACAGAGTTGACCGCACATTGCCAAAGGAGTATTGCTTTGAGTCAACATGAGTTAATTTACCGGTTTCTTCTTATCCAACTGAGCTATATATCATTAAAGATGTAGTGTATGTCAAATAAAAATGTTATAATGCTTAATAAAAGTAACAAGATTCAATTAATGTCATTTTAGAGACCTCATGCACTTCATTAATGAATAGGCTAAAATTGCACTACTCTACTAGATACAAATACAAATTGACGTAAACTGAGGAATTGGTCACCACATAGCCAAAAAGAGCTGTTTATAGTTTTGTACTATCTAGGCCATGTTTTGGGGTATTACATATGGAATGACATGGGTAATGTCTGTATATTGATATATACATTACTGTATCTTTTGTCTAAGTAATGTATCTTTTGTCTAAGGAGCTAACCTTTGTAATAAATTATAAAATACCTTAGCCTGTTTACTAACTATTAACTATATTAATTTTTTTGGAGCATTGGAGAAAATATGCATTTGACGTATATGTTTATGAATATTTTTAAAGTTCCAAAATGCATTATTTTATATAAATATGTATACTATCTTGGAAAGATTATAGTAATAGGAAGAAAATATATATGTACTACATTTGTAAAAGCTACTTAATAAATTTATTTTTGTGAATTTACATGACAAAATTTCAGTAGATACATAATTTAAGAAAGAGGTGATCACTATTATAACTTGTGCCCCTCTACCAGAACAAGAACCAGAAGAGATTGGAGGGCTAGAGGAAGTGGAACCACTGCCCAGAGGTTGTTCACAAGAATTTCAAGGCTACATGAAGCGACAATCATGTTAATTCTGGAGATGGAAGACAACAAGTATATTCTATGTTTACCCTTTGCAATGTGCAAATACTCAACAGATATACGCCTCCCTTGAACAGAGCAGCATGCAAGTATGCAATAGTTCTAAACCCCTCAATACAGAGAAATATAGCTCCTACCCCTCTGAGAGGGACATATTCCATAATATTGTTATAATGACTATAAAAGCTTCTCATTTCTCATTTAGAATAATGTATGAAATCCAAGTTAAATTATCTATAATTTCAAAAAACTATTATGTTTTGTTAAATTGAATAATTAAAAATAAAAAATTCAGCCAACAAATTGTACTAAGAAATTTGGATAAAATAAGAAGAGAACGCAAATAGAAGGTTATTGGGCCGGTGCTCAGCAACGGCGCTCCTGCCGCTAGTATATATATACACACACACGCTCACGCTCACACTAATTAATAGCAAAATTTTGCCTTACATTGTAAATGTAATTTGGATCTTTTATTTGTTTAGTATATTTTGCATGTCAAATTTATACTTATTACTACTCCATAAAATATTATATGTGTAAAATTCTTTGCACAATCAATATATCGAAGTTAATATCTTTTAATATTACTAATAATGTTAGTATCTTCTTTCTCTCCGAGTTTTACTGACCTTGGTTAGTGTTTCAGGAGATAGAATTTTAATTGGCATATCAATAGTCTTAAAACTTCTGAAAGGTCCATTAGGACCTGTACGTAAAATTTGAGGTAATTTCGAGCTTCGTAGGGTCTCGTTTGGATCCGAATTGCGGCACCATCTGTGCTGTTATTGCATTTCTAAAATTGAGTCAATATTTCAATGAGTTATAGAATCGTGTAAATCCAACCATTTGCGGGTAACTATGTGATATAGATATGTCCGTATAGTATGAAGTATGAGTTGGGGAATTTATTAGTGGCTAGTCAGTAAACTACATTCCAAATTAATGATTGGCTAGTTTAAAAAAAAAAACATTTGTTGATTTGTTACAAAAATACCCACAAAACCTAAAATAATTACAGCCACTATCCACTACTTTCAAATATTACCCGACCTACCCACTAAATTATTTAACCACTCTACCCACCCAGACTTGTATACCATAGTTTATGCAGTATACCATAAAGGTATATACCTATAAGGCATAACAAAGGTATACAGTAATAAATGTCCCTCCAGACTTGTATACCATAATTTATGCAGTATACTTTAAAGGTATACACCTATAAGGCATAACAAAAGTATACAATAATAAATGGGTAGATTGGGTAAATACTTTTAGTTTTATGGGTAGTATAATTTGTAATGTGTATGACTTGTAAATACTTTAAATTTTATGGGTATAGAGTGTAAAAATCCCTTATGTTAATGGATAAGTACTAGTCACGTTTTTAAACTATTGTATTGAAAATATAAAAGTGAGAAAGGGGAAACTTAGCTCCCGTTTGGACATGATTTGGATTTTGGGATTTGGGATTTGGAATTTGGGAAATTGAAATTTTGTTTGGACATGCATTTTATTTGGAACAAAATTTGAAGTCTGTGAGGGATTTTCCAAAAAATTCCAAAAACTGGGTTCAACCAGTCCCAAAAACACCCCCAAAAATTATGAACAAACGCTAGCTTAATGTTAAAGGACAAAAGAAAAAAAAACTACGGGTTATATCTTGGGACTTCTTGGCGCTAGAAACTAAAGGAAAGAACCACAAAATGATGTGGTGTAGGGGATGGGGCTACTCCTGCTTTAACTAGAGGTCTCGGGTTCGAGCTCTGGGTATGAAAAAATCACTGGTAGAGAGCGCTTCCCTCCGAATGGGGTCCTACGTGACGCGAATCCGGATTATTCGGGGCTCCAATAAAAGTACCGGACACCGGGTGGAGAAACAAAAAAACTAAAGAAAAGAGAATGGTTTTCGTCCATAAAATTTTCTCCAATAAAGGCTGCATAGTTAGTGAAACTAATTGAATCTAGCAGTCTGCTAAGATTGAAGGAAAAGAATTCTATCAAGTGGTATCAATGTACTTCTCCAATATTATTATTAGTATATTGTTTGTTTTGAGATAAATAAGATATGTAGGAATGATTGTTTAAAATTTAACTTGAATAATGATGAACATCTTACTTACACATTCAAGTCTTGATCTTTAATTATTAAAATTGAAAATTTTAGGCTTAAATCTTATAACACTAATTTGGTTAATTGGAGGTTTAAATTGTATCAAGATAGAATTTTGGATATGTATTTAAGCTTGTCTGGCTATCGTAACGCAATTGTGAGCTCAATTTGGAGTTTGACCATGCGGTCTCAGGGTTGGCTTTTAAGTTGACTTCTTAATTCCTTTTATCTTAAAATTTAGAATGATTAACTTTTACCATTTGTATTTATTATATCTCATTCATTTAATAGAGCGAGAACGTTTGGAGGATGTTCGATGAGGGAAAGTAGTTGTTGTTGAGCAGTAAGTTGCTTCTTTAGGCTGAGGTAAGTGATTAAATCCATTTGTTTAACGGCCTTTGGCCTTATGGATATTCTATTCATGCATTATTTATGTGAATAGTTGTCTTTACGCCACAGCCTTTAAATGCATTCATATGTTATCTTTTTTAGTTATGGGCTACTATGTCATATACTGAGTGCAGGAGTATTCTGCCTCAACTTTATATTATATCGGGTGCAAAAGGATTCAGCCCCAGGAGCAAGAGTATTCCGCTCCACTTGATTATTAGATTGTACTCCCCTCGAATGTAGGAGTATTCCGCTTCGGGACGGGATAACGGGCACATATGACCCCATTACATCATAATACATTCATTGCATATCTTTATGTTATCTTTGTAAACTGTATGCACTTGTTGCATTATTTATTTGTGATTAACTTAGTTGATTGACTGCTATGATTCTATCTTCCCCTGACTAGTGTACCTATCCTTTAAGAGGTCGTTTGGTATCCAGTACTAGGGATTATAATCCCTGTATAAAAGCTTGCACCATTTTATACTGTGTTTGGTTACAATTTAAAACCTGTAATAGCTAATACAAGTATAACTTTATACACCAAATCATGTACTATTTTATCCCACCATTTAGATGGTATAACAATACAGGGATTATTTGTACCTGGATAAACAATTTTAGTGACGAAATTGCCCTTGATTTATCTCTTCTTCTGAAACGCTATGCTTTCCTACTCTCTGCCTCTCTGGTTCAAGAGATCAACAATGCTTGAATAATTACAAAGTATCTTTGCCACCATTTTTCACAACCTAATTGAAGAGTTATTAATTAGGTAACTCAAAATAGCTTGACTAATCACAAGGCTTACGGAATTAGTTACGGAAAGAAATTCTATTGTAGTAATATTTCAATCAACGAGAAATGCAGTGATCTTGCCTCAAAATTTTGTGAGAACACCAAAGCACACATGCAACTTGCAGTTGGCGAAGGCTAAGCTCAACTAGTAGAATTCAATCATTCTTTTATCTCTAATCATTATAATAAAGGGAAAACCTAAAGCCACCAAATAGTAGAATTAGTTAGAAAATGAGTTCTGAATTGAATGTTAGGTATGGAATTGATGGAGGCCAGAGCTGTGTTTATAATAATATGCTTGAATTTGTGATGGGGGTGCAATTTTATCAAAAAGTTCCAGGGTAAAATTGTAAACAAAAAAATTATACCATGTTAAACCAAACACAAGTTTAAGTTTTACATTGTATATCCAATTTTTAATACAATGAACCAAACACTTAACAGAAGCAATCCCTACATTATTTATCCATGTACAACTAATCCCTGTATTACTAATCCCTGCATTACTAATCCCTGTATAACTTGTTTCTCAACCAAACGACCCCTAAGGTCATTAGTTATCCTCGCTATTGAGTCCTTATGACTTACTCCTTCTTGTTTTCTTGTTGTGTCCTTTCGTTTTGGCAGATTCTACTCTAGAACCTAGTCAGCCGCATCGTGATTGAAGAGTAGTACGTTCCCAGCTGTCCACGGTGAGCCATCTTGTTCATTGGGGGCACTAGCTGTAGATATTATAGTTTATCTTATTTTTGCTCCCTTCGGGAGATGTGTATACCTTTTGGACTTCTTAGATATCGGATCTGGAAACCTTTAGACCTGTATATTTTGGGTAGTTAGCTGTATTATTCAGACAGCTTGTATATATGTCTATCCTTATTAGAAGTTATCTTGTGTTGATAAAGGTTAGGTTCATTTTGTTTTCAAACTAATTTTGCGTTATTTGGGTTTGCCCGACAGGTCTAGGGGGTATTCGGGTGTCCGCACGGCCTGGCTGAGAACTCGGGTCATGTCATCGCAGCGGTACTATTTCCAATTAGTAATTAACTACTAGTACTAGTATTAGACTATTAAAGAAAATAGCTTGGGAGATTACATATATAGGCTTTAATTTTGGGCCCGTTGTGGTTAGCTTATTTTAAACTAGCTGATAAGCATCAAGTAACGATAAACACTTTTAAGCGCTGAAACTGATTTTATAAATTAGCAATTACGTATTTGGATGAAAGTGCTGAATCTGGTAATAAGAAGTTGATGTGTTTGGTAAAAAAGTGCTGATAAGTATTTTATTGGGTTAAAATAACTAAAATGTCTTGTAATTATCTACAAAAAGCATAATTTTAGAAGTACTTTTACATTAAAAATGAAGAGTAATTAATATAGAATGAAGATGGAGTTGAACATTTTGTTTTGAAAATGAAATTTCATGGATTACCAAATTATTTAAAGATAAAATTATAAAATATTTGGTCAAACTAAAAGTGCTTATAAGCTAAAAAGCCACAAGTTAGGTGTGACTAACTTATGGTTAATTTTAGCTTATAAGTACTTTTGGTACTTACCAAATGTGTAGATAATCCAAAAAAAATTTATAAACTAGTTTGACCAGCTGATAAGCTTAGCCAAACACACTCTTAGTCACATGTAAGCCATGTGTGACTAGTTCACGTCGTATTATGTCCGTATTCAATTGTAATGTAATTAGTCAAATGTTCTATGGTGTCGGTAAATATCTTCCATCCTTTATCAGGGAAATGAAATTGTCGTTGGTGGGAAATTTTTTATCCTTTAAAGAGGACATTGAGAAGTACTTTTGATAAAATAACTTTTCACATAAGTACTTTTTTTTTTCTGTAAATGGTGTTTGGCCAATCCTTCCAAAAATGTTTGTGTGTCAAATTATCCAAATGACGTAAAGAAAGTTCATGTAACCATTAATACTATTTAGATGTTTGTATTTAACCAATGTAAATAGGCCAAATATATAGATAGTCCTTATTATTTGACTTTCAATTTTTTTTTTGACACCTCAAGTTATTGGATTGTTCTAATTAGACATTTCAACACCCACCAAAGTGTGTCTAATTTAACTCTAAATACTGACATGGTAAAAAAGTGATTCTCACTTCCATTTGAGCGTGTTATCAGTGAATATGGTGTTAAAATTAAATAAAAAAATATACATTTTGATATATATTGAAGTGTCTAATAGGAACAGGGTAAGTTGAGGTGTTGAACAGTTAATTGAAGTCAAGTTAGTGGGAATGTCTATTATAAATATAGTTAAATCAAAAAATGAAAGAGGAGAAGAATATCATATTTGTATTTAGGAGATATATAGATTAATATTAACTACATTAATCATAGTAAATATAAAATTGTGATATAATTTTGATATTTTTTTTGGTTGAACTCATTCACTACACGATACCACAATAAGTTAAATCAAAAGACTGAAAGAGAAGAAGAATATCATATTTGTATTTGAGAGATATGTGGATTAATAATAATGAGAGAGTTTGATAAATATAAATGTTTGGTAAAGCTATTGTTTGTCCACAAAATTAATTTTCTACTTCTGTGTAGAAGCAAAAGTTTCTAATTTCTTTTCACTATAAAGTTACTCTCTCTATCGCATTTTGTTTGTTATAGTTCCTGTTTCGAGAGTTAAAATTTTTAAATTTTAGTATAGATTAGGATCTAAAATTTTAACTTTTCTTAAATAAAATTTACATATTTGAAACCCATATGAAAAGTACTATAAGCACAATAAATGACAAACTCAAAATATTTAAAAAATCTATATAAAAATTAGGTAAAAAATGAACTCGTTTAACTCTCGAAATCCAAATTAGACAAACAAAATAGCCGAAGGGAGTATATTTTTTCAGTTTTTCTAAAATCATATTTTAGCTCCCGAGAAGCTTTGGAAGCTTTGGCCAAACAGTGGAATTTTAGAAACATAAATGGCTACTAATGCACTGTTTCTCTACTTTTGTGTGCAAAGGATAATAATTCACCGTTTTATCTTCTCTAGTGGCATCTTTTAAAAAATTAATTAATATGACACTGCAATTTTCACGGTGGTTTCTGGCGATTCTCCGCCATTGGGTTTCGATTTTCTTGTTTATATAGGTAAAATTAAAACTAACTTTTACAGTTTAATCTATCTTGAGGTTATTTTCTAAAATTGAGAAGTCATATGGTATGTTTGGTATGAAGGAAACTGTTTTGCAAAATATTATTTCTTGTAAATGAACATCCAGTAAGGTCCCACAAATGGAATCAGAGTAGTTTTTTTTAAAGGCCGGATAGTAGTTGAAGGATGAAGTATACGCAGACGTTACACCTTCCTTGTGAAAGGCGGAGAGGCAATTTACCCTCAGCTGAGGAAATTCTTGAAAGTGAAATGATTTTCCAATATATTTTATGGTGTTTGGGAGTCGAGCACAAAAGTAGTTTGGGTTTAGGGGCTAGGGGTGGTGTGGGAGTTGGGATGGCTTGGTGCGGGGCTTTGTTTTAATGGTAAGAATGCAACATGTTATATGTGTGTTAAATGCATGTTGTGGGCAAAAGGGTGGTATTTAAATGGTGGAGCGTAGAGGACGAATTCATTATCCACCGAATTTTGAACCGTCCACCGCTAGTTTTAGGGATTTCTCGATTATCAATAGAAAAAAGATTGGGATTAAGACTTGATTGATTTTTTTTTTCTATGATGTTTTCGAGCTGTTCATTATACTGTTTGTTTGTTCCTTTTCCTTTGTGGAGCTTCAAGACCTTCTTTTGGCATACTCAAGTCGATGTTTTTCTTATTTGAGGCTGTTGGATTTGTATTTGTGAATTGTTTTCCTTGTTCAACAATTATAATTACACCTCAACCCCGAGCTAGTTGGCCATAGTGAAGCTAGGAATTCATATATCGGCATTCAAGAAATATTAGAATGTCACACTTGAGATTTGAATCTGTGCCATTTTTTAACTCCTTTTCCCACTTACACGAAATTTGTTCCTATGTCAAGGGGTTCAACAGTTTAAATATAACTAAAAAAATCGTTTTTAGCACTTCATACTTTGCTCCACCACTGCTAGTTGAAGTCAGTTATACGAAGCCTCTTTACCATTTCATTGTTGCTTTGAAGAAATCAGCAACAAGGGGGGATGGATGGAAATCTAAACTGTCTGTTCTTGTTTCTTTATGTCTTATATATGCTTCTTTAGACCTTTGTTTAACTTATTCTCTGATTGTTGTTTTTTCGGAATATAATGCAAATAGTGCACAAGAATTGAAATATCCTGCCGATGTATTTTGACATCCCACAGCTTTGGCAGATTGCTCGGCTTGTACAATACAAAATGAATTTCACTCAATCATCTTATCCTGAGAGAACACTTGTTGGATTCGACATATTCTAGCTCTGATTTTGCTTTCTCTGCTATAGGTTTCGTTGTGCATAAAAAAAGCGGCAGTGAAGAAATTTTGAAGGCTGTTTTCCCTTTGCTAGAAGGTACTGAACTGGCGAAATGTATGTTAGTGTGCAAACAGTGGCGAGATATTGCGCAAGATGATCACTACTGGAAATGTTTTTGTTCTGAGAAATGGCCATCAATTGGCAAGGGGCAATCACCTCCCACTTTTACCTACTATGAACTTTTTAGATCCTTTCATAAACGACACCATTGTAGGAGTGCTCTGCCTCCGACACTGTCGTTCTATGAGTTGGAGTTCTACATTGACATTTGGCTTGGAGAGAAAATAATATTCTCAGATGTGGTGCCAGGGCAGGTCTTTCAAAAGGGGGCCTGGATTCCACCTCCTGGAATCTGTGATGTCCTTAGGTTCCATTTAGAAGGGCCTGATTACAAGATGATTCTACCTGTGGAACCTAGATTCGCGATACCTCTCTGCCAGACAGTCAGTGCATCTGTGCTTGTTGGACGCAAAGATACAAGAAAAGTTGCTTGCTTAATCAACAAATCCACTTTTAATTATGTAGATCGAACAACATACCGGGCTATAGCATTTGAATATGTGGACCTCTCTTCTCCTGTTTGCTTATTCGTATCTGGTATTCGGGCATGGATATCTTTGCTTTTTGCAGACCATAGTAACGAAACGTTTTTGGAATCGAGATGGATTTCTGTGATGCTGCCAATTCTGAAGATGAGGTCCTGTGGCTGCTCGACTTGCTAGACTGGAAGTGAGAGCTCAGTGGCATTTAGGTTGTTTTTGTGAGGCACTTAATTGGCCTTATTATGCTGGTCCTCTTGGCCTAAAACATGTAAAACAAAATTGTGGTTAGAATCTGGTGGCACTGTCCTTGAGTGATTGACTATGTTCACAGAAGCAGTACTTAAAACTATAAATTCCAGCATGTAACGTACAGGATAATTCTTACTTGTGGAACCTAAGATTCACTATTTCTGTGCCAGAAAGTCACTGTCTTTGTGCATGTTGCATGCAAAGATACTGGAAAGTTGCTTGGATAGCTAAAAAGTTCCATTTTTTGTTATGTAGATTGAACGGCATACAGGGCTTTAGCATTTGAATACTTGTAATTTCTGGCCTGTTCACATATTTCTGTGAGGTACTAGAACATGTATAACTTTGCTTTTTTCGTCGAGGCTGAGGCGGATCTCGGATTTGAATTTGGTGAGTTCAACTTTTGAAGTTCTTGTCTGAATTGGTTTTCTCTTTTATTGGAAGCAAAAGAAAGTACTATTCACTTGTTTCATGCATCAGTGCTGTATGTTTCCTGCAACAAAACTGTTCATCGTTTTCAACCACTTACTAGTATTAGATAAAATTATTTCTATTTAAAACTAGAATTTGTTAAAATATTTGATGGAGACCAAAAGTGACAAATTATATTTAAAGGACTAAAACTGCTTAAAAGTATATTGATGACTCTAATTAAACTACCCTCAATAATTAAAGGACCAGTTTTGTCGTTTTCTTTTACCCTTAAGTCATACTAGAAAGCTATAAATAATTCAAAAGACTGCTAGTTTTTACTCGACGCTGCAACTACCGCTGCTGTTTTCAATTTTCCTGATTTCATAGGTAAATAAAGCAATTCTTGTTGAAAGATCATAATCACTTTTTGAATTGTTTAATTTCATCTCAACTTGCTTTAGTTATGATTAACTATTGTTACGTGATACCTACTAGTTGAGAATATGTTATAGTCATGTTAACTTTTTAGGAGTCGTTTAGTCTATCAAAGATTTATATGCTTAGAAAAGATATAGAACTTTTAGTGATTATTATTTGTATTTGTATACTATTGGCAATTGGCCTGATATGATTTAACTTAACCACAAAGATAGGGGATCAGTTTTGTAATTTTATCTTACTCTTAAATCATAGTGGAAACGGGAAAGGTATAACAAATAATTGAAAAAACTGATAGTTATATTCACCGCTGTAGGGTTTCAATTTTCCTGTCTTTAGAGGTAAAGTTAAAGCAATTCCTGTTAATTCTTTTTTTACTTTACTGTTTAATCTTTCATAATCACTTTTTCAATTGTATAATTTCATCTCGATTCGAAGCTTTAATTATGATCAACTATTGTTAGACGATACCTACTTGTTAAGAATATGTTTTGGTCAGTTAATACTTTTACAGTAGGTCCTATCACCTATGCTTTTTACGAGTCAGATTTATGCTTTGAAAATATTTAAGTAGAGAAAGGTAGAAGTCGGGCACATTAAGTTTAATTTCTAATCTCTTGCCACTAGCCTTCGGAAATTTCTCGTGTTATTAGAATAAAAAAATTAACAGATGAAAGGTAGAGATAAGAGAAAGGAGGGAGAGAACTAGAGAAGGGTTTGAGGAAACTCAGTAATCAAGATGGATATGCTTGCATCATTTAAATTTTCCTGTATTTAGAGGTAAAGTAAAGTGTTTACAGTTCAATCTGTCATAGACACGTTTTGATTGTTTACTTTCATCTGTTAGACGATCCCTACTTGTTGAGAATATGTCTTGGTCATGTTAACACTTTTACTGTACGTCCTATGCTTTCTAGAAGACGTTTAGCCTATCAAAGATTTATATGCTTGGAAAATATATAGAACATATTGTAATTTTTATTCGGATTTGTATAACATTGGCCTGATATATAAAACATTTAAGATTTGTTTTATAGTTTATAGCCGTTTAACGAATACATCTTTATTCGGTTGTCTACCAATTGTTGTCCATGATTCTGGATAGGCTTATGGTGTTATGTTTCAAACTTTAATTTACTCCCATTTTCGCCTCTTTGTTGCATACTGAAATCTGTGTTATGTTACTGTAACAACTCCATGTTGTGCTATCCAAAAAGCTAGATTGAGTGCCTCTTTTATTCCCTGAAGTTGGATATGTTTGCATCATTTGGACGCATGGCAATCAATACAATCACTTTAGAATCGTTTTTATGTCATACAAGCAAAACAAGTAAAAGCTAAGTTTGTTTTCCCTGCTAGGTCTCTTTAAGCACAACATGGTACATGGAGAAATTCTGAAGGCTGTTTTCCCATTGCTGAAGGGTACTGAACTGGCTAAATGTATGTTAGTGTGCAAGCAGTGGCGAGATATTGCTCAAGATGATTACTTCTGGAAACGTCTTTGTTCTGAACAATGCCCATCAGTTGGCAAGGGGCAATCACCTCCCACTTTGACCTACTATCAACTTTTCAAAAACTTTATAAACAGATCTGCTCTCACTCCAAGACTCTCATTCAATGACTTGGAATTCTATATCGACATTTGGGTTGAAGGAAAAATAATCTTCTCACATGTAGTGCCAGGCCCTGTTGTTCAGAAGGGGACCTTGATTCCACCTCCTGGAATCTCTAAGCGGCTTAGATACTATTTAGAAAGGCCTGACTACAAGATGATTCTACCTGTGAAACCTACGATAACAGTTCCTATGAACCAGTTGGTCAGTGTGTCTGTACTTGTTGGACGCAAAGATACAAGAAAAGCTGCTTGGATAGTAAGATCAATTGGTTGTAAATATCAACGGCAATCGTACAATCTTTTAGCATCTGAATATCTTAACTTGTCCTACCCTCTTCGCTTATTCATATGTTCTCAAAAATTGTATGTATCTTTGCTTTGCTTGGACGGCGAGAACATGGAGGTGGGTTACGTTTTTGGAATCGAAATGAATTTCGGTGATGCTGCCAGTACTGAAGATAAAGTCCTTTTGCTGCTAGACATGCTGGACTGGAAGTAAGAGCAATTAGCAATCAGGTTGTTTCTGTGACGGACCTAATTGGCTCAATTGCTATAATGCTCGGATCCTCCAAAATGTAGCTTACTCGAGTATGATCTTTCATTATAGAGATTTTATTTATTCCTAGAACAGTTTTAGTTTGAATCTCTTGTTGGCATGCAAAAGAATCTAGTTTTTATCCATATAATTGACTTATAGTTGCCTTAAGTGCTGCTCACGCTGTGGTTATAAGTATTCTGATCTTTGTGACTTGAATCTAGTGGCACTGCCCATGCATAGGGGTGGGCACAAAATCGAAAAAAAATCGAAATACCGAACCTAATCAAATTAGTTCGGAACTTCAGATTCGATACTTTAATTTTTCGGTTCGGGTTCGGTCTAGAGGCAGAGGAATATTATGTGACAAAGAATAGACAGTAAAGCAACATCTATTGTAAAGCATGTACTGCAGCCCTGCATGCTACTTGTCCTCTGCCCACCAAGCTTTCTTGTTTCTTAGTTGGATTAAAACTTTTTATACGCTAATTGCCCAAAATTCATTTTACATTATCAATGTAATTTTATCTATTGTAATCCTTTACATGTTGCTATGTCAACAAATCATATTTACTTTAAGTATACTAGTGTGCGTGTACCAGTTTCAATGAGAATACACTTTCTTAATACAACCATAAATGTATTCAAAATATTTGTTTGTGTTATGACTGAAAATTAACAAAATTGAAAAATGATTAAGGGATTTGGTCCACTCCATGGCTTCTTCCTCCAATTTGTTCCAATACTTGTTACATCGTATGAAAAAAAGGTCATTCGCATATTTTTCTGGTAGGGTGAAAATGATTTTGACCACCCAATTTTGGCTTAAAAATTAAACTCCCCTCAACTATAGGAAATAGTCATTCTTCCCCCCCTCCCCTCCCCTTTCCATTCTCTGTAATGTCTATTTTGTACTTGACATTTCAATCCCCCATCTATGTGATATATTTTATATATAATTTATTTCTTCAAAATATTTTATCTATAATTTAATTAATATATAGCTTATTATAGTAATTTAAGTTCATTAATATTATGAAAATGATGTATTTTTCATAAAATACGTTCATTCTCGTTCATTATCGTGTATACAGATATTTGATAGTTAGCATCGATGAAACAAAGGAGGACACAGGAACTGAAAGTTACGAGTGCCACTATTTATAATATAGAAAAAATTAAAATAATTTTAAAATTAAATAAAGAAGAGAGTTGAGGAATGCAAAATGTGAGTGGGGGGACTAAGAAAAATATGCAAGTATTGTAGGCAAACTTGACCAATATACCTAAGGAAATCATCACATAAATACAAAAAATATTGGCCGAGCTAGCAAGTGTCGGTGCACCCTAGCCCACACTGTGGGTCTGCTCCTGTGATAAAATATAATCTACATTATTATTTAATATTCATTTAAGATAAATAGATAATATTTTAGATTTATTTTTAATATATTTCTAACCTCAATATTTTTTTTCTATTATTTCATACATTAAAATTTTATTTTCTATTGTGTATGAGCTCTAATTTTTATTAGTAAAGTACTAATACGAGATTTAAAAAAATACTAATACAAGTAAAATTATTTCTATAATTTATTCTTCTCATTTATTTTATTACTGAAATCATTAACTTATTTGTTTTAGTACTTTGATAATTATTATTCACTTTTTTCTAATTTAATTAAAATTCTTTTTTGTTATATACGTATAACATAGAATAAAATATGATATTAATGAAAAAGAAAAAAAAATTACAAAGGCTTGATAATCTAGAGGGTACAGTAGGAATTTTTGAAATTCTATTTAGAAAAAGGAGGGAGAATGATTATTGTTTATAGTTGAGGGGAGAGTTTGATTTTTAAGCAAAAGTTGAGGGGGGTGAAAATGATTTTTCCCCTTTTCTAGTTAGATAGATGGTTGAAATTCTTTTATAAAATCAATATACATCACTTAAATTATTGTCATCCATTACATAAAAAGAATGTAATTCACATATGGACCCACAACCTTTTAAATTTGTGATATTTTGTCATATTTTTGAGGTGTTTCTTTGTTATTCAATTATAAGTTTTTAGTGTTCCCATTAAATTTAACAACTTGAGTTAGTTAAAATATTAAACGGAGCCAAAATGCTCCCTTTTGAAAAATTTAAAGGACTAAAGTTGTTTAAAAGTATATTTAAGGGTATATTTTAATCTTACTTCAAACACAAGGGACTCTTTTTGTATAAAGAGTTCGATAGACAACTATTTTTTACTTCCCCGGTTTCCTTCACTCTGTCATATAATAGGGTTTTAGGGGTAAAGTTAAAGCAATTCTTGTTAATTCATCATCACTTTTGAATTGTTTAATTTCATCTTGATTTGCTTTTGTGTTAATGATCAAAACTGTTATTATGGTTAACTATTCATTAAGCCATACGTACTAGTTGAGAATATGTTTTAGTTAATATTTTTAGCGTAGGTCTTATGTTTTCTAGGAGTCGTTTAGCCTTTCAAAAATTTATATGCTTAGGAAACATATAGAACTTTTATCGATTTTTATCTGTATGTGTATAATACTGTCTTGATATGATTTAAACGGAGTAACAAGGTCAGTGAGGATTCATATGGTCGACTCAAACTTATTTGAGACCGAGGGACAGCTTCTTTTTTTAAGCTTCATAAGATCTTTTTGTAATATATCTCATACACAAAGAGATGTTCTTCACTTTGGGATTATTGGATTTGTATTTTGTAGAAAATATTATCTAACACACAAGTAGGTACCGAGAAGGTTAGGAAAATAACGATCACAAAGACCCACAACACAAGATTATAAGAGGAATAGGGGAAGGAACAGCCCACAAGCCTTTGGTCTAGTGATAAGAGGGAACTTGTGGACACAAAAGTCTGGTATTTATGTGGAGAATGGTAGAGGGTGAGTTCGTTAAGTTTAAAACCGTGCACCATTAGTCCCTGGCTATTTCTCAGTTATTGGAAAAAAAAAGAATGAGAAGGAACATAGATTTTTTATGTTTTTTAGCTATAATGCAGTGTGTTTGAGGGATATATACGTTGTAAAATGGGAATTCTGATGATCTTGAATAGCTTTAGGTGTTTGGTCATAGTAGTGACTGCACCTGTATTCTGATCTTCTGCACTGAGCTTGACTAGCATTTCACCAGATGAATCTTTATTCAGTTGTCTACCAATTGTGTTATGTTTCAAACTTTAATTTACTCCCATTTTTGCCTCTTTGTTGCATACTGAAATCCGTGTTATGTTACTGTAACCAAATGTGCAGCCAACATCTTCATGTGTGTACTATACAAAAAGCTAGATTGAGAGCCTCCTTTTTTATGCTTGTGTAACACCCCAGCTAAGGGTTAAGTGTCCCACATCGGCATAACACAGGAGAGATGCTGGGTATATAACTGGCCTTAGACCCTAGTGACGCGTTTTAAACCCGTGCGGGCCTAGGCCCAAAGTGGACAATATCACTAGCGGGCTTGGGCTATTACAGCTTGCATCATTTAGAATCATTTTTGTGTCATATAAAGCAAAACCAATAAAAGCTAAGTTTGTTTTCCCTGTTAGGTTTCTTTATGCACACAAAATGGTACATGGAGAAATTCTGAAGGCTGTTTTCCCATTGCTGAAGGGTACTGAACTGGCTAAATGTATGTTAGTGTGCAAGCAGTGGCGAGATATTGCTCAAGATGATTACTTCTGGAAACTTATGTAATCAATACTGTTATAGGCCGAGTGTTCTCACACGAGACTCTCATTCAATGACTTGGAATTCTATATCGACATTTGGGTTAAAGGGAAAATAATCTTCTCAGATGTGGTGCCAGGCCCTGTTCTTCAGAAGGGGACCTGGATTCCACCTCCTGAAATCAATGCTTGGCAAAGGCCTCAATACAAGATGATTCTACCTATGGAACCTAGATTAACGGTTCCTTTGAACCAATCGGTCAGTGTCTCTGTTCTTGTTGGACGCAAAAATACAAGAAAAGCTTCTTGGATAGTAAGAAAACGTTTTGTTTCATGTGCATATAAGTGGCAACGGTACCGGCCTTTAGCATCTGAAGATCTTGACTTATCCTACCCTGTTCGCTTATTCATGCATTTTAGAGCAGATATATCTTTGCTTTGCATGGACGGCAGTAAGATGGAGTCTTTGCTTTGCATGGACGGCAGTAAGATGGAGTCTTTGCTTTGCATGGACGACAGTAAGATGGAGGTGGGTGACGTTTATGGGATCGAAATGGTTTTCCAAAATGCCGATACTGAAGATAAGGTCCTGGCGCTGCTAGACATGCTAAACTGGAAGTGAGAGCAAGTGGCATTTAAGTTGTTTCTATGATGCACCCAATTGGACTAATCGCTATTAATGCTCAGATCCTCCAAAATGTCGCTGACCCGTGTTGGTTGGAACCTTCATTTTATAGATTTTGTTTATTCCTAGAACAGTTGTTTTTATCTCTTGTTGGCATGGAAAAGGATGCACTTATGATCACTTGTTGCACAATTCAATTCTGTTCAACTCCTGCAAGAAAACCGTTCATTTTTGTTCAAACGATTCTTTGATGCATTGTTTTATTATGTAATTGACCCTGAAGTATTGCTCAGGCTGTGGTTATAACTATTTCTATACTCTGTAGGTCAAAGTTGGCCAATCCGAAGAACTTGTTCAATGATGCATGGTCGAACTTGACTTTCTCACCTCTCAACAAAGACCTCCTTTTGATCTTTTGGTTTTCTCCCATTACTATGCATATACATAGACTCACTTACTATACCTCCATTACCAATAAATTTTGTATGAATGCTTGTCCTCATTATTGTCCTCTTTCGTTCTTTCCTTTTTATGTTTTTCTATTTGTCTTCTCATTCCTACAATGCTGGAAAGTTGGGAAAGAAAGATTTCTTTCCTAAACTCTCTGTATGGAGTATAAAGACTCAAACTCTCTTAAGGGGGTTCCAAGATGATAAGTCTCTCAGAAATTCGAGTGACATCATGAAATCACAGGGTTTTTCCTCTATGAGATTTAACGGATACAGATCTTCGTGAGATTGAACTTTCTTAGTGTGACTAGCTCCTACGGGTAAAGAAACTGCTTTAGGCCCTTACTTCACCTTGATGATGAGGACACCATGCCTGATATTAAGTGATAAATGTATGCATAAAATGTAAGAGTTTTCAATAATTTCAGGAACGTTGAACTTAATGATTTTCACATTCAAACACATAAATAGTAATTCAAGAAAACATACCCGAATTTGCCATAGCGTTCTCTTGACTTGAAGCGGAAGCCTTAATTCTTTGTTCTTGATAAAAGGTGATATCTCCCTCTTTCCTTTAACTTTAAGAAAACGTCTGATGGAAAACGTTATCAGTATTGGTAGAGAGAGGACCCTTTTAAAATGAGAAGAACACTTAATTTCACATTCCATCAATGTGAGGGAGTGGGTAGTTTTAAAACCACCAAGGAGTGGGTAGTTTTAAAACCACCAAGGAGTGGGTAGTTTTAAAACCACCAAGTAACTTCCCATATTTAATTAGGATTTAGTAAATATTATTTAATTTATTTATTAAACCAAATATAAATAAGTGGGCCATAACTTACATTCTCCCACTTGGCACACGTTCATTATTCACTTAATGGTTTAATAAATATTTCAATCATCATGTGCACAGTTAATACTAAATCCCACATTATTCATTGTTATTGAATAAGTCAACCAATATGAGTCATGGCGGTTGTACATCACTTTTGACATAGTCCCTTCCATGTACTACAATATTAGTCTATTACCCAACACAACCTTCAATACATAATGGTCCAACAATAATGCTTAGAATATCTTTATCTAAGCTAAAACCTGTCATCGTCATTCTCAACGTTATGTATACAAGAGAAAAGCAGGTAATGCAGAAACATTTATATTAATGAGCTCAAAGTGTCAAATCTCATAAACATCATAAGTCTTTACATAAATTCATACATTGCTATTAATAATGCCCATTCTTTAAACATGATCCATAAATGCTTTGGGCGATAATCCTTTCGTCAAAGGATCAGCAATCATAATTTTGGTGCTAATATCTTCATTTGACACTTTATGTTTCTGGACGTGTTCTTTAACGACAAGACATTTCAAGTCTATTGACTTAGCACCTTCTTATATTTGTCGTTCTTAGCAAAGAACACTGCTGAGGAATTGTCACAATAAATTTTCAGCGACATGGCAATATTGTCGACTAATCCAAGTCCTGAAATAACATTCCGCAGCCACTAAGTCTAAATTGTGGCCTCAAAGCATGCCACAGCCAGCATAATCTGAATCTGAATATCTAACCATATCAAGATGATTAGATTTTCTATAAGTGAGCATATACTTCATTACTTACGTTCGAATTAATTCTTTGAATTGAGATTTAATTTATCTCCTTTCTAGATTGGAACGGGACTTGATGACAATTTTCCATTCTAAATCTTTTTAGAACTTTATTAATATAGGCCTTTTTGAGACAACCCCAACAATCCTTGTGATCTATCCCAGAATATTTCTATCCCAATCACATAGGCTATCTCTCCCATATCTTTCATTTCAAAGTTGTTAGAGAGAAATTTCTTGGTGTCATGCATCATATCAAGATCATTAGTAGCAAGCAAGATATCATCAACATACAAGACTAAAATTATAAACTTACTCCCACTGACCTTTAGATATATACACCAGTCAAGAATGTTTTCCTTGAATCCAAAGGCGACAACAATTTCATGAAACTTAAGATACCATTGTCGGGAAGCTTGTTTAAGCCTGTATATTGATCTCTTTAGTTTACACACCATGTGTTCCTTTCCTTTAATTTCAAAACCCTCTGGTTGATTCATGTAAACTTCTTCCTCTAAATTTCCATTCAGAAAGGCAGTTTTCACATCCATTTGATGTAGCTCTAGGTCATAATGAGCCACCAAAGCCATTATAATTCTAAGTGAATCCTTTTTGGAAACAGGTGAAAATGTCTCTGTATAGTCAACACCATGTTTCTGAGTGAAACCTTTTGCAACAAGTCTAGCCTTGTGACGTTCAATATTACCATTTGAGTCACGTTTGGTCTTAAAGACCCATTTACACTCGACTCTTTTGCAACCTTCTGGTAATTCAACAAGGTCCCAAACTTCATTAGGTTGCATGGATTTCAACTCATCTTTCATAGCATCTAACCACTTATCAGAATTATTACTTTCAATGGCCTGTGAAAATGAAACTGGATCATCATTGATTTCCAAATCATCCAAATCAATTTCTGGATCAATTTCTGACTCGTGTAGATATACCAAAAAATCATCAGAAATAGCATTTCTCCTTTGTCTTTGAGATTTTCTTAATGCTACTTCTTGCGGTACGTCTACTGTAGGTTCATTGATTATGTTTTCATTATGAATAGCAGGATCATTATTTTGTTGTTCTTGTTTGGTTGTTAGGCGGTACAACAACTTCGGGAACAACAATTTTAGGAGAAGTACAGGGTAAAGGAATTTGCACCCTAACTTCCCTAATTTCCACATTACGCGGTTCTTCACTCCCACTAACTTCACCATTCTCAATGAACCTAGCATTTCCAGTTTCAACAATTCTCGTACTATGGTTAGGACAATAAAATCTATACCCCTTTGATTTTTCTGGATAACCAATAAAGAAACCACTGATTGTTCATGGATCCAGTTTCTTTTCTTGTGGATTATAAATTCTTACTTCTGCTGGGCAGCCCCAAACATGCAGGTGCCTTAAACTAGGTTTCCTACCAGTCCAAAGTTCAAAAGGTGTCTTTGGAACTGCCTTACTAGGAACCCTATTTAGTAAGTACACGACAGTTTTTAAAGCATACATCCACAATGAAGCGGGTAAAGATGAATTACTTAACATACTCCTAACCATTTCAATTAATGTACGATTACGCCTTTCTGCCACACCATTTTGTTGTGATGTGCCAGGCATTGTGAATTGAGTACATATGCCACGCTTTTCAAAAAATTTAGCAAATGGACCAGGGTGTTGTCCAGTTTCATCATATCTTCCATAATATTCACCACCTCTATCTGACCTTATTATTTTCACCTTTCTGTCTAATTGCCTTTCAACCTCATTAATAAATACCTCTAAGGTATTTACTGCTTGAGATTTTTCGTGCAACAAACAGACATAACCATAACGTGAAAAGTCGTCAATAAAGGTGATAAAGTACTTTTCTTTACTGAAAGATGGAATATCAAAAGGACCACAGATATCAGTGTGTATAATTTCAAGAAGCTGTGTGCTTCTTGTGGCTCCTTTCTTTGTGTGTTTTGTTTGTTTTCCTTTAATACAATTCACACAAATATTTAGGTCTGTAAAATCTAAATCTGGAAGGATTTCATTCTTAACTAATCTTTCCAGTCTTTCTTTAGATATGTGACCTAAACGTCTATGCCACAAGTAAGCAGAGTGTTCATTCACCAAACTACGTTTGGTTCCAACGTTATGATGCAGAGTTAAGAGGGTTTCAGCAAACAGATTATCAAGATTCAGTTTGTATAAACCATCACAAAGAATACCATAACCAATGAGATGATTATGCTTAAACAAACTAAAACATCCATTGCCGAAATTAAAAGAGTATCCAGTCTTGTCTAACTTAGACAAAGAAACTAAATTTCTAGAAATAGAAGGTACATAATAAGTTTCAAATAAGTCTAAGTGACGCCCAGTATCTAGGATTAAACGATAAGTCCCGATAGCTTGAACTGGAGCCTTCACTCTATTCCCCATGTACACAAATCTTTCATTCTGATTTATGGTTTGGGTTGTAAGAAATCCCTGCATCGTATTAGAAACATGAACAGTACAACCAGAGTCAATCCACCAAGTATTATAAGGAACTTCAGTTAAATTTGATTCGAGACACGTAAAAGCACAAGGCTTACCTTTCTTCTCGAACCATGCCTTACGTTTCAGGCAGTCTTTCTGAAAGTGTCCAGATTTTCCACAGAAATGACACTTATCATTCTTGCGTTCCTTCTTACGTACTTGATGAGAGGACTCACTAACATTATGGTTCCTCTGTTTGCCCTTAACATGCTTCTTTCCTTTCTTTCCAGCTCCTTGATGACCTACAAGGTTAATGGAGTGGGTTCCTTGGTTCTTTAGCCTTGTCTCCTCCTGAACCAGTATTCCGTGCAATTCATGCATGTTCCATTTGTCTTTCATGGTATTATAGTTCATTTGGAAAGGACCATACTCAGACGGTAATGAGTTGATGATGAACTGCACAAGGAAATTTTCATCCACTTCCATTCCCAGAGTCTTAAGTCTTGCTGCTATGTTTGTCATTTCTATGACATGCTCATGCATGGTACGCGAACCATCAAACTTCATGGTGGTCAAAGTACCCATTAGAGTCCCAGCAAGAGACTTGTCAGCAGTTTGAGAGCGTTCTTCTACAAGTCTTAGAAGCTCTTTGGCACTTTCAGTGTTGGGAAGAGCAGATTTAATGTTACCCGCTATACTCATTCGCATGAACATTAGGCTTAATCTGTTAGACCTGTCCCACTGCTTAAAATAAGACTTTTCTTCAGCAGTGCTAGTTGCAGTAATAGCAGCTGGCTTCTCAGTGTAAAGTGCAACATCAAGATCTAAAACTCCGAGATGGAATTTGATCTGTTCGCACCACTCCGAGAAGTTAAGTCCGTTAAAAGCCGTAACAGAAGCAGAGTGCGAATGAAGAGCAAGTGCTGCAAATATAATATGCTCATTCGTTAACGCTTTGAGTTATAAACTAAACATACTATCAGATTCAGAAATAATTTTATATAGCTTTAAGTGTATCTTGATGTTCACCTTTGGGCAGAACGCCAAAATACTAACTTTATACATTATGATGCTTAATATAACATAACATAATTTGATAATTTTTAATGTACCTATTAATAATATTTATTATCTTTGGATAAATAAACAAAACTAATAGTACATTTAAATTATCTCATTAATGTTCCACGATTATAAGAACAAACGATCAACCTTTGGGCGATCCATAAATATCCTATAACCATGAACTTCAATTTACCCATAACTTATGGCGTTTCTAAGCATCAAGATTAAAGGGTAATTGAATATAAGTTTATCATTATTTTGGAATTAATTTTCATAAAGATTCGACCACTTTGGTGATTAACGAATCATACGTAATAATTCCAAATAGAATTATGAAGACATTAATCTTTCAAACTTCAAGGATTTCGATTAGTCGATTATGGGAAAATCATTAGATTCGACATTTTGGTTGATTTCAATTTAAGTAAACCAAATAGTTAATTACAGTGGTTACATAAGAAGTATTACGCAAGCCTCATCTTAAATGGCTTATAAAGGCTTTTCATAAATATCAGTTATGAAGTATACATGATCCAATCCTTGAGAACTAAGCACAATAATTCTAATACTTCAGTATTTAAGCCTCCACTACAATTTAATATTTCATAAAGTGTAAGCTGAAATGAACTGATCAAAACTAATATTGAATCATGCCTCATAACATAGATGGAGATCAAAATTCCCTTAACTAATAAGGCTTTATGACATATATCATTCTAAATATGATAGCCAAAAAGTAGTGCTATAAACAGATATTATGGCAAGTTTCTAGCCATAGAACAAATCACGTCAACATACTGGAGCATTAAGTGTAAAGTGGAGCCAAATATTATAAGTGAAAGAAACCACTAGAATTAATAAAGATTTCATAAGCAGATTTCAAGTTCTCCAAATCTCAAAATCTTGACATAGTAATTTTAATATTTTAATCAATTTCATTCCACTATCTTTTCGTTTAAGTAATTGACAGTATTTTATAAACCCCTAAATTTCATAATTAGGGTTCACAAATATTTGGAAAATCATTGGTTCAAAAATCTGGCGCTGATACCACATGTAAGAGTTTTCAATAATTTCAGGAACGTTGAACTTAATGATTTTCACATTCAAACACATAAATAGTAATTCAAGAAAATATACCCGAATTTATCATAGCGTTCTCTTGACTTGAAGCGGAAGCCTTAATTCTTTGTTCTTGATAAAAGGTGATATCTCCCTCTGTTCTTTAACTTTAAGAAAACGTCTGATGGAAAACGTTATCAGTATTGGTAGAGAGAGGACCCTTTTAAAATGAGAAGAACACTTAATTTCACATTCCATCAATGTGAGGGAGTGGGTAGTTTTAAAACCACCAAGGAGTGGGTAGTTTTAAAACCACCAAGTAACTTCCCATATTTAATTAGGATTTAGTAAATATTATTTAATTTATTTATTAAACCAAATATAAATAAATGGGCCATAACTTACATAAAAGACACGTGTTACATTCATATGTTTGATGTAAACATCCGGTGAGGCCCGCCCTTCAATTTTTAGAATCTTTGTAATAGGTTTTACTATATTTTGTCTTTTTACTTGAAACTCAGCAACTTTATTTGTAAATATTTGGATGCCAACACAGTATCTTTCTGTGTTGATGAATACAAGTTATCATTCTCAAATACACACACACACACACACACACACATTCTGAGATAGTCAAGAAATCAAAATACAAGGAGAAACATAACTTTCCTAAACATTACTCATCTAAGTGAGTTTAGGAATGATGGTCACCCCTCAGAACCAGGCATTGGTGCACCTCAGAATTGCAGCCACTGGTGCCTACCAGGAGTGCCAGACACTTGGAACGAACTTCTTCATGCCCATCTACTGTTGAAAGGATTTAGAACCAAGTTGAAATTAATTTGATGGTAGCTTAGCGCTAGTTGAATTCATAAACTTTGTCCTGGTCTATTCATCAGCCTTTTCATTTGGATTCACCTCAGATTCCATTTCCTCGACTTCTCTCAAGCTGCCTTAGGAGGTCTTATCTCTCTGGACTGTATCTTGAAGGTATCTGCCAAAAGAGCAATCAACCGGTTAAGAGAAATTCACATTCAAATACACACCAGAGATGGTACATGCCCAACTGCAGTAACCTGCAAGAAAAAGTTATCCCATGTCGAACTTCAGCACTGGATCAAGCTCTTCGCGAAGTGCTGCATTCATGTAGCAAGTGATAGGCTCAGGAGAGAGAGAGAGAGAGAGGTGGGGAAGGGAGGGAGGAGGGGGGAGAGAACTTGTACAAATGGGCTAAATTTCTAATTGCAACTCAGCTGACAGACTTGACACATACACTGTCTAGTTTGGTGAAGCATCAACACAATGCACTATCCTTGCTGATGGCTTCATTACTTAGGCCTCATTTGTTAGCACTTAAGAACAATTCGGAACCCAGCTCATCAAGTGCATTTCGTTTTTCACTTTTAAGATCTGTTAGTAGATCTGTATGGATCTGATTGATCCAGACATGGGACAAAGTCTTTCCATCATCCAGACCTTAAAAGCACGTAACTGCTTTTACTTGCCACTTTCTGTTTCTTTTTTTTTTTTGAAAAGGTTAACATTGTATTCATCAACATTAAGGCAATGTTGGCTACCAAATATACAATATCCATGAGCAAAATCCATAAAACTATAAATACAAAAAAACATGGACTTCTCTACATAGACTCCAACAAAAGTAAAAGTGCTCCAATATTTTCAACTGTTCTCCCCAGTAAACAACAATGCTGATATGGTATTCACCCTAGTAATCTGTCACTTAAGAAAAGTATATAAGCAATGTTCCTAAAAAATAGCACTAGCAACAAGAACAAGAATACTTAAAAAATCACACTATGGTTCTCCTCAATAGAGTAGACAAATGAAGAAAAGTAAACCAGCAGACAATAGATGCATAGCATAATACCTTGCTGATTTCTTTCAGCCTGACCAATGATTTCTCAATAACACTCTCCTTTTTCTGCTAAGGAACCAATTGAGTTCTTTCAGCTCCTGCAGCATATGTGGAAGTGCGATCTGCCTTCTGATTTCTTCTTAAAGTAGAATGCACCATCAACAATATGATAAATTTTCTGGGATATTATAAACAGAGCATGCAGCTCAGAAACATCACTGCATGGAAAAATGGAAATATAGAAAACATGAACTCGACACAAATGAAGTTGGATCATGGATGACCAGGTGCTGGAGGCGCTAGAAGCAGTATCCCTAGTTAAGTTAGATAAGAGGACTCTCTGCATCTTTTCTCGTCCATAAGTTCAAGCAGAGAGCAAGAAAGGGTAAAAAGTGGACAGATAGATGGCTGCCGGTCAAACACCTGATGTCTTGCACAAGTGTTTCCAGACTTTGTGCAAAATGTCGCAAATAGTTTAATTTTTGCTTAGTTTTGACCTTAAGTTTCAAATGTTAGAGAAGTGATCATATATTTATATATACATCTTCAACAGAGTCTGTCAAAGACCACTGGTGTCTTTCAACTTTTAATATCTTTTATCAATTAGTAGGACTAATATACTGAACGGTTAATATCATCATTTTTTTATTTTTATTTTTTGATAACGGTGGTGTCCGGGCCAGCTTACGCGCACCTCGACTAATTCCACCGGATACCTGCCACCTCCCACCAGCAACAGAGGTATCTCTATCCACCAAGGCTTGGATAGATGGGAAGAAAGACCTAGTGTTTTTTGCCTCCGCTGGGATTTGAACCAGAGACCTCAGGGTTCTATCCCACTTCATTGACCACTAGACCACACCCTTGGGTGCAAATATCATCATTTTTATTTCATTTAGCCAATTTATATGAAAGTTCAGAAGTAGGCATTCTGGCATTGGACAAAGAGGTGGAAATACAGTTCTTAGAAAGCATGCAGTAACCACAGTAATAGTTGAAAATACAATAATTCTTACAAAGCATATTTATGTCTCAGCGGATGCAAGCAAAATATTCTAGTGAAGGATTTTAGGCCTTAGAACAGAACAAGCATAAATCAAATAATATCACTGAAATAACTTCTTTGATTTTCTGGGATATTAAGCTCTGTACATTTCGCAATAAAATTCTGTTTGCAACACTGTAATGTTTAAACCTTCTACATTTCATAATTAACTAATTCATAACCAAAAATGTATTATTTTGTCCTTCACGCAGGTGAGAAAGATCTTAAACATGCTCCCAAATACATTAGATAGTAGGATAACCATCCTAACACATTTTTCAAGACCTGCCTAAATCAGATAGTATATGGTTAATGTAACATCCAAAAACTGTCTTTAAGGGCACAACTCACTAAAAGATAGTTAGAAAAATAGACTTTGGGCTCCACGAAATCCCAAAAGCCAGCTCATGATGTGACAATTGTCCAAAACCATATAAGCAAATTTCCACTCAAATGCTTTAAGTAGTGTGGAACTTTAACATCGTCTTCAACTCCCCCAACCTCCAACCCCCACGCCACGGCCCCGGTTCAGGCCTGGACAGTTGGAGCATGGAGTAACATAAAATGGGTGGTCTAAACATTGAGTAGCAGAAATTGTTTGCTCTGACACCAAACCAAGCACCCAACTCATAAGTTGAGAACTGTCCACACTTGACCAATGGGGGACTCTAACAAAAGATAAGGACACCACTAGAAGATTAACAGTCCACATAAAACATAAAATAGATAGAGTCAATCTCTACCTACGTCCTATATGTATTTAGCTTGAAAGTATTCTAACAAATTAGAAAGCCACTGGAAGTTGAACTGCTTACCAAAGATTTTGATGTCTTTTATGGGAATTGATATTGGCCAAATCAACGCCTAGCGATATAGGCGATTACTTTTTCCTTAACCGAGAATTCTGGGTATCGTTTGATGAAACTTGAGGGATAATGGGTTCGAAATAGGGCATTGTATTATGCAGCGCAAAAAAGATGATCAGAATTTTTTCACTAGTCAAGTACTAATACAACAATAGTTTCACATACAAAGATAAATAGAAGGGAAAAGGTCGGAATTTATTCCCAACACCCTTTCCATTAGCAAATCATATTGTATTTTCCCTGCCAATTGCGGGGCTCAAGCGTGAAATGGGTGTGGACTCCAGACATTCAAATTTTTAAAAAGAAGTTCATTTTTTACCTCACACCTTTGAGTTGGTTGAAAATTACTCTCAGGTTGGAATTCCAGCAGGGTCAGGGACAAAAATGAGACTTTTTCCAAAGGACGGGGTTAATATTAGATAAAGGTCTCACGGAAGGGAAAAGCTGAGCAATTCTGGATTGTACCCGGGTCGAATTTGACCCTTCTCCAGTACAGAATAGCAACCAAAGAAACCATCTTTTATGAAATATTTTATGCTTCCACAAGCATGAAAAGCCATGTCCCACCAGATGAATGGAGTGGACAGGGTAGGTCAATTAAGAAGAGTACTTATGTATAACCATTGATCGGGTAGCTGTCATGATAATCAGTATGGCCTAAAAGCTTATGCTGAAAATGAAAGAGGGAGTGTCAACAAACATTAACAAACTTCACAATATGAAAGAGACCCCCAAAAAAAAAAAAAAGGAATAAAAAAGCAGAGTAAAATGATGTTGCATCTTACAACATGGTCAACACAGGCCTCCTACAGCAGTTAGAAAATACCTTATCGTATTCATACTGATTGGCACTTCTTTGAACCCGCTTCTTGAGTTCCATTAGCTGACTCCTTAGTTGTTCAAACTTTCGAATTTCATTTGACTCGGAATCCATAATGCCTGTGCTTCCTGATGCCTGTTTAGAGCCATCATCACCCTGCAATTAAAGAATGATTCTCAGTGGCTTGGAAGAGGAAAGCATCTTCAACAAGTACAGAAATTTAAATTTCGGAAGAGATTGCGTAAATGTGAAACCAGCCGAAGGAGGAGAAAATGTGTAAAACTGGCAAGGAAGCAATTGCATAAAAGTTCAAACGAATCATCAAGAAAGCAATGATTGCTCCTTTTTGTGACATCCCTACACTGAACCATGTGTTACTTGCTTTCCATAAAATTATAATGGTTTGCTACAATCCGTGCCTTCAGTTTCTCTAATGAGAAAGCTTAAGGATGAACCGAGTGAAGATTTCCAGTTGTGAATATATTTGCCTAGTCAATACTTTGAGCAATATGCTATATCTTTACATAGACCAAGCAAAATACTAAATTGAAAACCAAGATTGCACCCCTCCATACTTTTGTTCCACAAACAGGAATCAAAAGCAAGCACTTCCAGCTTCTCAAAGTACTTGAGACACATCAGGTAATATACGTAACGAAAAGGAAAAACTGGTCATATGAATGAACTAATCAATCACTAATTACCATTAACAAGCATTTGATCATACCTTAACTTTTCATTATTCAGAGCTAATCTATCACTGTTGATTCAAAGCATTTGATATATATGTTGCCTTTGCATTGTTCGAGAGTTCAGAATAATATAAACCTTTATTTTCACCAGTTTAGCAATGTAAAATCAATTTTGACTCATCTCAATAGCACCACCCCACCAAAGGTTGCCAGTAGAGGGGAGGGAGATACCATACCATAGTATGAAATCAAAGTGCAAAAGTGAATAAGCTCAAGTTTGGTTCTTCGATAAATAGAGCAAAGAAAAGGACTAAATGTTGTCGATCCCCATAGTATGAAATCTAGGTGTTCCTGGAGATAAATGTAACAGTATTATTTAACAATTAAAAACAAGTTTGGTTCTTCTATGGAGCAAAGGACAGCTTAATCCTAAAGAAAGAAAAAAGACCAAAGGAAAGGACTCTCACCCCCCCCCCCCCCAAAAAAAAAAACCCCCCCAAAACACACAACCTCAGAAAGAACATAGGCATAGAAGAAACACTTTTTGCATAGAACAAGCAGTGCCAGAGAAATAAGAGAAGAGAGAAAAGGAAGAAGACAAGTCTTTTTCCTTTGAAAAAATAAGAATAATAAATCAGTTAAAATAATCTAGCCAATCCCCTTTGCAGATCGAAGAGTGATAATTGTCATCTCACTAGGTATTGAGGGCCATAAAAACCAACCTAATCCACACATAATCGGGAAGCATGTTCAGCGTACAAATTTGAAACACTGCATTCGTTTATCTATATAAAGAAAAAAATATAGGGAACCAAGCAAATATCAATGTCATATAAATACAACACAGCCAAATAGCTTTATTGTGTGCTTAAATGATACAAAATGGTAAGAAGCTCCAAGAAAGTCTTTTAAAGGATGCAACCCTACAATACTCTATCATACAAACTACTCAACAGTTCAGGAAAAAAGTAGAGATGAAATCATTTTGCAACCAAGAAGGAAAGACTAAGAGGAGAGAAATAAAGCAATGTTAGCCTTCTTTCAGCTTATTTGGTAGTAAAGTAGTATTGAAACTCACAATAGAGTGAGATCCAACAGGCTTTTCTCTCGAATGAATTTACCTTCCCAATATTTAGTAGTAGAGTAGTATTGAAACTCTTAGCATGAGGACCTAAAGCATTTATCTTGAACGAACCTAGAACTTCCCAATGAAACAAGGTCACGAATCTGGAACAGACATGTTATCCAAAACTAAGATTTATGAACATGCATGCCTTAACAAAGAAGCCCAAGGATACCTAGAAGAAGCCCAAGGATTTACCTATTTTATTATTGGTGTAAAGAAGAATACCTAGAAGATGTTGGAGATTTGTCAGAGGTGATAGGAAACTTGTAAGTAGTTCAAGGGCAATAGTCTCCTTTTTGGCTCTTTTCTGTACATATGGCTTCAGTACTGCCTTAGTGCTGCTAATTCTAATATTATGCATGTTACTATTCTCAAAAAAAAAAAAAAAAAAAGCCCAAGGATAAAATGATAAAACAGTAAAAATAGAATCAATGCCAATCATATTCGCCAGTCCTGTTTGCACTTGGCAAAAAAATCTGAAACATGTTATCAAACATTTTTAAATTAAGTTGCGAAATACCTAAACAAAATGAAAAACACAAGTCAGAATAAGATTCATGTCCTCTTTCATATCACTTCAAGCAACAACTGATAATGATGAAGACCATGATTTAGACATTCATAAATTCAAAAAATTATAGACTCTCATGATTATAATGAATACTTCAAGCGCAGATAGACAACCACCAGTGCTTTAAAAAGACTACATGGTACCTCCATCTTTTTGTCTACTCCAATCCAATTGCTCCTTTCACTATTGAGCAGTCTCGATGCACAAGATTACCACTTACGCAGCCAAGGACATTTTCATCTCCAAGCACCGAAATTGATAGATTGAAGTGAAATGTGACCGAGAAGTAGATCCTTCAGATGATGTTTACACAACCCAATTCGCCTTCTATGTAAACTGGGATGGATACAACTGGAAAATCCAGTCTTCCAACCAGGAAATTTTTGTCTTTCCATCACGTGAAGAGTGTATACACGAGGAGCAGCAGCCATGCATCCTATAACGAAGCAATTGCAAGGACGTGACTGACTTACCATTCTTGCTAAAGAGAATAAACATATTCCACTGTATGTTATTCCATACATTAAGGCATCATTCGTAAAAACTTCAAAATTTATTGCTTCATTAGTTATCTCAAGTTCAATATCTTCAGTTGCAGGAATTCGGCTTAATTCAAAATCAAATTTCTTCTCTATCTCAATCTCATGTATCCTATACTTCGTTGCCAGAGTTCTGATGCAAGACATCCTTATTTGATTACAAATAATGAGCTTTACCTCGTTAAAGTTGTCATACTCAGCATACCATCTCAGCCACCGACAAATTAAACCTGAATACCAGTCAACTATTTCATTATCATCCCAAAAAACTAGCAAATGACATGGCCGGGGATATCCTTCAGAATTCGTTAATCCGTATCGAAAAAGTCGCTTCATTATGATGCTAACTGGAGCTATAATCTGCGTCACTAAAGGTGATGAGTTGGACTCTGGCAACAATGCAAGAGTTGAAGCCGTCTCAGAAGATATATATTCCTGAACACACTTCTGAAACTCATAGTACGAATCTCTTAGATCTTGAGGGAGAGCTGGTTCAACAACATGCTTAGATAAGATAGCATCCTCACTGCTTACGCATTTAGCATTTTTATTTTGCATCCAAATTTTTAGTAAGACTTTGTACCAATGATCAGTGTCCATCCCGGCTTTTCTAAAACATGAAATTTGGCTCAAGAGGGAGCTACTATCAGAAAGATGCTTAATCTCCGATTCTTTTACCTTCTTCAGCCCATGAGCCAACCATTTCTTTCCAATTCTTGCTGTCCCGGTATCCCACGAGTACTCTTTCTGCAAAGCGAATAGCTTAACCTTTTCCTTCAATTTATGCACAGCTTTTACAGCTGGAGTCTCTTTCAGGGTTCTTTTAACCACGCTGCCTAGAAAGCGAATGCCAGTAGGCCCATCACATGGAAAAACGTCTATTTCATGTTCAAATTCTAAATGAAGAGAATCTTTAAAGTAATCTTCAATTTCAGACTTGATAGCAACAGCCACCTCTTTAGGACCAGAGATGGCAATAAGAATCTCATCCATGAAGCGACAACAATGCACCCTACTTCCAGAGTTGCCCAAATGACTGCATTCTTGAGAACCATTACCAGACATCTGTCTCCTAAACCAACTGCGCAGCACAGAGTTGGACACACCTTCTTCTGTGCTTGATCCTCTATCTATAGTTTCATATCTCATTGACAACCTGTACATTTCACTGTCAAAGAGGTCAAGATATATGTTCATTAAAATTGGAGACAACACTCCTTCTTGTGGGAGACCATGTCCTTTTGGAAACCCCCCAAATTCTAGGTTCAATACCCCACAGTCAGACATACTACAAATTATCGCATATAGGAAACAATCTTCTATCTTGTCTTCCATAATTGAAAGGAGCTTAGCTAGGATGCGATCATCGAGCTTTTTGCAGACTGGCAAGGTGAACCACCACTTAGGATTAATTATCTCTTTGCTAATGTATTTAAGAGCAGATAATTGACTCCTTCCGCTGCGGCAACCATGTGATATCTTTGAGAAGTGAGGTCGATATACAACTTCTAATACTATTCTAACTGCTTCCTGAACAACTTTGAGTTTAACATTTGGAAAGACAAGGACTTCTTTCTTTGGGCCCCTTGTTGAGATTGAATATGTGTTAGCACTCACGTCAAAATTCCCACAAGAAAGCTCTTCAGCCATAGCTTCAAAAGGCAAACTCTCACCATCAGATACTATATCAACATTAGAACTTAACCGAATACAATCAAAAGCATCACGAAGTGTTTTTGGATCAGCAATCACTTTCTTCATGAGGTTCCGAAACTTTCCATTTACATATTGTTCCTTAACTCTTTTCTTTATGCGTAGTTCAAGTAATCTTTTTTGTTCCACCCGCTTCATGGGTTTAGTCTCATCGAGATTGCAAGATTCTTCTACCAAGCTGGCCAAGTTCTGTGCCAGCGACTTTCCATGTTTCTTATCCTCAACATCAATTGACTTCTCAACCATAGGTACCAAGTTCTTAGATATTGTCATTTTAGGATTTTTCTCCTCCTGGCTCGAAGAGTCTTGAACCAAACCAGCTAGGTCCTGAGCTAGTTTAAGCTTGCCAATATTCTCATCATGAGTATGACAGCCAACTTGATGTGAATAACCAAGGAATCTTACTATAGGTTTCCCTGTCACATTTAACAAAGTATTAGAATCAGATAATCTTCACTCCAATTCCAACATTTAGATGTGCTTAAAGAGTGAACTTTAAATTAAAAATACACATGAATGTTCTATAAAATATATTCCTTTCCAAATATCCAACATTTAATCCATAATATTACTTGCTTCAACCAACAGGTAGACGCTGATCCTTCACCTTATGATTACCATACGTCACCTTTTTTTAACAGGGGCAGAGCTATGTACTAGCAAGGGGTACTTCATTGAAAAATTATACTGCATGAGTTCGGTAAAAATGAGCCTATTTGGCTATATACATACTATTGAACGACCACTTGATACAAGGGAATATACTGCTGTAGAAGTAAAAGGGGTTCAAGAATTACTCTATGTCACAAGTTTCAAGAAAATGTCAACAAACTACTATTCTCAAACCTATCCTCCATCCTTCACCTTATGATTACCATATGTCAACCCAAATGTGCCATTTTAATTTTTTTAAAAACCCCCTTCAGTTAATTTCTAGCTCTGTCCCTTACTTATTTATACCCAACAAAACACTAAAAGAAAAAACACATTATACTCCACACTGAATGCACCCATAGAATGAATTGGAGGAATTGAAAAGAGCATTACCAGTAGAGGAACAACTGAGGCCAAGAAGGTGCAATCTTGGGATAAGTGAAGTACATTTATGCCGCATATTTCATCACCAGTCACCCAGGTATCGATGAAAAAAGCATCCCGCCTTACGACAGAAAAAGAGTAAAAGAAAGGTGCAGCAAAACAGGTTAAAGGAGTAGCGTGTATTCCCTCTTAGGGCTGGTTACTAGATTTTGTTTGGTGTTGACTTAATAAGAAAGTACAATGAGTGGGTCTTCTAGAAAAAAGAAAAAGAAAAAAAAATTATGACCAAAAAAATCAAGATAGAATTTTAAAATTTTAAAGGGAGATTTACACAAATATACAGCCCTAACACCATATTTACAAAAAAATAGTAATATTTTATAACTTTACAAAATATAACAATAGTTTTTTCACATTTCATATACAAATTTCAACAAAACTCTACAATTTAGGGTTTCATCTCCTTCTTCCTTACTTTCTTCCTTACTTTTTCCCACCCATCACTGCATGGAGGCTGCTGCCACCAGTCACCAGCGCCGGCCAACCACTCCTGACCACCAGAAAACCACCGGCCGCTGCTGCCACCACCGAAATTTTTTTTTTTTTTTTTTTTTGGATCTACAAGATGTAACATACAAAAATACAAATATATACATTGCAAAACTTTAAAATTTTCAGTTTTGAAACTATACACAGCCAAATATAAACAAACATACCAAAGATATACATTGCACATACACAAAAATACAAAAAATACAAATACAAATAGCTATCCATTCTACACAAACATACAACAACATACATATATATACAAATACATACACATACAAAAAGGAGTAGATATAGACATTTATATACAAAATACAAAAATATACAAAGATAAATACGAATTTATATACAAAATACAATTATATACATAAACATACATATATATACACATACAAAAAGGAAAAAAGAAATGGAGCAGATCGGAAAAAATACCAAAAACACACGTATCGGGGCTGCTTGCCACCACAGTGCAGCAGGGCCGCCGCGAGGGGCAGCACCGTTGCACTGCGGCGGCGGCGGCGCCGCAACAGAGATAGGGGAGCTGCAGATCCGGCGAGGAACAGCGAGAGAGGGGAAGGGGGAGGGGCGGCGATGGGTAGGGGATGGTGGAGGAGGGAGAGAAGAGAGGAAATTAGAGTTTAATGTTTGGGGAAGGGGAAATGATAAAATTGTTATGTGGGGTAATTAGGGAAAAATATCGTTATGTATTGTAAATATTCAAAAAGTATCGTTATGTTTTGTAATTAAGCTATTAGGGTAGTCATGTGGTGTAAATTTTTCAATTTTAAAATCTGACTAATTAAGATCTTTTATTTTATCAATATTTGAGTATCATATGTAAATTAAAATAATAATTAATATTATATTCATAACATATTAGGTAATTTATATCATTATGTAAAACTATTTTATTTGATGGAGTATGATTTTAAATATATCGGTAATAATAGTTGGTAGCAGTAATTTTTGTCTTTGATGGCAGTAAGGGATTTTGAATGGGATAGTCTGTTTGTGTCTATATAAAAGGGAAGGGGCACAAGTTAGTTCTATGGAATCCATTCATGGGGAATCACTCAAGTTTGCCCTACGCAAACCCTTCTGATTCGACGGGTATAGGCCTTATCAATGAATATGAGGTTTTCGTATTAAAGATTGCTAAGTCAAGTGAGGAGAGTCTAGAGGCTCTCTCTGTTTTTATGATTGGTAATGATAATTGGGTTGAAATTCCAAATGACATGATAATTGGGCCCCTGGGAAATACTATGGTAACTTCTATTAAGGGGTACCCATGCTGGGTACCATATGTGATGGACTCTCAGTTGGTTTCGAAAGTGTTTATGTTTGATTACACAATTTTTTTCTCAACATTTTAAGTAATATATAATATAAATAATTAGTTAAAAAAATTGGCTGAGATGGTTGATTGTGTTATACATTGAGATAAGTTAAAACGGATTTAAAATTTGCATAAAACTCTACTAAATGGACATGTAGTATCATTTTTCAAGAATATATGCAACAAAAAGATCTTCCAAGCAACTCAATTAGTCCCAGACTCAACATCCAAACCCTTGAAAACCGGGCCCTCACCATCCAATGCCACAATCTTCTGGCTCACGAAATTGTAGCTCATCTGCTCAACAAGGCTTTAACATCCTGCCCCAAAACCCATTGCTCACCACCATCCACAAGAATCTGATTCACAAATTTTTCAGCTTCAATCTCATCAAGAAAATCATTCAATTGGTCTTGGGCCATTTGCTAGTCTAAGGTCAGTTGTTGGTCTTAGGTCAATTACTGGTCTTATGCCGGCTGCTGGTCTTGGGCCTGCAAGTTTGGGGTCAATTGTTGGTCTTAGGCCAAACATTAAAAAGCAGATCCTAGGCCACTAAAACAAGTGGCAGCTGTTGTTGGGCAGCCAGCTCTAGTTGTTGTTGGGCCCATGTTGTCGGGCCAGCTCCTGCTAGTAGGCCCACTGCTGTTGTGCCAACGTAAGGACCAACTGCTGATGGAGATCATGAAGTTGTGTTGTCATGTCCTAATGAGCCAAATCCTGCTCTTGGGCCACTCGCCGATCAACCAATTCCTTCTTCAATGTAACCAATTTACTCTCGGATTGCCCAATCTATAACTCTTGGGCCACTCGCCGATCAACCAATTCCTTCTTCAATGTAACCAATTTATTCTCGGATTCCCAATCTTGATATATAGAGATACAATATCATCACGATTTTGAACCAAATTCAACTTGTCACGAATCCAATTGTGCCCTTTGCCCGCCCCTTCTTTGTAAAGGCTGTCCAGCCTATTCTTTAACAGCCCAAAACCACCCTGATCATCAAAATAAAGCAAAGAAGAAAACCTTGGTAAATCAGTTTGCCTGGAAAACCTTTTTTAAAGAGCATTCTTCAGTACAAACATCATCAAGGTCACCATAAGTTGCACAGGAAAAATACTTAAACGACATTTTTTAAGAGATTGAGAAAACCTAATAAACCGTACTAATGAAGACTATCAGCTCCACTATTCAATATTGCAATAGACTGTTTTTATTCATTCTTTTTTATTTACTTTTATATTTTTTTTTAGTATATAATCTCTCTTTAAAATGCACTACTAGTAAATGCTTAAAAGGTATATGCTCCTATCCAATAAATTTCTTCCACCTCATCACAAAATTCAAAAAACAACTATCATATTAATCATCCATCCCAATTCTTCCACATTTTGTACTCCTCAATATTCTTTTTGTGTGGCTTCTTTTTTACAATAAAATAATTACACACATGCTTATATGCATCTAATTATATATTTTGGTAGTTCAAATAAATATTTACGTTGTCATGTTGCCTAAAGAATATTTAGAAATAAACATCCGTAAAAGTGAATTTTGTATTATAAAAAATAGACATATTACTTGCTAGAACATGCACATATCTTAAGCTCATGCACAAATATATTTACATTAGATTTAATTTTTACACATTGTTAATATATACAACTTTTACTCTATCATATCACATTATCTCTTATAGCAAGTAACTGGAGAAGATTGATATGGAATGACCCTCCAAGTCTTTCTATTGTTTTAGATTGGGTATTGTTTAAAATTTTTGGGAATAGTATTTGGATGTTGAGTTTAAAATTTGAGATAATTTGGAGATGATTTTGGTTGCTTTGGGTTTATTTTGAATGAAAAATCGTTGTTGAAATATTTCTCTCGGGACGATTAATATCTGTCACGATATTCAGAAAATCTGTTGCGGCGTTTGGAACATCTTATATCAAGATATTCTAAAACATCTTCTGCCATGAGGTTGAGACAAAATTAGTGTAAAAATATTATTCGATTTTTCGATCCTTAAACAGAATAATAAGGGATTCATCGTTGAGTGGCAAATGGGAAATAAAGGAAAAACTACCATCGGACACGAAATTAGTGCACCTACAAATCTTCATCGACGTTCTTTTTTTTTTTTAATCACCAAAAGGGCGGAGATTAAGTATTACTTATAAAAACATCTCTCCTTATTCAGGGTTATTTATCTTTTAGCAAGGTATATTCATATTCATTCAAAAAACTTTAAAAAAATACCATCACTTTAGACATTTATAAGGAAGTGTCTATACATTTATAAAAAAAAACTTTACATATGTTTGAAACCTATGTAACATACTACTATAACAAATTGTATTGCACGGGTAATATTGGAACTTTGACACTGCTACTATCCCTCCGTACATACCTATAGTTTGTCTGCAACAGATTTTATCAGTGCATGCTCCACTACACACAAAGTATGTTCTAGCTAAAGAAATTGTCTTTATTTGCATTAAAGACACACTATTATATCTCAAGAGTAACTTTTAAATATCTTGAAAATATATACTATCATAATTTAGATTTTGCAGTTAAATGATTTTTGAAAAATAAACTCAGAGTTTACATATTCACAATGATGAACTAGAAAATAGTTCATTAATTAATCCCTTAGTCTATTCCTATTTTTCCTTTTATATGATTTTTCTTTCTCTCTCTCAACGATTTTCTGAAATGTATATTTCTCCTATAGATTTGTTCCACCTAAGCACCAAGATCCCAAAAGCAACTTTTGCACTTATTTTTTGCAACCATCTTTAATATGATTGCTTCCTCATATATGCATGCCGATAAAGAATTTCCTGACGTGGCAGAATAAAAAATCATATATATGTTTGCACTGCCGAGAACACAATTGGCTGCATATCGGCTCACTAACGATGCAAGTTATAGTTCGATTAGTATTACTATATATTTTTTGTATCGCCAGAGATTTCGCTACAACAAACTAATATAAACCACTATATTTAATTTACCATTATTTTATATTCACATACATACAATTGTAAAAGCACACTTTTGATTTTAGAATATTCTAAAATCTTACTATACCTCATATGTGAGAGACTGGCTACACTTGTTAAGTGAAAAATGTCAAGAAAAAAAAATTAAGTAAAAAATGTCATTATGATTTTAATATTCAGTACAATACAAGCTAAGATAAATAATATAATTGGGCATATTTCTATACCTGACTGATGTGCTATACAACTGTAAAATCTTCGCACAGAGGTCACTTTTGCCAGTAATTTTTAGTTTGAGGCCACTTTTTTATTAATTTTGCATGAGTGCCACTTTTTGGAACTCCAATCCTTGTGGAGTGAACATCACACCACAAGGGTTGAAATGCAACTTCAGCCCACCACAAGGATTGAAGTTCAACTTCAGCCCACAATAAGGATTGAAGTTCAACTTCAGCCCACAAGGGTTGAACTGTACGCATCTATACCTAAAATACATGCTGAAGTTGGTTCAGTCCATAAGGATTGAAGTTCCAAAAAGTGGTCTCTCATGCAAAACTAATAAAAAAAGTGGCATCAAACCAAAGATCACTGGCAAAAATAGCTATTTGTGCACTTTGCCCTATACAATTGGATTATAATTATGTTCAATATAGGCCTGGATCATGCTGAAAATGCTAACGTCCATTAAGAACTATGAGAATCTAAAGCACATTTTCATTTGGAGCAGAAATTAAGAGAAAATTTTGGAGTCCTGTATTTTTTGGTTGGTAATTTTAATCTGTTTCTCTGGTGGAAGAGAGAAATAAATATGAGAAATCGTTGGTTGTTACTCCAAAATCCTTGTTTGGAGTTGGCTAGCCAATTTAATCATGTTGGATTCGGAACTCTACCATTTTCGGGAATGTTAGTTTAACTAATTTGCCTCCTATGACGTGGTAGACAAAAAATTTAGGGTGATATACAAATAGGACACTCCTGGTGTATGGCCATGTAAAAAAAAATCCAGTTTTCATTCAAATTTAAAAAATTATTATTATTTTTAAACAGACTAATAAAGGAATTGTAAAATTCTTTTTTTAATAGAAAAATAGTTATAAGCCATAAATAGTTATAAGAAAGACTTGCTTTTTTTTTTTTTGGTTCTAAAAACGGTTGGTTGGGTTGTTGGTACTTTGAGGACACTATTGGTGCATGGCCATGTAACAAAAATCTAGTTCTCATTCAAATTTTAAAAAAAATATTATTATTTTTAAACAGACTAATAAAGGAATTGTAACATTTTTTTTAATAGAGAATAGTTATAAGCCAAAAATAGTTATAAGAAAGACTTGTTTTTTTTTTTTTTGATTCTAAAAATGGTTGGTTGGGTCGTTGGTACTTTGAGGACACTTCTGGTGCATGGCTATGTAAGAAAAATCTAGTTCTTATTCAAATTTTTAAAATATTATTATTTTTAAACAGACTAATAAAGAAATTGAAACATTCTTTTTAAATAGAGGAAGTATTAACAATGCACTTTTTAGTGGAGTTAATTAACAATAAAAAAATCGTTTCCCATTATTAGTACGTGAAAGACAAGAAACCCCTTAATATTCTTTTGACAAAAAAATCTCGGACTTATGCTCACACATACATAAATCAAGAATTTAAATTTAGTAGATTTGATCCTTAGTATTTATCTTTTTGTAGTAATGAAATAATGTGTTACGAAATTTGCTATTTGTTGCATTTACAAATAGAAAATACTGGCTTTGGATTAAATTCCTAGTATACAAGCTACAATATCCACTATGAATATGCAGTTCCGTACCTTTGCCTCTGCAGACTGTAGCTACTGCTCCCCATAAAGCAGATGTCAGCTCCACTATTTTTTCCCTTCCACACTTCAAGTAATATATAATGTAAATAATTTATTTAAAAAAATTAACTAAGATAGTTGATTTCTTATACTTTGAGATAAAACTAAAACGGTTTAAAATTTGCATAAAACTCTATTAAATGGACATGCGGTATCATTTTTCCAAGAATATATGCAACAAAAAGATCTTCCAAGCATCTTAATTAGTCTTGGGCCATTTACCGGTCTTAGGCCAGCTACTGATCTTGGGTCTGCACGTTTGGGGTCAGCTGCTGGTCTTGGCCAAGACATCAAAAGGCTGATTCTGGGCCACTACAACAAGTGGCAGTTGTTGCTGGGCCAAGACATCAAGGGGCAGCTGCCGTAGAGCTGGCTATTGGATTGCTAGCTCTAGTTGTTGATAGGCCAACTCCTGCTGGTAGGCCCACTGTTATTGTGCTAACTTACTAATGAGCCAAATTTTTGTTATGCTGGATCAACTGCTGCTGGAAAGCTTGAATTTGTGTTGTTATGTCCTGATAAGCCAAATCTCGCTCTTGGGCCACACGCCGATCCTCCAATTTCTTCTTCAACGTAACCAATTCACTCTCAAGTTGTCCAATCTTGATATTCAGATATACAATATCATCACGATTTTGAACTAAAGTTAGCTTGTCACGAATCCAATCGTGCACTTTGTCAGCCCTTTCTTCTTTGTAAAGGTTATCCAGCCTATTCTTCAACGGCCTGACTCCTTATGAATTTCTGGTGATGAATTTTTGGTTTATATGCAAAATTATATCTTTTTTTTGTTAGGTACACATCCTTCAATTGCCTTTTGTTTTAGAGTTGCACCGTTTTGTGTTTCAAATAATTTCTACTGTGTATTCTCTTGAATTTTGGGAAAATAGGTCAAATTTTCATAGAGTTCTTCCCCACATTAATCTGCAGTGCCGTAAAACTCGCATTTTATATTGTCCAAATTATCTACCTATCACAAAATGAATTCTCAGTGTTACTTTGTGGTGATTATTAAACAACTTATTAGAAATACAAGACAGCCAATCAGAAATGTCACGAAATCCCCCGCTCTTCGGGGATGCCCTCAGCGTCATGAAATCTATATCCCAAAGGGCCTCCTAGAGGTGGTCACCGGGTCGGAATGGGATCGGGTGTTTTCACGTGATTTTAAAATTATTTTTTCCCTTGGCTCATGGTTATTTATTGGGTTAATACTGGAAAACCCCTCTAAACTATATCACTTTTCGTATGTTTATACTTAAACAGTTAAGTATTGTGTATTTCCATTACCTTCCTGAACTACATCATTTACAAATTAAAAATAAGAAGTTGATGAAAAGTTTGGTATATAAGTGTTCTATCATTTTGTTTTATTTTGGATCGTCAATTGCAAGACATGTGGTGTCAGAGAAGTAGCGTATTCAGTTCCTAAGTGGCACGTGGGAGATGAAAAATGGTTAAAAAAAGCCTACACGTGGATTAGTTTTGCTTTCTAATATAGTAACATTTCATTCCAGTTTCTACTTTCCAAAATAAAAATTTGCTTATTATGAATTATAGAACTCTTGTATCTCCACCTAGTATCTTGTGGAAAGTCAATTCTGCTAACATTGACTTTTGATGGGATACTTGGCTAGACACATAACCTTTGGCACGCATTTATCCAAAGTATAATCCGGGCACCCTTCCTAAAAAAATTGCATGCATGAAGATAATTGGAATTTGTAGTTCATCAATCATCTAGTTCCAATCACACACTGTTCTAAGATAGTTGAGACTACTATTGGAAAAAGATCTAAGTGATCTGGAAGCCTACCTCTGATGGAGTGTTTTCATGTGCATTTCATCTCGAGGCAGCAGAACCAGCAGAACCATGTTTGACTTAAGGTCTAGCTAAAAGGTGTTCCTTTTAAAACATCATTCTTGTTATGGCGAGCTACAAAAAAGAAGTTGCCGGTGGATGATGTTATTGCTTCTTTTGATCAACTGATAGTTTCTGGATGTTCCTGTTGTAGAAATTCCTGGCTTAACCTCAATACAGACCCAAGTAGCAATAGCATAGCCAACATTGCAGGTATAGGTGGATCACTAAGGAGCAACAATGGATATCTTAATATGTTTTTTTTTTAAAAAATATTCAGCTTTCTACCAATATCAGAACAGAAGTCCGAGCAGCAATCTATGGTCTAAAATGGTGTACAGAAAATAGAAGAGAAAAGATTGAGCTAGAATTGGATTCTATATTAGTAGTAAAAATGTTGACTGGGCAATCCAAAGCTAGTTGGGAATTCCAAGATTCGATATGAAGATAAAGGACATTATTTTGAAAAACCAGAATAAAGTAACGCAGTGCTTCAGGAAAGCGAATGAGCTAGAAAACTCATTAGTGAAACATGTACCGGCCATGCCTAAAGCAGCTATTGGAGCTTATAAAATGGATAGAACAGGGCATCACAAATTCAGAATTGAAGTATGCAGAACAGGGGTTTCGAATTTTTTGGGATGAACAAGTGGAGCAGGGGGTATGCAGACATGCTGGAGAAAGTATTAAGCTTTGATCTTATTGACCTCCTAGTTGTTTCTTTACTAGGCACAGATGTATATATAAGCAATGACTTTTATCAACTTTTGTAATCAATGAGCTGAAGAACTTTTGTAATCTTACACTGTCTAGAGAGTTTTTGTGCAACTCTAAAATACAAATAGAAGAGGTTAGGTTTCATGCCTCCTTCTCCATGTATTCACTTTTTGAATGTTAATATACAAGGTAGGGGTCAATGTCGAACTCTATTATTAACTTTAAAAAATAAGTAATTAATGAAAGATTGCTTGTTTCTCTTTTGCGTTACAATTGGAACTTGGAATAATACGTCAGTTTCTTATACACAATACTATAAAAACAAAAATATAATATCAGTGTTATTGTGGATTTTGAATGTCACATGGAACATTTAACTTATCAGCAGATTTAACAAACAAAAAAAGGGCTTACTAGTGAATAGATTTAACAAAACTAGACGGGTCTACTAGTGAATTTGATAAGCAAAAGGTACTCATAGTAGAACTTTGTCCAATAGTTTAGAAATTCTAATTAAATTATTCAAATTTTCATATTCGTTAATACAATTTTGATAACTAGAATGAACGTAATGTATTGAAATAAATTGTTGGAGTTTTATTAAGATAAAATAACCATAATCAATATAAATAAACTAATAATAAAGTATTGGGTGTCTAAAAAAAAGCTTTAGTAGCTTTACCCTTGAGCCTCTCATGATACACATGAGTTTAATTTGTATATATCTCAGTGTGCAAGTTGTATATATCTCAGTGCTACAAAAAAAAAAGTTCTTGGACCATGTCCAAGTTGGCGTGCCCCGGCCTCTCAAACACTGAGTCCCACTTGAGGGCAATGATCTGCTCGGCCACATCTCTAAACTTTTGTAGCACCGCCCGTTTATCAATGGCTTGCTCGGGGATGTACCCCGCAAGCCGCACATTTTTATACCATGTTTGGCAATCTCCCTTCTTCACAAAAGGGAGGCCATACCGAGTCTTGCCTCCGGGACGTGGTATCGGCACCGCGTCCTTTGGAATCTTGGCCTTAGCCTTTGCTTTTGCCTTGGGCTTGGCCGGTGCCTTACCCTTTTGCTTTGAGGAGGAAGGCCCGGCTTGAGGTTCTCTCCTCGGGCCCGCGGTAGATGAAGAACTCGCCTTTTGAGATGTGGCTACCATGGTACCTACACAAACACAAACATCAATGTTAGATGTATAGCTATGCACCAAAAATAATTCAAGCTCAAGGGTACCACCCCACACTTAGCACACACTCTATGTGGCAATCACTTGTTTCAATGGCACGAGCACCCCACACTTTGAACAAAACTAGCCTTGGCAAAATATGCCACGTTTTGAATTTTTAAAATCAAGCTAGTGTGGGTGCCTCATGATCAAATCTAGTGTGTATGCAACACCTAATGTTCATTGTAAGCCTAAGGAATGCATTGCTACTCAAGAATTCACAATGTCATTGATATTTCATCTTTGAGGCTTTTTCACAAACACCTAGTGTGCACAACTTTGAACTAGCAATTTCAATGGATTTTGTAATGTGCCAACCCTCCCAAATTGTTGGGAGATCTCTTTTTACAAGTCACAAGTTCTATACTAAGCATCATAAACAATTAAGCACATCAAGATTGAATTTTTATGAAAAAGCTTGTAACTAGCTAAGAGAATCACCCATGAGCAATAATGAAGACAACTTACATGTAATTGAGAAGGAAGAGTAGTAATGGACTTACTTGAAGGTGGTAGAGGTGATTGCACAAGAATTGGGATGAGTTCAATTGTTGCTAGTGAATTAGTATGTGATTAGAGAGTGTTTGTAGTGAAAATAGGGGAGAAAAGATGTTAGGAATCGGGGTTATAGGGGTTGGGAAGACCGGGTCGCGGGTCAAAACCCATTTGACCCGGCAACTTACACAACAAAGGCCTTGCGCGATAAGTCCCGCGGCGCAGGCCAAACGCGGGCACGATCCTGGGTATTCTGCCAAGCCTCGCGCGATGGGAGGCGCGGGGCGCTCCCAACCGCGCCTGGCTACTTTGCTTCAGCTTTTTCTCGCGCTTTGGGAGGCGCGGGGCACTCCCGAACGCGCCCGAGCACGTTTTTTCGCACCGATTTTTAATTCTAAGTACAAACCCAAGCGTGGGACGTGTCTCGGGACGTCCCATACCCCTCAATGCATTCATTTCACCTTATTGAGCTCACCCGTTTCCTGCAAAAACGACACACAAAAACAACAAAAACGTGACACTATAAAACCAAAGAAAACTAAACTAGTACAAGTACAAACTCGGGTTGCCTCCCGAGAAGCGCCTTATTTAACGTCGTGGCACGACGGGTATAAATCAAGGGTCTCTCAATTTAATTGAAGTGCGATGATTCACCGCACCTCCCCAATAATGTTTCACCCGTTGACCATTAACCAAAAATGTGCTTTCAGAACTCGGGGCTCTCAATGCAACCGCACCCTGTGCGGTAACACGAACAACTTCAAAAGGCCCCGACCATCTTGACTTCAACTTGCCCGGAAACAATTTCAACCTCGAGTTGAACAACAACACACGCTGTCCAGGCTCAAAAGAGCGATGCTCAATGTGCTTATCATGCCACTTCTTTGTCCGTTCCTTATATAATTTCGCATTTTCATACGCATGGAAACGAAACTCTTCAAGTTCATGCAGTTGGAGCATCCTCTTCTCACCCGCTAAGGCCATATCAAAGTTGAGCTTTTGAATAGCCCAATACGCCTTATGCTCTAATTCAACCGGCAAGTGACAGGCCTTACCATAAACAAGCCTATATGGAGAGGTTCCAATAGGCGTTTTGAATGCAGTTCGATAGGCCCAGAGAGCATCATCTAACTTCATAGCCCAATCCTTCCTCGAGGCATTCACAGTCTTCTCAAGGATTTGCTTGATCTCTCTGTTAGACACTTCCACTTGGCCACTAGTTTGGGGATGATAAGCAGTAGCCACCTTGTGGCGAACCCCATACTTAGCCAATAACTTATTGAACAACCGGTTACAAAAATGCGTACCTTCATCACTAATGATAGCTCGCGGTGTCCCAAAACGAGTGAAAATATTCTTCTTCACGAACTTCACCACCACACTCGCGTCATTCGTTGGAAGTGCAATAGCCTCCACCCATTTTGACACATAATCAACTGCTACTAGGATGTATTTATTGCCCATAGAAGGTGGGAATGGACCCATGAAATCAATACCCCAACAATCAAACAGCTCAATCTCCAAGATATTGTTCAAAGGCATCTCGTGACGCCTAGTAATGGTACCCGTTCTTTGGCAACGATCACATTGCTTCACTAGTGCATGAGCATCTTTAAATAAAGTAGGCCAAAAGAAACCAGATTGCAGTACCTTTGCAGCTGTTCGATCTCCACCAAGGTGGCCACCATAAGGAGAAGAATGGCAGCTCTGTAGAATCGGCTCTACTTCTTCCCTTGGAATACATCTTCTAGCTAGTTGATCAACTCCTATCTTGTACAAATAGGGCTCATCCCACACATAAAATCTGCTCTCATGAAGAAGTTTACGCTTTTGCTCAGCAGTTGCCCCAGGGGGATACACATTACTCACAAGTAAATTTACCATGTCAGCATACCATGGCACCTCAGCTGCATCAAGAGCAAAAAGTTGCTCATCAGGAAACACCTCTTTAATCTCGGGCCCTTCATCTACATGATCTCTATTCTCCAGCCGTGACAAGTGATCAGCAACTTGATTCTCAGTCCCCTTGCGATCTCGAATTTCAACATCAAACTCTTGCAATAAGAGAACCCATCTAATGAGTCTAGGCTTGGAGTCCTTCTTTTCAAACAAATACCGGATTGCGGCATGATCAGTGTAGACAACAACTCGAGTGGCAACCAAATAAGATCTGAATTTGTCAAAAGCATAAACCACGGCTAGCAACTCCTTCTCAGTGGTAGTGTAATTAGACTGGGCTGCATCAAGCGTCTTGCTTGTATAATAGATGGAGTGAAAGATTCTTCCAATTCTTTGGCCTAGAACAGCCCCAATAGCATTATCACTCGCATCACACATCAACTCAAATGGCAAGGACCAGTCAGGAGCAATGATGATTGGTGCGGTCACCAACCTTTTCTTCAACTCTTCAAACGCCTTGATACAAGCATCATCAAACACATATTTCACATCCTTCTCTAACAATTTGCACAAGGGAGTGGAGATTTTAGAGAAGTCCTTTATGAAACGTCTATAGAATCCTGCATGTCCCAAGAAACTACGCACCCCCTTAACAGAGATAGGTGGTGGTAATTTCTCAATAGCCTCTATCTTCGCCTTGTCAACCTCAATCCCTTGCTTTGACACCTTGTGCCCAAGTACTATGCCTTCTTGAACCATAAAGTGACATTTTTCCCAATTCAGCACCAGATTTGTTTCTTCACAACGGCTCAGCACAACATCAAGATTTTTCAAACATTCATCAAACGAATCACCAACCACTGAGAAATCATCCATAAATACCTCCACAAATTTTTCCACCATATCAGTGAAAATAGCCATCATGCATCACTGAAAAGTTCCCGGGGCATTACACAACCCAAATGGCATCCTCCTAAATGCATAGGTGCCATATGGACAAGTGAAAGTGGTCTTCTCTTGGTCTTCAGGGGCTATCACAATTTGATTGTAGCCCGAATACCCATCCAAGAAACAGTAATACTCATGGCCTGCAAGTCTATCTAACATCTGATCAATAAAGGGGAGTGGGAAGTGATCTTTCCTGGTGGCCTTGTTGACTTTCCTATAATCAATGCAAATTCGCCACCCTGTAACAGTTCTTGTAGGAATCAACTCATTGTTCTCATTCTTCACCACTGTCATGCCCCCTTTCTTAGGAACACATTGCACTGGACTCACCCACTTGCTGTCAGAGATAGGAAAAATTATACCAGCATCCAGCCACTTGATAACTTCTTTCTTCACCACCTCCTTCATGATTGGATTTAGCCTCCTCTGCTGCTCTATGGACGGCTTATGCTCTTCCTCCAAGAGAATTTTATGCATGCAGAAAAAAGGACTAATCCCTCTAATATCGGCAATAGTCCAGCCAATAGCTCTCTTGCGCTCTCGCAATACCCGCAACACCTTCTCAACCTGCACATCAGACAACAAAGAAGAAAGGATCACGGGCAAAGTATTACCTTCACCCAAATAAGCATATCGTAAATGTGCGGGTAACGGTTTGAGCTCAAGATTAGGAGCTCTCTCAATAGACGGTTTAGCAGGAGCTAAGGTCAACGGTCTATCAAGCTCCTCAAATTTCTTCCACCCTGGGATGAATCTACTCTGCATATTAAGAACCTCCACATATTCTTCAGTATCTTCATCCTTCAGGATATCATCATCATCACATAAGAGTGCCCTTTCTAAAGAATCAACACTAGAAGCCAAGAAGGACCTCTCTTCAGCAGTCAATTCATCATCTATCACTTTTACCATGGACAACTCTTCATAGTGAGAGGGAAGCTGGGTAGCTCTGAACACATTAAACACAGCTTCTTCCCCATTTACCTTCATAATCATCTTACCAGCCCTGACTCGAATAACAGCATCAGCAGTAGCCAAAAATCCTCTTCCCAAGATGAGAGGCACCTCAGGATCAGCTTCATAATCAAGAATAATAAAATCAACGGGTAATATGAACTGACCCACTTGTACAAGCACATCCTCAATAATCCCCTCGGGGCATGTCAAAGATCTATCAGCAAGCTGCAGGGTCACAGTAGTGGGTCGTGGCTCACCCAGGCCTAGCTTCCTAAAAACTGAAGAAGGCATCAAATTCACACTAGCACCCAAATCACATAAAGCACGACCAACCTCATGTTCCCCAATTTTCAAAGGGATGGTAAAACTGCCCGGGTCCTTCAATTTCTGCGGAAGCTTGCTTCTAACTCTGGAACTGCACTCCTCAGTAAGTGCAACTGTCTCAAACTCAGTCAATCTTCTCTTGTTAGCAACAATATCCTTGATGTATTTAGCATATTTGGGAACATCCCGCAAAAGCTCCACCAAAGGAATATTTACCTGAATTTGACTCAATATCTCCAAAAATTTCTTGCATGCTGCATCAACTTTCTGCTTCTGAAGTCTCTGCGGGAAAGGTGGTGGTGGTCTCACAATAGCAGACTCGGGTTGCTTTTCAGTTACCTTTTCTGCTTCTTTTTCCACTTCTCTATCAACATTTGGCTCTAACTCACCAACAGGCTTCTTTGGCTTTGGGGGAACTTCCTCCAGTGCTCTTCCATTCCTCAAAGTCACTGCTTGCACAAATTCTCTAGGATTCTTCTCTGTATCACTCGGTAAAGCACCCCGAGGTCTATTATTTTGTGCTCCAGCAAGCTGCCCCAATTGTCTTTCAAGATCTTTCTGTGCATTGCTCAAATCTTTAATTGTTTGTGCCTGAGATGCTGACTCATCAATGAGCTTTTGCTGACCTGCAAGAATTTTCTTGAGCATATCCTCCATAGTATTAGACTGCTGTGGTTGAGCCTGAGACTGCGATCCCTGCTATGGTGCATTGTTTTGAGTAAAGTGAGCTCTCTCATTACCCTGAAACTGCTCACGGGTATCCCTCCAAGAAAAATTTGGGTGATTACGCCAACCCGTGTTATAATTATTACCATACTGATTTCGGTTTTGGCCCTGTGATCTGTTCTGATTACCCACATAATATACTGACTCTGGGTTAGAGGGACAAACCTCAGTGCTATGATCCTCACCACATACCTCACAAAAGGTCTGAACTTGCTGCACTGGAGCTGGTTGTGGCTTTGCTTGGAGGGCCAGCTTGCTGATTTGATTGGAAATCGCATCCATCTTCGCTCGCAACTCTGTAATTCAATCTAGTTGAAGTACCCCAGCAGCTTTCTGCGTAGCAGCTCTGCTAGCCCCCTCACTATGTATATTAGCTCTGCCATCACCTTGCCAATCAGGATTGCTCTGTGAAAACTTATCAAGTAAGTCATAGATCTGTTCAAAATTTAAGGCCAGCACTTGGCCTCCAGCAGCAGCATCAACCACAATCTTAGTATGTTGGTTCAACCCCTCAACAAAAGTGTATGCAATAACCTCATTAGTTTGATTGTGGTGAGGACAATCTCTCAATAACGCTTTAAATCTCTCCCAGGCTGCATATAATGATTCGCCTTCAAACTGCCTGAAGGACAAAATTGCACTCCTCAACCTGGCCGTCTTAGCAGACGGATAAAACTTAGCCAAGAATTTCTTAGCTAAATCCTCCCAAGTAGTGATAGACCCAGGTTTTTCAGCCTTTAACCACTTCCTTGCTGTCCCAATCAATGAAAATGGGAACAAAGTCATTCGTACATAATCAGTAGGCACACCTGCCGGTGTATAAGTATCACTGATCTCCAGAAAGTTCTGCAAGTGTTGCTGCGGATCTTCATGCAGGAATCCACCATATTGCCCCGTCACATGCAGCAACTGAATCATGCCGGGCTTGATCTCAAAATTTCCAGTAATAGCAGGCTTCACAATACTTGACTCTACTCCTTTCAGACTAGGAAGAGCCACATCTCGCACTGCTACTGCTTGTTCTTCAGCCATTTCAACAGGAAGGGAGGCAATTACGATTGCTAATGCTTCTCGATCTCTCGCTTCTTTCCTTGTCTTCCTCAAGGTTCTTTCAGGCTCGGGATCAAAAGGTGCGAGTGATTCGTCCTTTTTGTTCCTTTGCATTCAAAACCTATTGCCTGAAACAGCACAAGAAACTCAACAAAAAATTAAGCCTGAATAGCAATTAAGTAATTGTTCAAAAGTAATTAGTCCGTAATTAGTCCCCGGCAACGGCGCCAAAAACTTGTTGCTCCCAAACGCACACGCAAGTATACGCGGTCGCCAAGTAATAAAGTGACAAAGTCGAGTATCGTTCCCACGAGGACTATGCAGACTATTGCTTAATAAACAATTCCTGAACAAACTATCCAGGGGTCTTTTTCCAATGGTTATAGGAGTTTTTATACTAAAATGCAGTAAGTAAAGTGCTAAAAGTGAAAGCGAGCAATGGAGCAGAACTTTGGTTGTTAACAATATCAAGGGAGCGATCCAGGGTCAGAGTTACGAACAATCCAGTTGATGTATTCAATTGATTCCACTTCTTAAATCCCGGGTTACTAACTGACAGGTTAATTGTAATTATGAAAACCTTTCAGTTCTTCACAATCTATGCAAGCTACTTCAATCCCTGTATGTCTACGGGTTAAATCACATGCACGCATTAACGATCCTGTAATTAGTTAAACTAGGCAAGCAAGTATATGTCTATCCTACCCGCGAATTGATTCCCCGATGCCCGGGTTCACAAACTAGTTCTATTCTTCCTTATTACGTAATTAGATTCTCTCTTTCGAGTTCAACCCAAGAACCATAGATGATGTATAATTATCGAGCTCTAACAATTATACAAGTTAAATCAAGAAAGAATAAGTAACCCGTTATGGGATTCAATCAATGAAAATCAATCTTCAACAATCAACTTTCATGTAAACTCTAACCCCAGAACGTTAGGAAATTAGCCACACATATTCATAATCACAAGACAAAGTTTTGGTGTAATAATGAAATACTTGATGTAATAGATGAAAGATTGGGAATAACCCTTGTTCAATGAAGTGTGTAGCTCTCAATATTGCTCCAAAGTCAAGAAGAGCTTACAAAAACTAAGTAATAAACTATTTATAATGTTTCTAAACCCTTGGTAATAAGTTAGACCCGATACTAGAAGGAATAGGAAGTAAAAACGCGCATAAGGGGCGCTATAACGGGCGCCCCGCGCCCACGATCGCGCAACACTAGGCAGAAGACGCCCGATTTCTTCCGTCTTGGACCTGCGGCGCGCAAGGAAACGCGCTAGCCACCTCGCGCTATAGGCTGCGCGGCGCGGGGGCTGCAGCGCCAAGCCAAAATGCTCTTCTTTCGCTCCAAAACTCGGCTTGTGTCGTGCCTTTGTGTGCTCAATCCAATCTTCAAACATCCTTCACCCAATTCATGCTCAATTAAGCTCCGAAACGCTCCAAATGTATCGCGTAACGACCTACACACGAACAACACAACATCAGCGTAAAACCACATTCACACGCTATCAAACAAGTGCAAAACAAGCTCAAATGTGCGGAAATATTAAGGAAAAGCAGGCATAAAATGCCGAACATCAATATTTGTCCGAAGCAAGGTGTTATTTAGCCTATGTTTGCCTATCTTTATGCTACAGTGACTCATATAGGAAATTATACTTTGGTCGTAGTTTAAGTAAATACATGAAATTCAATTTGAGAGAGATATTTCACAAGAGGAGTTAAATGTCCCTCAACTACCTAGCTGTTCAAAGCCTGAAGATCGAAATATTTACGACGATACTTTCTTCAAAGTGGTATTATTCAATGACTAATAAAAACAAGGCTTTTTGTGTTAATTTTTTTTTCTTTTAATTAATTGTTTTCTTTTTTTGCCTTTTTTTTTAACGGAAAAGGGTCAAAACTACCCTTAACCTATTCGAAATGGCTTAAAATTGCCCCACCGTTAATTTTCTGCAAATTTTGGCCTCACCGTTAAGTTTGTGGCTCATTTTTGCCCTTACTACTAACGGCTCTGTTTTAATTTTTCTTTTTTTTTCTTTTAAAATACGTGGCGCTCTATAATTGGTCTGTCTCAAATAAATATACCCAACCCATTCTAATACCCAACTCATTCATACAACCCGCCCCAAATAAATATAACCCATCTTCTTCATAACCCATTTTTCCTCGTTCAAAATAATAAGCTGATTATATTGATGAAAAAGAAAATGGGTAAGTCCATGAAAATTAATTTATATACAGTTGAGATCTTAAATAGTAGATGTCGGGAAAATTATCTTCTTATATACTATTGATGGAACTAAATATAGCTACATATATAAATGAAAATTTTATATTTATGTTTTACTTGAAATCCGCAGCAAAAACATATCGACGTAATTTGTAAATAACTTGGATTCTATTAAAACAAGACTATACGGAAATTTTATAATATTGATAATAATTTCAATTACAATTTTGGTATAACTCTAGGCTTCATTTATTTGTACTTAATAAAGGTCTTGATCTTTATCATTTTAATTTGATTTATTAAGATATTTAATTTTAGGAGGTTTGAATCTTAGACCAATACTTAATAAGTCTAAATAGATCTGACCCACAACCAATTATTTGGGGTTACGAAGAAGATGAGTTATCTTTATTTGGGGTGCATTATATGAACGGGTTGAGTATATTTATTTGGGACAGACCAATTATACAGCGCCACGTATTTTAAAAGAAACAAAACAGAAAAATTAAAATAGGGCCGTTAGTAGTAAGGACAAAAATGAGCCACAAACTTAACGACAAGGGCAAAATTTACAGAAATTTAACGGTGGGGGCAATTTTAAGCCATTTCGAATAGGTTAAGGGCAGTTTTGGCCCTTTTCCTTTTTGTAATACTTATTTCTTCTTTGAAGGCGACATTTAGTTGGGTGAGTGAAAAATATTTTCTTGATGTTGAAGATCAAGGCAGTTGCTGTAAGTATAAAAATTTCATTCTATTGTTATTGTTAATTATTATTCTTATGTTTTGTTTTGATGAAACTTTTCCATTTAAGGTTGTGCCATCGAAGCCATAACAACAACATATGCGCTAAAGGATAGTGAAAAAGTAATTTCATGCTCGAAATAATAACTACTTAAAAAAGTTAGATAAGAATGAGTTTTACTTTACTTTTACAACAAGGCTTAACGATTTGTCAAGCATTTTGGTCTAGTCGAAGAATGTGAATATAAATTCACTAAGCAAAGAGGCGAATGTAATTGGCCACCACAATTGGTTAGTTTCATTGATTAAATTATACTTTTGTTTTATTTTCTGTAAGAAATTTCTCTAATTACTTATGCTAACTTTTAGGAACCTATTAAGATAAAAGGATTTTACAAAGTATCATAATCGAATCTAAAAGATGGAAGTAAAAAAGTAGAGCTTATTAAAGAGAAATAACATAAATTGTTCCTTATTTTTAAGAGTTGGTCCAAAATTGTTCTTTAAATATGTTGTTGTCAATTTTGGTCCTTTAAATTTGCAAAAATTTGTCAAAAATGGTCTCCGCTCAGAATAAACTGACAGAGGGAGCTTTATTTAACGACCCCTCACCCCATACTTGTGATGTCTCGTATGTCTTAAGTCTTCAAAACCATTATGGAGAGGTTAATATATTTATGTCTTTTAACCAATTAACTAGTTAGGGCGGAGTCACATGCAATCCAAATTGGGTTAAAAATTGGGGACATCATGGAAACTAAGCATAGTGCTGTCTCTCAATTATCACATCCTAATACATGATAGTATGATTATTGTGTGTAATATCTTTTTCCTAAAATTAGAGCAGCCATAGATATATCTTTAATAGTAGTTTGATAGAGTTCAATGCTTTTGAGACATCATTTGTCATTGTTAGTTACATATTGTAACTATTTTGCTCGTCTACTATTCCATCATATATCATCTAAACTTCACGAGGAGAAAGTGCTTTTTATAATTGGTCCGGACGTAATAGGCTTTTCACACCTGATGAATTAGAAGTTGATGGGATTTTTTATTCTACTCAACAACTCAAGTAAACAATCACAAGTTCAATCATAGCCTATCCCTTGTTTGTAGTGGTCAATGACAAGTGAGAAGCATCACACAGACATTATATGAACTCTATTTTGCTTATTAAATTCTTTAATGTGCAAACATTCTACTTTCTAAGATAGTGCTAATTAATTTATGCTCAATGCACAACATCAATTGATACATGGAGGATTGGATGCATTTCTACTGCACCATTTACTGGAAAGCCACTTTCATCCTTAAAAAGTGTGGAGCCATCAATTGGACCTGATACTTGATAGGAGCAGTTCAGTTTGAACATGCTCAGCACAGGCAACTTCCACCATTTACTGGAAAGTCTCTCATTGTTTTAATATCCCTGTGAAACAGTAATCCAGTCCAACTGTCCACACTAAAGCTGTTTAACACAAGCTCTTGCTAAGTACTGAAAAAGGAGAAAACTTGGAATACTGTATGTCCAAAAAGAGAGACAGAGTAAGTATCTTGCAGATGCTGCAAATCAACCAGTCTTTAAGCAATAAGCCCCAGTAGAAACCACATTACTCCTCACTCACTCTACATCATATTCACTACTATTATGAAACAATCGTCTAGCCCATTCATTCCATATACTCCAAACGAGAGAAAATGATCATCTCCAAGTTCCTTTCTTAAGCATAATCAAAATGGGCAATCCTGAGCCGAAATTCATTATAATTTCTCACTAGACATTCATTACTGAGGGAAAGAAACTTCCTAGGCAATCCGGTGTTCATTCACCTTTTTCAGATAAAATTAAATAAGCAGTTTTTCAGAAACAAAATTAATAATCATGAGCATACAAATTACATCATCAAGCCAAAGCAACATTGAGAATTCATTTAGCGATAGGTGAACAAAGTGCACATTGTAATATATGAGTTCCATCGCATAGCTGATTAATGCGGGACAAACTCTATGAAACTTATGACCTATTTACTAATACCCAAGAGAGATTGCACAGTACAAATTAAATGAAAACACAAAACAGTGCATTTTATTTACAAACAAAAAGCAATAGGAGGATGGTGTCACATAAAAGTTAGAGAAGGTAGTACTCTTCCTAGAAAAACTGGTGCCTTCCATCAACTGTGATTCCTACATCGTGTTAACTTGTCTGCAACTAATCTTAATCTTATAGCAGCAAAATGACTTAAAAACTCTTGGTTCTTCCACAATATATTCCCAGTTATGATACTTGACGACTAAAGCTAAGTTTAAACATGTTAAAACATCATAAGAAACATCGACTGTCTAGTAGTTCCCATATTACCTTTGGCCTGACGACTGGGAATTCTAAAGCACCACCTATATCTCTCACCACCTTAGCTTGAAACAAGGCCTCCTCGCCATCATGCGTCTTGACCAAAAAGGTAATATAAAAATCGTAGTAACGACTTCCACCTCCATTCACCTTCAAAACATTCACGACCGCATAATTGGTGCCCTAAAATGAGTACAGGGGAAATTTCTTAGCTCTCTAGACAAGACAATGAAAAAGGAAGCTGGCAAGATAATGGTAAGAATAATTAGAGCATTATTTTTATTTCGGTAAGAAAGATGAAGCATGACTAGAGCATACTCTGTCCTTATTGTACACTTCAAGTGCCCTTTCAACATAACCCTTCAACATGTCATAGTTCTTAGGATTCTCTAAGAAGTATTGCAAGGGGCAGATGGTAGCCATAGGGGACATTCCAGGATAATCTTCAATATCAAATCCCTATCAATAATGAGAGAGAAACATCACTTATTGCATCGAATGGTCCTCGTAAAAAGTTAAGATCCAAGGAAATGATTTAAAAAAATAGCAAAAATATGTCAAGCAACTGTGTCCAAGAATGTCTTCATTAGGGTGGATACATAACATACAATAGTATTTTGCTAGCAAATTGATGCTTTTCTACGGGCTGTTCTACTCAAGACCAAGTAGCTCTAAATTTATCCATCAAGTATAAGTAATAACGACATTATATTTTTTGTTTAAGCTGAAAATCATACCCTTTCTGTGCTCATTTGCAAACCTGAGCTGAGCGTACTAATGGAGGATTCAAATTTTGAATTGCAAACCCAAAATCCTTGGTACTAATAGAATCCATCTAAAAGTCAGACACCATTAAATTGTTGACACCAATATTTAAGATCAAGAATTGACGCCCAGTCGCCTTCTGGCACGGGCAGCTCTCCTCACTTTTGGCCGCGCTTATAAAACATTTTTACTTTTAGGCTGATTTACAAATATCGGACATGTGCCCGCTACACGCACTTCTAGTCCCGTTTAAAAATGTTTAGCTAGTAGCCCCAGGAGCCAATAGCCGGAACATACTCCTGGCATAAAATTCCTAGCCCGGACCTGATGATTCGCCAGGAATATGTTCCCATTTCTAGTGATAGGCGCTAAAAGTTAAAGATTTTTAAACGCAGCCATAAGTGTGAGAATGGCGCGCCAGAAGACTACTGGGTGTCAATTCTTGTAACTTTTAGTCCCATTACAAGAAGTCACCAGACACATTCGCCATGTTGGAGCCAACAAACTGGCCAGGTGTGTCTGACAACTTTTAGCGACCTGGGTCTAAAAGTTCGATGACTTTTCAACGAGGGGCCAGAAGTGTGGCACTAAATCGTACGAAGATTTATCTATAAACAACAACAACAAACTCAGTGTAATTCCACAAGTGGGGTTTGGGGAGGGTGCTGTGTATGCAGACCTTACCTACCTCGAATGAAGTTGGAGGCTGTTTTCTATAGACCTTCGGGGGTTGTTTGGTTAGCGGGATTGGATTAACAATTAACTAACCCAGAATAGATTTTATACCACAAATGTGGTACTATCTTATCCCATAGAAGGTGTGAGATTGTTAATCCCGAGATTATAATCCCGGGATAAATTTAATCCCACATTTATAGGATATCCCTTATGTTTAGTTCCGCCAATCAAACGACCCATTCAGGGTCAAGAAAAATAGATTATCTTTAAACAACAACAACATATAAACACACAAATTAATCTAACTAACAAAGAATAGTGCTGGAGTTAGTTACCTCGCTCTCTTCAACTTGTTGGTAGTACTTGTCCCAAACAACTTGATCCCTTATATAATCATCATCGGAATCGTATTTGTCGGGATTACCGATTCCCTTCCATTCACTTGGAGGTGTCATCTCCGCATCCGAATCCGACCCGAAACTAGTCCAGCTATTCTTGTCATCCTCTTCTTCAACTTCCACCTTTTGTTTTTTCTCTAAATCTACCATGGCGTAAACATCCCCTACGAATTAATTTTTATGTGTTTAATTGGGTGTTAGGTGACTATAACAAGGGGGCAATTGAATACTGTTGCAACCAACTGTGTAAATATGGTAAAGCTTAATATTTCGGTTTTATATATGTAATGTCCCCTTAAATGAAGTGAAATTTTGGTAAAATAGAAAAATAGATTCAAAAACTCTTTAGGTCACGGTTCAAATCCCAAGTGTGATAGTTTTGAATCTTCTTGTAAAATATTTTGACTGTGCTTCTCTTAGTGTAATTACAAAATTTATACTTTGTATGGTCAAATAATTATTTGATTAAGAGTTTGTTTGGCAAAGCTTCTGGCATATCAAAAGTGCTTTTTTTTTTTTTCTTTTCAAAAATCACTTATTTTAGTTAATGAGGGTGTTTAGCCAAACTTTTAGTAAAAAATAAGTGTTTTTAGCCAAACAAGCTGTTTTTTAGAAAAACAAGCTGTTTTTTAGCTCTCAGGAAAAAAGTATTTTTGATATTTAAGGACAAGAATAGACATGTAAAAAGAATAGGAAACAACTTATCTGCATATATTTTTTTTTAGTAATTTGACGTTTAAAAATTAATTATTAAGTATTTATTAAATACAAATAATTAACAAAAGCACTTCTCATATTATTTGGCCAAACACAAACCGCTAATCTTCAAAAACACTTCTCAAAATAAGCTGATTTTGGCAGCTTGTCCAAACAGACTCTAATGGGTCATTCGGTTGCTCAGTTAAGGATTTAATACCCGCACAAAACTTCGCGCTAATTTAGCGCAACGTTCGATTGGTTTTATGTGAAATATTAATACCCGTATAAAATTAGTACAACATTTAGTTGCATTTTTTTATATTCCGCATTATTAATACCCGCATTATTCATGCGGGAATTTATGTATTATTTTATGCTGGATAGAAGGTGGTATTAATAACGCAGGTATTAAAATTTAAAAATGACAAAAGTAACCCTCATAATAATAAGGATATTTTAAAATTTTATTTAAAAAAAACACTTCAACCGAACGAGTGTAATTTAGATCATAGTTATCCTCACGGATTTGCTGCTTCAATTTCAGGTACATACTGCAACTCCTTCCTTGTTTGAACAGGTTTTATATAAGAGGTAGGGTAAGTTTGTTTTCCCAATTTGGATAGAAATCAGTATTCCTTTAGCTATAAGTTTATGATATTCCCAACCTTTATTCCATGCCAATTCCTGCTGTTGGAGAAAACAGATTATGGAGGATAAAAAACCTCCTATCATTACAAATATGAAAATAGATACGTTTCAAGTGTTGCCTGATGATTACAACAATTGGTCATCCACTGTAATCTTTTTTCAAGAAAATTGGGATGATGATGATATCCATGTGTTTGCCTTTAATTCTGATGATTGTCTTGTGTACTCTCTTCTGTCCTACCAAAGGCCTAACGTAGTTCTTCGAGGAGTGGGATATGCAGCTGGTGACTTTAAACTCTACTTTGTTGGTAACATCATATTTGATCAGGACCTGGACGATGGTCCTGAGCCTGAAAATTCTCTGCATGTTGACGTTTATGATATTTGCACTAAGCAATGGATTACAGATGATTTCCCAATGTTGAATGCTCGCAAGCCCAAGCCTTTTGTGTTTTTCCTTGATCAGCGGCTTTATGTGCTTTCTACTGAGTGCTCGCCTTACCTGGAAGAAGCACCATTCGAAATGCTGGATATCAATAATCTTTCTCAAGGATGGGTTTCTCTGCCTGAACCCTCTTTTGCTGGGGATTATGCATTTGGCTTTCTCAATTCTAGGATGATAGACTACCCCGAGAAGATGCTGTACATAAAGTCGTGTTCCGGTGGTTTGCTTTATGGTTACAGCGTGCATGATAACAGGTGGCACGAGCTTGACCCATGTATGAGTACTTTGACAGGTCGTATGGGTAATCTATTCAAAGCCGGCGGTTGTTCGGATGACTGTCTAATTGTAGAAAAATACTTCTACAGCTTTGATGTATTAGAGTACCATGATGGACGGCGAGCTACTCTAACCATTACCGATCTGGAGCATGATACTCATCATGATGATGATCCGCCCTCATGGCAGGTTGATGTCTCCAGCGTTGTTCCCCTGGACGTGCTTCGTGATTTAAACGCCTGTGGCTGTCTAGTTTATATAGGCAAGAGGAATTCACGTCAAAGGTTTTCTTTGATCATCTCTTACCGTGAGTCTGGTCTTGCTGGTTTTCATTTGTGTACTTGCACATTTGACTTGAGACGAATTGGAGAGGATGTAACTGTATCATTCCTTTTCGATGCCATTTGCTGCTGCCATTACCGGCATATAACGATAAGTGAACACGTAGTTTCCTGCCACAAGTTATCTGAAGTCAAAGAATGAGTGAGCTTTCCAATTGTCAGCAACAGAATCTAGCTTCTGACTGGGTATGCCTTTTCTTAATTGAATATGCTTTAGAACGATGATTCGTCTTAATGAAATGAATTCAATCTTTTCTGTCCATTTTATTCTGATAGATCGTTATTCCTAAATGAAATATTAATTTCTTGCTTATTCAATTTAATTGCTCCAGCCATAAACATCTATCATCCAGAAAGAATACCTTCCCTACAGAAAGCACCTTGAAGGTCTTTTAGAATTTGAAAACATAGCAATAGTAACTAATATCTTCTATATTGATGTGGAAATAGAAAAATTACACAGTGAAATCTCAAGGTAAGCTGTACTACCACGACTAGTAGAGTAAAAAAGCTAACTAAAGATGGTATTTTTCAGAAGGTATATGAAACCTTGGATTCTCAAAATTAATGTTATCAAGGCTATTGCTAGGAACTCAGAAATATATATGTAGTGTGACGCAGAAAAATGTTTGCTTTGATAGAAGATTAAAGTGGTATAACATCAAAGGACGAAGTGCTAAAAGGCAACTTAGAAAGGAAGCCAAGCGACTTTAGGCTAAACTTCTGACTGAAGCACTCGATTCTGCTTAACAGTGTGCTTGGGAATTACTGTCCGTAATTGTTCGTTGTATAACTTGTATTTATGGTTATGTGCTTCAAATCCTGTAGATGTTAAATGCAGATTATGAAGAACATTTTTTTCCTAGTTAGCTAATAACTGAATTGATTAACTTATACTTTGATTAGTTACTTTTGATGAGATAAAAAGGGATAACTGGAGCATGATTGTGAGAAAGAAGTGGTCTTAACTGGGCTATATTAGGATGTCTGTTAACCCAGAAAATGGTGTATCCTTTACATTGCATACAGTTCATGTTATGAATATTTTCTCATACATGACCAGGTAAGGATGCACAAGATTTTATGATGAGTAGGAAAAAAGCATGGATGCTTGAAATTTACTTAGTCTGTAGTTGTCTATCATGACTTCTTGGTCTTCGATGCTCTGTTGTCTCATCACTAATGATTTCCGTAATCAGGTCTTTAAATATTAAGCGCTCAACATCCAGTACTAGCATTGGAATCTCATCCTGACGACTTGTCCAATCTTCAGATCGATGCATCATATCTTTCTCTAAAATGCTGATCAATTCGTCATATTCCATGTTCATGTTAATTTCTCTTTTAGCATTGAGTTGGGCTATCTCGGACTTCAGTTCTTTCAGAAGCTTCTTCGCAGTCCAACACTTTCTTCTCTGCATTATATTGTTATCTAAACCTAGTCTGTGGACAAGAATCTCATTGACAGTGTCGAATATGATCTTTCTTCTAGTCTTCTGATCAAATTTTGTATGGCAGATCTCTTCACTGCGTTCTTGATCAGTTGCTAGCATACTGCTTTCCTCAGTCTGCTCTAGGATGTGGAACAACTTTGGGTTGATCAAATGGCTGGATGAGTGAAGCTGAACGGCTATGGACATTGACTCCACATCCTTTAGAAGGCCAGATGCCAGTAAAATCTTAGTGATGTATCTGTTGTCAGCATCGTGGTTCAGGCTTAAGGATGCAAGTTGGTCCATTTTTGTGTCATGGATGGTGGAGTTCGGTTGTCTGAGGTCATGAACCAGGTCCTCCTTGCTTTTGACTACCTTATGGTTGGATGCAGTGCCAAGGTCAAGTCTGGTACTGTAAGGGGAATGATCTGGATCATTTTGATACCAAACATCAGTACCTGCAAATTCATCATCTGTTAAGGTGGAAATGCGCAGAAGGTTATTATTAGTTGAATCATGCTTTTACTTAACTCTTTTAGGTGCTATTTCTGAGTTTAGTTTAGTAGGCCGTAATGACAGTCTATGTTCTTTCACCTAAAGGTGGAGCTAAGGCGTGCAGGTTAGAAAAGAAATAGAACTTCAATTAGTTTTTACTTTGCGGGTGCTGTATTCAAGCTGTCATCTTTAAATTAAGCCATTCTGTTATGATTTCCTTTTCCTTTTGTTTCTCAAGTGATGTATTAAAATCTACCATTATGCTTTATGTTCATCTGCATAGTGTTTTTTCCTAGACAAGTATCATTTTATCAAGTTTGCATCGAAACAGTTGAATTTGAGAAATAGAATGGTACCTCTATATGAAAATGCACTCACAATCTTCTTCCCAACTGGAGATGGTGAATCTTCGGCATAGAATGTTGCATCAAGCACTGAGACAGGACTAAGTTGTTCAACTGCCGCTATTGCAAGTTCAGTCGTTGATGTATCTTCGCTAAGCCTCACCGCATCACCCTGGATCGTGCAAAAGTCAATGTCAGTAAGGGTTCATTCACATGAGCACATAAATTTAAAAACCATGAGAAGTCACTTACTCTTTCTTTATTATCCTCTTGCATCTTAGCAATCTGGAAGAAACAGTCTGTGTTTGCTTTTGTTTCTATATGTGATGCCATACTAAAATTATTTTTGCAACTGCTGCTTCCATTTAGATCATCAGGATGCTGCATATTGCTAGGTGTTGCTTTCTGGTTCCTTTTTGAAGAGCTTGATTCTATAATTGATTGTCTTCTAACCTTGCTGGTTCCTGATGATGGAGTGGCCTGACAAGTTTGTTTGTCCATGCCCTGCTGCTTTTGCTGTAGTCTTGGACTTGAAGTTCCATAACTTTTTCCTAGTGCAGGACTGAATCTTCCTTCCTTTTGTTGAGAAGGTGTTGTTTGCAATGCCTTTGATGTTCTTCCTTTAGTCTTCGTATCTGTGGAAGGAAGATGCCAAGCAGAGCATGCAACTTTATTTGCTCTAGATGTCATATCTTTGGATGTTTGCTTGTCAACTGTGTCATCTCTGTTATATACAAGGGGTTGCGTGTAAAATTCTTGAAGTTCCGAGGCATTTGCAGTGGGGTCAGCGAAACTTGCATATCTGATTTTATCACTTAGTTTGGCTTGTTGTGGTGTCAAATATGAAGCTTCTGATCTTTTCGTGGGATGAGTCACCTTTTTGGTGAGAGACAGTGGGCTATGTTTCTGCCTCTGCCTCACCGGTTGCAGCTTGGTGAAAGGTGCCGTCTGAGCACTTTGGTCTTCTGACCTTTCTCTTGTGTTCTGCATTGCTTCAAGTATCTGTTTCAGAGCTCTTAGATCTGTTCCAGACCTTTTGAACTCAAGTTCAGTTTTCCTTTTCTCGATTTCGCGATGAACTGAGGAAGAAAGATGTGGACTCCGCGATGAAGCTTCCATATTGCATCTAACAGATGATTTTTGGGTGGCTCGATTGGCCTCCAGTTGTCTCCAAGGAGCAGATTCTCGTGGAAGCCTTGAGGATGAGGCAGGTCCCATGATTGAACTGGTGGATTTCATACGTGGAGAGGCAAAATCCTTTTCCAACATCTGTGGGGGAATGGAAACTTGATTTATCTTGCTCTTTCTAACTGATTTTGTTGATATCAAAATAGAATCTTTAGCAGGGAAGGTTTTAGGTGTCACAATCTCAATTTCATTTGGTGGACCGGAGCTTGGAAAAGCATCCAATCCCATTAGCTTTGCTACAATGCTGGAAGATCGATTATGACATTGCAGTTCTTGATCTCCTAGAAGAAAATTTGATCTGGACTCAGAGGCTGTGCTCCTCAAGGACTGTTGCCTACTGTCCAATGACAGTCTGGGTAGATCTTTTAGCTTCATCATGGATTTCAATGTTTCTGTTGATTCTCTTCCATCACAGGAGAAACGAGGACGATCCTTTGCTGTATGCTGTAGGCAACCAACTTTATGTTCCTCTGCTATCCAAGGGGAATCACAAAGCTTTGCAGCAACTCGTGTTGTTCCACTGGACGGCTTCCCACAGTTTGATTGCTGAAGAAGCCTCGGAGAGTCTATATGTTTCATCACATGGACTCTACCTTCTACTTTAGCAACTGTTCTTACAGATATACCACGGGCTTCCCTGTACATCGAGTCCTTAACAACATCTCGAAGATCAGGTGAGTGCCGACCTGAATGAGATGAACTTGATTGCTTGGCTGGTATGATTTCTGAAGGAGATTCTGATAAGTTACTTCGACTACGAGAAATTGGCTCTTGTTGTACCCTTTTGTTGTCTTGCAGTGTTTTGGAAGTAGATTGACCTAAATGAGTCACCTCTGTTAGAGTCTTTTCCTGCAGTTTCAATTCACACCATTAAGTATTTGTATGTTAATGTTGAGATGCTTTGATGAATGATTTGTTCATGATTAAATTTTTTTTTTCAGTGTCTTACTCTTTCAGTCTGTGTTGCACATTTGGTCTCCATATGGTTGGCACCTTCAAGACAGAGGAACCAACAATGAGATTCTCTTCATCATGTAATATAATGCAGATAAGATTTTACTTACATACATTGGTTGTATAAAGAACTTTTATACCATCTGTCTAGTTTAACTTGCTATCAGTCTAAAGAATTTTTACAGAATTATCGTAATTTTTAGCCTATCATAGTAGGTATATTATTTGTTCCAAGTTCTTTGTTTATTCATTTATTTTTCTGTTACACTAGATAACATTATAGATGGTTCTTAACCATAGTTATTATATGCCAATAAGCTCCCAAGGACGATGGTTTTTCCCAAGCTTGCTAAATTTAACAGGTACTAGCAGAAACATTTCTCATATATGTTGTGTAAATATTTTTAAAGGCATCTGTACAATAAAATTCAAACTCATTTGCATAATATAAGTTGAGGTAATTTAGAAAAGTACCTGAGAGAAGCCTTCTATGATTTTGAGCATGGAGGCGTCTGTCAAATAGCTGAAATAACCCATTCATGCAACCAATTTGCTTCTGCAAATCACGTTTGTCGTCTGCTAAGGAAGATAGTATTCTAGCAGACATTTCTGGTGCTTTTCAATGCCTGCATTTGCAGAACTCTTACCATTAAACCAGAGGCGGACCTAGAGTCTTAGGACTCAGTTTAATTGTATTCTTCATTTTCATCAAAGACTATATGGTATAATTGTACATATGTTTGTGCTCGATCGATAGAGAGAGACTTTTAAAAGTAGTATAGATATTAAGTTTTGAATTCATATTCTTAAAGACATTAAGACCTTGAACTTATTAAGTTTAAATCTTGAATCAGTGCCCGAGTTAGACTCATGTAACAGTGTAACGAATAACTGAGTAAAAGGTGAAAATTAATTTACCGCGTTCATTGATTATTTATTAGTTTATATCCGTGGATGGGAACTCATGATTTAAACTTGATGAGTTCCGTATTTATATTCTCATCACTCATCATAATGCATTGATTCTACATTGCATCCGCCTCCGTTGGAGACACTGGCAATTCAGAATTTAAGCAATGTGGATTCTGCCTATACTTGTTTTTCGAGACATGTATATAGCATTAGCGAGTGATTATACTGTGTATGTTGTTGTTGTTGTTGTTGTTGTTGTTGTTGTTGTATATATGATTAGAAGCTGAAATACTGGAGTTTGTCAAACTCGTGAACTCATGATTGAACCCGCCACTGCCCGGAAGAAATAAAAGAATGTATAGACTCACCAGTGGAAAGTAAAGGAGAGCTTCTTTTACAGCCAGAGAAATGAGTAACAGCAGTAGCTTAGTACAAATATTACACAAAATGCAGCCACAGAATGTAAGTATGAGGATAAAAGGCTATTCTCCTGATCCAAGAAGAGTGTTTTCCTCAAAGAACAAAAGAGTAAAATGTTTGTTTTGTCTATGAAAGGCTGTTTCCAGAGAATAGAAAAAAGAGAGAGAAACAAAGGGGTGGAAATTCTTGCAGAGAATGTTGCACTTGCAATATGTGTGTATATATATATTGGGAGAGACAGACACTCCCTCTCCCTCTCTCTCACACACTCACTAAACAGAGGAAAGGGAATTGAAAATTTTTAAAATGTCACAACTGAGAGTCAAACTTACTAATATAAACATTTTCTAAACTTCTTTATCACTATACTAGAAAAGTTGTTAAATAGAGTCCAACAATCACATATAGGGATGTTCATGGAGCGGTACGGTTCGGGTTTGAACTTATCGGTAACGGTATATCGGTTAACGGTATGTAATTATGTAAAACCAATATCGTACCAATAAGCTATCGGTTAACGGTTATCGGTTCTTAATGGTTCGGTAACCGGTACACCGAAGTAATGCGTGAATTCTTGGTGGATGGTTGTCAATAGGTAATATTTTTTAATTAATATGAATAACCACTAAAGTAATAGACAAACCATTCACACAAACTAAGTAAACACGTGCAATCAACAAGTATTAACAATATGCTAACATAACACAAAAAAAATGAAATAGAAAAAGAAAAGATAAGAAAGTCTGATCGATGATCCGAGAAAGCAAAATTAATTATAAAATAGGCCGGACTCATTAATTAAAGTGTATGAGTATTGACATATAACTATCAAAAATAATAACAATAATAATTAAAGTTTAACCTATAAATTAATGTTGTAAATTAAGAGTTTAAATGACTTAATATACTAATAATAAATAAAATAAAGTATATAAAAATTATTAAAAAAGAATCTTATCGGTTATCGGTACGGTAATGGTAAAGAGATATAGAAACCGTTACTGTACCGATATCTTATCGATATTGAAAATTAATACCACTACCGAACCAATAACCGTTATACCGATACCGTCATGCTTATCGATAGCGGTAACGGTTCGGCCATCGTTACCGATTCGGTTTGCACACTCCTAATCACATATATATTTAAAAGAATTTAAATATGCATATGTAACTTAATTTGAGAGATAGGATGATGTTGATCAGATTTGAAATAGTGGTTTGACACTAATTTGGATTAGTTTAAGTTAATAAGTTTTGCATACTAGACTTGTTAAACTAAAACTGAACTATTTTCAAATGAAAGAGAATAATATATTTAATAGAATAATTTAGATGCGCATAAGCTGATCCGATCATTATTACAGGAGGGACAAGTGGGTGATTTTTCTATAGAGTTTCGTATGGACAAAATTATGAATGGGATGGCAACTCAGGGGAATGGCCAGGGGCCTGGGGGTGAGGAGTCCGAAGTGTGGGATATCTGTCACTTCACTACTATGTATTACACAGGCATGTGGAGTTTGTCAGCTAAGTGGATACTCCCTCCGTCCCAATTTATGTGGTACTTTTCACTTTTCGAGAATCAATTTGACTAAATTTTGAAGCTAAATTGGATTAGATTAACTTAATATTTTAATATTAAAATTTATATTTTTGAAAACTACTTGAAACGTACTTTAAGTTACAACTTTTCTCATATTATTTTGGTGAAAAAATACGTCTTGAAATGTTGGTCAAAGTTCATGCAGTTTGAATCTCGAAAAGCGAAAAGTGCCACATAAATTGGGACAGAGGGAGTAATATGTATAGCTACTTAAGTTATATATATGCTTATTGTTAAAATAATTTTCAGTTTTAATTTATGATATTATATAAATTATTATTTTCTCAAGTTATCAAATAAATAGTAATATTTTATTTGTGTAACCATTTGTTATCTGGAATCACTAGTCTAACAAATTCGTTTTCTTTGTGTACTCTCTCTCTCTCTCAGACCTTCTATTTTCTATCGAAATTGACTTCATTTTATATTGTGTAAGAGTCTCCCATAAAATAACTGTGAATATAATTATCGCGGTCCTTCTTCTATTCTCCCTTCTTCATTCCCGATCTAATAGATTCATTGCAGCTACATAGGCCTAAGAGTACAAAAATAAGAACAACTACTGATATGGTTCAATCTCAAATAAATTGTTGTCGCATATATAAATCCTCGCTAATTAGTTTTTATTTAATTCAAGAGTGTTGGATTAAATTCCTTATGTTAAAAAAATACATTGTGTGTACGTGAAGTTTCTTTGTCAAGAAATTACATAGGAGCCTCCATGTAACACTATTAGCAATAGGCTCCTATAGCTACTCTGTTCCACTTTATGTGGTATAGTTTAAATCCGTATGGAGTTTCAAAATTAAATAAAGATTTTTGAGATTTGTGATATATATTTTTGTAGTAATAAATCACTTTAGTAATGTAAAAGAATAATGTTGAAGTTAAATTATTTTCAAATTTAGAAAACTGCAATTTCTTTTTTATATATTTAAATCCACCAATTGGCTAGTTGGTATTTGTACTACATCTTTGTCAAATTATCGTAAAAGTTCCCACTATGACCATCCATTTTGTCGTAAAATGTGTGGAACAGTCTTAATAATTAGAATAATTTGATAATAATTTTGGTCCGTACAATTACATCTTTGATTGTGCTACATCATAAAGATCCGATAGCATAAAAAGTTGTGAGGACCCTTTTGGATATTTTCATAATTGGTTGTTAAATAGTTACCAAAATGTTTTTGTTTTCTCCTACTAAAACTAAATGGCTAATATTATCTCTTATGTACGTTGCCAAATAAACCGAACATGGATTCATCTTTTTTGGTTGCTAAGTTAAGTTAATTATTTAAATGACAAATTACAAGCAACTCTCTAAATTTTTCGTATATTAATTATTACTGTATACCTTTGTTATACTTTATATGTGTATACATTTATAGTATACTGCATAAACTATGGTATACAAGTCTGGATAAATAGAGTGGGTAAATAGTTTAGTGGGTAGGTTGGGTAATATTTGAAAATAATGGATAGTGGTTGTAATTATTTTTAGTTTTTTGGGTATTTTTATAACTGTCCCTTCATATTTTTTGGTTGCTAAGTTCCTTGTGTTAGGTTAATTATTTAAATGACAAATTACAAGCAACTCTCTAAATTTTTCGTATATTAACACTCTTGACGTTAACAAGTCGCCTCACATTCTCAGAAATTTCAACATAAAACGAGTGGACTTCACGTTTCTAAATTTTTCAAATAAAAAAAAGTTCAAATTTTCCTCTCAACTTTTGACGATGACTTAAAATTATACTCCTCATATGGAGCTTAGTTAGCATCAAATTAAAGGCAAAAACTTTACTATAGTGTAGAAAATGTTTACTATTAATGCATATAACTTAAATCCCAACTTTAAAAATGGTACGTGGATATCCACCCTCTGCTTTGTCTTTACCACAATTATTCACCTAATATGCAATCTCTTTTTTCTGATGGGTTTGACAGCTAAACTGTAGATTGCATTATAACTAAGAATAACATGGTTGCATGTTGTTCTATTGTGGGACCATGGGGGTTACTAATTTAAAGCTAAAAAACAAGTTTAATAATAAGGCCAGCGTCCCAAACTTTTTTTTTTTTTTTTTTTATTTTATTTTAAAAGTTGATGTATTGTGATAGAACATCTGAATCATACATGCTGAAGCTTTTGTAATTGGATTTAAATTTCATTCATCGATATAGGAAATAAATATTTAACCAATCCGGTTACCTAAAAGATAATTACAGGCAATTTATGTGGGCAAAATTGTGTCACGTTATTAAGGAAGTAGAAGGCCAATTGGCCCAAATAAAGTAAGTCCAAAAAGGCAACTGACGGTAAAGGATTAAGATGACACGTCAACGCTCCCTCAGCCACAACCGTTCAAAAGGCACGGGCGCGGAGCTAATATGCGTACTTCTATTATTCGGCCACCTTAGGGTTAGTCCGGGTAGACTTTGGGCAATCACCTCTAGGGGCTAAATGTCTCATGTAGATGTGTTATACTATAAATAGAATAGGAGTAAAACCTAACCTATACATACTACATTCTCTCATTGTAAATGATACGCTGAGATTCGATTAGATTCTTTTTCTTTCTTCAAAGAATACAACTCCTATTTATTCGCTTTGCTTGATATTTCATTACTCTATGTGGCATTTCTTACAAATTTGATTGTTCAAGCAAGTTTTAGGCATAAATTGTAATTCTATTTAAAAATACTAAATTATAATCTTAAATAGGGAATAACTAGGTAACATATGATAATCAGATTATATTGAACAAATAGTATAAAAATCATGATACTGCTAATTAATATATTTTGAATGCGTTTTAATAAAACTTTTCAGTAGTAGAGAGACTATGTTTCAAACAATTAAGTCAAAGATTCTATCTATCGTTCTTGAAATATATAGCATAGCTTTTGCTTGCTTTAGACTGCTTCCTAAGCCATGGGAATTTAATAAGTTTAATAAACTTCATTTTGAAGGTCCCATGTAATACCCCTTTCCTTATCACTTTACGGACAGCGATGACTTCTTTTGATTTGTAACATTGTGCTTTTAATTGGCCATAAAAAAAGGATTTCATTATTTGTACATACCAGTCATCAGTATTTATAGATACTTAAAAACTAAGTGAAATATTTAAAAAAAAAAATTAAATACTTTGAGTGAAGTAATATTTTCACTCACAATTCCTTACCTTTTTTATGGATTAAATTTATCTCAAACAAATTCTTGTATGATAACTTCAATGGCATTTTTTAAATAATTATACTCAATTTTTAGGACACGTACTAACATGCATGTTGAAGTGACAAAAACTTAAAAATGGTTACTAATATATCATCCGTTATAAAATGAATAACACTATTTCTTTATTAATCCGTTCAAAAAAGAATGACATAATTTTAAATTTAGAAATATTTTTGAGTTGGAACTACTACTTTACTCTTAATAAAATATTTTATAGTCATATATTTATGTAGGGCTTATTTCGAACTACAAGTTCTAAAAGTCTTACCACATTTTTTAAATTTCGTTCCAAGTTAAATTAAGATAACCATATTGAAACGGGGAGAGTAATAAAAAAATAGAAAAGAGAAAATTGGTGATGATTGAGTTAGATAAGGGTGCGCAAAGAAGGGGTTGCGTGGTCATGTCAATAAAGTTAAGAGGAAGCATGAAGGATGCCCAACTTTCATTAGGCAAATACTATCTTCATCATGATTTACAAAAATAAAAGGGACGATATATATGTTCATCATTTATCTTTCACCATTTGTCTTATACTATATGTTCCAAGAAAACCTCTGCCCCATTAGTCCACCATGATTGGGACTTGATGCCCCGCTTATCCCCTGCCCAACAATCTTGTTAGAAGTTTGCGTTTTTTAATTTAAAAGGTATGAGATATCCATTTATCCGATTAATTCAGATTTCGCACCATATACAATACATTAAACAAGAAAATAATCCGTTGCCAAGAATTTATCCATAGTTTATCATTGCCTTTGAAGAAGTATAAGTGTATAACTAGTCAATTCACTTGAAGCATTGTAATTTCATTAGATCCTAATTATCAACTAAAATCAAGAAGTCTCATATTATTCTTTTTAGAAAATGATGAGTTTTAGTTGAACTCATATTGCATCTGCTTCTACTATCACCACCCTGTCCTCACGCCCCTCCTCCATTGAAATCCCTGATTATATTTTTTTAATGGGGTTAATACTCTATCTGTTTCAAAATGGATATCACTATTTCCTTATTAGTCTGTTCCAAAAAGAATGACACAATTCTAAATTTAAAAATATTTTTAAGTTGAAACTACTACTTTGCCCTTAATGAAATGCGAATTTATGTAGGACTTATTTTGGACCACAAATTTCAAAAATCTTACCATATTTCTTAAATTCCGCTCCAAATCAAACTATGACAATTATTTTGGAACGGGGAGTACTAAATATGCTAAACTGATTCAAGATTCTAACTTTTTAGTAACACCATCACATGAGCAAGGAAAATAGCAAGAAAGTTGATAGATCTGAACTTGAGTTACAAGAAAGCCGCTTTTAGTATATTTCAAATTAACTTCATAAATGAGTTATAACAATATTATTATATGTCCATGTGCATTTTTGGTCCTAATTTGATGTTGAAGCAAACTTTGGAAAGGTACTTTACATGCAAGATATACCAAGCATCAATTCGAAGCAATTCTATTTCAATGTTGCCCCCTCGATACTTTGGACACCAAATATATATTGCATTAGGTGCACTCCTTAGTATTTGCTTGCGATCATTCAAATCTGGAGGAGAATTAATATAAAAATTTATGCTTTGTAGACAACACAGAGATAAATTATTTTGCAGATAACATGCATGTAACTCGTCATATTGAGCTTGGTAGGGTAAGATGACAAAAATATTACAATAGTTAAAAGTAATTGTAATGATATCATATCATCATCATATCATCATACTACTATAAAAACATGTCATCAAGAAGCCTAAAAATCAGATTACTAAAATGCGCCTTCAAAAACTAAAAATACCCTACTTATAAAAAAGTTAAATAAAAATACCAAGTTATTTGAAGCTAAGGGATGTAATTTTTCAGATTAATAGAACGGATGTCACTTTATTTGTGAATAGGCACTTTCCACTAGGTTTTAATAATAAGTTGCTTGAGAGACTAATCTGGGCAAGCCATCATTTGGGAGAGGTCCAAGTGAAAAGTGAAGGTTACTGATTGGGGATATTCAAAGTTTCCTATCCTGATTCCATTGTGCAAGATGAGATACTGGTGCTATGTGTTGTAGTGAACTTGGCTTAACCATTTTTTATTATGCATGGAATGACGATCAAGTATGTATTGTTATACGATGATGATGAACAATAAAGGACAATAAAGTGGAGTATAACCAATTTCTACAAGTTCGAATTCTTTACTCAAAAATTACAAATGAGGATTCAAGAACAAAAAGAAGTGGTACAAACGAATCTCAATAGGTGGATTCACAAAGATGATGTCAATGGCATGTTGCCTTCAACTATTACATTGCAAAAATTATTAGCAGCGTGTATTTGAAAATGGCACTTGGAGAAACCTAAATGGCTGATTTTAATAAAATCAGGTTCTACGTTTTCTACTCTTTAATACTCATTGTGATATATATGCTGAAATTTGATTTGTACAAATATTAATGTAGATTATTATGTGATTACCACAAAAATTGGGTTCTATATTTTCTACTCTTTAATACTCATTATTTAGTATGCATATGTGACATGATTGGGGCGGTTTGTTGGTATTAATTTCATAGTATGCATGAAATTATGTGAAAGATATCTTTTAAGGGTAGCAAGATATGAATTAGGCTTGCGTTGATACTTAAAATTACTCTTTAGAACATGATGAGAAAATATACTAGAAAATAATCAAATGTATATTTGTTTGGACTAAAAGATCAATTTTGAGAAAAGGTTATGAATCATTGGTTGGAGAATTGGAACATAAAATCAAGATCCTACGAAGTGATGGAGGAGGTCATGAAATACTCTTCAAGCTCTCATCATATTTAATTAAATTCAAATTTTACAAAAAACTTGTATTTTATTCTATAATGTATAATTACTTACTCAATATTTTTTAATATTATTATACAATACCGTATATTACAAGACTTGATCTTCACGTGCATTGCATGTATCGAGAAATTAGTATACGCTAATGCTCTTAACATTTATCTGTCTATATACACTAATTATAATATCCTTTAACTTAATTTCTCCTAATGATTAGTTTAATTTCTTCTTCCCTAAGGGACAACCTTACTGACCATGCCATCAAGATTCGAATTCTCTGTACAAGCCCGAACTACTTGAGTTTTTCCTACTCGACATTAATTAATTATATGAAGAAAAACTAACTAATTATTGGTTTCTTCATTTGCAAATATTGACTTTTTTATGTAAGGGTGGCAATATATTATGGAGAGTCATAATAAAGAAATAAAAGTGTGTGAATGACTCAGTACTATTAATGCATGGGGTAACAACTACGATAGCCATGCATACCTATCCTTTTGAAAAATTTCTTCATTCACAAGTATCTGGATTTGGGGAGAAAAGTCTACAAAGGAAAATGGGGTTGCACTCAAATTCTCAAAAGGGAGACAATTAATCCAAATCATTGGAATCTGAACTATACTTCATTGAAAGTGCACATGCAAAGTTAGTAAAAAATGCAGAAATAAAGCATCTACTTCTCCACGTAATTAAGTGTATCCATTTTGAAAAGAATAGCGATCATTTCTTCCCTCCATCTTGGGTATTGGGATTTGTGCTTCTGCATTAACAACAATTTTTCTCTCATTCAATTTATCTGATCATATTTTGTTATTAGTATGCTCTAAAATAAATGTACAACCTTCTAAAATGAAATAGTAATTTGAATGAAGCTTCTCATTTTAGTTTAATGATAAGCTTTTAAGTTTCATTATTTTTCCAAACTTTTTCCTAATCAAACTGGGGCACATAAGATGAAATGGATGGACTACTTATTACTACTCTAATTCGTATTATTTGTCTTTAATTTTTTTGCTTACCACTATGAATGGTATTCAATAACCATAGCCATAAAAATATTTATTTAAATCCTTAATCCCTTTTGTGTGTTTTTTTTTAAAAATTATTTAACTGTACTAATTAATGAACACTAATTGTACTCCTCGCAAAGAGCGTCTACCCTTTTAGTGGCCTTTATGTAATGCGAATCCAAACTATTCAGATCGATTAAGTTTCACACACATAAATGCATCAAATAAAACATATAAAAATAGCACCACTAATTTGGAAAAAATAAAATGAAATAAAAAGTAGGAAATGACTTCTTTTCAATTTATTAGTACTATATATTTGAGAGCGAAGAGAAAATAATATGTTTGTTACCATATAATTTTTCAACTTCTTTTCAATTTATTAGTACTATATACCTCCGTTCATTTTATGTTGCAATAGTTTTTTTGAGCGTGTAGTCTTAACATGTCATAATGTGTGTCTAGCAATATAAATTTCTCATTAAGCATAATATAAGATGTTTAAGGTAGTCTGTTTTCAAATTTAGACCGAACATAAATAAAAGAAATATAGTCATCTAAATTGGGATATGGGATAGGGGAGTACTTAATTACTTGTGAATGCGTGGCTAACTCAGCCAGCTTATCCACACTTTTATGTACTTCTTTTCCTTTGCGTCTCCCTTAAAATAACTCACTAGGATCTTACCCACTCTACTCGTTGCCTAATTCAAATTATTCTCTCTCGCATTTTATTACTATAAAATGGATCTTTGACTATGCAGAGGCACCATGCATCATGCATGTGAAGATTTAAAGATATAACTATACTTTCTCGAATATAACATAAAAGATAAATTTTGGAGTACTACGCTCAGGCACCAACCACCAACCATGCTTGCATGTGAAGAAAATTGAAAAGAGATTGCCTTGGAATAGGGTACCTTCATCGTCATAGTGCTTGGGACTAGAAATGTAAAAGTTTAGCTCATGAAAGTATTTTCAAAGTGTATTTTCATGGCTTGTCATATGACCCAAGTTGAATTTTTTTGTTTAATAATATATTAGATAATAGCCATAGTAAAAGATGAGTATATTAGCTTTTGTTTTCATAAGAAAACAAATAAAGACATTAAAACTTTGCAAGAGTCTAGCGGGTTGGGTTATGGATAATTTATCAATTTTGATTGGGATAGGACACTTCTTGTGCCCTTCACGTTTTATCCCCAAAAAGAAAAATCTTGCAATTTCAGCACATGTCAAAAAAAATTCTTTGACTATTGGAAGATCATACTAACAACAGGACCTAGGTGGCGCCAGGAGTTTCCCCTGCTGATTTTTGGTGATCGCGAGTTTTTCCTTTCAGGGGCTAAAAATATAAATTCTTTTACGGGCCACAAAATTTAATAGCGGCACCAAATCTGTCTAGCGCGCGCAAGAACCTTAGGATATTATGAATGTAGTTGTGTGCATGTAGTTACTTGGGATTTTTTATTATTAGTACCTTTTGAGTCTTCTATTGTAGGCTAGGTGACTCAAGTTTTAAATATTAGCTATAGGTGCCTTTTTTAAGATTAGTGCTAATAACAAATATATTAAAACCCCAATGTTTTCATATTTACACATAACCCCCTACCTCCTCACCTCCCCCTTCTCTCTTATCCCCCTCCTCTTCCTCTACCACCCTTCTCCTCCTTTTTCATCTTCACCTCCTCCATCTCCATTTCTTTGCCTCATCTCCGCCTCCTCATCTACCTCTCTCTATCCTCCACCTTCCCCACCTCCTCCTCACCCATCTCCGCCTCTTTCTTTGCCCCCTTCACCTTCTCCTCCTACTCAACTACAAAAATTCCTCTTAAAATCAAACAAGAAACAACAACAGATTCAGTTGTTGCAACAACTACGACAGTTGTTCAACAACTTTGATGATTGTTGCAACAATTACAGAAGTTGTTGCAACAAATTCGATAAATTGTTCCAACAAATACAGTAAATTGTTGCAACAACTTTGAAAAGTTGTTGCACAAATAAGAACTTGTGCAACAACTTTGAATTTGTTGCAACAACTTTGAAAATTTGCTGCAACAAATTAGAATTTGTGCAACAATTTTAGAATTTGTTGGATCGATGTCAGAATTTCCTCCAATGGTTAAAAATTTATTATTTCTCAGATCTTCTCCGCAAATCTTCATGATTAAACTAAAAACATACTTTACATTAAGAAGGAGGAGAAGAAGAAGACGACAATGACTGTAAATTCAAAAGAAGATGATGATATAGAAGAAGAGGAGGAGGAGTAAGGAAAAAGAAGAAAATACGGAAGAGAAAGAAAAAAGGAACAAGGAACAAGAGAAATGAAGAAGAAGAAAATGGAAGATAAGATTTGAAATTTGAAATTTGAAAATATGAGATTTGGGAAGGGAGTGATCTTTAAATTTTAAAATTTTCAGATTTTTCATATTACCCTAAAGTTTTAATAATTCTAATTGAACCCTAAAATTACTTAATTAGCTACTAGTTATGTTTGACCCAGTCAAAGGCACCTTTTTTTAAATGAAGACTTGAAGGGTACCTTCCCCCAAATCTTCTCTAGTTACTTCGCTATTACTTAGCTAGTTTTGTCGAGAAAAAAAGAAAATAAGTTTTGTAGTTCTTACCAAAAGATCAATAATATTGAAAAAACTATTGAAGATTGAATAGTGGGCTCAACGCGTTGGTTGTGTTTTGGACGTAACCCCAAGCGCTTAAGGTATAAGTCTTACGAGACAAGAGCCCCGACATAAGCCTAGGAACATTTTACGAGTGCCCCGCCCTAAGGGGAATCTCGGTCGAGTCCTAGTTCTGCATAAGTTCATAGTAGTCCAAGCAACCTTTACATGGACTAATGACCCATAATTTGTTAACTTGGTCCATTTTACTTCGCCTAAACACAGCTCGATCAGCCATTTAACGCCCTAATATTAGCCCAGGTCATCTGCCCAAGCTGGACTTAACTGATTGAGTTGCTTAGATGTAGAAATTGCAGGGGTGCCTATTTGCTTAGTGGCATTTAAGGTGAAGCTACTTGGTAAAAAATATGTAATTTTTGGTCATGGGAACTCCAGACCTACGGGTTTGAAGTCGAGTTGAGCTTCAAACGTCTTGGGTCTGAAGTTGAGCCAACTTCGGACCAAAAGTCAAAAGTTTAACTCAAATTTAGTCCCTAGTCTAGAGTTAATTAGCTTAACTTCATATCAAGACACAGAAGTTTGCCTCAACTTCAAATTGAAGGTTCGAAGGTAAACTGTCAACTCCACTCCCACTGATATGAAGTTGAAGATGGGGCTAAAATTAAACTTTTTAAGATTTGTCTTCTCCGTAAACAGTGATGGTAAACAGGACATTTGTGCACTTTCTCCGAGCTGGAGGTCCTACTCGTAAAAATTTAGCTAGGCAACCTATATATGCCTAATTATTTAGATTTAATTTTCTTTTTAACAATTATTTACAAACATAGACACTCACTTTCGGGAGCTGAAGTTATGTATTCAATTTCAAAATATAGCATGAAGTTCACTTAACTTAAATTTTTAATCTGAAAATGAGCCAAATACATACAAACTAAGTTAGCTTAAGGCGGACTAAACTTCTAACTTAATGGTCTGAAGATAAGCAACTTCGATCTGAAATGGCCAGCTTTTGCAGAAGGACGGTCGATGTAGGCTAAAAGTATAAAGGTTCATGCAAAACATACTATGCGTGCAGTTTCTCCCAACCTATTCATTGGAGGAGAGGCCCAAGTTGAGTTGTCATGATTCTCTTTAACTTTTTGGCCCTAATAGAAGCTCTTAATTTTTTAGCACCACTTGTCAGAAATTCATTTTCTCGTGCTTATTCACTCCATATGTTTCTTCATCTTTCTCCTTCCTACTCCCCCTTTTCAATAAATTCAACTCTTTTCTTATTTATAATTGTTTTAGATTTGATTACTAGAATTTCAAAATCTCAATAGTTTATACTGAAATTACTTAAATACGAATCCCAGTAAACAATAATGGAATTTTGAACATGTTAGTTCAACGTCAATATGAAATCCCCATTTTTTTTCCTGAAACTTTGAACAGAACTCCAGATTTTTTTATTGAAATTTTAGTTTATAAAGTCTCAGATGTTTGTATTGTGGCTAGTCTGATGTTGTTTAACGCCAAGAAACTGTAAATGTGCGGGAGGCAATTTGACTGTTTATCAATTAATTTTAAAATAGTGGATAAACTCACTTAAGGCGTCCAAAACTGGCTAGTTATCCATTTTTCATGCTAATTAATATGCTGGAAATAACGCTAATTAGCTACTCCAAGGGCTGCATTTTATGTTATGGCCATTGTGTCCTAAAGTTTTGTTTTTCAAATTAAAACGTCATGACACTAAATTAAGTTATTTGGTTCAGAACTTCAAGACGAATAATTACTGGCTAAAGCCCAAATAATAAGGAGCGGCTAATCCTGCACTTTACCCTAAGAATTGTCGTTTGACATGGTTACCAATCAAGGCCAAGTCCGTAAGAAGCCTAATAGTGGTTAACTTTTGAGATAGATAGTGGCTACACCTGGGCCAATTGACCTCTCATTGAACATTGATAAAGTACCTAGTCTTATGAAAAGAGATGAATCCACAATTTTGAGTCTCTAAGCATAGAGCATAAGCATCATACAATTCAATACTCTCATGCAAATATATTTCAAAATACTTTAAATGATACAAGTCGAACAAGAAGCTGTTGATACATGCATTTAGAGATAGTGTAAATTGAATAGTGTACATACAGTTACTCAATCGAACTGTAAACACAATTAGATACCAAATAGAGATAGTCTTTTGATAATAGTTAAACTGATAAACAAGCTTACAACTACTACTAGGAATACTAAGGATAACTTGGGGAAGGGAGATGAGAGGAATCAAAAGAAACAGGGATGTGAAGACTAGAAGAATTGAAGACGAGGGATACAGACTTTGGCCTAAGGTACAGTTCATAATTTACATAATTCGTTGTCGCTGAAGTGTCACCCCTTTTTAACCAATTGCACTTGGTCTGCTGACATGGGCTCTTAATCACTGGCCCATTTGTTAATCCTGTTTTAACTCCATTAACCGTTGCCATGTTCATAACAAATAGGTTGGACCAAATTAAATTTGAACACATTAAAACAAGTTGAGTCAATGAATGGCCATGACCCAACCTCCCTCAAAGCTTTACTTGGGTCAAGTAGGTTGGATCAATTTAATAAGACCAAACAATACGTCATATCTCAATCCGACAAGCTCAAATTCATACCCCATAATTTATTTAATTATCGAAAAGGCTTTTTTCTCATTAGGGAGAGAAGGAGAGGGAGATAGGAAAGTACAGAGAGACAAATATATTTAACAAAAGAAACCAATAAAAATTACTGGTCAGTTTGGCTATCTAAGTTCAAATTGATACGAACTTTTAAAAGAGTGAATCGAGTTGTAATTGAATTGACTCACCAATATACCTGTGAATTAGGTCGGGCTAGTCCGGTACCGGACCGGTAAAAAATGGACCGGACCGAATCGGTTCATTATAAATGGTCAGGGACAAGAAGGAAGCGTAAATCGGGCCGAGCTGAGGTTAAAAAAAAAGACCGATTAGTCCGAACCGGCCCGTTAAGAGTCGGTCCAGTAGTGAGTAATGTATCTCCTTATTTGGACGGGTTACCCTTATACCAGCTAAATTTGACACCTCTACTTAACGTTGCATCTACTAAATATAGTTCAATATATATCATGTGTTGAACATGAGAGGATCATCATGAGCAGCTGATGAATGTATAGTAAGTGTTGTTTTGTGGTCCGTCTAATCTTTCAAGATTAAAGTATAATTATTCTATACTGATGGTGAAAGTGCACTCCCATCTTCATTTGGATCCTATTAAGGACCACAAAAAAGCACATCTTAAAAAAAAAAAAAAAAAAAAAAAAAAAAAAAAACATCCAGCACACACAAAACAGTAAACTCATATGATCATGATCATTAAAATCTAATCGTAGCAAAGGCAGCCTTTATAAAGGCACACTAACCACCTTAGTAAATGCCTTAATCAATAGTTCTACATGAGGAAATTTCAGTGCATTAAAACTCTGTGATGCGTGGGTTCCAAAAAAAAAAAGATTAATAAACCTATTGTGCAGTCATAAATTTCGTTATAGTTGTTCATGATTTGATATATGTGTATAAGACGTTATTTAACATAAAAGTGTTTAACTGATCACCATTCGCCAACTGTATTGTCTCGTCTAGTTGAATCACATTGTCGTACTCATTCTTACTTTACATTTATGCAAAAGATTACTCATTGTGTCCCAATTTATGTGTTACATTTTTTTTTTGATCTGTCTCAAAAAAATATCACATTTACTTATTTGTCAACTATTTAATACAGTATTTTTATTTTACCTCAGTTGGGTCATGCTTAATTTAAAAGTCACAAACAACTTTTTGATTATTCAAATCTTTTTCGTCTAAACTTGAACATTTTCAAATTCAACTTCTATTTTTTAAACTCCGTGTTAAGTCAAACACCGCCACATAAATTGAGACGGTGGGAGTATGTTCACACAACTTGAATAAGTGACTTCTTGAACACACTACAAAAATTCCTACTAATTAATGCACCAAGACTGATCGATCTGGACCCTTCTAATCTATGATCTTATGCATATGAAAATTGACTAATTGAGCATGCTTTAATTTCTCTAGTCTTCTTTCTTATCATCTCCTACCCCTTTATCATCAAGTGCTTACTTTATTACGAAGCTTCTTTTTTAGCCTTAGGACCACTGGATAGTTATTCCTTTGCATAAATAGATCATGCACATAATGATGAAGATTGATCATAGTATATTTTCAGGATTTTATGATCCCGTGCCAACTGCCAAGTTCTCAGATATATATGATGTACTATATGTTCTTAAATCTTAGTTGCACTATATATAAATGAGACCACATGAGTTGGTACGAATATATATCATGGCTCGATCATTTTTACTTTAACACAAGGAATTGCGAGGTTCCAATCAGGGGCGAAACTACCTAAGGGATAGGGGTCACGGGACACTGCTTCATCGATAATTTTTACCGAGTGTATATATACATAAATGAAAAAACTACAATATATTGCTACAAAAATGAAGTGTGACACTGCTTGAACTAAAGGGTCAAGGGTCTTGGAGATGCAGTGGTTGGGAGTGCTTGTGTGATACTACTTGAACTAAAGAGTCTTGGAGATGCAGTGATTGGGAGTGCTTGTGTGACACTGCTTGAACTAAAGAGTCTTGGAGATGCAGTGGTTGGGAGTGTAGCTATCCTGTTGATTGGGAGTGTAGATATCCTCCTTGATGATGTGAGATTGAATCCCCTTAGTTGCACTTTTAGTATTCGATTAAAAAAATTTAAGAGGTGTAAAACCACTTATGCTAGGTGCAATCTCTTACGTAATTTAACAGTAAAATGTCCAAATATGAAATAAGAGCACTGCGCTTAAAATAAAACCCTTGACTTTGAAAGCTAATTGAGATCTTCAAAATTTTTTTTAGATCTGTTGTCTCTATTTGAAAGTGACACCGCTGACAAAAAATCCTGCGTACGCTACTGGTTCCAATTCTTGTTACTTTCTCAACTAGATTTTGCTACAGGAAAATTCCGTCACAAGTATTTAAAGAAAGGTATGAACTTATTGTTAGATATAAATTCAAATCCTTATACTCAATAGAAGTTTTAATGCACTAACTTTCCAACCTACTTCATGTCTTTTAATTTTTAGAATAAAAGGTTGTTCTACAATACAATCTTTAACGCAATTAAATAGCATGTCCTCAGCATTTGGTACTCAATTGCAACAACTATATACAAAGTTAGGTCATATCATATAGTGATCTACCTGCCAAGAAATCGGAATTTGAATCCCATTAGATATGGCACTTAATAGTCTATGGCATATACTCCCTTTATTTCTTCTCATATTTCTTCATCCGTCTTTATTATTAACTCAATAAAAAAACAAAAATATTTGTACACAAATTACTTAACCATTGTTAACTTTTAAACATGAAATAAGCTTTACCATTTATATAAAAATAACATAAACAATTTATCAACTTTTCACAATAAAAAAAAAATAACATAAAAAATTTATAAACTTCTATTCAAATAAATGGGCATATATAAGATCATTTCGTCATAAGCAAGTTTTTACAATTTAAACTCTTATATGTTAGTAGTTGTTAAATCCTTTTATCATTTCCATTTCCCTGTCTGACTAAAACATGCTAGGAGCCAAATTCATTGACTATTTTAGCTTAGTAATGCTCAGTCCCAATTTACACGGCGTACTAGTTCGGCACGGAGTTCAAGAAAAATTTACTAAAATTTGTGTTAGGGCAGCCCTGAAGGCTTGGAATTTAGTACTTCCTCCTGTCCATTTTATTTGATTGGTTTCACTTTTCAAGAGTCAAGTTGACTAATTTTTGGAGTCAAATTGAACTAGATTTAGTCACTATTTTAAAATTATAATTTAAATATTAAAAAACTACACGAAAAGTACTACAAATTGCAATTCTTGTCATATTAATATGGTGAAGAAATATATCTCAAAATGTTGGTCAAAGTTTACATTGTTTGATTTTTTTTAAAAAAAAGTGATCAAATAAAATTGACCGGAGGTAGTAACTTTTAGTCTCGATAAAGAATTTCATCCCATTTTTTTTAAAACTACTTAATAGAATATAATTTCTCTTGATAAAAATAAATGGCCCTAAGTTCTGTTGTCAAGCTATAAGTCAAACGTTTTTCTTAAATGGCCAAAAGCTAAATAATGGCATTGAAGTATTCTATTTTCTCTATAAATAAATAATCTGACAGTTAAATGGTTAAATATATATATTTTTTTAATATTAAGTAGTTTACAAAAGTAGGTCCATATTCATAATTTCATATCAACACTTGCCCACTATTTTATAACGTTTCTCTAATCATCTCCATAACTGACTTCGACGCAACAAGTAACCACCATCTCCTCTCTACTGTCAACGCTTATTAACTCCATTTCTCATCATATATCTACTCTTATTATATGTACTTTCTCCGTCTCATACCTTTCTTATTAATCCGTTTCAAAAAAATTACTCCATCTGTCCCAATTTATGTGTCACACTTTCTTTTTTAGTCTGTCTAAAAAAAATGTCACATTTCCTTAATTGTCAATTATTTAATGCACTATTTCTATTTTATCTCTATTGGGGCCTACTTACTTTAAAAGCCGCAAACAACTTTTTAATTACTTCAATCTTCTCTTTCTTACTTTTTTAAGGATAAATTTGAACATTTCCAAAGTCAACATCTATTTCTTAAATTTCGTGTCAAGTCAAACACCGCCACATAAATTGTGACAAGTGAGTATCATATTTCTAAATTTGGAAGAAACTAACTTTTATCCTTTTCATTTGTTACTCATTTACAATTACACATATATCTACTACTTATACTAACTTTTATCCTTTTCATTTTTACTCATTTACAATTACACATATATCTACGACTTATTTTATAGCACACCCTTCAAAAATCTTCTTCTTTTATTAAACTTTATGTTAAGTCAAAGTAAGACAAATAAATTGGGACGGAGGGAGTAGTATTTTCTCTCAGTATACACTATAAATACTCCCTTTAAAAGCTGTTGCATGCATGTGATTAAGAAAATAAAATACGCTGATCAAGAATGGGATTATGTTTCTCTCGAAAATGCACAGTAAAGAAGCGCCCGTCCTCGAAGCGTTTAACGAACCAATCATCGAGGTTTCGGTCATCGGACGAGGAGCAGCGAGCATTGGCAGCTGCTATTCTGTTCCAGCATCAGTTGCAGAATGGTGGTGATGGTGGTGGTGGTGGTGTTATGTTTGATCGTTCAACGTCGTTGAGGTATTCGAATTGTAGTAAGAGTAAGAAGTATCAAACACTGCCAAGGTGCTCCAGTTCCAGGTCTCGTTCTCTTACTGATCCTCTCCTTCATCCTCACCAGCTTGTTAACAAGGTACTACTCGCTTCGTTTCATTTTATGTGACAGTGTTTGATCAGGAACACTGTTTTTATATGACAACCCCTTGGGGGAACCATATATATGAATGTAGGATGATTTGTATGCTGGACTGATAAGTTATAGATATTTGTATGGTTATAAATCATCTCATTACGGGTGAAACAACACTTTTGAAATTAAACTGTTTTCTAATTACAGAAATGTAACATTCTTTTGGAGATAATGAGTAAGTGTGACACATAAATCAAGACAGGACTATTTTCTTCTGTGGTAGTATTATACATAAGTAAACAAAAATGAATATCTTAAACTCGGCATTCAGTCAAATGTCGCTATATCAATTTAAAAAGAGTCATACCCTTATGGTTGATATTTGTTTTGCGGTTTTCGTTGTGTAATATCATCCACTTATTCGTAGATTTAAGTGACTTTGTAATGCCTACTAGTCGCTCGTTTACTGATTCATAATTGAGATACTTGCTTGAAAACGAAAAGACAGAATCTGAGCACTGAACTCAAAGCCTTAAAGCAATAGGTAGAGTAGGCTTTCCTAGTTGCCCCCAGTGCGTTGATCTAGTGATAAGAACTTAGCATATAATGTTGGTTTAGGCGCAATGAAGTCCTACTAGTATTTAAGTGAAGGGTAGAGGGGTGAACACATTATCCACCATGTTTCGAGCTGTGTGCCAAAGACCCTCGGAGATTTCTCAGGTTCCAAAGAAAAGGTTGAGTGGACTAAGACAGTTATAAACCTCAAATGTAGACATTTTCAATTTCGGCTTCATATTTGAACTGAAATTTGAACTGCAACCTGATACAGGAAGTCAAGATTGAAGATTTAGAGACAAACCATTTTGTCCTTGTCCATGGTGGTGGCTTTGGAGCCTGGTGTTGGTATAAAACCATTGCACTATTAGAGGAAGCTGGATTTAAAGTGACTGCAGTGGATTTAACTGGTTCGGGCGTTCATTCTTTTGACACAAATTGCATCACCAGCCTATCGCAGTATGCAAAGCCACTCACTGATTTTCTTGAAAAGCTCCCTGATGAAGAGAAGGTTAGTCTTCAGTGCTTCTCTTCTCTGATTCCGATTCGCTTTATTGTTTTATCTCCCATCTTTACGGAGATTGAGAGCATTAAAGTTGCTCTGAAGCTTAGAAAAAGATATGCTTGAGATTGACTTGTTGAAGTGTTTATAAGAACTTTTTAAAACTGTGGACCATTATTTCCACTAAGTTTTGCCCGATAGAGTTAACTTTTTTAGAACTGTGGCACCCAGTGGCGGATCCAGAATTTACAAATCATGGGTGCTGAGCTGCTATAGTCTAGAGATGCTACTTCCTGGGACTGGGTGCTCGGCCTATATTTTTCTATATGCTCCCTAATTTTCTATATAAAAATGCACTATTTGTATCAAAACAATGGGTGCTTCACCACCTAAACTCATCACCTGCATCCGCCATTGGTGGCACCTGATATAAGATTAATGTTCTTATTCATTATCTATAGTTATTAAGAAAATTTCCTGCGCATTGTTGAGGTGATTGGGCACTATTCATGAGTTTCTCCCCTCCTCCCCTGCAAGAAAAGAAAACGATGAATACAAGAATGCTAGTTTTCACATTAGTCTATTAGCTTCTTTTATGTGGATTGGTAAAATTGTTTAATGATAGAATGGGGCACAGATCTTATTTCGCCATACTTGGAGATTATGCTGAAATTGTCAAGTTTTCCAAACCTCATATTTACCGGAGGCAAATGCCAGAACATGCATTGTTATATCCATTTTTCTTCTTCAAGTGTCTGATAAACTTTCGAATCTTTTCTTCAAACCTGTAGGTGATTTTGGTCGGCCACGATTTTGGTGGTGCATGCATATCATTTGCAATGGAGCGCTATCCCCCTAAAGTTTCAAAAGCTGTATTCGTTGCTGCAACAATGCTTACTACTGGACAAAGTGCCCTTGATATCTTCTCAGAAAAGGTATATGTTCATAAATCTATTTATTGTTTCTTTGATTGTTCCCTTTTTTCACTCTCTACCTATTCTTATCCCTTCTTGTAAAGTTATATCATATCCTGCCTTCATTTAAATACACTGCATATGGTTAGAAAAGTGATACTTAAGCACTGATCATATTTGTATCATGGAATGCCTTGGTAAAAGTTTAGATTGGCTTTATTTTTGGGGCATGTATTACTTGAATATAAAAGCATATTCCTGAACTACTTTATAGGATATTCATTTAACTAATCCTATGTAGCACAAGCTGCAGACAACTGAGTGCTGGTAATTCAATTAGTAAAGTGAATCTCATTTTCTTGTGCATTACCTTGTTTTGGAATTTGATGCTAGCAACAGCAGCAGTTCACTAGTGAACACAAGTAGTGACCTTTAACCAGCTATAATCTCTATGTGTGACAGTAATTTTGGACATGGGAAGGTAGACTAATGGGAAAGTAAATTGCCCATTCTTCTCTTGAAGGGGAGAGAAAGAGTTGGTGAGATTGAAGGGGTCTATTGCTCCTCGCCGGCGATGTTCTCTTCCCTTTCTTTATCTAAGAGCGTAAAGGGAGATATGCATTTTTTGGAGGTGTTGGGTAGTAGAATAGAAGGCTTATTTGTAGTTAATGAGAAACTCACAATTGTTGCAGATGAACTCAAATGACCTCATGAGACAGTCTCAAATATTTATCTATGCAAATGGAAATGACAATCCACCAACTGCCATTGATCTGGACAAATCACTCCTGAGGGACCTCTTATTCAACCAGAGTCCTGCTAAGGTATGTTCTCTTGTATGAACTATTTATTGTAGATAGAGAAGTAAATGTTACTTCCATAAAGACTAAAGTACTCTTTCTGTAAATGGTGAAACATGACCAACTCTTCGAAATTTGAAGGACATTGCATTAGCTTCTGTCTCAATGAGGCCAATTCCATTTTCTCCAGTTTTGGAGAAGCTTTGTCTGTCTGACATCAAGTATGGTTCCATCAGACGATTTTATATAGAAACAACAGAAGACAATGCTATACCAATAGCTTTACAAGAGAGCATGATCAGTCAGAATCCTCCTGAACGCGTTTTTCATCTCAAGGGTGCTGATCACTCACCTTTTTTCTCCAAGCCTCAAGCCTTACACAGAATTTTGGTAGAAATTTCAAGGATTCCATCAACTTGAAGTTGTTTCACAGTATCCTATTGAGAAGCCATACTGACATGTTCCAAGCACAAATTTATATTCAGGTGGTGTTTACCCTTCAACTGCATCAGCAATGTGCCGAGTAGCCCCTCATGTTTATGTGCAATGTATCCGGCTGATTTGTTCTATTTAGATTAAGGAGAATTGCATTGTGGAAACGAAAATCTGGCGTTCGGATTTTTATTAAAATGTAATAGAAGAAAAGGATAGAAATAAACCTTCTTGTTCTTATCTGACTTCTCATAGAGTAAGATATCCATGGTGCCATATTTTACTTGATGCTGGTGGTTTAACATTAAAAACTGAGCTTTTGTTGCTAGAGACCCTTTCAAGCTTTTTTGTATTGCTCCCCTGTATTTTTAGTTGGAGGGATTTTTGAATATAAGGGTATTTAGCTTGCTTTGTTTTGTGAACAGAGTTTTAACTGTTGGTGAAACATAGTTTCACTTCGTTATAATGTTCTTATTGAATTATGTGAGGGTCAAATAGAAGTATGAATCTGTAACTGCTGCCATGGACATGTCATATTATTAAATGTATATTGGCTTGTACAGAGCAAGTAAAATGTTGTGTGGTTTAGGCCACAAGGCATAATTTGTGGGAACTTCCTTAAGGACAATGTCGTTGACACGCCTAGGTTTCATCACTTGTTCTTCTCTAACAATTACTGTACTGATTTATTCATATTTCATAAGTATACTTCAGTTAGCTGGTGCTTGTAATTGCCGTCGAACAAGAGCCGAGTAAATTCCATTTCTAACCAAAAGCTCTTCATGGCTTCCACTTTCCACAATCTGACCATCAGAGACAACTGCTACAATGTCTGCACTTTTCACAGTAGAAAGCCTATGTGCTATTACAAGAACTGTCCTGCCTCTCATAAGAGAATCCATAGCATCCTATAAAATTCACACATCAAATTAACATATTGCTTTTGTAACTTGGAAAGTAAGATGATCAATCAGAATCTGAATACTAGGTAGTATAATTCTCTTCATTTTATATGGCAGTGTTGACTGGACAAGGAGTTTATGAAACAAAGACTTTTGGCACATATAAAACTGCTCTTAAAATTGTTTTAACAAGCTATGACATTTCTGAGGCCATAAAAGTATGTCATTAAGGGTAAAATAAGAAGTTCGAAATTCCAAATATTAGAAATGTGTCGTTCCTTTTCTGGACGACCAAAAAGGAAAGTGAGTTATATAGAATGAAACAGAGAGAGTATTGGGTTGGATGTCATACTTGTACTAGGTATTCACTCTCAGCATCTAGCGCGCTAGTGGCTTCATCAAGAAGCAGAACTCTAGGGTCCATCAACAGAGCCCTGGCAATTGCTATTCTCTGCTTCTGGCCTCCTGATAACCTTAGTCCGCGTTCTCCAACAACTGTTTGATATTTATCCGGAAAGGATTCTATGAAGTCATGAGCATTAGCCATTTTCTGCATTTTGAGAAAGAAGAAACATGTTTTTGGTTTGAAAAGAAAATGTAATAGTAGTAGGATTTATTACATACACTGATAATGCGAATCTTTACACTACCAATGTATCTTACCTGTTTTACCAGGTAAGGTAAACAACTTTATTTGCTAGGTTAATAATCTAGTTATAGTTACTTGTCGATATTTTTGAGGTGATATGATAGTATAAGAATTCTCAACACTGTCAACGATAGAAGTTAAACTCAAAGTAATAGAGCTCTTGAATATGTGGGGAAAAATTTGAACTTACTGCTGCATTTTCTATGTCGGCGTTGCTTGCTTTGCCATCAAATCCATATGCAATGTTCTCTTCTATTGAACAGTTGAAAAGAACAGGCTCTTGGCTCACTATGCTAATCTAAAGTAATGCTAACATTAGAATTGAGTGTGTAAGAAGTTTTGAATATTTACTGCAGAAGACTCTTGAATGTTAAAGTGAGCATTAGCCTTTAAATAGCTTATAGAAGAATAAGGAAGAATCAAAGTATGTTTAAATATTCAAATACATGTGAATATTTCAAAGATGCGCAATCATATTTACCTTTTTGTGCAAATATTCATGTGATATTTCTACCAAAGGAACTCCATTGAGCAATATCTTTCCCCTAAGTGGATCATAGAACCTCTCAATCAAGTTAGCAATTGTTGTCTGCAACAACATTACGAGCTTGTTAGGATAATAGGTTGAGATCACAAACCTCACAGTACTGGAATAATGTTTGCGGGTGTTGCATCAACAAGAAGAAAAGCATACTTTTCCTCCACCACTGGGACCAACAAGGGCGACTTTTGATCCTGGTCTTAGTTTTAGCGATATACCCTGTTAATCCAAAGAAAAAGAATCATACTGAAGATCAAAACAAACTTTAGCATCTGCATAATAGCTGTACAGTTTAACGCTCCCCACCAAGCTTTTACAACTTCAAATGTAATCTTTATTTGAGCCTCCGGACAATAACCTAGCTAAGTTTACTGTCAACATTGACACCATAAAATAATTCCATGCCTATTTCAAATTCACAAGATGACAATAGAGCATCAGGTTAGATAGTAAGACTCGGCTGCATCCAAGTATGATAAGACAAAAGATTGTCTCTGAATAGTTAGAACAACTACATCTCAAAACCAAGCAAGTTGGGGTAAGTTATATGAATCCACACTAACCATGTTGCTCCTTTTAAGCTTATCTAGGTCCAATATTATACAAAATAAACTATAATTTTACCTTAAGTACCATATGGCTTGGGCGAGATGGGTAAGCGAACCAAACATCATCCAGTTCAACGTCTCCATCTTGGTCACTACCAAAAGGTAAAATGTTAAAGAAGTATCTCTGCGGGTCTTCACTTGGAACATAAATATTCACCAGTGATACAAACTAGATGTTTGTGGTGGAGAAGAATAGACTAACCTTATAGGGCATTTGTCTCCTGATGTGGGCATGCTAGAGACACGATCTAGGAGCTGAAAAACTCTCCTACTTGCTCCTGCAGCTTTCATTGCTGTTGTATATAAACCTGATAGAGAAGATATCGAGGACCCAACTGCAAGAAATTCAGTTGAGAATGAGTCCTTATATATTCAAACAAAGTCTTTTTTTCTGTAAAAATTTCAAATGCAAAGGAATGGTGTTGAGCTATGTGGAATTTGGGAAATGTGTGTTTCGGATTTGATGATTAATTTTTGCCTTTACATGATAAAAATGGGAAGGAGATCCTTGGGGCAATGGTAAAAGTTGCAACCGTCTGACCATTAGGTAAAGAGTTCAAGCTGTGGAATAATTTGCAGAAATGCATGGTAAGGCTGCACACAAAAGACCAAATGAGGTTCGACCCTTCCCCAAACTCCGGGCATAGCTAAAGCTTAGTGCATCGGGCTGGCCTTGTACACGACAAAGACACTAGAAGAAAGCATTACAGATATGCTACAGTGAGATATTACATATACAGCCACCTAATACTCTAGTGTATGCTTTATTAATAACAAGATGCCGAGGTCATTCTGAAAGCAAAAGCCTAGAGTATTAGAACAAAAAATCCCAAGGAATACTCAGCACCAGACTTAATATCTGAGTAACAGATATTTCATAAAGTTTCTTTTAAGCATGTCATCTATCTATAGTATTATTAAGTAGCCGCCAGGATCGTCCTAAGGTTAATTTTCGCGAGTCACTTTTGTATGTAAAAGGAAAGGAAATGAAATGGCTTATATAGATTCCATTTCAATAATATCCCATTTTTAATATGATTTTCCCTCTCTTGGCCAACTCGATTTCCAACATAAAAGAAAAGGAGAAATGATGGTAGATTACCTGTGAGACTATAAAGAATGAAGGATGTAAGAGACCCTGCAGTCATGGATCCTGTTATAGCCAAATAAGCTCCATAAATCACCACAACAATAACTGACAAAGTTGATGCTGCACTTAGACCTCCCGAAAATAGACCAACAACTTGCTGCGGCCGAAAGATGGAGAAAAACAAAACTCATTATTTACTTTAATCTCCACATCTTGTAAGTAAAAGATAACCAATCCATGAAAATATCCTCACCGCTTGTCGAAGTCCTAGCTTTAGGGTCTCATCAACCTTCTCTGAGTAGCCTGATATTGCATATTGTTCTTTTGCAAATGATCTCACTGTTCTAATGGCCCCAAAAGATTCCTAGATTTCGAACTCATTTTACAAATCCAGCAGAGGCATGGTTTTCTCATATAGACAATCAAGAATACATTTAAGTTGACAAAGTGAATACCAACCTCAGCAATGGAGGCAGCTACAGCAGCAGCAGCTTGAGTTTCATGTGACAGTTCCTTCATATAACGCCCAAATTTACGAACACCAACGGAAATGATAGGCACAACAACCAGAGCCAGCACTAACCAAGTGAAGGGTCACCAATAAGTAGTAGTATTTTGGGGAAGTTGTCGCCAGCAGCAGAGTTATAATCAGTGAATAGGTTCTAGTGCAAATAGTGTAAAAGTTGACTTTTTCTATATAAATAAACTGTTAAGTCCCTTTAACACAAGGGAAACTTGTTGTGAAGTGGCAAAGGTGGTTCAAAAATTTGCTTTAGGTCACAAGTTTGAAACCAAGGTGTGGCATACTTGTAATGTTTGGAACCGCTAGTTAACTTCCTGATTCTGCCACTGGCTGTGGGGTGGGGCTAGAGATTCTCAATTGATTTAGATACTCACATGTCAACTTCCACGATGATGAGTACATGAATCCGATCCCAATAAGCGCAGTTGTTAGGTTTCTCAGAGCTTCTGATAGGTTGGTAGTTGCAGCATTTTTTATGATTTGGGTGTCTTCTGATAGCCTGCTCAGTAGTTCCCCAGTCCGAGTCACATCAAAGAACGCTATTTCCTATAAGAGTGATAGTTTGTCAGCCAGAAACTTAACGTTCCCAATGGACATAAAATGTGGATCAAAAGAAAAGATTATATGCATTTATTGAAAAGAACAAAGAGAAACATGAAAGGGTGAGAAGAATTACTTGTTGGATAAGGTGACTAAATAAATTCTTTCTCAGACGAGCAACAACTCTTTCACTGACCGAAGAAAATAACCATGACCGTAGAGCAGTAGACAGAGATCTGAATTGAATATTTCAAGGCATATACCCTTCATAAACCACAAGCTAAAATATGCAGAATGCAGCAGGCCAGTTCATGGTATCTTGTAATGAGAATCATAGAATTTACACTGAATCGTATTCATGTTCTCAGTTGTTGTCGGACCTTAGTACTTCATTCATTTTCATTTACTTTTGCAAAATGAATTATTAGTGAACTTCAGACAGTAGAACGTACCACTTAAACATGTAGCAAGTTAGTTCAAGAAAGTCTTCTCAAAGATGAGTTCTAAAGACAATAGAGTTCAGTTGTAGGAAAAGTATCATTTTTACAAGATATCATGTCGGGTAAAGAAAGATAGCAGGATTTTAATTGTGTACTCGATAGATGCACAAATCACGAAAAGAATTTTAAAGGTAGAGAATTCCGTACCCAATAACAACTATTAAGATAATAGCCAATATTGTGCTTTTGATGGCTTCTAATGCCTCAGCTAGCTGTTCAGGGGTTTGTATATCTCTTGATACGATGTCAATTATCATCCCACCAAATTTTGGCTGCAACGAGACAATACACCATGAGGTGGAGATCCAAAAGGTCTCCGGGGAAGGGTGATTTTAGGGGGAAGTGTTACGAAAATAAAAGTGTGTTCTAACATGTCAGCATTCATTAATGAACCACTAACATAGTAGAACCTCCAATCCATGAAGAATCAAACTCCTTTTCCATCATCGAAAGTGTAATACCATAATGGAGTAAAAGAAAGAAGAATAAGTAATACGAATGCTATACGATGAGAAGGTTTGTTGTTGATGCTATCAGCAATGCAATAGTAGCAATAGTTAGCTTTCCTGCATCTGGCTTTGCCTGTATATCAGGAGGAAAAAAGAACAAACAGTGTCAGCAGCACTAGGTGGGGTTTCACTGGGTTTGTCGTTGTTGTTGTGTCAGCAGCATTGCTAAGCACCAGAATATCTGATACTTGAAAACTTTTTTAACTCACCAGAAGAAATACTCTACAAAATCCAACGTTTGCAGCCTGAATTCAAGCACAAAAAATCAACAACTACACAAGAGAACTGCTCAAAGCGCTTAAAGAAAAAGTGAACGACCAGCAGAAAAAGTATCACCTCTGTTTCACCATGCTCAAGATCTGTCCCAGGACCACTAGAAGCACCATTCTCATTCGTCTTCTGCCGAGCCTATAAGTATTGCAACCAACAAAAGGTCAGCAAATCAACTCCTATGACCAGCAAGAACCTTAAAGTGTATACTTTATGTTTGTGTATCTACACATTAAAAAATTTCATTTAGCTCAGTATTCAGTACAACAACAACAACAACAATTATGCTTCAATCCTAAACAAGATGGGATCGGCTATAGGACAACTATGCTTGTCTTGGACTTGCCCGAGCCTTTTGGGCTAGTGAGGATCAGGCGCCGCTGGTGTCATCGAGGAATGTAAACTCCGCCTATGTGCCAATCATAGGCCAGGATGGAGGAGGGTTGCCATAGGTTAATAATTGCTACTCACTAGTCAGGTTAACATAACTCTGTGATTAATGGCTCAGATAAACCATAGGGGGTTGGGGGGGAGCTACATGGTCCAAAGGGGTTAACTGAATCCCCTTCTTCGAAAAATTATACTGCGAAATACATTAAAAACAACTTCTTCTTTTGTATACATACAACTTGTTGAATCCCCTTGAAGTTTTGAGTATAGCAACAAAAGTAGCTCGAAAAACTAGCTAATGACTGTTACTACATCATAAGCACATATACAAATTTACCCTCTTTGTTTTTGCAATTTTAAAAATAAATGATCTAACAAACATAATCATTAGTCTCTTGTTACTAAACCACCACCTTGTTCATAAGTCTGTTAATATGATAAAGTGTATTTCATGCAAGAAGCTCCAATTTCAAAGAACATAAACAAGAAGAAAGAAAAGAACCAAAATTCATGAGAAAGATTACATTTACGAAAGACGACAACAACATATCTAGTATAATCCCACAAGTGAGGTTTCGGAGGGTGGTGTGTATGCAAACCATATCCCTACCTTGTGAGGGGTAGAGAGGATGTTTACGATAGAGCCTCGACTCAAGAAAATTGCAAAAATACAAGAAAATTGCAGAAACAACAGTAGTCCTAAAATTGCAGAATAACAAAATAATAAAAAATGATCAGTAAGCAAGAAAATGAGAAAGCTTACATCTTTATTCAACAGGGAGACTCTTTCACTTCCAGTAGACATAATGGATCGAGCAGTCCACTCTAAATACTTTTTCTTTCCCATTTTCACTCTAAAATTTTGAGAAAGAACTTCAAGAATTGGCGGGCAACAAGTTAATCAACAATGTGAAAGAAGGAGATGAAAAAGAATAAAGGGTGGACTTAGAATGTACGCTATAACTGAATAAATAAAGGGGCAGTGAGAATTTCAGAGGTTCTTCTTCAGTTGAAACAATGGGTACTTAAAATAGAGAGAATATTCCCAAGATTCTAACCAATAACCAACTCGCAACTGTTTTTAATTTTTTTTGTTTTTATTATTTTCTATACTCACCGGTCCGACTAATTTACATTGACTAGAACCATTAAGAAAAAATAAGCTGCTCTCTACTACGAGTACTTATTCGGCCCAAATTCGAGTCCTCTAATAAAAGAATCACATTCGAATAACTTAACTTTTGATAGCAAATTAGTAATTGTTTCAACCAAGTTACTCCTATAAATTAATGTTATAGAATAAAAATTAGCTATTAGTGAGATTCGGAATATTAGATAATAAGATTAAAATTGTGTATAGGATATTTGGAAGATTGAAAAGTAAATGTTGTACCTACTACATAATTAGTTACTCCATCAATCTCAATTTATGAGACATAATTTGTCTAGTTCTTTAAAAGTATAGCTTAAAAAGAATCACACACTTATATATTTGAAAATAATTCAATTTTTATTTTTTAGTAGATATGGGGGCTTGGGAGAGTAGCGGAGAAGCGAACATCATATGGGCTAGAATAGCTGGTTGTATTAGAGAAGTAGCAAGGGAGGTGTTAGGGGTCTCGAAGGTAAGCCCAAATAGGCATCGAAGAAATTGGTGGTGTAACGAAGAGGTTCAAGAAAGGGTAGAGGCCAAGAAGGTTGCATACATATATCTAATGGAGAGCAAAGACAAGGAGGAGAAGAGAAGGAACAAGGAAAAGTCTAAGACCGCGAAGAAGAAGGCGAAGCTAGCGGTTTTGGGCGGTAAAACGGCAGCCTTTCAACGCTTGTACAAAGAAATAGCGAATAAGGCGAGAAAAAGATGTTGTATAGGCTTGCCAAGGCGAGGGAGAGACGGTCACGCAACTTAGACCAAGTGAAGTGCATTAAAAATGAGGATGGCGCTGTTTTGGTGGAAGATGCTCTCATTTGGCGGAGATGGCAAACTTACTTTCATAGACTCTTGAATGAAGCGGGGAACATAAGTATTGTGCTGGGCCATTTAAAGCACTCCAAAAGTAATCACAATTTTAGCGATTAGGGATGTATAAGAGTTGAAGAGGTTAAAGAGGCAATTAGAAAGATGAGAGGGGGACGAGCAGCCGGCCCTGATGAGATCCCAGTGAAGTTTCAGAAAAGTGTAGGCATAGCAAATATAGAGTGCCTGACTGAGTTGTTTAATGTCATTCATAGGACGGGTAAGATGCTGGAAGAATGGACGTGGAGTACCATGATCCCGTTGTACAAGAGTAAAGGTGATATTCAAAACAGTAACAACTATAGGGGTATCAAGCTTCTACGCCACACTATGAAAGCGTGTGAGAGGGTGGTACGAGGTTGGAAGTGACTATTTTCGAGAACTAATTTGGATTCATGCCTGGCTGATCGACTACAAAAGCCATACTCCTTCAGAGAAGGTTGATTGAGCAGAATAGGGACAAGAAAAAAGACTTACATATGGCGTTCATTGACTTAGAAAAGGCGTATGATAGAGTCCCTAGGGAGGTTTTATGGAGATATCTGGAATGTAAAGGTGAACCTGTGGCATACATCAAAGTAATTAAGGAAATATATGACAGAGCGAAGACAAGAGTGCGAACAGTAGGAGGCGACTCAGAACACTTCCTCATTGAGATGGGATTGCATCAGGCGTCAGCTCTTAGCCCATTTTTATTTGCTCTAGTGATTGACGAATTGACGAGTAATATTCAAGGAGAGGTACCATGGTGTATGTTATTTGCAGATGACATAGTTTTGGTTGATGAGACTCGTAGGGGAGTTAATGAAAAGCTGGAGGTGTGGGGGCAGACTCTCGAGTGTAAAGGTTTCAAGTTGAGCAAAATGAAATCAGAGTACATGGAGCGAAAGTTTAGTGATGCATCTCAAGAGTCAGATGTGGAAGTCACACTTGACACACAAGTCATCCCCAAGAAAGAAAACTTCAAGTATATTGGGTCAGTTCTACAAGAAATAGAGAGATTCACTATGTCACAAATCGGATAGGGGCCGGCTGGATCAAGTGGAGGCTCGCTTCCGGTGTTCTATGCGTTAGGAAATTGCCACCTAAGCTTAAAGGCAAGTTCTACAGAATAGTAGTTAGACCAGCTTTGTTGTATGTGGCAGAGTGTTGGCCAGTAAAAGCTGCTCACGTTCAGAACATGAGCATAGCAGAGATGAAGATGTTTAGATAGATGTGTGGACATACCAGGATGGATGAGATCAAGAACGATGCCATATGCGAAAAGGTAGGAGCGGCTGCAGTGGAAGACAAGATGCGAGAAGCGAGATTAAGATGATTTGGACATGTTAAGAAGAGGAGCAGATGGTCTGGTGAGGAGGTACAAAAGGTTGGCAATGCTGAGTCTACGGAGAGGTAGAGGTAGACCAAGGAAGAATTGGGACGAGTTGATCAGATAGGACATGACCCACCTTTAGATTACCGAAGACATGACCCTAGATAGGAAAACTTAGAGGCCGAGAATTAGGGTAGAAGGATAAATAGTAGTTGAGCAATTATTTTATTATTTATACTAGCAGTAGTATTATTTCTATATATTCATGTCCAACTTCTTTTTCGTTTTTACTTGCTATTGTTGTTTTCTTGTATTTTGGGCATGTTCAAATAGTCCTGCCAGCATTTGATATTGTAGTTTTACTTCTTTGAAGCATAGTTTCTAAATATTTTATTTAGCCCAAGGTCTATCGGAGACAACCTCTCCATTTTGGTGGGCGTAACGTCCGCATATATTTTATCTTTATCAGACTCCAACTTGGTGAAATATCACTGGGTATATTATTGTCGTCGTCGTCTTATTTAAAATCTTTTATAACCACACAAAATATTATGTTAAGTTTAAGATCACACAAATAATACAACTTACTTAAGAGCATAAATTTAAAAGGAATTACTTTTATTTAGATTTCTTATTGAGTCAAATTATGTCCCATAAATTTTTTAAATATAGTCAAATATACCAATACTAGAAAACCGTGACTGTACTATGAATGTACCATTTGACAAAGTGAAAATAGAAAAATACTCAAGACAAAATGTACAACTAGTACAATAATGAGTACCACTTGGTGGACCAAATATGTTACGTGTTCTCATACCTATATAATCTTCTTGGGTAGGTTTTGACAAGATCATTTTTGAACTAAGGTGTTATCAGAGGCAGTACGTATATAGGACTGCTACTAACTGCTTAAATATCTATCCACAGATTTATATATGTCACATAGTGACAAATTGTGGGTGGTTTTGTGTGTTGTCTAGCAAATATTTATTCCATTTGTTTTGTCTCGATCTGTGTGTATTTTCTTCTTTATATATTTGAGATGTTCTGATAAGTACCTCCAAATATCAAAGGCCCACACAATTATTCTAGAACTTCTAAGTTGGAAATTGTCTTGGAGCATTGACACCTCGTCGGTTCAGCTTAACAACTTGCAAAATTTAAGAGTTAAACTCCCACTTTATTAGTTTGCTTATAGTGTCGGTCTCAACCGTAAATAAATGAAGGGAGATTTACACAAATATACAACCTTAACACCATATTTATAAAAAATAACAATACTTTATAACTTTACACAATATAACAATAGTTTTTTCACATTCCATATACAAATTTCAACAAAACCTACAATTTATGGTTTCATCTCCTTCTTCCTTGCTTTCTCCCACCCAACACCCACCCAACACTGCCTGGAGGTGTTGCCACCACTCACCAGCGCCGGCCAGCCACCGCTGACCATCGGAAAGCCGCCACCGGCGCCGCTGCTACCACCGGAAACTTTTTTTTTTTTTTTTAAGATCTACAATATGTAACATTAAAAAATACAAATATATACATTCCAAAACTTTAAAAATTTACTGTTTTGAAAGTATACACAACCAAATATACACAAACATACAAAAGATATACACTGCACATATACAAAAATACAAAAAACACAAAATACAAATAACTATCCATTCTACACAAATATACAACACATACACATATATACAAACACATACACATACAAAAGGGGTGAATATAGACATTTATATACAAAATACAAAAATATACAAAGACAAATACGAATTTATATACAAAATACAAATATATACATTAACATACATATATATACACATACAAAAAGGAAAAAAAAAAAAAAAAAGAAGAAGGGGAGAAGATCGGGAAAAACTCACCGGAAAAACACCAAAAACACACGTATCGGGGCTGCTTGCCACCACAGTGCAGCAGCGCCGCAACAGAGACGAGGGCAGCAGATCCGGCGAGGAACAGCGAGAGAGGCGAAGGGGGAGGGGCGGCGATGGGTGGGGGATGGTGGAGGAGGGGCGGCGATGGGTGGGGAAGGGTGGAGGAGGGAGAGAAGGAGAGAGAAGAGAGGAAATTAGGGTTTAATGTTTGGGAGAGGGGAAATGATAAAATTGTTATGTGGGGTAATTAGGGAAAAGTATCGTTATGTATTGTAAATATTCAAAAAGTATCGTTATGTTTTGTAATTAAGCTATTAGGGTAGTTATATGGTGTAAATTTTCCATAAATGAAGAAGGTCGCGGTACGCCACCAACTATCATAGTAATTTTTAGTCTTGATGGAAGAATTTGTGCAAATATGGACTTTTATGGCGTCCTCCACTTTTTTGAACTAAATTCTAACGACCTGTCAAGAAGTACCTTCAAGTTTTTTTTTAACAACTTACAAATTTAAGATTTAGAACTCCCACTTTATTAGTTTGCTTATATTGTCGGTCTCAACCCTAAATAAATGAAGAGGGTCGCGGCACGCCACCAACTATCATAGTATTTTTTAGCCTTGACGGAAGAATTTGTGCAAATATGGACTTTTATGGCGTCCTCCACCACTTTTTTGAACTAAATTCTAACGACCTGTCAAGAAGTACCTTCAAGTTTTTTGGACCTGAGGTTAAAAGTTAAATGTTTTTCTAAGAGGGGCCAAAAGATAAAGTTTGTCACTGAACGGATCCTCTATCTGCAAAATCTCCTAATCTATTTAAACAAAACTTTACCACGACGAAGACATTATCATGATTAAGGGTGTCCAGCGGCTCGGTCCGGTCCGGGACCTTTTTTTTTACCGATTTCGGTCCTGTTCGGTTGCTGGGATTAGGTAAAACCGGACCAAAACGGCCATTTTGGTCTGGTCCAATCCGGTGGAAAATAGGGTCGGCTCGAGACCGACACCAACAACCATTAAGCAGGTTTTTCCGGTCCGAACCTGTTCGACCAGAGTTTTTTAAAAAAAAAAAATTTCTAAGACAAATACAGTGAAAATTAAAATAAAAGAGCTATAAAAAAATTATTTTATGATAATGTATACTATAAAGTAAACATTAAACAAATTTTGAATTTGGAAAAGAAAGACAAATACTTTATTAAAAATTAGAGAAATATATAATAGAAAAGACAAACTAGAAAGTTGAAAATTACATAGTTATTCCCTTAACCAGTTTTTCAACGACACAGATAAACATCCCCCACCCGAGCACTCCATTCAATGTTATATTGCCACTGTCTCCCACAAAGACTACATTTAGCAATATGAGTTTCATTATTTTTGTTATAAATTTTCACATTTCAAATTGATGTCGTTGTTCCTCACGTTGATTTTCACTAGGACCAGCAGATTGATTTTCAGCCATTAGAATTGTTTTGGTAGAAATTTAAAAAATAGTCTTTGATAATAATTTTGGAGAGATTTAGATAGAAAATGATGAATTATGATATTATTGATGAAATAATAGGGTATATATAGATAAAAATAGGTTGGGGAGGTATGGAAGGCGTTAGAGGGGGGGTGGAGAGTCAAATATAGCCTTTTTTTGCCATTGGCCAATGGCTATATCTGAAATGGGCTAATTCATAAACCAGCCCCGGTCTGGTTGGCCGATTCTATTTTTTTTCTTTTGGTTTTTTGTGTTTCATTTCAAGTGATGGATAATTTTTAAATTATGAAAAATTGAAAATATAACAACAAATTATTATAAACTTTTAATATATATATATATATATTTATATATATATATGGAATGTTTAGTTTATTTCAAAGTTCAAACTTTGAATTAAAATTTTTTAATATTTTTTCAACTTTGAAAAGTTTGAATTAAAGTTTGAAATTAGATTCAAACTTTTCAAAGTTTATTTGATAATTTCAAACTTTGAATTAATTTGATAATTTCAAACTTTGAATGAATTTTATTGTTTGAACTTTCAAACTTGAATTAATTGAGAAACTAGTAAATTAATTGTAGTATTATTGCGCAAAGAATAAATTAAAAAAGTAAAAAGACAAGAGTTGTGATGGAATTTCAAGACTTGGAGCAATTTTATTTATACTTGTTTAAAACATAAGTAGTGCCACGTACATAATACATAGCCAAATTTTCAAACTTGTAATTTCAAAATCATAATTTAGAAAATTACATTCTTTTAAACATACTTCCTCATTGAGATGGGGTTGCATAAGGCGTCATCTCTTAGCCCATTTTTATTTGCTCTAGTGATGGATGAATTGACGAGTAATATTCAAGGGGAGGTACCATGGTGTATGTTATTTGCAGATGACATAGTTTTGACTGATGAGACTCGCGGGGGGAATTAATGAGAAGCTGGAGGAATGGGGGCAGACTCTCGAGTCTAAAGGTTTCAAGCTGAGCAAAACGAAATCAGAGTACATGGAGTGCAAGTTTAGTGATGCATTTCAAGAGTCAAATTTGGAAGTGACACTTGACGCACAAGTCATCCCAAGAAGAAAACTTCAAGTATCTTGGGTCAATTCTACAAGGTAATGGAGAGATTGACTATGTTACACATCGGGTAGGGGCAGGCTGGATGAAGTGGAGGCTCGTTTCCGGTGTCCTATGCGTTAGGAAAGTGCCACCTAAGCTTAAAGGCAAGTTCTACAGAATAGTAGTTAGACCAGCTTTGTTGTATGAGGCGGAGTGTTAGACAGTAAAGGCTGCTCACGTTCAAAACATGAGTGTAGCAAAGATGAAGATGCTTAGATGGATGTGTGGACATACCAAGATGGATGAGATCAAGAATGAGGCCATACGCGAAAAGGTAGGAGTGGCTGCAGTGGCAGACAAGATGCGAGAACCGAGATTAAGATGGTTTGGACAAGTTAAGAGTTGAGCAGATGCTCCAGTAAGGATGTGCGAAAGGTTGGCAATGCTGAGTCTACGGAGAGGTAGAGGTAGACCAAGGAAGAATTGGGACGAGTTGATCAGACATGACATGGTCTACCTTCAGATTACCGAGGACATGACCCTATATAGGAAAGCTTTGAGATCGAGGATTAGGATAGAAGGATAAATAGTAGTTGAGCAATTATTTTATTATTCATACTAGCAATAGTATTATTTTTATATATTCTATGTCCAACTTATTTTTCGTATTTACTTGCCATTGTTGTTTTCTTGTATTTTGGGCATGCTCAAATTTTCCTGTCAACATTTGATATTGTAGTTTTACTTATTTGAAGCATGTTTTCTAAATATTTTATTCAGCCCAAGGTCTATCGGAGACAACATCTCCACCTTGGTGGGCGTAAGGTGATAAGTCGGCATTTTACCGACTTTGAGCCTTCCTTTATAGGAAGTTTATGTGTTCTTAAGCTAATTTCACGACCAATTCTTATGTAATGTTGCATGATTCCAGGTGTTACTTAGTTTAAGCACTCGAGGCCAGAAACTGAGCGGAAAGAACACAAAAGAAGGCCGAGTCGAGTCGAAGTTGGAGTCTTGCGAAATGGAACAAGTTTTCAAGAATTTGTGCGGCTCAGCACAATATTGTGCGATAGCACAATGCTCAGCACAATGCTGAGAAAGACCCAATTGTGCGATAGCACAATGCTCAGCACAATATTGTGCGATATCACAATGCTTAGCACAATACTCAGCACAATATTGTGCGATAGCACAATGCTTAGCACAATAATGCAAAATTAAGCAGTAACTACTTCAAGTTTTCAAGAATTTGTGCGGCTCAGCACAATATTGTGCGATAGCACAATGCTCAGCACAATATTGTGCGATCGCACAACTGGGACGGAAGAAGATTTTTTGTGTAATTTTCTTAGGAGTACAAATAGGAAAGTGAGGTTTTATTACACCAACACTTATATTACATTTTACTCTATATTTTGGGCGATTTTGGGAGCCAAGAAGGAGACTTAACATCATTTTGTAAGCTTCTAATCTTGTAACTTTGAATCTTGATTCCATATATCAATTCAAACTTATGTCCAACATGATTTCATCTTTTCGTTACATCTTTATTACTATGATTCAAACCCTAGTTATGAGTAGCTAAACTCATAACTAGAGGTGTAATTATGGTATTGTGATAGAAAATTAATGGGTGTTGTTCTATTTCACTAACCATAACACGAGTAACAATTATCTAAATCCCCATTACAATAACATCAAAATCCCAAAATCCAGAATATTTGAAATTTCTTATCTACATTGCTAGTTAAAGACTCGGAAGACCCATGCATTTCTTCTTCCCTTATATGTGAGTAAGATTTGATTCTTCCGATCAATCTGGAGATGGTCTATCATATCATGTTCCATGGTTTCCTTGGATATTGTTTCTATTAAGAATCGGTTGCGGTAGAGGGGCGAGCTTCTGGTATGATTTGTTCCTGGCATTTATGAGACCCTACCAATTTATTTGGTCTAAATGTGATGGATCTGGGAGTGAGTGTCGGTATTGTCTGCTTGGCATCTTGTTGTGCCACCTTCTATTATTATGTCAAATTAGTTTACCATTCTTCTCAGAATTTCGTGTTGGTTGGATGATGGAATTCTAGTTCCTCACCATCATAGAGTGTCATTGTTTCTTCCGGTGTAAAGTGATTAGTAAGTAATATTCAATCTACCTGTCTCCTCTTGGTTCAAAACGCTATTAAAGTCATGTTATCCTATGAGCTTATCTGGGTTATAAAAGGGTTTTCTGGTAAATTGTCAGAGTTTCCTTCTTATTGAGAGGTCAAATTGGCATGGATGTTGTTCCATAAAGCTCATTTAATATTTGTTTCTTCAATTGCGATTCTTTGGTTAGCTTGATTCGGAAGTAGTCTAGCTTTGGTAGCCAAGTAAATAAGAAGATGAACTTCCTGAAGTTCTAATTATTTCTATCCTCGATTTATTTCCATTTCTTCTTCGTCCGGCACTAGTGAGCTTGGGCGATTGGTAGCCGCTTGTGACGTTTCCTGTGTTGAGCCAGAGTACGTGTTATTATAGCCGGGTAGGTATATTATTGTTTTGGATATCAGTTTATCCGGGTATCCATTCCCATGTATAGTATAGTGTTGGTTCTGTTTTTGCGGATCATCCAGTTTCAGGGGAAACTCTGCCGAAATTTTTATATAGAAGTACCATCCATCAGGCGGTGGTCTTTACAACAGAGGTATGGAGTTGTGAACTTGAGAGTTGCAGCTGTTTGGCAACTCAAAAGGGTAGTTGGTCGCTTAGGTCTGCTTACGTTCAGCTTTTAGCCAAATCTTCTTTAGTCCAGTAGACTGTGCGAGGATGGTTATTCCTATTCAAATGGCTGCATGGGTTTGTGCTTTAAGTGGAGGAGTCTTCCTCCAAATATTGGATGGTAATACTAAATCTCTAAGGTGTTGATACCACTTTTGTCATGACCCAACCTAGGGCCACGACACTAAACCCACTATTAATTTATTGATGCCAGAGATAGGCTGGCAACCTGATCATATATATGTACCTATCTGCTGAAAACGTAAAGTCTGGAAAGATGACACGACTTTAACTTGCTGGCAATTAGAACATTGAGCCACAAATTCTGCTATGTCACACTTCATTTCGTTCCACCAATAAATCTGCTTAAGATCATGGTACATCTTAGTCGAACTTGGATGAACAGTGTATTTGGAATAATGTGCCTCTATCATAATCTGTCCACGTAAATTTATAACATCAGGGACACAAAGTCTATCATTATACATGAGAACACCGTCAGTAGTAACCTTGTTTGGTGACTCCGATTTTCTTTTGGCTATTTGTCTGTATTAAACTAGAACTGGATCCTCATACTGACGTTGTTTTACTTCATGAAAATTTAGAGTTAAAGGTCTAGTGCAGCTTGTCGTCTATCCATCATTGGCATATCTCCTTCACACCTCAACTCCTTGAGAGGTTACTTTAGCGTTGTAAGTGCTCATGTAATAAACTTTGTTGCTGGTATTCTGCCTCAGCTGAAGGTCCAACTGCATGTCTCTTTTATATTTATTTTTTCAAGTCATAATAATTCAAATTCAAAGACAATACCCTGAAATAGATGTTCAGTCTGAAGATCATTCCTGGTCTGCATCATACTATCCAGTAGTATTTGCATGATCCTTATCCTTATATGATAGACCCTGTTTAGATGAACCTTTGACATACATTAGGATATGAGTAACTACATTCCCACAAGGAGCTTGCGGAACAACACTAACATCAGTCGAGATGTTGCATAGTGCGTTCGTAAAAATATAATATAGCTTGCATCAAATCGTCTATAGTGAGTAGTGACAAGGTACTTCAAAAGCTTCCCCTATTGTATCAAGTGTGAGCTAATTCTTAATTCCATCGACCTGTTCTATATCACAAAGTATATCGACGAGATCCATTCAGAGTTCGTGTATCTTTGTTTCGAAAATGTAGAACTCTCCTCTCGTGATCGAGGAAGGCTCAGTGTAGTCAGAATAAGCTCGGGCAATAGCGTTAGAATATTATCCAGCTATGTTTTTATCCAAGAGTTCGATATGCGTGTTATAATTTTGATTCTGTAATCATGAGAAAAATTCCGTGGGATAGTTTATGAAAGTCGTGCAAGTTCTTTTCTTATCAGCGTGAATCTTGCTTTAGACTTAGGCTCGTTCGAGGACGAACGAGAGTTTAAGTGGAGGAGAATGAAACGACCTCGGTCAGTCGTTTCGAAAGTTAGGACTCCGATTGACGTGTCGATAATTTAAAATATTCGTAATGTCCATTAGGACCTGTCTATAAAATTTGAGCTAAATCAGACCTCGTTTGGTAGGCACCGGAAGAAGGTTTCAGTTTTTATTGGCGATAAATATTAAGAAGAGATTTTCGAGCTCGGTTTTGCCGAATGAGCTCCGATTCGAAATCCGAAAGCGCCGTTGGGTTCGTATGATTATTTATGACCTTTGTAAACTTTCGAAAGTGAATTTCGATAGTGTTCGGCTAGTTTCTGCTAAAATGCCGAAAGTTAAATAATTTGACTTCTTTTCCATTTAAATTCGCATCTTGAGTTTCGGGAACCCGATTTGAGATCCGCCTTCGCGAGTATGTTACATATATTTTGTATAACTGGTATGCAAAAGTTGGAATTATTTCGAATATCGTAGGGTACTATTTTAATTTTCGTTAAGAAAAGAAAACAAAATAAAATAAAATAAAACAAAAAAAAAAAGGAAAAGGAAAAGGAGATATAAGGTCGGTGGACCCTTACCTAATACAAAAAGAGGATGATTCTGATCATCCTATCTACACAATGAAACAGAGAAGCAGAGAAAAATAAAATGGCGCAGAAATGGAAAAAAATGCCAGAAAATGAGAAAAGGGGCCGGAGAAAAATAGTATTTTCACCCCAGAACATTCAGGTAATGATCTTAATATATTATTTGAGTTTATTACGTATGTTTGAATATATTTTTACGGTAAAAATAGGGATATTAGACATCGCCCTAATGACGTAAATTGATAGTTTGAAGGGTCAAATGGACCCCGATAATGAAATTGATTATATATTCGTACTCAGGGAGTTATGGGCAACATATAATGTAATTTATTTGGGGTTTGGTTATGTGACCATAAACCATGTACATAGGCCTGGCCTGCGTATTACGTATGCGAATAGGGTGTCAGGTTCCTAACCGGATTGCCTTGAATAGACTGAGATCGTTTGGCAAGAAAACCAAAGGACAAAACGGTTATTGAGTGGCTGTACTAACTTTGTAACGAGGTAAGTGACTATATCCATTTCTTTGGAGGCACCTGGCCTTGTGGATTTTCTACCATGTGTTCCTTACATGTGCAGCTGCCGATAGGCGTACTCATTACGCCTTAGCTTTGGATTTACATTCTATATTATATGTTATGTCCTGTTATTGGTATTGCATTGAGAATCTGAGTATTGTACTTTGGCTTGGAGTTGGCATCTACTTCCCGGCTGTCGATGAGAGTCCCGCGCCGGTGAAGGGTTATTATTGCATCATATTGCATTCATATGCATTATATGTCATTCATATGCATTACATTGCATATCATATTGGGTGCAGGAGTATTCCGCCCCAGGAGCATGAGTATTCCGCTCCATTGTATCATATTGAGGGTAGGAGTATTCCGCCCCAGGAGCAGGAGTATTCCGCTCCATTATATCATATTGAGGGTAGGAGGATTCCGCCCCAAGAGCAGGAGTATTCCGCTCTCATGTCAGATATTGAGTGCAGGAGTATTCCGCCTCAGCTTTACATTATATCGGGTGCAGGAGTATTCCGCCCCAGGAGAGTGCAGGAGTATTCTGCCTCTGGTTTATATTATATCGGGTGCAGGAGTATTCCGCCCCAGGAGCAGGAGTATTCCGCTCCAGTTGGTTATCAGATTGGATTCCCCTCGAATGCAGGAGTATTCCGCTTCGAGATGGGATTACGGGCACATGTGACCCTTCGCATCATATTTCATTTCATTTCATCTCACTTTATTTCATTTCATCTCAATTCATACCATTGTGTAGACTTGCGGTACATGACTACAATTCTGCTTATATGTGCATTGCTTATTTGTTGATATGTTTCTGGCACACATCCTTGGTTGAGTTTATAAGTTTCTTACGTGTTTCCGATTGTTATCTGGCTCTGCCTTTTTATAATTTAAATAAAAAGAAATTGGTCTATCTATTTCTTTTCTCCCTGGCTAGCTATCCTATTCTTTGAGGTGGCTAGTCTGCCCAACTTATTGAGTCCTTTTGACTTGTGACGTTCCCCAAAATTTCTAAGTTTTAGGACACTTATTGGCGTGAAAAAAATTATTTACGTAAAGTCGTTTCATATATTATGGCGAGGTCCGAATATGAAGTGTATGGTGAAGATAAGTTAAATAGTTATCATGAATGATGTGTAAATATTTAAATGTATGTAAAGTGGAGGAAGAAATTGTAAGAGGTGCCAAAAGTTAAAGCCGACTTAATATAGGTAGAGTTTACATTAAGTTGGCTAATTAGCCAAGTTACCTAACATACAGGCTAGGCAAAACAAATTCCTATAAGTAAATAGTATTAAAATATTAAGGAAAGGGGAGCAGCACAACCTTAACTAATGATACTTGGTTTCGGCAGACATAAGGAATTAAGATTCCTCCGTATCTAACTACTCCCGTCATCGAAAATCAAAGCTGTGAACATTACTTTTCCCAATTCAATCTCCAAGTCAACCTAAAGGTGAGTTTTTTCTACGCATCAATGAAATTATGTCACGATTATCTACAAAAATTTAATATCTTTATAGACAATAATTAATAAGAAAATTCCCAAAAACCTAGAAAGTTTAGAATATGAACTAGAGTTCTTGAATTGGGGAAAAGATTGAAACTTTGGAATTGCTTACGTAAATTGGTGGTTATAGTTGTTGGGTGACGTGAGGTGCGTCTTTTGGAGCTACGTATATGCTCGAGGAGTAATCGAGGTGAGTTGAGATATACCCTTTCTAAGGTGCTTTTCTCGCAAAGTGCATGTATTTAAAGTGTTTGATAAATTGCTTTAGAGAAGTTAATGTACGTTTGATTGGAGCGGGCAAACGTTCATTATCCATTAATGTTTCCAAGTCGTTCTTTAGTATCAAGTATCTAGAAATATGTTTCATAGCTTCCTTTACATCCCGATCATATATCTTTACTTGAGTACAATTTCATGAGATTATTTATATTATTCTATGATTATTATTAGTTGATTCAAGATTTAATTGTGTTTGAAAGCTAATGAAGCTATGATGAGATTTTAAAAGAAAGCTTAAGTTCAAATTGAGGCCTTTGGTGCCAAGCAATATTTTAAATATTTTTGGGAGCTACCTTAATTCTGAGAAGGGTAAACTTGTTCGTAGCCATAGTCGGGCTGCGGAGCGTGACCATAGTCGGGTTGCGTTTTACCCCGAAACTACCATGACAGGGTAGGTATGTGCCATAGTCGGGCACTATGTTATATTACCATAGTCGGGCAATGAATGCTAGCGTGTCAGAAACTTTGAACTGTGGGACGCCACGGGGATTAGAAAGAGAAAGAAAGAAAAGATGTCAGATTTGAGTGGTACTCCCTAGAAAGAAAGTATAAGCTATTTTGCAATATTTAAAAAGTTTATTTTGATCTAATGTTTCAGCTGCCTTAAAGTAAAGTTTACGCATTCATGTTTTATTAACTCTCATTCCGGCCTTAGTGAGGGAGTCGATGATACTCACTGGGTGACGAGCGATTCGTTACTCACGTTCCTTTTTCTTGGAACCTACGTTGGCTTCGTCAACGTAGACGCAGGTCACCGAGGCGATCAGACTACAGGCTAGGACTCTCCCTCACATCCTCAGTTGTTGGTGAGCTCCGCTTTACTTTCAGTGGAGACATATCAGTTTCCTTACCAGTTCCTTCATTTATTTTATTTATTCAGTTGAGTATTGCCGAGGGTTTCATGTCTCGTGCAATATGACAGTCTTCCAGTTTTAGAGGCTTCATAGACAATGAGTTAGAAGGGTTATGGCGCACATTTTAAGATTTAACGTTTAAGGTATTTTAAAGTGATATTGACTATTTATTAGAAGATGCAGAGTTATTATTTATTTGAATTATTATGAGTTTTTGAAAGATGTATGAAAAGTTTAGCAGGTCTGGTTCACCTGGCCCCCAGGTGCCGTGTCATAACTCGTTCAGAAAACGGGTCGTGACAAACTTGGTATCAGAGCCACAGGTTTAGAGAGTCCTAGGGGTCTATGAAGCCGTGTCAGTAGTGTCTTGTTTATGGGTATGAAGCGCGCCATACTTATGAACAGGAGGCTGCAGACATTTAGGAAAAGTCTCGCTTTCTTTCGTACTCTAGATCGTGCAATAGAGCTTAACTTTAAGAATCCTTCTAATCTATTCATTCTTTTGAATTCACAGAAATGGTTGGTACTCGAAATTCTAACACCAGTGCTCAAGCAGCTGATCAAGAAACGCTTGCGGCTATTGTGGCTCAGCGTAAATCTAAGAAAAGTAAGAAGGGAAAGCCAACTAAGAAGATTCCAGCGCCTCAGGTTGAACCAGAGGAGCGGGTTGATCAGATTGAGATAGATGAGGAAGCTAACCAGAACCAAGTGCCACCCCCACCTGTTGTTCCAGCTCAAGTTGTCTTGCCACCAGAGATGGGTGAGGCTTTTAATGCAATGAGAGGGGCTATGGAGATGTTTACTACAGTCATGGCTACTCAGGGTCATAGGGAGAATGAGGCACCACCTCAGGGCAACAGACATGAAAGTTCTATAACCTCCAGGGCACACGAGTTTCTCAAGTTGAGACCACCAGAGCTCTACAGTACCAAGGTTGGTGAAGATGCAATGTTATGGCTTGAGGAAGTTAAAAGGGCACTCCGGTTGATGAAAGCAGTTGATAATGAGGCTGTTGAATTAGCTGCCTACCAGCTGAAGGGTACGGCAGGCACTTGGTTCGAGATATGGGAAAGAGAGAGAGATGAGGATTATGGTCCACCTACTTGGGAGGAATTTGAGGAGGCATTCACAATGAACTTTATACCAGAAGAAGATAAGGCAGCCAAGGCTACCCAGTTTGAGCAACTTAAGCAGGGATCAATGAGTGTAGAAGAATATCAGATGGAGTTTATCAAGTTGGCTAAGTACGCTCCCCATATGATTCCAACAGAAAGGGCAAAGATTGATAGATTCGTTAATGGATTGGGTATTCACATTCAGGACACTACAGCGGCAGCAGCAGCAGGTATGTCAGTTTTGTCCTCTGTTGTGGGATTTGCTAAGCACATGGAAAGGAAGAAACATCAAAGAAGAGATGAAAAGGAAAGCTACAATAACAAGAGGGCCCGATCATCCAGCGGTTACAATGGTTCAATGGGAGGAGGAAAGAGCTCATTTAGCAAGGCTGCATCTGCACCAGCTCAGTCCTCTTACCAGTCAGGTGGTGGGTCATACTTCAAGAAGAACCAGAACTATGGGAATCAGTCTCGTTAGAATCAGAACCTTGGTGGCAGGTCCAATCAAAATCAGAGTTTTCAATCTCCAGCTATTCAGAGTCAAGGTAGTGGCAACCAGCAGCTACAGTATGGTGATGTTTGTAGTAATTGTAAAAAGAACCATTCAGGGCCGTGCAAGTTGGGTTTTCGAGGTTGTTACAATTGTCTTGAAGAGGGACACTACAAATTTAATTGCCCAAAGTTGCAGCGAGCCTATGATAGGGGAGCAGCATATCCAGCAGGTTCTTCAGCTACTGCAGTTGCACCACCCCAAGCTCGTGGCCCTCAGAACCAGGCTGCGCGTGGGGCGGGTAGAGGTTCAGGCTCAGTCCACCAGGGAGGGGGACGACCCCATTTATATGCTACACTTGATCGTCAGAGTGCAGAGGCATCTCCAGCAGTTGTCACAGGTATACTCCAAGTTTGTTCACATAATGCATATGTCTTAATTGATCCAGGTTCTACATATTCTTATGTCACCCCGTATTTCGCTATGAGTCTCGGGCTAGAACCTGAACAGTTAAGTGAGTCCTTCTTAGTATCTACTCCAATTGGTGAGCCGGTGAAAGCAACTAGAGTTTATAAGAGTTGCTCAATTTCAGTCCAAGGCCGCAATACCACGGCCGATCTCGTAGAGCTAGAAATGGTGGACTTCGATGTGATCATAGGTATGGATTGGCTATCTTCTTGCCATGCCAAGTTAGATTGTCGTGCCAAGATAGTCAGATTCCAGTTTCCAAATGAAGAAGTCCTAGAATGGAAGGGTAGTTCAGCATCTCCAGTGGGTAAATTTATTTCTTACCTTAAGGCACAAAAGATGATAAGTAAAGGGTGTGTTGCCTATTTGGCTCATATCATTAATGCAGAATCAGAGGTGCCAACTCTCCAGTCTGTGCCAGTTGTTAGGGAATTTATAGAAGTTTTTCCAGATGACCTTCCCGGACTTCCTCCAGAAAGAATCATAGAGTTTGGTATTGACCTCGTCCCGGGCACTCAGCCCATATCTATTCCTCCCTATAGAATGGCCCCAGCAGAGCTTAAAGAATTGAAAGAGCAGTTGAAAGATCTTCTTGAAAAGGGCTTCATCAGGCCGAGTGTGTCACCGTGGGGTGCTCCGGTCCTGTTTGTCAAGAAGAAAGATGGGTCTCTCAGAATGTGTATCGATTATCGGCAGTTGAACAAAGTTACAGTTAAAAAAAAGTATCCATTGCCTAGAATTGATGACTTATTTGACCAACTTCAGGGTGCAAAGTACTTCTCAAAGATAGACTTGAGGTCGGGGTATCACCAGTTGAGAATCAGAGAAGAAGATATCCCAAAGACAGCCTTCAGGACTCGTTATGGGCACTATGAATTTTTAGTGATGTCCTTTGGGTTGACCAATGCACCCGCGGCATTCATGGATCTAATGAACAGGGTCTTCAAGCCATACTTAGACACCTTTATCATTGTGTTTATAGACGATATTTTGGTATATTCTAAAAGCAAGGAAGAACATGCAGAGCACCTCAGGATAACATTGCAGACTTTGAAAGAGAATCAACTTTATGCCAAGTTTTCTAAATGTGAATTTTGGCTCCAGTCAATGGCATTCTTAGGCCATGTGGTATCTAGCGAAGGCATTAAAGTAGATCCTCAGAAGATTGAAGCGGTTAAGAATTGGCCAAGGCCAACAACACCGACCGAAATCCGAAGTTTCTTGGGTTTGGCAGGTTACTATAGGAGATTTGTAGAGGGCTTTTCTTCACTTGCAGCACCATTGACCAAGCTGACTCAGAAAGCAGTTAAATTTCAGTGGTCAGAAGCGTGTGAGCACAGTTTTCAAGAATTGAAAAAGAGGTTGACTACTGCACCTGTGTTAACTTTGCCGACAAGTTTAGGTGGGTTCACGGTGTATTGTGATGCCTCCAGAGTAGGGCTTGGTTGCGTTCTCATGCAAGAAGGAAAGGTTGTTGCCTATGCTTCCAGGCAGTTGAAAAACCACGAAAAGAACTACCCCACACACGACTTAGAGCTTGCAGCGGTAGTATTTGCTTTAAAAATATGGAGGCACTACTTATATGATGAGCATTCTGATATATATACAGACCATAAGAGTCTCCAGTACATTTTCAAGCAAAAGGAGTTAAATTTGAGGCAGAGAAGGTGGCTCGAGCTGTTGAAGGATTATGACATCAATATCCTTTACCATCCGGGCAAAGCTAATGTGGTAGCAGACGCACTCAGCAGAAAGTCAATGGGTGTCTTAGCTCATTTATCAGTTCAGAGGAGACTGTTAGGCTGAGAAGTGCAAAAGCTGGCAAATGACGGGATTAGACTGGATGAGACGGGAGGAGGAGATATGGTTGCTTATTCCTTAGCACGTTCATCACTTATTGCACATGTTAAGGCTAAGCAAGATGAGGATCCGTATTTGGTGAAAATAAAAGATGGAGTCAGAAATAAAGAAATCACTGCTTTCACTCTTGGAAGCGATGGAGTTTTGAAGCTAAATAACAGGTTATGTGTACCAGATGTAGATGATCTCAGAAAAGCCATCATGGAAGAAGCTCACAGCTCGAGATACTCTGTTCACCCAGGTGCTACTAAAATGTATCAAGATTTGAAGGATTTGTATTGGTGGAAAGGCATGAAGAAGCAAGTAGCAGAGTATGTGGCTAAATGTTTGAATTGTCAGCAAGTCAAGGCAGAGCATCAACGACCAGGTGGTCTACTTCAGGATATAGAGATACCACAGTGGAAATGGGAAGCGATAAATATGGATTTCGTGGTAGGCTTGCCTCGCACATATCGTAAACATGATTCAATTTGGGTCATTGTAGATAGACTCACAAAGTCAGCTCATTTTCTACCAGTTAAGACGACAGACACTGCCGAACAGTATGCTCAGTTGTACATCAAGGAAATTGTTAGGTTGCATGGCACCCCAGTCTCGATTATCTCTGACAGAGGTCCTCAGTTCACGGCCCATTTTTGGCAAGCTTTCCAGAAAAGGTTGGGAACCATGGTCAACTTGAGTACCGCTTTTCATCCGCAGACTGATGGGCAGGCAGAAAGGACCATTCAGACCCTCGAGGATATGTTGCGAGCTTGTGTTATCGATTTGTGAGGTAATTGGGATGACCACCTACCACTCATTGAGTTTGCTTACAATAACAGCTATCAGGCTAGTATTGGGATGGCTCCGTATGAGGCGCTTTATGGGCGTAGATGTAGATCTCCAGTGGGCTGGTTCGAACAAGTAGAGGTGCCGTTACTTGGCCCAGAGTTTGTTTATGAGGCTTTAGAGAAAGTCCAGCTAATTAGAGAAAGGCTGAAAACGGCTCAGAGTCGTCAAAAGTCTTATTCTGATAAGAGGCACAGAGACTTAGAGTTTAATGTAGGCGATATGGTATTTCTAAAAGTGTCACCAATGAAGGGAGTTATGAGGTTCGGTAAGAAGGGAAAACTTAGTCCTAGATTTATCGGACCTTATGAAATCTTAAGCAAGAAAGGTAATGTGGCTTATGAGCTAGCCTTGCCAGTTGAGTTGTCTTCGGTCCATCCTGTTTTTCACGTGTCTATGTTAAGAAAGTACATCCATGATGAGTCGCATGTTATTCCTTCCAACACCATAGAAATTAATACAGACTTGAGTTACGAAGAGGTACCAATCCAGATTCTGGATAGGCAAGTTAGAAAGTTAAGAACAAAAGATATAGCTTCGGTGAAAGTATTGTGGCGTGGTCAAAATTCAAAAGAGGCTGCCTGGGAGGTTGAGGAAGACATGAAGAAAAGGTATCCCCATCTATTTGAATAACAAGGTATGTGAACTATAAAGGTTTAAATTGTATTTAAATTTTTTCTAGTAAATTATGAGATATTATGTGGTTTAGCTCCTTGCCGGAGTATATTAATTCGTTAGTGTTATTTAGCTCCTTGCCGGAGTACGTTTGATTTATTATTGAGATTCAGCTCCTTGCCGGAGCATGTTTTATTTATTGTTGGGATTTACCTCCTTGCCGGAGTAGTAGTGGTTATTTTGGGCTATTGTTGGTACCTTTGATGGCCTATTATGGTGTATTGGTTGTTGTTGTGGTATTTCTGACAGGGATATTTTTTTCGGATAGTCCAGTTACAGGGGAGACTCTGCCGAAATTTTTAAGAAATCTAACACTTAGCCAAATTTTGGAACATTTGGCAAGTTGGTGGAATGGAAAGGTGGCCTAGGAGTGAGGAATTAAAAAAAAAAAAAAATCATTCGAGGACGAATGATCTTAAGGGGAGAAGAATGTGACGTTCCCCAAAATTTCTAAGTTTTAGGACACTTATTGGCGTGAAAAATTATTTACGTAAAGTCGTTTCATATATTATGGCGAGGTCCGAATATGAAGTGTATGGTGAAGATAGGTTAAATAGTTATCATGAATGATGTGTAAATATTTAAATGTATGTAAAGTGGAGGAAGAAATTGTAAGAGGTGCCAAAAGTTAAAGCCGACTTAATATAGGTAGAGTTTACATTAAGTTGGCTAATTAGCCAAGTTACCTAACATACAGGCTAGGCAAAACAAATTCCTATAAGTAAATAGTATTAAAATATTAAGGAAAGGGGAGCAGCACAACCTTAACTAATGATACTTGGTTTCGGCAGACATAAGGAATTAAGATTCCTCCGTATCTAACTACTCCCGTCATCGAAAATCAAAGCTGTGAACATTACTTTTCCCAATTCAATCTCCAAGTTAACCTAAAGGTGAGTTTTTTCTACGCATCAATGAAATTATGTCACGATTATCTACAAAAATTTAATATCTTTATAGACAATAATTAATAAGAAAATTCCCAAAAACCTAGAAAGTTTAGAATATGAACTAGAGTTCTTGAATTGGGGAAAAGATTGAAACTTTGGAATTGATTACGTAAATTGGTGGTTGTAGTTGTTGGGTGACGTGAGGTGCGTCTGTTGGAGCTACGTATAGGCTCGAGGAGTAATCGAGGTGAGTTGAGATATACCCTTTCTAAGGTGCTTTTCTCGCAAAGTGCATGTAATTAAAGTGTTTGATAAATTGCTTTAGAGAAGTTAATGTACGTTTGATTGGAGCGGGCAAACGTTCATTATCCATTAATGTTTCCAAGTCGTTCTTTAGTATCAAGTATCTAGAAATATGATTCATAGCTTCCTTTACATCCCGATCATATATCTTTACTTGAGTACAATGATGGATATAATTTATTGATATATTTTTATAGTTAAATATTAAGTATTTTAAATAAAACGTGAATAAATATATCCATCTCTCGCATATTTTCTAACATATTTTGCAGGAAGAAGAAATTATCCAAGGTGAAGAAAAATAAGGGATGACCATTGATGATTACATTATTCATAGTGTGATTATAACACTGATAGTAATGTCCGTGAATTGTTTTATGCTGAAGAATAAAAGTGCAAGCGGAAGAAAGTTCATGAAAGGAAGCTACGTATGAATATTTGAAATTGTCATCTAAACCCAACTCACCTTGGCCATCTTGAAAATTTTCCTACCACCTTAGGATATGCCATCTTAGGTAGAACTTTGGCTTTGGAATTTATCTATAAATAGGTAGTAAACTTTGTATGGAAGATCATCAAATTTTCATCTTGCAAGAACTAATTTCTCTTGCTCTTTTTCTTTCTTTGTCTTTTATAACTTTAAGCTTTTGTAGTTTTCTTTTGTAGAAGAAATACTACTTCTTCCTAGTCTTTATATTTTTAAAGTTTTTCTTACTCCATAATGGAGTAATCTCTTTTGTTGGGATAGTTGATGAAACTCGGTAATATTTATAATACTTATCTCAGTTTTAATACATGCTTAGCCTGAAGTTTTTAATCACATTTTAACACTGTGCTGGAATTATAGTTTTTACTAAATCTTTATTTTCACATCCGTCTATTTTATATCCAGGTTATTGTCATATTAATTTTGTAATTCTCACGGAGCAAAATTAATGTATAATAACTGATGAATAAAGTAGTAGAGTAAAAACTATTTTTCCAAGTCTCTAATCTTGTTTACCTCAGTTTTAATTCTCACGGAGGAATTGTTGTAGGTAAGATTATTGATTTTCCGTAAAAATATTCTCACGAAGTTTTTACTACTTTTTTAGCACAATTCAGGCAAGAATAAATATTTCGGTTTAATCGTCACTAGTTATAATTTGATTAATATACATAACCTCACGGAGTGTTATTAATTGATTATTTTCTTAGTGAGCAAAATATAATTGAATTAGCAATAAGCAATTATTCTTAAGAGAAATACATGTCAAAACTGAGATATTTATTATAAGTATTACCAAGTGAATTCAACGATTCCCAACTCCTTTTAAATTTGAAATCTTCCAGAAGTTCTTTATTTTAATTTAAGTAAATTTAAACTAAAAACCCACTTTTCATCAATTTGACTCTCTCAAATAGTAATTAAAATACTACAAGTCCGTAGCATAGAATACCCAATCTCTGTGGGACGATATCTTAAACTATATTAGAATTTGACAAGAACGAGCAGACAATTCCTATGCACTTTGGACCTCGTCAAATTTTTGGCGCCGTTGCCGGGGATTGGCGTACATCTACTTCGGACTAAATATTTGATTACTAATTTGAGGACATATTAATATAAGTAATATTAACATAATCTACTTAATACTACTATAACAATAACTATTGATTACTAACCTTTAACCTCTAATAATATTATATTTGCTTCTAACATTTTTATCTTTTCTAACACTTTTATTTCTTTTAGTATATCTATTATTGTTATTAATTTTCTTTACTGTCAATACTAATATATATATATCCTACTTTATTAGCTTTTCATTGTTATTCCTTCTATTTACTGTTTTTGATCGATTACATCTCTTTTATTATAAGTAACATTGTTAATACTTTTTGTTCTTTCTCTTTCTTCTATCTATCTTATACTTAAAAGTCTTATTTTTAGTACTTCTACTTATAGTACGTTTTCTTCCTCAGCTATTTCCGTCAGCTTCCTAGTTTTTCTCTTTTCTTTCTTTTCTTTACCATCAGTACTAGTAATACTATTACTTTATCTATATACTAACTACTACTACTTACTATTCCCGTGTCAGTATCACTATATGTTGTTTTGTCATTGTTGTTTCTTTCATTACTAATGTTATTTTTATATATCACCGTGCCATTTTCTTTGCTTTGTTACCAAGCATTGCTATTATAATTATAAAGTTCTTTACTATTTTGTTAACCACTTCTATTATTACTACTATTATTATCTAGTAGTCAATTTTTTTTCTTTCATTTCAAGATATTATTATTATTATTATTATTATTATTATTTACAGAACTTCTATTACTAATTATTTCTACATTTTAGTATTTTCTTATAATACTTTTATTACAAGTACTTTTAAAAAAAAAAATTTTTTTTTTTAACAATTTCAAGTAGTTTATGACCCGCTCTTCTAATAAAGAGTTAGTCATTTACGATCCTGAAATTGAAAGATCTTTGAGATTGTGCAGAAAAAGACAACCATCATCTTCTAAAAGCATAATTTGTGACAAAATGGAACACCAATTAGGAGATAACAATAACCCATTAGGAGTCGCACCACAAGTAGAGGATCAGTTTGATGAAGTAGCACCAAGACCAGCAAACAGAATTCTAAGGGATTATGCTAGACCAGATCACTTCAATTGTGAATCTAGTGTCAGGAACCCACCAGTAGTAGCCAATAATTTTGAAATTAGGACCGGTCTAATTCAAACAATTCAACAGTCTTGCACCTTTACTGGTGATCCAAGTGAAGATCCACATAGTCATTTAATTGATTTTCTGGAACTAGTTGAAACTGCCAAATATAATGGAGTGCCCGCTGAAGCTATCAAGTTAAGGCTATTTCCTTTTTCTTTAAAAGGAGATGCCAAGACTTGGTTGCGAAGTTTGCCTCGAGGTTCTATAACCACATGGGACCAGATGACACAGAAGTTTTTGAACAAATATTTTTCTCTTGCTAAAACAACAAAGTTAAGACAAGATATTTCTAATTTCTTGCAGACTGACACTGAGTCAGTTTATCAAGCATGGGAAAGATTAAAATCAATGTTAAGAAAATGTCCACATCATGACATTCCTGAACATATGCAGTTGTATATTTTCTATCACGGATTAACACGCTCTTCTAGAAATGTGATAGATGCAGCTGCAGGAGGTTCCATCATGGGAAAGACCACAGAAGAAGCATTGCAATTGTTGAATGAAATTTCTGAGAATGCAATCCAGTGGCCATCTGATCGTGTAACCATCAAAAAGGCTGCCACAGTAAACCAGGCAGATGCATTTAATACACTAACACAACAGATTGCCTCCTTGGCACAAAAGTTTGAATCTTTTCAGGTGAATGCACAACAACCAAGCCAGTCTGAGGCTTGTGACATGTGTGGAGGAAACCATCTTAACCATGAATGCCGCGCAAACAATCAGAATGATGAGCAGGCTAATGTCATCGGTTACAAGTCGTACCCTTTTGGAAGCCCAATGGCACAGAAACATCCAGGATTTCAGTGGAGCAATCCAAATGGTGCTGAGAACTCTCAAAGCTTCCAGAAGCAACCAGCACAGGGTCCACCTGGATACCAAAATCAAAATCGTGGGCAATCGAATTTCAGGCCATATCAACAAGCAGCTCCATATCAGCAAAGGCCTCAACAAGCTCATTCAAGTCTCGATGACTTGTTGTACAAGTACATTAAGGCCACTGATGAAAAGATGGAAAGCCAAAACTCAACCCTCAAAAACTTGGAAATTCAGGTAAGCCAATTGGCAACTCTTGTTTCAGAAAAGATTCAAGGTCCCTTACCAAGCAATACAGAGAAAAATCCAAAGGAACACCTTAAGGCCATCGCCTTACGGTCAGGTAAGAATCTTGATGATCCATATGCTGATAGACAGGAAAAGAACCATTTTGAACACCAGGCAGCAAAGGGTAAGAATGTTGAAATACAATATGATCCATCAGAAGAGAATGAAATCAAGAAAAAAGATGAAAAGAATTTTGAAAAAATAACTCCTCTCCCTGTGACAATCCCTTTTCCACAAAAGATGAAAAGAGAAAAGCTTGACAGTCAATTTGCAAAGTTTTTGGAAATTCTGAAACAGATTCACATTAATATTCCTTTCACTGATGCTTTATTGCAGATGCCTTCATATGCTAAATTTTTGAAAGAAATTTTTTCAAGCAAAAGGAAGTTAGAAGAAGTCTCTGTGGTAATGCTTACTGAAAAATGCAGTGCTATACTTCAAAATAAGCTACCACAAAAGCTTGGCGATCCAGGCAGTTTTACGATTCCATGCACTTTGGGAGGAGTATATTTTGAAAAAGCACTTTGTGATTCTGGAGCTTCAATAAATCTGATGCTATTTTCTATTTTTAGAAAATTGGATCTTGGTGACATAAAAAATACTGTTGTCTCTCTTCAATTTGCTGATCAAAGTACTAAGAAACCTAAGGGAATTATTGAAAATGTGCTTGTGAGAGTGGATAAATTTGTGTTCCCTGTAGATTTCATAGTACTTGAAATGGAAGAATGTCCTGATGAGCCAATAATTTTGGGTAGACCTTTTCTTGCTACAGGTAGAGCAAACATAGATGTCCATCAAGGACAACTAATTTTGAGAGTAGACGAAGAAAGAGTCATTTTTGATATGCACAAGATTCTAAAATTTCCCGAAGATGAGACATCATCTTCTTGCTTTTCAATTGACATGATTAGTGATCTTGCATATGAATTCAAAGATGACCAATTGATTTCAGACTCATTGGAAAGATGCTTGGCCCAATCTGGCACAAGGCAGAATGATGATCCGACAATTAGAAGTGAAGCTGAAATATTGGAAAATGATTCTGAAGAAGAGGGAGAAATGCTATCAGAAAATGCTCGACCAAAAATTGAACTCAAAATTCTCCCTTCCCATTTGAAGTATGTTTATCTTGAGCCTGAATTATTTCCTGTGATAATTTCATCTTCTCTGACTGCAGAACAGGAACATAAATTGATTGAAGTACTGACAGCACACAAAGGAGCCTTAGGGTGGACTATAGCAGACATCAAAGGCATTAGTCCAGCTATTTGCACACATAGAATTCTCATGGAGGATAGCTACAAGCCAATAGTCCAACCCCAAAGGAGATTGAACCCAGCAATGCAAGAAGTTGTGAAAAATGAAATAATAAAACTTTTGGCTGCAGGTATTATTTACCCCATTTCTGACAGCCCTTGGGTAAGTCCTGTTCAGGTGGTACCAAAGAAAGGAGGTATGACAGTTGTAAAAAATGAAAATAATGAACTCATACCTACCAGAACAGTAACAGGATGGAGAGTCTGTATTGATTACAGGCGTCTCAATGATGCCACAAGAAAAGACCATTTTCCTTTACCATTTATTGATCAAATGTTAGAAAGAGTAGCAGGATATGGTTTTTACTGTTTTCTTGATGGATATTCAGGGTATAACCAGATATCAATTGCACCAGAAGATCAGGATAAGACAACTTTCACATGTCCTCATGGAACCTATGCCTATAGGAGAATGCCTTTTGGTTTGTGTAATGCACCTGCTACATTTCAGCGTTGCATGTCAGCTATTTTCTCAGATATGACTGAAAAATTTTTGGAAATTTTTATGGACGATTTCACCCTTTTTGGTAAAACAGTTGAAGATTGTCTTAATCACTTGACCTTAGTTCTTAAGAGATGTGAAGAGACAAACTTGATTCTTAATTGGGAGAAATGTCATTTTATGGTTACCGAGGGAATTGTTTTAGGACATAAAATCACTGTTAAAGGGATAGAAGTTGATAAGGCAAAAATTGATCTTATAGCAGGATTACCCCCTCCCACAACTGTTAAAGGCATTAGAAGTTTTCTAGGTCATGCAGGTTTTTACAAACGGTTCATAAAAGATTTTTCAAAGATTTCAAAACCGTTGACTAACCTTTTGATGAAAGATGTTAAGTTTGATTTTTCAGGAGATTGTATGAAAGCTTTTGACACTCTTAAGGAGAAATTATCATCTGCCCCTATAGTTGTGTCCCCTGATTGGAACCAACCTTTTGAGGTCATGTGTGATGCTAGTGATACAGCTGTTGGAGCTGTTTTAGGCCAGAGAAAAGATAAAATTTTCCGTCCCATTTACTATGCCAGTAGAACATTGAATGAAGCTCAGCTCAACTATGCCACAACAGAAAAAGAACTACTGGCAGTAGTATTTGCTTTTGATAAGTTCCGTTCCTATTTAATAGGAACCAAGGTCACTGTTTTTACTGATCATGCAGCTTTAAAATACCTCTTAGCAAAGAAAGATGCACGCCCTAGATTGTTAAGATGGATTTTACTTCTCCAGGAGTTTGACCTTGAAATAAAAGACAGGAAAGGGACAGAAAATCAGGTAGCTGACCATTTGTCTAGATTAGAGAACCCTCCTCTTGAGTCTAGTGATATAAAAGAAGAGTTTCCTGATGAACACATCTTTTCTGTCAGCTCAGTAGTGACTCAACCACCCTGGTTTGCAGATATTGCAAATTACTTGGTTGGAAAATGAACACCTCGAGATCTCTCTTACCAACAGAGAAAAAAACTTATATCTGATGCAAAATATTATCTGTGGGATGACCCTTACTTGTTTAGAATTTGTGCAGATAATATCATTAGAAGATGTGTACCTGAAGATGAAATGCCAAAGATTTTGTTTCATTGTCATGATGGAGCAATTGGAGGACATTATGCTGCAAACCGAACTGCTTTCAAGGTTTTGGAAGCTGGATTCTTCTGGCCAACACTTTTTAAGGATGCCCGTGTGTATGTTGCACAATGTGACAGGTGTCAGAGAACAGGTAATATCTCAAAGAGAGATGAGATGCCATTGCAATCTATTCAGGTATGTGAAATATTTGATGTCTGGGGTATAGATTTTATGGGACCTTTTCCTTCATCTCATTCATTTGAATATATCCTTGTGGCTGTTGACTATGTTTCACGATGGGTTGAAGCCATTCCCACAAGAAAGAATGATGCTCGAACAGTGTGCAATTTTCTCAGAAAAAATATTTTTACCAGATTTGGCACACCACGAGTCATCATTAGTGACCAAGGGACTCATTTCATGAATAAGCAATTTTCTGCTTTATTGTCAAAATATAGTATGACTCATAAAACTGGAACACCGTATCATGCTCAAACTCAAGGGCAAATTGAGGTTTCCAACCGTGAACTAAAAAGAATTCTTGAAAAAACTGTTGGAATCTCAAGAAAAGACTGGGCTTTAAAATTAGATGATGCATTATGGGCATACCGAACGGCGTTCAAAACGCCGATTGGAACATCTCCATATAAATTAGTCTTTGGAAAAGCTTGCCATTTGCCTGTTGAATTGGAACACAAAGCCTTTTGGGCACTGAAAGCATTGAACTTTGATTTAACATCTGCTGGTAAAAATAGATTTTTGCAGGTTAATGAGTTGGATGAACTGAGGATGGAAGCCTATGAAAATGCCAAGATTTACAAAGAAAAAACAAAAAAATGGCATGACAATTTGATCCGACCAAAAAATTTTAAAATTGGAGATCAGGTACTTCTTTACAATAGCCGTCTCAGGCTATTCCCAGGAAAACTGAAATCCAGGTGGACAGGTCCTTACAATGTTACAAATGTTACTCCGTATGGAGCAATTGAAATTCAACAAAGCAATGGAGGAGAGAAATTTAAGGTCAATGGTCACAGGCTAAAATTGTACTTTGGAGGACATTTTGAACAACACCCTTCAGTAACCATGATAGTATGATGAGTGCCGCTGTAACTACGTCGAGCTGACGACGTTAAACTCAGAACTATGGTTCTTTATCTCGTAGCCATTGAGGGTGAAGCAATGGAGCCTCATAAGTCCCACTTAGATCTGACTAATTAAATGCTTAACCAATTGATCTGGTCAATATCCAGATTATTGTACAACCGGAACATCTCATGAAGGCCTCTACAAAAACAGAGTCACCTAGACAGGAGTAACTCCATGGTGATCGGTATGCCTAAGTTACTGGTTGGTTAACCATTCCATTTTCCAAATCTAATGTTGGCACAGGTAAATTTCTAGTTTATATTCAAACTAGGACCTAATGACTGATAAGGTCTAAAAATAATCCAGTCTATTACACATAGAACATGTGTGGTCACAGTTTCTTTCAAGCTTTCTTCTGTGATCGTATATTTGAAAGCCAAAAAGATTTTTATTTTACTAATAAAATAGTATTTTTATATTAATTATATTATATTTATATAATCCAACTACCACTTGATCCTTCTTCATTCTTTTTTTTTTCACCCTTCTTTCTTTCACTTATCTTAAAAAGCATTTTCATCCAGGAGAATGAAATGTTCAAGTATGGGGGAGGTTATTTATATATTATATACTATTTTCCTCTTATTTATGGTCTTAATTGTAGGTTTTTAATTAACAATATAAATTTTTGTTCGTTCTGTTCAATATTATTTCTTTTTATATTCACCATATGATTTTTCATGTCTATGATTTTGACTTTGTGAAAGCAAGAGCAAACATCTTCAACTCAATTGAGAAAAATTATGATCACAAAGAAGGTAGAATCAATGAACTTGGCTAGAACTTGCTCTGAATGTTCTTCGAGGCGAAATAATGGATGATACTGATTTTTAAAAAATGAAATTAGGCCTTCTTTGATACACAATTCAAGCCTCTCAATTTTCTATCCAAATATACATATTTTTATCTTTTCAAACCCTTCTTTGAGACTTAATCCTATTTTTTTTCCCAACACCATGATATATTACAAAAAAAAAAAAATGATATATATGATATATGTATATATTGTTTACATATATATAAAGAAAAAAAAAGAGTTATTGTTTCTTCCAGCTTTGAATGAGCAAAGATTAAACATCACCAAAAGGAAGAAATATTACCAAAAGAAGCAATGTTGTGAATATATGAATATATATGATATAGCAAAAAGAAAAAAAAGGGAAAAAAATTGAAAAAAAAAAAAAGTATTACCGAATGGAGAAAGAATTGAGAAATGTGAGCTCCAAGCTGGAAAAAGAACAGTCACTATCAAATATCCTTATCCTACCAGCCTGAAGCCCAACATTACAAGCCATGAAAAGTCCTAAAAAGATTTTGAAAGTCAGTATTGTATCTATATTAGTGGAGATGAACATGACGAGCAAGCCTATGGACAAGACAATGATACTTACTGAATACATGATCATAACTCTATCAATTTTAAAAGATTCAAGGGGAGAAGGTTGCAAGTTCTTGTTGATCAAGTCAAAATTCAGAAATAAGGTAAGGAATTTGGTGAAGTAAAAAGAATAATTGCATTGAGCATGATGAAAGAAGTTTATCTTGAATAAATTTTCTATCCTACAAAGATCATAAGTTTGAAGAAAATATTCTTATTAAAAAAAAAAAAAAGAAGATCTTTTTCCTCGAGGACGAGCAAAGATTCAAGTATGGGAGAATTTGATGGATATAATTTATTGATATATTTTTATAGTTAAATATTAAGTATTTTAAATAAAACGTGAATAAATATATCCATCTCTCGCATATTTTCTAACATATTTTGCAGGAAGAAGAAATTATCCAAGGTGAAGAAAAATAAGGGATGACCATTGATGATTACATTATTCATAGTATGATTATAACACTGATAGTAATGTCCGTGAATTGTTTTATGCTGAAGAATAAAAGTGCAAGCGGAAGAAAGTTCATGAAAGGAAGCTACGTATGAATATTTGAAATTGTCATCTAAACCCAACTCACCTTGGCCATCTTGAAAATTTTCCTACCACCTTAGGATATGCCATCTTAGGTAGAACTTTGGCTTTGGAATTTATCTATAAATAGGTAGTAAACTTTGTATGGAAGATCATCAAATTTTCATCTTGCAAGAACTAATTTCTCTTGCTCTTTTTCTTTCTTTGTCTTTTATAACTTTAAGCTTTTGTAGTTTTCTTTTGTAGAAGAAATACTACTTCTTCCTAGACTTTATATTTTTAAAGTTTTTCTTACTCCATAATGGAGTAATCTCTTTTGTTGGGATAGTTGATGAAACTCGGTAATATTTATAATACTTATCTCAGTTTTAATACATGCTTAGCCTGAAGTTTTTAATCACATTTTAACACTGTGCTGGAATTATAGTTTTTACTAAATCTTTATTTTCACATCCGTCTATTTTATATCCAGGTTATTGTCATATTAATTTTGTAATTCTCACGAAGCAAAATTAATGTATAATAACTGATGAATAAAGTAGTAGAGTAAAAACTATTTTTCCAAGTCTCTAATCTTGTTTACCTCAGTTTTAATTCTCACGGAGGAATTGTTGTAGGTAAGATTATTGATTTTCCGTAAAAATATTCTCACGAAGTTTTTACTACTTTTTTAGCACAATTCAGGCAAGAATAAATATTTCGGTTTAATCATCACTAGTTATAATTTGATTAATATACATAACCTCACGGAGTGTTATTAATTGATTATTTTCTTAGTGAGCAAAATATAATTGAATTAGCAATAAGCAATTATTCTTAAGAGAAATACATGTCAAAACTGAGATATTTATTATAAGTATTACCAAGTGAATTCAACGATTCCCAACTCCTTTTAAATTTGAAATCTTCCAGAAGTTCTTTATTTTAATTTAAGTAAATTTAAACTAAAAACCCACTTTTCATCAATTTGACTCTCTCAAATAGTAATTAAAATACTACAAGTCCGTAGCATAGAATACCCAATCTCTGTGGGACGATATCTTAAACTATATTAGAATTTGACAAGAACGAGCAGACAATTCCTATGCACTTTGGACCTCGTCATACAATTTCATGAGATTATTTATATTATTCTATGATTATTATTAAATGATTCAAGATTTAATTGTGTTTGAAAGCTAATGAAGCTATGATGAGATTTTAAAAGAAAGCTTAAGTTCAAATTGAGGCCTTTGGTGCCAAGCAATATTTTAAATATTTTTGGGAGCTACCTTAAATTCTGAGAAGGGTAAACTTGTTCGTAGCCATAGTCGGGCTGCGGAGCGTGACCATAGTCGGGTTGCGTTTTACCCCGAAACTACCATGACAGGGTAGGTATGTGCCATAGTCGGGCACTATGTTATATTGCCATAGTCGGGCAATGAATGCTAGCGTGTCAGACACTTTGAACTGTGGGACGCCACGGGGATTAGAAAGAGAAAGAAAGAAAAGATGTCAGATTTGAGTGGTACTCCCTAGAAAGAAAGTATAAGCTATTTTGCAATATTTAAAAAGTTTATTTTGATCTAATGTTTCAGCTGCCTTAAAGTAAAGTTTACGCATTCATGTTTTATTAACTCTCGTTCCGGCCTTAGTGAGGGAGTCGATGATACTCACTGGGTGACGAGCGATTCGTTACTCACGTTCCTTTTTCTTGGAACCTACGTTGGCTTCGTCAACGTAGACGCAGGTCACCGAGGCGATCAGACTACAGGCTAGGACTCTCCCTCACATCCTCAGTTGTTGGTGAGCTCCGCTTTACTTTCAGCGGAGACATATCAGTTTTCCTTACCAGTTCCTTCATTTATTTTATTTATTCAGTTGAGTATTGCCGAGGGTTTCATGTCTCGTGCAATATGACAGTCTTCCAGTTTTAGAGGCTTCATAGACAATGAGTTAGAAGGGTTATGGCGCACATTTTAAGATTTAACGTTTAAGGTATTTTAAAGTGATATTGACTATTTATTAGAAGATGCAGAGTTATTATTTATTTGAATTATTATGAGTTTTTGAAAGATGTATGAAAAGTTTAGCAGGTCTGGTTCACCTGGCCCCCAGGTGCCGTGTCATAACTCCTTCAGAAAACGGGTCGTGACAAACTCACCCTTGTTTTTTGTTTGTTTCTTGTCTATCTATTTCGTTTCGGCAGGTTCGCTCCAGGATTGTGTTCGCCACGTTGTGAAGGAGCGAAGTCGACTTCAGCTGTCAGGGTGAGCCAACTTTTATTCCTGATGGCCACCAGTTTATTAGTTATTATTTCAGTTACATTCTGCTCCCTTCAGGAGGTATCTGTCTTCTTTTATACACTTAGATATCTAGTCTGGATAATCCTAAACCTAGTATGTTGGGTAGGCAGCTGTAATTTCTTTTGTACAGCTTAAAGGTATCAGTATGTCAGTATTTTTTTTAAGTCTTATTCTTATTTATGAATTGAATTGTATTTATTTTCCTATTTTAATTGGTAAGGGTTCGCCCGACGAGTCTAAGGGAGGATGTCAGGTGCCCGCACGGCCTAGCCGGATTTCGGGTCGTGTCAAAAGAGGAGAAAGATTAGTGTATAATCCTCGATGTAGCAAGCTGTAAGTGCAAGAAAAATGAAGTGTGCCTTAATTTTTGTACGGTGTAGCGCTCAAGGAGGTGTGTAGTCACTATTGCCTATATTTTACCCCACCTTTGACCAAAAGCCTACATTACAACCCTAACAAGTCCTAATTGATTTCGGGTCAAGCATTCCTACATTAGTGGAGAGGTACACGAAGGGAAAGCCTATGGATCTTTAGTGTGCATGATGAACTTCTTTTGAGAGAGTGAGCGAATTCTTCCTATCATTAATCTTACTTGTGTTATCATTGTATTTTTGTGGTTGGGATATTCTCTTGAGTGGTGAGGGCACTTGTGAAGTTGAGTTGAGGACTTGTGTTTCACTTTTCAATTGAGGTGAGCAAGTAAAGAGGTGAAGTCTTGTGATGAAGAGGCAAACTTTGAAAATCTTGTGTCATGGCATGTTTGCTTTCTTTGATGTTTTGTATATGGGAGTTATGCTCACATGGCTTGGCTTAATTGTTGGCACCAACCAATGTCATTAGTTGTTGAACTTGAATCGAGTTTTGGCTTGTTGTGGCTTTAATGAAAAATGCATGAATTGATGAATTGCAACTTGGGGACCATTGAAGTGTGTTTTGCTTGAGGACAAGCAAAAGTTCTAGTTTGGGGGTGTTGATAAGTCGGCATTTTACCGACTTTGAGCCTTCCTTTATAGGAACTTTATGTGTTCTTAAGCTAATTTCACGACCAATTCTTATGTAATGTTGCGTGATTCCAGGTGCTACTTAGTTTAAGCGCTCGAGGCCAGAAACTGAGCGGAAAGAACACAAAAGAAGGCCGAGTCGAAGTTGGAGTCGTGCGAAATGGAACAAGTTTTCAAGAATTTGTGCAGCTCAGCACAATGTTGTGCGATAGCACAATGCTGAGAAAGACCCAATTATGCGATAGCACAATTCTCAGCACAATATTGTGCGATAGCACAATGCTCAACACAATATTGTGTGATAGCACAATGCTTAGCACAATGCTCAGCACAATATTGTGCGATAGCACAATGCTTAGCACAATAATACAAAATTAAGCAGTAACTACTTCAAGTTTTCAAGAATTTGTGCGGCTCATCACAATATTGTGCGATAGCACAATGCTCAGCACAATATTGTGCGATCGCACAACTGGGACGGAAGAAGATTTTTTGTGTAATTTTCTTAGGAGTATAAATAGGAAAGTGAGGTTTTATTACACCAACACTTACATTACATTTTACTCTATATTTTGGACGATTTTGGGAGCCAAGTGGGAGACTTAACATCATTTTGTAAGCTTCTAATCTTGTAACTTTGAATCTTGATTCCATATATCAATTCAAACTTATGTCCAACATGATTTCATCTTTTCATTACATCTTTATTACTATGATTCAAACCCTAGTTATGAGTAGCTAAACTCATAACTAGAGGTGTAATTATGGTATTGTGATAGAAAATTAATGGGTGTTATTCTATTTCACTAACCATAACACGAGTAACAATTATCCAAATCCCCATTACAATAACATCAAAATTCCAAAATCCATGATATTTGGGATTTCTTGTCTACATTGCTAGTTAAAGACTCAGAAGAGATTAACTAGTGTAGAATAGTGGAGTTGGCGAGGATTTGAGTTGATAGGCTATTCATATAGACTAACTCATCTAAAAGGAGTTACGCTCGGAAGAGGTCTCCTTTCCTCGGGTCATTGAGTAGTGCTTCAAGCATTCAACTAAGACTTTGACGAGCGGGTTGTGAAAGATCTCTCCTAGGCCGGAAGAATTCTAGAGATCACGATCGGAATGCTCGACCATAATTATACTTGTGTTGGGAAAGTGAAGTAAAGACACCCGTTGGTTGGAAATCACTATTAGTTGGTTGCACCCCTAGTCTAGTAATATCGAACAACTCACTCGTTTAATTGCTTACACTTTAGAATTAATCATAGTTTTCATTGAACAAATCATACTTCTATGACTCAATACTAAACCTCATTTGAATATCTATTTGCAATTCTCTCACTTGACGTGCTAGTTCCCTTGGGAAATCGACCCCGACTCACATCGGGTATTATACTTTGACGACCGTCCTTGACCATTAATGGTGTAAGATTGAGCGTGGATCAAATTTTGGCGCTGTTGCCGGGAACTACGGTTTCAGTATTGAGTTGCATTAGTTAATCAAAGTTGTTTAGTTCGCTAGTCCTAGCATTTTACTTTTGGTTTTGGTTTTACCTTGTGTAGGTGAAACATGGCTTATAGGAGTAATCCTAATCGGAACTTGCGGAACCCCAATTACAACCAACAATTGGCGTATTAGAGTAGTTTGAGGAGTTGAGCTAGTTGGCTTCGTTCCAAACTTTGTGAACCGTTTTTGTTAAAATTGTGAATAGTAGTAATGTTCTTTATAAATTGTAAATATTTGTTTGTGTAGTGTTTACTTGTGTTAGTTAGTTAGTTTAGATTAGTGGTAGTCATCTTGAAATGACATCATGGAACCAAAAATTGGTCCCATATTGAAAATCCATACATGAGTGACTCTTGTCCTTATTGTGGCGGACCTCACCATTGGCAAGATTGTCAAATTGTTTCCGGGGGCGAGTTGTGTGCACCTTCTCAACCCTTTGAGTGGGACATATGTCATGAGTGTGGGGGTCAAAATGGCCATTGGGACGGTTGTCCTAATATTCCTTATTCTTCTTCCAATGATTTTTATAATGATGATAATAATTCTTATGAGTTTGATTGGGCAAATGCAAACATGAACATGGAGCTTGAACCCGAGTGGAAAGGCATCCAAGAGAGGTTTCAAGAAGAGATGGACCTATCGACTTCACAAGATGAATGCAATGAAAATGAAAGATTGGAACATTTGATGGAGCAAATACTTAAAAACAATTGTGAAAATGCCAAAGCCTTTCATGAGATAAAAGAAACGATCCATCAAAATGGCTTAGCAATTCACAACTTGGAAACTCAATTGAGCCAATTGTTTACCACCTTCAATGATCAACAAGCTAAGGATGTTGCCAAATTTCAACAAAGACGTTATATGGAAGATGAGGTTGAGTTCCAAGAAGAATCCTCCATTGAAGATGTGCTTGAATATCAAGAAAGAATTATTGAAGAAAAGAACAATTAGGATGAAGAAGAAATTGTGAGCCGAGCTTGGCTCCGAGATCAAGCTCGAAAAATGAAAGTCCATGAAGCATGCCTTTACGACTTAAATATCGAAGGTTGGGATCTCAAACATGAAAAGGAAGAACTAGGACAAAGAGTGAACCAATTTGATCTTGAAGCTCGTGTCTTGAACATTCTAGTGCATGAAGTGGTTGAAACCTCCAAGGCTCAACATGGAGAAATAGTGAATGATATGCTAGAAATGAGCGAATTTGTGGAAGAGAGCACAAGTCAAATCATGGGAACTCATGAAAGTGATCACATCTTCAAGATATTTGGTAATGATGCCGTGAACAAGAAATTTGTGTTGGAGTCTAGAGCGGAAATAAAGAACTTTTGTGATTAAGACTCTAGCATAGTTGAAGAGGAGTATGTCATACTTGGTGCTCCATTGGTGTTGAAAAAAGTGGGCCCTCATTCACTTCATTTTTCAACCCTATGTGTGCATGAGGCAATGGAAATGGAAGAACAAGCACCTTGTGATGACTTTGGCATTTATGAGCAAAATGGGTACATTGTTGAGTTCGCCATGCCAAGAAAAAAAAATGACATTTCTCACTTGAAGGCCAAGAAGTGCAAAATGAATTATTCGGCCTTTGGAACTTTGAAATTTGTACCACCACCCCGGAAGCACAATGAAAAACTTGATTCAAAATTAGGGAGACAATTCACATTTACAAAATGGAGAGAAAAGTGTCATTTTGGTACTCGCCTTGCCATGACGTTAAATTAGGCGCTTCTTGGGAGGCAACCCATGTTTAAATTCATGCACGTTTTATAGATATATTGTGATGCTCCTCACTTGTTCTTGAGTGGATGGTGTTTGTAGGTGTGAAGATGATCAAAAGTGAAGAAAGGAGTCCAATTGTGGCTTAAGGAATGATATTGTGCGGAGTCGTGCTCAAAAGTGCGGGCCGAGAATGATTTAAAAAAAAAAGTGAGAAGGCACAACATTGTGCTACCTAGCACAATTGTTATGAGGCCACTGCACGAAAATTTAAAATTGTGTGGGTCAGCACAATGTTGTGCGACCGCACAATTCAATTGGCGCCACCGCACAATGTCTTACTCAGCATCGCACAACAGCCTTGTCACTTGTGCCGCTGCCACTACCACTCCACTCCAGACAGAGCCTGCCGATACTCAGCCGACCCTTGAGGGTCCCACTGCTGCTGAGGCATCTATCTCTCCACCGACCCTTGAGGGTCCCTTGTCCTCCGCTGCTGCTACATCCAGTTCTCCACCAGCCACTGAGGGCTAGTTATGACAAGGAACATTCTTTTACTCATTCTCTTAGATGCTTTCATAACTTTTAGTTGCATTGGGGACAATGCATACTTTTAGTTTGGGGGGTGGGTACTTAAAGAATGTCATGTCACCATATCTTTTATATAGGATGCTTTTAGTACCTTTGTTTGTCATGAACTAAGTATTGTATATATTTGTTTTATCTATGACATGGTGTTATGTTTGATGGATGTACAAATTTGTTTATGTTAAGTTGTTAGTGCATATATGTTTAGCGTCCAAACAAAAAAAAAAAAGAAAGAAAAAAAAATTACAAAACATATGGTACTCCCATGAACTACGCTTGGGATGCTACCTTTTCTTTATCTGATTCACTTCCGGGTGATATGTAGGCATCCCATGTGGGTGCGGAAGCCTCATTTGGGTCCGAACAACCATTTTCATTGTAAATACCATGTTGCACAAAATTTTTGATATAACCTCCTTAGTTTTTCTTTGCCATGGTTCTTTTCCAAGGAAGTAATTGTGTTGAACCGGGCATCTCTAGTACTAGTTTAGTATTTAGTTGTAAATAATGATGATTAGTTGTGGATTCTTGCTCCTTAGCAACTTTTGGCATGTTTGGTTCCACCATTATTTAATCCTTATCATGTGAGCTTGTTTTGAAAAATGAATAGAAAAACTTAGTTGGTAAATTGTGCTATGATCTTTAAGTTCAACTTTTGGCTCTTATGTCACTAATTAGCTCTCATTATCAATTTTTTAATTAATAATAAATTTTTTAATTATTAATATTTTGGTCAATCGTTGATTACCATTCTGTATAAATGGGCTATTCTATTTGTACAGATAGGGTGGAGGGGCGAATCGCCATTAGAAATCTAGTAGTAGTATTTTTTTATTTTTTAATTATTTCAATTGAATTTTGGCCAATACCGGGTATATAAGCAGTGATTTCAAATCCAGAGGTTAATCGTACTCTGGCAACTTTACGTAAGGCAGAGTTTGGTTTTTTTGGGGTGATAATTCATTAGATGCTTTTTATGAATGTCAACCCGCTTGCAGCTTTTCATTTTGATAGGAGTAGGTGCTTGCAGCTCGCACGCTGTCTAGGGCCACTAAAATCCTGCCTAATGGAGAGATAGTTGGAGAGGTAACAAAACCCTATACTTTTCATTACAAAACTAATAAACCGGAAAAAGATGGATTTACTATGAGTAAACTTTGGATACTTAATTGCCTTTGATTGGGATTTGAATATACTTGTCTTCCTTGCTTTACATGTGCCATGTGTGGTGAGGTTTTGGTGTGTTCATGTGTGTGCTTCTTGATCTAGAGCTTGCCCTAAGTGTGCTTCGAGGAGAAATCCCAGGTGATGCTTGACTTGAAAAATGATTTTAGGCTTTCTTTGGCCCGCTCAGTAATCTAAAAAGCCTACCCTTGCATTATATCATTAGCCAACCCCTTTGAGCTTAATATCCTTTCCTTTGGCAACCACATTATTAACCCGGACCAACTCTAAGTGCTTAAAGCACTAACCCTCTCTTTTGGCCCTACCTCCTTGAGTGCATTGAAAGACGTGCAACTTAGGCAAAAGCCTAAGTTTGGGGGTGGCACGAGTTATGGTGAAAATGTGGAAGTTAATGAAAATCAAAAGAAAATAAATGAAAAGGAAGAGCAACAAAAGCAAGTTGAATAAAAAAAAAGTAAAAAAGTGAAAAGAAACAAAAAGAAGCAAGTGAAAGAAAAGAAAGAAAAAGAAGAAAAAGAGAATTGATGAATAAAGATGAAACGACCTCGGTCAGTCGTTTCGGAAGTTAGGACTCCGATTGACGTGTCGATAATTTAAAATATTCGTAATGTCCATTAGGACCTGTCTATAAAATTTGAGCTAATTCAGACTTCGTTTGGTAGGCACTGGAAGAAAGTTTCAGTTTTTATTGGCGATATATATTAAGAAGAGATTTTCGAGCTCGGTTTTGCCGAATGAGCTCCGATTCGAAATCCGAAAGCGCCGTTGGGTTCGTATGATTATTTATGACCTTTGTGAACTTTCGAAAGTGAATTTCGATAGTGTTCGGCTAGTTTCTGCTAAAATGCCGAAAGTTAAATAATTTGACTTTTTTTCCATTTAAATTCGCATCTTGAGTTTCGGGAATCCGATTTGAGATCCGCCTTCGCGAGTATGTTACATATATTTTGTATAACTAGTATGCAAAAGTTGGAATTATTTCAAATATCCTAGGGTACTATTTTAATTTTCGTTAAGAAAAGAAAACAAAATGAAATAAAACAAAACAAAAAAAAAGGAAAAGGAAAATGAGATATAAGGTCGATGGACCCTTACCTAATACAAAAAGAGGATGATTCTGATCATTCTATCTACACAACGAAACAGAGAAGCAGAGAAAAACAAAATGGCGCAGAAATAGAAAAAAATGTCAGAAAATGAGAAAAGGACCGGATAAAAATAGTATTTTCACCCCAGAACATTCAGGTAATGATCTTAATATATTATTTGAGTTTATTACGTATGTTTGAATATATTTTTACGGTAAAAATAGGGATATTAGACATCGCTCTAATGACGTAAATTGATAGTTTGAAGGGACAAATGGACCCCGATAATGAAATTGATTATATATTCGTACTCAGGGAGTTATGGGCAACATATAATGTAATTTATTTGGGGTTTGGTTATGTGACCATAAACCCTGTACATAGGTCTGGCCTGCGTATTGCGTATGCGAATAGGGTGTCAGGTTCCTAACCGGATTGCCTTGAATAGACTGAGATCGTTTGGCAAGAAAACCAAAGGACAAAATGGTTATTGAGTGGCTGTACTAACTTTGTAACGAGGTAAGTGACTATATCCATTTCTTTGGAGGCACCTGGCCTCGTGGATTTTCTACCACGTGTTCATTACGTGTGTAGCTACCGATAGGCGTACTCATTACGCCTTAGCTTTGGATTTACATTCTATATTATATGTTATGTCCTGTTATTGGTATTGCATTGAGAATCTGAGTATTGTACTTTGGCTTGGAGTTGGCATCTACTTCCCGGCTGTCGATGAGAGTCCCGCGCCGGTGAAGGGTTATTATTGCATCATATTGCATTCATATGCATTATATGTCATTCATATGCATTACATTGCATATCATATTGGGTGCAGGAGTATTCCGCCCCAGGAGCAGGAGTATTCCGCTCCATTGTATCATATTGAGGGTAGGAGTGTTGAACCCCCAAAAATATAACCCCGAAGGATTAAATTTAGGAATATCGACAGGATGGACTAACTCTTTTGGAGTTTTTGGAGTCGCCACCCAATTTAAGGAAAACAGGGAACCAAATAAGCAAATGCGTGCAAAACTCCGTTTTTATAAAAAGACGGTCTTTCTTTCAGAGATTCTAAAGTAAGAGGTTTTTTTAATTTCGAAAGAAGGTTTTTAAGGCACTTTCGAAATTCCGTTAAAAACGGTTAATCCGACAGGTTTCCAAAATGTTTGCAAGTGCTATTTATGCGCTTTTCTAAAAATAATTAATTGAACCATTAATTAATTCAACTAATTAAATTTAGTGAGTTTTCAAAAGATTTTACAATTTTATTTAAAAAGTTTTAATTATTTTCGAAATAAAATAAATAAATAAATAAATAAATAAAGCGCAATTTCGTTTGAAAAGGAACGATTTGATCGTCCTAATTTCTTTGCCAACTCGTATGTGACAGTGCATAAATGGCACTTGCTTATTTTCAACTTTAAAACCCGAGTGTCTCATCATAAGATGGAACTTAGATTTCAAGTCGCTTTTTACAAAGTTGTTTCGGGACATTTAGAAGTTAATTAAAACTTCTTTATAAATTTTGACCTTTTAAAAGAAACTACTTCGTATCAATAAGATAGAAGTCTTTTCTTACAGTCCATTATTAAACGTGGTTTTGAAAATTTGTGAAGATTTGCACGCATTTGCTTAAATGGCCTAATTTGCAATAAATTAAATAACGACTCAAAATAAAGGAAATGGACATAAAGTAGATAAATACAAACAAATCATATATATATATTAATAGATAAAATGTTTCTACAAAGTTTGCATAAATATTCTAAAAAGAAAAGAAGGATAAGAGTTAAAAGATAGAACCCGGGAAGCAAACTCGCGAAACGAGCCTCGGATTTCTAAATTTTCTAAAGGTCTCGAGAATTTGAGCCCGAGTCTTGACCCGAATGCAACTCCCAGCCAATACAAACCATCCCGATTGATAAGTTTAACCAACTCGGTCCCAATGAGTGTTTTCATGCAAAGAAGGAAAGATAAGAATTAGTACATGTAAAAAATAATCTTGAACAATTGTAAGACAAAAGGTAGGCAATTATTCAAAGTTAAAGAAAAACCAATATGATCCGCCATAAAAGGCTTTATACTGCTTTCACCAGAGTTCAAATAATGAAGTAAATGCAGGCAGGATAGGCATCCAAGCTTGATACTGATGTAAACTTATACATGAAAGAGGTAATAGAAATATAATCCTAAGCAATAAGAAATGTAAATAGCAGACAAGGCATCATATGGTTAAAACTATAGCTTATCAATCAAGATGCAAACTGGGCTACAATTACAAACATATACAACTGTAGACCTACAGGACTTCTTCACCTAATCAACCAAGCAACAGAGAAATGAACAAACCCTGCATCAACCCTGAAATTGAAACAGAAACATGCTGGACAACACTCCCTATCCCCGCTGGACTCTCACTCAAACTGCACATAGATCAAGAAACTGCCACTCTCCCTTGCTTCTAAAGCTAACTCAAATCAGGAAACAAACCTGCAATGCTCCCTCTCAGCTCACATTACACCTACAGAACAGCCTAGACAATGCAACATCATCACACAACTCCCAGAATCAAAGCAACAACAGGAATACAACCTCAACAAAACAACTAAGCACTGCAGACCCTTTACCTCTTATTCAAACTTCCATGGCACCACTAACGACTTCTAGAACCTAAACTTGATCAGGACCTGGACCTTCTTCTACAACCTGCTAACCTGAACCCTATCAGAAACTCACTAGACAGAACCAGCTACTATCTGATCACTTCATCTCCTATTCTCTTCAACAACAACCAGGCAGAACAACCTTCAACTTGAAAACAAGAACCAGAATCTAAAACAAGAACCTATGAAAGAAATAAGCTGCAAACACACAACCAAACCTCCAGGACCCTATCTAAGCCAATTCCAGACCTTCTCATACACACATCAGCCTACAAACCAACCTTATAAACCACCTAAACCTCATTTCTAAAACCACCAGCACCTCTGCACTATCCCTGATTACCAGCACACAGAACCTCACACTCACAGAACTCCCTCACACATCTGCTACTACTACCAGAACAGACCCCTCATTTACGGACTACAAACTACCCACAATATCCTCCAGAAGCTCCCTGCTGCACCCTTTCAAACACCTGGACTGCATACACCCTTCACTTCAGCTTCCTGAACCAAAACAGACCTGCACACACTACCTCCAAACTCCTACCAAACCGAGAAATAAAGATTGGATGGCATGCTCTAACATAAGGAACACACCTTCAGGCTTTATGAGACTAAACTGACTCGAAACACCAGCAACAAATGGAGAAATCACTTGAGGACTTAGGGGCTGAAACCATGGAGTTTAAAAATGTATAAACTTATCTTGATTCATAAAGATCATATCTTAGCCGATAATTAGTAACAATCCAGATTCTATAAAATAAGCTAACTAAATCACAGAAGAAAACAGTGCTCATTCCTTTATTTTCAGTAAAACATTTGAATCTTCAAACAATGAATCAAGAAACAAATATAAACAAACGCATACGTTAGGTGAAAACAATTTTTGGTTATTTAGAAACACAGTCACAACTCCAGCGATAGTTACTACGATAACTCTTCATGAACAAATACATAACATTATACCGACCGTTCTTTCAACGGAGAAAAGAGTCGAGGTGAGATTATTACCGTTTGTGGAGCAGTGAAGTGAGGCGAGGGATTCGAATATATTCACACTCGAATGAGCGACAAGAACTCGAATATTGAAGCGACAACAAAAATCCTGAAAACCATAATGCTATGAACTTTTAAACTGAGAAACAAACTTGTGTATAATCTGCCGCTGCTCCGTTCTCCATTTTTCTCCTTAACGGCTGCTACCACCTTTTTACTTCATTCCCCTCCGCTATTTTCCCATTTTAAACTTGAACTCATAGAACTAAAACTCGAACCCCTTTTTCTTACCTCTATTCACGGCTGCCCCCCTTCTCGAGCTAGAAGATGACCCATTTATGTGTAAGCCCCTTAGGGTTTAAAGGAGTGGGTAAAAATACCCAAATAGCCCTCTAACGGGCTCTAACGGATAAGGTTCGTACGAGGATGATCTGGAGGAGAGGGGACCCCATAGATTTGGACGGATTCGTGGTTGAAATTGGGGGGAAAATCTCGGGTTCGAAATTGGGTCGGGTTCCAGGGGAAGAAGAGAACCGAAAATAGATATCTAAGTTTTGGGTATTATGAGTTATATAAGTGTTTGCACATCTAGGCTAAATTTTGGTAGGAAGGAACGAATTTAGCCTGATTTAGATGTTAATAGGTGAGTGGAGGAATTGTAAGGGTAGGCTGAAATTAATGCTACGCATTGCAATTTTAGCCATTTTTAACTTAAATTTATCAATTGCCTTTAATTTCCAAATTAATTTTAATTAAAATAATTAGGCTTTTAATTGAAACTTCCGGGACAAAATTGGGTGTCAACAAGGAGTATTCCGCCCCAGGAGCAGGAGTATTCCGCTCCATTATATCATATTGAGGGTAGGAGGATTCCGCCCCAAGAGCAGGAGTATTCCACTCTCATGTCAGATATTGAGTGCAGGAGTATTCCGCCTCAGCTTTACATTATATCGGGTGCAGGAGTATTCCGCCCCAGGAGAGTGCAGGAGTATTCTGCCTCTGGTTTATATTATATCGGGTGCAGGAGTATTCCGCCCCAGGAGCAGGAGTATTCCGCTCCATTTGGTTATCAGATTGGATTCCCCTCGAATGCAGGAGTATTCCGCTTCGAGATGGGATTACGGGAACATGTGACCCTTCGCATCATATTTCATTTCATTTCATCTCACTTTATTTCATTTCATCTCAATTCATACCATTGTGTAGACTTGCGGTACATGACTACAATTCTGCTTATATGTGCATTGCTTATTTGTTGATATGTTTCTGGCACACATCCTTGGTTGAGTTTATAAGTTTCTTACGTGCTTCCGATTGTTATCTGGCTCTGCCTTTTTATAATTTAAATAAAAAGAAATTGGTCTATCTATTTCTTTTCTCCCTGGCTAGCTATCCTATTCTTTGAGGTGGCTAGTCTGCCCCACTTATTGAGTCCTTTTGACTCACCCTTGTTTGTTGTTTGTTTCTTGTCTATCTATTTCGTTTCGGCAGGTTCGCTCTAGGATTGTGTTCGCCACGTTGTGAAGGAGCGAAGACGACTTCAGCTGTCAGGGTGAGCCAACTTTTATTCCGGATGGCCACCAGTTTATTAGTTATTATTTCAGTTACATTCTGCTCCCTTCAGGAGGTATCTGTCTTCTTTTATACTCTTAGATATCTAGTCTGGATAACCCTAAACCTAGTATGTTGGATAGGGAGCTGTAATTTCTTTTGTACAGCTTAAAGGTATCAGTATGTCAGTATTTTTTTTTAAGTCTTATTCTTATTTATGAATTGAATTGTATTTATTTTCCTATTTTAATTGGTAAGGGTTCGCCCGACGAGTCTAGTGGAGGATGTCGGGTGCCCGCACGGCCTAGCCGGATTTCGGGTCGTGTCAAAAGAGGAGAAAGATTAGTGTATAATCCTCGATGTAGCAAGCTGTAAGTGCAAGAAAAATGAAGTGTGCCTTAATTTTTGTACGGTGTAGCGCTCAAGGAAGTGTTTAGTCACTGTTTGCCTATATTTTACCCCACCTTTGACCAAAAGCCTACATTACAACCCTAACAAGTCCTAATTGATTTCGGGTCAAGCATTCCTACATTAGTGGAGAGGTACACGAAGGGAAAGCCTATGGATCTTTAGTGTGCATGATGAACTTCTTTTGAGAGAGTGAGCGAATTCTTCCTATCATTAATCTTACTTGTGTTATCATTGTATTTTTGTGGTTGGGATATTCTCTTGAGTGGTGAGGGCACTTGTGAAGTTGAGTTGAGGACTTGTGTTTCACTTTTCAATTGAGGTGAGCAAGTAAAGAGGTGAAGTCTTGTGATGAAGAGGCAAACTTTGAAAATCTTGTGTCATGGCATGTTTGCTTTCTTTGATGTTTTGTATATGGGAGTTATGCTCACATGGCTTGGCTTAATTGTTGGCACCAACCAATGTCATTAGTTGTTGAACTTGAATCGAGTTTTGGCTTGTTGTGGCTTTAATGAAAAATGCATGAATTGATGAATTGCAACTTGGGGACCATTGAAGTGTGTTTTGCTTGAGGACAAGCAAAAGTTCTAGTTTGGGGGTGTTGATAAGTCGGCATTTTACCGACTTTGAGCCTTCCTTTATAGGAACTTTATGTGTTCTTAAGCTAATTTCACGACCAATTCTTATGTAATGTTGCGTGATTCCAGGTGCTACTTAGTTTAAGCGCTCGAGGCCAGAAACTGAGCGGAAAGAACACAAAAGAAGGCCGAGTCGAAGTTGGAGTCGTGCGAAATGGAACAAGTTTTCAAGAATTTGTGCAGCTCAGCACAATGTTGTGCGATAGCACAATGCTCAGCACAATGCTGAGAAAGACCCAATTATGCGATAGCACAATTCTCAGCACAATATTGTGCGATAGCACAATGCTCAACACAATATTGTGTGATAGCACAATGCTTAGCACAATGCTCAGCACAATATTGTGCGATAGCACAATGCTTAGCACAATAATACAAAATTAAGCAGTAACTACTTCAAGTTTTCAAGAATTTGTGCGGCTCATCACAATATTGTGCGATAGCACAATGCTCAGCACAATATTGTGCGATCGCACAACTGGGACGGAAGAAGATTTTTTGTTTAAGTTTCTTAGGAGTATAAATAGGAAAGTGAGGTTTTATTACACCAACACTTACATTACATTTTACTCTATATTTTGGACGATTTTGGGAGCCAAGTGGGAGACTTAACATCATTTTGTAAGCTTCTAATCTTGTAACTTTGAATCTTGATTCCATATATCAATTCAAACTTATGTCCAACATGATTTCATCTTTTCATTACATCTTTATTACTATGATTCAAACCCTAGTTATGAGTAGCTAAACTCATAACTAGAGGTGTAATTATGGTATTGTGATAGAAAATTAATGGGTGTTATTCTATTTCACTAACCATAACACGAGTAACAATTATCCAAATCCCCATTACAATAACATCAAAATCCCAAAATCCATGATATTTGGGATTTCTTGTCTACATTGCTAGTTAAAGACTCGGAAGAGATTAACTAGTGTAGAATAGTGGAGTTGGCGAGGATTTGAGTTGATAGGCTATTCATATAGACTAACTCATCTAAAAGGAGTTACGCTCGGAAGAGGTCTCCTTTCCTCGGGTCATTGAGTAGTGCTTCAAGCATTCAACTAAGACTTTGACGAGCGGGTTGTGAAAGATCTCTCCTAGGCCGGAAGGATTCTAGATATCACGATCGGAATGCTCGACCATAATTATACTTGTGTTGGGAAAGTGAAGTAAAGACTAGGGTCTAGTAATATCGAACAACTCACTCGTTTAATTGCTTACACTTTAGAATTAATCATAGTTTCCATCGAACAAATCATACTTCTAGGATTCAATACTAAACCTCATTTGAATATCTATTTGCAATTCTCTCACTTGACGTGCTAGTTCCCTTGGAAAATCGACCCCGACTCACATCGGGTATTATACTTTGACGACCGCCCTTCACCATTAATGGTAAACGATTGAGCGTGGATCATAAGGTCTGCGTACATCTCACCTTTACCAGACCTCACCTTGATGAAATATTATTGGGTATGTTGTTGTTGTCGTCGTCTTATTTAAAATCTTTTATAGCCACACAAAATATTATGTTAAGTTTAAGATCACACAAATAATATATCTTACTTAAAAGCATAATTTTTTTAAAAAAAATTATACTTTTTATTTAGATTTCTTATTGAGTCAAATTATGTCCCATAAAATTTTTAAATATGGAGTCAAATATACCAATACTAGAGAACCGTGACTGTACTATGAATGTACCATTTGAGGAAGTGAAAATAGAAAAATAAGAGAAAATGTACAACTAGTACGCTAATGAGGTGGACCAAATATGTTACGTGTTCTTATACCTATTGGTTTGCTTTATACAGTAATCTTCTTGGGTAGGTTTTGACAAGATCATTTTTGAACTAAGGTGTTATCAGAGGCAGTACGTATATAGGACTGCTACTAACTGCTTAAATTTCTATCCACAGATTTATATCTGTCGCATAGTGACAAATTATGGGTGGTTTTGTCAGGGCGTCTCAAGCAGATTGGGGACCTAAAGCCAAACTTCATCGAGAGACCTTAACTTTTTTTTTTTAGTGGTCATAGATAATTTTATTTAAAGTCTACTTTTCTCACTTTTTTTAGATGCGAAGTCATTAGTTACCCTTTTATAATCAATTTGTTCTACAATTCCTTTTCAATTGAAAATATAGCTAATCCATTTAATGTCTCTTGACACATCGTTGATCTTAGATAAAATATAATAATATTAAAGTAGTGTTGGTGCTGCTTCAATATAATGGTTGTTGTTACAATTACTTGAATTTTTTGAAGTAGATACCATAAAGAAAATTTTGATCTTTATAACTTGTAAGAAGCAAATTTGTAGAAAGTAGAGAGTTTTAGTTTGTATTTAGAAGACTCAAAATATTCAGTAAGAAAAGAATGAGAATGGTGAAAAAGGTAAATATAGGATGTAAATAAGCCAATAAAATAGGTACGCACATGTATAAAGATGCTACAATTACCACAAACATAATTTCCACTCTCCTATTATGGCAAGTTGGCAACGGTCCCCACGTTAATGAGATACCTTATTATGCTTTTCCTTAAATTTTTCTTCAGTTTTGAGATTGAATATACATTACTTTTTTTTTTAATAATATATATAGTAATAATACATCTTACCTCTTAAGAAAAAGTGGGGCCCCAACTTTTTGGGGGCCCCAAGTCATTGCCTTAATGGCTTTATGGTAGAGACGGCCCTGGGTTTTGTGTGTTGTCTAGCAAATATTTATTCTATTTGTTTTGTCTCTGTGTGTTTTCTTCTTTCTATCTTTAAGATGTTCTGATAAGATAAGTACCTCAAAATATCAAAGGCCCACACAATTATTCTAGAACTTCTAAGTTGGAAATTGTTTTGGAGCATTGACACCTCGTCGGTTCAGCTTAACAACTTACAAAATTTAAGAGTTAGACTCCCATTTTATTAGTTTGCTTATATTATCGGTCTCAATCTTAAATAAATAAAGAGGGTCGCAGTACACCACCAACTATCATAGTAATTTTTAGCTTTGACAGAAGAATTTGTGCAAATATGGACTTTTATGGCGTCCTCCACCACTTTTTTGAACTAAATTCTAACTGACCTGTCCAGAAGTACCTTCAAGTTTTTTGGATCTACGGTTAAAAGTTAAATGTTTTTCTAAGAGAGACCAAAAGATAAAGTTTGTCACTGAACATATCCTCTATGTGCAAAATATCCTAATCTATTTAAACAAAATTTTACCACGACGAAGACGTTATCATGATTAAGGGTGTCCAGCGGCTCGGTCCAGTCCGGGACCGGTATTTTTTTCGGTTTCGATACGGTTCGATTGCTGGGATTAGGTAAAACCGGACCAAAACGACCATTTCGGTCTGGTCCAATCAGGTGGAAAAATGAAGGGCCGGGTCGAGACCGGCGCCGACAACCATTAGGCAGGTTTTTCGGACCGGTTCGAACGGTTAACGTGTTATTTTAATTTTTCTAAGGCAAATACACTAAAAATTAAAATAAAAGAGCTATAAAAAAATTATTTTAAGATAATGTAAACTATAAAGTAAACACTAAACAAACTTTGAATTTGAAAAAGAAAGACAAACACTTTATTGAAAATTAGAGAAATGCATAATAGAAAAGAAACTAGAAAATTAAAAATTACATAGTTATTCTCTTAACCAGTTCTTCAACGGTGCAGATAAACACCCCCTACCCGAGCACTCCATTCGGAGTTATTTTGCCACTGTCTCCCACAAAAACTATATTTAGCAATATGAGTTTCATTATTTTGTTATAATTTCTCACACTTCAAATAGATGTTGTTGTTCCTCACGTTGATTTTCACTAGGACCAGAAGATTGATTTTCAGCCATTAGGATTTTTTGGTAGAAATTTAAAAAATAGTCTTTTATAATAATTTTGGAGAGAAATAGATAGAAAATGATGAATTGTGATATAATTAATGAAATAATAGGGTATATATAGATACAAATAGGTTGGGGAGGTATGAGGGGCACTAGAGGGGGTGGAGAGTCAAATATAGCCGTTGTTTGCCGTTGGCCAACAGCTATATCTGAAATGGCTAATTCAAAAATCGGCCCCAGTCTGGTTGGCCGATTCTATTTTTTTATTTTTTATTTTTTGATTTTTTGTATTACATTTCAAGTGATGGATAATTTTTAAATAATGAAAAATTGAAAATATGGCAACAAATTATTACTAACTTTTAATATATATATATATATATATAAAAGTTTATTTCAAAGATTAAACTTTGAATTAAAAACTTTTAATATTTTTTCAAACTTTGAAAAGTTTGAATTAATTTCTAAGTTTGAAATTAGATTCAAACTTTTCAGAGTTTATTTGATAATTTCAAACTTTAAATTAATTTTATAGTTTGAACTTTCAAACTTTGAATCAATTTAGAAACTAGTAAATTAATTGTAGTATTTTTACGCAAAGAATAAATTAAAAAAGTAAAAAGACAAGAGTTCTGATGGAATTCCAAGACTTGGAGCAATTTTATTGATACTTTTTTAAAACATAAGTAGTGCCAAGTACATAATACATAGCCAAACTTTCAAACTTTTAATTTCAAAATCATAATTTAAAATTTTAAGTTTCTTTGGATATTGAATTAAATAAACTTGGAACTCGTTGTATTCCTCCCCTTACTCATCCTGTTCTTCTAGCAACCTTTCATCAAGTCTGCCAAAAATGCTCATCCTCGTATGCCTTTTTCCCATTTGAGAAGAACTTTCACCGGTGGATTGTATTGGTGCAGTTGGTGTAGCACTGTCAGCCCAAACTCTATACTTTGCAAAAACAGTCATGGTTCTGCAAAAACTTTAGCACACGCATCTTCTACACGTGGAAATCCATTAGTCTTAATTTCAGTAGGAGTAATTTCTAAATTTACACATGTTTCTCTAACAAGTCGTTTAGTTAATTTAAGTTTAAAAACAGGATGCAACACAGAAGTAATGTAAAAAAGAGGAGGAATAGGGAAAAAATATTTTCTAAATTTTCAATCACAACATCTACATCCACTTTATATACTTCATATTCCTATATTCTTTCAATAACTTCGATATTTCAGCGATATAATATAACATGGTAGGAACAGTTGGATAATATTGTCCAGAAAATTCTAAAGTAGCATGATAAAATTTTTCTAAAAATGTAAGAAGATGAGCAACAAGGTTCCAATCTTCATCTTTAAGGTGATAGGCTTTCATAAAATGCTTATTATACATTTGTGAAATAGACACTCTATATTCATAAGCAACATTTAATGTTTCATATAAAGTGGTCCATCTAGTACAAATTTCCTTTGGGACTCTCCTAATTTAAATTCCTAAATTCTATACATTTTCTTTCCCATTCTCTTTTTCTATCTTGGCTTTTTTTTCTAAAAATATAAGTAATGGCTATTTTCACCTTTTCGATAATGTGGTTAAACAAGTCAAGACCATCTTTTACTACTAAATCGTAAATATAACATGCACATCTAACATGAAAAAAATACTCAAAAGGGGGGGTTCAAAATAGGTCTTAAGTTCCTAAGTACTTTTGTGTTGTTTGTGGCATTATCTACCGTAATACTAAAAACTTTGTTAATTAAACAGTATGTACGACAAATTGATGAAACTTTATTTGAAATATATTTTTCCGTGTGTGGTTCATCAACAACTTTATAGGCAATAATACATTTTTGAAAAACCAATCAGGATTTATCCAATGAACAGTAATTGTAATATAATCACAATTATTAGTAGAACGACCCATATCCATAGTAAGACATACTCTAGTATCAAAGTTAAATAATCTTTATTTTGATTCTTAAATTTAATAATATCATTTCTAACATCAGTTTTTAGAAAATCTTGATAAGAGGGATTATATGTAGTCTGAATATAGCGAACAAAATCAGTACACGAAGGAAAAAGTAAAGGGTAAAGCCTCTACCGCAACAAGTTTAGCAATATTTTCCTTATCCTTTTGCTTACCATAACGAAGAAGCCCTCCTGTACTAGGTTAAGTTGTGTCTGGGTACCTGAAGATTGATCATGCGCTACTCCACCATGTTCAGTCCCTAAATAAATACCTCCCGCCCTCATTGCCCATTCTTTAAGATGTACCTTTTGTAAGTGCGTCCTAATTTTACCCATCTCACCTTCATTACCCCCCAGTTTTAAAAGATCAATCATTTTTACAAAGCCCACATACGGCGCTCTGTATTTCAACTTTCTTTTCCACAAATTTCCACACCTAATATCTATCCTTACGTTTAGCCGGTTCTCTAGTAGGAGCTACAGGAGGTAAATCGGACTGAACTTCAGGTGGACTAGCTTGGAATTCACTAGGTGGTGTTTCTTCTAAATTAACCCTTGTGTGTTATGAAAGCCGTATTATGCTTCTAACATTTCATGATCAAGTATATTATTAGCGCTAACATCATGATAATAGTGAGAATCATCTATTTGGGTGAACTGACTAGAACTACCAGCAACTTCTTTATCCGTATTTCCCCGACGACCACGTGCCTGCCCCCACCACTAGTTTCAATTGAACCTCTTTGAGACATAATTATAGAAAATTAAAAATAAATATATGACAAAAAATTATAAAAGAGTAGGAAGTAGGAACGACCAACCAAATATAACTATATAATTGAGGTGAAGTTGATACTTGATCCTTCACGCCAATTAATTAGTTGAATACTTGATAATCGAAAACTTCAACAAATAGTAAAAATTGATATTTCAACCAAGTAGCGCCTCCAATTTTTCCAATACTTGATAATTCAAAACTTCACCAAATAGCCAAATAAAACTTTGATAGCAACTCTAATTAAAACTTGATAAAGTAGCCAAATTATAAAATTTTAACAAATAGCCAAAGTAGCTAATTAGAAATATTGTAGAGAATTTGAGAGAATTAGATGATTTGAGTGAAAATATGATGAAATAATGGGGTATTATAGGAAAAAAATAGTTGGGGAGGTTATGGGGTGGTAGAGGGGCTAAAATGGCCATTATTGGCCATTGGACAATGGCTAGGGCGTCAAAAGAGTCGTTGCCAATGGCTAGTTAACGGATAAAATCTGAAATTTTTTTTTACTGATGCAGCCCGGTCCAAATCGGTCTGGGCCGGTTCCGATCAAATTTTACCAGTCCATCCGGTCTAAAACAGGGAGGCCATATCAGGGCCGGTTCTTGGGGGAGGGGGGGGGGGGGGGAGGGGTTAAGCCATTTGGTCCGGCTTGCTGATCACGCCCAACTACGCCCTATAAAAGGGACTAAGTAGTCGCGAAAAATATAACTCGATATTTAAAGCCCCGAGGTCGAATCCCACAGAGAACACTCGAAATTTAATTGTTAATCTAACTAACTTATCTAATCAATTAACTTCGAAAGTTTGTATTTTTATGCTCGTTTCAATGTAACAACTAATTAAAAATAAAGTAAATAGCAAAGTAGTAAGAAATAAATTAACCCAAGAGTTTAGAAGCCTAAGATTGATCTACTCAACTCCTACTCATGTGTTAGAACAATGCATTAATGGATTCAACTTGCTTCTTCATATTGAACACTTGCTCCAAGTTCACAACTATTCACTCCTGTGTAATAATTGTAACTTTCACTAACCAATTTCTCAATTAATTAACGAAGATACGTAGGACTACAAGTATGGTTCACAATCGGGATCAATGCACATATCACCTTTTGACAACCTAAGTAATGCCTTTGTTTTTGGTTGAAATATTGCTAAGTGTTTAACCCTAACCCATGAATCTATTCCTAAATGCACAAGAATAAATGGCATTTGGGGGCTCTACCAATCAATAGCATACAAATTATAAACACTTAGATAGAAAGGTTAAGAAGTTTCATTCATTAAAGTAATAATTCGTAACGCATAAGTTTTGGATTCAATCAATCCTAGAATGGATGATTTAGCCAGTCATAGTCATAATCAAATTAATGAAATAACTAAGCATACAAAACCACAAGAATATGGATGAATGGATGAAGTAGAGCCTTGAATCTTCTCTCTTCCTTCCCCCTCTTGATGTAGAGTAAGCCCCCAAAAGTCACGTTCTAGAGGGTTTCAATGTGTATTTATAGTGTTATGAAAAACCTAGGTAAAAATAGCATTTTCCCGCTCAAGATAGGACTTCTCAAGTTAACCGCTACTTCCGTTGATTCTTGGTTGCGTGCTGGTGGCGCGCTGGCACAAGCTGGGCACAAGCTCTGGTTTGTGTGCTAGGTAGATGGTGGCGCAAAGCTGGTACAAGGTGCTGAATGTATTCTCTGCAGGCTGGAGTTGTGCTGGCACAACTTTCGCACAAGATCCTGAGAGTTAATTTTCTGTGCTCAAGTTGTGCCGGCATGACATTGGCACAACTTAACTCCAAGTTCACAATTCATTCATGTAACATTCCAAATCATCAATTCTCTTGCTAATTTCATCAAAATCAATACTACACATTCAAGCACCATTATTAAGCTAAATGCACTATCAAAATAATTTAAACACATAAAGATTACTAAGATACGGGGTAAAAATCAACAAAATATATATCTTTTTTGCCAAATATATCTTGCACCGGTCCGAGCCGGTTTTCGGCCTGAATCCAGTCCGATCCGATTTGCACCGGACTGTTAGACACCCTTAATCATGATCATGAAGACAAACCAGTACGATGTTTAGTAGCAGTAAATGAGCGACTAGATCTCATTATTTTGCTTGATTATAGTATTAAACAAGGTGTCACAGTGGATAGTTCATGTTGACTATAGTTTGTCTTCTCCAACCCCAAGGCTCACAAATATACAGCGAGATCCAGAAGCAGATGAGAATCGATAAAAATATACCCTTATATAATGTTATATGAAACCAATAGCTAAACACATGTATTTGTATATGATTTTTTATAATATAGTTAACAAGTGGTATATATTATAACATCATTAAATCATTTACCTATTGTAAATTGATTTGATGGGGTATACAGTACTTTTGATTATACAAAATTGGAAGTCAAAGGATTCAGTTTGTGTACTTACAATGTGAATTGTTTTTTCATTTTCAAACATTTAATATATTAGTTGACTTAGGTGATAATTAAAATACTTTGCAGAAATAAAAACAACAATAAAGAGTAAGTGACACAGTGATTTTATACTGGTTCAGAACCAAATGGTTCCTAATCCAGTCCTCTTGGGTCTCAAGGGAGTTATCTCTCTTCAAGCTCTTTGTAGAATACAAGTACACTTATGGTTTATCATTAACCAAAAACGTCCTTTCACAGATGGTTTTATCCCTTCGCTCACCACCAACGATTTTTTCTGATTTATAGATAATCAGACCAACTTCTGTGACACAACTGTTACCTCACTACAAGAACTCTCTTTCTTTTCTATTGATCACTCGTAGACTCTTATGAATACAGTGTTGTAAGTAAAAGACTTAGAGAGAAAGTAGAGTGTAAGTAGAAGCGTAAGATAAACTCTAGCAAACTTCTCGTATAAATAGTGACCAATCAGAGTTGCCCGTTGAGGCTGAGATATGGCAGATCTGCCGCACGATCAATGGAGAAAGACGAAGATTTGATTTACTGGGATTGAGGAAGGAGAGATCGACCCAATAGATTTGATTCTCTAGAAGATATAAATATCTTCGTAAAGAATAAGGCAAAAGCAGATTTGGGACAAGTCCCTCACAATTAGCGCGCTTAACAGATCGATTTTTCATAGCTGACTCCTCTGATTATCAATCGGCATACTTCCTTTCCATTTAAGATCTTCCAGAGAGATCTTCCTTGATGGTCCTGTTCTGCGCACTCAGTTTCATGATTAATTATAACCATGATCTTATTCTTCTTGTTATCCTTAAGCGTCATCAATTTGTTGTACGCAAGTTGAATTGTTCTAGGTACAGTTTTATTCTTTTTCAAAATGAAAGCTTAGTTTTATAAATTTTGTGTTTCCTAATATAAACGATCAGACTAGGTACAAGCAATTAACAGGACATTCGAGTCAAAAGGATAATAGAGCTAATTAAAAAGGCAATGCTCGTTACGTTGTATATAAGTAGCATGCATGGGACTTACGGTAGGTAAATGTCACTTAAGAGTCGAATTGAGTACTTTACACGTTGGAATTCTGTGCATACACTTTTTTCCCTTTTCAAATTCGGCGGTTAATCCAACAAAAACCAAAAGGCATAGGGTGAAAAGAAAGGAAAATTTGGTTTGCTGGTGCTCGCAACAGTTAGATGCTGATTGTAAAGCAATGCTTGCTTAGTAGGATGACTAAGAGCCTGTTTGGCCAAGCTTCTGAAAACTGCTTATTTGAAAAGTGCTTATTTTCAAAAGTACTTTTCGTAAAAGTACTTTTAAAGAAAAACAGTTTGTGTTTGGCCAACTCATCTGAGAAGCAATTCTGTCAACAGTTGAGTAGTAATTTATGTTTGGCCAAGCTTTTGAAAAAGTACTTTTGAGTGTTAAATTACGAGTAAGGACATTTAAAGACTCACTTTGCAGTTATTTAACTAGATAAATGATTTTAAACATTTATTCTCAAACACTATATTTAATTTTTTTTATTTAGTAAATTTTTTCCAAAATACAAGTATTCATAATTGAATATTCTTGATCTATACCTTAAAAAAAGATATTATTTGATTAAAAGTTTGTAACAATAATAATGTAGGTGCACATAAAAAGAATATTAATTAAAAAAATAATGTACTATTTATATATTATAATCATTAGGTTAAAATATATGGGGGTAATTAGGTATATAAGTATTTTTGGTAAGGATATTTTTGGAATCATAGAAATTAAAAACAACTTCTGCTTCTACTCAAAAGCACTTTTAGGGAAAGCTACTTTTTTCAGCTTCGTCCCCACAGCAGAAAAACAACTTCTGCTGCCATTCAAAAGCACTTATTTTTTCCTAGAAGCTTGGCCAAACACCTTGATTTTTCAAAATAAGCACTTTTGGAGAAAAATAAGCACTTTTGGCTCCCTAGAAGCTTGGCCAAACAGGCTCTAAGTAAATACTCTCCCAAATTTAATTTAAGTGGCAATATTTTGCTTTTTAGCATGCTATAAATTTGAGGCGGCAATATTTTCCTTTTTAGCATGCTCTGAAAAGAAGGACAACTTTTTAAAGAAAATATCAATTTAATTTCAACTTTTTATTTTTATTGTCAGTGAAATATTAATTTTTATATTCGACAAATATATGAAATATTTTAGAGCACAATTTTTAAAATTTTTATAACCATACAAATGTTATGACATTTATGATAACCACAACTTTTTTAGAAATTCATTATTTTTTTCTTTTAACTCTATTCATATTCAAACTTTATCATATACATTAAAAATGGAGAAGTAATAGTATATTTAAGTTGTATTCACGGTAAATTTAATTGAACGGGCCATACTAGATTGTTAATTTCTCTATTTAATTAGGGACACTTACAAAAATACCCATAAAACTAAAAATAATTACAGCCACTATCCACTACTTTCAAATATTACCCAACCTACCCACTAAACTATTTACTCACTCTAACCATCCAGACTTGTATACCATAGTTTATGCAGTATACCATAAAGTTATACACATATAAGGTATACAAAGGTATGTACAGTGATAAATGGCTCTCCAGACTTTTATACCATAATTTATGCAGTATACCTTAAAGGTATACACCTATAAAACATAACAAAGGTATACAATAATAAATGAGTATGTTGGGTAAATACTTTTAGTTTTATGGGTAGTGTAATTTTTAATGGGTATGATTTGTAAATAATTTAAATCTCATGGGTATAGAGTGTAAAAATCCTATTTAATTATATAGTTTGCTAAAAAGAGTTACCTATATGACTCATATATATTTGTAGGCAAAACTTAGCTCTCGTTTGGATATAGATTTGTTTTTGGTTTTACTTTCCAAAGAAAAATTTGTAAACATTGTTAGTTCATGCAATTTGACTAGTTTTTAAAACTTTTTGAAGATAAAGCTTTACGTTCCAAAAATTGGCCACGCATAAATCTTCGACCTTTCATCAAATAAAAATCATGTCCAAACAAAACTTTAAATTTCAAAAATTATTTTTCAACAATCATAAAAAACACTTATTTCAATTTGGAACTTTTACACTTTATACTCACAAAATCAAAAGTAATTACCTGCACTATCTACTACTAAAACTAATACCCAATTAATCAAAAAATATTACCTGAACTACCCATTTTCCACAATCCTTATAATCTGCCCCATTCTTATTTCTCTCATAATCATTTTCACCTCCATTCTTTATATTTCAATTTTTCTACTTAATCATTCTCTAAGCACGTTGAAACTCTATGATCTCTTTCAATGAATCTCATATCTATCTGCTTCAATTTACTTAATCTTTTTGAACTTCAATTAATTTTGATGATAGTATTTTTCGTAACAATTATAGTGGATGAGCCCTAACAACCACTGCTCTTACAATGACGGTTGTTGCAGCAGACATTTTCGCTACAAATCTGCACGAAGAATTCAACTAGAAACTCATAAAAGAATAATTTTTATCTTTATCTAACATTACCATGATTTTATGTGGTCTAAAATATTGTTACGATAATTTGGCAACTATTTGTCTATTTTTCGATATCTTTTTTCCAAAGGTTTACAGTATACTTTTTTGGTATATCTTTTGTGTTTGGATGAAAAGTGCAAGATATTATCATTTTTTTTATTTGTTGGTTCGTTTCAAATTAGGTATTGTAAAATATTGTCTCTAGTATCTTCGAAAAGTTCATGCTAAAATTTGATCGTATTTGGAGCTGATTAGATGTGTTTGAGTTCGATTTTACGAACTTAAAATCAAAGAAAAAATTGTGTGAACTGTAACAGTATACTATTATAGTATATAGTTTACTACTGCTATAGTATACTGTTGTAGTATATAATTTATGATAATTGTATACCTTCAGAGTATATTGTATACTTTTATAATATATAGTGTTATCCTTCCTTTAAACTATATATTTTTGAAATAGTTCAATAATTTCTTGATTGTTAGCTTGAATTGAGGGTTGGGATTGACCCTAAAGCAGTTTAGAGCTTATGTTTTTAACTTTGAAGTGTAAAAAAAGATCTTAGAAAAGATTAGTTTTTGTTTTCCACTTGAACTTGAAACTCTTGAATATAAAATTTTATATTTTTATTTATTGTTTGAGTCAAAGTGGGTGTTGTAAAATATTGTCACTAGCATTCTCGTCACGAGCCTTGGCTCCAGGGAGTGCAAAGGCTATAGTGCTCCCTAATCCTGGTGATTATCAATGGAGAAAAGGTGGCTCGTTTGGGTGGTTTAGACTGCATTTTCCAACTTTGCAAGTAGCATGATGCCACCCGAGTTTGTTGACAGTGATGTTACTAAATGTGTAAATGGTGGTAGCAAATAATAGTTTGATGTAGTGATATAGTATTGAACAACTTTAAATGTACGAGTCAATTGATATAGTCATTTGTGACTGTGCGTAAACCTTGTTCATATTTAGTTTCTCTAGATGGTGGTGTTTTTTTTTTTTTCCCTTCTTGTTGTATAGAATTTATTATTATTACATCTTCCATCTACCTAAATAGAGTTACTTGGTATTTTTGTTAGTGAGAGTAGCAAGTACTTAGTGGAATACTTGATGCAACACATGGTGGCACAGACACTGCCATTTTCATAACTTGGTATACTACTATTGTTAATTGCAACAGTATACTACTATAGTATATAATTTACTACATGTTTACTTCAAATGTATACTGTAATAGTGTAATGTTATAGTTTATTGAAATGGTATACTACTATTGTATATATTATTACAACTGTATACTTAAACTGAATATTGTATACTCTTTAGGTATACACCCTTTTGTGTTTGGATCGAAGCCTAGGCTGCTATAAAATAAAGAAATATTTTTTATTATTTTGAAAACTATATACCTTTTTAATATACCGTATACTTTTGGTATATACCTTTTTGTGTTTGGATCAAAGTGTGAGCTACTATAGAATAAATAGATATTTTGAATTTTATTATTTTGAATACAATATACCTTTTTGGTATACTGTGTACTCTTTTAGTATACAACTCTTTATGTTTGGATCGAAGTGTGATATACTATGAAACAAATGAATGTTTCGAATTTGTTGTTTAAATATAGTATACCTTTTGATATACCGTATATTATTTTGGTATATATATTTTTGTGTTTGAATCAAAGTGTGAGATTTTGTATTCAACAAATTATATTTGTAAACCATTCCTGTATACCATATACTAGAAAGGTATACAATAGAAGCACGGTTTTCTCTTAATACAAAAGTATACTGTGACAAATCAAACTTGTATACCATTGTGGTAAACCATATACTACAAAAGTATATATAATACACTGCATAAGGTATAGAACAAAAAAATATACAGAAACAACACCATTACCAGTGGTCTATGCCATGGGGTATATTGTATACAATAAAACAATACAGAAAAAAAGAATAAATTATAGAACAAGTTGCGTATCGTTAGGGGTATATTTTTTTCTGTATACCTTTCTGGTATTCAATATACTTTGATTATATACTACTTTAATTTAGAGGTATACATACAAAAAAATTAACCAGTAAACGTACAGGGTATACTGTACAATAACAAGGTATACACTGAAATACACATATTGAGCAAATTTTACTAAACGGTAAAGAAAAATTGATATTTAACTAAGTAAACCACTGTACGAACATCATATCATTTTGTCATTTATTTAAAATAACAACTGGACGTACACAATAATTTAAAAAAACTGACAGTGAAAACTGTCAACTTAACTGCAGATAAAACTATGTTTCATTAATAGAATATAACTGCACGTTCAAATCAGTACTTTCTCAAGAAAAAACTGCACGTTCACAGTTTTTTTTTTTAAAAAAATACATCATGTAACTGCCAGATGACACTATACAAAAGGATCTGTTAAAGCCTTTTCATTGTGCAATCCATCTTGCAAGATGATGACATCCCTCTCAGCATAAAAGGTAGTGGCATTTAACAACAGAGGTAATTGGAAAGCATATATCATTATTACTTGCTTAACTTCATCAGAAGCATCTGGATTTTGATGGAAGTCATATGCGTGTATGCACCTATCACGAAATGAAACCCTTCCTAGGATCCAATGCCACTCCACTAACACATGCATAGGAAGGAGGACCTCATCAACTCCATGGAGTGTCACATAACAGCCTGTGACCAAGGATATACTCCTTCAAACCAAGTTTTGTTGCTGCTAGTCCCTGATTCCCTTCCACACCTATGAACTTCTTATATCGACTTTGAATGACACTGTCAAAATAGTTGTTTGTTGTTGTTGTTGTCATCTTTGCTTTAACTCCATACTTTACCTTCTTCCGAAGGTAGTAGAAAATGACATCTATGTGCTGCAAGACAATTATATTCCATGAGCATACAGTCTAACATAATGGTATACATCGATAATAACCAAAACTAAACATACCACAATGGAAAAGGAAGCAGTAGTCTTCTTTAGTTTTTCTCATTTTATTATGAATGGAATGTTCAAAGGAAAATGATCATACTTTGAAAGACGGTTCATATTCTAATCAGTAAACCCCAAGGAGGAAATTCATTATAAACTCAGTAGACCAGTATACTTGTAAGACATACTATATACCAGAAAAGTATACAATTACCAAATGCGCAGAAATTGCACTCATAGGAAATGCTATGTTTTTCGTAACAACTACCAAAGAATCACAGTAAACGACAATGTAAAAAAATGCATTTCAATTATATCAACATTCCGATTGCCTATTGCACAATAATATTGTTGAATTTCCAATGCCAGAGGATTCCTAGTTTGCCAAAAAAAAGGGGGGGGGAGGGGGAAGAAACCCAAGAAATCAATAGCTCTTCAAATCAGCCAAGCAGTATACTTATAGAGTATATTGTATATGATAAAGTATACAACGATAATAAACAAAACTAGACATACCACAATGGAAAAGGAAACAGTACTCCTTGTTAACTCCCAAAACTATTATTTATCTTCTATTGTAGCAACCTCAAAGTTGTATGCTAGCTTGAGCACGTCCTCCTCCAACTTGATGTGCATGTCCATTTTCAGCTTCGCAAAGATAGTGCAAATAGAAGCAGTACTAATACTTTCTTTAAATGGGTACCGTCTATACACAATAATCCATTTAGTTACTCGTCGAACATGTATACCAAATCCCCATTCTGAAATGTGAGGTGACTGTGTCAGAGGTATGCCTTTTGTTATCCTTAAAGGAGCGATAACAGTTGTTTCAGATGACACTATACCTGGTGGTGCATAGTTCACTATTGTACGTACTAGTAGATCCAAAGCTGCAACATATGCGTCTCCATCACAAGCATTGCCATTCGCATAGTAGGCTGGTTGTGTCATATGAGTACTTGTATTCACATAGGCAGAACTTGAAAGTGGATCCACAAAATATTGCTCCAAACAAGTCATCAATCGAATCATCACTTAAATGCACGTACTCAGAACTTGATAAGGGGTCTTCAATTGAATCTTAACAAGGAGTATCACAACCAGCACTTCTCGGACAACCAAAGGCTGGTTGTGTCAAAGGCCCACTTGTATTCATATAGTCAGAACTTGATAGTGGATCTATAGAAGATTGCTTCAAAGCACTGGAATTAATTGAATCACTTAAATTTACGCACTCGAAACTCGAGAATGGATAAACAAATGGATCATCTCCAAGTGAGGAAGTCTCTTTGTTAATGACATCATTGTCATACTGGGCAAACCAATCTTGATCTCTATTCATTCCATCGGCACAACCATTATTATCATCATTATCCTTGCGATCATCTCTAGTCGTATCCTTAAAAAAGAAAAAACCAAAAAAGCCGCAAACCTAAGTATTGTGCACTAAAAGAATATGGTATACTCTATAGTAATGCGTATACAGTAGAGAAATATTTTTGTCAACTTGTTGCAAAACAATTAAACAAGTATACTTTTATGGTATACAGAGTACTGCAATGGTATACAGTAGGAAAATAACTTTTTGTTATATTTCCACGGCCGGACCTACAATATTAAGCTGATATACCATTGAGGTATACAACATACTAAAAGGTTATACAATTTTGGATCGTAAACCAAAAAAAGAAAGTACCTTTAGATGCGGTGCAACTTTAGCTTTGGCAAGTAAAGCAACAGCTGCAAGCACCTCATTAAATTTGGCAGCAAAATATTGCTTTAAATTCTCCAATTCTATCTTCATAGATTGAGACCCACTTGCTATTTGATGAAGCAAGTTGCAAAAATGTAATCAGTAAAAATGTAGGAAGTGTTAACTAACAAAAATAAAATTCTTAAACATACAAGTTTCTTAATTTCTGCAACACTTACATTGGCACCAACATTGCTTGGTTGAGGATCACATTTCCTACTTTGTGGCGTAGACTTTCGATGTTTTCGCTCAATTTTACTTCCTTTCCAACAGCAATGTTACTTGGTGCAGCATCACTACTCTTACTTTGGTAACTTTTGTTAAAAGTGCTAGGCGGAGTGGTAAATTCATCATGACTCAGGGGCTTGTCTCTCCTGAGTACCAGAACATGCTACCGGTAACCAAAGAGTGTATAATCAAAACACGGTTCCTATTGACTTATAGAAATAAATAACCGGTAACCAATGTCGTAAACCGTATACTGCAAACCATATAAAATTAAACTCTAATAACATGTATACTAAAAAGGTATGTAGTAAAAACTAAAATATGGTTGCTAGTAACTTATAGACATAGATAACTGGTATACTAATGTCATATACAGTATACTCAAAAGGTATAAAGTTAAAGTTAAAGTTAAAACATGGCTTCTATTAAGTTAAAAAATATTTCATTACTTATAAACGCAAATAACTAATATACCAATGACGTATATCGTATACTAAAAAGGTATACACTACATAGATAAATTATCTTAAATTTTATAACATCAAAAACCCTTGTTGCCTTCTTCTTCGACTTGTCCACTGTTCACGCTAATCTTAGCTACTGTTCGGGCAATGTAAAATTTCCAAGAATTTAACCACCCCCATACCACCCCACCCCCCTACACACACACCAAAAAAAGAAAAAGAAAAAAGAACATCAGTAGCTAATTGAATGTGAGAGCTTTTTATTTCCAAATAATCTGCTATTTTTTTCCTTCCTACAGCTCACAAATAAGATCACCACCTTATAACAAATTTAGAAAGTATTAATGATATATTCAACAAGATCCCAAAAACTACAAGAACTTCAAAATGAACAAGGGAGAAAATTAAATGAACAAAAATAAACCTTACCTGCAATTTTTTTCCCCAACATTAACAACACTAAACCATTAAATGCATATAACTTAAATAACAATAAATAACAACTTAAAAAGCTAATAAATCTCATCAGCTTAAGCAACCTTAATCAATTTTTTTCCTCATAAACACTCAACATGGACTTAATTTTAAATTCACAAAACTTCCACGAAAACACCAAAAATTAATAAAGCAGGAAACTTTACCTCAACAAACTGAAAACCGCCAAGAGTTTGTGAAATACTGGACAAAAAATATAAACTTTAAATTATAAAAAAGGGACAAAATCTATATATATGTATAGGTTATGTAACATATAGATACAATATAGATATGAAGAGAAGTGAATAAAGGGTGTTAGCTGGTATAGGGGGTTAAGGGGTGGGTTAAAGAAGTACTCTTTGAGTTTGGGGGAGATTAGCGTAGATTTGGAGATATTACCGTGAGTTTTGGGAAAATTCGTTGAGATTTTGGAGGCTGGAAGATGGCGGGAGTTGAAGTGGGTGTTTGGGTAAATATTTTAGTGGGTAGGTTAGGTAATATCAAAAGTGGTGGGTAGAGGCTTGTAATTAATTTATGTTGTGTGAGTATTTTTGTAAGTGTGCCTTTCAATTTTTCAACCAAATCTATATATGTCCAAACGTTAGCTTAGTCTGACGGGTGAAATGTGCATGTGTGGCCGTCAATATACTTGATTTCAATTTTGTTAAGAACCTCTTGGCTAAGGTGGATTTGTACCTAATCTTGGTGATGAATCTGTTAAAACTGTTGTGCATGCATGCATCAACTTATAAGAGACTTATCCGAACATTTTAAAAACTTTCATCTATTAAAGTTTTAATATTATAGTTTGATGAACCTTTTAAGAGTTGCGATGACTAGTAGTTCCTAAAATGCTTTAATACCTAATGACAGTCGAGACCTTTCAAATTCGAATACCGCTAATGCATTGGGTCCCTTTTTAATTTAATGATTTGTAATAAGTATAACCCATATTTCATTGTAATTGTAATACAACATAATGTGTGTATACCAGAAGGAGCACGCTAAAATCTCGCCACCCGATGTGCCCACTTCACAAATATTTCAATTCATCGAAATATATACTAAAACAAATAGAAAGTTGTCATTTATTTTACGTATAATTAATTAAAAACTAGAAACGAAAGAAACAAACAGTTGAATTATTAAATACTCATCATTTCTTGTAAGTGCATATCAATTCCAAGTTGAAGGATATACCTTTGTATATATATGTAGTAGCTATAAATTTTAGCTAGTTTTAAAAAATACGTTTAATTTATATATATCAATAATGTAATTTTTTTATATCATTAAATCATAAAAAAGATAACTACATATAATTCTCGATAAAAATAAGATTTTTAATCTTTATAACTAGGCAAGTAATGGTGATCTAATAGGAAAAAACAATTCTTTATACTTTCAATATATAGCTAGTTAAAAAATAAAAAATAAATTAAGAAGTTCATGCAATGCCGATATATTCTAGTTAGCACTTGTTTTGATGACACAACAGCACCTCACCTCCAACAGATTAGCATAGTTGGTCACTATCAGTGCTGATTAAACCTAATAATTCATCCTCAAGTGATAAGCTCACAAAATGATGCAATCAAGCCATTAACGACTACTATATACGAGTATCATATATGTACTAACATAATCAATGATAATCCTTCTGCATGACATCAGTACGTATTAGTTTTTTTTAATGTTTAATTTGGCATATATATGTTCATTTTAATTCGAAGTCTTCGATTGCATTCATTTGACTTGAGAATTAATATATTTCCTTTTTCCCCTGGTAGTTCCTTCTTTTTCTGATTTAAAAAAGAATAATACTTACAATTTATATTTTACAATAATTTAACTTCAAACAGCTTACAATTTATCCTTAATAAGATGATTTATAACCAAATAAATATGCATGATTTATTTTAGACACAAGTCTTAAAAGGCTTCACTTCATTTTAAAATTTATTCAAAAACAAATTATAACTAAATCAGATCGAATGTAGTAGGATTTTTGACATAGAAAATACTACTCCCTCTGTTCTATAAAGGATGTCTCAGATTTCGAGGTTCAAAAAAGTTGATTTTGATTGTGAATTCGGACATAGAACCTTGATTTCTTTTTTTCAAATAAACTTTAATTATATATTTAAAAACTACATAAAAGATACTATCATTTTACAATAATTAATAATTCAAAATATTTAAAAAATATATAAAAATATAATCAAAGAAATATCCAGTTTACTTTTGAAATTCGAATCGCGGCATTCTTTGTGAAACGAATGAAGTATTTAATAATAAGGATAATGAAAAATTATCCATAGGATTTTAAAGTTTGATGACCCGTAAAAGTTTGTTTAGTTATCCTCTCATACTAAATTTTCCAAAAGAAAATGATGAAAAGAAAGGCCAGGTCCTTGCCTTTTCTGGTAAGTGGTTCTCGACAAGCCACACCATTTGCTGACATGCACATTACAAACTAAACAGTACTCCCAATTTATGTGGCATCATTTCCTTTTTAAGTGGCATCTTTTCTTATTTGACAACTATTTAATGCATCATCTCTATTTTACCCTTGTTGGGCCCTACATACTTTTAAACCTACCAATAACTTTTTTATTACTCAAATCTTCTCTCTCTTACTTTTTCAAGGGTAAAATTGATATTTAACAAGGTCAACTTCTATTTTCTTAAACTCCGTGCCCAGTCAAATAGTGCCATATAAATTGGGACGGAGGGAGTACTACCATACACAGCTCTACTTTATTGGCCATGAAGGCCGCCGGCAAAATATCAAAAAATAAACGTGCAAAAAATGTGGTCTAAGTCAATGTTTCTTCTTTCATGTTGGTTTCTTCTTTTATTTAAAAAAGTACATTTTGTTTGTGTGATACCTTGTATAAAAGTCTTAGTTTTTGATAAATGCATCAACCAACACTACTTGTTCTTTGTTGGAAACAAGTCTTGTATACTCCCTACTTACTTCCTTTCATCTTGTTCATTAATTCAAGCTGTTATTGCAATGTCCAAAATATATCCAGAAACTAATTTCAAGAACTATTCTCCTTTGTCTTCTTTTAATTATGTGACATCCACAAGAGAAACATTTACCATATGGATGAAATCTCTTGTGTACCATGGAAATGGTTATACTGTCTTTAATTCCAAAGGTGATATTGTTTTCAGAGTTGATAACTACCAAGAAAGAAGTAGCAGTGAAGTCTTCCTCATGGATCTTTATGGACAAGTTCTCTTTTCCATTAAAAAGCAGGTAAAAATGAAAAGAAAAATAAAGACTAAACTTTACTGTAATTTATCGGTTTAAATAGAGAATCATGGCCAATGAGGAGTCATGCAATTATTTGTCATTTACATGTAACTACTAGTACTATATTGTTGTGATATCCATAGTATGGAAATTAATTGAACATTTGTTTTATTTTCTCCTCAGAAATTACGATTTTTTGGTCGTTGGAATGGATATTCATGTGGTGGATTTAAAGGGAAACCATGGTTTCAAGTGAGAAGGAATTGCAAGTACTTTTCAAGAGGAGAAGCCATCTGTAATGTGAATTTGGGATGTGATAAAACTAGAGGAAGCTGCTACAAGATTCAACAAACTGACACAAAATCATCATTTAGAATTTCAAATTGTGCTGGTCGACTTGTCGCAGAGGTTAGTCCTTTGACTTGTCAAATTCATGGTCTTATGTATCTTACTCTTTGTTTTTCTACTTACACAGTTACAATAAGCAAAAAGTTAAACTTCACTTTATAATAGCACATATATCGTAGAAACATACTCCCTCCGTTCCAAAATGGTTGTCATAGTTCGGATTTTGAGAGTCAAACGAGTTCATTTTGACCGTAAATTTAAACATATAATCTTTAAGTTTTTTGTAACGATGTTTATATATTTAGAAACTACATAAAAAGTACTATAAGTCACAATAATTAATAATTCAAAATATTTAAAAGACATATGAAAATATTACGGTCAAAGTTAAACTCGTTTGACTCTCGAAATTCAAATTATAACAACCATTTTGGAACGGGGAGTACTAAATACTATATTCCATTTTGGGTTACATAAAGAAGATTACACTAACATGTTTGTTTTATTTGGTGTATTACAGGTAAAGCAAAAGCAGTCATCAAGAGGATTTGGCTATGGAGATGATGTGCTAACCCTAGAAGTGGAACCCCATGTAGATTACTCCTTCATTATGGCTCTTGTGACAGTATGCGGTTTGATTACACGCACATTATAACTACTCAGTTGCAATGGCGTAGCCAGAATTTTTTTTCAAGGGTGTTCAAGCTTCAAATTACACGCACATTATAACTACTCAGTTGCATGGCGTAGCCAGAATTTTTTTTCAAGGGTGTTCAAGCTTCAAAAAAATCTTTAAAATGTATAAGATGGGATTTGATCCCAGGTTGTTTAGCTAGATTTGACCACCCTACACCACTAGACTAGCACTATTCATTATGTCAAGGGTATTCAAAATGTAATATTTAGTCATAAATAGTTAAATTTAATCCACATACACGGTATAATTTTTCGGCGAAGGGTGGTCACCTGACCACCCTGGCCACCATGTGGCTCCGCCACTGCTCAGTTGGACTGATGATACGGGATAACTCTTTATATCAAAAATCTGAAAATGCATGGGCTCCTCCACATGAACCATGTGGAGATTCATCTTCATATTGAGTGGTAGATATTTATGTCTTCCACAATTTTGCCCCTGATGTGTATACTGTAATTTCAGCTTAGCTGAATGGATCGCAAAGTGACTCTCTTCTAGGCCCTATCCACTTTTATCTTAAATTTTACAAAGTATTACAGAAATAAATCTATCTAGTCAAGTCGAGCTCAATTGAGCTTACCCAGTTTCGAGCTGAGTTAAACTGATCTTCGCTATAGTACACTCAAGCTCGAGCCAAACCGAGCCCGAGTCAACTCTTCAAATTTGCTTCCATGTGTAGTGCTACTAACGCCATTAAAATACTTCCTCCGTCCCAAATTAGTTGTCACTTTAGTAAAATATGTTTGTCCCAAATTAGTTGTCACTTTAGGATTTCAAGGCTTAATTGATTAGTTCTTTCCAACTATACCCCTGATAATTAAAAAAATTATCAAAAAAAGTTAATGGTGAAACATTAAATAGGGATAATATAGTAAAATAAATACCTTATTTAATGACTTTCTTAATGGGCGTGAAAAAGCTTAAAGCGACGACTAAAATGGGATGGAGGGAGTATTAAATATCATAGAAGATTGATTAGAAACATACCAGCATTAGTTGCATTGCTAGTTTAAATTGGTAATTGAATTCAATGAGGTTAAGTAATAAAATAAAGCAGAATTTTCAAGCAATAGCAATAAATTCCAAAAAAAAAAAAAAAAAAAAAACCCAACAGTAATTTCATTACTTTTTGAATTCTAAAATTAAAAACTTTTGATTACATTAAGCATCACCCATTAAGTAATTACTTAACCATGTGTATTAATAATTAAATTAGATCTAATAATAAAGTATAGAATAAAAAATGTACTAGTTTACTTAAAATTGAATCTAGATGAATTCGAATTTTAATATAATCATTGCATGACTCGAATGCAGGGGCGGATTTATATAGTAACCATAGGGTGCCACGGCACCCGCAGGCTTCGGCGGAAACTTTGTATATGTAGGTGTGTATATATATAGGAAAGTATAGAAATATTAAAAGTGACACCCAAAGAATCAAAGGGTGCTTTGGTGCCAGTGGTAAAGGCTCTCTAGTTCGTCCTTGTGATCTTGGGATCAATCACACATTGCAGCATATTTTTGAACCTTTTCCTACTTCAGCAATAAAACAGTGTTTTCCTACTTCAGCAATAAAACAATACAGTATGGCAAAAAACAGAGCAAAGATTAAGCTCAACTTAGTAAGGCTAAACAAAACTTTTTTTATTAGAATAATAATTTTGAATCTTTTATTAGTTTTTATATATTTTATTAATTGTTGACTTTTTTCCTCTTAAAAGTTAAAACCATCAAAAATTTTCTCCCCAAATCAAAAGACCCTTACTTCATCCTACAACTCAAAATTCCACTACTTCAATCTTCTCCACTACTCAAAAACCCGTGGTTCACCTTCTCCACTACTTCAATCTGAGTAAAATACTTAAAAGGTCACTCAACTTTGAGAAATGTGTGACCAAAGTCACTTTGCTTTGAATTGTACTAATAAAGTCACTCAACTTAAGGTAATTCTCACCAAAAGTCATTGTAACCGGATTTTGCACAATCATCTCACCGAAAATCTGACATGGCATTTTCATTTTTAATTATATATACATGTCGCATACTTTATTTTCCATGTAGTATTTTATAATAAGTTAATTAACCCAACTCTTAATCCATAACCCATTTCTCTTCCACATATTTTCGGATCCATCTCCTTTTTCAAAATGGATGGTCTAGATTTAATGAAGTAAAACTAAATGTTTGACCATGGTTAGAAAAATATATCTTCCTATTTTAAATTCAAAGCATCTAACCTATCTTATAATTTAGCAGCAAATTTCATCCCTCCTCCTAAATTATTTTTCGGTCTCCAAAATTTTCGTTTATTTATTGTTTTAATAAAACTTTGTTTTTGCTAATCCAATCTCAAACATATAACAGAAAACCAAAAACAGTGTTAAACTATTTGGAAGTGATAACATCGTAAGGAATAGAATTAACAAGACAAGATTTAATAATGTCAATTTACTCAAATAACAATATACGAAGAAATTCTTTTCACACAATCACATCAGTTAAAACTAGTTGCGAAGATAGTACCTAATATTCTGCTCATAGTTATTCACATTTTATCTTGGAAAGAAACTTTCCAACCAATTCATAATACTTATAGAAATCACATAGATCTTCTGCACTTCTATATCTAAAATAAGATGAGTTTGTTTAAAAATTAATGTAATTTTTATTTAAAATGATTCTTAATTTTTTGAGTGCACATTGTCAAACAATAATAAAAAATTACTCCTATAAAGAATTAAACTAAAAAAAAAAGGTTAAGTTTGAGATGATCGAAATTTAGGTTTGGAGGGGGGGGGGGGGGGGGAGGGGGAGGAAATTTTGCTGCTAAATTATAGGATTTTTTAAGATAAATTGAATTTGAAATAGAAAGATATTTTGTCCAAACCATAGTTAAATACCTTTATTTACCCTATTAAATTTAGAACATTGGTTTTAAGGAGGGCCAAGTGTCATTCATCCAAATAAGAAATTGAGAAAATGGAGACACTAGATAAAATATATTTTTAACTATCTATTATATTTAACTAATCTACCTATTATCTATTATATAAAATATATATTTAACTAATAGATTTGAAAAAAATAATGATTCTAACCATAACTAATTAAAGAGTTAAGTACTTGAAAGAGTAGTAAAGCTAATATTTCGACAGTACCCGTAGAAATTTAGCATTGACACAATATTCTATTATTGTAATAATTTAAAAGAACACTTTCCAAATCCTTAGAAAATAATTCTAACTTATTATAAAATTCTATATGAAAAATAAAGTATGCCACATGTATATATAATTAAAAATGAAAATGCCATGTCAGATTTTCGGTGAGATGATTGTGCAAAATCTGGTTACAATGACTTTTGGTGAGAATTACCTTAAGTTGAGTGACTTTATTAGTACAATTCAAAGCAAAGTGACTTTGGTCACACATTTCTCAAAGTTGAGTGACCTTTTAAGTATTTTACTCCTTCAATCTTCAATTCTTAACAATTGTAAGTTACTTTCTTGACTCTTGTTTATTTTCAAGCTTTATCTGAATGATTGTTTAGTTTGTTACATAGAGCGTGATGTATTTACTAATGTAAGTAATGATACCATCATTGACCATTTTCAAAATATGAAAATTCGTCGAGGACAATTGTAGATGAATCATGAATGATGTGTATTTGATATTTATAATATTAATATTATCTTTTGGAATTTTTAATCTTGCCTCCTAGCTGTCATAATTATTACATTTTTTTTTGTAAAATCAATTAGTGTATATAAATGCAAAAGGCGAATAACCTATTTTGATAGTGTAAATAACGACACGTATACGTTCAAATCAATGTGGCACCCGGTACCTCAAAATTCTGGATCCGCCCCTGCTCGAATGAGCCAACCAAGTTAAGTAGAGCTAGCTCAATGAGCTGACTGAATTGAGTTTTAACTCAAACTGTATCTAACTTTAATTTGATCGAACTGTATCTAACTTTAATTTGATCGAACTGATCGAGCCAAGTCGTGCCAAACTTTGGCTGAAAGTGAACGGAGTGAACCACGAGCTAAAAGCTGTGTTCCAAGCTGAATCGATCTTTTTCCAAATCTCACTGGTGGTGACATTGCTCTTTTTACAGATTTTGACGTACGACTTTTTAAACGACGACGTTGTATATGAATTTACCAGTGACTGATAAATATATTTGTCACAATGCAAGGCCATTAGAACCTATTACATGCTTTTGATCCAGACCTGCACGAATTTGTCTTTCAAGATACTGACACCTCAAGATGCTTTTTCTAAGAGCTCTTTGTATGGACAAAGTGGGAATTATATGATTTTTCTGAAATGGAGGTGTTGGAGAAGACAGGAGCAACTTTAACATGGAAAAGTATCTGCGAAAATAATGCTTGAAAGAATCTGAATCCAATTGAAATTTTTAATGCAATGGAGTATGTAAAGAAGAAGAGTAACCATAGATATTGTAATCATAAAATCGCAATGGATTTTGATCGAATTCCATAAGAACGAAATTACAACCTTAGTCCAAGTAACAAAAAAGAAAAAGAAAAAGAAAATAGAAAAGAGAGGTTCCAAATTTAGCTAATTAACAAGCTAGCTAAGAAAAATAGAAGACAAATATCATAGCATAAGTCCTAATAGATTATTCTCCTCATCTATATATAGGTCACACTACTAAAAAAACTGCTTTTTTTCGACTACTACCTATCGACCGAAAATCGGTCGAACCACAATTTCGACCGATTTTCGGTCGATAGGTTTAATTTTCTTGGGTCTGTCGACCGAATTTCGGTCGATGGAGCGGTCGGAAGCCCCGTTTTTAATTGGGGCAGAACACCATTCTTGGCTCATTTCCTTCTTCCCCAAAATCATAAAACACTCTTTAAAACCCTCCCCAACCTCCATACTCGAAATCCACCATAACCCACCCCCAAAATCAATAATTAAACACAATCTACCCTCCTAATCACTACCTATAACAAGAAATTCAAGGTAAATTCTTAATTTTAGGATTATTTTAATTACTTTGTAAAACTTAAACCCTAACTTTTTAACTCATTTTTTTTTGTAGTTTTGAAGCATATAACTAGTGGGGAATCATTAGTAGGTGCTATTGGAGCATAAATCAACCTCGAGGTAAGGTTTTTTTTTTTTTATTAAATCCGAATTTAATTAAAGTTTGGTTTGTGTTGTTTGGGATTGTTGTAGTTGTTAGAATTGTTTGGTAGTCTTGTTTGGAATGTGTTGTTGCCTTGGTATTGTTGAGAAGATGAACATGTTATGGCTAAAACGAATAAGCTTTTGTTGGTTTGAATTGCTTTGATAATAGTAATTAATAGGGTGTTATTAAAAAATATTGTTTGTTTGGGGCAAAAAAATGGCAAAATATTATAAAAAATCATACATATTGTTTCTCAATCTGTGCTTTGATGTTTTATTTTTTTAATAGGCTAGTTTAATGTACTTATATAATTATAAACATAAGAAAATATTTGTATTCTTATTTTTGTGCAATGAATGTGTTTACTTTGTGCAATGAATGTGTTTATTTTTGTGCAATGAATGTGCTAGTATGTTACATATTTACTTGTTCCTTAAGTAATGTGAATGTATCAACAGGTATGAAGAAAGTGTTTAGTCGAAGGAAAAAGGCAGGTGAGCCTTCAGGTGAGCCGGCACAGGACACTCCTACCTCTAAGGTGCCGCATCACCTTCCTACAGGAGCACCTTCAGGGTACAGTCCAGATTTTTTCAGGCCACCTGGCATGTCTCAGGGCCATCCTGGTTGGCGGCAAAACTTCAGTAGTTATGACATGACTGAGACCCAGGCCGGTCCATCCCAGGGCGTTCCCAGACTAGGCGATCCCACACAGTCCACTAGTCCGTCTGGGTCGACTCAGCCGCCTTCCGACCCATCTAGCCCTACCTGCCCTTCGGTACAACAGGAGATTCCTTACTATGATCGGAGATCGCCCTATTACATCGGTGAGCCTGGAACATGGGAAGACGGGCGGTTGATTATTTATCCCGAGGGGGATAACAGGTAAAGTATAGTATTTTTGAAGTTCTTATCTATTTAGTAGTAAGTTTTTAAATGTTAGTATTTCTATTAACCCTTCTGTTTTTTTATGTAGCTTTTGCCCCAACACTGATGCTACTCCTGTGGTGACGAAATGCATGAAATCTCAATGGAAAGAATCGTGGCCATCCTGGGGCGCTGTGCCCCCTCAAGTAAAGCAACGGATAATGCAGGCTTTTGAGGTGATAAATATGCATACGGTTTATCACTAATTGCAGGTTTTTTTTAATGATTATGTTTAAATAAAATATTTTGATGAATATTGCAGGTTCAGTGTAAGTGGCATCCGGCTTTGGACTATAAAGTCCGTTCTAACTTCTCCAAGAAATGCGGGGAGTTATTCAAGAACGCAATGTATACTGCGTGCAAAAAAGGGAAAATGCCCGGTTTCCTCTATGATCATCAATGGAGAGAGCTGCAGCAATATTGGGATACTCCCGAATTTAAGAAGAAGAGCGAACAAGGGAAGAAAGCGCGGGCATCAAGTAAGGGTGGATCGCTGCATACCGGTGGCTCAATTAGCGCTGCGACGCAGAAGATGCGCTTGGTAAAGTAATTTAATTTATAAGAATTACTATAATAGTTTATTTTTTATCTAACTTGTTCTCTTCTTTAATTTGTAGGAAAAGCAAGAAAACCGGACTATTCCACTCTTTGAAATGCACAAGATCCGCCATATCAAGAAAGATAAAAAGGGCGGAGAAGCCTAGGTCGAGCCTCGCGCACAAGAGACCTGGGTAAGTAATTCAATTCAAACTAAAGTCGTGCCAATCCTTCAACTTTTAAACTTCATATTTGTACCGTTGATATATTTCTATTTTCAGGAAAGAGCTACAAAGGCCGTTGAGGACTGGACCGCGACTCAACAATCTGAATGCGGAAGCAGTACCCCAGCACCGCTAACGCTTGAGCAAGAAACCAATTTATGGTTGGAAGCGGTTGGAGGGGTGAAGAAGGGGTCCGCTTATGGCCTTGCAACTCTGTATTCATCTGGCAAGCATAAATCGAACTATTTGGGCTCGTGTTCTACTGCGCCTTCAAGCTATGTAACTCCTGAAAAAATGACTCGGATGGAACAGGAGATTGAAGAACTGAAAAGACAAAATGAAGCTATGCGCTTAGCACAGGAGGCTCATCAAAGACAAATGCATGAAATGATGCAACGGATCCTAAGGAACCAAGAAAAAGGAAAAGGAAAGCGTGATAGCTCGGGAAAGGGAAAGGGCAAGAGCAGGCGTCGCCACTATTCGCCGGCTCAGTCTGATGCTGAGTCTAGTTCGGCTTCTAGCCAGTAGTAGTGATTGTTGAACTTTAAACTATTTGTTAAGTTTGTTTGATTATTGTAACACTTGAACTAATGTTGAAAGACTCCTTTCTATTGTTTGGCTTTGTTAGCCTTGTTTGAATATCGTTTATGAATGTGTTTTGTCTGGATTTTCTGCGTGTTGCTGAATTTACAGGTAGTGTAGGGCTAATTTAAGCTTTTATGTTGCAGGTTTTTACAGGTTTTCGACCGACTTTCGGTCGATAGTTGGCTAAAAAAAATACCAGCCTTTCGACCGAATTTCGGTCGAAGAACATGTCAAATTTCGGTCGAAGTCGGTCGATGTTTGACCGAATTTCGGTCGAAGTTTGATTTTCGACCTTAATTGTGTCGAGCACCACAATCGGTCGAAATGCGGTCGACACATCGACCGTATTTCGACCGATTGGGCGGACGAAGAAGCCTGTTTTTTTAGTAGTGTCCTCCAAGGTCCCACACGTAATTTGTCATCTTTCTAAATGGGTCCTCCACCTTGATCACATTCATAACAGAGTATGTAATTCAAAACATATCTGAATGTTGGATGATATATCTGTACGTAAAAGAATTAGCAATACTGAAAACTTAAGACACAAGTTAGAGTAGCACAGGGGCGTAGGCACTCTATGCCAAAGGGTGTCACGCGACACCGCTTCGCCAAAATTTTTTACTATGTATATATATGTAAATATGTAAAAAAATCATAATATTTAGTACAAATAAAAAAAGTGATACTGCTTGAAACACCATGGCTCACCGGTGGTTAAATACCTTTAGAAAATCTAGAACTGTGAGAATTTGAATCCCGCTTGTAGTACAATTAGTTTTTTTTATCAAAATTTTCGAACGTTTATCATTTAAAGCATGGATCGAACTCTCGACCTTCAAATTTTTTTTAAAAGTGATACTACTTGCAAAAAATCTTGTGTTCGCCACTGTATGAGTGCACTAATAATTTGTGCATGCATTTTATTATTCCCTTACATTTTTTTTTTCAGATGCATATGATGCACTTGATCCTAATGGCAATATTACAATTAAATGGGATGTAATCAGCTGGACACCGGATGGATACATTGTAAGAAGTGGAATACATAATTCCTTTTCTTCTGTTAGCAAGTTCTTTAATACGTGTACTTTAGGTTCAATCTTTTCTAGGAGTCTTTTAATCCTACCAAAAATTTATATGCCTGTAAAACATATAGACGAGCAATATGTCAAGTGAGAATTCATATAACTGACCCAACTTACTTTGGATTAAGACGGAGTTGTTGTTCTAGTGTATTCGTATGCCATTCTAAGTTTGATTAATAATTGAGTTTCACTAGTTAGTTGTTTCAGTCCTTGATGTGAATTTAGTACATAGTCAAAAGGTTTATGGTCTTGAGAAATAGTATCTAGACGGAAGTTTACTTATTACTACTAAAATTGCATGATAGTTTTCAGGATACATGACAAAGAGCTTAAGCTTTTAGACCTCTGTGTTACCTTCAGTCTATCTATAGGGCATCAATTCTAGTACTTACAATTTATCAAACTGAAAGTGTCTTAAACAAACTGGATTTTTTTTTTTTCGTTTTATTTTTAATCATCTTGACTGACTGGTGTTACATAAATGTTGGTTATCTGTCTTTATCTATTTGGCATTTGAACAGGCAGTGGTGACTATAAACAACTTCCAGCAATTTAGGCATATTCAGCCACTGTCGCTCTAAATGCACACGCAAGTATACGCGGTCGATCAAGTAATAAAGTGATAAGAAAAGTATCGTTCCCACGAGGACTATTGATTAACTACTAACTAAATCAGACAATTTTTTTATAATCTAAACAAGAGGGATTCAATAGTTGATAATTTATCTAACTAAAATTAACTAATTAAACCAAGAAAATAATAACAAGTAAAACACGCTTTTGGATTCAAGAAGGGATAATAGCCTAGGGTCATGGGATATCTGCTAATCCTATTGAATTCTTCAGTTAATCTGACTAAATCAATTTATCTGGGTTACTAGGGTTAATATTACTCACAGGACTCTTTTAATACCCTGCTCGCCTATTCAAGCCAACCTAAAACCTATATGTCTATGGAATTAGAGTTAACAAGAATGCATGTGCTTCTCCTGTATAGTGACTAAGCATGACTGTTAGGTATATTTCTATCCTAACCGTGAAACCATTCCCCGATGCCCAGGTTCAGGAACACGCTCTATTCAATCCTATTGCAACATGTTGTTCCCACTTTCGAGTTCAACCCTAGGTTCATAAATAGTATTCAATTGGTGATCAAACAATCAAATATTTAGGCTCAAGATATGAATAAATAACCCAATTTAATAAACCAATAAAATCAAATCAAAATTCATGGAGAATCCCACAACTTTATACTAACAAACTAAATTAAAGAAAAGAGAAGAAAACTCAATGTAGATGTTGAGCTCCAACCCATCTCTAGTGTTTCTATGCCTCCCAAGGGTTCTTGCCTCCAAAAGTACGTAATCCCCCCTAAAATATGTATTTAAGGGTTTATATATGGAATACAATAAGTGAGAACGTTTTTGGCCTCTCCCAAGTCGTCTAGGACAACTTTCCAGCACAAACACTGGCTCATGCCCCGCGCCAACCGCTGTTTGCACTGCTGCTCCTTTGTTTTCTTCAATTCTTACTTTTCCCAGGCGAAACACTGATCCATGCGAAGCATGGATAGCTGTATGCGCTGCCACTTCCTTGTTTTTGTCCCAATTAAGCTCCAGTTTCCCTCATTTCATTCCTATAACATTCAAACACCTCAAGTTAGCAATATATCTCAATTTGATCATTGTTGGGAACATAATATCCTCAAAATAAAGCCAAACATGATAAGAAATTAATGCCAAAATACAGGATTTACGCCCAACATCAGCCACCAGGCTGGTACAAGGTGCTGAATGTATTATTTACAGGCTGGAGTTGTGCTGGCACGGCTTTTGCACAAGATCCTGAGAGTTAATTTTCTGTGCTCAAGTTGTGCTGGCATGACATTGGCACAACTTAACTCCAACTTCACAATTCATACATGTAACACTCCAAATCATCAATTCTCTTGCTAATTTCATCAAAATCAACACCTACACATTCAAGCACCATTATTAAGCTAAATGCATTATCAAAATAATTTAAATGCATAAAGATCACTAAGATAGGGGGTAAAAATCACCAAAATATATATTTCTTTTGCCAAATATCACTTGCACCGGTCTGAGCTGGTTTCCGGCTTGGATCCAGTCCGATCCGATTTGCACCGGACCGTTAGACACCCTTAATATTCATGATCATGAAGACAAACCAGTACGATGTTTAGTAGCAATAAATGAGCGACTAGATCTCATTATTTTGCTTGATTATAGTATTAAACAATGTGTCACAGTGGATAGTTCATGTTGACTATAGTTTGTCTTCTCCAACCCCAAGGCTCACAAATATATAGCGAGATCCATAAGCAGATGAGAATCGATAAAAATATACCCTTATTTAATGTTATATGAAACCAATAGTTAGACACGTCTTTCTATATGATTTTTTATAATATAGTTAACAAGTAGTATATATTATACGGAAAATGGCCAAAAATACCCCTATCGTATCAGAAATTGTTCAATTTTACCCTTCGTCCACCTATGCGTAACTAAATACCCTCGCCGTTAATTTTTTGTAAAAAAATACCCCAAAAACTAACAGACATGCCAACTGTGTATGGTGGGCCAAAACTAATCCTATTTGGCATAATATGACTGGTCCACATGAAAACTAAATCCTAGTCAGCTATGTGGTTACACTAACTTAACTCAATCCAACTTTACTCTACCTAACCTGACCCACATTAACCTATCCCGCGTAAATAACCCTTCCCTCTGCAATAAAACTCAATCCTAATACAATATACTCCATTTCACCATTCTTGTTTCTTCATATTGGTTAAAACAAAATTCAGAATTCGTAACTATGTCCGAGAAATCTGAATGTTCAGGTGACTCATTTCAACCTCGTAGATGTAGGTGTGGGATGATTTCTACTCAATTAACGGCAAAGACGAATAATAATTTTGGACTTCGATTCTACAAATGTCTCATAATGTTTTGCTTGTCAACTAATTTTGATATATTGGTCATTTTTTTTATCTATGTTTATGTTTGTTGTTGATACCCAATTTTGTCCCTCCGTTTTTCACAATTTGGCTATATTTAATTAAAATTTATAATAGTAATTTTTCAAATAAAACTGCATTAGATAGCATGCATTTTACGTATGTAATATTATTAATAATTTCCTATTTATATAATATTTATTTAATTGTGACTATATTACGTAATTGCATTCATTTAGGCTATTTTCTAAAATACGTATGCTATTGGTGTAATTTAACGCATCACGATATCATTTAATAATTATTTGTGGCTATTTATATATCTAATTAGCATTATTTATGGTCATCTATATCTATTTATGATTAAGTACATTTATTTATAATTATTTACAAAATTTTCTATTTTTATATTAATTATTTATATTTATAAGTATTTTAATTAAATACTAGCCACTTTGTTATTTTATACGCGGGTTAGGTTAATGTGGGTCGGGTTGAGTAGAGTAAAGTTGGGTTGAGTTAAGTTAGTGTAACCACATAGGCTGACTAGGATTTAGTTCCCACGTGGACCAGTCATATTGTGCCAAATAGGATTAGTTTTGGCCCACCATACACAGTTGGCATGTCTGTTAGTTTTTGGGGTATTTTTTTACAAAAAATTAACGGCGAGGGTATTTAGTTACGCATAGGTGGACGAAGGGTAAAAGTGAACAATTTCTGATACGTTAGGGGTATTTTTGGCTATTTTCCGTATATTATAACATCATTAAATCATTTACCTATTGTAAATTGATTTGATGGGGTATACAGTACTTTCATTATACAAAATTGAAAGTCAAGGATTCAGTTTATGTGTACGTATTACCGTAGTTACCTTTTACCTCAAATGACATTTCAAAATATTGTATACACCCCCGGGATAGAAGTTAAACTCTATAGTAAAAAACTAATACGTTAAGTTGGTTACAGAAGTCTAACATGGCATGTGACCATGAAATTCCATTTGCCATTGACCTTTATATTTTAGTCTTTTCTCCTTCTTCCTCTTCAGCTTTAATGTAGTCAATTTTGAGCAGTATAGCAGAAGAACATAATACAAATCTGCAAGGAATGAAGTTCTTCATATCTCTCTCAAAATTCACTTGCTTTACTGTACCATTAGTGATCTTGTTGTCCTGTTTTTGCTTTTCTTCAACAGGTTTGTACACAAACTCTCAACTTTTGATATGGGATTTACTCAGTTCTTGATATACTTAGTTGGATTGATACTTTAAATCTCTTGCATTGACAGCAATGGATGAAAGTTGGCTATTTTGAGAAAAAGATCTTTAATTTTGTGCGAGTGCATTAATAATTTGTGCATGCATTTTATTATTCCCTTACATTTTTATTTCTTCCTTTTTTTCCAGATGCATATGATGCACTTGATCCCAATAGCAATATCACAATAAAATGGGATGTCATCAGCTGGACACCAGATGGATATATTGTAAGAAGTAATTTCTTTTGTTCTGTTAGGTCTTTAGTACGTTTGCTTAAGGTCCTATATTTACTAGGAGTCTTTTAATCCCGCCAATGATTTATGTCCGTAAAAAAAAATTTACTTCGAGCAAATTTTGTATTATATTGGTCGAAGATGAGCTTAAATAAAATATATGGTCAGTGAGGATTCATATAGCTGACCCCAACTTGCTTGAGATAAAGATTGAGTTGTTCTAGTATATTTATATGCCAATCCAAGTTTGATTAATAATTTCATTATCACTAATTTGTTGTTTCAGTCCTTAGTGTGAATTTAATACATAGGCATAAGGTTTAATTTACTAAAGTTACATGATAGTTTTAAGCATATATGACAAAGTGCTTAAGCTTTTAGTTTTAGGCCTCGGTGTTACCTTCAGTCTATCTTATTGAGCATTAGTTCTAGTACTTTTATCAAATTGTAAGTGTCTTCATGAAATTTAAATCTTTTTCATTTTACTTGTTCAATTTTGGCTAAGAACTCAGGAGTCAAGTTTCACTCAAATTAGTGAATAGGCTATTCATCTTGTTGTTACATACACGTTGGTTATGTCTTTATCTTTTTGGCATTTGAATAGGCACTGGTGACTATAAACAACTTCCAGCAATATAGGCATATTCAGCCACCAGGCTGGACTTTAGGATGGACATGGACAAGAAATGAAGTTATATGGAACATGATTGGAGCTCAAACTACAGAGCAAGGCAATTGCTCAAATTTCACAGGAAATATTCCTCATTGCTGCAAGAAAGATCCAACAGTCGTCGACTTGTCGCCGCGAACTCCTTCTAATCAACAGATTGAAAACTGCTGTAAAGGGGGAGTGATCAACTCATGGGGACAAGATCCTGCTGGTGCTGTTAGTTCATTCCAAATCAGTGTTGGTTCTGCTGGAACAACTAACAAAACAGTTCGAATACCTAAGAACTTCACTTTGCAGGCACCAGGGCCTGGTTATGTTTGTGGACCTGCTAAAATTGTTAAACCAACTTTCTTTATTACTCCAGATGGAAGAGGAGTGACACAGGCTAGGAGTAAGTTATTTGGTTCAACACATGCGAACTTTATTCTCATTCTCAGATGCCACTGGTTGCAGTTTTTTCAAGGCTAACTTCTAACACTCTTGTATTGTTAATGACAGTGACTTGGAATGTTACATGCACATACTCGCAGTTCCTGGCTCAGAAAACTCCTACATGTTGCGTCTCCCTTTCATCGTTCAACAGCGACAGGATTGTACCCTGCCCTACATGTTCTTGTGGCTGCAAGAATAATGGAAGTCAGCCGGAAACTTGTGTGAAGTAGATCCTAGAAAACATTTTCTTCAACTCTCTTTTTTTTTTTTGGGTCACGTATAATCGCTGAATGTTATACCATTTGCTTTCTTGCAGTCCAAAAACGTTGCACCTACCTTCAGTTGTTTCGGACCATGGGAAGAAAAACTTTACTCCTTTGGTCCAGTGCACAGATCATATGTGCCCTGTTGGAATTAATTGGCATGTGAAGCTCAATTACAAGGACTATTGGAGGGTTAAGATTACTATAACAAACTTTAATTACAGAATGAATTATACACAATGGAACTTAATTGTTCAACATCCCAACCTTGACAACATCTCTCAGCTTTTCAGCATCAATTACAAGTCACTACCAATAGATGGAGGGACAAGTAAGTTCTCTATCTAATTATAAATGTTATATTTGCTTCATTTGTGTTATTTATATTTTGTGCTTAAAGCGCCAACAGACCTCTGCGCTTTTTTTGTCTTTTGCCTTTGATAACAGTGTCTAGAATCATAGTCCATACTTGTGGTTAGAGATATTACTCTATAGAAGGTATTACTACATAAGTTTCCTTACATATGATATGACTAATCACTTGGATCTTTTCACAGATGATACTGCTATGTTATGGGGTGTTAAATCCTACAATGATCAGCTCATGCAAGATGGTCCTTTAGGCAATGTCGAGTTTGAGCTTCTACTCCAAAAAGATACATCAAATTTCACTTCTGAAAAGGAGTGGGCTTTTCCAAACAGAGTTTATTTCAATGGTGATAACTGCATCATGCCAACTCCTGATGCATATCCACATTTGCCAAATGATGTTTCTATCATGCCACCTTCCAATGCAGATCCACAAAATGTGTCAAATGCTCTTTCACAGTGGAAGGTCTCTTTTGTTAAATTAGTAGCGACAGTCATGTCCTTTATGGCATTCTTCTTTGCATATATCTAGGAGTTCGATTGGTTCACATACTAGGCCGAATTATGATGTAGAGATTTTTTTCTATGGTGATTGATATTAATGAAGAATCGTTATGCAACGATTGATGCAGTCGTTGCTAGAGTTTCCTTTGGCTGTTCTATAACATGTTTTACTCATGTGATAAAACCATATTGTTTTGTATGTTTCTCAAGCTCATAGTGTTACTAGAGCTGTTTGAGAATAAAAACATTCTAAGAATAGTAGATAGATACTCTTGTTTTCTCTACTATCAACTTGTAACCACTTCATAGATTGTAATGAGATTCTTTGCAGATGGAGTTGAGTACTATTCAATCCATATTTCATTCTGTTATATATTGGTGCAACTCTACCATTCTTTTGCCATTATTTTCTATTTTCATTAGGATAGACTGCGTATATCGCACCCCTTGCGATGCGGCCCTTCCCCGCAACCTGTGTAAATGCGGGATGTCTTGTGCACTGGACTGCCCTTTAACAATTCAGTGAACTATGTCGCTTGGATACGGCTGTTGATATAGAGGTCGGAGTATTTGTCATCACATAATTTTATGATCCAGGGTTAAGGTTCAAATATGTAATATGTCGGAAAATATTTATGAATAGTATTAATTTAAGATTGTTGAGAATAACTTATATTTTTTAGCCAACTGTGTAATTTAACTTGATTTCTATTTAGTTAAATGACCAACGATTATTATATACTACTAATTATGTCTTGATTTTTAAAATTAATAAGGTATTCATGATTTACTAATTACTACTCAACTTCATTGACAGGGGCTGGGATAAAAATTGCATTATCAAAAGATCCAGCACATGTACAAAACTTTGGAGGATCAGAGCAACATATGCTACAATGACATGGATGAAACTTTCAATATACTTAGGACTTCTTGACATGATCAAAATACTTCCATGTACCTATGTGACCAATTGACTTCAAAATTTTTAGTTATTCACAACTAGGTAAATGATTCAAACAGGACAAGTAAAAGCAAAATCAGGGAACAAAACAATGTTGAAAAGGCAACATGGCTTTTGTGGCCAAAGTTGGGTAAGTAGGGATAAGTATCTGGTGGTGGTAACATGCATTCATCACCATTGAAGTATACTTTTCTAGGAAATGCCCATCCTTGTTTGAAGGAAAATGTATCCTTGTCTTTCTCTAGAAGCACTTCTGATTGAACATTTCCAAATGGCCCTGCTTCCATAAGTAGGTCATTATAGAACTTCATACCATAGAACATTCCTGTGTCATCTGCATTTCAAGTTTTACACAAAGATTATTAATGTGTGTTTTCCTCATCATGCAATGGGCAAATCAGGTTACTTTTGCATATGTTCACTGAATTTTATCCACTTTAACAGTAAATTTATGAAAACTATTTTGCCACGTTTAAGTAACTCAACAACAACAACAACAACAACAACATGCGCAGTATAGTCTTACAAGTGGGGTCTGGAGAGGGCGGAGAGGTTGTTTCCTACCAAGAAGATCAGTTACCTTAATGTGACAAAATATAATTATCTTTCTTTACTAGTATTATATTTATAGTGAGTAAAGTTTAGTAACCACATGTAAAATTAACTCGGGCATTTATGTAGTATTTTCGGAGAGTTTAGGGACTTACTTATCGATTGATATGGAACGAGAGGCTTGTAATCAAAGCTAAAAACTTGTGTTACATTGTTAAGATTTGGATGCTGAGCAACAAGAGTCCACTGTGTGTAATTGACCCTGTAATTAAAGTTTGTAATAGTAATCTTGACTCTCCAATAGTCCTTATAGTTGAGCTTCACATGCCAATGCACTCTAACAGGGCACATATGGTGTGTGCATTGTAGTAAAGGTGCATTGTCTTTCCTTGGAGTGTTTATTCCCACAACACTTAGTAATTTAGAATCACTCCTGTGTCACAAGAAAACTAGTAATGTTAAATCAGATGAATAATTATTGCTAATATCATTCATGCTTGTGTCAAAAAGAGAGACTTACTGGATACATTTGTGTTTGTTCTCACAACCGCAAGCACAAGAAGGACAAGGAGTAATGGTTTCATTGTAGAAAGTTGAGAGTGATACACAACAACGTGGGTGTTTTTGGGCAATGAACTGTGAGTATGTGCATGTTACATTCCATGTCACTGCAAACAACAAGAGTAATAGTTGATTACCAGAAACTAGAATACTAAAACCAGAACCAAGATTGTTTGATGAACATAAACTTACTGAGTGCCTGAGTTTTCCTTCTAAGATCAGCTGTGAAAAATTTGGTAGAAGGTACAATCTTTGCAGGGCCACAAGTGTAACCAGGTCCAGGGCCAAGCAAAGTGAAATTCTTGGGTAATTTGACAGTCTTGTTTGAAGTACCAGCTTGGCCAACACTAACTTGAAAAGAAGAAACAGAAGCTTGAGGATCTTGACCCCAAGAAGCCAAAACTCCACCTTGAAAAACACAGTAGGGGAATGAATTGTTAGCCTTTTAGTTAACTTAATCTGATTTAATCGAGTTAAATCTGAATTTCCAGACATATTTCAATCACTGCAGAAAACTTGTTAGACTTTCATGATACTCAAGAAAGTACAAAATGTAAAGGAAAGTAACATGAGTAAGTAAATCCGACACGACATATTGATACCGGTTGAGGTGGTACAGGATTTGAACTTTATATATTCGGAATGCTACTAAACCCAGTGATCATTTGAGTTACTAGGTCCAAAATTTAATATTGATACATAATTAGTAGTAGATTTTTTCATAAATATACAATGTTCGAGCCAAAGTTATTGAATTGCACTCCCCCGCAGGGGTGTAAGCACCCTATGACAAGGGGTGTCACGGGACACCGCTTTGCCGAAATTTTTTACTTGTATATGTATGTAAATATATAAAAAAATCATAAACTGACACTGCTTGAAACACCATGAATTAGCGATCTAGTGATTTAGCACCTTGAGAGAGTAGAATTGCGATAATTTGAATCCTGCTTATAGCACAACTTAGCTTTTTTTATTAATTTTTTTTTTTTAATTTTATCATTCGAATTGAAATAGGGATTGAACCTTCAACCTTTAGCTAACTTAAGAAGTACGAAACCACTTGTAAACAACAAAAAACTTCTTTAAAGGTGACATTACTTGCAAAAAATCATGTGTTCGCTACTGCTTCCCCGTGTTGAGTATAACTTGTGATGGTTAGATAATACTTATATCTTTGAGTTGAATTTCTCACCTTTGCAGCAGTTGCTGAATTGCTGATTGTAAGGTACCCCAGGAAGCAAATCAACAATAGTGGGATTTTTCTTGCAACAATGTGGGACACTTCCTTTGAACTTGGAGCAATCACCTTGTTCTGTTGCTTGTGAACCTACCATTGTCCATATTACTTCTTTCTTAGCCCATGTCCATCCTAGTGTCCAGCCAGGGGTCATGATGTGCCGGTACATTTGGAAATTGTTCATTGTTACCACCGCCTGCGAATATTTCACAGATGATCATCCAACTTTCAATTTATTGTACAAAAGTTAGAACCCCATATTTGTCTAATGGAAAAATAACTCAATTATGCGTTTGTATCGCATAAAATAAGAAACACCATAAAGTGCTAAACCAGATCACTTGGCTATCACTTCATCAATCCACCTTACATAATATCCACGTACCACCAATTTTTTTATTTATTTTTTCTTAGATTCCAACTCACATAAAAGTTCTCTGAATATTCAGCTAGACAATCACTTGCTGAAACTATAAGGTTAGCCTTTATTTCCCAATAGATAACTCAATATCTAGGGAAAATTAATGGAAGATATAGTTAAATTACTTGGCACAATCAAATTGATAATATTTTGGTGTCATTATATATGCGCTAACATTATAATTTTTGTACACTTTTAGGTCAACTAAAAGATATATGTCATTGTTCGTAAAAAGTGAAACTGATATAGAAAATATGACACGTTATCTGCTACAACGAGCTAATTCTTATTAGTGTATCCAAGTTAAAAGTGATAAGGTAGCCCCAGATTTATGAGGTCAGTTCTTAATTAGTTCAAAAGAGAACTGGTCAATTTATCTTATCAAAATGAAGAGAAGAGATTAATTTACTTGTCACAATATAAAGTTTATGTATATGGTGATCAAGAATTAACTGAGAATTAGTAGAAGCTTACAACATAGCCATCAGGAGTCCAAGACATAACATCCCATTTAATGGTGATATTTCCATTAGGATCCAATGGATCATAAGCAGCTGCAAAGATTACACATATTAGTTTGAAAATAAACAACAAAAAAGAAGAACAAAAGAAAAAAAATTAAAATAGTGTCTATGAGACTACTACAACTTTACCTGTATAAGAAAATAACACAGACAAGAAGCCAACTATAGTTAACAAATGTGTCCTCATTTTTTCCTTAAGAGAATGTCTCAAAGATCTTCAATAATCCCTAGAGAAAATTAAACTTGGAGTTATGAGTCTATGAAACTAATATGGTGTTGTTATTTACCAACTGGTTGTTGGTAAAATGAAAATAAATAGATGGAGTTTGTTGTCTTTCCATTTTTTGTTTTCCATTTGGATCTCTTTTATATTGTTGTTGGCCTTTCTGAATCTTAAAGCAAAGATTTGTTGAGTTTTCACTTTTTTTTGGCTTGAAACTTGAGTGTAACATTTCAACGATCATCCTCTTTGTCAAAAGAAGATGACACTTGACAAATGACATAGCAACAGAGATACTTGTAAGTGTCAATGTAATCACTAGTCAGTAAGTTTTGAACTTTTCTGAGGAAATAATCATCGGGTTATCAAACTACGTACTAATTGTTAAAGTTAGTCTTAGGATAGATGCCTATATTATGTATTGAGTTTGCTTTCTGAATGATTGTTTCTCTTTACTCTTCTATTATAAAACGGTCGTTAAAACATTATGGTTTTGCGATGGACTTTGATGGTTTTCGCCATAGGAATATTATCGAGTAACAACAATGGAATTAGGCAATTAGAGATAGGAACCCTTTTAGTTACAGAATTAGGTTACATTGTTTAGTAACGAAAATTCTCAATATATACTAGTTCCAGTTTATTTCTAGCAGGTGGTGTCGAGCCAAGAAGCGTATGTAGGTGATGCCAACTAATTAGAAATAAAACTTAGTCATGCTAGTACGTTTACTTAATGTATACGATTTGAACAACTTCTTAGTATCATCGAAATTTATATGCATAGGTGGAACTTGATCTAATACTTTGAAATTTAAATTTTATTTATAAGTATATGTTATACTAAGGCGAGCTTAATTGGAGTGACATATACAGTAGAGATTCATATAGCCAACTCCAAGTAATAGTAGTACTAGCATGTAGATAAACTCACGCTTTTAGAGTTAACAAATAAATTATTTCACATTTCGATTTCATTCTTTTTTTTTTTTTTTTCGAAAGATGCAACAAGTGTACATTGTTGTGGGGCTGTTCTCACTAGCATGTCTGCATTATAATTATTCTACTAGGTACCTGCTCTTTCCGACTAGTATAAATATTACTCGAAAATTGATCTATCCAAACATAATTTAGGCTGATAAAAAGAAATTAACGAACGTTTGGTCTGTTTGTTTGTTTCTGGTGAAATTTAAATTCCGAATTTTCATTACTTTCCCCCACTTTTCATTGATTGTCTCTCTTGAAATTCTTTTTGGTTTAGTTGGGTACAAATATTGGAGTAACTTTCAAGTATGCAGTTGGTGATGATGACTGATACTCTTTTCTATATGCTACCATGTAACATGTTATATATTTTAACATCCACGTGTTGAATCTGAAAAAAAAAAAAAAAAAAAGGAGAAATTAAAGTCAGAACATTTCACAAGATTTTACATTAAGGAAATGAAGTATAGAGTATAGGTTTGGTAGGATAGAAGGAATGTCCCCATCTCAAACAAAGACACTCTAACTATGTTCCTAAATACTTTCTGTTCAATGCTTCATTCAACTATCCAACTACCCCTCTAAAGAGAAGCACAATAAGCATTTCTTGAGATGCCATATTTCTTCCCTACTAAGCATGTTGGTTATTCTAAAAGAACAAAAAACTAAATATTACTATTACTCCCTTCCTCCATAAAAGAATGATGGGGTTCTTTGTGCAAGGATTTAATTGTGGGTGTGTAGATTCATATATTGATCTAATATTTTTGGTACAAAGTTAAATGTTTAGGAATCACAATGATGTTAAATAGTTAAAAAATAGTAAAAGTGTTTGAAGAAGCTAAGTAGCAATAGTTTCTATGTTTTACGGCAGACCTTAATCTTTTTTTTTTTTTTTTTTTTAATTCTTTCAAAAATTTAAACTACAATTATGTAAAAGTTTATTAATCAATATGGTGGCTAATTAAATTTCTCCTCAGAATTAAAGTTTTACTTATTTTTAATATTTTCACATGTTCAATGCAATTGGTTGGTTCCAAGTCGCTAGCGCTTTTAGCAGGAATTCTATCATGTAGTTGGCTATTATATGCTAGCTAGCTGTGTGAGACATTATTAAAAGACTAGCATAAATATTCTTCTTATTATCGGTGTATAATTTAAGACTGGAATTGGTTTGAGGAAGAGCGACTTTTAAGAGGCTAAACAAGGAACAACATAGTTTGTCATCTTTTAAACAAATAGTCATTGCTTAACCGTAGACAAAGTTAATTCCAACTTTGTTCTGTGTTTGCTTCTATTAATCCAGCGCTGTTACTGATGATTGTAATAAATTAACAGTTGCTCTTATTAGTTGTCTATTCTAATTTCCTTTAAGTGGTAGTAACCAATTTTTATCAAGAAAATACCAATAAGCTTCTTGAAAAAAAATAGACTTTGAAGGTAAAGAATATTAAGCATCATGTATCGTGGAGTTTGAAGAACAAAATACTGATCTTCATGACAAAATTATAAATTTTGAAAGAGAAAAACGAAAATATCATGATAAAAAACTGAAGATCAAACTCCAAGAAGAACTTCAAAATCTTTTGCAGAAAGTTAAGTTTTGTCCAAACCTCGCGAGTTTTGAAGTCCAAGAAAATTTTCTAAAAGTTTGCACTAAGCTTTGGGAATATTTTCTATGATTTAGTAAAGCTTTGGGAAACTTTTATGAATTTTGGGTGGCTAATAATAAAAAACCACTCGTGTTTTCAAGCAGTGTTTAGTCCTCTACTCTTCTAAATTAAAACTATACAAACACTGACTTTTACTCGTTTAGCTCCTTAAGAATTGGCTATCCAGCCTAATTGTACCTGCCATTACTTGGGCTGATTTGCAAAAATATGACACAGAAAGCAATGGTTTGCCTTTTTGCCCGTGGTAACAGATGGTTTACAAAAATGCCCCCATTAAGGTTTAATGAAAAAAATCGGACGAAAGTACCCCTGTCAAGTTTTTAGGTCGGGGCCAAGACTTGCCTTTATATTTCTCCGCTTTTCAACACTTATCCCTTCAAGTATTGGCAAAAGGCAATACTTGTCGCACTTGGTCGTAAGTCTTGGCAAAAGGCAAGACTTGTCTTTGACCCCTGCTCGACAATTAGTTGTAAGTCTTGGCAATTACCAAGGCTTGCCCCTTCCAGTCTTCCCTGCATTCTCGCCATATAACTTGAAGTATTGACAAAACAGCACTCGTCCTTGAAGTATAGCCAATTGGCAAGACTTACAAATTTTTGCCTTGAAGTCTTGGCTCCGGACTAAATAAGGGCATTTTGCTAAAACATTCCTTAACGCGGGATATTTTACAAAACCACTCCTTATGGAGGGCATGCGGTGAAATTTTTTGCATTACTTGAACCAAGTAGCATACCAAAGAATTTCACTACGTGTCCTCCATAGTGATTGAGTTTGAAAGATTTCCCTCGTTTATTAATATTTTAGCAAAATACCATCTTATGGCCTGGAGCCAACACTTCAAGTTTCCAATTTGCAAGTGTTGTCTCTTAGAAAGAGGAAGAGCTGTCAATTTGGGTCGGCCCGACCCAGCCCACCCCAAGCCTTGTAGGCTTTGAAGTTGGACGGGTTGGGGCAGGCCGACCCGACATTTAGATGGGCCATCAAATGATGAGCCCAGTCCTACTAGGGTCGCGGGCTGGCCCAACCTTTTAAATATTGTTTTCTATAGTTCTTTTTTTACTCTAAAATTTTAACTAAAAATGTAAAAAACTAAAAGTTATACAAATATTATATATAACCAAATTTTATGTTCATAATTAAAGTATTCAACAATACATTTGTAAGATTCTTTGATGTATTATCGCAGGTTGGGGTGCAATACTTTACTGCAGTTTCTATTTGTAAGATTCTTTATTGTAGCATCTCTAACTTTTGAGTTGTAGAATTGTATTGTAGAATAGTTGTGCAGTTTAAGGAATATTTGTGTATAAAAACTTAAATGTAGTGGGTTTAGATTCCTCTCATACTTTATAATTTCTTGTTATTTCTTTAAATATTTATAATTTTAAATTAGATAATTTATTTTATTTTTATTATAAAGCCTACGGGCCGGCCCAGCCCAACCTCGGTCAAGCCTCACGGACTAGTGGACCTATTTGGGTTGGGCTAAAAAGCATTGGTCTTCATTGGACTCGAAAAATCATAGCCCAAGCCTAACAAATTTAGGGTTAGGTCGGGCCGGCTTGCGGACCAAAGCCCAAATTAACGGCTCTAGAAAGAGGTCAAGTGGCAAGTGTTGCCTTCACGCTATCTGGGAGAACGTAGGAAGCGCAAGTGCTGCCTAGGCAACACCCCAAGTGCTGCCTTTTAGGCAATACTTACAACCAAGTGTTGCCCAGGTAGGGGTGTTTATCGGTCGGTTCGGTTTTGCACCTTATCGGTTTGGACTATTGGTTTTCGATTTTTAAAAGTGCTAAACCAATAATCGAACCAATAAGTTATCGGTTATCAGTTTTCGGGTTATTAGTTTTAGGTTCTTATCGGTTCGGTTTTCGGTTTAATCATTAAGAAACTTAGGCCTAACAACTGTTAAAAAAAACCTCTTAAACGATTGCATCTAATACAAAATCGGTTTTATTTTCACAGCAAATTCAAATGTCTCTTATAGCATTCGCCATATTCAAAAAAGTAACCAACAACAGATTCAAATATACTTCATTATTCTATAAACTAATGAAGGAGGCAGTGAGTGAAATAGTAAATCAGTGGCTGAACTGGATGGAGCAACTTGAAAGTTACATAAGTAAAAAAAGACTAGGGTTTGAGATTTCCAAGTTCCAACTAATAGTAGTTAAGTATACTACTTTTATGCACATAAGCGCAACATAGTAAATTTGAAAACCTTATTGGATTATCGGTTTAACCAATAAGAAAATGTACAAAACCGACAACCGAACCGATAATCCAATAAAAAAATTTCGCAAACCGTTAAATAACCGATAACCCAATATTTATAAACCATTAACTTTTTATCGGTTCGGTTTATCGGTTTAAACTGAAAAATGAACAGCCATATGCCCAAGTAACACTTTCTCTGAGAGAATATGAGATTCAAGAGGCTAGTATTACCTAAGAAAGAGGGATCAACGACAAGTGCTGGCTTCGGACCGTAAGATTTATAGGGAGTATTTCCTTGTGAAATTTATTCATTAAACTTAGTGTGTGCATTTTTGCAAACCACTGCTATATTGGGGCAAAACGGCAAGCAATTACTTATGGTGTCATACTTCTGCAAATAAACCGTAGCAGACGGCTGATTTACAAAAATATGACACGGGAAGCAATGGTTTGTCATTTTTCCCGCGCTAACAGATGGTTTGCAAAAATGCCCCCCGTTAAGGTTTAATGAAAAAAATCTGAGGCCAAGACTTGCCTTTATATTTTTCTGCTTTTCAACACTTATCCCTTCAAGTATTGGCAAAAATCAATACTTGCCGCACTTGGTCGTAAGTCTTGGCAAAAAGGCAAGACTTGCCTTTGACCCCTACTCGATTTGCCAACACTTGATGTTCAAGTGTTGGCAAAAGGCAACACTTGGCGCACTTCGTTGTAAGTCTTGTCAATTGCCCCTTCCAGTCTTCCATGCATTCTCGCCATATAACTTAAAGTATTGGCAAAACAACACTTGCCCTTGAAGTATAGCCAATTGCCAAGACTTACAAAACTTTTACCTTGAAGTCTTGGCTTCAGACTAAATAAGGGCATTTTGCTAAAACATTTCTTAGCGCGAGCAATTTTACAAAATCACTCCTTATGGAGGACAAGCGGTGAAAATTTTTGGTAGGAGATATTAATTGGGCCAGCAGACCAAGTACATACACGTTTTTGCATAAGATGGACATTACCAGCGCTGCTGATGCACTTTTAATACCTATAAGAAAATTTTACGAAAATAGCATTTCTAACGATCACTACATCTTTGTATTAGCAAAGACCTGATGATTGCCAGGCTCCTATGAAAAGAAGAATCTGGCGCCAGAAAGTGTCCTATTTTTTGTATCTCACCGTAAAATTTTGTTCAAAGACCTTGTTAAGTTCTTGTATATTTATGTTTTAGTCACTCTTTAAAAAAAAATTGCAAGTGTAAGTACTTATTTTCAAATTATGGGGCTAAAGTTATGTATTCAACATTAAACCATGGTGTGAATTTCACTCAACTCAAACTCTTGCTTTAAAAATTAGCCAAATTTAGATAAAAAATATGAAGTTAGACTCAATGTCAAACCAAATTCAAATTTTGGTTTGAGATTGAGGTACAAAAAAATCTTTAAGTTTAAATTTTTGACAAAAAAATGGCTGAAGTTAGCTTAATGTTGGCCAAAACGTCAACCCCAATGGTCTGAAGATGGCAATTTTTATCTGAAGTGGCCAGCCTTTGCAATGAAGTCCACAACAGGCCATAACTATAACGGGGCGCCCAAAATTGGCTACGTGTACACTTAGCCTAGTATCACCCACTTTTGGGCTCTTTACCGGGCTTCTTACATGAGAATACAAACATTTCTGATATGAACAATCAAAGACACAAAATAAAAGACAAGAATTAAAAGCAAGACCCAATTGAATTATAGAAGAATTAAGGAAATTAATTAGGGAAAGATTAACCTAATTATCCCCTTAATCACCTAAATCAAAAGAACCCTAGCTATTTGATCCTCAATTAGCTAAGCTAATTGCAAATCAAGGACAACAATTATGCTTAAGCAAGCAAGCTAAGCCAATCCTCACAATTATCAATATTCATCAAAACTAGGTCTACTAATGACTTTAGAAGTATTTATACATTGGCAAATGCCTTAATTAACCCTTAACAATGGGCCTTCAAGTCATTAGCCACTGCTGGGCTTTCTGATCCTCGTCTCAGCGCGATCGCGCAGTGATGCACGCTATCGCGCTGAGCTTTAATTCTTGTCCATGCGATCGCGGCTATGGTCACGCGATCGTGCAGGCAAATCCTCAACCTGTCTCTTGCGCGATCGCGTCTGTGGACGCGCGATCCCGCAGCTCTTCATTTTCAGCAACTCATGATCGCGTCTGACACTCGCGATCGCGTAGCTCCTCTCTTTTCCCTTCCGCGATCGCGTCTGTGCACGCGCGATCGCGATGAGCATTTTCAGTTCCAGAGACAGTAAGCATGCAAAACTGCCCTGGAACCCCCAAAGACTTGCTCAATCAGTCCCAGCTGTGTAAAGATTGCATGTAGCTGCTGCAACTCCCTAGCTTGGCTCCTCGTGAAGGGCTTGGATGAGTGTCGGGTTGCATCAATTTCACTTTACACAAAAATGTCATCACTACATCATAAAATATAGCAAAAGAATTTTGTAAGAAAATATAAAAGAGTGGAAGAAATGCTATAACTCCCTCCTACAACCCTCTGTGAATCTCCAGTTGCACCCCATACCTTCCCTTCTGGTGCTGCCTTCATCCGGAATTTTGTTTTTTTATTTTCTTGTATATTTTTGTATGTTATTTGTATATACTTTGCATAGCTGATGTATTTCTACTGTATGGACATTAAATACATCGGACATACACTGTATATACAATGAATATGTAAATATGTGGGTTTTCTACATTTGGCCCTTTTTAAGTGTATATACTTTGTATGTTTGTTGTATGTCCATTGTATATACATGGAATACACTAGATATAGACCTTCCATACATACCCCACAATCAACACAACTACCAAAGACACACCTACCGCTGGAGATTCGTCGTAGCTACCAGAAAAATTCAAAAAAAAAAAAAAAACAAGCAGAAGCATAGGTGATCAGAGGAGAGCAGTGTTGAGATATAAACGATCGCCTAAGACTCAACTAAATACAAATTTAATTGTAATACCTGCAATACATTTTTAGAAAATAAAATTTGGCACCCACCGTGGGGTCTAGGCAATCGATTTTTTCCGAAATTTGAATCGTTTGATGCTACTTACGTTTGTTTCTTTTTATGATGGCAGATGAACGTAATATTGATGCCGCCGCTTTGAACGACCAACAATAGCTCAATCCCAATGACGGGGTTCATGTTTCGGCCAATGCTGAAGCAGTCGATGAATCATCCAATCACGAGCAGGATCCGATTCGCGATGATATTCCTGCTGGTTCATGGCTGAACGCGCCTCAAGGGTATTGACCCGGTAAGGAACCCGCGGCCGAAACTGAGTTTGTAGATACGAATATGGCGTTGATGGCATATTTGAGAAGGCATTATGCACAGTTCGAAATGATACATAGGCAGTTGGAGATTCTCTCCTGCTCTATCGGAAATAGAGCACCCACCTCCCCGATCACACCCCCCACAAGAATTCCGACTTCGGTTCCTCAGGGCGTCGTAACAGGGGGACTTGCAGCGGGGGTCGGATCAGGAGGATCAGGTACGGCCGCCGTGGCTATGGGAGCTCCGGCCTCCATTATGACAGAAGTAAGGATGTTGGCTACGATGCAGACGTTGTTAAACGATACGGTAGATAAGAAATTTGGCGAGATAAAGTCTTTTATAGAGAAATTTCCAGGTGTGCCAAAGCTAACGGACGACGTTGCCAAGAAATCGATCTCAAACTGTCAGTTTCCGCCAAGTGCAGCTCTGCTACCTATTTCCAAACCTTTCAAGTTGCCAGAAAATTTGAGATACGATGGAACTACTGATCCAAGGGATCACATCGATATGTTTTCGGTTGCAGTTCAATCGAATGACCTGACTTCGGATGAGATCAATTCAGTGAGTTTGAAAAAGTTCTGTGAAACGCTGAAAGGGGGCAGCATTGAAATGGTATTTGCTATTACCCAAAAATGAGATATCAAACTTCGATGACATGTCAGCTAAATTCATTCGAGCACATACTGGAGCTAAAAGGATAGAACCAAGAGTGGAAGATATCCTGAATGTTAAACAGTGACCCGGTGAAACTATCAAACAGTTTGTGAAACGATTCAATGATGAAAAAATTAACATCCCAAACCTCGAGGAGAGATGGGATTGTTTATCTTTTGCTAATAACTTGCGCAGCGATTCAACGGAGGCATGTGCGAAGTTGAAAGATCATCTAAGGGAAATCAACGCATGGACTTTTGATGATTTACATCGTGAGTGTGAACCAAAGATTAGGGCTGAAGAGAAAGAATTGCAGCTAGCCCGATACAATAATCAGTATGATCGACCACGACCACGGAGAATTGAGAATGACAGGGGAAACTATAGTTTTCTTCGAATGGGGAGCAATAACCACGAGGCTGGTAGCTCAAAAAATCAACCGAAGAAGGGACAGTCAGGTCCATCTTCAGCTCAAAGAGATCGACCACTGCCTCCTAAAGTGACAGAGTATAATTTTTGTGTATCGACATTGAATCTGGTAAACCATTTGAAGGGAATGGGTGAGAAGGTCGTGAAATTTCCCGGTCGCCTGAAAACGAATCCCAACACGAGGGATGAAAAACCTATGATGCGCATTTCATCATGATTTTTGCCATACGACCGAAGAATGTAAGGCATTGCGATGCGAAGTGGCTAGCTTATTGCAAAAAGGACACTTAGTAGATTTTTTTACTGAAAGGGGGCGAAATAATTTTAACAAGAAAAAGAATGATGAACCACCAAAACCTCCTGCTCCGAGGGAAACGGTGAACGTCATAACTGGGGGAGATGACGTTTGTGGAGGGACTTACACTACAAAGAAGTATGCAAAGGTTTCGTTCACACGAGACGACATGAATGATGAGATTCTGTTCGGGGATTTTGATTTTGATGAAAGAATTCATCCCCATCACGATGCATTAGTGGTAACGATGAGGGTCGACGATGCCGATGTAAAGAGAGTGTTAATCGATGCTGGCAGCTCGGTTAACATAATTCATTCTAGGGTAGTGGAACAGTTGCAATTGAATGACAAAATCGTGCCTCGCTCAACGGTGTTATCGGGTTTCAACAATTCGAGCGAGGTGACTGTTGGATAGATTATAATTAAGACATACGCAGAAGGCGTTGAAAATGATACATTGTCCCAAGTGATGAAAGGTGATATGGCGTACAACGTGATACTTGGTCGACCATGGATCCACGCTATGGGAGCGGTTCCATCGACCCTGCATCAAGTTGTGAAATTTCCCACTCCATGGGGAGTGCGCGAAATAAGAGGTGAGCAGCAGGCTTCTCGAGAGTGCTACTCAGTGGCTGTTAAAGACGACATTCGAAAATAGCAATCACAGTTAACGGAATCTACGGCCGAAGACTTCACTGCGACTCCGTCATGTGCTCAACGAGTACAGTTAGCGGAGCCCGTAGTCGAAGGCGAATTCGCACCGATTCCGTCATGTGTTAGGGAACCACATAAACAAAAAGTCGAAGATTCTACAATAGAAGAGTTAGAAGAAGTAATGCTATTCGATGATAAACTAGATCAGAAAGTATATGTCGGAGCAGAGTTGGATCCCGAAGTAAGAGCAAAAATCATATCTTTCCTCAAGAGTAACTCTGATTATTTTGCTTGGTCCCATGCGGATATGATAGGGATCGATCCAAAGGTTTCCACACACAAATTGAATGTCGATCCAAGACATCGGCCGGTAAAGCAAAAGAAACGACCGAATGGAGGATTCCGAAAGAAGGTAATCAACGATGAAGTGGATAAATTGTTGGTGAAAAGGTTCATTAAGGAGGTTAAGTACCCAGAGTGGCTTGCCAATACTATTGTAATACCGAAGAAAAATGGGAAGTGGAGAGTATGCGTCAATTACACCGACCTTAACAAAGCATGCCCAAAGGATTCGTTCCCACTGCCTCACATCGACCGGTTGATCGATTCAACGGCAAGGCACGAAGTGTTGAATTTTTTGGATGCTTATTCAGGATATAATCAAATTTCGATGGACCCAGCAGATCGGGAAAAAACTTCGTTCATCACAGACATGGGGACTTATTGTTACACGGTCATGCCCTTCGATCTCAAAAATGCTGGGGCTACTTATCAACGCTTGGTTACCACCATGTTTAAGGATTTGATCGGGAAAACGATGGAGGTGTACATCGATGATATGTTGGTTAAGTCTTTAGAGAGGAAAGATCACTTAAGCCACCTGAAACAAACGTTTACGATATTAAGGCTGTTCAACATGAGACTGAACCCGGAGAAATGCGCGTTCGGGGTCGGATCCGGCAAGTTCTTGGGATTCATTGTATCACAAAGAGGGATCGAGGCTAATCCAAAAAAAATCAAAGCGATCGAAAGCATCTCCGAAGACTTGACAACGGTGAAAGAAGTTCAGCAGCTGACCAGTCGAGTGGCCTATCCCAGCAGGTTCATCTCGAGGTCATCTGAACGATGTCACAAGTTCTTTTCGGTGCTGAGGTAAAAAAAAAAAAGCTTTGATTGGACACCAGAATGCAAGCAAGCCCTCAAAGAGTTGAAGCAGTATTTGTCCAATCCTCCACTACTCTTAAAACCAGTCGAAGGAGAAATGTTGCTAATCTACTTGGCTATTTCCGAAGTGGCTGTAAGCGCTGTCCTCGTTCGCGAGGATGGAGGTAACCAATTTCCCATCTATTATGTTAGCAAAACACTATTAGATGCAGAAACAAGATATCCACATCTAGAAAAACTAGCACTTGTACTAGTCACTGCCGCACAAAAGCTAAGACCGTATTTCCAATGTCATTCAATATCTGTTATAACTACTTTCCCATTGCGAAATATTATACATCAGCCAGATCTTTCTGGTCGATTAATGAAATGGGCGGTCGAGCTAAGTGAGTATGATATCACCTACTAGCCTCGCACCGCCATCAAATCTCAAGTTTTAGCTGATTTTGTAGCAGATGTTAGCACTAACATACTTCCGGAAGCAAAGAAAGAGGAACTGATGATGAGAGATCCAGACCCCAGAGTCTGGATGATGTACATCGATGGAGCTTCAAACGTAAAAGGATCTGGCCTCGGAGTTCTGCTGATAGCACCAACTGGTGAAAAGCTCAGGTATGCGATCAAATTACATGCAAAAACTAACAACGAGACTGATTATGAGGCAGTCGCTACAGGTATAAAGATCACAAAAGACTTGAAAATCGAACAGTTGGATATCAAAAGCAATTCCCAGCTAGTGGTGAACCAAGTCCAAGGGGATTTCAATGTTTGAGATTCGAGGATGCAGCAACTACTCGATAAGGTACAAAATCTTCTAACTTCTTTTCAGGAATGGAAGATAGCCCAGATCCCGAGGGAAGACAACATCGAGGCTGATGCCTTGGCCAACCTCGGTTCTGCAGTTGCGATCGAAGGAGAACTCAATGAAACGGTGGTTCATCTGTTCGAATCTTCACTCTGTCGGAGCATCAAAGAGGTAAAAAATGTTAACCATACTTGGGATTGGAGAAACAAATATTGTCCTATTTGCAGACAGGTACTCTACCGGAGGATAAGAAATCTGTCTGATCGTTCAAAGCTAAAGCAGCCAGATACAGCCTTTTAGATAACCAACTATATAGGCGATTTTTTAATGGCCCTTTAGCAAAGTGTATTGGGCCAGATGGAACAAGCTACGTATTGAGAGAAGTTCACGAAGGCGAATTTGGAAACCATTCCGGTAGCAAATCGTTGGTTCGGAAGATAATCAGAGCTGGATATTATTGGCCAACGATCGCAGAGGATGCCAAGGACTTCGTTCAAAAATGTGATAGATGTCAACGATTTGGTAACCTTATGCATCAGCAAGCGGAGCCCCTTCAGTCGGTCACATCACCGTGACCGTTTATGAAGTGGGGAATGGATTTGGTCGAGCCGCTTCCAACAATGCCCGGTGTGGTAAAATTTATTTTAATCTTAACAGATTATTTTTCTAAGTGGGTAGAAGCAATTTCTTTGGCTAAAATTCGTGAACAAGAAATTATCAAGTTCATTCACCAGAACATCATTTATCGTTTTGGGATCCCGAAAGAGATCACATGCGACAACGGCAAACAGTACGTGGGGAGGCGAAGCACAGCCTTTTTCGAGAAGTGGGGAATCAAGCGGATTGCATCAACACCCTATCACCCCAGTGCAAACGGACAAGCTGAGTCTTCCAACAAGACAATAATTGAGTACCTAAAGAAGAGGATGGATGAATCAAAGGGCAATTGGCCGAACGAGCTCCCAGGTGCGTTGTGGGCTCATCAAACAACGGTGAAACACAGCACTGGGGAGACTCCGTTCTCACTTGTCTACGGAGCAGAAGCATTGATTCCGGTGGAAGTCGGCGAACCAAGTCTTCGATTCGCTCATTCAACCGACGAATCAAATAAAGAAGCCATGCTGATAGACTTAGATTTGATCGAGGCAAAAAGGGATATGGCATTAGTTCGGATACAAGCACAGAAACAAAGGGCAGAAAACTACCTCAACAAAAAAATCAGGTATCGATCTTTTAATGTAGGTGATTATGTACTAAAGATCAAAAGACCAAAGAAGGATGAACCAAATGAAGGTAAATTGGGAGCAAATTGGGAGGGACCCTATCGGGTTAAAGCAGTGATCGGAAAGAGCTCATACCAGCTCGAAACATTGGAATATCACACAATTGAAGAAGTATTATTTCTGAAAACACTACGGTATTGTATGATCGAATTCCGTTCTTTCTTTTACATAATTTTCATTTCCCCTCCATGGGGCACATTTGATTACTGATTCTTTGAGACTAACACTTTTAGATGATAGGCATAGTTGGAATCGAATGATGACAAACATCACTCACGAACACTTGAGCTCAAAACGCTCCAATCGGGGTCGATAAGTCTGACGAATACTCTAATGTGGTCTTCATCTTTAACACTTCCCCTAGTTGTTTTTCCTTTAACGTTTTTGTTTCAGATGTGGAAGGTTGAGTTCCAGTGTTCGATTACTCATACTTCGTACTCCAACACTGGGCGGGATAGGGTTAGTAAAAACTATCGCGCAGTCAAAGACTGGAGACCTCTTTCGAAAACGAAGACAGCATCGTTGGAAAGCTCAAACTGAGGACTCGTTCATTTTCACTCGAACTGGGGACTCGTTCGTTTTCACTCGTATTGGGGACTCGTCCATTTTCACTCGTATTAGGGTCTCGTCCGTTTTCACTCGAAATGGGAGCTCGTTCAAACCGGGGACTCGTTCAAATTCGACGAAAACTTCAAGTCCTAGTGTTTTCACTCAAGCTGGGGACTGTTCGTTTAAATGAGATATGCAATATGTAAACGATCCATTAGCGATCAAGAAATTTCTTTATTGAGAATGCCTTTAAACGACCGCATTATGTAACTGATCGAATCAACCGATCCCAAAATGTATCAAGCGCCCGATAGCGGCCAATACTTCAATAATATGCAACACTATCACTTTTTACGTGACACGACCCGGAATTCGGCTAGGCCGTGCGGGCACCCGACATCCTCCCCTAGACCCGTCGGGCGAACCCTTACCAATTAAATTAGGAAAATAAATATAATCTAATTCATAAATAAAAACAAGACTTAGAAAAAGCACATACATACTGATACCTCTAAGCTGTACAAAAGAAATTACAGCTGACTACCCAATATACTAGGTTTAGGGCTATCCAGACTAGACATCTAAGAGTACAAAGAAAACAGATACCTCCTGAAGGGAGCAAAATGCAACTGAAATGATAACCGATAAACTGGTGGCCATCCGGAATAAAAGCTGGCTCACCCTGAAAGCTGAAGTCGTCTTCGCTCCTGAACAACGTGGCGAACTCAATCCTGGAGCGAACCTATCAAAACGAAATAGATAGACAAAAAAACAAACAACAAACAAGGGTGAGTCAAAAGGACTCAATAAGTGGGGCAGACTAGACACCTCAAAGAATATGATAGCTAGCCAGGGAGAAAAGAAACAAATAAACCAAATTTCTTTTATTTAAATTATAAAAAGGCAGAGTCAGATAACAACCGGAAATACGTGTGAAAACCATAAACTCAACCAATAATACGGGTCAAAAACATATCAACAAATAAGCAATGCACGTATAAGGAGAACAGTAATTAGGTACCACAAGTCTACCCAATGGTATGAAATGAAATATGATGCAAAGGGTCACATGTGCCCGTAATCCCATCCCGAAGCGGAATACTCCTGCATTCGAGGGGAATCCAATCTGATAACCAACTGGAGCGGAATACTCCTGCTCCCGGGGCGGAATACTCCTGCACTCTCCTGGGGCGGAATACTCCTGCACCCGATATAATGTAAAGCTGAGGCGGAATACTCCTGCACTCAATATCTGACATAAGAGCGGAATACTCCTGCTCTTGGGGCGGAATCCTCCTACCCTCAATATGATACAATGGAGCGGAATCCTCCTGCTCCTGGGGCGGAATACTCCTGCACCCAATATGATATGCAATGTAATGCATATGAATGACATATAATGCGTATGAATGCAATGTGATGCAATAATAATCCTTCACCGGCGCGAGACTCTCATCGACAGCCGGGAAGTAGATGCCAACTTACAGTCAGGGTACAATGCTCAGATTCTCAATGTAATACCAACAATAGGACATAAAATATAATATACAATATAAATTCAAAGCTAAGGCGTAATGAGTACGCCTATCGGCAGCTACACACGTAAGAAATACGTGGTAGAAAATCCACGAGGCCAGGTGCCTCCAAAGAAATGGATATAAAACTTACCTCTTCCAAAAATTAGCAGCCACTCAATAACTGCTTTGTCTTTTGGTTTCATTGCCAAACGATTCCACTCTATTCAATAAGCAGAAAAATATATCAAATTAGGCTAAAGGCTTCATTCCTCACATCTTAGGGCAATCCGGTTAAGAACCTGATACCCTATTCGCATACGCAATACGCAGGCCAGGCCTATGTATAGGGTTTAAGGTCACATAACCAAACCCTAAATAAATTACATTTATAAGTTGCCCATAATTCACTGAGTATGAATATATAATCACTTTTATTATTGGGGTCCATTTGACCCTTTAAACTATTGATTGAACTTATTAAAATGATGTATAATATTTCCAAGTTTCACCGTTAAAACATATTCAAACACACGTAATAAACTCAAATAATATATTAGAATCATTACCTGAATGTTTCAGGGTGAAAATTCTACTTTTTCTCCGGGTCTTTTCTCATTTTCTGGCATTTTTTCCTCTTATTTCCATGTTTCTATTTCTCTCGCATGTTTCTATTTTTTTTTTCTGTTCGAAAGTTAGGCTAAGGGATTTTAATGCTAAGTAATCCCTTAGCAACCGCCTTTAAAAAGGCATCACTCACTTATTATATTTTATCATTTTCTTTCTTTTTTTTATAATTTCTTTTCATAACAAAAATTAAAACGGTACCCTACGTTATTCAAAATAATTCCAACTTTTGTATACGAGATGCGAATTTAACTGGAAAAGAAGTCAAATTATTTAACTTTCGGCATTTTAGCAGAAACTAGCCGAACAACATCGAAATTCACTTTCGAAAGTTTACAAAAGTCACAAATAATCATACGAACCTAACAGTGCTTTCGGATTTCGATTCGGAGCTCGTTCGCCAAAATCGAACTCGAAAATCCCTTTTTAATATTTATTGACAATAAAAACTGAAACCTTCTTTCGATGCCTACCAAACGAGTTCTGCTTTAGCTCAAATTTTACAGACAGGTCTTAATGGACCTTACGAATATTTTAAAATTATCGGCACGTCAATCAGAATACTAACTTCCGAAACGACTGACCGAGGTCGTTTCATTCTCCTCCACTTAAAATCCCGTTCGTCCTCGAACGAGCCTAAGTCTAAAGAAAAATTCGCACAGATAACAAAAAATCTTGCACGACCTTCATAAGCTACTCTACGAATATTATTTCCTGATTACACGATCAGAATTATAACACGCATATCGAACTTTTGGAATAAAATATATTTGGATAATATGATAATACCATTACACAGCTTATTCTTATTAAGCTGCTTCTTCCTCAATCACGAGAAGAGAGTTCTACCTTTTCGAAGCAAAGATACACGAAACTTTGAATGAGTTCACATGATTCAGTCGATTATCACCCCTTCAATATACCTTTTGATATAGAACAGGTCGATGGAACTAAAAATTAGCTCACGCTTGATGCAATAGAGGGAACTTTTGAAGTACCTTTTTCACTACATATTATAGAAGATTTGATGCAAGCTATTTTATTTTTACAAACACACTAGGCAACATCTCAGTTGATGTTAGTGTTGTTCCGCAAGCTCTTTGTGGGAATGTAATTACTCATATCTTAATGTATGTCAAAGGTTCATCTGAACAGGGTCAATCATATAAGAATAAGGATCATGCAAATACTTCTGGATAGTATGATGCAGACCAGGAATGATCTCCAGACTGAACATCTATTTCAGGGTATTGTCTTTGAATTGGAAATATTATGAATTGGAAATATTATGACTTGAAAAAGTAAATATAAAAGAGACATGTAGTTGGACCTTCAGATGAGGCAGAATACCAGCAACATAGTTGATTACATGTGCACTTATAACGCTAAAGTAACTTCTTAAAGAGTTGAGGTGTGAAAGAGATATACGTACCAATGATGGATTGTCGACAAACTGCACTAGACCTTTAACTCTAAATTTTCATGAAGTAAAACAGCGTCAGTATGAGGATCCAGTTCTAGTTGAATACAGACAGATAGCCAGAAAAAACAGGAGTAGCCATATAGGGTTACTACTGACGGTGTTCTCATGTATAAAGATAAACTTTGTGTTCCTGATGTTGCAGATTTAGTTTATGATAAAGGCACATTATTCCAAATACACTGTTCATCCAGGTTCGATTAAGATGTACCATGATCTTAAGAAAAGTTATTAGTGGGATGGAATGAAGTGTGACATAGCAGAATCTGTAGCTCAATGTTCTAATTGCCAGCAAGTTAAAGTCGTGTCATCTTTCCAGACTTTATGCTTTCAGCAGATAGGTACATATACATGATCATGTTGCCAGCTTATCTCTGTCATTAATAGATTATTAGTGGGTTTAGCAATGATCGACACTCATTGTAGCTTTCTGCCGTGGCCTTATTTTGGGTCATGAGAAAAGTGGTATCAACACCTCAGAGATTTAATATTACCATTCAGTATTTGGAGAAAGACTCCTCCACTTAAAGCACAAACTCATGCAGCCATTTGAATAGGAATAACCATCCTCGCACAGTCTGCTGGACTAAAGAAGATTTAGCTAAAAGCTGAATGTAGGCAGACCTAAGCTACCAACTACCCTTTCGAGTTGCCAAACAGCTGCAACTCTCAAGTTCACAACTCCATACCTTTGCCGTAAACACCACCGCCTGATGGATGGTACTTCTATGTAAAAATTTCGGCAGAGTTTCCCCTGAAACTGGATGATCCGCAAAAACAGAACCATCACTATACTATACATGGGAATGGATACCCGGATAAACTGATATCCAAAACAATAATATGCTTACCTGGCTCAACACAGGGAACGTCACAAGTGGCTACCAATCGCCCAAGCTCACTAGTGCCGGACGAAGAAGAAATGGAAATTGATCGAGGATAGATATAATTAGAGCTTCAGGAAGTTCATCTTCTTATTTGCTTGGCTACCGAAGCTAGACTACTTCCAAGTCAGGCGAGCCAAGGAATCGCAATTGAAAAGATAGAAATTAAATAAGCTTTATGGAAAAACATCCATACCAATTAACCTCCCAATAAGAAGGAAACTCTGACAATTTACTAGAATACCCTTTTATAACTAAGACCAGTGATGTTCGGCATTTTATGCCTACTTTTCCTTAATATTTCCGCACATTTGAGCTTGTTTTGCACTTGTTTGGTGGCTTGTGAATATGGTTTTACGCTGATGTTGTGTTGTTCGTGTGTAGGTCGTTACGCGATACATTTGGAGCGTTTCGAAGCTTGATTGAGCATGAATTGATTGGATAATGATTGAAGATTGGATCGAGCACACAAAAGGCACGACACGAGCCGAGTTTGGAGCGGAAAAGAGCAATTGTTGGCCTGGCGCTGCAGCCTCCGCGCCGCGCCATCCATAGCGCGAGGAGGTCTGCGCGTTGCCAGGCGCGTCGCAGGCCTAAGGCACGAAGCCTGGAGGCGTGTTCTGGTTGTTTGCACGCTTTTCGGGGCGTGGGGCGCCCGTTATAGCGCCCCTTATGCGCAATTTTACTTCCTATTCCTTCTAGTTTCGGGTTTAACTTATTACCAAGGGTTTGGAAACAATATAAATAGTTTATTACTTAGTTTTTGTAAGGAGTTCTTGACTTTGGAGCAATATTGAGAGCTACACACTTCATTGAACAAGGGTTATTCCCAAATCTTTCATCTATTACATCAATTATTTCATTATTACACCAAATCTTGTCCTTGTGATTATGAATATGTGTGGCTAATTTCCTAACGTTCTGGGGTTAGAGTTTACATGAAAGTTGATTGTTGAAGATTGATTTCCATTGATTGAATCCCATAACGGGTTACTTATTCTTCCTTGATTTAACTTGTATAATTGTTAGAGCTCGATAGTTATACATCATCTATGGTTTTTGGGTTGAACTTGAAAGAGAGAACCTAATTACGTAATAAGGAAGAATAGAACTAGTTTGTGAACCCGGGCATCGGGGAATCAATTCGCGGGTAGGATAGACATATACTTGCTTGCCTAGTTTAACTAATTACAGGATCGTTAATGCGTGCATGTGATTTAACCCGTAGACATACAGGGATTAAAGTAGCTTGCATAGATTGTGAAGAACTGAAAGGTTTTCATAATTACAATTAACCTGTCAGTTAGTAACCCGGGATTTAAGAAGTGAAATCAATTGAATACATCAACTGGATTGTTCGTAATTCTAACCCTGGATCCCTCCCTTGATATTGTTAACAACCAAAGTTTTGCCCCATTGCTTGATTACATTCCAGCACTTTAATTACTGCATTTTAGTATAAAAACTCTTACAACCATTGGAAAAGACCCCTGGATAGTTTGTTCAGGAATTGTTTATTAAGCACTAGTCTGCATAGTCCTCGTGGGAACGATACTCGACTTTGTCACTTTATTACTTGGCGACCGCGTATACTTGCGTGTGCGTTTGGGAGCAACAAGTTTTTGGTGCCGTTGCCGGGGACTAATTACGGACTAATTACTTTTGAACAATTACTTAATTGCTATTCAGGTTTAATTTTTTGTTGAGTTTCTTGTGCTGTTTCAGGCAATAGGTTTTGAGTGCAAAGGAACAAAAAGGACGAATCACTCGCACCTTTTGATCCCGAGCCTGAAAGAACCTTGAGGAAGACAAGGAAAGAAGCGAGAGATCGAGAAGCATTAGCAATCGTACTTGCATCCCTTCCTGTTGAAATGGCTGAAGAACAAACAGTAGCAGTGCGAGATGTGGCTCTTCCTAGTCTGAAATGAGTAGAGTCAAGTATTGTGAAGCCTGCTATTACTGGAAACTTTGAGATCAAGCCCGGCATGATTCAGTTGCTGCATGTGACGGGGCAATATAGTGGATTCCTGCATGAAGATCTGCAGCAACACTTGCAGAACTTTCTGGAGATCAGTGATACTTATACACCGGCAGGTGTGCCTACTGATTATGTGCGAATGACTTTGTTCCCATTTTCATTGATTGGGACAGCAAGGAAGTGGTTAAAGGCTGAAAAGCCTGGGTCTATCACTACTTGGGAGGATTTAGCTAAGAAATTCTTGGCTAAGTTTTATCCGTCGGCTAAGACGGCCAGGTTGAGGAGTGCAATTTTGTCCTTCAGTCAGTTTGAAGGCGAATCATTATATGCAGCCTGGGAGAGATTTAAAGCGTTATTGAGAGATTGTCCTCACCACAATCAAACTAATGAGGTTATTGCACACACTTTTGTTGAGGGATTGAACCAACAGACTAAGATTGTGGTTGATGCTGCTGCTGGAGGCCAAGTGCTGGCCTTAAATTTTGAACAGATCTATGACTTACTTGATAAGTTTTCACAGAGCAATCCTGATTGGCAGGGTGATGGCAGAGCTAATATATTTAGTGAGGGGGCTAGCAGAGCGGCTACGCAGAAAGCTGCTGGGGTACTTCAACTAGATGGAATCACAGAGTTGCGAGCAAAGATGGATGCGATTTCCAATCAAATCAGCAAGCTGGCTCTCCAAGCAAAGCCACAACCAGCTCCAGTGCAGCAAGTTCAGGCCTTTTGTGAGGTATGTGGTGAGGATCATAGCACTGAGGTTTGTCCCTCTAACCCAGAATCAGTGTATTATGTGGGTAATCAGAACAGATCACAGGGCCAAAACCGAAATCAGTATGGTAATAATTATAACACGGGTTGGCGTAATCACCCAAATTTTTCTTGGAGGGATACCCGTGAGCAGTTTCAGGGTAATGAGAGAGCCCAATTTACTCAAAACAATGCACCACAGCAGGGATCACAGTCTCAGGCTCAGCCACAACAGTCTAATACTATGGAGGATATGCTCAAGAAAATTCTTGCAGGGCAGCAAAAGCTCATTGATGAGTCAGCATCTCAGGCACAAACAATAAAAGATTTGAGCAATGCACAGAAAGATCTTGAAAGACAATTGGGGCAGCTGGCTGGAGCACAAAATAATAGACCTCGGGGTGCTTTACCGAGTGATACAGAGAAGAATCCTAGAGAATTTGTGCAAGCAGTTACTTTGAGGAATGGAAGAGCACTGGAGGAAGTTCCCCCAAAGCCAAAGAAGCCTGTTGGTGAGTTAGAGCCAAATGTTGATAGGGAGGTGGAAAAAGAAGCAGAAAAGGTAATCGAAAAGCAGCCCGAGTCTGCTATTGTGAGACCACCACCACCTTTCCCGCAGAGACTTCAGAAGCAGAAAGTTGATGCAGCATGCAAGAAATTTTTGGAGATATTGAGTCAAATTCAGGTAAATATTCCTTTGGTGGAGCTTTTGCGGGATGTTCCCAAATATGCTAAATACATCAAGGATATTGTTGCTAACAAGAGAAGATTGACTGAGTTTGAGACAGTTGCACTTACTGAGGAGTGCAGTTCCAGAGTTAGAAGCAAGCTTCCGCAGAAATTGAAGGACCCGGGCAGTTTTACCATCCCTTTGAAAATTGGGGAACATGAGGTTGGTCGTGCTTTATGTGATTTGGGTGCTAGTGTGAATTTGATGCCTTCTTCAGTTTTTAGGAAGCTAGGCCTGGGTGAGCCACGACCCACTACTGTGACCCTGCAGCTTGCTGATAGATCTTTGACATGCCCTGAGGGGATTATTGAGGATGTGCTTGTACAAGTGGGTCAGTTCATATTACCCGTTGATTTTATTATTCTTGATTATGAAGCTGATCCTGAGGTTCCTCTCATCTTGGGAAGAGGATTTTTGGCTACTGCTGATGCTGTTATTAGAGTCAGAGCTGGCAAGATGATCATGAAGGTAAATGGGGAAGAAGCTGTGTTTAATATGTTCAGAGCTACCCAGCTTCCTTCTCATTATGAAGAGTTGTCCATGGTAAAGGTAATAGATGATGAGTTGACTGCTGATGAGAGGTCATTCTTGGCTTCTAATGTTGATTCTTTGGAAAGGGCACTCTTATGTGATAATGATGATATCCTGAAGGATGAAGATACTGAAGAATTTGTGGAGGTTCTTAATATGCAGAGTAGATTCATTCCAGGGTGGAAGAAATTGAGGAGCTTGATAGACCGTTGACCTTAGCTCCTGCTAAACCGTCTATTGAGAAAGCTCCTAATCTTGAGCTCAAACCTTTACCCGCACATTTACGTTATGCTTATTTGGGTGAAGGTAATACTTTGCCCGTGATCCTTTCTTCTTTGTTGTCTGATGTGCAGGTTGAGAAGGTGTTGCGGGTATTGCGAGAGCGCAAGAGAGCTATTGGCTGGACTATTGCTGATATTAGAGGGATTAGTCCTTCCTTCTGCATGCATAAAATTCTCTTGGAGGAAGATCATAAGCCATCCATAGAGCAGCAGAGGAGGCTAAATCCAATCATGAAGGAGGTGGTGAAGAAAGAAGTCATCAAGTGGCTGGATGCTGGTATTATTTTTCCTATCTCTGACAGCAAGTGGGTGAGTCCGGTGCAATGTGTTCCTAAGAAAGGGGGCATGACAGTGGTGAAGAATGAAAACAATGAGTTGATTCCTACAAGAACTGTTACAGGGTGGCGAATTTGCATTGATTATAGGAAGCTGAACAAGGCCACCAGGAAAGATCACTTCCCACTCCCTTTTATTGATCAGATGTTGGATAGACTAGCAGGCCATGAGTATTATTATTTCTTGGATGGTTATTCGGGCTACAATCAAATTGTGATAGCCCCTGAAGACCAAGAGAAGACCACTTTTACTTGTCCATATGGCACCTATGCATTTAGGAGGATGCCATTTGGGTTGTGTAATGCCCCAGGGACTTTTCAGCGGTGCATGATGGCTATTTTCACTGACATGGTGGAAAAATTTGTGGAGGTGTTTATGGATGATTTCTCAGTGGTTGGTGACTCTTTTGATGAATGCTTGAAGAATCTTGATGCTGTGCTGAGCCGTTGTGAAGAAACAAATCTGGTGCTGAATTGGGAGAAATGTCACTTTATGGTTCAAGAAGGCATAGTACTTGGGCACAAGGTGTCAAAGCAAGGGATTGAGGTTGACAAGGCAAAGATAGAGGCTATTGAGAAATTACCACCACCTATCTCTGTTAAGGGGGTGCGTAGTTTCTTGGGACATGCAGGGTTCTATAGACGGTTCATAAAGGACTTCTCCAAAATTTCCACTCCCTTGTGCAAATTGTTGGAGAAGGATGTGAAATTTGTGTTTGATGATGCTTGTATTAAGGCGTTTGAAGAGTTAAAGAAAAGGTTGGTGACCGCACCAATCATCATTGCTCCTGACTGGTCTTTGCCATTTGAATTGATGTGTGATACGAGTGATAATGCTATTGGGGCTGTTCTAGGCCAAAGAATAGGAAGAATTTTTCACTCCATCTATTATGCAAGCAAGACGCTTGATGCTGCCCAGTCCAATATACTACCACTGAGAAGGAGTTGCTAGCCGTGGTTTATGCTTTTGATAAATTCAGATCTTATTTGGTTGGCACTCGTGTTGTTGTCTACACTGATCATGCCGCAATCCGGTATTTGTTTGAAAAGAAGGACTCCAAGCCGAGACTTATTCGATGGGTTCTCCTATTGCAAGAGTTTGATGTTGAAATTCGAGATCGCAAGGGGACTGAGAATCAAGTAGCTGATCATTTGTCAAGGCTGGAGAATAGAGATCATGTAGATGAGGGGCCTGAGATTAAAGAGGTATTTCCTGATGAGCAACTTTTTGCTCTAGAAGAAGCTGAAACACCATGGTATGCTGACATGGTAAATTTTCTTGTGAGTGATGTGTATCCCCCTGGGGCAACTGCTGAGCAAAAGCGTAAACTCCTTCATGAGAGCAGATTTTATGTGTGGGATGAACCCTATTTGTACAAGATAGGTGCTGATCAACTAGCTAGGAGATGTGTTCCAAGGGAAGAAGTAGAGCCGATTCTACAGAGCTGCCATTCCTCTCCTTATGGTGGCCACCTTGGTGGAGATCGAACAGCTGCAAAGGTACTTCAATCTGGTTTCTTTTGGCCTACTTTATTTAAAGATGCTCATGCATTAGTGAAGCAATGTGATCGTTGCCAAAGAACGGGTACCATCACTAGGCGTCACGAGATGCCTTTGAACAATATTTTGGAGATTGAGCTGTTTGATTGTTGGGGTATTGATTTTATGGGTCCATTCCCACCTTCTATGGGCAATAAATATATCCTTGTAGCAGTTGATTATGTATCTAAATGGGTGGAGGCCATTGCACTTCCTACAAATGATGCGAGTGTGGTGGTGAAGTTCGTGAAGAAGAATATTTTCACTCGTTTTGGGACACCGCGGGCTATCATTAGTGATGAAGGTACGCACTTCTGTAACCGGCTGTTCAATAAATTATTGGCCAAGTATGGGGTTCGCCACAAGGTGGCTACTGCTTATCATCCCCAAACTAGTGGCCAAGTGGAAGTGTCTAACAGAGAGATCAAGCAAATCCTTGAGAAGACTGTGAATGCCTCGAGGAAGGATTGGGCTATGAAGTTAGATGATGCTCTCTGGGCCTATCGAACTGCATTCAAAACGCCTATTGGAACCTCTCCATATAGGCTTGTTTATGGGAAGGCTTGTCACTTGCCGGTTGAATTAGAGCATAAGGCGTATTGGGCTATTCAAAAGCTCAACTTTGATATGGCCTTAGCGGGTGAGAAGAGGATGCTCCAGTTGCATGAACTTGAAGAGTTCCGTTTCCATGCGTATGAAAATGCGAAATTATATAAGGAACGGACAAAGAAGTGGCATGATAAGCACATTGAGCATCGCTCTTTTGAGCCCGGGCAGCGTGTATTGTTGTTCAACTCGAGGTTGAAATTGTTTCCGGGCAAGTTAAAGTCGAGATGGTCGGGGCCTTTTGAAGTTGTTCGGGTTACCGCACATGGAGCGGTTGCATTGAGAGCCCCGGGTTCTGAAAGCACATTTTTAGTTAATGGTCAACGGGTGAAACACTATTGGGGAGGTACGGTGAATCACCGCACTTCAATCACTTTGAGGGACCCTTGATTTATACCCGTCGTGCCACGACGTTAAATAAGGCGCTTCTCGGGAGGCAACCCGAGTTTTTACTTGTAATAGTTTAGTTTTCTTTTGTTTTTATAGTGTCACGTTTTTGTTGTTTTTGTGTGTTGTTTTTGCAGGAATCGGGTGAGCTAAATAAGGTGAAATGAATGCATTGAGGGGGATGGGACATCTCGAGACATGTCCCACGCTTGGTTTGTACTTGGAATCGAAATTCGGTGCGAAAAAACGTTCGTGGGCGCGTTCGGGAGTGCCCCGCGCCTCCCAAAGCGCGAGAAAAAGTGAAACAAAGAAGCTAGGCGCGGTTGGGAGCGCCCCGCGCCTCCCACCGCGCCATGCTAGGCAGAATGTCAAAATAGTTGCCCGCGATGGGCTTGCGCCGCGGAGGCCAACGCGGAGGGCAAATTTTTTGGTTTGAAAAACGGGTCAACAGGTTTGACCCGAAATTCTTTAATCCCCCATGCCCTATACCCCGATTCCTAACATCTTTTCTCCCTTATTTTCACTACAAACACTCTCTACACACACTAATTCACTTGCAACACTTGAACTCATCCCAAATCTTGTGCAATCACTTCTAACACCATCAAGTAAGTACATTACTACTCTTCCTTCTCAATAACATGTAAGTTGTCTTCATAATTGCTCATGGGTGATTCTCTTAACTAGTTACAAGCTTCTTCATAAAAATTCAATCTTGATATGCTTAATTGTCTATGATGTTTAGTATAGACCTTGTGACTTGTAAAAAGAGATCTCCCAACACATTGGGAGGGTTGGCACATTACAAAATCAATTGAAATTGCTAGTTCAAAGTTGTGCACACTAGGTGTTTGTGAAAAAGCCTCAAAGATGAAATATCAATGACATTGTGAATTCTTGAGTAGCAATGCATTCCTTAGGCTTACAATGAACATTAGGTGTTGCATACACACTAGATTTGATCATGAGGCACCCACACTAGCTTGATTTTAAAAATTCAAAACGTGGCATATTTTGCCAAGGCTAGTTTTGTTCAAGTGTGGGGTGCTCGTGCCATTGAAACAAGTGATTGCCCCATAGAGTGTGTGCTAAGTGTGGGGTGGTACCCTTGAGCTTGAATTGTTTTTGGTGCATAGCTATACATCTAACATTGATGTTTGTGTTTGTGTAGGTACCATGGTAGCCACATCTCAAAAGGCGAGTTCTTCATCTACTGCGGGCCCGAGGAGAGAACCTCAAACCGAGCCTTCAAGCTCAAAGCAAAAGGGTAAGGCACCGGCCAAGCCCAAGGCAAAAGCAAAGGCTAAGGCCAAGATTCCAAAGGACGCGGTGCCGATACCACGTCCCGGAGGCAAGACTCGGTATGGCCTCCCTTTCGTAAAGAAGGGAGATTGCCAAACATGGTATAAAAATGTGAGGCTTGCGGGGTACATCCCCGAGCAAGCCATTGATAAACGGCCGGTGTTACAAAAGTTTAGAGATGTGGCCGAGAAGATCATTGCCCTCAAGTGGGACTCAGTGTTTGAGAGTCCGGGGCACGCCAACTTGGACATGGTCCAAGAACTTTATGCTAACTGGGAGCCCGATGAGGTGTGGAGGGATGATAACATGGTGACGGTTAGGGGAGTGAAGGTGAAGTTAGATCCCACGGCATTGAATGCCTTCTTGGGGGTAGCGGACCCCGATTATGAGGAGTTGAGAAATTACATCAAGAAACCAGATTACACGGCCTTGCGGGAGACTTTGTGTGGTGAGGGGTCCACACATAAGTGGGGGGCGAGGAGCAGCTGGGCGACATAAGTTTATGCACTTCTCCCATTTTATCAAGCCGGCGCGTGTATGGATGCGGTTTATAAATGCACGGATTCTTCCATGTTCCCATTATTCCGAGGTCACTAAGACTCGGGCGTGCATAGTGTATTTTTTCATGACCGGGAGGCCGGTGAACATTGGGTACTACATGTTGAAAATGATGAAACAAGAGAGGTATGAAAAATCATGTAGTCGGTTGTATTTTGGGAACCTCTTGACCCGGTATTTAGAGAAGGCGGGCGTCCCCGCAGATGAGGTCGGGGATCGCATTGTCCTTGATTTTGGGAGGCCTTTTGACATTGCCTCGGTCAAGGGGGTTATCACCACAGCACCGGTGAAGCTGACGGCGGATGATTTGCGAGAGACTAGTGCCAACTTGGCCGCGCGTCAGTATTTGATGATAGAGGCTATGGCCCGTCAGTCGGGCATTGATATGACTATTATTGACCGCCAGGTCCCGCTGACGGAGACCTCGAAGGTCCTGTTGGGCGAGGTTGAGGCTGGAACGGTGGACCCGCGGGAGGATGAGAACACTGATTCCGATATTGTGGCCAATGATCCAGATAGTGAGTATGAGACTGATCATGGGGCGGAGGCCTAGGTCCACTCTCCCGTGCACCATCCAGCTTTCAGGGCAGTTTTCTTGTACTCTTACTTTTGCACTTACTTCTTTGTCGCACTGGGACATTGCTTAGTTTAAGTGTGGGGTGGGGTACTGCCCTTTTATCTAGTTTTTATTTTGAGGTTTAGGATGCATGTACCTTAGGTCTTTTTATTTTGTCACTTGACTTTGTTTTGATTTATTTCTTGCTTTACTATATGCAAAAATGAAAAAAAAAAATTAGAAAACCAATGAAAAATTCCAAAAAGATTTTCCTTTTAGTTTTATTAGTGGTACATGTCATCCGCCCCGTGGTTTTTCTTATGGCCGCGGTTCTTTTCCACGGGGTGACCTTTGAACCGGGTAATTTTTCATTTTTAGGATTAGGATAGTTAGTTTTAGATGACCCTAGGCTAAGGAAAAAGGTAGAATGCTAGGTGCCTATGATTTGTTTGATACCGATGGACTTGGACTTGATTGCATGTGCTATTTGTGGTGTCCTTGGTTTTAATTTGATGCATGCTTAGAAAAAAGGAAAAACATGGAACAACCCCCCTTGAGATGCTTGAGTCCGCTTGCTTGACTTGATTGTGAACCTTTGTGCATGAGTGCTTAAATTTCCACAAGTTTCACTCTAAAAGCTTGGTTGAGAGTTGTTGATTGAGCCTTTTTGTGTGGATTGCGTGCAATGTGTGTTGTGAGGCATGTTCTTATTTGCTCCATGTTGCATATTAATGTCTAGAGCTTGCCCCGTGTGTGTGCAAAGCGAAATCCTAGGTTAGCTCTAGTCGGGATATGATACAAGGCTTTCTCTTACTTGCCTACCCTTACATATATACCTTGAAAATTGTTGTTGTGATTTGAATTGACCCTTTTTGATTGGCACCCACACCCCGAGCCTACCCATTTGTTCTTAATTGACTCTTTTGGCCCTTACTCCTTAAGCACTTTATTGACATTGTGTAGATGATTGGAGTTGTGGTTGGATGTTGGGAGACTTTTGAGTGGAGCTAATAAAAGGGAAATACTTATGAAAATTGTGAAGTAGTGGAAAACATTGGCAAGGATGGAAGTTAATGAAATTGAAAAAATGAAATGAAAAGAAAAAAAAAATAGCAAAGTTGAAGAAAAAAATTGTGGAAAAGAAAGAAAAAAAAGAGATAAAGATATCCCATCCTTGCTAGTGTGTGATTGAAAAGAAAATATGCTACTTGTTGAGAAGGTGTATGTGTGGTACTTGTGATTGGGTGGTTTGTTGAGACTTGTGTTTGGAATAAATGTGATGTATTAAAGTGCTTAGGGAGGTAGTCACTATTACCATATGTATCCTACCCGCCCCTTAGCCTACATTACGACCTTTCTAAAGTCCTTGTTAATCACGATTGGAGAGAGCCTACATTAGTGGAGTCCTACACTACGGGCAAGCCTATGGTACGTTGTGTGTGACATGTGAGCCTTTGAGAGTGAGAGAATTCATTTGTTATTGCCCCGTTCTATTCATGATATTTGTTTTTGTGTGTGATCTATTGGGGGCACTCTCTTTCATATTGGTGAGGGCACGTGGTTTGCATGAATTCGGTGAAGTTGATGGCTTTTGATTGAGTAGATAGGTGTAATTTTGTGGGAGCATGGTTGCATTGAGTTGAGTTTATGCATTTGAGCTATTTTGGGGTGGTTGTTCTCATATTTTTTTGAGTTTGGTAAATTGTTGGCATGTTGTGGATCCATGGTAGTCATGTGCGCATTGGTTCAATGGTCGGTATCAACCATAGTCATAGGCAGACCTGTTTTACCTAGGTTGGGGAGTGAGATGTGACTTGCTCGAGGGCGAGCAAAGGTTCAAGTGTGGGGTGGTGATGTTCGGCATTTTATGCCTACTTTTCCTTAATATTTCCGCACATTTGAGCTTGTTTTGCACTTGTTTGCTGGCTTGTGAATATGGTTTTACGCTGATGTTGTGTTGTTCGTGTGTAGGTCGTTACGCGATACATTTGGAGCGTTTCGAAGCTTGATTGAGCATGAATTGATTGGATAATGATTGAAGATTGGATCGAGCACACAAAGGCACGACACGAGCCGAGTTTGGAGCGGAAAAGAGCAATTTTTGGCCTGGCGCTGCAGCCTCCGCGCCGCGCCATCCATAGCGCGAGGAGGTCTGCGCGTTACTTAATAACATGACTCTACTAGAATCTCGAACCAAGAGGTGACACATAGATCGAGCATTACTTACCAGCCACTTTACACCGGAAGAAACAACGACACTTCCTGATGGTGACGAATAAGAATCTCATCATCTTACCAACACGGAATTTCGAGAAGAGAGGTAAAATTGATATAATAAGAGAAGGTGGCACAACAGGATACCAAGCAGGCAATAGCGACACTCACTGTCAAATATCTCATATTTAGACTAGATAAATTAGTATGGTCTCATAAACGCCAGGAATGAATCATACCAGAAGCTCGCCCCTCTACCGCAACCGATTCTTAATAGAAACGACATCCAAGGAAACTATCGAAACATGATAAGACACACCATTTCCAGATCGATCGAAAGAATCAAATCTTACTCACATTAAGAGAAGAAGAAATACTCGGGCCTACTACATCGGATACCTTAACATCCTGCCAGACTGGTAGTTCTTAGAACTGCCTCTGCAGCTGAGCCGAGCCACTACCCTGATAATTACTTCTAGAAGAACCACTGCCACCACACTCTCAACCTCTACTGGATGGTGGCATTTCTCTGATTGATTAACATTTAAATGAAATTCCTGCGACTGTGCAGGTGTCTGAAGGCAAGAAGAAGGACGACTGTCTACTTGCTGGAGTAAGGAAAAACTCCTCAAAGGATAACCAGACTCATGACAGTGATAACACCCTTCTTCTTAAAAATGGAAACTTGATAGATTATAGATAGCTACAAAGAGAAAACTGAGTCTATTTTGATGAACTACTAGCGCACTTTGAGAATCACGCTTTACAAGCTGAGATAACCTGGAAGGTGACCCCCCAAAATAATCAGAACTTTTACCTTCAAATGAGGTACCATGGTTACCTACCAGGGCCGTGGGATCTTTTACTTTCCCGCTCTAACTTAAGGTATGCCTCGAACCTTCAAGTAATATCAACAACAATATCAAATGAAATCCCGACCTCAATCTCTCGAGCCATCTGGGATCTCAAGGAAAAAGAAAGGTCATCAATAAATCTTTCGACTCATGAACTAGTTCAAATGCATATTCGGCCATTTTATAGAATTCAATCTTATATTCTGAAACCAACAGGCTAACCAACAGGCTACCCTGTCAAATCCACTCAAACTGACAACACTTTTCATCTCGCTCGCTACTCGAAAGGAACTTTTCCGCGAATCTAAAAAAAAATCGAACCAAGTTGGCTAATAAAGAGCGGTCCACCAATTCAACGCTGGACCCCTGAAACTGGAAAACAGAATAATCGATACCATACCGCTCGATATAACAAGAGCCTGAAGGATACGCTGACATCATTTATTTTAAAAAAAATCACGAGGTTTATCTGATGTATTGCTTAAGAATATCATAAGGTTCAATTGCGTAAAATAATGCAACCTCTTTGGGCGCTCGAACCGAACTGTTACCTCGATTAGCTACCCAGCCGAAACAATTGGTGGTGCAACACATGCTGCTTCTAGAACATAATTCACTGCAGCAATATTAAGAACTGGAATAGGAACTCTCTAAATCCGAACATCTGCATCTACGGCGACTTGATAAGCTGCCTAGCGAATAATAGGTTCTTGCAGTATACGCGTTGCCAAGATCCTCGTAAAAACATCGTAGAGAGCCTAGGGAACAGCAAGGCCCTGCTCCCTTGCCCATCGCGAGCTCTTATAGCTAGGACCTGCGTAACTAGATCGTCAGCACGATCAAAATACTCGGGGCTTCGTCAGTGCTAGCCCCAGGCTAGACTGCTTCGTCTTGAACTCATACCGTCTGCTGATTTGTCGTACGAGGGTTGACAATTGCCGCGAAGGAATTAACAAAAATACTTTTGCATCCTAGACCGACGCACGATCAGAAAAGAAGAAAGTGAAACTTCCTAAATGCCATCATAGCCTCTCGTAGATAAGTACGGACGTCTACGTACCCATCAGCAAGACTCTACTAGACACTGCCTTAGTCTGGATAGGCTCTATACCGGGCTCTGATACCAACTGACACGACCCGGAATCCGGCTAGGCCGTGCGGGCACCCGACATCCTCCCCTAGACCCGTCGGGTGAACCCTTACCAATTAAATTAAGAAAATAAATATAATCTAATTCATAAATAAAAACAAGACTTAGAAAAAGCACAGACATACTGATACCTCTAAGCTGTACAAAAGAAATTACAGCTGACTACCCAATATACTAGGTTTAGGGCTATCCAGACTAGACATCTAAGAGTACAAAGAAAACAAATACCTCCTGAAGGGAGCAAAATGCAACTGAAATGATAACCGATAAACTGGTGGCCATCCGGAATAAAAGCTGGCTCACCCTGAAAGCTGAAGTCGTCTTCGCTCCTGAACAACGTGGCGAACTCAATCCTGGAGCGAACCTGTCAAAACGAAATAGATAGACAAAAAAACAAACAACAAACAAGGGTGAGTCAAAAGGACTCAATAAGTGGGGCAGACTAGCCACCTCAAAGAATAGGATAGCTAGCCAGGGAGAAAAGAAACAAATAAACCAAATTTCTTTTATTTAAATTATAAAAAGGCAGAGTCAGATAACAACCGGAAATACGTGTGAAAACCATAAACTCAACCAATAATACGGGTCAAAAACATATCAACAAATAAGCAATGCACGTATAAGGAGAACAGTAATTAGGTACCACAAGTCTACCCAATGGTATGAAATGAAATATGATGCAAAGGGTCACATGTGCCCGTAATCCCATCCCGAAGCGGAATACTCCTGCATTCGAGGGGAATCCAATATGATAACCAACTGGAGCGGAATACTCCTGCTCCCGGGGCGGAATACTCCTGCACTCTCCTGGGGCGGAATACTCCTGCACCCGATATAATGTAAAGCTGAGGCGGAATACTCCTGCACTCAATATCTGACATAAGAGCGGAATACTCCTGCTCTTGGGGCGGAATCCTCCTACCCTCAATATGATGCAATGGAGCGGAATCCTCCTGCTCCTGGGGCGGAATACTCCTGCACCCAATATGATATGCAATGTAATGCATATGAATGACATATAATGCGTATGAATGCAATGTGATGCAATAATAATCCTTCACCGGCGCGAGACTCTCATCGACAGCCGGGAAGTAGATACCAACTTACAGCCAGGGTACAATGCTCAGATTCTCAATGTAATACCAACAATAGGACATAAAATATAATATACAATATAAATTCAAAGCTAAGGCGTAATGAGTACGCCTATGGGCAGCTACACACGTAAGGAATACGTGGTAGAAAATCCACGAGGCCAGGTGCCTCCAAAGAAATGGATATAAAACTTACCTCTTCCAAATATTAGCACAGCCACTCAATAACTGCTTTGTCTTTTGGTTTCATTGCCAAACGATCCCACTCTATTCAATAAGCAGAAAAATATATCAAATTAGGCTAAAGGCTTCATTCCTCACATCTTAGGGCAATCCGGTTAAGAACCTGATACCCTATTCGCATACGCAATACGCAGGCCAGGCCTATGTATAGGGTTTAAGGTCACATAATCAAACCCTAAATAAATTACATTTATAAGTTGCCCATAATTCACTGAGTATGAATATATAATCACTTTCATTATCGGGGTCCATTTGACCCTTTAAACTATTGATTGAACTTATTAAAACGTGTATAATATTCCAAGTTTTACCGTTAAAACATATTCAAACACACGTAATAAACTCAAATAATATATTAGTATCATTACCTGAATGTTTCAGGGTGAAAATTCTACTTTTTCTCCGGCTCTTTTCTTATTTTCTGGCATTTTTTCCTCTTATTTCCATGTTTCTATTTCTCTCGCATGTTTCTGTTTTTTTTTTTCTGTTCGAAAGTTAGGCTAAGGGATTTTAATGCTAAGTAATCCCTTAGCAACCGCCTTTAAAAAGGCATCACTCACTTATTATATTTTATCATTTTCTTTCTCTCTTTTTTTATAATTTCTTTTCATAACGAAAATTAAAACGGTATCCTACGTTATTCAAAATAATTCAAACTTTTGTATACGAGTTATATAAAATATATGTAACATACTCGCGAAGGCGGATCTCAAATTGGACTCCCGAAACTCAAGATGCGAATTTAAATGGAAAAGAAGTCAAATTATTTAACTTTCGGCATTTTAGCGGAAACTAGCCGAACAACATCGAAATTCACTTTCGAAAGTTTAAAAAAGTCACAAATAATTATACGAACCTAACAGCGCTTTCGGATTTTGATTCGGAGCTCGTTCTCCAAAATCGAACTCGAAAATCCCTTTTTAATATTTATTGACAATAAAAACTGAAACCTTCTTCTGATGCCTACCAAACGAGTTCTGATTTAGCTCAAATTTTACAGACAGGTCTTAATGGACCTTACGAATATTTTAAAATTATCAGCATGTCAATCGGAGTCCTAACTTTCGAAACGACTGACCGAGGTCGTTTCATTATGATCTCTACAACATTGGCCGTTTTGTGTTATCGATCTTTGTATTGCTGAATTTAACAATTCCAATTTCTGGCAGTGCTCAAATCTAAATTTCTGAACTTGAAACTGTTCGAAGAGTGCATTGCGTGAAAGTGAGACGTCATTCTTCACTACGCACTAAGTACATTGGGCCCCATTCACATTGTATTCTTTCCAACGATTATCGCTTAATTGTTAACCAGTTCAAACGATCAATTTAACTTATCTTCGGAAAACAACATACAAAGCGATAGAAGGAAATCTTAAAAACATAATTCATTCACTCATTTGAAATATTTACATACATCAGTAAGAAGACCGTATTGTTTCAAAAACAAAAGACCAAGCTACTGGTCCGAAACAACTAAACAAAAGAATTCAAATCACAGATCACTCATCATATCTGTCAGAGCCTTCATCGGAAGAGCTTGCAGAGAGGCCAAGATCTTCACGAGCCAACCTCACAGTGGCGATCGCACATCGCGCCTCGACTCAGCAAGGATCAAGTCGTTTTTCTTCTCAAACTCTTCTTCGAGGTCACGCCTTAAGTTGGTCGATTCTCTTTGGAGCAGTCGATTCCTCTCTGACAGGCTTCTAGCTTGAACATTTATGTCTTCATTTCCTTTGCGAATAATTTTCAGCTCTTCGGACATTTCAGCCAACTCCCGATTCTTGCTCTCCAAAGCAGAGCTAAGTTCGGCACATTTCAATTTTGAATTAGCTTCATGTTCACTAAGCTGCTCGTTCAAGGCTCCAATCTGAGATTCCAACTCAGATTGACGAAGAGCATGTTCATTCGTGCTCTTGTCGAAGTTGGCCAAAAGTTCAGCATGTTTGGCCTCTGAAGCCTTCAATTTCCGGTGCAGCTCTTCCCCCGCTGAAGTGAGATGAATGATTTGCTCGTTTAGCACTTTGGCTCCATCTTGCAAGTGGCGAATCCGATCAGCCGTTTTGATCGCAATTATGGAATTTTGAAGTAAGTCATAAGCAAAATTCAGTAAAATGCAAAGAGAAGGAAGAAAATAAATGATATAAACTACAAAGGAAAGGAAGAAAGTAAGGAGTTTACCCTGAAAGCACCAAAAGCAATCTGCGAAGGCAAGCTTAAGTCTTCGTGCGTATTCAAGCGATCTTGCTCCATCGGGCCTATGACATCAAAAAGATAGTCTCCAAGCCGCTTTGGGCACCTCAGTAGGTCAGCATTATGCGGCACGGTGATCGTAAGCGTTCTATCACCCAATGCTTCAGACTCGTTCAAAGCAGCGAAGGCAGCAGCATCTTCGCCTCGAGGAAGAGATACGATCAGATCAGCATAATTCACACCAAATAACGACGAGCCTGTTTCTTCATCGTATTTAGATCTCGCTGTCGGCATTGGCCGATCTAAGGCTGGCATTTTTTCTTTTGTTGGATCCCTCTCCTCGAGACTTCGATTGAAAGCACCGATCATTTCCCCTTGAACCTCAGGCACGATGCCTAAGGAAACGATGACACCCTCTCTGCTGGGTAAGCCCCCTGAACCCGAAGTGACCTCTTCGGCTATTGGAGATAAGTGGAAATCATCGCCCCCCAAGTTGGCTGAAAGATCTCCAAGTTGTTCAGCCACCTTAAGCTGAATAGCTGTTTCTTGGAGCCTTTCCTTCACAGGCTTTTTGGGATGCCTCACCAACTGGTCAGATCCCGCTTCCTCTCCAGCTTCATCCCCCTCAAGATCAACAATCGAGGTCACTTCTTCGGCAGCTTTCACCGCTGCAATAGCTGAGCTCGTCCCAGCAACCACCTCTTCGATAGTTTGGGGCGCGGCCGACGAGCTGCCCCCTTGCTCTTTGCCTACAACCTTGAGCAAGTATTGATTTTTCAAATCCTTGATGGACTTTTTCTTCGGAGGTGGAGCGTCATCGACTTTCTCCTCGCCCTCGACTTCATTTTCTTCGTCGCTGGGCTAGCCTCCGGCACCAGTGATACCTATGAAAATTCAAAATTAGTGGAAAAAGCAAATCCAAATGCAAATTCCGAGGGAAGAAATTTACCATGACTTTTGGCTTTCAGGGTATTCAAAGCCGCGACCGGCTTCCAAGCCCTCTGATCATTGGTTGTCTTGTCTAGAACTCTGATCAACCATGGTACAATATCATAAACCTAGTCGAACTCAACCCTGTCGGCTGAAAATGGGAAGACGAATTTTCAAGGTCAGACAAGTTACAAGTTTATTCAAGACATAAAACAGATAAACACTTACGAGTTCGATTCTATACACTCAGAAGTGGTTCCCTTCCGGGCATGGTTAATTTCTCCGTAGGAATAAAGACAAAACGTTGGTCTCACCCCCAAAGATCATCATCATTGTCGGATATCAGGGCCCGCTGACCCTGTTTGGCCAGATTAATCACCCCCCATTTATAAACTCGGGGGTAGTAGATGTTGAGAATGTGGCGAAGTGTCAACTCCACTTCCGCCCTCTCTGCGATCCATCGCATGATCACCACCGTTCTCCATATCGCTGGAGAAAGCTGTCCGAGGCAAACATTGTACATCCTACAAAATTCCTCGATCACGTTGTCTACCGGAAGAGTGAAACCGATTGTAAAGGGATAAGTCAGCACCCCCAAATGATCTTCGACATGGGTAGCCAAAGTCGACTTCCTCAGAGGACACATCACATCCACTTCGCCAGTCTTCCAACCACAGTCTTCCCGAACTCGTGGTATCGACTCAGGTGTGAGCGCACAGTATACAAGGTCGATGGGAATATTCTTCTTCTTATTCTTCTCCGCTTCACTTTGAACACTTACCTTGCAATCATTTTCGTAAGTAAAACTCTTCGGAAGAATTTATGAATATAACTTCTTGGTGCCAAAGTCTTTTGGTTTTCTCTTTTCGCTTTTTGCCCTTCTTATCTCCTGAAGGGCTAGTGACGGTTGCGATTGGCTCTACCACCACGGCAGACTGCGGCGGTGCTGTGGCGGCAGTAGCAGTGTGAGCAGTAGCTTCAGTATCGACAACGTTTTGAGAAGATGAAGACATTTTTAGCAAATACAACCTGGTGATTTGAACAACTAAGAGGAGAAACTTGAAGCAGATTTGAAGAACACAAACAAGGAATTTTGGAATTTAACTCAAAGAAGTTGAAGAGCTTTTGAGAAGTCTTGGAATTTGTAAAGTTGGAAAAATGATTTTGAGGTTCGTATTTATAAGGCAAGAGTCACCATTGCCTCAGTAAAATGAAAACTGCCAACCACACGATTCCTGACACGTGCGGCGATGAGAAGTTGAAGTGACAGTTTGACGTTTCAAATTAAAGGGCCACGGACGCTCCACGTATTTTCCCGCCTAAAGTTTAAAGCCACTTGCCAAGTTTTCTCGAACACACGCTTGGCAAGTGGGGGGACTATCTGTATTAGTCGAATTTTATCCGATTATGCAAATGGCACGTGGTCAGCTGCGTGGCAAAGAGGGAGCGGATTCCAAAGACGTTACAAATCGAAGTTAGATTGAAAATAGCTTCGATCATTGACGTGGTCGATTATTTTGCATGGTCATCAGAATATTTCGAAGACGATTGTTTCAGCGGATCTTATCCCGTTTTTGTCGGAGTGGACTCGGCGAAGGTTGTTGAACGTGGACAACCACTATTGCGTGACTAAAAGGAGACATGTGAAAGTAGAATTCTATTAGGGTTGGGAACTTCACACCTTTTCAATCTATAAATAAACCCCCCATTCCCCATTTGTAGTTTTACGTTGATCAGAACAAAAACACCCATGTTCATCATTAGTCATATCATTCAATCGTGCCATTACTACTGTCATTATTACTGTAATCCCAATTATTGTATCAAACATCAATCGTGGCTTGGTTCAACTTGGAGGAGGATTCATCTCTTTCATCAAAGCACCAACCTATGATTCTTCAATACAACAAGCTTTACTGCTTTATTCATTGATTTATTGTTGATTACTTCGTTGTTTATGCGCTATTTCCACTGCTTGATACATTTATTTGTTGTTGCTCCCAATGCACACGCAAGTATACGTGGTCGACAAGTAATAAAGTGATAAGTAGAGTATCGTTCCCACGAGGACTACTCAGACTGGATTTCTAACAAACAATTTCTTAACAACTACTCAGGGATCTTTTTCCAATAGTGAGGATTTTATTAACTACAGAACAGTAATTTAAATGGTAGAAGTGAATTCAAACAATGGAGCAAAAATTGGTTGTTATCAATAATAAGGAGACGGTCCAGGGTCAGAATTACGAACAATCCAGTTGAGTTTTCCAATTGATTCCACATCTTAAATCCCGGATTACTAACTAACAGAGTAAATGTACCCGTGAAAACCTTTCGATTCTTTACAGTCTATGCAGGCTACTTCAATCCCTATATATCTATGGGTTGAATCACGTGCACGCATTAACGAATTCTGTAATGAGTTAAACTAGGCGAGCAAGTATATGTCTATCCTACTCACAAATTGGTTCCCTGATGCCCGGGTTCACAAACTAGTCCTATTCTTTCTTATTACGTAATTAAATTCCCTCTTTCGAGTTCAATCTAAAAACCATAGATAATGCGTAATAATCGGGCCCTGACAATTACACAAGTGAAATCAAGAAAGAATAAGCAATCCGTTATGGGATTCAATTAATGGAAATCAATCTTCAAACATCAACCTTCATGAAATACTCTAACCCTAGAACGAGAGACTTAGCCACGCATACTCATAATAACAACACAAGGAATTGATGTCATAATGAAATAATGATGAAATAAATTAATGGAAGGAAGAAAAACCCTTGTTAAGATGTTATGAGCTCTCCAATTTGCTCCAAAGTCTGAACTCCTCCCAAAAACTAAGTAAAAGAGTATTTATAGGGTTTACAAACACCTAGTAATAAGTTAGACCCAAGCCTAAACGAAATAGGAAGTAAAAATCCGCTCCAGGGGCACTATAATGGGCGCCCCCGACCGCTCTGGGACAACCAGTGGACGCCAAACTTTGGGCGCTTTTGGGGCGCCCCACGTGGGAAAAAGCGCCAGGCACTGGGCGCTATAAGTGGCGCCCCACGTGCCCCAAAGCGCCAGGCCATTCTGCTTGCTCCTTGGACCGAAATCTCGCCTCGCGTCGTGCCTTCGTGTGCCCGATCCAATCCTCAATCAACCTCCAATAATTCCTTGCTCGATCATGCTCTATAAAGCTCCAAATGCACTTCATAACAACCTACATACACACGACATAAAATTAGAGCAAAACCACATTCATAAACTATAAAACGGGCGAATAACAAGCTTAAACATGCGGAAATATTAAGGAAACGTTGGCATAAAATGCCAAACATCACCACCACACACTTGAACCCTTGGTCGCCCTCTAGCAAGTCACAACTAACTTCCCAACCTAGGTAAAACAGGTCTGCCTATGACTATGGTTGATACCGATCATTGAACAATTGCACACATGACTACTATGGATCCACCAACATGCCAACAATTTAACAAACTCCAAAAATATGAGAACAACCACCCCAAAATAACTCAAATGCACAAACTCAACTTATTGCAACCATGCTCCCACAAAATCTCACCTATCTACTCAACCAAGAAGCCATCAACTTCACCTATTTCATGCAAACCATGTGCACTCGCCAATATGAAGCAAAAGAGTGCCCCCCCCCCCCAAAGATCACACACAATAATAAATATCATGAATAGAACGGAGCAATAACAAACGAATTCGTTTTCTCTCATGAAAGTCTCACATGTCACACACAATATACCATAGGCTTGCCCGTAGTGTGGGACTCCACTAATGTAAGCTCACTCCAATCGGGATTAACTAGGACTTTAAAAAGGTTGTAATGTAAGCTAAGGGGTTGGTAGGATACATATGGGTAATAGTAACTACCTCCTTAAGCACTTTAATATATCACAATTAATTTACGCACAAGTCTCATCAAAGCCATCCAATCGAAAACTTTCACACACACACCTTCTCAACAAGTAGCAATATTTTCTTTTAAGCACACACTAGCAAGGAATGAATATTTTTTCTATTTATTTCTTTTTCCACAACTTTTTTCCTTTCTTTTCATCTTTGCTCTTTTTTTTCTTTTTCTTTTTCAATTTCATTACTTTCCAACCTTGCCAATGCTCATAAACAACTACTACACAATTCATTACATATATTCCCCTCATTGGTTCCACTAAAAAACCTCCCAATATTTCAACCACAAACTCCATAATAATATAAAATCATCAATTAAAGTGCTTAAGGAGTAAAGGGTCAAAAGAAAATAATTTAGAATAAGTGGGTAGCCTCGGGGTGTGGGTGCCAACAAAATGGTCAAAGAAATCACAACAATCAAGTCCAAGGTATATATGTAAGGGTAGGCAAATCAAAAGAAGGCCTGTATCATTTCCCGACTAGAGCAAACCTAGGATTTCGCTTTGCACACACACGGGGCAAGTTCTAGACACCAATATGCAAACATGGAGCAAACAAGAATATGCCTCACACACACATTGCACATGATCCACACAAAAAGGCTCCATCAACAACTCTCAATCAACCATTTAGAGCGCAACTTGTGGAAAATTAAGCACTAATGCACAATGTTCATAATAAAGTCAAGCAAGTGGACTCAAGCATCTCAAGGGGGTCGTTCTATTTTTTCTCTATGCATGCATCACAATTTAAAACCCAAGGACACCACCAATAGCACATGCAACAAGTTCAAGTCCACCGGTATCAAACAAATCAAAGGCACCTAGCATTCTACCTATTTCCTTCGTCTAGGGTCACCTATACTAACTATTCTAATCCTAAAAATAAAAAAAAAACTACCCGATTCAAAGGTCTCCCCGTGGAAAAGAACCGAGGCCATAAGAAAAACCACGGGGCGGATGACATGTACCACTAATAAAACTAAAAGGAAAATCTTTTTGGAATTTTTCATTGGTTTTGTAATTTTTTTTCATATATTAAAGCAAGAAACAAATAAAAATAAAGTCAAGTGACAGAAGAAAAATCCTACGGTACATGCATCCCTAACCTCAATAATAAATAAAGGGTAGTTCCCCACCCCACACTTAAACTAAGCACTGTCCTCGGTGCTAAAAATAAGAAAGTGCAAGGTAAAGAAAACTTCCCTGAAGACTCTAGTCCTTGGTGCTAGCATCCTCCAAGCTTCCATATAGTGTGAGGTACTCAGACTTCCCTCATCAGGTCATCAATATTAGGCAAGGGTGAGGACACCCCACACTTAGCCTCGATATTACATGAACCTACAATCCAAGGAAAAATAAAAACTACGTGACACTATAAATAAAATAATACAAGTACAAACTCGGGTTGCCTCCCGAGAAGCGCCTTAGTTAACGTCGTGGCACGACGACACTTCTAGCTCACTTCCAGCATTTACTTCTTCTCTTCTTACGACGAACCTTAGCTTTCTTCCCTTCTTTGAGAGAACCCATCTTCAACTTCACATGTGGTTTACTTCCATGTTCTTGTCTGACACATTCGATCATAGAGCACTCTTCAACCTTAGCTATGTGCTCCTTCTCAGTATACACCTTGAAAGTAACCTTTTCTCCATGCGCTCTAACAGTCATCTCACCCAGCTCCATATCAATAATTGCCTTCGAGGTGACTAAGAATGGTCTCCCCAAAATGATTGGAGCTTCTCGGTCCTCTTCATAATCTAGGACTATAAAATCAGCAGAGAATGTAAACTTACTAACTTTAAGCAACACATCCTCCAACTTACCATCGGGTGAGTGAATGATCCATCGTCATCTTAAGAGTAACTGAAGAAGGCTTGATTGCTCCTAGCCCTAACCTTTTGCAAACAGACAGAGGCATGAGATTTATGCTTGCACCCAGATCACACAATGCACCAGTGATATTATGCCCTCCAATGGTGCAAGGAATAGTAAACCTCCCAGGATCTTGAAGTTTTGGAGGTAGCTTGCTCAAGATTGTGCTACACTCGTCAACTAACTCAACTGTATCTATCTCTTGAGGCTTTTTCTTCTTGACTAAAACCTCTTTTAAGAACTTCACAAAGGATGGCATCAATTCAAACACATCAGTCAAAGGAATATTAACTTGAAGTTCTTTCAACATACTCACAAATTTTTGATACTGGGCCAGATCCTTCGATGGTATAAGTCTCTGCGGGAATGGTGGAGGCGGCAGAGGTGCCTCATTTCTCTCTTCTTTCTTCTTTACCTTCTCCACTTTTTCAACTTTTTCTATTTCAGCTCTCTCCTCGGACTTGGCCATAAGCTCTCCACCTTCAATTAAAGTCACTGCAAGACATTGTTCAGGCTCTTTTTTAACAGTACTTATTTCTCCCACCAACTGTCCCAACTGGTGCTCCAGGCACTTGTGAGCATTGGCCATATCTTATATGGCCACTGCATGGGTTGTAGTGTCAGCTATCATTCTCTGCTGGCTCGCCATTATCTGCTTTAGCATATCTTCAACTGAATTGCTAACCTGCTGTGGTGGAGCTTGAAATGGGTGGTAATTATTCGGGGCTCTCGTATTGCCTTGATAATAAGCATTACCAAACTTATTTTGACCCTGCTGCCTATTTTGATTACCCACGTAATAAACTGACTCTGGATTAGAGGAGCAAACCTCTGTAGCATGGTGTTGACCACAAACCTCACAAAAACTCTGGAGTTGCTGCACTGGAGCCACTGGTTGCTGATTCTTTGGCAGAGCTAACTTGCTAATTTGATTGGAAATAGCATCCATCCTCGCCCTTAGCTCTGAAACTGCATCTAACTGAAGTACCCCTGCAGATTTCTGCGTAATAGCTCTACCATCTCCCTGCCAATCAGGATTGCTCTGCGAAAACTTATCTAGTAAATCATAGATCTGGTCAAAATTTAAGGCTAATACTTGGCCTCCAGCAACAGCATCTACCACAATGTTAGTATGCGCATTCAACCCCTCAACAAAAGTATGTGCAAAAACCTCATTGGATTGGTTGTGGTATGGAAAATCTCTCAATAAAGTTTTAAATCGCTCACAGGCTGAATACAAAGACTCTCCTTCTCATTGTCTGAAGGACATAATTTCACTCCTCAGCCGGGCTGTCTTGGCAGATGGATAAAATTTAGCCAAGAACTTCTTAGCCAAATCCTCCCAAGTAGTGATAGACCCAGACTTTTCAGCCTTTAACCACTTCCTTGCTGCCCCAATCAGTAAAAATGGGAACAACTTCAAGCGAACATAATCAGTAGGAACTCCTGTTGGTGTATAAGTATCACTGATCTCCAGAAAATTCTGAATGTGTTGCTGCGGATCTTCATGAAGTAATCCACCATATTGCCCAGTCACATGCAGCAACTGAATCATGTCGGACTTAATCTCAAAGTGCCCGGTGATAGCGGGCTTAACTATGCTAGACGCTACCCCCTCCAGGCTAGGGAGAGCAACCTCTCGCAGAGCTAAAGCTAGTTCTGCTGCCATTCCTGTAGGTAAAGATCAAGCAGGACCTAATACCTGAAACAGCACAAAACTCAAAACAAAATTAAACCTGAATAGAAAGTAATAAACTGTTCAAAAAGAAATCAGTCAATTATTTAGTCCCCGGCAACGGCGCCAAAAACTTGTTGCTCCCAATGCACACGCAAGTATACGTGGTCGACAAGTAATAAAGTGATAAGTAGAGTATCGTTCCCACGAGGACTACTCAGACTGGACTTCTAACAAACAATTTCTTAACAACTACTCAGGGATCTTTTTCCAATAGTGAGGATTTTATTAACTACAGAACAGTAATTTAAATAGTGGAAGTAAATTCAAACAATGGAGCAAAAATTGGTTGTTATCAATAATAAGGAGACTGTCCAGTGTCAGAGTTACGAACAATCCAGTTGAGTTCTCCAATTGATTCCACATCTTAAATCCCGGATTACTAACTAACAGAGTAAATGTACCCGTGAAAACCTTTCGATTCTTCACAGTCTATGCAGGCTACTTCAATCCCTATATGTCTATGGGTTGAATCACGTGCACGTATTAACGAATTCTGTAATGAGTTAAACTAGGCGAGCAAGTATATGTCTATCCTACTCACAAATTGGTTCCCCGATGCCCGGGTTCACAAACTAGTCCTATTATTTCTTATTACGTAATTAAATTCCCCCTTTCGAGTTCAATCTAAAAACCATAGATAATGCGTAATAATCGGGCCCTGACAATTACACAAGTGAAATCAAGAAAGAATAAGCAATCCGTTATGGAATTCAATTAATGGAAATCAATCTTCAAACATCAACCTTCATGAAATACTCTAACCCTAGAACGAGAGACTTAGCCACGCATACTCATAATAACAACACAAGGAATTGATGTCATAATGAAATAATGATGAAATAAATTAATGGAAGGAAGAAAAACCCTTGTTAAGATGTTATGAGCTCTCCAATTTGCTCCAAAGTCTGAACTCCTCCCAAAAACTAAGTAAAAGAGTATTTATAGGGTTTACAAACACCTAGTAATAAGTTAGACCCAAGCCTAAACGAAATAGGAAGTAAAAATCCGCTCCAGGGGCACTATAATGGGCGCCCCCGACCGCTCTGGGACAACCAGTGGACGCCAAACTTTGGGCGCTTTTGGGGCGCCCCACGTGGGAAAAAGCGCCAGGCACTGGGCGCTATAAGTGGCGCCCCACGTGCCCCAAAGCGCCAGGCCATTCTGCTTGCTCCTTGGTCCGAAATCTCGCCTCGCGTCGTGCCTTCGTGTGCCCGATCCAATCCTCAATCAACCTCCAATCATTCCTTGCTCGATCATGCTCTATAAAGCTCCAAATGCACTTCATAACAACCTACATACACACGACATAAAATTAGTGCAAAACCACATTCATAAACTATAAAACGGGCGAATAACAAGCTCAAACATGCGGAAATATTAAGGAAACGTTGGCATAAAATGCCAAACATCATTTGTTGCCATCGATTTCATTAGTTCCTTGTTTCTGCATTGATCATATAACTGATCCATTATTTAGTGTGTTAACTGATAAATATCGATCACGTTAAGTAATTATCACTAGCACTTCGACTGTAACATTAAGTCGATAAAGTTTATTCCGTTGAATTGCATTGATGTTGCTTTATTCAAATATACCATCGGCCCAATCATATAGTACTGCATACACACCATCGATAATCTATCATAACTTTATTCATCGAATCTTGTCGAAGTCGTTTCATTGATATCAAGTAAAGCTAATCCCTTTGATTGTGCTCGAAATTGTATTGCATTGATTGCTTGTATTCATTCGATCCCTTCATCGTGTTTAGTGAATCCGTTGCTTATCTGTCCTCGAATTAAACCCGTTGCATTACACCATCAGATTTGTCATTTTATTCCTTCGTGATTGATATTTTCGCTGTTTCTAGATTAAGATCTCTAGAACCAATCACTCACCAACGTAAACTACTCATCAATCGATCGAATTGAGATATAAAACGATCGCCTAAGAGGCAACTAAATACAAATTTAATTGTAATACCTGAAATATATTTTTAGAAAATACAGTGCCAAATCTGTCCTATTTCTATTAGTTCCCCTCTTTATATAATAGATGGCTTCCTCCTCTCCTAGTTTCCTCTAGAAGTGCAATTTACTCATTAATAAACTTATTTTTAACATGTTGATATAATCCTTCTTTTCTTCGGCCGGATAAGAGCCTTATCCAGTCAGAAGGTCATTTTATCTCAAGATTATCATATTTATGTATTTGGGAACATTTTTATGTATGAATATTTCTATTTTACCTTACGGTTACTAGTATGATTTCTTCTAAGTTAATATGGAGAGATACCCAACCCATGAAATTACCAAAATGAGCCCCTATTTTCAGATCTTATCCGAGACGAACAAGAAACCCTAGCCCCCATTTTTCTCTCTTCTCCTTCCCTCCTTCCACTACATCCTCCCCACCCCTTTCACAACAGACTCACCTTCATCCCCTCTCCTCCAAGCCACCGCCGCCGCTGCCGTCACTATTATGCTGCTGCCGCCGTTGTTTTTTTTTTCTTTTAGAATAACAATGTCGATTTTCCGATGTAAATTCTGGTCAAAGCTCCGGTGAGGATTTGTTTATCATGTTTCTTAGTCTTTTTTCACTTTTTTCATAAAAATCCAGTAAGATCTACTAGTTTTTTGTTAAAAAAAACTCTAATGTTTAGATCTAGTGTTTTTCTGGTAGAAAACTGTATAAATCTTGTATTTTTGTTAAGACTTTATGTAAAAGCTGTCCAAAATACTATATAAATTTTTTTTTACGAGTTTATACATTTTTATACAAGTATACACACTTCTGTAAACGTGTATAAATCTGTATACGCGTGCATGAACAATGAATAAAGTTGTATAAATTTTCAGATTTGTGCACTATTATGGATGTTTGTATAAAGTTTAATTTTTTTTTTTTGGAATATATTTTTGTTCTTACATACACAGTTTTCTATATATATACATGTATAATTTATTATTTGTTGATAGATTTATGTGTATAAAATTATCAAAAAATAATGATTGAAACAAAACTCACAATAATAAAGCTCAGGTGATATAAAATAAGCAACCCGACAAGAATCCGGCGATTTTCAATTTTCCGACCGGTGGTGGCGGCGCCAGCGTACAATGTCATTTAAGAAAAAAATATAGCCATTCATTTATAAATCCCTTGCTTTGAGGTGCTATTTTTGAAAAAAAAAAAAAAACACCCCACACAATATAGAAAAAGCTTTTAGCCACAAATTTAATAATTGACATATTTACAACATACATATTTCAGTTAAGTGTCAATGATCTCTTTTGATTCCTGCCCATTGCGTTCAATTAAACATCGCATTGCGCGCATAGCACATAAAGTATCTGGAGGGTGACTCAAATGAACCTTTAATTGAACGTGCAATTGAATTAACTTACTTTGCACTGAAAGTTTCTCCAGCCCACCGCAGGTCAACTCCACTCCGTTCAATAAGTTCATATTCAATTTTTTTTATTTAGAACCCCATATTCCAAGAGCATCCTCTTACCAGATCTATGAACTAACTTAGAGCCCACTCCAACTTCACTACACGAAGTAACTTCATATATAGTCATGAATTCTTTAGGATGGTGTCATTTGTTCAAAAAGTATTTTTATAAGTGATTCATATATGCATTTGTCGTATTGTCTAATAATCATGTTCTCGACATATGTGTGAGTATGTGTGTCCAAAATTTTAAATAAGTAAATATAAAGTATGCATCATGTAATACATAATATCACTTCATAACATGTAAAAGCTTTTTAATATTTTTTTCGAAGTAAAAGATATAATTAGTTTACCAATAAACATATACATCTCTTTGGAGAAAAAAAAATGGTTCAATTATGTATATAGTTGAAGTGGAGGACATTGGTCATTGGATATTACCACAGTCCAAATATACTTGTGCAGATGCTACATCACTTAAATCTATCAATAGAAAATGTAGAATATTTTTTGTGTTCAAAAGTAATAGGCGAGGGATATGATTGTTGTTGCACGAACATTCTTTCTTCTACCATGAAATCTTATAATTATCTCACATGATGACATGAACAGGCAACATGTTCTTGCATCCATGAAATATGAGTTATGACTATCAGATTAATTGTCTGATTGGCTCCTAAAACTAGAACTAAATCGTAGCTCTGCATGTTATAGACTAAATCCAATACAATTTTCACATTTACACCATTTCGTAGTCTCAAAATAGTAATCAAAGTCTCGAGGTTACTCAAAACACTACGTTTCACTCTAGTTATAAAAGCTTAGGTAAATTGTTACTTGTTATTTCATCCATTTTAAAAAGAATGTCAATTAGCGGAGAATCATCGAGGTTCTCCTTTGACCATATTTTTATTAAATATTTAATCAATTATTTTGTTATATTATAAGACTTTTTTATGCAGCTTATAAATTAATATGCATTATCTTCTCTATATTGTTCCAATTTTTTCGGATATCGAGAGGGGCAATTCCTCGTTTGAACAAGTCATCACCGACCATATAAACACCACCTTTGACACCTCTCCACTCCACACGGTACCATCCCCTCTCCTCACATGCCACTTCCTTCATTTGATTTTCTATATAAAAGCATTTCTCCTTCTCTCTCACAACCCATAATTGTTATTCTCTCTTTCACTTAACACTCATATAACATTTGATAAATTTTCTATTGGTCTTTACAATGGCCTCAGCTTCACCACCTTTGAAAGATGAGCTAGATATAGTGATACCAACCATTAGAAACTTGGATTTTTTAGAAATGTGGAGGCCTTTTTTTCAACCATATCATCTCATTATTGTTCAAGATGGTGATCCCACTAAGACTATTATGGTTCCTGATGGATTTGATTATGAGCTTTATAATCGCAATGACATAAATAGGATCTTGGGTCCTAAGGCATCTTGTATCTCATTCAAGGACTCTGCATGTCGTTGCTTTGGTTACATGGTTTCCAAGAAGAAGTATATTTACACTATAGATGATGATTGCTTTGTGAGTTTACTTCCCCTTCTATTTGCTTTCCTTTTCTTTTGTTTCCATTATCTTTGTTTATGTTTATATCCTTGAAAGTTCAGGGGAAATAATATGCACGTTTGCATGAAAGAGTGTATGTATAATGCATGGGAATCAGGAGTTAGTATGTCCAAAATAAGTACTCCCTCCGTTCCATTTTATGTGTCATAGTTTGACTCGGCACAAAGTTTAAGAAATAAAGGAAGACTTTTGAAACTTGTGGTGTAAAATAAGACAAAGATGATTGTGTGGTTGTAAATCATTTCAGTAATGGCAAAACTGTCTTTTGAAGTTAAATTGTTACTAAATTTAGAATGCTGCCATTCATTTTAGAACAGACGAATAACGAAATGTTGCCACATAAATTGGAACGGAGGGAGTATGACATTACGCTAATTTTATATGTATAGTTGGAGATGAAAACAATGTGTGTAGTTGAACACATGTAACCAGCCACATAAATCTGCATACTCTGATTTATGCATTTTACGTGGCCAGAAAAGTGTTATGATCCTTTTTACTATTTCGACTGCATCCATTATTTCAACCCAAACTATATGTACGTACTATCTTGTCTCACTCTAACTGTCAAATGTTCTTTTTTTTTTACGTTTGTTAAGAAAATCTTAAACACTATATATATTTTACTTTGTTGCTCTTATTTATTTTTCTCGATAATCAAACTTAAATGCAACCAATCATCTCTTATTTTTTTAATTGCAAGGGTAAGATTGGAAAACACTCAATATTTATAATAAAATTTTTAAAGTGACACTTATTTTCGAACAAATAAAAAAAAAAAAAAAAGAACACTTATTAAGGGACGGAGGTATACATATAAATCATACTTTTTTTAGTTTCACTTGCTCTAGATCTTGAATTTGCCTGTGTTGAAAAGTTTGACAATCCTTTTAACTTATTGATTTGCACTAATCATCATTGTCATTTTAGTAGTATACCTTAACCTTATTAGTTTGAGTTGTGAAAATTCAAAACATGTGTAGGTTGCAAAGGACCCAAGTGGAAAAGATATTAACGCATTGGAACAGCACATAAAGAACCTTCTGTGCCCATCAACTCCCTATTTTTTCAACACACTGTATGATCCATTTAGAGATGGAGCTGATTTTGTGCGTGGATACCCTTTTAGCCTTCGAGAGGGTGCGCCAACAGCAGTGTCTCATGGCCTATGGCTCAACATCCCTGATTATGATGCACCAACCCAGCTTGTCAAGCCTCTTGAGAGGAACACTAGGTTTGTTTTTTCTTTCCGTATTTAAATTATACTCCCTCCGTTTCAAAATGGTTGTCATAGTTCGGATTTCGAGAGTCAAACGAGTTCGTTTTGACCGTGAATTTAAACATATAATCTTTAAGTTTTTTGTAACGATGTTTATACATTTAGAAACTACATAAAAAGTACTATAAGTCACAATAATTAACAATTCAAAATATTTAAAAGACATATGAAAATATTACGGTCAAAGTTAAACTCATTTGGCTCTCGAAATCCGAACTATATATGACAACCATTTTGGAACAGATGGAGTATACACTAATAGTACAAAGATTTCTTATACTATCAATATACCAAGTTATAACATTTTTCCAAGTTACAGTCAATATTAATCATAAGAAATTCCCTATGACCAACTTTGGAATAACTTGATCGTGTAGTTGACTTATTATAGCAGACAACTTACCATTATCATTCTATAATAGAAGAATTATAAAGGGTGTCCTTTAGAATATTTTTAAGTGTATTTTGCACGGTCAGTGCATATAACTTAAACCACTTTTTTTTATCACTTTGAGTGGCAAGTTTGATCCAGGCAAATTCTAGTTTTTCACTTGTGGGAATTAATGTATATTGAACAGGTATGTTGATATGGTATTGACAATCCCTAAGGGTACCCTTTTTCCAATGTGTGGAATGAATCTTGCATTTGATCGTGATCTTATTGGCCCTGCTATGTACTTTGGACTCATGGGAGATGGCCAGCCTATTGGACGTTATGATGATATGTGGGCTGGTTGGTGCTGCAAGGTTTGCCCTTTTGTACTAATTTTATAAATTGATCTTACTATAAATTACTCATTATTTAAACAAATAAATTCGTGAGTAAATTTGTGAGTAAATTTGAATGATCGCATGTTGCTTAAACAATTTACAGGTAATATGTGATCACTTGGGATTAGGAATCAAGACTGGATTACCCTACATCTATCACAGCAAAGCTAGCAATCCATTTGTGAACTTGAAGAAAGAATACAAAGGAATTTTCTGGCAAGAAGACATTATTCCATTTTTCCAAAATTTAACTCTATCCAAGGAGGCTACTTCTGTCCAAAAGTGCTACGTCGAACTTTCTACGTTGGTCAAGGAAAAACTCGGAAAAATAGATCCCTATTTTCTAAAGCTTTCAGATGCGATGGTCACTTGGATTGAAGCTTGGGATGAACTAAACCCAAAAGATTCTTCAAAAGTTCCCAATGGCACTTCCAAGTGAAGATTTTAATCAACAGTAGCAACGCTTTAGTTTGCAGTATTACGAGTTTAATTTTACTTAAATTTGTTGCATTGTTTTAATATTCTGTTTTCGAGTACTAGGTTTAGTCAAAATGAATAAGGGGATGATATCAGTAGATGTGATCCTCCTCCATTATTTTCTAGTAGACTGCTATGAGTCATAATGCATTCCTTCTATTCTAGTTTACCCTAGTATCTAGTAATTGTTATATTAAACTTGTAATGAGAATGAGATCTATACTTCTGCTTCATAAAAGTTGAATGTTTGATACAAAGATGAGCAAGGAGGTTTCTCCTTCAATGTCCCTATTATTGAGTTATATGTTACAAATAAATATTCTCCCTTTCATCTTCATTGCATCTCTATGAGATGTTTGGAATTTTAAAACTACATGGACATGCAAAAGAGAAGTCCTATCCCCACTCAAACCAACAAAACTTCTGTTCAAAGAACAATGAAGGTAAAGTAGGGTCACGGAAGACGAATCAACTTGAGGTTAAGCAGGGTCTGGAACGACGGATCAACTCTTGTCAGATCACGCTATACCTCTTTCCCACTAAGTGAGGAAATTGACTTCCGAGAGAGCTGCTTTCGCCTCGGTAATTACCTAACGAGAGAGAACCGATGCACTCCCCTACTCCTATGAAGGCTGCAGAAGGAATAGTCTGCTCATCTTTCTTACGGCTCATTACTGCATTGCTGGCTCACCCCTTCGGCTTTACCTCTGAAATTGAGCTTGCCGACAGGGCCCTGGATGCCCTAGTGATTGGCATATAGATAGGCAACTGTTCGTGAAGGGAAGAACAAATACTTCAGGTGTATTAATTCAAGAAGAATACCATTTGCAGCTAGAAACAACATATTTACTTTTCACAGGGTAAATGGAGGTTAAGCAGTTTTAATTGGTATTTAATCAACTTTGAACATCCTTGAGTTGTCTTCAGTAATCACAGACTTCACAATTCTACTAATCAAATTGCAGCTTTAAGATGCTGAAGAAAAATCACCAAGGGGTGGAGGTTCCTCCAATCATACAAAGGGTCTTGCTTTCGAGCCCAGAGAATGAGGTCCTCTATGGAAAGGAGCGGTAAAACCCCCATAGTGCACTTTCCACAGCTGAAATCTGGATTAGTTGGGCTAGGTATGGGACTCAGGATAGTTAAAAAAAAGGTGCAGGAAAGATATCCCGGTCCATGATATTTCTCTCTTTTCTGGAAACAACAGTTGGTGCAGCTTAACAGCTCAAACAACATGGATCAAGTAATAGCTATTGCCAATATGACAATACAATTAGCTATAACTATAGCCAATATGACAATAAATTAGCTATCTTACAAAGTGGTCATTTCTTCTTCTGACAAAGGTAACCCATAGAACTTATTAACTAGGACTAGTACTTCAACTAAAACAAATGGTAATAAAGGAAAAAAGAAACAGCCTACCTCCATTAAGATTCCAAAAACTGACATCGAATATCTACCTCCCAAATCCTACAAGCATTTTCACAATCCTCTCTGCAAGGAATGAAGAAGAATAAAAAGATTATGATAGGACAAATGCAGGTTCCAGGCTCAGCCAAGACATAATTTATGAATCAGGATCTTCAGTCCTCTTACGCTTGGCTCCAGGCTCATCACTATCCTCAAAGTTGCTAAATACGTTTACCGTTTTGGTACCCAAAAGAGACACATGCTTACCAGTAATCTTGCGACCTGCCCTGAGTTTTGGGCCCCAATGCCTTTCAGGATTAGGTAGGAAACGGGCAACCTTCTTGGCATGTGCCTTGCTAAGAGATGCAGCAGCCCGAACAAAATTAGCCTGAAATGAACATGAAGCTGAGATTCAAATTCCAGATACAAGACTACAAAAAGGGCATACCACATTAGAAGCCAGCTGATGTCTTCTCAAGAATCCAAAGATATTGGTCTTGAATTACAGAGAAAAGTGAGCTACAAGACACATACAACAACAACTAAGCCTCAATCCCAAACAAGTTGGGGTCGATTATATGAATCCTCATCGACCATGCATAGACACATGTAATTAGATGTATACTGAAAATACTTTTGACTTCACTGAAATGAGTATATATTTGCAAGTTTGTTATTAAAGAAATTGAAACTTAAACAGTATATTCGTAACTTCGTAACACGTATGAAAAACTGAGGTAGAAATTCACATATCAAATGTCAATGATCTTTGGTGATATGTTGCACTCAGATGATGGCCTAATGTTTGAATTCTAGGGAGACACAACTGACAGGAGTTTGACCGAGATTCAAGAAACTAGAATGCCTTAGTCCATGACTAAACATGATGCAAAGGTTGGAGGTTGAGAATATAAAAGTTGGTCTTTATTTTCTTTTAATTTTTTTGATGAAGCAAAAAAAAAGTTGGTTTTTATTTTATACCCAAACTAGTTGGAAAAGTATCTTTTACAAATTCAACAAACTAGGATATGAAATTATCCTACTGCACCAATGCAAAATGGTAGTAACAGAAAGCACGGAGTAACTGTTCTGGCATCCGAATTTCACCTGCAGAACAGGTTCCTTAGCAAGAATCACACTTCCAGCCTGGTTAGATGGTTGAGCTTTCACGGGATGATTTTTGACCTGCACATAGAATGTCATTACTTCTTCCACTCATGCAGCATACAAAACTATTAACAAGAAAACAAGCAAATTCTTGCTCAGACTTATTAGATTATGCTTTATAGGAGAAACAATCCGACACAACTCAAATTATCACACAAAAACTTTAAAGTGTTGGGAGTTACTTCTTTTTTTTTTTCTTTTTCAAAACTACTTTTTCTTTTCTATGTTCTTTTCTTTTCTTTTTTTTATAACATAGAGATCCCCGAGGGCTAGTGGTACATGGTTCGAAACTTGGTAGAATGGGGCCCCTCTAACAACAACAACAACAACAATATACCCAACAAATGTTACATATAGCAAGGTCCAAACCCGTGATGTGCGTCCAACCCGCACATTACAAATTGCGCCCTACCACAAGACCAATGTCCAGAGAACTTTCTCTTTTTCCTTTTTAAGGCCAAGATACAAGGAAGAGCTGACATAAAAAAGCAAACATGGTACAATTACCCAACAACGCATGATATCCCAAAGATACAAGGAAGAGCTGACATAAAAAAGCAAACATGGTACAATTACCCAACAACGCATTATATCCCAAATGGTATGCATAGGAGCATCAGTTTTCAATCCCAAAGGATTCACATGAGTCCCCGATGTGCGATATCCTGCATTCATTACAGCAGAGCGAAAGCTAACTGCTGAAGGGGAAGTGCATTTCAGTGTTGCGGAGATATTGTGTAAACTCAGAAACAGAGGAATATCAGGTAATTCCTGCAAAAAAGCAAACTTCATTGCTTAGGCATCCAATAAGAGTGAAGCAGATAAAAAGTTCACACGGCACCCCCATCCTCTCTTCCCCCAAGATAACCATGGTAAGTGCTTCTCCTTCCATGAGTCACCGTGAAGGCGGGAGTGACTGCTTTCATTAAACAGAGAGTCCTTGATATCAAGAAGTTAAAGAGAAGTATAATATGATTAATTTGCCAAAGTTTTGAAGTTCTTTCATCATTTCCTTAAGTTAAGCAGCGTATGGAAACAGAGATAAAAGTGTAATGAATGGAGGTGAAATGAGAATAATATCTATTGTAGGCAACACACCTCTGAAATAGCTGTCAACACAGCACATATTCGATCATAAGCTGGATACCGTTCCTTCATTGATTTCACATTGGCAAGTATGGAAGCTACCCATTCTTGATCATGGATGGGCGCGGACCAAATTGGTCCACCCATATTGAATTTGTAACCACAATCACTGCACTCTTGAGAAACAGCTGGGCCAAATCCAGGGTGATATCTGAGGATGTTATTCTAAGCAGAAAAGATTCAAAATAAATGTGGCTATCCACTTAACCATGCATTAAAACAATACTTAGCGAGCAATACTTATTAACGAATTCTATGAACAGAACCCATGATCTAAAGATAAATTCAGATGCGCTCTCCGCTGCAGATACAAGTTACAACAATCTTCAAGGTTCCCTACCACTTTCATGCAAGTAACAGATGAACTATCATTCTTGCAAGGGAACCATCATTTCCAATCTTCCACAAAGACCAAGAAACAAAGCAGGTAAGCAGAAGTAAAACATTTGCAAAAACAGAACTTGCAGAATCTTTTTCTTTTTCTGATAACCCAGAAATCCCCGGGACCCGGTGGTGCACAGTTGGAAACTCGGTGGATAATAGGCCCCCAACTCTACCCTACTCCACTTAAATACCAGGCTTTTGTCTACCGGAGTTTGAACCCGTGACTTGCACCTAGCCCACACATCAGGCATTGTGCTCTTGCCACTAGATTAATTCCCTGGGGACAACAGAACTTGAAGGTTATACTGCCTGCAAAGGTTATGTTTTTTCCATTTTCATCCTCATTACAAAAACTAACTCCCCCTCCCCCCAAAAGAAAACAAGACAATAGTGTTTGTTCATTATGCTTCAAAAGAAAAAGTTGTAAGCTAACAAAAGAGCTGCATCTTTTGAGCTATTTTAGAGAAGGAACTAACTAGTCACCACATTTTCCTGCAGATATTGAATTCAGATGTCCTTGCTAGAAACAAAACATATAACCACCTGTTGGTAATTTTATAAAATTATGGGGCATTCAAAGAGAGACTGCATATCCCTTCCCCTCCCCCCCCCCCCCCCCCCAACCCACTAAACCAAAAAAAAAAAAAAAAAAAAAAAAAAAAAAAAAAAAAAAAAAAAAAAAAACAGATCTCTTTGGCACCTGTACAAGCAGGTGTCATTCAGATGCTCCTTAAAGTTCCTTATTGAACAGAAAAGAAGCAATACCCAACATTACAGGGTTGAAGTAAGTTTGAGGTTTACTTAATATTATCTATGTTTGAATTTTAATTAGACCTAAATAAGGATGATCTAATATTAGAGATATGATTTTATCAACTCTCATCCTTTTAGTTAGAGATTGAGTTTTAATACTTTTAAATAATTTTGATACATTCAGTACTCTCTATCCTATGATAGGACCTTCATCTCCTTTGTTAGTTTGTTTGATGGACTTGAATAATACTACTTGATTTCTGAGTTGATTCTTCTCTCCTTCCACCCTTTTTCTCATTCTGATGTGCATCAAAAAGTAAGAAGAGTTTAGGGGTGGGCAGATTGCAGGTTTTAGTTGGTCTCCATATGTTTTTCATTGAAACAAGTTTAAGTAATGAATAGAAAAAGACAGTGATAGAAAGTGCATCGAAGAATCGTTAGCTGTACTATTTGAAAATGCATGAATACAGAGAAATTTCCATTCTGACTTCCTAAAGCCACTATGAGCTAATAACTCATACTCTAGTAAATATGAACAATACTATCTGTATGTACATCTTGAGGAACTTTTATCCACTAAATTACCTACATATCTAGCTCAACAGTAGAGTATGAGCCGCTCAGTCCAGCACAGCCAGTTGTACATTGAAGATATGACAGTTTTCAAATTGGACACAAACCTTTGAGATAGTCCTCCCGACTGGCTGAAGATGGAAAGAATCACAACCTGTGCACTGATAGACATATGAGAGCTTCAAAGGAGTATTCTTCAAAGCACTTGCTGAACTGTACAGGATTAATTAAATTCTTTAAATTGAGTGATATCTCACAGTGAAACACGGTAACGTATAAAATACTGAACTAACAGTTGAAGTGTAATGAAGAAACACTTACCTATAGATACGAACAAAAACACGTACATAGAAGTCCATGTGAACAGATAATACTGGAACAATATATCTTTTGTACCGATTTGCATGGCTCTGAAACAAAATTAAAAATAAAAATGAAATAAAATTTAATGAGATGAATTCCAAATTTAATGGTAGAAAATGTTATTCCTTTAAGAATACAGAGAATAAAAAGGAGAATACTCCTAATTGCGTGCATGAAATTACAAGCGCCAGGTTTTCCCTCCTCTTGGAGTAACTTCAACATCCTACAGTAGGCTACTCTCTTAGGCCCGACATGAGAACGTACATAATGATAGAAATCATAGGGAGACACCAAATATCAAAACATCTGACCTCTCTTAAAAGGGAATAGACATGAAAACTTCCAAAAAGCAAGTACCTCGATGCAGGCAAGAAGGATCCGTAAAGCCATTTCATGGCAATATTTCCCTCTCAATGGATAGGAGCCATATCTAGTTGCACATGATATCAAGTAAGACGTGTTAACTGATGAATAAAGTTAGGTAAATGCAAGAAGCAAGGACAATATGTTTGTTACTTGGAATAGCATACTTCTCCATTTCCCCCACATAGCACTGCCAAATCAGTAGCAGTACACATCAATAATCCCCCATCTGCAACTGATTGAACAGCAGAATCCAAGAAAATAGATGGTGATCCGTAAGGATCAAGATCAACCTGCAACAACAGTAAGCAGAAATATAAGAATGATAAATCATCTCTGGAGAGGAATCAGACAAGCCTTTTTTTCTGTTTTGAAGATATAAGGATAGCTGAAGTAAGATACCAGTGTTAGTCCAAAGGCAAAATTTGAGAACTTATACTTAAATGCAGTTTGGTAACAAAATCATTTATTTACCAAAAAAAACTAATTAGGAAACTGGAAATTAACTAAGTATCCTAAATAATTTTGCAATGTTTTTCAGTACCCAACAACAGGAAAAAAGTCATTTTCGTTGAAGAATGTAAATGAATGGTAGCTTATCCTTTAAGTCTAATCCTACCACATCAAATTCTTTCGGGTGGGTCAGCATATAAACTCGAGCATCAGCAAGGTGAGACTCCAGCTTTGAGCATGCCGCAGAACCATTGAATCTTATGTTTCTCCTGCAAGCTTCAACAGAGACTGCAAAGGGAAGAAAGAATCTACTGACAAATATTACCAAGTGTCCAAGTCAAATGGTGACAGAACAAACCTTTATGTCTGTGATAATTTTGAACTAGTGATACAGATATCAGCTTGTGGACAAGTCTAAGAAGATCTACTCCTATCATTTAATGAGTACATAAGATGCGCTGAAAAATTTTATATTCACAAGATAGTGTTCCTCTCATAAATAATAAAACGTTTAGTATCCACTTTATTCTATCCACCAAGTTCAAATTTCTAATAGATAGAAATAAATGAGGAATTCAAGCATGTGTCTGACTATATGATAATAATAATTAATACACATGTTTTACTCGGATGCTCCCACTTAAGCTAGACAGTGTGAAACTATTTTCAAACATTCATATACTTCTCAAACTCTTCAATCTAATGGTGCAATAGCTTATCATCCTTATACTCTTATACTCTTAATGCAACACGTAAACTGAATTGGAATCACCTTTATCATAGTCAAGGGCCACAACTTGACCAATTCCTTCTACTTCACGTGCATATCTTAAAGCCCTCAGCCCAGAAGCTGAAAGAGCCTGTTAAAAAAAATTGAAAAAGCAAATGTTAATCAACCAGTGCAAACTTCTACTATGTAACTTCTATAGAGAGATTCAACAACCAGTAAGCCCTTAAATCAATACAAATAGCAAACCTCAAGAACTCGTGCTGGCTTCAGTTCTTCAAGGTCTTTTCCCCCTGGTTTTCTGGTCTGCGACTTTGAAATGTTACATGGTTCATCTGAGGACATTTCATCCAGGAGTTCACTTCCATCATTGGATTTTCTATTATGCTTGACAGAATCAGCAGAGCATTCCATTTCAGTAACTGATTCATCTGGCACCTTAGGAACAGTCTTCACTCGACTGGCCAACATTGCTTCATGCTCCAGCTTGCGTTGTGATATAAAAGTTCTCAAAACAGCAATAGACATGTCTCTATTATTCACCTGGTGTTGATAGACTTAGAGAGTCAGACAAGATATCCAAACATGAAAAAAAGATGAGCTGCATCAATTCATGATGAGTCTGATGACTACCACAACCCTTGAAGGTTACAGCATAAATTAAAAAATAAAACCGTACATACTACTTACAATTTAACAGAAAATCAGTAAAAGACAAAAACAAAAAAGCAATTACACGCATAGTTCTCAAGTTAACCCCACTGGTGGTCATTCAACTAAGCTTGAATTTCAACAAAAGTCACTCAACTTTGACATATCACTTTAAAGTTATTCAACTTGTCAACAAAGTCATCTTGGACGGAAAATGAACATAAACCCAAATGAGAAAATGATGCGGCGCACATATTCTATTAAGTGACTAATTTTTCATGCTACATCAGCGTCCATTTATGATTTATACACAGTTAATTACTATTTTTATTACGCTAATATATACAATGTCCTTGTACTTGTTCTGAAGTTCCTTTGACACACCCGTGCTTCACCGCTGTGCCTTTACACAACAAACGCTTGCTAATACTATGTCATGCGCCTCTTTTGTGTGCCACTCATGCGTGTGCCACCCAATAAAAAAAAGATGTGTCTTAGAAACAATATTAGCATATTTTGATGTGTAAAGATACATCCGTGAAACACGTGTGTCAAAGGGATTTTGGGGCATACAAGGGGTATCTTATGTATTAACCCGACAAAAGTGTAATAAACCGGTATAAATATACGAATGCTGATGTAGCATGGAAAATAAGACATTTAACAGAAAATGTGTGCCACATCATTTTTCTGTTTGGATGTATGTCCATTTTCCGTCCAAATAGACATTTATGTGTTGACAAGTTGAGTGATTTTCATGAATATGAGCTTAAGTTGGATGACCACTAGTGAAATTAACTCCAGAGTTCGCTTTTAGCACATAAATACCACAACTTATGTAACTTAATAAATTCATTTCAACATCCAAGGAGATGGCGGAGTACTTAAGCATAGGAGTAATCTTTTCGCCACGCTTCCATTTTGAATTCAGAGAGGTACTCAATGCCAGCAAGGATGGATGCACAATATAAGATACGGGGCCAATAGCTTAAGCTCAGACGCTGTATATGTGCTAAAAATACATTAAATATGCACAAATATCAAATTCTGAACGCAGTAACTCGAATGCTTAGTTCAGTGGCATCCTGTACCCATAAAGTTCAAATCTTGGATCCGCCCCAATATAATTGGAAGAGATGCTTTAAACTTGAGCAATATCTTGCAGCTAAATCAAGGCAATGACAGTTCATATGATCAACTCATCCTACTTTTAACACATAAAAATATTTTTTTTCTCGTGAAAATTACCTATAGATTACTACTAGGAGTTTGAATAGGCACGGAGTTAAATAAACAAATGAATACTTCTGAAACTTGTGGTCATAAAGCATTCCACAAAATTTTGTGTGGCGGGAAAAGCCTCCCATTAGGGTATAATGGGGAGTGTAATTTTAAAAGACATTCATTTTTTGGATCGAACTAAAAAGAAAATGTTGCCACAAAAACTGAAACGAGGAGAGTACTAATTTCTACCAATTTTGCGTACATGGTCATTGGCGAAAAATGAATAAAATCATATTTTATTCTTTACCTACTAACTCTACACCGTATCCTACTTTAATTTCGCAATAACATAAGCACTTTCTTGAAATTGCCAATGCATAATATAATGAAGCGATACAATCTATCCAAACATCATACTGACAAAAACAATACAACACGATACAACCTTCCAACCAAGCTGCTAAAGTTTAATTTTTCACTAAATATAGAAAAAGAGTCATTCTTTGATAAAGGGTATTGGTCATTGGTTACAAATGAATAAAGGGTATAAATTATTCTCTTAAAAATATTGAAGAGCAAGAAGAAGACCTGGGTTTTGTTGTAAAAGACATGATTTTTGGAATGCATGAGAATCTCAGCTTCTCCTTCTTTAATAATGCTGTATTCATTCATATCAAAATTACTGTCTTGTTTCTCTGTTTTCTCCATAATAATGTGTTTTAGTTATGGTGGCGGAGTGGTAGTAAACACTGAAGAGGAAGGAGGAGTGGAGGTGTAAAAGTTTGTGTTTTCCTTAATATAGTTGGTAACAATAGTAAAAAAAAACCCGCTAAACTATCATTTTTTTTTGTTAGTTTCTTACATAAACTATGAGGTTGGTTACGTTACCTTATTGAAACCTTCTGCAGTGCCAAGTGACATGAAGAGTGACTTCAGTTTCAAGGAAATATAATAGACAAATAAAAAGCATTCATATAGCATTTCTCTTCAATTTTTAAAATTTAAATATCCTTTTACTTATTTATTATTATTGTTGTCTTTTTCCTTTCTTCTTTTCTAATTAATTATTTTCTTCATAACTCTATTTTTTTTTTGTCAATAACAATAAACTAGTTGAGACCCATTAACCTAAAAAAAATAAGAGTACTAAAAATGATTTAATCAAATGTGATAAATTCTATTGTAATTTACAACCAAAATTTGTCAATAATGCTTATTTTAATTAAAAAGACATAATCCTTAACATGTATTGTATTATTTTAATATTTTAATATGCAAGATCTCAATTGAGTTTATTATAGTTGAGTAAATTCAGTTCTATATAATAATTAAGTTTACTATTGTTGGTTAATATTTATTATTTTAGAAATATGAATTTTCAACTAAGGTAAAGATTTTTTATTTTGACGGAAAATTAAAAGAAAAAATTAATAAATTTAAAAAAAGAAAAACATCAAATAAGAAATAAGAACGACTACTTTAAAAAATTAATCGTATGGATGCTCTACAAAGAGAGTGAAGTCACCTCCATGCCACTTGGCACTGCAGGGGATTTTAAATATAATAATTGATAGTTCAGGGGGTAACATGACGAACTCATACTCATAGTTTAAGTGTGAAACTAATAAAAAAAATGATAGTTTAAGGGGATTTTGACTATTATCACTTTTTTCATATTTGGTAAATTTTTTAAAACTTTGTTTAACCGTAATTCGTTTTGTTAGGTTAATTTACAATTAAATTTATAAAGCGGAGTCACGGTCAATAATCGAGATTAAACGCTCTTAAATTAATGGAAGAAATATAAATGACAGTAATAAATGCGAAAGAATAAAGATGCAATTAATGCAATATAATAAATGAATAATCGAATGAAAAAGGAATCGTGCTCAGGCCGTTTAGACTTGATTAAATTCCCTTTCTCGTACTCTTTATGATATTCAGTCAACGGAATAATAAAAGAGATCTTTCGATCATCAGTAGTAATAAATATTCGCTGGAGATAAAGAATTGAATGCTAGTAAATAGTTTGAATACAAGTGTAGATTTAGAGAAGCATTAGATTCAATGCTTGTGACTTAGATTACAATATATAGGTAGCTATGTGTCCGTTCACAAGCAGTTGTAACTCCTTAGTCGAGCAGTTGCGTTGTTTGTGGATAAGATTCCCATTTCGAACTGCCTTGATTGACGAGCCGCGACTTTTCTGGCCGTGGCGACTGTTCATCTGTCCGTTGTAACTATTTATCTTCGATCTTATCCATTGCTTTTATGTCCATTCACAGCCATGTGTCGTCTACATGTCGTCCTACGTGGATGCTTAGTCACCAACTTTGGTGACGACGGATTTAACCCAATACAGATAGTCCCCGCACTACTCGAGCAGAGAATCTGGTCGAGGAGTGGAAAGCGAGTTTTGGGCGGGAAAGAACTTTTTGGAATTTATCCCAAGTAACATATTTGAATCCTCGTATTCGTGTTTGGATGCTGCCCGTTGAATTCTTCATAGGCTTTTGATCGAATGACGTTCAATCAGTATGAGCATTAAATGCTCCGCTAAAGACAAAACGTGCAAGTTGTCAACTCCATTCCGCTTTTTACTGAGGAAGTGACTGTTGCGCGTTCCGAGACTGCAGGCGTGATGATTGTACTGCGCCTATTCACGTCTTGCACGTCCCAAGGCAATAAACCGTCACTCCGATTTAATTTCATTATTTTCTTCAACGGCTGGATTGATTCATCTTTCGTTCGGATGTCTGCCACGTGTGGGTTTTGCGAACCCTATAAATACGATTCCCACCAGCTGAAAATCTCTTTACTTCATTCCAAATTTCATACCAATCTTCAGAGCTTCAAACAGCTTTCCAGCAAAAAATTTGAAACGCGCCGAATTCTCTTAATCTTTTAATCCAAATGTCTCCTAAAGCCAAGAGGAGTTTGAATATGGACGCTGCAGCTAGTACTTCTTCGGCAGCGGCTGGTCAACCTACGAGTTCTCCAACCTCAGTTGCCGATATGATCCCAAAAATTTGGGGAAATCTTGAAAATGACTGTTCAATCAGCTCGTTCAGTCATTACGGCAATGTAAGGTCGTGGCCTTCAAGCCGCTTTAAGAGTTCAATCACTCCCGACCTTTTGCCTAAGGTTAGGACAGATTGCGGGTGGGATGATGATGTTATGGTTTCTTGCCCCCTCCCAACGGAAAATATCACTTCAGCGAGGCCCGGATGGACGGCTATATCTACATACCCATTCACGATAGGTCATACGTTCCCGTTGCATCCTGTCATAGAAGATATCTGTAAATACTATCTTATCTGCCCGGGGCAGTTGTGTCCAAGCGTTTATAGGATTGTTACCCTGCTGCAGTGGTTCGCCGACGAGACTGAGCAGGATTTTGAATTTAAGCATTTTATTGCTTTGTATAGTCTTCAGGTCGCTAGGGATGGGTATATTAACGCCCGTATGAGGGGGAGAAAAGCTCTAGTGAGCAAATCCGAAGATTCAGGGGATAGGGGCTGGATGCACCGGTATGTTTATGTGCAGTCTAGACTCCTCACACGCGGCGACAAAACTAATCTCCGCGAGGCGTGGAACAAAACTCGTAAGTCCCCGAGTCTTTGTATTGAATATTCTCTGGATTATGTATCTGCACTTTCTAATTCCCATTCTTTGTTGGTTAGCTGACAAGATTCCCTATGATGGTCTGATTACTGAGGAGGAGTTGTCTGCTTGGGTTGAACCAATTCTGACAGAGTTCACTCACGAGCAGAGGCAATGGCCTCACTATGCTTCCTTGAAGCATTTGTCTAACCCCAGCACCCATGGTAAGTTGATTACTTGAGTTTCTGCTAACTTATGCGGAGCTTATTACGGTATTGATATGCTTCTATTCTCAGGTCTAGGTACTGGTGGTAGTTATTTTCCTGCTCCTCCTCCTGAGGAGGCGGTTGTTGATCATGTGGCTGAGGTCAACGAGGAGGCGGCTGCTATTCTTCAGACTGCAGCAGCTATCAAAGCTAGGGAGGGTGGCGAGGAGGTTCTTGCGAGCTTGAAGAGAAAGCAAACCGACTCTGAAAAGAGTAAACCCAGAAAGAAGAAAAGGACAGCTCGTAAGACCCCTCAGTCTTCTGAGAAAACAGTTGAGGCCACTGTAGCTGCTGTTGAGACCCCCAAGTCTGGGCGGGAGAGTGTCAAAAGCTCGGCGGCTGCCCCTGAATCAGCTGAGCCTGTGGTGGTTGTCCTGTCAGATTCAGAGGCTCCCGACGTGAGCTTGACTCCGAGGAGGAGGGCATATCTTCGGAGTGATAAGAGGAGAGCCGTGGAGACTTACTCTTATGCTTTCGAGGAGAGTCCCCGAGTTGGTGATGGGGAAGGAGAAAAAGCTGAGGAAATGGGGGAGGAAAGAATGCACGAAGGTTTTGCATTCTTTCCCGAGGCCTCAGAGCCGAACGAGCCTGAACGGGTTGGAAGCCAACAAAGTGAGCCTGAGCAGGCCAGCCACAGGCGCCCAGGCAAGGAGCCGATGAGAGAGGAGGACGAGGAGAAGGGTGAGGAGAAGGGTGAGGAGGTTGGTGATCAGAGGAAGGCTGGGGGGGAGGCTGAACACCAGGTCTTCTATTATAAGGACATGATGAACTTGGCTGCTGACGGGGTGGCGCCAGTTTATTTGCAAGAATGCGACACCCTGGGCCTCGACGAGACAGGTGAGGTCGAGGTCTCTCGCACTAGGCTTACCAGGCGAGTATCTTTAGGAGGTACGATTGGGGCGTACTCCGTTAAAGGTATTCGCCACAAATTTGGCCCCAACTATCCTTCGGAACAGGCGAGAGAGCCCAGGCCGTGTATGAGGGAGTGTGACTTCATCATCCCCCCAGACACGGACTTTCTTACGAAGCCTGGCCACTTAGTCAAGGTGACGTCCAACCTGATCGGCCCTCGTGAAGAGTGGAACATGCGCAGCATGAACGATGAGAAGTTGGCTTATGCGATTGCTGAGGACACTGCTCGGGTAATGTTTCCTTCTTTACTTTCTTTATTTTTTTTCAAAAACCTTAGTTCTAATTACCTGTGTAATTTTTACTTGTTGCCAGGCGAGTATGATGGCTACCGAGCTCATGCTCCGCTCCAGGCTGAACAACCAGGATCAAGTTCTGGGCCTTAAGAAAGATCTTCTGAGGGCTCTTCGGGACAACCAAGCCTTAGAAGAGGAAAAACAGGTTCTGATCGGGGAGAAGCGGGTCCTGGAGGGGAGACGTGACTTCTTTGAGGATAAGATAGATAGGTTGGAGAAATCCAACGCTGAAGCTAACGACAAGATAAGCGCACTCCTCGAGGAGAGGGACCGTCTTTTAGATGAGAAGGACAGGTTTGTGTTGTCTTTTGAAGACCTGAAAGCGAAGATGGACGAGCAAGGTAGTCAGATCTCCCAACTTGCCCATGAGCTCAATATGAAGGAAATTACTCTGGAGAGTATCCGCGACGCTTCCGACCTGATGTTGAGGAACATGAACAAAGCTGAGGCTGAATCTCAAGCTGCTCGAGGAGAACTACAAGAGGCCAGAAATCGGGCTGCGGAATCTGCAAAGGTTCAGGAGCTACTGACGAAGGAGTTGGCAAATTTGCGGGATCGTTACACGATCGACTCCAAGCTAGAAGCTCTTGAGGCCAAAAAGAAATTGCTTATCCAAATGCAGCGCGGCCAGATCAATGTCGACTTAGTCCTCGATCAGACCATAGCAGCCATCATCAGTGTCAAGCAAGTCCTGGGCATGGAAGTGGGAGCTGATGATGATGAAGTCGAAGGGGACGATGAAGGCAGCGAGGACAATGAAGATGAAGAAGATGAAGATTTGGGCGGGGATCCGACTGATGGAGCTAGTGCATCAGGTCGGGACCCTGGTCAACATGACGATTGATGCCTTGTCTAGTCCTTCTTGTAAATTTGTTGGATGTTGTTAACTTCGAATATTTGTTAACTTTATGAATGAATGTACGTTTTTGGCTGTTTTCCTCTTTTGTCTGACTGGTTGAGGCTTGACGACCATTTTTAGTCTTCCAAGTCTCATTCATATGAATGCTGATTGTTGTTTACTGCTTAGTGAAGTTTTTAGAGGTCAAGATTATGTTTCAAACCTTAGTGTCTGAGTTCCCTTTTTGGTTTAATCTGCGCAGATGCTTTGAAGTAAAATCTGATCGTAACCAGGTTAAGTTACCCTTAGTTAAGATGACTGAAGTCAGGCTCTCTGGGCTGAACGAAATCAGGTCGTTAGGCTGACTGAAATTTGACCGTGTAAGACGGTTTTGCGATAAACTTTGCTTATCATATTTGACAGTTGAAAGTTTTCGCAGAAAAATGGAAAAAATTTGGTTTGGTTAAGGCTGCCCTGTTATTTCTATTGAAAAGGACAAGTAACCAAATGACCAGAACGTAGGATTGGTTGGTCGTAAATCAGAACACAAGATTGTCTGGTCGTAAAGTTGTGGGACTTGAGCGGATACTGGCCGCAAAGATGTAGGAGATAATACAGCACAAGTAAAATAGTTCTATTGAACTTACTTGATTTTGCTTAGCCGTGCTTTTAACGAATGACCTTGCTCTGCTCGAAGATCACCTGTGTTAGCCGGGACTTTGGCCTACTGGGGCCCTCGCCACCCCCCTGTTTTCATGTCGAAATTTCGTAATTTCAGACATGAAAAGATAATGGGTAAAGCGCTGAATCTGAGAACACATATAACCAAAAGAGGAGTGTGTCCGTTGCGGGATTTGAACCCACAGCCGCGAAGCGCGAGGACTTCGAGCTCTACCAGTTGAGCTAAACGGATCTGGCCTTTTGAAGACCGTTAGTACCATTTAGACAAATATAAGAAAACAGAGCAACTTAAAAGAGAACGAAGGCATGTAAGCAATGTAAAATGGATAGAAACACTAACCCCTGTACCACTTAGAAGTAGTACCTCTTCAAGTGAGTCACGTTCCAACTGCTGGGTAGAAGCGATCCATCTGGTCGTGCCAAACGGTATGAACCCTTACCAGCTGATGCAACCACCTTGTATGGACCCTCCCAGTTTGGACCAAGTTTGCCGACGTTCGCCTCTTGCGTATTCTGGGAGACTCTACGCAATACAAAGTCCCCGACTTCGAAGTTACGTAGCCTCAGTCCCCGATTGTAATATTGCTCTACCCTTTCTTTCTGAGCCACTACTCGTATTAGTGCTAATTCCCTGCGTTCTTCTAGAAAATCCAACTCCTCGGAGAGGTTGACTGAATTAGATTCTACGGTAGCATGGGCATATCGTAGACTTGGCTCGCCGATTTCGACTGGAATCAATGCATCAGAACCATATACTAAAGAATATGGCGTTTCCCCGGTGCTCATTTTTGTGGTTGTTCTATATGCCCAAAGAACCCCGGGGAGTTCTTCCACCCAACACCCTTTGGCCTGCTCGAGACGCTTCTTGAGTGAATCCACTATTATCTTGTTGGTCGATTCCGCCTGCCCGTTTGCCACTGGATGATACGGGGAGGAAGTAATCCTTTTAATATGCAGATCTTCAAGGAACTTGGTGACCTTCTGACCAACGAATTGGGGACCGTTATCCATGACAATCTCTTTGGGTGCTCCGAATCGACAAATGACATAACGCCACAGGAAATCAACTACTTCCGTCTGACGTATCTTTGAATACGCTGCAGCTTCAACCCACTTTGTAAAATAATCAGTAATCACTAACAAGAAACGCACCCCCTGGGTGCAGTGGGTAGTAGCCCAACGATGTCCATTCCCCACTTCATAAACGGCCACGGGGAGATGATTGAATGCAAGGGTTCCGCTGGTTGATGGAGGAGATGCGCAAACCTTTGGCACTTATCGCATTTTTTGACAAACTCGTTAGTATCTTTCTCCATCTTGTCCCAATAATAGCCTGCTCGTATAAGCTTTCGCGCAAGCGCCTTTCCTCCCAAGTGATTTCCACAGCATCCCTCATGAACTTCTCTCATCACATACTCTGTTTGGCTGGGGCCTAGACATTTGGCGAGTGGACCTGCAAAAGTCTTTCGATAGAGGGTGCCATCTATAATTGTATATCTGGCAGCCTTTATCCTCAGCTTTCGAGCAGCCTTAACGTCTGATGGCAGGGTTCCATGCAGTATATAATTGATTATCTCATTCCTCCAATCCCAAGTTAGATTGGTCGCGTTGACCTCCATTGCGTCTTTATCAATTGTTGTGCACAGCAGATGAGCTACGGCCATTGAACCTGCTGTTCCAATTTCTGCGACTGAACCCAAATTGGCCAAGGCATCGGCTTCATGATTCTCCTCTCGCGGGATCTGTGTGGCTTCCCAATTGTTGAATTGTGCCAGCAAACCAGTAACTCGGGCAAGATACCTCTGCATACGAGACTCTCTTGCAACGAAACCCCCAGTTATCTGGTTGACGACCAGGGCGGAATCACTCTTAAGATGAATCCTGTCTGCTCCATAATCGCGAGCCAGTTTCAATCCTGCAATTACGGCCTCATATTCGGCTTCATTGTTAGTAATAAAGGGACATTTTATGGCCTGTCTAATGGTCTCGCCCGAGGGAGTGGTGAGGACTAAGCCTAGCCCTGACCCTTTCACGCTCGAGGACCCATCAGTGTGCAAGGTCCAAGTCCCCGACTCGGATCCGGCGAAAAGAACCGCCTCACGCTGAGCATCAGGGTACATGGTGGCGCTAAAATCTGCGATAAAATCTGCTAGAGCTTGAGACTTTATGGCTACCCGGGGTTGATAAGATATATCAAATTCACTTAATTCCACTGCCCATTTTACTAGCCTGCCCGAGAATTCAGGTTTGTGCAAGATACTACGTAAGGGGAAGGTAGTAACTACAGCTATTGAGTGACTTTGAAAGTAAGGTCTTAATTTGCGGACAACGATTACCAATGCTAGTGCTAGTTTCTCCAAAGGTTGATAGCGGGTTTCAGCATCTAATAAAGATTTACTAATGTAATAGATTGGTAGTTGCTTACCTTTGTCTTCTCGAACCAAAACTGCACTTACCGCTGACTCAGGTACGGCCAGGTAGAGTAATAGTTGTTCACCTGGTTGTGGCGTTGAAAGTAAAGGCGGGCTTGACAAGTACCGCTTCAAATCCTTAAGTGCTTGCTGACATTCAGGGGTCCATTCGAACTCCTTGTTCTGTTTCAGCACGTCGAAGAAGCTTTTGCATCGATCAGACGAGCGGGAGATGAATCTCCTCAGCGCCGCTACTCTCCCGGTTAGCCGCATTACATCTTTTCTGTTATGAAGTACGTCGGGGATGGCTTCTATCGCTTTTATCTGGGCGGGGTTCACCTCGATCCCTCGCTGGGAGACGATGAAACCAAGGAATTTCCCTGAACCCACTCCAAATGCGCATTTCTCCGGGTTGAGCTTCATGTTGTATTGATCAAGGATTCGGAAGGCTTCCTCCAAATGAGCCAAGTGATCTTCTGCCCGTTTGGATTTGATCAGCATGTCGTCGATGTAAACCTCCATGGTTTTGCCAATGTGGTCGTGAAACATCCGGTTGACTAACCGTTGGTAAGTTGCACCTGCATTTTTGAGTCCAAAAGGCATTACTTTGTAGCAATACGTACCTCGGCAGGTAATGAAGGACGTTTTCTCCTGGTCGTCGGGATTCATCAGGATTTGGTTGTAGCCTGAATATGCATCAAGGAATGTAAACACCTCGTGCCCGGCCGTCGCGTCGATTAGTTGGTCAATTTGAGGTAGTGGATAAGAATCTTTCGGGCAGGCTTTGTTCAGATCAGTGAAGTCAATGCAGACCCTCCACTTGCCGTTTTTCTTCGCCACTACGACCACGTTGGCCAGCCAATCTGGATATTTGACTTCTCGGACAGAGCCAATCTTGAGCAAGCGGTCAACTTCGTCGTTTATGATCTGGTTCCTGAATGCTCCTTGCTGGCGTTTCTTTTGCTTCACTGGGCGGAAGTATGGATCCACATTCAACTTATGAGAGATAATTTTCGGGGAGATTCCCGTCATGTCTTCATGTGACCACGCAAAGGTGGTGTGCCGCTCCTTGAGGAAGTGCAAGATACCTTTGCGCAAGTCCTTGTTTAGCTCTGCTCCCAAATATACCTTCCTTTCGGGCATGTCGCCGAAAAGTTCTTCTGGTTCCAAAGCTTCAATAGTTGGCGCGTACTCTTCTCGTGCATCCAATTTTGATATGAATTCCGGGATTTGGTAGTTTGATGCTTCATTGCTTGATTCTGATCCCGGGTTCTTTAATTGCTATTTTGTTTCCTCGGGGAGCTTGACTGCGACTGAGTAGCAATCTCTAGCGCAACGCTGCTCCCCCCGAACTTCTCGTATTCCCCACTCTGAAGGGAATTTCATTACTTGATGATAGGTTGACGGGACTGCCTGCATGTCGTGTATCCATGGCCTCCCAAGGATTATGTTGTAGGCCATGTCCCCATCAATGACATGAAACGTTGTGCGCCTCATGACGCCTTCGACCAGGGTCGTCAGTGTAATTTCTCCCAACGTTTTCTCGCTGGAATTGTTAAATCCTGAGAGAACGCGAGAAATTGGTACAATCCTATCGTATAGCTTTAACTGCTGCACGACCCGAGATAATATGATGTTTGTTGAGCTGCCTGGATCAACGAGCACTCTCTTGACGTCGAACTCTTCCACTCGCAGCGTTATCACTAAAGCGTCCATGTGAGGAAACTGCAAGCCATCTGCATCTGCTTCTTCAAAAGTCATCGTATCCTCAAGTCGCGGTCATTTGGTCTTCGTAATAGAGACTTTGGCATACTTCTTTGCTGTGTATGTGACTGCATCAACCTCAGTTCCGCCAGAGATGACGTTGACCGTCATTTTTGGAGAAGATACTCGGGGAGGTCCTGATTTGTTTTGCTGGGCCTTCGCGTGAGTCTGCTTCCCTTTTTCTGTCAAGTACTCCTTGAGATAGCCCTGTTTCAACAAATTAGCAACTTCATACCTTAGAGCCTTGCAGTCATCCGTTGTGTGGCCGTGATCGCGATGGAATTCGCACCATAAATTCTTGTTGCGTTTGCTGGGGTCACCCTTCATATCCTTGGGCCATTTGACCTTTTCGCTCATCTCCTCGAGCACTGCTACAAGTTCGACTGCTCCGATGTTGAAGACGGGCAGGGTTGGGATTCCACTAGAAGTTGAGGCAGAATCATTGCTCCTTGCCAGGCCTTTGTTGTTGCGACCGCGTCCGTTTGAGTTGTTGCGTGACCGGCTGGGGTATGGCTCGTGCCGTGCATCTGGCCTATCCGTCTCGATCTTTCCCCCAGCGCCATTGGTGCGAGTTTGGCTCCGTCCTCGGGTACCTGTGCCAATTAATTTATCTTCGTCTATACGTACCTTGGAATTATAACGGTTGTAGACATCCGACCAGCTCGCCGCAGGATATTCTCGCAGGGATTCGTATAGTCGCCTGGTCGCCTCAGAACTCTTGTCGTCCAGGCTGTTGGTGAATGCAATAGCCGCCCATCGATCTGGAACCTTGGGTAGCAACATACGCTCACGCTGAAAGCGATCCACATACTTCCGGAGAGACTCCCCAGGCAGTTGCTTGATTTCAAAGATATCCTCAACTCTTGTTTCTGTCTTCTGAGCGCCTGTGTGTGCTTTGACGAACAACTCCGCCATCTCGGCAAAAGATCCTATCGAATTTGGTGGCAGCATTGAATACCACCGTAGAGCGCCGTCCGCTAGGGTTTCCACGAACTTCTTCAATTGCACTGATTCGATCTCCTCGTCGGTGAGATCGCTTGCCTTTATGAAATTGCTAAACATCATCAAGTGATCATTGGGGTCAGTTGTTCCCCGGTATCTTGGTATGTTTGGCATCTTGAATGTTTTGGGGATGGCCTTTGGTGCTGCTTCTTTCTTCCAGGGCCTTTGAGTATACCGCTGAACATCGACTTTCTTCAAAGTGGGTGGTGCGCCAGGGATCTGGTCAATCCTCTCATAAAGAGAGCGCTGTAGAGCCTCTTGACTTTCTTTGAACTGCTTGGTGAGGGCCTCCATGACTTCGCTCATCTCAGTTGGCACCGCTGATCCTGCATTCTGATTTTCAGCTCGCCTCGAGGCATGAGATGGTGAAGCATCCCTTGGACGTCCCATGGGTGGATTTCCCATGTTTGGCAGGTTCTGTCCTCGCAGGCTGTCGATAGCTTCCCGTATTTGCCTGTTGATCTCAGCCTGTTGCCGTATGAATTCAAGGATAGCGTCTTGAGAGTTCCTCGAATTCCCAGGGCCATTGGGTCTTCTAGATCCTCCAGCCCCCTGGTCGACATTTCCTCGGCCAGGATGGCGGCTATTTCTGCTACCTTGCTGACTGTGCTCGTTCTCCTGCTCCGCTGGGAGCACATTCTCGTCCTCTGCAATGGGGATCACGTCGTCGTCTGCAAGGGGAACATCTTGCTGCTCGTCCCCGGTCAAATTCTGGTTTACCTGCTCCGCAGCGTTGAGGTCTTGCTGCCCTTCAATGGGAGCGTTGTTGTGCGAGTTGTTATCTACCATTTTAACAAAAAGAAAACGGGGAGAACCAGCGAGCGAAGAGAAAACGAATAAAGAGTAAAATACGACGAGCGATTAACCTACGGAAGTTATTGACCGGCTCCCACTGTGGTCGCCAAATTGTTTAACCGTAATTCGTTTTGTTAGGTTAATTTACAATTAAATTTATAAAGCGGAGTCACGGTCAATAATCGAGATTAAACGCTCTTAATGGAAGAAATATAAATGACAGTAATAAATGCGAAAGAATAAAGATGCAAATGCAATATAATAAATGAATAATCGAATGAAAAAGGAACCGTGCTCAGGCCGTTTAGACTTGATTAAATTCCCTTCCTCGTACTCTTTATGATATTCAGTCAACGGAACAATAAAAGAGATCTTTCGATCATCAGTAGTAATAAATATTCGCTGGAGATAAAGAATTGAATGCTAGTAAATAGTTTGAATACAAGTGTAGATTTAGAGAAGCATTAGATTCAATGCTTGTGACTTAGATTACAATATATAGGTAGCTAAGTGTCCGTTCACAAGCAGTTGTAACTCCTTAGTCGAGCAGTTGCGTTGTTTGTGGATAAGATTCCCATTTCGAACTGCCTTGATTGACGAGCCGCGACTTTTCTGGCCGTGGCGACTGTTCATCTGTCCGTTGTAACTGTTTATCTTTGATCTTATCCATTGCTTTTATGTCCATTCACAGCCATATGTCGTCTACATGTCGTCCTACGTGGATGCTTAGTCACCAACTTTGGTGACGACGGATTTAACCCAATACAAACTTCTAAACTACTAAATAATAATGTATACGTTTTTACGCCAAATCCAATTACAAAATGACTTTCTAACACATATCCTTATCTACACACATATCTATCCACATATTTTCAAGACCAATACGTTTCAAAGTCTTTTTTTTTATTTTTTTATTTCATGTTCAGTTAAATTATTTTACATAAACAGAAACATTCACAAATTATCACTTATTAGAGCATGTTTGGTATGATGTATTGTAAGAAATAATCATGATATAAAGATGTTCTATCAGTTATTCCACATTTGGTTTATATATTCGAAGTTAATTATTTTGTAAAGTTATATATCGCATTACCTTATACCACCAACAACATGGAATAACACTACATGAATAACTTATACATAGATTAAGCATAAAAAGATAAAGCTAGCATTGTCCTTTTCCTATTAAAGTCAGAGACTTATAGCAGTGGCAATAGCCACAAAATTTTATCAAAGATGTTCAAGATTCAAAGAAATGAAAGAAAAAACTCTGATTAGTGGATTTACCACTATATTGTAAGACAGGGGTATAAATATACTTTTAGTAACAAAAATATTTGACATTTTTGGCATATAAATATGCTGTTAATAGCTTAATATTTTCCTTGTTTTAGGCTTTAGCTTTGCAAAACTTGTTTAGACTCTTTATTAATGACTCATAGTAGGACCACAAACTTCAAAGGAAAGGAGAAGTTTTGAAAGATGTCTGTTGAAGCAAAAAAGAAAAAAACCTTCATACGCTACGAAGCATATTTGACCTATTTCCATAAAGAAATTTTTCGACGAAGGGTGGTCATCTAACTACCCTCGCTTGGTTGTGGCTCCGCCACTGACCCATGCGTGTAAGGGTCGATTCATACGTTGGTTTAAAAATAAATACATATTTCTACAACAACTATGCAAAAACTTCAACCACAAAATGGAATCAACAAAGTTAATTAAAGCAATTCCATGCTGAAACTGAATAAATTGGTCTATCATGCCAACATATCATCAAACTTCCTCTTTGACTAATAACCTTATAACCATCTTCACCATAAGCCTCTACCAATTTCTTTGCATCTTCCATAATATCGTACCATAATCGGACGGGCCTAAATCCTCCACGTGTCAACCTCACAAGCCATTGACCAAATCTTTCATGTCTTTCCTCTCTTTCTAGCCCTTCACATGCCACCATATTTTCTATTTCTTTCCCAAACATTTGTTCCACTGCAACCCTTTCTTCACACAATGAATTAGCTATAGACCCTCCAAATGTTGTATCAATTGAATCAAATAATGCACTATAATAATGCAACCCTTCAACAAACCTATCAACTAACTTGTTTAAATTATGGTCAGCTTCTTGTTCCACTAGGATCAATACTTTTGGTGACAATGAATGTAACATAGCTAAAAACTCGCTCATTCTTTTGCAATCCTTGACGTTGTTGTTGTTCTTCTTGTTTAATCCAAAGTGTGAATTGATATGATCGTCTTCAGCCAATAATACATGGAGATTTAATACCGATACAAATGCTAATGATTCACCTGGTTTTACCTCGATCATATCTAGTGTTAGTTCTTTAAGACTAACACTAACATGATTGAATTGAAAGGGAATGTCTAAAGCTTCAGCTTCTTTCTTGATCCTTATTTCCATGTCCTCTAACATGGCCTTGTTATTGCTCACACAAGTAATCCTCAAATAGGGAGGTCCATTTGGTAAAGTATCAAGATTTTTAAGAAAAGGCACCCATAATTTTGGATCTCCGCAACCCAAATCGACTATATGGATTATACGATCCTCGGACATGGCTTGGATCAAGATCCTACTAATAACAGCATATGCAAAGCCCATATATGGGAAGGCTTTAGCAAAGATTATCCGAGAGCGATCAAGATCGACAATAGTACTACTAGGTGCCTGCAGCAACAACAACAATAACAGAATGCTCTTAGCGACAATTATTTAGTGACATTAAGTTAATGGACAATAATATGTTAAAATATTACTTCATCCGTCCCAATTTATGTGACACCATTTCCTTTTTTGTTTGTCCCAAAATAAGTGGCACATTTGCTTATTTGACAACTATTTAATGCATCATCTCTATTTTACCCTTGTTGAGCCCTACATACTTTTAAACCTACCAACAACTTTTTTATTACTCAAATCTTCTCTCTTACTTTTTCAAGGGTAAAATTGATACTTAACAAGGTCAACTTCTATTTTCTTAAACTCTGTGTCCGGTCAAATGATGCCACATAAATTGGGACGGACAGAGTACCTGTTCTCGATGATTTAAGGCCTTGTAGAGGCCAGGCCAACGCTTGACAAGGCGAACGGCCAAGGACGAGGCAAACCAGGCGGCGAGACGTTGCATGGAATCACCAGTGACCGATGCAAGTTGGAGAATCTTTGATAGACAGGAATCAGCATGGTGAAGATTACCAGAGGAAGCATGGTTAGCACAAGTGAGCAATAGTTGGATGAGTTTGACACCTCGTTCTTCGGGTTTTAAGGCAGTCGTAGAAACATCAGTAGTAGTAGTACTTGTGGGAGATGATAAAGTGAGGGACAAGGTAACGTCTGTCTTTACTCTTGGAGATGTAAAATTCATGATGAATAAAATGTTTGTTACGTTGTAAGTTGTAACCAGTGTCTAATTAGCAAGAGTTTTGAGAAGATGAAGGTGATATTTGAAAGGGTGTATGTCAATTTCAATTACTAATAATATAGGAGCAGGTGAGTAGGTCCAAAAGCTAGTTCTTGGACTTGGCAATGTAGCCAAATGGTTAAGTACAAGAATGATATATGCAACAATTAGTTCTCAACAGCTTTTAGCTGTATAATTCTCTATGTGGAATCTCCATGCCGAAAGTCAAAATTATTCAAATAAGGACAAGTAGGGTATCATGATTCTAAAATAAAGAGGCAAAACTTTTTTTTTTTTTTTTGGTTAACTAGCATTAGTGGATTGTGTTCCCCTTTTTCACTTCTGGATGAACATACTGCTTTCAGCTTAACCGTTTAAGTTCAAACTTATTGTCACGTAAGAGTAGTGCATGCAATTATATTGACCTAAATTTATGAATTCATCTTTGTTTTTTAATTTAACTATTAGCCAAAAATTTATATACGTCTCGTTTGGAAGCCCATTAAAGGAGAAAACTTTCATACCGAAAATTTCTCCATTTTTAGGACTCCAATCCAATACCTTTGGCTGAAAATTGAAGCATCACATCCATCCGTAGAATCCGTCTTGGCTAATTAGGTCTTCCACTTATGCTGGTGAAAGCTTTATTTTATTTATTTAATTAATTAACTATTTATTTATTTATTTGGTGAAAGCTGCATGTTATTTAATGCATGCCATTTTCCTGCTGATATTTCATATTTGCAAGATTTTAGACCGACAGCTCGTCTTTATTCGTTGTCCTTCACCTGCACTTAAGTCTTCACCTGACAAACCCCGATCACATGCATGGTCAAGGTTGCCTAGTATTGTAATTTTATTACCATGATTTGGTTGGAAACCATCGGCAATGATTTAAATTATATACTTACATAGTACAATGTATTAAATCCGTCCAAAAGCTGATCTTGATATTTACTCCATTACCATTAATCTATGCTTTAAACTGAGTACCAACATATGCTGTTGTCATGGTGTAAATGGAATGTAGTGACTTTTATCCTTTTCTGAACACAAAATTTTGGTAAACTCCAAACATAAGAGTTAACAAAACGACTTTTTGATAAATGGAAGATGTACTTAGACACTATACTATGCTTTTGATGCTTTGTGTAATCAGCCGTTTGGTATTATGCAGTACGAAAGAAAACAAATCAATCTAAAAATAGAAAATTTAACCTGTCAAATTTGTCGACTGCGATTCTAGCTATGACTAGGGTAAAGTTCTGAATAATTTATGAGCAGCTGTTTGGAATTACATGGAGAACCTGAGACCTCTAGTTAAGTTTAAAGAGATATCGTTCATCATGTCACTCTTCAATAGTGAAACTTGAGTTATGAAATAGTATGTATGATGTAGGGTAAACTACGCGGAAGCAAATACACGATACAAGCGAAAGCAATTAAAGGGATAACAAGAAATAAGGATTGGGAAGACAAGAAATGAGAAGAAAGAAAGAAAGAATCAAACTCACATACGTTTGTTGATTCAAGGGGGAAAAGAGACTCGAACCAATCAAAGGATCATACTAGGATGATCCCCATGGATTCCAAGTTAACGAGATACATGAAGCCTCGAGCTTCAACAAAGAAGGCAAAGCCTCTCTTCTAATTCTTCTCTCTACAATTCTATGTTCAAAACTAGCTAACTAATGAATGGAAATGGCTAAATGTGGCTTTTATAGTTATTCCACACTCCTAAGTGTATTGTCTAAAAAGCCCTCAACTTGAGTTAATACATAAAAGACCACATAGGGATAATATATGAAATATACCTAAAAACTAGTAAAACCGTCAGGAAGTAGGAACCCTGCCTAGAGAAACAGGCGCCCCGCTTGAATGTTGTGTACACCAAGTAGGCGCCCCACCTTCAGGAGTAGGCGGTCTGCCCTTCAGCAGAGGCGGTCCGCCTCAAATAAGATTCAGAGAGTGTCACTTCAACTAGGCGGTCCGCCTGGTATAGTGGGTGGTCCACCTGGTGCTGTGTCGCTCCTAACACTCGACTGAAAGCTCTTCAAGTCATCTCCAAAGCCTCCATCTTCAAAGCTCTTCCAACCCAAGTGAGGGTGAACATTTTGGATCTCTTTAGCTCGGCTCCGAAGCAGTTGAAACACTTGATCTCGCATCCCTTTTGTCATTCAAGCTCGACTTTTGTTAGTTGGCGCTTTGGCTCAATTTGCTCCGCATCAATATACTCCCTCCATTCCAGTTTATGTGACAATATTTCCTTAATTAGTTTGTTCCAAAAAAATAATTGGTAACTTTTTAAAATTTGAAAATAATTCAACTTCAAAATTATTACTTCACCCTTGAAAATATGATTTATAACTACAAAAATATATATGAGTAATTTCAACCACATGTCTCAAAAGTCTTCCTTTATTTCTTAAATACCATGTCGACTCAAACTATTACACATAAATTGAAACGGATGGAGTAATATGTTACTTCATGACTCGCTCCAATTAGTATGGGTGTCAACTTTATCCAAAGAAGCTTGGAATCGAACTCAAGCAGCTAGCACGTTGATTAAAAGTAATTTAAAGGTTAAATATCAAATGGAATTAGATTTTTTTCCTAATTAAATTAATTCATATTTAAAATTACAATTTACATGATGAAATCCAAATTGGGCTTAGATCCCAACTATCAAGAGCCAAGCCTAGAGCACAAAAGATACAAGGCAAGAGCTTCGAAGAAGGGTTCGGGAGTGATTTGAAGTCGTGGACTTGAGCGCCATTGAGGGAGGGCCAACTACGGACCAAGGGGGAATACGAAGAGTCTATTTTGAGCCGTCTCCACACCTCCAAGAGGCGGACCGCCCACACTACTAGGCGGACCGCCTACCAAAGTTGCACTCTCTGGATCGCCTGAGGCGGACCGCCCCTCACTGAAGTGGCCTTTAAGATGCTGAGGCGGAGCGTCTTCCCCTGAAACCGAAGCTACATGGCTTATTCAGGGTTTTTGAGGCATAGTTATTACTATTATGGCCCTGTGTGGTCTTATTCATTACCCAATTTGTGGGGGGGGGGGGGGGGGGTATTTTAGACATTTTACACTAGTTTAGAAAGTTCTATAAATAGAACACTTAGGCTTTCATTTCATTTAGCAAACCTTGAATATTAGAATGATGATTTCTTTGAGTGAATCTCAATGAAGAACCTGTGAGCGGGCATGATTTCACTTGGTAGAGTCCAAGTTGAATATCGAAACTTCTTTGATCATTCTATTTGCAAGAGCCGGGTGCCTCTTGAGGGTAGTTGTGTAGTATAGGTGATCCTTGACTTCACCCGAGGTGTATCGAGACAAGTTCCTTGGTGCTACTTAGGTAAACGTTTCAAGCCTCGTCTTGCTTTTATCTCGATATCTTTATTGATATCGCCTATCTTGTTTTAGCTCCCGTATTTTCATATCGTCATTTGCTTCCGTATAGTTTAGATTGCATCAATTGGTATCAGAGTTGGGCTCGGGCTATGTTCTTACAAACCCATGTTCCTTGTTCAACGTGTTAGTATCGTTGTTTTTGTGTTCTTGTATTCTTGAAATAAAAACAAAAAAATTGAAAAAGTTGAAAACTTGAACAAAATTGGTAGATCGGGTTGGATTTGATTCCCTAAGTGTTTAAACTTATTAGGGATTGTTCTATATTGTATTCTCGTTGTTTTGGTATACTCATATCACGATTTGGTGTTACGAATCAAAATTTCGAAAATCAAAATCCTAAAGTCTGAAAATTTCTTGAAAACACTTCAAACTTGAATCGAAGCTTGTTGTTGATTGTTAGGGGTTGAAAACTATTGGGGATTGATTAGAATAGTTGATTACACTATTGGGTATTATTGAATTTGAGTAACATGTTGAAATTGTTTGAAAATTTGGGTGCAAAAGAGCCAAAAACCCGTAGTTGAAAAGCTACAGATTCAGCTTTAGGCGGACCGCCTCAGGATTTAGGCGAACCACCTCAACAAAAGTCCCTCTCTGGACTTTTTTAGGCAGAGCGCTTCCCCCAGTTACTTGTTTTCGGGTAGTTTTTTCATAGGTTTTCACTTGTTGTTTGCCTCCGGGCTTCTTGGTTAGTGTTTCTAGGGTAATTGGCCTACTCGAAAGACACTAACTCTTGAGCGTATTAGAACTCAAAGAAGCCTCGTATAAAATTTTTGTTTGAAGTGCTCACTCATATAGACGTTCGCCCATAGAGTCACATGAATTCCACTCACCCCGAACAGTATTTGGTTCGTGTGACTTGAGTGATTATTGAGGTGGTTGTTCAACTACGAGGAAACTTTTGAAATCAAGCTTGAGTGATCCTACCACCCACTAAATCGAGTGTACCCGAGTGAAATTCCAAAGGTGAAGGAGCGAGTGAGGTTTTTACTCTAACCTCTTTCTCTTGTCTTTAATTTTTGTAGGTACATGACCGGAGACGTACACAATACCATTAAGGTCCCGATAGGCACTTTGCCCTACCTCTTGGCCGAGGTGAGATCCATAAGCTCGAGGCTTGATAGCTTCAAAGAGGAATGGACCCCGAGTGTCCAAAAAGATGTCGGGGAAGGCATTAGTGACGAAAAGTTGGGCATTCCCGAACAAGTGGGCATTCCCCACAACTTGGGCATTCCCCAAGATGATGTAGTTACTCACTCTAGGAGTAAGTATACTATTCCTATGAGCCAACCAATGGTAAATGAGGGAGTTGGGGGAGGTGAGCAAGGTGATTACATTCTTAGGCCTCATCCCCATGCACTTGCACATGAGAGCGAATTAAAGGAAAGAAGAGGAGAGGAAAAACAAATTGAGAGTGAGGACACCCTTTGTCCTAACCATATGTTATCTTCTTCTTCTTGCTATAGCTTTTGTGTAGGTACTCTTGGAGGCGAGCTATTGGAGCCTCTACCGTTTGCCTTGGAAGGAAGACAAGAGGATGGAGATTATCATTGTGAGCTTCGTGACTGAGGGATTGAACGTGACACTACAAGCTATGTGAGTGCTCACAGGAGCGACTCAAATGTAAGTGTTACTTCACCCTTTCATGAACATGTTAATCCCTTGTCTTGTGAAGACTCAATGCAAGTTAGTACTTGTAATGCATTTAATGAAATTTCAACTAGGGTAGAGTCGATTAGTCAACTTGTGTGTGCATGTGAACCACTAGTTGAGAGGATTGGTAAGCCACATCATTATGTGAGCTCGATATTCAATGAACCTCTCTTTAGTGAAAATGCGGTAGTTGACCTTACTTGTGACTCTTGGTATGACACCGCACCCATATTTGATAAAGGGGAAGGTGAGTTATGTGACTCTACCCTTGTTGATATAATTGATTTTGGTGGATTTGTGTGTCGTAGTAAGGATGATAGTGACCTTAAGGAGTCCAAATTGCATGAATTGGACAAGGTTGTCTATTATGACTCCTCAAGTGAGAGTGAAGAACCTAGTCTTGATACTATGACTTTATTTGACCATAAAATTGAGGTGCATACCTTTATATTTCCATTGTTTGAAGACAATTTCATTGGTGGTAGTGAATCGTATCGGACTTGGGTTGGTAGTAAAATGGAACCTCCATGGTGTGAAGGGTTTGACTCCTTAGGCAACCCATTGTGTGCGAACTTGGGTGAGGTAGATGACTCTTCGACCCTACTATTGCTTGTTGGGGTTATGATGAAGAAGAAGCCATTATCAATATCTTCCTTGAGAGCTTGTCTTTTAAGAAGGGTTGTCTAGAGGATGAAGTTAGAGGTGAGGAGGTATCTCTTAGTGTGAGTATGAGAGCTTTTAAGAAGGGGAGTGGGGGTATTTGATGCTAATGGTGAATTGCACTACTCTGCCTATCCCATCCCACATGTTAACCACACTTTGAGAATTAAGCATGCCGAACACATTGTGCCACATTATGAAAGTATTGCATTGAAGGTTTGGTGTGTTGGTTATGAGCTTAGGGATCGTAGGATAAGTGATAGATTGATCTTGCATTTTCCATGCCCTATTGATCTCTTTGTTTGTTCTTGTGTTGGGTGCACTTCTTTGTTGGACCAAGTACTTGCTATTTCCTTTGGAAACATAAAATTCTTCATTGCTATTGATACTTGGTTATACAATAAGAATGTGTTTTCCCACACTTTTGGCACTAACCTACTCTTGTAGTAGGAACTTTTTCTTGTTTTGATTGTCTTTGGATGTAGGCTTTGATGGTTTGATTTCGAGGACGTAATCCTTTCACGAAGTGGAGGACGATGCAATCCAAATTGCGCTTAGATCCCAACCATCAAGAGCCGAGCCTAGAGCACAAAGGATACAAGGCAAGAGCTTCAAAGAAAGGTTCGAGAGTGATTTGAAGTCTTGGACTAGAGCACCATTGAGGGAGGGCCGACTACGGACCAAGGGGGAACACCAAGAGTCCATTTTGAGCCGTCTCCACACCTCCCAGGAAGAAGCAGACTGCCTACCAAAGTTGCACTCTCTGGATCGCCTAAGGCAGACCGCCCCTCACTGAAGTGGCCTTGAAGATGCTAAGGCGGACCGCCTCTATCCTAGGGCGGACCGCCTACCCCTGAAGCCGAAGCTACATGGCTTATTCCGGGTTTTTGAGGCATAGTTATTACTATTATGATCCTGCGTGGTCTTATTCATTAAACCCAACTTGTGGGGTATTTTAGACATTTCACACTAGTTTAGAAAGTTCTATAAATAGAACACTTAGGCTTTCATTTCATTTAGCAAACCTTGAATATTAGAATGATGATTTCTTTGAGTAAATCTCAATGAAGAACCCGTGAGCGGGCATGATTTCACTTGGTAGAGTCCAAGTTGAACATCGAAACCTCTTTGATCATTATGTTTGCAAGAGCCGGTGCCTCTTGAGGGTAGTTGCGTAGTTTAGGTGATCCTTGACTTCACTCGAGGTGTATCGAGACAAGTTCCTCGGTGCTACTTAGGTAAACGTTTCAAGCCTCGTCTTGCTTTTATCTCGATATCTTTATTGATATCGCCTATCTTGTTTTAGCTTCCGCATTTTCATATCGTCTTTTGCTTCTGCGTAGCTTAGATTGCATCATTACACTAAAGACAATTTATCGAACACTTTGAATATTAAAATGGTAGTAATTTATCCATTAGCGACAAGCACTACGTTGCCCTCCTTTCCTAGATCACTAGATGTACTCCTAATGGGTCATGAGAATCAACATCACATTGATAATTAGGGATTAGATATGGTATTCAAATTAATTTTCCTGAATGATCCTTTTCGAGGGTTAATGGACCTAAATAGCTCAATCCTTTCGAATGTGTCACAGAATGTAAGTGAATTGCATAAACTTCAAACTATAAGTGCCCAACTAGGGTTTTGTTATTTCTAGTATCAACTATACCTGTCACCTAGGCCGGGCTAGCTCGGTATCGGACCGAACCGATAAAAGACCGAACCGGACCGAACCGGACCGGTTCATTATAAACGGTCCGGGACAAGGAGGAAATAGGTTGCGGGCCGAGCCGGGCTTAAAAAAAAGACCGGTTAGCCTGGACCGATAAAAGACCGGTCTTTGGCCCACCGATAGACCGGACCGGATTTTTGATAGAAAAATTATACTATATGTCGAGGGAGATTGAGACATGCTTTTGTCAAGAATCATACAAAATCTAATGTAACATTTAGTCCCTTTTAGAATCCCTCAACATGCAGCAGTATCAAAGATATTATTAGCTTCATTAGGTACAACGAATGAACATATTCATTTACTATTTGTATTGCTAAGAAGCAGTCAATAAGTTAGACCAAGAAGTAGAAATCAAGAATATATATTAATTAAGTATTTTATACAACTCATCTTCTTGGTTGTAAGAGAAATTGATAGTCTCGATTTCTCACCCTTGAGTTGTAGTATTAAAGTTGTATCCATTTGACTAGACATACTATAGTAATGATGAGATAGTACTTACTTAGAATAATAACAATGATTTTTTTCTTCATGAGTAGTGGATCAAATTAACATTGTGATTAAACTTGGTTTCTATCAATGAGTCAAAGTATATGATTCTCAAGATGTTTTGTTCATTTCTTTCCTGCTTTCACATTCCTTCTCTTTTTATATAGGATTATATGTCCTTCCAATTGCAAGTACAAAGTGACAGGCTTAGCTAAAATATGAAAAAGAAAAAGAAAAAAAAATCGGACCGGACCGGGCCGGTGCTTAATGGGCTAGGACCGAGCCGGACTTAAATTTTTTTTTTAAAAAGACCGATTTGAACCGGATCGGTACCGGGACCGGTGAGTCGACTCTTAACGGGCCGGTCCTAGCCTGATTGACAGGTATAGTCTCAACCCATTACCTCAAGTCAAATGATGTTTCATTCTCCTTAGATTTGTTGTGGTTACTTTCACCACTCCCTAAACTACCATTTAAGTGAGTTAAGGGGTTAAATGGGCATGATCATTTTGACCTACCCAAATTCTCAATTTAATCATAAAAGTAACCAAATATCTATTACCCAAACTATTGTGATGCTAATAACGTACAATGGCCCATTAAGTTACAAATTAGGGTTGATTTTCAACCCCGATGGGTTTAGCTACTCAGGATAAACAAAGACAAGAGACAACCAGATGTAAAAGAAATAAATTTCATTCACAAATTTAAATTTTTTTAGTAACTTGGATTGTACCTTGTTTTTGCCTTGAAAAATCACCCAAAAAGGTCAACTTCAAATCCCCAAAACTTTTCAGCAACAATAGACACCTTAAAAATGCTTAAAGAATATAGTTATACAAATTATAAATGTTTATCTCGACTTTGACAATTTTTCCTCCTAACTAGAAGTATGGTCAATAATTTGGAACTGTGGCCGTAATTGGCTTTTTTCCTGAGGCCTCAGACTAGGAAAATGCGCCATGCAACAACTCACATTACGGAAGCAATTCTTGAAAGTCCTCTGTTGCACTTTCATTTTCATCTTGCGGCTAACAATGCAGATTGTGACCGCAATTGTACATTGCGGCCCACAATATTTTGAACTCTTCGAGTTCTTCTCCTTCTTGCTCTAGCTTGTTTAATCTTTCATCATTTTAGCTTCAGAATCTTGGCGTGCATATTTCAACCTTAAATTCACAACTTTCATCAGATTGCCACATGATTTGTTGTCATTGGATTAAAAAGTAATAGACAAAAGGTGTATAAAGTCGGTAAAGCACCGACTTATCACTATATTTGACCCAATTATGTGATATATTTTATTTTTAGTTATTTCAAAAAGATTATCACATTTATATGTTTAGATATTTTTTTCTTACCGGTCTCATTTTACCTTTCAATCACCCTTAATATATGCCTTGTTGAGACTTTTAACTTCATATAAAGTTCGACTTTTGAAGGGTGTCCAATGTAATGCATAGTAAAAATACGGAAACTTAAAGATATGAGGGAGACTCGTCTCGAACTCCCTACGAGGTATCCACAAGGAACTAAGTCTCGTGAAACCCTTGGTTCGGGTCAAGAGTTGCCTACACTATGCAACTACCCTCGAGACACACCTGGGTCTCGCAAATTGAATGAGCGAGTTGGATTGAGGGTCAACTAGATCCACTAGAAGATTCAAGTCCAAAAAATAAAAAGGTTTCATTCAATAAGGAGCATTGCTCTCATGTTCTTCAATATTCAAAATAGACTAAGTAATAAAATATGCTAGACTTGGGTATTTATAATATTTTCCCAAGCTTTGATAAAGGTCTAAAATGCCCCACACGTTAGGTTTAAGTAAATAGACAATGCGGGGCCAAAACGGTAAAAGAACAACCAAATTCTCGTCCCTTCAGCGTTTGGGTGGAGCGCCTGGAAATTTGCACATTTTGGACAGAACTTTTGCTGGGCGGTCCACCTGGCCCTTGGGCGGAGCGCCTGATTGTAGGGGGCTCAGGGTGGAGCACCTGGCTCCTCTAGGCGGGGTGCCTGGGCAGAGATCCATGTATACTTCTTCCAATTGCTTCCATCTTCGAGTCCTTTCCTCTCCAAGTGTAAATGCACCTCTTGGACCTTCTTGGCTTGACTCCGAGTGAAGAGTCTCGTGACGGATTTCCCGGCATCATCCTCCCCTTCTTGGAAAGATTTCGTCCTAGAAATTCAAGCATCATCACCCTCGGCTCCATCATCTCCTACATCAAAAGGAGTCAAGTCAGAAACATTAAAAGTGTTAGGGACATTATACTCACTTGGCAAGTCGACCACATAAGGTTGTTGTTGATCTTTGAAAGCACTTGGAAGGGTCCATCTCCTCGGGGTGCTAACTTCCCTTTCCTAAGGTTTGGAAACCTTTCTTTGCAGAAGTGCACCCACACATAGTCGCCCTTCTTGAGTTTCACCTTCTTGCGTCCCTTGTTCTTCTTGGAGGCCACCTTTTCATAAGCTTCCTCCAAGTTCTTCTTTGCCTTAGCAAGGAGTTCAACCAAAGTCTTAGCTCGGCTTTTACCTTCAAAATTAAAAACCATTTCCCTTGGCAAAGGGGTTAGATCAAGGGGAAGTTAAAACCATAAACACACTCAAATGGAGTCATGTCAATCATTCTATGCAAAGTGCGGTTGTATGAAAACTCCATAAGAGGTAACTTGTCAATCCAAGTCCCGCCCTTACCTCGGGTCATAGCTCTAAGAAGAGCACCCAAAGTTCGGTTCACCACCTCGGTTTGCCCATGGTTTGAGGATGGTGAGACGTAGAAAACAACAATTTGGTGCCAAGAGAACCCCACAAACTCCTCCAAAAATGACTAAGGAACTTAGTGTCCCTATCACTCACAATTGTTTGAGGCATACCATGCAACTTTAATACATTATCAATAAATAAAAAAGCAACATGTTGTGCATCATCACATTTTTTACATGGAATGAAGTGAGTCATCTTGGAAAACCTATCCACGACAACATAAATGCTATCATGTCCCCCCCTAGTCCGTGGTAATCCCATAAGAAAATCCATAGAAATATCAATCCACGGGCTAGTAGGTACGGGGGGAGGGGTATACAAACCATGGAGGTTTGACTTGGACTTACCATACTTGCACTCAAGGCAAGAATTAAAAAGTCTCTCAACTTGCAACCCTATTTTAGGCCAATGGAATTGTTCCATGAGAATGGCCAAGGTGTTACCCCACCAAAGTGACCCATGAGTCCACCAATATGTGCTTCTTGAACAAGCAATTCTCTCCATGAGGACTCGGGTATACAAACTCTACTATTTTTAAAGATATAGCCATTTACCCATTGGTATTTCTCAACTCTTTCTCCTTTCTCAAGAGCTTCATGAATGCTCTTTAGCTTTGGGTCATGAGAATACATAAACTTGATGCTCTCAAACCCCATGAGCTTGGAGGCAAGAGTGGTGGCAAGAGCAAACTTCCTAGAAAGTGCATCTGCCACAACATTGTCTTTCCCTTTTTTTTTGTATTGAATGACATAGAGAAAAGACTTAACGAACTCTACCCATTTGGCATGCCTCTTGTTCAACTTCTCTTGGCGCCTAAGATGTTTGAGTGACTCATGATCACTCTTAATCACAAATTCCCTAGGCCAAAGATAATATTGCCAATAAGCAAGAGCTCTCACTAGGGCATACAACTCCTTGTCATACGTAGAGTAATTCAAGGTTGCATCCTTCAATTTTTCACTAAAGTAGGCTATGGGTTTTTCATCTTTCAGTAAAACACCACCAATTCCCACCCCGGAAGCATCACATTCAACTTCAAATGCCTTTCTGAAGTCAGGAAATTGCAATAGAGGAGCGGTACTCAACCTACTTTTCAATTCTTTGAAGGCCTTCTCTTGAGGCTCTCCCCACACAAAAGGTTTGTCTTTCTTCACCAATTCGGTAGGTGGAGTTGCAATACAGCTAAAGTCCTTCACAAATCTCCAATAGAAGCTAGCAAGACCATGAAAGCTTCTAACTTGAGACACGGTAGTTGGGGTAGTGCAATCTCAATTGGCCTCTACCTTGGACTCATCCACTTCCACTCCTTGGGCACTCACAACAAAACCAAGAAAGACTGCCCTTTCAACACCAAAGGCATATTTCTTATAATTAGCAAAGAGCTTTTCGGCTCTCAAGACTTCAAGTACTTGCCTTAAATGATCAACATGGTCGTCTAATGACTTGCTATATATCAAAATATCATCAAAGTAGATGACCACGAATTTGTTGATGATGGCTTCAACACATGATTCATTAGCCTTATGAAGGTGCTAGGTGCGTTGGAGAGGTCAAAGGGCATCACCAACCATTCATATAGACCAAACTTGGTCTTGAATTCAGTCTTCCACTCACCACCTGATTTCATAAGGATTTGGTGGTAACCGGACCTAAGGTCTATCTTTGAAAAGTTGCTAGAACCACTTAGCTCATCACGCATATCATCTAAGCGAGGTATGGGATGTTGATACTTTATCGTGATCTTGTTGACCGCTCGACAATCCACACACATCCTCCGTGTGCCATCTTTCTTTGGGACTAGTATGACGGGCACGACACACGGACTTAAGCTCTCACGAACCAAGCCCTTGGTAAGCAATTCATCCACTTGCCTTTGCAACTCCTTTGTATCTTCGGGATTGCTCCTATAGGCCGGCTTGTTTGGGATTTGTGTCACGACCCATTATCCTGGACACCCGTGAGGGCATCCGAACTAACCCCATCAGGCAAACCTACTCGCTAAGTTAATAATTAATTTCAATAAGATTGATGAAACAATATAATAAAATCCAAGATATGACTTTATTATTGAAATACACGGAATATCCCACAATACAAATAAAAGTCTAGTCCTCCACCATAAGTCATGAACATCTTAAGATAATTACTGAATAAAATATCCTGGATGTCTAAAACAAGAATGACATGAATGAAGTAAGTGAAAGGTGCCCCACCACGGAGCAAGTATGGTTGGCTCAGCGGTGATCTATCAGGAAATCTTCAACTCTAGCCACAAGGCTCACTTGTGCTCAGAACTGTATCTGCCCGAACAAATAATAAAAAAATAACAAGAAACCAACGTAAGTCGAAAGGACTTAGTAGGTGGGTAGACTAGTTCCTATAAAAGACAGTAAACTAGTCTAAGCAATAAAGTAAATGAATAGAGGAGGGAGAAAAGAAACATGTAACTCATTATTCAGATAATTCACAAAAATATGCAATCGATATCAACCAATCTCAATCATGGGAACCAACAATTAACCTCAACTCATAGCATAATATAATATGTGGACCAACTCCGAAATAGATAGAAGGTTTGATAGTGGACCAACTCCGAGGCTATCAAATGTACCAACTCTGAAATAGATAGTGGACCAATTCCGAGGCTATCAAATGGACCAACTCCAAAAATTATCAATTGGACCAGCTCCGTGACAACAAATTAATCATAAATTTTCAGGTCAAACTTGCACATAACCTGCAATACTTTAAGTAACCATGTAACAATAACATGGAGCATACACAATCAAGAAAAACAAACACATATTCCAAGTAAAGATTTTAAACACAACGAAAAGGTGTAAACGATTACACTTAGGGTAGTGTACATATAAGGAAGGTATGCACAATATCCCGCGTGGACAAATTCCACCAAAGAAAGGGATAAAACCACCTACCTCTGTCCGAAGAAGCCACTTTTTCTCGATCGAATCTCGTCCAAACGGTCTCGCTCTACGTAAAAAATGAAATCTTAATTTAATATATTAATTCAAATTCTCATAGTCTAAAATTATTTCTAAACCTCGGGACATATTACGTCTTCAGTCAAACATTAATTTTACTAAATATCTAACATAGGATTAAATACTCACTACTCCTTCTCAATTATCTTACTCTTAAGGATAAAATAATAAATCCTACCATGTTCAAGATTAGTAGTAATCACAATGTAAGATAAATATATATATATAATAATGATAGAGATAAACGAAAAGGAAAAGAGAGAAGAAATAATTTGTAGTGTGTTCCATCATCTTGTTCGCGTGACGTACAGTAACAAAGTCGGGCAGATTTCGCTAGTCAGCTATACAAAAAGAAAGAAAACTTTGTAATCCAACTTAGCATTTAGAATCATCATTGCCATAACTATCTAGTCCCCTCGTGATTACACCAAACATTGGTATCAAGCTTTTATCTTATAATTATTACTAGAATGATTTTGTCCCCTAATTTGCTACATATATCACTTACTTATAATAAGTTGTATGTTATATCAATACACGAAAAATAAAAAGTTCGTCTACAATTCAACTCAAGATTATGCTATAAGGTAGCATGAGCATAGTGAATCCCTGAATCTCTTTTCTTACTTTCACGAGCCGTCCACCGCCAATTACGGGACAATGCAGTTACAACCCTCGCAAAATACCTTATAAAACTTCTAAAATACTATTCTGTCACTTAAAATACAATTTTGGGCTTTTGGGCTTATAATATGGGTGATGTAGGGAAAACACGGAAAAGATAAAAGGATAAAGAACGAGACGTAACTCGTTCTCTAATCCCAAGTAGCCACGGAGAACTTGTTCCGTTACACCCCGGGAGAAGGACAAGAACACCTACGCTATGCAACTACCCTCGAGCCACACTTGGAACTCGCAAATAGAATGATCGGGGCGGGGTTGTTAGGCAACTAGAATCCACTAGAAGTAACAAGTCCCAACTAAGGTTAGTTTTCATAAACCCAAAGAGAATCCACTCTTTACAATATTCAATTCATCATTAAACATAACTAAGTGTAAAATAAGCTAGGCTTGGCTATTTATAGTGTTTCCCAAGCTTACACAATGACTCAAATACACTTACTAATAAGGTTCAACAAATAAGCCACGTAGGGCAAAACAGTAAAAGTCTACTAAATCTGCGAACTGGGAGGGGCGCCTGGCTTATGCTGAGTCTGGGCGGGGCGCCTGGGGGTAGGCAGGGCGCCTGGGGTAGGCGGGCACCTGAGCTGGGGGCCTAGGTAGGCGGGGCGCCTGGCACCATTGTGCACACTTAGGCAGAAAGCTTCCCAGGCGGGGCGCCTGGGCTAGGCGGGGCGCCTAGCTGTGCTGGGCCTCCTTCCTCCTCCTTAGGCGTGGAGCCTAATGATGAAACCATCCGGAACACTTCCAAAGCCCTTGACTTCAAGTCCATTGTATCTTCCAAGCTTGGCACATGTCGGAAAGTGTTGGAAAGTGTCTTGGTGATTTGGGTCTCATCATCCTCCCCTTCTTGAGAAGATTTCGTCCTCGAAATCAATGCGTTCGCGTCCTTGGCATCATCTCCTCGAGGTGCCCAATGCTCTCCTCCCTTGTAACTCTTGATCGTCACCTTGACATAGGTCTCTTCCAAGATCTCCCTTGCCTTAACATGGAGCTTAGAACCTACAAGCAACGACAAGCAAACACAAGAACTCCTACTTTGAAAGTACGTTAGTGTAAGAAGTGTGGAAAACACACTCTTGTGATATAACCAAGCATCAATGAGAAGCACAAATATCAAGTCTCCAAGGAGAACAATAAGCACTTGGTTAAAGATCATCACGCACATAACACAATAGTGATCAAATAAGCCATGGGGATTTGAAAAATGCAAGATCAAGCTATCAAAATCCCCTTGAATCTTAAGCTCAAGAACAACAAACCAATCAATCCTCGAGGTGTGATTAACAAGTGGAGTGGAGTGAGTCAAATAACCCAACATGCAAGTAACATCAAGTACTCCACTCCCCTTCTTTAGAGCATACTTACTCACACCAAGGGATTTCCTTTCACCTCCAATTTCATCACCTAAGCAACCCTTCTCAAAAGACAAGCTCTCAAGGAAGGCATTGATGATGGATTCTTCTTCATCATAACCCACACAAGCAATAGTGGGGTCACTCAAAGAATCATCTACCTCACTCAAATTCTCAAACAAGTGGTTGCCTAAGGAATCAAATCCTTCACACCATGGGGGTTCCATTTGACCACCCACCCTAGCCCAATACAAGTCGCTACCACAAATGAGATTATCGTCACACAATGGAAATGTAAAAGCATGCATCTCAATATCATGATTAAGCATAGACAAATTATCAAGACTAGGTTCACTTGAGGAGTCATAATAGACAACCTTGTCGAATTCATGCAATTTGGACTCCTCAAGGACAAGACCATCCTCAACACAACACATTGGTCCACCAAATAGAAGCATATAAATTAGGGAATGATCAACTACCTCATCTTTCCCTATGTCAAAGGTTGGCGGTGTGTCATAGCAAAGGTCACAATCATGGTCAACTATCAAATCTACACTAGGGAAGGGTTCAATGAACAATGAGCTCACATCATGATGTGGCATAGCATCCCTTCCAACTAGTGCTTCACAAGCACATATAAGTTGACAACTAGACTCTACACTAGTGGTATACTCACTAGACGCATCAAAACCACCAACTAGTGTTGAGTCATCACAAGACAAGTAGCTAGTAAGTTCATGAAAAGGTGAAGCAACACTTACATTTGTAGTACTTCCTTGGTCACTCACAAGGTTTGAAGTGTCATATGCAACTCCTCCATCATGAAGCTCACATTGAGGCTCCAATGGCTTGTCTTCAAATGTACCTACACAAGAACTTTCACGAGAAAAAGTAGAAGATAAAGAAGGGTTAGAACAATGGGTGCTCTCACTCTCCATTTTTCCTTCCTCACCTCTCATCTCTCTCAATTTTACCTCATGGTCAAGTGTAGTTTGTGGTGACAATCCCCTCACATCACTCCTCAAATCCTCTCCTTTTTCCTCTCTTGGATTGTCACTGGTCACTCCCTCACTTCTCTCTATCTTTTCTCTCTCATTTGAAGTGGAGTGACTCTCATTTTCATCATGCATTGGCAAAACAATAAGATTGTTTGCCTCGGGTTCAAGTACAATGGGTGACTTTGCTTTAGCCTCTTCCCTCAACTCCTTCATCCGTTTGTAGTCTTCCCTTACTTGCCTTGGAGTCAAAGGTCTAAGCACATACTTTCTCCCATCTTGCTTGACCGTATAGGAGTTGGTCCGGCCATCATGCACTACACACCTATCATGTTGCCATGGTCTCCCAAACAATAAATGGCATGCTTGCATCGGGACCACGTCAAACATGATCTTATCCTTATAGCTCCCAATGCTAAACTCAATAAACGCTTGTTTCACCACCTTTAGTTCACCACACTCGCTAAGCCATTGTAAACGATATGTTTTTGGATGCTTTAGAGTGGGTAACTTCAATTGGGAAATCAAGGTTTGGCTCACTATGTTAGTACAACTCCCCGAATCAACAACCATTGAACATACTTGGCCCATTACTCGGCACCTAGCATGAAAGAGGTTTTCCCTTTGATTATTTTCCACCTCCTCTTCCATAACAATGGTACTCAAGCTTCTCCTAACCACCAAGAACATTTGAGGGCCATCATCCTCTTCTACGGCCTCCTCACAATCAACTTCCTCATCCCCCTCTACTTCTCCATTTTCGGACTCACTTTCTTGTTCATACACTAAATTGCCAACCACAACCATGGTTCGTTTTGTGGAGCATTCTTTAGCAATATGCCCATAGCCCTTGCACTTATAACATTGAGTAGAAGTAGAAATAGGATTGCTCAAGCGAGTTTTAGAAGTACCTTCCAAAGGTGGAGTAGTCTTCTCATATGGCTTCTTCACTTCTTTGCTAGCATTGGCACTTGGAAAGCTTGCATTTGGAGTCTTCCACTCTTTTGGTTGGTTCACGGGAGTAGGAGTGCTACTCTTGTACCGGGTGGACTTTTCTCCCTTAAGCCATTGCTCGGCTTCAATAGCGGCTTCCAATAGATCTTGAAGTGAAGGGTAAGAATGCAACCTCAATTGAGAAGCTATACCATAGCTCAAGCCATTCTTGAAACGGATCATGGCTTGCTCTTCATCCTCGGTCTCCATATCTAAGGCCAATCGGGTCTTCTCAAACTCATCATAGTACTCATGAACCGTCTTGACACCTTGTTTTAGATCATAGAGCTTCTTGAGTTGCTCTTGTCGATATCTAGGAGTCACATACTTGGTATTCATGAGGGCTTTCAATTCATTCCATGTCACATTCACATGCACACCCGCTCTTCTTCTTGTCCTCTTTATGGATTCCCACCAAGTAGAAGCATAAGACTCAAAGGATGAAATAGCATAAGTACCTTTCTTCTCATCGGTCATCTCATTTGTGTCAAACACTCTCTCTATGAGTAGAACCCATTCCATATATGCCTCCGGATCACAAGCTCCCTTAAAGGATGGAAGATTAAGCTTCACACTATTGAGATTGTTGTTGTTGTCACGCACCCCATAGTTTGGCTCCGGTTGGCCTCCATAGTGGTCATCATGAGCAACATATTCTCTTCTAGCATTCCTTCCATCAAATCTCATGGGTGGCCCTCGACCTCGGCCTCTACCCCGATCCACATTTCGACCCCAATTCATTGGCCTCCTAGGTTGATAATGAGCATCATACCCATAGGCTTCATCACTATACTCGGCTTCCTCCTCTTCTTGAGCCTCAACAAATTGCTCAAGAGGTGGGACAAACCTAACGGGTCTTCGAAGTGGAGCATTTCCTTGGGGATTGCCCAAGTTGAGAGGATTGCTCTCATGTTGGGGATTGCCCAACCCACGCTCTCGTAGAGCTTCAACCTTGCTTTGTTCATACCTCTTGTTTAGCTCAACAAAGTGTCCGGGAGTCATAGGAGTGCTATGACTCGTGCCCTCTCCGGATTCAATTTGGACACTCGGGGTCCTCCTCTCACCGGTCTCAACTTGATTCCTCTCGACGGTTTCAAGTCTCAATGAGATATCCTCCAATTTAGCCATAATGGTGGCCATGAAATGCTTCATAGGATCATCTCCATCGCTTGCCATGGTACCTACAAAAAGCAACAAACGTTAGTAGAACACCTCACTCACTCCCTCACTTGAGTTCACTCGGATCACTCTTTTGGGGGTGGTGGTGGATATTTCACTCGGACTTGTTACCAAAAGCTTCAAGGAGTTGACTATCAATCCTCAACCCAACCAACTATTCACAAGCCAATTGTACTCTGGGGCGAGTGGAGTTGATATGACTCGATGAACGCTAAGCAATTTGAAGTGAGGACTTGAACCAAAAGATACTACGGATCTTCTTTGAATTCTAGTCTCCTTTCTAGGCTCGATGATCCTAATAGCTCAAAGTGATTAGTACTAATCGAGTAGGATTATACTCTAATAGCACTAACCGGAACTAATGCAATCAAACAAATGGGAATACCTACGAAATTCTACCCAAATCAACTTGTTTCAGCAGCAGGTGGGGCGCCTGAACTCAGGAGGGGCGCCCAAGACTGTGCAGTATTCCAGGCGGGGCGCCTGGGTCTAGGCGGGGCGTCTGAGACTTAGGCAGTAGCCAAGTCAGGCGGGGCGCCTGGCCTGAAGCCTTTCCCAACTCGTTCCAAACTCGTTTCAAGTCGATTTTCAAGCTCCAAATCCGATGTTTTCAACTTGTTTTCACAATCCAATGATACCCAAAGTTGTTTTTGATCTTCCTTAACAAAACCCAATCAAATTTATATCCAAACAATCAATCAAATCAAGGTTCAATGCAAGAAATCTCAAGAACACAAGGATTTAACAAAGGGTTTCAACAAGGATTGTGATTCATCAAAGGAGGTGTTATACATGTTAAAATCCCACAAAATTGGTACCGAATCGTTTGTTTTTCAATGAATATCAATCCCCAATAACAAGTTTTCAATCAAACATCCATCCAACCCAAGAATCAAGCCAAAATCATCAAGAACAAGTTCTTCAAGGGTTTAAGGGGTTTCAAATTTTCAAACTCCACCAATCCAAACAATTTTGGTACCCAAGTAACGGGAAATCAATCACGATCAAGAATCCATAACACCCATATCACAAATCATCCAAACCAACAAGTTACACCAAATTTTTGTATTTTTCAATTTTTCAATTTTTTTTAATTTTCTTCTTTCTAATAACTCCAACAACAAGAAAAACTAAAAGAGGATACTAGGCACGAAGAACCAAGGGTCGGGGGTTTGTAGAAAGAAAACCCGAGCCTTGCTCTGATACCAAATGATGTAGGGAAAACGCGGAAAAGATAAAAGGATAAAGAACGAGACGTAACTCGTTCTCTAATCCCAAGTAGCAACGGAGAACTTGTTCCGTTACACTCCGGGAGAAGGACAAGAACACCTACGCTATGCAACTACCCTCGAGCCACACTTGGGACTCGCAAATAGAATGATCGGGGCGGGGTTGTTAGGCAACTATAATCCACTAGAAGTAACAAGTCCCAACTAAGGTTGGTTTTCATAAACCCAAAGAGAATCTACTCTTTACAATATTCAATTCATCATTCAACATAAACTCAGTGTAAAATAAGCTAGGCTTGGCTATTTATAGTGTTTCCCAAGCTTACACAAAGACTTAATTACCCTTACTAATAAGGTTCACCAAATAAGCCACGTAGGGCAAAACAGTAAAAGAAACATAAATTCAGTAGCTAGGAGGGGCGCCTGGGGCTGGGAGGGGCGCCTGGATCATGCAGAAGCTAGGCGGGACGCCTGGGGCTAGGCGGGGCGCCTGGGCTAGGCGGGCGCCTGGGCTGGGGCGCCTAGGCAGGCGGGGCGCCTGGCACCAAGCTTGGAAGATACAAGGGACTTGAGGTCACGGGCTTTGGAAGTGTTCCGGATGGTTTCAACATTAGGCTCCACGCCTAAGGAGGAGGAAGAAGGCCCAGCACAGCCAGGCGCCCCGCCTAGGAGGCTCACTGCCTAAGTGTGCAAAATGGTGCCAGGCGCCCCGCCTGCCTAGGCGCCCCAGCCCAGGCGCCCGCCTAGCCCAGACGCCCCGCCTAGCCCCAGGCGCCCCGCCTAGCTTCAGCATGATCCAGGCGCCCCTCCCAGCCCCAGGCGCCCCTCCTAGCTACTGAATTTATGTTTCTTTTACTGTTTTGCCCTACGTGGCTTATTTGGTGAACCTTATTAGTAAGGGTAGTTAAGTCTTTGTGTAAGCTTGGGAAACACTATAAATAGCCAAGCCTAGCTTATTTTACACTGAGTTTATGTTGAATGATGAATTGAATATTGTAAAGAGTGGATTCTCTTTGGGTTTATGAAAACCAACCTTAGTTGGGACTTGTTACTTCTAGTGGATTCTAGTTGCCTAACAACCCCGCCCCGATCATTCTATTTGTGAGTCCCAAGTGTGGCTCGAGGGTAGTTGCATAGCGTAGGTGTTCTTGTCCTTCTCTCGGGGTGTAACGGAACAAGTTCTCCGTTGCTACTTGGGATTAGAATGACAAGAACACCTACGCTATGCAACTACCCTCGAGCCACACTTGGGACTCGCAAATAGAATGATCGGGGCGGGGTTGTTAGGCAACTAGAATCCACTAGAAGTAACAAGTCCCAACTAAGGTTGGTTTTCATAAACCCAAAGAGAATCCACTCTTTACAATATTCAATTCATCATTCAACATAACTAAGTGTAAAATAAGCTAGGCTTGGCTATTTATAGTGTTTCCCAAGCTTACACAATGACTCAAATACCCTTACTAATAAGGTTCAACAAATAAGCCACGTAGGGCAAAACAGTAAAAGTCTACTAAATCTGCGAACTGGGAGGGGCGCCTGGGCTAGGCGGGGCGCCTAGCTTATGCTGAGTCTGGGCGGGGCGCCTGGGGGTAGGTGAGGCGCCTGGGGTAGGCGGGCGCCTGAGCTGGGGGCCTAGGTAGGCGGGGCGCCTGGCACCATTGTGCACACTTAGGTAGAAAGCTTCCCAGGCGGGGCGCCTAGCTGTGCTGGGCCTCCTTCCTCCTCCTTAGGCGTGGAGCCTAATGATGAAACCATCTGGAACACTTCCAAAGCCCTTGACTTCAAGTCCATTGTATCTTCCAAGCTTGGCACATGTCGGAAAGTGTTGGAAAGTGTCTTGGTGTGATTTGGGTCTCATCAATGGGTCAGCCAAAATATATCTTTTAACGTCCTGTATTGCGAATTTGTCTCCAATAGACACTTAACTAATGCTCTATCTTTTCTCCATCTCATAATATTCATGAAACTTTTTCTTATAATAACCTGTTAAAGTAACTACACCATACAAAAGAGAATAGCTAAAATAATATTACTAGTAAAATATCAGGTCGTTACAATTTGGGATCCCGGGACAAAGTAAATTTGATATTCAATACCTCTCAAGAGAGGAAAACCATTTGGCATCTCATCCGGGAACATATCCCCAAAAATCTTCAAAACACTTTCAAGAGCGCTAGGCAAAGGGTTAGAAGAATAATCAAATTTGGAAGTAAGAATCATACCTTTGTGAGCTAGGCAAATGAGTAGTTTGTTGCCATCATTCTCTTTCAAAAGCTCACCCGGTTGCATCATGGCACAAATGCTACCAGTAGAAGATGGTGGAGTCACCACCAAGCTTTCGGCCAAAGGACTAGTCTCAACAATCGACTTAGCCTTTGTCGCTTCTCTCAACTCCCTCATTCGCCTATAATCTTCACTTACTTGCTTGGGCGACAAGGGTTTGAGCACATACTTTCTTCCCTCATGAGTGGCCGTATAGGTGTTGGCACGACCATCATGTACAACATTAAGATCAAATTGACATGGCCTCCTAAATAGAAGGTGGGAAACTTGCATATGAACCACATCAAACATGTGTTCATCCACATAGTTCCCCATTTTGAATTTAATCATCACTTGTTTCACCACTTTCAATTCACCACACTCACTAAGCCATTGTAAATGATAAGGATTGGGATGTTTCAAAGTGGGCAATTTCAATTGGGAAACTAGTGTTTGACTAACAACGTTAGCACAACTTTCCGAGCCAATAATCATGGAACAAACAACACCCATGACTCGACATCTAGCATGGAAGAGGTTTTCTCTTTGCAAATTTTCACTATCCTCCACAAGCATAGCACCTAAACTCCTCCTCACAACAAGGAAGCCATGAGGGTCATCTTCCTCAACCGTATCCTCCTCCACAACAACCACTTCATCTCCCTCTACTCCCTCATCTTTGGATTCACTATCTTGTTCATACACCATATCACCTACCATAATCATGGTCTTTCGAGTAGGACAATCTCTAGCAAACTGACCATACCCTTTGCACTTATAGCATTGAGTAGAAGTATGAGTAGGATTGCTCAAGTGGGTTTTATAATTACCTCCCACATTTGGTGTGGACTTCTCATACGGCTTCTTCACATCTCTTCTAGTACTTGTACCACTTGCACTTGGAAATTTTTCATTTGGAGTCTTCCACTCTTTTGGCTTACTCATGGAAGTAGGAGTGCTACTCTTGTAGTGAGTGGACTTCTCTTCCTTGAGCCATTTATCGGCTTCAACCGCGGCATCATATAGTTCATAATGATTGTCATACTTGTGAAACTTCAATTGAGAGGCTATATCTCGGTTCAACCCACTCCTAAACCAAATCACGGCCGGTTCATCTTCCTCTGCATCCATGTCTAAGGTCATCCGAATATTTTCAAACTCATTGAAGTACTCCCCAACCGTCTTGTAGCTTTGTTTCAACTCATAAAGACGTTTGAGTTGGTCTTGACGATATTGTTGTGTCAAATACTTCTCATCCATCACACGAATCAATTCACCCCAAAGTAAGATTGATGGCCATAGCATTTCTCTTTCAATTCCTCTTGGCCGACTCCCACCAAGTAAGCAAAGTATTCAAAGGAAGATATAGCATATTTGGCTTTCTTCTCCTCGGTCATGTCATTGGTGTCAAACACTCTGTCCATGGTTAATTTCCACTCAATGTACTCAACCGGGTCACTACTCCCCTTGAAGGTAGGGATAGTAAGCTTCACACTATTGAGATTATTATTATCATGACCCCCTCAGTAAGGCTCCGGTTGGCCCCCAAAATTGTCTTTATAACCATCATAATCCCTCCTTCTATTTCTCCCAACATTCCCCATGGGTTGACCTCAATCTCGGTCTCTACCTCTATTCACTTCCCGACCTCCATCCATGGCTCTCCTAAATGGATAGGGAGCCCCATAATCACCATCACCATACTCATACTCCTCCCCTTCTTGAGCTTCCTCAACTTGCTCAAGAGGTAGAACATTTCGAATGTGTCTTGGAAGTGGAGTATTTCTTTGGGGATTGCCCAAAAGGTGGGGAATGCCCACTTGTTAGGGATTGCCCAACACTTGCTCACCTTTAGCATTTTCACCCTTTTCTTTTTGTTGCCTAAGAAATTCGACAACTTGTTCCGGGGTAAAGGTTGAGCCACTCGTGCTTTCACCAGCTTCAAGGGAGACTCTCAGGGTCCCACTTTCAACGTTCTCAAGTCTAAATTTCATGGCCTCCAACTTGGACATGATGGTGTCCAAGGCCTTTTTAATGGAGTCATCTCCTTCGTTGGCCATTGTACCTACAAAATGAACAAAAGTTAGTGAAATCACCTCTCACACACCCTCACTTGTATATCACTCGGTTCACTCGTTTAGTGGCGGTAGATATTTCACTCAAACTTGAATCTAGAAGCTTCACGTAGTTGAACAACAATCCTCAACTAAATCAAACTATCCACAAGTCAAGTGTCCTCCGGGTTGAGTGGAGTTTATATGACTCGATGGACGCTAGCTCTTTAAAGTGATGACTTGAGTCAAAAGATCCTACGAATCTTCTTTGAGTTCTACTCTCCAAACTAGGCACGAGTTGCCTAAAAGATCAATGGAATAGTACCGATTAAGTAGGAGAGTTACTTAATGAAGTACTAGTTAGATGTTATGCAAACAAAAAACAAGAGAGCCTAGGAAGAACTACTCAAACCACACCTTCAGTAAGGTAGGCGGAGCGCCTAGGGGACTAGGCGGGGAGCCTAGGGAAAAGCGCCTAAGGTAGACGGAGTGGCTCATAATTTGATCAGTGGGAAATTCAGGTGGAGCACCTGGGATCCAGGCGGAGCGCCTGGAATTCAGGCTTCAGCTTTTCCAACAATGTTTTTCTTTAATTTCAACCCAAATTTTGGATCGATTTCACCATTTTTTGTCAAAATTCGAGGTACCCAAATTTTTATAAGGTTATTCTCTTCAAACCCCAATTATTTTCACCCACAAAAACCCAATAATTAAAGCACAATCATCATTCAAAGTTGGGGTTTCAAAAAGGGTTTCAAAAGGGTTTTGGATTCTTCAATCCTTGTGTTATATAACTCCAAATTTGAAAATATAGGTATCCAAAGTTGTCTTGGATCTTTCCTAACAAACCCTAATCAATTTCACACCCAAACAATCAATCAAATCCAAGATTCATAGTCCTGAACTCAAGAACAAGGGTTTTTCAAAAGGGTTTAAAAATTTGGGATTCAAATATTCAAAATCCGTAATACAACTTCAAATCACGTATTTTAGGTACCAAAATGACGGGTTTTCAATAAGGATCAATCTCCAATAACACCCATATCAAGATTCTGATCACACCAAAAAAATATGCCAAATTCTTTGATTTTCAACTTTTTCAATTTTTTTTGTATTTTCTTCTTTCCAATAACTTCAATCACAAGAAACTAAAGATAAAATAAACTAGGCACGATGAAAAAGGATCGAGAGTTTGTAAAAATAAATCTCGAGTCTTGATCTGATACCAAACTGATGCAGGGTAAAAATGCAGAAATGTAAAGATAGGAGCGAGACTCGTCTCGAACTTCCTACGAGGTATCCACGAGGAACTAAGTCTCCTGAAACCCTCGATTCGGGTCAAGAGTTGCCTACACTATGCAACTATCCTCGATACACACCTGGGTCTCACAAATAAAATGATCGGGTTGGATTAAGGGTAAAGTAGATCCACTAGAAGATTCTAGTCCAAAAACAAAGGTTTCATTCAATAAGGAGCATTGCTCTCATGTTCTTCAATATTCAAAATAGACTAAGTAATGAAATATGCTAGACTTGGGTATTTATAATATTTTCCCAAGCTTTTATAAAGGTCTAAAATTCCCCACACGTTAGGCTTAAGTAAATAGACCACGCAGGGCCAACGTAAAAGAACAACCAAATTCTCGCCCCTTCAGCGTTTGGGCGGAGCGCCCGATCTTTAGGCGGAGCGCCTGGAAATTTGCACATTTTGGACAGAACTTTGGCTAGGCGGTCCACCTGGCCCTTGGGCGGAGTGCCTGACTGCAGGGGGCTCAGGGCGGAGCACCTGGCTTCTCTAGGGCAGGGCGCCTGGGCAGAGATTCATGTATACTTCTTCCAATTGCTTCCATCTTCGAGTCCTTTCCTCTCCAAGTGTAAATGCACCTCTTGGACCTTCTTGGCTTGACTCCGAGTGAAGGGTCTCGTGACAGATTGCCCGGCATCACAATGGCAACCCCTTGTTGAAAAAATTATTATTAGAATCTCCTCTTGAACCGGTAGGAAACTATCATATGCAGAGAGGGTTCAGCTAGTGCAAACTATTATATTTAGGATTCAATCCTACTAGGCTCATTTGTTTGTTTTACCTGTAAAAGTGCTAAAATTAATTGAAGCTTATTTTTTGAGCTACATATGGTCAGACTCTAACGGGATCATTAAAAGAGCTCTGGTTGCATGGGAGAAAATATGCCTACCAAAGTCCGCTGATATAACCTAGTTTACTTAAAACTCTGGAATAGAGCTTCTATAACAAAGGTGTGCTGGGATCTTACAAAAAAGGCTGACAAACTATGGATCAAATGGATCATATATTTCTACTATATATAAGTGACGAAGGAGAAGACGAACACTGTTAAAAAATTGGTACTATGTGCCACATCAATTGAACCCAGCTAATGTTTTATTACTTTTATACCCACACTTTTCGACATAATTCCTTTAGTAAACTCTTCTTAGACACGTGCTTACATATCTATCTATATGGGGGACACCTGGTCTTCCCATGTATTTCACTTTTACTTTCTCACTTTTCCACCTTTCGTGTAAGTCATTGTTCCTCTGACTTCTCTCTCTCACTCTTGTTCATCTCCCTGATACAAAATTTTCTATGTTAAATCATCCTCTACGTTCTAAATTGGTCTCCCATTAAAGGAAGAATTTGAGGGAACTTTTTTCTTTAACATTATTTTGTTTGTGCTTGGAGATGAAAATCCTGCTTTTTTATTACTAACAGACATTAATCTTTCGAATGAGGCAGGTGACTTACTGAAATTTTTTGCATGTGGATGGTTTCTCTTCTTGAAAGGTATTTTAAATGTGTCAATCTTTATGATTTGTAAGATATGTTTATAAGTAGTATCATAAAGTTAGCTTATATTTGTCGCATTATTGATTTCCAATGGATTTTTGCTTACTATTCGAGTTGTGTTTCAAACACTATATGTGAATGATCAATGGACTCTTGACAAACTATATACAAAATCAGAGAATTTAACACTTTTGAGATGCCTGATGTAAAAAATATTATTTTGTGGGACCTTCTCAAATAGAAAAATTACCATCTGGAAAATTTTTGATTTCTTTTGGTAATTAAAGAAGCATTAATTACGAAGTGTTCATTTAACTAGGAATTGGCTGCACAAGGTTAGAGTAGATCTAATTAAAAGACCCCCAAAAAACTTGACTTAAATAAGTGACCTCTACTTTTCTTATTGACTTATTTTTTTTTGGGGGGAGGGGGGGGGGGGGGAATAGTTAAATGAGGTTAACTAGGAGTCGGGAGCTTGATCAGAAATAAAAAAACTTGTGGGTAAAAGTGCATGTTGACACCCAATTTTGTCCCGGATTTTAATTAAATGTATAATTATTTTGAAATTAAGTTCAATTTTGAAAATTGCAAGTAAATAGCTAATTTTAAAGGGAAATGGCCAAAATTGCAAGTCATCCTTTCATTTGAAGCGTACTATATAATTATTTGTTTAATTTAATTGAAGGATAATTACGTTCTTAACCTTAAAATTTAACCTACGTGTGCAATTGCCTTATTTACTTAATTATATTAGAAGGAGACTAATTTCGTTCTAAGTCTAAAAGTAGCCCGTTTCCGCAAAAGTATACATTACATACAACACATCCATTTCTAATTTTCATTTTAGAGCCCATTCCCTTTTTCCCAACCCAGGAGTTTAACCCCTCATTTTCTTATCATCTTCCCTTGACCAAAAACCCGAGACAGACATTTTTTATCAACCCTCAGCCGTGACCCCTCACATTGATCTCCCTTACACGACTATACAATGACCCTCACTATTATTATCCATTCATTTTTTTCATCACCATCATCTTCTAAACAAACACACACACGCACAGTACACGAGAGAGCCGACCCACACTCCTTGTTTCTCCTCCGTTTCACTGGCTCACTGTTATACATGAAGTTCACCGGAAATAATGGTGAAAATGGTTCAAACGCTGTCGTTGTGGGTGTATTTATTCCGATCTGTTGTTAAGAAGTATAAGAAAGAAGGTGGGGGTGCGAGAACAATTGCAGCGACGCCAAAAGAACATCGGAGTCGCAGCGGCGCCGCTACCACAGTGGTGTTGCTCCCCCGCTCTGTCGATTACTGCTACGATTTGTCACGGAGATTTCGTTTGTCGTTGTTATTGTTTCAGTTACACTTCGTTTGACTGGTTCAATCTGTTCGTTCATTGACGGGCTCGCCGGAAAATTCTACTCCGGTGTAGTCTTTCCTTTAGCTCGGTTTATCTTTTTTTTGTTGCCATCTACTGCCAAAATGTGTTTTGATATTATTATTGCCTCATTCTCTTTGATTGTTTGCTGCGAGGATTTGAATTTTTTTTTTTTGTTGTGGGAGACAACAACAACTCTGTTGTTTGCGCTCACTGCTGCTATACTGGAATCGGATCTTGGGTGATTTGGGCTTATGATTGAAATCAATTGCACATAAGGGCCCGTTTTGCTTTTCTCTTTGCAGTAACTATTGGTTCTGATTTGCTAATGATCATGGAACCATAGGACAAGTAACTGGCCGATGAAAATACACATACACGTATTGAGGCCTACACAAGGAATTGACGGACAATAAATTGACGGATTTTGAACATGATACTACACTTGAACCGTCCCGTTCCCGTGTCCCTAAAGCAAAAGGCGATGATGAAAGTATGAATTAATGCAAAGCAAGTCGAATAGAGTAGTGGGTTTGGTGCTTTGGCACGGCAACACGGCCCGGGCTCCGTGTTTGCAACCGTACCAAATCCCGAGCCTCTATTCGACGCGCCATACAAACCTGAGCCTAAAATTTTGCAAAAACAATTCCTTTACTATTATTATTAGTATTATTATTATTATTTATTTTATTATTATTATATATATTTTTATAATTATTACTATTATTGCTTTATTACTTTATTATTGTTATTTTACTTCATTAATCATTATACCTTATTATCGTACTAATCCTATTTTACTTGTTTGTTTTGCGAGGTACATATTGGCACGAATAATTTATGGACGATTTTGACTAACTCACGAACGGGAATAACCTATATCATTAAAGGCATTTGGGGATTGAATTCGGACCCGAACATTCAGAAATAAGACTTAGGAATTTTAGAAAATCCAAGGCTCCCGCGAGTTGATCATTTCTCGGGTTTTATCTTTAAACTTCGCATTACTTTCCTTGGATATTTATGCGAATAAATGTGTAAAATACTTTATTTATCAATAATATTTGATTGCTTGGTATATTGCTTTACTTTATGTGCATTATCCTTTTATTTTTGAAGTCGTTATTTAATTTATTGCAAACTGGGGCAAATTAGCAAAATGCGTGCAAATTAAAATATTTTTCATAAACAAGTTTTATTTCAATTAATTATTTTAGATAAATTTTCTAGAAAAGCATATTTTGCAAATATTTTGGAAACCTGTCGGATTAACCGTATTTTACAGAATTTTGGAAGTGCCTTCAAAACCTTCTTCCGAAATTAATAAAACCTCTTACCTTTAGAATCTCTGAAAGAAATACCGTCTTTTTACAAAAACGGAGTTTTTGCACGCATTTGCTAATTTGGTTCCCTGTTTTCCTTAAATTGGGTGGTGACTCCAAAACTCCAAAAGAGTTAGCCCATCCTGTCGATATTCCGGAATTTATCCTTTTCGGGGTAATTTTTGGTGTTCAACAGTGCATATTACAGAAAAGTTTATAAACATAACCAAAATCGGGTTATTTTGTGGGGTCAAAAAATAAAAATGGGTAATCTGAAACGGGTTCTTCTTTGCTCGCGCATCTTCTAATTTTTTGAACCGATTTCATGTCCCTTCATAAGTTCTCCTAAACGATTTCGTCTCTCATCCAGCTATCTAACAATTTTCTCGAAGATTTGAAGTAGTAGTTGAAGAATTTCAAGAAATTCTGATTTCTTCAGGTGAGGAACCCTAATATCGTTGAATTTTCGTTCTTGTTCTCATACAAGTCTTAAAACTTATGAAGAAACGTCAATGGTGTTTTTTGAAGAAATTTTAATTTTTTGTTTATTGTTCTTTCCAATTTTTTCCTTTTTATTTTATATTGTAGTTTACTTTGTGTTGATTGCTTCTGTATGTAGCTAAAGTAATGGCAAGGCTGAATCAAATCAATACGGCTGTTCGAAGCGGTAAATCTAAAAAGAAAGAGGCTAGTAAGCAATTTGAAGAAGATGACAATCAAAGTGTTAGACAAATTCCTAAAACTGATGTTGCTAAATTGGATAAAAATTCAGTAGAAGGTGACAATCAACCTCCAAGTAGTGGAGGAGATGAAACAGAAGTTGTTGAACTTGAAATACATCCAGAAGCATATGACAATCAATCCACAAGTGGTGGAGTTTCTGAAAGTGCTAATAATCCAGCAGTAGATGACAATCAATCTCTACTTGTTGAAACTGGTTTAATGGATGCTAGAGTTGGTGAAAAAGAACTCCAGATTCAAAAGACCATAAAGGATCACTCTGTGAAAGATATTGTGGTGGAAGAGGCCAAAATGGAACCCCAAACTGAGGATCTTTTGGCTAAAATCGACGCTTTTCAGGCGAATGAACTCTCTGATGCAGGGAAAGGAAAGGAATGCATGGATGATGGTGGTGGTTATGATGGACAAAGTTCCGATGTTCGTTATGAAGGAAATAGAGAGGAATCAGGAGAAGATGAAGGTGGTGACGAAGAAGAAAAAGAAGAAGAAGAAGTTGATGAAGAAACTTATCAAGAAGGGGATGAAGCCAGGGAGTCTGAGCGTGAGTTGGATCGTTTATCAGTTCCTCGATGCATCAAGGAAATCAACGTTCAAAGGTATCGAATTAAAACTTGGCTTGATAAAATTCCATCATTCCTGGCGAAGATATATGTTCGATCTAGCATTAAAAATTTATATTTTTTTAAAAAGTTGTTGAAAACCTTGAAATTAGAAAAGAAGACTGTGTTTGGGAAGTTCATTGAAATGTCCCAATTTTGGCAATTCAATGGACAGATAGTCCACTCTCTACTTCTTCATAGAATAAAGGATAAAAAGTGTCGGGAGGTTTGGTTCTTGGTTATATAAAGCTAGCAGGCTTAGGGAGTTTACTCTAATGATTGGTTTAGAGTATGGGGTAAAACCCACATTAAAGCAAAGAAAAGATTGTGAAGAAAGGCAAGGAATTTTATGGAAAACTAACTTGGAAACCATCCACTAAGCCGAATGTTAAAGTGACATCGTCGAGGTAGTGGAGGGTGCTAAAAACTAGCAGAAGATTTGACCAAGAGAAAAAGTTGAAGATGTGCCTTTTGTGGTTGCTCCACAAGATATTGATGGCAAGGATACTTCAAAGTTTGTTAAGAAGGAATGGGTTTGTATGGTTCATAATCTCGAGTTCTTCTCCAAGTATCCATGGGGTTGGTTGTGCTTCAATCTGAAGATTGAATATTTGAAGCCCAAGCTTGACATGGCTAAGCATTATAAAACCTTCAATGAGAAAGGAAAAACACCTAGATATGCTCTTTTTGGCTTTCCCTGGGCATTTTTCGTAAGTCTACAATAAACCAATAGTTAGTTGATTGTGAAGTTTTCATTTTACGTAGTCCGATTAAATCTTTTATCTTAAGCCTGGGTCAATGAAGCATTTCCTGCCACTGGAAGGAGAGCTGCACTGATAGATCAGTCTCCTATGTCGTGCCCTCGGATGCTCAAATGGTACAAAAAAAGGGGTGCCTAAATCCTTCGATCCATCTGTGGAAGGAGAAAATAAAATTAAGGTAATGTTGCGCTATTTTCATGTCAATTAATATTTTTATTCAAACTGTAAGAAACTAATTTGCTCAACTTCTATCCAAATCATGCGCCTTTACTTATTCACTACTGATTAAGAAGTGAGATCGGGGTTAGACGATTTATATGTTCCCTATGCAGATGAAGTTGAGGATGGGTCAGTTGATGCCCTTAAGGCTGAACTTGAGGGAGCCACAACAATCAAGAATACTGTTCTTAATCCTGCTGGTGAAGGTGATATGGATGTAGATGGAGAAGAAGATGAAAGAGACGATGAAGATTTCGGTGGAGATCGTACAGGAATTGTTGGTGAATGTGCAGGTCCTTCAAGTGGTGGTGTCAGTACTGCAGGTCCTTCTTTGGATGTTGTGCTTGTTGGGCTAACAGCAATGGATGACAAATTGGTAGATGTTTCTAAGATGCTAGCGGAACAACCGAAGAGAACAGTATATAAATGCTTGTACCATCCTTCTACGTGGTTGATGAGGCATAGAAAAAGGAAGGCAATTGTCCATGGTACCGTTGCAAAGACCACTACAATTCTAATAAAGAAGCGTAGATTTGATGAAGTGGTTGCTACTGTCAGTGCCACCAGTGTCAATGTCACCAATGCCAGAGCAGTTGATTCCAATGCCACCAATACCAATGCAGTTTATACTAATGCCACCAATGAAAATGCAATTGATGCCAATGCCACCAATGCCTATACAGTTGATGCCAACGCCACCAATGTCAATGCAGTTGATGCCAAGGTAGTTAATGCCGATGTCATTGCCAATGCAAATGCAGCTGATGCCAATGCCAATACAGTTGATGCCACAAATATGAGTGATAAAGAACTGCTAATGACAAATGGTGAGGAACAGTTTTATAAAGCGGATGATGCATCCAATGTCGAATCAAAATCAAACTTGAATAGAGAAGTTGGTCAAGATCCCAATGAAATTTTGTCGGGTGTCTTAGAGAGTCATGAGAAAGAGTTTATTAATAAAGATGAGAGCAAAGATTGATTTGTCAATCTTTAAAAGATTTTTTTTTCTAATCTTGTTTGAGTGTTAAATAATTGTAGTTGAGGATTATTTTTTAAATCTTGTTTGAGTGTTAAAAAGTTGACAATATTTTTTTTTTTAATCTTGTTTGAGTGTTAAAGAGTGATGCAATCTAAATTGGGATTAGGACCCAACCATCAAGAGCCAAGCAAGAAGGGTGCGAAGATGCAAGGGCAAGAGCTTCGGAGATGAGTCGAAGGCCACAAGAAGCAAGGAAGAGCGTCCAACACCTAGGAGGAGAACCCAGACAAGCAGGCATAGTGCCCCAGGCGGAGCGCCCTTTCTCCAGCCGGAGCTCCTACACTCTTGCACCATCTTGATCAATAGCAAAAGTGGGCAGAGTGCCCAAGGCTGGGCAGAGCGCCCAAGTGCTGAAGAAGACCAACTTTTATATGTGAAATTTCTATTTTGCCCTTAAGTGGCCTTGTATGTCTTAACCCAACCTATGGGCATTTTAGTCATTTCACCTTGTCTTAGGAAAGACTATAAATAAGAACACTTAGCAATTTTCTTCATTAGTCTAGATTGAACATAGAATTTGAGAGAAAGAATATTGAGAGGCTTGGCCTTCATGTCTGGAGCGTGACGCTCATGTATCCCTTACGACTTGGGAACCCGAGGATTTCATCTTAGTATAAATCCGGAATTTGGTTCAAGTTTCTCATCTCTCCCTTGGAATCAATCTATGTTAGTAAGTTTGATTCATTCTTTCTTCTCATTTCTTGTCTTCCCAATATATATTTCTTGTATCTCGTGTCTTATTTCCTTCCGCGTATCGTTTGTTTAAGTTTCCGCATTTTACATTGCATCAGTTGGTATCAGAGCAAGGTTCGGGTTATGTTCTTACATACCCATGTTCCTTGTTCATCGTGTTAGTATCTTGTTGTTATTGTTCTTGTTGTTCCTGAAAAGAAGAAAAAAAGAAAAAAAAATTGAAAAAATTGAAAAGTTGAAAAAAATTGGTAGATCGGATAGGATTTGATTCTCCAAGCATATAAAAGTATTAGGGATTGTTCTATATTATATTCCCCTCATTCTGATACCCATATATCACAATTCGGTGTTACGAATCAAAATTTTGAAAATCAAAATCCCAAATTTTAAATTTTTTTTGAAAACGCTTCAATCATGAATCGAAACTTCTTGTTGTTTGTTTGAGATTGAAAACCATTGAGGATTGGTTATAATAGTTGAATACACCATCGGATATCGTTGGATTTGAGCAACGGGTTTAAATCGATCAAAAAATTTGGCCAAAATCACCAAAAACTCGTTCTTAGAAGTGACTGAAATGCACTCTAGGCGGAGCGCCTAAAGCCAAGCGGACCGCCCAACTTTTAGAATTGTAGCCAGACTAGGCGAAGCGCCTGCCTCTAGGCGGAGCGCCTCCTTGTACTGGGCAGAGCGCCTAGCCTTGAAACGGGTCCAGGAGCTTTCGTTTCGTTGTTTTTTGTGTTTCCTTTGCTTCGTAACTTCTTGGTTAGTGTTTCTAGGATAATTAGCCTACTCAAAAGACACTAACTCTTTAGCGTAATAGGACACTCATGCATAGAGGAGAGTTGAATTCAAAGAAGAGTTGTAGAAATTTTTTTGGCCTCAAGTTGGCACTTTAAATAGCCGTCCGTCTATCGAGTCTCATTAACTTCATTCTGAACTAATACTTGGACATACTAGTTGTGATCACCGTGGTTTCTAAGTTATTAAGTTCTCACCCTTTAGTGTTCATATTTTGAGTGATACATGTGAGGGAGTGATTTTTGTGAGGTTCTTTCTTTTATTGGTGCAATTATGTTAGATGATGATTGTGGAGATTATGGTTCATGTGGGGATGATGTGAGTTGTTATGACTCGTATGATGATGGTGGAGACTATGGTTCCCACGAGGGTGATGATGGATATTGCTATGATGATCCGGAGAACTATGGCTCATATGAGGATGAAGCGATTCACTATGATGATCGTGAGGTTGATGAAGATTATGAAGCTTATGATAATGAATGTGTTGATCCTTATGCTTCTAGTCAAGAATTCGAAGATGGTGACACTTCAAGGTACAATGTTCCTACTTACTCTTCTTGTGATGAATTTGAAATTAGTGACATAGAAAGAGTTGATGATGAAATTGATTATAGAGATTATTTATGTTCATCCTCATCTCTTAATGTTGCATGCGAACAAGGGAGTAGTAGAGGTCCTTCCATTAGTATGGGAGGAGGTGGTGGTTGTTCCATGGGAAAGAAGAAGCTTGCATCTTCAAGGTATGTTAAGCGGCCTAATGCTTCTAATTTCCATGTGGAGGGTGGTTTGAGAGTTGGTGTTGCTCTTGCTACAAAAGAATTGTATTGTTCTATCATTGTCGTGAGAGGCTTGGATAGTTATAGTATGAGTAATACTATTGGCTATTGAACCAAGGCGAGAGGCACTTATGGGTTCTATGGAAAGGTTCCTTCCTCAATTTTCAACAACACTTCTAATGTTGGAAGAGTGACGAGAAGTGGATGTTACCTTAGAAATGTTGCTAGGAGATGAGGGATAAGGGAGACCCAAGTTATTAGTGTTGATGCTCGTGGGCATTCAAGTTCTCACTTGGATGCATTTCTATGAAACTTGGGTAGTAGTAGGTTCGTTGTTGAAGTGAATGATTATGGAGGAAACTTGCTCAAAATTGAAGAGAACGATACCAATTGTATTAGCACCTCTTTGGTTGATAGGCTAAGGATACCATGCTGTAAACTAGAGGATCTTTATGAGTATAATAGAGTATGGGTTTCTAAGGAAGCTCGAGTACTTTTAACTCACAGAAATTACAAATGCTATGTATGGTGTGATGTGTATCCCATGCAACATGTTGATATGTAGCTAGGTGAGCCATGGATGGAAGACAAGAGGTTGCAATATAGTACTATGAAGGATGCGTATCTTGTGGGCATAGGGCAAAGGGTTTATGATTTGTACCTTATCGGGCGAGAGGCCAATTGCCTACTAGTGCACTTTCTTGGGCTATGCAAAGGAGCAAGGAGCGAGAACTTCATTCCTAGGTTGAAAATGTGCAATCGAGGAGTCCTAAAAACACAAGCAATGATGGGACTAGTGCAAGAAAAGAGTTGGCAAGTATCAACAACAAGAACCCGAAACCACAAGTTTCAAAGCCAAGTGTTCACCAACGAAGAAGAAGGAGACATCAAGTGATAAGTCTCCAAGTCCTGGATTTTGGGTTGATGTTAAAAGTCCACCTACTCCGGCTATGGGTATTCTTGGGCCTCGTCCCAACTCGCCCGAATATGAGAGACAAAAGATAGAGATGAGTAAGGGAATAACCGGTGGCAACTCTTGAGTGGAAAAAGGAGAGGATGTAAGGAGTGACGTGACTGGGTTGTCACCACCCGAATCTACACCTGACCTTAAAGAAAAAATGAGGGAAAAAGAATTATTGAGAGTGAGGACACCCCTTAGTCTAACCTTAACCCTTTATATTTTTCTTCTATTTGTCTGAATTCTTGTGTAGGAATTCTTGGAGGCAAACCGATGGAGCCTCAACCATGTTTCAAGATGGAAAGACGAGGTGAAGAAACTACCCATGATGCTTCAATTACATTGAGTGGGAACGAATGCAACTCAAATGTAAGTGATAGTTCTTCTTCCTTTAAGCATATCACTTCCTTGTCTTATAAAAGTGTTTGTGATAACTCCACACTAGTTGATGATATGTATGATTATAATGTATTTACAACTAGTGTAGAGCCATTGGGTCAGCTGGAGTATGCATATGAACCACTAGCTGAGAGGATTGATAAGCCACATCATGATGTGAGCTCGGTTTTCATTGATCCTCTCTTTATTGAGGATATTGTGGTTGACCTTGCTCGTGAGCCTTGTTATGACACCCCATGACACCCCACCCATATTTGATAAAGGAGAAAATGAACTGCATGAATATCCTATTCTTTCTTTTGATTGCTTGATTGATAGTGGTGGTCTCTTGTGTTGTATTGAGGAATGTTGTAACCTTGAGGAGTCTCTAGTATATGAGATGGATCGAATTGTATTCGATGACTCCTTAAGTGTGAATGTTGTCTCTAGTTTAGATACTTCACGTTTGATTGCTATTGAGCTTGAGAAGTGTGCCTATACTAATCCTTTGTATGAGGGCGACTTCAATGAAAATGGTGATTTATATCAAACTAGAGTAGAGTGTGAATTTGAACCTCTATGGATTGGAATGCTTAACTTCATAGATAATCCATTGTTTGAGACCTCCCTTGGGAGTTTGTCTAGCGAGGAGGGTTGTCTCGGAGGTTAATTTGGAGGTGAGGAGGGACCTCTTGGTGTGTGTAAGAGTGCTCTTAAGAAGGGGAGTGGAGTATTTGATGTTAGTTGTCGTTTGAACTATTTTGCTTACTCAATCCCATATGTTGATCACACCTTGAGTGTTGGGCATGCCAAAGCCATTGTGTTACATTGTGATAATATTGATTTAAAGGCTTGGTGTGTTGGTCATAAGCTTAGGGGTCATAGAGAATTTGATTGTTATATATTGCATGTTCCATGTCCTATTGATCTCTTTGTTTGTTTTTGTGTTAGATGCACTTTCTTCTCGAGTCAAGTACTTGTTGTCTCCTTGGGAGGCAAGAGCTTTTTCATTCTTATTGACGCTTGGCTCTATCATAAGAGTGTATTTTCCATACTTTTGAGCACTAACCTACTCTTGTAGTAGGAAGTTTTTTGTTTGTGTTGTCTTTGGACGTAGACTTTGATGGCTTGATTTCGAGGACGAAATCCTTTCAAGAAGGAGAGGATGATGCAATCTAAATTGGGATTAGGACCCAACCATCAAGAGCCAAGCAAGAAGGGTGCGAAGATGCAAGGGCAAGAGCTTCGGAGATGAGTCGAAGGCCACAAGAAGCAAGGAGGAGCGCCCAGCACCTAGGAGGAGAACCCAGACAAGCAGGCATAGTGCCCCAGGCGGAGCGCCCTTTCTCCAGGCGGAGCTCCTACACTCTTGCACCATCTTGATCAATAGCAAAAGTGGGCGGAGTGCCCAAGGCTGGGCAGAGCGCCCAAGTGCTGAAGAAGACCAACTTTTATGTATGAAATTTCTATTTTGCCCCTAAGTGGCCTTGTATGTCTTAACCCAACCTATGGGCATTTTAGTCATGTCACCTTGTCTTAGGAAAGACTATAAATAAGAACACTTAGCAATTTTCTTCATTAGTCTAGATTGAACATAGAATTTGAGAGAGAATATTGAGAGGCTTGGCCTTCGTTTTTGGAGCGTGACGCTCATGTATCCCTTACGACTTGGGAACCCGAGGATTTCATCCTAGTATAAATCCGGGATTTGGTTCAAGTTTATCGTCTCTCGTTTGGAATCAATCTATGTTAGTAAGTTTGATTCATTCTTTCTTCTCATTTCTTGTCTTCCCAATATATATTTCTTGTATCTCGTGTCTTATTTGCTTCCGCGTATCGTTTGTTTAAGTTTCCGCATTTTACATTGCATCAATGAGTTAACAATCCATTTGGGTAATGTATGACCTGCTTCATTTATCAACTAGAGTTTCATTCAATGCATTTTACTACTGTTTAAAATAAGCTTACACAGGAATGATCGTTGATAACTAAATAGTTTATTAAAATTGTGAACTATAGTTGTTGATTGCATACTATAATAGGTCGATTATCGATATGGAAATAAATATTTGTAGTGACAATTTTATTTTTTTGGACAACTAGGAATAAAACTATTTAACTACTTTACATGGTCGACACTATACAGTTGCAGGATTTATACTTGTAATATCGAAAATATTGTGTTAGTATAAGTTGGAAGCTATTCGAGCATAGACCAAATATGCATAGACTAAAGACAAAACAATATTTCAAACAATCAAAAAATAAATGACGCATATCAATAAACATGTAACTTAGCCAATACGCAAAGTAGATTGTGCGGTAGATAATAGGCGATGTGAAGTGTGGCAGAATAGTTTGTAATGCACTGCTCAAAGCAAGTATTGTCAAGTTAGAGCAGTTTTTTTTTTTTTTTTTTGAAACTAAAAGACTTGATTAAAGGCACCTATTTGCTTTGTAATCATTAATTAAGAAGTGACTCTTGCATTTAATTTGTATCTTTTCACTAACCTTTTCGACTCTCCAAGGTTATTTCTATATAAACCCCTCAGCATTGTGTGTTTTTTCCACTTCATTTTCAGTACAAAATTTTCTGCATTTAAACTATCAAAAGAAGTTTCCAAAATGGCCGGACCATCCAAGAAGCATGATATCTACTGGGAGTTATCCATTCAGCAAACAGAGGTTGCTGAATTGTGGAAGTATTTGAAGAGGCTTGAAGACAGAATAAGGGCAGAGGTGCATGTGAGGGAGAATCAGATCAGAGCGATCAACGCAAGACTTGATGCAATTAATGCACCACCAGCACTAGAGGCAAACGTCATAGAGGAAGACGCAAGTCCACCAGGTTCACCAAATGCACCACTAGATATGGTTGAAGAATCCCACCAAATTCACCAAATGCACCAAGTTCACCAAATGGACCACTGGATATGGTTGAAGAATCCCCCACCAAATTCACCCAATAAACCGAACTAGTCGTTTGTTATTTTTTGTTGATGTTTTAGTGGTCTTTTTTTTGTTGTTTATGTTTGAATGGTCTGGTTTTTTTTGTTTATATATTTTAATGGTCTAGACCTTTTGATTATGTAATGTTGCTTCAGTTGGTAATATTAGTTTCAGTTGTGTTTTGATTATCCACCACTGCGGTCTATTGATATTTTTCATTTTCGTGTTAAATTTTAATTCTGTTGTAATTTTGATTGTCTACCAAGTATAGTCTATTAGATAAATTATGGAAACGCATAAAAAGTTCTGAGAGTTAACAGTAATCAGTAACTAAATTACTAGAGAAAATTGCTATCACATTATCAAACTTAACTAGACCGACCATCCCCATTTAGGCATTTACAGACCAAACTAATTGAAAGATAAGAATCAACCTCAATTTGGTCTATCACTTATTGAAAAGTTGTGCGTTGAAGTTTTACCGTTCAGGATATTATCACGCGCGCGTTTAATATTTAAGGTTTGTGATGTTTGGGGTTTAGGGTCTAGGATCCACGCACTTGAGGTTTGGGGTTTGGGCTCTAGGGTTAAGGTAGATCATTTTGGCTTGTGGGTATATTATCAACGATCCAAAATTACACTATTTTTTATTGTCAACACTGCTCAGGTTGATAATATACACTCATGAGTTTTCTTAAAATAATTTAAAAGCTTATATCAAATACTAGTAAGGGGTAATTTAGTAATCTACGAATTAGGAAATCACTCACATGAAAATTTTATTGCATAATGTACCTTAATGATGGTCAATAGCATGTACAAGGAGTGACATTGGATAACACATATAACATAATGTATACTAATATATTTATGCAAAGCATTCTTTTCTACCCTATGTAGGCGACACAAGCTACGGAGCTGTAGACTTAAGACCTAAGGATATTTCTTTGACGGGTGATCGGGTCTTAGAATCCTAATGTATACTAATATTAAGATTCTGAGAAACTAAGACATCTTTCTCTAAGGTTCTGAGAAAACCACTTCAGTGAGGTTGGTTACGGTTTGTTAATGATTATCATATAGTTTAAGGCCAAGAACTCGACTTTCAAATAATGCGTCGGCATCCTGAATATGATGTTTGTTTTCGTGTGCATATGATGCCATGAACAGGAGGACCTTTATGAGTAAAGAAAGTTATTTTTTTATTAACGTATTTATTAAAAATATTATCAATGAAAATGAGCGATATTTTTTCGTCCTATTAATTTTGGTGTTCCTATTGTTAAGTTTGTTATAAGTACTTATTTTTAGGCGAATCATGCATAGTTGACGAACTTACAATTTACCTTTATTTACTCTGTCTTACTTAAAAAAGTTGATAGCAACTCATAAATTGCTCTCGAATACTTGACTTCATCACTTTTTATTATTGTTGTTTTCTTTAGTTGGTAAAAAGTCACAACCATTGAAAAAGATCACTGAATAGTTTTTAGAAAATAGTTTGATAGGATACAACCATTAGCAATAGTCCTCGTAGGAATGATACTCGACTCACTACTTTATTATTTATCGACCACGTATACTTACGTGTGCATTTGAGAACAACACAAAATCTATGAGTTAATGTTAATTTAGCTCCGATTGTTCTTTAAAGCAAAAGGGTTTAAGGTGAGACTTCACTTGACCAAAAGCCCACTTTACTTTCATTTCCCTAACAGGGTTGAAGGTATGGGTTTATGAAAACTAGCAAGAATTTGAGTTATATTGACTTAACGATTCTACCTCATCTAAAGGAACGACCAAAAAGAGTTGTTCCCTCTCGGGTCTTAGAACTATGTCTTTGTACGCCTCGTTATTCACCCTAACATGCTTAACTTAGCAGACCCTCTCTATACCTAACAGTTTTAGAGGGTTAAATACGAAAGTTCGATCATTAATCATTATCCATGGAAATTGTGTGATTAGATTAGTGTCTAGGTTATTAGAATCTTGTTTAAGTAGGTAACCTCTAGCTTTCTCTCATTGTTTACAACCCCGTTCAATTGTTGCTATTGTTGAATATTAGTACTGAATGATAGTCTAAAACTATTAGTTACATAAATATACCATTTTTACTTTAGAATACTCAAACAAAATATTGGAACTCGATTTATATTCACTCTATTTTAGATCGCGTGCTAGCTCTTTTGAGAAATCGACCCCAGCTCTTCCGGTATTATATCTTTGACGATCGGCCCTCATCATTCCTGGTATAGGTTGAGCGTGGATCAGTTTATGCTATGTACATATGCAAAGGAAGTCTGGAGTAAATTGATACAGTGGTTTAGGGGACACTATAGTGCTACGACAACATGACAAGAATAACAAGAAGATCTTCTTGGAGCTGCAAAGAGAGAACAAAATGACGGAACATGATTTTTTAGCAAAAGGAAAGAGAATGACAAGCTTTTGCAAAGGAGTTAGCAGGTCTTCATAATAACCAAAACTATAGCAGTTTGAAAGAATTTGCAGGTCGTTTTGAATATTAATTTTCCAATTATTAATCTGTTCAGGACATGCCAACTACCTGCATTTTGGGTTGGCCATCCATTACCTTGGTCTTCTAGAGCTTAAAATCTATTTGAGGTTGAAAAATATTTACACAATCATAAAATCTTTATAAGTAAATCAATTTCAACATAAAAAATATTAAATGGTAACTCATCATTACGGTTAATCTATACTACCAATGTAAAATATGTGAGTTAAAATCTTAAATGATCACTCAACTTTGAAAAACTAACCATTAAAGTCACTTTGTTTTGGTTGGTCCCAAAAAGATCACTCAACTTAGGAAAAATATCTCCAAAAGTAATTCTTTCCAGATTTTGCATCGTAGGTCCCACTTTCTTTGCCATATAGGACTTTTTTAATACTTACTTACTAGTTTTCTGACAAGTGCAATGCACATGTATTCCTAATAATTAGTACAAAAATTATAAATATTGTGTAATAAGCGTGTATCGTTGCTAATAAATTAAAGGAAAAAAATGTAAATTTAAAGTACTGATATATCAAATCATTTCTGTTCGATATTTTTTGTTATCGTAATACATAATCATACAAAATATTACTATTGTACGAAAGCCAATAATTAATATTTGAACGATTATAATCATGCAAATTTTATAAGATATCAAGTTCGAAGGCCAAATAATTATTTGTCGTGCTCCTAATTCCTAGTGCATAATAACAGTTTGCCATTAGCACAGAAAAATAAAACCCAAGAAAAGGTATTGATATCAAGCTAAATACTTGATATTATAAAATTTGCATAACTAAAATTGTTCAAATATTAATTACTGGACTTCGTACGATAGTAATATTTAATTAGTATGATTATGTATTGAGAAAATAAAAAATATCAATTGTAAATGATTCGATATACTAGTACTTTAAATTTACATTTCTTTCCTTTTAATTTACAAGCAATTATAAACACTTATTACTAAATATTTATAATTTTTGTACTAGTTATCAGGGATACACGTGCATTGCACTTGTCATAAAACTAGTAACTATTAAAAAAGTCCTACATGACAAAGAAAATGGGACCTACGGTTATATAAAAATATTTTATAAAGCCACGTCAGATTTGCGGTGGGTGACGGCGCAACAACCGGCAAGAATTATTTTTGGAGATATTTTTTCTAAGTTGAGTGACATTTTTGGGACCAACTAAAGCAAATTGACTTTAATGATTAATTTCCCAAAGTTGAGTGACCATTTGAAATTTTAACCCAAAATATTTTTATCTTACTGATACCATTGACAAAACCCATCAGTTTAACACAAGGTTGTTAGTGCATACGTTAATATTTTTAAATAAAATAAAATTTCCATCTATAAGGTTAGAGGTTGTGTGTATGATTTCCAAAAGAAGAGAAAATGTCTTCACATTTATGGCAAATGTTTTAGAACATTATTCAAACTAGCCTTAATCTTCATTTGGAGGCACACAAGTCAAAAGGTTGCCCTAAATTTTGCCTAATTTACTCTAATCGTGGAACTTCTAACGTGCGTAAAGTCTCATCCACAGGCCGCACTTGAAGTTGAAGTCTAGTCTTCAAGACTCCTTTAGAAACGTTTAATTTTTTAATAATTGAAAAAATTACGTTTTGAAACTCAGTGGATACGGTATTAACTTCTCTACCATTTTCACTTATATATCACGTCTTTATCTACTGCATGAACTTCTTTACTATTTTCACTTAAATATCACGATTTTATCTACGGCATGACTCAAGTTCGTAAAAGTACAGTTAACTTATACACATCACAAATTGAGTTTTTACCATTAAGAATAATTTGCAATAAGTCCAATGTCCACGACCATTGCAAATTATTTACGTGTAATTAACTCTTTATTTTTCTGTGAAAGATAAAAGAAATCTGTAACAAATTATTACTCTTTATGTTGTGACTGCATGGATCACCAATTTCATGAAAGGTTATAGTTTCCTTTATCTGCCAAGGGTACATTGTCATCATCAAGGAATAAAATAAAGCTTGTTTTCGAGGTGGTTCAATGGTTTAATGCAATTAACCAAGCCGTCAGATAGTACATGCCTTTAATTTACAGGAATCACGTAATATCAGCAAGCAAGCACATATTGCTAAGAGATCAAGGTTATAAAGAATCGTACAAGAATGCAGTGAGTAGTAATAATATGAGATTGTGATGATTGATTTGTAATAGACGTACAATAATGCAGTAAGTAGCAATTAACTATTGTCAACGAGATACGTAGAAAACCACTTGTTAAATCAAGTCAGCTATCATTACGGATTGATTGTTTAGATTGATATATTAATAATTAATTAGTACACATTAATAAAACAAGTGTTTATTTTTTAAAGGGTTAATTTTATTATTTTAGTGCTATTACTTCATGTATTACCAACAACAGCATTCGCTATAAGCGTTTGACCATAGATATTTAAAAACATTTGAAAATGAGTTTTAACCAAGAGTTAGAAAAATCGTATTTGAAAATTGAAATCATATTTGAACCTACATTACTTTTAGAAAAAAAAAAAAAAAAGTTGAGTGGAAAAAGCAAGATCACTTTTTTTTTCCTTTAAAGAAGTCTAGAAAAGCTTCATGGCCAAACATTCTTTTAAATATTTTTGGCCAACCCTCTGATTCTTGTATACTATCCGGCAAAACATAATTCATATATATATAAAATACGATATTTTATATGGGGATTAAATCCCCTTAAAACCCAACTAAATGACTCCTATTACCAAATCAAATGTACTTTTCTTTTAATTATTAGTTTAAATCTTATGCACTAATGATATAAACAATATTATGCAATCTAATTTTATAAGTAATCACATAAATCTCGCACTACGAAAAAAATTGAAAGCCGTAACGGGACGTTTTCGTTACATAAATCTGTCACTTACTGCCTTATTCCATCGCAAAGTTCAACGGGCTAAAGCCATTTTTTGTAGGGCCATTTACAAAAATACCCAAAGAACCCTAAATATTTACATCAAAATACCCATTACATTTTTGCCCACTATTTTATTTACATCCAATGCCCATTCCCCTGTTACCCACCCTTCAGCAGTAACCCAATTATCATCAACACTCTTATCTTCCTTAAACACATCAGTTTCTTCTTCTTCTTTACCCCAAGAATCATCATTATCAATAAACTGTTTCTCTACTCCCTCTACAGTTTCATTGAACAGTGATTGATCTTCAGTTTCTGAAGAAGATAGTTTCCAGAAATCTTTGCCATTGTTATTATTACTTGTGGAGAAGAAATGGGAATATGGGATGGGAATGGAAATGGAGGGTTTAAGGGGAATGGGATTAGGGTTTAAGAAGTGGGTTTTGGGGGAAACTAGTGTTAGCAAACGGAGGTGTGAGGATTTGGAGAGTAGACGAGAGAGCATTGTGTTCGACACCTTTACTGCAAAAACACAGCATATCGTTTGCCAATGGATGATGAATATTACATTTTAGTTCAACACAACGGAATTTGGACTGAAAAGCATATATATCAAAATTTTCATGTTGAAGCATTACCGATCAGATCGTCATCAAATTTTTTAGAATTTCATAACACAATCCGACAAATTCCTCTCCTATCTGTTGCTAACGGATTGCTTGATATCAAATATTCCGTGAAGGAAGGTATTCCGCCTATCACAGTATACAACGATATGGGAGTTGCTGTGTATTTTGAATTGAAGAAAAAGAAGTCGGATATAACTGATTATCCTCTCTGCGTGTCGTTTGATGTTAACAATTTGATTACGACTAGTTCAACTACTAATGTTGCTACTGCATCAGCAAGTGTAATACCAGTGCAACAGTATACTGAAGAAGTTGCTGACAGTATACAGTTTTGTGAGGATGCGACAGCAATAAGCACTCTTATTAGTGAAGACGAAATAATTTTCAATCCTTTTCATCAGACGATTGCAATAGGACAAATTTTCGCAGAAAAGGAAATATTGAGCACAGTTGTAAAGCGTTATGCAATTCATAAGAAATTTCAATTTAAAGTTCATAAATCGTGCTAAAAAAGGTAAGTAAATCCTGTGTTTTTGTTGTACGATTTATATCTAAGTTCCTAATTTGAGCAGTGTATACCATAGAGGTATACTGCTGTCATCAGTATACTCTATGGAATATACATTGCTTGACTACTGCTATTGTATAGATCAACATAAATTTTAACAGTATATTATAGGGGTATACTGCTGAATGTAGTATACTGTAGAGAGGTATACAGTGCTTATATGACAACTGCGTTTGTATATGTCAACTTAAATTTTAACAGTATACCATAGGGGTATACTGCTGAATGAAATATACTGTAGGAGGTATACAGTGCATGTGTGGCACTGTTTTGGTACATTCCAACCTATTCGAGCAGTGTATACCATAGAGGTATATTGCTGTATTCAATATACTCTAGGGGGGTATACAATGATTATTTAGCACCTGTTTCTGTATACTCTATGGGGTATACAATGCTTATTTCACTGTTGTTGTAAAATACATAAATTCATTATGCTGTAGTTGTATATAATGCATGTTTGGGTCTGCTTTAGAGTAATTTAACAAATATAGCATAGTTGTATACTTCTGAAATCACTATGCTGTACGGGCGTATACAGTTATTAATTTATGGTCTTCTTGCAGATCATAAAATGGACCCTGCTGACTACTATACTTCTCCAGAAATTTGATGTTTCTGTCAAGTAGTCAGTTTAACTAGTATTTTATGTTCTATGTCAGATTCCGTTCTATACTCTGTTTTTTTTTATTTTATTATCATGTATGTTGTTGTTTGAGCAGTTATAAAGATCCGTGATTGTTGTTCTGTGATTGTTCTTCTCCTGTATCTTTATTCAAAACTGAATCATCATTAATATTTAATATAGCGTGTGGATGTTTCTAATGTATACCTTTGTAGTATACAATATACCTCAATTAGTATACCACTTTGTTTTGTCACAACATATTTCTGTACTAATTAATACAAAACTGTCTTCGCATTGTGTACCTTTTTAATTTAAGTATACCCAAAATGGTATACAAGTTTCTTTTGTCACAAAACATATTTGGGAATTATTATTAACTAAAAGGAAACCATGTTGCTTGTGTATACCTTTGTACTATACAGTATACCCCCAGATTGTATACCTTTCTACTAAATGAACTTTAGCAGTATTGTATACCTTTTTGTATAACATATACCTTTGAAGACCATGCTTCTATTGTATACCTTTAAAGTATAGGGTATACACCCAATGGTATGCTACTTTAAATTGCTTTACCATTTTTTCCTATAAACTACTATTAAACCTTGCTTCTATTGTATAACTTTCAGCTAAATGGTATACCCTAATGGTATACAATTAAAAAAATATTAATATTGCTATTCATTCTATTATATGATATTACTCCAATGTTATACGATATTAATTAAAGAAGTATACCATTAGGGTATACTGCATAATAAAATACAACCAAACAATGTTGCTGTAGTATACCTTTCTACTTGACAGTATAGCACAATAATCTATGATTTTACTTTGTTCAATCTGATTTATGCTTTTCGGTAACATAAATTTTATTTCTACTGTATACCCTAGTTGTACAGTATTGGACCAATACCAACACAATCTGTCCGCTTTGAGTTACATCCATCAAATTGAAGAAAGAAATATAAATTCAAACCATAACGAAGGTCTTCAATTATAAAGGGTTGCCACAAAAGAACGCAATTCAACAGTTTAACTAGCAGTTGCACAAAACTACTACATAGAATATAAACATATACATTTCTTCAGTAATTGCTAGCCACTATTTTCTAAGAAGCCCCGCCATGCGTTTACCAGGATATTCGGAATCACTTTTCTCATTGTTAGTGATTTTCTGACATGCATACTGCCACAAAAGTGCAGCATATATTAAACGAAATTTGTGAATATCATAACCCTTCTGTTTAATAGCAATTTGCTCAATGATGTGCTCTGCAAAACTAGCCACATATGCTCCACAATCCCTGTACAGACGCATAAAATGCAAACAACATCAAAGAACAAATATAAATAAAATAATAAAGTATGGAAAAAGTATATCTGTAGAAAGAGTGCTTACGCTAATCTTTGCCTGGGAAGTTTCTGAACATATACAATGTTGTATGGCTCTGTCAAAGTCTTCCCATTATGTAAGCCATTTTTCAGAACAAGATCAACCTTGTTAGTATAAAACCCAGAACGCTCCAAAAGCAAAGGGACCAATACAGCATAAGCATTCACCACATCATCAATATCTTTATTTACCCGTCAAGTGGCTAGCGAGTCGTATACAAAGATATCCCTGGTCCGTAGCAACAATCTCAACAGAATCCAGTGCGACTTCTTCTCAATATAAACAAAAGAGAGGACCTCATTAATATCATACCACGGAGTGTTGCAGCAGAGACGATAACCAAGCATATAATCCTCAATTTCAATTCGTCCCTTCAGTGTTTCCACACATGCTCCTCTTTTCATTGACTGGTAAACAGCTTGAATGGTGTTGTCAAAGTGATGATCGGTCGTTGTAATCTTCACTTTAAGATCGTGATTTATCTTCTTTGTAAGGTAGTAGAAGATAACATCGAGATGCTGAAAGAAACATGTTTGCATGAATTAACACACAAATATCAGAAGCAACAACAGTATACTTGAAATCATACCAAAAAATTAAACAATAAAAAATGATTAAAAGAAGTTGATATACATTAGAAGTCACTAGAGCACCACAGGTTTGTAACTCCCGAAACCAATCCTTAGTTGCAATCTCGGCAACCCCAAAATCAATAGCTGGATCAAGAATATCATCTGCTTTTTTGCTGTGCAATCAGCAAGACATAAAAATAAGCAAGACCAAATACATAAAAGTAAACCATTAAAATACAACTAAATAATACAAAAAAGTCAAAAATTGCCAACTGTAGATACTCACTGTCCCCTAGGCTTGTGCACAGCTTGAATTAATGCATTCAGACAGTCGTTCCCACAATCTTCTGAAATAGAAGTATACCAGAAAAGTATACAGTATACCAAAAGGGTATACTTTGTTCAAAACAATAAAAGTAAAATATTTATTCGCTCAGTAGCATCGCACACTTTGATCCAAATACAAAAGGGTATACTACAAGAGTATACAGTATACCAAAAGAGTGTACTTTATAAAAAACAACAAAAATTGAAATATTTATTTGTTCAAACACAAAAGGTATACCAAGGGGGTATACAGTATACCAAAAGGGTATACTTTGTTCATAACGACAAAAACTGAAATATTTATTTGCTCAATAGCATCCGATACTTTGATTCAAACGCAAAAGGGTATACCAAAAGAGTATACAATATACCAAAAGGGTATACTTTGTTCAAAACAAGAAAAATTGAAATATTTATTTGCTCAATAAAATCGCACACTTTGATCCAAAACACAAAAGTATATACCAAAAGAGTGTACAGTATGCCAAAAGGGTATATGGTAATGCAAAAAGGTATATGTATATCAAAAGAGTATACGGTATACCAAAAAGGTATAGTTTGTTTAAAATAAAAATAAATATTTATTCGATAGTTTCTAACACTTCGATATAAGACAAAAAGGTATACCAAAATAAGTATATGATATACTAAAAGGTATACTTTATTTGAAACAATAAAAAAGTGAAACATCCATTTGCACGAGAGCATCTCACATTTCGATATAATACACAATGATATGCTAAAACACTTTAACTGACTTCAACAACCATACTAATTAGGAAAAACGAAACAGAACATTGAATTGGACATATAGCCATGGATCACTTTTTAAAATACATACAAACGATCAACAATCTAAACCAAATCTTAATCACACATGCCTGATACATCCAGGTTCAACACAAACAACCAAAGATAACGGCTAAAAGATGGAACAATATGCATAATCACAGACTTAACAAAACAAGATAAGATAAATAAAGCTATAAAATGGATTCCTTCATTAAAAAAAACCATCTGACAAACTTTCAATGTTATAGATATAGTGGAAAAGCACACTCTAATGTTACACCTGGATGGTTAACTTGGCACATCAAGCATATGGTTAATAAAAATTATTAAACTAGTGTGAGTGCACCCAGACTCGGACCAACATTACATAACAATCAACTTTTGGACCCTAACTGATTTCTTGTTGACTACATTTTGAGAAGGATACACGCACTGCACATTACTCTAAAAGCATCACCTATTCTACAAGCAGCAAATGGAACAAATACCTAGTCAAGAAGGCTAAAAAGCTACCCTCAAATGTGTGACCAAACTAAATAGTCATTCTGGTTTCGACTATGTGGTGATGAAAGTCCAAATCTTCTTCCCAACAGAGACTTCACCTGGATGTTCAATCTCTTCCTCATCACTCCCATCATCATCACCAATCACCACCCCCTTCCCCCTCTACATCCATACCAATGAGTAGCAATTTCCAACAATGTTGACAGTGGCAGAAATATGAAGCAGCAACAATATGAAACAGAGACAGACATAAGAGCAACAATAGCAAGAGTGAAGCAGAGAGTAAGTAGGAGTAGCCATTTCCTACTGAAGTGCAAATATAGAAATTAATTATAGAACATAGAAAAGATATCATGGTATATTGTGAATGCTCGCATTTCAGTCCATAATAAAGCAATGTCTTGCTCTATCAACTAACGTCTTTTAATATCCTAAGTGTAGAATCAATGTTCTTAGACTACAAGCTCAGGTACCAGATTCACAGAATTGAATCATAAATATACCCTAAAAGAAGGTTCGATTCTCTACTTAATTGTGTTCCTTTTTTTAGGAGGAGAAAGCTTACATATGAATCTAAATTGATCAGCTCAAAAGAGACGAGAGAGATCAAGATGATATTATAATCAATCTATACAAGCTCGTGAGTCAAAACTCAGCATCAATCCAAACAACTCAATTCCTTCAAAATTGAAGATAAAAATACATGGATATTGAAAGCTCGTAACTTTCAATCCAATTAATCAATCTAAACAAGGGGCAGAGGAGACACGATAACACATAAAGCTCCCAAAAGCAAAAAAAAAAAAAGAAATGAAAAGGGGCAGAGGAGAAGAGCCGAGAGAGTGGAAAGATTTCATGAAAAAATACCTTCCGAAACGTGTAGAGGAGACCGAATGGACGCGGTTGATGTATGGCTTGACCATAGCTGAGAGGGGTCGCCAGAGTTAGGGTTCTGACGACCACCCTATAAGCCTCGATCTACGGTGGAGCAGCACTTTTCTGAGGAAACGGAGGTGTGGAATGGAGAAAGGGTGAGGAGAGGAGTTCATCCGTGTAAAATTTTTGACCGAAAGGACGATCGGCGACGGAGCTCCGGCGATCGCTGGAGAATTGACAGGTTTGGGAACTGATGAACCAAAGATGTGTACTGTGAAATGAGGATACATGGGTAAATATGTAATATTTACCCTAGAGTGGGTACATAGGTAAATATTTATATTAAAATGGGCATAGAGTGAAATGAAGTTTATAATGGGCAAAAATATGTAATATTTTATAAAATGTGGGCATATGGTGTAAAAATCCCTTTTTTGTATTGTCTATCGTAAACAAGGGATTTTTAAGATATTAACCACATGTCGTAGGACATTATATTTTTACACCATTAGTATAATTGAACATAAAGTTAAAGTTATATACTATATAAATTGTTAATGTGTGATAAAAATTATGATATCATGTCACATTTACTTGTGCCTTGCTTTTGGATTATAAATTTTGTTTTTTGTAGAGGCTTATAGCTTTTGAATATCTCTTGGGTGACCTGAAAGTGTAAAAAACTTATTTATACCGACGACAAATGACAACAACGTAACAACATACTCATTGATATCTCACAAATGGGGTCTGGGGAGGGTAAGATGTACAAGACCTTGCCCCCACCAAGATGGAGAAACTGTTTTCGATAGACCCGCAAAAAAAAAAAAAAAAAAAATCTTCAAAAAGAAAAAGATGAGAATACCATTGTAATGAGTATGTTGACATAAAAATTAAAGATAGCTGAGGTATAGCTGGAAAAAAACTGAGGTAAACACAAGACAACTATAGTGACAAAGGTGAACAGTAAAAGAGACGTAGTATATATATGAATAATAGTAATGCTACTATGCCTGGAATTGCGCAAGTCTATCTAATAACCTTCTACCTTAATCTTCGATCTACATGCTCTCTTATCTAGGGTCATATCATCGATAGTGTTGCGGTGAGCCATGTTCTGTGTCTAATTACTTCACTACAATTCTTCTTCAGTCTACCTCTACTTCTATGTAGACCCAGCATTGTCAACCCCTCGCACCTCCTAACTAGAACATATGCACTCCTTCTCTTCTCGCATCTTGTCTACCACAGGCCACCTTGTCACATATGACATTATTCATAATTTTTCCATCCTATTAAGCCCACACATTGATCTAAGCATTCTTGCCAGTCTTTTAAATTCGTGTATTCTTGATTGGCCATTACTTCTCCTCATACAACATAGCTGGTCTAACGATTTATAGAATTTGCATGCAAGTCTAGGTGACACATTCTTATTGCATGGGACCCCGGAAGCGAGCCTCATTTCATCTACCCTGATCATATACGATGCGTGTCAACATTCCTATCAATCTCTCCATTTTCTTAGAGTATTGATCCAAGATACATGAAGCTATCTTTCTTGGGAAACTTGTGTATCAAATGTTACTTGCACCTCAAACTCATGAGATGTACCACTAAACTTGCACTCCATGTGCTCTATTTTTATCCTGTTCGATCTGAAATATTCTAGATTTTATCTCCAAATTAAACCTCCAACTTATCATTAACTCTGATGTGAGTTTTGGCGACCAATAACTATATCATCTGCAAATGACATACACCTATGAACGTCCCCTTGAATACTCTCAGTTAAATCATCCATCACCAGAGCAAATAAAACGACGTAAGTGCTGACCCCTGATGCAATCCCACTTGACTTGGAAGTATTATGAGTCTCTTTCCACTGTTTCCCCTCGGGTCTTGACTCCATCATACAAGTCCTTAATCGCCCTAATGTATGCCATAGGTACACATTTAGATTCCAAGTATCTCCACAATACTCCTCTGGACTTTGTCATCAACCTTTTCTAGATCAATGAACACCATATGCAAGTCTTTTTTTTTTATTCTTATACTGCTCAACCAACATCCTCAAAAGATAGATGGCTTCTGTAGTCGATCATCCAGGTATTAGTTAGAACTAATTCTTGAATGCTACATCCTCCTCATCTTCTTCTCTACCACCTGTCTCCTAAATTTTTATAGTATGACTTAGTAGTTTGATACCCCTCTAGTTGTTGCAATTTCGAATATCACCTTTGTTCTTATACAACAGTATCATGGTACTCCACCTCAATTCTTTGGGTATTTTGACGGTCTGAATGATGACCTTAAACAACTCGGTTAGCTACTCCATGCCTGCTCTGCTTGCGCTTTTTCAAAATTCCAGTAGAAACTCATCAGTCCCGATCGCTCTACCCCTCTCATCTTACGAATTGCATCCTTAACCTTTTTACAAATCATCTCATTCAGTAAAATTCATCTGCATCTAGTATTTACACCAAATAAATGTCTACAAGATATTTGTTCCGGCATATTTATAAATTGTTTTTACTTAATCATGGCTAGAATATGATAGCATTCATTATTTGTACTCTCAATTTCATCTTACGTAAACCGAACGCACTTTACCTACATTTTAAAGTCATTAATTGTCTTGAAAAATTGTGCCACTAAATTTTAGGGTGCATAATATCTTTGTTTAAGCCACTAATAGATGGACACGTAGTCCCCCGTTTTAATAGGCTCTTACATTTTCTTAATTTCTCCCAATGGGATTAACAAGCTGGCAACTAAAACACCACCCTCCCATCGTAAGCGTGTCTCTCAAACAACGAATAACCATGCAGCGTGGTCTTCACGCGCTGTAATTAGGTTAGATATATGTCATTCGAATGTCCAAATCATATTTCAAAGTGGGAACAAGAACCAAACCCTAGCTAATCCAAAGGTTACTAAAAATGGCAAATGAGTAAAGAAGGATATAAGGATAAAAAAAATTAGGAAAGCAAACCACAATTTACATTGCTTTTAAGAAAAATACTCCATCCGATTCAATTTTTATGAACTCGTTGACTTGATACAGTTTAATAAGAAAGACAGATTTTTAAACTCATGATCTAAAATAAGTCAGTGGTATTTGTGTGGCTACAATGATAAATTTGAAGCTAAATTGTTTTTAAATTTAGAAAGTTGTAATTCTTTTTTGAACGGACTAAAAATAAAATATGTTCACATAAACTGGAATAGAGTGAGTACTTACTTGCATATCTTGTGTTTACATCAAATAAAGTTATTTAGACGATAAATATGTATATTAAAAAACACTTACCACAATATTTGTTAAAAGGTGATGTGCCTTAATAAGTTTTAAACTTTATGATTTCTCATAAATAAAACAATCTAAGAGAAGATTGAAAAGCTAGAATGGAAAAAGCTTATAGTGGTTATTGTTGGTGCTTTTCCTTCTTTTTCTTAGAGAAGTCTCAAACAAACCACTATCCACATAGGTATACATTATATTATCAGTGAGAATTCATATAGCCGATCCTAGTTTATTCAGAACTAAGGGTAGTAGCTTTTGTTGCTATTATTTGCTCACTTCAAATGTAACTAAAAATAACACTACATAGTAAGTAAAATTCAAAATAACTCAAGTAACCTCCTATGTAGCTTAAATACACCAATCATGTAAAAATTTCTTTATACTAACATAGTGAATACTCTCTTTATTTCAATTTATGCGACAACATTTTTTTATTAGTCAGTTCCGAATTTGGGAACAATTTAACTTCAAAATCATACTTTACTCTTACTGGAATGATAATGTTAGACCACAAGTCTTTCTTTTCATCTTCAACTCGTGCCGACTCAAACTACTACACATAAAGTGAAGCCGTATAAGATAAATCCTAAAGATATTGAGTGTGTATGCACCACTAAAGCTACATTGGATGCTAGTACACCTTTTTCTCTTTCTCTCTCTAGCTACTAGGGTTTGCAGTTTCTACATTTCTTTCACAATTTTGGTTAAGAAGAGAAAAAGGATCAAGTAGTACTAGCAAATTAGCAAGAAAAAGATAAAGGGGTTGTTATAATAACAAAAATGGGAAGAGGAAGAGTAGAGTTGAAGAAGATAGAAAACAAGATTAATAGACAAGTTACTTTTGCAAAGAGAAGAAATGGACTTCTTAAGAAAGCTTATGAATTGTCTGTACTTTGTGAAGCTGAAGTTGCTCTTATCATTTTCTCTAACCGTGGCAAACTTTATGAGTTCTCCAGCACTTCCAAGTACTTTTCTTTATACTCCCTATAGCTCTTTATTGTTAGATCTGAATATTTGGTTTGCGAGTATTCACGTAGCCGACCTCGACTTGTTAAGTTCGACTTGTTAAGTGGCTTAAATCAGCTCAAAGTTATCAACTTTGTTATGTAAAGTTTCTGTATATACGTTTTAAGGATTTTCTTGGATCTTTCATCTAACTGTGATCGATGATCTCTAACAAAAATGTTATTTATGTGTTTTTTTGTGAGATCTGAAAAATTTGAGCTATATATTTTGTATAATATTTGTTTGAGATGAGTGACTTAAATGGTGTTGCGACGATTTATATAGCCGATCTCGACTTGAAAAAAATCAAGACTTTTGTTACGATGGCTTAAATCAGCTCAAAGTTATGAACTTTCTTATATAAAGTTTGGTTTTTTTTCTTATTGGAAGGTTTTTCTTGGATCTCTCCCTATGCAAAATTGGGTTTTTAGCTGATCACAGTTAACAAAAATGTTTTAATATACATGTTTGTTTGTGTGTTTTTGTGAGATCTGAAAATTTTGAGCTATCTGTTTTCTATTGATCATAAAATATTTACTCTTTCAACTCTTTATTTTTCTATTTTCTATATGATGTATTGGAAGATTTTCTTGGATCTTTCTAAGTGCAAAATAGGTTTTAGCTGTTCATTTTTTCAACCCAAAATTTTTCAAATGGAATATAATAACTAAAAGACCATAAATTATTTACTGTTGCTACTGTCTGATAGGAGTATTTTTGTTCAATGACTTAATTCAGCTCAAAGAAATCAAATTTTTAACGTACGTTTTTCTTTCATTTCTTTCTGTTTACTAAATGTATTAATGGAACTTGGAAGGGTTTTCATCTAACTGTTTCTACCAAAAAAAAGCTTGAATCGAGGTCGTCTATCGAAAACATCTACTCTACTTCATTCGAAGTAGGGTAAGGTTTGAGTACACCTCACCTTCCCTAGACTCCACTTGAATTACACCGAGTATTGTTGTTGTTGTTGTTTCTACCAAAAAATATCAGAAGGAAGAAAAAGAATAGTGAGCAGGAGACACAAGGACATCTTGTCTAAATTTGACATCCTTTATTTGATAGTAAAAAAAATTCTACACTAAGTTAAAGTCTATGATCAAATATGCTGACATTCTTGTGTATTCTTAGTTTCTTCGAACAAAAGGAGTGGTTAGGGAAGAATAGCAGTACCCACAGATCTGCAGATTACCTTTACTTTTCAAAACCTGTTATGCCTCTCCACATACATTGGAGTAACCAGATAAAACATTGTTCCTCAGTCTTTTACACACACCCCTTTATTGAATTTTGATGAGTTGATGTATGAGGATTATGATTGAATAAATCTTTTCAAGAATGACATAACTTTTTAAATAAGGATATTCCTCTTCAATATACGTGTCTGTGTCTGATCTGAATTTGAGCTCTTTGTTTTATATGACCATCATTTCTTTGTTCTTTCAAATGGCTTACTTTTTGAGTAATCAACTTTCTAGTTAAAGTTTTCTTTTTTCAGTTTTTTACATGTATGGCAAGGGTTTTCTTGGATTTCCAACAAAGAAACATAAATATAAATAGTAAGTAGGATACATACAGAGCCCATTTGGGTAAGCTTAAAAGTGGCTTAAAAGCATTTATATGCTTATAATAAGTTTATTAATGGGTGTTTGGTAACTCAAAAAGCTATAAACTTATAAGCACTTATGTACTTAAAACATATATGCTCATGTTTGGTACCCAAATGAGCTCATAGTTGCATCATGCATATCTTAGCTAATTAAGGGCTTTGGTCGGGTGGTAATAGTATAACACATGAACAATGCATGTTCTAACCTGTCACAAACAAAAGTCTTATATATTTAAGTTGGAAAGAATAAAGAATCATCTTGCTACAACCTAGTTGAAGAGCATTGATAACACAAAGTAAAACCTAGTTAAAGAGCATTGATAACATAAATTATTTTATATTGTTAATATACATAACTTAAATTCTTGTTAAAATATATCATAATTATCTTTTGTGTGTATTTTAATTTATTCTTTCAAGACAAAAAGAATAAAGGGCTAGATAAGTAGGACTTGTGTACCTCCCAAATACCTTGAAATAACCAGATAAAACATTGTTCCTCAAGATTTGGAGTTAGAAATAAGCTACCGCCAAATCATCAATTTGAGAAACAATTCTCTCCACTTTGCATGTTAGTACAGATTCCTTAATCACGTCTTGTCCATGGAAAGTTTTGGGACATCAGGCGTATAACTAATTTGCATTCAGGTGCTACTCAAAGTGTAAGTAGAGAATATTTGGTTAGTTGAATGAAAGTGTTGTAAATTTAACATGTAATATTAGCCAAACATTGATGCCCTTAGGGCTTTGTCCACCAAAAGTCCATTTATTGATCTCAACTTTTAGTGACTTGCAAATTTACTTTGCAAGTTTTAAAAAGTGGTTTTGAGTTTTGGCGATTCGATAAAACTTTTGTACAAATATATAAACTTTTGTTAATCTGTTGCTGCGACAAGATTGTTCACAACTTTTGATATGCCCATCAAAACTTGAAATTGAGGCATTCTTTGCATAAATTTCCTAAATGTGACAAAACTTAAAATGACGCCATACCAAAGGACATGATCCGGTGAATTATGTTTCTAAAATTGATAAGACTTAGAGAACTTGAATCATGGTCACCAAGGTTTGCACCTTGCAATCAATAATTTATAATTACATGAGACCAGTGTTTTAGCTTTTCAATCTTTATTTACAGATATATGTGATTCTTGATTGTGCCCCTATTTGCATCTCTTCAATGAAACTAAACCATCAAATTATGCTACAATGTATTATGAACAAGAAAAACAGTCATGACTCATGTCCCTCTTCTAGACATCTTGTTTTATACTGTAGTATATATTCGTGGAAAGTGCAAATGTAAATAATCTTATCAACTTTGCAATACTATGTACTATTCTAAGCTTCCTTTTCTTTTTCAAATGTATCAGCATGGTCAAGACCCTTGATAGGTACCAAAAATGTAGCTATGGCACATTGGAAGTCAACCATAGATCTGTCAAAGATAATAATGAGGTAATTAAATCCAAAAATCTTACTTTAAATGTTCACAGCCCCTAAAAGAAAGGGTACATTTTGATGATATTCCTGCAAAATGTAGGGTGTTTTGGTTACTTGCTTTTACACTTTCTTTATTATTAGCTTTCAAGTTCATCTTTCATTTGCAGGAAAGAATCTATAGGGAGTACTTGAAGCTTAAGGCCAAATATGAGTCGTTACAACGATATCAAAGGTAACAAACAAGTATTTTATAGAGAACGGACAAGGAATTCCATTAATAACTAGTCGTTTTGCCTTTAGTGAATTCTACTTCAATCATGTAGTAATTTACAAGATGCACCTGTATTCTTATACTAGGGATTCTCTAGTTTACTAACATTCTTGACCTTTTCTTTGACAGACAACTTCTTGGAGATGAACTAGGGCCTTTAAACATAGATGAGCTTGAGCATCTTGAGCTTCAACTAGATTCTTCCCTGAAACTTATTAAATCCACCAGGGTAAGCAATCTACAAACACATATATAAACCATTAATATAAGAAAAAGAATAGTACAAAGTATTTAACCGTGAAGTCATTAAAAAGTTCTAGTTTTTAGAGAGAACACATTTTAAGTTACTTATCTTAAACACACTCCCTCACGTGCAAATTTAATTATTTTTTTAAGGCTGATCATGCTTGAATTCTTTTCTATGAAGGGTAGTACTGAGATTTGAACCTAGGAATTTTGTTGCTTTGACACCATTTTGAATCGTGTGATCACATCTAAATACTTAAGTTTTTAGTGAGAATCCACATAAAGGACCAATTTTGGGTCGTAATGAAATCAACCTACCATGACAAACATTTAAATGGTTTTCTGTCAGCATAAGTGAACAATTATATTTACATAAAGAAATGATTGTGTCCATGCCAGTCGAAATTAAACTAAAAGAATATATAATTTTAGATGTTTGAAGAGATCTGTTACTTTAAGGGGATATTTTCTTTTGACTGAAGTATTCCATCTATTTTGGCTGCTTTATAGACACAATTGATGCTTGATCAGCTTTCTGATCTTCAAACTAAGGTAATCTACATTTGGTTACTAATGTTCTTTGATAAACTTCACATGTTGTTTCCACTATTCATATACTTCAATTACAGGAGAAGTTATGGGTTGAGGCAAACAAGGTTCTTGAAAGAAAGGTAGGGTAGACCATATCCAACTCTTACCTCATTTTTGGACTCTATTGTACTTTTTTCTTTAGGCATTCATTATATCCATAATTTACTGCTCTGACTAATTCGGATCAACACCGGACAAACTCAGTAAAAGGGGTAAGCTACTCATTACCAAGAAGTTCTCCCTTCCCAGAGCTCGAATCTGATTGACCTCTGATCAAGAGTTGAGAGATCTCAACTATTCTGCCACACGCTTGGATGATTTTTTGCACTCTATTGCATTCCTTTTGATTGTGTATTCCACTTTTACAATCAATTTTTTTTGTCTTACTCATGGATCTTCCAAATCATGCTGCAAATGATTAAACTTTATCACATATAGCTGGAACAAATTTATGCTGAGAACAACATCCAGCAATCATGGGGAGGTGGTGAGCAAAGTGGTGCTTATGGCCAGCAGCATGCTCAAACTCAAGGATTCTTTCAACCTCTAGAATGCAACTCTACCTTGCAAATAGGGTGAGATTTTGCTTAATTACTCGTACAATTGTAGTACAGTTTTCAATTATGTGCAGGGAGGTGTGCATTCAATTATCGTTTTAAGTGACTTGATAGTATAAAATACACGAATGTTTTTTCATTTACTATAGGTATGATCCAGCTACTTCAAGCCAAATAACAGCTGTAACAAGTGGCCAGAATGTCAATGGCATAATCCCAGGTTGGATGCTGTGAATGTACCATAAAGTCATCTTTGACATAAGACATGTAATATCATAAGCAAATAAATTTAGTTTGTTTAACTATCTGACTGTAACCCCTTTCTCTAAGTCTCCATTTTTTTTTTAACAAAGCATTTTGGATACTTTGATGCTGATAATGGGTTGTGATAATACTATGGTAAATGGTGCACACCAGATATTTGCCTTATATTGTTGCTTTGAGATGTAAAATAGCCTTTTACAGTAGGCTAACTGCACTGATTGTACGAAAACTGATTTACTTTATTTTTTTTTTAGTTAAAACAAGATTCCATTAATTTAGCAAAGACTAAGAAGGATTACATAGAGAATTCATGCGGCTATTAAGGTGACCCGCATAAGTACAAAACTAGCATAGGAATTAGAAGAAAGTGCATTAAGCACATTTAGGTTTCCTAATTTTGCAAAATATTTAAGATTACTATCCGATACTGTAATAGCAAAAGTCGTGCCCACACTATCTTCCCATAGAGCATGTTGGACAAAATTAGGTGGCACTGCATAGTGATAGGTAGTTGAGAAAACTGATTTACTTTGTCACAGGATATATGATAAGTTTTTAAACTTTGCTGTCAAATACAAAAATATATTACAATTATAACAATGAGTTTTTCTTGATCAAACTCTATTTAGTTAATGCTTACCAGACTTGTACAGTTGCACTACACTCTCAAGTTCCAGATATTAGTAATTTTTAGCAAGTTGAACTGGCTTCAAAATATATCTCGTCTTTGAAAAACCAAGAATAGTTACAATTTTCTCTACAAATATACTCATAATATACATTACTACATCTTAGAGCAAGAAAATGCAAAAAGTTTAAACTTCTGGACATTGGTGCACCAGTGAGAAAATCCAACCAAAGTTGAAGTACAGAACTTGAAAAGCAATAGCAATATGAAACTCATGCATTATTGACAGGGTTATATTGACAAAACAATTTCATATTTACTTTATAGGAATAGACATTTAGCTGCATGGTATTCACAGTGATGTTATACATTATCTGTTTTGGTTTATTAACTCCCTTTCTTTTGCTGGTGTCATCCAAGACTGGAAATGCTTCAGCAAAGATCATCCCGAGTCATCAAATTCCATCTCCTAGAAACCAAAAAGAGGATCAACTATAACATCTCAATAAAATGTTCTGCATAAACAATATATATTTAGTATATGTATAGATGCATGCAGATCTACTTGTTCAAATTTTTAATTTTCTAATAACCGAGAAAACCCCCAAGGATCAGTGCGCCACTGTTAAAACTCGATGAATAAAGAGCTCATCCTTCTACCCTTATCCACTTAAACCATAATGTAAAAAAGAAAAAAGAAGTTGACAAACATTTTTTATGATATTGTACGTTCCTTGTTAGGGGTTCATATAACATCTAAAGCTAAAGAGTTTTTCCATGACCGAACCGTACAAAATAGAACAGCAACAACTGTATGTTTTTTCACCTTCTTGTCCCTTGTTCCTTCTCTCAACACCCTCAAGTTTCTAGAGGTAGTAGCTGCATCCAGTTCTTTTCTTACTCCCAAATGTTTTCCTCCAAAAAGAAGTGGCAGCAATCAAATAACTGGCGAGAATCAGAAGATATTGGTGCAAGAAGCTAGAGATACAGGCAGCAGAATGATCTCATAGGCCTTTACTAGTTCGAAGGGAAATGAAACAACCCCAGTATCTTCCTACTGGATCTGCGCGATTAGGAGTTTCTGCTATTTGTGGTCTAAGGGAAAGCAATAGCAGGGAACGGGAGTGTGCAACAGATATAAGGAATGGGTTATAGATATGCCTTGGCACATTGAACGTATATTAGCATCCACTATAATGTTTGGCCTCCAGAAGTCCCATCGATGTATTTAGCACAGAAGCTTTACAAAGTGGAACCCAACGCATAAGCAATGTAAAACTTATGAATGCCAAGTAACGAAATCGTCCTCCACGTAGACCTCCTTCAAGGTGTCCGCAACTTGCAAGATACCTCTTCTCCTTCTTGACCTTATTATTCAACATAGGTGTCAAATTAAGCTCTTTTACATGACCATCAGGTAACCCCCGATATAAGCTAAAGATGGGAATCAACTAGGTTCACCTACCTACTTTTTAATTCTATCATAGCCTTGTCTTGCCTTATCTTGGAAGACTGCTAAAGACCAACAACGAACCCAAGTCCAATCTTCAGAGCAATATTTGAAAGCCATGGACCAATTTGGCTAGCTCAGGATTAAACCTAAAGGGCTGAGCCAATTAGGCCAGGCAAACCACCAATATAGTGCCCATTCTTAAATTCACAAGCATTTTGTTTGAATACCAAACACTAAATTATTTTATTAGCTAAGTATACTAGTATTCTCCAAGAGATCTTCAGACTAAACAGAACTGTAGATAACCCCGAGGTCATTCATCTTTCCACCTTATCATCTTCTTTACCACAATTTTGCTGTAATCTCTTATTTTCTTAATAAATATAAGTATTAATTAGAGCTGCGTTACAGATATAATTTTCACCAACTCCAAACTGAAAATTCCCATGTGACATCTCCTTTTAAGCAATACTTAGCTTTCTTTGTTATGTTAACATGGTATACTCTTACTAACTTAAGGTTTATCAAACATAGATGCCACCCTCTTAATCATTTTCCTTCTTGCTTTGCTTCTCAATCTCTTGAAATCCATGCAGATTTATCAAAAGATAGGACAGATGGGAGCAAAGGATTCATATAGGTGACACCTACTAGAAGGATCAAGGCTTAGTCATGACGATATGCTTACACTAGACCACTGTTGCTAGGATCCTTTTAAGTATTCTGGAGATTTGTATGTCAATATTCAATAGGAAACTTAGAGAACACAATGTTAGATAACCCCCAATTCTTTATCAAAAAATCTTTTTATTCCTTTATCCAGAAAAAAAACCCCCAACTCTTAAATACTGAGATGAAATTACGCCAAATACTGACAAACCCTTGGACCACAGTACAGCCTCAAATACCGACATTGATGGATAGTGAGGAATTCATATGCCGGCTCCAATACCTTCAGACTGAGTAGTTATTGTTGTTGTTATGCCTACCGTTGTTGTTTAATTTGTCTTGACAAGCCTTATCTATAAATGGGAACACTAGGATACTTGATTATATTTCTTTGTTAACCCCCCTATCATTAATTTGGAAAAGAGATGGGGTCAAATTAGGAGTACATGATAAAAATTTAGTAAAACCGTTTACAAGTTTTAAATTTCCATTAAGCTAGCCAGAATTTATGTGCTGTTCAACTGCAGAAAAAGCCAGTAAAGTTTGGCAATTGGCACCTTGGTAGCCCGTCGTCAAAAGAACCTTAAATTTATAAAAGGAAGTGAATGCAATGCACTCCTCAGTTTTCGAGATTTATATGGCCCACAAGCCTATTTGCAATATGCATTCTAAGAATTTTAAATGCTCATGTGCCTGTAGTTTAGCCGTGTTTGTGACAGTCCAGGAGCATTCTAAAACTTAGAAATCATAGGAAAAGACACATGCTTTGTCCTCAATTTTGTTCAGGTTAGAAAAGAAAACTAAACATGAAGATCTCCGTCAACAGATTTGGGGATTGCTTCTAGCAGGAGAGCATGTAAAAGACAAGCTCAAACTGAAACATAAAACCAAACAAGCAATAGATAAGCAGTAACCAAAAACAATACAAATTGGCCAAATTTTACCTTCCCACAAACTGGACAATTGTCACTTCTCTCCAACCACTCATATATGCAACCCAGGTGGAAATGGTGAGAGCATTTTGTCATTATTTTTGGGTCTTCTTCTGTATATTCTGAAATAGAGAGGTTAATCAAGGTCATGAGAATTGAAATCAAGCAATTCCCGAACATTGCTATTGTAAATTATTCATAACACCGAGGAAGAAAGCAACTATGTATGGTATTAAAACAGTTTTCTCTCAATCCTGCCCTTACCCGTTAAGCACATTTATTTTCACAAGCCCTAAAACTGATTACATCAAGTCCTTGACTTAAACTACGACAGCGACTAGGTTCTCTCAGTTATATTTTAAAATGAAAAGTATGACATTTAACCAGCGTGTTACCCCTAGGGCTTTGGTCTAATGATAAGAACGCAACGTGTGATGCATGGGTGAGACGCATGTCAACCAGTTTGAGCCACGCCACTACAGATAAAATCCATAAGTGGAGAAGGGTAGAGGGCTACGCCCATTAACTACCGAATTTCAAATCGTGCACCACTGGCCATCACGGATTTCTCGTTCAGCAAAAGAAACGATGACAAAGACCAGCCTATTTTAGTTTTAACTGTCCATCCCACAGAATATAGTCTAATCTATGATACAAAAGGAAAAGAGGAAGGAAACGGATTTTTTCACAAATTTTACATACTACTTTGTAAGCAAATTCAATGAGGTACAACAGAAACTCGTACAACTGATCTACCTTCAAGACATGTTGGACAGACATCTTCGTCTTCTGAAGAATAGATATTAGAAAATCCAGTAGCCGTTTTAGCTGACATCTTCACCGATGATTTGCAGTTCGTTTCTTTTGATCCTTCTTCACATTTGGACTCATTCCATTTATTTCCCCTACTCAAGTATTCAGAATCATCGTCAATATCACTTCTGCGTAGTGGTTCAGTTTCCTCTTGCGAGTGACCTGACCCTTTCTCCCTTCTTGAGACTAGTCCATCCCGTTGCAAGCGGAAGTATCTCAGATCGGCATCATAAGGCAATGGTCTTGGAGGAGGGCGGTACATATCAGATAGAGAGTTATCAAGAGATGTTGTAGCTTGAGTGAGTGAAGAAGGAAGGACATTTTGTTCTCCTCTATTAAACAATGATGTATACTGCAGGATTGTAAAACAAGACCGCTCAAAATTATAGCAAATGAAGTATATAATCATAATGGCAACAACCTATTCGGCAAAGGCCTTTACTTCAAGCATCTAATGATTAAACTAAGATTGTACATGAAGAGATTATACCGATTAGCTACTAAAAAGTGTAAAGATGTAGCAACAATAATCCCTCATTTTTGCCAAGTGCTAGAACTTCTGGTGGTCAGTCTAGGTGAGATAGTAAAGCTGTTTCATGGTAACGTGAAGTCCATTACAACCTCCTTTTTCATGCAATGAAGCCTCATGGAACTGGCTGCCAAGAATATCTCCTTGTCAGTAGGATTTTTTCTAAGTTATTGTCTGTAAGAGTTGGCTTTCCTTTCATTTTCCAGATGCTTAAAATCATTGTCAGCTCCTTTTAATTCTTTTAGCAGACACAAGGACTCCAGTAATTTCACTCAAGAGCGCCTAAGGCTGTAGATTCAGGCAAAATATAGCAGGGGAACAGCCAAAACTGCTGCAGATATGTATCAAGTTACAAACTCACCTGATTCTTTAGAAATACTCAGGTTTCTATTTACAAAAAATTCAAGAAGAAATAATCCTAGCAGCTAGATATCAGTTTCTGCCACAACCACGGATATTCTTAGTTCAACAAATCAAAAGCTGCTGAAACATGACCAAATTTTTGCCCGAACACAAAAAATGATAAATTTTAGTGTTAAGCTCTTGGACTAGATAATGATTCAAGGAAAAGTATTTCCTATTTTGGATACGACAATACTAGAAAAGCTAATATGGAATAAAATAACCAGCCAAATAATTTCCAGCCAGTAGCAGGAGTACGTTCGCAAAGAAGGGAGATAATCCAATAATATTGAGGACAAAGCATACCACATGAAAGAAATTCTGAACAACAGATCGAAGGCATAAACAGTTCCTATACATTGAGCTGTTGGGATTGGCCAAATCTTCACATTCATCTCGCAAACAGCAACAAACTGCACCCATGATAGTGTTCAATCTACTCAGGTAGATCTGAAACCTTTTCTATGATCATTTGAAGTCCCCTAGTTTCATGATCGTGTGGTTATGGTTATGTGAAGGAACCAAAAGAAGACCTTCAGCATGCGGATGAAGAAGCAAGGCGGTTGGGCACCTTATCTCTTCACAAAACCCTGAATGAGTCTATGCCCTTCGTAATCATGGCCTTGAAGAAAATAAATACTATGATTGTATCTGTAATATTAGATAACAAACTGAATTATTTGAACTGAAACACATATCCATTGACGATCTACTTTAAGTCTTTAACAGACACATTACTCTTGAATTGCAGGTCCAAATGATATTGCAGAGTACAAAATACAGGACTTACAGAAATATTCAAATTAAATACAACATGTTTGTGCAATCAAGGAAATCAGAAGAAAAACAATGCATCTTTTGGACTAATTCAGCAGCTGAGCCACACCAGTGAACCACAAAGAAGATAAATATAACAGACACTGCATGAAAACTAAGCAAAGTAGTTATGTTTGCAACAATTACTAGCTTCAATAGCAAACTAATTGGGGACAACTATATGATTCCTCCATATCATTCTGTTATGTTGAGCTAATCTAGCCCAAAGATACTCTTAACATTGTAAGATATTGTGCTCTTTGGACCGAGCCCGTAGGGTATTTCCTACGGAAGGTCTCACACCATTAAGAGTATCCATACACTTTATATGTAGCTTTGTTTTTCTTTTCAGCTACCAATGTGGGACTTTTGTTCACATGCCCAACATATTACCGTAGGACTCATTTCATTCCAATACTCAACAGTTGGATGAATGGAGCTCTAGCGTCAAATTGATGAACTCCACATGTCCAAATTCTTCAAGAAGAAAGCTCTAATTCTGCCTATCAACTTTTGACTATGGCTCAAATTACTCTCGGGTTGGAGCTCTGTAACAGGCCAATGGCAAAAAGGAGACCTTTTTCTAACGGCAGGGTGATATTAGACCAAAAGTTTAATGAAGGGTAAAGTTGCTCGATTCCAGATGGTACAATGACAAATTTGTCCCTTCTCCGAAAATAATAATCCCTCTATTTCAATTTATATGTTGTAGTTTGACTTGGCACAAAGTTTAAGAAATGAAGACTTTGAAATTTGCGATTTGAAATATTCCATAGCATTTGTGTGGTTATAAAGCATTTGAACCGTGTGGTCTTAAACATGCAATATCATTTTCCGTGGCTATAAAAGCTTCTCAACAACAACATACCCAGTTTTATCCCACAAGTAGGGCCTGGGAGGGTGAGATATAGGTAAACCTTGCCCCCACCAAGGTGAAGAGGCTGTTCCAATAGACCCTCGGGCCTCGGCTAAAGAAAAACATTTTGAAAATAGCTTTGAAAGAAAAGCTATAAAAGCTTCTCATTAAGGGTCAAACGAAAAGATTAAGGGTCAAATGAAAAGTTCAAGTTAGATTGTTTCCAAATCTAGAAATGTGTCATTCGTGTAGAATCAGATGGAGTAATAATAGTTGTCGCAAAAGAAGCATACAGGCAACCAAGAATTCAGAAATTCACAATTTAGACTACACAAATTAAGTATACATTTAAAAATTTCAATCTTGGAACTAAAATGAGGACGCTACTGCTGAAATATCACTTAATCAACCAATTCACACAAACCCCATTTGAGTTCACAAAGATTCTTTAAGGAATTTAGCTTCCAACAAAAACAACGGACTCAGTATAATCCCACAAGTGGGGTCTGAGGAGGGTGAGATGTACGCAGACATTATCCCTACCTTGAGTAGAGTAGAGAGGTTGTTCCGGATAGACCCTCGGCTCAAGGAATTTAGCTTCCAATAAGAGAAGACAAGAATTCAACAAATTACATTTTTTATCACACAAACTAAAGTATACTTAAAAAAATCCAATTTTGATATAAAATAAGGACATTAATCTTGAAATATCACTCAATTAACCAATTCAAACAAACCCCATTTAAGGTCACATAGATTCTTTAAGGAATTAAGCTTATATTTAAGATTACACAAACTAAAATATAGCTAAAAAGATCCAATTTTGAACTAAAATAAGTAACACTAATGCTGAAATTTCACTTAATCAGCCAATTCAGACAAACCCCATTTGAGGTCACAGAGATTCTTTAAAGAATTAAGCTTCCAATTAGAGAAAATAAGAGAGTAATTAGTAAAAATGGCTAATTTTTAAAGAAAAGTACCTTTACTTATGGAGCTCTGATGAGAGAGAGAGAAAGAGAGTGAAAGTGAAGAAAAACAGTAGCCCAGAATTCAGAAGTACTTAAGATGTTTTAGATTGTTGACAATGTTGTTGGAATTTTCTGAATGAAGGGTGAAGTAATGAACTAGACATTGAAAAAAAAAAATGTAATGAACTAGATTAAAATAATATTCTACAAACTAATTAATTTGGCACGAAATTTTATAAAAAAATGAAAATTTTTAAAAATTTGTGGTCTAAAATCAGTCATAAATATGTATTATTACAAATCATCTCATTTAAGGTGAATGTGAAAGTTTGTTTTCAAATTTAAAATAATATCATTCATTTTTAAATGAACTAAAAAATAAATTTACACAAACTGAAACGGATAGAGTATGATAATCTCATACTTTACTCGAAGTAGGGAAAAAGCTACTACTTTGAGAATAAAAAAAAGGGCATTTGGAAAGTAGGAATCATCCTTGTCCTCCGAAATCGAATTAATCGGATCCTAATCTATATCTATATTTATTATAAAAGCACGAAGGTCTTAGTGAAATGTCAACCAACTTTTTTACCCTTCGTAATTAGTTTTAAGTTGGGCAAATTTGTAAATTTGATATTTTAAATTATTTTCGGACCTATTTTAGATTATTTTCGGACCTAATTTATTTATTTTCGCAAACAATATTTTCGGACCTAATTTATTAATTTTTGCAAACAACAGTCAAAGCCAAACTTTGCCTAACTCCTTCTTTGTCATAAATACAAATTCTCTGCCGACCTAATCCAATTCTTCTTTATGTTTCTTCCTTATCTACTACATCTGGTATTGGTTTAGATTTATGATTCTTATTTTCCCGTTTCTTACGCTCCAATTAATTTTGGTTTTAGTTTTGGTTTAGGATTTGTATTTTTCCTTTGAGGAATTAGTTTTGCTCTTTGATTCATCTTTTATTATGAAAAGATTTTCTTTTCGACTAGGTTTAGGTTTTTGTTTTTTAGCTTTTCCTATCCCAATACAAGAGACAAAAACTCCTATAAAAGAAGCTTATATTCTCTGTTGTTCATTATATTTGATTTACGGTATCTCGCAGCACAATCCCGTAGCACAAAACGAGGTAAACTCTTGCTTCTCGTGAATTCAATTTCTTTTCTATATTCTCCGTTGTCCATTATATTTGATTTACGGTATCTCGCAGCACAATCCCGTAGCACAAAAGGAGGTAAACTCTTGCTTCTCGTGAATTCAATTTCTTTTCTTTTAGTATTTGTACTTTATTTGTTACTGTCGGTAATGCACGCTGTGTTTGTTTTGAACATTCTTTTTATATTGATTATCTATACAATTGAAGATGCAACAAAATTAGTTTGTCCGATGTTATTGAGACTTATAATTTTTATTGATATTTTGAACCATCGTTCTTTCAGATTGTTGTTACTGGTTTGTGGTTTGTTTCATAATCTATTGTTACTGATACATATTTTCTCATATGATTTTAATACTAATTGCTATGCCATTTTAAGTTGTTCATCTATAAAAAATAATACTAATTGCTATGCCAGCTCAAGTTGTTCATCTATAAAAGTTTAGAATATTATGTTATTGAATTATTTTAGTGTATATACAAATTTTGTTATTTAAGAATAGAGAATTGCTATTGCCCTTCTTAAATCTAGGTTGCTTTCAGCATTGGCTATTGAAGGTAAACATTATTCATTATCTCTTATAAATTATTCCCATAGAATAACTTTTTTATTGTTACAATAGTGAAACTATTGTTTAAACTTTATTGCAGGACATTAACAATGGAATCTGAGACAGAATGGATTCCAATTAACAATTTAAGCAAATACGATAACGATAAGGTATTAAAAGTCTTCCTAATTGGAAGTGGAGCGGTAAAAGAGTTTAAAAATGATAAAAATGAAGGCATGCGATGGATTCTTACCTTTGTCGACGAAGAGGTAATACTATTTTTCTGTATTCATATCTTTCTATTTTAGTTTTAGTTGTTATACTAATTCATCTGTGAACCTTTTAACAGGGAACGAAAATTCAAGGAATAGTTTTCAATAATCTTATTGAAACGTTCCAAAAAAAATTCAAGCAAAGTAAGACCTATTACATCACAAATGGCATAATAAATTCTGTTAATCCGAAATACTCCTCAGTGCACAAAGACTTTGAAATTTTCTTCAAGGAGCATACAATAGTAGAAGAATGCAAAGATCAACTTTCTATTGTTACGTTGTCAAACAATTTTGTTTCGTTTGAAGAGGCATCGCAATTGCCCGAAGGAACAATTTTTAGCAATGTATTCATTATTCATTATTCAAGTGCTTATTCTATATAAAATGTATCCTCACTACATATTTATTTTTCTTATTTTTTTAATATTCTTTGCCGACACAATTGGCATTCTGCTAAAAGTTAAGCCAATGATTAGACAAGGAAAATCAATATGAAAAAGAGATAATAATAATAAACGAAAGGTAAGCTCTATCATAACTATTATTGATGTGTACTATGAAATTTTCCCCAAGCATATAATATTTAATTTATTTATTCAGGTATGATCGGCAAAAGGTTACCTTATGGAGAGAAGTGCTACAGAAGGTCGTATTTGAAAATCCTGTTGTAGCTCTTTGTGATGTCAAAAGTACAAGATATCTCAGTATTGTTTAAATTTTTTAAATATGTGAAACAAATAAAGCTCATAATATTTTCCAATTGTTCATTCTCCATTGTACTAACCTTTTATTTTTTATCCAAAAAGGAGAATCTGGAATTGCTATTACATTTGTTACTACTGTAGTGATTAATCCACTGTTTGAAAAAGCACTAGCTCTCCAAAAATGGTAATTTTTTTTATTTCCAGTCAATGACTTATTGCTAAAAAAAACTGTTATTAATAGTTATTCATTATAATGCAGGCATGATAGTGTGAAGGCACAAAACAAAGATATCACTCTAATGCCAAGTAAACTCATTAAAGAAGCGAGAGCGGTGATGTTTGGGAACATCATTGATGATTCATTTGGTGATATAAATGTAAATTTCTGCCTACTCTTAAAAATTATACACTTTTAGACTGTATCTAAGATAACCAATTTATTATATACTTTGTTTGCAGATTGCTTATTGTAAAGTCAACGCAAAAATAAATAAAATATTAGACGCGCATGCCCCATGGTATTTATCTTGCAAAAAGTGCTACAAGAAAGTGACTGTGGCAAATGATATTGGAAAGTGCCCCCATTGTGGCATCCTTGAAACTGAAGATTATGAGGAACGGTAATACACATAATTTTATAAGTTATTTTTTATAGTTTATTTACAGTATAATTGAAAACCATCGGCTCAGGTTGCTTTAATTGACTATAAGAAATTCTTGTTTGTTGATTTAGAAAACAGAAAGCTGGTTAAAATTCTTCTTCTTCATGAATTACTCTTTCTTCTTCTGTATTTTCCCCTCTTCTTCTTCCCTTACATCTTCTTCCTGTGAAAATACTGATAATATCAGGATAACAACCTCTAATCCCTCTAAATTCTGCAACACTGTCTAATGTTGAAATCAATTTAGGTTGTCGCTCTAAGTTAAATCCTGTTGAAACTGTCAGTTTTAAAGACTGCGGCTGAAGCTTTAAATGGACTATCTCTCTAAATTCTGCAACTGTAGCTACCAATATAGAAACATGTACTGCTTCATGAATTATTCTTTTAGGTTATCGCAGTAAGTTAAATCCTGCTGAAACTGTCAGTTTTGAAAACTATGGCTGAAGCTTTATATGGACTTTTGGACTGTACAATGTCTTCTCCTGGGAAAGTAGTCGGCAAGGGTCATATTTCCTACCTTTGCCTTAATATTTGTCCCTACACATATCTTGGACAGATCACATATAGTACTGTACTTCACATTTTGTAGAGTAATAACATATCCCTGTATCACAAATCCACAATTCCCACACTCTCTTTTAGTTCCTTTGGACAGTCTTTTGAAGAGTATTATTGAGAGACCATGATCAATCACTTTCACTCTCATGTACTAAGGGGTCGTTCGGTTGTCCAAGAAAAAAGGCCTAATACTGTGGACGTCGTCTTAAAGCAAACCAATCTGCGAAGTAATTAATTTCGTTAAAATATTTTCCAGTAGAACCATTCTATTAGTTAATATATTCTACTTTATAATTAATAATGAGTCAGTAATTGTTAAGTAAATTTTGTTTGAGGATTGGAATCAATAACAGGATGATCAACTTTAGCCCAAGTATCTGTCAAAAGATGTGCTTACTTTGTAATCTGTCGATGATTTTGTAAATATCTTCTCAAGGTAGAGGTGATTGAGGTTTTATCCGATGAGGACAAAGCTAAGATTGATGTGGTGAAAGAATATAGTTATGTTAGTCTATTTGAAGTGGCTAAATGCTTAACCGGTTGTGATGTCAAAACGTATAGAGAATCAATGTCCAAAGAGTTAATACTTTCTTTTCTTCAAGTTTCAAGTATGTTCTGTTTGCTTTACTTTACCTTGTCAAAATATAGATTAAATTATAATACCATTCCTTACCTCCTTTTTTTGGTGCAGAAAGAGGATTCCAAGTTTTATCGCAAACTGATCTCAAATACGGATAAAGAATTCACATTCCTTATCAAAATCGATGCAAAAAATGCTTCAGATCGAGCTGCAAGACGTTTAGTTGCTGAGGAGTTGCATGATGCTGGAATTGTTGATGCAATTGAAATTGAAGATGAAGAGATAAAACCAAAGATAACATTGAAGAAGACCAAAAAAATTGGAGAAAACAACTCCTTATCCAACAAAAAATTAAGATAGAGAAGAATTAGTGCTATAGCATTTCATGAGTAGTATTAGTTACTTTAAATTTATAGATAAGATATTTATTGATTGCGTAAACCTTGATAAATTATTTGTCCTAAATAAGGAACAACTTTTGCTGGCATAGCACATTTAATAAATTGACTTTAGAAATTTACTGGATGTGTTTCTAATTTGGTTCCATTATGCATGGGTTTGTTTTTGTTTGAGTGGAGTACGAGATTAACAGCTTGTTATATGCCGGAGGATATTACTATTAAACACAAATGGCTCAGCAAGGTAGTGAATGAATGTAATTAACACATTATGTTCAGTTAAATGTCATTAATTGTAACTTAACTAAATAGTTTATTATTTATTTTTATATAGACCAAGCTAAAGTTGCTTGCGCGATTCGGAGGATGAAAAAATATGTTCGATCAATAAACGCACCCGAACAAGATATTTCAGGTAAATAAAAAATAATTATAAATATATTCTGAACATTAGTTATTATAATTTATATCGTACTCGATTAACATTATAGTTTGGTACTTGAAATAGCCCTGCTAAAGTGAGAGTTTAATAGCCTAGGGAATCATTTAATTTAGTTATGATTCGAGTGTGCTTTAAGCATAACTTAGTCCCTATCCATCTTAAGTTCATGATTGTAGACAAAAGCAGGGAAGATGAAGCAATTCAGGACTGGGAAAAACATAACGGTTGAGTAATATGATTATTCTGGTACATGCAAGTGTTATGAGTAATTCACCAGGCATACCATAGCATTGCTAGGATGAGAAGTTGTCAAACTTTATTGTGACATTGTAGTGTTTTTAGCAAGACAAATCAGCAACAGAAAGTATTGTCATATCCATTTCCAATAAAATACTCCCTCTGTCCCAATTTATGTGTCACACTTTCCTTTTTGGTCTGTCCCAAAAAGAATGTCACATTTCCTTATTTGTCAAATATTTAATGCACTATCTCTATTTTACCCCTATTGGGCCCTACTTACTTTAAAAGTCACAAACAACTTTTTGATTACTACAATCTTCTCTCTCTTACTTTTTCAAGGGTAAATTTGAACATTTACAAAGTCAATTTCTATTTCTTAAACTCCGTGCCAAGTCAAACATCACCACATAAATTGAGACGGAGGTAGTACTTCTTTAAGTTCAAAATGGGTAAGCCGGTGAGTCTATGAGCCCAAGAAATGAGAATAATGCAGGGTTGAGCTCTCTCAATTTCAGTCCATAATGCCACAGTCCATTATAGTTTTAGTGATCCACTTTCCTCTTAAACCAGTATCCAACATGGTTACTTGTCCTTCTTGATTGAAATGTAGACCATTTCGATTTGTCAAGAAATAGATTCTTCATTCACCAAGGCCAGAGAGTGACTTTTGAATACCGTGTAAAAAAACATATGATGAAGAATGTGGAATAATAACTTTTCTCATTGAAGTCTGTCCGTATAGATTCCACAGAGACAAATTACCAAAATATAATACCAACTGTCCAACAATGTATTTCCTTTATGTTTAAGAGAAACTCTTTGGGTAGTTTCAATTGGATTGTGTGGACGCTGACCAAATAATCCATCGTACATGGAATTGCAGGTTTGTAGTTGGATTCTTTTTGCTGTTTCGAGGAATGAATGCATATAAATACTGTCATTGAAGTCGCTACCTTGGCTGTGTTTCCAACTTTATATGGAAGTGTGATCTTTAGTATTAGCACTAGCATTCTTTTCCCTTTACTACTGGAAATTTAAATTTAATTATTTTTTGACAGGTTGGAGGATCTCTAACTAGCAACTTTCTTTTCTTTTTCCATTTAAGATTTTACTCCTGTCAAGAATCGAAAAAAGTCTCAAAACTATATAACCTTTTGTAATGAAAAAGCCATCCAAACGGTAAAAGTAAACATTATGAAAAATAAGAACATAACGATTATGTATACCAGGATACTAGAGCCTTCACAAATTAGCTTTGTAAATCTATATGAAGCTTTGTTGCTTATCAAGCAGACACCTTCGGGTAACTGACCTTATGTTTTTTACTGTCTACATTGAAGAAGTAAGACCGAAGAAGCGAACTAGAACAAATTGGCGATTCAAGGCTTTATCAAAAGAGTATGAAACTGAAGGTAATATATCAAATTTGTTTGGTTGAATTTTTTCCTTTTATTATATATAATATTTGGCTACTCAATTTAGATGATATTGTCTACAAGCCATCAATATCAAGTGTTCATAAGTTAGAAACTGCGACATCATGCATTTACTGTAAAGCTCGATGGTTTCCATATGAACCTCCAAATTTTTGTTGTGGAAGTGGGTCAATCCAATTAGCGGATAGTCAAGTTCCAGATCAGTTATATGACTTATTTGTTGGTGACTCGGAAGAAGCAAAGGAGTTCCGCAAAAACATTAGAGGATACAATAGCATATTTGCAGTTACGTCGTTTGGTGTCAATCTTGACAAAGAACTGGCATCTTCACGGAAAGGAGTTTATACTTTTAGGGCACAAGGACAAATTTATCATGATCTTCCATCATTGATGCCTGATGGTGACAAGCCATGCTATTTTTCAGTTATACTTCTTTGACACGGACAATAAGTTAAGCAATAGGATTTCTATACTTCAAGATGCAAACTTATCGGAGGAAGTTATGGATAAAATTAGGGAGATATTGAGTGCAAATCCTTATGCACAATTCTTTCGCCAACTAAAGGATCATTCCAGTTTCCAAGATTTACAATTCTAATAGCTGCAACTACTGAATTGGATCAACATGTCTACAACAGGCCATCAGTAGATCAAGTTGCTGCAATCTGGATAGATGGAAACAATCCAACTGTACCATTTCAGAGAGACATTATAGTTCATGAGCATTCCGGACACAAGCATAGGGTCCAACACTATTATGGTTGTTATGATCCACTCCAGTACCATGTACTTTTTCCTAATGGTGAATTAGGTTGGCATCAAGGAATACAGAAAGAACCTAAACCTAAAGAAAGGACAGGTAGAACTGAAGTTGAAACACTTGAGCAGGATATCCCAGATTTCATGTCTGCTGATGAAGTGTTCGACATGGAGAACTCAAGTAAACTATTCAACCAAGTTACATCTCACCTGATTTTCTTAACCTAAACTAATATATGTTAATATGACTTGCAGGTGTATCGCACTAGACAAAATCATGTGTGTCTTGCAGAGAATACTACTGCTATAAACTACAAAATCGAAATGGGCAAAGGTCGATCATACTATTACGTAGTCGATTGTTGCAACAATTTGGGGTTGACATGTACATTAAGTTAGAAACAACATGACTTGCATACTATAGATTGGACCAATCTAATTTTAGAAGGGAAATATTGCAAGGTATAATGGATAGCATAATGGCTGGAGAGTGTAGAGGAGATAAAGTTGGTCAGAGATTAGTTCTTCCAGCATCATTCGTTGGAGGTCCTACGGATATGCGTCGTCGATACATGGATGCAATGGCTCTCGTTCAATATTTTTGAAAACCAGATCTATTTATCACAATGACTTGTAATCCTGATTGGGATGAGATCCAAGAAAATCTGTACGAAGGACAACTGCCTCAGGACAGACCTGACTTAGTGGTTAGAGTTTTCCGGGCAAAGTTACAGGACTTAAAAGATCAAATTTTCGAGAAATTTTTTTTTGGTCCAGTTGCGGCACATGTCTTCGTTGTTGAGTTTAAAAAAAGAGGCCTACCTCACATACACATGTTGATAATACTCGAACAAGGACACAAAATAACATCTGGAGATCAATATGACAAGTTTATTTCTGCAGAACTTCCTGACAAAGAAGAACATCGATTACATGAATTGGTTGTCAGGCATATGATGCATGGTCTTTGTGGAAAACACCACCCATCAATTCAGTGCATGCGGGACGGTGAATGCAAAAATCACCATCCTCGACCATTTAGTAGTAAATCTATACAAGGAAAAGATGGATACCCAATTTATAGGACAAAAAATGACGGGAAGACTGCAGAGGTTCGTGGTATGACAATGAACAACCAGTGGGTTGTACCGTACAACCCTTATTTGTTAAGTAGATACAATTGTCACATTAATTTAGAATGTTGCTCAGGAGTTAAAGCAATAAAGTATCTGTACAAGTATATATACAAAGGACATGATAGGTGTGCTGTTTATATTGAGTCTGATGATGGGGAAAGAATCATTGATGAAATTCAGAACTTTCAAGATGCACATTGGGTGTCACCGCCAGAAGCAATGTGGAGAATTTATCAATTCAATCTGAGTGAAATGCAACCTCCAGTAATTAGTCTTCAACTGCACCTCCCGAATAAACAAACAGTTCACTCCACATACATTATTGTTTACTGTCTAACTTTGTGTAAACAATTGAAATTACATACAACTCAAATTAGTTTCAGGTAACCCTCATGAACTTCATGTCGAATTCTTTTATTGCGATAAATGGTTTTACTTGTAGAATCTTTAACTGTATCCACACAGCTGCATCTTAATATACTAATTGAAAGTAGCTTAAGGTTGTGAGTTACTGTAATAATACTTCTATTATTGTACCTTATTTAGGATTGCTTACTGCTTAATGTCAAAATATATGTCTAATTCTACTAATTTCGAGAACTGATTTTATTTGTACGTCTTTCAAAAGGATGTCTTCTCTTGTGTAATTCGTCTGTTAAGCTGACATTTATTGAATAAGAACTTACATTAACAAAAAAACATTGTCCTACAGTGTAGCTTTCTCAATTTAAATTATGTCCGATATCCAACTTAAAAAACTGAATTGATGTAGGTAAAAATACTCTAATAAACTTAAACTATTCAGATGTCCCCGTTATACCAATTTTATAATACACTACTACATTCAATCGATAAGTTAATATGTAAACTGCGTAGAAAATTGAATCTACTTCAAGAATTCCCAACAAGAACTACATTGTTTCTTGCTTTGCATTTATTTCCAGGCCTTCTACTTATGAAATGGTTATATACAATAAGAGGATTAAATTTCTCTATAGTTCATTAGTTTCTTCACCTCTTTCAAAGATTCAGCCATTCAAAGCCCAACTTCAAAACCTTGAAGGTTCCAATGAATAAAATGTTAGCTACATAATTTAACTTTTCTGTTGGATTATCCTTTACCCTTGAAACAGAATGTTTATAAATTTTGTCTACCTTCATCAATAGTCGTAAAATGTATTAAAAAAACAAGACTTTTAACCTCGCTTACAACAAAGCACTGAGCTGTATCCTTAAATTTTTGCATTGACATCTTTTACTATATAAAGTTCTTTCATCTTTCACTGTTAGTATCTTGTGAACTTTTGAATTGGAATCTATTTCACCTGTTAACTTTTCAACTCACGAGTTGTGATATGTTCAGTGTCCTATTGGAGCAAGCAGAATTTTCAAACTGTTATAGGGTGCGACAACATCACCCGCACCATGCTTACCGAGTACTTCAAGACATGCTCGAATCACAGTGAACCACGGGCTTACCTGTACAAAGAGTTTCCTGTATATTATGTCTGGGACCATAAAGGCAAGTTCTGGAAAAAAAGAAAGACAAGATCAGTAATTGGTAGAATTGTTGCTGGTAAGAGATCTTATAATTACGACATTATTTAAAAATTGATAAACTTAATGTATTAATTATTGTCTGTCCACTAATGTAGCGAACCCAAAAGAAGGCGAAAAATATTATTCGAGATTATTGTTGAATCATGTAAGAGGACCTACTGGGTTCGAACAATTGCTTACTGTTAATGGAAGAAACTGTGGAACATTTAAAGAAGCTGCTAAGGAAAGAGGCTTGCTTGAATCAGATGATAGTATTTCGGACTGCTTACGCGAGGTAGTCCTCTTTAAAATGCCCTTGGCTCTACGAAATTTGTTCGCAGCTATTTTGGTTCACTGTAACCCAACATATGTTAGATAGCTTTGGGAGACATATTATGAAAAGTATGACATACCAAAACTGGACAAGGCCCTTCATGATAGTAAAGTGTCCGAATGCAGAGAAATAATTGAAGAAAAAGCAATCAAAATACCCGCAGAAGATTTTGAGGCGCAATCAAAACTAAATCCTGAGCAAGAGCAAGCATTCAACGCTATATTGCAGAGAGTCAATTCTGGCAGACCAGGGACGTTCTTTGTGGATGGACTATGAGGAACTGGAAAAACTTTTCTTTATCGTGCATTACTCGCAAATATTAGATCGAGGGGCAAGATAGCGTTAGCAACAACAACAAGTGGTGTAGCGGCAGCAATATTACCAGGCAGACGTACAGCACACTCCAGATTCGAGATACCTCTTCAAACAAATGATACAAGCATCACAAATATGTCTAAGCAGAGTGGTGCCGCTAAATTAATAAGAAAAGCCGAGTTGATAATCTGGGAATGAAGCACCAATGGCAAAGTGTCAAACAATAGAAACAGTTGATAGAAGTTTTAGGGATATAATGGATGTTAACCAACCATTTGGAGGTAAAATCATGGTCTTCAGAGGTGACTTCCGTCAGGTACTACCCGTAGTTCCAAAATCTACCCGAGCTCAAACCGTCAATGCATGCTTAGTAAAATCTGACTTGTGGCATCAAATGGAAAAAATAAAATTAACAAGAAATATGAGAGTAAGAACAGATCTAGCATTTAGTGACTTTCTACTGCGTATCGGTAACGGGGAAGAAAAAACTATAAAAGATGATTTGGTCCTTATTCCAAAATAATTGGTTGTCAGACAAACTGGTGATAATAGTGCAGAAGATTGCTTGATAAGGGAAATATTTTCTTCATTACATGACAAGGCAAGTTGCGCAAAATACATGACTGGAAGGGCTATCCTAGCTAGCAGAAATGAATACGTTGATCAATTGAATGAAATGCTAATTGCCAAGTTTCCGGGTGAAAGCAGAACATATGTTAGTTTTGACTCTGCAGAGGATGATTGATGCGGGGTATACCTCAAGGCCGTTCACTAGGAGTCAAGCCAAGTTGATTCAAGACACATCTTCACTTGACATGGAGGGACTTAGAAGAAGGCTCGGAGAGTAGCTTGAAGATCATGCTTTTGAGTGCCATGGATGGAGGATCGCTTAGGCCACTTGGAGAGGCATCCGGGGCACTTTCAGGAGCAATTCAAGAAGTACCAGGAGTGGGCGGACCGCCTACTCAAAATCCACTCTCTGGAAATGGCACCGCCCACTAAAGGGGCGGACCGCCTAGTGAGGAGCCTACTCTACTCCTTCAGCTTTCCAGACAACAAGCGGGGCGCCTAGTGCTAGTAAGCTGGGCACCTACTTTGCTGAAGTGTTGCGGGATTTCTAGTTTTTATGCTATGCTTTGACAATTATAGCCCTACGTGGCCTTTATTGTTTTAACCCACTTAGGAGGTATTTTTGGGCTTTTACTATGTGTAAGTGAAGTCTATAAATACTTCACATAACCTCTTCAAACCTTAGCTTACCTTTTAATCTTATGAATGATGAATAGAGTTTATCTCTTATGAAGAAACCCTTTCTTGGTTGCTTGAATTCACTAGCAGATCCTTGTTGAGTCTTGAACCGACACCCGATCATTCTATTTGCGAGTCTCGGGTGCGACTCGAGGGTGGTTGCATAGTGTAGGTCCTTCTAGACGCCGATTCGAGGGTATCTCGGGACAAGTTTCCCGGGGTTACTTCGAAGGGAGCTCGAGAAGTGTCTCGCTCTCCTATCGTTATTTTTGTCTTGTCGTATTGATCCTTATCATCTTGGTATCAGAGCAAGGTTCGGGTTTTGTTTCTACAAACCCCCGACCCTTGATGCTTCGTGCCTAGGTTAGTTTCTAAGTTAGGTTCTTGTTTGTTGATTGAAGAAAAAGAAGAAAACACAAAAAAATAGAAAAAAAAGTTGAAAAACACAAATTTTTTTATAATGGATTCTTGGTTTGTTGGTCCCGTTGTGTGATTGTTATTGGGGTTTGTTCCTTATTGAAAACTTGTTCTTTTGGTACCCTAATTATCCAATTTGGAGTTGAAACACAAGATTTGAAAATTTAAAACCCTTTGAAATTTTGAAAGTTTGAAACCCTAACTTGAAATTGATGAACATGGTAGATTACTTGTTTTTTATTGGGGTTTGATAAAAGTTGTTGGGGTTTGATCTTTGTGCTTGAAACAACATTGGGGTACCTTTGAATTGCTGAAACAACGTGTGAATTGTTGGATTTTTGGGTGCAAAACCAAGAAAAATCGAGTTTGAATTGTTCTGGAAACTGCAGTAGGCGGACCGCCCGAATAGTAGACGGGGAGCCTACCCAACTCTCTGATTCTCAATAGGCGCACCACCCCTTTACAGAGGTGGGGCGCCTGCTTCCCTCAGCTGAGAACCAGGCGGACCGCCCAGTGCAAGTAGGTGGGGCGCCTGTTTTGCTGGGTTTTGGGAACGGGTAGTTTTTCGTAAAATCTCTTGTTTCTTTGATTGCATAACATCTAGCTAGTACTCCTTTGTGTAATCTTACCTACTTGAAAGTGTGCTAGCCCTTCTAAGCTATTAGGAAACTCAAGCCTAGACCGGACACTAGAATTCAAAGAGGACTCGTAGTCTCATTTAGCTCAAGTTCGCACTTAAAGAGTTTATCGTTCCAATAGAGTCATATCAACTCCACTCACCCCGGAGTGAATTTGGCTTTTGAGTTGAGTGATTAAGTTGAGGTTTTCTATTCAACTTACTGAAGCTTTGGATTCAAGCTAGAGTGAAATATCCACCACCACTAAACGAGTGATCCGAGTGAAACACTTGTGAGGGAGTGAGTGAGGTTGTTTTGCTAACGTTTGTTTCTTGTGTAGGTACAATGTCCACCGAAGGAGAAGATTTTGCTAAGAGTGCCCTTGCTACTATCCTTGCCAAATTGGATAGTATGAACTTGAGGATTGAAAACCTTGAGAAGGGGACATCTAGTGCCCTAGTTGAGCAAGGGACTTCCAATATCCAATCGGATAAAGGGACCCCGAGTATCCAAGTTGAGAAAGGGGCCCCGAGTGCCCAATTTGAAGCCGGTGAAGGCACAAGTAGTCCAACCTTTACCCCAGAAAAAGTTGTTGAGTTGCTTCATCGCCAACAACGGGTAAGGGAGAATCGTGATCGAATTGACCAATTATTGGGCAATACCCAACGAGTGATTATTCCCAACCTTATGGGCAATCCCCAAAGGAATGCTCCACTTCCCGGACCAATCCGAAATATTCAACCTCTTGAGCAAGTTGCACAAGCTCAAGAAGGGGAGGAGGATGATTATGGTGATGATGGGTATGATGCTCATTATCAATTTAGGGGACGGAATGTGGATAGGGGTAGAGGCCGAGGTCGAGGACCACCCCATGGGTATTTTGGAGGGAATGCTAGGAGGGATCTTGGTGGTTATGGAGATCACTTTGGAGGACAACCGGAACCTTTCCAAGGGGTTGTGACAACAACAACAATCTTAATAGTGTGAAGCTCACTATTCTTTTTTTCAAAGGAAGTAGTGACCCGGTGGAGTACATTGATTGGAAGTTGTCTATGGAGCGTATCTTTGACACCAATGATATGCCCAAAGTGAAGAAGACCAAGTATGCTATATCTTCCTTTGAATCCTTTGCTTCTACTTGGTGGGAGTCGGTGAAGAGGAATAGAAGGAGGACGGGAATGGCTATCAATCTTACTTGGAAAGAGTTGATCCGTGTGATAGATGAAAAGTACTTGACTAACCAATACCGAGTGGAACAACAAAAACGTCTCTATGAGTTGAAGCAAGGTTACAAATCGGTTGGGGAGTACTTCAATGAGTTTGAACAAGTCCGGATGAATCTAGACTTGGATGAGGAAGATAATGAGATGGCCATGATCCGTTTCAAAGGGGGCTTAAACCGAGACATAGCTTCACTTTTGAAGTTTCACAAGTACAATGATCACTACAAGCTATGTGAAGATGCGGTAAAAGCCGAGAAATGGCTCAAAGAGGAGAAATCCCTTCGCTACAAGAGTAGTACTACTACTCCCTTGAGCAAGCCAAAGGAGTGGAAGACTCCTACAACAAATGTCAAATTCACAAATGCAAGTGGTGCAAGTGCTAGCAAGGATGTGAAGAAGCCTTATGAGAAGTCTATACAACATGTGGGAGGTAACTCTAGAACTCACTTGAGTAATCCTATCTCTACTTCTACTCAATGCTATAAGTATAAGGGTTATGGACATATCTCCAAAGATTGCCCTACCCGGAAAACTATGGTTCTTGTGAGTGACTTGGTGTATGAACAAGATAGTGAACCCGAGGAAGAAGAGGGAGTAGAGGGTGATGAGGAGGTTGATGATTGGGAGGTTGCAATGGAGGATGATGATGATGCCCATGCCTTCTTTGTTGTGATGAGGAGTTTAGGAGCCATGTTTGTGGAGGATAGTGAGACTTTGCAAAGAGAGAACCTCTTCCATTCTAAATGCCTAGTCATGGGTCTCCTTTGTTCCATGATTATTGACTCAGGAAGTTGTGCCAATGTCATTAGCCAAATACTAGTTTCCCAATTGAAAATACCCACCTTAAAACACCCAAATTCTTACCGTTTGCAATGGCTTAGTGAGTGTGGTGCATTGAAGGTGGTCAAACAATGCATGATCAAGTTCAAGATAGGGAACTATGTGGATGAACACATGTTTGATGTTGTGCCTATGCAAGCATGCCACCTTCTCTTTGGAAGGCCATGGCAATTTGATAGACATGTGGTTCATGATGGCCATGCTAACACCTATACGGTTAAGCATGAGGGGAAGAAGTTTGTGCTTAAACACTTAACTCCCAAACAAGTGAGTGATGATTACAAGTGGATGAGGGAGTTAAGAGAGGCGGCAAAGGCTAAGTCGGTTTTTGAGACTAGCCCTTTGTCCGAAAGCTTGGTGGCAATCCCACCATCTTATACCGGTAGCATATGTGCCATGATGCAACCAGGCGAGGTCCTAAGAGGAAATGATGGCAACAAACTACTCATATGCCTAGTGCATAAAGGCATGATTCTTACCTCCGATCTTGATTTTTCTACTAACCCTTTGCCTAGTGTTTAAGAATGTTTTGAAGGATTTTGGGGACATGTTCCCGGATGAGATGCCGGATGGCTTACCTCCTTTGAGGGGTATTGAGCACCAAATAGACTTTGTCCCGGGATCTCAAATCCCAAACAAGCCGGCTTATAGGAGCAATCCGAAGGACACAAGAGAATTGCAAAAGCAAGTTGATGAATTGCTCACTAAAGGTTCAAATACCAAACAAGCCGGCTTATAGGAGCAATCCGAAGGACACAAGAGAATTGCAAAAGCAAGTTGATGAATTGCTCACTAAAGGCTTTGTGAGGGAAAGCTTGAGTCCTTGTGCCGTACCCGTAATCCTTGTTCCCAAAAAGGATGGCACTTGGAGAATGTGTGTTGATTGTCGGGCCGTGAACAAAATAACGATAAAGTACCGTCATCCCATTCCCCGACTTGATGATATGTTAGATGAACTAAGTGGTTCATGTGTTTTTAGCAAAATAGACCTTAGGTCCGGCTACCATCAAATCCGGATGAAACCCGGAGATGAATGGAAAACCACATTCAAGACCAAGTTTGGTCTCTATGAATGGTTGGTGATGCCCTTTGGGCTCTCCAATGCACCTAGTACTTTCATGAGGCTAATGAACCATGTTCTAAAGCCATTCATCAACAAGTTTGTGGTCGTTTACTTTGACGATATATTGATCTATAGTAAATCAATAGACGACCATGTTGATCACCTTTGGCAAGTGCTTGAAGTGTTGAGAGCCGAAAAGCTCTATGCTAATTTTAAAAAATGTGCCTTTGGTGTTGAGAAGGTAGTCTTTCTTGGGTTTGTTGTGAGTGCCCAAGGAATGGAAGTGGATGAGTCTAAGGTAGAGGCCATACGTGATTGGCCTACTCCTACTACCGTGACTCAAGTGAGGAGCTTTCATGGTCTTGCTAGGTTTTATAGACGCTTTGTGAAAGACTTTAGCTCCATTGCCACTCCACTCACCAAATTGGTGAAGAAGGACAAACCTTTTGTTTGGGGAGAGCCTCAAGAGAAGGCCTTCCAAGAATTGAAAAGTAGGTTGAGTACCGCCCCTCTATTGCAATTTCCCGACTTCGGAAAGGAATTTGAGGTTGAGTGTGATGCCTCGGGGGTGGGAATTGGTGGTGTTTTAATGCAAGATGGGAAACCCATCGCCTACTTTAGTGAGAAATTGAAGGGTGCATCTTTGAACTACTCTACGTATGACAAAGAGATGTACGCCTTGGTGAGAGCTCTTGCTCATTGGCAACACTACCTTTGGCCTAGAGAGTTACTGATCAAGAGTAACCATGAGTCACTCAAGCATCTTAGAGGGCAAGAGAAATTGAACAAGAGTCATGCCAAGTGGGTAGATTTCATTGAGTCTTTTCCCTATGTTATCCAATACAAGAAAGGGAAAGACAATGTTGTGGCGGATGCACTTTCTCGGAAGTTTGCTCTAGCCACCACCCTTGCTTCCAAGCTAATGGGTTTTGAGAGCATTAAGTTGATGTATGCTCATGACCCTAAGCTAAAGAACATTCACGAAGCTCTTAAAAAGGGAGAAAAGGTTGAGAAATACCAATGGGTTAATGGATACATCTTTAAAATCGGTAAAGTGTGTGTTCCCGAGTCCTCTTGGAGGGAATTATTGATTCGTGAAGCCCATAGTGGGGGCTTGATGGGACACTTTGGGAGGAACAAGACCTTGGCCATTCTCATGGAGCAATTCCATTGGCCAAAGATGGGGGTTTAAGTTGAAAAGCTTTGCAAAAATTGCCTTGAGTGCAAGCATGCTAAATCTAAAGCTAACCCCCATGGTTTGTATACTCCTCTCCCCGTGCCTACTAGTCCGTAGGTCGATATATCAATAGATTTTGTGATGGGCTTGCCACGGTCTAGGGGGGGCCATGATAGCATTTATGTTGTCGTGGATAGGTTCTCCAAAATGGCTCACATTATTCCTTGTAAGAAGTGTGATGATGCTCAACATGTTGCTTCTTTGTTCATTGATAATGTTTTAAAATTGCATGGTGTGCCTCAAACCATTGTAAGTGATAGGGACACCAAGTTCCTAAGCCACTTCTGGAGAAGCTTGTGGGGTGCTCTTGGCACCAAGCTCTTGTTTTCTACGTCCCACCACCCACAAACGGATGGACAAACCGAGGTGTGATAAATCGGACTTTGGGATGCTCTTCTTAGAGCCATGACCCGAGGTAAGGCCAGAACGTGGGTTGATAAATTGCCTCTTATGGAGTTTGCCTATAATCGTACTTTGCATAGCTTGGTTGCATGACTCCATTTGAATGTGTGTATGGTTTTAATCCCTTGATTCCCCTTGATCTAACCCCTTTACCAAGGGAAATGGTTGCTAATTTTGAAGGGAAAAGCCGAGCAAAGGCTATGATTGAACTTCATGCTAAAGCCAAGAAGAACTTAGAGGAAGCCTATGCAAAGGTTGCTTCCAAGAAGAACAAGGAAAGGAAGAAGCTTGAGCTCAAAAAGGGAGATTGGGTGTGGGTGCACTTCCGCAAAGAAAGGTTTCCAAACCTTAGGAAAGGGAAGTTGGCACCCTGTGGAGATAGACCTTTTCAAGTGCTTTCCAAGATCAACAAAAATGCCTATGTGATTGATCTACCCGGTAAGTACAATTTGTCAAATACTTTTAATGTGACTGACTTAACCCCTTTTGATGTAGGGGATGGTGATGCCGGAGAGAAGGAAGCCATGGTTTCGAGGACGAAACCTTCCCAAGAAGGGGAGGATGATGCGGGGCATACCTCAAGGCCGTTCACTAGGAGTCAAGCCAAGTTGATTCAAGACAGCGATATTCACTTGACGTGGAGGGACTTGGAAGAAGGCTCGGAGAGTAGCTTGAAGATCATGCTTTTGAGTGCCATGGATGGAGGATCACTTAGGCCACTTGGAGAGGCATCCGGGGCACTTTCGGGAGCAATTCAAGAAGTACTAGGAGTGGGCGGACCGCCTAATCAAAAATCCACTCTCTGGAAATTGCACCGCCCACTAAAGGGGCGGACCGCCTAGTGGGGCGCCTACTCTGCTCCTTCAGCTTTCTAGACAACAGGCGGGGCGCCTAGTGCTAGTAAGCTGGGCACCTACTTTGCTGAAGTGTTGCGGGATTTCTAGTTTTTATGCTATGCTTTGACAATTATAGCCCTACGTGGCCTTTATTGTTTTAACCCACTTAGGAGGTATTTTTGGGCTTTTACTATGTGTAAGTGAAGTCTATAAATACTTCACATAACCTCTTCAAACCTTAGCTTACCTTTGAATCTTATGAATGATGAATAGAGTTTATCTCTTTTTATGAAGAAACCCTTTCTTGGTTGCTTGAATTCATTAGCGGATCCTAGTTGAGTCTCGAACCGACACCCGATCATTCTACTTGCGAGTCCCGGGTGCGACTCGAGGGCGGTTGCATAGTGTAGGCCCTTCTAGACGCCGATTCGAGGGTATCTCGGGACAAGTTCCCCGGGGTTACTTCGAAGGGAGCTCGAGAAGTGTCTCGCTCTCCTATCGCTCTTTTTGTCTTGTCGTATTGATCCTTATCAATGATACAAACAACTACTATCAAGAAGAGTATTTGAATACTTTAACATCAAATAGCCTCCCCCCACACAGGTTTGCCATCAAACTACTACTTTTTCATCTTCACATTTTTTTAAACAACCGCACAAATTCTTAGTTCTAATGTCATTGCACTTAACCATACCACTTTCATCTTCAAGTATTACTTATTTAGCTATGAGCAGTAAATCCACCCATTTCATGCTGATAATACAGTATTTTCCTTAGGATTGTAAAACTCACTGTCTATTCCATTTATTACTCTCTTAACTTTTCACACTAAACACTCCTTCCATCCAACTGGGGCATTATAGCTATATATTAATAATTTAGTATGAAATAATAAAATTTCATAGCAGTAACAATAACTAAAAGCTTCAACAAATCAACAACTACACTGCACTTACTAAATAAATTTTCAAGTTCCCGGCCACAAACTTTCTTTCTGTCATTCATGACTCACCCAAATATTCTGGTTCATCCCTTTTTTCTGGTAGGAGTTCTAAGATTAGTTCTTCCTCAAACATATCCACTCGGTAAGTAAAGAAGTACAAGTAATAAATTAACTTTAACCTTCAACATGTTGCATAACTATACAGAAGAGTTTTTAACTTAACATATTCCCATCTTTGTACCTCATTTATTTATTATATTTTAATTTAAATTAATAGTTAACTACCTTAATTCTTCGATATATTTACCTACCCCAGTAAAGTTGCAGATTTAACTCACGAGTAGTAAAACACTTTTATTTGCCTTGAAAATTTAGAAGTACACTGATTCAATAAAAGAGTTTTTAACTTAAATTTGCTATTACCTTACTAAACCATAATTTTGTTCAATATGAACCTTTTCTACAGTACCCAATGGATATGATAAAGTTATCGCTCACAGTTTAATAGACTAACCTAACGAAAATAATCCATTTCCATTTACAGGCTGGTTTTGAAAAAGAATGCACCAATCATGCTGCTAAGAAACTTGGATCCATCAAACGGCCTTTGTAATGGTACAAGAATGATATGCAGGGGTTTTGATAGCAACGTTATACAAGCTGAGATAATTACGGGCCAAAATGCTTCCAAGATTGTATTTATTCCCAGAATCCAACTTTCTCCACCAGAAAATAAAGGTTACCCATTTAAATTTATAAGAAAACAGTTTCTAGTACGCTTATGTTTTTCGATAACAATAAACAAAGCACAAGGACAAACAATCCCCAATGTTGGACTGTACTTGCTGCAACATGTATTCTCCCATGGACAGTTATATGTCGCACTATCAAGAAGAATTTCAATGTCAACAACAAGAGTATTGATCATGACAGAACAGCCGAAGCGTCGCAAAGAAATTTATACCAAGAACATCGTCTACAAAGAGATATTAGGTGATACAATATAACATATCTTACTAAATACATTTACATTTATTGTCGAGACTAAAATAAAGTGTTGGTTCTCGCAGGTTCGGAAGATATGCAATTGTTCTGAGTAGAATTGTTACGGCAATGGTAGTTTAGATAAATACTATTTAATAGATTTTTTATGGTACATTCTATGGATGTTTGTCTATACAATACTTCCAGAAAACAGATTGGCACTTTGCACTTGTTAACAATTATTAACGTACTTGGATTTAGCACGTCAAAATACTCATCGTTCGAATTGTTTAGAATCGTAAGCTCATTGAACTATTTAATATACTTTAAATACAACTGCGCTTTTAATAGATGTGAAAACCATAGCCGAAACTAACACTTTGTTTGGATCATTGTTACCCATTGTATTGTATTGTATTGTTATTATGATTACAACGTTTGTTTTGGTTGTTACTTTAATTTCGTTGTGTTGTATTGTTAAGTTCCGTTGTTACCTAACAATAAAAAGGCCCACTTTTTGTTACAACCGATTTGGTGGTTTTGCGTTCTTACGCTTTTATACTTTCCCATCATGTCCTTAATTATAACCTTATAATCCTATTTTACCCTCTACCCTATTTTCTTATTTAAATACACCCACATAATTATTTTGACCTCATCTCCCCTCTTCTCAAAATACAGTACGTTCCCAGCCTCTCTTATTACTTTATACGTTCCCTGTAAACATCTTAAAATATGATGTGATCGGTTTTGTTTTCCAGTATATTTAGGTCTTATATTTTCTTCTTTATCTTCTAAACATCTTGAAAATTTCATATCTTTGCCGTTAAATTATTTGGTATTTGCATTTGGCTTAACAAAGCTCCAACATGAAGTGTAAGAAAGGATAAGTTTAAACAACATAATCGGAAGTTGAGAAATAAATTTGAACATTTTATCTGAAGTATTTTGAAATATGAAATTAGCTTAATCCATGCTTGAGCACCATCAAAGTCAATGGCAAGTCGGATACAATTGCTAATTGATCCACGCTCAATCTTACACCATTAATGGTGAAGGGTGGTCATCAAAGTATAATACCCGATGTGAGTCGGGGTCGATTTCTCAAGGGAACTAGCACGTCAAGTGAGAGAGTTGCAAATAGATATTCAAATGAGGTTTAATATTGAGTCCTAGAAGTATGATTTGTTCTATGAAAACTATGATTAATTCTAAAATGTAAGCAGTTAAACGAGTAAGTTGTTCGATATTACTAGACTAGGGGTGCAACCAACTGATAGTGATTTCCAACCAGCGGGTGTCTTTACTTCACTTTCCCAACACAAGTATAATTATGGTCGAGTATTCCGATTGTGATCTCTAGAATCCTTCCGGCCTAAAAGAGATCTTGCACAACTCGCTCGTCAAAACCTTAGTTGCATACTCAAAGTGCTACTCAAAGACCCGAGGAAAAGAGACCTCTTCCGAGTGTAACTCCTTTTAGATGAGTTAGTCTATATGAATAGCCTATCAACTCAAATCCTCGCCAACTCCACTATTCTACACTAGTTAATCTCTTCCGAGTCTTCAACTAGCAATGTAGACAAGAAATCCTAAATATAATGAATTTTGGAATTTTGATGTTATTGTAATAGGGAGTTGGATAATTGTTTCTTTGTGTTATGGTTAGTGAAATAGAACAACACCCATTAATTTTCTATCACAATTGCATAATTACACCCCTAGTTATGAATTTAGCTACTCATAACTAGGGTTTGAATCAAAGCACTCAACATGTAATGAAATGATGGATTGTAATCAAGCATAGACTTTGGACTGATATATGAATTAATATTCAAAGATACAAGTTTAGAAGCTTACAAAATGATGTTAAGTCTCCAACTTGGCTCACAAAATCGCCCAAAACCTTTAGAGTAAAATGTAATGTAAGAGTTGATGTAATAAAACCCTCACTTTTCTATTTATACTCCTAAGAAAAATTACACAAAAAATCTTCTTCCGTCCCAATTGTGCGATCGCACAATATTGTGCTGACCGCACAATTGGGTCTTTCTCAGCATTGTGCTGACTTCAATTCCCTCAGCTAGGGTGATTGTGTTGACCGCACAATTGGGTCTTTCTCAGCATTGTGCTGACTTCAATTCCCTCAGCTAGAATGATTGTGCTGTCGCACAATATTGTGCTGAGCCGCACAAATGCTTGAAAACTTGAAGTAGTTACTGCTTCATTTTGCATTCTTGTGCGGACCATTGTGCGGAGCATTGTGCTATGTTGCACAAATTTATGCGGTCCGCACAATATTGTGCGGCCCAGCACTTTGGCTTGACACTTGCTCCGTTTCGCACGACTCCAACTTTAACTCGACTCGGCCTTCTTTTGTGTTCTTTCCGCTCAGTTTCTGGCCTCGAGCGTTTAAACTAAATAACACCTGAAATCACGCAACATTACATAAGAATTGATCGTGAAATTATCTTAAGAACACATAAAGTTCCTAAAAAGGAAGGCTCAAAGTCGGTAAAATGCAGACTTATCACTAATGCAAAGGTGAGAATATTTATAAACTATATCGAAGAGTAAAATTAAGATATTTTCTATATAAAAAGATGTCTGGCTATATGTCTGAAAATTTCTGCTATGACCTTGTGCAATATTATAGGAATAGTACTATCTTGTGCAATATTATATGTTCTTTTTTTTTTTATACAAAATATATGATGACACTTTTGTTATTTGTTCTCTTGTATCCATGAAGTTCATCACCATCACTTGGATGTCCAGTTGAAGAACGCAAACTTCTTTTATTGACCATGATGTCCGCGAACAATTAAATTAGTCTAGTATTATTTATATTATAACTATATTTGGATAATATGATTGCTTGCATGTCGTTATGGAATATTATTTTTTATCTAAATTATTAATAGTGTGAACTTATTGTTATGTTTAATATTATTAACTTATTTTTTTATTATTTTCATTATAATTTGCATGAATATATTTACAAGGTATAGTTGGTGATAAACTAGTAAATATAAACTGTCTCAAATTATATTAAAGAAAATTTGTTACTTAATCTAATATTTAGAGCAACTAAGGGTATATTAGTAAACTTATTAGTTACAGTACAATACAATACAATCAAAACAAACAATAACAATATTACTAAACAACGGGAAACAATACAATCAATTCAAACGTTGTTTTTATAATACAGTACGATACAATACAATACAATACAAAACAATACATCATGAAACAATAGTTAACAATGATCCAAACAGAGTGTAAAATAAAGTGTTGGTTCACGCAAGTTCGAAAGATATGCAATTGTTCTGAGTATAATCGATCCAGCAATGGTAGTTTAGATAAATACTATTTAATAGATTTTTTATGGTACATTCTATGGATATTTGTCTATACAATACTTCCGGGAAACATATTGGCACTTTGCACTTATTAACAATTATTAACGTATATGGATTTAGCACGTCAAAACACTCATCGTTCGAATTGTTTAGAATCGTAAGCTCTTTGAACTAATTAATATAGTTTAAATACAACCGCGCTTTTTAATAGACGTGAAAACTACGTGCAACGCACGTACGTAAAACTAGTATAAGTTAAAGAACATTAAGGGTTAAACTGACCATAAAGAGTTGAGGTATGGGTTGATGTTATTATAAACAAATAAAAATAAAATTGATTCAACTTCTGTGTATTAGCCATATCAACAAATTTACATTGGCAAATCACTGAAGATGCATGCAAACGTTTATAACGTCTATACTCTTAATTAGAATTATCGCGATTCTCTTTTCTATTTAACATTCTTCTTCTTTGCACTATGTAGTTTCTTTTATAGATTGGAGGCATAATAAACCTTTGTGGCACCTTTTCCTTTGGTATTTCATCACTATATATATGAACTTTTTTCTGCTATTATCCTTAACATGATTTATGTGATTTTGCTCCTTGTGGCTTCTTGTATACCTCTGTTGCTTATCCATCGCGATGATGGTCATTGTTAAGCTTGAAGAACAAATATAATCATGATGGTGGTCATAACTCCATACTCGATTTGGTGGTCACTACTCTTTACTTAATTCTTTGGAAGCTCATGAATTATTTAATATGTCGTCATCATAATATCACAATAATAGTAATAATAATAATAATAATAATAATAATAATATTATTATTATTATTATTATTATTATTATTATTATTATTATTATGTATTAAGCATCAAGTTAGTCATATTGAGAATTTAAAAGTACTTAATAATATTGATATGTATTAAGCACGAAGTTGTTATTAATTATTGAAAAATTAAAAGTACCTCATAAACTTTAGATATCCACATGGTTTGTACAGGACTACATTTCATATGGTACAAATATATTGATTCTTGATACGAGGCTAGATATTGCAATAATTTCTATACTTTCGCCTCGTGTTCATATTTCGACTGGTGATATTTGTTGGTATTTTGAACGGAATTGCTCTTATTTGGTGTATTTTATGTTGTAGGAATTGAACATGGTGAATTGAGCAAGAAAGTGCAAGTTTTGGAGCTAAAAGTGAAGATGTTGAAGAGTTCAAGAGATCCGTGTGCCACACGAGTGACATGGGAAGGAATAGAGTCTTTGTTTAGGAATGGAGATTTTTTTTTAGCGCATTTAGGCCAAATACGCGAGCTGAATTGCCTGAAGAAATTTAGTTCACGTGGCACGCTATGGGCGAAAAAGTAAGGGTTTTTTTTTTAGTACTTTTGCTCAGTTTTCTACAGGGTATAAAGCTTATTTTGCCTCCATTATAAACTTTACACGGGGAAAAGAAGCAAAAAGGAGGCTAGAGCTTTGGAAACTTCAAGAACACGAGTTTTTCCTAAATTCTTCCTTACTTTTGGTAATTTATTCATTCATGAATTATTTTGAATTGACTATCATGAACATGAGTGGCTAATTCACCCATTCTAAGGTTGATTGAACCACTCCAATACTTAAGTATTATGAATATTTATTTCAATGAATGAAACTTGTGAATCCTTCCTATCTAAGTGTTTATGTTTTAATTGCTATCAATTGGAAGGGCCCTGTTGCTCCCAAACGCACACGCAAGTATACGCGGTCGCCAAGTAATAAAATGACAAAGTTGAGTATCGTTCCCACGAGGACTATGCAGACTAGTGCTTAATAAACAATTCCTGAACAAACTATCCAGGGGTCTTTTTCCAATGGTTGTAAGAGTTTTTATAACTAAAACGCAGTAAGTAAAGTGCTAGAAGTGTAGTCAAGCAATGAGCAATACTTTGGTTGTTAACAATATTAAGAGGACGGTCCAGGATCAGAGTTACGAACAATCCAGTTGATGTATCCAATTGATTCCACTTTTTAAATCCCGAGTCACTAACTAACAGAGTAAATGTAACTGTGAAAACCTTTCAGTTCTTCACAGTCTATGCAAGCTACTTCAATCCCTATATGTCTATGGGTTAAATCACATGCACGCATTAAGATTCATGTAATGAGTTAAACTAGGCAATCAAGTATATGTCTATCCTACCCGCGAATTGGTTCCCCGATGCCCGGGTTCACAAACTAGTTCTATTCTTTCTTATTACGTAATTAGATTCTCTCTTTCGAGTTCAACCCAAAAACCATAGATGATGTATAATTATCGAGCTCTAACAATTATACTAGTGAAATCAAGAAAGAATAAGTAACCCGTTATGGGATTCAATCAATGGGAATCAATCTTCAACAATCAACTTTCATGTAAAACTCTAACCCCAGAACGTTAGGAAATTAGCCACACATATTCATAATCACAAGACAAAGATTTGGTGTAATAATGAAATAATTGATGTAATAGATGAAAGATTGGGAATAACCCTTGTTCAATGAAGTGTGTAGCTCTCAATATTGCTCCAAAGTCAAGAACTCCTTACAATAACTAAGTAAAGAACTATTTATAATGTTTCCAAACCCTTAGTAATAAGTTAGACCCGATGCTAGAAGGAATAGGAAGTAAAAACGCGCACAAGGGGCGCTATAACGGGCGCCCCGCGCCTCGAAAAGCGTGCCAAAAAAATCAGAGGACGCCACATTCTCCACGCTTTGGCCATGCGCCGCGTGGAGAACCGCGCCAGCCACTGCGCGCGTTGGGCAGCGCGGCGCGTGGCCTATGGCGCCAAGCCAACTGCTTCTTCCTTCGCTCCAAAACTCGGCTCGTGTCGTGCCCTTGTGTGCTCAATCCAATCTTCAACCATCCTTCAACCAATTCATGCTCAATCAAGCTCCGAAAAGCTCCAAATGCATCGCGTAACAACCTACACACGCACGACATAAAATCAGTGTAAAACCACATTCACAAGCTACCAAACGAGTGCAAAACAAGCTCAAATGTGCGGAAATATTAAGGAAAAGTAGGCATAAAATGCCGAACATCAGGCCCCCAATTGATTGTTCCCATTATTCTTGTGTGTCTAGGGATAGATTCATAGGTTTGGGTTAAACATTTAGCAATATTTCAACCTAAAATCAAGGTATTACTTAGGTTGTCAATAAGGTGATTTGTGACCATTGACCTTGATTGTGAACTAAACTTGTAGTCCTAAGTATCTTCATTAATTAATTGAAAAATTGGTTAGTGAAAGTTACTACTATTACATGGGAGTGAATAGTTGTATAATTGGAGCAAGTGTTCAATAGGAAGAAAACCAAGTTGAATTTGTTAAAAGAATTATCCTAACACATAGGCAGGAGTTGGGTAAATCAATCTTAGGCTTCTAAATCCTTGATTAATTTATTTTTTAATACTTTGCTCTTTACTTTTGTTACATTGAAACCATTATACGAATACAAAACCTCGAAGTTAATTGGTTAGATAAATTAGTTTGATTAGCAATTAGATTTCGAGTGTTCTCTGTGGGATTCGACCTCGGGACTTTAAGTACCGAGTTATATTTGTTGCGACCGCTTAGTCCCTTTTATAGGGCGTAGTTGGGCGTGATCAATTCTAGAGGAGATTAATTGCACAGTTAGTTGAGTGTCTTTTATTTTGGATGTTTAAAACCTTAAATATTTTCAATAACAATTTATGAGCAGATGAATATGTTAGAGATATTTCGACAATTCTTCCTACTTTAGTGCCAAGTTTCTAATGATAAACAAGCCATTTACTTTATAGAGTAGTGGTCACGGGCTTCTCAAAAATAATTTTACAATTTTTCATATTTGAACTGATGACAAACTATGGTTACAAGATTGATTGTATGGACCAGAAGTTGTCTACTGAGGTATTTTTTATTTTTAAAATTATGGTTTACACCTTTACAATTATCTTTTAAAAATATCCTTTTCTTCTAAGATTCTTCCTTCATTATTTCTTAATTAATGTAATAAACCATTATAAAAATTTCATAATAGTTAACAGTAAATGTGAATCACACAATTGAAACTTTTCCATCCCCCTTCATCATTACTCTTTGAAACGCACTTTCATTTTAGTTTACACTGATTATAGCTGACAATTGTAGTTTTGACAAGTTACATGTTATCATATGTTTAACTAAGCTCCTTATGAAAGGACCTTGTGTTTATGCATCCTAAATTCGACTTTAATCAGATGGTTTGTTGTAGTCACTTGGTATTGTAAGTGTGATCTAAATGATCCGTCTCAATGCATTATCAATATGAGCTTGTTTTTTTCCCTTTCAAATTTTGTGTTGTACCTCTCGCTTATGTATTAGCAAAATTTATACTAAGTGATATAGGATTCATGTACAACGCACGTGTCCAGAAACTAATTCAACATAAATTCAAATCTTAGTAAGTCAGTAGGATATTGAGTAGTTAAACAAAAAAGTAACAGTTGGTGTCCGTATACATAAGTAAAATTTAAATTGCCATTTGGCCATAGATACTAATTTTTTTTTTTTTTTTTTGAAAAAGAGTGTTTGAAGTTGAGTTAAAAAATTATATTGAAAAGTTAAAATTGTGTTTGGACATGAATTTTACTTGAAAAAAATTGATATTTTAATAAAACTTGAAAAAATGGCCAAAACCACTTTTTTCTTTTTCAAAAACTAACAAATTTTTATGGACAAACTAATTTTTCAAAAACTTTTTGATAAAAAGGAAAAACTGACTCATGGCCAAAAACTTAAATATACCTTTGATTTGGATATTGTCTTTACTAGTAGTAAACCATTTAAGATAAGGCTCTGATTTACCAACGCATCTCTATTTTATCCTCTCTCGCATTATTCCCATGCCCAAAGAGAAGCTTTAGAAAGAGCTATAGCATGAACGAACTACAATGTTTAAGTCAATCCTAACTTGAAACAAAACATTTAGGTAAAAAGTTATTACTAATTGATATGCACTGAGCTTAAATTGAGTGACATGATTAATGTTCCATTAATTATCATATGTCCAAGGAAAAGTTGCTCAATGCATTTGTGCAAAATGACGCTCAAGTTAATTTCTTGGTGGAATTTTTTATTAAAATGGAAAGAGAAGAAATTTAGTTGGTACTTTGTCACTGTCATAATTTCTTTACAGTAGGTGAAATGTTTTGATAAAACAGCTGTTGAGATTTGATTGACGTATCAATTACGATGGTCATTTAATTAGAACATTAACTTATCTGAAACTATAGACGACAGCGGCAAGAATACAACTATTTCAACTTATACCGGGTGGCGAAATATACTAACTTTATAATCAACTACAACACAATTATGCCTCAATTCCAAATATATTAGGATCGATTATTTAGAGTGGACAAAAAAAATAAAAGTTCACAAGTCATAGTGTAATATGCTTTATACAGACACATGCTTACTGTAAGCATTTAAATTTTGGTGATTTAAATACATAAGAAATTTGAATTAATTTCTAAATTCAAATAAAATATAATGCCACATGTCAAATTATGTGTCGAAATAAATTGTTCAATAGAAGTACGCCAAGGGTACAAGTGATAAGTTCTAGCTATTCAAATAATAACTTATCCAAAATTGGTTTGCATAGAAAACCTAATAGGACGTAAGTGCAAATATAAACAACTAGTGGTATTCATCTTCCTTAGACGAATAAACCCTAGCCCTTCCCAATTCCAATCCAATTTTGGGAGCTAATAATTTGCAACATTCCATGGAAGCAGATCGAGTAGTTGCCTATATGTTTGGACATAGTGTGGTATATTCGTGGTATCGCATGGAAGCCTTGATCTCGTCAAATAAGGTGCTTTGCGAAAGGAAACATATTTCTCCCGTGGCTACCCTCTCTCCGGAATGTGGTGCTGGATTTGCAGGAGATTTTGCCATTATTGATAATGGTGAAAAAGAAGACATCTACTTTACTGGGGGAGTCGGTTCTGATTCTTACAGTTCCCCAACGTACGCTTGTATGGATTTGCTTAAACATTGTTCCGGAAGCGATTGGGAAACTGTATCTTCCAGGAGGATTCGCCGTACAAGTCCCTTGGTAGCTGCTGCCTCTAACAAGAAGATATGTGTTATTGGCGGCAATGAGCATTGTACTGATGATTGGAGCTCATATTGTACTGATGATTGGAGCTCATATTGTGGTGAATGTTACGACCCCGAAACCAATACTTGGTCCTACCTGGATTCCCCTATGGATCCTTTTCGTATCTATGATGCTTCTGTTGCAACTCTTGCCGTGGACAAAGATGAAATTGCCTTTTACTGCTTGCGTCGTGGTTCCATGCTGCTTTACAACCTACCTGATAATAAACCCTTCCAAACACGCCCTGAAAACTTTAATATTGGGAAATGTCGCTCTCCTCCACAAGGTCTCCACAATCATCCCGATCTTCGTTTCCTATTGGATGCTATCAATAGTACACGTCCAGCCTTCTGTAATGATACCTTGTATTGGTTCGCTTATGACTTGTACTTGTTTGGGTACGATACCAAGTCCCAAAAATGGCTCCTTTCCCAACCTCTTGCACCCCTACTGCACCCACTTCTGCCCCCACGTAAACTAAAACTGGCTCGTCGCAACACTTTGCTTGCCACGCCAAATGGAAAACTTGTCGTGATTGTCCACGAAGATAACCCTCAACATTTCACAATGGCATGCCTCTCCGTCCTCAGAGCCGAGCAACACTCCTTACATGTGTCCGTGGAGTGTATTCAGCCTTTTTCCATTGAGGATGATTCTTTTTACCTCTTTCATGGCCAGGCGATGTGAGTACTTACTACTCTTCAATTCCCTCATTTATTACTCTATGTAATTGACTTCATTCGCCAGAAGGTGTAAGGAGGGTGCTTGAGATGGTTTGTCATGTGAGGTCTCATGCTACTGATGCACTGGTCTATAGGCTGTTAGCTATGGTGAGCGATGTTGTTTTAAGGGACGAAGTAGGTGTAAAATCATGGAATGAATGAAGTTGTCTCGAAAGAAAATTCTGTACACTTAGTCAACCCCAACTTGTTTGAGATTAAGGCGTAGCAGTTATTGTTAAACCATTGTCGTATGCCTTTTTAACTTTTTGATAGATAAATTTTATCGAGGTCCCCTCCTTTCGAGGGAAGGGGAAGAAGAGGTTGGGGGAAGGAATATTGTTTCTTTGAGTTGTCAAGGAAACAATAATACTCCACTATATGTAGCTTGTCGAATAGCACGGTCAGTACTAAATCTAATAAAATGTATATTTTCTCAAAAATTGATAAAACTACATGAAGTAGAGGATGCATTTTCGAATAATGATGATTATTATTCGACTTTGGGAATTGGGAAGGTCCTAAAACTATAGTATGATAATTTTATGATTATTATGTATAGAAACGATATTAGCTACGAGTGACATGCGCTTTAGCCTTTTTTATAACCTCTTTTGTGCACCTTTTTGATTGTTTGGCTTCTTCTAATGGGTTTCTTGACATGAATATTGAAGGTTGAAGAATACTGAGTCAGGTACCATGAAGGATGAGCCAATGGAGACTTAATGGTGAGGAGTTGTTGGGATTTCATATTTTTGCTTCTTTCAGTTTGAAAAATGATTGGTTCATTGTTCCCCTCCTTTCTTTCTGAGGTTACTCTATGAGGCTATATACGAATGAAATAACAACTTTATGTTCAAGAATGTTTGTTTACCCCAAAAATATAGTGATTGTTGTTACTCAAAGGTTGATTGTTCAAGAAAGTTTGTACCTGCAAAGGGATCTGAAATTGTTGGTACTCAAAAGGTTTGAAGTTGCATATATTCATTCCAGATTCGACATCAACCTCCCATAGGAAAAGTTAGAATTATTTGAGTCTCCAGTCGCAAAACCAGTTCTGCTAGTTTTAATGTAAAAATGATAGCATATCACAATGAAGAAAAGGTTTAATTGGCAATCCAAAGAGAAACGGAGTAGTATGAAGAAAATTGAAGAAGATAACTGAGAGAAACAGATACTTGAAACATATATTCTGGAAAAGTAACTGAACAGATTATGGTCCAACTTTTAAGCCATGGTACTGACTATGGTAAGTTGGTAACGACCTCCTACAAAAACTGAAAATACAAACTACAGGAAAATAAACACAGATATATGTAGTCCTAAAGCAACTAAAAAATAATGTCTGAGTTTAAATGACTTACCTACTTCTGTGATTCTGCCTTAGAGTGAGTCATCATGTATGATAAGTAGTCTATCCTTTGAAAGGAGCTTATGTTCCGCTAACCATGGCTCTGCCTTAGAGAGATTCATGATAGTTCCCCAATCATCTAAACTAGTGCCAATAGGAAAAAGAGACCTGAACTTTTCTCATTGAAATCTATGCTTCATCACAGGCGAAGCCAACAGGTGCTGCCAGCGTGAGCAGCGCAAGAACATCGATCACTGCTGAAGATGTGCTTTGGCCATGAGCATGCTTGGGTTTGATGACTACATTGAACCTTGACTTTATACTTGCATTGTTTGTGGATCCTTGAGAGGTGAGCCTTTGCTGGTGAAACGGGCAATGGTTGATTCAGCTTCAGCCAGCATGATTACGGCGCCTTATCCGCCCCTTCTTTTCCAATGGCTCATCACCGTGGATACTTTTCATGTCCGCCACCAATGGGTAATGGCTACTTGCATAGGGATGTATCGAATGGAAGTGCACATCTCAGGGTGCAGTGGCAGCTACTGCGGAAAATGTTGACTCTCTTGCGGAGGATGGTAATGAGTAAAGCTTTTCTTCTGAAGGAATCTGTCGAAGTTTCAAGAGCAGAGAAGAAAATAAACTGTCTTTTCTCTCTTATCTTGTTGTGATGTTACCTAATGTGTGACCTATTGACAATCTTAGGTTAGTTCTTTGCAAGCTTTAGCAGAGCTTTCGAACAAAACAAGCAAAATAGTGGCTTCTAATTGACTGTATGTATAACTTTTTTTGCCACCTATTTTGAGTATTTTGCTTGGTGATTGCTTTAAACGGTAAGTGTTATGTCATCTCAAGTTTTCCCAGGCAAAATATAACAGCATTATCGTTTCCATTATTGCGTGCTTATGTACCCGAAAAGTTGAGGAAAAGCATAAGGAAAGATATAAAGGCTTATTGTGCTATGGAAAATAATGCCAAGTACATTCTCAAGAAGGCCTAATTTTCAATTTCACCACAAATTGCCTTTTCTCCAGGACAAGTACCAGAGAAAAAGATGACACATACAAAAATGCTCCAGATCCGATCTAATGGAAGCTTTTGAAACTTCAACTCTCAATGCACTGTCGTTTAAACTCATGGTCATCTTTCCCATCAGTCTCCTCTGCCCGTTGGATATCATTATTACCCTCTTCAGATTCAGCATCACATCTTTTCCTTTGTGGAATCACTTCAAATAATGAAGCTTACCAGTCTCCTGTCTCTAAATATTTCACAAGTATCTCTACCACTTGATAGATTGTAAGTACGCGCATAATAGAAATACAAGTTAGGACAAAGGGAGGGTTTTATAATGATCTAGATTAGCCAACACTGGCCACTAACAATTATTGGCAAATAAAAGAGATTATACTATTGACCACGTTACAAGACCAAAATGGAAAAAACAAAAATGCTCAAGTCCATCATTTCTTTTAATTTTTTGCATTATGTTCTTTCATTTACATCTAATATATGACTGACGCAGGAACTTCTTCTATCAGCGGAAAAATATCCATTTTATAAAATTAGATCAGGCAACTGTGCCAAAAGATAAATGAAATCAAGTTGAGATATCCTGGTGAGTAAGGAGATTTGCTACTGATGGTAATTGGCACACACACTGCCTTGGGAGTATGTGTTAGTCATTTTTTATGTGTACTTTAGTTTTTCTAGGAGTTTATTAACCCTATCAAAGGTTTGTATGCCAGTAGACAGTATAGAGAACTTTAAGTGCTTTTTGTTTGATTTTTTAATTTCGTGTTATGTTGGTCTGAGATGAGCTTAAATAGAGTGATATGCTTAGTAAGGATTCATATAGTCGATCCCAACTTGCTTGGGACTGAGGCGTAGTTGTAGTTGAAGATATATTTAGTACATCAATTGATGCATTTCCTCCATTCCTAATAAAGGCAGTTACTTTATCTGTTTATAATGAGTTTTAAGCCCTTTAAACTTGTCCTTTCCGCAAGGCCTATCTTGCATGTACTAAATATATCTCAATTCAACTGTTTTTTCTCCACTTGCAGATCTCTAATAATGAAACAGAATTTTATGCTCTGTCAACTAGTGCTCCACATTTCAATTGGATACAAGATTTCAGTTCATTCAGCAATAGACTTACCATGACACCAGGCAATATTGGCTTCCTAAGCTCCATTATCGACTATTGCATCATGCCAATTCTCCTTGGAAATTTTGAGAGGTGAATTGCAACATTTTTTTTCCAGCTAGTGAGTTTCTTCACAATTACAGTGATTAGCATAGTGCTGTACTATATTTGACTCAATATTATAGTATACTTCTCTAAGAGATTTCAATATTTATAAATCTTAACTGAGTGTTAGACTTCATTGAGTTAATTTGACTCTTTAACTATGTTTCAGTTAATGTTAGTATGTTAGAAAACTGGATTTATGTCTCCGGATATATTGTTTAACAAGTTGTATGCAATTTATGGTTATTATGAAATCTTAGCTATAAAATGGGAAAAAAATCAATATATCGAACACCAGGTTTTTGTTCTAGTGGTAAAAGTTCGCTTGCCAATTTTGGTGTTTAAGTGGAGAAGGGTGAAGGCTCCCCAGTCACTGTTGAATTTTGTCACTCAAGTACTCGTGTTTATACTCTAGGCCAAAAGCCTTTGAGGCCACACTGAAATTCACTCACTTCACTCAATGTCTTTTACATTATTGCTTCACCCAAGGTTGTAATTCAACTACGTCCAAGTGTTCCGCAAGAGTTACCAGCATTTTTCAGATGGAATGGAGTTTGTGGAAATCAAAGGACAATTGAAAAGCTAACATACTAAAATCAATTAATTAAGCAGCGAAATAGAAAGAGAAAAACACAAAAATATTAAATAAAGTACGAATTCAAAAACTAGATTATCACAAGTATGAACTAAATAAATGTAATTTAGCTAGAATAAGCAAGGAAAACTAAAGAAACAAGCTATAAAGGCCATATTTTAAATGGGGTGGAAGTTGATCATTCGGCAAAAGTTGTTAATCATTGAACTCCTGTCACCGAAAGTGGCTACTTTACAAAATGATACCAAATTTTAACCATAAACAACCCAATATTAGTAAAAACTTAGCCCATCTAAATGAATACTAGCCAGCACCACAAAACTGTTTGAAGACTAGTCACTTCCAGACAAGTCCCAGTTTATACTGGGACTTTGAACATGTTAGTTCAAAGTCCCAATATAAAATGCTGGGATACACTTAAACACTAATCCCAATATAAAATACTGGGACTTTATATATAAAGCTCCATAGTACTATAAACATGAATCCCATTATAAAATAATGAGTCTTTGAACATATTAGTTGAAAGTCTCAGTATAAAATACTGAGACTAGACTTTATATATAAAGCTCCAGGGTACTATAAACATGAATCTCATTATAGACCGGTCTGAGGTATTTTTCAATGCTAATGGAGTGTAAGTGTACACGCGAATCTTTGGTTATTCCTTAATTAATTTTGAAATGGTGGATAATTCTTACTTAACGCGTCCGAAAATGGCTATGCCTCAAAATCACACTCCAATATTAGCAGCATTGTATATTGTCACGCTTGCACTTTTAATTGTGATGATTATTTTTTTATACAATTATAACTTATTATATATGAAAATTAGTTTATCAAAATTATATGCCAAAATTAAGAAGTAAAATTAATATAATAAAAATATTACGTAAAAATAATTATGTATATATGATAAATTAAAATGTTAAATAATCAAAAATAATAATAAAACAATGGTGAATAGTAATAGAGTTGATGAATAGTATTACTCCAAATTTAGCGTGACACTATTCACACTCCATTTTGGAGTGGAGAATGGCGCAACACTGGAGGAGCTTGACACCAAATCTCACGCCATTTTGGCATTTGGCGTTGAAAGTTGAAAATAGAATCCCGTTGGAGCGGTGGACCATCATTAGCAACCGCTTCTACAACCAAATTCATGAAACTCTTGATATTTGTATATATCGTATGAGCTTTTGAAATAAAGTCTTACGAAATAACAAGAAGGGAAATATAAGAAAAATTGGACAACGGTAAAGAAAATATATATTTACGAAGGAAAATAAAGATGCTTACGAAAATATCTTGAGTATCTCGCGATCGCGCACTTGAATTGCTTGATCGCGCCTGTAGCATCGCGATCGCGAAGCGTACTCATAATTTCAAATTCCAGTAAGCTTGCATTTGATCTTTTGGAAACTTTTTGACTTTAATCTGGCTTTCCATACCCTCTTAGAGCAGTCCAAGCTCTTGATGTCTAGCATGAATTCTCCAACATTATAACTGCCGATCCGGATTGCATTAGCATGAAACTTCAAATTTGTATATAATAAACCTTAAACAAATGCTAAAGCAGCCTAAAGTGATATGAAAGAACAAAACCTTATTAAAAGCACAAGACAACTTGAGAAAGCAATATCAAGGTGAGTAGACGTGAAGCCAATGCAATAACAACCTAAGAGGAATGCGGTAATAAGTCTAGAACAAATACAAAAAAGCTGCTCCAGTCAATATTGTGATTAGGGGTGAACATAGGGCAGTTTGGTTCGGTTTTACTATTAACCAAACCAAATATATCAGTTTTTCAAATCTATAAATCAAATCAAACCAATATAAAGTCGGGTTTCTCAATTTTAGGGTTTTTCGATTTTTATTAGATAAAGTCTCTACAATAAAGAATATGCAAGTGTTTCTTTCAAATATTTCCTACAATCAACCATCGATGTATGTTATTCATAGACAATTAGGCATCAAGAAGAATTACATATAGATCTTAATAAGACAATTAAATATAATGTGCGTAAATTAGAAAACTAAAAATAGAGAGATGTGATATAAATGAGTTGATTTAGTTTTGCTTTTTTCCCTTTAATCGACCATGTAGTATGTTGCTTGTGTGCTAGTATTTAGATAATAATTTAGTGATTGATTCTTGATAATATATAGAAGATAACTAATTAAATATTAATTAAGAGAGATAATGTAATTGATCATCCATTCTCTTAAAAATAGGCACATCTAATGCTTAAAGATTTCATCATTTTTTTTTCTTTTGCTTAATAAGATGTATATTATAAACTAACTGTTACAGAAGGTGACTCTTCTCCTTAGAGCTTGAGTCGAGGGATCCTTAATATAATAGTCATATACAAATGGAGGCGGTGAAGTAAAACGTAGTAGATTTGTAGCAGCATCATTGTTACAACCATATTTAGACAAAACATCAGCCACAGTGTTGGCTTCCCTGTAGATGTGTTGAACAGGTGGCCCTCCAAGTTCATCAAGTAACAACCTGCATTTGGTAAGAATATGTGAATATTTATCATACATTCCTGCGATCATAGAGCATACTATCTGGGAGTCAGATTCAACCTGCAAGGATATGATGTTCAGTTCCTTTGCCAGTTGTAAACCATGAAGTAATGCAAGCAGTTCTGCTTGAATAATAGAGGTAGAAGTAAGGTGTTTTGAGAAACCAAATATCCAGTTACCTGTATTATTTTAGAAAACACCCCCTATTCCACCTTTTCCAGTGATATTATCGTAAGCCTCATCTACATTTAGTTTAATCACATCATCATGAGGTTTTTGCCACTTGACTGGAATGATGGTGGTTTGAGGACGTGAGATTACAACATTTGTAAGGAAAAGGAATTCAGAAATTTTCCTAATGATATGGTTGATTGAGACAAAACTTCTAGTACGATTAAAAACATTCTCAGTTCTATTAATCCAAATGTACCACAGTAGAAATGGAATGAGAATGTTAGTGGGGAAAGAGATACCCGTTACCATGATGGTATCGGTGTTGGTTTATTAGCAAGCTTTCTTAACAGCTAGGCCAAAGTTCTATACATCAAGGTGGATGTTCGGGGTGGTCCATATATGAGCAATATGGGTGCATTCAATAAAGAGATGTTGAATAGTCTCAACAGGAGCAGAACAAAGAGTATAATTACTAGTAGGTCTAATATGACGAGCAAATAGAACCTCTCCCGTGGGGGGTTTATTACTATAGAGAAGCCAAAGAAAATACTTAATCTTGTTTAGATTTTGAAGAGACCATACCCAACTACCATTAAGATGATCGGGAATGTCGGTGATATTTTCCCTAAGGGAGAGATAAATTGCATATGCTGATTTGGTAGTAAAGACCCCATCTGCACATGGTTCCCCAATAGGTTTATCAGTATAGTAATGTCCTGAGGTAAAACAAAGGAGATGCTAGTAAAAGACCAAGAATTGTTTTGAAAAATATTAGATAAATGATCTTTGTCCTCCAACCTATTCAAAGGTCCCTGGATAAGGGTTCGAAGATTGGTAGTTCCAGATATCCAGTTATCAGACCAAAGATTGATAGACTCTCCGGTACCAATATTCCATGCAGTTCCAGCTTCAGATAAAAAATCTGCCTTACAAACACTTCTCCAAATGTATGAATCAGAATTTTTAGGTATCAGGCTTGCACCACCATTACGATGTGTCATGTACTTAGCCCGAAGAATGTTAGCCCAGAGACCATTCTTGCTCCTTTTAATCCTCTAGTTGAGACTTGTGAGTGTAGCAAGATTTCTTCCTTTGATTTTACTAAGACCAAGTCCGCCTTTCTTTTTAGGCATGGTAACAACGTCCCAGTTAGCATAGTGCACTCTTCTCTCATTATTTGTACTACCCCATAAAAAGTTCCTTTGAATTTGATCAATCTGAGTTCTAATTTTAGCCGGGAGGAGAGTAACTTGCATGACATAGTTAGGGATACTAGCAATAACAGAATTTATAAGAGTGGCAGGCCCAGCAATATTTAGCAATTTGGTTTTCCAACCATTGAGTCTACTGTTCATGCGGTCAAGGAGATATTGGTAGTCTCTGCTCTTAGGTTGAAGGTTAGTGATAGGAAAACCAAGATATTTTCCTACACCATTGGCAACTTTCATATTGAGAATGGAAGAAACATCTTCTTGGAGAGAAGAGCACACATTCTTGGAGAAAAATATGTTAGACTTACTATGATTAATCGTTTGCCCAGACAAAGTTTCCAGTGACTTAAAGATTTCCGTGATGGTACTAGCATTGGCAACATCTGCTTTAGAAAAAAAGAATTAAATCATCAAAAAATAAAAGGTGAGAAAGAGCAGGCCCAGTCTTGAAAATCTTTATTGGATTCCAAACCTTGGCTTGAACCGCACAAGAGATATTCCTAGAAAGCACTTCCATGCAAATAATAAAAATATAAGGTGATAAGGGATCGCCTTGCCTAATTCCCCTAGAAAGAAGGAAAAAATCTGTTGGCCGACCATTAATCATGATAGCAACAGAGGAGGAGGTGATGCAGTTCATGATTAGGTTAATAATCTTAGTAGGAAAATTTAAGAATTTGAGAGAGTAATGGATAAAGGACCATTCCAATCGATCAAAAGCTTTTTCTAGATCAATTTTAATGAGCATCTTTCCCAATTTTCTGGTGGTTTTATTGAATGAATAGATAGCTTCATGTACAATAATAGCATTATCTGCAGCCCGTCTGCCCGGGATAAAGCTTGTTTGAGTTGGACTAATGATACTATCCAGAAGAGGCCTAATTCTATTTACTATAGCCTTGGTAATAATTTAATAGCTGGTGTTGCAAAGGCTAATAGGTCTGTAGTGATTGATTGTAGTTGGGTTATATAATTTAGGAATGAGAGTAATGTAGGTTTGGTTGATATCGGGAGGAATTAAGGCACGTTCAAAGGCGTCAGAGCACACTTGAAAATAGTATTCTGAGTGGTCGAGAGAAATTTTTGAAAGAAAACTGGATGTAACCCATCTGGTCCAGGTGCTTTAAGAGGTTTGAAGGACTTAATAGCTAGAATGATCTCTGCTCGAGACAGAGGCCTAGAGAGTGCGGTTTGAGCAGAAATTGAAAGAATATTTGAGCTATCAATATCAGAATGATTACAACAATAATTTTGTTCAGTGGTGTAAACATTCAGATAATGGTCAAGAATCGTCCTCTTAATGTTAGAGGTATCAAAAGTCCAATTGCCTACAGAGTCAGTCAGGCCAAGAATAGTGTTACGCCTACGCCTCTGGATAGTTGACAAATGAAAAAAAGTATTAGCATCGCCATCATTTAACCACTGAACGCGTGATTTGAGTTTCCAGAAGTCCTCTTCATCCTTAAGAAGAATATTAACTTCTTGGACAAGACAATCTTCAAGCTCATAGTGGGATGAGGTTTTCCTATTTGGATGCCTTTTCTGAAGGCCAACAATGCGATTAGTTAAGATTCTCTTCCTATGAAAAATAAATGAACTAAAAATTGAAACGGATAAATTATGATAATCTCATACTTTACTCAGAGTAGGGAAAAAGCTACTACTTGAGAATAAGAAGATGGCATTTGGAAAGTAGGAATCATTCTTAAAGTGGAATTTATCCTCCGAAATCGAATTAGTCGGATCCTAATTGGTGGATAGAGTTATCTGTTACGTGTTGTTGGTGGGAGGTGGCAGGTATCCGACGGAATTAGTCGAGGTGCGCGTAAACTGGCTCGGACACCACCATTATATAAAAAAAATATATAAGTTAAAGAACATTAGGGGGTTAACTGACCATAAAGAGTTGAAGCATGGCTTGATGTTAGTATAAAAAAATAAAAATAAAATTGATTCAACTTTTGTGTATTAGGCATATCAAAAACTTTTGTAAATGCACCAAAGGCTACTTTTGGTAGTGGTCTTTGGTTTGAGGCCACTTTTTTTTATTGATTTTACATGAGATGCCACTTTTTGGAACTTCAATTCTTTTGGGTTGAACTTCACACAAGTTCAGCCCACAAGGATTGAGTAAAAATTTAGTCATGTAGCCTGTTTTGACCTCGTTAAATGAATACTAGCCAGCGATGCAAAAGTGTTTGAAGACTAGGCACTTCCGGACAAGTCCCAGTATAAATACTGGGAAGCTTTAGTGAACTAACCCCAGTATAAAATACTGGGACTTTGAACAAGTTTTGTTCAAAACCCCATTTTTTTGTTATGGGACTTTGTATAAAGCTTCAGTCCCATAACAAAATAATGAAATTTATCTCTTTTATGGAACCTTTTTTATGAGAATAAATCCCACTATTTTTTTATGGGACTTCTTCTGTCCCATAACAAAATACTGGGGCTTTGAACAAAACTTGTTCAAAGCCCCAGTATTTTGTTATGAGACTAGTCAGGGGTGTTTTTCCAACACTAATGGAGCTTAAGTGGGTGTGCGAATTTTTGGCTATTCTTCAATGAATTTTAAAATGGTGGATAGTCCCCAATAAGCGCGTCTAAAAATGGCTACTGATCAAAATTACCCAAGGATTGAAGTTCAACTTCAGTCCACAAGGGTTGAAGTTTACGCATCTATATCTAAAAGTTCAGTCCTTACAGATTGAAGTTGAAACTTCATAATTTAGGCATGAAGTTCAGCCCACAAGGTTTAGCCCACAAAAATTGATGTTCCAAAAAGTGGCTTCTCATGTAAGACCATTAAAAAAAGTGGCTTCAAACTAAATACCAGTGACAAAAGTGGTATGTGGGTGAAAAATTTTACGAACAACAATGTTTAAGAGTCTGTTTGGGTGGGCTTTTAAGTGGCTTCAGCCCACCACACGGATTGAAGTTCAACTTCAGCCCACAAGGGTTGAAGTTTACGCATTTATATCTAAAAGTTCAGCCCTTACAGATTGAAGTTGAAACTTCATAATTTAGGCATGAAGTTCAACTCACAAGGTTTGAACTTCAGCCCACAAAAATTGAAGTTCCAAAAAGTGGCATCTCATGTAAAACCATTAAAAAAGTAGCTCCAAACTAAATATCAGTGATAAAAGTGGTCTGTGGGTGAAAATTTTACCACTTATAGCTTATAAGTCCAAAATCCCTTTAAGTTACCAAACATATCAATTAAGATGGTCAATTAATTAGAACATTAACTTATCTGAAACTATAGACGACAACGACAAGAATACAACTATTTCAAGTTATACCGGGTGGCGAAATATCCACCTAAACCGACAACACACCAGAATATACTAACTTTATAATCAACTAAAACACAATTATGCCTCGATTCCAAATATATTAAGATCGATCATTTAGAGTGGACAAAAAAACTAAAAGTTCACAACTCATAGTGTCATATGCTTTATAAAGACACATGCTCACATCGGTGATACTTTGTACAGGGCAGTCACAGTTTTGATTCTTACAGTGCCCCAAGGTACGCTTGTATGGATTTGCTTAAACATCGTTTTGGAAGCGATTGGGAAATTGTATCTTCCAGGAGGAGGATTCCCCGTACAAATCCCTTGGTAGCTGCTGCCTCTAACAAGAAGATATGTGTTGTTGGCGGCTATGAGCGTAGTACTGATGATTGGAGCTCATATTGTGGTGAATGTTACGACCCCGAAACCAATAATTGGTCCTACCTGGATTCCCATATGGATCCTTTTCGTATCTACGATGCTTTTTTTGTAACTCTTGACGTGGACAAAGATGAAATTGCCTTTTACTGCTTGCCTCGTGGTTCCATGCTGTTTTACAACCTACCTCATAATAAACCCTTCCAAACACGCCCTGAAAACTTTAATATTGGGAAATGCCGCTCTCCTCCGCAAGGTCTCCACAATCATCCCGATTTGAGTGTGCGTTGGGAGCAACAAGTTTTTGGTGCCGTTGCCGGGGACTAAACAATTGACTGTTTTCTTTTCAGACGATTTATTATTTTCTATTCAGGTTTAATTTTTTTTTTTGAGTTTTGAACTGTTTCAGGTATTAGGTCCTGCTTGATCTTTACCTACAGGAATGGCAGCAGAACGAGCTTTAGCTGTGCGAGATGTTGCTCTCCCCAGCCTGGGGGGAGTAGCCTCGAGCATAGTTAAGCCTGAAATTACTGGAAACTTTGAGATTAAGTTCGGCATGATACAACTATTACATACGACTGGACAACTTTCTGGATTACTTAGTGAGGATCCACAACAACATATCCAGAATTTCTTGGAGATTAGTGATACGTATACACCAACGGGAGTTCCTATTGATTATGTTCGCTTGACATTGTTCCGTATTCACTTATTAGGGCAGCAAAGAGGTGGTTAAAGGCTAAAAAGTCTGGGTCTATCACTACTTGGGATGATTTGGCGAGGAAGTTCTTAGCTAAGCTTTATCCATTTGCCAAGACAGCCCCGGTGAGGAGCGAAATTATGTCCTTTAGACAGGTAGAAGGAGAGTCTTTGTATTCAGCCTGGGAGCGGTTTAAAGCTTTATTGAGAGATTATCCACACCACAACCAATCCAATGAGGTTCTTGCACATACTTTTGTTGAGGGGTTGACTGCGCATACTAAGATCGTGGTAGATGCTGTTGCTGGAGGCCAAATACTGGCCCTAAACTTTGACCAGATCTATGAATTACTAGACAAGTTTTCGCAGAGCAATCCTGACTGGCAGGGTGATGGTAGAGCTATTACGCAGAAATCTGGAGGGGTACTTTAGTTAGATGCAGTTTCAGAGCTGAGAGCAAAGATGGATGCTATTTCCAATCAAATTAGTAAGCTAGCTCTGCCAAAGACTCAGCAGCAAGTAGCTCCAGTGCAACAACTCCAGAGTTTTTGTGAGGTTTGTGGTCAAGATCATGCTACAGAGGTTTGCTCCTCTAATCCAGAGTCAATTTATTACGTGGGTAATCAAAACAAGCCGCAGGGTCAAATCAGTTTGGTAATGCTTATTATCAAGGCAATATAAGAGCCCCAAATAATTACCAACCACTTCCAGCTCCACCACAGCAGGTTAGCAACTCAGTTGAAGATATGTTAAAGCAGATAATGGCAGACCAGCAGAGAGTGATAGCTGACACTGCAGCCAATGCACATGCCATACAAGATCTTATCAATGCTCAAAAGACCATTGAGCACCAGTTGGGGCAGTTGGTGGGAGCAGTAAGTACTGTTAAAAAAGAGCCTGAACAATGTCTTGCAGTGACTATTCCTTGCACCATTGGAGGGCATAATATCACTGGTGCATTGTGTGATCTGGGTGCGAGCATAAATCTCATGCCTCTATCTGTTTGCAAAAGGTTAGGGCTAGGAGCAATCAAGCCCTGTTCAGTTACTCTTAAGATGGCGGATGGAGCACTTACTCACCCTGATGGTAAATTGGAGGATTTGTTGCTTAAAGTTGGTAAGTTTACATTCTCTGCTGATTTTGTAGTCCTAGATTATGAAGAGGACCGAGAAGCTCCAATCATTTTGGGGAGACCATTCTTAGTCACCTCGAAGGCGATTATTGACATGGAGCCGGGAGAGATGACTGTTAGAGCACATGGAGAAAAAGTTACTTTCAAGGTTTATAATGAGAAGAAGCACATAACTAAGGTTGAAGAGTGTTCTATGATTGAATGTGTCAAACAAGAACATGGAAGTAAACCAAATGACGTGTGTGAGCAGAGTGTGGAACAAGATAGCAGTGACACATCACATGTGAAGTTGAAGATGGGTTCTCTCAAAGGAAGGAAGAAAGCAAAGGCTCGTCATAAAAAGAGAAGACATAAATGCTGGAAGTAAGCTGAAAGTGTCGTCGTGCCACAACGTTAACTAAAGCGCTTCTCGGGTGGCAACCCGAGTTTGTACTTGTATTATTTTATTTATAGTGTCACGTAATTTTTGTTTTTCCTTGGATTGCACGTTCATGTGATGTCAAGTTTAAGTGTGGGGTGTACTTACCCCTGCCTAATATTGATAACCTGTTGGGGTAAGTCTGAGTACCTCATACTATATGGAAGCTTGGAGGATGCTAGCACCAAGGACTAGAGCCTTCAGGGAAGTTCTTTTGCCCCTTGTACTTTATTCTTTGTCGCACTGAGGACAGTGCTTAGTTTTAAGTATGGGGTGGGGAACTCCTCTTTATTTTTGAGGTTAGGGATACATGTACCGTTAGGAATTTTTTCTTTGTCACTTGAATTTATTTTTATTTGTTTCTTGCTTTAATATATGGAAAAAAAAATTAGAAAATTAATGAAAAATTTCAAAAAAAATTTCTTTTTTAGTTTTTATTAGTGGTACATGTCATCCACCCCGTGGTTTTTCTTATGGCCTCGGTTCTTTTCCACGGAGAGGCCTTTGAATCGGGTAATTTTTATTTTTAGGATTAGAGTAGTTAGTTATAGGTGGCTCTAGATGAAGGAAATAGGTAGAATGCTAGGTGCCTTTGATTTGTTTGATACCGGTGGACTTGAACTTGTTACATATGCTTGCGGTGTCTTTTGGAAATAAATTGTGATGCATGCCTAGAGAAAAAAATGGAATGACCCCCTTGAGATGCTTGAGTCCACTTGCTTGACTTTGTTGTGAACCTTTGTGCATTAGTGCTTAATTTTCCACAAGTTGCACTCTATTTGCTTGATTGAGAGTTGTGATGGAGCCTTTTTGTGTAGATTGTGTGCAAAGCGAAATTCTAGGTTTACTCTAGTCGGGAAATTATACAGGTCTTCTCTTGATTTGCCTACCCTTTTTATATACACCTTAGACTTGATTGTTGTGATCCATATTGACCTTTTTGTTGGCACCCACACCGCAAGCTTAACCACTTGTTCTAAATTGCTTTTCTTTGGCCCTCTACTCCTTAAGCACTTTAATTGATAATGTAATATTATTGTGGAGTTGTGGTTGAAATATTGGGAGATTTTTTAGTGGAACTAATAAGGGGAATATGTAATGAATTGTGTTGTAGTTGATTATGAGCATTGGCAAGGTTTGAAAAGAAGTGAATAGACAAATAGAAAAAAAAAACAAATTAAAAGAAAAAATACTGAAAAAAATTGGAAAAAGAAATAAAGAGAGAAGAATACCCATCCTTGCTAGTGTGTGCTTAAAAGATAAAACTGCTACTTATTGAAAAGGGGTGTGTGAAAGTTGTTGATTGGGTGGCTTTGATGAGATTTGTGCTTAGATTAATTGTGATGTATTAAAGTGCTTAGGGAGGTAGTCACTATTACCCATATGTATCCGTCCAGCCCCTTAGCCTACATTACAACCTTTTTAAAGTCCTAGTTAATCCCGATTGGAGTGAGCTTACATTAGTGGAGTCCTACACTACGGGCAAGCCTATGGTACATCATGTGTGACATGTAAGATTTTCATGAGAGTGAGTGAATTCTTTCTATGCTATTGTCCCCATTCTATTCTTGATTTTCATTGTTGTGTGTGATATTTGGGGGACACTCTCTTGCTTCATTGTTTGGTGAGGGCACATGGTCTGCATGAGATAGGTGAAGTTGTGGCTTTTTAGTTGAGTAGGTAGGTGTGACTATGTGGGAGCATGGTTGCAATGAGTCGAGTTTGTGCATTTGAGTTGTCTTGGGGTAGTTGTTCTCATGTTTTGAGTTTGTTATATTTTTGGAATGTTTGTTGGACCCATAGTAGTCATGTGTGCATTTGTTCAATGATCGGTGTCAACCATCATCATAGGCAGACATGTTCTACCTAGGTTGGGAAGTTATTTGTGATTGCTCGAGGGCGAGAAAAGGTTCAAGTGTGGGCTGGTGATGTTTGGAGCTTTATGCCTATAATTCCTTAATATTTCCTCACCTTTGGATACTTTATTCGCACGTTTGCTAGTTAATGAATGTGATTTTGCACTAATTTTGTGTCGTATTATTGTAGGTTGTTATGAAGTGCATTTGGAGCTTTAACGAGAATGATCGAGCAAGAAAAGATTGGATTTGGATTGAGGATTGGATCGAACATACGAAGGCACAACGCGACGCGAGCTGCAGGCGAAGGAGGCAGGAAAATGGCCTGGCGCGGGGCGCCCCAAAAGCGCTTGGATTTCGACGGGTTCTGCTTGTGTGCGCGCGTTCGGGGGCGCGGGGCGCCAGCTATAGCGCCCCTGGAGCGTTTTTAGATTTCCTATTTCGTCTAGGTTTAGGCGTAACTTATTTCTAGGCCTTTGTAAACCCTATAAATACTCTTTTACTTAGTTTTTAGAAGGGGTTCAAGACTTTGGAGCAAATTGGAGAGCTCATAACATCTTGAACAAGGATTTTTCTTCTTTCCATTAATCTATTACATCATTATTTCATTATTACATCAAATCCTTGTGTTGTTATTATGAGTATGCGTGGCTAAATCTATCGTTCTAGGGTTAGATTATTTCATGAAAGTTGATGTTTGAAGATTAAATTCCATATATTGAATCTCATAACGGATTTCTTATTCTTTCTTGATTTCACTTATGTAATTGTCAGGGCCCGATTATTACGCATTATCTATGGTTTTTAGATTGAACTCGAAAGAGGGAATTTATTAACGTAATAAGAAAGAGTAGAGCTAGATTGTGAACCCGGGCATCGGGGAACCAATTTGTGGGTAGGATAGATATATACTTGCTCGCCTAGCTTAACTAATTACAGAATTCGTTAATGCGTGCACGTGATTCAACCCATAGACATATAGGGATTGGAGTAGCCTGCATAGACCGTGAAAAAGACACTTCAAAATTTAGTAGTGAACTGCTACAGAAATAGGGTAATTTGCATTTTCTAGTAGTGAACGTTTTAACAATTGGTAGGAGTTGAAGTGAACTGTAAAAAATTAGCTCGTTCGCGGTCTCTTGAAAAAAGGGATAGTTCGTGTTTCCATAGTAACAAACTGTTAAAAAAATAGCTAAAATTATAGTAGTAAACTGCTACAAACTAGTAGTTTGCGCTTTCAGTGGCGAACGTTTATAAAAGAGGTAGGCGTTGTAGTGAACTTTTATACATGGGCTAGTTCACGGTCTCTAGTAGCGAACTGTTTAAAAAAGGCAGTTCGAAATTAGTTTCTTGGAAAGAGGAGTAGTTCATGCTTCTCTAGAAGCAAACTATTTAAAAAAGAAGACAATTCAACTGACCTGTTACAAAAAAGGGGTGGTTTGCTCTTTAGCAACAATCGTTTTACAGAGAGGTAGGGGTTCTAGTTAACTTTTAAAAATGAGCTAGTTTGTGGTCTCCTAAGAAAAGAGTTATTTCGCACTTCTCTACTAGCGAACTTATAAAAAAAAAAGACTGCCCGAAATTTAGTAGTAAACTACTAAAAAGAAGGGGTATTTTGTGCTTTCAGTAGCCAACGTTTTAAAAAAGAAGAAGGCGTAGCCGCGAATCGTTAAAAATAGCCTAATTCGCGATTTCTTGAATAAATGAGTAGTTCGAAATTCTTAAATAGCGAACTGTTAAAAAAAGAAGATAGCTCAACATTTAGTTGTGAACTGCAACAAAAATGGGGGTAGTTTTTGTTTTCTAGTAGTGAACATTTTAAAAGTGGTAGGCATCGAAGCGAACTGCTAAAAATGGGATAGTTCGCGGTCTATTGAAAAAAGAGTTAGTTTGAGCTTCTCTAGTAGTGAACTGTTAAAAAAAATAACTTAAAGTTTAGTAGTGAGCTTCAACAAAAAGGGGTAGTTTGCGCTTTCAGTAGTGAACGTTTTTAAAAGATGTAGGCGTTGTAACAAACTTTTAAAATGACCTAGTTCGCGGTTTCTTGAAAAAGGGGTAGTTCACGGATTCTCTAGTAATGAGTTGTTAAAAAATAGATAGCTCGAGATTGATCTCTTCATAGGAGGAGTAGCTTGCGCTTCCCTAGTAGCGAACTATTAAAAAAAAGACTGGTCGAAATTTAGAAGTGAACTGGTACAAAAATGGGTAGTTCACGTTTTCTAATAGCAAACGTTTTAAAAAGAGGTAGGGGTTGCAGTGAAGAAGTAAAATGCAACAAAAAGATGGTAGTTTGCGCTTTCAATAGCGATCGTTTTTAAAAGAGGTAGGCGTTATAGTGAACTTTTATAAATGGGCTAGTTCATTATCTATTAGAAAAAGCGGCAGTTCGAACTTTCCCTAGTAGCGAACTGTTTAAAACAAAAAGACAGTTCAAAATTGATATCTTGGAGAAAGGAATAGTTTGTGCTTCTCTAGTAGCAAACTGTTAAAAAAAAAAAATAGCTCGAAATTTAGTAGTGAACTGTTATAAAAATGGGGTAGTTTACGTTTTCTAGTACTGAACGTTTTAAAAAGTGGTAGGCATCGAAGTGAACTATTAAAAATGGGCTAGTTCGCAGTCTCTTGAAAAAAAGTTAGTTCGTGCTTCTCTAGTAGCAAATTGTTAAAAAAAAGACAGCTCAAAATTTAGTAGTAAACTGCTACAAAATGTGGTAGTTTGCGCTTTCAGTAGTTAACGTTTTTAAAAGACAGCTCAAAATTTAGTAGTAAACTGCTACAAAATGTGGTAGTTTGCGCTTTCAGTAGTTAACGTTTTTAATAGACAGTTTGCTTCTCTAGTAGCAAACTGTTAAAAAAAAAACAGCTCAAAATTTAGTAGTAAACTACTACAAAATGTGGTAGTTTGCGCTTTCAGTAGTAAACTGCTACAACATGAGCTAGTTCGCGGTCTCCCAAAAAAGGGGTAATTCATGGTTTTTCTAGTAACGAGCTGTTATAAAAAAGACAGCTCTAGATTGATCTCTCTAAAAGATGAGTAGTTCATGCTTCTCTAGTAGCAATCTTTTCAAAATATAAGACAGCTTGAAATTTTGCAGTGAACTGTTACAATAAAAGGGCAGTTTGCGTTTTCTAGTAGTAAAAGTTTGAAAAAGAGGTAGGGATTGTAGTGAACTGTTAATAATAGGCTAGTTCGCAGTCTCTTGAGAAAATGGTAGTTCGCGCTTCTCGAGTAGTGAACTTACCAAAAAAAATACATCTCAAAAATTTAGTAGTAAACTACTTACAAAAATGAATTAATTTGCGCTTTCTGCATCCAAGCTTCACCACCTAAGTAGGGTAACACAAAACGTCACTAAACGAACTAATAGTGACCATCAAAATGTTTGGACCTACATAAAATTAAGGAGTAGCAGTTTCATTGACTTTAGTTAAAAGTTAACATCTTCTTGAGGTGATAAAATGGATTTTAATTCCATCACATGATGTGGCAAAAGATATGACCATGCTGATTCCCACGTGGTTGGTGGTAATGTTTGTTGAAGATGCCTCAATACATTAATCATACGATTTGCAGTTTCTTTTGTAGCAAGATCTTTTTCAGAACACAAAACCTACGAAAAAAGTACAATTAAGTTATTGGATGTTTATATATACATAAAATTAAGTTTAATAAAAGGCCACATTCCACATGAGAGACATATTGGCATATCCATCAACTATCTTCATGATTTTAAGCAAAAAAGAAAGAAACACAAAGAATGTTATTAAAAATTTGGATCCAATTATAGTATTTCTTCATAGTTGGACTTTTCAACGTGTACTTTAATAAATTTTTACCTTATTTGTAGCCAGATACTTGATAGTCAAATTTATACTTAACAACAGTACACAAACAAGAACAAAAGATGCAAATACTTTAAAAAAGCTAACAGGTGAGAGATCTTTATATTGATCACAAATCAACAGCTCAATCTAGCATGAGTACTTTTAATATCAAACTAACCTCTGCGAAAATTGAAATTATCTTCGGAATGTATTGATAGTTGGGATCAAAAAGTTCTTTATCTAACCTGCAAATGAGAAATTTGGTAAAACAAGGAAGACCAGAAAGGCATTATTGTATGAATCTACATAAATAACTAGATAAATCCTAGTAACAATCTAAGATCACTTAAAATTTATAATCGGATTAGATTTCTAATCATATGTTGCCATTTTGTAATATTTCCTTTTCTAGTTGCACAAAATAAAAATGTGAAACAAGTTACAATGAAGATTCTAAATAGTTAAAATGAGGACGGGATAAGGATGAAAGCTAGAGGAAATTAGTCCAATACCTTTCGACCATCAAACATAATTCTTCATGAACGTATTTGGCTTCAACCAAGTCACGCTTTATAGGTAGGCAATTCAACCAAAGTGGAATGATCTATCAAAAGAATTCAGTAAAAGAACTATGAAGAAATTATATTACCAAGCATATAGTAAGGACATCATTTTTACCAATGAAGATCAAAAGCTATCTGTTTATTAGGCATATAGTAAGAACATCACGTTTACCTACGAAGATCAAAAGCTTTATGTTTTATTTCTTAAATCACCATGAAGTAGAGCTTCAGAATGTATTAACAGAAGGCACTGAAATTGCATCAAACACCATGCTAACAATTTGTTGGCAGCCCATCTTGGGAAAGCCATGATTAAAAGCCATAGATAATGTTTGCTATACATTAAAGTGCATGAGTTTTTCCTTCGATCTCCCCCTAACCCTCCTTTTCTCTTGACGGTGGTGTCGAGGCTAGATATTACTGGGCGACTCTGTGCATCAAAGCTTAAGTAGGTGGGAAGAGAAATCACCTAGTATATTTTGCCTCCACTGAGATTTGAACCTCAGACCTCGTGGTTCTCCTCTAGGTCACATCCTTGTGTTTCTATGCTAGCAATTATTATAACTTAAGGATGAAAATCGATCGAGGAATGTCAGGATACATGAATATGCAACAATAATTTTTTTTTTTTCCGTGAAAGGAAGTAGAAGGACTTTGCAAGGAGCAACAATATGAGGTATAATGCAATACAATTAGGAAATAATTTTTGAAAAGCTTAGAAGTTAGAAGAAAATCAATCAATTGTTTATTTATTACACAAATTAAGATACATAAAACATGAATTCCTGGAAACTCTTCTAAACTAATGTATGATTAAGAAGGTCACCACACTACCATATTCGCATGCATTCTAATGCAATCGTTAATTTATATGCTGGACTAATGCAGTGGCATGATATGAGACAACTATTAGGATGAATAAATATATAATTACAGGTTTCAAACTATTTGATGCATACAATGAAGTATGCAGTAAAGACCCTAAATGTACAGCTTAAATTTCAGAATCCAAGCTCAAGCATAATAATGGCATAAAAATAAATGCTAGGGATTTCGAAAAAGACTAACCTGGGCCGAGTCAATACTTTCCCGATGAAAATGGCATATCTTACCAAGTGCAGAGACAGCATTATCGTATGCTGCTTCATTCTTAGATAATTTACAAGCCCGAAAATGCATAATCACTACATTGATTCTTGAAATAGCCTCTGAATCATGTCATGAGATTTAGTAATATGTAAATTTCACTTTTTCATCCAGTTTCCCATGATGAGAAAGATCTCAAAATCGCATTTAATGGCATATAATACCTTTCACAAAAGGTTTGAAAACAGAACCACCATATTCTGCATAGACCCCAAGCCCATAAAGAGCATTCTGAACACAACATACGGTGTTTGGTTAAATCTTATCGTAAGCAACTTGAATAGAAAACCTCAGCAACCACTAAGATACACAAACCTGTCGAGCTTCTGGTATTTCGTCATTGCTTGCATCCAAAAGAATAGGAAGATATACATCACAGTACCTAGTTGACATAGCAAGTAAGTAACGAACATGACGACTACAACCATTAATGAAAAACTCATACAAACATACCTTTGAACTGCTTCAGGGCACTTCTCGACAAGAGAAGCAAAGATATAAAATATTGTAAATCTCACTTGAGCTGTTTTATCTTTGTCCTTGATAGAACCAGCAAATTTTGAAAAAGAAAAACAATAAGATATGTAAACGAATAACAACCAAGAGTGCTAGAGTGACAGTGGTTATCATATCCAGAACTTACCCACAGAGGAATTAAATATGATGATAGCTCGTCAAAGAAAGGGAAGAAAGCATCCTTGAAGGTTTCAATCAATGTACGTACTATTTGGTCGATCTGATAAAAAAATTCGTAATTTGAGAATAACATTTGAACCAAAGTGAAGGGCTTGCATAAAGACAACACTGTATCACTTGTATCTGAATTTTATTCTTAAAAAGGAACATACAAAGGAAAATTTTTTGTCTTCTTGCTCTTTTTCCTCTCTTAGCAATTCACGATCAAAGTCTTCTGTTTTTGCACTCTCTGTGAATTTTCTTATTCTATTTGAACTTTTTGTAATGACTTGCTTTATCCCTTCCATAATTTTACAAACCTGACCTTCATTGAGCAGTGATCGACATATCTGAAAGAAGAGACAGAAGGACATTAATACCTGAAAATCATATTTTTCCAACTCTAACTCGCTTTTTACCACTGTTGTTTTGCTCCCCGTTTTGACAGTACCAAATTACTTATGGAACATACAATAGCCATACTGGAAAGAAGTCTTTCCGCTGTATATAGCCGTATCAAGGATACTTACGTGATTACCTACTAATTATAATAAATTTTAGTCCAAACTTCAATATGTTAAACATGTTATTATGTTCTATATATGTCGTTTGTAGGTAGGATTAAAATTCTGCATGTGAGCAAGAACAAAATCAGGACTTCCTATTTGAATGGTTCCCTTGAAGATCATATCATGAAAGACATCTTCTGTTTGCCCCCAAGTCTTCCTAAGTTTAGAGTTGTAACTTTCTTTGCTTTTAGTAGAGCACCACTGATATGAATTTGGCTTAGTGTTTCTTTTGTCTCTAGAACTAGATCATATATCTAACGTGATTATAAAAGTTAAAAGTAAGTTACTGTGTCAGAAATGTGTAAAAAGTTTAAAGAAGCATAACAACATCATAGAGAAGCACTGCACCATTGGTTGCCAAAATAAATAAATTATCTTAAACGTTACAAACCTGTAGGCAATCACGCAAGCCACGCAACATAATTGGACAGAATGTTTCAGGCTCCTGCATGATAGAAAAATCAAAGTATCACCTTCTCCTTTTCCAAATAGACATTGTCCCAGCGGAAGAACACTAAGTATAATAATGTTTGAAGTAATAAAACCTCATTCAAAACTTCCAGCAAACTTAGTATTATAATGTCCGATAATTGCATGAAGTTCAACTCATCATCTCCACCTTGAGCAATGCCTTTCTCGTCAGCCAGCTTAGCACATCGCAAAAGGCCCAACATGGCTATGAAATTATAATTAAAACATCTTCTCATCAGCAATTGGAATATTACAGATAAAAAAGAAACCTTATAAAATCATGAGAAATCTCACCATAGACTGCAGCTCTCCTGAAAGAATAGTCGGAATACGATTTGAAGGCTAGAACTAAAACTGAAGCAGTCTGTTTTATGAATTAGGACATTGAGATTACTCGTTATAGTAATATTCAGTTCAGTCAACAGCACACATGCAAGAGGTTATTCAGGATAACCTGGGAAATCCATGGGTAGAAGTCTTCCTCCTGTTTTTCAGCAAGGTCCGCTAGGGCTGCACATGCTTTAACTTTCATCCTTAAACGAACTTCTTCACGCTTGATTTTCCATGTGCTGCAAGATGTGAAACTTAACTCCCGTTTGTTTATATTTGACCAAATTTTGGAACAAACAACTCCAAAAACTCAAAAAGTGCTAAAAGGATGATTTTGGGCCAAAAAGTGACCGTTGCAACTTTTATCAACTTTAAAGAATACCCCAAAGTTTTATTTTTTATAAAAGACATCCACCTTCATTAAAAACACCACCTACTCCTATCTGCCCATTTTCCTCATTAATTTGCTGGAATTTTCCTTTATGAAATTAATTAGGAATATTATGTAGAAGGTCTTGAAGAATTAATCTATTTTTTTATAGAGCATCCAATTTTTAGATTGGAAAAAGAGTCCAATATTTATTTCACGCAGTTATAACATGACGAGAAATTCAGTGAAACATAATGGTTCTAGCCAGACTAGTTTACTTGAGTTGTGTATTTTTTAATATTTTTAGAACTTATGGGTATGATTCATGTTTCTATATTTTTCAAATCAAAAGTAAAATTTATTTCCAAAAAATAAGTATAAACACTTTTTTATTTTCAAATCAAACTTCATCCAATAAGTTTTTTTCAAAAACTATTTTGGAATTTATGTCCAAACGCTAGCTTGAGCAAGATCCAGCTACACAACTCTCTGTAGGTAGCAGTCTTTGTATTCCATAAAGCAAACAAAAGAGCAAGGATGTGCCATCTAATTCAGGCTTTGAGCCTGCTAAATGTTAAAGCCAATCTAATATTTTGGGTGTGGCTTTGTACTCCATAAATGCTGCTTTTCAAGAATAAAAGTTTTCCAATTGATTAGATCGAAAAAACATCATAAATTGTGCTGAAATATATGTAAGACTGAGGGCGTATCTGGTACGGGAAAAATACTTTCCATGTTTGGTTGGCATTTTCTCATTTTCCAAAAAAAAAAAAATTAAAAAAAATCATTTTCTGATGTTTGGTTAGCATTTTTGACTTGGAAAATATTTTCTAGACTAGTCATTTTCCACCAAATAAAGAAAAATATTTTTCATACACACACAAACCCTAATCCGCAACTGATGTTTGGCATTTTATGCCAACGTTTCCTTAATATTTCTGCATGTTTGAGCTTGGTATTCGCTCGTTTTATAGTTTATGAATGTGGTTTTGCACTAATTTGATGTCGTGGGTTTGTAGGTTGTTACGCAGTACATTTGGAGCTTTTAGGAGCGTGATTGAGCAAGGAATGATTGGAAATTGATTAAGGATTGGATTGAGCACACGAGGGCACGACACGAGGCGAGTTGCGGAGCAAGGAAGAGCTGAATTTTGCCTGGCGCTTTGGGGCACGTGGCGCGCTACTTATAGCGCCCAGTGCCTGGCGCGTTTTCCCACGTGGGGCGCCCAAAGGCGCCCAAAGTTCGATGTTCACTGGTTGTTTCAGCGCGATCGTGGGCGCGGGGCGCCCGTTATAGCGCCCCTGGAGCGGATTTTGAATTCCTATTTCGTCTAGGCTTAGGTCTAACTTATTACCAGGCCTTTGTAAACCTTATAAATACTATTTTACTTAGTTTTTGATAGGAGTTCAGACTTTGGAGCAAGTTTTGGAGGAGAGGGGAGGAGCCCTAGATGTCTTTTAACAAGTTCTTTCTCTCTTTCTCTTATTCCTCTCCTTAATTCTATAGTTTGTCTGTTCTAGGGTTAGAGTAAATACATGAAGATTGATATTTGAAAGTTGGTTTTTATATATTGATTTACCATTACGGATTGTTTATTTTTTCTTGATCATAATTGTTTGATTATTGAGGCCTGATAATTAAACACTATCTATGGTTTTTAGATTGAACTCGAAAGAGGGAATTTATGAACGCAATAAGAAAGAATAGGGCTTGATTGTGAACCTGGGCATCGGGGAACCAATTTGTGAGTAGGATAGACATATACTTGCTCGCCTTGCTTAACAAATCACAGAATTCGTTAATGCGTGCACGTGATTCAACCCATAGACATATAGGGATTGTAGTAGCCAGCATAGACCGTGAAGGACCGAAAGGTTTTCACGGGTACATTTAACCTGTAGTTAGCAATCTAGAAAATCAAGAAGTAGAATCAACTGGAAAACTCAACTGGATTGTTCGTAACTCTGACCCTGGACCGTTTCTCCATTATTGATAACGATTATTGACTTCAACTACTTGTTTTTTAATTATTTCCTTTAGTTAGTAACTTTCATAACCATCATTAAAAAAGATCCCTGAATAGTTCTTAGGAAATTGTTTGCTAGATTCAGTCTGAATAGTCCTCGTGGGAACGATACTCGATTTATCACTTTATTACTTGTCGACCACGTATACTTGCGTGTGCGTTTGGGAGCAACAGCAACCCCTCACCCCACCCTATACATTTTCCCTAACCCACAACTATACTGCCCAACCTCACAACCACCACACCGCCACCCCTTACCCCTTACTCCCTACCCCTTGCCACACCTTTCCTTCATCAACGTTACGTTTCTAGCGGTGGTGCCGGCGCCGTTTTCCATTACCGACGTCGTCGCCACCTCTGCTTATCATTTCTGACAGCAGCGCCACCTCTACTTACCATTTCTGACACCAGATCCGGCTATGCTTCCCTTCCAATGTACTTGTGCTCTATTTACTCGTTCCGACGCCGGCAAAAATCGTAGCCTTCATTTCGTGACCCCAGTCGAATGCCTTGGCACCTATAGGTACGGTGGATGGTAGGAGGGGTTTGGTAGTGAAGGAAAGGGGTGGTTGGGGTGAGTGAGGTTTTGGGAGTGGATGGAGTGGTTGGTGAGGGGAGGTGGGGTGGGGGGTTGAAACGACCTCGGTCAGTCGTTTTAGAAGTTAGGACTCCAATTGGCGTGCCGATAATTTTAAAATATTCGTAATGTCCATTAGGACATGTCTGTAAAATTTGAGTTAAATCAGAACTCGTTTGGTTGGTATTGGAAAAATGTGTCAGTTTTTATTGGCGATAAATATTAAAAAGAGATTTTCGAGCTCGGTTTTTGCCGAATGAGCTCCGATTCGAAATCCGAAAGCGCCGTTAGGTTCGTATGATTATTTGTGATTTTTGTAAACTTTCGAAAGTGAATTTCGATGTTGTTCGACTAGTTTCCGCTAAAATGCCGGCGTTAAATAATTTGACTTTTTCTATTTAAATTCGCATCTTGAGTTTCGGGAGTTCAATTTGAAATCCGCCTTCGCGAGTATGTTACATATATTTTGTATAACTCGTATGCAAAAGTTGGAATTATTTCGAATATCGTAGAGCACCGTTTTAATTTTCGTTAAAAAAAAGAAAATATAATAAAAGAAAACAAAACAAAAAAAGAAGAGAAAAAGGTCAAAAAGAAAAAATATATAAAGTAGGCGGTGGTTGACCTTTAAGTAGTACGAATTCACGCAGAAACAGAGAATTGACGCAAAAACGATACAGAATAAGATAAATTGGAAAAAAATGCCAGAAAATGGAAAAAGAGGCCGGAGAAAAGTAGAATTTTCACCCTGAAATATTCAGGTAATGATCCTAATATAGTATTTGAGTTTATTACGTGTGTTTAAATATATTTTTGCGGTAAAAATAGGAATATTAGACATCGCCCTAATGATGTAAATTGATAGTTTAAAGGGTCAAATGGACCCCGATAATGAAATTGATTATGTATTCGTGCTCAGTGAGTTATGGGCAACTTATAAATATAATTTATTTGGGATTTGGTTATGTGGCTTTAAACCCTGTACATAGGCCTGGCCTGCGTATTGCATATGCGAATAGGGTATCAGGTTCCTACCTGGATTGCCCTAAGATGTGAGGAATGAAGCCTTTAGCCTAATGTGATATAATTTTCTGCTTATTGGACACAGTGGGATCGTTTGGCAATGAATCCAAAGGACAAAGCAGTTATTGAGTGGCTGTACTAACTTTGTCACAAGGTAAGTGTTTATATCCATTTCTTTGGAGGCACCTGACCCCGTGGATTTTCTACCACGTATTCCTTACGTGTGTAGCTGCCGATAGGCGTACTCATTACGCCTTAGCTTTGGATTTATATTGTATATTATATGTTATGTCCTATTGTTGGTATTGCATTGAGGATTTGAGCATTGTACCCTGGCTGCGAGTTGGCATCTACTTCCCGGTTGTCGATGAGAGTCCCGCGCCGGTGAAGGGTTATTATTGCATTCATATGCATTACATTGCATATCATATTGAGGGCAGGAGTATTCCGCCCCAGGAGCAGGAGTATTCCGCTCCATTGTATCATATTGAGGGCAGGAGTATTCCGCCCCAGGAGCAGGAGTATTCCGCTCCATTGTATCACATTGAGGGTAGGAGGATTCCGCCCCAAGAGCAGGAGTATTCCGCTCTTATGTCAGATATTGAGTGCAGGAGTATTCCGCCTCAGCTTTACATTATATCGGGTGCAGGAGTATTCCGCCCCAGGAGAATGCAGGAGTATTCCGCCTCTGGTTTATATTATATCGGGTGCAGGAGTATTCCGCCCCAGGAGTAGGAGTATTCGCTCCAGTTGGTTATCAGATTGGATTCCCCTCGAATGTAGGAGTATTCCGCTTCGGGATGGGATTACGGGCACCTGTGACCCTTCGCATCATATTTCATCTCATTTCATCTCACTTCATTTTATTTCATTTTATTTCATTTCATTTCATTTCATACCATTGTGTAAACCTGTGGTACATAACTATTGTCCTGCTTATATGTGCATTTCTTATTTTTTGTTATGTTTCTGGCACGCATCGTTGGTTGAGTTTATAAGTTTCTTACATGTTTTCGGTTGTTATATGGCTCTACCTTTTTATAATTTAAATAAAAGAAATTTAGTTTATCTGTTTCTTCTCCCTAGCTAGCTATCCTATTCTTTGAGGTGGCTAGTCTGCCCCACTTATTGAGTCCTTTTGACTCACCCTTGTTTGTTGTTTGTTTCTTGTCTATCTATTTCGTTTCGGCAGGTTCGCTCCAGGATTGAGTTCGCCACGTTGTGAAGGAGCGAAGACGACTTCAGCTGTCAGGGTGAGCCAGCTTTTATTCCGGATGGCCACCAGTTTATTGGTTATTATTTCAGTTGCATTTTCCTCCCTTCAGGAGGTATTTGTCTTCTTTTGTACTCTTAGATGTCTAGTCTGGATAACCCTAAACCTAGTATATTGGGTAGTCAGCTGTAATTTCTTTTGTACAGCTTAGAGGTATCAGTATGTCTGTGTTTTTGTTTTAAGTCTTGTCCTTATTTATGAATTATTATATTTATTTTCCTAATTTAATTGGTAAGGGTTCGCCCGACGGGTCTAGGGGAGGATGTCGGGTGCCCGCACGGCCTAATCGGATTCTGGGTCGAGTCAGTTGGTATCAGAGCCTGGTTTAGAGTCTATCCAGACTAAGACAGTGTCTAGTAGAGTCTCGGTGATGGGTACGTAGACGTCCGTACTTATCTACGAGGGGCTATGATGACATTTATGAAGTTTCACTTCGTTCATTTCTGATCATGCGTCGGTCTAGGATGCAAAAGTAGTTTCGTTCATTTATGAAGGTCCAGCCTTGAATTGATGGGTCTCTCTCTCTTATTAGCTAACTTGGTTCGGTTTTCTTCTAGATTCGTGGAAAAAAAAATTCCTTTCGAGTAGCGAGCGAAATGGAGAGTGTTGCCAGTTTGAGTGGATTGGACAGGGTAGCCTGTCGGTTAGCCTGTTGGTGTTTCAAAATATGAGATTGAATTCTATAGAATGGCTGGATATGTATCAGAACTAGTTCATGAGCCTTTCGAGAGATTCAGAGATTTATTGATGACCTTTATTTTTCCTTGAAATCCCAGATGGCTCGAAAAATTGAGGTCCGGATTTTATTTGATGTTGTTGTTAATATTGCCCGATGGTTCGAGGCATACCATAAGTTAGAGCGGGAAAGTAAGAGATCCCACGGCCCTGGTGGGTAACCATGGTACCTCATTTGGAGGTAAAAGTTCTGATTATTTTTTGAAGTCACCTTCCAGGTTATCTCAGCTTGTAGAGCGTGATTCTTAGAGTGCGCGAGTAGTTCATCAAGATTAGACCCAGTTTTTCTCTTTATAGCTATCGACAATATGTCCAGCTTCCATTTTCAATGAAAATCTGTTATCACTGTCATGAGTCTGGTTATCCTTTGAGGAGTTTTCCCTTACTCCGACAGGTAGACAGTCGTCTTTTCTCTCGTTATCAGGCATCTGCGCAGTCGTAGGGGATTTCATATAGATCTCAATCAGCAAAAAAAAAAAAAAATTCCACCATCCAGTAGAGGTCGAGAGCGTGGTGGTAGTGGTTCTTCTAGAAGTAATTATCAGGGTTGTGGCTCGACTCAGCCGCAGAGGCAGTTCTATGAACTGCTAGTCTGGCAGGATGTTGAGGTATCTGATGTAGTACAGCCATGTATTTCTTCTTCTCTTAAATGTGAGTAAGATTTGATCCTTTTGATCGATTTGGAAAGGGTGTGTCTTATCATGTTTCGATGGTTTCCTTGAATGTCGTTTTTATTAAGAATCAGTTGCGGTAGAGGAGTGAGCTTCTGATATGATTTATTCCTGGCATTTATGAGACCCTACTAATTTATCTGATCTAAATATGAGAGATTTGACGGTGAGTATTGCTATTGCCTGCTTGGCATCCTGTCATGCCACCTTGTGTTATTATGTCAAGTTATTTTACCTCTCTCCTCGGAAATCAGTGTTGGTAGGATGATGGGATTCTTATTCATCACCATCAGGAAGTGTCGTTGTTTCTTCCGGTGTAAAGTGGTTAGTAAGTAATACTCGATCTATGTGTCTCCTCTTGGTTCGAGACGCTAATAGAGTCATGTTATTCTATGAGCTTGTTTTAGTTATAAAAGGGTTTTCTGGTAAATTGTTAGAGTTTCCTTATTATTGGGAGATTAAATTAGCATGGATGTTGTTCCATAAAGCTTATTTAATATTTATTCTTCGATTGTGATTCTTTAACTAGCTTGACTCGGAAGTAGTCTAGATCTGGTAGCCAAGCAATAAGAAGATGAGCTTCCTGAAGCTCTAATTATTTCTTTCCTCGATCCATTTCCATTTCTTCTTCGTCTGACACTCGTGAGCTTGGGCGATTGGTAGCCGCTTGTGGCATTCCCTGTGTTGAGCTAGAGTACGTGTTATTGTAGACGGGTAAGCATATTATTGTTTTGTATATCAGTTTATCCGGGTATCCATTCCCATGTATAGTATAGTGTTGGTTCTGTTTTTGCGGATCATCCAGTTTCAGGGGAAACTCTGCCGAAATTTTTATATAGAAGTATTATCCATCAGGCGGCGGTGTTTACGGCAAAGGTATGGAGTTGTGAACTTGAGAGTTGCAGCTGTTTGGTAACTCGAAAGAATAGTTGGTAGCTTAGGTCCGCCTACGTTCGGCTTTTAGCTAAATCCTCTTTAGTCCAGCAGGCTGTGCGAGGATGATTATTCCTATTCAAATGGCTGCATGAGTTAGTGCTTTAAGTGGAGGAGTCTTTCTCCAAATACTGAATGATAATACCAAATCTCTAAGGCATTAGTACCACTTTTGTCACGACTCAACCTAGGGCCATGACACTAAACTCATTATTAATCTATTAATGCCAGAGATAAGCTGGCAACCTGATCATATATACGTACCTATTTGCTGAAAGCATAAATTCTGGAAAGATGACACCATTTTAACTTTCTGGCAATTAGAACATTGAGCCACAAATTTTGCTATGTCACACTTCTTTCCATCCCACTAATAAATCTGTTCAAGATCATGGTACATCTTAGTTGAACCCGGATGAACAGTGTATTTAGAACAATGTGCCTCTATCATAATCTGTCCACGTAAATTTGCTATATCAGGAGCACAAAGTCTATCTTTATACATGGGAAAAACCGTCAGTAATAACCCTGTATGGTGACTCCATTTTTCTTCTGGCTATCTGTTTGTATTCAACTAGAACTGGATCCTCATACTGACGCTGTTTTACTTCATGAAAATTTAGAGTTAAAGGTCTAGTCCAGCTTGTCGATAATCCATCATTGGTATATATATCTCTTTCACACCTCAACTTTTTGAGAAGTTACTTTAGCGTTGTAAGTGCTCATGTAATCAACTTTGTTGCTGGTATTCTGCCTTAGCTGAAAGTCCAACTACATGTATCTTTTATATTTACTTTTTCAAGTCATAATAATTCCAATTCAAAGACAATACCCTAAAGTAGATGTTCAATCTGAAGATCATTCCTGGTCTGGATCAGACTATCCAGTAGTATTTACATGATCCTTATCTTTCTATGATAGACCATGTTTAGATGAGCCTTTGACAAACATTGGGATATGAGTAGCTACATTCCCACAAGGAGCTTGCAGAACAACACTAACATCAGCTGAGATGTTGTATAGTGCATTCGTAAAAATAATATAGCTTGCATCAAATCTTCTATAGTGAGTGGTGACAAGGTACTTCAAAAGCTTCCCCTATTGCATCAAGTGTGAGCTAATTCCTAGTTCCATCAATTTGTTCTATATCGAAAGGTATATCGAAGAGGTAATTATCGGCTGAATTATGTTAACCCATTCAAAATTTCGTGTATTTTTGTTTCGAAAATATAGAACTCTTCTCTCATGATCGAGGAAGGGTCAGCTTAATCGGAATAAGTTTGGTAATGATGTGATAATATTATCCAGATATGTTTTATTCGAAAAGTACAATGCGCGTAATATAATTCTGATCCTATAATCAGGAAATAATGCCCGTGGAGTAGCTCATGAAGGTCGTGCAAGTTCTTTTGCTATCTGTACGAATTCTTCTTTAGATTTAGGCTCGTTCGAGGACGAACGAGAGTTTAAGTGGAGGAGAATGAAACGACCTCGGTCAGTCGTTTTAGAAGTTAGGACTCCAATTGGCGTGCCGATAATTTTAAAATATTCGTAGTGTCCATTAGGACCTGTCTGTAAAATTTGAGCTAAATCAGAACTCGTTTGGTAGGTATTGGAAAAATGTGTCAGTTTTTATTGGCGATAAATATTAAAAAGAGATTTTCGAGCTCGGTTTTTGCCGAATGAGCTCCGATTCGAAATCCGAAAGCGCCGTTAGGTTCGTATGATTATTTGTGATTTTTGTAAACTTTCAAAAGTGAATTTCGATGTTGTTCGGCTAGTATCCGCTAAAATGCCGAACGTTAAATAATTTGACTTTTTCTATTTAAATTCGCATCTTGAGTTTCGGGAGTCCAATTTGAAATCCGCCTTCGCGAGTATGTTACATATATTTTGTATAACTCGTATGCAAAAGTTGGAATTATTTCGAATATCGTAGAGCACCGTTTTAATTTTTGTTAAAAAAAAGAAAATATAATAAAAGAAAACAAGAAAAAAAAAAGAAGAGAAAAAGGTCAAAAAGAAAAAATATATAAAGTAGGCGGTGGTTGACCTTTAAGTAGTACGAATTCACGCAGAAACAGAGAATTGACGCAAAAACGATACAGAATAAGATAAATTGAAAAAAAATGCCAGAAAATAAAAAAAGAGGCCGGAGAAAAGTAGAATTTTCACCCTGAAACATTCAGGTAATGATCCTAATATAGTATTTGAGTTTATTACGTGTGTTTAAATATATTTTTGCGGTAAAAATAGGAATATTAAACATCGCCCTAATGATGTAAATTGATAGTTTAAAGGGTCAAATGGACCCCGATAATGAAATTGATTATGTATTCGTGCTCAGTGAGTTATGGGCAACTTATAAATATAATTTATTTGGGATTTGGTTATGTGGCTTTAAACCCTGTACATAGGCCTGGCCTGCGTATTGCATATGCGAATAGGGTATCAGGTTCCTACCTGGATTGCCCTAAGATGTGAGGAATGAAGCCTTTAGCCTAATGTGATATAATTTTCTGCTTATTGGACACAGTGGGATCGTTTGGCAATGAATCCAAAGGACAAAGCAGTTATTGAGTGGCTGTACTAACTTTGTCACAAGGTAAGTGTTTATATCCATTTCTTTGGAGGCACCTGGCCCCGTGGATTTTCTACCACGTATTCCTTACGTGTGTAGCTGCCGATAGGCGTACTCATTACGCCTTAGCTTTGGATTTATATTGTATATTATATGTTATGTCCTATTGTTGGTATTGCATTGAGGATTTGAGCATTGTACCCTGGCTGCGAGTTGGCATCTACTTCCCGGTTGTCGATGAGAGTCCCGCGCCGGTGAAGGGTTATTATTGCATTCATATGCATTACATTGCATATCATATTGAGGGCAGGAGTATTCCGCCCCAAGAGCAGGAGTATTCCGCTCCATTGTATCATATTGAGGGCAGGAGTATTCCGCCCCAGGAGCAGGAGTATTCCGCTCCATTGTATCACATTGAGGGTAGGAGGATTCCGCCCCAAGAGCAGGAGTATTCCGCTCTTATGTCAGATATTGAGTGCAGGAGTATTCCGCCTCAGCTTTACATTATATCGGGTGCAGGAGTATTCCGCCCCAGGAGAGTGCAGGAGTATTCCGCCTCTGGTTTATATTATATCGGGTGCAGGAGTATTCCGCCCCATGAGTAGGAGTATTCCGCTCCAGTTGGTTATCAGATTGGATTCCCCTCGAATGCAGGAGTATTCTGCTTCGGGATGGGATTACGGGCACATGTGACCCTTCGCATCATATTTCATCTCATTTCATCTCACTTCATTTCATTTCATTTTATTTCATTTCATTTCATTTCATACCATTGTGTAAACCTGTGGTACATAACTATTGTCCTGCTTATATGTGCATTTCTTATTTGTTGTTATGTTTCTGGCACGCATCGTTGGTTGAGTTTATAAGTTTCTTACGTGTTTTCGGTTGTTATCTGGCTCTACCTTTTTATAATTTAAATAAAAGAAATTTGGTTTATCTGTTTCTTCTCCCTGGCTAGCTATCCTATTCTTTGAGGTGGCTAGTCTGCCCCACTTATTGAGTCCTTTTGACTCACCCTTGTTTGTTGTTTGTTTCTTGTCTATCTATTTCGTTTCGGCAGGTTCGCTCCAGGATTGAGTTCGCCACGTTGTGAAGGAGCGAAGACGACTTCAGCTGTCAGGGTGAGCCAGCTTTTATTCCGGATGGCCACCAGTTTATTGGTTATTATTTCAGTTGCATTTTGCTCCCTTCAGGAGGTATTTGTCTTCTTTTGTACTCTTAGATGTCTAGTCTGGATAACCCTAAACCTAGTATGTTGGGTAGTCAGCTGTAATTTCTTTTGTACAGCTTAGAGGTATCAGTATGTCTGTGTTTTTGTTTTAAGTCTTGTCCTCATTTATGAATTATTATATTTATTTTCCTAATTTAATTGGTAAGGGTTCGCCCGACGGGTCTAGGGGAGGATGTCGGGTGCCCGCACGGCCTAATCGGATTCCGGGTCGTGTCAGGGGTATTGGGTGTAAGTATAGGGATAATCAAAAAGAAATTTTATATTTTGTTGCCAAACAATAGAAAGTAAGTAAAAGCTCACTTATTTTTCAAGAACATATTTTTCATGGAAAATATTTTTCTCCATACCAAACAAACACACCCTGAATAAACAAACGAAGAAATGTCATGTAATCTAAAAGGTGAGATCCGAAGGCCTTCTAAGTAAAGCGGGAGGATCAAAATGCAAATGAACATCAGCTGAAAATACACTAAAAATAAGCCGAAGATGTGAATCAAAACCAAGAGAAAAAGTTTAAAGCATCCAATAGTATATTCGACTCCGATTATGAAATGGTAGTCCTTTTTATGAATTGTGAATTTGTATTACTTTGTTAAATATATCGCCCCTCCACTGAAGTGCCAAATTTAGTCCTTCCAAAAGAAACAAATATATATTTTCGCAATAGTGAAGATAATACTATAATATTCTAATGGACTGAAAAAAAAGTATAATTCTTCACACTAAGACATCTGAAATTCCAAAGCACAAAGAAAAAGAACAAAATGATAAAAGCTTACCTATCATCACTTGAATTAAAAATATCTGAATCTGCTGACAATATGGTCTTATCGGGTACAAGTTGAGCATATTGAAACAAAACGGGTATGAGTATGCTCATGTGAGGGATAAGATGTTGTCCGTATAATTCACAAAGTCCCTCTAACATCTGCAATGAGATCAAAATATATAGACTTATTCCGCACTTGTGTAGTTATATATGCTGGCCCAAAAAGAAAAAGAGATGAACACATACATCTAGCTGCAAATAAGCAATGCCAACATCCTCCGCATTAGATTGTGGAAATGATGTGATAAACTTTACAGTCTTTAATGCCAACAACAAATTAAAAAAAAAAATTATCAAATTAAACATAAGTTTATCAGCATTATAGGAATATACTTGGCATAATGGTGTGTAAGACCTGCTCGAGATCACCGTTATCCCAATGAGCCATAAATAATGTGATCATCTCCAGATGTCTGGCTCCAGGTGTTTTGTGGTATGGTCTAAAAGATTGTAAGTCCTGATATTGTAATTAATATGTTTGCCATCTTAAGTACACCAAAAAAGTTGAAGTGGAATTGAATCAAAAATATAAGCAACTTGTTAACACCTCATAATTAGTACTAATAGCAACCAATAGCGATATTGCTGAATCTTGGATAATATGTACCTGAATCTGCATGGCAAACCAAACCAAAGTAATTTGATATGATCCTGGGCTGTATCTCAACCTCAAGTTGATCATAAGTCATAACTCATTCCCTCAGGCCTCAGCAGATGTAGACCTTAACAGTCACTCAACTGAAGGACGGATTGAAGAGGCTGGTCCTTTACCTATCTTCTGAACATTCGGATTGAAGTTCAAACCAGATTAAACTAACTTAAGTACCTTTGGGTTGAAAATTTAAATCTTTTTGTTTATTTTTTTTCTTTTTTTGCGCACCTTCAAACCAAATGTTTGAATTTGGTTTTAATTTTGAGCCCAACTTCATAATTTTGGTCTGAATTTGGTTCATTTACAGACCAAAAAGTTAAAGTTGAGTGAACTTAAATTCATAGGCTGAAGTTGTATACATAAATTCAACCTTGATGGTTTGAACGAAGGTCACTACATTTACAAATAATTTTTTTTAAATAGATGCCTAAAAATTTAATGAGTCGAGTAAGACAAGTTGTTCAATGAAACTTTTACAAGGCAACAACACAGAGCCATGTGCTGACTCTAATCATGTTGCGTTTTTCAATGTTAGGCCCCTGACTGTAATGTAAATTTGACCCTGTGATCAGTTGTAGCGTCCTAAATGAGAAGCAGTCAGCACTTGAAATTTTTTAAGAAAATAGTGATATTTAAGAAACACGAAAAAATATAGGTAATTATCATGAGATTTTGAACTAAACTTTCAAAGTTCTAGGAAAATTTCATGGGAACTACCAAATATAAAGTCCTAGGAATTGAAATTTTACTTCAAAAAGTACAAGCAAAATTTCTTGGGACAACAAATATAAAAGCTCTAGAAAATTTTACTGAAACTTTGAGCTGAACTCCGGAAAATTTTTCTAGAGTTTAATTCAAATTGTCAGAATTTTTTTCTGTGGTTAATTTTAAAATAATGCGTGTTTTTAAAATATGATTACTCTTCTAAAAATTTGTTACTGTTGATTGTTTCTCTTTCAGTGGTTTAAAAACTGACTAGTCATCAAAATTACGTAGCTATAGTAGTGTACAGAGTGTACACCATAAGGGACATTAGTATTACGAGGTGAAATATGAGGGAATGTCTTTGAAGTTATCCTAGAATTTCACAAGAAAATTGCGAAAATGACTTTTTATAAAAATTAGTAAAAATTGAGTGCTTTATGCTTTAACCTAAAAGAATATATATTGATATTTTCTATAAATGTGTGGCACTTATTGATGGTACGTACCTCCGTATAGCCTTTATGATTTAACCCCTTTGACAACAGTTCACGCAGTTTATCAAGTATTGGGTCGCAGTAAGATATGAAGTGCAGTTCCATTGTTGTGAGGTTAAAAAATTTCGCGATGGCGCAATAGACACAGTCCTAGGAAAATGCCAAAGAAGGTACAAAAAAAGAAATTATTTTGCATTAGCAACTGAATGGAGCAAATATTTACGAGTCTGAATCACAATACATATCTTTAAGCTACTGTTCAAACATTTTAGGAAACAACAAAAATTGTCCTTTATCTTTGAAGATATGTCTAAATTTGTCCTTTAAGTATACCATCGACCAATTTTAGTCCTTTATTTTGCAAAAATTTGGCAATTTTAGTCTCCATCCAATAACTAACTAACTTGAGAACTATATTTGACGGCTAGTCACAGCTCCATTAAAACAAAGATTGTGTAAAACTGGAGATAAATGTTCTCTCTGTAACTCTTTCAGTTGCCAACTTGATGAGCAGAGCAAATAATTCTCTAATGGTTAAGCGAAAAATAAAAAAAATGCATCGCAAGTTTTATAATTAGCAGAGTACAATAGAGGAAAAAAGAAAGACATCCTTCCACCAATTTGCTAAGATGTCTTGCCTCTGTGCTGCATATCATAACAAATTATTGGCAAGCCACATTATTTTACAGCTTCAGTTTCTCTTAAGCACTCTTCTAGTATCTAACGTACCAAATTTGTCACCAAGTTTTTTTCTTTGTCTATCTAGGATGAGGTACCAGAAATCGAAACTAAGGTAGTATTTTTTTCATGAGTATCTTTTTCCTTTTCCTCTCACAATATGTTCTAACTTTTGTTTCCTGTTATCTTTTCTCTATATCCCTAACTTTTGTAGAAACTTGTCTGGATTACTATGAATATTATCCCTACTTCCTCGAGAAAAAAATCACAAACCGATGATATTGAGCTGCTACTGCTCTACATACCCATAATTGCTCACTTCATTCGTTTTCGAGAAACAAATATTGTTGGACAAACCTGATGGATTATAAAGGAACAAACTGATTACGGAGGTTCTTTACCAAAAAAGTTGTCACAAATATACAATGTGTGATTGTTTCGATGACTGATTTGAAAGGACTTTGGGGAAGGAGAAAGGAAGAGAGAACATATTCTGTATGTTCTGGTCTGTGTTTAATGGAAAACATGACTAGAGTGTTAAATATAGCTGCCATGACATTTAGCTTTTTGGCAGAGAGTAAACTTGTCAAAGGACTAAAACTGGTCATAGTATACTTAAAGGATAGATATAGACATACCCTCAAAGATAAAGGATAAATTTTTGTCATTTTCTCCCCTGATGTTCACAAATTTAGCTACAACTTAAATGGAACAGAGTGCATCAATAGTCTCTGCTGAACTTAATGATACAATGGTCTAAAGTTTTGAACAGAAAGAACTTCAAGACACAGTGTCATAAAGATTGAGGAAGCTGAGAAGAAGGCGAATTTCTGTCACTTTTTAAGTTGTGGCTTATAAACAATAACCTTTACCGCAATGTATGGGTTACACACAGTAGAGGATAAGAGAAGATTATGGGATGATCTTGAAGTACTTGCCACATGTATTCAAAGGCCATAGCTTATTATGGGTGACTTCAATGCAGTCTCAAGGCAAGATGATAGACGGATTCGAAGCATAGTGCAGGAACTCGAAACAGGGACTTTAATAGGTTCCTAACAAATACAAGTTGTGCTGAGATAAAAATAGTTGGAAAGAGCTTCACATGGACAGATGGTAGTGTGTTTACCATAATAGATAGAGCTCTTGCAAATGCTGAATGGATGATGCAATTGCCTCGAGTTGAAGCGGTTCTACTAAGCCGAAACTTCTTTGATCAGTATCTTCTGCAAAATAGAACTAGAGATGGGAGGTCCTAAATGTAACAGGCCTTTTAGATTCTTGAATTGTCTAGTAGATCATACAGCTTTTCCCCAAGTCATAAATGAAGCCTGGGAACAACAAGTGAATAGGGAGCCAATGCAAGCTGTCTGGTGTAAACTGATATATGTCAAGCAAGGTCTAACTTAATTGAACACTACAAAATTTGGTAGAGTAAAAGAAAAAATAGAGAGCATAAGAAAGGAGTTGTAAGAAATACAAGAGCAGATAGTTGATCCCGAGCAATACCTCAGAAGAACTGGACAAGAAAAGAAACTAAAACAGGCACTGGAACTTTGCCTGAACATTGAAGAGAGCATTACTCAACAGAAATCCTTTGGATACTCTTAACACTTTGTCTTTTCATGATTGTGTCAAAAATATGATGGCTCAAAATAGCATAAGGAACCTGACAACTGTAGATGGCACTTTGTTACATGATGAGAAGTGGGTTGAGGAAGAAATCATATCTTCTTACAAGCAGTTACTGGGAACCTCTGCTACACACTTGCTAGTAATAAACAAAAAAGTGATGAAATGAGGGAATGTGCCTGGTAGGGAACAACAGTTGAGCTTGATAGAACCTGTAACTGAAGTAGAGATAGCTCTAAGCTTCAAAGACATCAGTGATTTTAAATCTCCAGTTTATGATGGCTTCAATCCTGTGTTTTCAATAAAGCTTGGCCAATTATAGGAGAAGAGGTAACAACAACAGTTTTGCATTTCTTCAATATATGCAGCATGCATAAGCCTATTAATTGTACCTTTGTCACCCTAATTCCTAAGGTCAAGCATCCCACAAGAATATCTGAGTATAGGCCCGTCTCTTGCTGTACCATACTATATAAACTCATTTCCAAGATACTCATTAAGAGCCTGCAAAGAGTCATGGACTTCCTGATAGACAAAAGTTAGACTGCCTTTGTCCCAGGTAGATTGATAAATGAGAACATTATCCTTAGCCATTAATTAGTCAAGGGATATCGGAGGAAAGGCAATTCACCAAGGTCTATAATGAAGATTGACATGAGGAAAGCTTATGATTCAGTGGGGCGAGACTACTTAGAGCAAGTAATGGTTGATTTAAGGTTTTCAGAAAGGTTTGTGGCTTGGATCATTGAATGTTTTAAGACTATGTCCTACACAATTTTCATTAGTGGGAAGCTGACTGAACCCTTTTAGGCTAAAAAAAAAAAAAGGCTAACGTAAGGGGATCCTCTATCTCATTTCATGTTTGTCATTGTAATGAAATATCGATCCAGGTTGGTGAAGACCCTACAGAATAATCCTAACTTCAACTACCACTCAAAATGCTCAAGAATGCAAGTAGTTCAGCTTAGTTTTGCAGATGATATGCTTTTATTCTGTAGGGGTGACATTATATCAATGAAGTTGATGTTTGCTTTGTTCCAAGAGTTCTCAAAATCATCAAGCCTGAGTGCAAATAATTTCAAAAGCTATTCAGCAGGTCTGTATCCAGAGTCTGGGATTCACAAAGGGGAAGATTCTTTCAAGTATCTATGACATCGATCTTAGCACAAAGAGAACAAATATAGTTCAGTATCAACCTCTTATAGACAAGATGATGGATATGATCAAATCTTGGACCTCCAGATTCCTTTCTTATGCTAGTAGAGTCCAGCTAATTAAAAGTGTGTTATATTCAATATAAGTGTTCTAGTCTCAAATTTTTGTGCTGCCAAAAAAGTGTTGAAGGTTATTAAAGCTATCTATAGGAGATTCCTATGGACATGGGCCACTGAAATGTCTAGGAAAGCTCTTATAGTATGGGAGAGACTCTGTACCCCTAAGTCAGCTGGTGAACTAAAAATTTTGGACATCCAAGCATGGAATCGAAGCTGCAATTGCAAAATATTGTGGAACTTGTGTAAGAAGAAGGACAAAATATGGGCCAAATGGGCACACATATACTATGGTAAAACTTCAGATATATGGGGTGCAATGCCTAAGTAGGCATCTTGGGTCCTGACAAAGATATTGAAGGCTAGGAATTACTTTATAAAGGTAGGAATCTAGAGAGCTGATGTCATGGAGATGGAGGAGTACTCAATTAAAAGGATTTATCACTAGTTTAAGGGGCCTCAACCAAAAAGTAGAATGGAGAACACTCATCTACAACAACATGGGCCACCCAAAGTGAATCTTTATCTTGTTTATTGCAGCTCATGGTAGGCTTTAGACAAGAGAGAGGCTAGGAAAATGGACGCAGTTGAACAATGTGAGTTGTGAGTTATGCAGGCACATGTAGAAACCATTAATCATCTGTTGTTCAAGTGTGCATATACAGACCGAGTTTGGAATAAGATATTGCAGTGGCAACACATTAATAGGCAAGCAATGGAGTGGGAGCGAGAGCTAGAATTGGCAATCCAACACTGCAGAGGTAGGAAAGCAAAAGATCAGGTATTCAGAATATTATTGCCTGCTTGTGTTTATCACATTTGGCAGGAGAGAAACATGAAAGTGTTCCAGCAGAGGCAAAGAACTGCAGAGGCAATTACTAGACAGATAATCCATCAAGTCATTGGGAAGATGCAATATGAATCTAATGTTTAGGAGAGTGAAAGAGGAGCTTAACTACTACCTTTAGGGAACTGTATTTACCATACATATAGTGTAGGGAATAGGATTTTTTGTTGTTTTAGTAGTATCTGTACACCTAGATTAGAGCCAGATAGTGTAGTTCTTTTTGAACTGAGTTTTGCTTTGTAATACTTTGGTATTTAAATAAAATGAAATCTACTTACTAAAAAAATATACTAATAGCATTAGAATTCTTTTATGTAGTCACATAAGTTAAATATTTTTGAGGACACATGTCAAATACTTTAGTTGAGTTCAAAGATGGTTGCCATAAATTTTATGGCAATTTACATAACTATACAAACTAACATTTTTTTACACAAAAATATCAATACTATCCCAATTTCAAAACATAGCAATATTTTTTTAATACATAGCAAATATACATAAAAGGGTAGGAGAAACCCTTGAACTCTCACCTACTACCCTCTCAACCTCCCAGCCGCCCCAAGCTGCCGGTCGCCGGATTTTTTTGTTTGTTTGTAATTTATTGTATGCGTTGTGTAGTTTAAGTGTATGAACATATAATACACTGTGCAAAAAATAGAACAACGCTAAACATAGATAATACAATTGTTTTATTGCATTTGTATATTGTATGTCTGTTGTATATATTCAATACGTAAGGCATACATCCATATATAAACAAATGCATACAATACTATGATTATTAAATGTCAAGTGTATACATATTGTATGTCTGTTGTATGTCCAGTGATTATACGAAGATACATAAGACATACACCAGTCATACAATGTCAATACACATGGCATACACTATCCATACAATCTATATACACATTTCAGATTTGGAATCAGCCACCATACAATCCATATACACATGTTTCAGATCTGAAAATCAGCCACTATAACCACCGTATACACACCATATCATTGTAGTCACCGAAAAAATTTAAAAAGAAAATAGAAAAAAATCGGAGCAGATCCGGTGAAAAACGAGTGCTGCTCAGTCCTGACTACCACCAGTGACGAGCAGATCAACAATACCATCACCGACGAAAGAAACTAGATCCATCGGCGATGAGCTCAGAAGAAAAATAGAGCAGGGGATGGTGAATATCGGGGAGGGGATGCTGTGACGACGGGGATGGGTTGGGGGAGCTACGACGACGGGGGATGGGGTGGCGGGCAACGACGCCTATGAGAAGTGAGAGAGGGGGGAGGGAGAGGGAAGAGAGAGAAGAGGGAGAAGAAAATTTAGGGTTTGACTAATTATATTATGTTTAGTAGCATTTTAAAAAATGTTGCTACATGTGATAATGTGGTAAAATACTGCTATTTAAAAAAAATAAAGATACCTACAATGGCATTGGTGTAATTTTTTCTAAATTTTTTGTTACATGAAATATACGAGAAAATGATAAAAATTATCCTTTATCTTTGAGGGTATGTCTATATTTATCCTTTAGGTATACTATGACCAGTTTTAGTCCTTTAAGTTTGTAAAAACTTGACAAATTTACTCTCTGTCAAAAAGCTAAATGTCATGGCAGCTATATTTAACACTCTAGTCATGTTTTCCATTAAACACAGACAAGAACATACAGAATATGTTCTCTCTCCCTTTCTCGTTCCCCAAATTCCATTCAAATCAGTCATCAAAACAATCACACTCTGTATATTTGTGACAATTTTTTTGGTAAAGAACCTCCGTAATCAGATTGTTCTTTTATAATCTATCAGGTTGGTGTTAATCCCAACAATATTTGTTTCTCGAAAACGAATGAAGTGTGCAATTATGGGTATGTAGAGCAGTAGCAGCTCAATATCATCGGTTTGTGATTTGTTTCTCGAAGAAGTAGGGATAATATTCATAGTAATCCAGACAAGTTTCTACAAAAGTTAGGCATATAGAGAAAAGATAACAGGAAACAAAAATTAGAACATATTGTGAGAGAAAAAGGTTAAAGATACTCACGAAAAAAAATACTACCTTAGTTTCGATTTCTGGTACCTCATCCTAGATAGACAAAGACAAAAATTTGGTGACAAATTTGGTACGTTAGATGCTAGAAGAGTGCTCAAGAGAAACTGAAGTTGTAAAATAATGTGGCCTGCCAATAATTTGTTATGACATGCAGCACAGAGGTAAGGCATCTTAGCAAATAGGTGGAAGGATGTCTTTCTTTTTTCCTCTATTGTACTCTGCTAATTATAAAAATTGCAATGCATTTTTTTATTTTTCACTTAACCATTAGAGAATTATTTGCTATGCTCATCAAGTTGGCAACTGAAAGAGTTACATAGAGAATATTTATCTCCAGTTTTACCCAATCTTTGTTTTAATGGAGTTGTGACTAGCCGTTAAATATAGTTCTCAAGTTAGTTAGTTATTGGATGGAGACTAAACTTGTCAAATTTTTTGTAAACATAAAGGACTAAAATTGGTCGATGGTATACTTAAAGGACAAATTTAGACCTATCTTCAAAGATAAAGGACAATTTTTGTTATTTTCTCTTGTATCAACCCTCACATTAGCTAATGGTTCTTTTTGTGAAAATAGTACCGTAACACTCATACGCATTTTAAACACTACTAAACTCTCCTATTTCCTATATTAGAAATAAAAATAAAGCTTTAATCTCAAGATTTAAATTAACGGGCAGCCACACTCCGTTTGGGTGAGCTTATTATAAGTAGCTTATGAGCTACTTTTCATAAGTTATGATGTCCTAACTTCTTACTTTTGACTTATTTTAAGCACATAAGTACTTATAAGCCCATGACTTTTTGAGTTACTAAACACTCATCAATGGACTTATAAGCACATATCTGTTTTTAAGCCACTTTTAAGCTTACCCAAACAGGCTTTGAGAAAAAAAAGTAAGAGAAAGTTATACCAATTACCCTAAAATAAGATACACTCATGGAATAATTTTTCTATCTCACCTAAGCTGCGCGCATCACAAGCCCTAGGGTGGATTTTTTTTCGAATCCTATGTGAACACGAAATCCTTTGTGCACCGGGCTGTTATATAAAATAATTTGGCTATTTGAAAATCAATTACTTTAACCCGTTAATGTAGTAGAATATTAACACATACTAATACTAGTATAACATAGGAGAGGTTAGTATTTACTATGTTTTAAAATATGAGGCTTTATCAGTAAAGTTAAAACTGTAATCTGCGAATCTAATTATTTGGAAACATATTAACGAACCTGCACTAGTGCATTGGCGTTATCCATCTCTCCAATTAATGCTGGCAATAATAGGTCAAGGGATAGTTCTTGAATACTGGAACTCAAGGTAGCCGTAAGATGTCGAATTGCTTGAAGAGCAGCGACTTTGACTCCAGGATGAGAATGTCCCATACAATTCATAAGCAGATTCACAATTCTCTTCATATCCTTAGTTATTGCCTAAAATAATTTAACTTTAGGCAATGAGAGCAAGCATATCTCCAAAGAAACACCAAAAACCAAAAAAAAATAATAATAATAACATAAGATTTAGAACAGTGACAAGACAACTCCTTCTTTGACTTATAGTATTGCAACTACCTGAAAACTACAGCCCAACATAATTCTACCATTATTTACTCATGCAGGTGCGCCAAGGTAATAAGGTGGCACATCTTTGGCCAAAGAAGGAGTTAACAAATCCTTTTGCAATACTCTAATTATCCTACTACAACCATGGAGCTATCCCTTAAAGCAGTGCAAGATGATAGTTTAGGGCGAACTACTATTTGGACTATGTCTACTTCGGCATGTAATGAATTAAGTATGCTAACAAATCTTGTAGGAACAATTTGGGAAAACAACAACAATAATACTGATAACAACAACAACAACAATAATAATAATAATAATAATAATAATGTACGACTAAAGTATTGTTGAATACAATAAAAGGAAAAGGATATAGTTATATTATCTCTGTGTAAATATACGGTGCTCTGAGTCGTGTTGGGCACTGTCCTAAGAAACTATTCCAGCAGCCTGAAATGTTTCCCCAGGATAAAACGAGCCTTCCTCTATTATAGTAGAGGAATCAGGAATCAACAAAATTATTTATGTTAATCCAGCAAGTCAAAAGCAAAAGTGGCAATAAAGGATTTTGTGTAGGAGATTATATGTGATAGAGAGTAGGACAAAACAAAGAATGAAAAAAGGTATTTAGCAATGATTACTATAAAGAAAGCAATGATTGCTTAGTAGGAAGAAATGATTTTTTCTTTGTTAATACTTTCGGACAAAGACATGGTGGTATTTATAGTGATCATTGCATAGATATGTCCCTTCTCCATTTGACACCTAAGACAAAAGGTTTTGACACTTGTTCCATTTACTATTGCCACTTATCCATAGTTTTGCCACTTCTCAAATATGAAGATACACATGTTCATAATTTTACATGCATATTGACACTTATGACAAAGCTTTTGAAATACCAATAATTTTTTACCGCAGTCCCCCACGTATTTCAAAAGATTAGAAGAATGAAGCGATACAGAATAATGTGGTAAGTATGAAGGGTAAGACTTGTTGGTTTTACACGATCCAAATGCAATAGGTTTGGTATCTTCTGGACTATGAACCAAACTTAGACCGATAAAACTTGACTCACAAAATTACTGGTGGTATATAATATTTCTATGAACCAATAATTCTTTTCGTAAGCCAGAGGTCCTACCAGTCACATTCAGACCCACAATTTTGCAGTTCAATGCGGTTTTGTGCGAATAGGCCGTGCGCGTGCCTGGTATTCATGAGAGCTTTAGAGACTTGGCTAGAATCTCATAGGAGTGGCTCCACTCCTACTCTCATATAGGTGAATTCATCAAGTGTACACTGCTTTAAATACACCATGGATTAGGACTATGAATTCATTAAGAGCTAAAACTCAACCTCTCCATTAGTAGCAGTTAAGCACACTCATTTTTTAACTGCTTCAATGTCAATATCGACTTGTTATTACCCATATGAACCTACTTCATGGGATCTCCAATCACATAGGTTGGGTTGCCATCTCTATTGACAATCATAATAGCCTTAACCCCATCTGTTTTGAGGTTTGAAGAATTAATTTTCTTCCCAAAGGTATAGTCAGAGGATCAGCTAAATTTAATTCTGACTTGACATATTCAATTGAAATTATTCCATCTCTCAGCAGTTGCTTGACAATTTTGTGTCTCAGACGAATGTGTCTGTATTTTCCATTATAGGATTTATTCTTGGCAACATCAATTGCCGCTTTACTATCACAATGGATAGACACAGGAGGCAATGCATCCTTTGTTAAAGGGATATCAGCTAAGAAGTTTCTTAGCCACTCAGCCTCAGAACCAGCCAACTCCAGAGCTATAAACTCTGCTTCCATTGTAGATTTAACAATTATAGTTTGCTTGGCTGATCTCCATGCTATTGCACCACCACCAATGGTGAATACATAGCCACTAGTGGATTTTGTCACATCTGAATCGGAGATCCAGTTAGCATCATTGTATCCTTCTATTACAGCGGGAAATCCACTATACAGGATACCATAATTCATGGTTCCTCTCAAATATTTCATCAGTCTTACTAATGCAGACCAATGCTCTTGATTGGGATTATGAGTATATCTACTCAGTCTATACACAGCATAGGCTATATCAGGCCTAGTAAAATTCATTAAATGCATCAGACTCCCAATAATCTGAGCATATTTAGACTGAGCAACTGGGTCACCTTTATTCTTTTTCAATTGAGAGCTAGCGTCATAAAGAGTGGCCACAAGTGTCACATCAAAACAATCAAACTTCTTAAGAAGTCTCTCAACATAGTGTTCTTGTAACAACACAATACCATCATCACTTCGTATGACTTTAACTCCCAATATCATACTCACATTACCTAGATCTTTCATATCAAAGTTAGATGACAAAAACAGTATGGTACTCTGCACAATATTTAAACTTGTACCAAATATAAGCATGTCATCAACATATAAACAAATTATCACAAAATCACCATTTAACACTTTAGTATAAACACATTTATCCACCTCAACAGAAGAAAATTCGTCTCTCAATAAGACTTGATCAAATTTCTCATGCCACTGTTTAGGAGCTTGCTTAAGGCCATAAAGAAATTTAATTAATTTACAAACTTTATTATCTTGCCCAAGAACAACACATCCCTCGGGCTGAACCATATAAATTTCTTCTTCTAAGTCACCATTTAAAAATATTGTTTTGACATCCATTTGATGAATAAAAAGCTTGTAAACTGAGGCTAAGGCAATTAAAAGTCTAATAGAAGAAATTCTAGTTACTGGTGCAAATGTATCAAAATAGTCAATATTTCGTTTTTGAGAAAATTCTTTTGCTACTAAACGAGCTTTATATTTTTCTATAGATCCATCAGGATTAAACTTCTTTTTTAAAATCCATTTACAACCAATAGACTTTGCACCAGGAGGTAAATCTGTTAAAACCCATGTATTATTTTTCATAATAGACTCAATTTCAGCTTTAATTGCCTCTTTCCAAAATTCGGCTTCGGAAGAGGAAATTGTTTCAAAATAATTTAATGGTTCATTATTCACAATAAAAGATGGAAAATCATTTCCATAAGAAAAATATTTTTTTTCTAGGCCTTTTGCTCCTTCTCAGTTCCTCAACAGAGGTACTCTCTTTATTTCTTTCTACAGGTGCATGAGAAACTTTATCAGACAGTGGAAAAATGTGTTCGAAGAACTCAACATTCTTCGTCTCAATAATGGTGTTGCAATCAAGCACATCACTTTTTAAAACAGGAAATCTATATGCAGCACTATGTTCAGCATATCCAATAAACATGCAATCAGCAGTTTTAGAACCTATCTTTCTCTTTTTAGGTTCAGGCAACAGAACTTTGGCAAGACACCCCCACACTTTTAAATATTTCAGGTTAGCTTTATAGCCTTTCCACAATTCATAGGGAGTTTTGCCAGTTCTTTTATGGGGTATTCTATTTTGTAAGTGACAAGCAGATAAAATTGCTTCACCCCACAAATTATCAGGTGCATTAGCACTAACTAACATGGAGTTCATCATCTCTTTTAGTGTTCTATTTTTTCTTTCAGCTACTCCATTAGACTCAGGTGAATATGGAGGAGTTATTTCATGAATAATTCCTTCTTTTTCACAAAAATCATTTAAGGCCAAATATTCACCTCCTCTATCAGATCTAATTCTTTTGATTTTTCTACTAAGTTGATTTTCAACCTTAGATTAATAAGAAATAAAAGCATCAAATGCATCATCTTTATTTCTAAGCAAATATAATTTAGTATATCTAGAAAAATCATCAATAAAGGTCACATAATATCGTTTACCACCTCTAGTCATGGTCTGTTTTAAATCACCTAAATCAGTGTGAATCAAAGATATTAATTCAGTTTCTCGATTAACAGGGAAGTAAGATTTCCTAGTAATTTTAGCTTCAGCGCATATTTCACATTTATCAATATTATTTGAGTCTAAACCAGATATTAAACTCATTGCATGCATTTTCTGTATATATGACACATTAACATGTCCTAGTCTAGCATGCCACAAAGAAATAGACTCAACCATATAAGCAGACGCAGATGTATTTTCATATATAATGTTAGAAACATTAAGTTCAAAGAGTCCTTGGTTACAATAGCCCTTTCCAACCAAAGTATAATTTTTGGTCATTAGAATCTTATCATATTCAAATGTCACTTTAACCTCAGCTTTTAATAACAAGGCTACATCCACAAGGGATAAATTTTTTCCTGAAGTTAGTTTCTGGAGTACTTTACCCTTACCCAGGACTTTAGCAGTTCCTGAGTTAGCAAGATAGGCTACTTCATTATCATCCCCTATGTTTGTATAGGAGGTAAATGATTCTCGATTTGTACAAATATGCCGAGTAGCCCCAGAGTCTACCATCCAATTTTTCAAAGTGCCTACAATGTTCACTTGAGAAATGACAGCCGCAATAATTTGATCTCCTTTAGCTAAATTAGCTTTGGAAGGATTTCTATTCTTTGTCATTTCTTGCCATCTTTATATTTTTCTGGACATTGTAACCTGTTTTATCACAATTAGAATTATAGCCTTTCTCTTTCTTATAATTGGGGTTATTGGGCTTGTAACCTCGAGACTTATTAACATACCTCGTATTGTCTCTACTATGACTACACTCATATAGAGGAATGACCGCACCAGGAGTAGTGGGGACAACACCGACATTGATAATATCAGCAATCCTTTTTCCAGTATTATTGCCTGCCATAGTTTATTAGATTGTAGGAACAATTTGGGAAAACAACAACAATAATACTGATAACAACAACAACAACAACAACAACAACAACAACAACAACAACAACAACAACAATAATAATAATAATAATAATGTACGACTAAAGTATTGTTGAATACAATAAAAGGAAAAGGATATAGTTATATTATCTCTATGTAAATATACGGTGCTCTGAGTCGTGCTGGGCACTGTCCTAAGAAACTATTCCAGCAGCCTGAAATGTTTTCCCAGGATAAAACGAGTCTTCCTCTATTATAGTAGAGGGATCAGGAATCAACAAAATTATTTATGTTAATCCAACAAGTCAAAAGCAAAGGTGGCAATAAAAGATTTTGTGTAGGAGATTATATGTGATAGAGAGTAGGACAAAACAAAGAATGAAAAAAGGTATTTAGCAATGATTACAATAAAGAAAGCAATGATTGCTTAGTAGGAAGAAATGATTTTTTCTTTGTTAATACTTTCGGACAAAGACATTGTGGTATTTATAGTGATCATTGCATGGATATGTCCCTTCTCCATTTGACACCTAAGACAAAAGGTTTTGACACTTGTTCCACTTACTATTGCCACTTATCAATAGTTTTGCCACTTCTCAATTATGAAGATACACATGTTCATAATTTTACATGCACATTGATACTTGTGACAAAGTTTTTGAAATACCAATAGTTATTTACCACAAATCTATCTGTGCTAAGTACTCAATGATGTTCACATGCTTAGGATTGTATTTTAGTTTTTTGTCATAGGGTCTTCACATGTTTATGGAACCTACTTTGTAGATAGGTTTGCCACATCATCTAAGTTTGTTTTGTAATAGTCTCCTGACTCCTATCTAAAGGAGACCTTGTAGTACTTAGAAGTCATCTAGCAATTACCGAGCTCTCTTTGTAAAATCTTTGTGTTTTCAATAAATTATGTCTTTCTAAAATTCTATGTTGTTCTTTCTTTCGAAATGGATGGAAAGGCTGGTCCTTAAAACTAAATATGGAGTATGTATATTCTAAGAAAGTTAGCTTATTATAGTACAAGAGTTTTCTGAGTCCAACAGCTAAAGTTGGTTATGGTGCAAAGTTTTCTGAGTGTGTAGCTTGGCAAGCCGTCCTGTTTGGATGTGAAGCCTGCCCCTTTTGTAGGAAAACTTTATTTCCATGAGCAAGTTTACTGGTTGCGTAGCTTGGCAAGCCGTCCTGTTTGGATGTTGAAGCCAGCCCCTTTAGGCTTCGTATGAATATAAAATAATCTATCATTAATGATATTTAGCGATATATGCCTATATTTTCTTAATATTTCCTTGTATTTGTAGTACTTTGTCCGTTCCTTTTAGGTGATACATATGGTTTTTGCACTTATTTTTTGTAATATTGCTTGTAGGGCATGAACGAATGTAAATGGAGCAAGAATGGATACAAACGAGCAAAGAGTTGATGGACTTAGCAAAATGTGGGACATGGTATTAGAAGGCAAGGCTATGGTGCAAGCTATAGATCTGTCACAGCTTCAGACTATGGAATGCTATCTTCCAAATGATGCCTTCAGTGCAGTTTGCAACATCGAGGTGCTATTTGGCATGCGCCGCTTGAGCAATCGCCTGAAGCTACTGTTTTGGAAATGCGACTACGCATGCGACGCTTGACTAACAGCTTTCAAGTTTCGAATTTAACTTATCCTTATTAGTTTAGGATTTTGAAATTATTACTTTATTACATTGTAAACACTAAAAATACATTATTATGAGGTCTTTTTAGAGGGTTGGACGTGGAGGAGAGCAGAGGAACCCTAGATGTCTTCTAAACAAGTTATTTCTCTCTTTCTCTTATTTTTTTTTCTTAATTCTATAGTTTGTTCGTTCTAGGGTTAGAGCAAATACATGAAGGTTGATGTTTAATTTGAAAGTTGATTTCTATACATTGGTTTACCGTTACAGATAATTTATTCTTTCTTGAGCCTAATTGGTTGGTTATTAGGCCCGATAATTGAACACTATCTACGGTTTACAAGTTGAACTTGACAGAGGGAACTTGTGAATGCACATAAGAAAGAATAGGGATTGATTGTGAACCTGGGCATCAGGGAATCGATTTACGGGTAGAATAGACATATACATATTCGTCTTGCTTAGCTAAATACAGAGTTCTTTAATGCATGCATGTGATTTAATTCCATAGACATATAGGCGTTAGAGTAGCTTGCATAGAGTCGTGAAAATCGACAGGTGTTCACAAATATATTTAACCTGTTAGTTAGCAATCTAGAAAATCAAGAAGTAGAATCAACTGAAAAACTCAACTGGATTGTTTGCAGCTGACTCTGGACCGTCTCTCTTTTATTGATAACAACCCATAATTTACTTTCTATTACTTGACTTCAATTTCTTGTCTTTAATTATTATTCTCTTTAGTTAGTAAAATCTACATTCATCATTGAAAAAGATCCCTGAATAGTTTTTAGGAAATTATTTGCTAGGATTCAGTCTGAATAATAGTCCTCGTTGAAACAATACTCAACTTATCACTTTATTACTTGTCGACCACGTATACTTGCATGTGCGTTTGAAAGCAATAATTAACCAAAAAAAAAAGTATGACTAATAATTTGAAACAGCGGGAGGAGTAATCGCACACCTCAGAGCAGGCTTTAGCAATCGCAGCAAGTGCAACAAGTGCTGCGTATAGCTTCGGCCATGAGTCTGCATCATCATCATTATTCAAGTAAGCAAGCACCTGCTCAAGTGCAACAGGACTCATTGTCTTACCACCCACCGCATTACACAAACGTTGTATACACTTTTTCTCAAAAACTGGATACAAAGTGTCCCAAGCATCGTCTGCATGATCAACTTCCTCTAACAACTTGAGTAAAACTGCAAAAAATTTGTAAGTAAAAAACATATACTTGTTCATCATTCCTGGTGCTTTTTCCTTTGCTTCAGCTAAAGTCAACATGAACGCAACTGCTAAATGCCTAGTTTTCTTTTCATAACTCTCACACTCGACTATCTCAAACATTGTATTTATCACGTCAACAAGCTGTGTCCTGAAGAATCTAGGCTCATTCTTCGCCAAATCAATCAAAATTTCCAACTCACACTGAACTGTTGCCTCCAATTTTTTGTCAACCAAGGCATCAGTTAGCATTTTCATGATATATGGCAATAGAATCTGAAACTTCTCCCTATCTTTTACTGAACACCCCACATATTTAATGAATTCAACCATGGCTTTTAGGGCCACAATCTTCACATCAAGATCAATGAAAGAATGGTTGAAAATATCTAGCAAAATTCTGCGTAAGATATTGGTGTAAGTAATTAACTCATGGCCGTCGTGAGTTAATTGGTTGAGAAAATTTGCAAGGTTAACAGCAAGGGAGTTGGGATCCTCCTGCTTCATTGAAAGGTATACTGACTCGGACTCAGATTCCTTCTCCATGAGTCCGATAAGTAAGGTTTCAAATGGGTCAACCATAGCTAATATTGAGAGAGCTATGAAGTTTCAAGATTGGAGTTTTCTGACAATAGGGAACATGTCTAAATTTTTACAGTATTTATTACAAATATGATTATTTGTGATTATTGTTTTGCCACGTTAGTCTACTCTCCATCCTATCAACTTGTAATGTAGATCACTCAATTTATATCTTTCTCCAACCCTCAACGCTTCCAGCATCTCTACTCTTTAATGTCGTGCTTGTGTGCAATTAATGTAGATTTTTCATTAATTTTATTTTTATTTTTAAATGTTATCAATTTATCATTTATAAGATTTTAACTAAATATACATAATGTAATCTTGGCCTTCTTAATACATTAATCCACACAACAATGATCCAAGGTCGTATAAATATTTAATGGAGCAAATCTATGAAAAATTTTAGTTCAGGGGGTAATGTAATAGACAATAGTTTAGGCATAAAATTTAAAAAACCGTTATATATAGTTTAAGTGGGTTTTAGACTATTATCTCTAGAGTTGAACATTTTAAAAAGAGTTAGGTATTGTAGCGTATTGTTAAAAATAGGCTGGTTCGCGATTTCTTGAATAAAGGGATAATTCGCGCTTTTTCTAGCAGCGAACTGTTAAATAAAAGACAATTCAAAATTTAGTAATGAACTTCTAAAAAAAGGAGGCAGTTTGCGCTTTCTAGTAGTGAACATATAAAAAGATGTAGGCGTAGTTGCGAACCATTAAAATAGGATAGTTTGTCGTCTCATTAAAAACAGATAGTTCGTTCTTCTCTAGTAGTGAACTGTTCAAAAAAAGAAGGCTGTTTCTAATTTAGTATTGAACTGCTACAAATATGGGGCAGTTGCATTTTCTAGTAGTGAATGTTTTAAAAAGATGTAGGCATTGAAGCGAACTGTTTAAAATTGGCTAGTTCGCGGTCACTTGGAATAACGGATCCCCGTGAATCACAGGGAAGAGTCAGATCTTAGCACTTCTCTTGTAGCAAACTTTTAAAATAAAAGACACTCAAAATTTAGTAAGTAGTAACCTGCTACAAGAAGGGGATAGATGGCGCTTTCAGTAGCGAACATTTTAGAAAGAAGTAGGGGTTGTTGTGAATTGCTAAAAATGAGCTAGTTCGCGCTCTCTAAAGAAAAGGGATAGTTCGTGTTTCTCTACTAGCGAACTTATCAAAAAGGAACTAGAATCTAAAACTTGTAAGATGTAGGGGATATATCTTCTAAGGCTTCTTGCATCTCTATCCAATATCATCTGCAGCCTTCTCCAACCTGTGACTTGTAACTGTTGGGTTTAATGGAAGAATGTGAATGGGAAATGGGTAAAAGGTGAAAAGGTTCCCTTTTGTAGGGAAATGCACTTTCTCCCACATTGGTAGAGGAAAAGGATTTTGTTGGGTTTAAATAGAGATTTACTTCTCTTAGCTCTTAAAAGAGTTGAGAAGAAGGGAAGCCTCGCTCGTCTCAGCTTCGCATTCGGATTCGGATTCGGTCAATTGATATGATTGATTGACTTAAATTTTTGGACCAACAAAACTAAAATATTAATTAACTAATATTTTATCCGTTTGTGTAACGGGCAGCTCCGTTTGTGTAACGGGGAGCTGAAGTGAGTCAGCAACGGGCAGCTGAAGTGAGTTCAGTACCCGGGCAGCTGAAGCAACATCAGCAGATTAGTTCCTCTACGTTTTCCCTCCACGTCTTCTCATTAATAAAGGTGTGGAGAATTGTCTAGGCGATGGGATAGATTAGTGGCGGAAGTCCGTGATAGAACGTGTTATGATTTGTGCGTGTTATTGCATTTGCTTATAATTGTCTTAGAATGAATGCTAATCTTTTGTTCTCTTATTTTTTTTGTCATGTACACCTTCGGGGACGAGTTGAAATAAAACTCAAAAATGGGATGGCTACATGCATAGGAAGTTATTTGATCAGCTCCGCATTTTCGGGACTTGATATCCCCGAAAATGTAAAAGAAAAAAAGAAAAGAAAGAAAACGAAAATCTCTAAGTTCAAGACTCAATGATTGAGTTGCGCTTCCGGGTTCTACCTTTTAAAACTCCCGCTTTCCCGTTCCCATTAGAAAGCATGTTTTAGGAAGCCCTGAAACCGGACTAGGATTTGTATGTTAGAAACTTGGTAGGATAGTCGCTTTACTGAATTGTGAACTTATTGCATGTTTAGAATGATTATAATTGCCTATCCCGTTTCTTTGGGACTCGCCAATTAGTTTAAGTTAATAGTAATCTACAGTTAATTATCGAGGCAAAAGAAATTAAAATTTAATTAAATTATACATCTCTATCTATTATTTATATTTATTTATCCATTTATTAAATATTTATTTATCTATCTACTCATTTATTCATTAATCAGATTAATCATGCGATATTCATTTATTAAATTATTTATTTAACTAATATAATTTATTTATTTAATTTAATTAATCATTTTTTTATCTAATTAATAATAATTATTTATTTGTTTATTTATATTTTTAATCAATTATTATTCATTTATTTTTTATTTAATTAAATTAATATAAATGTTAATTTATTTAATTAAGTTATCTATTTATTTATTTATCCATTTACTTAAGTGATTAATTAATCAACTATTTATCTATTTATTTACTTAGAATATTTTATTTAATTTATTTATCCTTTATTTTATTTAACTAACTAATCAATCAACCATACTGTAATTCATCCATTTATTTAATCTTAAGATTTCATCATTTATTTATCTAAGTATTGGCGTAACCAAAAACCTTATCTTATCTATATTCTCCTTAGTTAAAATTAATCCTATTATCTTTAACAAATTCGTGAAAACCACCGGATTAACCGCATTTAGCGGATTTTCGAAAGTGCTCCCGCAAGGGACCTTCTTTCGAATTTAATAGAACCACTTACTCGGAATCTCTGATTTTAAATTAATTTTATTTAATTAAATAATAAATTGCACTCATTAGTTAACCTTAGGTTCCTAATAATCCTTAAATTAGGTGGCGACGATAAAGAAACCCTTTGGAGTCCCATTTTGTTGAAATCAAATCCCGGTGCATACTTGTTATGTATTTTGTTAGGAAAGGTTCAACAGCGTGGCGACTCCGCTGGGGAATAGCAAATGGTTGTAACCAAAAGGCTTTCACGAATTTGTTTTGTTTGTATTGTTTGAATTGTATGCCGATATTAGTGTGTGTAGCTTATTTATTTATTGTTGAAACTAGCATGATTATATCTATTATTTATTTGCAAGCATGCTTAGATTAATCTAATTGATTGCTGTGTGTCACGAAAGCATGTCACTACACCCCTATTTGCGCACATATAAACTAGCATTCCGTTCATACTTTCCCCACTCCTGGGAACCTCTTGCATTCTCACTCAAATATCCGCGAGGTGTGTGCATGCGCTCCCGCAATTTCTTCCATTAAAGAACCCTTTGATGAGTTGGTGTACCGGCGGATTGTCGTGGGAGTTATTCGACCACGAAGCCGCCTGCCACTCACCTGTTAGCCTCAACCGTTAACCCACTCTTAGATGGAGCTTTAGGAGCATGCATGCATTTACACCTTAGTCTGGACCCGGTCCTTGGTACCGCCTCCATAGTCAGGAATCCACCCTTATGTCAACGGGCTCTTGTAACCCTTTGGCCCGCATATTATGTGTTTTGTGATAATGAATCTCCAGTCCCAGCTAAATTTTGAGCACAATCAAATTTAGAATTTTGTTTTCATTGTCTTGTAGGTTAAAGAATGGAACAACAGTTTGGCAAAGTATACATGGTTGTAGAGGTCCCAGAGAAGCTAAAATTATGGTAGGGAAACCTTTGTGAGGAGGGGAGAAAGATAGTTGATGGGAAATTAGGAAAGTTGGTGGAGTTGATTGATCTTCGTCCAAACTGTGATCTAGTCCAAGCTCTTATTGCGTATTGGCACCCGACGCGAGCTGTATTCAGGTTCAAAGACTTTGAGTTGACTCCTACTTTAGGAGAAATAGTTGGTGTTGACACCCAATTTTGTCCCAAAATTTTAATTAGTGCCTAATTATTTAAATAAAAGATAAATTTTAAAATTTTAAAGTGAATTATTGGAATTTGGAATAAAAGACTAAATTTTGCAAAAAAAACATTGCTCAATTTCAGCTTACCCGTGCAACACCCCTATTTATTTAATTATCTTGAAAAGTGGCTAATTTTATAATATGCAGCCTCTAATTTACCCTACCCGCGCAACCTTTACATTTACATAAATTATCCTAAATTGGGCTAAAATCGCTCCTAGCTCAGCAATCCAGCCTACTTATGCAAATTATATATGTATCCTATACACAACACTCTCATTCATCCCAATTCTCAGAAAGCCCATCAGCTCACCATTTCATTCTCCCCTTACCCGACTTCCCCAAATTTCAACCCGAAGCCCTAATTTTTTGACCCGCGACCTCAATTTCTTTCCCTCCTAGTCACGAATCAGTCCAAGAAATTCGTACTTGCTGGTCCCCTCCTCCTTTCCACCTCACCAATTTCGTACCAAAACCGCGTTTCGAATCTCCATCGTTCATTTCAAATCGCGGATCAATCCGAGCCATCAATCCACTCCAACGTTCGTTTTCCTTAGAGATAAGGGTGTAATGGTACAATCCCTAAGGGGATTAGACCATTTCACCCTCGTCTCAAAAGGATAAGGCAGAAAAGGAGCAAGGGTGAATTGGAAAATTGGAAAGGTCCTAAACCCTAGCCTATCCAGGTATATATTGTTTCTTTTGATTCATTTTTCTGGGGGTTTTTCTTTGGGAAGGAAAAACGGCAGCATTTTTCAGTATACATAAATATTTTTTCAGTTTTAAGAAAAAGATATACATATAGCTTATTATTTCTGTTTTAGAATTGACGCATTGTTTTTCGAGTGTGTCGTCGCTTCATTATACTAGTCGTCGACCTTGCTCGCGTCGACTTTATTCAAGTTGCTTGGTCGAGCTGCGTATTCTTCGGATCAACACCCTTGTCCACTGCCTTAAAAAAGGTAATAACCTCACCTCGACGTTATTCAGTTTTAATATGCGATCATTTCTGCGCACCATTGTTTAATCTGAAATGATAGGCATACTGGTATTGTTATGTTTGAAGCTGTAGAAAATACTAGGACTTTAAAAGAGTTAAAGTTTGAATCTTGATATCTGTTTGAGAATATTCAGTGTGTGTATATGTGCAAAATGTATGTGTGAGGTCTGTATGCTGTTCTGGTGGCTTGAAGGGTTGTTATCAAGTTGTCATAGGTGAAGGAGTATAGCAGTAGTTGCAGGTCCATGTAAAGGATCTTTTTCCTTTTGTCTGGTTTCTGTCAAAGAAGTAATAGCAGCAGGTCATTTGGAGTGTGATAGGGGTCTTCTAGGAGTTGTTTCATGGATGGTTTTGTGTTTGGTGGTGGGCAGTTAAGGAGGTGAGTGTGTAGTCTGTTTCTGTGTGTGTGTGAAGGTAGGTTCAGGTAGCTTTAGAGGAGAGTGTGAGGCTTGGTTTCTGTTAGTTTTGTTCAGGATTTCTGGAACTGCATAAGGGTCTATTAAGTTGTAAAGTGTATAGCAGGTTGTTTCCTTGTTTTTGTTTTGGCTCTTGGAGTTGTTGTTCTGTTCTGTATAGAGGGAATTGCCTCAGGTGTATTGTGAGGTCTTCTGGTAGTCCAGGAGGCTGAAAGATGGGTCTATTCTGTTGAGTTAAGGGAGTCTGTGAGTGTGAGAAGATGTGTTTGCTATCAGGTTAGGTTGTTAGAGAGGGAGTTAGGCTGTTTGTAGAGGCTTCAGCTGGTCAGTTCAAGGCAGTGAGGTGAGGTGTTCTGCTTTCCTGGATTGCTGTTTAGAGTTGAGTATGGGAGTTGTTTTGGTAAGATTGTTTAGGTCCAGGAAGTCTTAGTTGGTAAGGATGAAATGCTGGAGTTGTTTCAGTGTGTATGTGAGTGTCCTGGTGTGAGTTTGGCTATGGGTTTTGTTTAGGGGCTAAGGAAAGGTGTAGAGGAGTTCCTGGTGGTTGTTAAGGGTCTGTGAGGGGGGTCTGAATAGGAAGCAGGCTGTCCTGCACTGGAGTGGATGCAGCAGCAGAAATATGCAGGGGTTGCTTTGGTTTGTTCTTGGATAGTTTGAATGTCCTGGCTGTCTCCAAGATGGTATATGGGGATTTTCAGAGGGTCTGTATGCTGAATGAGGTTGGTTCAGGGTGTTTAGTTCTGGTTTTAGGTGGCTTGTAGTTGATATTAGAAGCTGCAGTTGTTTCAGGGGCCTTAAGTTGTTCTTCAAGCCATTTCTTTTTCTTTGGATGTTGCTGATCCAGGGCTGGAAGTAGTCCAGGTGTTGGGGGTGTTGTTCCCCTGTTTTTGGTCAGGTTATGGTGGTTGTTGGTATGCTGGAAGAGTTTGGATAGGTTCAGGTGTATGTGTGAGTGTAAAGAGGGTGTAGACATGTTGATATCATTTGAAGGTTGTTTCTTAGTTTTGTGTGAGAGAAGTTGAGGTCTCTGTCTAGTATAGTTCTAGATCTTTGCTTTATCTTGTTTTGGAATAGTGAAAAGCTGTGAGCTTAAATTCTATCTAGTTTCTGTTGTGCTTTCTTATAAAAGATGAATATTTCATGTTCTAGCAGGTCGGCTCATAGTTCATTTCTTGTAGTCTTGTTTCCTCTGCAACTAGTTCTTTCCTTTCTGGCTTTGTCTGTGTGTCTATTGCTCGTTTCAGTGCGCTTTGTTCTCTGTGAGGGGAGTTTGCCTTGTTGGTGTGAAGTTCAAATCATTCTGGAGGTTGTGTTTGGTCCCCCTTTACTTGAAAAATTCATGGTAAAATCTGTTTGCTTCTTGGGGTTATGATAAAGTGTGGGAGTTGGGGCTATCTCTGTTGGAGTTTCTTCCAATTGAGATCATGTTTCGAATCAGTTTAAATGAAGTTCATATGAATATTTTGTGCATTTGCGAATACGGTTTAAGGTATTATTCATTTCCTGTTCACCATCTTAAAGGGATAGTCAATATAGTTTAGGCTTGAACCTACCCTCCGCGCATGTCCTTGCTTTCGTTACAAGATGACTTTGATTGCCTGCTGCTCGAAAACTCTGAGATTGATATGAAACTTGCACTTCATAAAAGTCATAGTTTGTTAAATTATTGATAGTTTATATTTCTTGTCCGCATGTATAAATCCTACATCGCCTTTGGTTAGTCTTTTGGCCATGTGCCAAGATTACTTATTCTGTTGCATTTTGGTCCTAACGAAGTCATTTTAAAAATTTTAACTTGTTGCTTCTTTACTTAAAATTGCTGGCTTATTTGTTTAATTTCTTTCACCATGTTTGAGCACTCACTACTCCTTATTTCCATTTTCCTTGGCATGAATCACCTTGGGACGAGTTGGAGTTAAAACTCACAAATTGGGACGACTGTTTGCATTTGAAGTTATTTGATCCGCTCCGCATTTTCGGGACTTGATATCCCCGAAAATGTAAAAGAAAAAGTGAAAATCACAAAGTTCAAGGCTCAATGATTGAGTTTGCGTTTCCGGGTTCTATCTTCTAAACTCCATCCTTCCCCGCTCCCTTAGAAAATGCATGTTGTATAGGACTTCCCCATAGACCGGATCGAGAGCCTTATAGGATAGAAATGATATTTGCATTGTGAATAATTATTGTAAATCACTTAAATTATTTTATATGAACGCTTTGTATCATTTCTTTGCGAATCGTCAATTAATTTATGGATGTTTAGAATTATTTGTCAATTAGTGAGTGAAAATAAAATTCGATTAAAATCGTACCCTCGTCATAATTCGCATTTGAATTGCTTCTTTATTTATTATATTAAATATTAAATTGTTTATTTATCTAATCTAATTTATTCATTTAGTTAATCAATTAAATTTTAATCCATTATTTATTTACTTACTTAATCTAATTTATTTAAGTTCAATTAATCATTTATTTATTTAATCAATTGAATATTTATATATTTATTTAATTAATCAATTATTATTCATTTACTCCTTTACTTAATTAAAATTTATGAGTATTCATTTATTTAATTAAGTTATTTATTTGCATATTTAGCTATTTACTCAATCAATTAATTAATCCCTTTATTATCATCCAATTATTTATCTAATGTATTTTATTTAATTATCTAACTTCATTTAACCTTTACTTATTTTGTTAATTAATTAATTGATTATTATTTTATTATTTATTTAATTAATCTTAAATTGGATCATTTATTTATCTAAGTATCAGCATAATTAAAATCTTATCTTATTTATATTATATTATTCATTATCAATTTATTTTTATTTAAAATTTATTCTAAATTGATTATCGTTAGGTAAAATTCGTGAAAATCGCCGGATTAACCGCTTTTAGCGGATTTTCGAAAGTGCTCCCGTAATAAGGACCTTCTTTCGAATTTAATAGAACCACTTACCTAAGAATCTCTGATTTTAGTTTAATTACTTTTAAATAAAGAATAAATTGCACTCTTTAATTAACTTAGGTTCCTAATAATCCTTAAATTAGGTGGCGACTCCAAAGAAAACCTTTGGAGTCCCATTTTGTTGAAATGTACCCGAAACCTATCTTTTCTTAAAGAAAGGGTAATTTTTGGGGTTCAACAGCGTGGCGACTCCGCTGGGGATACGCAAATGGTTCTAACCAAAAGATTTTCACGAATTTGCTTTCTTTATATATGTGTTGATTGTATGTATGCGTAGCTTAACTCTTTGTTTGTTTGCATGCGTATAATTAGTTGTTGGAAATGAATGTATTGAAGCGTGTTTTTATTTGTGCATAGTCTGCATTCCGTTCATATTTCCTCCCTCATGGAGCCTGTCAATTCTCTTTCACCTCCTCGATTTCATCACGGGGCACCCGCTTGACGGGTAGTTATGCAGGAAGGGCATTGCCCTTACCTCACTCTTTGTAACTTCTTTCGTGTCACCAAAAGTTAGTTCGGGATATTGAGATTGTCTGGTTTTGTCATGGCCAGTTCTACTGCATTGTGAGGCCAGGTCTATCCCGCATATGTCGAGTCAGCCTCAACCGTTAACCCACTCTTAGATGGAGCTTTTAGGAGCATGCATGCATTTACACCTTAGTTTGGACCCGGTCCTTGATACCGTTTCCAGGAATTAAGAAACCGCCCTTTTGTCAACGGGTTCTTCAACCCAACGACAATGCATATAATGTGCTATGTGATAACGAATCCTCAGTCCTCACCATGTTTTGAGCGAAATCAGATTTAGAATTTTGTCTCCTATGTTGTCTTTTAGGTCAGAAAATGGAAGAATTTAGCAGAATTGAGATCATAATGCAGTTTTTTTGTGAACAAGGTAGAATTGTAGTCGGGGGGAAAGTTAGGCGGATTTGATTGGCTTGTGTTTTGGAGATGGTCTTGTGTAGTGAGATCTAAGAGGCGAAGCCCCCTGGTGTCTTTAAAAGATCAGTGGGGTCCCTCTCAAGAATGGCTTTGCGTGTGTGCAGGTCCGTGTTGATTAACCAGCTGCAAATTCTTATTGAATGAAGTATGCTTGTCGCATACTAGGAGAGTGAAGCCCTATGTCTATAAACGACCAATGGGGTCCCTCCTTGAAGACCAGTGCGGTCTTGGCTACCTAGGAAACTGAGAGGCTTGATTAAAGCCGAGGACCAGTGAGGAGCCGTATGAACAAAGTCTGTGAGCTTTGCAAAACCTAGGAAGCTGAGAGGCTTGTCTAAAGCCGAGGACCAGTGAGGTTTTATTTTGAAAGGCCAATTGGCGCCTTTCATGATTTGCAGTCTGGTATTGTGAAGGCAGTTAGAAATCTCACCCCTGGATGTTGTGAAATAATTGGGAGTTGCGCTTGGATGAGCGTTAATGTTTGCAAAAGGTATAGAGGTTTGTTTCAGGTTTTAGGCATTTGGGTTTAGAAATTTGGTGCAGATGTTGTGGAGAGCATAAGTTGTGTTAGATTTTTGAGTTGGCACCAACTTTGAGAAGATAGTTGGGATAACAGAATTGCGGTGTCGAGGCGGCGAGCTAGTTATTATCAATTATTGTTATTATTTATCGCTTACTCTAAATCTGAATTGCTCAAAACTGGCATGAACTATTTTTCGTTATCATTTGTTTGCGCGTCTTAGGCCCACCTCTGGCACAAAGAGGCACCTTACAGGGTAGGAAGCGTTCGTATTTTCATTTACGCTCAACTACTTGTGTTTGCCACATGTCAACTTGCTTAAAATGCAAAGCGCTACGTGATGCGTGCTACGTGATTTGTGTGCAATTTTGCCAATGACATGCAAACTAACATGGCTACTTTTGAACTTTTCTTTTGTTTTGTTTATCCCCATTCAGAGGTTTGATTTGTGTTGATTTAAGCTGGCTGATCATTCCTATTACACAAGGACAAAGGACCAATCTGCATACTGGTACACATTTCCAGAACTGACAATGACTGGAATAGATGATGAACCTCGCAATACCGAGAAAAATCTCGCAACTCCTGAATCATCAAGAGGAAATGTCATTATTGCTCAGGACGAACTGATTCTTGAAATGGCTAAGGAACTACAAATGCTAAAAGATGAGTTGGCTGCGGTAAAAGGGCAAACTCCTAAAAACACGCCGCTGCGTGGGCCCGATGCATCACACTCTCTAGTTCAAATGGGGCAATCTCTGGGGCAATCTCTGAACTCAATTGATGGGGTCGCCAATATGAACACACCTTTGAACACCCACAATTCTTTAAAAGCACCAGTCCACCAAAGCAACTTGCCACTTGTCCAAGCTCCACCTCCAAATAACGCTCAATCTAGCCAAACAATTAACCGACCACCCATCTACCCATCACATCAACAACACCCATCATACACCCCGCACCCTGCCAATACTTATTATCAGACACACACTCCATATCCATACCAAACCTCCACTTACCAAAATGAACCCATCCCGCAAGCTTATACTGAAAATCCACCCGCACCCTTAGTCCAAGTGGCGGTATCTGGTGGGCAAGATGTTCCTATTGTGCAAATGGATGATTACACCAATCCTCCTTATGTGAAGTTTCAAAATGGTGTTAGAAGAGCCGAAAAAGTAGTCGATGGGGGTGAAGATTTGGAGAAAAAAGTACAAGGTTGGGTGATGAGTGCTCTTAGCAAAGCATCAAAAGGCAAGGACAAGGAAAGTCTAGAATATGAAGACTTGTGTGTTCATCCTGGGATTGAATACCCAGAAGGGTACAAAGTACCAAAGTTTGTTAAGTTTGATGGCAAAGGCAACCCCTGAGCCCATTTGAGAAGGTACTGTGAAACCTTGGGAGTGGGGAAGAATGAAGAGCTCCGTATGAAATCATTCATTCATAGCCTTGAAGGCAAAGCTTTAGACTGGTACTCCGAGCAGGATCCCTCAAAATGGATCAACTGGAGGAGTATGGCTCACGACTTCATGGAGCGTTTTGGTTTCTATGCTGAAATACCATTAGATCGGTTGGCTATTGCAAGGTTTAAGAAGAAGACGACCGAGACTTTTAGGGAATAGGCAATACGTTGGAGGAGTGAGGCTGCCAAAGTTAAGCCTCCCATGAGTGAGGAAGAGTTTGTGGGACATTTCATCGAGACATTGGATGAATTTTACTATGATCGAATGGCATCCATGACTAACTCTACTTTTGCCAATCTAGTGAAAATGGGGGAGATGTATGAAGCTGGTTTGAAATCGGGTAGGATCACAAATTTGGCCGCTTTGCAAGCTACAAGTAAGGCAATCCAGTCTGGGTCTGGTAATGGCTTTAACAAAAAGAAGAAAGAGGAAGTGGGAGCTGTTGTGGGGAATATCGAGCGTCCACCGGCTGTAAAGTTGAATTTTGACAATTCGTCTTCTTTTCCCACCTGCCAAAGCCCATATTACCCAAATTACCCCACTCACTACCAGATGCCACCTGTTCCTTATCCAGTTTACAATGCACAAGCAAATTACTACCAACCTAGAGCACATGCACCTAATCAACACCCTCGTCAGCCAAATTATCAAGCATCCCAGAATTACCAGCCTCGTCCTCCGGTTCATCCCAATGTGCAAGGGTTTAATCAGAATTACGAAAGGAGAGCAACCAGAACCTGTACACCTATAGCCGAGTCATATGGCCAGCTTTTTGAGAGATTAAAAAATGCAGGAGTTGTGCAGCCTATCCCTGATAACACCCCAAACCCTCGTCCAAATTGGTATGATGCAAATAAGCACTGTGCTTATCACTCAGGAGCGGCCGGCCATGATATTGAGAGATGTTATACTTTCAAAGACAAGGTCGAGGGTTTAATCAAAGCAGGCACCATTCAACTCACCGGCACTCAGCCAAATGTGCATGATAATCCTCTTCCCAATCATGGTAACAATGCAGTTAATATGATTTCTCTTGAGGAAGAACCAAATCTGAAGGGAACCATAGTCTCTATCTATGATGTAAAGGTTGATAATATTGCTTTTAAGGTACCTAAGCAAGCACTAACTCTATTGCCAAAGAATGAGGGAACTTTTGGCCTAGGTGGCAACGCCGCTGAAGGAAAGATGGAAAAGGTTGAGTCTGAGAAGAAGCCGACTAGTGTCATGCTACAGCCTCTTTTACCATTGAACCAGTCATTTGTCCGAGCACCAGAAATGGCCATGCAGAATTTGATTGAAGGTGTTGGCAGCCTATTTTTGAATGATGGATTGAAATGCAGTGCAACTATTGAAGATTTTGAGAAAGAGCCACATGTGCAGAATGCTGAACCAAGTGATATGATGGTTAATTGGACATGTGGTCCAAAAGAGACTTGATGAATGAACTCGTTATTTTTGTTTTGGCATCACAGTCAGCTTGAGGCCCTGAACTGTGTTTTGCACTTTGTTTATGTCTATGTCTATGTCTATGTCTATGTCTTTCAAATAACTCTTTTAAGTCCTGCATGTTTACTTTTATGTTGTATGCCTCCCTAAATTAGGTTTTGAATAAACAAATGCACTGCATTCCTACCTTATTATTTTGCTATACTTTAACTATTTCTGTGCTTTATTATTTATTTTTGATTAATATACTTACTACTGTTTCAAATTAAAAATAACAAAACCTGCTTGAACTTGGCTTGTGACCTATAACGAAACAACTGAACAATTTAAGGATGATGCATTGGAAAGTTACTCTTGCACTCTTTGGATATTACATTACCGTTAGAACTTCAAACTGGGGCAGCTTTATTTGCCGGCAATTGGAACCGAAGCGCTTTTGGAAGACCTTCATTTGAGAAACCATTCAAGATGATGAGTTGGAAGATGTTGAATGCGCAGAGAGAAGAGGTGAATAGTTTACTTCAAACCGGGGCAATTGGTGTCGAAGAATCTCTTTCCTAACTAGGAAGAAGCAACGGAAAATGTGCGCCAAGTTGGCAATGTCATTATGTGGAAGAACACTAATCCTGGCAGATATTTATGATCAAGTTTGGCCAAAGGTAATCAACGCAGATGCCGTCTAAAGATGCTATGTTTGAGCCAATCGCAAGTTAGCATGGTTTTGAATGTAATCTTTAATATAATGCGAACTATGCGTAACCTGATTCCCGAGGCGGGATACGTAGGCAACTCATATAGAGTTCGGTTGCACTAGCACAGGAATCCCCTATTTCCTCTTTTATGTATTTTGAACTACTTCTGACCTGATTCCTGGAATGGCAACAGGATAAGTACCCGTCGGATTCGGTCAAAATATTGTAACACTTTAGGCTTGTTTATCTTTTATGATGTAATGCCGAACTATGTATCTGGGCAGATGTGTGGATTTTCCAATTCGGATACGGCTCCGTACTTAGATTGCCATACTTTCCCAAAAATCTTTATGTAAGCAGAACTACGCACGATCTGATTCCCGTGGAGGGATACGTAGGCGCTCTTAACGGGCTCAACTCCATAATATTAAAATTTTCAGTCTCCCCTAAGGCAAGCAACTGGGGCAATTTTGCCAGATAATTCGAATATTTGAGAGATAGCAACTGGGGCAATTTTTGCAAAGATAATTTGAAGATATGGAAGATAGAAACTGGGGCAAATTTTGCAAAAGAGTTCGAAGGCCTAAAGATTATAACTGGGGCAGATTTTTGCAAAATTGGTATGGCTTATCAAAGGATTAAGTGGCAAAGTTCTAAAAGTATTCGAGATTAGCATAAGTTGCAAAGACAAATGACGTTCAGTTTGTTTCGAGATATGTCATGAGTTTGAGTTAAAGCATGAATTTTAAATGCATCAAAAACTTTTCATTTGCATATTAGTGATTAATTGCTTACTATTTTACCAAATTGCTTTACTTTGCCTCTATCTTGAAATATTATACAATATTTGAGTTCATAAGTCAAGTCTCTGAGTATAATTTGCAAGCCCAACTCTAAAGAAGAACGAGGGAGCAGTGGCAGCAAGTTCAAGATGAATCAGCACAAATCAAACGCCCCTACCCAAAACTAACAAATTTTTCTTTGAGAGCAGGAATGAGAAAGCTTGCAATGATAGGATCATTTGCACTATGGATGAACAATTTATTGAACGCGCATCCAAAGTTGTCTTGCAAATCGCATCGCATTTCCCTTTTCATGACTTAAAGCATTATGCTTTGTCATGAGTTATTGCCGAACAGGCGGCATTTCCACCTCTATGGCTTTCATTCCTAATAGGCGACAAAGTCGAGGCTTGTTTTGTGTTTTCAAAACTAAGCCAAATATGGCATCGCTTTATATCGGATGATAATCCGCACAAGGCCATCCTTGCCGGATTGTCTCGCCAATTGATTTATCAATGGCTATCGCACCGACTACACTTCCGCGCTACTTTTCTTTGCACTTGCTTTGAATTATGTCTTCGCACTTGCTTTAAAATTAATGCCTTGCTTTACGTTTTCAGGTTGACCACCAGGCGGGGCTTCTCTCTTGTTGGACTTTCACGCCTGTTGATTCGCTACATCGCTTTTGTGTTGCTTTACATTTCACGATAAATTGCTTTGCACTTGCTTTCAATTATGACTTTGCACTTGCTTTATATTATGAACCGCTTTACTTTCAGGTTAACAGGTCAGTCCCGAGATCCTCCTTGCTTCGTGCCGGACCGGTTCGCCAGCTGATTTGTAGACAATCAACCCCAAGACCCTCCTTGCTGCGTGCGCGACCGGCTTGCTTGCTTTCAATTATGACTTTGCACTTGCCTTATATTATGAACCGCTTTACTTTTTAGCTTAACAGGTTAACAGGTCAGCCCCGAGACCCTCCTTGCTTTGTGCCGGACCGGATTGCCAGCTGATTTGTCGACAATCAACCGCAAGACCCTCCTTGCTGCGTGCCCGACCGGCTTGCCAGTTGATTTGTCAAGATTGTTCAAATTGCTTTGCACTTGCTTTAAATCATGCCTCCGCATTTTCTTTGTATTACGTCTTGTTTTACTTTTCAGGTTAACAGGTCAGTCCCGAGACCCTCCTTGCTTCGTGCCGGACCGGTTTGCCAGCTGATTTGTAGACAATCAACCCCAAGACCCTCCTTGCTGCGTGCCCGACCGGCTTGCCAGTTGATTCGTCAAGATGTTCAAATTTCCTTGCACTTGCTTTCAATTATGACTTTGCACTTGCCTTATATTATGAACCGCTTTACTTTTTAGCTTAACAGGTTAACAGGTCAGCCCCGAGACCCTCCTTGCTTTGTGCCGGACCGGATTGCCAGCTGATTTGTCGACAATCAACCCCAAGACCCTCCTTGTTGCGTGCCCGACCGGCTTGCCAGTTGATTTGTCAAGATTGTTCAAATTGCTTTGCACTTGCTTTAAATCATGCCTTCGCATTTTCTTTGTATTACGTCTTGTTTTACTTTTCAGGTTAACAGGTCAGTCCCGAGACCCTCCTTGCTTCGTGCCGGACCGGTTCGCCAGCTGATTTGTTTGACAATCAACCTCAAGACCCTCCTTGCTTCATGCCCGACCGGCTTGCCAGTTGATTTGTCAAGATTGTTGAAAATGATTTGCATTATGCCTTCACACTTGCTTTATTGCTTTGCCAGTTGATTGGAAGACAACTTATCAATGATATCGCAACCCGCACTTGCAAATCCGTATCATCAATATTTGATCATTCTTTACTTTTGATTATCAGGCTTTATTAGCAGTTGCTCGCTTACCGTTTGTTAAGTCTTTACAGAATTTTGGCAATACCGCAGCAGCATTTAGAGCATAACATGGAACTTTTTCTTAGTAGTGAACTGGGGCAATTGTTGATATGAGCTAGACTCGTCAACCAGGATCTTAAGAATCGCACTCGAACAAGCATGTTTTACCTAATCTTTCATTTCAGATTAGGCGTCAGTTTGAATTCTTTCCTATTCGTGCGTCTTTTCTTTTGTCAGTCGTGCGAGTCTTCATTTCTAAGTGTCGTTGAACTACATCTGGCCTGATTCTCTTTTAGCCCGAGATATGTAGGAAACTCAGAAACCGGAGTTCGGCCATACCCATAAGCCTCGCTTTTTGGTCCATGGAATCAGAAGTCCTTGGCTTTATCGTGACAAAATTGGCTATCCCGTCAACTTCTTTACCCTGAAAACTCTTTCATCCTTTTTCGGGTAAAGAGGGGCAGCTGTTGACACCCAATTTTGTCCCAAAATTTTAATTAGTGCCTAATTATTTAAATAAAAGATAAATTTTAAAATTTTAAAGTGAATTAGTGGACTTTGGAATAAAAGACTAAATTTTGCAAAAAAAAACATTGCTCAATTTCAGCTTACCCGTGCAACACCCCCTATTTATTTAATTATCTTGAAAAGTGGCTAATTTTATAATACGCAGCCTCTAATTTACCCTAGCCGCGCAACCTTTACATTTACATAAATTATCCTAAAGTGGGCTAAAATCGCTCCTAGCTCAGCAATCCAGCCTACTTATGCAAATTATATATGTATCCTATACACAACACTCTCATTCATCCCAATTCTCAGAAAGCCCATCAGCTCACCATGTCATTCTCCCCTTACCCGTCTTCCCCAAATTTCAACCCGAAGCCCTAATTTTTTGACCCGCGACCTCAATTTCTTTCCCTCCTAGTCACGAATCAGTCCAAGAAATTCGTACTTGCTGGTCCCCTCCTCCTTTCCACCTCACCAATTTCGTACCAAAACCGCGTTTCGAATCTCCATCGTTCATTTCAAATCGCGGATCAATTCGAGCCATAAATCCACTCCAACGTTCGTTTTCCTTAGAGATAAGGGTGTAATGGTACAATCCCTAAGGGGATTAGACCAATTCACCCTCGTCTCAAAAGGATAAGGCAGAAAAGGAGCAAGGGTGAATTGGAAAATTGGAAAGGTCCTAAACCCTAGCCTATTCAGGTATATATTGTTTCTTTTGATTCATTTTTCTGGGGGTTTTTTTTTATTGGGGAAGGAAAAACGGCAGCATTTTTCAGTATACATAAATATTTTCTCAGTTTTAAGAAAAAGATATACATATAGCTTATTATTTCTGTTTTAGAATTGACGCATTGTTTTTCGAGTGTGTCGTCGCTTCATTATACTAGTCGTCGACCTTGCTCGCGTCGACTTTATTCGAGTTGCTTGGTCGAGTCGCGTATTCTTCGGATCAACGCCCTTGTCCACTGCCTTAAAAAAGGTAATAACCTCACCTCGACGTTATTCAGTTTTAATATGCGATCATTTCTGCGCACCATTGTTTAATCTGAAATGATAGGCATACTGGTATTGTTATGTTTGAAGCTGTAGAAAATACTAGGACTTTAAAAGAGTTAAAGTTTGAATCTTGATATCTGTTTGAGAATATTCAGTGTGTGTATATGTGCAAAATGGATGTGTGAGGTCTGTATGCTGTTCTGGTGGCTTGAAGGGTTGTTATCAAGTTGTCATAGGTGAAGGAGTATAGCAGTAGTTGCAGGTCCATGTAAAGGATCTTTTTCCTTTTGTCTGGTTTCTGTCAAAGAAGTAATAACAGCAGGTCATTTGGAGTGTGATAGGGGTCTTCTAGGAGTTGTTTCATGGCTGGTTTTATGTTTGGTGGTGGGCAGTTAAGGAGGTGAGTGTGTAGTCTGTTTCTGTGTGTGTGTGAAGGTAGGTTCAGGTAGCTTTAGAGGAGAGTGTGAGGCTTGGTTTCTGTTAGTTTTGTTCAGGATTTCTGGAACTGCATAAGGGTCTATTAAGTTGTAAAGTGTCCTAGGAATAGCAGGTTGTTTCCTTGTTTTTGTTTTGGCTCTTGGAGTTGTTGTTCTGTTCTGTATAGAGGGAATTGCCTCAGGTGTATTGTGAGGTCTTCTGGTAGTCCAGGAGGCTGAAAGAAGGGTCTATTCTGTTGAGTTAAGGGAGTCTGTGAGTGTGAGAAGATGTGTTTGCTGTCAGGTTAGGTTGTTAGAGAGGGAGTTAGGCTGTTTGTAGAGGCTTCAGCTGGTCAATTCAAGGCAGTGAGGTGAGGTGTTCTGCTTTCCTGGATTGCTGTTTAGAGTTGAGTATGGGAGTTGTTTTGGTAAGATTGTTTAGGTCCAGGAAGTCTTAGGTTGTAAGGATGAAATGCTGGAGTTGTTTCAGTGTGTATGTGAGTGTCCTGGTGTGAGTTTGGCTATGGGTTTTGTTTAGGGGCTAAGGAAAGGTGTAGAGGAGTTCCTGGTGGTTGTTAAGGGTCTGTGAGGGGGGTCTGAATAGGAAGCAGGCTGTCCTGCACTGGAGTTGATGCAGCAGCAGAAATATGCAGGGGTTGCTTTGGTTTGTTCTTGGATGGTTTGAATGTCCTGGCTGTCTCCAAGATGGTATATGGGGATTTTCAGAGGGTCTGTATGCTGAATGAGGTTGGTTCAGGGTGTTTAGTTCTGGTTTTAGGTGGCTTGTAGTTGATATTAGAAGCTGCAGTTGTTTCAGGGGCCTTAAGTTGTTCTTCAGGCCATTTCTTTTTCTTTGGATGTTGCTGATCCAGGGCTGGAAGTAGTCCAGGTGTTGGGGGTATTGTTCCCCTGTTTTTGGTCAGGTTATGGTGGGTGTTGGTATGCTGGAAGAGTTTGGATAGGTTCAGGTGTATGTGTGAGTGTAAAGAGGGTGTAGACATGTTGATATCGTTTGAAGGTTGTTTCTTATTTTTGTGTGAGAGAAGTTGAAGTCTCTGTCTAGTATAGTTCTAGATCTTTGCTTCATCTTGTTTTGGAATAGTGAAAAGCTGTGTGCTTAAATTCTATCTAGCTTCTGTTATGCTTTCTTATAAAAGATGAATATTTCATGTTCTAGCAGGTCGGCTCATAGTTCATTTCTTGTAGTCTTGTTTCCTCTGCAACTAGTTCTTTCCTTTCTGGCTTTGTCTGTGTGTCTATTGCTCGTTTCAGTGCGCTTTGTTCTCTGTGAGGGGAGTTTGCCTTGTTGGTGTGAAGTTCAAATCATTCTGGAGGTTGTGTTTGGTCCCCCTTTACTTGAAAAATTCATGGTAAAATCTGTTTGCTTCTTGGGGTTATGATGAAGTGTGGGAGTTGGGGCTATCTCTGTTGGAGTTTCTTCCAATTGAGATCATGTTTCGAATCAGTTTAAATGAAGTTCATATGAATATTTTGTGCATTTGCGAATACGGTTTAAGGTGTTAGTCATTTCCTGTTCACCATCTTGAAGGGATAGTCAATATAGTTTAGGCTTGAACCTACCCTCCGCGCATGTCCTTGCTTTCGTTACAAGATGACTTTGATTGCCTGCTGCTCGAAAACTCTGAGATTGATATGAAACTTGCACTTCATAAAAGTCATAGTTTGTTAAATTATTGATAGTTTATATTTCTTGTCCGCATGTATAAATCCTACATCGCCTTTGGTTAGTCTTTTGGCATGTGCCAAGATTACTTATTTTGTTGCATTTTGGTCCTAACGAAGTCATTTTAAAAATTTTAACTTGTTGCTTCTTTACTTAAAATTGCTGGCCTATTTGTTTAATTTCTTTCACCATGTTTGAGCACTCACTACTCCTTATTTCCATTTTCCTTGGCATGAATCACCTTGGGACGAGTTGGAGTTAAAACTCACAAATTGGGACGGCTGTTTGCATTTGAAGTTATTTGATCCGCTCCGCATTTTCGGGACTTGATATCCCCGAAAATGTAAAAGAAAAAGTGAAAATCACAAAGTTCAAGGCTCAATGATTGAGTTTGCGTTTCCGGGTTCTATCTTCTAAACTCCATCCTTCCCCGCTCCCTTAGAAAATGCATGTTGTATAGAACTTCCCCATAGACCGGATCGAGAGCCTTATAGGATAGAAATGATATTTGCATTGTGAATAATTATTGTAAATCACTTAAATTATTTTATATGAACGCTTTGTATCATTTCTTTGCGAATCGCCAATTAATTTATGGATGTTTAGAATTATTTGTCAATTAATGAGTGCAAATAAAATTCGATTAAAATCGTACCCTCGTCATAATTCGCATTTGAATTGCTTCTTTATTTATTATATTAAATATTCAATTATTTATTTATCTAATCTAATTTATTTATTAGTTAATCAATTAAATTTTAATCCATTATTTATTTATTTACTTAATCTAATTTATTTAAGTTCAATTAATCATTTATTTATTTAATCAATTGAATATTTATATATTTATTTAATTAATCAATTATTATTCATTTACTCCTTTACTTAATTAAAATTTATGAGTATTCATTTATTTAATTAAGTTATTTATTTGCCTATTTAGCTATTTACTCAATCAATTAATTAATCCCTTTATTATCATCCAATTATTTATCTAATGTATTTTATTTAATTATCTAACTTCATTTAACCTTTACTTATTTTGTTAATTAATTAATTAATTATTATTTCATTATTTATTTAATTAATCTTAAATTGGATCATTTATTTATCTAAGTATCGGCATAATTAAAATCTTATCTTATTTATATTATATTATTCATTATCTATTTATTTTTATTTAAAATTTATTCTAAATTGATTATCGTTAAGTAAAATTCGTGAAAATCGCCGAATTAACCGCTTTTAGCGGATTTTCGAAAGTGCTCCCGTAATAAGGACCTTCTTTCGAATTTAATAGAACCACTTACCTAAGAATCTCTGATTTTAATTTAATTTCTTTTAAATAAAGAATAAATTGTACTCTTTAATTAACTTAGGTTCCTAATAATCCTTAAATTAGGTGGCGACTCTAAAGAAAACCCTTTGGAGTCCCATTTTGTTGAAATATACCCGAAACCTATCTTTTCTTAAAGAAAGGGTAATTTTTTGGGGTTCAACAGTTGGGATAACGGGTTTGAAGTGTCTGGGCCAAGAGATAATCCTTCCAAACAGTCAAACAGGGAAGAAATTCCAAGAGATACTAGGGTTGGTAAGGAATGATAGTTTGGGATGCATCGAAAACAAATGGGTTCATCTGGATTATCTGTACACCAGGTTTGGGCGCATGACGAGTTTTGATGATTTTGATCGGGAGTTTAACTGTGGTGAGAAGACTTGGAGAGACCGGCGCGTGAGGGCTTTTGTCATTGCATTCTTAGGGACTTTGGTCTTCCCATAAAAGAATGGACGCATTAGGACTTGCATTGGTTCTGTGGTTCGGGCGATGTTTGAAGGGATCAATGGGAACAAATCAACCACCATAGTTCCTATGATTCTAGCAGAAATGTATCGGGCTCTGAATGAATGCAGAAGAGGGTCGATGTATTTCAAAGGTTGTAATCTTCTCCTTCAAGTATGGGCGATAGAACAAGTGTGCCACCGCAATCCCATGATGGATATCTGCAAGGTGAAAGACAAGCGGCGAAACATAAATCCTATTGCTACCCAAGACTTGAGAATGAGGTGGTGTGAAAGACCTGAAAGTTTTGCGGGATGGTATGATTTCCTGGCCCGCCTTGCTGATAAGAAAGTAATGTGGAAGTTAAGTTATGTTCCTAAAGATGAGATTGCGCTTAGGACTTCCAAGCGATACTACATCGAGTTGCTGGGTTTAACTGGGCTTCAACCGTACGCACCTTTGAGGGTCCTCCGTCAATTTGGGATGGAACAATTTATTCCCCTTTGTGCTGATATGTTGAAGTCAGAAACTCCTTTCAACCTGCAGAATGCAATTCCAAGGAAAAGAGAAATCCTCGAGGATTGGAAGGGTTTGCAACCGATAGAAGTGTCAACAGAGCACTAGAGCTGTACACCAGAATATCTCGCCTGGATCAAAGAAGAGCGGCGCTTAGGTCTCTGTCCTCTAGGAAGAGTTGGCTATGAAGACACTGACATGACGAAGAAAATGAGACAGGCAAGGGCAGAAACCAGTCTTGATGAAACATCCGCTCCAACAAGCAAGAAGATGAAGCAAGCAGGAATATGATGCAGAACTTGGACAAATAGCAGTTTATTTATTTACTTTTGATGTACTTTCTATTATGCTTTCTGTTGTTGTATTTTTACTTATTATATAATGATGATATATTGAAAAGAAAAGAAAAGTGAAAAAAAAAAGAGAGAAAAAGAAAAGAGGAAAAGAGAGGAGAAAACAGAAAAAGAATGAATGAAGTTGATTACAATGATGCAAACCTGATGATGTAGATGAAGCAAGGAAAGCAGGATTCAGTCACAACAATGCACCGACACCAGCATGATGCAGTTGATTGGAAGAGTGGCAGATTTATTTTAGCTTTGATGTATTTTCAATTATGTCTTATTGCATTTTCATTTGCTATGTAAGGGTTATGTATGGAAAAAAAAAGAAGAAAAAAAAAAGAAAAGAGAAAAAAAAAAGAGAAGAAAAGAAGAGAATGAAAGTATGATATTATGTTATGAGAGACAATTTTGTATCAACTTTATCTATTCTAATGAAGTATCTTACTCTAAATTTGAATTGCTAAAAAATAGTTGTGACTGTTTTTCGTTATCATTTATTTGCACGATTAGGCTTACCTCTAGCACAAAGAGGCACCCTACAGGGTAGGACGCGTCCACATTTTTATTTTACGCACATTATTTGTTGTTGCGACATGCCTAATTTATCGCTCGTTTAAAATGCAAAAGCGCTACGTGACGCGCGCTATGTGATTACGTGCAAATTTAACCAACAACATGCAAACTAACACAGTTACCTTTTGAATTTTTCTTTTGTTTTGTTTATTCCCTAAGCAGAAGTTTGATTTGTGCTAATTGAGCTGATCCAAAGACTTATCTGCACATTGATATACACTTCAGAATTCGACAAATGTCTGGTATCGAGGATCAGCCTCCCGTTCTCAATGATAAGACTCTCGAAACTCCCAGATTTTCGAGGGGAAACATCCTTCTTGCTCAGGATGACCTTATTTTGAATCTGACCAAACAGACACAGATGTTGACCGATGAGCTAGCAACAATTAAAGGGCAAGCCCCTCAAAATGTACCTTCAAATGCCAATCCTGTTCACAATGTACCCACATACCAAAACAACCCACTTAATCAAACACCACCACCACTAAACTGCTCACAAGTTAGTCAAAATACCCCGCCCGCTCAGCAAAATACCCAACCCGCTGGTTATCCTTCATATTATCCATATCCTAACGACCCGACTCCTCCTCACTACCAATATTTGCCTGCTAAAGACACTCCCCGTCCTCCACAATCTCAAGCGCATATTCCTGTAGTCGTTGCTCCTCCAAACGCCAATGATCCAAGACAGGGATATCACGAGGCGTTGTATTATGAGCATGACCCTAATGGCAAGAATTTGGACTCACAGACTATCCGCCACAGAATGAAGTGCCCATAACTGTGGAAAAACAGGAAAAAACAAGTGAACAAGAGGAGATAATCCAAGCAATGAAAATCATGCAGCAATCTATTAAAGATCTGCAGGTGACTAAGAAACGTCAAGGCACCTCCTACCGCAGTCTTTATCTATTCCCGGACATTACTCCTCCTCTCGGGTTTAAAGTGCCGAAATTTGACATGTATGATGGTCATGGTGACCCATTTGCTCATTTAACCAAGTACCTCAATAGAATGAGGGCTGCGGGAGGCAAAGAAGAACTTCTGATGGCTTACTTCAGCCATAGTCTGGAAGGTATTGCTGCTGAATGGTTTACCATACAAGACATAAGCAAGTGGCATGAGTTCGATGATATAGCTGGTGATTTCACAAAGCAGTTTGAATACAATGTGGCGATGGTCCCTGACCTCATAACCCTGGCCAATTTGAAGAAGAAACCGACAGAAACTTTTAGAGAATACGCCCTGAGGTGGCGTGAACAGGCTGCACGGGTGCAACCCCTGATGACCGAGAAGGATATGGTGAAGTACTTTATTCGTGCTCAAGACGACTCCTATTACATGCATATGCTTCCTATGATGGGTGCACCTTATGCTGAACTTCTTACAATGGGGGAGATGGTGGAAGAAGGCATCAAATCCGGGCGGATTGTGAGCTTTGCTGAAATGAAGTCAAGTGCTCAAAATGCTCAAGCCAGCACAAACAACTCTAGAAGGAGAGAGAAGAGGGAAGAAGTCACAGCTGTTGTTGCAGACATTGACCGCCGCCCAGCTAGAAGGTTGAACTTTGATAATCCACCCGCCTACCCTACTTACCAAAACGCCCCTCCTCATTACCCAAATGCACCCCCTCCTTGCCCAAATATTCCTCCTCCTTACCCAAATGCACCACCCCCAAATTACCCTATTCACTATCAAATTCCTCCCGCTCCATATCCTGTCTACCAAGCACGACCCAGTTATTATCCACCACGAGCACCAGCACCACAACAATACCCTCCTCGCCAACAAAATTACCAACCTAGTGCTCCTATTCATCCAAATATGGAAGGACCTAACCAAAGCTATGAAAGGAGAGCACCCAAAAACCTATACTCCTATAGCTGAATCTTACGGTCAATTGTTTGAAAGACTGAGAAGCGCCGGAGTTGTGCAGCCTGTTCCTGACAATACTCCAAATCCTCCTCCAAGGTGGTATGATGCTAATAAGCATTGTGTTTATCATTCTGGGGCTGCGGGCCATGATGTGGAAAGATGTTATGCCTTCAAGGATAGAGTTGAAGCTTTGATCAAATCAGGCACTATCCAGCTTACTGGAACTCAACCAAATGTGCAAGATAATCCTCTTCCCGCCTATGGAAACAATGTTGTCAATGTCATTTCCCTTGATGAGGGGTTCGATTTGAAAGGGACCATTGTTCCCATTAGCAATCTAAGGGTTGCTAACGAGACCAAAATATATGTGCAAGTTAGAGCTCCCATTCTGGTGCAAGCTGGTATCCCAAGGCCAACTGTCACTGTTATGCTTGCCTCACCCCTTCAATATGATAGCAAGAGGGTTCCTCGGAACTATTCTGAAGTGCCTATCGAAAGTGGAAAGGTAACCGTTGCTGTTGCTGCTGCACAAAGCATGACCAGATCCGGTAGATTCTATACGCCTGAGAAGTTGGGTCAAGGCCTTGGGGAAAAGGAGGGCATTGTAAGAAAAGTGACTGACAGTGAGGCTGAGGACTTCTAGAGGAAAATGCAGTCAAAAGAATACTCTATTCTGGATCATTTAAAGAATACTCAGTCCCGGATATCCATCATGGCTTTGCTGATGAGCTTTGAAACACATAGAAATGCATTGCTGAAAGTGCTCAAAGAAGCAGAGGTGCCTGCTGAGACCATGGGTGAGATCTTGGCCGTCTTGGTTGGCCAAATCTTAGAACCTCACAAGCTGTCTTTCTTCAAAGAAGAGCTTCTACCCGAGGGTCTCGGACACAACAAAGCCTTGCATATTGTTGTCAAATATAGGGACAAATTTGTCGGACGGGTGTTGATCGATGGTGGTTCTGGGCTCAATATATGTCCGTTAGCAACTCTGAAGGAACTTGGAATTGACACTGGCAAAATCAGACAAAGTAATGTGAAAGCAAGGGCTTTTGATGGGGCTCAAAGGTGCACCTTAGGAGAGGTTGATCTTGATCTGCAAATAGGTCCTGTGAACTTCTCCGTGGAGTTTCAAGTGTTCGACATCCCATCTACCTATAATATGCTGCTAGGAAGACCTTGGATCCACATCGCCGGAGCCGTCCCTTCCACTTTGCATCAAAGTGTGAAATTCATATGGAATAACGAAGAAGTAGTGGTTAAGGGTGAGGGAAACAGCCCCATGCATGCTAGCACCACAATTCCTATGGTAGACAACGCCACAGAGCTTGATGGGACTACTTTCCACACTGTTGAGTTAATGAATGTGACCTGAGCATTTAATGATGATTCGAAGAGAGGTACCCTACCCAAAGTCCCCAAGATTATTGCTGTGGAAATGTTGAAAAATGGCTTCAAACCTGGTTCGGGATTGGGAGCAAATCTGAACGGCATTACTGAACCCATCTGCTTGCCCAAGAATCTGGGTACTTTTGGCTTGGGTTACTGTCCTACCAAAAAGGAGATTGAAAAGGCCAAAAGGAAACCAGCCATTGTTATGCCAGAACCTCTTCCTTCCTTATACCAGTCATTTATCAAGGCACCAGAAGTCATTATGCCAGATCTGGTTGAAGGAGTTGGTAATTTGTTTCTGAGCGATGATTGGGAATGCGGTGTTATTATTGAAGACTATGCTGAGGAATCACCTGTGCAGAATGTTAAGGCAAAGGATCTGATGGCCAATTGGACATGTGTCCCAGTGGACGAGACTTGGTGAATGAACTCACTAGTTTATTTTGGCGTTACAGTCAGATTGAGGCCCTGAACTGTGTTTCGCCTTTGGTTTATGTTTATGTCTTTTCAAAATAACCTGTTTACAGTTTGCATGTTTTACTTTAATGTATTGCCTCCCTAAACCAGAATTTTGAAACAAATAAAATGCACTGCATTCCCCCCTACTATTATTTTTCTATGCTTTAACTATTTACTTTATTTTACGCTATTGATTAATGTTTGTTTCTGTTTCAGCTTTCCACTTAACAAAACTGCCAAAACTTTGCTTGTGACATATAATGAAACAACTTAACAAAATGGTACTGATGCATTGAGTATTGGAGAATTTGATGAAGATTTTGTTCCTGATGAAATAACAAGAGAAGTGGATCAATTTGAGAACAACCCAAAGCCTAACTTGGAAGAAACCGAGTCAATCAACTTGGGGACTTCAGAAGATGTTAGAGAAACCAGAATCAGTGTTCATTTGACCTCGGAAGAAAGAAGAGCTTATATTTCACTATTGAATGAGTATCGAGACATCTTTACTTGGTCTTATGATGATATGCCCGGTTTGAGTACCGATTTTCTCACTCACAAGTTGCCAACTGATCCTTCATTTTCGCCTATTAAGCAAAAGAAAAGAAACTTCAAGACTTCCACAAGCAAAACAAATTTTGGAAGAAGTGCAAAAGCAATTGACCGCTAAGGTGATTCGATCTCTCAAATATCCCACTTGGTTAGCGAATATTGTGTCGGTGCCCAAGAAAGACGGCAAAGTTAGAGTTTGTGTTGATTATCGTGATCTCAACAAAGCTAGTCCAAAGGATGATTTTCCATTGCCAAATATTCATATCCTTATTGATAGTTGTGCAAAACATGAGCTTCAATCTTTTGTCGATTGTTTTGCTGGTTATCACCAGATCCTAATGGATGAAGATGATGCTGAAAAGACCACTTTCATCACGCCTTGGGGCGTGTTTTGTTATAGAGTTATGCCTTTCGGCTTGAAGAAAGTTGGGGCAGCATATATGAGAGCGATGACAGCTCTTTTCCATGATATGATTCACAAAGAGATTGAAGTCTATGTAGATGATGTTGTTATCAAGTCAAAGAAGAAAGAAGAGCATTTGACTGATTTGAGAAAGTTCTTCAACCGCCTTCGGCAGTATAACTTGAAGCTTAATCGTGCAAAATGTGCATTTGGTGTTCCCGCCGGTAAGATGTTGGGTTTCATTGTAAGCCGGAGGGGTATAGAATTGGATCCGTCTAAAATCAAGACTATCCAAGACTTGCCTCCTCCAAAGAGCTGGAAGGATGTAATGAGCTTTCTTGGCCGCTTGAACTATATAAGCCGCTTCATTGCACAATCCATGGTTATTTGTGAACCAATAATCAAGTTGTTGAAGAAAGATGTTGTTATTGAGTGGACGGAAGATTGTCAAAAGGCTTTTGATAGGATCAAGGAGTATCTATCTAATCCGCCTGTGTTAGTTCCTCCTGAACCTAGAAGACCATTGATCTTATATTTGTCCGTCTCGAAAAATGCATTTGGATGTGTATTGGGGCAACATGACAAGACCGGAAAGAAAGAACAAGCAATTTATTATCTAAGCAAGAAGTTCACCCCTTATGAAGCCAGGTATACTCTCTTGGAGCGAACTTGTTGCGCCTTGACTTGGACCGCACAAAGGTTAAGGCACTATCTTTCATCATATACAACTTATCTTATCTCGAGGATGGATCCTTTGAAGTACATCTTCCAAAAGCCAATGCCCACGGGGAAATTAGCAAAATGGCAGATTTTGTTAAGTGAATTTGACATAGTTTATGTCCCCCAAAAGGCGGTAAAGGCACAAGCATTGGCGGATCATTTAGCTGAAAATCCTGTTGATGACAACTATGAACCATTGAGAACTTACTTTCCTGATGAAGAGGTCTTGTTTCTAGGTGAAAACTTCTCTTCTGAATGGGAGATTTTGTTAAATGGCCTATTCAAGTCCTCAATAGAATTAAATGGGTCACAAGTTTTTTTTCTTAGTGAAATAACCCACTTTTTGAATTAGATAAAAATTATGTAATTTAGTTGTGATTTAAGGTTTAACTAATTACTAAAGATTAGTTCTCATCTTTTAAAAATTAAAAAAAGACCCAAAACCACAAACTTCAAAAAAAAAAAACTAAAATTCCTATAATTATAATAAGCTTCCAGCGTTCCCTCTGGCTTCTAGCTCTTCTTTCCCAGCTTCTTCTCCATTTTTCTTCCCATTTCACATGATTGTTAGTTAGAAATGTTCCAAAACTCATCTTTTTTGGTTTATTTCAAGCAACACATTAAGATTTTAACCTAACTAGCTTGGAATTTGAATAAGCTCGATTAAGGTCCATTTAGGAGTAACATTAACGTGAGTTTGCGTTCTAACACTGTTCAAGACTGCTAATTGAAGGTATGTGAAATAAATTTATTATCTTAGAGTTCTCTTAAAGATAAATTTTGTTCCGCAATGGACCGATCGATCATCGGTCCGACCTGTTATCTATCAGTCTTCTCTGTAATCCAATAACTGACGCTATTGTAGAATTGGACCTATCTGTCCGACAGATTTATCATTGTTCTTCTTATTTTGATTTTCATGTATGCAATAATATTTTATCTTGCAAGTTTTTAATAATTCTATTTTATTTATTGTAGGTATAAAATCATGACAAGAGTTGTCTTACTTGTTGATTATTTGGGAAAGTGGGTGGATGAACATAAATTATGGAAATGGTATTCTCAAAATGATACGGTTAAAACAATTCTTGTGAGCGGTGATGTTACATTCGATAAATTTACGGAAACTATCATTAGAAGAGGTGATCTAAATTATGAACATGCTTCTATTTGTGTCAAGTATATGACTAATGCAGGCACTTTTTTTAGGGACAAAGCACCGCCCATTGAGATAAAAGATGATGAAGATGTCAGGCTCACCGATTGAAACAATTGTCGTAACAGACCGATAAGAAATTTATCGGACAGATCATTAATTTGTCAGGCTCTATGCGAGACCGATCCAATATCGATCAGACAAATCATTAATATATCGGTGATTTATGAGCGAGATCTTGATCATACAATCTACATAATTAAAAGCAAGGGACGATACTACAAAATCAAGAGATTTTTGGAATAAGAAGTTAAAAATGAATTTTTGAATTTTACGTACATATGAAGGTGCTTTCATGCAAACATAATCTGTATTCTTGTATATCCTCTTATTATTTCATATCGAATGACCACGCCAATAATTTTGTGAAGTTTTAACTAAATACACTCCTTATCCATTAATATTTAATATAATATGAAAAATTATTATTAAATTTATAATGAATAAGGCGATAGAGGCCGACCGATGCCACATCCGGCCGATTGAAACAATTGTCGTAACAGACCGATAAGAAATTTATCGGACAGATCATTAATTTGTCAGGCTCTATGCGAGACCGATCCAATATCGATCGAACAGATCATTAATATATTGGTGATTTATGAGCGAGCTCTTGATCATACAATCTACAAATTAAAAGCAAGGGACAATACTGCAAAATCAAGAGATTTTTGGAATAAGAAGTTAAAAAATGAATTTTTGAATTTTGCGTACATATGAAGGTGCTTTCATGAAATCATAATCTGTATTCTTGTATATCCTCTTATTCTTTCATATCGAATGACCACGCCAATAATTTTGTGAAGTTTTTACTAAATACACTCCTTATCCATTAATATTTAACATAATACGAAAAATCATTATTAAATTTATAGTGAATAAGGCGATAGAGGCCGATCGATGCCACATCCGGCTGATTGAAACAATTGTCGTAACAGACCGATAAGAAATTTATCGGACAGATCATTAATTTGTCAGGCTCTATGCGAGACCGATCCAATATCGATCGGACAGATCATTAATATATCGGTGATTTATGAGCGAGCTCTTGATCATACAATCTACATAATTAAAAGCAAGGGACAGTACTGCAAAATCAAGAGATTTTTGGAATAAAAAGTTAAAAAATGAATTTTTGAATTTTGTGTACATATGAAGGTGCTTTCATGAAAACATAATCCGTATTCTTGTATATCCTCTTATTATTTCATATCGAATGACCACGCCAATAATTTTGTGAAGTTTTTACTAAATACACTCCTTATCCATTAATATTTAACATAATACGAAAAATTATTATTAAATTTATAGAGAATAAGGCGATAGAGGCCGATCGATGCCACATCCGGTCCATTGAAACAATTATCATAACAGACCGATAAGAAATTTATCGGACAGATCATTAATTTGTCAGGCTCTATGCGAGACCGATCCAATATCGATCAGACAGATCATTAATATATCGGTAATTTATGAGCGAGATCTTGATCATACAATCTACATAATTAAAAGCAAGGGACAATACTACAAAATCAAGAGATTTTTGGAATAAAAAGTTAAAAATGAACTTTTAAATTTTGTGTACATATGAAAGTGCTTTATCGGACAAATCATTAATTTGTCAGGTTCTATGCAAAGACCGATAAAATGTCGATCGAACAGATCATTAATTTGACGACAACAATAAGCGAATCAAATGATAAAATAGAAACTATTTCCATAGAGACAATATAAATAACATGAAATTAAGATAAGATGATTAATTTTGTCAAATAGAGACAAAACATAGGTACCATAACAACTTATAAGAAAAAAATAAAACTAGAAGACAGATTGTCAATTAATCGGACAGATAGGTGCTCTGTCTGACAGGTCCAAAAATATCCAACAAGATTACTAACTATCAGTAGTCTTTTTTCTCTTTGTCAAAGTCTTCATATTATTTGGAGCCTCCCGCTTCCTTTGTACTTCTGTTGCATAAGGGGAATTGTACCTTGGGTTTTGTTTTCTTTGTCGTTTCACCCTTGTAGTATATACATTCTCAAATTTTCTATTTTCGTCTTCATCAACCATCTTACTTCCAGCCTCTTCGACCTGAGTAGCTACCTCCTTTTCCGACATATCATTTCCATCAAAGTAGGATGCACCATAACCTTCAAAAAAATTGTTAAATCAAACTATAGTTATAAAGCCTCTGTGGTGGGAAGCTTTCCACAATTAAGTCCGGTAATTATAGCAAACTCCTTCTTACCAAATCGAATTGGCTTACCATCAATTATGAACCAAAGCTCTTTATCTTTTGAGCTTACAACACGTCGTTGTAACATATAATGTGTGATTTGACCATAAAAATTTCGGTTCTAATTCTTTAGGTCCACTTGGAGTAAACAACCAAAGCAGCTCTTTTTAAATTGTTCAAACACATTTGATTTCTCCATATAATATTTTATTCCTTGAACAACATCACACCATGACATGATACTCACAAGTGCATCAAAGTGGTCCTCATCATTCAACTCTTTGCACAAACCATAATGTGACGGGTCTATCGACATTTCACATTCCGGTACCAATAATGTGTTGTTCTCCTTAGAGGACTCACTCTCGTCACCAGATTCCTCGGAAGATGCATCTCCATCACCACCAGATGCCTCAAAAGATGCATCCTCTTCACCATATGTCTTAGAAGACTCATCATCATCCCTAGAGGCGTTAGAAGTTTCATCTTCATCATTAGAAGTATCATGTACCTGTGGATAAATATATAAAGAAAATATCAATTAAACGTACAATAAAAAATTGAGATTAGTCTCAGATTTAATGGACAGATTATACTTTGATCGGACCAGTTATAAATCGATCTATTCTAATTAAGAGAGTTAGAGCGATACACACTTGTGAAAAATGTAATGACCAAACAACTTGTGAAAAATGTAATGATCAAACAACAAATTAACTGGATGACAATGCATTATAAGTCCAACTATAATTGAGAAAGGAATCCAACCCCGGATCAATATAAAAGCAAATATATTTAGTGAGAGGTCTAGGGGCTTATTATGTTAATGTTGAAAAAAATACAATGCCTAAAGTTTCTTGCAAGAAATAGTCCAATGTTATGAGATTATGAAAGTCGCACGCTAAGAATGAGTTACTCTCAATTTGCTAAAAATATCTTTAGCCTCTTGGGTCAAGTGATAAATTAAATAGTTTGAGCGGCATTATAATACACAATAATAATAAATTGAGTGGACCAATTTATGATCGGTCACAAACAATGACATATTTTTACTTCCTTATATGTATTTATTATTTGTCACTTAATTTATTTTAATAAAAAATTATTTAAAATAAAAGTAAGGAGAAACTGAAAGAAACTATACAATGCGAGCAAATTAAGATGTAACGATGTGAGCAAATTAACTATTAATACGAGCAGATTAAAGGCAAACGAGCAAAAGTGAGCCAATGAATAAAATATCAAGAAATCCCTAGAATATTAATCAGCATATGAAAAATGTGGAACACAACATATGGCTAATTAAGTGTACCTGATTCTCATCGAGCTCAATATTGTCGCCAACTTCTTTTGGATCCATATTGTCTGGCTCCATAAATTCTTCAAAAAAAATTAGAAAGTTTGCCAATATTAAACCCACAATCGAAGAGCTGGACTAATGAACTTAAAAGGAAGAATTGAAGAAGAAAATAGAAGAAGGAAGAAAAGGCATAGCAGGACTTTGGGAATTTGTAGTGAAGAAGAGGGAATTTTGTGTTGGAGAAGGAGAACAGATTTTCTGGAATTGGTTTTATGAATTTAGAAATTAGGTTTTAAAATATTTAGAAATTTAAGCAAACTTTTAAATATGTTAATTGGACCCCAATTCTTAATTAACCATTCTTTTCTCCCTTTTCTATGTATTAAATATTTTTTCTTTTATATTTTTAAATGAAAAAGAGGAAAAGGACATTTTGCAAAAAACACTTGAGTGGGCCTCTGCGCCAAATTTTCTGCTTCTGAATATGATGGTTGGCGTCTTTCCTTTGACGGAGCAACAAATTTCAAAGGTGTTTGTATTTGAGCTGTCTTAATTTCTGAAACGGGTCAGCATTATCCCGTTTCGGCCAAGCTCAGATTTCCATGCACTAACAATATGGCTGAATATGAAGCATGCATTTTGGGTCTTCGATTGGCAGTTGATATGAATATTCAAGAACTTTTAGTGATCGGGGATTCTGACTTGTTGATTCACCTAGTACAAGGCGAGTGGAACACCAAGAATGCAAAGATTCTTCCTTATTTGCGTTGTGTCAAGGAATTGTGCAAAAGGTTCGCAAAGATTGAGTTCAAGCATGTTCCAAGACTTCAAAATGAGTTTGCCGATGCTTTGGCAACTTTATCTTCTATGATCCAACATCCTGACAAGAATTATATTGGTTCTATCGAAATTGAATTGCATGATAGGCCAGCTTATTGTTTTCAAGTTGAGGAAGAGCGAGATGGCCATCCTTGGTATTTTGATATCAAGAATTATCTCAAGGTTGGGAGTTATCCTGAAAATGCAACAAGTGTCCAAAAGAAGAGCATTCGGAGGTTAGCAAATCAATTCTTTCTAAGCGGGGAGATCCTATATAGGAGGACCCCAGACTTAGGATTCTTAAGGTGTGTTGATGTCGTTGAAGCAAATAAATTGCTTGCAGAAGTGCATGCGGGAGTTTGTGGGCCGCATATAAATGGTTTTGTATTGGCAAAGAAGATCTTGAGAGCCGGTTATTTTTGGCTAACTATGGAAACTGATTGTGTTCAGTTTGTGCGGAAATGCCATCAATGTCAAATTCACGGAGATATGATCAAAAGACCTCCTTCTGAACTTCATGCAATGAGTTCTCCCTGGTCTTTTGTTGCTCGGGGAATGGATGTTATTGGTCCTATTGAGCCGGCCGCTTCAAATGGACATCGCTTTATTTTGGTGGCTATTGATTACTTCACCAAGTGAGTGGAAGCAACTTCTCACAAGTCCGTAACCAAGAAAGTGGTGTCAGATTTTGTGCGCAACAATATCATTTGTAGATTCGGAGTTCCTGAATCAATCATTACTGATAACGGGGCAAACTTGAATAGTGATTTAATGAGAGCAACTTGTGAAAGCTTCAAGATTACTCATCGCAACTCTACTGCATACCGGCCTCAAATGAATGGAGCTGTTGAAGCAGCAAATAAGAACATCAAGCGTATTCTTCGCAAGATGATTGATCATTATAGAGATTGGCATGAAAAGTTGCCTTTTGCACTTCTTGGGTACCGCACCACCACTAGAACTTCAACTGGGGCAACTTTTTATCTTTTGGTGTATGGCACAGAAGCAGTCTTACCCGCGGAGGTAGAAATTCCTTCCTTGAGAATCATTCAAGAAGCTGAATTAGAAAATGCTGAATGGGTGAAGATCAGATGTGAACAGTTGATGTTTATTGATGAGAAAAAAATGAATGCAATTTGTCATGGGCAACTTTATCAAAATCGCATGATCAAGTATTTTGGCAAGAAAGTGAGAGTGAGAGAGTTTAAACCGGGGCAATTGGTGTTAAAGAAGATCTTTCCTAATCAAGAAGAAGCAAGGGGAAAATTTGCACCAAATTGGCAAGGTCCATATGTGGTTCATCGAGTTTTGTCCGGAGGAGCACTGATTCTGGCAGATGTGGATGGTCAAGTTTGGCCAAAAGCAATCAACGCAGATGCTGTCAAAAGATACTATGTCTGAGGCAATCGCAAGTTAGCATGGTTTTGAATATAATCTTTGATGTAATGCGAACTACGCATGACCCGAATCCCAAGGCGGGATACGTAGTAACTCACATAGAGTTTGGTTGCATTGATATAAGAATTTCCCCTATTTCCTCTTTTATGTAAGTTTGAACTACTTCTGACCTGATTCCTGGAATGGCAACAGGATAAGTAGGCAATCCCCGTCGGATTCGGTCAAAATATTGTAACACTTTAGGCTTGTTTATCTTTTATGATGTAATCCCGAACTATGCGTCTGGGCAGATTTGTGGATTTTCCAATTCGCATGCGGCTTCGTACTTAGATTGGCATATTTTACCCAAAAAGTCTTTATGTAAGCAGAACTACGCACGGTCTGATTCCCGTGGAGGGATACGTAAGCGCTCTTAACGGGCTCGACTCTATTATATTAAAATTTTCAGTCTCCCCTACGGAAAGCAACTGGGGCAATTTTTGCAAAGATAATTTGAAGATATGGAAGATAAAAATGGGGGCAATTTTACAAGATAATTTGAAGATTTGAAAGATATCAACTGGGGCAAATTTTGCAAACTGAGTTGAAGATTCGGAAGTTCATAACTGGGGCAGATTTTTGCAAATATTGGTTTGCTTATCAAAGTATGAAGCGGCAAAGTTCTAAAAGTATTCAAGATTAGCACGAGTAGCAATACAAAGGATGTTCAGTTTGTTTCGAGATATGTCATGAGTTTGAGTTAAAGCAGAAATTTTACATGCATTATAAACTTTTCATTTGCATATCAGTGATTACTTGCTTACTATTTTATCAAAATACTTTATTTTGCCTCTATCTTAAGATGAGTTATAATATTGAGTTCATAAACCAAGTTTCCAAGGATGGTTTTCAAAGCCCAAGTCTCACGAGGAAGAGGAAGCAATAGCAGCAAATTTAAGATGAATCAACACAAATCAAACACCCTTCCCCAAAACTAACAAATTTTTCTTTGAGAGCAGGAACCTGAAAGCTTGCAATAGAAGGATCATTCGCACTATGGATGAACAATTTATTGAACGCGTATTCAAAGAATTGAACATCAGATTCAATATGAACTGAAGAGAGCATTCAAAACTTTGCACCGCTATCAATACAAGCAACACTAATCAAGTTGACTATGCATATGATTTGGGCTTGACATATCATTCAAATTTACTCTTGCGGCACCTAAGCATTACATTTGATTATTGCCGAAAGGGCAGCGCTTTTCTTTTCCCAAAATCTTAACATTGTTATAGAATTTACCTCGCGATATTTAAGACAAGTCGGCTGGAACACCGCTTTCGGAGTGTTTTGCGATGTCGGTTGTCTTGCAATATTGGCATTTATTGATAGTTTAAGACAAGTCGGCTGGAACACCGCTTTCGGAGTGTTTCGCGATGTCGGTTGTCTTGCAATATTGGCATTTATTGATAGTTTAAGACAAGTCGGCTGGAACACCGCTTTCGGAGTGTTTCGCGATGTCGGTTGCCTTGCAATATTGGCATTTATTGATAGTTTAAGACAAGTCGGCTGGAACACCGCTTTCAGAGTGTTTCGCGATGTCGGTTGTCTTGCAATATTGGAATTCTATTGATAGTTTAAGGCAAGTCGGCTGGAACACCGCTTTCGGAGTGTTTCGCGATGTCGGTTGTCTTGCAATATTGGCATTTTATTGATAGTTTAAGGCAAGTCGGCTGGAACACCGCTTTCGGAGTGTTTCGCGATGTCGGTTGTCTTGCAATATCGGCATCTTATTGATAGTTTAAGACAAGTCGGCTTGAACACCGCTTTCGGAGTGTTTCACGATGTCGGTTATCTTGCAATATTGGTATTCTATTGATAGTTTAAGGCAAGTCGGCTGGAACACCGCTTTCGGAGTGTTTCGCGATGTCGGTTGTCTTGCAATATTGGTATTTTATTGATAGTTTAAGGCAAGTCGGCTGGAACACCGCTTTCGGAGTGTTTCGCGATGTTGGTTGTCTTGCAATATCGTCATCTTATTGATAGTTTAAGACAAGTCAGCTGGAACACCACTTTCGGAGTGTTTCGCGATGTCGGTTATCTTGCAATATTAGCATTTATTGATAGTTTAAGTCAAGTCGGCTGGAACACCGCTTTCGGAGTGTTTCGCGAGGTCGGTTGTCTTGCAATACTGGCATCTTATTGATAGTTTAAGACAAGTCGGCTGGAACACCGCTTTCGGAGCGCGATGTCGGTTGTCTCGCAATATTGGCATTTATTGATAGTTTAAGGCAAGTCGGCTGGAACATCGCTTTCGGAGTTTCGCGATGTCGGTTGTCTTGCAATATTGGCATCTTATTGTTTGTTTAAGACAAGTCGGCTGGAACACCGGTTTCGGAGTGTTTCGCGATCGGTTGTCTTGCAGTATTGGCATGCTATAATTGAAGTAGATGATAAAGATAGGCGATTTGACTTGAGACACCATATCTCGTTAGTCAACTTGTAGACAGGAAGTAAAGTCGTGTTATAATAGTTTAGAACAAATGCTATTTATAGGTCTGATAGGCGTCCGTTAGGATTTGTAACCGCTGGGCTCGGATCCGTCTGGATATGTAACTGTTGGGCACGTATCCGTTGGATGTGTAACCGCTGGGTTGTAATGATTGCCTTTATGACTATTAATTGAATGATCCTAAATGATCAGATTAATAACTGTTCACTCAGATCGTTGTTGACACCCAATTTCGTCCCGAAAATAATTAACGGCTAAATTATTTAAATGAGAATCAATTATTAAAATAAAATTAAAATTAGAGTTAGATAATTAAAATTATTTGAATTGAGATTAATTAATTAAATTTTATTAAAGTGAACTAACTAATTTCAAAAGAAGGCTAAATAGTTCTAAGTCCTAATTTCAGCCTACCCGTGCAATTTTTCACTTACTCGTATAATCCCTAAAGTGGGGCTAATATTGCCTTATGAATTAATTTCCAGCCCACATATACAATACATACAATACACATAATACACCTCCCCTGGCCCATCAGCCCATCACACGACCCGACCCACTTTCAGTTCCCCAAAACCACATCAGCCTATTCCCAAATCCCCTTACCCTTAACCCGAACCCAATTCCCCAAACCTGTTTCCCCTTCGCGACCCACACCAAAAACTCGACCCCAAAATCCCTTCTTCTCCGTACGTTTGAGCTGGACAAGTGACACTATTCCAGCTGGTGTCATTGGTTTCTCTTACCAGTACAAACGGACCCATCATCCCATCCGTTCATTTCGAATTCGAGCCAATCCGGGCCATTGATCCTTTTCTTTGGAGATAAGGACGAGAGGGCACAATTTGACCCTCTCACCCTTATCTCATAAGGGAATGGATCAAAAACAAGAAGGGTAATTTCGATTTTTGGGAGCCAAGGTAAACCCTAAAGTTTTTCCTATATATTTATCATTATTTGTAGGGTTTAGGGGTTCTGAATTTTTACATAAGAAAGAAACGGCAGCATTTGCTTACAAAAATATATACTCTCTTTTGCTAAAGAAAATACATATAGTTTCATTTTTATTCAGAAATTTAAGATAAGGTTAAAGTTTGATTGGTCATATCGCTTCTTCACCGTTCGAGTCGCTTAGTCGAGTCGCGTTTATTTTCGAATCCTTGCCCTATTCACTGCTCATCAAGAGGTAAACTTCTTGGTCTCTTTCATTTGTTTTTATTTTTATTTATATGTCTGATTCTGTGCTTAAGATGAAAACATGATCTTTGGTTGTTTGGCTGTCCAAGTGTAGTTGTTGAATGATGTTTGTCTTCCATGAAATCTAGTCAGTATTCTGTTTATGTTATGAAGTTTTAAAATGATAACCTTATCTCTGTTTATAGAAAGTAAATGGAAACTGATTCGATTAAAAAAAACATTTGAAACATTAGGAATAAGGAAATTTAATTCTTTGAATTTGTTTTCTAGTGTTTGCTTAAGTCTTATAACTGTTTCACTTCTAAATATAATCTTTGATTTCTTAATGATAACTTTAGGAAATAAGGAATAGTAAAGATGAAGTTTTTTTTACTGTCATTGGTTTGGAGTTTTGCTGTTGATTCATTAGCCAAAGGGATGGTCTGTTATGGTAATGTAGATGGGATAGGTCTGGTTTGTAGTAGTCTGTGAGGTGTGCAGGTTAGTGAGGTCTGGCCTGGGCTGTTTCAGGCTAGTGAAGTGGGGTGGTTTGGTTATTGCTGGTAGTTGAGAAAAGGGTTGGTCTGGAGGCTGATTAGAGTGTGAGGCTTGGTCTGTTTCCGTTCTTGTTCCAGGCTGTTCAGCAGGTGAGTGAGAGTGTGTGAGGAGGCCTGTTTAGGAATGGTTAGATGTTGTCTAGTGTTTGTTTCAGGCTGGTCTGGTCAGTAGTGGTTGTAGATGGTATGAGCTAGGCCTTTTGAGATGTTAAGGCTTTTGTTTGGTTATTCTGAGGGGTGCAGGGTCTGGTGGTGTAGCAAGAATTTCAGGGGTATTCGAGAGGGTGCAGAAGTTCAGAGTTGGTGTCTGGTTTGCTGCAGTTTGATGAGGGAGTATATAGGGCAGTTCAGGGGTATGTTCTAGGCAATAAAGGGGCTGTCTGGTTCGTGTTTGTTAAGATGGGCAGGCAGGTGTACGTATGGTAGTTGCTCAGGTGGCTAGTGAGGAATTTTTGAGGTGTTGTCCTAGTTTTCCAAGTTTAGTGTCTTAATGATAACTTTTGTATGAAAGGTAAAGGCTGGTTTCTAGAAATCTTAATGGGCTATAGGGTTTGTTCTTTGCTAGTTGAATATGTTGTAGATGCTAGAGGATATGGAGAAGTGTATAAAAGTCCTATTGCTCGTGTTCTGTCCATTTCATGATTTGTTTTGATAGATCTTTTCCCCAAAGTTTCCTGTGTCTTAGCTAGCTTTAATTCTGGTTGCTTCTGCAAGTATATTGGGAGATGTCTTGCGGTTTTGCAAGTTGTTTCATATTGTTTATGTGTGTGAGGTTCAGGTTAAAAGGGTTGTCTGGTTCTGAAATTTTGTTTCAGTTTCAATGAGTGTGTGTGCCTGAAAATGAGTTTGCATGCTGAAATGTGAGTGTGTGCACTTAAAGTTGAATGTGTGATTGAAAATGAAGGATGTTTGCTTGATGTCTAGTTACTATGAATGTTTGCTTTACTGTTATGAACTGATCTTTTAAGCTCTAATCCAATCAAAGCTTGCATGTATATGCCTAAATTTGAGTAAGTGTAAAAAATGCAAAAAGTAAGAGCATGCTGGCAGTCTTGTTTTCTTTGTGTCCTTCGTTCTAGTTTTGTTTTCAGGGCAGTGGGGTAATCTGTTGGAGCATGTGGTTGGTATTGTGAAGTATAAGATTAGTTAGAGGCTTGCTAGGGGTTTCAGGGTTTGATTTTGGGAAAGGTGCAGGGGTTTTGTTGGTGTATGCTGGTATGAGTAGGAGAGGGGGTTGTTTCCTGGTTGTTAGCATGTTCCCTTTTGATAGGAAAAATTATAGAAGTGTATATGTATGATGTTTTCAGATTTGTTAAAAAGTGTTAAAGACCTGCTAAAGTTGAGATGTTTTTGTCTTCATTGAGAATGAGTGGAAATAACAAATGGTTCCTTGAAAATAAAGGTTATCTGTTATGTTTCTGCCCTTAAAAGTTGTAGAAGCTGCTACCTTTTGTTGCTTGAATCTGTCTCTGTTTCAGTCTATAGTGAAATTATTTTAAAAGAAATTGAATGAGAATGATTGTTGGTTTAAAGTGCAATTTTCATTAAGTTGACAAAATGTTCATTGAGTTCTTTTAAAAGGAAAGCAAATTTGATGGTTTTGATAAGTGATCCTTGAACTCATTCATCAAGTGTGTGTGTCTGCATTGTGTGTGTATTTACATCCTATGTATATGTGCCTGCTTGAATGTGAGTATATGCGAGTGTGTTTGAAAATGAATGTGCCTGCTTGAATGTGAATTGTGTGTGTGTGTAACTTTAAGTGTAGGAAGTCATGGCATGGTTCAGGTCTTGTTCAGGATCTTGGCAAGCTGAAGGAGTTATGTCTTTATTGTTTTGAGCATGTAAACAGTGTAAAGGTTTCTTTTAAAGAGGTGATGGTAGAATGCAAGTATGAATGGGGATATGATTGAGGTACGCAAGTTGCATACTAAGAGGCGAAGCCCCTGGTATCTTTAGAGATCAGTGGGGTCCCTCTCGTAAATGGCGTGGGCTGAAGTATGCTTGCCGCATACTAGGAGAGTGAAGCCCCTGCGTCTTTAAATGACTAGTGGGGCCCCTCCTTGAAGACCAGTGCGGTCTTGGCTACCTAGGAAACTGCGAGGTTTGATTAAAGCCAAGGACCAGTGAGGAGCCCTATGAGCAAGGTCGGTGAGCCTTGCAAAACCGAGGAAACTGAGAGGCTTGATCAAAGCCGAGGACCAGTGAGGTTTTATTTTTAAAGGTCAAATGGCGCCTTTCATGATTTGCAGTCTGGTATTGAAAATAATCGAAAGTTCGCCCCGGGTATGGTGAAAGTAATTGGGAGTTGCTATTTGGGAGTAGTTGGAGTTAGTAAAGGTGTGGAGAATTGTCTAGGCAATGGGATAGATTAGTGGCGGAAGTCCGTGATAGAACGTGTTATGATTTGTGCGTGTTATTGCATTTGCTTACGATTGTCTTAGAATGAATGCTGATCTTTTGTTCTCTTATTTTCTTTGTCATGTACACCTTCGGGGACGAGTTGAAATAAAACTCACAAATGGGTTGGCTACATGCATTGGAAGTTATTTGATCCGCTCCGCATTTTCGGGACTTGATAGCCCCGAAAATGTAAAAGAAAAAAAGAAAAGAAAGAAAACGAAATCTCTAAGTTCAAGACTCAATGATTGAGTTGCGCTTCCGGGTTCTACCTTCTAAAACTCCCGCTTTCCCGTTCCCTTTAGAAAGCATGTTTTAGGAAGCCCTGAAACCGGACTAGGATTTGCATGTTAGAAACTTGGTAGGATAGTGGTTTTACTGAATTGTGAACTTATTGCATGTTTAGAATGATTATAATTGTCTATCCCGTTTCTTTGGAACTCGCCAATTAGTTTAAGTTAATAGTAATCTACGGTTAATTATCGAGTGCAAAAGAAATTAGAATTTGATTAAATTATGCATCTCCATCTATTATTTATATTTATTTATTCATTTATTAAATATTTATTTATCTATCTACTCATTTATTCATTAATCAGATTAATCATGCGATATTCATTTATTAAATTATTTATTTAACTAATATTATTTATTTATTTAATTTAATTAATCATTTATTTATCTAATTAATAATAATTATTTATTTGTTTATTTTTTTAATCAATTATGATTCATTTATTTTTTATTTAATTAAATTAATATAAATGTTAAATGTTAATTTATTTAATTAAGTTATCTATTTATTTACTTATCCATTTACTTAAGCGATTAATTAATCAACTATTTATCTATTTATTTACTTAGAATATTTTATTTTATTTAAATTATTTATTTAATTTATTTATCCTTTATTTTATTTAACTAACTAATCAATCAACCATACTGTAATTCATCCATTTATTTAATCTTAAGATTTCATCATTTATTTATCTAAGTATGGGCATAACCAAAAACCTTATCTTATCTATATTCTCCTTAGTTAAAATTAATCCTATTATCTTTAACAAATTCGTGAAAACCACCGGATTAACCGCATTTAGCGGATTTTCGAAAGTGCTCCCGCAAGGGACCTTCTTTCGAATTTAATAGAACCACTTACTCGAAATCTCTGATTTTAATTTAATTTTATTTAATTAAAGAATAAATTGCACTCATTAGTTAACCTTAGGTTCCTAATAATCCTTAAATTAGGTGGCGACTCCAAAGAAACCCATTGGAGTCCCATTTTGTTGAAATCAAATCCCGGTGCATACTTGTTACGCATTTTGTTTGGAAAGGTTCAACAATCGTGTTGGTTGACGAAGCGTTTCACAATTTCTCTAGGTCTGTTCATGACAATTGTCTGTCCGTTAGATATCTGACCGGTGGAACTTCTGCTCGTGCCACGTAGTGGACACGTGTCATCTTTCAGGTGTTGTCAGTTTTTATCCAATACATTTACATTATTGGATCACCCAAGGTTGTAATTCAACTACGTCCAAGTGTTCCACCAGAGTTACCAGCATTTTTCAGATGGAATGGAGTTTGTGGAAACCAAAGAAGGACAAATTGAAAAGCTAACGGATTAAAATCAATTAATTAAGCAGCGAAAAAAAAACACAAAAATATTAAATAAAGTACGAATGCAAAAACTAGAACTAAATACTAAATGTAATTTAGCTAGAATAAGCAGGAAAAACTAAAGAAACAAGCTATAAAGGCCATATTTTAAATGGGGTGGAAGTTGGTCGCTAGGCAAAAGTTGTTAATCATTGAACTCCTCTAACCGAAAGTGGCTACTTTACAAAATGATACCAAAATTTTAACCATAAACTCAATCCAATATTAGTAAAAATTTAGCATGTAGCCTGTTTGCACGTGCTAAATGAATACTAGCAAGCACCACAAAACTGTTTAAAGACTAGCCACTTCCAGACAAGTCCCAGTATAAAACTTTGAACATGTTAGTTCAAAGTCCCAATATAAAATGCTGGGATACGCTTAAACATTAATCCCAGTATAAAATACTGGGACTTTATATAAAAAGCTCTAGGGTACTATAAACATGAATCTCATTATAAAATAATGGGACTTTGAACATGTAGTTGAAAATCCCAGTATAAAATACTGAGACTAGACTTTATATATAAAACTCTAGGGTACTATAAACATGAATCTCATTATAAAATAATGGGACTTTGAACATGTTAGTTCAAAGTCCCACTATAAAATACTGAGACCAGTCTGAGGTGTTTTCCAACGCTAATAGAGTGTAAGTGTACATGCGGATCTTTGGCTATTCCTCAACTAATTTTGAAACGGTCGATAATTCTCACTTAGCGCGTCCGAAAATGGCTACGCATCAAAATCACACTCCAATATTATCAACGAACCCCAAAATCAATTGACCAAACACATGCTCCTTGAGTATTACTTGATCGTAAGTGTTCGATCTCTAAGTGGGGATGCTCACTCCAGCATGAGCGAACCCCTTTGGAACTGGTTAAGAAGAAGCTCGAAACTGGAAGGATAAACAAACCCACCCAGTGGACTGTTGAGCTACAAGTGCACTTCTACTCCTTGTAGAGGAAGGCTAACTGCTTGCTGGTTGGGAGCTGTATGAGCGGTAACGTCCACATACAGCTCCGGCTGTAGTTATTTAGGTAGTATTTTGAGATCGAATTCCTCTTTAGTCCTTATTTTACTAATACTCTCACCATTTTCTTGTAGTAGTTCGCGCGAGGGCCCTAGATGTAAAGGGGGTTCTTGAACCCTTCTAAGCAATTAGAAGAGCGAATTAGACCTCCCTCAAATAGATGGATCTGGAATTGATTGTGGAACCGACAAATTTTGCTGAAACATTTTTATGGGGACAATCTTTAAAAACAGTCCTTATGGAGGACACCTGATGAAATTTTTTCGCAAACAAACGCCAAATCGATAGACCACATGAATTTTTCAAGTTTTTAGCTCAAAGTCCATTAATGATGTCCATCAATCTTCACTACTTTCTTACAAAGGACTTTTTTCAGTTTAAGATTATCAAGTTCAAAAGTTGAAACTTTCTTTTACTCCTTAAGCACATGTTCCTTTAATTTCAGGTTTTCAAGTTCAAGAGTTGAACTTTCTGTTTAATTTGAAAAACTTGCCCATTAGTTGAAGCATATTCAATTTTCAATTCAGTTTTAGTTTCATCCAAGTTTTTATTCTTAAAAATAATCAGACACAACTAAAATCAGATGGTCATTCTCATAAAGCAATTGTTCCTTCTCAGTCCTTAGACTTCCAATACCATCAATTAAAGTAAGTGCAAGCATGTTTAACTATCTTAAGGAACAAGTAGGAAGTTTCAGTTTCAAGTCATCGAGACTTACCTCAGACAGGTCATCAATGAGAGGTTCTTCATCAAGAGCCATTAGTGCAAAAGGAGAGTCATCATCTGATTCTTCTTCTTCTCCTGAGTCAGTGTTGCTTTCAAATGCATCCCACTCTTTAACAAAAGCTTCAGTATTCTTTTCTGGTTCTCCGCCGTAGATATTGTCTAAAGTGTCCCATAGTTCCTTTGATGTTGAGCTTCTTGGATTCCTCTTATACATGTTAAAACCCAGACCACAGTGGAGTATTTTCATGGCTTCAGCATTCATCTGAAGTGCATTAAAATTTGCTTGATTCAGTACTTCTACATGCTTTTGAATCTTATTTCCTAACTCGTCAATTTTTGTTGGAACAATAGGACCATCAATCTTCACTGTTGAAGGAGAAGGAAAATGAGAAGGAGAAGGGGAAGGGAAAGAAGAAGAAGAATAAGGAGGAAGATGAGTCACCCTCACCCGACAAAGAAAGTCCAATAAGCCCAAAATTGAAAAGGTTTCGTTGAAAAAGAAAGTTGTGATGGGTGTTGACTTGATTGAATGCATGAAGTCTAATAAATTACCCAAGAAGTGGTTGTTAAATCTTTGTATGACATGATTTGTTCATACAGTTCTTTGTGCAAAGGATTCGAAATATGGAATAAAGGAATGGGTGGTGTGCTTGGCCGCTGATCTTGAGGAATTTCAGAGTTATCCTTGGGGTAGGATGAGTTATGAATTAACCGTTGGTTATCTGATAAAGCCGATGGAAGATCGTGCAGCCAGTGCAAGTCAGACTTACAATCTGTATGGCTTTCCCTGGGCATTCATGGCCTGGGCTCATAAAACTATACCCAACTTGAGGTAAAAAGATTTTCTAATACATAAAACAATCTCAAGGATGATAAAATGGCTTACTAAGAAGGCCGAGAGAGACACAGACAGGATGTTTGAGGAACATGAGTATCTTGTAAGTATCTTATTTTTTATTTATCTTATGATAATGTTTGGAATATCTTTGTTGAAGTTGAGACCTTTCTCTTAGATGTTCACTACAACACTAAAATGTTCAAAACGTCTTACCATGAAACATCTCTCGTCGGTCTACTGCTTCACTCATAGAATTTTGGAACATCGTTGGTAGATGTTTTAAACATCATTCAGATGTTCGAAGCTCTTTTGTCAGTTTGTTCCAAACAACTTACACTATTTTTATAAGATTTATTTGACACTAATTTTTTTATGGGGTATATTAACAGGTAGTTCACCCTTTTCTGATTCATACTGATGATGAGATGGAGCAGGATTTCTTTCAAAACATTGTGCCTTTTGACGACTTTGAGGACGAGTTTGTTGATTCTTTGTGTGAAAGCTTGGAGGATGCCACCAGCATTGCTCTTGTTGGTGGCACCACAATGTGTATTTTCAAGAACAATCCTGCCATCCCTCCAAGACACGTGATAGCAAGTAAAGTTAAGGATGAAGATGTGGATGAAGAAATTGAGAGGATGTTTAAAAGTGATGGGGAATATGATGGGGAGAAAGTTAAAAAGGGTTTGCAAGATGTGAATATTGAAGATTTGGAAAAAAATATGATGGTGTTAGTAAATATGATGTTGAAATAAAGCTGATTAGAAACAAAGATGATGGTATTTCGAGCTCCATGTGATGAATGCAACGGATGGTGGGAAGCGATGGAGCAAAAGATAGTAGCTTCTGAGAGACCCCAAGGTGATTATTCTGATGGTGATGGATTCGACATCTCCAAATGTAGCAGTTGCAAATGGAAATATTGCAACGACCGGCATAGAGGCATGGAGATTGAGATAGCGGCCATGCAGGCAATAACTAAAGAGTTGAGAAGCAAAATTTTTATCAAACCTGCAAAGGCTGTGATATCACCACGCACAGAAGAGAAGAAAGATAGAAGAAGAAGTAGAATGAATTTTATGAGAGGAGACATGTGGATATTTACAAGAAATTAAAGAGGGCGGAAGTGGATGCCCTGAAAGAGTTTATGAAGAAGAAGGTTTCGCAAAAATCTGTATTTCTTGGGTTGCCAATGAATCAAAAAAATTTCAGCTTGCTGATGGACAAGACAGAGTAGTTGTGGGATATTGTAAGTTTTTTTTAACTGATTTTCTAAACTTCTTTCTTGTTGTTCAGAAATTGTTGTATGAGTTCTGAACATCTATCATATGCTTAGAACAACTCACATATTTCTAACTTCTCACAACTTTTTTGAACGTCTGATCTATGTTCTGAACGTCAATGCGAGATGTTCGGAACAACTGGCCATTCTTACACCTACCCCAATTTATTTTTTTCTCTTATTTGTTCTGCAGTATATTGAAGCTATGTTGACCATGATGCGGGAGAGGCATCTAAATTACCCCAACCATTACGACGAGGCTGACATTATTCTGGATCTTGCATTTTTGTCAAACATGGTCAAATGCTACGTCCAAATGGAAGAAGATGCGGAAGAAATAAAATCTGCCGATGGATATTTTGTTGAAGACGTTTGAGTTTGACGATGATTTTATTAAGTATGCACGTTGAAAGCTACCCTACCCAAGGGGTAGTTTTTGCGCTGGTGCAAAGAGGATTATCCCCATCTACAACATCAAGAGTGTCCATTATGTGACTGTGGTGTTTGACATGGTGGAAGCCAAGATTGTGGTGTATGGTTACATTTTAGGGGTTTATGATAATAACGCCTTCATCAAAGTTACGATGCCCATTCTCTACTTGTTCCTAGTCTATATCAGAAATTCAAAGCTCTTCAAAGACTTGGAGCCCAAGGTGAATGAAGGAGACATGTGAGGGTTTGAGAGACTGCCACGAGCACTTTATCCATAAATTCTTAGTGGCACATCATGTGGAGTGTACTCGTTGATGTATATTGAGCATATATTCAAAAACACCCCCATGGACAAGATTTGTGATAATAGGGCAGATGAATGGAGGAAATGTTTCGATGTTCGTATCTTTGACAACAAAATGAAACCTTAATTTGGGTCAGTAATATTTGGATAATTTTTTAAGTTTTATCCCACACTTAAATCTTTGCTCGTCCTTGAGCAATTTATACTTTAAACATAAGACGCACCAAAACAACTCACAAGGGATGACTTGGGTTTATACAGACACTTAACAAGTTGTATATGCACTAATCATACCTTATTCACACAAAATCCATGCCAAGAATATTTAAAAATAATTAAGTGCATCAAATCAACTTTCCAATCTCACATCAACTCCAGACTCACTCAATAAGTCATGCAAGTACTCACTCTATTCAAGAGACAAATAAAAGAGCTCGCTTCTCGTAAACCATGTGCCCTCACAATCAAATAAAAAATTAGAGAAGGAATTCACTCAAGAGAATGATCATGAACAAAAAGTTCACATATAAAAATGAAGCACTCACTCTCAGAAAAAAAAAACTCACATGCAACACAAGACGTACCATAAGCTTGCCCTTAGCATAGGACTCGACTAATGTCCATCTACTCGGCTGAGATCAATTAAGAATTCTTATGGTTGTAATGTAGGAAATGGGACATGTATAATATATTTAGGTAATAGTGACTAACCACCCCAAGAAATTTAATACACCACAAATTAATTCAATTTTTTTCATCCAAACCTATCTTTCTTTGCACCATCCGAACATGGGAAAAACATACTCCTTGTTCTCTCTCTCACAACCTCATTTATCTCATCCACAATTATCTCCCCAACATTGACTTTGAAACCGTCAATTAGTGCTGCAATTAGTCGTGCTTTTTCTAGGGTGAGATCACTCTCATTACCTGAAGGAATTACCCTAACATAAATAATGGACAACCAAATGCACGCCTTAGTGGTGAAGTCAGTGGACACAATCTTTATTCTGTATGTGGACCAATCTGAGGAAGTGCCCCCTTGAAGTTTATCAACCAACCACTGCACAACCCCTTCGTTGGCACGGGTCCTATACACAGCATTGTCAACATCTTCTAGCTCATACACCTCATTGATTGTGGTTGAATCAAACCGCACTTGTTTACCTCTGACGGTGGTCACCAACTCATCTCTAAAGTCAGTTTGAGATGCGTTGGCAAAAAATTACCTTGCCATGGAGAAGTTTGCTCTTTCAGGTTCTTGGGCAAAACAACTCCAACTACTGGTTTCAAGTCTTTGGAAGAAGTTGGGAGCTTTTCTTTCACTTTGGCTATATGGATCCCTCTTTCCTTAATGAAGCTCTTTGTACGATCCCTTTGGTATTTTTCATGGCATGATGCGGATAAGAACTTTGTTGTATCATATTCTTCCTCTTCTTCTCCTGTTAAGTGGGGTTGGTTGTTCGTTATGTTGTTTTGGTTGTCTTGCTCAGCCATTGTATGAGAAAGAGTACCTATAAAGACCACAATTGTCAAAATACGATTTTGGGCACTCAATACATGCATTATTCAAGCTCATAGGCCAAAGAGTGAAGTTAAAAAATTTCAGCAGTGGGTTGTGCAAGCTCACTGTTTGTCCCAGAAAATAGAATTTTGTGCGATCGTGCAAGTCTAGGCGTGACCACACTGAACAACCTAAGAACCTTCTGCGCGATCGTGACTTGTCAGGTGCGATCGCGAAGAAGAGTAACGACTGTACATCGCGTTCACGCATGACTAGACGTGATCGCGAGGGTCGTCTTCTTCGTTAAGAGACAACCCTCGGCTTCAAAACCCAGAATTCCACAAATACATACATCACAGTGCACAAACACCATTAAACAAGAAAAGCATGAGTTTTTGCTTCAATTTTTCACAATCAACATGAGGGTTTAGTTCACTTGGGCATTAACAAGTTTGCAACCTAACCCATTTTCTTTACGGACAAATTAACAATAAGGGTACATCAGACTCCCTATGTTCTATTCAAGCCCTCTTTGTTTTCCCATTCACACAACAAACAATGGAATCAAGAGAGAAAGAGTGCTTACACATGCTTTTACTAAATAAAATTGAAAAACATACTTTGATGATGGAGATGGAATGCTTGAGAGTGGAATAGAGGATGGAATGGAGCAGTTGGGATGCAAAAAAGGGGGAAGGAAATTGAGAGAATGAGTATTTTGAAGAAGTGGTCTATTTGGCATTTAAAACTGCCCATTTAATATCTGAACCATTACTCAGCACGACCGCGTGTAAATAGGCGCAATCGCTCTTTTCTGCTGAGTGAACTTACGTGTGAGACAATGCGATCGCGCAGGTTAATCTCGCAATGAAGTGCGATCGCATAGAGTTTGACGCGATAGCGCTGAAAAACTTTTAGATCCATGTCCAGTGAGTAAAAATTCTATGGGCGGTCCGCCCTAAACTTTAGGTGCCCCGCCTCCTGAGATTCAGATAGCAGAATTCCAGTGGGCAGTCCGCCCTACACCCCCAGGCAGTCCATTTTTTTCATGTTTATGCCTTAGACCATGCATCCCAACAACTAACAAATATGGGATTCATGTGAGATGATAAAAAACAACAACAAAAACAAATCTAACCTAATATGCAACAAAAACACCAAAATTTTAAAGAGATTCGGGTTGCCTCCTGACAAGCGCTTTATTTAACGTCTTGGCTAGACGGTACCCATGATACTTTTCTCTCCACTTGGTGAAGGTGAATTTACTCCCCAACATGGCTTTATGTTCTTTGTTATGCTCTTTAGGCAAGGGTACACATTTCCAAGCTTGTAAAGTCGTATTCTTCATCTTGCACTTTTTCGCCTTCAAGTGAGGGATGTCGTTTTGTCTCCTTGGCGTGACAAATTCGACAATGTATCCATTTTGCTCATCAATACCAAAATCATAAAAAGGTTCTTGTTCTTCCACTTCCATTGGATCATCAACATAATTATTTGAGAAGTGTAATGAATGAGGTCTAACCCATTTCAACACCGATTGGGCACCAACCTTGACATTCTCCTCTTCGATGGTATTAGAGTCTTCATCACAAGAGTTCTTCATTTCCGGTCTAGACTCCAACACAAATTCCTTTCTTATGGCATCATTACCAAATATATTGAAGATATGATCACTTCCATTAGTTTCCTTGATTTGACTTGTGCACTCTTTCACAAATTCGCTCATTTCTAGCATATCATTCACGATTTCTTCATTTTGACCCTCAGAAGCTTCAACCATTTTATGCACTAGAATTTTCAAGACACGAGCTTCAAGATCAAATTGGTTGACTCTTTGTCCTAGTTCTTCTCTTTCTTGTTAAATTGGTTCACTCTTTGTCCTAGTTCTTCTCTTTCTTGTTTGAGATCCCAACCATCTACATTTAAGTCTTGAAGGCATGCTTCATAGACTTTCATTTTTCGAGCTTGATCTCGGAGCCAAGCTCGGCTCACAATTTCTTCTTCATCCCAAATGTGCTCTTCTTTAACAATTCTTGACATTCAAGCACATCTTCCATGGAGAGTTCTTCTTGAAAGCTAGACACCTCCTTAGCCTATTGAGCATTAAAGGTTTCAATCAATTGTTTCATTTTCTCCTTCAAGAGTTGTAGGGCTAAGTCGTTTTGGTGAACTTCCTCTTTCATTTCTTTCATCTCCTTGAGCGTTTCAGCATTTTCATAATGTTGTTCAAGTATCCGCTCCATCAAGTATTCACATTCTCATTTTGAGTGCATTCTTCTTGTGAAGTAGATAAGTCTATTTCTGACACGAACCGGAATCCGGTTAGGCCGTGCAAGCACCCGACATCCTCCCTTAGACCCGTCGGGTGAACCCTTACCAATTAAATTAGGAAAATAAATATAACAATTCATAAATAAAGACAGGACTAAAAAAATCACACAGACATATTGACACCTATAAGCTGTACGAAAGAAAGTTACAGCTGACTACCCAACATACTAGGTTTAGGGCTATCCAGACTAGACATCTAAGAGTACAAAAGAAGACAGATACCTCTTGAAGGGAGCAAAATGCAACTAAAATAATAACCAATAAACTGGTGGACATCCGGAATAAAAGCTGGCTCAACCTGACAGCTGAAGTCATCTTCGCTCCTTCACTACGTGGCGAACTCAATCCTGGAACGAACCTGCCGAAACGAAATGGATAGACAAGAAACAAACAACAAACAAGGGTGAGTCAAAAGGACTCAATAAGTGGGGCAGACTAGTCACCTCAAAGAATAGGATAGCTAGCCAGGGAGAAGAGAAACAGATAAACAAAATTCCTCTTATTTAAATTATGGAAAGGCAGAGCCAAATAATAACTAGAAACACGTATGGAATCACAAATTCATTAAAACATGGAACGTAAGATAGCCGGAACATATAGGTATCCCGAACATATCAACAATAAAAAATACATTCTGTTGCGGCGTGCAACCCGATCCACATATTCATCCTGTTGCGGCGTGCAACCCGATCCATATAATTATACCGTTGCGGCGTGCAATCCGATCCTCGCAACCCAGAATACGAGCCAGGAATATATAGGCAAATAAGCAATGCATGTATAAGCCAAATGGTAGTTATGTACCACAAGTCTACACAATGGTATGAATTGAGATGAAATGAAATGAAATGTGATGCAAAGGGTCACATGTGCCTGTAATCCCATCCCGAAGCGGAATACTCCTGCATTCGAGGGGAATCCAATCTGATAACCAACTGGAGCGGAATACTCCTGCTCCTGGGGCGGAATACTCCTGCACCCGATATAATATAAACCAGAGGCGGAATACTCCTGCACTCTCCTGGGGCGGAATACTCCTGCACCCGATATAATGTAAAGCTGAGGCGGAATACTCCTGCACTCAATATCTGACATAAGAGCAGAATAATCCTGCCCATAGGGCGGAATCCTCCTACCCTCAATATGATACAATGGAGCGGAATCCTCCTGCTCCTGGGGCGGAATACTCCCGCACCCAATATGATATGCAATGTAATGCATATGAATGACATATAATGTGTATGAATGCAATGCGATGCAATAATAACCCTTCACCGGTGCGAGACTCTCATCGATAGCCGGGAAGTAGATGCCAACTTACAGCCAGGGTACAATGCTCAGATTCTCAATGCAATACCAACAATAGGACATAACATATAATATACAATATAAATCCAAAGCTAAAACGTAATGAGTACGCCTATCGGCAGCTACACACGTAAGGAATACGTAGTAGAAAATCCACGAGGCCAGGTGCCTCCAAAGAAATGGATATAAACACTTACCTCTTCCAAAAGTTAGTACGGCTAATCAACAATTGCTTTATCCTTTGGTTTCTTTTCCAAACAACCCCACTCTATTCAATAAGCAGAAAAATATATCAATTTAGGCTAAAGGCTTCATTCCTCACATCTTAGGGAAATCCGGTTAGGAACTTGTTGCTCCCAAACGCACACGCAAGTATACGTGGTCGACAAGTAATAAAGTGATAAATCGAGTATCATTCCCACGAGGACTATTCAGACTGAATCTTAGCAAACAATTTCTTAGAAACTATTCAGGGATCTTTTCCAATGGTTGAGATTTTACTAACTAAATGCAATAATTAAAACAATTAACTGAAGTCAAGTAATAGAGCAATTTATGGGTTGTTATCAATAATGGAGAAACGGTCCAGGGTCAGAGTTACAAACAGTCCAGTTGAGTTTTCCAGTTGATTCTACTTCTTGATTTCCTAGATTGCTAACTAACAGGTTAATTGTACCCGTGAAAACCTTTCGATTCTTCACGGTCTATGCAGGCTACTCCAATCTCTATATGTCTATGGGTTGAATCACGTGCACGCATTAACGATCCTGTAATGAGTTAAACTAGGCAAGCAAGTATATGTCTATCCTACCCGCGAATTGGTTCCCCGATGCCCGGGTTCACAAACTAGTTCTATTCTTTCTTATTTGGGTTCATAAATTCCCTCTGTCGAGTTCAATCTAAGAACCGTAGATAGTGTTCAATTATACGGCCGTTATAATCAAACAATTATGATCAAGAAAGAATAAACAATCCGTAATGGTAAATCAATAGGAAGAAATCAACTTTCAAACATCAACCTTCATGTATTTACTCTAACCCTAGAACGAACAAACTATAGAATTAAAGAGAAGAATAAGAGAAAGAGAGAAAGAACTTGTGTAGAAGACATCTAGGGCTCCTCCCCTCTCCTCCAAAACTTGCTCCAAAGTCTGAACTCCTATGAAAAACTAAGTAAAAGAGTATTTATAGAGTTTACAAACACCTAGTAATAAGTTAGACCCAATCCTAGACGAAATAGGACGTAAAAACGCGCACAAGGGGCGCTATAACGGGCGCCCCGCGCCCACGATCGCGCTGACACAACCAGTGACCGTCGAAACTCACACGCCTTAGCTCCGCGGTGCATGGGAAACCGCGCCAGCCAGGGCGCGCGGTAAGGGGCGCGGCGCGGAGCCCACGGCGCCCAGCCATTTTTCTGTTTTCTTGCTCCTTCGCTCGCTCGTGTCATGCCTTCGTGTGCTCGATCCAATCCTCAATCAAAATCCAATCTTTTCTTGCTCAATCATGCTCTTAAAAGCTCCAATTACACTGCGTAACAACCTACACACGCACGACATAAAATCAGTGTAAAACCACAGTCACAAGCTATAAAACAAGCGAATAAGATACTAAAACGTGAGGAAATATTAAGGAAATATAGGCATAAAACGCCAAACATCACCACCCCACACTTGAACCTTTGCTCGTCCTCGAGCAATCACCAATCACTTCCCAACCTAGGTAAAACAGGTCTGCCTATGACCATGGTTGATACCGACCATTGAACCAATGCACACATGACTACTATGGATCCACAACATGCCAATAATTTACCAAAACCAAAAATATGAGAACAACCACCCCAAAATAGCTCAAATGCACAAACTCAACTTAATGCAACCATGCTCCCACAAAATCGCACCTATCTACTCAACCAAGAGCCATCAACTTTACCTATTTCATGCAAACTACGTACCCTCACCAATATCAAAGAGAGTGCCCCCCCCAAAAGATCACACACAACAACAATTATTATGAATAGAACGGGGGCAATAACAAATGAATTCACTCACTCTCATGAAAGGCTCACATGTCACACACAACGTACCATAGGCTTGCCCGTAGTGTAGAACTCCACTAATGTAGGCTCACTCCAATCGGGATTAACTAGGACTTTAGAAAGGTCGTAATGTAGGCTAAGGGGCGGGTAGGATACATATGGTAATAGTGACTACCTCCCTAAGCACTTTAATACATCACAATTTAAAATTAATCATCAATCTCATCAAGCCACCCAAATCAACAACTTCTACGCATACACCTTCTCAACAAGTAGCAATTTTTCTTTTAAGCACACACTAGCAAGGAATGGATATCTTTTTCTCTTTATTTCTTTTTCCACAATTTTTTCTTTTCTTTCAACTTTGCTATATTTTTTTCTTTTTCAAATTCATCCAACCTTGCCAATGCTTTTCACTACTTCACAATTTTTACAATTATTCCCCTTCATTAGTTCCACTTAAGAACCTCCCAACATCCAACCACAACTCCAATCATCAACACAATATCAACTAAAGTGCTTAAGGAGTAAAGGGCCAAAAGAGTCAATTAAGAACAAATGGGTAGGCTCGGGGTGTGGGTGCCAACAAAAAGGGTCAATTCAAACCACAACAACAATTTTTTCCAAGGTATATATGTAAGGGTAGGCAAATCAAAAGAAGGCCTTGTATCATTTCCCGACTAGAGCAAACCTAGGATTTCGCTTTGCACACACACGGGGCAAGTTCTAGACATTAATATACAACATGGAGCAAATAAGAACATGCCTCACAGCACACATTGCACGTAATCCACACAAAAAGGCTCAATCAACAACTCTCAACCAAGCTTCTAGAATGCAACTTGTGGAAATTCAAGCACTCATTCACAAAAGTTAGCAATCAAGTCAAGCAAGCGGACTCAAGCATCTCAAGGGGGTCGTTCCAATTTTTTTTCTCTAGGCATGCATCACAATTACAACTCAAGGACACCACAAATAGCACATGCAATCAATTCAAGTCCACCGGTATCAAACAAATCAAAGGCACCTAGCATTCTACATATTCCTTTCGTCTAGGGTCACCTATAACTAACTATCCTAATCCTAAAAATAAAAAAACTACCCGGTTCAAAGGCCTCCCCGTGGAAAAGAACCGAGGCCATAAGAAAAACCACGGGGTGGATGACATGTACCACTAATAAAAACTAAAAGGAAAATCTTTTTGGAATTTTTCATTGGTTTTCTAATTTTTTTTCATTTTTCATGGATTAAAGCAAGAAATAAATCAAAATAAAGTCAAGTGACAAAAGAAAAATCCTATGGTACATGCATCCTAACCTCAAAAATAGATAAAGGGTAGTTTCCCACCCCACACTTAAACTCAGCACTGTCCTCAGTGCTAAAAATAAGAGAGTGCAAGGTAAAGAAAACTTCCCTGAAGATTCTAGTCCTTGGTGCTAGCATCCTCCAAGCTTCCATATCGTATGAGGTACTCAGACTTCCCCCATCAGGTCATCAATATTAGGCAAGGGTGAGGACACCCCACACTTAAACTCGACATTACATGAACCTGCAATCCAAAGAATCACCCAAAGTAATATACAACTATAAAAATACTAATAAAAATAAATAAAAGTAAAGCAAGCAAATTGGGTTGCCTCCCAAGAAGCGCTTGATTTAACGTCGCGGCACGACGAGGAAAACTTCATCACTTTTTCCTCCACCTTGAACTAATGAATTGAATCCCCAACTTTGCCTCAAGTTTACAACTATGGTATTGGGGTGGTGGCAAAAATACAAAAGGACCAAGTAACCATTGTCGCATTTTACACTTCTTAGCCTTTAAATGAGGGATGTCATTTTGTCTCCTCGGCATCACAAACTCTAAAATATAGGCACCTTGTTCCTCCTCCTTTTGTTTCTTCATAGGCTCGGGTGGCTCAATTTTCATGTCACCATCCAAACACAATATTGAAAAATGATTGGAATGAGGTCCAATGCGCTTCAATTCTAAAGTTGCATTACTTTTGACACCCTCACTTGCACAAACACTAGAGTCCTCAAATATGATGTTTTCTATTTCTTCACTTGACTCTAATGTAATTTCCTCAACCTTGGCATCATCAACTGCTATTGGGTCGAATGGTAGGAATTCCACTTTTTGCTCCTCAAATTGACTTCTAAGCTCTTCTATCTCAAATCTACTAAGCACGACAACTGATAATTGAGCTTCAGACACCTCAACCATATCACTCAAATTCTCCTCCAAGTCGTGAATAGTCAAGCCAAATTCGTCGATCTCTTGCCCGAGCACAACCCTTTCTTCCATAAATTGCCTCGTCATATTTGTAAGTTCACTCCTGAAATCCCCATAAGCTTCTAAGAGTTTGGCTTGCTCCATTAGCCAAGTTTCGCTAACAACCTGCACTTTATCGCTCCTGTCAAACTCACAAACATCATTAGAATCATCACCAAAATTATTGGGGGAAGGAGCATGACACTTAGGACAATCATTCCACCGACCACCACACAATTTACAAAAATTCCAATCAAAGGTGGTAGAAAATTCACATAACCAGTCTCGCAGGGTTGAAAGAGTTGGACAATTTTCCCACAAGTGGGTTCCTCCACAAAGTAGACAGAAATCCTCAAAATTTGAGCAATCATCATTCGACCAATTTTCATTAATAGATGCCATGATAAGACAAGTAACACAATACTAAACTAAACAAAAATTAAACCTGAATAGAAAATAATAAATCGTTCAAAAAGAAATCAGTCAATTATTTAGTCCCCGGCAACGGCGCCAAAAACTTGTTGCTCCCAAACGCACACGCAAGTATACGTGGTCGACAAGTAATAAAGTGATAAATCGAGTATCGTTCCCACGAGGACTATTCAGACTGAATCTTAGCAAACAATTTCTTAGAAACTATTCAGGGATCTTTTCCAATGGTTGAGATTTTACTAACTAAATGCAATAATTAAAACAATTAACTGAAGTCAAGTAATAGAGCAATTTATGGGTTGTTATCAATAATGGAGAAACGGTCCAGGGTCAGAGTTACAAACAGTCCAGTTGAGTTTTCCAGTTGATTCTACTTCTTGATTTCCTAGATTGCTAACTAACAGGTTAATTGTACCCGTGAAAACCTTTCGATTCTTCACGGTCTATGCAGGCTACTCCAATCTCTATATGTCTATGGGTTGAATCACGTGCACGCATTAACGATCCTGTAATGAGTTAAACTAGGCAAGCAAGTATATGTCTATCCTACCCGCGAATTGGTTCCCCGATGCCCGGGTTCACAAACTAGTTCTATTCTTTCTTATTTGCGTTCATAAATTCCCTCTGTCGAGTTCAATCTAAGAACCGTAGATAGTGTTCAATTATACGGCCGTTATAATCAAACAATTATGATCAAGAAAGAATAAACAATCTGTAATGGTAAATCAATAGGAAGAAATCAACTTTCAAACATCAACCTTCATGTATTTACTCTAACCCTAGAACGAACAAACTATAGAATTAAAGAGAAGAATAAGAGAAAGAGAGAAAGAACTTGTGTAGAAGACATCTAGGGCTCCTCCCCTCTCCTCCAAAACTTGCTCCAAAGTCTGAACTCCTATGAAAAACTAAGTAAAAGAGTATTTATAGAGTTTACAAACACCTAGTAATAAGTTAGACCCAATCCTAGACGAAATAGGACGTAAAAACGCGCACAAGGGGCGCTATAACGGGCGCCCCGCGCCCACGATCGCGCTGACACAACCAGTGACCGTAGAAACTCACACGCCTTAGCTCCGCAGCGCATGGGAAACTGCGCCAGCCAGGGCGCGCGGTAAGGGGCGCGGCGCGGAGCCCACGGCGCCCAGCCATTTTTCTGTTTTCTTGCTCCTTCGCTTGCTCGTGTCATGCCTTCGTGTGCTCGATCCAATCCTCAATCAAAATCCAATCTTTTCTTGCTCAATCATGCTCTTAAAAGCTCCAATTACACTGCGTAACAACCTACACACGCACGACATAAAATCAGTATAAAACCACAGTCACAAGCTATAAAACAAGCGAATAAGATACTAAAACGTGAGGAAATATTAAGGAAATATAGGCATAAAACGCCAAACATCAGAACCTGATACCCTATTCGCATACGCAATACGAAGGCCAGGCCTATATACAGGGTTCAAAGCCACATAACCAAACCCCAAATAAATTACATCTATATGTTGCCCGTAACCCACTGAGTACGAATATATAATCAATTCCATTATCGGGGTCCATTTGACCCTTTAAATTATTAATTGAACTTATTAAAACGATGTATAATATCCCAAGTTTTACCGTCAAAATATATTCAAACACACGTAATAAACTCAAATAATACATTAGGATCATTACCTGAATGTTTCAGGGTGAAGATTCTACTTTTCTCCGACCCTTTTTCTCATTTTCTGGCATTTTTTCATTTCGCCTTCTGCGTTTTCCTTTTCCCGTTTTTGTACTCTGTTTATGTTGGGTGGACTTTTGACTAAAAGTCCACCGCCTCTTACCTTTTAAATTTTTTGTCTTTTTTTTATTTTCTTTTCTTTTCGCGATGATAATTAAAACGGTATCCTATGATATTCAAAATAATTCCAACTTTTGCATATAAGTTATACAAAATATATGTAACATACTTGCGAAGGCGGATTTCAAATTGAACTTCCGAAACTCAAGATGCGAATTTAAATGGAAAAGAAGTTAAATTATTTAACTTTCGGCATTTTAACGGAAACTAGCCGAACACTATCGAAATTCACTTTCGAAAGTTCACAAAGGTCATAAATAATCATACGAACCCAACGGAGCTTTCGGATTTTGAATTGGAGCTCATTCGGCAAAACCGAGCTCGAAAATCTCTTCTTAATATTTATCGCTAATAAAAACTGAAACCTTCTTCCGATGCCTACCAAACGAGGTCTGATTTAGGTCAAATTTTACAGACAGGTCCTAATGGACATTATGAATATTTTAAAATTATCGACACGTCAATCGGAGTCCTAACTTCCGAAACGACTGACCGAGGTCGTTTCAATTTCTTCTTGTAACTTTTCTTGGATGCCTTGTCATTCGGGTTCAATTTCCATGTTCATATTTTCATTGGACCTATCAAACTCATAAGAATCATTAGTGTCATTACAAAAATCATTAGGAGAAGAATAAAGAATATTAGGACAACTGTCCCAATGGCCATTTTGACCCCCACACTCATGACATATGTCCCACTCAAAGGGTTGAGAAGGTGCACACAACTCGCCACCCAAAAATAATTTGACAATCTTGCCAATAGTGAGGTCCATCACAATAAGGACAAGGATCACCCATGTATGGATTTTCAAAATTTGAACAATTTTGGTTCCATGATGTCATTTCAAGATAATTACCACTAAGCTAAAATAACTAACTAACGCAAGTAAACACTACACATAAACAAATATTTACAATTTACAAAGAACATTACTACTATTCACAATTCACACGACAAAGGTTCACAAAGTTTGGAACTAAGCCAACTATCTCAACTCCTCAAACTACTCTAAACGCCAATTTTCCCCGCCAACGGCGCCAATTTTGACAACGCTCAACACACACCTCGGCTTGAGGTATGAACGGTCATCGCAATACAATTTATCCAACTAGGAGTCGGGGTCGAATCCACAAAGAACAAAGTGATACGATTAAAGTAGAGGAGGAACTAAACCTATTTTACTAAGCCAAACTTGGATAACAAGGTGATGAAACGATATTAACAACTATAAACTACACTAGGAAAGCAAGTAAAGATGATCAATGGCCTTCTCACAACCAAGGAAGACAAGTTTTGAGCCTAGGATGCAATGATAGCACGAGGTTTAAATATTATGGTCGAGTCATTCTAATGTAATCCCTAGAATCCTTCTGGCCTAGAAGGGATTTGTCTCAACGGAGCTCTTCAAAGCCATGGTTGAGCATATAAAGCACTACCCATTACCCGAGGAAAGAAGACCTCTTCCGAGCATAACTTCATTTAGATGAGTTAGTCTATGAAATAGCCTATCAACCCAAATCCTCGCTAGCTTCACTATTCTACGCTAACTAATCTCTTCCCAGTCTTTAATTAGCAAAGTAGACATGTAACTTTAGTGTCATGAGCATAAAAGTTAAGCAACTAAAGCAATAGAAGCTAGATAATAAAAACCCACACATATACAATTCCTAGTCATGATTCATTCATGTAACTATGTTCAAAATCATACCAACTATGAATATGAATAGTCATGAAATATATTCACAAATCAAGTCTTCAATAACATCAACAACACCAAATATATGAAATACAAAGAAAGAAAATAAAGAAAGGAGTACAAAAGATCAAGAAATTCTTAATGGGTTGTTCCAAATCTTCACTCTCTAGGTATTTGGTTGATGGATCTTTGCTCTCAAGAATGGAATTAGACAAAAGATGTGCCCTAGGTCATTCAAAGGGCTATTGATATGTTCCCAATTCAGCTGGTGTGAAATTCCAAAATTGTCCAGACGCACTCTTGCGCGATCACGCAAAATCGGGCGCTATCGCGCTGAACTCCATTTTCTGATCTTCGTGATCGCGTGAAAGTTAGCGCTACCACGTTGCATAGACTTCTCAAGCTACGCGATCGCGTCTTCTTGGCGCCTTCGCGCTGACTTGTCATTTCCTCCAGCGCGATCGCGTATGAATCTGCGCGATCGCGTTGAGCAGTTGTCCAGTTCAGAAACTTCTCAATTTTGCTTATTTTGATTTGTTTCTATCTATTCATCACAGCAGCTCCAATATCCTGCAATATGCAACTAAAACATGGTAAGTGCGCGTATTTAATCAATAATGCACAACAAAAGCTCAAGTAAATAGAAGGTAATGTGTGGCATTTTGCCCTCACATTATAAATCCCTCCATATAGCCTCCACCTAAAGCACCTTTTGTCTTCCTCCAACAACCACAATTTTCTACTTTATTAACTAGCCTTTTAGGCTCATGACACCACAAGTACAAATCGCAGGTATTTAACATAACAAAATAGGAATCTCAATGGCTATCAAAGAAATGATACATTTCTCAAAAGGGTTAGCTAGGGTCAAAGTTTCACTGGTAAACATCTAAATCTAAGGCTTCAAATAAATTGGCTATGAAAGGAAAACCTATATCACTTCCGAGCCGAGCAAACTTCTCATTTCGCTTTGCACACACACCGGGAGAGTTTTAGATATCAAGTATTAAATATGGAGAAAACAAAATTCTCTCTCACACATAGCACATAACCTACTCAAAATGGCTCAATTCCCGCTCTCAAACAAAGCAAACTCTCAAGCAAATCTAGAGTCAACATTATGATTATAGGCTTCAAACAATGCACTCAACGTTTCTCAAGGCAAGTTGACCATGGTAGAATATATGCATGAAGTTCACATACCCCAAATTAAGTATCTATATAAAACTAGTCAAATCATGGAGCCAAGACTCACCCATCCAATTACTACACTCTAATCATTAAAAAAACAAAAACTACCTATAATCGGTTCAAACTACTTCCTTTGAAAAAGAACCGATGCACAAAGAAAAATCAAAGGGGATTATTAGCACAAATAGGAAGACTCCCACCCTACACTTAAAATCATGCATTGCCCTCAATGCATTAAAAAAAAACTAAGGGTGATAGAGAAAATCCTTGGGGCTCTAAGCCTAAGGAACATCCATGTGAGCTTCCTTAGGACACGAGGTACTCAGACTTCCCCCAAGCAGGACATCCTCATCCAATCGTATGAGATTGCAAGCACCCCACACTTAGACTTCAAACTAGTCGAAACCTGAAAAACAAAGAAACTGGCTAAGTAATATCCTTCAAAAGATAACATTATTTTCTCTTTTTTTTTTTTTTTTTGATTTTTTTTTTTGTATACAATTACAATCACGGGTTGCCTCCCGAGAAGCGCCTTATTTAATGTCGTGGCACGGCATAACCCAAAGTCAATACTTTTTCCTCTAACTTGAGCTTATGTATTGCCTCCTCAATTGTAATTCAACTCTCCAGTTATGATCTTGAGGTGACACAAGTTCTTGAATGCCAAAAACTAAGCATCTCTTTTTGCGCGTAGCCGTTAACTCAGAAATATCTTCAAATTGTCGGCTGTGCTCTTGACCAAACATCAGAAATACCATTTTTTACTTAATGGCCTTCAAACGAGGATTGTTATCATGCCTAGATAGCATCGCAAATTCTAGATTGTAAGCATTATACACCTCATCCTTCAACTTTTCAATTGGCTCAGAAGGTTCAATTTCCATGTATCCCTCTAAACACAATGTGGAGAAGTGTATAGAATGTGGTGCAACCCTCTCACACTTCACTATGTTGACATCCCCTTTATGGCACGACTTAGAGTCAACTAAAATTTCAGCTTCAATTTTTGTGTCTGACTCTAGTACCACATATTTATCCTCGGCATCGTGCCACACCATATGGCTAGATTGTTGGCTTTCAACCCTTGTCTCCTCCAATGGAAATTCACGTTTTAGATCTTTAATGATAGCCATGATTTCTTCTTCTAATTCCATATATTCTTGGCGAGGTTGTTGAATTCCCAATAATGCAGCCAACTGATTTACTTGAGCTTCTATGCGACATAGTTGTGCTCTATGTCTGTCCTAAATCTTCTTTAATTCATCTTCATATTCTTCCTCATCATCCTCCACTTCATCGCACCTACTATTATCAAAAGAGAAAGAAGTACCACCATAATAGGGGTTCAGGGATGAATGAGATGTATTAGCACAACCATAATAATGATAGCCTTGATTACCACACATATTATACATATAAGATGAATCATCACATAGCCACATGTAATTTTCTGATGCCATAATTTTTTTTTTTTTAATAAACTAAACAAATATGTACAATAGCGAAGTTAATTGAAATAACAACTCAGTTATCCTAAAATCTAGAAATACCGGCAATGACGCTAAAATTTAATCACGCCCAACTACGTCCTATAAAAAGAGGCTAAGCGGTCGCGGAAAATGTAGATCAGTACTTAAAGTCCCGAGGTCGAATCTCACAAAGAACACGACTCCTAGTAGTTAATCTGTCTAAATTATCTACTCAACTAACTTCAAGTTTATATCTTTGGTTTGGTTTTATATTAACACTACTAAACAAAAAAGTAGATAACAAGTATAGAAAGATAGATTTGTTGAAGAGATGGAAAGCCTAGGATTGATTTTCTCGACTCCTTACGTGTGCTAAAGTATTGTGCTAACAATTCTCCCTTTACTCTTCCTTTTGAACAAATACTCCAAGTTTACAACTACCCACTTCCGTTAAGTAATTACAACTTCCATTTATTAACTATTTCAATTAACTAATGAAGATAGGGAGTAATACACTTATGGTTCACAACAAGGATCAATATTCCTAATTCACTGTTTTGACAACCTAAGCAATGCATTTGTTTTAAGTTGAAATACTACTATGTGTTTAACCCTAACTCATGAATCTATTCTTAGTAATCACAATAATAAAGGGCACAATTAATTGGGGATCCTACCAATTAATAGCAAATAATTCGTAAACAATATAGATAGGAAGAATTAACAAAGTTCATTAATAACACAACAATTATCATCACACAGGTATGTGGTGTGGGTCAATCAACCCTAAAATGGGTGATTTAGCCACTCATAGCCATGTTCTAAGACAAGAAATAACTAAAAGCATACAAAACCACAATAATATGGATAGATGGATGAAGTAGAGCCTTGAATCTTGATCTTCTCTTTTCCTTGCCTCCTTTTGGGTGTGGAATAGTTCCTTTCTAGGTTAAAAGTTTCATAAAGAAGGCAAGAGGAGCTTTTATACCATGTAGGAAAATAAGCAAATAGTCTTAAAAACCCCTTAGATTTTCGCCCAGAATTTCTGCTTCGCGTGGTACGCGACTCAGTTTCTTCAGACAATTCAGCTTGTGTGGTGCTTGCCTATTCGGCCTAAATGTGCTAGAATTTTTCTTCACTTCTAGGAAAAAATTCTATTTCTTCCCGTGTTACTCGCGTGGCTTAGGGATCACTTGAAATATTTAATATCTTCAATTTTAAAGCCAGAACTTGTACTTTTTGCCTCAATTCATCATGTTCAATTCCTACAACATAAAATACACCAAATAAGAGCAATTCCGTTCAAAATACCAACAAATATCACAAGTCGAAGCATGAACACGAGGCGAAAGTATAGAAATTATTGCAATATCTAGCCTCGTATCATTATGTAATTAAGTATGGATAACTTTTATTTTGTTAGTCAAGAAGTGCATGGCTAATTACTTTTGAAGTGCTTATATGGATAACCATTATTTTATTTTCAATGTATTTTTGTTATGTTTAATTAGTCAGAATTAAAATAAATATTCAAATATATTGGTCAATTTTAACTTATTCAATCAAAAAATGATAGAGTTAGAGTTTAATTTTAAAGGATTTACACATAGACATTCCAGAATGACTAGTAGTCGTTTGGGCATAACAAGGGATGTTCCAAACTTTTACACCTTTTATTTTAGTAGATTTACACATAGACGTTCAAGAACGACAACTAGTCGTTCTTGACATAACCACTGATGTTCCAAACTTCTGCAACTCCTACACTTATGTTCTCCAGAAAATGAAAAGATATTCGTGATTGATCAGAGACTAAATCGAGACACAAACAGTACGATAATTATTTATAATTCAATCAAACGTATATCATATACTTGTCAATACTTCAACATTCAAAATGAAAATGAAATAACATAATAAACATTAAAAATTACAACTAAAATAAACATGAACAATCGAACTTAGGGTGCATGTGGTGGAGCTTGTGGTGGTGCTTTTGGTGGTCATCCTGGTGGTGAGGAGTATAGAGTGAAATAAATTCTCCTATCAGCAAGCAGCCCTCTAAGCATTCTCTTCACATTTCTCATGGCATTCTTGTAATTATGGAAGAAATCCTCGAACTTGAATTTTCATTTTCACACTTCAACCACAGTTGCTCCAAGATATTGTCTGAATATTCAGAATCTAAATCTGAACTTGATAAAGGTGTTCTAGGCCTTGAACTCGATGCTCCTCTTATTGATGTTCCTCTTGTTCTTGGTCGATGAACCATTTTGAAATGGTGTGATTGTTGCTATTTGTTGAATATGGTTGGAATGGTTTGATTGTGTGTTGGGTATTTATAAGAGTAAAATATTGAATCGACGAGTCTGCTTGAAAGTGACTTTTGATGCAACTTGTAACCGTTGTGTACTATTCAAACGACTATGCAAATGTTCCTTGTAACCGTTGTGTATTTTAAAATTTTGAGATATTTGTTCGTAACATTCTTTCGTTAGAAAGAAGTGCATGGCTTACTTAATAACAGTTTATATGGAATAACTATATGTTTTATTAGCAGTGTATTTTTGTTATGTCAATTGTTCGGAATTTAGAATAAAAATGATAGGAGTAAGAAATTAATTTTAAAAGAGTAACTAAAGATGTTCGAGAACAACTAAAAGTCGTTCCAGGCATGAAAGTTGATGTTCCAAACTTCAAGAACTTACAATGTAGAGGATCAACTTAAATGATGTTGTCGTTCTGTACATAACAATAAATGTTCCAAACGGATATAATTTATACATTGATGTTCAAGAAAGGCAAAAATATTCTTGTTTGATCAGAGATTCAGCGCTTTACAAAAGGTATGCTAATTATATTCGCATTCAAACAAAGAAACTACATAATAAACATTCATATTAACATCCAAAATAAACCCAAAATAAGCATAAACATTCAACTTTCTATGAAGATGCCGATGAGTAGTAGTCAAGGTAATACAGGCCCTTATCAGCAAGTATCCCTTTGAGCATTCTCTTACCTTTCTTATTTCCTTCTTCATCCTTCTGAAGTCTTTTTGTAGTCATGGAAGAAGTACTCAAGTTTGAACTTCCAACCCCACACTTCAGCCCAAAGTTGTTCCAAAATATCATTAGCTCGTTCTCGTTGTGGTGAATCTGGTGTTGCAACAGTGTTTTGCCTTGACGTGGATGCTCCACTTGAAGTGGATGGTTGACGAGCCATTTTGTAAATGTTTTGATTGTTGTTATTAGTTGTTGAATATAGATTGCAATAGTTTGATTGAGTATTTATAGGAGTAAGGTGGTAATCAAAACGTTCGTTTTGAAGTGACTGTTGTAGTCGTTAAGTGTATTATAGTCAATAGCCATTTTGTGTATTTTTTTCAAATTTTGAGGTGACCGTTCGTTGTAGCTATTCTATATTTTTAAAATTTTAAAAAATATGTTCGGAAATTCATCACATCTTTTGGAACTCATCTATAGACGGATGTTCCGAACATATATTGCTAGCTTAGCACAACTTCGTGAACAACACTTACGTTAGGCGCATGAACAACAGTTATATAGCAATGGTAATAAAAAATACCACCCAACACCAACACCATTATATATGAGAATTCATTACCAGATTACCAAAAAAAAAATCCAACATCTGTTATATTTAAATGTCTAGTAAATCCATTAATAGTGGTAGTGTAGAACTAATTTATCGATGTGGAGATTATGCAAAGTTAACAACATTGTGGACTCAAACAAATCTAGGAAGGAGGTTTTATGTGTGCAAGTCTGGACAGGTTAGACCTAGTTAATGGGTTTGTAAAACTTTTATTAGTGTGAAAGTTCTTCAACTCTTGTATTATTATTTTTTGTAGGGAAAGGGCTGCAACTACTTCAGATGACACGATGAAGAGATGCCAGATCAAGCAAAGAGAGTAATATGGGGTCTATTAAAGAAGTTAAAAGTTGTTGAACAAGAGAGGAAAGAGGCACGATTATGGCGCAAAAAGTTGGGTGTTGTGGTCGTGCTAATTATGGTGCTAATTGTTCTCATATTCTGTACTTGAATCAAGTGTTGGTTCATAGTTTAGGTTCTATTTATTTGCACTTGTTGTGATTTGTGCAGTAATGATCAATGAAATTTTATTTGAACTTGTTATGTTGTAAAGTAAATTATGACTGTAACTTATGTCGTTCAGAACGAACCAATAAAATTATATATATATATATATATATATATATATATATATATATATATATATATATATATATATATATATATATATATATATATATAACAATGAAGATAGTCATAATTAAACAAGAGCGCTCCAAACGGCTGCATAAATACGATATGAATCACTAAGATGTTCGAATCAACAAAAGATATAAAAGATGGAATAACAAACATATGTTCTGAACATTAGATTAATACTCTAACTAGTATAATTTGGTCATGTATCGTGATTATCACCATCATTTATCACTCTAACTAGTATGAATGGTCATGTGTAGTGATAATCACCATCATTTATCACTCTAACTAGTATAATTGGTCATGTCTAGTGATAATCGCCATCATTTATCACTCTAACTAGTATAATTGGTCATGTGTAGTGATTATTACAATCATTTATCACTTTACCTTGTATATTTGGGCTTGTCATCATCATTTATCACTCTTACTTATATATTTGGTCCTGTCTAGTGATGATCATCATCATTTATCACTCTTACTTGTATAATTGGTCATGTGTAGTGAATAACCATCATTTATCACTCTAACTAGTATAATTGGTCATGTCTAGTGATAATCGTCATCATTTATCACTCTAACTAGTATGATTAGTCGTGTCTAGTGATAATCCCCATTATTTATCACTCTAACTAGTATAGTTGGTCATTTCTAGTGATAATCACCATCATTTATCACTCTAACTAGTATAATATGTCATTTCTAGTGATAATCACTATCATTTATCACTCTAACTAGTATAATTGGTCATGTCTAGTGATAATCATCATCATTTATCACTCTTACTTGCATATTTGGTCATGTCTAGTGATGATGATCACCATTATTTATCACTCTAATACGTATACTTGGGCTTCTCTAGTGATTATCATCATTATTTATCACTTTAACTTGTATATGTGGTCATGTCTAGTAATCATCATCATCATTTATCACTCAAACATAATCAACGCGTTCCAAACAGGTAGCTAACATGTTGGAATGCAGATTCGATGTTCCAAACGAATTTATTGTCCGGGTTAGAGTTAGGGTTAGGGTTGGGGTTTGCGGTCAAGATGTTCCGAACGACAAGGAAGATTTCTTACCTATTCAGAAAATTAAGGAGGATTTTATATTGAGCAGTCGTTTGGAACATGTTTTTGTAATATCCTAAACGACTCTAATGTGTTGTGAACTCTAAGATCAAGTGCAGAACATAAATTAAAACTGCAGTAAAGAAAATATGCAGAACATAAATTAAAACTGAAGTAAAGCAAATATGTGAACAACATAAATTATACAAGTAGGACGCCAAGTCCATTATACAATTCAAATAACAAGAAATAAACAAAATTGTTCAAACATTACAAGCAGGACGAAGCGTCCAATTCACAAATTCAATTTGTAAGCTGACTTGTAGCTTCAACTCCACTATGACCAACATGGAATGTAGTTCTTTTGTGACCATATCCCTTGCAGTTGCCACAACTATTTTTCCTCTTTATAAGATGCTCCCCAATAGATCGAATACGGTTAACCCTTCTCCTTCCTGGCTTGTTCGGCTTTGGGGGCGGATGCACTAGATAAATTATCTCATCAAGAGGGACTATCCAGAATTCTTCAGGTGGTACTGCATTGACAAGCTTTGCATAGGCAAGGATGTATGCTTGTGTTGTGTAATATCCAGAAGTGTAGTCATAGACTCTACTTTTATATTCATCACCATGCAATTCCCTAATAGCTGTCATAGCATGTTTACAATGTAACTAATCAAGATCAAACTCCCTACACGTACATGTCCTCTTATATAGAATAACTTCTGCCTCAAACCTTGGACTAATGATTTTGAAACCATAAGGTCCCTTTCTGGAGACAACTATCTTATCTCTCAATTATTTATTCTTCCTTATATTAGTTTCAATGTCTCAGACTCATAAGTTTGGGTGGTTGATTAACTCCATAGCCCTTGTGTGAAATTTTTCAGCAAAATTCCTACCTATATCTTTAAAGAGTGCAGCAATGTGGTATTCTCTTTAATCCTTTAATATGGAATTAATGGACTCGGCTATGTTTGATGTCGTAACTGCAAACTTATATAAAAAAATAACTATTATAATAATCTAATAGATGTTCCTAACATTAAAACAAAAGTTTAGAATGATGGGAAAGACGTTTGGAACATCATCAAGAAAAAAGTAAACATAATAATAGATGTTTAGGACATCGATAGGATGTTCGAAACGCCAAGAAGGACGTTTGGAACAGATAGTAGAAAAACATGACAGTAATATGAGACCTTATTATTGATAGTTTATCTGTTTCCCGGGAAATGTAATCTGGTCCATCTGTGATAATCAGCTACCCTCCAATCAATACTTCTGATATCATCCATAGCATCCTGGAACTCCTGTACTCGGTATGCCTTTGTTGCAGTGTAATATTTATGAATAGTTGTTCCAAACTGAAACTTTGTTCGGATGTTTTCACCAAGGTGCCTCATGCAAACTCCATAGTGAGCAGAAGGATAAACTTGGGAAAGCATCTTCAAGATGCTCAGATGTCTATCTGAAACAATGCACAACTCTTCATTATTTGGGACTATAGTGCATAATTGTTCGAAAAAGTATTCATATGAGGCGTCACACTCTTTGACTACAACATAAAAGGCAACAGGGTAAATATGACTCATTACATCCTGAGCAACAACAGACAACAACACCCCTACATACTCGCAAGATAAATGTGTACCGTCAATGACTAGAACTTTCTCACGTAATTTAATCCCTTGATCCACGCTCTATAAGAGATTAAAAAAAATACAAGAACTTCCTAGTGCTAGAAAGCCTCAAATCTGTCTTGGTTATAGGATTCTTACTCCTAACTATATAAGCATATGCATCTAGAATTTTAATACCTTTCTCATGTGTTCCCCATATCAAAGCCTTTGCAAATTGATAGCCCCTAAGACACTTCTAATAGCTAACCTGACAACCCAAATCGGTATTAAGGGACTCCCTGATAGCTTTTGTGGTTGGACCTTTTCGATTTATATATTTACCTTTCATGAATTCACCAATTATCTGGGCAGAGGCGTGTGAATTATGACTAGAATGATGTTGGACATCACATGTGTGCAAGTTATTATAAACGACAATGTAAAACCTATCATTACTTTTACACCTCATTGCCCTTATCCACCACTTGCAATTCACATCTACACATCTAGCATTAAAAAATTTTATCGTATTATTCAATGTTTTGTAATTAAAATAATGTTTAATTGCTGCAAGATTCAATTGGCTGACTAATTCTTTCTTGTTGGTGAAAGTCATACCTGTTTCAAAACCTGTGCCATCGAAGAAGTAAAATTTCGGCTGGCTACTTTGTGTTGGAACCATAGGGATATGAGTATACATGGCAGGATCCTCCTCTATATATTTTACTTCTTCTTCTACCCCTCATCTGTCTTCTTTTACCTCTCTTTGTCTTCTTCTACCCCTCATCCTTTGTCTTCTTCTACTTCTTCATGTACGTCATCCAATCGCTGACTAAAATCATGGCATCTACTATTTGGAATTTCTTAGTTATTAGAACCAACACATTCCTCTACCCTAGAAACCACAGTTACCCTTAGAGTGGGTCTAGCACCATTACGATCAACATCAGCCATAAAAAGACGTACATCATCACCATTTCTTATTGTAACAGGATGAGTCTTTTGATTTGCGGCAACACTCAGCATATAAGTAATGTAATGTCCCCGGATTGTCTCTTATCCCCCAACTTCTGATTATTTTGTTGAGTATAACATCATACGTAACATCTCTGGGCACAATAATGAGTCTTGACTCTTTCACTTTCGGAACCCAAGTATAATATTTAGAACGCTCCACCCATTCGCCTTGATAAATAACTCCTAATATAACCTTACCCATCAATGGTCACCTGAAATAAATTGGAATGACTAATTATAAATATCAAATTGATAATATTTATACAAGATATTCCAAACTTCCACATTTTTTGTGTCGTACGTAGAAGTTCTGAACATCTAAATACAGTTATTCATTGATAAAGGCAAGATGTTCCAAATTTCTAGAAAGATGCTCCAAACATCCTGATAGGGTGTTCTGAACATTTGATGAAAAAATTATAATATTTATATACCACATATAAAATGCTAACAAGATGTTTGGAATTGCTGTTATGACCATAGGAACATCTAAAAAGATGTTTGGAATTATTGGCAGGATGTTCGGAGAACCTGCATTTGAATCAACCTTGAATTAAGAAAAAGCAGGTAAATCTATGTTCTAAAGTTAGTATACTTACATGAGATGACTGAATGGACAAAATTACAATTAGAAGAACAAAATTTCCCCTTTATTGGATAAGAAACGAGCAGCTTTGGCAGATTTAACTAAATTCCGTATAACCCAAACACAGGTGATCTTAGCTTGTATTTCGTAAAAGTGGAGACGATGTTGTGTAAATAAAGTGGAGGACAAGATTATTTCGATGAAGGAAGAAGCCCAACAATGCAGTTATATGGTGGACTTTTGAGCATGAAATGGAATGATAAAAATGGAGGGAGAAACGGAGGAGATGGGAGAGGGAAAGGATGCGTAGATCTAGGTTTATGGCCAAATTTGGCAAAAAAAAAGTGGTCTTTTATACTTGGACCATTGTGTAACATCAAAATCTTTGGGGTGAGAATGTTAGGCAGTTCGAAGATTCTAATGTCATTAATAATTAGAGGACCCTATACCACATAATTAAAACTTGAGCCTTTTCCATTCAAAAAATACTTGAGAAGCTCTGTCATGCCAATGCCACATGAGTGTGTGTATTTCTCACATCTTATTTGCATGCAGATGATACGTTATTGTTGTGTAAAACTAATAGGGAACGAATATTGCATTTGAGTCATCTTGTATTCTTGTTGGGTTTTGAAGCTATCTTGAGTTTGAAAATAAACTTGTCAAAGAGTAGTATATATGTTGTTAATGCTGACGATTATGTCAAGGAGTTGGCAGATATCTTAGAGTGCAACGGGAAAAACATAAACTTTCTTATGTGTAAAATAAACGTTTACGAAGTGTGTTGTTTTGGTGCAAGGATAAGGAGATAGAGATGTGAAATAGTTTGTTGAATTTTTAGATTCTATCAAAATGATGCAACTGCTGAGGAAGTGTAAACTTTTTTCTTTTTTCTTTTATGTATCTGTTGTACCTTCTTGGTATACTTTTTAATGAAACTACCTTGTAAAAAAATAATGAAAAAAGAAAGGCATGAAATCTTATGTCCAGTAAATGTTATCTTTCCTGCGACACTTATCTTAATTTGAAAAGCTAAAAAAAAAATGTCTTTACAACAAGATCTAGAAAAATCTCCAAAATTTCCTTGAAGGCGTCTTATTCATTCAGAGTAAGTAATTTCTGCACAACCTTATGAGTGAAAATTTATTGTTTGTATACCTTGTCGCAACCTTTTGTTTATTATTGAAACAGTTCTACAAGTCTTTGTTTCTTCTAATTTTATATTTTCGATCACTGTAGCAACTTAAAAGGCTAGCATTTTCAAGAGCTTTACCAATGTCATATTGTACTTCATTCAAACAGTCAATGCGTTGAACAGGACCCAAACCTTCTTCGAGTTCCAAATAATCACATTGTTATATATCCACTTTGCAATATTGCTTGCCTTATTGAAAGCAAAAAAGAAATTACACATTCATAAATGCTTGGGACACTTACAAAAATACCCACAAAACCTAAAATAATTACAGTCACTACCCACTACTTTCAAATATTACCCGATCTACCCACTAAATTATTTACTCACTCTATCCATCCAGACTTGTATACCATAGTTTATGCAGCATACCATAAAGGTATACACCTATAAGGCATAACAAAGGTATACAGTAATAAATGACCCTCCAGACTTGTATACCATAATTTATGCAGTATACCTTAAAGGTATACACTTAAATGCTTTCGAAAAAGAAATTAAAAAACACCAAACTACAATTTACCTGACTGTCTGAGACTTCTTTTATACCGTAATCAACAAGTTTTTAAATATATGAATATCCCTATGCAATGTCCAACTATTACTCAAAATTTCATACAAAATCTTACTCAAATTTGGAGTAAACTACCTCAAACCATTACACTATTTTTTACTCCAAAAAGAATATTCTTTTTTATATTCTTCTCTCTCTTCTATATTATATTATTATCTTTTATTTATTTATTTTTTTTCATTAAACAAATTCTATTTTTTTTCTTCTTTACATATTCATCTCATATAATTCATATTCCTTTCTTTCTTGTAAACCATTTAATATAAAATTATTTTATACCATAAATTTTTGAATAATATAATTTGTAAGCAGATATTATACATTATACATGTTAACGGATAATTCAACTTCCGCCTCTAGTATGCTTCTATAAATGCTCTATTAAGGTATTGCCAAGTGCAAAATGAGCATCTTTTTCTTTGTCTTTGATTTTTTTTTTTTTTGGTCGAGCTAAAAATTATTCAAATCGGTGATTTTCATCTACTACCATTTCTACTGTTGGAGTTGGACCTTCCCAAGCATCTTGAATTGGTGCATTAAGATCACCCATCTAAATTCAGTTTTTACTTTTCAGTTTTAGCAACATCGTATATTGTCACGCTTGCACTTTTAATTGTGATGGTTATTTTTTTATACAATTATAATTTATTATGTATGAAAATTAGTTTATCAAAATTATACGCCAAAATTAAGGAGTAAAATAAATATTATAAAAATATTGGAGTGAAGAATGGCGCAACATTGGAGGAGCTTGACGCCAAATCTCACGCCGTTTTGGTATTTGGAGTTGAAAATAGAATCTCGTTGGAGTTGTTTTTAGGGATAAGAATTATTGGGTGGACCATTATTAGCAACCGCTTCTACAACCAAATTCATGAAACTCCCGATATTTGTATATATCATATGAGCTTTTGAAATAAAATCTTACGAAATAACAAGAAGGGAATTATAAGAAAAATTGGACAACGGTAAAGAAAATGTATATTTACGAAAGGAAAATAAAGATGCTTACGAAAATATCTTGAGTATCTCGCGATCGCGCACTTGAGTTGCCCGATAACATTTAGTGTTGCGGTTTTAGTTGCGAATTTTTTGTTGAGGATTTACTTTGGGATTTATACACAACTTAGGTATTCTAATTAACTGTTAGCTTGAATAAGCTCGCAGTTTTGAATGATGACGAAGGAACAGATCCAAGGACTTGTTCCTTTGGATCATGACAGCTGAATAAATAATATTGCAAAATCAATTAAGCGTGATAATTAATTATTATCCTATTATCTAATATTTATCTTGATAATCATACAGAGTTGTACGTGATAAGAAAAGATTGCATAAGATTGAGATAAGTCTTGAAGATAAGCACAGAGTTCAATTAGGACTCAAACTCGTGGAGGCTTTGGAGTTCTAATTGCTCAAGATTCCTCAGATTTCAAAGCTATAAATAGAGGAGCATTTCAGCTGTTAAAGACACACACAAATACAGAGAAAAAAGAGCTATATCATTGTTGAGTCGAAATTATATTTGGACAGTCATTAAGCTACAGGGAACTAAGTGAAGAACTTGTTCCTTAGATTGAGTCTTGTCAAAGTTCAGTCTTAGTTCATCTGCAGTAGGGTATATCAAATTGTACTAGTTGCTTTCATAGAAGCTCTGTAAGAGTACGCATCATTCAAATCTTGTTACTTGGAGGAACTTCACTGATTGTGAAAGGGGTCATTATAGGATTAGAGTTACTCCTAGGTTAGTAAGAGAGAAGTCTTGTAACCGAGTGAGTCTTTCAAACAGTGAAGTTGAAATCCTACTTGAGAGAGTAGCTCGTGGTTTTTTATCCCGAGTTCAAGGTATTTTTTCACGCTAAAATTAGTGTTCATTTACTCTTGTTTAACTTAATTCCGCAATTTATAAACAAATGAACACATAGAAAAAACTGGTCCTTCTGTGGTGTCTCTTGGGAAAATAACACTAAATGTAATCAAGCTCTCCAAGCTCTTGATGTCTAGCGTGAATCCTCCAACATTATAAGTGCCGATCCGAATTGCATTAGCATGAAACTTCAAATATATATATAATAAAACCTTAAACAAATGCTAAAGTAACCTAAAGTGATATAAAGAATAAAACCTTATTAAAAGCACAATACAACTTGAGAAAGCAATATAAATGTGAGTTAGACATGAAGCCAATGCAATAACAACCCAAGAGGAATGCGGTAATAAGTCTAGAACAAATACAAAAAAGCTGCTCCAGTCAATATTGCGATTAGGGGTAAATATAGGGCGGTTTGGTTCGGTTTTACCATTAACCAAACCTAACCAAACCAAATATATCGGTTTTTCAAATCTATAAGCCAAACCAAATATATCCGTTTTTTAAATATATAAACCAAACCAAACCAACATAAAGTCGATTTTCTCGATCTCGGTTTTTTCGGTTTTTATTAGATAAAGTCTCTACAACAAAGAATATGCAAGTGTTGCTTTCAAATATTTCCTACAATCAACTATAGATGTATGTTATTTATAGACAATTAGACATCAAGAAGAATTACATATAGATCTTAATAAGACAATTAAATATAATGTGCATAAATTAGAAAACTAAAAATGGAGAGACGTGATATAAATGAGTTGATTTAGTTTTGTTTTTTTTTCTTTAATCGACCACGTAGTATGGTGCTTGTGTGCTAGTATTTAGATAATAATTTAGTAATATTGATTCTTGATAATATATAGAAGATAACTAATTAAATATTAATTAAGAGAGATAATGTAATTGATCATCCATTCCCTTAAAAATAGGCACATCTAATGCTTAAAGATTTCATCAAATTTGTGGCTAGAAAATGTGGAGTATAATTAGTTTAAGTTTCTACTCTATAATAAAAAGAAAATTTATTTATTTAGTGTTTAATACTCACTTGAGTGCTTATGTCATGTAAAATTTTCTTAAAATTATATATAAAGAAGTTCATAATGAATATTTTTATGTATAAATCTTTAAAAATAATATTTATAAAATATCGGTTCGGTTTGGGTTCAGTTCGATTTTTTCTTGGTAAAACCAAATATGTCAGTTTTTATTTTTTCAAAACCAAACCAAATCAAACTAAACTACGAGTCGGTTTTTTATTCGGTTTGATTTAGTTTATCGGTTCGGTTTGTGCACCCCAATTGCTATAGACCCTCTACCTGAATTTGGCAGCGAAACATCGAGATGGCGGAAAGGTGAAATGTGGTGATAGAGAGGTGGAGGCGGTTGGTAAGGGAAGTGGTAGCAGGATGAGTTCGCCTTGAAGGTGGAGAAGCTTGAATTGGAGGAGTCAGTGGTGAAAAAAAGAGGATTTAGCATATTTATCTCAATCCATTAAACCAAACAAGCTCTTCATATTCACAAAAGTATTATGACATATTTTATACCATGATCATTTTACCTAACTCAATATATCACTTGTGGGACTACATTAAACATGCCGTTGATTATTTTATTGATTCCATCAAATCTAACAAGCTCTTAAAAAAGCTTTTACTGATACAAGTGTTATGACATGTTAATACTACATGTTTTGAACATTTTACAACCACATACATGTTATGGCATGTTTAAACCACATATTTCAAATGTCTTTATTTTAAATTCGTGCCCAGCCAAATAAGTTCACATAAATTAAAACGGGAACAATATAATTCAAATATTAACTTCATTGACTTCAATAATAAATACCTAATATATGCATCAACATACTCTATATTTTTTATGTTTTAATTTATGTGACAATATTTCTTTTTTGGTTTAAAAAAATAAATTTGGAAAAAGTTAACTTAAACTTCTATTTTTTACTCTTATTTACAAGCCAATCTCAAATGTCTAATAAATCCACAAATATAATAATATATTTAAACTCACAAGTTTCAAAATATATTTTTCTTATTTATATATTAAATATATTCAGTCAAACTATGCCACATAAACTGTATAATTTCTTACAACAACATTAACTTTTTCGAGCGGGACCTTTCTATTTTAAAACTCTCACTACTTATATTATTTTGTCCCTTCCAATTGCCCCTTTACAAATTTCCCAATTTCTAATTCTGTACTATACTAACACTGTGGATCCACTAATTCACTAAACTACAAATCAATTTCGCCGGCAAATTTTTCAAAAACCCAATTCACATTTTTCAGATCTATTAAAATACCCGCTCTGCGTGAACGTGGGATGCTTTATGCACCCGATAGTTCTTGATTTAGTTCTTGAAAGTTATGTATTATGCTCAAATGAATTTGGGATTTTGGTGAAAATTAGTGGAAACTCTAATTTTGATTAGTAATGGCAGTACAAGCAGAAGATATATTAGAATGGTTGGAGAAAGAAATGGGGTATCAACCAATAGGTGGTTCATATGCAGCTTCAAGTAAAGCAGCAATGCCTAGTATCGATTCCCTTCGCAAGATTTGTCGTGGCAATATGATCCCCATTTGGAATTTCTTATTGACTAGGGTTAAATCGGAAAAAACTGTCGAAAAAGTACGTAGGAATATCTTAGTGCACGGTCGGGATGATGGGAATGGCAATGGGAATAAAGGAGGGAGGAGGAAGGAGAAGGTTGGGGGGACGGGTGGTAGGGAGGGGGGTTCGGGTGAGAATAGTAGGGAATTTGCTTTGCAAGAACGAGATTTGGCGGAGAAAGAAGTGGAAAGGCTTAGGCAGATAGTGAGGCGACAGAGGAAAGAGTTGAAGGCTAGGATGTTGGAGGTATCGAGGGAGGAAGCTGAGCGTAAGCGCATGCTTGACGAGAGGTCTAATTATAGGTTTGTTTCTGAGAACCAAACTATTGTAATGTTGTTTTTATGATGTACTAGCAAATTACAAGCTTTGTTATCATTGTTCCTGATTTTGATTCTTTATGATGAGCTTATGTATAGAAGAAATGATGTAATATGGAAATGCCAATCTGGCCCATATGGTTTTTGTCTAGTGGTAAGAGCTCAACTTGTGATGTATGTGTTAGGTGCACCTCACGGGTTTGAACTCTTTCAAAAACAAAAACCTGGTATTAAAGTGGAGAAAAGTAGAGGTGTGGATCCATTATCCCCCTCCTAGGAAAAGTTGCAATGTTGTTCATCATATATTGGAATGAAAAGTCTTGACTTGATTTTGTGATGAGCTTATGTATAGATTGTGTATAGAAAGCAAAGTCTTACTTTAGTACCATTTTACTCATCTTAATGCTGTTATATGCAAAGGAAAATATGTAGTAGTGGTTAGGAGTGGTGGCATTGAGTATTGCTGATATTGATACTTTCAAATGCAGACATAAACAAGTAATGCTGGAGGCTTATGATCAACAGTGTGATGAAGCTGCAAAAATATTTTCAGAGTACCATAAACGTCTAAGTTATTATGTTAACCAAGCAAGGAATGTTAAGCGGTCTAGTGTTGATTCTTCTACTGAGGTGGTTACTACTTTTCATGCAAATGAGAAAGAATCCATTTATTCAACTTTTAAAGGAACGAAAAGTGCAGAGGACGTTATTCTCATTGAAACAACCTGGGAAAGAAATATCAGGAAGGCATGTGAGTCTCTTGCTATGCAGATGGCTGAAAGGATTCGCAACTCTTTTCCTGCTTATGAAGGAAATGGAATCCATATGAATTCTCTGTTGCAAGCTGCCAAGTTGGGTCTTGACATTGATGGTGATTTGCCGGATGAAGTAAGAAATGCAGTTGTAAGTTGCCTGAAAAGTCCTCCTCAGTTGCTACAGGCAATCACTGCGTATGCTCAAAAGCTAAAGACTACGATTACTAGAGAAACAGAGAAAGTTGACATTAGAGCTGATGCAGAGATTCTACGGTAATATGATCTTCGTAGAAATATATCTAAAGTTTTCCTTTTTAATCGAATCCTGTTTACACTGGATTCTAAAGTTTTTTGCTTTGCTCATTCGAATGAAACCACATGAATCTACTATAACTCTTACTATTCTGGTTTCTTGTTTGTTTTTGTGGTTGTTGCCTGATCTGGTATATTTTATTCGTAGGGAAAATATTTGTGCACTTTCATGTACGGGAGTTAACTCTTATTATATATGACCAAAAGTTTAACTGGCTAAATGTTTCACTTCCTCATATTTTAATATATCTAAAGGTAAACTAATTAGAGATTAGTTTCATACCAACCATAGGTGTTACAAGCTAGTTACTATGCTTATATTTTGTTCGGTGTTTGTGTCTTTGTGAAGAGTCCTTTTAGTATGGTTAGAAACTTGTGTATCTGTATAGGGATAAGTGCAAGATTAGAGAATTCCTAATAGGTATACGAGATAATCAGTTCATATAAGAATGAAATGGACCCGAATAGAGCAAAATGTATACAAAAGATTTATACTTTTAGTCCTCTAAAAGAAAAAAAAAGAAAAGATTCTTATAGCTGACTTGATTCATTTGGGCTTGAAACATAGTTGATTGATGGAATGAAAAGGTGAAATAGTTCAATTGTCTATTTTATAAAACGTGAAACTTCCTTGTTACCATTCTCAAAAAAAAAAAAAAAACAAAACGTGAAACTTCCAATAAGGCAACTGATCTGAAGAGGATGGAGCATTTTGCGTCAGCTTGTTTTTTCGATAAGGTGTATCTGCTTGAACTCAGTTTATGATAATGCACCTAGCATTGATGTCAAATATTTTAACTGCTTATCAGGTACAAGTATGAGAATGACACAGTAATGGATGCCTCTTCTTCTCCTGATGTAACATCACCATTACACCAGCTTTATGGCAATGGAAAAATTGGAGGTGATACGTCTTCAAGAGGGACACAAAATCAACTTCTTGAGAGACAGGTCTTTTTTTATGTCGTACTGTATAATAGTTCTTTGCCACCTTCAATTTTAACTCTTTAATAGTTCCTTAGACTTCTCTATAGATTGATCCTCTCTTATTTGTTTCGTGAGATCCTTTTATAGCTTGCCATAAACTGATGCTCCCTTTGCCCTGAATTGACTTTTCAATGTGACTTGATTATTAGTTATATTATATCTTGCCTATAACACTACCATTTCAATTGTCAATCTGGACATATATGATGTTAGATATGCACTTATATTTACAGTTGTTGACCTTTCATTTTATATGCAGGAGAATTTGATTATTGTGCTAGTCTGATTTGTTTTGTCCTACGCAGAAAGCACATGTTCAGCAATTCATGGCCACTGAAGATGCATTGAATAAAGCCGCAGAAGCGAGAAATACGAGCCAGCAACTTTTAAAGCGGCTGCAAGGAACTGATGATGCAATCTCTTCACATTCGCTAGCAATTGGAGGAACGTCAAAGAGTATGAGCAGCCTCAGGCAACTTGAGGTTTAACTTTCTCTAATAAACCTTAAAGTACTGTATAAACTTGTTGACCTGTGGTAAAATGGGATGCAACAACTTTCTGGATTTCTTTGGAAAATGCTACGAACTTACCCGATCAACTATCAATTGAGTGGCTTATTATTAAAAAGTTTAGCATACTTTTGTCTGATTATGTTTATAGCTGTAAACATTAAACTATTTGTTTTTTTGAGGCCGAATAGTTGCCTCAGCATTTTCTACCTGCTATTTCCTGTTAAACACATTTTCTGTAGAGTAATTGCTATTTTGACCCTTAGATAAAATACCATGCTTTGTTTAAAATTAATAGTCTATAATATATTTCAAACTTGACTGTAGCCGTGGTAAGTATAACTCTTTTATGCATTAAATATGAGACTGAGCATTGTGGAGTAGACAACTTACCATACAAAATGATTTGATTATCTTCCAATTTCATGATCTTGAAAGAAAGAAAATCCATGTAACATTCATTTCAACTTGTGGTTAGAACTGAGAAATCTTGTACCAAATTAATGATAAACTCACTGCAATTGTATCTTCTCATTCAAGGTACTGTACATATCTTTTGAACATAGAAGGAGCTGAGTTAATAGACATGCAGGATAGATAGAAAATGGAGAAAATAAAGATCTGTTGGTTGAAATCATGTTTGTAGGACGAACTATTGTATTCAATCTGTCGCCAATATTCTGCCCCTGTTATTTGAAAAACTTGTCAAAGAGGTTTAGGCTGAATCTATTTTTAGAGGAACAGTAGCCTAAAAGGGCTGCAATGATATTCAGCCTTCCGCAGTTCCGCTGCTGTCCAGTTATTAAAAAAAAAGGTTTCTTTACATTGGGAAGTGTCCAGTTTCTGTCAACAAAAACCAGAAAAAAGTTTGGTGATTTCCTCCCATTTTCCTATGTCTCGGTGAGCAGAGTTACCTGATACATCTATTGGTGGGTTGGTGGGCGGTATCATGTACCCTATGGAACAATCAAGGTGTTTGTGTCGGACACTATTATTTAAAAAAACGACACTGTTCACTTTCCTTTGATTTTTAGTCTTATATATAGCGTTTTCTCTAGTTTCAAATATTATAGGCTTGTGTGTAATCTTATAATCTTCTCTAGCTTGATATTGTACAACGTGTGATGTCCTAGTAATTTGTTATTCTTTTTGTAGTTGGAGGTCTGGACAAAGGAAAGAGAAGCAGCTGGATTACGAGCTAGTGTGAATACACTGATGTCTGAGATACAACGTTTAAATAAATTGTGCGCCGAGAGGAAAGAAGCTGAAGATTCTTTGAGAAAGAAATGGAAGAAGATTGAAGAGTTCGATGCCCGGAGATCAGAGCTTGAATCTATTTATAGTGCCTTGCTCAAGGCAAGCATGGTACGATTGCACTTATGTCCCTCTATGTGATGCAATGTGTTATTTTACCAGCCTTCTGTTTTGGATCTTGTGGGGGGAGGGGTGTGGAAGAGGGTTGCAGTAAGATCTTCCTTGGTAATTATAGTAAAAAATAAAGGATCAATCTTGATGTATTTCCAAAAAGTATATAGTTTACGACTTCTTGGAAAGTGTAAATAGTATCCTCACTAGTGACACCATTCCAACTTATGGCGTGTGTACCTTAAGGAATGTTTTGGAACTACTTATCTATGGATATGTTTGACTTCAGCTCTCTGACCATTACCACCAGATGGTCATGCAATGTGACGTCTGAACTAGTTAGAGGAATTTTGTTAATTGTTTGATTACATAAAATTTCCTTATCACTATGTAGGATGCAGCAGCATTTTGGAGTCAGCAGCCATTAGCTGCAAGGGAGTATTCATCGAGTACTATGATTCCTGCTTGCACTGTTCTTGTAGATTTATCAAACAGTGCTAGAGATCTTATTGAGCAAGAAGTTTCAGCATTTTATCAAACTCCTAATAATACGCTTTACATGCTTCCATCAACACCCCAGGTTTGTAGTTTCACTCACAAATCTAATAGACGCTTTATGTTCAGTGATAAATAAATTTAAAAGAATCGATGACACTCCTTACTTTAAGGAGGATCTGTGAAGTTAACATTTTTACTTTTGTTCTCTTTTAACATGTCTTTCTGTATTTTAAATAAAAAAAGGAGGATTTTATATATACATACATACAGTAAGACATGTCTGTATATATAGAGATTTATCTATATGTATAAATATGTTCTCCTTGCTTTTTTTTGATAGTACACATTCAGATATATGTTTATAGGAATGTATTTTTGTGTGTTTATATAAGCTTCATCAGCTTTGTTGACGGCTAGAATGTATCCACATGGTAAATAACTAAGTATATCCTCCACCTCCCTGACAAACATACAGAAGAAACTGAAGAATTTATTTACTTATTTATTCTTGGGAAGGTTAAGATAAGCTAAAAAATGGAAGACAAACAAAAGACTTAAAATTATTAATTGCTATTCCATTTTACATTATCATCTTAGTCTTTTGCAGTTTACATTTTCGTTGTCTTCTCTTATGGTGTCTTGTTTCATGCTAATAGGCTCTATTGGAGTCTATGGGTGTCAGTGGATCTACTGGACCAGAAGCTGTTGCTGCTGCTGAAAAGAATGCTGCTCTTTTGACAGCTAGAGCTGGTGCCCGAGACCCGTCTGCAATTCCATCTATATGCCGTATTTCTGCTGCTCTACAATATCCTGCAGGTGAGTTTTCTTCTTCACCTCAATGTGTTATTATTCGCTTGAATTCTGGTGTTAGGTAGGCTCCCCAACTTTAGAACAGTTTTTTTTTTTTTTTTTTTTGATTGATAAAGATATTCTATTAGTAAATAGCAGCAAAATGCTGCAAGAAGTTACCACGTTAGACAAATATAATGAACTCAAAAAATCTATCATGGCTTCTGTGTCATTTTCAATTGCCATGTTACACCAAAAGAACAACGAAGAAATGCGTATGGACTTGATGATTACAGATTCCTTCCTACTTTCAAAACTTCTAGTATTCCTTACCTTCCAAATGATCCACCATGTCGCCAAAGGCAATGAAAACCAAGCAACCAGCTTTTCCTTCCCCAAACCTGTACCAGCTTAGCAATAGCTTTGAAGTTGTCTCAGGCATTGTCCAGCTTTCACCCCTTCTATACAAAGAATTAAATGCCAAATTTTGTGTGGTGACTTCACAGTGAATGAAGAGGTGATTTACATCCTCATTTTCCTTCTCACACAGAGGGCCATCTACTGCACATATAGATCCCTCTTTTTTTAAGGTTCTCATGAGTTAGACAAGCGCCATGTGCCACCAGCCACACATAGCAGTCCACCTTTAAAGGTGCTTTGTTCTTCCAAATACATCTCCATGGCATTTAAAAAAGCAACTAGACGGGCTCAAAAGTTGGTAGCACGACTTAACCTGGAATCTCCCTTTTGAATCTTTTTTCCAAATTAAGGAATCAGGCTTAGAAAGTACAGGGGTGTGGTTGTGCAGCATAAGAAGAAGAGCAGAGACAGTGTCAACTTCCCAATCATTCAATCCTCGCCTAAATCTAAGATTCCAGCTGTTGTCTGTCCAATAATCATGAATTGAGGCCTCCTGATCTTGTGCCTAAGTGAAGAGTACTGGGAATCGTTCCTTTAATGATGATTGATCTGCCCTAATGTCCATCCAAAATTTCAATTTCCTGCCATTACCCTACTTGAAAAGCCAAATTTGAGAAAAATGATTCCCACTGGACTCTGGTATATTTCCAAATACCGTGAGAACTCTGAAAATGAGGGGTTTTGGTGGTCCTGGGATTCAGAAGACCATACTTCGCATCAATTACAATTCACCTTATTCTTCTTCTTCTTGACTAAATCTCCATAGCCACTTATGCTACATACTTGTGCTATGAACCTTCAAACTTTTAGAATTAGGTGTGAGCACTATAGTATAGCATAAGCTATTGTTAATAAGCATAAGAGCAGTGAAATCAAAGGCGCGCTTAAAGCACACTTAAGCCGCGCAAAACATTTTGAGCGCTTCGCCTCGCTTAATGGGCGTTTCAGTGTCGTCATCAAAGATTTATGGCATACTTCTCCTTGCCGATGAACATTATCCTAATAGGCGACACTAAACAGCTGATATTTCACATATCTTAATATATTTTTTCAATTTCTTTATCGATATATTTGTCATTCATACTTATAATTATTAGTCTTGGAAAACAAATACATATTTTTGTATATTTTCTTCCATTGTGCCTTTTTCATTAAAGCCCATGCTTTATTTGCGCTCCTGCACTTGAAGCCCAAACAGACCTCGGCGCTTTTCTGCGCTTTTTGCTTTTGATAACATTGCATAAGAGAACTTGTTTAAGAATTAGGTGTGAGCCTAGAGGTTATTTATCTGGACCTGAACCTTACAACTATTTATCTCGGACACCTGAGCCACCATAACCCATTGTATAGAGTATACCTAAAAATTTCTGATAGAATCACAAGAAAGAGCCAAATAAAAAGATCTTGAGCCAAACTTGATTTGTCACTCATCTAGATTTGTTGTGAAATTGTAGAATGCTCATGTGTGTCTGTTGATAGAGTGCCAACTTATTTGCAATGCCATTGGGTCATGTTGCATACGAATAATGATGAAAAATGGCATAAAGTTTGATGGGTTAGGTGGGCACAGAGAAACCATTACCATTGTAGAAGAGAGAATAAGGGTGATCAGAGGTCTCAGGTTCGAGCGCTACGAATAGATGAATTCCTTGTAGGCAGCGCTTCCCCATTAATGGGCCCTTTGCAGCACAATTCCAAATTAGTCGGGCCAATAAGTATCGGATGCTGTATTGAAAACTAGAAGAAAAAGGGTGTACTATGTACAAGGGAGAGGGCAGTTGTCTCTTTTGTTTTTTTTGGGAATTGAACTTTCTCTGTACTCTTGTTAAAATTAGTTGAATAATGGCAGACTGAGTATAAAAAGAAAATACGTCTCATTTATAGGTTATCCAATGGTTGAGTTGTGAACTATAAAACTTACTAAAAAGAATAGTTCTCTTTTTTGTTTATTGAACTGTGTAACCATTTCATCTAAAAGTTTAAGCCGTTAGAAAGAGCACACCTTATTTATTTAATTGTATCTTTAACATGCTTCCTCACGTGGTGATCTGATTCAGTTTTTCATGGATCAAGCACGTGAAATTCATTTTTTAGTGGTGTCACTGAGACTTGTTGTCAGGATCTTTGCTTGCTCTTATACCATGTTGAATTGTGTAACCATCTCATCATAAAGCTTAAGTGGTTAGAGAGCACACTTTATTCATTTAAATGTCTTTTCAACATTGCTATAGCTAATTCTTAAATGATAAAATGCAATGAGTATGTACTTTTTTGTTCATATTACTCCCCGTCTTTTTTTTTTTTTTTTGACTAGGCACAAAGTTTAAGAAATAAAGAAAAACTTTTGAAACCTGTGGCCTAAAACAAGCTATTGAATTTGTGTGGCTATTAATTAACTCACTAAGGGTAACATGAGAAGCGTAAAATTATTCCTTCGGTTCTAGTTTATGTGACTCTATTTCCTTTTTAGTCCGTTAAAAGAAATAACCTCTTTTCAAATTTGGAACGATTTAACTCAAACTTCTTATTTTTCCAATAATGAGAAGCTTGTATTGCCACACAATCATTAAGGCATGTTTAAGATCACAAGTTTCAGTAGTTTTATAGCCACAAATGTTATGGTTTGTTTAGGACAACATGTTTAAACAGTATTCAGTTTTTTGTTGGACTCCGTGGCCAATCAAATATGTTGACATAAATTAAATGGAGGGAGTAATTTGTTCTAAAGATAGCGAGATATCATTATATTTGGGAAAATTAAGTAAGAAAAAATGTCACATATATTTAGAAAAAGAGCGTATCTAACACTCTTAAATAATTTTCATGCCCAAGTTTTAATCCTCCGAGTTTCTGACAAATTATTGAGAATATAATAGTAAAACTATTATAGCTATAGAAAAGGCAAAATACTTACTTACACACTCAAACTTGTCCCGAAAGCCCCGACACACTCTAACTTTACGGGGATCTATCACCCTCCTTAATATGTTTGAAGTGGTATTAATATCACCCTAAAGGCTAACGTGGCAGAGAAAAAAAATTATCTCCTAAACGGCGAGTGAAGAAAAAAAAGTATGTTAAAACTAAATTAAATTATACACATGTCAATTTATAATTGGTAATTAGTTAGTTACTAACTTAACCTTAATTATTTGTGGGACACTTTTTCTCTTTTTGCCTTTTCATTTCTATTTTCTGTCCTTCTATTATTCTTTTTCCTCTCCAACTCATCTTTCTCTCTCCTCTTTTTCTCAAACTTCATTACCGACCTTCTCCACCATTTCTCGACTTCTTCATTTTTCTCCATCACCATTTCTGGCAAATACTCTCCAAGGTTTGAAATTTAAACTTAAACTAAAGGTTCCCACAACAATCTGATTAAATCCCAATCTAAATTTAGTTCAAATCATCAATAATTTTTAAAATCAAATTGTTGTGTTCTTGTTCACAATGAATTTAATTCAGCAGCTCAATTCGCTGATCTATTCCAAATCAACACAAGAATTAAATTTCAAAAGTTTTAGGTTCAAAGCATCACCAATTAGTAAGACCCACTTTGAAATTTTAAGCTTTTCCGAAGGTCTTCAATGGAGTTTCTACGTTCAGTTTTCATAAAAACTCATAAGAGAGCTTGACTTTGTCGGTCATCTCCTGCTATTCCAGTTATCAGTAAACACAGAAAGAGAATTCCCTAGTTGTTGAGAGTGGATTTGTTTTTTTCCTTATGTTAAATGTTGGAAGAAAAATGAGTTTGATTATAGCCAGTTTCATATGATATTGTAAAGATATGAATTTGGCAGTTAGGTTGGCAATGGCTAGCTATGGAGGAGTGGAGAAAAAGAATACTTGTAACAAAAAAGAAATAAAAACTAAAATTAAAATGATTATATAAAGATAAGAAAACAAAAATTCTTTTTCAAAAAAAAAAAAAAAGATAAGAAAACAAAAATTGTGATATAAAATAAAATAGTGTTAAATAAAAAAAAGAAAAATCAATATATGTTGACATATTACCACGTGGCAAAGTCACAGGACAAGTGTGGAACACCTTCCATGGTGCAACTGGTCATAATGTTTCAGGTTTGCGTGAATACCACTTCAAACATATTATGGGGCTGATAGGTCACCCGTAAAGTTAGAGTGTGTCAGGGGGATTTGGAGACAAGTTTGAGTGTGTAAGTATTTTGCCTATAGAAAATGGAAAACATTGAGACTTGTGATATAGCTCGTTCTGATGTAGAAATGAGCGCCAAAAGAGGTTTTTAAACCAAAACCTACACCACCACCTCCACCCCCCCCCCCCCCCCCCAAACCCCCACCCCTCTGAAAATAAACAAATAAATAAGTAAAAGGAAAACAAGTTGTGGTAGAAAGCAGTTGGGTCTGAATTAGAGAAGAGGTCTAACTGTCTTAACGTTTTCCCTTTCTGTCACCTTAGACTTAAGGAGCTAAGTGACCCCCCTCTCTGTCAAGCGCTCGACACTAATGGGCTATATAGGGGATATGTGGAGTTGCTATTTTGCTTCCTTGCTTTATAACAGATATGATAGATTATAATGTCCACGTTTTACTTTTCTGAGTTGTACTGGGAAAAGGGAAAGAAATGGCTGGAGCCTGGAAGCCTAGACAATCATTTTCTATCAATAATCTCTTCGGATTAGGGTACGCCTTAAATCAGTAGGGGAAGAACATAGCTATTATGAGTTATAGGCTACTCTTGTTCAATGAATACCTCTTTTGTTATTTCCAGTTCATGTACCTTTAGGCTTTATATACTTTCCAGTTCATGTACCTTTAGACTCTATGTCCTGATCAATATTTTTTCCTCAAGTTTTTCACATAATATCTCATAATTTAGGTTTTATCACTCTACTTTTAGATTATTGAATTTTTTTAGCCGAATCCCTACGCCCGTATCCATAAGTGGATCCGTATCCCCTAAAATATAGATCATGAAGGATCCGACCTCTAGATCTGCACCTGTATCGGACACCCGCACTTGAGTCCGAGTAACTTAGGTCAGAACAGATATTTGCCAATAGTTTGGTTCAGACATTCTTTCTTTTTGAACTTGGCTTTCATACCTCATGGTCATACTTTTTACAAGCGATGATGATTTTATGCACATCTTATATTTTTGTCTTTTTGACTTGTGTTTTAGGTTTGGATGGTTCAGATGCCGGCTTAGCAGCAGTTTTAGAATCTATGGGATTTTGTACGAATCTTCGTGGTTCTGAAGCTTCCATATTGGAAGATCTGGTAAAGGCAATCAACTTGGTTCATACACGGCGAGATCTTGTTGAAAGTGGTCGTGCCTTATTAGATCATGCTTACAAAGCACAAAATGACTATGAAAGGTGTGGGAAATGTCATGCATCAAATTTTCCTTTTTATTTTTCCAGTCGGATCCTTTCGTATTTGCAAACAAAACATGGGGTGTAAATTGAACTCTAGTGCCTAGAAATTTGTATTTCTGATTCTTGGACATTTGGCTATGTAGTGTACCACGTTGGTTGAGGGATATGGTGTTTCTCTGCTTATATAGTCTTGCGATATCCTCACCTTAAGAGCTACCTTTTGGGATTGATTTATACCGAATGTATATTTATTTATATGGTATTAGAGTCAGACCCATCCATGTAATTGTATGTCCCAATGTTGGGCCTCATGTTATACTATTCATGCTCAAGTCTCAAGTTGGTAAGCATTAGGTGTTTTGCTGGTTGAGAGATTAAGTTGTTTGTCTCCTTATTCCTTACACTCTCTGTTATAGTTAACAGAAGCTTGTAATTGCTTACTAAGCACACTCTTGTTGCTTGTTATACATTTATAAACTTTTATCATATCCAAAAAAAAAAAAAAGTTGTTTGTCTCCTTATATGGTGTTGAACAATCCTTCACTTCATGAGCTAGCTTTTGGCGCTAAGTTAGGCCCAATTATTCTTCTACTGATGTATCAGTGCCAAAGCCCATCCCAAATCTTTGTTTACCAAACGTTGGGCCCCTATGTTATATTGTCCACACTACGGATGTGCAGGTCTGGGGCGTCGGGGTTTTTTTTTTGTTAAGTGTCCTACATTGATTTGAGCGATGGGGTGTGTGTCTACTTATATGGTCTTGGGCAATTCTCGCCTTATGAGCTAGACCTAAAGTCCATTTTCTTTACAAGTTGGACCAATATAGGTTGATTCTCTTATTGCTTGTGCCTTGTAGGACTACAAACTACTGCTTAAATTTGGCTGCTGAGCAAGAGAAGACAGCTACTGAGAATTGGCTACATGAACTAGATGAAGCAATTGGTAATGCTAAACACTGCCTTAATGAGGAATGCAAGTATGTTCGGGGCCTGGTGAGTAATTCTCTTCGCTGTGCTTTGTTTACCAGTTTGTTAAAGTGATATCTTACAGCTAGGAACTTAGTTGGATTAATTAGTGGAACTAATGGTTTTCTTTCACGGTCTTGGTATGTTCAATCTGTTTAATACTATGAGATGAACTGTGTCAATAACTGCACCTGTTCATGCTCGCAAGTATCTATCTGGACACGGACATGGGGGGTATTATCCCAAAAAAAAAATATAGGACATGCCACAAAAGAACTATAAATATAGGTGCATTTTTTGGACCATTTTCTTTGATATTTATCATTTCATGCAGCCAAATGAAATTTGTACATGTATGCTATGAAAATACATGAATGTAGTAGTCTGTGTATTGTTATTATTAAGAAAGATCTTAACATGATTAATGAACGATGTATAAAAGGGTCTCTTTGGTTAGGAATCCTTAGGCTTTATACAATCTGATAGGTAATCATTCCATATGCAGACTAAGGTAGTAAGTATATTCTATAATTAAATCAGTATATAGTATCCTAAAAATCTTTAGAATATTCTATTTTTGTTTCCCTAACTCAAGTTTAATGAAGTAAGTAATGTCTTGAATCTTGACATATATTATCTTTACTGTTGAATACGCCACCTCAAACTCAAAATGGGTTTGCTTATTTTGTAAAGATAAAATGCTGCCGCTGAATCTCACTAGGATAGTGCACAATCACAAAAAAGAAAGAGGTGTTGGAATCTTGGAGATCCTTCCTTTAGAAATTCGTAACTGCAACAAGCAGATATAGGTGCTTCTCGCACTACAGTAGGAAAGAAATCTATTCTTACCCACCAAAAGGTGGCATGCTGTTGCAAGCATGCACCATTATCGTCAACTGAATTGGCAGAATGATGACAAGAAGTTCAAAGTTAAGAGGAAAGTGCCGTGCCATATATAGGAGGGCTTCAATTGCCTTAGAGAGGAGCGGTGCTGGTTGCATGAAGGAGAGACAAGAAAAATAACATTGGCCACACAGGTGGTGTAAGGCTGCTCACTAGAAGGCGCAAGCTATTTGAGACATCACCAAGATTGTCGATGCTGTAATATTATGTGAAGCAAGAAGAACTTTTTATTAACTTGATTAACAATGTACAATGGGGAATCTATATATAGGAGTTTTATGCACCAAATAATATGAAAAATAATTAATCCTTATGCCTAATAAAGTAAATATTGTACAGTTGGATAATATCATAGAATGCTATTTTTATCTTTACTCAAGTTCGATGAATCAAGACCTGTGTTGAAGCAAAACATGTCAATTCACACACATTTTCTGTTGATATTCAACAATTATAAGTTGTGCATATTGTCATGTTTTATGATTGATTTTTCATTAACCTCCTGGGATAAATTTTAAGATCGTTTTGCACAATTGCATGAATAAATAGTACCTTATGTGAGGTGCCAAGACCTATATCTGCGTAAACTTTTAATAATCTTAATTGATTGAATATTTTTGTTCTTGAATTTGTTTGTTGTCGTTAGAAGGGACACTCATCATGCTTTATGTTGTTAAAAAGGCCGGTTATCATGCTTCGCTTCTGTTAAGATTAAAAGGGGAAAGCAAAAATAAGGGTCTAAGATGGCAGGGGGAAAAGAATGAGAAGACCATTTAAACGCTGTAACTAGAATATCTTGATGTTTTTATGTTCTTTTTGCCCCCCTTTCTCACATACTCCCCTTTGTTCTGTCCTGGCAACTCCCCCTTTTTATGAAAATGTGATATTGTGCATCGTTACAGGTAGATGAATGGTGGGAACAACCAGCATCAACTGTCGTTGACTGGGTTACTGTTGATGGACAAAATGTTGCTGCATGGTGTAATGATGTGAAGCAGCTCAAGGCATTTCATGATCAGCAACTTCGTTGAACCAACTCCTTGGCAACTGTTACACAACGTCTGTAAATTTTCATTTTCTCGCTTGGTAGTTCTCCGCAACTTCAGGCGATTTTGATACTCATCAAGGCTCATATCTTATAGCAGCAGCAGCACAAAGCTGTTCACCTGTAAACCTAGGAGTGTAAGAATATTTTAGTCAGTTTGGGGGTTTGTCTTTCTATTACATAGTTCAAGGCGAAATGTAGGCCGAGTAAAATACTGTGTTGCATTCCCTATTTTGTACAGAATTTCTTGTGTCATATTTTTGAAAAGAAAAAGAAGAGAGAATTTGCATACATAGACAAGTTATAAGGTGGTCTGCATTTTACACTATATGAGCCTCGTTATAATACATGTGTAACACATTCTGATATGGCTGATTGATGATACAAAGAGTTCATGCTTCAGTGAGATTTCACTTTTTCCCCTTGAATGGCGTTTAGTGTTAAATTGTTTTTAGAATTTGGTAACTGAAGCAAAAGAATTAATAATTTATAAACATAAGCTACAAGTTTTGAAATTTTTGTACTCTATTAGTTTAATGATGAACTGAGCAATATCACCATCTTACAGATTAACTACCTTATTTTTAGGTTACAATTATCAATAATTTTCTATCAGGTGGTGATGATAGTTTAAAGTTTTCTTTTACAAACTAAGAGAAATGCTCAAGCGATGGTTCAAAAAATATTTCTCAAGCATTTGTATTTATCATCAGCTATCCATCTCTAATAGAAAACCAACTCGAAGCCTTGCATTAATTGTTTACATAAGAATGCCTGTTTTGGTGACTTCATAGCAAACATAGTTTTTGAATCTAAGAAATTTAATGGGTTTCACATGAATGCAGAATTAGACTTTGCTGGAATTCCTTTTTTCAGTTAAAAAGTAGCTCTAAATATTCCAACTGTAAAATCAAAATAAGCAACAATCTCGTGGCCTCACCAGCATAAGAGTTGGATAACCAAAACCCATACAAAGTACATGCATATTATGTAACTATATTACTACTCTAACAAAAATAAAAATAAAAATAAAAAGAATTGCATTTACCCTATTCGACAATATCATTTTTCAATGAAGGGTATTCAATTGAACCCGCAGATCACATAGTTTTACCCTCGTGGGGAGGTCAAGAATTTAGTAGGTTCTATGGAGGTCTCGTGAACCAACAAAGACCCAACTGTCTCCTCTTGGTTATTCTCATTCTTTACCAACTTAAACTAGTTCAATTTGGAGAAGTAAAAATATACAGTCAAGCAGGGACATAATACCTTTTTTGTTTTCTTAGTCTTTGTTAGGTGGTAGCTAGGGATGAAACTTAAGTTGTAACTTTCACAGGACTTGCATGAGTAGATAAAAAGGACTTGTAGACACCCATTATAAAGTTGTGTTTAACAGTCCATATTTTACTGTCTGAGTCTCCCATCCCTAGTATAAAATCTTACTAACTAGCTTGAAAGCCAAAGCAATGACACATGAGAGTTAAAAAGTCTTTATCTTAAAGACCAAAAAGATCCATCTGGTAGTTTTTTCTGCTCTTGAAAGCCACAACTTTGTACAATCTACAAGATGATGAACAGAATATCTTGTTTTTGGATTCTCTTCCTTGGTTTCACATTCTATAACCTCTCAGTTTCACAGGCTAGGCTTAGTTCCAGGCATCATGCAACTGCTGTTGTTGTAGGAACTGTTTTCTGTGATGCTTGTTTCCATCAGGATTTCTCAAAGGCTAGTCACTTCATGTCAGGTTAATCATCTTTGTCAACTTTTTATGATCTCTCTCAGGCTCTCTTGCTCTCTCTCTCTCACATACACATTATCACACACACACACATTGATAACGGTGGTGTCCAGGGCCAACTTGCTTAGACCACGACTATTCCACTAGGTACCTTCTAGCTCTCACCTACATAGATATCAAATAATTCTGTCAACCAAGGTGTAGGCAAATGGAAATGACCCACCTAACATTTGTCCCCGATGGTATTCGAACATTGAGACACCAATGCTATTGCATCCACTTCATTGCTACACCCTTGAGTGCTTTCTGGATACTTTTAAAGTTTTGATGTATGTTTCTGCTTTTTTAGGAGCTATTGTTGCAGTAGAATGCGCAGACTTTGGCAAAAGGTCAAGTTTTTACAAGAAAGTGAAGACAAATGAGCATGGAGAATTCAGGGTGCACCTTCCATTCTTGGTGAACAAACATGTCAAGAAAATTAATGGATGTTCGGTCAAGCTGATCAGCAGTAGCAAGCCATATTGCGCTGTGGCATCAAGAGCAGCTTCATCGTCTTTCCGACTTAAGACCAGGAGAGAAGGGAGACATATTTTCTCAGCTGGATTCTTCACTTTCAAACCTGTCAACCAACCAAAGCTGTGCAAGCAAAAGCCAATCATCCATAGAACCAACGATAAAGCAGCATATCCTCAGAAGTCTTTAACTACAACTCCTAATTATCCCAAGTTTTCTCCACCATCAAATTTTCTTACCATAAAGGAAGGGTTGCTTCCAACTATTCCACTACTACCTCCTCTGCCACAGCTGCCTCCTCTCCCACCTCTGCCAGTATTTCCACCACTATTTCCTTCACCTTCACAGTCTCCACCTTCATTATTTCCACCAATTAACCCACCACCTATACCAGGTTCAACTCCATTGCCACCACCTATAAAAGGTTTAACTCCATTTCCACCATCTATACCAGGTTTAACTCCATTTCCACCATCTATACCAGGTTTAACTCCATTGCCACCATCTATACCAGGTTTAACTCCATTGCCACCATCTATACCAGGTTTAACTCCATTACCACCGCCTCCGCCTCCACCCTTCCAAGGCTTCCCTCCGTTCCCATTCCGACCCATGCCTGGCTTCCCTGGAGTTCCTCCACCTGCCACTTCATCTCAGGAAAAGAAGACCTCCCCTTAGTCCAAATACAACATATAACTGCACCTGCAAATAGCTATCAGTTTACATCAAATGCTATGTATATCTCTCTATTTAACTCATTCACTTGGATTCCAGAATGAAGAAATATAAAAAGACAAGAGGATATATTGAAAACTTGTGATATTGCAATACAAGAGTCGCCTACTTGTAGGTGTGACATACAATATACATCTTATAATCAACTAATAAGGGACTAACTTCTTATGACCACTCAAAATAAGCTTTCATCTTAACAAAGACTTTTTTCTTGTTACTTCCTCTTCGCGTTTGTAATTCTCTTGTTAAATGCTTAGAAAGCATATGAGATGGGACCTGGGGGATCAGAGTGATTTTATCATATGCAATAATGCTTCATTAAAGCTAAATAGGTGACTGCAGTAACTAATCAGTCTGCTATCCACTGAACAGAAGAACAAAGAAATATGTATTCTCTAAGAATGTGAAGACTCCTTTGTTACAGTTGGTAACAAATCGAGTACTTAGCTGCAAATCTGTAGTAATAGTTTCTACATATGGTAACACACTAAAGGCATCTTTTAAAAATAAAAGTACCTAGGTTTCTAAAAGTGAGCCAATGTTCAGAATCCTTTAATTCTGAACAAGAACATGGCCTTTGAGGAAGACATCTTCTTTTGCATTCATCTTCTCAAACACTTAAGACGATTGTCTCGCCAACAATTAGATGCTCCCCAGTTCGGTCCTGGAAAACATCACTTACATCTATCCTTTTCAACCTATTGCAGTTTTCTTGTGCTCTAAACACCAATTTCAGGGTGATAGTTCTCAGTGTTTGTATTCTTTTTTGCGTCTCTGTGATGGAAAATTTTGTCCTAGTACTTCTCCCTGTGATACTTATAGAAGAAACTAACAAATACAGTTCCATCATAATTCATAACCACTACAGAAGATAAATAGCAAACAGAATACAAGGCAATCCCATGACAAAGAAATTCTCCTGAATCACATAACAAATGTCGATGGCTTAGCCTCAACCAACTCCTTTATATGGATTAATTCAGCAATTAAATGGAAACAATTATGTGTAATAACAACTTTCTCAGAGGAGACTTCCGTTAAACTTAAAGATTGAACTCGAGACTATACATTTATGACGAGGAATAAAATGATGATATATTCCATAATAGATCTCGTTGGATAGCATATTTCTCTACCATCTGTCTTCAACTGTCATCAGGAGCAAAAATCTAAAAGGATGTTTATAAGGCAATCTCTAGCAAGAGGCAAATCTTTACCAGCCAAGACAGGTGTATACCCCTGCAATCACTCTTTTATCAATTGCTTCAGCAAATGCTCATACTCGAATATGAAATGCTGGAGTATATTTCACTGCTTCTTTCAAGTGTTAAGCTAACTTTAGTCGTACCAAGATAGTGGAGAGATGCCTGTTAATAAAGGACGCAAATAAGCATATTTTAAGATCAATTTACAATACTCACACAAGGTAGCGGAAAGGTCTGGGTACACCCTACCCTCCCCAAACCCCACTTGTAAGATTACACAGGGTAAATACAATACTATGCGCTAACACAATCACATCGATATGCAAGGAGTGTACAAGACCGTCATATACAGCAAGTATTCATCTGCCAAGCACCAGCTATCAGTAATTACTTGCAATATTGTCTCCTCATCATTCAGCGCTCTCAGAGAAGCAAAAACAACTAACCATGTTGTTGTTATAACACCACAATACAAATGATATATAACAATGAGATCTTTTTGATAACCAAGAAGTTGTCCAAAACTCCACGAATAACGAGTCCACCCTTCTATCCTTCTCCATTTAAATATCAGACTTTTGTTTGTGGCAGGTTTCAAACCTGCGACGCATGTCTAACCTAAAGATCACAAGCTGAATTCTTAGCATTAGACTAAAGCCCGAGGGCAAAAATTAAAATTAAAATTTTTATAGTACATACATGATTGCAGCAATTACATTTAAGAATGAAGACAAAATAGGAATCTATTGGGAACATGTGCTTTGGTATATTCACTAGCTTCAACTCCATTATACACTTTGAGTACCTAACACCCCAAAAAAGAAAACATAGATAATGACATAAACAAACTCTAATTTGAATAATAGGTAAAAAAAAATGGTTCTTTTTTTAGTACAAATAGATGACAAAACATAGTTCATATATCTGTTCCAAATTCGAATATCTAAAAAGAAATATGATAGTAGTATTTATAGGTAAATACTACTTACCTGTTAGTATAAAATTCATACAATGTCACAACACTTAACTCCAAAAAATATACTTTGTTGTATGCTGAGGACTAACTATCAAGCATAGTGGTTCAAAACCACTGCAAGAACTAGAACTTAGCTCCAAACAAGTCGTGATTGAGTTCAGAAGTTCTGATAAGCTATATAAATCCTCGCATGTTACTTTATTTTAACTCATTTCAGGCCAATATAACCATACTCTGGAATTCTTCAGGGATTTAAAAGATCCAGAACCAACTCCTAAATTGCAACATATAATAAACAAGTTGATCCAATGACCTCAATTGCTCCAAACAACTCGAGTTGCCTAGCTTGCTGAAATCTAATGAAAGAACTGCAGTGACCACGACAATCAGGACCATATTCGACAGAGCAACATCTAGTATTGTAGCAAACAAATAAAGTTGTTCTTCAGTGTCCATGTTTCTAGAAGTACTTCCACTACTTTCAATTTAATTTCAACTTTGTATATAGTAGGAGAAAGAGTATAAGAACCACAAGGAAGAAAGAAGAAAAAGAAGAGCCGGAAGTAGAAACTGTAGCAAAGCACATAAGGCACAAAATGCAGAAACTTCAAGTTATCTGTTGCATATATAATTCCAGATATTGCCTCTGAATTTTGTTTAGATATTTTTTTTATTAGTAGTATTATTTTGCAGCCGAAACAAAGAAAGACTTGTCAAGGAGGATGCATGAGCATGATAATATAAACAAGAAAAGGAGGTACTCTATATAACCTCAGAACAGTTATCATGAACCTCAAGGAAAAGGGAATGCCATGAGGGCATGTATCAACGACTGGGAGTTTGTAGTTGTTTTCGGATCCTCACAGTTTCAATAACCTGTAGTGTTAGCTGGTATGACATATGAAGAACTATTAATTATGCTTCAATGCTCTTCATACAATTCTTCCTCTCTACAATGGATGTAGTATTAAGTATCTTTTAGATTTCTGCCAGGCCACCAATTCATACCATTTTATTCCGTAGCTATCACAATCCAATTCCCATATTCAATCTGTCCTCATTTCGTGATTTGTGGTAGTGGAAGGTTTTGAAATTATGCCTTTATGGCAATTACTTCACATTTGATCGTGGTGAGCTCTTGATCTTCTCCTTAACAGAGCAACGGTCGACGATTACAAAGATCAGGCCGCATTCGGCGAGGTGTTGTACTTGCTCGGGGATTACATTGTTGAGACGATCTTTCCGAGCTTGATGCTTCGAACCTGATTTTCCTCATTCCCCAAGGTGGAGAGTCATGTTGCTTCCCCTCGTGGGTTTGCCTCGTGAAGTAGATTCATATCAGGTCTCGAGTCCTTGCTCGAGGCCTCAGTGGTTTTTCATCCAATACAATGTCAAAATGGACAGGAAAAGAGTTAAGCGCATTCCATCGATGGGGGAGGAATCACATACCTCCAAGAAGAGAAAGAATAGATGTTCAAAATGTAAACGACCCGACCACAAGAAAACAACTTGTCCTCTTGCTCAAAATACACAATGATTTATTGCTATTTATTAAGTGTAATAATTTATTTCTGAACCTTTGTTATGTACTTGTCAATTGACTAATTTACTTATATTCGCTTCCAAATTACCTGTATTTACTCTGTCTTATTGTTTAATACAGAGACTTGATGTGCTAGAAGTTGGTATTTTTGGCCAAGTATGTGTAGTTGACAATCGATTATAACGTGGTTGACAATGAACTTTAACTGGTTTTGTTGATATCTGTAGTTGTAAATTTTTTTGGACAACTAGGAACAAAATAGTGTATAAACTACTGTATGCTCTACACTAAATAGATGTTGGATTTATATTAAATTGTATATTTGTCGTTTAAGTTGGCTATTCGATCATATACCAAAATTGCATTGACTAAAGACAACACAATATTTCAAACACAATGATAATTAGGGGCATTCGACTCTTCGACCTCCCTCAAGTCTTCAATTAAAAAAGGACCTCCAAGTTTAAAAAATAGGGTAGACGACCTCCTTCTTTTTAATCATGTTTAAGGCTTAATTAGATCCAAAGAATAACTAGACGTCACAACCTCCCAAGTTTCATATATTACACTTTGGCCCATACAAAAAAAAAAATCCCCCCAAATTTCCCGCCCAGAATTCCCCCGTCTCTCTTCTTCTTCTTCTCAAGCTCGTTCATTGGCTTCTTTGATTTCAAAATGTGTTGCACAACTGACCTCAAAAAATTCGATTCTTGTGAATAGGGCCCTGGAAACATTTTAATTTAATTTCGGACAAATCTTAAATACTTTGGGGTCGTTTGGTTTGTGCCTTGTTTTCTCGTTCTTCAGTAGGTTTATTAATGATGAAGTTCAACCCAAAAGAATTGAAGTTCCAAAAAGTGGTCTCTCATGTAAAATCAATAAAAACAGTGGTCTCAAACCAAAGACCACTGCCAAAAGTGGCCTGTGGTGCACTTCGCCCGTATTAAATTGAATAAAAATTAATTGCTATAATATTCAGTTTGATTCGTTTGAGAACTCGGATTTGCTCAGAGGCCCCTTAGAAAATAAAATTTGCATGAATACGATGGTGCTAAGACAAGTTTATAGTTTTACCCCTTTATGAAAATTTGTGTAAAATAGCCTCACTTTCCAAGTTTTGTTAGACCTTGCGAAATTTGATAGGGAAAATAACACTGTGTATACAAAAAGACCCACATATTTTTTTAGCCCCTACTTTTCAAAATTACATTAAACAAACACTTAACCACACCCAATTTCTTTTTGTAGTCACACCCCTTAGGGTTTCCTCTTCCCTTCTCCTTCACCACCACCGCAGCCCTTCCTCCGACCACCGCTCTCCGGCCAACCCACTGCCTCCCCCGTCCTAGATTCGCCATCCCGTCACTGCTGGTGCAGTTTTCGGCCACCCCCTACCTCCCCCGTCCTAGATCTATCATCCCACCCCTGCCTCCACCATCGATCTGCTCCGTCTGGTTGCTGTTGCTCCGTCGTCCCTCCTAGATCTGGTGTCGTCCTTGCTGGTTGCTGCTGCTTCTCCACCACTTTTGCTCCAGCGAAGCAGCTGCGATGGGTAAAGCGCCAGCATTTTTTTTTTTTGAAGATTATGTATACACGATTGTGTTCTATAAAAATATGTATACACTGTAAAAAAAAAAGTGTATACACAAAATATAACTAAAAAAATGCGAGTATACATTATGTATACCCGATAAATCTGACTGTATACACTATATTTTTTGGTGATACAGTGTGTATACGTGAAAAGACCATTTGTATATACACTGTCATTGTTTGTACATACTGGTATTCATTTTTGTGTGTACTGGTTATAAAAAGTAAGGGTTGGTCAAAAGTAAGGGAGGAAAATTGACTGGTTGTTTTGATAATTATCCCAGTTTGATACTGTCCAAAGTTCAATTATTCAAATCAAGGGAGACAAAATATTTATGGTGATCTATCCAATAAAATAGTCGAATTTACCATTATATAAAAGGATCAACGAATAAATAAAGCACACATCTACCATTAAAAAAATACTAGTAAATACTGAGTGAATCAATTGAAATACATGTAAAATGATTCTTAATATCTTCATTATAAAAACAATTAGGGTGCAATATTCTAATTGCATGACAATTTAACACAATAAACATTTATTTGTACTATCTATTTTTTCCAAAACAATGAATACAAGACATTATTGGCTATGGTTAAAAAAATACATAGAGACAAATTTATTTTTTAAGTTTTATAAATTGAGAATTTATAAAGTCCGCGTACATGTCACTCTCCCTAAACTCCACTAGTAGAATAATATTGCACATGTCGTTGTATATTCCGACGTGAACCAAGAACAACAAAAATATACCTAGTATAATTCGACAAGTGGGGTTTGAGAAATGTGACATGTACGCAGACCTTATTCCAATCAAGATGAAAAACCTGTTTCCGATAGACACTCGGCTAGAATATGATAAAAAATAATAACTAATAATGTGCATCCGACCCACCAACATCACTTAATTGCTTAGGGTTTCCCAAATAATTTCTTGTGCAACGTAGCTCTATACATATTATTTTCTTGCACTTTTATTTATTTCCCATAATTATTCACTGTGTTACAACATATTTCCGATAGCACCAAATTATTTCAACAATATTTCCGATAACGTAAGTCTCTCTGTTTAATCCTATTATGTAAAATCATTTTTCATTTTTCTAACCTACTATTAATTTATTTTTCTACGAAATTATGCTTTTGTTATTTTTTTTTCCAGATAATTGAGGGCTGAAAAATTGGGGAAAATGGTGAGGACAGTGAAAACTCACCATGAAGAAGTCGAAGAAGAGGACGAGGAGTTTTCTTCTAGAACTCCCGATGATTCTTCTCATAAGGGTATTTATTTGTTTATGTAATTCGAGTTTAAGTTATGTGCACCGTCACTGTAAAAAAAGTTACACTATTATGTTATATTTACCTGTTGTAGCAGTTAACCGACCTTATTTTCAGTATATGACAGTCTAAAACTTTTTTACATTGTCTGTGTATATAACGTAAACTCAATCCCATTTTTACTTATATGCCTTGTTAGTGCACTTTTACCTGTTGAGGCAAATAACCTGTCTTATTTTGAGTATTAAAAATCCACTTTTTTCTGTAGGAATACATTTTGGATAATGTGATAGTGTAAAAATTTATTTACATTGTCTTTGTATATAACTTAAACTCGATTCGAGTACTAGTTATATGCACTGTCAGTTCACCTTTACCTGTTGTAGCAGTAACTTGCTTTGTTTTCTGGATTACAAATTTCACTTTTATGTAGGCATACATGTGGAATTTTGTAAACCTGATAGTGTAAAAGTTTATTTACACGGTCTGTGTATTAGCTTAAATTCAATCCGAGTTTGAATTATATATACTGTTAGTTCAACTTTACCTACTGTAGCAGCTAAGCTGCCTTATTTTCAAGATTACATGTGGAATTTTGGTGACTTGATAGTTTTAGAAATTTGTTTACAGTCTGTATATATATAACTTAAACTCAATCCAACTTTGTTTTACATATATGGTTAGTTTACCTTTACTTGTTGTAGCAGGTAACCTGTCTTATTTCAAGATTACAAATTTCAATTTTTATGTAGGCTATATACTCCATCTGTTCTGGTTTATGTGGCAACATTCCCTTGTCTGTTACTAAAAGAATGACATCTTTTTAAAATTAAAAACAGTTTAACTCAAACTTCCCATTTTACACAAATGTTTTTGGATGTTTTGTGACCACAAATTTTAAAAGTCTTCTCTTTTCTAAATTCCGTGCCTATCAAATTTTGCCACATAAATGGAAATGGAGGGAGTATATTTTCTTTGGTCGATTTGATGTGTAAAAAGTTATATGCTAACTCTTATGCTATTGGTATTTGAAATTTCCCCCCTGATTAAAGCTATTGGGGTTTGATATTTTGAGGGTGACAGGGAAACTAGAAGGCAAGAGCAATAATGGGAAGGGAAATTCTCATCGTTCGAAGCATTCTGAGACAGAACAACGTAGGAGGATCAAGATTAACGAGAGGCAAGTCTATTATTTACAGGACAACTTTTTCCATTTGGACGTCTCAAAATGATTGACATGATTCAAGTAAATGTACTCCCTTCATCCCAATTTATGTGATTTGACTGGGTGGAGTTTGAGAAAGAAAGGATGCCTTTTGAGATTTGTAGTCCAAAACATGCAATAGATATTTCTGTGGAAATTGTATCTAACTATGTAAGTCATTCTTTCTGCGCAATAGATATTTGCAAGTATGTCATTCTTTCTGGGATATATTAAGAAAAAAGTGTATATTGAGACAGAGAGAGTATTATTTTATGCTCAACTTTGAGGTTATGTGATCTTCATCAAATTAACTTTTGAACCAGTACTTTTAGTATATTTCGTTTGCTAGTGCTGATATTAACATAAAGAAAGTTAGCATATTGAACATCATGTCTGGACAAATACATTATCCTTCGTCTGAAGTGAGGAGGTATCTCTTCATGGCCAAATCCATGCACTTCAAAGAAGTGTGCGACTTCAAATAATGATGTGCAAATGATCCTTCACGAATCCGTGGCTTATTTGAATCTCTACTTTGAGGAATTGGATTAATATTAGCTGTAATGTAAAATGGATACCAAAATTAGTTGCTTACTTGCAATTTGATTTTTTTAATAATAAATCCAGAAATAGTGTGTTTTTAAACTTCTGTAACTTGTGTGCTTTACTTTCGCCTTAAGCCCATGGTAGTCCTCAGTGCTTTGTTTTGAGTCCCCTAGTTTTGTTCATTAGCTCTTTTCAAATGTTATACATACTTGAGTTGTTGAACTAGCCTTTTAGAAAATTTACCCCCACAACCAGGGGCAGATTTAGGAATTTAAAAGGATGGGTTCACCACTGCAAGGGGAGTTACAGCTTCCCAAGAGTAACCAGCAATCAACCTTCATCGAAAAATTATATTATGTATATAGGTTAAATATCATTTTATATGATGATCTATTAAGAAAAAAAATATTAAATGGCGTGTATATGGGTTAAATATTATTTTATATGATGCTATTTTAAAGAAAAAAAATTATTAAATGACATTTAAACGAGGATTGATTCCTACTACCGAGTGTAAGTGAACCATCGTTTGATCAAGTGAACCGTTTAAATTTTTAGAGCATGGGTTCACGAACATCATATTTGTCATATTTTGAAAAATATGTACATAATATACGTCATGTCGTGGCTAGACCATGGGTTCACGTGAACCGTGTTTAATGGTGTACATCCGCCCCTGCCCACAACTAGCCTTTTAGATTGGTTTTTAGTCTAGAAATGGCACTTAGGGGCAATCTCGTGGTAATCATTTACAACTCTTCTATATGTACCTCTGAGTATGTGAGCCTTTAATTCTACTCTTCCGTGTTATTTTTGGTGTAACTGGTGTTCCCAAAGGAAGGGAAATTGAAATTTAGTCAACCAACATGTAAGGCTGTAGCCTGTAGGTGCTACATGCACACAACTTCTTGGTTGTTTTGTGGGAAAGGATCAACATTGCTGTGGAGTTAATGCTAAGAGAATTTGCTTTTGCACTGCATGTAAAAAAAGTAGTTTTTGTACGCTCTTTTGATACTTGGTGGATTTTAGTTGCCTGTTTAGGTGATTCTCAGCATTCTCATTCACAAAGCTGAGAAATGCTTAATATTTTCCAGATTTCAGGCTCTGAGAGATCTCATACCTGAAAATGATCAGAAGAGAGACAGAGCTTCATTCTTGTTAGAGGTGTGACATTTCACTTACTTGCCTATGTTGATGCTTATTCAACCTTGTTTACTAAGTTGTCACTAGGATTAGCCTCAACATTTAATACAAAATACAGGTAATACAGTATATCCAGTTTCTACAAGAGAAATTACAGATGTATGAAGGAACCTACCAGGGATGGAGTGCTGAACCCTCGAAGTTGATGCCATGGGTAAGATCGATACTTCTTTTACTTTTAGATTCTTATGTACTGTGGGATCTTCTCGGTTTGAATGTTTTGCTTAGAACTCCTTTCTCTTCATGTCTTGCTCGCTGACTTGCTTCTTTTGCTTGGTAACCTGGCAAAGTTTTGTTTTTTCCTGATTAACTACTTTTAGCATCAACACAGCAGTTTGTTCTCCTTGTTAACATGATGTCCAACATTTTGGAATGTCAACTGTGTCATATTAATTGCGACATGGAAGTATTATGGATGCTCCCTCTTTGGCAAAAGATGGTTGGCTCCTTGTCCTCTAGATACCTGATCTTTATACTTACATTGTTGTTCCCTCTGTTCACTTCTCTAGAGCCAAATATATATAAGTTTGGCGTGGTTTTATTGTAGAATTTAAAGAAGATTCATTATTACCACACGACTCGGTGCAGTAATCTTTAAATCTTTAATTTTAGAAAATAATGAAATTGGTGCACTATTTGGAAGCAGAATTTGTTTAATCCTAGAAAGGCGGATGCGAAAAGGACTTAATGTACTCTGGTTTACCTGTGTATGCACCCATTGCTGTACAATTGAGTCATATAATTCGCTAGTTTATTCCAGGCACTTGCCAAATAAAAAATTCCAGAAGTTATTTGTATTCCTTGGAGACCCCCCCCCCCCCCCCCCCCCCCCCCGCCTATAGTTAAAACAAAGGCTAACATTATCTTCTTTTATTTCCTCCAAAGCCTTATTACCAGATTTCAGGAGTTTTAGGAGGTAAGTGAGGCACAACTTTAGGATGGATGCTGAATTTGCTTTTCTTAAAGTAAAACTAATGTTTTGTTTTATTGATGTCAGAGGAGCACTTCTGGGCCTGTAGAAGGCTTTGCTGAGCAGTCCCAAATAGTCAGAAATGGCTCTACTCATGAAGATAATATTGTCATTAACCCAACATTGCTTGCAAGTGCACAGAACTCCGTAGATCCGAACTCGACTGTCGCTGCTTTATATAGAGTGACAGATGATCCCCATATGGCAGCGAATGAAGCAATGGCTTTTAACATGCCACTGCAGTCTAATCTATTTGAAAATGAGTCTGTTCAACCTTCTCAATCATCTCCTGATGCTGAACATTGCAATTCCCAGTTGCAATCATTATATTGGCCAGGTAAACAAGATGTGATCGACTCTGATGTTCCGAGCTATGGTAGAAACGACCAAGAAGAAGTGAGAGTTGATGGTGAAGAAGCTGGCATCTCAAATGTGTATTCTCAAAGGTAAGATGAGAGCTCAGGTTTTTAGTAGCTATGAATCGTATGTTCTATTAAGGTGGCAATTCAAACTCCTCTCTTTAATGCCCATGACTTGCACTCTTAATTCTAGTAATGACGCCGAACTTGTATTACACCTATGAAGTAGGTTTATCACTTTGAGTCCCTCGGGTCTAACAGGCCTAGTGGCAATCAAGGTCTTAGAGGAATTGCCTCGAGCATCAAACGTCAAGTTCCAGTTTCTTACCAATTACTTATCTTGCTCGGGTTCCTCAAAATCCTTGCTTGCACTTGTGCTGATCCGACACGATTTGTTTCTGGGTGTAGGATCCACACAGGATTCAGTCACAACCTAACATGGGTGCTTTGATGACACCTATTACCAAGAAGTATAGGTTGATTGGCTATTTGGTTTGAGTGCTCTCTTTGTTATAATACAAGATAACTTATGAAGAAAAAATGAAGTATTTATAAAGAATTTAGTTTTACTAGCTCTAATTTATCAACTTTGCTGAACTGTGCGAAATATGTACTTCTATTGGCCATATCCCGGACCCTGTACTTCAATCCATACCCTCGGACCCTAAAATTTATGTGATGAAGAATCTAACCACTAGATCTACACCCGTATTGGATACCGAACCCGAATCCGTCTATCCAAGCAAACATAGCCTATAACTGGACCCATCTTAAATCAGTACTCCTGTGGTTACAATCTGCATGAAATAGATATAATGTGGTTATTAGGCAGTGGTAGATAACTTGATTTAAATGCAAATTCAGCTTTTTTGAGCTCCTTTGAGTATGACTCTTTGTAAAACCTGCAGCACCTCGTGGTTCTGCATCTCGTTTTGTGAGAAAAGTTACCAAATCTAAAAAGATTTCAATGGCCTGAAGGAAGTCATAATATGTATTATGTAGTGCCTCGACTTTGTTTACCTGTGCATTCAAATGTTAATCATGTTCCCCTACATATATCATGGCTATTGCTTCCTCTCGACTTTTCTACCTGAGCCATCAAATAGGAATCTAGGTTTATCTACTCGGCTTATGGTTATTAAAAGCAGATATCTGGATGTTGAGGTTTGCGCCTGCTTTTACTTTTTCCAGACTTTCTCATTAAAATGAACTAATGAATAACAAAGTGATGTCCATTATGTTGCCCCCAAGCATTTGGTCTAGCGGTAAAAGTTTAGCTTGTGATGTGTGGGCTAGGCGCACGACATGGGTTTGGACCCCGTCGTAGCCTGGTATTTAAGTGGAGAAGGGTAGAGGGGTGGGTCCACTTTCCATTGAGCTCTGAACCTTGCACCATTTGCTCTCGGGAATTATCGATTATAAAAGTACAAAATGATGTACGTTATGTTCTGGCATGAGCACTTGCCTTCTTTCTGGTTTGAACTTGTTGATCTGATTTGTGTGATGCTACTGATTATGGATTATATTCGGGTGACATTGGATCCCGGTGTTAACAGGTTGCTGAATACCCTAAACCAGACACTAGCATCTATGGGAGTTGATATGTCGCAGGCCAATGTTAGAGTACAACTTGATGTTGGCAAATCCCCAAGTAGTGGAACTACTGCTACAACATTGAGTAGAGAAGACAATTGTGATCATATGCACAAACGGCTTAGAACCGAAGGTAGTACGTGATTTTCACTGCTACTGGTCTTTGAATCTGTAGGACTCGGGGATTATTTTAGCCTTCACCCTCTTTTATTTCTCTCCAGTTTGTCAAAGGCTTCCATTTAAATATGAGAAGCTGCATTTTTCATTCTTAAGTGTATTTGATTTAGAAGTTAAATCTTAGTTCACTTTCTTTTCTTGTTTCTCAGTGAATTTTGTAAATAGCTTCCAGTGGCAATGTCTGTCTATTTCCCAATTCAAATTTAAGATGCCTCCGTGGATCTGATTTTATAATAAGTTACAAACAAGAAATACTGATCAAGTTTGATTTCAAATCTTAAGATGGTGTGTATTAATTCTCATTTTGATTTGTATTCATTAACCAAATCTTTCCATGTGCGACCTTTTTTGGCATCATGTTGAGAAATGAAATCCAGTATCATTGGAGACTTAAATGTTTTGTTTTGGTTGCAACTTGTTTAATACAACTTCTAGCACTAATAGCACTAGCTAGAGAAGGAAGTAGATACTGGAGAAATCTTGGTGCTCCACTTTCTACAAATGATATTGCACAAATGTAATAATTGATGAAGATTTTCAACAACACATAAATAAAGGTAAAGAGAACTGGGAAATGTATAGTCAGAAATTATTGTGGTGATAAGAATTCCTGGAAAAAGAATTTGACATTTAGGAGAAAAATTGAAAATCAAAGACTTTCTCAATGTCTAACTTACATGAAATGTCTGGTCTCCGTTGCTTAATTCTGTAGCCGAGACACTTGTTTGCAGTATGTGCATCATTTGTCAATTCCCTGCCTTATACTGTCATATTTGATTTTGGCACCAATTTCCCTATAACATTCGTATGTCATATTGGCAAGAAGCTTGTAAAGCTCTTGATAGAACATATCTTGGTCCGAATAGTACCGCAACAAATTTGGTCCTTTTCCCATTAATCGAACGGTAAGTTCAAGAGAAAAAGAACTTTTTTTATCCTTCAATTTACAAGTCAAAAGCCTATTACAGAGGATGTACTTCTTGATCATTTCTACCAACGTAAAGCTCCAATTTGAATTCCTTTTATGTACAGAAATATCCTCTTGGATAACTTACATAATCTCAATTACTAATCCTTTGTGTATTTTGGTCTTCCTAACCATCCACTCATTTTTTCTTTTCAACCTCCCGTTGTGGAAATCCATCTATAGTAATAGACAGTAAAAACTCCATACAGTTAGATCTTTTGAACCCGCTTCAAGCTATCATGACAATCCACCAATCTTGGGGTGAAAAGTATCTATTGCTTATGTTTACTTTTTTTCACCATTTCATTCTTGTACATAGGAAATGAGACTCAACCCTTTTACTGCAAATTTAGAAGCCGTTTTATTTCACTGTTTCTTTTACTAGTGAATTTAGCCAACTCTCTCACAAAAAATACAGTAACTACCATATAACTCCTTTGGACAATTGATAATTTGGTGCAAATTTTACATCATTGAGGTGCAAAATACAGCAACTAATGAAGCTCACAGTTTCCAAAAAGATAATTCTATGGCAGTTGATTGAATTCATTGCTCTGCATGCTTCAATGGTTTTCCTATATCTGTAAGTTTTGAATGATTTTTCATTCAGCAGCTCTCTCAATTATGCTGGTCATGTAGTTCAATTCAATATGTTGCTGCTCTATCCTACTTGCTGTTCTTGAATAGTCGGATATTGCGAATGACATAGTATCTGCTTTGTCAAGGCGCCTCTGCTGCTTTATCTTCGATATTGCATGTGAAATGTCACGTGCGGAAGGACGCTTTCTAGGAGTTTTGTGTATGCATTTATGAGCAATTTCAGCAAGACTCCGTACTTGTTCTAGATTACATGTTCCAACAAGTTTCTGGTCAAGAATCTCTTCAACACCATCTGAACTCATACCAGCCTGTGGAAGATGAGAAGTCAAGTGCATGGGAGACAATTAAAAGTTTTGATTCGAAGAAAGAAATACGAAGTGTATCATCCCATTAAGAAAGAACTTACAAGATTAACGTATTCCATTAAGTTCTGGTGTGGGTGGATAGCGGTGATTAGTTCGAAGAGGATAACACCGAAGCTATAGATGTCACTCTTTGCTGTATACTTGTTTGTCGATATATACATCGGGTCTATGTAGCCATATGTACCTTTGAGACCTGAATTCCGGCCATCATATACCTCCTCCTTTGACAGCCCAAAATCAGCAACCTAATCAAAGATTATGTTCAAAGGCAATTAGTGACAACTATGACAGAAGCCTTCATACTGTAGTCACAACTAGTTTGTTCACACAACATAAAACAAGTTGCTCAACTAACCTTAGCTCTCATTGCATGATCTAGCAATATATTGGCTGACTTCAAATCTCGATGTATTACTGGGGGGATTGCCTGTTTTAAAGAAATGTGGAGGAAGAATGAGTATCCAATCACTCGACCATGCAAAAATAGAAGTTAATTTGGCACTCAATCTACCCCGTCATGGAGATACTCGATGCCATGTGAAATGTCAAGAGCAATTTGCAACCGATCTTCCCAGCTCAAAGTTTGTTCCTCACCTGAATGTGTACAAACAATTGATCACTAAGTTCCTGGCTCATATATGGTCAAATATAGCGAACCCACAACAGAAATACAAGGGCAAACTGGCTTCATCTTTTCAAATCACCATATTCTTTTTACTTATATAAGAAAACTCTCCCTTTCCTTTACCTATGCTAAATAAGTAAACAGAGAACAGAGTCTCTTTTTTCATCTTTTCCCTTACTGACTTCATTTCCACTTTTCAACCACAAAGATAACAGAACTCATGGTATCGTATCTGTATAACTCATTACGTTTAGTCTGATTTACAATCTGTTCCCAGTGGACCACAAGGAAGACTAGAAGATAACAAGCTGGTAAATATGAAATGGTAGTCTAACTGTACAATGGCCACCTATGTCCTTTTCGACAAAAATATATTGATAACTAGACCTTAAATTCTTGCTACCTGGAAAGCAACTCTCCACAGAAAAGCATAATGTGTAGAATTTAATCATCAGCTGTTAGGTCAGGCAAAAGTAATATTATCAACAAGAGTAAAAATTACTTACTGTACAAAAGGTTTTCCAAACTTCCATTACTCATGAATTCATAGATCAACATGCGCTGTGCTTTATCCACACAGTAGCCAATCAAATTTACCAAATTACGATGATGGAGCCTACCGAGAAGTGTAACCTGCAGTATGAAAAACCTAAATCAAAAGTTAATCTAGGTTTTCTACACTCATGAGGTAGAAACTTGTTTAAGATTCTGCTTATCAACAAAAATCAGTGGCAGGTGGAATGAATTTCGTGGAGGTGCAGGTGCCAAAGAAGGGAGGTGCCAAAGAAGTAGATAAATTACCTTACAATGGCCACGGTATAAATTTGATAGCATCTACCTTTTTTTTTTTTTTTTTTTTTTTTTGGTTAACAGTCGATTATATTATATTAAACGAATTTCAAGGTGGCATTACATCCGGAGGGAGAGCAGTGGGAGTAGAAGCGTCTGTAGCGCTTTGGGTACTTAGTACAGATAGATTTCCTAGCATACATAATTCATTATAGACAGGAGTGATAATTTTCCTAATAGTAGTTAATCCTAAACTATCATCTTGGACTGCTTGACAGGAGAGCTCCGGTGATTGCAATAGGACTGTCAGAGTATTGCCAAAAGATTTGTTGAGTCCTTCCTTTGCCAGCAGATGTGCCACCTTGTTACCTTGGTGGAAGCTATGCTTCCACTTATTAATAATGATGATTCATATCAAAACTAGTTTCATTGCTGAAGACAGAGTAGGAAATAGATTTGAAAATAAAAGTGAGATATGGATATTCTTAAAGACCATCTTAGTTTTCTCTGTTGGATGAGCAGCAAACATCAGAGGATACCACAGCATAATTCTTTCAGTATAATTAAAAATTTTAAAACCAATCATGCTATTGCTCGTTTGTTCCTAGGATTAAGTTAATGAGCTATACAAACCTCTGTAAAGAACTCATTTTCTCCTTGTTTTGAATTGGTAGCAAGAACTTTCACTGCAGCTACTCCACCAGCCGGCATTGTAGCTTTGTATACGGGACCAAAGGCTCCCTCTCCCACTATGGTTGTAAAGTTCTGTGTTGCTTTCTGAATGTCCCTGGAGGCAACAGAACATTAGATCAAGCAGTTCCGTACACATAAAATCTCATACCGCAATATTTAACAGAAGTGTGGCCCAACTTAATGAGATCTCCATAAAAAACATATTTTCCCCAGGCTAGTAGCAACACCCAGTATAACTGCAACATTTTCCAGCTTTCGCTTTGCCTCAATTCAGTTATGTCTTGTCTGGAGGATAAGTAGCACGCTTTGGTCAAAACCAATGATTACCTTTCACAGCATTCTGACACTAGGAGCTACTACAAATCAAGCTAAGCTTATGGAATGACATAAGACGCAAGAGGAATAGCAGATTGAAAAAACTAAGGTTGCCTCAAGGAAAAGGACTTAAGCACAAGGGTGCTGCTACAGATGAAGGAACTCTGGGACACTTAGAAAGCATTCAGTGGTGCCTTTGATCAAAGGAATCAAAATATACTTCAAGTAACATTGCGCATCAGCTTTCTTGGCCACTTATCAAGAGATATTGAGTACAGGAAGCTTGATAGACAGACACTGTCCCAAGAATTTCAAGCTTCCACTAGTAACCAGTACCATGAGAAGGAGTTAGATATACAAGGTATGTATTCTAAATTTCTAATGCATGAGATCTTCTACTTACCAATCAGGTCGTATTGATTAGTATAACACAGAAGAGATCAATTATCCACTCTTCATAGATGACCTTGAGATTTGCATAGTAAGATCAGTACAGGATTATCGGATCCTTTTCTATTAGTTAGGGACTCCTATAGCACAAAATGTAAATCAAGAGATTACCATTCCATTATAGAGCTAAGGTTTACTTACTTGTAAGAGTATCTTGGTAAGCCTGAAGCTGAAGCAAAGCGGTCTTTACTAGATTGATTCCACCAGCTCTGCTGTGAAGTTGCGATAACAGGTTCAGATGTCTTAATATCTTTGGAAATCGAGAGCTCTGCACTAAACTCAGTACTTGCATCAAATCCATTGGTACGAATTGGGAGAACTGCCAAACTTCGCTCATTTCCACATCTCCGAAGATGAGCACGTCTTTTGTACCATCGAACCCCAAGAAACACAAGTAATGCAATGAGAATTCCAAAGGCCAAACCGACAGATATGCCAATAATAACTAAATCAGTCTTATCAACCATTCTTCAATTTTTCCCCAAAAGCAAGCAACTGGACCATGTTGCAGTATTGTACTGAAGGGTTAACTGTCATTATTGACAAAAGGTAAAAAACCATATCGAAGATATGCATTCGACATATCAAATAGTGGTAAAAAGGAAGAAGACAAAATTTCAACTTAGAAGAACATATCATTATTAATAATAAGCTTCATACTCGTAGCAGGAAGATAGGTAACTTCAGTTCACATTAGCAGGGTAACACATGCCAAAAGAAGCAAAAGACAAAGTGCACACTTATCCACCCATTTAAGCAATAAAAAGAACTGCAATAGAGTTTTACTTTCCCTCTTTGTTTTGGAACAAAATGATAGAGTAAAAGAAAATTCAAGGCGCACTTGTGGCTGAAGTGCGGAAACAGCCTCTTCACCTTGGTGGGGTAAAGTCTGCGTACATCTCAGTATCTCACCCTCCCAGACCTCACTTGTGGAGTAACACTCGGTATGTTGTTGTTGTTGTAGTTGTGGTTGAAGTAAAATGAATCTTTCATGGAGTCAACAAGCATGTCTATCGTCGTTGCCGCCAAATACATAGCCAGGTGGTGAAAATGCAAACTTGTGTGTGATAGCATCCAACAATATAACACAAGAACAAGGCCCCTCCTTCAGCTTTCACCCAGACCATATAACACCATAGTTTTGTATAAGATACTGAGGCCAATAACATAATTATGAGTTTCCACATGAACAATGTGATGAATCTTGGAAAAACAATAATTAGGACTTCCACTTAATCCATTTTTCTTTCTATTATGAGAAATTCTGAGGACCAGTCACGCACGGTTTGTAACTCGATATATAATGGGCCTGCCCCTCTATCGTTCTCCACTTGAATACCAGCTTTGCCAACGAAAGGGTCAGTACCTTGACATGCACCTAACACACAAATAACAAGCCGTGCTCTTGCCACTAGACCAAAACCCGGGGGCTCATGACTTCCACTTAATCCTTCAGGCGACAAATGCACATCCATTCTTTTTGCAACAGATAATCCAGTTCAACATGTCTATTTTAATTTCTATAATGTGATACAGAACAGTGAAATCATTTTTCAAGAAAATAGCAATCCATTCATGATTTAACCAAATTAGTACAAAACGAGATTCTTCTCATGCTTCCCTTTTACAGTCACCATTATAAAGGTCAAACACTTTAAAGCCAACGATCCAAAGATAAGCTCAGTGCAGTAAAGAACTCATGCAAGTTAAGATAACTGACAACCCATCTAAACTATGATCAACTTCCTTTATTTTCTTGATAGCCAGAAATCCCCAAGCCTGCATGGAGCAAGGTTGGAAACTTGATTGGTAGTTGAGCACGCTCCTCTATCATGCTCCACTTAAATAACATGCTTTTGCCCGCCTAAACATAGCTGAGCTATTATTACTAGCCCAAAAACCTGAAAAATACCCCAGTACTACTGACACAAGGTTTGAAACTCGAATGATGAGCGTGCCTCCTCTACCCTTCTCCACTTAAATACCAGATTTTTACCGCATCTGCCTTCAAATTCGTTATGCATAACCTACACATCACATGTTTGTGCTCTTACCACTAGACCAACGCCCTGGAGGCTTTATAGTCAAATACTTTAAAGCCAATGTTCTATAGATAAACTCATCCAAGCAAAGAACCATCCAAGTTAAGATTTTTAAGAAACCCATCTAAAGGGCAGAAAGGGCAGTCCAATGCATAAAGCATCCCACGTTCACGCAACACTCCAAGGAGTGTGATGTACGCAGCTTACATGATGCAAGCATCACTGGCCGTTTCCACGGCTTGAGCTCGTGACCTACAGGTCACACTGCTCTAAGGCTCCCCTTCAAGAAACCCGTCTAAACTAGGAGCAAATTAACAGCAAGAATGAAAAGAAAAAAAAAAAACCACCAAATTTCAAAGTCAAACAACTTATAAGGGGAAATAAAATGCATACAATTCATAAAAGTGTTAACTGATTAATGTAAATACAAAGAAACTAACAAATACCCAAGATTCTGATTGACATAAAACATACCTAAGAACTGAGAAAATCAAGAACTGCAATGGTTTTCAGTGATATCAAAGAAACTGTAAAGAGAGAATGTTTCTATTAATAGTAAGATGGTTTTGGTGAAAAGGGAAATTGAGAAGAGGGACCAATAATATTTGTGTTATGGCTTTGTCTATAGCCAGAGTGTACACACATTGAATTAGCCGGATGAAGGGACCTTTTCGAACTTGGACTAGTCCGCCTTTTTTCTTCATTGCTTTTGTCTTGGTTGATGGCTTCATGCTGATATTTCAAAGCATCTTCCTTTTCTCTTTTTCTACTAAAAGTCACGGGTTCAAATCGTGAAATTAATACACTCTTCTAGGATGCAACCCTTTCCCGAATCCTGTGTAATCGCAGATGCTTCTTGCATCGAACTGCTAACATTGATGTTCGTATCAATTTTTGGCATTGAGATTATTGCACCCAGCAAACTTGAATACTTTGACTATCAAAAGTTAAACATATAATATGGTGTTCGAGTTAGTTTTGGTGTCCGTTGACTATTCCGCCGAGTAGAGTAGACTTGAATAATTATAACTTTGCTTATAAAAAATTAAACAGTAACAAAAATTATGTAAAACATGTATCTCGACTAAAATTTGAATATGGATTTATGAAATAGGTCTAATTAAATAGATGTGATGTGATCATGCAATTAATTGGATTTAAAGTTAGAATAGTGATGTCTTGACTACTAAATTACTATCTCATTGACTTACCTAAAGCCTTTAATTGTACAAGCCTAGTGTACCTTAAAATTAAACCCAACTTTTTAAGTTCATTAATTAATGCTTTTTATGTACAACTGACTGCAATGTTATTTAAAAGATTGAGAATAAAGGTCATGATGTATAAATTTAAAAGTAAATTTCAAGTATCAAGGTTTAGCAATTTATTTTTTTTCGATTTATCCCGCTACTATAGTTTATGCGGGAGTAAATGGGTGTAGTCGTTAGTAATATACTCTCTCCCGCTCAATTTGTTTGTCATAGTTTGACTTGACACAAAGTTTAATAAAGAAAAGAAGATTAACTTGAAATTGCGCCAAAGGATCGTGCAATTGAAGGAAAATAATTATTTGAACTCGATGTTTAAACTAATCAAATTGTTTAACTTTAATTATTAGTACAAGTAAACAATGATTTAAGAAATACTTTTCTGAACATTTAACCATACACATGAACTGTTGGATTAGGCTTGAAGACCTAGGAAGGGTCCTACCCAAGTTGCCAATTGGAGTCTTTAACATATATTCCCTTGGTTGGTATTATGTCCAATGTCATTCTCTGGTGGCCATGACCTGGTCTCCAGAATCAAGATTGACTTCAATTTATATAAAAAAAAAGATGCTATAAAATTGAGTTATCTTATGGATGTATCATATTCTTATTTGCTTATTCTCTTCTTGATCTGAATTGGTCACTCCAACTAGCAAGACTTGATTAAAATACATCAATATGTTGATAAAATTGAACTAAATGCTTCTTGTGTCTTGTTTTGTATCCAATAGCTTGGTGCAACAAGGGAGAAAATTAACAATAATATGTACTTTTTCGTGCTATAAGAACAAGTCAAATGCATTATATTTTGGTTGACAAATTTGTTGAATATCAAAAAGAGGAAATAGTTAGCCCAATCCCGCTTCCTCTATTGGAGGAAGTGCACAAATAGCCTGTTTTGGGCGCGCATTTCAGCAAATTTTTGAAATTGTTTATTTTTAGTCACTGGCGTGAACTTCAATTCTTTAATTTTTAACTTTGGACCTTCATGTCTGAAGTGAAGGTTTGAAGTTAGGCACATGGAACTTTTAGCTGCAAACCATAGCTACTTTCAACTTCAATCTTTTCTTCAAACCTAGGCATAACAACTTCAAACATGAAGGTTTAAAGTTAGGCATATGCAGAAGGTTTGAAGATAGGGCATTGCAAGAGCTTGTTTAATGGGGGATTAGAGCAAAGACCCGAAATAAGCTATTTCTGCAGAAAAACTTTACTGACTAAAACCTAGATGGGGATGGAAAAACTGGTTGATAGACTAAATTTTTACTGGGCAAAGTGCACGAATAGTCACTTTTATCAGTGGTCTTTGGTTTGAGGCCACTTTTTTTAATAGTTTTATATGAGATGCCACTTTTTGAAACTTCAATCCTTGTGGGCTGAACTTTTAGGCATAGATGCGTAAACTTCAACCCTTGTGGGCTGAAGTTGAAATTTAATCCTTGTGGTGGGCTGAAGTTGAACTTCAATCCTTGTGGGCTGGACTTGTGTGATGTTCAGCCCACAAGGATTGAAGTTCCAAAAAGTGGTCTGTCATGTAAAATCAATAAAAAAAAAAATGTCCTCAAACCAAAGTCTACTAGTGAAAGTGCCTCTGTGTGAAATTTTTACATTTTTACATTCAAATTTGAAATCGTGGGTGAGGTCATTGGGGCCCGGCCTTTCCCGCATCCTGCGTGAATGGGATGTTTTGTGCACCGAGCTATCTTTTCTTGTGGGTGAAGCCATTTGATGAAGTAGAGCTTGGGAGAATAAAATAACTATCTAAAACTATTATTCTAACACTAGACTAATTCAGTTTATCATTATCATACAGACGTGTTTGGTGGATTCTCCACAAGTCATATTTGAAGGAAGCAGAAAAGAAGCTCGTGGAATAGATCAACACAGGTTTCATTCGATTTGTTGTGGATTGGATGTTCATATAACTAATTCTTGGTTTTATCGGATGTCCCCGAAGAGACATATAACTAATTCTTGGTTAAGGAGAAAAAGGTACTCCATCATAGTGAACTTCTCTTTATGCCCGGAATGAGATTGATGTGTCTAAGGCAAAGCATATCAAGCTAGGATTCCTTGAGTGCTCACCAACCTAGAGTTATATGTATTTTGATAAATAATAAGCAAACATTGTTTGGTTTGGAAAGAATGTAGGTGCGAATGGGAAATGAAGGAAATATTTATTAAAGATTAATATTTATATTAATATTTATATTAATATTTATTTATTAAATATGAATATTTTATATTAATATTTGACTTGGGGCCGTTTTCGTAACGGAATTAAAGAGTGGAATACTTATGCAAATATTCCAAAGTTCCCAAAGCTGCTGTAACGTTATTTCAATGAAAAAGCATTGAACAACCACCTTGAAGGCTGCCTTTTATGAACAGTCACTTCACCAAAAATGAAAAAACACATTCATGCCTTTTCACTCCAAATATTGTGGCGATAAATAGAGAGGCATTTTACCTCATTTTGTTCATCCAAAAATTTCATTCTCTCTCTCTCTCTCTCTCTCTCTCTCTCTCTCTCTCTCATTACTTTTTGCATTTGTTTTCAAAACAAAGTAAGTTTTGAGTCAGTGTGATTTGCTACCATTATTTGAGTTCGCTGTTCACTGTGATTTGAATTACCGCTATCATAGTGAGGATAATTCCATTATATCCTGGGAGAAATTAATCCACAAACCTTGGGTAACTGTGAGGGGATTAGATTTCTTAAGGACAAGCAGTGTATACTGTTGGCTTAAAATTTTTCTACTTCATCTATTTCCGTATTTGGTCATTATCGAAAGTGCAGACATCTAACAATCTTAAGAAATCTAATTTGTATTTTGGCCTGCGGTTAATAGATTGTTTGTGGAGACTAAAATCTGAAAAGATTTTCTACTCCAAACTGTTGTGGAGACTAAAATCTGAAAAGATTTTCTACTCCAAATTTAATATTCCATTTTTGAAGATTTAAATACTTCAACAGATTATTAAAATTATTGTATGTTTAATCCGTTCAGAAGATTAAAAACTTCCAGATTATTAAATTATTTATATTGTTATTTGTGGTTTGAAAATTAATCTCTTCACTGTAATTTTGAATTTGGTTTGAAAATTAAAAACTTCACCATTACATTAAAGCGGTTATGAAGATTAAAAACTTCACCGTTATATGAAATCGGTTTTAAAGATTAAAAACTTCACCGTTATATGAAATTGGTTTTGAAGATTAAAAACTTCACCAATATATTAAGTTTATTTTGGCACAGAAGTTTATGGCATAAATCTGGTGTTATGACAGTGGTTGCATGGTGAATGAGACCACCAATTTGCACACAGTCTTGGGAAAATTTGTTGCCATAAAATTGAATGAACTTTTATTTTTCGAAAAGTTGTGACGTTTGGATAAAGGTTACTAAGGGTAGTAATCTTGGTTTTCTTTTGTGTATCTTTCTTTATGGTTGCATAAAGCAATAAAGAGAAGAATGTCACGCAGGATATTAGAAGACTATGTTTTGGTTTTGACATAGAACTCTTCTTGGTCGAGTTATTCCCTTAATAAGGGAATATAGTGAAAAGTCCGCATTGGCTTTACAATATTTTGTGAAATGGTTCTTTCCTGCAATGAGGGACCTGTGGGTCTCAAAAGAAAAACCGATAAAAGAATTTTGTGTCTTCATTCCTAAGAAATTAGAATTGAAGTGTCAATATGGAATTTTTCAAATAATTATGAGATTGTTTGGAAAAGACAATAGTACAACTGAAAGACTTGGATGGAAGCAACATGAATAAGATATAAATTACTTATTGACTTGGATGTTGTAAGCTATTGGGCACTCAAATAAATTCATATCTAGAAATAAAAGACACAATGGTCGCATGGCTATGTTCAAGAGGTTCCCTATGACATACTGGCGTTGAGTTGCTCAATACGAATTATGAAAGAATAAAAGACAGTGTGTCTTTTGAAATTTTCATTATCTTATTCATGTTCTTTCAATGTTTGTGTTCTATAATATGAGTGATGGCACATAAAATATTTGAAATGTGGGGGCGTTTGGCTTATAACTAATGATTAAAAGTCAATGTTTGAAGAACTTTAAGATGAAAAATTATTTCTTCAGAGATATATCTTTGGTGGATATTTAACATGGTAGTCAGTGAATGTACAACGTGTTCATCTTAATGATGACTAATCGTCATACTACCATATTATGGTTGGTGTTGTGCCTTTTCAAAAAGGTTGTGTTTTTTCATGAAATTGTGTCACTCGAAAGGTTGTGATTTTTCATGAAAAGATGATGCATTGATTGAAAGTTTACATTTTTGTACAAACCTGACCGTTCATGAATGGGTTTAGTGAAATATTGGTCTATAAAATGGTAAATAAATAATTATTATTAATGTTAAAATCCATATCAAGTTGGATTTAAGCGGTAAATCAATCAATGGAAAATTATAAAATTCATGTCGAGATAGATTTGTATAATTAGTGACCATGCTATAATTTGGGCATCAAATGAATAGCAACGCGAAAATGGTTGAGAAATATATTAAATGTTAAAAGGTTGTGGCCACAACCGTTGCAATCATTTCAAGCTATTTATAAAGTGATGCTACATTAAGAAGCCGAGTTCACAGCCTTAGCAAGGCCGGTGAAGAAGCTGAATAGCTCCAAAACTTCTTGGAAGCCCAAACCGTTGACACTGATTTGCATATTTGTGATAGTCAAGCGGCAATTGAAAGGGCTGAGAGCCTTATGTATAATGGTAAATATCGTCATATACGACGAAGACATAAAACCATTAGACAACTTATCTGTAGAGGAATTATCACAATTGACTATGTTAAGTCAAAGGATAATGTATCGGATCCACTTACAAAAGGTTTAACTAAAGATGATGTTGAGAGATCATCAAGAGGAATGGGACTATGGCCGAGGACAAGTCGTCATGGCGGTAACTCTACTTAGAAGACTGGAGATCCCAAGATCTAGGTTCAAGGAGCTCAAATAAAGTTGTGTACGACCGCTCCAACATTGTCAAACAACTCAACACATCCTCTTAATAAGACAATGTTTAGTACCAAGGATAAAATGTTAAAGACGTTTTTCAATGATTATCTAAGTTTGATACGGGGTTTGTCAATCAGTGTAGATCTACGGGATTACACTTTTAAAAATCACCTATGTGAGTGTGAAGTGGAAGCCGCTTCAAGGAGAATTCTGTAAGGCCAATTCTCTACGCACTCATGAACCAGGCGGTGTTCATGGCTGAAACGAACACAACAGTGAGAACAAAAAATGGTCAAGGATTAATTGTGTGACATATGTTGTCTAGGTATACACCAAAGTTCGACGGTTCAAAGATATCAAATCTACCGATTGACCGAGTATATCCAATATATGTTCACTACGGAAAGTTCAAAGGGAAACCCACTTATCCAGATGCAATTAATTCTTACTTGCAAATCACACAATTTTCTGCATGTTTTCTTCATATAGCCATTCTCCATTCATGTGGGGAATTGTTGGGTTTGGAAAGAAGGTAAAGTGGTGTGAATGGGAAATGAAGGAAATATTTATTAAAGATTAATATTTATTTATTAAATATTAATATTTAATATTAATATTTGACTTGGGGCCGTTTTCGTAACGGAATCAAAGAGTGGAATACTTATGTAAATATTCTAAAGTTCCCAAAGCTGTTGTATCGTTATTTCAATGAAAAAGCATTGAACAACCACCTTGAAGGTTGCCTTTCATGAACAACCACTTCACCAAAAATGAAAAAACACCTTCATGCCTTTTCACTCCAAATCTTGTGGCTATAAATAGAGGCATTTTGTCTCATGTTGTTCATCCAAACATTTCATACTCTCTCTCTCTCTCTCTCTCTCTCTCATTACTTTTTGTATTTGTTTTCAAAACAAAGTAAGTTCTGAGTCAGTGTGATTTGCTACCATTATTTGAGTTCGCTGTTCACTGCGATTTGAATTACTGCTATCACAGTGAGGATAATTCCATTCTATCCTAGGAGAAATTAATCCACAAACCTTGGGTAACTGTGAGGGGATTAGATTTCTTAAGGACGGACAGTGTATACTGTTGACTTGAAATTTTTCTACTTCATATATTTCTGTATTTGGTCATTGTCGAAAGTGCAGACATCTAACAAACATAAGTACACTTATTTGCTTGTAATGGTGTATGTAAAAAAATTTATCAGCGGTGTCGATATTTAAAGAAGTGAACAAATGAGGAGCAGCAACAACAAGCCAACACAATAAGAATCTACAAATCAAATACGATGAGGAGTTTTTTCTCTCAAAATTATGGTTCTGAAATGACTTCTGTTTGACATATATATATATTTTTGAAATTTTAAATTTATTTGTCATCAATCCATTCTATAGGAAAAGAGCTTGGCAAGTTTATTTTTTTCGATTCTCATCTTGTTGGAGGTCAAAGCCACGATTCTCCACAACACCTAATTTTAAATAATCCAACTAAACAATTTGCAAAACAAACTGATGCAGTTTGAGTTTCAAAGTCTTGACCTCGAGCATGCAAGCGACATGCTTGACTAGTAGTACCACACTAGAGAGCATTGCTACTACGTTGAGTCATTTTAGGTGATCACATAATGCATTATCTATTCTCGCTTGCTATCTTGTCCTTTGTCACAAAATTGAGATCACTTGACAATTAAACTAGATTGGAGCAAACTTTTGTAAGAATATATTTACTATATTTTGGGACTCAAAATAAATGACCACTCAGTTTACTTACATCATTCCACTAATAAAAACTTGTCTAAGCATTCTGAATGCTCAAAATCGTGGGGAAGTTTCTATAAATATTGGCTATTCTTCGTTTAGCAGGTATAAAAATGACTTTCTTAATCAAAATTTCTCCTTTCTAGAAGAGCCAATTTGTACTTTGGACTAGCCAATAGTTAGCAATGACAAGAAAAGACGAGATGGAGATTGGAGAAAAGTCTCCTACTCAGTTCTCCACTATTCTCCACCATTGGACCCCAACTTGAGAACCAACCAAAATATCCTTCAAGCATTAACTAAACTCCTTCATGTCACGTGATTCTGACATATATCACGTGACTTACTGTCTTAATAATGCAAAGGCTGCTGAGCTTTCTTCACGCGACCGTTCTTGCGAGTTTACCCCAAGTCCTCACTGGTTAATCTTTTTCTCAAATACAGTAAGATATTTTTATAATAATCACTATCAATAATAATAATATATTATGAAAATGATCAATATTTTTTTAAGATAATCTTTTATGCTAGTTATATTATATGTTCTCTAGGATATCATTTAATTAACAAAAAGCAACAACAAACCATAATATATTCGGTATTTATCCAATGTAGGCATATTTTACACCTACCTTGAAAAATGTAGAGAGACCGTTTCAAAGTGTAGAATATCAAAGTATAGAAAGTACCAACATAAAATTCTAAAATAATCAGAATAAATAAAACAACAGTAGCAATAAAGACGAAAAAAATGATAAAATTAGTATATATAAGAATTATACGTACTACGACTAATATGACATATATCTCTCGACTTCACTCGATGTTTCTACCATAATCCTCAACTTCCATGCTTTCTTATCTATCGTCATGTCCTCGGTGATTTAAATGTGCGCTTCTCACATTTTATTCTCCACTACGGCCACTTCCAACTTGCCATGTATGACCTCGTTTCAAATTTTATCCATCCTAGTATGCCCACACATCTATCTAAATATTCTCATCTATGATACTTTCATCTTCTGAATATGTTTGTTCTTGATTGGTCAACAATATGCCCTGACACAACATAGCTGGTCTAATGACCGCTTTATAGAATTTAGCTTTAAGTTTCAGCGACACCTTCTTATCGAGTAGTACACCGAATGTGAGCCGTCATTTCATCCAATTATCCGCCTTAATCATCATCGATCTCTCCATTTCCTTGGATTATAGACTAAAGATACTTGAAGCTTCCTCTCTTGGGGGATCACTTATGTATCAATCTGCACTTTCCTATCCAACTCATGCGATACATCGCTGAACTTGCATTCCATATACATTCTTAGTCCTGCTCCGCCTAACTCTAGAGTTTGCCTCCAATCCTCAAACAAATCGTTAACTCTGTTACGTGTCTCGTTTATTAACACTATGTCATATGCTAATAACATACACCATGGTACTTGTCCTTGAATATGTCATGTCAATTCATTATATTGGTCACGACAAATAGAAATGGGATAAGAGTTGATCCCGGAGCTGCCCCATATCAACAAGAAAGTGACTCGAGTCCCCCTCCTACGGTTCTCACTCAGGTCTTAGCTCCACTGTACACATCCTTTGATTGCTCTTTTGTAAGTCATAATTACTCATCTGGTCTCCAAGCCTCTCCATAAAATCTCTATAAGAACTCTATTGTATGCCTTCTCTAGGTAAATGAACACCGTATGTAGTTCGATTTTCCTATCCTTAATATTGCTCTAACAATTTCCTCAAAAGATGGATGATTTCGTAGTTGATTGGTCTAGTTTGAATCCGAATGGGTACTTGGAAATAGACACAATTCTCCTCATCCTCATCTCAACCATCCTTTTTCGTACTTCATGGTGTGACTTAGCAGTTTAATACCATATAATTATTGCAATATTGAATATAGCATTGGTCTTATACAACAGAATCATTGTACTCCACTCTTCCAACATTTTAGCCGTCATAAAGATAAAATTAAACAATCTAGTTAATTATTCCATACTTATTAGAGTATCTGCACTCTTCCAAAGTTCCACAGGAATCAGTTTTTCATTTAGAAAAGGGGTAAAATTATTACTATGGTATACAAAATTACTTTAAGCTTAAGCTTAGTGTAAAATTATTACTAGTACTACTAAGAAAGACCACCTTAAGCTTCCCACGCGCCATAACCAAGAAGGCAGTTAAGTCATCATTGAACTTTCAACATTTTTTGCCTTTTTGTAATAAAAACATTTCATGCGGTTGTATTGTCTCTATCTCTCTTTACTTCAGTACTCTTTGACTTCTTTCTTCCCCTTATTAACTCAATTATTTTACATATATACACACCATCTTCAATAATTAATTTACTCTCCATAACTAGCCCATTATCTATGTTAGAGCCAATGTGTCCGAGCTAGTTTACGCGCACTTTACCTAATTTTTTCGGATACCTGCTATCACCCGTCACACATTATCTTTCAAATATTTATTCAAGATTCTGTCTTTTTATTGTAGATTAGTATTTATTTAGCTCTAGTACTAATTTTCTACCACCCCTTTTGTTCTTTGTAATATTAGTGTTGTATTTCAACCAAGAAAATGAAGTTGGTATCAACAAAAAGTGAAGTGAAAATGTTATTCAAGTCTAAATTGAAGTTTGTTGCTTTAGCTGGATTAGTGCTATCAGCTCTTTCTTTGTTTACACATTTTCTTTTGGCTAAACATACTTATGGGATCATTTCTGAGTATCATTCTTCAGTTACTATCTTCTCATGGAGGCCTAAATTCATGAAATCAGATCTCAATGCTAATGTAATGTGCTTTATTCCCTTAAAGATCTCATCTTTAGTGCTTCTTGTTTTAGTTCTGTTAGTACTTTTTTAGCTTCAAATCCATGTTTTAGAGTGCTGCATTTTCTAGTTGAGTTATGGTTATTAATTTAGTTTCATGTTTCTCTGTTTTTTGGGGTCTGCTAAGTGCTAATGTAATGTAATGTGCTTAAACCCCTCCAAGATCTCGGCTCGAGGGCTTTGGTCTAGTGGTAAGAGTGAAGCTTGTGATTTGTGGGTTGGACACATGTCACAGGTTCGAACACTGGTGTAGAGAAAAGTTTGGTTTCATTTGCTCTGTTTAGTATGTGCCGATGCAATGTCATGTGCTTAAACCCCTTAAAGATCCCATCTTTAGTGTTCTTGTTGTATTACTGCTCCTACGTGGCGAAACTGGATTAGCCGAGCCAGTTGGTTCTTGATACCATGTGGCTATTGTTTCATGTTACTCTTTTTTTTGGGGTCCCGTAATGAAATGTAATGTACTTAAACCCCTTCAAGATCTCATCTTTAGTTCTTATTGCTGTATTACTGCTTTCTTTTGGTGGCCCTACGTGTCGAATCTGGATTAGTCGAACCGGTTGGTTCCGGATACCATATGGTTAAAGTAAAATTTCATGTTTTTCTGTTTTTTGGGGTCTCCTTATGTAATGTTATGTGCTAAAACCCCTTCAAGATCTCATCTTTAGTGCTTCTTGTTCTTATTTTCTGTCTCATTATGTGAGTGCTTCAAATCCATGTTTTAGACTGCTGCATTTTCTTGGTTGAGTTTATGGTATTGAATTTAGTTTCATGTTACTCTGTTTTTTGGGTTCTGCTAAGTGCTAATGTAATGTAATGTGCTTAAACCCCTCCAAGATTCCCCTGGGCTTCGGTCTAAGTGGTAAGACCGCAACTTGTGATTTGTGGGTTAGGCACATGTTTCGGATTCAAGCACATTCACAAATGAAAGCCTGCTATTAACTAAAGAAGGGTTGAGGGATGGACCACTATCTGTCGAGTTTAGAACCGCGCGCCATTGGCCATCAGGGATTTTTCGTTATAAAAGACCCTACAAGATCTCATCTTTAGTTCTTCCTGTCTTCCCTAACTTTGTTTTTAATTTTAAATCCATGTTTTAGACAGCTGCATTTGCTTGCTTGAAGTTAATGGTAATAAATTTTAGGCTCATTGTAGTTTGTTTTTGGGGTCTTATAATGTAATGTAATGTGCCCCCTTCAAGATCTCATCTTTAGCTCTTCCTGTTTTAATTTTCTAACTTAATTTAGCTTCAAATCTTTGCTTGAGTTAAGATGGTGATAAATTACTTTTCGTGTTACTTTTTTTTTTTTTTTTTTTTGGAGTCTGCCAAGTGCTAATGTAGTGTGGTTAAACTCCTCCAAGAACTCCAGCCGGGGGCTTAGGTCTAGTAGCAAAAATGGAGTTTGTGATGTGTTTGTTAGGCACACGTTTCAGGTATAGACCTGTCATTGACAAAAACTTGGTATTTAAGTAGAAATGGTTGAGGGGTGAGTCCATTGTCCACCGAGTCTCATTTTATGCTAAAGTGGCTCTCAGGAATTTATCGGTTATAAAAAAGTTAAAAACCTCCTCCAAAATCTCATGTTTAGTTCTTTGTGTTTTAGTTTTCTAACTTTTCTTTTTAGCTTCAAAACCTTGTTTTAGATTGAAGCATTTGCTTGCTCGAGTTAAAATGGTGATAGATTTAGTTTTGGGTCACTCTGTTTTTTGGAGTCTGCTAATGTAATGTAGTGTAATGTGCTTAAACCCCTCCAAGATCTCTTTTTTTGACCGAGAAATCCTGGAGGGCTAATGGCTAACGGTCTGAAACTCGGTGGAAATGGGCTCGCCCTTCGTATCCCCACTTAAATACCAAACTATTATGTAGGAATCGAACCCAGGATCTGCGCCTATCCTATCCATCATGTTTTGCGCTCTTACTGGACCAAAGCCCTTGGCCCTCCAACATCTCTTCTTTAGTTCTTCCTGTTTTAATTTTTTTATCTTTTCTTTTACTTGAAAGCTTCAAATCCCTTTAGTAGATTGCTACATTTGCTTTCTTAAGTTGATGGTAAAAAAATATTGTTTGATGTTACTCTTTCTTTGTTTGTTTTTTTTTTTTTGTGGGGGGGGATTGGTAATGGGTGTGAATGGTTAATAATTTGCTATTATTACTGGAGCTCATATGAGTATTCTTGTTGGCTAATGATGGAAATCTTTCTCTTGCAGAATCCATCTTACAGGAGACTTTGGGCACCAGTTAGGCGTCTTGAGTCTTTACATCCTCATGCAAATCCCAGTGGAGATTATGCAGGTTAGAATTATACAGTTAGACGTCTCCTACTTCTCATCAAAACCTGAATGTAAAGATTAATAAGTCTGTTGAATTGGAGAACTGTCACAGTATATCCATTCATCCATGTTGTACAAGATGCAGTAGTTTTCTTTTTCAGAAAGGGATTGTGAACTTAATTTAGAATGTTTTGTACAAAGAGCTAACTTTTTGCTCGAATCAATATGCTCTCAAGCTGCTTCAGTTGGTACATTTTTAAGTAATCTCACTTAAATCGTGGAGTGAGGAAAGAAGTATTTAGTAAGTCTGGACGAATCAAGTAACTGTAGACTCCAAATAGATACTTTAATATACCTATAATCCATTTCGTGAGTCTTTTGAAATAAGCCTTGATATATTTTATAGAGGAATTGTTGTGTATGCTGCAGTAACATTCTTTACACAGTGCCAATCCTTTTAGTAGTTTAATATGATCAGAGGCTAGGCCAACTTTATATCTCATTTCTAATAATCTTTGGCGTGCATTCTAGAATAAAGTAATTGAACAATATGAAGTATATTTTCTGTGCTATTCAGTATTTCCCCATGCTCTTTATACTTGTTACAATTTGTTTTGTCTCTTGGTGTTATTGCAGCTCCTGAAATGCAATCGACTGGATTCATCTTTGTCAAGATTCGTGGTGGTTTCCATGAGATCAGGAATGCGGTAAGGATACCTCTGGCGCATAATATGCTTGCATTTAAATAGTACAGTGACTTATTAGGCTCCCTTGTTTGGCAGATTTCTGATGTTGTTGCAGTTTCGAGACTCCTCAATGCTACCCTTGTCATTCCTGAGATCCAATCAACCACAAGCAGTAAAGGGATAAGGTTCAGTCATGCTTATTGTTGCAAAAATTGAATCGTAGAGTCAAGTATCCTCCATAATGATGAGACATTTTTAAAAAAAAAAGAAAGAAAAATGATGAGACATTGATCTCAGCTATTAACTTACAGAATGCACCTTCGGATATCACTTGGATGAATATTTATATACAGTTGCAGAATGGGTTAACTGCTCGATCTAGTTGTTATACAGTTTGTGATTTCATTTTTGCAGCACGGAGTTCAAGAGCTTTCCTTACCTCTATAATGAGGATCAATTCATAGCGGCCTTAGCAAAAGATGTCAAAATCGTAAAAACCCTTCCAAAATACCTGAAAGGAGCAAGGAGAAAGAAGGAAATTCCTTCATTTAAAGTGCCCAAGGGAGCATCTCCGTATTTTTACCTGCACCACGTTCTTCCTATGTTGGCTAAGCACTCTGTGGTTGAGCTTCTTGTTGCTAGTGGCGGATGTTTGCAGGTATCATCCATCACTTGTCTTTCAATTATAATGTTCCTCTTTAAATTACAAGCTTTTTAGGATCAAAACATTAAACTGTGATGGTTCACTGCGTCCGAATTTAGAAATCTGGATTATGTCGCAACAAGTTTTACTAGGACATCCAATTCAATATAGAGGGAGAATTGTATTTTTAACATAAGAGGGAAGATTATTTTTCATCTCTATTGGGCATGCTCTTCCATAGTGACCAGGTTAGACTTAAAATGGAAGTCTAATGGTGACTCTTTCCTTATTATGTACCATCCACATATCATTTACCTCCTAATCTTGTTCCAGTAAAGCTCTTGGTAATTGTACCAATCAGAAAAAGAAGCAACTGGTAATTGTTTGCTTACAGCTCATCTGTACATGGGTACTCAAAAAGCCAATATTAGTCACATCTCTATAAAAGCATGAAACATGATGCTCCATCGTAAAGAGTTTTAAAATTGTAGAAACCTGGGTTCTATTTCAGATAAATGTAGCGTAAATTTTGGTGGTATTTGTTGATGCAGCATATGGTATTGTTGATTTGACACTTTGTTGTTGTTTGGAATTTGCAGTCCTAATTCTTCATCCTTATTTTCTGATGACGTGTCCCGTGTTACTATCCATTCTAATCAAAATGTTCTTCACATTTTGACAATCATGTTTTACTTTGTATGAGTCAGTCTATTCTGCCACCTCAACTTGCTGAGTATCAAAAGCTGAGATGCAGGGTTGCTTTTCACGCCTTGCGGTTTAGAGAGGAGGTCCAGAATCTTGCTACTAAAATCTTGAATAGGTAACTTTTCTAAACCCTCTTCCTCATGGAAGTGAAGATTCTGATGCATTATGTTTTTTTTTTGATATATAAATTTGGTAAAATGTTGGCCTGAGGAATTTATATGGAAATATGATTAGTAAAGATTCATATAGCCGAACTCAACTTGTTTGAGACTGAGGCATAGTAGTTGTTGTATGCTTATTTCTTGTGTTCTCACAGAATAAGAGCTTCAGGACAACCATTTATTGCATATGATCCCGGGATGACTAGAGATGCTTTAGCATATTATGGTTGTGCAGAACTTTTTCAGGTATTTAAAATGTTGGAGCGTCAGATGGAAAACTAAGGTTTGGCTTGGCTACGTATTGTTTGTCTTGCATCTAACATAGGGCATGCCCATATATTCTTCCTCTAGGATGTACATACTGAACTCATCATGCACAAGCGTTCATGGATGATTAAACGTAGGCTTCTGAAGGGAAATCTTACTTTGGATTCAGCAGAACAATATCGTAATGGTTTGTGTCCGCTCATGCCTGAAGAGGTACCTTGCATCCTTGAGAATAATAAAAAATCTTTCCACTAAATTTTGCAATGCCAAAAATGAAGAGTTGTGACGTCCTCTCTGTTAATAGCTTTAGCACCAACTTATCTAATGCTTTTCATGTTAATCTGCCCTTTTCATACGTTGAGGCTTGTAGGAACCATTGTCAGTGTAGCTAACGTACGTAGTAGCATTTGTTCTTTATGTCTGTGTTTGGCCTCATTAAGTTAATACGTAGGAATGTATTGAGAAACTTAATTTGAAACAATTTTTCGGTATACATTGAGGAATTTTTTTGTGAAATCATATTTACTCAAGTGAACATTCCAACAGATTGGCATCCTCCTTCGGGCATATGGTTACCCATCCGACACAGTCATTTATATATCTGGTGGAGAGGTCTTTGGTGGGTTGAAGAAGTTAATTCCACTGTATGCTATGTTTGAGAATGTTGTTGATAGGACGTCCTTAAGCTCTCATCTCGAGTGGGATAAAGTGTATGGTCGGGAGACAAACCTTGTCGACAAGGATCCTGTAACGCCACCTTCAGTTGACGTAGATATGAGATTACAGGTATGGAAGAATTCTGGCCCACGTCCTCGTCCACTTCCACCGCCCCCGGCACGACCGAAAATGTACAATGTTGAAGGTTGGTGGGGTTGGGTAGCTGAGAGTGACAACGAGCCAGATAGTACTATCGTGGAGTTGAGAACTAATGCCCATCGATTACTGTGGGAAGCAATTGACTATATGGTTTGCATTGAAGCAGATGCATTCATCACTGGATTTGACCGTGACGGTAAAGGAAACCCGAATCTTGCTAGTTTGGTCATGGGACAGAGACTCTATCAGTTTCCTTCATCTAGAACTTATGGTCTGGACAGGTAATGTATTCCAAAGCAAATTTTCTAGTTGATCGTTTTATTCCTCGCTCTCTTCCCCTACTGGTCTGTCTTGTAATTTCCAGTTTTTCTTTTTCTCTATCCACTCCGATTGTTCTATTTTTCCTCTGATTTAGGTCCAGGGGTGGTAAATAAGCTCAAAGTTGATTTTTTTTCGTGAGAATAAAACATCTTAACTACTTCTGAAATACAAATTTGATATTACATCTGAAACTACGCCATTTTGTAGTTTGACTTACTCTGTAACTCACCCTGCAATCCTTTGATGAAACTTAGTAAATTAAATTGCAAAATGATGTAATTAATTTGTAACTGGACTGAGATAGGCTTAAATGGAGCATGATGGATAGTGAGGAATTCGTAAAGCGGACCCAGCTTGCCTCGAATTGAGGTGGTGGTGGTGTTTTACTAAACTTTGTTGTCCATATTTATTCAACCTGCAACTCTACATGGCTTTATTGACTCTAAATTCTTGTTCCATAAAAAAAAAAAAAAAGAGATGTGGACTAATTGAAGATAATGCTCGTAAGACAGGGGTAAGTTTGAGTATTTGAAACCAGAATCCATGCTTGATAAAAGATACAAGGTCTTGAATAACTAAGACAACTGGTGTTCAGATTGCGTTTCACTTGTCAGTCCTTACCTCCATCTTGTGAGTGGTGAGCATGGAACACAAGCCCAACATAAAGGTCATTAACGGTATGTTAAAACTATCGTCTGTGCTTGTTGATCGTGTAGTTCCTTGTCGTCCAATTTGTGCACTTTTGCTGCAAATTTACCCATTGTTTGTCAATCTACTTCATCTCCATAGTTTGTCCATGTTGTTGTGGAAAATTTTGGGTTGTAACTGAAATAGGATTACTTAGTTACTAGAACATGGATACAAATTCCATGGCACGTTTTATTTCATGTTGTCTGAACTGATGCAGGAAAGAAATTGCAAAACTTTTTGAAGACGTTCGTGATCATCTATATCAAGCCAACCAGACTTGGATAACATTGCTGCGCAAGCAATTAAGGAGAAGTTTAACGGATGGATTGTTGGAGGAATCCAAGAAATCCAAACCGCTGTCTTTTCTTTCATTTCCAGTTCCTGAATGTTCTTGCATGGCGGATGATTCTACAAAGAGGTCGTTCAATGCTTCAAGTCCTCAGCCAAATTTGGAAATTCCGGCGTCTCTCGGACAAGCAGACAGATGCCCTGCTTGGATGAATGGCTCCACTTCTTCTCAGTCAAGGGAGGAAATCGAAGAGGACAACGAGAAAGATGATTCCGCCTCTTCTGGGCTGTTCTTTGGGCTTAGTAACGGTAATCAAGAAGGTGATATCGGAGAAGTGAGCAATAAAGAAGAAGCTCTAGTGGAAGACCAAGAAGAACTTGAAGGGGGAGAAAGATAAAATTAGAGAATTAACTTATCAGAAGAAGGAAAGAACGACTCTCGCTCACTGCATTGGATTCTTTTTAACAACATGCAGAGTAGGGAAGCTCCTATTACTCGATGTAAGCTCAGCTAAACAAAAAGATGCTACAACTGACATAACTGATCGTTGACAATCCAATTTTGGTGGAGGCATAGTTGCAGTTTAGAATGGCACTTGATTTTTTTCAGGTGGCTACACAGAATGCAGCTGGTGAGATGTAATGTATTTATAAATTGCGCCGAGCTAGTTCGATGCACTGATCGTGTGAAAAATATTTACACAATCAGTTCACTTCATGTTACCCTGGGAAAAAAAGAGTTGTTACCTTGTTTATTAGTAACACTTGACCTAATCTAGAGTAGAATTGAGAGCAGGGACTTGTAAGCTAAACATTTGTTGATCTGCTCTATGTATGATTTTTTAAGGTCCTGTATTTTGGGACTTATTAGCATGTAACCTTGTTAGTTAATCTGATTTAGCAAAATGCAGACTCATCCCTATGTGCACTGATCATTCTGTTGATTAAATCAGTAGATTTTACCAATAAGCACCCTTTCCTTCTTTTGTTATATATTTTTTAACATAAGATAGGTGTATATCATTCAAGACCAATGAGGGGGCTTTGCCTGACCTCCAAAATTACACCATATACCGATAACCGGTCCATCAAAAAATAAAGAGCTCTTCAACTTACTAATAGTTTGTCCTTTCTATGCAGTTTCTACACATCAACTTACAAAAACATTAGCATTATCATATCTAATTCTGATATTAGGGAGTTGATACCTATCTAGGATGAACGAACCCTTAGCATATTTGGGCAATTGTTGGAACGAGTGGTAGATAATGCCATTCTCCAATGTAGTAGCCTGCTTTGCCAAAAATCAGCGACGCGATTTGTTTCCCTGAAATAATGACTGATTTTGACATCCACTTGATTTAACAATTCAATTGTTTCATCAATACAACTCTTCAACTTAAGATTGATTGTGGACTTGTTTTCCAACATAGATGTCACTAACAGTGAGTCAAGTTCTAGATGAATACTAGTATAGTCTTGCTGAATACACCATTTTGCCCCAAACATAGCTGCTTGTGCCTCTGTCATGTTGTTAGAGTTGCTCCTAATTGGTACGGAGAATGCCATGATAAAATCGCCATATACACTCCTCACAATTCCTCAGATGCCAGCAGCTCCCGTTTCCTTTATAAAGCTTCCATCAGTGTTCACTTTCACCCTTCCCTGTTCAGGTTGCATCCACACTACTTCTTTCCAAGTTGGTACTTGTCTCAGCTTGATAACCATGTTATAAAGGTCAAACCAATTCGTTTGGTTTCCAATTCTCGGAAAGTTTTTGTTGAAGGCTGCTTTCATGATCTAAGACACTTGGAACACCATGTTTTGAAGAAACATTTTTTTTTTCCTCACAAAATTTACAAGCTGCAACATTTCTCCATATTTCGCAGCATATGACTATGTGGCATACCCGCATAATAAACTTGTGGACCAAGTTTACAGGTTGTGTCCGCCATCAGTGAACTACAGTCTCCATGACAGTTCCATCGTGATGTTGTATTCCTAAAGGAATGCCAAAATAGCCCCATAAGTGTTCCGCGACATCACTTTGTATGAAAGCATGTTGAACTGTTTCACACATAGGAGATGCACAACAAAAACATCTGGACACATTATTATTGCCGAGCATAGTGAGAACATAGTCCAGAGGAAGTTTTTCTTTTATTAATCTCCTAAGACAAAAATGAGATTTTAAAAGGAATACTTTTATTCCATACATGTCCAATGAAGTTATCCTTTGGCTTCTGGGCTCTGATGTTGTGCCAAGTTGACTTGTTGGTGTACCTTCCATCTACTGATAAACTCCACACTGCATAGTCTGGCTGGTTCAAGTTACCCCTGGAGATTTCCATTACATTTCTCACCCAATAATTTGGTAGCATCCTTGATATGTGTTAGGGTTTTTGCCCCGAATTTGTAACCTACTAGGATTCTTCTTTCTTGAATGGAGGAAAAAGAGTTCTAAAAGAACTATATCTCCTTTTATCCTTTTATGTCTATTCTTTTCTTGGAGGAGAAGTTACTGGACTACTATAAATAGATGATTTTATTGTCACAATATATAATCAAAACTCCACAATGTAGTCATTAGGAGAATTTTATTTAGAGGAGACTTTTCCTCCCATATGATGTAGGTCAGTCGGCCAAAACCACTTTCAACAAAAGCTTCTTTAAATATATGTATTTTTATGTCTGATTTATTGTCATCAATGTTTGATGTGTTAACTTCCACATGACGCCATGTTGTTTCGATCCCAATAAGTGGTATCAGAGCCAGATTCAACCAATGGTTCGATGAGCCAGGTTGATAAGGTTGAAGACATGTTCAAGGCGGGTTCAGTTTAGCTGCAACCAATTGACAATAATGAAGTTTTTATCAAGATTTTGACTACGATGCAACAAGTGGAGATAAAATATCAACCATACTTCCAAAAATACTTGCTGCTACATATTTAAAACAAAACCCTTTTTTACCCCATGTTTGGGCCACTTTTTTACCTATGTCAGTTTTAACTCATGCTTATTCTTAATGCATGAGCTTCTTTTAACCCATTTTTGGGCTCCTTTTAACCTATTCATGGGCTCCGTTCAACCAATTCAAAATTTTAAACATGACAAGCAGCAGTGTGAAGATTGTATGAAGAAGAAGATCAAGTTTATTTTGTCAGAAAATTCAGGTCAAGGGGAGAATTGTTAGGGTTTTTGCCCTGAATTTGTAACCTACTCGGACTCTTCTTTCTTGAATGGAGGAAAAGGAGTTCTAAAAGAATTATATCTACTTTTATCCTTTTATGTCTATCATTTTCTTGGAGGAGAAGTTACTAGACTCCTATAAATAGATGATTTTATTGTCACAATAATATAACCAAAACTCTACAATGTAGTCATTAGGAGAATTTTATTTAGGGGAGAATTTTCCTCCAATATGATGTAGGCCAGTTGGCCAAAACCACTTTCAATAAAAGCTTCTTTAAATATATGTATTTTTATGTCTGATTTATTGTCATCAATGTTTGATGTTTTAGCTTCCGCATGATGCCATATTGTTTCGATCCCAATAATATGTTGGTATTTTGTGGTCTCCGTCTGACTTTTATCCTTTTTAGCGATGTTATGTTAAGGAATCTTATGTTATTCTTTATGTTTCAGGTTATTATGAGAATTGGATACAAAGCCGAAGAAAACTGTGCAAAAGAGCAAATGTAGATGCACTTTGGCTATAAAATGAAGAACATGAAGATAAGGCAGATGATGGAGCGGCGCCTCGCCGAATCTGAGGCTCAAGAGGTCAGCCATCCGCCAAAGGAAGGGAGAGTTCACAGCAATCAACAACACAAATGGCGACCAGCCGAATGATTGCTGAACATCTTCGGTGGCTCAGCAGAATGAACGGTGCACCCGCCGATGCTCATAGAAAGATCCTGAAATCTGCGAAGCCCGAGTCAACCGCAGTTGGAATCACGCCCCGCCGAACCTGCATAGCACAAGAAAAGGAATGCTTAGCAAAATATAAAGGCCACGAGCCCGCAACCAATTGGGCGGCTCGCCGAGTAGGCGGTGGTATGGCGGAAAACAGGGAAAAATGACATTTTTATAATTAAAAGTATCGCTTTAAACTCATGCCTATAAATAGGCCCTTATGACTCCGAGAACATAGATCTTTTTTCAGCTTAGAATATTACTTTTTGCTTTTTGAATATTCTTGGAGACCATGGAGGGTTTCTACTTGAATTTTTGTAAGGATTATATTCTTCAATCTAAAATTCTTATATGATTCTTGCCATTCCATCTTACATTATGTGTGTGTTAGACCTTAGTATGTGTTGACACCCAATTTTGTCCCGGATTTTAATTACAAGTATAATAATTTTAAAATTAAGTTTAATTTTGAAGATTGCAAATAAATAGCAAATTTTAAAGGAAATGGCCAAAATCGCAAGTCATCGCTTCATTTGTAGTGTACTATATAATTATTTGTTTAATTTAATTGAAGGATAATTACGTTCTTAACTTTATCTTGTTTACTTAATTATATTAAAAGAAGACTAATTTCATTCTAAGCCTAAGAGTAACCCGTCTCCGCAAAATATATATTACATACAATACATCCATTTCATTTTTATTTTGAAGCCCATTCACTATCTCCCTCATTATATTCATCTTCCTACTACACAAAAAACCCTACACCCAATATAACCCTAGACACACCCATTTTTGGACAGAGCAGCCGTGCCCCTCAGATCTCTATCTTCCTCATACTCCCCACACCCCCCTGATCCAATACCCCACACGCCTCATATTCGCAGATATATACAACGACACACATCATCACAGTACCCCAAGGACCCACAAAAGAAGATCAAAACAGAGAGAGAAAGATCGAAAAGGGGCAAGACATGCCGGGGGTGAGATCGGAGCAGAGGGGAATCGAGGGCAGTGCCACAGGCGGTGACAGTGTAACCCCAGAACTATCCATGTACAAACGCTTATCTCTCCTTGTTCTTGGGCCTGTTACGAAATGATATAAAGAAAACAGAGGAGTGGTAGCGGCACGGCTGCTAGAAGCAGATCGGTGGTTGCTCCTCCTTTCGGTTTGGTGGCTAGTTCCGTTCATTGTCATCATTAATCATCTTACTGGGTTTGAATGGATTTTTGACTAGTGACGCTCATTTGGTTGAGATTTCTGTTGCATTTACAGATTTCAGTTGTTGCTTTCAACATTTTCGTTATAGGGCTTATTTTTTTTTCGGCTGGACTCTTATCCTGTGATGATGTTATTGTTTTTACTTAGTCTTACACTTCACTATCGTCCTGTTCCGTTCATTTCAAGGTGTATCTCACTGTTGTTCTAAGTTGTGCAGAGGTTTACTTGTTTGTCTGGTATACTTGAGCGGCTGAAGTTAAGGAGATAATTGGTCTCTTTTCTCTTGTTATAGTGACTAAACCTTCACGTTTCTCACTAATGTGGCCATTTGTTCCTTTATTCATCATGACTATAACGCTATACTTGGCCTTGAACATATGTATCTGTTGATACACATTGTTGCTGGACTTCCTGATTAGCCTATGAAAATAATTCATTTGAGGCCTATAGACTGATTTGAACATGATACTACACCTGGCCAATAAAAAATACATATACACGTATTGAGGCCTACACAAGGAATTGACGTATTTTGAACATGATACTACACTTGAACCGTCCCGTTCCCGTGTCCCTAAAGCAAAAGGCGATGATGAAAGTATGAAATTAATGCAAAGCAAGTCGAATAGAGTAGTGGGTTTGGTGCTTTGGCATGGCAACACGGCCCGGGCTCCGTGTTTGCAACCGTACCAAATCCCGAGCCTCTACATGACGCGCCATACAAATCTGAGCCTAAAATTTTGCAAAAACCACCCCTTTATTATTATTATTATTATTATTATTATTATTATTATTATTATTATTATTATTATTTATTCTATTATTATTATATATATTTTTTTATTTTTTTATTATTATTATTATTATTATTATTTATTCTATTATTATTATTATTATTATTACTTTATTATTGTTATTTTATTTTATTAATTATTACACTTTATTATCAAACTAATTTAGTTTAAATTCCCATTTTTATTGCGAGGTACATCTTGGCACGAGCAATTTGGGAACGCTTTTTGGGCTAACTTCCGTTGCATTGGAGTCGTTTGGATTGAAGTCGGACTCGAGCGTTCAGGAATAAGACTTAGAAATTTTAGAAAATCCAAGGCTCCCGCGAGTTGATCATTTCTCGGGTTTTACCTTTAAACTTTGCCTTTCTTTCCTTAGAGATATTTATGCAAATAAATGTGTAGAATATTTATTTATCAATAATATTTGATTGTTTGTATATTGTTTTACTTTATGTTCGTTGCCTTTTATTTTTGAAGTCGTGATTTAATTTATTGCAAACTGAGACCAATTAGCAAAATGCGTGCAAATTAAAATATTTTTCATAAACCAGTTTTTATTTCAATTAATTATTTTAGATAAATTTTCTAGAAAAGTATATTTTGCAAATATTTTGGAAACCTGTCGGATTAACCGTATTTTACGGAATTTCGGAAGTGCCTTAAAAACCTTCTTCCGAAATTAATAAAACCTCTTACTTTTAGAATCTCTGGAAGAAAGACCGTCTTTTTTATAAAAACGGAGTTTTGCACGCATTTGTTAATTTGGTTCCCTGTTTTCCTTAAATTGGGTGGCGACTCCAAAAACTCCAAAAGAGTTAGTCCATCCCGTCGATATTCTGGAATTTAACCCTTTCGGGGTTAATTTTTGGGGTTCAACAGCATGGCGACTCCGCTGGGGAGCAATAAAGGTTTTGACCATAAAGGTTTCCAATTATTTGCAACTAGCATGCTTAATTTATTTTTGCTTTATTATATCTGTTTGTTTGTGTGCCACGAAACGCATGTCACTACACTCTTATTTGCGCACATATAAACTGGCATTCCGTTCATATTTCCCCCACTCCTGGGAACCTCTTGCATTCTCACTCAAATACCCGCGAGGTGTGTGCATACGCACCCGCACTTTCTTCCACTAAAGAACCCTTTGACGAGTTGGTGTACCGGCGGATTGTCGTGGGAGTTATTCGACCACGAAGCCGCCTGCCACTCACCTGTTTGCCTCAACCGTTAGCCCACTCTTAGAAGGAGATTAGGTCATGCATGCATATACACCTTAGTTTGGGGGGAAGTTCGGCAGATTTGGTTGGTTTGTGTTTTGGAGATGGTTTGGTGTAGTGAGATCTAAGAGGCGAAGCCCCTGGTGTCTTTAAAAGGATCAGTGGGGTCCCTCTTGTGGATGGCTTTGCGTGTGTGCAGGCCTATGTTGATTATCCAGCTGCAACTTTGTAAAAATTGAAGTATGCTTGTCGCATACTAGGAGAGCGAAGCCCTTGTGTCTTTGAATGACAAGTGGGGTCCCTACTTGAAGACCAGTGCGGTCTTGGCTGCCTAGGAAACTGAGAGGCTTGATTAAAGCCGAGGACCAGTGAGGAGCCCTATGAACAAGGTCTGTGAGCCTTGCAAAACCTAGGAAACTGAGAGGCTTGTCCTAAGCCGAGGACCAGTGAGGTTTTATTTTGAAAGGCCAATTGGCGCCTTTCGTGATTTGCAGTCTGGTATTGTGGAGGCAGTTGGAAATTTCTCCCTGGATGTTGTCATACAATTGGGAGTTGCGCTTGGAGGAGTGCGGATGTTTGCAAAAGCTATGGAGGATTGTTTCGGGTTTTAGGCATTCAGGTTTAGAATTTTGTGCAGATTCTATGGAGAGAATGAGTTGTGTTATATACTTGTGATTGTCGCATGTTAATTGCCTACCTTGCTTTATTTGGTCAAAATACGTTAAATACTAGGTGTTGCTTGCTTGTATGCAATCCTATAAATGACATGCAAACTATCTTAGTTACCCTTTGCGAGGTTTCTTTTGTTTTGTTTACTTCTCTATCAAATGTTGAATTTGTGAAGTGGCAGACCATCCACCATGCAAAGGTTTCGAGATATGATTGATGGTAGACGCTTTAGCTCGTGAACGGTGCAGTACCAGAAGCTAATGACATCGCTTGAAAGAACTTGGCGATTGAACTTAGTAGCATTGTTTTCAATTTTAATTCAGATTGAGGCCCTGAATTGCATTGTACTTTAAAGCTTGTGTTATTCCGAATCAACTCATTTTGAATTTATGAAAGTTGAAATAAAATTCATCGCATTCTTATTATGTTATTTACGCTTGCATTTGTTTCCATTGCAAAATTAAAATTGATAAACCTGTCAAAACTTTGCTTGTAATGTATGGCAAAACAACTGAACAATTTAAATCAATGCACTGAAAGTTATTGTCTGTGCTCTTTGGATATCGCACTATCTATTAGAACTTCAACTGGGGCAGCTTTTATTTTATTGGTATATGGCATTGAAGCAGTGATGCAGAACTACGCACGGTCTGATTCCCAAGGAGGGATACGTAGGCTCCCTCATCGGGCTCGACCCTTTAGCATCTAAATTATTATTTTCCCCCAAGAAGGACAACTGGGGCAATTTTTGCAAAAAATGAGTTAGGAATGCGGAAGATAATAACTGGGGCAGAATTTTGCAATAAGCGGCGTTGGTTATTAAGGATGAGTTGGCAAGAATTTTGAAATCGGTTAAGCAAACAGTGCAAAGTCTAAGACAAAGGACGTTCAGTTTGTTTTAAAATATGTTACAAGTTTAAGTCAAGACAAAATTTTCAAAATGCATCTTTGACTTCATTTGCATGCTTATTTCACTCGCTATATTGCATTAAAATATTTTATCTTGCCTCTATCTTTCAAATTCTATGCTATTTGAGTTCATGAGCCAAGTTTCTGAAAACAATTCGCAAATCCAAGTCCAATGAAGACGAGGAAGCAGCAGAAGCAGCAAGATCAGGATGAAGACTGCTCTGCACAAATCAAACGTTTCCCCTTCCCTCCTCAGAACTAACAATTTTCTTTGAGAGCAGGAACATAAAAGCTTGCGTTGAAAAGATCATTCGCACTATGGATGAACAGTTTATGGAACGCGCATTCAAAGTTGCCTTGCAAATTGCGTCGCATTGCCCTTTTCATGACTTAAAGCATTATGCTTTGTCATGAGTTATTGCCGAACAGGCGGCATTTCTACCCCTATGACTTTCATTCCTAATAGGCGATAAAGCCGAGGCTTGTTTTGTGTTTTCAAAACTAAGCCGAATAGGGCATCGCTTTGTTTCAGGCTATAATCCGCACAAGGCCATCCCTGCCGGATTGTCTCGCCAATTGATTTATCAATGGCTATCGCACTGACTACTTTTCCGCACTACTTTGCTTTGCACTTATCTTGAATTACGCCTTCACACATGCTTTAAAATTAACGCCTCGCTTTACTCTTTCAGGTTGACCATCGGCTACGAGGATTCCCTTTGTTGGACTATCTCGCCCATTGATTCGCCAAATGGCTCTTGCATTGCTTTACATTCCCGAACTGCTTTTCTTTGCACTTGCTTTGAATTATGTCGTCGCACTTGCTTTAAAATTGATGCCTTACTTTACATTTTTCAGGTTGACCACCAGGCGGGGCTTCTCTCTTGTTGGACTTTCACGCCTGTTGATTTGCTAAATCGCTTTGGCGTTGCTTTACATTTCACGCTAAATTGCTTTGCACTTGCTTTCAATTATACCTTTGCACTTGCTTTATATTATGACTTGCTTTACTTTTAGTTTAACAGGTCAGCCCTAATACCCTCCTTGCTTTGTGCCGGACCGGATCACCAGCTGATTTGTAGACAATCAACCCCAAGACCCTCCTTGCTGCTTGCCCGACCGGCTTGCCAGTTGATTTGTCAAGATGTTCAAATTACCTTGCACTTGCTTTCAATTATGCCTTTGCACTTGCTTTATATTACGACTTGCTTTACTTTTAGTTTAACAGGTCAGCCCTGATACCCTCCTTGCTTTGTGCCGGACCGGATCACCAGCTGATTTGTAGACAATCAACCCCAAGACCCTCCTTGCTGCGTGCCCGACCGGCTTGCCAGTTGATTTGTCAAGATATTCAAATTGCCTTGCACTTGCTTTCAATTATGCCTTTGCACTTGCTTTATATTATGACTTGCTTTACTTTTAGTTTAACAGGTCAGCCCTGATACCCTCCTTGCTTTGTGCCGGACCGGATCACCAGCTGATTTGTAGACAATCAACCCCAAGACCCTCCTTGCTGCGTGCCCGACCGGCTTGCCAGTTGATTTGTCAAGATGTTCAAATTGCCTTGCACTTGCTTTCAATTATGCCTTTGCACTTGATTTATATTATGACTTGCTTTACTTTTAGTTTAACAGGTCAGCCCTGATACCCTCCTTGCTTTGTGCCGGACCGGATCACCAGCTGATTTGTAGACAATCAACCCCAAGACCCTCCTTGCTGCGTGCCCGACCGGCTTGCCAGTTGATTTGTCAAGATGTTCAAATTGCCTTGCACTTGTTTTCAATTATGCCTTTGCACTTGCTTTATATTATGAACCGCTTTACTTTTAGCTTAGCAGGTTAACAGGTCAGTCCCGAGACCCTCCTTGCTTCGTGCCGGACCGGTTCGCCAGCTGATTTGTTCGACAATCAACCCCAAGACCCTCCTTGCTTCATGCCCGACCGGCTTGCCAGTTGATTTGTCAAGATTGTTGAAAATGCCTTGCACTATGCCTTCGCATTTGCTTTATTGCTTCACCTGTGGATGGGAAGACAATTATCAAAGATATTGCAGCTTGCACTTACAAATTACGTCATGCCTACCATAAGCAATTGGAGGCCTTATTTTGAAGCCTATCATAAGCAATTGAAGGCTCTTTTATCATTGATCCTACCGTAAGCAATCGGGGGATCTTATTATCAAGACTATCGTGAGCAAGCGAAGACTTCATTAGCATTGAAGCCTACCATAAGCAATTGGAGGCCTTATTTTGAAGCCTATCATAAGCAATTGAAGGCTCTTTTGTTATTTATCCTACCATAAGCAATTAGAGGCCTTATTTTTGAAGCCTATCATAGACAATTGAAGGCACTTTTGTTATTGATCCTACCAATAAGGATCAACCTAGAGGTTCTCCGGGCGGAGTACTTTGTCAATTGATCGAAGGAAGAACTTATCAATGATACCGAAGACCGCATTTACAATTTTATCACTTTATCTATTTCTTTTTCCTAATTATTACAGTTTATTAGCAGTTGGACGCTTACCGCTTGTTGAGATTATTGCAGGATTTTTAGCAGCACCGCAGCAGCGTTTGGAGAATAAAATGGAGCTTTACTTAGCAATGAACTGGGGCAATCGTTGATATGAGCTGGACTCGTTAACGAAGACCTGAAGAATCGCACCCGCATAAGTCATCCACCCTAGAGGTAAGTCTCTTGTTAACCCTGAGTCTGGGGTTTGAGATTGAAGACAAGATGGCTCGGTTATTGAGGTGTAGTGGAAGCTATGTCCGTGTAAACCCCTCTTTATGGGTGTGTCGTCGACCACATTTTCATAACTTGGGTGATTACAAGCCTCTTTTCCCGCGCTTGAGTAGTCGTTACTATCTCGTCTTTGATTTTCAAATCGCGTCGAATTACATATGGCCTGATTCTCTTTCAGTCCGAGATATGTAGGCAACTCGGAAACCGAAGTTCGGCCATACCCATAAGCCTCGCATTTTGATCCTAGGAATCGAAGTCTTGGCTTTACCATGACAAAATTGGGTTTCACGTCAACTTCTTTATCCTGGAAACTCTTTCATCCTTTCCGGGTAAAGAGGGGCAGCTGTTGACACCCAATTTTGTCCCGGATTTTAATTACAAGTATAATAATTTTAAAATTAAGTTTAATTTTGAAGATTGCAAATAAATAGCAAATTTTAAAGGAAATGGCCAAAATCGCAAGTCATCGCTTCATTTGTAGTGTACTATATAATTATTTGTTTAATTTAATTGAAGGATAATTACGTTCTTAACTTTATCTTGTTTACTTAATTATATTAAAAGAAGACTAATTTCATTCTAAGCCTAAGAGTAACCCGTCTCCGCAAAATATATATTACATACAATACATCCATTTCATTTTTATTTTGAAGCCCATTCACTATCTCCCTCATTATATTCATCTTCCTACTACACAAAAAACCCTACACCCAATATAACCCTAGACACACCCATTTTTGGACAGAGCAGCCGTGCCCCTCAGATCTCTATCTTCCTCATACTCCCCACACCCCCCTGATCCAATACCCCACACGCCTCATATTCGCAGATATATACAACGACACACATCATCACAGTACCCCAAGGACCCACAAAAGAAGATCAAAACAGAGAGAGAAAGATCGAAAAGGGGCAAGACATGCCGGGGGTGAGATCGGAGCAGAGGGGAATCGAGGGCAGTGCCACAGGCGGTGACAGTGTAACCCCAGAACTATCCATGTACAAACGCTTATCTCTCCTTGTTCTTGGGCCTGTTACGAAATGATATAAAGAAAACAGAGGAGTGGTAGCGGCACGGCTGCTAGAAGCAGATCGGTGGTTGCTCCTCCTTTCGGTTTGGTGGCTAGTTCCGTTCATTGTCATCATTAATCATCTTACTGGGTTTGAATGGATTTTTGACTAGTGACGCTCATTTGGTTGAGATTTCTGTTGCATTTACAGATTTCAGTTGTTGCTTTCAACATTTTCGTTATAGGGCTTATTTTTTTTTCGGCTGGACTCTTATCCTGTGATGATGTTATTGTTTTTACTTAGTCTTACACTTCACTATCGTCCTGTTCCGTTCATTTCAAGGTGTATCTCACTGTTGTTCTAAGTTGTGCAGAGGTTTACTTGTTTGTCTGGTATACTTGAGCGGCTGAAGTTAAGGAGATAATTGGTCTCTTTTCTCTTGTTATAGTGACTAAACCTTTTTTCTTGGAGGAGAAGTTACTGGACTACTATAAATAGATGATTTTATTGTCACAATATATAATCAAAACTCCACAATGTAGTCATTAGGAGAATTTTATTTAGAGGAGACTTTTCCTCCCATATGATGTAGGTCAGTCGGCCAAAACCACTTTCAACAAAAGCTTCTTTAAATATATGTATTTTTATGTCTGATTTATTGTCATCAATGTTTGATGTGTTAACTTCCACATGACGCCATGTTGTTTCGATCCCAATAAGTGGTATCAGAGCCAGATTCAACCAATGGTTCGATGAGCCAGGTTGATAAGGTTGAAGACATGTTCAAGGCGGGTTCAGTTTAGCTGCAACCAATTGACAATAATGAAGTTTTTATCAAGATTTTGACTACGATGCAACAAGTGGAGATAAAATATCAACCATACTTCCAAAAATACTTGCTGCTACATATTTAAAACAAAACCCTTTTTTACCCCATGTTTGGGCCACTTTTTTACCTATGTCAGTTTTAACTCATGCTTATTCTTAATGCATGAGCTTCTTTTAACCCATTTTTGGGCTCCTTTTAACCTATTCATGGGCTCCGTTCAACCAATTCAAAATTTTAAACATGACAAGCAGCAGTGTGAAGATTGTATGAAGAAGAAGATCAAGTTTATTTTGTCAGAAAATTCAGGTCAAGGGGAGAATTGTTAGGGTTTTTGCCCTGAATTTGTAACCTACTCGGACTCTTCTTTCTTGAATGGAGGAAAAGGAGTTCTAAAAGAATTATATCTACTTTTATCCTTTTATGTCTATCATTTTCTTGGAGGAGAAGTTACTAGACTCCTATAAATAGATGATTTTATTGTCACAATAATATAACCAAAACTCTACAATGTAGTCATTAGGAGAATTTTATTTAGGGGAGAATTTTCCTCCAATATGATGTAGGCCAGTTGGCCAAAACCACTTTCAATAAAAGCTTCTTTAAATATATGTATTTTTATGTCTGATTTATTGTCATCAATGTTTGATGTTTTAGCTTCCGCATGATGCCATATTGTTTCGATCCCAATAATATGTTGGTATTTTGTGGTCTCCGTCTGACTTTTATCCTTTTTAGCGATGTTATGTTAAGGAATCTTATGTTATTCTTTATGTTTCAGGTTATTATGAGAATTGGATACAAAGCCGAAGAAAACTGTGCAAAAGAGCAAATGTAGATGCACTTTGGCTATAAAATGAAGAACATGAAGATAAGGCAGATGATGGAGCGGCGCCTCGCCGAATCTGAGGCTCAAGAGGTCAGCCATCCGCCAAAGGAAGGGAGAGTTCACAGCAATCAACAACACAAATGGCGACCAGCCGAATGATTGCTGAACATCTTCGGTGGCTCAGCAGAATGAACGGTGCACCCGCCGATGCTCATAGAAAGATCCTGAAATCTGCGAAGCCCGAGTCAACCGCAGTTGGAATCACGCCCCGCCGAACCTGCATAGCACAAGAAAAGGAATGCTTAGCAAAATATAAAGGCCACGAGCCCGCAACCAATTGGGCGGCTCGCCGAGTAGGCGGTGGTATGGCGGAAAACAGGGAAAAATGACATTTTTATAATTAAAAGTATCGCTTTAAACTCATGCCTATAAATAGGCCCTTATGACTCCGAGAACATAGATCTTTTTTCAGCTTAGAATATTACTTTTTGCTTTTTGAATATTCTTGGAGACCATGGAGGGTTTCTACTTGAATTTTTGTAAGGATTATATTCTTCAATCTAAAATTCTTATATGATTCTTGCCATTCCATCTTACATTATGTGTGTGTTAGACCTTAGTATGTGTTGACACCCAATTTTGTCCCGGATTTTAATTACAAGTATAATAATTTTAAAATTAAGTTTAATTTTGAAGATTGCAAATAAATAGCAAATTTTAAAGGAAATGGCCAAAATCGCAAGTCATCGCTTCATTTGTAGTGTACTATATAATTATTTGTTTAATTTAATTGAAGGATAATTACGTTCTTAACTTTATCTTGTTTACTTAATTATATTAAAAGAAGACTAATTTCATTCTAAGCCTAAGAGTAACCCGTCTCCGCAAAATATATATTACATACAATACATCCATTTCATTTTTATTTTGAAGCCCATTCACTATCTCCCTCATTATATTCATCTTCCTACTACACAAAAAACCCTACACCCAATATAACCCTAGACACACCCATTTTTGGACAGAGCAGCCGTGCCCCTCAGATCTCTATCTTCCTCATACTCCCCACACCCCCCTGATCCAATACCCCACACGCCTCATATTCGCAGATATATACAACGACACACATCATCACAGTACCCCAAGGACCCACAAAAGAAGATCAAAACAGAGAGAGAAAGATCGAAAAGGGGCAAGACATGCCGGGGGTGAGATCGGAGCAGAGGGGAATCGAGGGCAGTGCCACAGGCGGTGACAGTGTAACCCCAGAACTATCCATGTACAAACGCTTATCTCTCCTTGTTCTTGGGCCTGTTACGAAATGATATAAAGAAAACAGAGGAGTGGTAGCGGCACGGCTGCTAGAAGCAGATCGGTGGTTGCTCCTCCTTTCGGTTTGGTGGCTAGTTCCGTTCATTGTCATCATTAATCATCTTACTGGGTTTGAATGGATTTTTGACTAGTGACGCTCATTTGGTTGAGATTTCTGTTGCATTTACAGATTTCAGTTGTTGCTTTCAACATTTTCGTTATAGGGCTTATTTTTTTTTCGGCTGGACTCTTATCCTGTGATGATGTTATTGTTTTTACTTAGTCTTACACTTCACTATCGTCCTGTTCCGTTCATTTCAAGGTGTATCTCACTGTTGTTCTAAGTTGTGCAGAGGTTTACTTGTTTGTCTGGTATACTTGAGCGGCTGAAGTTAAGGAGATAATTGGTCTCTTTTCTCTTGTTATAGTGACTAAACCTTCACGTTTCTCACTAATGTGGCCATTTGTTCCTTTATTCATCATGACTATAACGCTATACTTGGCCTTGAACATATGTATCTGTTGATACACATTGTTGCTGGACTTCCTGATTAGCCTATGAAAATAATTCATTTGAGGCCTATAGACTGATTTGAACATGATACTACACCTGGCAAATAAAAAATACATATACACGTATTGAGGCCTACACAAGGAATTGACGGATTTTGAACATGATACTACACTTGAACCGTCCCGTTCCCGTGTCCCTAAAGCAAAAGGCGATGATGAAAGTATGAAATTAATGCAAAGCAAGTCGAATAGAGTAGTGGGTTTGGTGCTTTGGCATGGCAACACGGCCCGGGCTCCGTGTTTGCAACCGTACCAAATCCCGAGCCTCTACATGACGCGCCATACAAATCTGAGCCTAAAATTTTGCAAAAACCACCCCTTTATTATTATTATTATTATTATTATTATTATTATTATTATTATTATTATTATTTATTCTATTATTATTATATATATTTTTTTATTTTTTTATTATTATTATTATTATTATTATTATTTATTCTATTATTATTATTATTATTATTACTTTATTATTGTTATTTTATTTTATTAATTATTACACTTTATTATCAAACTAATTTAGTTTAAATTCCCATTTTTATTGCGAGGTACATCTTGGCACGAGCAATTTGGGAACGCTTTTTGGGCTAACTTCCGTTGCATTGGAGTCGTTTGGATTGAAGTCGGACTCGAGCGTTCAGGAATAAGACTTAGAAATTTTAGAAAATCCAAGGCTCCCGCGAGTTGATCATTTCTCGGGTTTTACCTTTAAACTTTGCCTTTCTTTCCTTAGAGATATTTATGCAAATAAATGTGTAGAATATTTATTTATCAATAATATTTGATTGTTTGTATATTGTTTTACTTTATGTTCGTTGCCTTTTATTTTTGAAGTCGTGATTTAATTTATTGCAAACTGAGACCAATTAGCAAAATGCGTGCAAATTAAAATATTTTTCATAAACCAGTTTTTATTTCAATTAATTATTTTAGATAAATTTTCTAGAAAAGTATATTTTGCAAATATTTTGGAAACCTGTCGGATTAACCGTATTTTACGGAATTTCGGAAGTGCCTTAAAAACCTTCTTCCGAAATTAATAAAACCTCTTACTTTTAGAATCTCTGGAAGAAAGACCGTCTTTTTTATAAAAACGGAGTTTTGCACGCATTTGTTAATTTGGTTCCCTTTTTTCCTTAAATTGGGTGGCGACTCCAAAAACTCCAAAAGAGTTAGTCCATCCCGTCGATATTCTGGAATTTAACCCTTTCGGGGTTAATTTTTGGGGTTCAACAGTATGAGTTTGAGTAGCTAAACTCATACTAAGGGTTTATTCATGAAGACTTGATTATCTTAGCTTAAATCTTGTACTTGATCTTGTAAAAGCAATGGGTTAACATAAATCTAGCTCTCTATCGTACTTTCTCAACTAGGGTTTAAGGCACAACGTACTTGAACCTAACCTTACTTTGCTTTTGTCACCCGAAAGGGGTTGAAGGCGTAGGTTAATGGAGACTAGTGAGAATTTGGGTTACATTGGTTGCGACCTACCCCATCTAAAGGGGACGACCTAAAAAGGTCATCCCCACTCGGGTCCTTGGACTAGGGTTTTGAGCCCTTCATTATTGACCCTAGCGGGCTTGGCGAAGAAAATCCTCCCTATCTCGAGAGGGTTTTGAGGAGTACATTAGAGGTCCGACCATTAGTGTTACCCATGAGATTTGTAAGGTTAATGCAAGTATTTAGTTATGAGAATCTAGTTGGATTGGGTAAACCCCTAGCTCATTCTCATCGTTTACACTCATCGTCATTATTTAGGTTGTTTTACATTAATTGGTAGTTGTAGTTAAAATACTTTTACCCTTATTCATTAGGAATATACAGACAATTCGTAGAACTCATTATTATTCATCTTAAGTCTAATAGATTATTTCGCTAAGCTCCATATGGAAATTGACCCCGACTCTTATTGGGTACTATTACTTTTGACGACCACCCCATCATCCTTAGTGGTGAGTGGATTGAGCGTGAATCAAATTTTACTGCCGTTGCCGGGGAGCTACGACACATCTATTAGGTTGAATATTTCGTGTTCTAGTCTTGTTAGTTGTTCCTATATTTTACCTCGTGCTTTGTTTTACCATGTGTAGGTGAATTCAAGTATGAGAAGGAATCCGAATAGAGCTATGAGGAATCCCCTCTACAATCGTGCTAATGAGGGAGTTCCATTTCCAAATGCTCCAATTGCTCTGAATGATTATTATGAAGAGTCCGAGGAAGATTATGATGGCACTTGTCTTAGTGAGGAGAGTTATGGAATTTATGGTGTCTTTGAAGAAAATTAAGACCCTCAAGTTGAAAATGTAGCCCCAAATGATGGAATTCCTCATGGCAATGCTCAAGCCAATGAGAGAGTTCATATTGGTAACAATGATAGTGTTGCAGGCAATGGAAATCGAAGAGGCAACAATGCTAGTAGAGGAGGCCAAGGTGCAAACCGAGGAGGCCGTGGTGCTCAAGCTAATAGGAGAGCCAATGCCAATCGGGTGAATGATCGCAATGATAATTGGAACCAAAGGAATGCAAGGGGTGGTCGAAATAATAATCAACATGTTCAAGAATTGGAAGATTCGGAGGAGGAAGTAAATTTGGACACTTTTGCAAGTGCCACTGTGCCACCACTAATTCGTGGGAATGTGACTTTCAATACCCCACAAGTGATTCTTCATGGACTTGATCAAAAGTGGACTTTTTAATGGAGGCAAGCATGATGACCCAATGGAACATTTGAGGAATTTTGTACAAAAGTGTCATCTCTACAAGCCGGCACATTGTACGGAAGAGTCTTTGCGCCTAAGGGAGGAACTTGTGAAGCAATTCTTGGCAAAATTCATGCCCAAAGGCAAGCAAGCATCAATGAGAGATAAGGTGTATATGCTCAAGCAAGATCCTACCGATTCATTATATGAGGCTTGGGAAGCTTTCCAAAAAGTTTTACTACATTGCCCAACTCATGGTTTTTAAGATGATATGCTCTTACAATGTTTCTAACAAGGGCTCAACAAGAACAACCAATCGGTCGTGAATAACTTAATTATGTGTTGGTTCTTTCATGGACCATACTTTTCAAGAGGTCAAAGAAATTCTCAACAAAGTTGCCAAACAATCTCAAGATTGGCAATCAAGAGCTCAAAATCCAAGTGGTGAAGGAGGAATGAACCAAATGATGATGATCAAGCGGAACAAATGGCTCAAATCATCACCAACATTGAGCTTCTTAGAGGTGCCAAAGAAGAAAAGGAGAAAAAGGCGAACAAGGTAGAAAATCTTCAAGTTACAAATGCGGGCCATCAAGTGGCCCCTATTGGGTATGTCAACCTCGGAGGCCAACCTCTAACACTTCTTCAAAGAGGGCAAGAGAGTATTTCCCAGAACAATGTTTTAATGTCCATAATAAATAAGAAGCCAACTTTGTGGCTTACCAACAAGGTAGTTATCAAAGGCCTTATCAACACGGCCAATGGAGATAAGATCTAGGAAGATAAAATTGGAACAATAATCAAGGTGGAAGGGGAGTTGGTACTTCTCAAAATTATGCACCAAGAGTTCCTTACAAGCAAGGCGAGAATGAAGGGAGAAGTCAATCAAAGTTGGAAGAAATGATGGGAGAAGTTGTGAAGACCCAAGAGATTTACACCGGTGATATCAAGGAGATTAAGCAAACGGTAAATTCTCATAACACTTCCATCAAGGCTCTTGAATCTCAAATGAGCACTCTTTCTCACCAAGTGAATCAAAGACCTCAAGTAGCACTACCAAGTGACACGGTAGTGAATCCTAAGAGGAATGGGAAAGATCATGTAATGGCAATTATGACAAGGAGTGGAAAAATATGGGAAGATCATAAATCAAAAGAAGATGTGGATGAAGTAGAAATGCAAAAGGAAAAGCAAGGCAAGGAGGAGGAGTTACACCAAGATGAAGCAAATGATGTGGAAGTAGAGATTTCAATACATGAAGTTGATAATGAGGCAATCCCTCAAGAACCAATCCATGAAGTCACTACACCTCAAAAAGCCAAACCAAAGAAAACTCCACCACCCAAACAAAGCCTTCCTAGTCCAAGCTCCATTCCAAAAATTTCACTTCCTTCTCCACAAAAGAGTATGAAACAAAAACAAGCATCTCAAGCTAAGAAAACTTGGGAAAAGATAGCATCAACATCCATCAACCTCTCTTTGGTTGATACATTGAGCCAAATACCAAATTTTGCAAAGCTTTTGAAAGATCTTGTGACCAAGAAAAATTATGAGGATTATGAGCCAAGAAAGGTGACTCATGAATGTAGTTCAATTGTCTCAAAGCATATGGCAAGGAAGATGGAGGACCCCAGAGCCTTCACGGTTCCATGCACAATTAGAGGGACACATTTTCCTAAAGCTCTATGTGATCTTGGAGCAAACATCAATTTGATACAGTATGCAGTCTACAAGACTTTGACTATCAAAGAAGTCCCCAAAGCTACAAATATGAATTTGCAAATGGCCGACCGCTCCATGAAGCAACCAATTGGAGTTGTCACCAATGTTCTAGTAAAGGTGGAAAAGTTTATATTCCCGGCATACTTTGTGATACTTGATTGCCCGGTGGACTTTGATGTCCCCATTATTCTTGGGCGTCCATTTCTAGCTACCGGGAGAGCACTCTGCGATATGGAAAAAGGGGAACTTACATTTCGTTTCAATGGTGAAAAGGTTGTATTTCATATATGCAAAATATTGAAACAACCTATGGAGGAGGAAACCACTTGTTCTTATGTGGACATGGTTGTGGATGCACTTGTGGAAAAAGAGAGTGTTCTAGTGAGTCAAGAGGATGAATTGGCTACAGTAATTTGGAACATGTATATTGATGGTGAAGAAAGTGTTGCCGAATGTGTGAAAGCATTGGAAGGACTTGGCACTAAACCCTATGTTCTTAAAAAGCTTTCTCTTGATCTTGAAAACCGAACCACTTCTCCCACAAAGCCCTTCATTGAAGAACCTCTGAAACTTGAACTAAAGGTACTCCCAAGCCACTTGAGATACACTTTCCTAGACAAAACTCCACTCTTCCTATAATTATCTCTTCCCACTTAACCAAAGAACAAGAAGAGAAATTAGTTAGAGTGGTGAGAAGGAGAAATAAAGCAATTGGGCAGACTTTTGCGGACATAAGAGGAATTGACCCGAGAGTATGCACTCACAAGATTCTTCTTGAAGAATGATGTACACCAACGGTGGAATATCAAAGAAGGTTGAATCCTCTAATGCAAGAAGTTGTCAAAAAGGAGATCATAAAATGGTTGGATGCGGGGGTGATTGTTCGACTCTTCGATAGTGAATGGGTTTCACCCGTTCAATGTGTACCCAAAAAGGGAGGGATGACGGTAGTTCACAATGAAAAAGGTGAAGCTATATCAACTCGAACCGTGACCGTATGGCGAGTGTGCATGGACTACCGTAAGCTCAACAATGCAACAAGAAAAATCATTTTCCCCTACCTTTCATTAACCAAATGCTTGATCGTTTGGCAGGTCGAGCTTACTATTATTTTCTTGATGGATATTCGGGATACAATCAAATCTCAATTGAAGCAAATGATCAAGATAAGACAACCTTCACATGTCCTTATGGTACTTTTGCATTCCGTAAAATGCCTTTTGGACTTTGTAATGCCCCGACTACTTTTCAAAGGTGCATACTTGCACTCTTCCATGACATGGTAGAAAATTTCTTAGAAGTGTTCGTGGATGATTTCTCTGTAGTAGGTGATTCTTTTGAAGATTGTTTATCTAATTTAGAGAAAGTCTTAGAGAGGTGTGAAGAAACCAAACTTGTGCTTAATTGGGAGAAATGCATTTTCTTATTCAAGAAGGAATTGTTCTAGGGCACAAGGTGTCTAAGAAAGGAATTGAAATAGATCATGCAATGATTGAAGTCATCTCCAAACTTCCACCTCCTACAACCATCAAAGGAGTGAGAAGCTTCTTGGGACATGCGGGATTTTATCGCCGCTTTATCAAATATTTCTCCAAGATTGTCAACGCATTATGCAAGTTGTTAGAAAAAGATGCTAAGTTTGAATTCACCGAGACATGTTTGAAAGCCTTTGAAGAGGTCAAATTGAGATTGACCACTGCACCGATAATAGTGAGTCCAAAATGGGATCTTCCATTTGAGCTTATGTGTGATGCTAGCGATGTTGCATTGGGAGCCGTGCTTGGCCAAAGGGTTGAAAAGATGTTTCACCCTATCTATTATGCTAGCAAGACCATGAATTGAAAAATTTCGATCTTAATTTATTGGATCTAAGGTCATTGTGCATACCGATCATTTCGCAATCCGATATTTGATGGCCAAGAAAGATTCAAAAGCAAGGTTGATTAGATGGGTACTCTTGTTACAAGAATTTGATCTTGAGGTACTTGATAGATAGGGAACCGAAAATCAAGTGGTGGACCACTTATCCCGTTTGGAGGAGAAGGATCAACCAAAAAAAACCCTTGAGATCAATGATTCTTTCCCGGATGAGAGGTTATTGGCGGTATCTTGGGAGGAAACTCCTTGGTACGCGGATTTAGCCAATTATGTTGCATGTGGAGAGATCCCGAAGGATTTCTCATTCAATCAAAAGAAAAAGTTGATCAAAGATGCACGATAATACTTTTGGAATGATCCATTTCCTTTCAAAGTATGTGTCGATGGCATGATAAGAAGGTGTGTTGCCGAAGTCGAGCAAGGAGCTATTCTTGAAGGATGTCACTCCGCTCTTTATGGAGGACATCATGAAGGTGTTAGAACGGTGACAAAGGTACTTGAATGTGGTTTCTTTTGGCCTACTTTGTCCAAAGATGCTTATGAATACACAAAGAGTTGTGATCAATGTGGAATCTCAAGAAGGTATGAAATGCCCCAAAACCTCATTGTGGAAGTTGACCTCTTTGATGTATGGGGAATCGACTTTATGGGTCCTTTTTCAAGCTCTTATGATATGAAGTACATCCTTGTGGCGGTTGATTATGTGTCTAAATTGGTTGATGTAATGGCCTTACCGAAAAATGAAGCTAGAAGTGTCACCGCCTTCCTAAAAAAAAGCATTTTCACAAGATTTGGCACTCCTCATCATAAGTGATGGGGGCACCCATTTTTGCAATCGGGCCTTTAGCTCTTTGTTAGAGAAATATGGGGTAAGACACAATGTTGCTACACCTTATAATCCCCAAACAAGTGGCCAAGTGGAAGTGTCAAATTGAGAGATCAAGCAAATTCTAGCCAAGTCGGTCAATGTGAACCGGACGGATTGGTCAAAAAAGTTGGATGATGCCTTATGGGCGTATCGCACGGCATATAAGACTCCTATTGGGATGTCACATTTTCGGTTAGTCTTTGCAAAAGCTTGTCATCTTCCCGTGGAATTGGAGTATAAAGCTTTTTGGGTGTTAAAAAAGCTCAACATGAATTGGGAGGAAGCTTCCAAATCCCGGGTAGAGAAGCTACATGAACTTGGGAAATGAGGTTTCTTGCCTACGAAAATGCAAAGCTCTATAAGGAAAAGATGAAAATCATCCATGACAAGAAGATATGGAACCGTGAATTCAAAGCGGGGGACATGGTGCTATTGTTCAATTCAAGATTGCATCTATTTCCCGGAAAACTGAAATCAAAGTGTAGTGGACCTTTCAAAGTGGTGGAAACATCACCTTATGGATTGGTCGAGTTGCAAGAGAAGGGAAGTTCCAAAATTTTCCGAGTGAATGGACAAAGAGTGAAGCACTACTTGGGATGTGAACCCGAGCCTAGGAAGGTCGCTTGCATCTATTTCTTGGATCCTTGAAGGTCGAGGTAACACCGTCGTGCCGCGATATTAAATCAAGCGCTTCTTTGAAGGAAACCCAAGGTTTCTTTTAGCATTTTTAGTTTTAGTAATGTAGTTAAGTTAAAATCTTAATGTGAAGTTCTGTGATGAATGCATTTGATCTTGGTTAAAGTGGTGTTAGTGCAGGAAAAATGCTAAAGATGGAAAGTAGAAGAATTTGAAAGAAGTTGAGAAGTGGGAAAAGACCGCTGACTGAAGTGCGGAAGAAAAGTGCAGCCCAACCAAACAAATTGCGGGCCGCCGGTGCAAGCAGAGAGGAGATTTTTTCTACGGAGTGGAGAAGTACTCAGTCGTTCATTCGGTGAGCTGCAACTCCATCTGCCCAATCCACACTGCGGCTTGACCTACTCATGCGCAGAATGGAAGCAAAAAGGTCCCACACGCAATGACTTCGATGACCTGCCGAATGAGATGTGGGCCGCCACTCTCATTAGCCTGACGGGTTTTTACTCGACATAAAAAACCCCAAGGTAAGTTTTCTTTTTACTTTTCACTCCAACAAGAAATTGCACGACCCCCGATAACCGGAACCAACTATTCCGGCAACCCACTACCTTCAACAACACTCAAAATCGCTCCATTTCACTCCACTACACCGATTCACAACTACTTCCTCATAATATTTCGACCCGTTTCTTACAGATCTGGTATGAATTTCACCCCTACTTTTTCAATTTCTTATTTTTAAGTTTAGGGTAGTTCAAACTTCATGTTGGGGGTGGGGATTGGTGGTTAGCTTGCTATCCATGTATAGTAGTTTTAGGGTTTGTTCGTAATTTTTATTTAATGAAATTGAAACCCTAAGAGTGTGATTTTGGGTTTACTTTGTTCTTAAATGAAGAAATGAGTAGAAGAAGAGACTGAAAGTAAAAAAATCAAAAATTGAACTTGAATGATACCATGAACATACCTTGTGTTGTAGATCTTGAGAAAGTTTTGAACTTTGTGTGTTTCTTGGTTGACTCTTCATGAATTTTGGTTGAAATCGTGGTCTCGTTCTTGAGAGAAAGTTAGAAAGAAGTGAGAAGTTGAAAAGACCACATAGGAGTGTATTTGGGGGTGTTAAGGGAAGTGAGAATTGGAAAACTTGGAATCTGTGCACGGTAGGTAAAATTGACCAAGAATTCGGCAAGCCGCTGATGAGGTAGCACGCAGCACAATAAAGTGCGGAAGACAGTCAGCGAGCCTGCAAAAGCAAGTAAGAGGCAGTCGGCGTCATTAGTGAGCGCCCAAATTGTGCGAGTGAGGCTTGCCCATCGTAGGTTGTAGGGTGACTCGCCGCTCTATTTTGTTAAAAATTATGCCAGTCGTCGAGGTTAAAGTGCGCCTCGCAAAGTAAAGGGCGAAATGAGTAGGCGGACCCTCAGTTTCATTTGCGGGCCGCCGACTCTCACAGAAGATTAGAATTTTCTGCGGCATGAAGCAACATCTCGCACTTCATGTGGCGACCCACCGGGGCGTCTCAGCACTGGTTTCTGCGGGTCGCCTCTATATGTCTGTGAGCCCTCCTCTTATTCTGCTATCCGCCTTTTCAATTGCATCTTATGAATTGTTTGAATTTTCCAAGTGTTTCATCCCATTCCAAGAACTTCATATGTTAGTTTAGTAATCTTAGCTTAGTTAGGAATAGGATAGTGTAGTGATTTAAGGACTCACATTGCTCTTGGAGTTGATCTTGTCCAGGTAATAAAATGGCACATCAAGCACCATGCAAATGAGCAAGGATGGACACTCCCCCACCACACAGTTCTTCAGAGAGTGACCCTTATAACAATGATTTGTCAGATGATGAACCATGTGAAGCAACTTTCAGTACAAATGGAGAGCATGAGGTGCTCATCTGTGAGAGGAGAGTAGTGCTTGACAGAGTGAGGGAGCTCAGCCCGAAATTCTACAAAGCTTTTCGTGAAACATGATGGAGTGACATCTTCACTAGAAGATTAGGGGCAGCAGTGGTAGAGCTAGTTCTGGAATTCTATATTGCACTGAGTGAACAACGAGAACCAGAATGTGTACTCGAAGTCAGGGGAAAAACAGTGTAAGTGTCAGCAAGAGCATTAAATCAACACCTCTAAATCCCAAACTTTGTCCCTGAATGATACATGGCCAAGTTAGAAATGAGAGAGAAAATGCAAAGAAGGTGGTTGACTCCCATTATTGGGCGAGAGAGGAGGCCAACATAGAGTAGAGTTGGTGCAACAATTACAACCCAAGATCTTAACTTCGAAGCCAAGGGTTGGAATGCTATTGTGAGCTTAAGAATCTTACCGATAAGAGAGGGCCACATAGTTACCCTCCGAAGGAAAATTATCATTGGCTGCATCATGAGTGGGATACCAATTAATTTGGGAGCTGAAATGGTGCAGGTGATGTTTGATACTACATAAGCTGGTGATGGATACTTCCCATTTGCCAATACCTTAACCGATTTCTTAATGGGTCAGGGGTGTGAAACTTTGGGTAATGATGACTATGCATTTGCGAGAAAGGGTTTTAATTTGTATACCATTGAAGATGAGAACATCCCACTTCACCCAACACCTGCTGCACCCACTCATGGGGAAACATCACGAGCAGATCGACCATCTTCTTGAAGAGCTCATCCACCTCAAGTGCATCGAGCTGAAGCTGCTATTGCAAGTCTTATTCGTGAACTTGAGGGACTACATGGCAAGATGCAAGAGTTTGGAGTTCAATTATGCAACATTCCAAGGATGCAACCACTTCCACCTTCTTCATGAAAGGTCAATCCCACTGAATTTGACCAACTAAGTGAGGCCATCGATGCATACTCATAAGATATCTTGAAAATCAAAAAGTGCATTCATGTGTTTGCAATCACGCATCGAGACATGGCAAACAACGTGAACGTATTTTGGAATGAAAGGGAGTAGAGACAAGAAGGGTCGAACCATCCAACAACCCCAGAATCTACGCACCAATGAACATGAGGAGAATGCAAGAAGAGGCACTTGAAGATTTGGGTGTGCTCAGAAACAGGGAACTTGACAAAGAAATCCAAATGGATATGGCTAAAATGGCCTCAATAGAGGAAGAAATGAGAGCAAGAACAGGGAGAGGGCAAGGAAGTCGACAAGGCCCAAGAAGACATGTTGAAGGAAAGGGCAAAGGAATTGCCCGAGATGAATAGAGATTTCTTCTCTCCCTCTTTGATTACCCCATGAATTTTTGTGCTATTTTGTTTAGTTGCTTTGGGACATAGCAACTTCTCATGTTGGGAGTGGAGTAACTCATCTTTTGTTTGAATATGTCCTAAACTATCTTTATGTTATGTTTGTTTATGTTTATATGGATATTTAAATTAGGATGTTTAATGTAGGTTGTTTATATGATGTTTATATTTATGTTCTTGTATTTAGATATGTCTTTAAATTCATAGTGTAGTTGTTAATATCATATTATTAAAAAAAAGAGAAAATCCAAAGACCCAAACAAATTGAAAAATTTTGAAAAATCCAAAAAAAAAAAAAAAAAAAAGATTCTAAAGGTACTCCCGTGAACTACGCTTGAGATATTGCCTTCTCTCCTCTGATTCACACTTGTTGCGATACGTAGGCAACCCTCGTGAAACTCATTTTTACTTGGGCCCGAAAACAACAACCAGCCATTGTAAATACCACTTTTGTAAATAGCTTTGAATTGGTAAATAACTTTCTTTATTTTCTTTGACTCGGTTCTTTTCTTAAGAATGCAATTCTTTTGAACCGGTCACTTTTGTGACTTGTTTGTTACCAACACATTAGGAGCACACATGAGAAACTTTGTGGACCGTTTGTTGAGAGTCGCACCTATAACCTTTAGGTCCTTGTAATGACTTTATGCATAAGTAGCATATGCTAGATCCTCACCTTAAGTGTTGGAAATGTTATGTTCTTGTCTCTTGTCCCGTATGCTTAGTGTGGTGAGTTCTTACTTAAAAGCTTGTTAATTGCATATGCATGTTAGAACTTGACTTGTGTGTCCTTAAAAATGAATGAAGTGTCAATATAGTGGTTGGATAGGATGATAGGCATTTCTTTGACCCGTCTGAGCCTTTAAAGCCACCAAATGAAATTAATCCTCCATTAGCCAACTCTGAGCCTTAATATCCTTTCTTTTGATAGCCATGTAATTAGCCCGAGCCAATTCTAAGTGGTTAATAGCACTAACCCTTCTCTTGACCCTACCTCCTTGAGACATTGAAAGACGTGCAACTTAGACTAAAGTCTAAGTTTGGGAGAGGAGAACAAAAAAATGGAAGCTATATAACTCTTCAAAAAGGAAGATGATTGTATAAAGAAAAATTGCTAAGGAGAAAAGAAGAAAATCGAGAAAAGAAGAAAATCAAGTACAAAAGTAGCAGAAGATAAATTGAAAAGAAAAAAAAAAAAATAGAAAGAGAAGCAAGTGAAAGACTAAGAGCCACAAAAGCAAAAATCAAGAATGAAAAATGGGATTAAGAGCTAAAATGTGAAAAGAAAGCTCAATGTGAAATGTTTGCAAAGATGAAGTAGTGTCCAATGAGGGAATTTAGTCACTCTTTATCCAAATTATACCATACCTTTATCCAAAAGCCTACATTATAACTTTAGAAGTCCTATTTGACCTCCATTAATTGACATGAAAAGAAATGAAAACTGACACTAAGGCCAAGCCTATGACATTGTATGTACTTAACTTGCATTCATTTTTTAGAGTGAGAGGCTAAAATTGAGGGTCCCTTATGTTTGCATTATATTGAGAAATAGGGACCCATTCTTTGCAATGAGAGAATTTGTTAGCTTGGATAAGCTTGGAGTTTACACTGATGACGGAGGAACGGATTCAAAGGACCTGTTCCTTTGAATACTGCATCAGAATAGATATTTCATACAAAATCGTTTAATTAAGATATTATTATTTATCCTAAAACTGACGTATATCTTGGTAATTATGCAGGCCTAATCGGATACAAAAAGATTGCATAACTAAGGGATAAAGGATTCAGATTCTAGAAGGAAGAATCCAATTAGGACTCAAAGTCAAGGGAGCTTTGGAGTTCTAATTGCTCAAGACTTCTTGGCTGCTGGAGCTATAAAACGTGGAGCATATCAGCCATAGAAGCGTGCACAAATACAGAGAGCATCGAGCAAAAGCTGAGAAGAGTTATTAGCTTATTTGTGTAATCAGTCACTACAGTAGAACTAAGTTAGAACCTGTTCCTTAGACTGAATCTTCAAGACTTAGTTCAATTGTAGTAAGCAAAAATCGAGTTGTAAAATTTCTGGTTCAAGTCGTGGACTTGACACAACTTCACTGATCGTGAGAAAGATCACTAAAGGATTAGAGTTAGTCCTAGGTTAGTAAGAGTGAGTCTTGTAACCAAGTGGGTCTTTTTACATAGTGAAGTTGAAATCCTACTTGAGAAGTAGGTCGTGGTTTTTTGATCCCGAGTCAAGAGGTTTTTCCACGCTAATATCTGGTGTTCAATTACTTACAGTTTTAATTCTGCATATCGTACAGTAAAGGAACACATTTTAAGGAACTGGTCCTTAAAATAGTAAATTGGTGTAATCGTGGGAAATAACATTTGGTATCAGAGCAGGTTATCCTTGAAAAGGCTAACACCTAGGATTAGATGAGTACATCACGAGAGAACAGTGAGGGCCAGTCAATGGTTAGAGCACCTTATTTCAATGGGAAATACTATTCATGGTGGAAAGAGAGGATGCGTGATCACCTTCAAGCAGAAGACTACGAATTGTGGGATATAGTAACTGAAGGTCCCATGGTCCCAATGAAGAAGGATGCTGAGGGAAAAGATGTTCCCAAAACCAGGAAGGAATGCAATGCTGAAGACATAAAGCAATGGGAAAAGAATGCAAAGGCAAGGAAGTAGCTGGTTGGTGGACTTAGTCCTGACAAATGCACTAGAATCAGAGGGTATGCCACTGCAAAGGAGATTTGGTATGCTCTACAAGTTGCACACGAAGGAACAAGTCAGGTAAAAAGGTCCAGAGGTACACTTCTTTATGCTGAATATGAAAGTTTTAAAATGAAAGAAGAAGAGTCAATCTCTGAAATATATACTAGATTTAATGTCATTGCTTCTGAACTTATCTCTTTGGGAAGGGTTTTAACTGTGGAAGATAGAGTAGAAAAGATTTTAACTAGGGTTCTTCCAGATTCTTGGGAGATCAAAGCTTGTGCTATCATAGAAAGCAAAGATTTAACCACTCTATCCTTAGATGAGCTTATAGGAAATTTAAAGACTTATGAACTGAGGAAAAAGGTTAAAAACATAGGAGCAGCAGTTAAAACTGAACCTAACCTAGCCTTGACTGCTGGTGATAAAATCATTGATGATAAGGAACTGGTCCTTATCGCTAAAAGTGTTCAGAAATATTTGAGTAAGAAAAGGGCAATTAGTGGACAGGGTAGGTCTACTAACATGAAACAGGCTGGAGAATGCCACAAATGTGGAAGCTCGGAGCACTACATCAGCAAATGTCCAATTATGGAAGGAGAATGGAGGAAGAGATTCATTGATGAAAGGAAGAAGGCTAGGGAACAGGTCCATAAGAAAAGTGTAAATCCCAAAGCATTGGTTGCAGGATGGCAAAACAGTGAAGACGAAATAACTGATGATGATCTGGATGAGGATCTTGCTCTAATGGCACTAGGAGATTCAGAAAATGAAGAGGATGCTGAGGTATTTGTTTCTAAACTCAAAGATGATGTAAAAAGCATGCCTAGAGAAAAGCTGGTTAAAGTATTCCATATTGTGCTAAATGAATTTAAATCTCTACGGGATAGCAATCATCAAATTCATGATAAAATTGATTGTTTAGAAACAGAATGCAAAGAAGAAATAGTTAAAAATGATTTTCTGGAAAGGAAGATTAGCATGCTTGAGGAACAGGTCCTCATACTTGAATCAACTGCTCAGGAATTAGAAAATATTAAAACAGTTGAAAAGGGTAAAGGTATTGCTAATTCTCATCAGATCATTGCTGAAGAGAAACTGAGAGTCACAGTTGATGAACTGTGTAAAAAAGATGAAAAGATAAGATCTTTAGAAGAAGATTTGGTTAAAACAAAAATGGAACTAAGAAAAACTGCAGAATGGAACAAGTCTTCTGAAGCACTAGAATGGTTACAGGAAAATCATAGTAGTAACAGGAAAGGTATTGGATTCATGAGAGCACAATGCTCATCCAAATGGAATCCAAAGAGTAAGTACTTATCATTTCCTGAAAACTGGCTATGCACTCACTGTGGGAACACTGGTCACTGGAAAGAAAATTGTCAATCTTTAAAAAGGGCTACCAGAGGAACAGGTCCTATAGACCTGTTCAAAATCCTGTGAAACAGAAGAATAGGTCCTATAAACCTGCTCAACATTTTGTAAAAAGGGAAAATGTTCACACAAAGAAACCATTACCATTCTAGGCTAGGAGAGATCTGATTCATCCTTTTTCTAAAGGAAAGGAACCCAAACTAGTTTGGGTTCTTAAAATTAACCCCTAGTTTTCTTTTGCAGGCTAGAGTGAAGGAGATAAACCACAAATGGTACATGGACAGTGGGTGCTCAAGGCATTTGACAGGGCATAAGGAACTGTTCCTTTCACTCTCAGCCTTCCAAGGAGGAAATGTTTCCTTCGGTAATGGTAAGAAAGGGGAAATCATTGGAATTGGAAAGGTAGGTAGGTCTGATTCACACTGCCTAGATAATGTATTTCTAGTAGATCGGCTGAAGCATTGCTTATTGAGCATATCTCAATTGTGTGACAAAGGTAATAATGTTAATTTCTCATCTACTGGATGCACTGTGACTAATCAAGCTTCTGGAGAGGTTATTTTGCAGGGAAACAGGCATGGAAACATCTACAAAGTAGACTTGCTGTCATTATCCGATGGAAGCTTGAGCTGCTTAAGTGTGGTGCAAAATGATCCCCTTCTATGGCACAAAAGACTAGGACATGCTAGTCTTTCACAATTGAAAAAACTTGTGTCAAAGGACTTGGTGATAGGTCTTCCTAACATCAAGTTTAATGATGAAAAAGTATGTGAAGCATGTGCCAGGGGGAAGCAGGTAAAATCCTCCTTCAAATCTAAGAAACAGGTAAGTACCACTAAACCTTTGGAACTGGTCCATATGGATTTATGTGGTCCAATGAGAACAATGAGTCGTGGAGGTAAGAAGTACGTTATGGTATTGGTGGATGATTACTCCAGATTTACATGGACTATATTTCTTACATCTAAAGAAGAAGCATTTAATGCATTTTCAATTTTTGCTAAGAAAGCTCAAAGAACTCTAGATAATCATATTGTTGCCATCAGGTCAGACCATGGAACTGAATTTGAAAATCATATATTTTTCAATTTTTGTAATGAAAATGGCGTTAATCATAATTTTTCTTCACTTAGAACTCCACAACAAAATGGAGTAGTGGAAAGGAAAAATAGGACTCTAGAAGAAATGGCAAGGACTATGTTAATATCTGGAAATCTTCCACAAAACTTTTGGGCTGAGGCTATTAATACTGCATGCTACATAATAAATAGATGTATGACAAGACCTTTAATAGAAAAGACCCCAAATGAATTGCTTAAAGGAAGAAAACCAAATATTTCTCATCTAAGGGCTTTTGGTTGCAAATGTTTCATACACAACAATGGGAAAGATGCCTTAGAAAAATTTGATCCTAGAAGTGATGAGGGAATATTTGTTGGCTACTCTTTAAATAGTAAGTCTTATAGGGTGTTTAACAAGAAAACATTAAAAATTGAAGAAAGCATGCATGTTAAATTTGATGAAACTGACAGTCTCACTCAAGAACAGGTACAGGAGGATGAAGAAATTGGAATGCTGAAAGAGTTTGAACTTAATCCACAATTGCAGATTCTGGATATGAGAAGTGAACTGCAAGGAAATGTTCCTCAGGACAGAACTGAGAAGAGTAGCACTGAAACAGGGGGAACCAATGTTGGTTCCACCTCACAAACTGGAAACGCTACTCCATCAGGAACTGTTCCTCAGCAGAGGACTTCTGACAATGGATTGACACCCAAGCCTTTCAAGTATCAAGGGTCACATCCTGTGGATCAAATAATCTCAGATAAGACTGCCGGAGTTCAAACTAGATCAGCAGTCAAGAATCACAATCTGTATGCCTTTAGTGCTTTCTTATCTCTTGTTGAACCTAAAAATGTGAAAGAAGCACTAAAGGATGCAGATTGGATTAATGCTGTGCAGGAGGAACTGAATCAATTCCAAAGGAGTCAAGTTTGACATCTGGAACCCAAGCCAAGGAACAGGTCCATAATTGGAACAAAATGGGTTTCCAGAAACAAACTTGATGAGGATGGCATGGTAACAAGAAACAAGGCCAGGCTAGTCGTTCAGGGATATAGTCAAGAGGAGGGCATCGACTATGATGAGACTTTTGCTCCAGTTGCAAGACTGGAAGCAATAAGACTTCTTATAGCCTTTGCTACATACATGGAATTTACTCTACATCAAATGGATGTTAAGAGTGCATTTCTGAATGGTTACTTGAAAGAAGAGGTGTATGTCAAGCAACCTCCAGGTTTTGAAAGTGAACAGTTCCCTGAACATGTGTACAAGTTGGACAAGGCCTTGTATGGGCTCAAGCAGGCACCAAGAGCATGGTATGAAAGACTATCAAAATTTCTACTCCAGCATGGATACAAGAGAGGTAAAATTGATAGTACATTGTTCTTAAAAGAAAAAGGTAAGCATCTCTTAATTGTTCAAATCTATGTAGATGATATGCTACTTGTGAAAATTTAAGTAAGGAATTTGCAAACTTGATGGGGAGTGAATTTGAGATGAGCATGATGGGTGAACTCAATTTCTTTTTGGGTTTACAAATTAAGCAAACCTCAAATGGAACTATGATCCATCAACAAAAGTACGTTAAGGAATTACCCAAAAGATTTGATATGGATAATGCTAAGGAAATTGACACACCTATTGCCACTGCCACAAAATTGGATCTTGATAAACATGGAATATCAGTTGATCAAAAATTGTATAGGGGTATGATAGGTTCTCTACTTTATCTAATGGGGTATGATAGGTTCTCTACTTTATCTAACTGCTAGTAGACCTGATATTGTGTTCAGTGTTGGTTTGTGTGCTAGGTTCCAATCAGATTTTAAGGAATCTCATTTGAATGCTGTTAAAAGAATATTGAGGTATCTGAAAGGAACAGGTCCCTTGGGACTTTGGTATCCCAAAGGTGGTAGTTTTAATCTTGTTGGATATACTGATGCTGACTATGCAGGTTTCCTTGTTGATAGAAAAAGTACCTCAGGTATGGCACATTTTCTTGGTGAGTGTTTGGTTTCTTGGGGAACTAAGAGAAACAAAATTCAGTGGCACTTTCCACTGCTGAGGCTGAATATGTGGAAGCTGCTTCATGTTGTTCACAGTTGTTATGGATCAAACAACAATTACAGGATTTTGGTGTTGATGTAGGAACTGTTCATATCTATTGTGATAACACTAGTGCTATTAATATGACAAAGAATCCAGTGCATCACAAAAGGACTAAACACATTGACATAAGACATCATTTCCTAAGAGACAATTATGAAAAAGGTTTGATCACCATAGCATTTTGTCCCACTGAAAAGCAAATTGCTGACATTTTTACAAAAGCTCTAGGTAGAGATGATTTTGAAAGAAATAGATTGGAATTAGGGATGATTAAATTCACATAAAATCATCAATGCTTTACTTCATAATTGGCTAGAAAATTGCACTTAAAATGAATTTTTATTCAAGTCATTATGAATGATTCAGTACAGCTTAATACTTAAATGTATACTCTTATGCCATATTTCTTATTTAGAGTTGCTAAAATTGAATGATGTTACCCTTATGCTCTTAGAATTTCAGATGATAAAAAATGTTGCAAATTGGAAGGACACTGAATTTTTCGTGTTAAAATCAGGTATGTACTCATTATTATTCAGTTAATTTAGAAGTACAAAGGCTATAGATAAATTGTGTTTAGGATAAATCCCACTAAGTCTCCTAACAATATCCAAATTGCAAAAGAGTCCCATTGGAGGAACAGTTCCCACTCTGAAAAGGTAACCTGGCAGTCCAACGGCTCTTTTTCTCCGGGAGACTCCCAATAGTCCATAACCGTTGCATGTGTGTTGAGGTGAGTTGATCGAATCCTACTCAAATTCCACTACCTAATTCACTCTATAAATACACTCCTTCTCCCCCATTACTCTTTTACTTTGTTCATCAATTAAAATTCTCAAAATTTCAGAAAGATTAGTCAATTATCTTTTAATTCGAATTGCAAGAATGTCTCTTTCTTCTGATAATTCTTCAACTGCACCCACTGCTGAACAACCACAAAATCTAAATCCTTCCTCACCCATGGACACCACTGACCTGCACCCTGAAATTCTTGAACCAATCGCAGAAATACCTGAACCTGAAATTCAGGGGGAAGGACCAGTTCCCACGGCTGAATCAATTGCTGAGCAGGTTGAGGATTTATCACGTGCTATGGTGTTGTATCAGTATCAGGTAAACTTCACCTATTCTTTGAATGTTGTGATAGATGAGGAAGAAAAGGAAGAGGGGTCTGAGGCTGCTATTGAGGGGGAACCTATTACGAGGTTGGAAGCACCCATGCATGGGTCATCGGGGTCTCCAGAGGCTGCTCTTAGAGCACCCATGGAGGATGTGATAGATGTTGATGAGGCTATAAGTGATAGTGATAGGCCCTTGGTGGATTTGATCAACATTAGGAGTCTGAAAAGAAAATTGGCTAGAAAGGGACCCATTGATGACCATGTGACTGCTGAAATTGCTGCTAAGTTGAAGAAAATAGGTGATAGTTATAAGCCCGGAAATAAGAAGAAAGTTTAAAGTTCATCCAAGGCAAAAGGACCTGTTCCTTCAGCCTCAACTCCTGCTTCTGGGGTTAGGAGGACAAGAAGTGCTGCAAAAGCTGCTGATGAACAATTAGCTGCTGCCTTAGAAAGGAGCAGAAAAGGGAAAGAAAAACAAGTTGTTGAAGAGGAAGAAGTGGAGGATATTGATCTTGCTGATTTTTCTGAGGATGATGAGATGGCAGATGCTGAGGAGGTTGTGCCTCAGTCCAAGAAAAGAAAAGTTGCTGAGAGAAGGGTAACAAGGAGTTTGGTTAAAGCTACAGAGAAGTCTGCTAAGAGGACTAGGTCCTCCAAAAGAGTTGTTGTGTCTGAAAGCTCTGCTAGTGACAGTGATGAGTCCTTTGCTGGAGATGAGAGTGATAGTGAAGCTGAAGGTGATGAGTCTGTACACTGTGTTCATGAGGACATGTTGACCAGGAAGGTGTTGAAAGGTCGGGTAATGTCTGATGTGCAAGAAGAAGGAATGTTATGGCTGTTACAAAAACTACATGCTCAGGGTTGGAGGGACATGGTCCTTAATATTTCTGGTAGGTGTGCAAAGGGGATGGTGCAAGAGTTCTACAAGAACTGCTCCATCAAAGAAGATAGGATTACTACCTCTGTCAATGATAATGTGATCATGTTTGATACAAGGGAACTTGGTGAGCTGTTGGGGATTCCTTTTACTAGGTATGACAGTTATGTCAAGAAGGTTTGGCTTGACTTGACAAACTTACCTACTGATCTGGAGATCACTAGGAAGTTTGCTGAGAATGAAGGGGAAGAGAAACCCAGGGCAGTGCAGAAGAGTGAGATGCATCCACAGCACCAAGTATTATTTGATTTTGTGAACAAAATTGTGTTGCCAAAGCAGGAGAAAAGAGGAGTTGCCAGTTTCATGGACCTGGTCCTTATAGAACTGTTGGACACTGAAAAGCAGATCAACTGGCCCAGCTTTATGATCCACCTGATAAAAAGGGTGATTGCTGGGAAGAGAAAGCACTCCTTGCCGTTTGGTTTCATCCTGACTGATGTGTTTGCAAAGTTGAAGATTCCCTTGGAAGGGGTGGTGAAGGCTACAAAGAAAGAAAAATTTGGCTGTGCCACATTGATAAGCTGTGATTTGCCAGTTCAGGCTGATCCTCCACAGGCTGGTGTTGGGAGGCAGCCATTGAGCAACAAAGTGAGGGCACTTAGGCAACATGTTGCTATTCAGGCTGCTGAGATAGCAAGGTTGGAAGAGGAGAAGAATTACTGGAAGGCAGAGGCCTCAAAGGCAAAGGAGACCAATGAGGAAATGCTCAAGCAAATGTTTGAGTTGCTTAACAAGTCTCAGGGACCTGGTCCTTCCACATCCTGATCACCTTAGCCTTAGCCGTTAGCCATCTTTTGTCTAGTGGGATCTAGCCTAGCCTAGTGCCTTTGCCTTTTTCTTCTTCAGTCGTTGGATAATTATGTAGTACTTGCTTGTGTCCCCTGATTTCAATGGTTGATTTAATGAATTGTCTTTGATGGCTAATATCATTGTTTTGCAGTTGCTTTAATTTGATTTATGTTTGTATTTTGAGTTGCCTCAGTGGCCATGTGCTGATTAAGTCTAACACTTGAGTTATATTTTTTATGCAACCTTTTCAATGATGCCAAAAGGGGGAAGAGTAAGTCTGATTTTGCATGAAGTTATACCTAATTGAAAATCTGTTCCTTAATGATAAATTAATTCTCCACTGATTGATTATCTTTTTGAGCTTAAGTTGTACTTCAGGACATTAAGGATATGCAGCTATGCTTATGAATTTGTCATCATCAAAAAGGGGGAAATTGTTAGCTTGGATAAGCTTGGAGTTTTGACTGATGACTGAGGAACGGATTCAAAGGACCTGTTCCTTTGAATCACTGTAGCAGAATAGATAATTCATGCAAAATTGTTTAAGTTGAGATATTATTAATTATCCTAAACCTAATGTTTATCTTGATAATTATGCAGGTCTAAACGGATATGAAAAGATTGCACACATACAAGGATAAGGATAGAAGATCCGGATTCTAGAAAGAAGAATCCAATTAGGACTCAAATCATGGAAGCTTTGGAGTTCTAATTGCTCAAGACTTCTTGGCTGCTGGAGCTATAAAACGTGGAGCATATCAGCCATAGAAGTGTGCAAAAATACAGAGAGCATCGAGCAAAAGCTGAGAAGAGTTATTAGCTTATTTGTGTAATCAGTTAGCTACAGTAGAACTAAGTTAGAACCTATTCCTTATATTGAATCTTGTAAATGTTCAAGTCTTAGTTCAATTGTATTAAGCAAAAATCGAGTTGTAAACTTTCTGGTTCAAGTCGTGGACTTGACACAACTTCACTGATCATGAGAAAGATCACTAAAGGATTAGAGTTAGTCCTAGGTTAGTAAGAGTGAGTCTTGTAACCGAGTGGGTCTTTTGACATAGTGAAGTTGAAATCCTACTTGAGAAGTAGGCCGTGGTTTTTTGATCCCGAGTCAAGGAGTTTTTCCACGCTAATATCTAGTGTTCAATTACTTACAGTTTTAATTCCGCCTATCGTACAGTAAAGAAACACATTTTAAGGAACTGGTCCTTAAAACAGTAAAGTGGTGTAATCGTGGGAAATAACAGTACTTCCTATCCTCTAACTCTAGGAAGAGCATGCACATTGCTACGCGAAGGCTTGAAATTTTGGTGAACGATCCCTATGGGGGTAGGTTCCACCACCTCCTCATTTTTCATGTTGGCTAGGTCTTGTTCTTGTATAATAGGAGGAGCATCATCCTCGTTCAGAATTTCCTGTGGGGCTTCCTCCTGGTGATTTATTAGTGGTTGCACTGGTATGTTCATTTTAGGGGGTGGTTGGTTCATTTGGGGTGGTGGTACTTGGTTATGTAGGTTGACAGGTTGTTGGGGTGGTGGAGAGTTTGCATGCACTGGTTGTGGTTGCTATGGGAAGAACAAAGGTGGAGCATTTGGATCCTATGGTCTAAAAAATGGTAGGTTGTGAATGGGATTCATATTTGGGTGTGGATTGAAGTGGTGAGGCAGGTTCTAGGGATTGTGTAGGTGAGGAAATAGTGCTGGAGCTAAAAGGGTCCACTATATTCATCATCCATATATGATTGATGTAATTGTCCATAGCTAGTCTCATACCCACTGTGATCAATTGGGCTAAGAACATTGGATAATGGATTAGAAGGACTATCTCTTGGCCATTTAGATCTATGTTGAAAGAGATTGCTTGTCCTGCCAATGCATGTTCCAGCCATGAAAGGGGTTGATGATTTATTGGGAGTAGCTGTGTTGCAAACATTATCGGAGGAGGAATGAAGTTGGATGGTGGTATGTTGGATATTCTTCAAGTAGGTAGACTCCTTAGTACTGGTACTAGAATAACTCTCCTTCTATATACCCGATATTAGAATGGGAACATTATGTGAAGAAGTTGAGTTATTTAGGAGGTGGGGGGGGGGGGGGGGTGATGCCTTGGAATTCTTAAAAATCTTTTGAGTGTTCTTGTGGTTGCAGGGAAGGAAGTTGATTGTGTGATGGTAATATATCATCATTAGGTTCAATTGGTTTGTCTTTCTGCATGGCCACTTCACCGGGCATCTGTGCCAAATGGTGAGTATTTGCATGAATATCTGATGTGGTTGTATTATAGAATTCTTGTGTTTTTAATTTATCTTGTGTTATTGTGTTTTGTATTATAGAATTCGCCTTTTTGGTGTCAGATAAATTTTTAATCATTGAGGTGTGACTGCTTTGATTCATTGGGACTAAAAAGCCCCTTCCTTGTACAGAGCAACCTTGTTTGGCAAATCATTAAGAGAATTAAAACTTATTTGATGTAGGAGTGTCTTTTTTATGGTTTAAACTGAGAACTAGGTGATGAGTACTTACAAGTCGTGATTTCTTTTTAATCTCAAATTGTAACAATATTGTTCCGCTGTTTATTAATGTGATCTGCTTTTGAAATTTACTTTATATTCTCTTCCCTTTTCATTTTTTGGTTTCTTCTTCTTCCACATGGATGACTGTGATATGACTTTGAATTTTGATTATTATTCACTTCATTTTCAATGCAGTCTTAAAGAACAAGCCGAGATTGAAGAGATCAAATGATAACAATATTATTTGGTGGCATGTATTTAACAAATATACAAATTCATTTGGATATGCCCATGAATTTCTGCTGGAGAAGAGTACTTACAAGTCGTTATGATTGTTTTAAAAAAATACACAAGTCGCTATGAGATTTTTTATTTATAAATAATTCTCAAAAAATGAGTCAAACGTGACTAAAATGTAAATTTAGATCTCTATATTATCATAGATCTTAAATTGGTACTTCTTTTAGAAATACTTCACATAAACTTGTGAAGTTCTTGAAAACATGTACCTGAAGAAATTGAAGATTATCATACTTCTCCTCATGCACACGTAAATAGAAAACGCAATATTTGATTATTTTGTAAAAAGACCAGTCCTACGATCCAAGACAATTAAGAATGTGCAAAGCAAAGCAAGGTTAATTTTCCTAGTTTTATGAGTAGTTAAAACTAGACGAATAGAAAGAAGTCAACTCTGATCAGCGTGAAATCCTTCTGGAGCGGTCTGATATTTGCTGATTTGGGTCTAGGAAAATAGAGCTTCCTGTTACTCGAGGGAAGCAAAGCCTTTCAAACGAGGGTTTTAGCAAGTGTATAACTATCTGCAAACACGACAAGAAAACCAATAAGTAACTCTTTTTACTCTTTCTGAAGTAGTTCTTGGTAGAAGTACTCCTTCCGTCTCAATTTATGTGATATTTTTTGTTTTTCGAGAATCAATTGACTGAAGCTAAATTGGATTAGATTAATTTAATATTTTAACATTAAAATTTACATATTTGAAAATTACTTGAAACGTACTTTAAGTTGCAACTTTTTTTATATCATTTTGGTGAAAAAATACATCTTCAAATGTTGGTCAAAATTCATACCAGAAGAGATGCGGACATCAAGGTATCCCGCCATGGAAGCTACTTCCTGTTGAATTTCTCTCGCTGATTTTGCAAGATCCAGCTCACATCTATACAACTCGATTGACTCCAAGGTGCATATATCCGCAAAGGCTAGAGGGATTCGCTTCAGTCCCGATCTCAGGGTCGGCTCCAAGAAATCCACCAACACCAGGTGTCGAAGATTTGGGAAGTTAACACTGCTAGCCTCCCACTGCTTTAGATCAAAGTGTTCAAGTAGGAGGAAGTTTAGCTGCTTGAATTGAACTTCCTCATTTAGCATCCATATAGGACCCTCGAATGCATATTCTTTGAGTTTGAGCACTTGGAGGTTTGGCAACATTGCAACAATTTCCATGTCTTTCCACGGTAGCTTACCTCCGCGGATGGTCAATCTTTTAAGAGACATCGGGAAAGAACACCATTCACCAAGAGAGGTGTATGGCCTGCGATAACTATGAAGCCACAGGAAGAGGGATTCGAGTTTGTTTAAGTAGATAAGATTGAGTAGGCTTTTGGGACCTCCGTAGTCATTTTGGAGATTATCAATCCTCAACTTCTTTAGATTTATAAGGCAAGAAAGTACCTCCTTTGTGCAACTAGTCAACCGTAGAAGGGAAAGATGCTGTAGATGCTGCAGACCAAAATCATTGATACTGTCTTCGGTATTGGTGCTTAAAATACCTTGAGGATTGGGTAGATAAGCGCCCTGCGCAAGACGAAGATATCTCAACTGCTTTAAATTCCAAATATGGTTGGGTAAATTGAGATCTTGTCTATGGATGCCTGTTACCCTAGGTTGGTAAAAGATAAGGGTTTGAAGGTTATACATATATGCAAGGGAATCAACAAGAAAATGTTCACTCACAACCTCAAGGTATCTCAAGATAGAAGAATGTAATGTTAAGTGGTGGCGAAAGAAGAAATTATAAGGTGTAGGAATGGCAGCCAACACCCTCAAAGCTTTGAATTCCGAAGTTTCTTCTCCTGGTTCATGAGGTTCCTCGAAAAAGTACAAGGAACGAACAACTTTTGAGGATGTCGAAAACTTTTCCAGGGAAATGCTGGTATGCAAACTAAAACGAGACCTCTCTGTTGGAAAATTAGGAACTTGGTTAGGCTTAGTTAAAACCAAAAACTCCTCCTTTTGAGCTTCACTCACACTCAAATCCCGCAAAAGATCATGTATACCACAAGTTTTAATCTGGCCATTGGACTTCCTCCTTCTGACCATGATTAAGTTTCTGCTGATCAGATTCTCCAAACAATCCTCTGCCACTTCTTCCGGACTTTTCAGCCTATCCCACTTTAAGAATCCCTCTGCAACCCACAGTCGGATCAATCTCCGAACACGAATATCAGAATCCTCAGGAAATATTCCAAAGTGCAGGAAACAAGGTTTGAGGTGAATGGGTAGATGATGGTAACTCATTGCAAGCACCGGTAAGCATTCGTCTGGATAACTGTGAATAACTTCACTTACATTTTCAGCTACAATTGCCCAGCTCTCTTTTGTCGTAGGAACTTTTGAGAGATGCCCTGCAACCACCAAAATCGCTAGCGGTAGTCCTTGACATTTTCCAACTATTTTCTTCCCAATTTCCTCCAGTTGTGAAGGAAACTTATTTTCGGCCCCAATAAAATTATGGCAAAACAACTTCCAGCTCTCATTTAAATTCAACGGCACCATTTCATGAATATCAGGGTTAACATACTTAGCCACCTTTTTAAGCCTGGTAGTCAAAATGATTCGACTCCCATTTTCATTATCAGGAAGTGCTCTTGCTATCAAATTCCAGATCTCTCTACTCCAGATATCATCAATGATAATAAGATACCTTTGGCCTAGCAGTGATCTACGTGCCTCCTCCATTAAGTGATCATCACTCATATCTTGATTTGAGTTACTTCCAGTAACACTGTGTACAAGGCTTAGCATCACTTCTCTCAGGTGATATTCTTGAGATATTGTAACCCACGCGTTTATGTTGAATCGGGACTTGATTGAGGGATCACATAGAGCTTTCTTAGCAAGTGTGGTTTTCCCACATCCGCCCATTCCCACAATAGGAATGACTTCTCTCTCGGAAGCTGATCCAAGTAGTCGATCAGTAATCTTCTTCAACGCATCATCCAAACCCACTGTAACATTCTGGAGATGGTTAGTCGAAGTACGTTTTGAGGACGAAGAATCTCCCATTTTGGAGAAATGTTCTCCCGCAGCACGGTTTACATACGCATTGCCATCATTGGTGCAGATGCTACTCCCAATAACGAGGGCCAAGCGATTTCTAACTGCATCAATCTTGACTATCGCTTGCTGTAAGTCCTGAAGTATAAACCCTGGTTCATCTTGAATAGTCCTTTCGGACCACCTACTCATAATTTGAGTAATATTTGATTCAACTTGATCTTCGGCTTGTTGCACGGCATCTCTCACCTCTCCAATCAAATCTTTAATTTTTTCATACTCATGTTTCTGGTGGCTAGCGTTTTCAAGAATATTTTGAAAATATTCAGCACTAGAACGGAGAGTGCCAATCATCTCAGTTTGACCTCGGATCAAAGATGGGTAAGTCCTTTGGATTAGCTCCAGAGTTTGAATAAGAGAGTTCACTGCAGGATAGGCCATATGATACTTCAAAGATAATCCTTTAAGCTCAATACACAGTAGGAGAGAAATGCTTTCAAGATTTACTGTTAACTCTTTCAAAAGCCTGATGGTTATGACTTTATCAATGCTATACTAAGTCATACAAATCAAGGGTGGGGTGTTGACTTCCATTCGTTCTCTTAGAGCTGTTTTGAAAAGATTGTTTATTCATACCATTTGTTCCTTTTTTAAATTAAAAACTTGAAATTGACTAGTTTTTTACCATTCGCAAAACTTCAATATTTTTACAAGTGAAATGTATGTTTAAATGCAACTTCAAGCTCCAACAAATATTTTTCAACTCAACTTTAAAATTATTTTTTCGAGTTTCAACCAAATTTATGTCCAAAGCTAGCTTAATTAGTTGTGAGGTTGTTTTCGTTGACATCGACGGACAACCACAAAATTGCTGGAAATCGCGTGTCTGCTTCCAATTTTCCTAATGTTATGAATTAAAAGTTTGGTCATTGGTTGGTTTTAAATTGCTTCTAATAATTATGAATAAAAAATTTGTGCATAAAAGTTGACTACCAAGGATGGGGTTATCATTCATTGATGAGTTGCATATCTGGTGAGGGAGTTGAATCTCCATGCTCTTTCTTTTGAGTTAGACTTGTCAGCAAAGAGGTTGAAGCCAAGCCACATTGGGCTCTACACCATGGAGAAGCCTTCAGACACATGCCTTGATCTTATTTCATTGTAGAGAGAATGTTGTTGATAAAAGTGCAATGCTTTCATTAGCGAACATACAGTATTCTAGAGACACTCGATGTAATAAAATGACAAAAATTGTATACGTACACAAGGAGAAAAAACTATACTAACAAAGGCGTATTCCAATTTGTTGAGGTTAGATTAATGGATACACAATTTCCAGAGGTTCTCATTATAGCACAAAACTTTTGATGTAGTAAGATTTTGCAAGAGATAGTTGGAATATGGACTTACGTTAATTGGTTATAGTCTAAAAAGGATAGTGGCTTGGCTCAAGTGGTGAGTAAAACAAAGATAATTTTTACATAAAAGAACAAGTTTTAGAAGTTATTTACAAAACATAGCAATATTTTAGTAAAATTACCCATTATAAAAGAAAGGAAAAGTTAATTACAAAATATGGTAAAAACATAGTAATATTATCCCATAACACATCAAACCCTTATATTTTTCCACCTATTTCCCCCAATATCACTTTTCCTCCTTTCATTTCTCCTAATTTCACTTTTCCTCCCACAATTTCCTCCAATTTCACTTTTAGTCCTCTCATTTCCCCCAATTTCACTTTTCCTCCTACCATTTCCCCAAATTTCACTATATCTAACTGTTTCTGCATCATTTCAGCATTGTAGCTGCGCTATTTCAGCACTGTATCTGCGTTGTTTCAAACTATTTCCGCATTGTTTCAGCACTGTATCTGCGCTATTTCACACTGTTTCTGCATCGTTTAAGCACTGTATCTACGCTGTTTCAAACTGTTTCTGCATCATTTCGGCACTGTATCTGCGTTGTTTCCGCATCGTTTCGGCACTGTATCTGCGTTGTTTCAAACTATTTTTACATCATTTCAGCACTGTATCTGTGTTGTTTCAAACTGTTTCAGCATCGTTTCAGCACTGCATCGGTACTATTTTAGACTATTTCTGGATTATTTCAGCATTGTATATGTGCTATTTCAAACTGTTTCAGCACTGTGTCTGCACTATTTTTGCTCCGTATCGAACTATGAAACTCAAGCTCCTCTTGGCCATCCTTTGTTTTTGCTTGACAAAGTTGTACTTTATGTTATGCTCTTTGGACAATGATTGGATAACCATTAAGATTTGCAAGTTGGAAGGTAGTTCTGTAAATAGGCTACAATAGATCCACTCTACTGACACGTATAAGTTTATGTACTCCATATCTTAAAACGCTAAAAACTAGCAGGAACAATTGACAAAGTAGATATTTTGCCAATTGAAAAAATAAAGATGTTATTGCTTTGAAAATATGCTACCACTTACCACCGCTTAATTGCTTTTCTTTATCTTTCGTCGGCTTAATAAACTCATCCTTTTGAGATTCATTCACACTCAAATCCCGCAAAAGATCATGTATACCACAAGTTTTAATCTGGCCATTGGACTTCCTCCTTCTGACCATGATTAAGTTTCTGCTGATCAGATTCTCCAAACAATCCTCTGCCACTTCTTCCGGACTTTTCAGCCTATCCCACTTTAAGAATCCCTCTGCAACCCACCATCGGATCAAATTCCGAACACGAATATCAGAATCCTCAGGAAATATTCCAAAGTGCAGGAAACAAGGTTTGAGGTGAATAGGTAGATGATGGTAACTCATTGCAAGCACCGCTAAGCATTCGTCTGGATAACTGTGAACAACTTCACTTACATTTTCAGCTACAATTGCCCAGCTCTCTTTTGTCATAGGAACTTTTGAGAGATGCCCTGCAACCACCAAAATCGCTAGCAGTAGTCCTTGACATTTTCCAACTATTTTCTTTCCAATTTCCTCCGGTTGTGAAGGAAACTCATTTTCGGCCCCAAAAGATTATGGCAAAACAACTTCCAGCTCTCATTAATATCAGGGTTAACATACTTAGCCACCTTTTTAAGCGTAGTAGTAAAAATGATTCGACTCCCATTTTCATTGTCACGACCTATTTTCTGAACGAGTTATGACACGGCACCTGAGGGCCAGGTGAACCAGACCTGCTAAACTTTTCATACATCTTTCAAAAACTCATAATAACATAAATAAATAATAACTTTGCACCGTAAAATAAATAGTCAACATAACTTTGAAATACTTTAAGCGTTAAATCTTAAAATGTGCACCATAACCCTTCTAACTCATTGTCTATGAAGCCTCTAAAACTGGAGGATTGTCATATTGCACGAGACATGAAACCCTCGACAATACTCAACTGAATAAATAAAATAAATGAAGGAATTGGTAAGAAAAAAATGATATGTCTCCACTGAAAGCAAAGCGGAGCTCACGAACAACTGAGGATGTGAGGGAGAGTCCTAGCCTGTAGTTTGATCGCCTCTGTGACCTGCGTCTACGTTGACGAAGCCAACGTAAGTTCCAAGAAAATGGAACGTGAGTGATGTTTGGCATTTTATGCCAATATTTCCTTACGTTTGGATACTTTATTCGCTCGTTTTATGGTTTATGAATGTGGTTTTGCACTAATTTTATGTCGTGTGTATGTAGGTTGTTGTGCAGTGCAATTGGAGCTTTAAAGAGCGTGATTGAGCAAGAAAAGAATGGATTTTGATTGAGGATTGGATCGAATACACGAAGGTACGACACGAGCAAGCAAAAGAGCAAGGAACGAAGCAGATTGGCTGGGCGCCACAGGGGGCGCGCCGCGCCAGCCACCGCGCCCAGCTTCTGGCGCGTTTGGCTGCGCGGCGCGGAGCCATAGCGTGCAAAGTTTGACGGGCTGCCTTGGGTCGCGCGTTCGGGGGCGCGGGGCGCCCGTTATAGCGCCCCTGGAGCGTTTTGGAACTTCCTATTTCGTCTAGAATTGGGTCTAACTTATTACTAGGTGTTTGTAAACTCTATAAATACTCTTTTACTTAGTTTTTGAAGAGAGTTCAGACTTGGGAGCAAGTTTTGGAGGAGAGGGGAGGAGCCCTAGATGTCTTCTACACAAGTTCTTTCTCTTTTTCTCTTATTTTTCTCTTTAATTCTATAGTTTGTTCGTTCTAGGGTTAGAGTAAATACATGAAGGTTGATGTTTGAAAGTTGATTTCTATATTTTGATTTACCATTACGGATTGTTTATTCTTTCTTGATCATAATTTTTTGATTATTGAGGCCTGATAATTGAACACTATCCATGATTTTTAGATTGAACTCGAAAGAGGGAATTTATTAACGCAAATAAGAAAGAGTAGGGCTTGATTGTGAACCCGGGCATTGGGGAACCAATTTGTGAGTAGGATAGATATATACTTGCTCGCCTAGCTTAACTAATCACAGAATTCGTTAATGCGTGCCCGTGATTCAACCCATAGGCATATAGGGATTGGAGTAGCCTGCATAGACCGTGAAGAATCGAAAGGTTTTCACAGGTACAATTAACCTGTTAGTTAGCAATCTAGGAAATCAAGAAGTAGAATCAACTGGAAAACTCAACTGGATTGTTCGTAACTCTGACCCTGGACCGTTTCTCTGTTATTGATAACAACTTAGAATTTGCTCTGTTACTTGATCTCAATTATTGCATTTAGTTAGTAAAATCTCAACCATTGGAAAAAGATCCCTGAATAGTTCTGAGGAAATTGTTTGCTAGAATTCAGTCTGAATAGTCCTCGTGGGAACGATACTCGATTTATCACTTTATTACTTGTCGACCACGTATACTTGCGTGTGCGTTTGGGAGCAACAAGTTTTTGGCGCCATTGCCGGGGACTAATTACAGACTGTTTTCTTTTTGAACAATTTATTATTTTCTATTCAGGTTTAATTTTTTATTTTTTTATTTTTAGTTTATTATTTTATTACTAGTTTACATGGCATCTTTTAATGAAAGTGGGTTGAATGATGGCTGCTCAAATTTTGTTGATTCTTGTCTACTTTGTGGAGGACATCATTTTTGGGAAAATTGCCCGAGTCTTCCAACCCTGCGAGACTGGTTATGTGAATTTTCTACCACCTTTGATTGAAATTTTTGTAAATTGTGTGGTGGTCGGTGGAATGATTGTCCTAAGTGTCATGCTCCTTCCCCCAATAATTTTGGTGATGATTCTAATGATGTTTGTGAGTTTGACAGGAGCGATAAAGTGCAGGTTGTTAGCGAAACTTGGCTAATAGAGCAAGCCAAACTCTTAGAAGCTTATGGGGATTTTAGGAGTGAACTTGCAAATATGACGAGGCAATTTATAGAAGAGAGGGTTGTGCTCAGGCAAGAGATCGACGAATTTGGCTTGACTATTCACGACTTGGAGGAGAATTTGACTGATATAGTTGAGGTGTCTGAAGCCCAATTATCAGTTGTCGTAAATAGTAGATTTGAGATAGAAGAGCTTAGAAGCCAATTTGGGGAGCAAAAAGTGGAATTCCTACCACTCGACCCAATAGCAGTTGATGATGCCAAGGTTGAGGAAATCACATTAGAGTCAAGTGAGGAAATAGAAAACATCATAGGTGAGGACTCTAGTGTTTGTGCAAGTGAGGGTGTCAAAAGTAATGCAACTTTAGAATTGAAGCGCATTGGACCTCATTCCAATCATTTTTCAACATTGTGTTTGGATGGTGACATGAAAATTGAGCCGCCCGAGCCTATGAAGAAACAAAAGGAGGAGGAACAAGGTGCCTATATTTTAGAGTTTGTGATGCCGAGGAGACAAAACGACATCCCTCATTTAAAGGCTAAGAAGTGCAAAATGCGGCATTGTTTACTTGGTCCTGTTGTATTTTTGCCACCACCCCAATACCATAGTTGTAAACTTGAGGCAAAGTTGGGGATTCAATTCATTAGTTCAAGGTGGAGACAAAAGTGATGAAGTTGTCTTCATCGTGCAACGACGTTAACTAAGGCGCTTCTTGGGAGGCAACCCAATTTGCTTGCTTTACTTTTATTTATTTTTATTAGTATTTTTATAGTTGTATATTACTTTGGGTGATTCTTTGGATTGCAGGTTCATGTAATGTCGAGGCTAAGTGTGGGGTGTCCTCACCCTTGCCCAATATTGATGACCTGATGAGGGAAGTCTGAGTACCTCATACTATATGGAAGCTTGGAGGATGCTAGCACCAAGGACTAGAATCTTCAGGGAAGTTTTCTTTACCTTGCGCTTGCTTATTTTTAGCACTGAGGACAGTGCTTAGTTTAAGTGTGGGGTGGGGAACTATCCTTTATTTATTTTTGAGGTTAGGGATGCATGTACCGTAGGATTTTTCTTTTGTCACTTGACTTTATTTTTATTTGTTTCTTGCTTTAATATATGAAAAAAAAATAGAAAACCAATGAAAAAAAATTCCAAAAAGATTTTCCTTTTAGTCTTTATTAGTGGTACATGTCATCCACCCCGTGGTTTTTCTTATGGCCTCGGTTCTTTTCCACGGGGAGGCCTTTGAACCGGGTAGTTTTTTATTTTTATTAGGATTAGGATAGTTAGTATAGGTGACCCTAGACGAAGGAAAGAGGTAGAATGCTAGGTGCCTTTGATTTGTGTTATACCGGTGGACTTGAACTTGATTGCATGTGCTATTTGTGGTGTCCTTGGGTTTTAATTTTGATGCATGCCGAAAATATAAAATTGGAACGACCCCCTTGAGATGCTTGAGTCCACTTGCTTGATTTTTTTTTTTTTTTTGTGAACCTTTGTGCATTAGTGCTTAAATTTCCACAAGTTGCACTCTAGATGCTTGGTTGAGAGTTGTTGATGGAACCTTTTTGTGTGGATCGTGTGCAATGTGTGTTGTGAGGCATATTTTTATTATACTCCATGTTGCATATTAATGTCTAGAACTTGCCCCGTGTGTGTGCAAAGCGAAATCCTAGGTTTGCTCTAGTCGGGAAATGATACAAGGCCTTCTTTTGATTTGCCTACCCTTACATATATACCTTGAAAAAAAAATTGTTGTTGTAATTTCTTTGATCCTTTTTGTTGGTACCCACACCCCGAGCCTACCCATTTGTTCTTAATTGACTCTTTTGGCCCTTTACTCCTTAAGCACTTTATTGATATTGTGTTGTTAATTTGGAGTTGTGGTTGGAAGTGGGAGGTTTTTTAGTGGAGCTAATGAAGGAGAATAATTGAAAATTTGTGAAGTAGTGAAAAGCATTGGCAAGGTTGGATGAAATTGAAAAAGAAAAGAAAAAAATAGCAAAGTTGAAAAGAAAGAAAAAATTGTGAAAAGAAAAAAAAAAGAAGAAATAAAGAGAAAAAGATATTCATTCCTTGCTGGTGCGTGCTTAATAGAAAAATGCTCCTTGTGAGAAGGTGTATGTGTAGAAGTGTTGATTGGATGGCTTGATGAGATTGATGATTAATTTAAATTGTGATGTATTAAAGTGCTTAGGGAGGTAGTCACTATTACCATATGTATCCTACCCGCCTCTTAGCCTACATTACGACCTTTCTAAAGTCCTAGTTAATCCCGATTGGAGTGAGCTTACATTAGTGGAGTCCTACACTACGGGCAAGCCTATGGTACATTGTGTGTGACATGTGAGCTTTTCGTGAGAGTGAGTGAATTCGTTTGTTATTGTCCCCATTCTATTTTTGATTTTCATGGTTGTGTGTGATACTTGGGGGACACTCTCTTGCTTCATATTGGTGAGGGCACATGGTTTGCATGAAATAGGTGAAGTTGATGGTTCTTGGTTGAGTAGATAGGTGTGATTTTGTGGGACCATAGTTGCAATAGGTTGAGTTTGTGCATTTGAGCTATTTTGGGGTGGTTGTTGTCATATTTTGAGTTTGGTAAATTGTTGGCATGTTTGTGGATCCATAGTAGTCATGTGTGCATTTGTTCAATGGTCGGTATCAACCATATCCATAGGCAGACCTGTTTTACCTAGGTTGGGGAAGTGAGTTGTGACTTGCTCGAGGGCGAGCAAAGGTTCAAGTGTGGGGTGGTGATGTTTGTCATTTTATGCCAATATTTCCTTAATATTTCCTTACGTTTGGATACTTTATTCGCTCGTTTTATGGTTTATGAATGTGGTTTTGCACTAATTTTATGTCGTGTGTATGTAGGTTGTTGTGCAGTGCAATTGGAGCTTTAAAGAGCGTGATTGAGCAAGAAAAGATTGGATTTTGATTGAGGATTGGATCGAGCACACGAAGGTACGACACGAGCAAGCAAAAGAGCAAGGAACGAAGCAGATTGGCTGGGCGCCACAGGGGGCGCGCTGCGCCAGCCACCGCGCCCAGCTTCTGGCGCGTTTGGCTGCGCGGCGCGGAGCCATAGCGTGCAAAGTTTGACGGGGTCTGCCTTGGGTCGCGCGTTCGGGGGCGCGGGGCGCCCGTTATAGCGCCCCTGGAGCGTTTTGGAACTTCCTATTTCGTCTAGAATTGGGTCTAACTTATTACTAGGTGTTTGTAAACTCTATAAATACTCTTTTACTTAGTTTTTGAAGAGAGTTCAGACTTGGGAGCAAGTTTTGGAGGAGAGGGGAGGAGCCCTAGATGTCTTCTACACAAGTTCTTTCTCTTTTTCTCTTATTTTTCTCTTTAATTCTATAGTTTGTTCGTTCTAGGGTTAGAGTAAATACATGAAGGTTGATGTTTGAAAGTTGATTTCTATATTTTGATTTACCATTACGGATTGTTTATTCTTTCTTGATCATAATTGTTTGATTATTGAGGCCTGATAATTGAACACTATCCATGATTTTTAGATTGAACTCGAAAGAGGGAATTTATTAACACAAATAAGAAAGAGTAAGGCTTGATTGTGAACCCGGGCATTGGGGAACCAATTTGTGAGTAGGATAGATATATACTTGCTCGCCTAGCTTAACTAATCACAGAATTCGTTAATGCATGCACGTGATTCAACCCATAGGCATATAGGGATTGGAGTAGCATGCATAGACCGTGAAGAATAGAAAGGTTTTCACGGGTACAATTAACCTGTTAGTTAGCAATCTAGGAAATCAAGAAGTAGAATCAACTGGAAAACTCAACTGGATTGTTCGTAACTCTGACCCTGGACCGTTTCTCTGTTATTGATAACAACTTAGAATTTGCTCTGTTACTTGATCTCAATTATTGCATTTAGTTAGTAAAATCTCAACCATTGGAAAAAGATCCCTGAATAGTTCTGAGGAAATTGTTTGCTAGAATTCAGTCTGAATAGTCCTCGTGGGAACGATACTCGATTTATCACTTTATTACTTGTTGACCACGTATACTTGCGTGTGCGTTTGGGAGCAACAAGTTTTTGGCGCCGTTGCCGGGGACTAATTACAGACTGTTTTCTTTTTGAACAATTTATTATTTTCTATTCAGGTTTAATTTTTTATTTTTTTATTTTTAGTTTGTTATTTTATTACTAGTTTACATGGCATCTTTTAATAAAAGTGGGTTGAATGATGGCTGCTCAAATTGGAACGTGAGTAACGAATCGCTCGTCACCCAGTAAGTATCATCGATTCCCTCACTAAGGCCGGAACGAGACCTAATAAAACATGAGTGCATGAACTATACTTTAAAACTGCTTAGACATTAAATCATAATAAACTCCTAAACCTTGAAAATAGCTTATACTTTATCTAGGGAGTATCACTCAAATCTGACATCTTTTCTTTCTTTCTCTTTCTAATCCCTGTGGCGTCCCACAGTTCAAAGTCTGACACGCTAGCATTCATTGCCCGACTATGGCAATATAACATAGTGCCCGAGTATGGCACATACCTACCCGGCCATGGTAGTTTCGGGGTAAAATGCATCCCGACTATGGTCACGCTCCGCAACCCGACTATGGCTACGAACAAGTTTACCCTTCTCAGAATTTAAGGTAGCTCCCAAAAATATATAAAATATTACTTGGCACCAAAGGCCTCAATTTGAACTTAAGCTTTCATTAAAATCTCATCATAGCTTCATTAGCTTTCAAACACAAATAAATCTTAAATCATTTAATAATAATCATAGAATAACATAAATAATCTCATGAAATTGTACTCAAGTAAAGGTATATGATCGGGATGTAAAGGAAGTTATGAAACATATTTCTAGATACTTGATACTAAAGAAAGACTTGGAAACATTAATGGATAATGAACGTTTGCCCGCTCCAATCAAACGTGCATTAACTTCTCTAAGACAATTTATCAAACACCTTAAAAATATGCACTTTGCGAGAAAAACACCTTAGAAAGGGTATATCTCAACTCACCTCGATTACTCCTCCAGCCTATACGTAGCTCCACTGGATGCACTTCATGTCACCCAACAACTACAACCACCAATTTACGTAATCAATTCCAAAGTTTCAATCTTTTCTCCAATTCAAGAACTCTAGTTCATATTCTAAACTTTCTAGGTTTTTGAGCAACTTTCCAATAAATATAGTCTATTAAGATGCTAAATTCTTTGTATAATCATAATATAATTTCACTAATCTGCAAGAAAAATTTACCTTGATGTTAACTTAAAGTTTGAATTGGAGATGGTATGCTTCCCTGCTTCGGTTTCGGCCAGGGGAGTAGTTGATTACGGGGGTACTTTATTTACTTATGTCTGCACTTGAAAACCCAGTAAAGACCAGCGGGTCTGATTTGCTTCCCTTGCCCTTATTATTATATTATTATTTGCTTATAGGAATTTTATTTTCTTTTGTTAAGTAGCCCTCTTTTGTGTGGCTACTTGATATATTAGTAGTATACTACTATTTAAATTTTAGCCAATATAAATTAGTTTTAATTCTTGGCCTTTTACAACTCCTCCTTCCACTTCCAATATTATTGAGTATTTACACCTCATCCAAAATAGTATCATAATTCATGTTCACAATATACTTAATACTCGGACCTCGACATACATAAGGAACGACTTTACGTAAATATTTCTCATGCCCATAAGTGTCCTAAAACTTATAGGTAGATGGGCTGTCAAACACCCGAAAATCCATAGAGAAGTTCACAGGACCTACTTGCAAATCAAGATCGACCTCTCCTATGGTACACCTTTGAGCCTCATCAAAAGCCCTTACTTTAACATTACTTTGTCTGATTTTTCTAGAATTGATTCCAAGATCCTTCAAGGTTGTTAACGGACATATATTGAGCCTAGAACCACCATCGATCAACACCCGCCCGACAAACTTATTCCTACATTTGACAACATATGCAAGGCTTTGTTGTGTCCCAGACCCTCGGCTGGAAGCTCTTCTTTGAAGAAGGAAATCTTGTGAGATTCTAGGATTTGGCCAACCAAGACGGCCAAGCTCTCACCCGTGGTCTCAACAGGCACCTCTACTTCCTTGAGCACTTTCAACAATGCATTTCTATGTGTTTCAGAGTTCATCAGCAGAGCCATGATGGATATACGGGCAGGAGTATTCTTTAAATGCTCCAGAATAGAGTAGTCTTTCGACAGCATTTTTCTCCAGAAGTCCTCAACCTCAGTGTCAGTCACTTTTCTTACAATGCCCTCCTTTTCCCCAAGGCCTTGACCCAACTTCTCAGGCATATAGCATCTACCGGATCTGGTCATGCCTTGTGCAGTAGCAACAGCAACGGCTACCTTCCCACTTCCGATAGGCACTTCAGAATTATTCCAAGAAACCCTTTTGCTATCATATTGAAGGGAGGAGGCAAGAATAACAGTAGCGGTTGGCTTTGGGATACCAGCTTGCACTAGAATGGGAGCTCTAACCTGCACAGATATTTTGGTCTCGTTGAAAACCCTCACATTGCTAACGGGAACAATGGTTCCTTTCAAATCGAACCCCTCATCCAGAGAAATCACATTGACAGCATTGTTGCCATAGACGCGAAGAGGGTCATATTGCATATTCGGTTGAGTTCCAGTAAGCTGGATAGTGCCTAATTTGATCAAAGCTTCAACTTTATCCTTGAAGGCATAACATCTTTCAATATCATGGCCCGCAGCCCCAGAATGATAAGCACAATGCTTGTTAGAATCATACCACCTTGGAGGAGGATTTGGAGTGTTATCAGGAACAGACTGCACAACTTCGGCACTTCTCAGTCTTTCAAACAACTGACCATAGGATTCAACTATAGGAGTATAGGTCTTGGGTGCTCTCCTTTCATAGCTTTGGTTAGGTCCTCGCATAATTAGACGGACATGAGCACAGGGTTGGTAAATTTGTTGGCTATGAGGGTATTGTTGTGGTACTGGTGCTCGTGGTGGATAATAACTGGGTTGTGCCTGGTAAACAGGATATGGAGCGGGAGGAATTTAATAATGAATAGGGTGACTTGGGAGTGGTGCACTTGGGAAAGGAAGGGGAGTATTCGGATAAGGAGGGGGTTCATTTAGGTAATGAGGAGGGGAATTTTGGTAAGTAGGGTAAGCAGGTTGATTATCGAAATTCAGCCTTCTAACTGGGCGGCGGTTAATGTCTGCAACAACAGTTGTGACTTTTTCCTTCTTCTTTTTCCTTCTAGAGTGGTTTGGGCTGGCTTGGGCATTCTGGGCGCTTGACTTCATTTCAGCAAAGCTCACAATCTGACCGGATTTGATGCCTTCTTCCACCATCTCTCCCATTATAAGAAGTTCAGCATAAGGTTCACCCATCATAGGAAGCATATGCATGGAATAAGAATCATCATGAGCACGAATAAAGTACTTCACCATGTCCTTCTCAGTCATCTGGGGTTGTGCCCGCGCCGCCTGTTCACACCATCTCAAGGCGTATTCTCTAAAAGTCTATGTCGGTTTCTTCTTCAAATTGGCTAGGGTTATGAGGTCAGGGACCATCGCAACATTGTATTCAAACTGCTTCGTGAAATCATCGGCTATGTCATCAAACTCATGCCACTTGCTTATATCCTGTCTTGCAAACCATTCAGCAGTAATACCTTCCAGACTATGACTAAAGTAAGCCATCAGAAGTTCCTCTTTGCCTCCCGCAACCCTCATTCTGTTGAGATACTTAGTCAAATGAGCAAATGGGTCACCATGACCATCATACATATCAAATTTTGGCACCTTAAACCCGGGAGGAGGAGTAATGTCAGGGTAAAGATAAAGACTGCGGTAGGAGGCGCCTTGACGTTTCTTAAACACTTGCAAATCCTTGATCGATTGCTGCATGATTTTCATCGTTTAGATTATCTCATCTTGCTCACTTGTCTTTCCCTGTTTTTCCACAGTTGCGGGCACTTAATTTTGTGGCGCATAGCCTGTGAAGTCCAAATTCTTACCATTAGGGTCATGCTCATAATATTGCGCCTCAGAATATTCTTGTCTTGGGTCATTGGCATTTTGAGGAGTAACAGCCACAGCAATGAGTGCTTTAGATTGTGGAGGATGAGGAGTGTCTTTGGTAGGTAAATATTGGTAGTGAGGAGTGGGGTCATTGGGATATGGATAATACGGATGATAACAAGCAGGTTGGGTATTTTGTTGAGCAGGTGGGGTATTTTGACTAATTTGAGTGCGGTTTGGTGATGGCGTTTGGTTGAGTGGGTTGCTTTGATATGTGGGTGCATTATGAATAGGATTGGTATTTGAAGGTGCGTTTTGAGGGGCTTTTCCTTTAATCGTTGCTAGCTCATCACTCAGAATTTGTATCTTCTTAGTCAGACTTAAAATAAGATCATCTTGAGCAAGAATGACGTTTCCCCTTGAAGATCCGGGAGTTTCGAGAGTCTTGTCACTGAGAATGGGAGGGTAATCCTCGATACCAGATATTGTCAAATTTTGAAATGTATATCAATGTGCAGAGAAGTCTTTGGATCAGCTCAATCAGCATAAATCAAACATCTATTTGGGAATAAACAAAACAAAAAAGAAATTCAAAAGGTAAACTGTGTTAGTTTACATGTTGTTGGTAAAATTTTCACATAATCACATAGCGCGCGGCACGTAGCGCTTTTTGCATTTTAAACGAGCGATAAATTAAGGCATGTGGCAACCACAAGTACGTGCATAAAATAAAAATGCGGACGCATCCTACCCTGTGGGGTGCCTCTTTGTGCTAGAGGTAAGCCTAATCTCGCAAATAAATTATAATGAAAAACAGTCACAACCATTTTTGAGCAATTCAAATTTAGAGCAACACATTTCATTAAATAGATAAAGATGATACAAAATTGTCTTTCACAACATAAACTCATACTCTCATTCTCTTCTCTTTCTCTTTTTCTTTCTTTTCTTTTCTTTCTCTTTTCTTTATTTTCTTTTCTTTTTCTTCTTTTTTTCTTTTCTTTCTTCATACATAATTCTTACATAGCAAATGAAAATACAATAAACATAAAGACATAATTAAAAATACATCAAAAACTAAAATAAAGCTGCCACTTTGCCAATCAACTGCATCATGCTGGTGTGGGTGCATTGTTGTGACTGAATTTTGCTTTCCTTGCTTCATCTTCATCATCAGGTCTGCATCATTGTACTCAACTTTCTTCATTCCTTTTTTCTGCTTTCTCTTCTCTTTTCCTCTTTTCTTTTCTCTCTTTTTTTCTCTTTTCTTTTTCTCTTTTTTTTTTCTTTTCTCTTTTCTTTTCTTCTTTTTTTTTCTTTTCATTTCAATAAATCATCATTACATAATAAATGAAAATACAACAAAAGAAAGGATAATAGAAAATACATCAAAAGTAAATAAATAAACTATTATTTTGCCAAGTTCTGCATCATATTGCTGCTTGCTTCATCTTCTTGCTTGCCGGAGCGGATGTTTCATCATGACTGGTCTCTGCTCTTGCCTGCCTCATTTTCTTCGTCATGTCTGTATCTTCATAGCCAACTCTTCCTGATGGACTGGGACCTAAGTGTCGCTCCCTTGTTGTCACCTCTATCGGTTGCAAACTCTTCCAATCCTCGAGGATTTCTTTCTTTCTTGGAATTGCATACTGTAGGTTGAAATGAGTTTCTGATTTTAACATATCAGCACAAAGGGGAATAAATTGCTCCATCCCAAACTGACGGGCGCAATCTCATCATCAGGCACATAAATTAACTTCCACATTACTTGCTCATCAATAAGGCGGGCCAAGAAATCATACTATCCCACAAAACTTTCAGGTTTTTCACACCATTTTGTTCTCCTGTTTTGGGTAGCAATAGGATTTATCATTTCCCGACTGTCTTTCACCTTACAGATATCCATCATGGGCTTACGATGGCACACTTGTTCTATCGCCCATACTTGAAGGAGAAGATTACAACCTTTGAAATACATCAAACCCCTTCTGCATTCATTTAGAGCCCGATACATTTCTGCTAGAATCATTGGAACTATGGTGGTAGATTTGTTCCCGTTGATCCCTTCAAACATCGCCCGAACAACGGAACCAATGCAAGTCCTAATGCTTCCCTTCTCTTTTGGGAAGACCAAACTCCCTAAGAATGAAATGACAAAGTCCCTTACACGCCAATCTCTCCAAGTCTTCTCCCCACAGTTAAACTCCTGTTCAAAAACATCAAAACCCGTCATGCGCCCAAACCTAGTGTACAGATAATCCAGATGAACCCATTTGTTTTTTATGCAACCCAAACTATCATTCCTTACTAACCCTAGTCTCTCTTGGAATTTCTTCCCTGTTTGACTGTTTAGAAGGATTATCTCTTGGCCCAGACACTTCAAACCCATTATCCCAACTATTTCTCCTAAAGTAGGAGTCAACTCAAAGTCCTTGAACCTGAATACAGCTCGCGTCGGGTGCCAATACGCAGTAAAGAGCTTGGACCAAATCACAGTTTGGACGCAAATTAATAAACTCCACCAACCTTCCTAATTTCCCTTCAACTATCTTTCTCTCCTCCTCACAAAGGTCTCCCCACCATAATTTCAGCTTCTCTAGGACCTCTACGACCATGTAGATTTTGTTAAACTGGTCCATTTCTGACCTATTAAGACAAAAGAAAACATTCTAAATTTGATTGTGCTCAAAATTCAACTGGGACTGGAGATTCATTATCATACACCACATAATATGCATTGTCGTTGGGTTCAAGAACCCATTGACATAAGGGTGGTTTCCTAACTATGGGAGCGGTACCAGGGACCGGGTCCAGGCTAAGGTGTAAATACATGCATGCTCCTAAAGCTCATTCTAAGAGTGGGTTAACTGTTGAGGCTAACAGGTGAGTGGCAGGCGGCTTCGTGGTTGAATTACTCCCACGACAATCTGCCGGTACACCAACTCGTCAAAGGGTTCTTTAGTGGAAGAAAGTGCGGGTGCGTATGCACACACCTCGCGGATATTTGAGTGAGAATTCAAGAGGTTCCCAGGAGTGGGAGAAGTATGAATGGAATGCCAGTTTATATGTGCACAAACGGGGGTGTAGTGACATCCTTTCGTGACACAGCAATTAATTAGATTATTCTACACATGCTTGCAAATAAACAGCAGGTGTGATCATGCTAGTTTCAATATACAGACGCAATAATTAAATAAGCTACGCATATTAGTATCCAATTCAAACAATACAAACAAATAAATTCGTGAAAGTCTTATGGTTAGAACCATTTGCTATCCCCAGCGGAGTCGCCACACTGTTGAACTCTCCCAAAAAATGCACACAAGTATGCATCGGGATTTAATTTCAACAAAATGGGGACTCCAAAGGGTTTCTATGGAGTCGCCACCTAATTCAAGGAATATTAGGAACCTAACGTTAATTAAAGAGTGCAATTATTTCCTTTACTTAAAAGGAATTTATTAAAATCAGAGATTCTAAGTAAGTGGTTCTATTAAATCCGAAAGAAGGTCCCTTGCGGGAGCACTTTCGAAAATCCGCTAAATGCGGTTAATTCGGCGGTTTTCACGAATTTGTTAAGGATAATAAGTGATAAAGTTAATTTTAAATAAGGATAATAGGAATAATAAAAATAAGATAAGATTTTAGTTATGGCAATACATATATAGTTAAATGACCAAATTTAAGATTAATTAAATGGATAATCAAATAATGATCAATTGGTTAATTAATTAAAAATAAAGGCTAAATGAAATAAACTAGGTAAATAATTAGATACTAATAAAAAGATTAATTAATTAGCTGAATAAATGGATAAATAAATAAAAAAATTAATTAATTAATTAATTAAATGAATATTTATTAAATTAAATTAAATTAAATAAAGGAATAAATTAATAATAATAATTGATTAAATAAATAAATGATTAATTAGAATTAAATAAATTAATAAAATAAAATAAATAAATACCACTTAATTAATTTAATTAATGAATAAATTAAAAATAAATAAATAAGAAATGGATAAATAATTAAAATAAATAATAAATGAAGATCGTATAATTTTTAAAGTAAATATTAATTATTTTGCACTCAATAATTAACGAGAAGTTTCTATCGCCTTAAATTAATTGGCGCGTCCCAAAGAAACGGGATGAGCGATTATTTAAACAATTCTAAACATGCGATAAGAATATCTTCACTTGAGCGGCTATCCTACCAAGTTTCTAACATGCAAAGTCCTAGTCCGGTTTTCATGGCTTCTTATAACATGCTTTCTAAAGAGGACGGGAAAGAGGGAGTTTAGAAGATAGAACCCGGATTTAGCAACTCAATTACTAAGCCTTGAATTTAGAGATTTTCGTTTTTTTTTTTTTTTTTTTTTTTTTTTTTTTTTTTTTACATTTTCGAGGATATCAAGTCCCGAAAATGCGGAGCGGATCAAACAACTTCCAAATGCATGCCATCCCAATTTGTGAGTTTTATTTCAACTCGTCCCCAAAACGTACATGACAAAGAAAAACAAGAAACAAAACATTAGCATTCATTCTAAGGCAATCGTAAACAAATGCAATAATACGCACAATTCATAGCACATTCTATTAAAGACTTCCCACACTATTCTATCACATCGCCTAAAGGAAATGAGATAGCCACAGGACTAGCTCCCACGCCAAAATAATTTTTCACGCCTTTACTACCCTCCAACTACTCCAAATAAAACTCCTAATTATCTTCACCGTATCCCGGGATTGAATTTTCAATTATCTTTCAATACCAGACTGCAAATCATGAAAGACGCCAATTGGCCTTTTAAAAATAAAAACCTCACTATTCCTCGGCTTTAGTCAAGCCTCTCAGTTTCCTCGGTTTTGCAAGGCTCACAGACCTTGCTCAGAGGGCTCCTCACTGGTCCTCGGCTTTAATCAAATCTCGCAGTTTCCTAGGTAGCCAAGACCGTACTGGTCTTCAAGGAGGGGCTTCACTCTCCTAGTATGCGACAAGCACACTTCATTCCATAAGAATTTGCAGCTGGTTCGTCAACATCGGCCTGCACACACGTAAAGCCATTCCCGAGAGGGACCCCATTGATCTTTTAAAAGATCCCAGGGGCTTCACCTCCTAGAAGGAACTTGCATACTGAAATCATGTCCCCATTATCAACCTATATCTCACACCATCTCCAAGCAGTTCTAAAAAAATAGGTAATGGAAATAGCCCCTTTACTATACCCCTGAAGCTTCTTGACAAACAGACTACATACACCAAACACTGGGATACTAAACTTGTACCTCTGCTTAAGCAACTGCAACACCACTTCATAACCCTCTTATTTCCAGACCACAACCAAGCTAACATGGGTTTTGCTACCCCCTCTCGACACCTATATACACATATTCTCCAGATTCAAGAAATTTTCTAGGCACACCTGAATCTCCTTAAAACAAACTGGAACATCTCCAAGCCCCTCCTGAACTGCCGCAACATCCTGACTAACCAAACCCCAAACCTCCAATTTCTAGACTCCCATTTATTCATCAAAAAATTCATTAATCATACAATAAAGAGAGTGGACAAAAATCAGACACTTACATTAATCCAAACAAACTTAAACTGAAGATGAAGAGCTGATCAGATATCTAAATTCCAATTTTTTACTTTAAAACTATCCATTTCAAGATAGCATGAATTTATTTAGCAAAACTATACAATCTGAAACATTTAACCAAATGACTTGATAAGTTTTAAAGAAGGAAACTAAGCTGCTCAAACACAACTTCCAGAACCAAAACAGCCCTTTGCCATCCTCTCTTGGAACACTTAAACAAGATAACATCCTATACAACCTCCCAAACAAACTGCATCCTTTACACTCACCTGCACTCTTCTAGGCTTTAACAAACCCCACCTGACACTGCGGCAACACCACATACTCCCTCAGTCACACAATGCACCTCCAAGCAACCCCCTCTCCCCCTTCACTACTTGCCAGCAAGCTATAACACCCTAAATCTGCCTGCAGTACCTTCATTCTCCATATACTCACTTCACAAACCCCCTGACACAACTTCAATTCACCTGCAACCTTCTTCTAAAACCCACACTGCACACACACAGAGATAGGGCCCTACATACCCCTAACTAACTTCAGAAACAGAAAAAAAACAACCTACCAGAAGCAAAGAAAATCAATCTACCAGGACTGCACCCTGAAACAACTCATGCTTCCACACCAGCCCTCTACACCTTCAGACCTCCAGGACAAACTACCAGGCCCTTCCCTGACACCTGCATACCTCAGAATTGGCTCCCTGACCATCCAGCCATTCTGTGAAACTACCCAAAAACCATGCTACTGCCTGCTACTGCTCCAAAACACATCACACCCTTCCTGACCAAACCACTCTACACACACATCTGCAGCCTCTCTACTAAACTGCATACACCACACCTAAACAACCCCAAATTCATCATCTAAGCTCACAATTTTATCCATGCAAACAGCAAAGGCCTTTATGAGGTGAAACTGAAAACTTAAGCAAGGACATTTTCATTTAAGATTTAAATAGAAACAAAGATCCCTTCTTAGGTTTTTTTTTTTTATATATCCGGTTTTAACCAACATTTATTTTAAAGAAAAACTTTGAACAGATGAGTTGCAAGATAGGCAAAGATCCTATTATTCATATATCATTCTTTCTAATAGATAGCCAGAGCCCATTCACAAAGTTATGAGCTATAAAATGAGTATCAAGGTCCAAGCTTTATCATTTTAACAGAGAAGAACTTTAAAAAAGACGTAAGCTAGACCAAGCCTATCGACAGTCTCACCAAGATAAAGCAAGCAATATATTTTGGCTAAAACTTACCATAACTTCTTCAATAGACATTGAATCCTAAACAATGACTAAGAAAACAAGTGCAAAATAAGCTTATATGCTAACAGTAACAGCGCTATCAAATCAAGAGCACATTAACAACACATACATTATTTCAGGTAGATTATATTCAAAGCAAAAGAAACTAAGTAAAGGTGTGGTTATTACCTCTTTTGGTGCAGCGAACAAGGATGAGGGTTCGAAAGTAACGACTCGAACAAACGACCCAAACTGTGAAGAAGCGATACGTCGACTTGAACTTTTTAACTTTATCTCAATTTTCCCAAATGAAAAAATGAAACTATATGTGTAATATTCTTTGAAATACTGATCCAAAATCTTATAGAAATGTTGTCGTTTATAGTATGAAAAAAACTTCCCACCCCTTTCTAAAACCCTGACAAGACAATATATAGTAACAAAAATTAGTGTTTTACCTTAGGCTCAAAAATCCGAATTACCCTTATGATTTTTGATCTATTTCTTGTGAGATAAGGGTGAGAAGGGTAAAAATTACACACTTCTCGTCCTTATCTTCACAAAAATGATCCGAAGGCTCGGATTGAACTCGATTTGAAATAAACGGATGGGATCTCTAGTTCATTGTTGATGAGAGAGGGAAACGTGGGGGGACCATGGTACAGATTTCTTGGCTGTTCGCGTGATGAGGATTGAGAAGGGAAGGGGATTTTGGGGAAATCGCGTAGGGATTAGGTCGCGGGTCAGGGATTTTGAAACGGGTCCTAGTGGGTTGATCAACTGAAGATCAGAAGTTGGGTAACGGGCTTGTTTTCTCAAAATGGTGTAAGTGTATATGTTTTTATATGATTTGCAAGGATATGCCTAATTTAAAATATAGGAACGAATTTAGCCCTTTTAACGGTATTTGAATAAAATAGAAGTATTGCACGGGGTGGTTTAATTGAAGGTTGTGCATTGCACATTTGGCCTATTTTAGAATGAATTAGGAAACGTAGGAGTTGCACGGGCAGGCCGAGATTGAGGGTATTTTATTGCCAATTTAGCCTTTTCATCCAAAATTCATTAATTCACTTTAATAAATTTTAATAAGATAATAATTTTTTTAATAATTTATTTTTATTTAAATAATTAGAATTAATTAAACTTCGGGAAGAAATTGGGTGTCAACAGGCAAGGGAGAGGCGGTTTCGAGATTTGAACCAAGTGAAGGGCATTAAGGATGAGGATGGTACAGTATTTATGGAGGAGGCCCATATTAGGCGGAGATGGCAGATGTACTTCCATAAACTCTTAAACTCAGAGGGTGACAAGCATATTGTCCTAGGTGAGCTAGCTCACTCCAACAGTCGCCGAGATTTTGGGTATTGTAGGCGTATAAGATTAGAGGAGGTTAAGGGGGCGATTCATATGATGCGAGGGGGAAGAGAAACTAGGTCAGACGAGATCCCAAAGGAATTTTGGAAGAGTGTGGGCATAACGGGTCTGCAGTGGCTGACCAAGTTGTTCAATGTCATCCTTAGGACAACAAAAATGCCTGAAGAATGGCGATGGAGTTGCATGGTACCTTTGTACAAGAACAAAGGTGATATTCAAAATTGCAACAATTATAGGGGCATCACACTTCTCAACCACACTATGATAGTTTGGGAGAGGGTGGTGGAGAAGAGAATGAGGAGGGATGTGAGTATTTTCGAGAACCAATTTGGATTCATGCCTGGGAGATCAACTACGGAAGTCATTCATTTGTTGAGGAAGTTAGTGGAGCAATATAGGGACAAAAAAGGGACCTTTATATGGTTTTCATTGACCTAAAAAAGGCGTATGACAAGGTCCTTAGGGAGGTTCTGTGGAGATACTTGGAATCTGAAGGTGTTCTGGTGGCATATATTAGGGTGATTAAGGACATATATGAATGAGCCAAGACTCGAGTGCGGACACTGGGAGGCGAGTCAGAGCACTTCCCAGTCGACATGGGGCTGCATCAGGGGTCAGCTCTTAGCCCGTTTCTATTCGCGCTAGTGATGGACGAATTGACTCTGAGTATTCAAAGAGATGTGCCATGGTGTATGTTATTTGCAGATGATATAGTTTTGGTGGATGAAACACGCAACGGTGTCAATAAGATGTTGGAGGTGTGGAGGCAAACGTTAGAGTCTAAAGGCTTCAAGCTTAGTCGGACGAAAACAGAGTATATGGAATGCAAGTTTAGTAATGCATCGGATGAGTCACATGTGGAAGTGATGCTTGATTCTCAAGCCATCCCCAAGAAAGAAAGCTTCAAATTTTCTTGGCTCAATCCTCCAAGCTAATGGAAAAATTGATGATGATGTCACACACCGTATAGAAGTAGGTTGGATGAAGTGGAGACTCGCCTTCGGTGTACTATGTGACAAGAGAACGAAGGCAAATTATAATGTGGTCGTTAGACCAGCTATGATGTATGGGGCAGAGTGTTGGCTAGTAAAAGAATCACACATTCAGAAGATGAGTGTGGCGGAGAAGATGATGCTCAGATGGATGTGTGGGCACACTAGGATGGATAAGATTAAGAATAAAGTCGTGCGTGACAGGGGAGGTGTGGCATCAGTGGCAGACAAGATGTGAGAAGCGGGGTTGCGATGGTTCGGACATGTAAACATGAGGAATACAGACGCCCCTGTAAGGAGGTGCGAGAGGTTGGCGGTATTGGATCTTCGGAGAGGTAGACCGAAGAAGAGCTGGACCGAGGTAATCAGACACGACATGACCCAAATCCAAATCACTGAGGACATGACTGTAGATAGGAGAGCATGGAGAGCAAGGATTAAGGTAGTAGGATAGATGAGTTGAGTCCCTTATCTTTTAGTTATTATAATATAATCTGCTAGATAGATTAGTTCCTTCTTAGTCTTTGTGTCTATGCCTATTGTTCTTATATGTTAATGCTAGATATGCTTTGCTTTATCATTCTCTTTAGCGTGATATTTCCTTATTGGTGCCAAATTTGTTTTCTAAATATTTTCTCTAGCCGAGGGTCTATCAGAAACAACCTCTCCACCTTGGTGGGGATAAGGTCTGCGTACATCTCGCCTTCCCCAGACGCTACTTGTGGTATTATACTGGGAATGTTGTTGTAGTTGTTGTCCAAAGAAGGTATTTGGGACTGCAGAAAACAATTTACGATCCCCTCAGAATATCCTGGATCCTCAATAAGCATAAAGTTACCAAAAGTCTCTTGCTTCAGTTTGTCCAAGTGTTCAGGTGACAATAACCCTTCAATTAATCCACGGTACTACTATGAGTCACCTTTCCACTGACAATCGCAAATTTTCCATTGTCCATACCCTCATCTGTTAACAAATCCACCATACACTCGTCATCCATACTTGTAAGGTCAAAAAAATACAATCACAGAATTTAATACTCGGAGTGCAAGTGCTTTATATATAGTGATGGGCCACAGATACTTAGGCATAGATACTTAGGCACAGACCAGGTCCCCCCCAGATGTTTCTGTTGGGACTAAATGTTAGGTCAGCAATGGCTCCCAATATAAAAGTATGAGGCACATATGCTTAGGCACAGGCCCAGTCCCATATTATTGTGATGGGGCTAAAGCCTATGTCAGCAATGGCTCCCAGTATAAAAGCATGGGTGTTGCTCCCAAACGCACACGCAAGTATACGTGGTCGACAAGTAATAAAGTGATAAATCGAGTATCGTTCCCACGAGGACTATTCAGACTGAATTCTAGCAAACAATTTCCTAAGAGCTATTCAGGGATCTTTTCCAATGGTGAGGATTTTAGTTAACTAAAGAACAGTAATTAAGAGGGTAAAAGCGAATTCAAACAATGGAGCAAAAATGGATTGTTATCAATAATAAGGAAACGGTCCAGGGTCAGAGCGAACAATCCAGTTGAGTTTTCCAATTGATTCCACTTCTTAAATCCCGGATTACTAACTAACAGAGTAAATGTACCCGTGAAAACCTTTCGATTCTTCACAGTCTATGCAGGCTACTTCAATCCCTATATGTCTATGGATTGAATGACGTGCACACATTAACGAATTCTGTAATTGGTTAAACTAGGCAAACAAGTATATGTCTATCCTACTCACAAATTGGTTCCCCGATGCCCGGGTTCACAAACTAGTTCTATTCTTTCTTATTACGTAATTAAATTCTCTCTTTCGAGTTCAATCTAAAAACCATAGATAATGCGTAATAATCGGGCCCTGACAATTACACAAGTGAAATCAAGAAAGAATAAGTAACCCGTTATGGGATTCAATTAATGGAAATCAATCTTCAAACATCAATTTTCATGTAATACTCTAACCCTAGAACGATAGATTTAGCCACGCATACTCATAATAACAACACAAATATTTGATGAAATAATGAAATAATGATGTAATAGATTAATAGAAGGAAGAAAAACCCTTGTTCAAGATGTTATGAGCTCTCCAATTTTCTCCAAAGTCTGAACTCCTATCAAAAACTAAGTAAAAGAGCATTATAAGGTTTACAAAGGCCTGGTAATAAGTTAGACCTAAGCCTAGACGAAATAGGAAGTCAAAATTCGCTCCAGGGGCGCTATAACGGGCGCCCCGCGCCCACGACCGCACTGGGACAACCAGTAGACGTCGAAGTTCACACGCTTTTGGGGCGCGCCACGTTGGGAATCGCGCCAGGCAGTGGGGCGCGTTGGGGGGCGCGCCACGTGCCCTACAGCGCCAGGCCAAATTTCTGTTTCCTTGCTCCTTTGCTCGCTTCGTGTCGTGCCTTCGTGTGTTCAATCCAATCCTCAATCAAAATCCAATCTTTTCTTGCTCAATCACGCTCCTAAAAGCTCCACATGCACTGCGTAATAACCTACATACGCACGACATCAAATTAGTGCAAAACCACATTCATATAAAACGAGCGAATAACCAGCTTAAACATACGGAAATATTAAGGAAACATTGGCATAAAATGCCAGCCATCAATGGGGCACAAATGCTGAGGCACAGACCAGGTTGCATGTTATTGTGATGAGACTAAAGGCTATGTCAACAAAGCCTCATAAAAACATGGGGCACATATGCTTAGACACAGACCAGGTCCCAGTTTTTTATGATAGGACTAATGTTATGTCAAGAATAGCTCCCAGTATAAAAGCATGGGGCACAGATGCTTAGGCACAGACCACGTCCCTTCCCCCAGGTTATTGTGATGGGACTAAATGTTATGTCAGCAAGGGCTCCCAGTATAAAAGCATGTGCCACATATGCTTAGGCACAGACCATGAACCCAGGTTATTGTGATGGGACTAAATATTTTGTCACCAATGGCTCCCAGTATAAAAGCATGGGGCACGGACTTTTGTGCTAGGACAAAAAGGTTATGGTAATGGACAAAAAGGTTGCACTTAATACAAGACCAGCATTTTTCAATGGAAACCAAAAGCTTATATTTACATGGAATCCAAAAATATTTTTCACAAAAAAAAATATACCGTAAAAACACTAAAGTATCGTGAAACAATACGCAGAACTTTGACGATGAAAATGTACCAGAACTTTACAAAAATTTAAATGCAAAAAAAAAAAAAAAAAAAAAAAAAAAAAAAAAAAAGATGAAAATGCACCATAACTTTACCGAACAAAGAAAGGGTAATTTTGATCAGTAGCCATTTTTGGACGCGCTCATTGGAGACTATCCACCGTTTCAAAATTCATTGAAGAATAACAAAAAATGCGCGCTACTTGTTCAAAGCCCAAGTATTTTGTTATGGGACTGAAGAAGTCCCATAACAAAATAATGGGACCTTGAACTAACATGTTCAAAAAGTCCCATAACAAAATAATGGGATTTATTCCCATAAAAAAGGTCTCACGGGACTTTATATATAAAGTTTCAGTCCTATAACAAAATGTTGGGGCTTTGAACAAGTTTTGTTCACAACCCCAGCATTTTGTTATGGGACTGAAGCTTTATACAAAGTCCTAAAAGCCCGGTTAGTTCACTTCTTGTTCAAAACCCCAGTATTTATACTGGGACTTGTCCGGAAGTGGCTAGTCTTCAAACAGTTTTGCATCGCTGGCTAGTATTCATGTAACGCGGTCAAAATAGGCTACGTGACTAAATTTTTACACAAAGAAACCTTGAAGTTCTCAGCAATGAGTATTTCTCAGCGACAAAGAAACCCTATTCTTGTACGTATTTTAATGAAAGAGAAAAGAATCAGGAAAATTAAAGTCACAGTAATGAAAGAGAAAAGAAAATCCTCTGGCTACTTTTCAGCGAATAAGTCCATAAACAATCGAAGGGTAAAAAAAGTAATATTGAAAAATACTTAAAATGTCGTCGTTTCATACCAAACTTAAAAAAATACACGCGATAGCTATTTCTCAGCATATTTATAAGCGGAAACTAGTTCTCAACTAACGGGTACCAAACTGACTCCCACGCGAAATTTTTATGTCTTCCTATCCAATATATGCGGGTTTGTTAGTTTAAAGGGTCCTCTATCTGAACTCTGTCTAACCCTCTTTAAACTGGTGAATCTACTTACAATCATATTCGATTGGTGGTAGACTGCCTTCCTATTTTAAAGTGCATCTAATGTATTTTAATTTTATATGCATAAGCCTTCTTACTGCTTTTATATACACACACACACCCACGTTGTCGTTAAAGTATACTTGATCGTTAGCTTATCTCATAGTATTTTATTTTAATCCCGTCAAAGAAAAATGATAGCTTTCTAATGTGAAAATAGTTTAACTTATTAAATTACTAATTTTATCTTTAGGACAACCTTTTATAGTTGGTCAAAAAATTTGATATGTTAAAATCATAAATTTCAAAAGTTTTTCATAATCTTCATATCTAGTCAAATAATGTCATTGAAAACAATATGCAAAACGTGATTTCAAATTTACCACACGGATCAAGATTTAATATAAACTGAGTACTGTCATAAACAACATAATAAGAAATATCAAATGTACAGTACTAACACAATTGTACAACCACACATACATACAGAGAGAAATGCTAATTAGGCAGGTCACTATTCACTAATGACTAAACAACTTCCCTATATATATGCTTTACTTTTACTACCAAAGTAAACAAAAGAAGATATCCTATATATTATATTTTGAGGGCACTTCACTTGTAGGGTGCAAAATTGTGAGGCCCAAACCTAAATATACCACTATAAAATGTTGAAAAATTTGGACGAACAGCCACTTTTTAGAGTACTAATCAACAAAGAGCTAGAGTTTGCATAGTTTTTAGAAGAATAGCTACAACTGATCAAAATTCAGAGAAATTCAATGAAGTTCAGTTTTCAGCTCCATGAAAATTTCCTGAATTTTGAGCAATTATGGTTATTCTTTTAAAACTTTGCAAGTGCTAGATGTTCATTGATTGGCGTTTTAAAAAGTGGATGTTCAAATTAATTAATGTTTAGCTTGATTATGGATAGGTGGCCTGTGGCGGGGCCTGGCCCTTCCACTGTAGTCTCTGCCCATCAGATATACCACCTCATGATCTGCTGCATCAACATTATACTTCTTAAAATCGTCTTTCATATGATGTTTTTCTGCTCCTTCAAAAGGGTCTTTCTTTGAATCAACTGCACTATTACCTGTCGGGAGAGCAAACATAATACAGTTAACTGAAATGACGCCGTTTGTCCATATATTTTGTTATTGTCATTGGAAGATGTTATACAAAATATATTTAATATATATCACATAGCATGAAAAGTCTGTCCCCAAAAGAGTTTGGTTGTGATCATGTAATGCTATTATAGTGAACGTAGATTGTACAATATATTACTATAATGATGAAAGAAAGCTCACAAGATGATTAGAACAAAGTTCACCCTTGTATCTGTCTATATATATGAATGGAAAAAGGATGGTGTGGCTTGGGAGTAACAACTAGGTTTAGGGCAAAAATTGGAGAAAGGACAAAGGAAAGAGAAGAAATTGATTTTATGCTTTGAATAAATTGATTCGTAATGGTAGAGAAGAAAATAATCGCACGGACAAGGAAGAACGACGTACCATGAGATTTGGTATTTCTCAATTTTGGTTGAACTGATTCTTCTTTGATATCGACATATATAATTTAGACATGGTTACTTATGATGGTCACAATACTCTTTACGACCTTAAAAATAAGGCAGAATACATGAAATGACACTCAAACTTGGCACGAAATTCCTGTTTGACATCTAAACTAAGGCTTGTTCCTACTGAACACCTAAAGTACCGTCAAAATGTGTCTATTAAACCCTTTGAAGGTACGTTAGGTGTTCAATAGAAACATGCCTTAGTTTAGGTGTCAAACAGAAATTTCGTGCCAAGTTTGAGTGTGATTTCATATATTCTTGCCTAAAAATAAACTACCTAGTACATTATACAAATAAAGTATCTCAATATATCATACCTGATATCTTGGGAACACTTCCACCCAACATCTTACTTTCCTTGATCCCCTGATTTGATAATTGATTTACCAACAATTTTCTTCCTGCAGTCTTTCTTTGTATTCCTACACAAATTGAAAGATAATTTTTTTAAAGAAAAGTTGATAATCTCAATGTTGCGGGAATAAATGTTCTTATTCGTATCTGTTTAATGACGGAAATAGTTTTCAAAATTAAGTCATTTTTGGTGTTAGTTGCCAGAAAATATGTATACATATATTATTATTTTTTAAGAAAAACGTTTTACTCTCAACATATTCCACCATATTGGAAACATGACTTTTCTTTTAGGCGAATTAAATTTCATATCATTGTTTAACATTCAACTATTATTCAATTTTTAATACCGGAACATCTCATCAGAACTCTATCCAATTTGCAAAGATATGTATTACTATCACATCTTTATAAATATTTTTCCTTAAAATATTTACCTTTCCAACCGAATACAGAAAATTAATAGTCATACATACTTTTGTAATGCTAAACATACACTCAGAATGTTCCTAAGTTTACAAGATGCTTAATACATTACCAACAAACACATTATTACCCCAAAAAAAAAAACAAAAAAAAACAAATGGAAAACAGATATAGAGAAGTTGTACTTACCTAACTGAGTATGAGCACAAGAGGGCTGCTCTGTGACAAGTAAAACAATTACCATAATAAGAATGAAACAAGTTTTAGCCATTTTTGAACAGTGAGTATTTCTTTCTTAAATAACATGAAAGTGATGTTTAATTTCCTCATAAAATGAGAGGCTGTACTAAACATTGGGTTTATATAGAGTTCAAAGTCGAACCTACATAGACTATAGTCAAAGCTAGGGTACCGCCGTACAGACATCTGGCTTATTCTAATATGAACCCTGACCTTGTGCAGCACTTTGGAAATCTCAATTCACAAAAGATTCTAACTGAAGAAATAAACAAGTACTACATTATTATACTTCAGTTAAATGGATGTTTATCACTAGGATTAGCTGTCCCAAAATGGCCGAAGAAAAAGAGAAGGATAATAAAATGTTCTTTTTCATTATATTTTGTTTTTCATAAGAGACCGGTAAAATATATATATATATAGCACATGAGATCAGTAAATAAAATAGGGTATATGATATTTTCTTTTATTCAAATTGTACGTAATTGATCATAAGATATCATTTCTACGATTTTAGTTTTATTCAAACAAAAAAAAAAAAATTGTCTTTAGGTAGCATGCATGTATATGTCAAAGACAAGTATAATGGTCTGTCATTTGACATTGTTTATTGACCTTCGATGTTTTTAACTAATTTAAATTATATATACTGACAATGTGATTTTTCAGATTATTAACATATTTAACTTGTATTATCATGTAATCTGTCTGATAATTTAGGTTACTAAGATCATGTTATATGAGCGGTTTCCTCTATATCTATCATTTGAATAACATGACGTGTGAAATTTTGTTACACTTCGTTGTATGTAGAAGTTAAACTTTTTCTATGCTAAAACATTTAAGCAATCATAAATTAATTAACCTTTGTTTGTCAGTTATTTAAAAAGGGTAAAGAATGAGCTGTTATGATTCCACATATTGTATTAAAACAAAGTTCAAGAAACAATGCATGCAAATCTGTAAGCCATATGGTCAATATTAATCAGCAAATAATTCAAATCCTTAGACCAGAATCTGAGAATTAGTCAGTAAAAAAGTGCATGAAACGATAAATAATTTCCTCATCCCTTGGATACTATTTTTTGGTCTAGCCTCTAGGGTTTATTTTCTAGTGCTTGTTCTACCATGCTGGTTCACTTAGATCTGAAGATAGCTAAAAAAATTAAGAATCTGTTTAGCGCAAGTTTTTTACAAATGAGAGCTGCAAGAATGCAGTGGCTTTTGAGTATTTCCATTGGTATCATTTTCCTGGAGGATTTGATTTGTGGGGTTGATATATATTCTTCATGTAATCAACCTAGTAAACTTGAATGTAGGATATATAGTCGTTTTCAAATCTGGATAAAGGAGGGAGATTAAATTAAATTAAGTTATTTGATGATGACTACTGCCTAGTGTAAAAATAGTCTAATTTTAATAAATCATTTAAATGCTGAATTTGTTGACTCAGCCTACTTAGTATATATATACACAACATCATTAACATGATCTAAATTAATACTGTGAAATAAAAAAAGGAAAAAGGGTCAAATTTACCCTCAAATACTATCCGAAATTGAGAAACATTGTTGTGTATTAGACTTTTGATCTAATACAATCCTTACTGGATTTAGGGAAAACGTATACTACTTCAAAAGTCTCGAGAGGAAAATTTAGACCTCTTTATGCAAAGAATTCGAAAGCGTGTGATCCATCGATTATTTACGCTCCAATCTGTTAACGGCAAGGTAAATATAAAATGGTCATTTGTAATGGCAAAGATATGAGTATATATATGAAAATTTTGATAGATAAAAAGTTGAACAATCTCGAGTAGTGCATGGACAAATACAAATATTTTCCTTACAAAGAAGTTATATATAAGTGACTTAACTATAGCGAGTTGTATTCTTGAAACCAAGGCTAAAAGAGGGCAGGTTGTTAGAACCAAGAAGGGCATAGTTTCCAAAGAAGCGTGAGCATCAATTGGAGTGCTAAAGGGAACATAGCAAGTGACTCTTCATGGATTTACTAAAAGGAGAAGGTGATCGTCGCATGGAATTGCTAAAAGAACAACTAAATAACTAATTGATCAACGAAGTTTTAGGAGACACGAGGGTCGTGTTCTCCAAGTCGATCCTTATGGTTTTATCTTGAGAATAGTGAATTTTCTGCACCAAGTCGGTCCATAGCCATCACGTTCCCATTCGAAGTAATATATGTACATTGTAAAATTTTCTACACAAATTTATGCAACTTAATTACCCTGTCACCAGTACCCATCCATGATGATTTTATAGAGGTACTTGTAATTATTTTTTCAGTTACCAAATTGTTAAACTATTTCGAACATATATATTGGTCAGCGCATAATGATAGACAGGAGCATGGCTAGAATTTCTACCTTAGCCGTTTGGTGTTTCCTGTATATTAACTATTCTAACCTAGCCGCCTAACTAAGGAGTTGATTGCCTCTATGCTTACTCAATTTTGAGTAATTAGCCACTATAATCACTTATTTTTGCTTTGTTTTTCTATGGTCATTCAATTTTGGGTAATTGGCCACCATGATCACTTATCTTTGCTTTGTCTTTCTATGGTCATTGAACTTTGCCCAAGTAGCTCCTATGATCATCCAACACAGAAATCCTAACGTCCATTAAAATTTTGCTGACGTGGCAACTACAAAAATATTTTGACAAGTTACATAAATAGAAAAAAATTAAATTATTTAAGACCAACCCAATTAAAATTAAACCCCACCCAAGAGTTCTTTCTTGAGGTACCCATTATTTTTCCAAAAAATAGCTCCTTTTTTTTTAAGTCTACAAGAAAGCCTTCTGGTAACACATTTTCAACGTTAATTTCTTCACTTAATGAAAATATGAGCACCCAAATGAATTAGTGTCTGGCCTTAACGAATTAGCGACTTTTGACGCTTTCTATAAGCTGAAATTTTTATTGAAGTGGCATAAATTTTTTATTTATTATATAGTATTTCACAGTTTGTTTAAGTAATACTGCTTTTGTTTAGCAAAACTGGTTCAAGAGATTTTGCATTCTCAGATATTTTTCTTAAGGATTATGCGACAAAATAACTCAAACTCCCTGCCAAGATGAACAACTTCATTTTGCTTTCAATGGGTTTGCAATATCCCATGATACTATTTTGATCAATATTTGTAATGAAATTGAAGGGAAGTATGTGGATTATCTCTCAACTCTCAGCAAGAAAAATGTTACACATGTAGGTCCACTTATTCATGAAATAAAAACAACAATAGAGAATGAGGAAAGCTCCAGGATTATTTGATGGCTAGTTAAGAAGAATGAGTCTTCGTAAGTTTATGTTTCATTTGTAAGTGAATGAGCAAAGTGAGGCGAACTTCATTTGGGTGCTCAGATTTTCATGTGAAGAAATTAACGTAGAAAATGTGTTACCAGAAGGCTTTCTTGATAGACTTAAAAAAAAAAAGTCATTTTTAAAAAAATTGGCACCTCAAGAAAGAACTCTTGGTTGAGGTTTAATTTTAATTGGGTTGGTCTTAAATAATTTAATTTTTTTCTATTTATGTAATTTTTCAAAATATTTTTATAGTTGCCCCCACGCTAGCAAAATTTTAACGGACGTTAGGATTTCTGTGTTGGATGGCCATAGAAGCTACTTGGATAAAGTTGAGTGACTATAGAAAGACAAAACAAAGATAATTGATCATGGTGGCCAACTACTCAAAGTTGAGTGACCATAAAAAGACAAAGCAAAAATAAATGATCATGATTGCTAATTACCCAAAATTGAGTGACCATAGAGACAATCAACTCAATTTAATGTTAGATAGCACCGAATGGTATTTGAGATATGCATTATGCACCAGTACATGTAAATGAGATAGGATAGTTAGGAGTCAGTTAGGAAGACTTAGTTGGACTCCTTCACTAACCTGTATAAATACCCATGTCGTATGGGTCAATGAAGCAAGCCCTAGAACTATCTAACAGTATTCTAATTATCATATTCTTCACGTAAAACTTAAGCTTATTCCGGAATAATCAATCAAGAAAGCACTTGAAATGGGATTTGTTTGGTTTGCAGATAAAACCATGGAAGAGTTAAAATGTAAATATTGTAATATATGGATTAATACTCACTTTTAATATTACTTTTTTTACCTGATCATTAGTTTATTGCAGTAAAAATAAGTTATATATATTGCTAGAACTATTACTACTTTGTCTTGTAAAACTGCAGCTGACTACGGCAATATTACAGCTCTAAGGAGACCTGTATGTCAAAATTATCTATAGTTAAGATAATCATAATTTGCACAAAAAGAATGTTATATATACGGCTAAGTTTACAATTTTACCCTTATTTCAAAATTAAATGAATTAATAAAAGATCAAGGTTATTTTGGGTGCATTATTTCTATTTAGTTTATATCCGGAAAGTCTTTCCGTGTTGAATTAGAATTTAGATATAATACAATACTGGAAATGCAATACGTATAAAGTTAGAATTTAGATACTCCTGTAATCCTGTAAAATAATACTGGAAAGAAGATGCCAATCATCAAACACAACACATGATACTAGTATTGAATTGTATACCGAAACTACTACTTACTCTAGTTACGACAACTAATCAACTCTTAATTACGAACAATAACATAGATGAACTTAAATAACCTTATTACCAAAAAAATATAATTTTGGATGAATAACAGGAACCCGTGACATGCATGTATCCTAATCCTTTTTTGTGTATCAACCATAGGAACGAATTTGCGACGAAGCAGGTAAAAAGTTCATCTGTATATATTTTCTCGAGAAGGTGATCATCAGGTTGCTTTAGTAATTTGTAGCATGAAATTGAATATAACGAGGACATATGTATGCATATGAAACCTTGAAAAAAAAAAAAAAGACATGTGGAGGATGAGTAAGGCTTCTAGTACCAATGCCCTTGTTTCCCAGTTTTAACTTTACGAGTACTTAGTACTCAAAAGTCTCCACAGAAAGATCTAAAGATTAAACTTTTATGTATTTAGTTTTGAGATAGTGATCACTAATTATAGTAATTGCGTTTTAGCTTGTTTCAAGAGTTAGGTCTCCTATTGGCGTACCGATAGTCTTAAAATCTCTATAAGATCTTTTAGGATTTATCTGTAAAATTTGAGCTGATTCAAACCTTCACTACAAAAAAAAAAAAAAAGGTAAATAGCGACAGTTTTTTCGCGGTGGTTAATCAAAACCCGTGCTAATATTACTCTTATGGTGGTTTTTGCGGCGGTCATATTAAATGTCTCTAAAAGAAGCGTTTAGCGGCAATTCAGGCTCGTTTAACGGCGGTTAGAGCATCCGCTCCGGATGCAATAGTCTTTTATGACAGTTTTGCTTCTTCAAGCGGCAGTTTGGGAAAGTGCTGCATATACTTGAAGTTTTGCAGCGGTTCCTTAGCATTTGCCGGTGGTTTTTTTATATTTTTTTTAGATTTAGATTTTTCAAAAAAAAAAAAAAAAAAAAAAAAAAACTATGGCTTTAAAAGAGATATCATTGGGAGTATAAGAAAAAAAATTATATTTAAGATATTAGAGAGCTTTGTGGCATTTTGCAACTTTTTTTTCTAATAGAAATATATATATATATATATATATATATTATATATATATATTATATTTGGACCGTGTAAATCCAGCAAGTCTTAGCCCATATATATATATATATATGTACACACACACACACACACACAAAAACACACTCACCCCATCTCATCATCTTATAACCCAACATAATAATTATCAATAATTATTTGATAATTTAAATTGAACTAATTGAAAAATAATATGTAAAGAATATAAATTAAATTTAACCAACCAATAACCTATTAATTCTAAAAACGTGACAGCAAACTAATAATTACATACTAAACTATGACTTACTAAGGATACGAGTTCATACTTAAGAAAAAGAAAAGAATAAATTAACAAAGTATAAAGGGAAGAGGAGAATGTTCAGGTGGGTGAATATTTCCTCCCACACCGTCGAAACACAACAAATTTTCACACTTTATAAGCAAAGGAGTGGCCGACTGAAGCAATAACTTCACGTCACTTAGTCAATCCTCTTAGCAGCCCATGCGGGCCACTTCGACATGCTCTGCATTATCAAATAACACATAACCGCCATAATTTATCTAGTAACTGTCGCGAACTGTATCTTGGTTACCTCGATGGTTCTTTCCAGCGATTAATAAAACCGCAGTAGAATCACTTCGCGGTGCCTGGTTATATACCAGCAGTTTGTAAACCATCGTGTACTTCGTTTAGGGGCGGTTAATCCGTTGTTAGGTTTGTATGGCCATTCGTGACCTGTGGGTACTTTCGAAAGTGAATTCCGAGATCGTTTAGATAGTTTTTACCAACATATCTAAAAGCTAAGAATTTGACATCTTCCTGTGGGACCCTTATGATTTGAGATCCGTCTTCACGAGTACAATGGGATCATTTCGAGCTTTGTGGGGTCCCGTTTAGATCCAAAATGTCGCACCAGGTATTGCTGGTGCAAATTTCAGCATTGTATTAGAGACAATATAAAAGGTCTTTTATCAGATGTTTTGATTTTTAGTTCAAACCGGCCATTTCTAAAACGGTTAAAGGTGAAATTTCAGCACCAAATCATCTCGATTCAATAGATAATGATTCCAATCTATTTAATTGTGTTTATTCAAGATTTTAGACTAGAAATCTTAAGAAATTGGATTGGGAAAAATTGGGGTTAGAAACCTAGAATTTCAGAATTGGGCAAATAAATGAAATTGAACTCAGTTATGGAAACTAATGATATAATTGGACTCGTGAGGCTATGAGGAGTCCAGAAATGTATAATTTATGAATTTTGGCCTAACTCTTGGCCAGAGGCATTTTGGTAATCTTTCCTCTTTCTTCGCGTGACTGTTAAATAAATATCTTTCTTCGGGCACTTATAAGTGCGAATATGTTTCTTTGACTCGGAAAGAAATTATTCGGAGGGGCGTCAGCCAGGAAAGGAGATTGTGTAGTATCTTTATTGACCCACGACTTGAGGTAAGTGATTGATCTATTTTTTTGACGGCTTTTGGCCTTGTGAATATTCTATTCACGCATTCTTGCATTCTTTACATAACTAGTTGTCAACATGGTGTACTTACTATGCCACAGCCTTGAAACAAATTCTTATGTTATGTTTTATAGTTATGTGTTGCTACGTCATATACCGAGTGCATGAGTATTCTGCCTCAGCTTTATATTATATCGGGTACAGGAGTATTCCACCCCAGGAGCAGGAGTATTCTGCCTTCGGAGTAGGAGTATTCCGCTCCTGTTGGTTATCAAATTGTATCCCCCTCAAATGCATGAGTACTCTACTTCGAGATGGGATTACAGGCATATGTGACCTTATTGAATCAAATTTCATACCATTGTGTGTGTTGACTTACCGTACATTACTGTTACTCTGATTATCTGTGCATTGCTTATTTGTTGGTTGTTGTTTGTTTCTATTTCCCTGGCTAGCTTACTTATCATTCGGGTTAGTTAGTCATTCCTCGTTTACTGGGCTATTGACACTCTCCCTATTTTTTTTGTGTTGTCTTTTCGTTTCGGCTGATTCTGCTGCAGGACCCAACAAGTAGCGTGAGTGAGGAGCAGGATGTATTCAGTTGTCTGTGGTGATCCAGCTTGTTCGTTGAGGCCACCAACTATTTTTTCATAGTTGTATCTTATTTTTTCTCCTTTCAGGAGATGTATATATTCTTTAGACTTCCTAGATGTCTGATCTGGAAATCTTTAGACCTGTGTATTTTAGGTAGTTAGTTGTATTATTCAAACAACTTATATATATATATTATCATTTTGTATATATCTATCTTTTGGAGCTATTTCATGTTATTAAAGTTAGTCTCATTCCATTTTCAAGTTAGTTTCATGTGATTTATATTGAGTAAGTCGATAGAGTTCGCACGACGGGTTTAACGGAGGTTGTCGGGTGCCCGCTCGGCCTAGCCGAAAATTCAGGTCCTGTCAGTTCGTATTAGAGCCCGATTTAGAGTCTTTCTATATCATGATAGTGTCTAGTAGAGTCTCGCTAATCGGGCGGAGACTTCCGTATCTATTTACGAGAGTCTATGGTGACATTAGGTAGCTCCCTTTCATTCTGTTCTTATCGTGTGATGATCTTCTTGTCTAAAGTTAAATATCTTTGTTAATTCATTCATAGTGAATGGTGAGAACGCACGCACACCAACTCAGCAAGAGGTGGAGGAGCCAGAGGCAGCCCCTATGTCTGCTGCTCTGCGAGGTGGAGGTGTTGGTTGTGGTAGAGGTCGTGGCCGAGACAGACGTAGAGCTGCCCCGGCTGCGAGGGGTAGTGGATCATGCTGATGATCCAGTTTTTGAGGCCCAACAGTTCCTGCATCTGGGTGGACAGGGGGAGTAGGATTTTGTTGCCCCCCCTCCCCCCCCCCCCCCCCCCCGGTTCTCAATGATGCATTTATGAGATTCTTGGCGGCACAAATGCCGAGGGACCTCCTGTTCCTCAGACAGTTCATCAGGCTGCTGTAGATGTTGGTGCTTAGGAGTAGGGAGCTCCTATTCCACTTCCTGATGTTGCTCTAGTTGGTCATGCTCTAGAGGAAGCGGGTGTTGTGCCTACGTTTGTTTGGGTTGGTCAGCCAGCCCAAGCAATTGTTCAGTTTGAGAGCCCAGAGAGGTTGTATTATTTCACCAGGCTTAATCCTTTGTCATTCTTTGGCCATCCATTAGATAATCCTCGTGAATTTTTAGATCGATGTCAGCGTATCTGTGAGGTTCTTGGTTATCTCGAGCGGTATGGTATTGATTATAGTGCTTTAAAGTTTAAGGGTCCAACGTTGGATTTGGGACTGCTCTTTTATTAGCTAGGCAAGGCTTGCCTAAGCTGACTTGGTGCATGTTTTCTCGCTGGTTTATGGAGAAGTTCCTCCCTCGTAGCAAGCGTGATAAAAAGCATCACCAGTTTGAGCGGATTGGACAGGGCAACCTGTCTGCTTTAGAGTATGACATAGAGTTCTCTAAGATGGCTAGGCATGCTCCAGATCTTGTTCGTGAGCCATCCGAGAAAGTCTGGAGATTTATTGATGGGCTTTCTCCTCATTTGCAGTCATGGATGTCTTAAGAGATTGAGGTCGGGACTTATTTTATTTCACTGTTGATATTTCTTGGAGGTATGAGGCATACGACATATTAGAGCAGAAGAGTCAGAGTGGGAGAGTAAGAGATCTCGTGGTTCAGGGCATTCTATTACCTCATATGGAGGTAAGAGTTATCAATAGTAGAGTAGGCCCCCAGTGAGGCCAATTTAGCCTTCGATGCGTGGTTTTAAGAATGTGCCTATTTCTTCTTAAGGCCAGTTCTGATTTTGCCCGCGAGATCAGTATTAGTTTGATTGGCGTAGATTTGCTCCAGGGTGTTTTATCTATCCAGGGCATCATAAGAAGGATTGCCCTTATTTCCATCAGCAGAGTAGTAGTCGTCCTTTCCCTCGCCCTCCGACATTTAAGTCGCAGCCAGCTAGAGATGCAACACCACCCGGCAAGGGTTTTTGGCGTGGTTCTGGAGGTCCCTCCAGATGCTTTTCTCAGAGTGGCAGCTTAGCTCAGCCGTAGAGACAACTATATGCATTACGATCCAGGCAGGATGCCAAGCATCTCCAGCTGCTGTTACAGGTATTTTATCCATCTGTGGTCGAGATGCATACTCCTTGATTGATCCAGGATCCACCGATTCATATGTCTCTTCTTATGTTGCTTCTAGATTGTGTATTGATTAAATGCGCCTCTGTGATCCATTATATGTTTCTACTCCTATTAGAGACATTATTGTGGTGAATCGAGTTTATCCAGTCTGTACCATATCCTTTGGGGGTCGTGAGACCCAAGTGGATCTTATGGTATTGGATACGGTTGATTTCAATGTCATTATCGGCATGAACTGGTTGGCGTCATGTTATGCCAACATGGATTGTCATGCCAAGTCTCTTCAAATGTTTCTTCCTGGTTCAGCACCGCTGGTGTGGCAGGGCTCTTATTTATATCTCAGGGGCGTGTTATCCTTTCCTAAAGACGAAGCAGATGATGTATAAAGGGTGTTCAGCGTATCTTACCATGGTTCAAGATACCACTATGGAGACTCTTGCCCCCGACTCAGTTCCTGTTGTGAGAAAGTTCTCTTATGTATTTCCAGATGAGCTTCCAGGACTTCCTTTTGGGAAGAAAAAGAATTTTTTTAGTTAATATATAATTATTTGTGACAAAACATTAAGTCGTCTCTCTATACTTCTAGTGACCCGTGGTATAGGGATGAATGCTAGACGAAATATTCTTCTGCATTTTTTTTTTTGTGACGAAATATAAACTTTAAATAAAATATTGCGTCATTGATAACCAATATTGATTGTGTATTGACAAGAATACTCCATAAGGGTTAGTTTTGAACTCTTGACTTCACCTAACAAAATCTTTAAAAAATAATATCTGCCGTCAATCGGGTATAAATTGTTAGTTCCCGGTGTTCAAAAAATATTAGAGAAGCAAAACCATACCAAAATTCCAGTCACCAAGATTTTTATTATCTGCACTTCAAAAATTAAACAGAAAAATAGAAAGAGATGAAACAGAAAAATTCTGAGTCAACAATATACACTGCATGTCTGTCCTTAAGAAATTTAATCCCCTCACAGTTACTTAAAGTTGTGAATTAATATCTCCCAAGATAAAACGGAATTACCCTTACTGTAAAAGCGGTAATTCAAATCATGGTAATAATTGAACACAAATGATCGACAGTGGATCACACGACACGTCACTTTCCTTTATTTGAAATAATACAAAGAAGTAAAGAAAGTAATTAAGAATTGTGTAGTATAATATATGACAAGACATCATATTTATAGTCAAAGGATGGGTATAGTTAAAAGGTATGAAACCTTTCAATGAAAAGGTGCTTTTGGTTCTTTATCTCTTACACAACCCCAATAATCCTTAACATGAATGGAGAAAGGCCATATGATTAAAATATATAGAAAAACTGTATGATTCGCAAATAAGAATTAATCATATCGAGATAAGTAGTTTTTCCTTTGAGCTTTCCGTAGTGAACATACATCAGATATACTCGGTCAATCGGTAAATGAACATACATCGGATATACTTGGTCAATTGGTAGATTTGATACCTTTGATCCGTCAAACTTTGGTGTATACCTAGACAATGTATGTCACATAATTAACCCTTAATTATGTCTTTAGTTCTCATTGTTGTGTCCGCTTCAGCCATGAACACCGCCTGGTTTCATAAGTGCGTAGAGAATTAGCCTTACAGAATTCTCCTTGAAGCGGCTTCCACTTTACACTTACATAGGTGATTCCTAAATATGTAATCTCATAGATATACATCATTTGATAATTCCATATCAAACATAGATAATCATTAAAAAGCTACAACGCTTATCTTTGGTACTAAATATTGTCTCATCATAAGAATGGACCAAATAAATTTTGTCTAACAATGTTGAACCGTCACTCACAACTTTGTTTGAGCTCCTTTAACCTAGATCTTAGCATCTCCAGTCTTCTAGGTAGAGTTACCTCTATGAGTCACTTGTACTCGGCCATAGTCTCATTCCCTTTGATGACCACTCAACTGCATATCTAGTTAGGCCTTTTGTAGGTGGACCCAACACATTATCACTTGACCTTATGAAGTCAATAGTGATAATTCCACTAAGTAGTGGTCTAACAGTTTTATGTCTTCGTCGTATGTGATGATTTTTTCCGTTACACATAACACTCCTAGCCCATCCGATTGCCGCATGACATTGCAATGTATGCATATAGATGTCAACGATTTGTGCTTAGATGGAATTTTTCAAAGAAATTCCAGAGCCATCCAGCTTCTTCACCAGCCTTGTCTAAGGATATGAACTCAGCTTCCATTGTAAAGCGGTTATTGGCTATTCTTAATTTAGCTTCACTATATCAATATCTAGTTAGGAATGGTTGCACCAGTTATAGCCACAACCTTTTCATTTAACAGATTTTAACTATTTCAGTGTTTCTATAGCATTTATATGCTACTTCTTCAGTAATAGAATACAAGTCTGTTTGATGCCCACAGTATAGCACCTTTAATCGTAATATAAAATCCAACTTGCTAGGATTTTATAATTATCATTCATTGGTTCACCATTTAAATCCAAATAGATATGAATTTTATCATCAATATCATCGGCTGATTAACCACTTTATAGACAAACATAATAATGAATTCATTCCTGAATGGTCATTGATAACGTCAAAAACACCTCTCTAAAGAGTATTGATACAATCGTCGCAAAATAATTTACCTAACTATGAGTCGGGGTCGAATCCACATGGAACAATGTGATACGATTTAGATAGTGGAGGAGAAAAACCTATTGACTAGGCCAAATGGGAAAATAACTAGAGATTTATGCCAACTACTACAACTACACCAGGAAAGCATGTAAAGTGATCAATGGCATCACAAGCAAGGATAAAGGTAGTAGAGCTTAGGGAGTATAATCAACCCATTGTTAACCAGTCTCGCATAAAGAACCTCAACCAATAAAGCTTAAGCGCGCGCCGTGACAGTCGAGCTATTATACCCGGATAGCCCCTCTGGTTGACCACCAAGCCTAACACTTCTTACCCTCTCGGTGCAAAGAAGTGTTGCATTAAGCTCAATCGATATGAGAATTAAAGCAAGTAGTGATTAATAAGTCAAACATCCAAGTCAATAATGGTAAAACAGTACTCAATAGCTCAAAAGCGAAATGGTGTCAACACACAAGCCCTAGCTCTACCAATTTATCAACTAGACATGTTCATAATCTCAAAATAACACCAACAAGTCAAGATAATGAAATACAAACCAAGGTAATGAAGAAAAGGTTAAAGGATACAATTGGAACTCCTAATATTCAAATCCTAGACTTGGTTGATGAACTCTTGCCCCAAATCTTGAGAAAAAGAGCTAAATATGTGCCCTAGGTCATCCAAGGGGCCATTTATATGTCCCCAATTCAGCTGAGGTGAAATTCCAAATCTGCCCAGGGTAGTCCAGACACGATCTCTCACGATCGTGTGTCTTTGAGCGCTATAAGCGGAATAACTTCTCTAAAGCTTCGTGCTGGGTCTCTCTTGCGATCGCGATCTAACTTTCGCGACTGCAATGAACAAATTTCCATACCATAATCTGTAGCTTCTAAATCAGCATGGTTTTAACTTGTTTTCCAACTTTTCATCACTGCAACTCCAACAACCTACAATATGCAACAAAGCGTGATAAGTGCGCACATTTTATCCATAATACACAACAAAAGCTCAAGTAAATAGAAGGCGATGTGTGGTATTTTACCTACACATCACACCTCCAAACTTAATCTCTTGCTTGTCCTCAAGCAAGGCACACTTTAATATTATCCAAGTTGCAATTCATCCATTCATGTGCTTTTTCATAAAGGCCATAACAAGTCAAAAACTCTTTTAAGTTCAACAAAAAATGACATTGGTTGGAACCAACAATTAAGCCAAGCCATGTGAACACAAATTCCATTGAACAAAAACAAAAGAAAGCAAACAAGTCATGACACAAGACTTTCAAAGTTTGCCTTTTCGTCACAAGAGTTGACCTCTTTGCTTGCTCACCTCAATTGAAAAGTGAAACACAAGTGCCCTCACTACTCAAGAGAATATCACAAACACAAGACTGTAATTTCAACACAAAATGGGATCAATGATAGGAATAATTCACTCACTCTCACAACCAAAGTTCATTATGCATACTAAAGATCCATAAGCTTGCCCTTCATGTACCTCTCCATTAATGTAGGAATGCTTGTCCCAAAATTAATTAGGGCTTAGCTAAGGTTGTAATGTAGGCTTTTAGTTAAAGATGGAGTAAAATTTGAAAAAATAGTGACTACACACCTCCTTGAGCACTATATAAAATTTTAAAGCACACTTCCTTTTTATTGCAACTACACCTTGCTACTTGGGGATTAGGCACTAGTCTTTCCCTTTTTATTCATCACATCTATTTTTCTTCTTTTTTCTTATTTTCTTTCTTTTTCTATTTGCTTCTTTTTGTTTCTTTTCTTTTTTTTCTTTTTCTAATTTTTCTTCAATAAGGATTTTCTTCAACTACTCATGCCGCCCCCAAACTTAAGTTTTTAACTAAAGGTGCACGTGTTTGAATGCATACAAGGGGGTTAGGGACAAAAGAGGATTAGTGCTTAAAAGAACTTAGAATTGGTCCTGGCTAATAATGTGATTTCCAAAAGAAAGGATATTAAGCACAAAGGGGTTGACTAAGATCATAATGCAAGGTGACCTTGTTAGGTCACTAGTGGGCTAAGGAAAGCCTAAAATTATTTTTCAAGTCAAGCATAACCTAGGATTTTGCCTCAAAGCACACTTAGGATAAATTCTAGATCAAAAAGCACACACATGAACACACCAAAACCTCCCCGCACATGGAACAAGCAAAGCAAGAAAGACGAGTATATTCAAGTCCTTCTACTACTACTACTACTACTACTACTACTACTGCTGCTGCTGCTGCTGCTGCCGCTGCTGCTACTGCCGCCGCTGCCGCCTGTCGCCTGCTTCTACTACCACTGCCACAACCACCACCACCACCACCACTACTACTATGCTCGGTTCAAAAGAATTGCTTTCTTGGAAAGGAACTATGGTAAAGAAAAATCTAGAAGGTTTCTACCTACTACTAAGATATTTACAAAGAACAGTATTTACAAGGGGAATGTTCAGACCCGAGTAGGTTTCCTACATATCACAAGAAGTGCGAGTACCTTTTGATTTTTACTAATATAGCTACTAAGTAACTAATATAAACAAGCTAACAAAATAATATTTTAATAACTACTCATACTAATATAAAAGAAAGGTGATCATCCACTATGTTTCTACAATTTTTTCAAAAATAAGAAAAAGAATGTCATGACATTAAGCAACATCAGCAACATCCATACCACACCCAAAACCCATATACACCCCCAAACTTAAACCATGCATTGTCTTTAGTGCAACTAATCAATGAAATACAAAAGTTGCAAGGGATTCCCTGACTAGAAAATCAATACTCACTATCGGTGTTGGGGTAGTGAAGCTCCTCCTCACTCTCCTCTATTGAGCCACTGGAGCTACATAGCGAGTTCAGCTTGCTCATTAGCTTATTAAGAAACTTGATTGTCCTCTTACCGAACTGCTTCTATTTTTTCTCCATCTTGTCCATCCTGGTCTTGAGCTCCTCATGCTCAGCTGCCACTATCTCCACTGATATAGTACCCAAAGTCCTAGAGGAAGAACCCTCTCCATGTGGGCCAGAAGGAAGGCTTGCTACCAATTAGGTAATATGAACATCAACTGAAGAAATATGAGATAAAAGATACTTCATGTTGGACGCTCTTGATGTAAGTGGTGGAATCAGAGTGTTGGAACTCCCTGGTACGGTGCCAGTAGAAGTGCCTGAGAACTTCCCAAAAGCTAGATTATCAACATCAATATGAGAATGTGCTTCAACTTTCCTTTTCTTTTTCTGTATCACTCTACCGGCGCCTTTCTTCAACAATGCATAAATAGGCTTGTGAGGGCTCACACATGCATTATTATTATGCTCCTCCACCCCGGTATTCATACACAGTTGTGTAATCAAGTATGAAAAAAATAGACTCTTTGTCCTCTCTAGCACAACCTCCCTAATCTTTCCCATAATTATCTCCCCAACGTTGAGTTTGAAACCATCAATGAGTGCAGCAACTAGTCGTGCTTTTTCTGGGGTGAGATTACCCTCATTACCCGGAGGCATCACCCTGGCACGTACAATAGACAACCTAATACGAGCCTCAGTGGTTAAGCCAGTGGACACTATCTTTAGTCCGAATTTGGACCAACTTGAGGGAGTACCCCCTTGAAGCATATCAACCAACCACTGAACACCCCCCTTCATCAGCACGAGCCTTGTACAAAGAATTGTCAACATCTTCTAACCTATACACTGCATTGATCGTGGAGGCATCAAACTGCACTAGCTTGCCTCTCACGGTAGTTACCAACTCACCTCTAAAGTTTGTTTGAGAGGCATTTGCATAAAATTCCCTTGCAATTGAAGAGTTTTCCCTCTCAGGTTCATCGGCAAAACAACTACATCCACTAGTCTCAAGCCTTTGGAAGAATTTGGGGAGCAACTCTTTCACCTTTTCCATGTAGATCCCTCTTTTCTTCAAGAATTTTCTTATCAAGATCCCTTAGGTATTTTCATAGCATGATGAGGACAAGAATATTGTGGAGTCATAGTCATCCTCTCTCACTTTCTTTGGGTCTTGTTGGTTGTATTCCTCGACCACTACAACAGAAAGAGTACCTACAAAAATCACAATTTATCAAAACACAATTTTGGCACTCAATACATGCATTAACAAAGCTCATGATCTTTAAGAAAGAAGGCAAAAATTCCCAGCAGTGGGCTGTGCAAACTGACTGTTTCAGTCTATAATTTAAAGCTGCGCGATTGCGCTGAACTATCTGAAAACCTTCTACGCGATCGCGACTCGTCATACGTGATCGCGAAGAAGAGAGGACGATAGTTCAGCGCGTTCGCGCAAGGCTAAACGCGATCGCGAGGTCGTCTTCTCCAACAGGAAGAGACGGACCTCAGCTTCAACACCCAGAATTCCACAAGTTCATGGCATAATCACAGTGCACACCCATAATTTAACAAGAAACACATGAATTTTGCTTCTAATTTTCCAAAATTAACACTAGTGCTTGTTCAATTTAGCATTATTCAACTTTAAAACCTAGCCCACTTTCTTCCATACATAAATCAACAAAAAGGGTATATCAGACTTCCCCCTATGTTCCATAAAATCCCCAAGTTTTCAATTCATACAACCAACAAGTATGAGAGAAAAAATATAGAATTCTTACACAATGCCTTCTAAAATTTAAAGGGAATTTGAAGAACATACCTTGAGAGTGGAGATGTAATGCTTGAGATGAACGTGAAAAATGGAGTGGATCAGTTTGAAATGCTAAAATGAGGGAGGGGAATTTGAGAAGAAGGTGTTTTGAAATGTGTTGTAACGTTTGGCTCTTCACTGCCTTTTTATTTTTGACAGTTGCGACTTTGCGCTATCGCGTGAAAAATGGCGCTTTCACACTTTGTTACTAAGATAAGTCTGTGCGATCGCGAAGCAAGGGACAGAATCGCGAAAGCTATTCTAAGAACACAGCGCAATCGTGCACTCTGCAGATGCGTTCGCACAAAACATCGCCCTTTATGGGCGTTGAAATTCCAGAGAACTGTGATTTTCACACTTACCCAAATTTTTCACCCCTTCTCAAAAGGCGGCCGCCCAACAAAAGGGCTGAGACCCTTTGACCTCGACTCAATTTTGAGTTTAAAAGGTGGCCGGCACTGCAAGGGCATCCAAAAAGGGCACCCAAAGTCAAGAGAGGTCAATTTTCGACATTTAGAAATTTTTTTGCACTTTACCGCAAAGGGGCGGTCGTCCAACCAAAGAGTGGTCGCCCTTGCTCACACTAGCGTGTTCGTGCACTGGCTTGAGCATTCGCATAAAGTAAGGCCGACCCCTATTGGCGCGATCGCACCAGGCTGCTCGCGACAATGCTGAAGCTTTTTAGCTCTAGCTTCAATTTCTTCAAGTTTTGCCTCGGACTATGCATTCCTCATGTCGTCATCCCCTGTTCACAAGCAACTCAAAACCGGTGGAACTATGTGAGATGATAAAAAATAATAAACAAAAACTAATCTAAGCTAACATGCAATGAAAAATAAACAACAATTTAAAGGAATTTTGGTTGCCTCTCGACAAGCACTTTATTAACATCTTGGCTAGACGGTACCCATCGTGCTTTTCTCTCCACTTGGTGAAGGTGAATTTTCTCCCCAACATGGAATCAAGTTCTTTGTTATGCTCCTTAGGTGGGGGTGAAACAAGCCTAGAAGGTCGGATTCTTCATCTTGCACTTCTTCGCCTTCAAGTGAGGGATGTCATTTTGTCTCTTGGTGTGGCAATTTCAACAATGTAGCCATATTTCTCATCAATGCCAAAATTATCCAAAGGTATTTTTTCTTCCACTTCCATTTCCATTTCCTCATCCACACAAAAAGTGGAGAAGTGACATGAATGAGGTCCAACTCTTTTCAACACTAATGGGGCACCAAGTATGACATACTCTTCTTCAGATGTGCTAGAGTCTTCATCATAAGAATTCTTTATTTTCGCACTAGACTCAAGCACCACTTCCATGAATTTTCATGATTTGACTTGAGCCTTCTTCTTTGATCTCACCCATTTTAATTATGTCATTCACAACGCCTCATGTTGACCCTCGGAAGCTTAAACCATTTCATGCAATCGAAATCTCAAGATACGTGCATCAAGATTAAATTGGTCCATCTTTTTTCCCAGGTCTTCTCTTTCATCTTCAAGATCCCAACAATTTTCATTTAAGTCTTGAAAACATGTTTCATAGACTTCCATTCTTTGCTCTTGTAGCCAAGTTCGGCTCACAACTTCTTCTTCTTCCCAAACTTGTTCTTCTTCAACATCATCTTCTTGAAATTTAAGCACATCTTCCATAGAGGGTTTTTCTTGAAAACTCAACACATCCTTAGCCTCTTGAGCATTAAAGGCTTCAACCAATTGCTTCATTTCCAAGTGTTGTATAGCTAAGTCATTTTTGTGAACCTCTCCCTTCATTTCCTTGTTGGCTCTGGCTTCTTCTTCATGGCGCTCAAGCATCCATTGCATCAAGGATTCACATCTTTCAATTTGATCATGTTCCTCTTAGGAAATGGATAAGTCCATCTCTTGTTGGAACTTTGGTTGAATACCTTGCCATTCGTGCTCAACTCTCATATCATATGCATCATTAGAGCTCTCACATTCCCAAGACACATTGGCACCATTATGGAAGTCACTTGGGTAGAAATATGAGTTATTTGTACACTCACCCCAATGATCTGCATGACCACCACACAACTCACATTCCATTCCCCTAAAAAAATGAGAAGGTGCACTCACTCACTCCCAAAAATGGTTGGAAAATTTCTCATATAGTGTGGGTCAAAGTAAGTTAGACAAGGACCATCAACCAAGTATCTATCACAATTCGGCTCATTTTTGTTCCAAGATGCCATTTTAAGTTTTCAAAACAATTATCTACTAACACAAACAAGTATTTACAATGCACAAACTACTATTCAAAATGTTTGAAACCAAAGCCAACGAATTCAACTCCTCAAACTACCCTAATATGCCAATTGCTCCCCGATAATGGCGCCAAAATTGATAACGTCCAAAACACCTCTCTGAAGAGCAGTGATACGGTCGTCGCAGTATAATTTACCTAACTATGAGTTAGGCTTGAATCCATAGGGAACAATGTGATTCGATTTTGGTAGTGGAGGAACAAAACCTATAGATTAGGCCAAACGGGAAAATAACTAGAGATTATATGCTAACAACTAAAACTATACTAGGAAAGCATGTAAAGTGATCAATGGCATCACAAGCAAGGATTCAAGGTAGTAGAGCTTAGGGAGTATAATCGACCCATTGTTAACCAATCTCGCGTAAAAAGCCTCAACTATTTAAGCTTAGGTGTGCACCGTGACACTCAAGCTATTATACCCGGATACCCCATCTCGGTGACCACCAAGCCTAACACTTCTCACCCTTTCGGTGCGAAAAAATGTTGCATTAAGCTCAATTGATATTGTGTCCAAGTAAGGTATCCCCCTCTCGATGTTCAACCTGTTAACCCGGGATAAATGCAACACACTACCCCCGGTACCCTGTTAATCACTGTCCTATTTCTAGAGGTACCCTCTCGGTGTAAATCTAGTACTCATAGGGCTAGAACTAGCATTTGCAACTACCAATTCATGAGAATTAACGCAAGTAGTGATTAATAAGCCAAACACCTAAGTCAATAATGGTAAAATAGTATTCAATAGCTCAAAAGCACAATGGTGTCAATACACAAGCCCTAGCTCTACCAATTTATCAACTACACATGTTCATCGTCTCAAAATAATACAAACAAGTCAAGATAATGAAATAAAAACAAAGGTAATGAAGAAAAGGTAAAAGGATTTTACAATTGGAACTCCTAATCTTCAAACCTTAGAATTGGTTGATGAACTCTTTCCCAAAGCTTGAGAACAGAGCTAAATATGTGCCCTAGTTCATCCAAGGGCTATTTATGTGTCCCCAATTCAGCTGGGTGAAATTCCAAATCTGCTAGCACAGTCCAGACGTGGCCTCTCGTGATCGCGTGTCTCTGAGCACTATTGCGCTGAATAACTTCTCTGAAGCTTCGCGATCGCGGCAACTCTAGAGCTATCCCGCTGGCTTATCTGGTTCTCTTGTGCAATCGCGGCATAGCCTTCACGATCGCGATGAACAACTTTCCAGGCGAGAATCTGCAGCTTCTCAAATTAGCATGGTTTTGACTTGTTTTCCAACTTTTTATCACATCAGCTAGAACAACCTACAATATGCAACCAAAGCGTGATAAGTGTGCGTATTTTATCCATACTACACAACAAAAATTCAAGTTAATACAAGGCAATGTGTGGCATTTGCCCACACATCTGTCATGTCTATAAGCTGTCTTTCAATTGACACATCTTTTCATGAATAGTGATGACCTTTAAGTGACATTATTTCATAAAAGAATGTAACATTTCAAGTAGCACCCTTTCACAGAAAAGCGTAGTCAGCTCTCTGTAAAGGTACGTGTCCAACCTTCGAATTGGTAGTTTCATCAACTAGTCGTGCTCCAAGATAGAGCTAGGTATGCATTAACTAACTACCTTATCAATATTCACGAAGAATATTGGGGTTCGAAAAATCATGTTATCTAGTTCTTTTAAATAATATAGACACTAAGTCTAACATTGATTTTTGTCATGCATAAGCCAAACGGCCCCACATTTTAAATATTTTATGTGACATATCATAGAATCTCAAAGTCACATCGAAATTTTTTTTCATAATACATACAGAAAAATTCAGGCTCATTATAGATATGCACATACTATGTATATTTAGTATTATTATATATACACTGTATATTTAGTGACAACAAAGTTTTGTCTATAAAGAAATTTTATATGGGTTCTTTTCCAATTATTGAATTACTTTTGATTTTTGGCAAAATAATTTTAACAACGCCACAAGGCTAAGTCATCAAACAATACACCAAGTATTTCAAACAATACCATAAAATTGTCAAGGCATTAAAACACCAAGATGCCCTCAAATTGGTATAGACACTAATTTAAAAAATGGAGGCGCTACCCAGAATCTTGAATCACGTACTCTCCTGCTATACTTTGTTTAGGAGAGCCGGGAGGCCAACACCCGTGAAAAATCATCATATCAAAATAAACTCTATTTGGCTTCATGTATATGGGTGTTCAACCAAGCGAATCTACAAACTCAATCTTGAAATATAGCTAGTGTTTTTCCTCCTTATACTGCCAAGTGCAAATTCATTAATTTGGTTTCTCTTTCACTCTCTTGGTTCCATGAAGAACAAGACCAACTTGGGAATTGTAAAACCGAACACACTCACACAAGAGAAGAATAAGATTTTGGTGAAAACTCTTGCTTTCATTGATGAAGGGAGCCCCTATTTATACAAGAGAAAACCTAGTAAACCTAACTTAGGGACTAAGCAAGCTTAACGGGCTTGGCCAATATACAATTTACATAGCTAACCTATTTACAATATAACCTTCATTACCCCCCCCCCCCAAAGTTGGAGCGTGAGGGTTCCTTATGCCCAACTTGTTAAGGAAGTACTCAAACTGGGCACGTCCCAGCGCCTTCGTAAAAATATCAGCAAGTTGAGTGGTCGTAGGCACATAGCTGGGACGAATGATCCCTCCGATAATTTCATTCCGAACAAAATGACAGTCGACTTCGATGTGTGTAGTGCGTTCGTGAAAGACAGGATTCCGAGCAATATATAACGCCGCTTGGCTGTCACACTTCAAATTCATCGGAGACTTGTGATCGATTCCAAGGTTCCATAATATCCCTTTCAACCACTTCAATTCACACACAGTCATCGCCATCGATCGATACTCTGCCTCGGCGGAGGACCTCGACACGATCTGTTGCTTCTTCGTTCGCCACGATATCGGTGAGTCCCCTGACGACACATACCAACCTGTCAACGATCTACGTGTCAATGGACAACCTGTCCAATCGGAGTCACACCACCCATGCAATCTCAGATCACACTGAGAATCAAATACGATGCCTTGTCCCGGACAGCCTTTCAAATATCGAACAACCCTAAGTGCTGCTTCCATATGCTCAATACGGGGACTCTGCATGAATTGCGACAACACATGCACACTATAGGACAAATCCGATCGTGTAAAACACCAGTAAATCAATCTTCCAACCAGTCACCGATAACGTTCAGGATCTTTGATAAAAAACCAGTTGCAAGCGCCAAGCGATAATTTTATTCTATCGGTGTACCAACCGGTTTTGTCCCCAACAAGCCTGCTTCCGTTATGATATCCAATGCATACTTCCTCTGACACAAGAAGATTCCCTTCGGAGCCCTTGCCACTTCTACTCCCAAGAAGTATTTCAAGGCACCTAAATCCTTCATATGGAAACATTTCGAGAGATACAACTTAAAAATTCGAATTGCCTTCGAATCATTACCAGATATGATTAAATCATCCACATAAATAAGCACATTCAATTGCACATTTTACTTCTTCATCGTAAATAATGAGTAATCCGAATATTATTGTCGAAATCCATATTGCTTAAGAGCAGCAAACAACTTCGAAAACCAACATCGGGGAGCTTGTTTTAAACCATACAATAATTTTCGAAGGCGACACATAGTTCCTCTCCAAGTCATGCGACGTCCCGGAGGCAATTTCATATATACTTCCTCGTGAAGATCACCATGCAAAAATGCATTGTGCACATCCATTTGATGCAATTCCCAATTTTTGGCAGCTGCTACTGCCAGAAAAACTCGGACAGTCACCATCTTTGCAACCGGTGCAAATGTCTCCGTGTAATCAACTCCTTCGATTTGATGATTCCCAACACTCACCAGTTTTGCTTTGTACCTTTCAATAGTTCCATCCGAGTTGTACTTTATCTTGTATACCCATCGGCATCCGAGGGTCTTCTTCCCCGTAGGTAAGCAAACTATCTCCCAAGTTCTGTTCGCTTCCAATGCCTTCAATTCTTCCCCCATGGATGTTCTCCATTTGTCACTTTTCACCGCCTCCGTATAGGAGGTAGGCTCATTTCCTTGCGTTATAGCTGCATGAAAACTCGCATGTTTCGAAGAGAAATTATCACAATTGACATAGTGTGCTAGAGGATAGGGCTTACCAGAGGGTTGTTGAGAAACGGATGAACAAGCAGACTTTCGAACACAGGACGATACCCGGTGACTCATCTTTTCGACCGTATTAGCAACAAAGTCTCTCAGCAAGATATTCTTTTTCTTAGTTCGTTTTCCACGACCCAACTCTTCGGGTTCAACTTCGGGAACAACTTCAGGTTCAACTTCCGAAGTCACCACTTCGGGTTCAATTTCCGGAGTCATGACTTTGGGTTCAATACCCCCCCCCCCTTCCTCACACACTCTCCTCTTCCTCATCCAATGCAACGGTGACAGGAACCGTATCTTGTGTCTGTTTTTCGTTCTCAGTTTCCTTGGACGCAAACGAAAATTCCTTTTCGTAAAACACCACATCCCTTGAGAACACAAACTCCTTTGCCTCCAAATCATACATTTTCCACGCTTTCTTCCCATTTGGATAACCCAAAAACACGCATCGACGACTCCTACTCTCAAACTTATCACTTGTTCGTCCTTGATTGCATAACATAAGCAACCGAACACCCACAAATGATCATAATTCGGTGTCACACCCATCAAGATATCGTAAGGTGTCTTCCCATTCAACAACTTAGTGGGTGTCCGGTTAATCAAATAACATGCCGTCATCACACATTCTCCCCATAAGTCAATCGGTAAATTGGCTTGAAAACGTAGCGCCCGTGCCACGTTTAAGATATGTCTATGTTTCCGTTCAACTCTACCATTTTGCTGGGGTGTCCCTACACAAGAAGTTTGGAACAAGATCCCTTGTTCAAGAAAATACCCTCTCAGAGTTACAAATTCTGTTCCATTATCACTCCGGACGCACTTAACCCGTTTATTAAGTGAGCTTCGTGAGTTCGTGCCATCCCTTTGACCCGTTCATCTTAGATTACCTTTTGGTAGACTTGATTAATCGATGACAACTGATCCTGAGCCAAGATATTGGAACGGACGGTTCCATAAAGACTTTCATCCAGACCCATAAGAAATAAGTGAACCCTATCATCTTCTCTTTTCTTCTCCAGTGCAACCGTTAGATTGCAAGTGTAGTTTCCACACGAACATGTTGGAAACTTATCACAATTTCCTAGTTCTTCCTACAACATAGCTAGTTTTCCATAGTAAGCAGCAATAGTTAATCCCTTTTGCTTACAACCGGCCAAAGCCGCTTTCGATTCCTGAATCCGAGGTCCGTTTCCCACGGAAAAACGTTCTCGAATACTCTCCCACAGATCTTCCGCCACTTCCATGTGCGATATGGTGGTCCGAAGAGTAGGCTCGATCGAATTCCTAATCCACGACACCAGAAGCGAATTGATAGTCCACCAGTCCTCATAATCGATCGACTTCTCATCGGGCATCTTGATCGATCCATCAACAAAACCAAACTTCTTCCTTGCACGCAGCGCCGTTCTAACCGACCGCGCCCATTCCTCATAGTTTTCACTGGTCAACTGGACCTGTGTGATAATCAAACCAGGATTATCATTCGAGGTGATATCGTACGGAGAGATTGTCTTCCGTACGACTGCAACATCTCCTACTGGAGCCGCCATTACTTTTCTACTCAAAGAGTTTCACGGTGGCTCTGATACTATGTAAAACTGAACACACTCACACAAGAGAAGAATAAGATTTGGGTGAAAACTCTTGCTTTCATTTATGAAGGGAGCCCCTATTTATACAAGAGAAAACCTAGTAAACCTAACTTAGGGACCAAGTAAGTTTAACGGGCTTGGCCCAATATACAATTTACATAGCTAACCTATTTACAATATAACATTCATTAGAAATCCTTCTAATCGTGCAATTCCTTGGAAACCCGACATTATAATTTATATACGAGTCAGAATAGTGAATGGGCCAAAAACTCATAATGTTTGATGCCATAAACTCAAATGTCAAATGTCAATTGTCAAACACTATGACCAATATTCAGTGTATTGATGAAAGATAATGTGAAATACATCACACGGCAATGTGAATATACCACAACCAATTTTAAATATAATGGTGAAGTTTTTAATCTTCAAACCGATTTACTACTACGATGAAGTTTTTAATCTTTCATTACAACAATGAAGTTTTTAATCTTCAAATCAAATTTAAAAGTACACTGAAAGAGTTTAATCTTCAAACCAATTGGGAGTAGAAAAACACACAGATTTTAATCTCCATACATGAGTAGAAAATCACAAAGACTCTAGTCTCCAAAATTTCGAGTAGAAAACTACGAAGGTTTTAGTCTTCACAAAGAAAATATTAAATAGGGTTAAGAAAATAGAACCTGTTTTGTTGTGCTTAAACTCGTCCAAATTTCTCTAGCCATTACATGACAGTGCAAAGTTGCTGGCCATGATTTTTGTATAGTCACACTTTGCTAGTAAAAGATTCAATAGCAGACATCAAATTTCCAAGAAGGGAAGACTTTGCTGAGGATGTCTTTTCCGTAAATAATACTGTGATACCAACTTCATTATGTTTGAACACCTTTCACTACTAAAAAAATAGGGATTTTCGACCGCCAAATCAGTCGAAGAACGGTCGACATTTCGCCCGATCTTCGACCGATTGAGGTGGTCGACCCAATGTAGGTCGAAAATAGCCTTTCAACCGAAATTCGATCGAACATCGACCGACTTTCGGTCAAAGAACATCAACCATATATTTTAAAGTGACATGTTCTTCGACCGAATTTCGGTCGAATAGTAGTTGACGTTCGACCGAATATCGGTCGAAGGGCTATCGACCGAAATGCGGTTGAAGGGCCTTTCGACCGAAATGTTGGTAAGTAGTTTTGACCAATATTTCGACCGAAAGTCGGTCGAAAACCTGTAAAAACCTGCAACATAAAATCTGAAATTAGCCCTACACCACCTGTAAATTCAGCAACACGCAGAAATCCAGACAAAACACATTCATAAATGACATTCAACAAGGCTAACAAAGCCAAACAATAGAAAGAAGTCTTTCAACATTAGTTCTAGTGTTACAATTATCAAACAAACTTAACAAACAGTTTAAGGTCCTTCAAGCTACTGGCTAGAACCCGAACTAGACTAAGATGACGAACGGTGTCGACGTCTGCTCTTCTGCTTTCCCGAAGTATCACGCTTTCCTTTGCCTTTTTTTTGGTTAATGAGGATTTCTTGCATCATTTCACGCATTTCTCTTTGATGAGCCTCATGTGCTAAGCGCATAACTTTATTTTGTCTTTTCAGCTCTTCGATCTCCTCTTGCATCCGAGTCATTTTTTCAGGAGTAGCAGAGCTTGAAGGAGCAGTAGAACACGAGCCCAAATAGTTTGATTTATGCTTGTCAGATGAATACAGAGTTGCAAGGCCATACGCGGACCCCTTCTTCACCCCTCCGACCGCTTCCAACCATAAATTGGTTTCTTGCTCGAGCGTTAACGGTGCTGGGGTACTGCTTCCGCATTCAGATTGTTGAGTCGTGGTCCAGTCTTCAACGGCCTTTGTAGCTCTTTCCTGAAAAATAGAAATATATCAACGGTACAAATATGAAGTATAAAAGTTGAAGGATTGGCGCGAAAAAATTTTGAATTTAATTACTTACCCATGTCTCTTGTGCGCGGGGCTCGACTCAGACTTCTCCGCCCTTTTTATCACTCTTGATATGTCGGATCTTGTGCATTTCAGAGATTGAAATTGTCCGATTTTCTTTCTTTTCCTACAAATTGAAGAAGAGAACAAGTTAGATAAAAATAAACGATTATAGTAATTCATATAAATTAAATTACTTTATCAAGCGCATCTTCTGCGTCGCAGCGCTAACTGAGCCACCGGTATGGAGCGATCCACCCTTACTTGATGCTCGCGCTTTCTTCCCTTGTTCGCTCTTCTTCTAAAATTCGGGAGTCTCCCAATATTGCTGCAGCTCTCTCCATTGATGATCATAGAGGAAGCCGGGCATTTTTCCTTTTTTGCGCGCATTATACATTGCGTTCTTGAATAACTCCCCGCATTTCTTGGGGAAGTTAGAACGGACTTTATAGTCCAGAGCCGGCTGCCACTTACACTCAACCTGGCAATATTCATCAAAATATTTTATTTAAACATAATCATTAGAAACACCTGCAATTAGTGATAAACCGTATGCATATTTATCACCTCAAAAGCCTGCATTATCCGCTGCTTTATTTGAGGGGGCACAACGCCCCAAGATGGCCACGATTCTTTCCACTGAGATCTCATGCATCTCGTCCGTAAAGGAGTAGCATCAGTGTTGGGGCAAAACCTACATAAAAAACAGAAGCGTTAATAGAAATACTAACAATTAAAAACTAATTACTAAATAGATAAGAACTTGAAAAATAAGATACTTACCTGTTATCCCCCTCGGGATAAATAATCAACTGCCCTTCTTCCCATGTTCCAGGCTCACCGATGTAATAGAGCGATCTCGGATCATAGTAAGGAATCTCCTGCTGTACTGAAGGGCCGGTAGAGCTAGATGGGTCGGAAGGCGGCTGAGTCGACCCAGACGGAGTAGTGGACTGTGTGGGATCGCCCAGTGGGGGAACGCCCTGGGATGGATCGGCCTAGGTCTCAGTCATGTCATAACTACTGAAGTCATGCCGCCAACCAGGACGCACCTGAGACATGCCAGGTGGCCTGAAAAAATCTGGACTGGATCCTGCACGTGCTCCTGTAGGAAGCAAATGCGGCACCTGAGAGGTAGGAGTGTCCTGTGCCGGCTCACCTGATGTCTCACTTACCTTTTTAGTCCCCTTCTTTCTTGTAAAAACTTTCTTCATACCTGTTGAAACATTCACATTACTTTAGGAAGGAACAAGTAAATATGTAACATACTAGCACATTCCTTGCACAAAAATTAGCCGGGTTAAATAAATTAAATAAACACATTCCTTTTGTAAGCAAGCCTCAGCTTATCAGTATCATATATATTGTATGTTGATGAACACGTTCGTGCGGTAAAAGATTCACATACAGTTAATATCTGCTGTAAAGGATCAACCAAAAGTAAGGAAAAGAGAAATAGTTCATAACTTTCAAGCAAAAGGAAAGTTAAAGTAAAGAGTATACATATGTTAAACAAATGTAAAAATCTGTTGAAGATTAAAAGCATTGATGTGATTGCCGGAATTTAATCCATCCTTTCTTCACACTCCTTAGTGGAACAAGAGTTCTAACAGACTTTAAATGTCTGCTTCTGCCTCAGCTTCATCTTAAAAACACAAGGTAATTCATAAAGGCAGAAGCACATAACACTAAACTAAGGTGAAGAGATATGTGGAATGGTACCCAATCATTTTAATGGTGGCTATTGATTTTGCTTTTTCCATTAGTAATATACTTCTCAAGAAGATTGTCATGGATGGAATGAACCATTTGGTTTTCGTTACTTATCGACAGTCCATTTCAACCATATTTTTAGCCCCAATTGCTTTCTTTCTTGAAAGGTATGAGGAATGCTTCCTAACTTTCACTAATTATTAAAATATGTTACTTTTAGAATAGTTATCACCATTCACTGATTTTATCATATGCAACTTTCTTGTATGCTTTGTACAACTGCAATTTCTTTATGACATTAAAAAATAATTAAAAAACAATTAAATTCGGATTTAATAAAAAAATAAAATAAAAAACTTACCTCGAGGTTGATTTGTGCCCCAATAGTACCTACTAATGATTCCCTACTAGTTATATGCTTAAGAACTACAAAAAAATTGAGTTAAAAAGTTAGGGTTTATGTTTTAGAAAGTAATTAAAATAACCCTAAAATTAAGAATTTACCTTGAATTTCTTGTTATATGTAGTGTTTAGGAGGGTAGAATGTGTTTGATTTTTGATTTTGGGGGTGGGTTATGGTGGTTTTCGGGTATAGAGGTTTGGGGGGTGTTTAGAGAGAATTTTAGTGTTTGGGGAAGAAGTGTTCTGCTGAAACTTAAAACGTGCAGGTTGACCGAACCTTCGACCGAAATTCGGTTGAAAGGTACAAAAAAAATTTTTGTTCGACCGATCCTATTTCGACCGATTTTCGGTCGAACAGTTGTGACTATGTTAACTGTTCGCCCGAAAATCGGTCGAAATAGGGGTTCGACCGATTTTCGGTCGATACATGGCAATCGAAAAAGGCAGTGTTTTTAGTAGTGTTTATTTTCTTTTTCTCTTATTAGTTGGCAAAATCCCATTGTCTATCATGTTATTTAAATTGTCATGTCGATTCTCCAAGGGATATTCGGTTAAACCTAATTTAAACTGCTACTATTAAGTAGTATGTTAAGTCATTATATGAATATCCAACCAGTACACTCCATTTCATCTCGAACCAACGTGATGGACAACCTTGGATCTCAATACTTAATGGGTGAGACGGTTGAATACATCCTTACAAAAAAGTGTCTACTAAAGAATATGACACAACCATGTCTCTTTGGTTGCATTTTCTTTTTCCCCTTCAATCCACCATATTGCTCTCTGCACCTTTTATTTATTATCCACAATATCAAGAAAATTCAGACATTTGGACATCAAGGAGAACCAGGAGTGGATCAAGTAAAGGAAATAACATAGATTCAGAAAAGAGATGCTAGCAGCTGGACAGGGAGCACTTATATGCTACACCTGGCAAACTAGAAACTGAAAATTGTTTAGAAACTGCATTATTCCAAATGACTTTGTAATGGACCAAATTAAACTATGTATGAGATATAGAATAGAAATGTTGTAGGATAGTAGAAGAGCTACGAAATGCAATAGGTACATTAGATTGATATGTATTTAGAGGACTGGTCAGATGCCTGTGGTGATTTTGTCACTTAAGGTACTCTTTAGATGTAATGTGGCTGTTTTTTGAGTTAACGGTATTTACAATTTTACCCAAAAAAAAAAAAAATCTTTAACAAAAATAATCAAACCTGTTGCATGCAGTCAGTTGCTTTTTTCCTCCATCCAAGAATTATATTTAATTAAGGGTAAAGTTACTCTTTCAACTTTTGAACCTGCCGTACGTCAAACGTAAGTAGGACCAAAGTTCCTACGTCAACTGAACTTCAAAGAAAAAAATTTCAGTGGGAGTTTTGTTTGGCACGCGCTAATTGATCCGTAGTTATTGTGCACAAATTTATTGAGAAATAGCCATCTTCGGACAAGTCACATGTTAGTTACTTAAACACTAATCCCAGTATATAATACTGGGACTTTGAATTAGTTCAAAGTCCCAGTATTTTATTCTGGAACTTTATATATAAAGCTCCAGGAACTATAAACATGAATTCCAGTATAAAATAATGGGTATTTAAACATGTTAGTTCAAAGTCCCAATATAAAATGCTGAGACTAGTCTGGGGTGTTTGCTAACGCTAATGAAGTGTAAGTGTGTGCGCAGATTTTTGGCTATTTCTCAATTGATTTTAAAACCGTGTATAATACTCATTTAGTGCGTTCAAAAATGGCTACGCATCAAAATTTCCCAACTTCAAATCCCCTCCATTAGCCATCCGAACATAGAAAACAAAAATTTAGATTTCTTAAGATTGTTAGTTCCTGGTGTTCGAAAAAGATTAGAGAGTGCAAAACCAAACCAAAACGTCAGTCACCAAGATTGTTATAATCTGCTGTTGAAAATAAATAGAAAAACAGAAAGAGATGAAGCAGAAAAAGTCCGAGCCAATAATATACAATGTCTGTCCTTAAGAAAGCTAATCCCCTCACAGTTATCCAAGGTTGTAGATTAATTTCTCCCAGGATAGAACGAAATTACCCTTACTGTGATAGTGGTAATTCAAATAACATAATTAGCGAACGCAAATGCCCAACAACGAATCACACGACATGACACTTTCTTTTATTTGAAAATAATGCAAAGAAGAAAAGAAAGTAATTCAGAATTGTATAGTAAAATATATGACAAGACATTATATTTATAGCCAAATGAAGGGTGTAATTAAAAGGTATGACACCTTACAATGAAAATGTGCTTTTGGTGCTTTTTCTCATTTACAGCCCCAACATAAATTTTAAACATACAATAGGCAAAAGTTCAATCTCATAAGCAAATATTTCACGTATTTGTAACTTCTTGATATGCCGCAAACTCTTAGGGGTTGTTTGGTAGAGAAACAGGTTATACATGAATTAATAGTGCAAGGATTAATAATGCAGTGATTAATAATGCAGAGATTGTTTTTAGTCATGTGTTTGGTTCATTGTATTAAAACTTGGATAAACATTATATAACTTAAACTTTTGTTTGGTATAAAATTGTATAAAATATTATTTTCAATTATACCCTTGAATTCTTAGCCATATATTAAAAATAAGGGTTTGAGGGTGGGTATTTTTGTCATTTCATTATTTATCCATGTATTAATAAATATGATATTATTAATACCATATTGGCCTTGGATTAATTTATACCACAATTGAGATACTAAATTATACATGAATTTTTAGTACTTGATTGAATTTGGTTATTAAACAAGAGATAAAATTTAATACAAAAACTAAATTAGCCAATACATCATACCAAACCACCTCTTACCTCCTATAGGCAAAACAAACTTGTGAGAACATTACTATAACTTATGTCTGATGGGCAGAAAAAATAATTTTTCCTAAAACTTTTGTTAAGTGAGGCAAAATAGTGTAAGACCTCCTCTTATGATGTCTTTTCTCTACTGTTTAAGCAATCAACTTCATACAAAATTGGTAAACAATAGTAGAAAGGAACTTAACAAAAATAGTTTTTTTTTTTTTTTGTTTTCATTCAATGTCCAATATTTTTCTTGGAATTCTGACTAATTTGAATTTGGGCAGCATAATCTATCCATCCTACCACAACTTTTGATGATAATAAAAATAATTATTTACTTGATATTTAAGCAAAAAACTAATCGTTGATATATAATTCATATAAATACGTATGATAAGTGTATAATTTATGTTTACAAATTAAAATATAGAAAAAGTGATTATCACATACTCGTAAAAAGATTTTTAAAAAAGAATAAGAATAACGCACAAACACAGACCTAGAACTGGTCTACAGCTGAAAAATCGAATCAGCAAAGAGAATAACAGAGTTGAACCGGTCCAAACAGTTAACCGGTTCTGTTTTTATCGAAACAACAAAATAAACATTTCTTTTAGATTCTTTACAATTGGGGCCAATTTCAGTAAATTATGAAATCTTAATGTACAAATTTTGAAATGTAAAATTGGGGACAAAAAATGAAAGGAAGTGCAGCGAAGCTAATAGTTGATGCATTATTGCAAAGGTTTCTACCACTTGCTAGACGTCGTATTGAAACTGCTCAAGCTCAGGTAATTTTTTGGTAATTCCAAATTCGTTGTATTATTTAATGATGGTAGTGTCTGAGCTAGCTTGCACGTATGTCTCGTATTGCTATTTTAAATACAATGTTCTTTTGATTGTTGGTTAACTTTTATTATATTGTACCCTCTCTCGAAGCAAATAGTGGTTCGCCCACTTTTTGCTCACCCTCACTTGTGTATTGTATCAACTACAGTCGCATAAAATGGGAGAGAGGGAGTATTGAAGTTGCTTCGTGTGTTTGTGCATCGTAATTTTTGATAATTTACTAAATGTAACATGACTTAGAAAGATATTTCGCCATTTCTCGTCATATTAGTTGATTCACAGTTGCTGTAAGATCAATAGTGAAGTCAAGATGATATCTTTTGTTGGATCATATCATTTGTATAATTTAGTCTCAGCTAGATAAGTGTCATAGTTTCCTAGGATTGATGCTTGCCAGGGTTCTAATAACATAAGAAGGCCCTGATAGGCTGCCTCTATTTGGAAAGCGAAGAGCAGAACAAGTGTAGGACGGCTTACACTAATAGTGGGTCAGCATGATCTCAAGGAAGGAATTTAGTGGATACAATAGTGCTAACTGAAATGTATTGCATGAAAGGCGAAGAGTAAAAAGATAACCGATTATTTTCTAGCACAGAAAGAGATAAGAGAAATCATAGTCTTCTTGAGTTTGCACCAATAAACTGTTGCTATTACAGTTATGTGCTCCGCCTTCTACTGGTGTGATCTTTAAAACGTAGTTTTTTCTTCATGTTGATATAAAAACAAACTATGTGATGCTAAAGAAATGGTATATTTTATTTTAATTTTTCCCAATTTGTGCATTATTCTGAAGTTTCCTACTTGGCTAAATAGGATGGACAGTACCTTCGGCCATCGGATCCAGCATATGAGCAAGTATTGGATTCGTTAGCTATGATTGCTCGACACACACCTGGTCCTCTTCTGGAGGCTCTTCTAAGATGGAGAGAAAGGTACATTTTAAACTATAATTTGTCCTCAACTATTCCACATGGTTGTCATTGTGTTTCATGTTGATGTGTATTTGTAGTCATGTGCTTCCAATTGATGCAAATTCTTTCTGACAGTTGAATATAGCAGAGCCATCATGCATCAACAAATAGTTTGGTAAAAGCATGTCTCATTTTATCTTTGAATGCTCTATCTAACTTGCCTATAGCTACTTTCCTACTTGGAAGAATTCAAGGCATGATTTTTTTTATGACAGTGATGTCCGAACAGTTTACATGCACCTCGTCTGTTCCACTTGGTATCTGCTACCTCCTATCAGTGCAGGCACTGGGAGCTCTGCCCTCCAAGGCTCAGGCAAATGGGAAGAAATCATTTTTCCGTGTGCTGGGATTTGAACTCGAGACCTCATGGTTCTCCTCCCATTTCATTCACGGCATGATAAATTGAGTCATTGTGTGTTATAGCTACACTTTATATAGATTCATTTCTGCTAGCTCAATTAAGACTGATTGAGAAGCGAGAATGTGGAAAAAATGACACTTATTGCAATTCTTACCTATGTTTATTGGCTTTTGACAATTTTGGCATATACATGTCATTTTGCCTTGGGCTGAGCATTCATGGGGAAGTATATAGAGAACTACTGAAGGCCTAAATTGGAATTTTAAACGCTTTTCTTGAGAGACCTTTTAGCTGTCAATAGTTACTGTTATTAAGTATTAGTTTAACGTGTTGCCCTCTATGTCACCCACCTCCCTTATATTGAGAAGTGGTGAAAATGTTCACTTTGTAAAAAGGTTACCAAACTCAAATTCCACAGAGCTTAAAAGGATGTAACTGAAAACAACGCTTGTTATATTTCACATTCCCACAAGATAAAGTATTGAGAGGGTAGGGCATATTTTTGATAAAAAAGTTACAAGAGGGAGACAGCCATTTCAACAGTTCAATCAAAATTCTGTTTTCTGTTATCACCAACTTTGAGTTGATCCTAACTCGAGTTAATATCTTTCTCGATATTGAATCCTTGAGAGGAAAGATAGATCACTCCCACTAGGTCATATGGAGCATATTATTTTATAATTTTAGTTATCCTGCGATCAAATTCATACTACACTTGGATTGCTTCTTGCTTTTTGGTAATAAAAAAAGCTACCACTTGAAATTGACTTCAAAATTTCTTGAAGCTTCTTTGCACTTTATGTAGTGGGTAGCAAACATGTTCCTGAGAATCTAACTCTGAAGTAATTTGTCATAGCAGAACTTTTCTGTTTCATATGCTTCCTTGTTCAATACCGATAGAACAAATTATATTAACAGTTGTATGCTTTTGTTGGTTACAGCGAATCTCCCAAAGGTGCAAACGACGCATCAACATTTCAGAGAAAGGTTCGTTAATGAACTAACTCTCTTGTACATCACTTTACCTCCCATACTGAAAAACACTTTGCATTCAAGTGCTGACTTATTGTTCTTCATATGCTTTTCCATTTTCCTGCCATTAAACAAGTTGTGTGAAAATAACTGACACTTTTTAATGAAAGAAAAAGGCTTGCAAGATCATTCTATCAGATTGGTCTGTATGTGTTATTAACCTCTAATACTACTGTATACAAGGCCTTTGCAATATCGACTTTGGTGTTACAGATCTATGTAAAACAAAACTTATGGAAAAAAGCTAGTGGGTTTTGAAACCCATGAGTGCAGTTATATAAGATGATAGAAATTAAGAAGTTGCGATGGTTTGACTAATTAGGAAATTCACATGTATTTATCAGCTTAAACTTATTATGTGGAGCAAATCACCACAATTATTTGTGAATTGACATCTTCTAACATTTAGATTATCTTCACAAATGATTTTTTTTCTCTGTTCCGACTGAAGGTTGTCGGAAATGCCATTGGAATTCCAACAGGAAATCTAGTAGTATAGCTAGTTTCCATTCTCAGAGTCAATGTTTATGACGACCATGTTCTTCATTCCATTAGTTGTATCAAAGTATGAGCACTCCATTTTATTAATAACTCCTCATTATAGGCTTTTTGGGTGAAAAAGGAAAGCTAGACCAATCTTTAAAATTTTAACCGTGTGAAGATACAATTATTTTATTTATTGTTCTCCTTTTTATTTGCACAGTGCTTCATAATGATGAGCTCTGGAAAGCTATGCGATACAAGAGTTTCTTAATTATAAATTTATGCTTCTTCAAAACTTTTCACATTTTGTTCAAGAAAAATTGTGTAAAGTATCAAACTTGCATCTCTCTTTTGACTTATTTCCTCTTGTCAAAACTAAGTGAATAACCTCTCCATTCTATGTATCAGCTAAGATGCAATTGAGCCCATTGTTATGAAACAATCTGCACAAAGCTCTCCATTCACCGAGCACTTGGAATATGTTTTATATTCTATTGGCATTACATGCAACAATTTATACCTGCAAGCTTGAGATTGTTGAGAGTGATTGCTTTATGATACTTTCAGCTGAAAAGAATTTCCATCCTTTCACCTTTACAGGAAATTCTTCCAAGTTTAGATTCTTATGGGGTTGGCTGCAGGAAGTTTGAAAAAAACTACAGAGAAGACAATTCACTTATGAGAAAATGGATGAAAAAAGTTTCAACTTAAGTTTTTATTAGGAAGTACCACTTCTAAAACCCAATTGACATAACAAAGGAAATGAAGATGTATTGTTCTATAATTTAGTGAACTATTCATGTTTGTACCTGAACTGTACCATACAACACTGTATCATATACTCCCTCCGTCCCATTTTGATTGTCATAGTTTGACTTGGCACTAAGTTTAATAAAGGTATGAAGACTTTTGAAACTTGTGGTCTAACATAAGTATAGACATTTGTGTGGTTGTAAATGACTCAAATGAGAAGGTTAAATTATTTCCAAATTTAGAAGTATGACAATCTTTTTGGACGGACTAAAAAGAAAAGTAGGACAAAGAAAGTGGGACCGAGGGAGTAACAAATATCGTATACTCGTATATTTCTCTTTTAAGCATCTGACTAGTTTCTCGAATGGTTTAGCTTGCTGTGGAATGCATCTTTTGCTCTGCGTGTATTCGCTTTGTTGAGTGTTGTCCACAAGAAGGACTTACAGGTACATTTGTAGGTTTAATGCCAACAAATAGTCCTTTCCCTGTAGAGCTAGTCAAATTCTTTAAGTTTGATGTGCTTTTCCAAACTGCAGAGAAGCTTTGGATTGGGCTTGAAAATTTTGTTTTCGATTGGCTAATCAATGCAGACAGGTATAAGGTTATCAAGCAATTTCATAAATTCATGACACTCAACTCCTATTTGCTTTTTCTGGGATGAAAACTACTTGTACTTGAGGCTTTTTTACTCCACTTCTCATCATTTGGTCCCTATTTTTGGCCTTCCTCTCTTTGCTTGAACCACTAATCTGATCTTGGTATTCCTATTATCTAGTTATCATGTTCTGATAGGATATATTTGTTCAACCTTGTTCTTATCTCACCTCTAAGTGACACGATTCCTAATTAGTTCGACAAAAAGTTCCACGGAACTGGGCACTGGTTTTTTTCTAGAGGAGCATGTCATATCTGTCTGGTTTTTTTTCCTACCATAGTGAAGTGGGGGAATGGATGCAGGTATTAAGTTGCCTTTGTCTCATATGGATGAAGTTTTTCTGTCCAAACTGGACTTTCAGTCTTATAGGCTTGTGATGCGATGCCTAGATTAGGTCTGCATACGTGTTCCAGCATGATTACTTTATTCTCTTTACATATGTTCTAATTGCCATTACAATGACCAACAGAGATTATCTGATCCACCTTGAGTTATTATCTTTCTTTAAGTCAGATCATCGACTTATTCTCTTTCTTACTGGAACTATGGAAATAAAGCTATTGACCCTGAAGTGTATCTGGTATAAGTACAACATTTACTTATCGCAGGGTTGTTAGCCAGGTTGATTACCCTTCATTGGTTGATTTACGGGGGCTACTTCTGGACCTGGTTGCCCAACTCCTTGGGGCCCTATCGAGGATTAGGTAAGTGAATAGTTCTCTCATCTTTCTATAGTCCAATATTTCAAACTCACAAAAGTTGATCCCAAGGCAGTTTCATGTTTGCAAACTTAATTTGAAATTATTTTAATGCGGATGGAATAAAATGGAATGAAGAGAGACGAATGAAATGACACCTCTGCAAACTTTACCTTGATTGTGTTACAAGTGAAAAAACAAGTTTCATGAGAGTTGTATGTGTGCGGCAAAACCTGAAGATATATACATCATGGAGTTTGTGTGCTTCACTTCTCAAATGATTTTGATCAAAGAGAATGTGAACTTCAGCCTCGTGCTTCATAATTGTGAGTGTTAACAACTTCCCCTTTCTCTGTCACCAGATTTAGTTCAGTGACAGAACGCTTCTTCATGGAACTCAACACACGCCGAATAGATACTAGTGTTGCTAGAAGTGAAACACTTAGTATTATAAATGGAATGCGCTACCTGAAGCTTGGGGTATGTGTTATTTTGTTTTGCTGAATTAATATGCGTTGAGGTACTATAATGATAAGGTATTTCCAGGTAAAGACAGAGGGTGGACTGAATGCTTCAGCTTCCTTTGTGGCTAAAGCTAACCCACTCAATCGTGCTCCTCATAAAAGAAAAAGCGAACTTCATCATGCCTTATGCAATATGCTATCAAACATATTAGCACCTCTTGCTGACAGTGGAAAAGGTCAATGGCCTCCTTCAGGCATAGATCCTGCGCTAACTTTATGGTATGAAGCTGTGGCACGAATAAGGGTGCAGCTTATGCATTGGATGGACAAGCAAAGCAAACATATTGCTGTAAGCATCTTTAAAAAGCCATTTAGAGCACTTCCGCTTACTTACTGTGGTGTTTCCATCTGAAGATCAAATATAGATGAGGTGAAAAGCTGACCAAGTAAAACCCAGGGAAAAGTCTCAAAAAGTTTTTGAGTTGTTTGGTTTCTAGGCATCTTTGTTTTTTCCCCCTGCAGCGTTGAGATGGTTTCCAGTCCCTGTAATTTGACCAAGTTGCTTCTTTCTCATTCTGCTCTCCATAGTAGGGGTGTGCACTATTTGGATTAAACCAAAAAACCAAACCAAACTGAATAATGTTTTTAATTTGGTTTGGTTTTTTCATCAATTTGTTCAGTTTGGATTTATAATTTAAACATTTTGGTTTGGTTTTGGATTTCAAACAACTGAAATCAAAAACCAAAAAAGCCGAATGCACACCCTACTCCATAGTGAAACCCCAAACTGAATAGTGAAAAACCAAAACAAAAACGGAAAAACCGAAAACGAATATCAAATCGAAAACCAAAAAAATGAAGCCGAATTATGAAAAACCAAACTGGAAAACAGAGCACACCCGTACTCCATAGTATGCAGTAGGGCTGGCAATATGAACCCACATTTATCAAATTTACCCATTTTATCTATATTTTAAAGGATTTGATGAGTGATTTTTTTAGGTGGATAAAATCTGGGCTTCAATCCATATGTATTCCATAGAAATATGGGTAAAATGTGGATCTACTAAACAAATATAGCTATGACCCAAGATCTTTTGCTGCCTATCTTTTATTTCTCACTGAACACCCACTTTTATGCGGGAGAACAACTTACTATTTCCTTTTATTCTTTTTCTATTTTGTTTTTGAGTGCATATCTTTGATTCTTATTTTTACATTTCTGGGTCATTTTGATAAACATTTAGGGATTTTCTGGGTCTCCTGCTGTTCATCACTTTTTTTTTTAAATTTTTTTTACAAGATTTAAAAATATTTCAATACAAATTTGATTGAAATTCATTATTCTCACCCAGTGCTTTTGTACCAATATTATTTGCTTAGTTGTTTGTGGATAGACTTTAAAGAAGAAAGAAAAAATAACTTGTGAATGTTTCTCTCTAGTTAAACAGTGTTTGATGTGATTATTGTTACTTAAGAACTTAAATCTTTCAACTAATTTAATGTACATAAAATTACTATTATAATTTCATATTTTGTTAAATTCTATAACTATGGAAAAAAATAGAGAAAGTCTTGGGTAAAAGGGAGTCAGGAATGGCTAGCTCTGTTACTAAAGAATGCTTCACTGAGGTTTTTTTGGCTTTAGGAGATACAAATGGATAAAAATGAGTGTGAATTGATTTTTACCCAACTCATATTTTACCCAATCCATATTTTACCCATGTTAATATGGGTGGATTGCAACCCAACCCATATTTGGTTGATCCATTTTTAGCCCACCCAAATCCAACCCAAACCACCCATTTGCCACCCCTAGTATGCAGGTTATGGTGCGGTTTTGGTTTCTGGGTTGACTTTGTAATTTTGATTGATCCCCCCTTATTCTGAGCTACTGGCTTACTTTTAAATCAATGTCTAGCTCGTCAAACAAAGTACCCATAGACTAGATCGAATATTTGTATAGTCTTGTATTTAGCAAGAAAACTTCAGAATTTATGAAATGATAGTAAATGATTTCATTTGGATTCATTTATTCTGCTCAATGGGCATTGTATAAGTTAGCTCTATTGAATGGATATGCTACGCTTACTCATTCAGGAGCAAGTCAGCAAAAGTTCATATCCTGATAGAAGTGTTTGAAGTCCCAAAATTTATTACAAATTTGTGTATGAACATTATTTTTCATTGTGTTAGTCAAGAGAATAATCAAGAATACTATGGTTGTTATGGTTATTTCATAATTAACAATCTCAAGAATTAGTAAACTTTGCTGATACTACACGAAAAGATGAAAAAGCTCTTGTCAGAACCAACAGTTTGAGTTAGGTCCAAGCTCTTGTCAGAACCCATCCATGTTCTTGGTTTACCCAATAGGACTTGGGCCTCATGATATATTGTTCACATACCAAGTGTCTAGCCTTGGAGTGCAGAAGATGTTAGATGTCCCACATTGATTGAGTGAGTAGGTTGTTGTATAGTTTTGTCAATCCTCACCTCATGATATAACTTTTGGGTTGGAATTAGGTCCCAGGTCCATACCATTCTTTACATGTGTCTACAGCTATGCATTCTTATGCCGCCTCCTTTTTTTTTTTTAATTAGTTTACTATTTCTCTCTTTCTGGAGACTCTTCTAACAACTGTACTTTTGGTGTTCTAGCGGTCACATCAGATCACATTTTTTCATTTTCTGGTGATTTTTCAGCCAAAAGCATTCTTTTAGAAGCTTATCTTTACATGGTATCAGCGTCTTAGCATTGGTAGACCTTGAATTTTCAATCAATGTTATGAAAAAGTCTCATCTTTCTCTTTGTGGTATTTTTTGCATATCAAGCCCTCTTCTAAATATTAATTTCCTGTAATTGTTTTGTCAAATTTTTATTCTCTTCAACCATCAGTTCAAGCTACACTAATGTGTTCTGGAGATTTGCTATAGCATACATCTTTCCTGTGAGTGGGAATATATTTTTCTCTATGTTACAAGAAGCAGTTTCTTCTGTTTTACACTTAACTAGTTATTTTTTGGAGGAATGAAATCTTTCCGGTGATAGTACAATATTTCAGCAACATTATTCATGCGATAGGTTTATTATTCTGCTTATAATTTGGTATTTCTTGTTCTAAATAAAGCAAACTCAAGTTTCACCACCTTCAGTTGTCAGTCGCATTTAAGAATCCAAAGAATTATAAAGAATATTGTGTAATCTTAACATTGTATTAGTCTTTAGAATAATTGGACAATATTCTTTATGATTATGTCTTAATTAAGAATCCCAAGATTTTGAAACTTTTCTTCTTTCATGTAGCTCAAAGCTCCAATATAAGGAGCCTTGTGTATGATGTTGGTTAACCAATTTCAAAAACATTTTTCTCTGTTTCTCTTTTAATATTTTCTCACGGGATCCAAGCAGAACTTCATTTCGGTAACTTCATCTGGATTTAGTATGTAAAGATTCCTGTAACTCCCTTAGAAGCCAGAAGAAAAAAAATAAAATAATGAAGAGAAAATGGAACACATTATAAATTTTAGCATATGAAGAGTCCAAATGTATCTGTGAACATTATTGTTCACTATTTTCCTCCTTTCATCGCAGTATTCACTTTCTTTTTAATTTTTTTTTTTAATTTTATGGTTGGGGCTTCTAGCGTATTCCAACAGCCACACCAGAAACCCAACTTGTTTGGGATTAAGGTGTAGGGTGTTGTTTAATTTTGGTGTTTTCTCTTCCTTATCCAAAAAAAAAAAAAAAAAAATAATAAATAAAAAAATTTGGTGTTTTCTCTTATTCGATGTGTTTTGCAACTCAGGTTGGCTATCCTTTAGTTACACTTCTTCTGTGTCTTGGTGATCCGCATGTTTTCCTCAGTAGCTTTGGTCCTCACATGGAGCAACTCTACAAGCATTTGAGGGTAAGCTATGGAACCTTTGGAAGAATGCAAAACCTCAATGTAGCTGCTTGCCTGCTTCTCACTTTCTCCTTTGCATAAACTGAGTCATTTTATGTACTTATTTGCAGTTTTATATGGGTAAGAACATTAACATAGGTTTTTCTGTAGGATAAGAACCATCGATTCATGGCCTTAGATTGTCTACACCGCGTTATGAGATTTTACTTGACTGTTCATGGTGATTCTCAGCCTCCAAATCGAGTGTGGGATTACCTAGACAGTGTGTCGTCACAACTCCTTACAGTTCTTAGAAAAGGCATGCTTACACAGGATGTACAACACGATAAACTAGTAGAATTCTGTGTGACCATTGCTGAACACAACATTGATTTTGCTATGAACCATACGATATTGGAAATGCTGAAGCAAGATAGTCCAAGCGAAGCCAAAGTTATTGGTCTTCGTGCTTTGCTCGCCATTGTCATATCTCCTACCAGCCAGGTTATCGGGTTGGAAATTCTTAATGGTAATCATGATGTTCTTGGTTTCATGGTATTCTTTATTCATTTTTGGCCTTTTATTCTGGAGTCATCATTCTGTTAAGACATAAATTGACAGCTCGTGGTATTGGCCACTACATCCCAAAAGTGAAGGCTGCAATTGAGTCAATTTTGAGATCTTGCCACAAGACCTACAGCCAGGCACTTCTTACTTCTTCAAGGACCACCATAGGTAAATCATTTTAAATACGAAGTGACAAACATTCTTTTGAGTTTTGGCTATTCTTTTAGTTGCAATTTGTTTTTTTGCAATTTTTGTGGTTTGGGTTTTAAAATTTTTATTTGATGAAGGGATTTTAGAACCCGAGCTATAGACATTGCACAAACCGAATCAAAGTTTATGGTTTGGGTTTTAAATCAAACCTTTGAATGTTTATCCAGCAGCCAACACCGGTAAACTTGCCTTTTCACAGTGTTAATTCCCTAGAGAGTATTTTTCTTATCTTATCTTTGGATCTCTCCTCTCGAATTGCCTCTCTAAATTGTCTGAATAAGTGCATTTGTGCCAAATTGGTGTACATATAAATGCTTTTGTGCACCAGATGCTGTAACAAAGGAGAAGTCTCAAGGTTATCTATTCCGTTCGGTTCTGAAGTGTATACCATATCTGATTGAAGAAGTTGGCCGAAGTGATAAAATAACTGGGATAATACCTCAACATGGCATCAGTATAGATCCAGGTGTGCGCGAGGAAGCTGTACAGGTACTCAATCGCATTGTAAGATACCTACCACACCGTCGATTCGCAGTTATGAGAGGAATGGCAAACTTTATTATGCGTCTTCCAGATGAGTTCCCTCTCCTCATTCAAACGTCTCTGAAGCGCCTTTTGGAACTCATGTGTTTTTGGAGAGCTTGCCTAACTGATGATAAGGTGGAGTATGATGCTTCAGATGCAAAGCGTGTGCAGAGAACTGGGGGATTCAAGAAGTCATCTTTCCATCACTCCCAAACAATTGAATTCCATGCTTCAGAGATAGATGCAGTTGGACTTATATTCCTTAGTTCTGTGGATAGTCAGATTCGACACACAGCACTGGAATTACTGCGTTGTGTTCGTGCTTTGCGAACTGATATTAGGGAACTTTCATTGCTCGAGCAATCAGATCATATCTTGAAAAATGAAGCCGAACCGATATTTATAATTGATGTTTTAGAAGAGCATGGGGTGGGTAACAGTTATTTGCTTTATGTAGTGCATTCTGAACATTCAGGTGCTTCTATTATTTCTAAATATGAAAATGAGGTATATATCTAGTAAGGAGCTACACATTATTGCAGGATGATATAGTTCAGAGTTGTTACTGGGACTCAGGGCGTCCTTTTGATCTGAGGCGAGAATCTGATCCTGTACCCCCTGATGTTACCCTCCAATCTATACTATTTGATAGCCCCGATAAGCACAGATGGGCTCGATGTCTAAGTGAGCTTGTCAAGTATGCTGCTGAGCTATGCCCGAGTTCTGTTCAGGAAGCAAAGTAAGCCAGATGTTGCAATTTAGACATCTTAGACGTAGAAGTGTGCCAAGCTTTCTGCTTTAGAGTGTCATCTATTTTTTATACACACCTGTTCAGCATACTTGGGGAAGTCATAATAATTCTGTTGTAGAATGATTTGTGTATAATGGTTTAGTCCAATATGGTCGGGACCAATTACAATTCCACCACTAGAAAAAAATTCATGACAAAATTTCTTGACCTTAGAATCATGAACTAGTTTCTCCTCTTTGCAAGAAAATCTATGCATTTATTTTGACTATAAACACACTTCTCTGATTTTTGGGATGAGATAAACATTATGTTTATGCAATTAAGTGCTTGTTGTTTGATGATTATCCAGACTTCTACCTTGATACATGCCCTTCCACTGGCCCATGTTGGGTATTATCACAGAGAATGAATATTCGAAGTTCCACATCATCTTCATTCTCGCAGCTCCTTATTTTTCAAAGTTTCAAATCCAAGTTATTTTATGCAGATGGCTAAACATTCCATCTTATTTTGATGCTACTTGTAGATTGGAAGTTATTCAGCGGCTTGCTCATATCACTCCTTCTGATTTGGGCGGGAAGGCTCATCAATTACCGGATACAGATAACAAGCTAGATCAATGGTTGATGTATGGAATGTTTGCATGCTCATGTCCACCTGATAGTAAAGAAGGTGGTGGTTCAACAGCTACAAAAGAACTTTTCCACCTAATCTTCCCATCCTTGAAGTCTGGGTCCGAACAAAATATAGTAAGTAAAGGCTACAGAAAATCAGCTGGTAATAGGATTGTCAGGCTGTCTGTATGTGTTTATTTCTCGATGTAAATGTGGGAGCTTAGCCTTGGAATAGTATATAACCATCTAAATTTAATAGATAATAACATGAGACTTTTTTATGGTTGAACACTTGCAGTTGAGACCAGTGTTATGAAGTAGGTTTAGTTTTTTTTCTTTCTGACCTTGCAACTATCATGAGCATATAAGAATCATTCGACTGCAATGTTTTGTATTCAAACTTCCTGCAGCTATTGGACAAAAAATGCCTTCGAAACCTGAAAGATTGTTAAAACGTATGAGGTGATTTCTAAGAACCGGAAAATACACCAATAAATAATGGGCTGAAATCAAGTAACCGTTAAGTCCTTTCAGTTTGATAAATTTGTGATGACACTGGCTGTTATCAGGCGAACTTGAGATACCATATAAGTTGTTCGAGGATTTGTTACTCTCTGAAATACTTTTTGTAACAGCCCAGACAACTGGGTTGTGTGTGTGTATTTCTCGCAGCTGAGAAGAGTAGGAGAAAATCAAAACTTTATTGTATGTTAACAATGTGTCAACTAACTTGTTCTTTTTGTTTTAGCATGCAGCTACAATGGCTCTTGGCCATGCCCATCTTGAAATATGTGAAGTCATGTTTAATGAGCTTGCGTCTTTCATCGATGAGGTCTCTCTGGAGACAGAAGGGAAACCTAAATGGAAGGTATATCTTTTTTATCATCCCCTCATTGTTCTCCTTTTGTGTTCAGCTTGCCTAATATTCGATGTCTGTAATTGATTGGATGATTCTTCCTTTCCTTTTCTCCTCCTTTAGATCAGCTTGCTTAATATTTGATGTCAGTAATTGAGTGGTTGATTCTTCCTTTTCCTTTTCTCGGGGCGGACTGTTATGACTTTCTATCTTCATGACTAGGGGTCTGCTAACAGTACTTACATTTAACTTCTTCGACCAATTGGGAAACTGAAGGCTTGTAAGCTTTTCTCTCTATGATGACTTGTAAAGGTGAACCCTTTGATGGGTCTATCACTAGTGGATGCGGCCTTCAGTTTGATGCAAAGTGGTAGTAGACAAACTTGTTGGAGAAGAGATAACATCATGAGTTTTGCATATGTGATGTGTATATATATTGCTGACAGTGTTGTGTTCAACATTAGCCTTATAAAAAATGCCTATGTTTTGAAAAACACGTTTCTTGCATTGCTACTAGCAGGAGATAATATTACTGATGATGTTATCTACCCGATTCTGTTATATCCAAAAATCTTGATTTGTTTATTAACCTCGATTAGCTTTTGAAAATTGATGTTATGAATACAAGCAATCTGCCACTAAATTCATGTTCTTTAAATTGACATTATAATGGCAGAAGACTAAGGAGCTGTTTGTCCATAGCATTTTTTCAAAATTTTTTTGGAACAAACTGTTTGGACATAACATTGTGGAAAAATTTCAAAAAAAGTTGAAATATTTTTTTCAAAAAGCAAAAACTCAATAAACCCACTTTTTGGTTGGAAAAAGTACTGTTGGAAATAATCTTTTCTGCCTAAAGTTTCCACAATTTATATTTTAACCCCTCATTAGTATCCCTCACCAAATCCATCTCCTTTCACACAAAGAACCTTATTCTTATCACATGCACGAGGTTAAGTTTTTGTCACTTTGAAATTTTTGTTCTTCTGGAATTTATGAAATAATTGTTAGCTTCCCATCTTTGTATTATGATACATTTGAATGGTCACCAAGAACAGGATGGTACGATATGCCACCATGGGGCTGTTACAACTCCTATTTCCTTCTTCCTTGGTCAAGAATGGTCCACATTATTGACCTTAAGCCATGTTATTGGTTTTGTATCAGTGGTTTTTCTATTTAGATAAGGATGGAAGTTGCTAGAACTATCAATTTTTGTATTGCTTGTTACTGTTTGTGTCTTGGAATAGGGGCAATTTGTTAGTATTAAGAAGATGTAGGGTGTAAAGTCAATGCATCAGCTTTTGTGAAAAAAGTGAAATCTATTTTCCAAAAAAATGATGAACAAACACTTTTTCCACTTTATTTCAAATTTCAACCAAAAATAATTTTCCAAAAAAATTTCACTTTTTATGGCCAAACGGCCACTAAATTTGCTAATCAAAATCTCTGGCATAAGACTCTGAACTTCTATGTGCCTGATTGAGTATGTGGTTTTATGTATTCATTCATATGCACTTCACATATTTGGTATACATATATGACCTCTTGGATTTTTAAGTAGATATTCAATGTTTTTGTTACAGAGCCAAAGATCCCGTCGTGAAGAACTTCGTATCCACATTGCAAATATATACCGTACAGTTGCTGAGAATATCTGGCCTGGAATGCTTAGTAGGAAGCCAGTTTTCCGCCTACATTATTTAAGGTTCATTGAAGATACAACCAGACAGATATTAACAGCATCTGCTGAGAGTTTTCAAGATGTGCAACCCCTCCGTTATGCACTTGCTTCTGTATTGAGATCCCTGGCCCCGGAATTTGTTGAGTGCAGATCTGAGAAATTTGATGTTAGAACAAGGAAGCGACTCTTTGATCTTCTGCTCACCTGGAGTGATGATGCCGGCAATATGTGGAATCAGGATGGTGTTAATGATTATCGACGTGAAGTAGAGCGATACAAGTCTGCTCAGCACTCTCGATCTAAAGACTCCATGGACAAACTATCATTTGATAAAGAATTGAGTGAACAGGTAGAGGCAATCCAATGGGCTTCCTCAAATGCAATGGCTTCACTACTGTATGGCCCCTGCTTTGATGACAATGCAAGAAAGATGAGCGGGCGTGTGATATCTTGGATTAATAGCCTATTCATTGAGCCTGCACCAAGGGCTCCGTTTGGTTATTCACCTGCTGATCCAAGAACTCCATCTTACTCAAAGTTCACTGGTGAAAGTGGCAGAGGAACAACTGGCCGTGATAGGCACAGAGGAGGTCATCTTCGAGTTTCACTTGCAAAATTAGCTTTAAGAAATCTTCTTATAACAAATTTGGACCTATTTCCTGCTTGCATTGATCAGGTCCTGCTTCTCCTTTTCTTTCCTTTTACTTTTAAGACTTCTCTGTGCATGTACTTCGCTCTTTATTGTATACAACACTTATTTGCTTGTGCTTATTCTATGATTGTTGTTCAAAATGCGCTTGCATAATCAGGTTAACCATCTTTAAAAGTGATTGTTAGTAAGACTTATCCAAATTATATGTGTGCATGCACATGCATACTTGATGGTGTCACAAGGTATGCCCTTTTAATAAATCTTTAGGTTTTTGATGGATTTTCATTTGGGAAGTTAAAATGCGTCCGTTTCCATATTAGGTGTCTCGGTCACATTCTTAAAGCATTTTCAATGTTGCATTTCTGGAAGGGGAGCCTTAGAGCAACTGGTAAAGTTGTCTTCGTGTGACCTAGAGGTCATGGGTTCAACCCATGGAAACAGCCAAGCATCAGGGTAGGCTGCATACATCACACCCCTTGGGCTGCGGCCCTTCCCCGGACCCTGCATGAGCGGGATGCTTTGTGCACCGGGTTGCCCTTTTGATTTTTGCATTTCTGCTACCTACTTAAAAGACAACTAAGATTGAAGATTCATCAACTTATTTGTTGTTACTTGCAGCAAGTTATATTTAACCTTTTTTCTCTTTGGTAGTTTATGTTGTACCTCTGAAGCCCTTAAATTTTCATTTGGTACAGTGCTACTACTCAGATGCTGCAATTGCTGACGGCTACTTCAGTGTGCTGGCAGAAGTCTATATGCGTCAAGAGATACCAAAATGTGAAATTCAGAGACTCTTAAGCCTGATCCTCTACAAGGTGGTTGATCCTTCTAGACAAATTCGTGATGATGCCCTTCAAATGCTTGAGACACTTTCTGTCCGTGAATGGGCTGAGGATGGCATGGAGGGTTCAGGCAGCTACAGAGCTGCTGTTGTAGGGAACCTTCCTGATTCATATCAGCAGTTCCAGTACAAACTTTCTTGCAAACTTGCTAAAGATCACCCTGAACTGAGTCAGTGGCTCTGTGAAGAAATTATGCAGAGGCAGCTTGATGCAGTCGATATAATTGCACAGCATCAAGTCTTGACGTGCATGGCTCCATGGATCGAGAATCTCAATTTCTGGAAACTCAAGGACTCTGGTTGGAGTGAGAGACTGTTGAAGAGCCTTTATTACGTGACATGGCGGCATGGTGATCAATTTCCTGATGAAATTGAGAAGCTCTGGAGTACAATTGCTAGCAAGCCCAGGAACATAAGTCCAGTTTTAGATTTTTTGATCGCAAAAGGTATTGAAGATTGTGATTCCAATGCATCAGCAGAAATAAGTGGCGCATTTGCTACATACTTCTCTGTTGCCAAAAGGGTTAGTTTATATTTAGCTCGTATATGCCCCCAACGTACTATTGATCACTTGGTTTACCAACTGGCTCAGCGAATGCTTGACAGCATAGAGCCTCTGAGGGCTAGTACAAACAAAGGTGACGGAAGTGGAAACATCGTATTAGAATTTTCTCAGGGGCCTTCTGTGGCTCAAGTTTCATCAGTTGTGGACATTCAACCTCACATGTCACCTTTATTAGTTCGTGGATCTCTCGATGGTCCACTTAGGAACACAAGTGGAAGTTTGAGCTGGAGAACAACAGCTGTTGGAGGGAGAAGTTCCTCAGGCCCATTGGCTCCTATTCCTCCTGAGTTGAATATTGTCCCCGTAACTGCTGGTCGGTCTGGCCAACTTCTTCCATCACTGGTGAACATGTCGGGGCCATTAATGGGGGTACGGAGTTCAACCGGAAGTATGCGAAGTCGTCATCGCTCTCGAGACAGCGGAGACTACTTCATTGACACTCCAAATTCTGGGGAAGAAGGGTTGCATTCTGGGACAGTGATGCACGGTGTTAATGCAAAAGAACTTCAATCAGCACTGCAAGGACATCAGCAGCACTCGCTCTCTCATGCGGACATAGCATTGATTCTACTTGCTGAAATTGCTTATGAGAACGATGAGGACTTCCGAGAGCATCTACCTCTGCTCTTTCATGTCACTTTTGTATCTATGGATAGTTCAGAGGATATTGTTTTGGAGCATTGTCAGCATCTGCTTGTTAATCTATTGTATTCCCTAGCAGGGCGTCACCTGGAGTTATATGATGTTGAAAATAATGATGGAGAGAACAAGCAGCAAGTAGTGAGCCTCATAAAGTATGTTCAATCTAAGAGAGGCAGCATGATGTGGGAGAATGAGGACCCCACGGTAGTGAGAATAGAGCTTCCAAGTGCAGCACTCTTGTCTGCTCTAGTGCAGAGTATGGTGGACGCTATCTTCTTTCAAGGAGATCTTCGAGAAACTTGGGGGGCAGAAGCACTTAAATGGGCTATGGAGTGCACATCTAGACATTTGGCCTGCCGCTCACACCAGATTTACCGTTCACTTAGGCCTCGTGTAACAAATGATGCATGTGTATCCCTGCTACGTTGTCTTCACAGGTGCTTGGGAAATCCTATACCATCTGTTTTAGGTTTTGTTATGGAGATCTTGTTAACATTACAGGTGATGGTGGAGAATATGGAACCAGAAAAGGTTATACTCTATCCCCAGCTTTTCTGGGGTTGTGTTGCCATGATGCATACAGATTTTATTCATGTGTACTGTCAAGTTCTGGAGCTATTTCGTCGGGTTATTGACCGCTTATCTTTCCGAGATCAAACAACAGAGAATGTGCTTCTATCAAGTATGCCTCGTGATGAGCTTGATTCGAATGTTTCCGACAGTTCTGACTTTCAACGTCTGGAATCACGGAATGGTTGTGAGCCGTCAGCATCAAATGCAAAGTTTCCAGTATTTGAAGGAGTGCAGCCACTTGTTCTTAAAGGCCTTATGTCCACTGTCAGTCATGCTGTTTCTGTTGAGCTTCTATCAAGGATTACAGTGCCTTCATGTGATTCCATCTTCGGTGATGCAGAAACACGCCTATTGATGCACATCACAGGCTTGCTTCCCTGGCTCTGCTTACAGCTCAGCCAGGATGTAGTTATGGGGTCTACGTCACCACTACAGCAGCAACATCAAAAGGCTTGCTCTGTTGCAGCCAATATAGCTGTCTGGTGTCAATCAAAATCAATGGATGAACTAGCTACTGTTTTCATGGCTTACTCCCGTGGTGAGATCAAAAGAATAGAGAACCTTCTAGCTTGTGTTTCACCATTGCTATGCAATGAATGGTTCCCAAAGCACTCAACTCTGGCATTTGGGCACCTCCTGCGGCTTCTTGAAAGAGGGCCAGTGGAATATCATCGTGTTATTCTTCTTATGCTGAAGGCATTGCTTCAGCATACACCAATGGATGCTGCTCAGAGTCCACAATTGTATGCAATTGTATCTCAGTTGGTGGAAAGCCCCTTGTGTTGGGAGGCACTTAGTGTGTTGGAGGCCCTTTTACACAGCTGTAGCTCTTTACCTGGGTCACATCCTAATGAGCTGGGGCAATTCGAGTATGGACCCGTTGGCATCGAAGAGAAGAACCTTGCACCTCAAACCTCATTTAAGGCTCGAAGTGGACCATTGCAGTTTGGAATGGGCCTTGGGTTTGGATCAGGCTCGACACCAATGTCGCAACCTAATGCATCTGAATCAGGTTTGTCAGCCAGAGAATTGGCACTGCAAAACACACGGTTAATGCTAGGGAGGGTGCTTGATAGTTGTGCACTTGGGAGAAGGAGAGATTACAGAAGATTAGTTCCTTTTGTAACAATTACAGGGAACCTTTAAGCGTCTCATTTGCACATCGTTTTGACCGAGTAAAATGTGATACCGGGAGCTTCTTCTGTGAATAGGGCACAGTCTCGTTTAATAATGTAGAATTAGTTTGGTTCTAGCTTTTAGAATGAACCAAGCTCTGTGGCGTCTAGTTTCGGTCTATTCTGTACATTTTTGCCGGTCATACATTTGTTTGTTGTCATCACATAATAAGACGAATGACAATGAATGCTTGAACACTATAATGGAATTGGCTACTTTGATGTTTCATTTGTAAAGAACTAAAGATGATACCCACTTGAATATATCATGGATTATGAAGGATAATGTTTTGCTCATATTTGAGTATGTACTCATGAGGCTTCTTTTTAACCATTCAGTATCGGAAGCCCACTTGCCTGACTATCCGGGTGCTCTAAGGGAGCAAAAGTGCTCCCTACCAAGAACTTTCATTCTCAAGACTTGAATTCGAGACATCTGGATAAGGGTGGAGGAATTCCAACTCGTGAAAATTGACAAAACAACAAGGAAATAATAGCCTCAATAGTTTTTCAAAAACATTAAGCTCAGCCACTGCATCCCATCGGCTTTAGCTTATTGGGGGTTTAAGTTGGATTTCGTCTAAGCCTAGGTCTGAAGATGAGGCCAATTTTGAACTTTTAAGCTGGCCTCTACTTCAGGCTTTTGCTCAACTTCCGATTCTGTGATCTGAACCTAGGTAACTACGTCGATAGTTTTTTACTCGACAAAATTTTTACCAGAGAAGACTAGGAATTAAATGGGTCAACATTCCATTCTACAGATCCTTAGTTCCCCTATTTAATATGAGTTTTTTTTACATTATATATCCATGAAATTCAAAGTATTTATAAGTTCTACCCATTAAAAATTACACTACACATTAAATTAAAAGTATTTAACCAACCTACCCATTTATTATTGTATATCTTTGTTATACCTTATGGATGTATACATTTAAGGTATGCAACATAAATAATACTCCATCTGTTGAGGATGAACCTATTTTCTTTTTAGTTTGTTTAAAAAAGAATGACCTCTTTCTAAATTTGAAAAGAAATATTGATTTTTACCATCCCTAGATGATTTGTAGCCACACAAATATCTATAATTTATTTTAGACCACAAGTTTCAAAAGTCTTCTCTCTTTATTAAACTCCGTGCAAGGTCAAATGAGTTCATCTAAAGTGAAACAGATGGGTACGACATGTAAATAGTTTACGAATAAGACTTGTAAATATAAAACTTATGGATAGAGGTGAATAAATATTTTGATTTTGACGGATATTTTTGTAAACCTCCTTTTAATATGTGTTCAGAATTTTCTTCTTCGAAATTCAACTGTCTCATTCTTTTAAAATGAAAATCTTCACTGTCCCATTTAAGTTATTTTGCCAAAGAGTAGTTTTGGAATTGGGAAATTTTGAGTGATCATTGGCCGTTGAGGGGCAACCACTCATTTAGTAGCAAGCAAGGTTCATAAGTCCAAGCTCAAATGCATAAATGTTAATGTTAAAATACCAATAGGCTCCTACATAAGTTGGTGATTTTCTTTTCTTTAAATGATGTGAAATATTGATACCACTAGGCTCCTACAATACATAAGTTGAACTTCGGACGAAGTTCAACAAGAACTACCAGAGTCTAACTTCAGACTATCCTATATGTACATATTTTTTCTCAGGCGCATATATTGTTCAACAATAAACTCTGGTTTTTACCAATTTTCTAAACTCATATTTGAATCCACGACTGATCACAACAAACTGGTCAAATATGTATAGACCCACAATAGAAAGGCATTAACTGAAAGTAAACATCAATTTTCGTCGAGAAGTAAAGCTTTAAAACTATTACACCCTCAAATCCAAGTTCACTTAAAAGGACAAATTGTGACAATAGACGATTTACTTGCATAAAATTTTGTGTACTAGAGGTGGACAATAATAAATAATGCACACAAATAAACATAGTAGCACGAACAAAATCAACATTGTCCTTAGAATTGGGTGCATGTCACCTCCATTTTGAAGCAACTGCAACTAGTTTTCCCGTAGACCAACAATCATGATGAGGTAATATCATTCAAAGATTTTCTTTCAGGACTATCATTTTGGCTAGACAAGTTGTCTATTGAGTGAAATTGTCTGTCACAGCACTTCCTGCAAATTTTGACAGCGTATTTCTCATTAGATCAATCAGATTTATATCGACATAAATCTTTTTGTCTTATCCCATCTCCTCACGGTCATGGGAGCTAACTTTGTTTTAACAAGTTAATTATCAATTGATGGCTTATCATAAAATATACATATAATTATTTTATAAATAAAATGGTCATTAAACAATTTTTATGTTTAAGTTATGCTTATTGACAATGCAATAAATTATTTGCATGATCTAGTTACATTGACCTATAACATGTAACTCTTTATATTGAATCTGGTTTAGTTACTTGAGAAATCGAGCAACAATTTATTATAGTATGCTAAATTGAATACTATTGTTATAAATTGAATCGAGCAACAATTGATTAATCCAATATGATATAATATTTATATTGTTAGTACATATAATTTAATTCCTTCATATTTTTATGCCCTAAGCACATAGAATTTAAACTCAAATATAATAGTAATCAATATGTTGTATTGGCATTGAAACAACGTCATTTGTCTAAAATAACAAAACAACTTAATTTGTTTTCCTCGTTCTTAGTGGATCTAAGACCTTATAACAAGTAGGTAAGCACACTTAGCTTGAATGATATGCCCTCCAAGCCAATAATATTAACATGTAATACTGACCACACGATTTTATTGTACTTTAAGCTTTGCAGTTTGCACCTTATAAGGTGTCAAATTTATCAATACATATGGACAATAAAACATAAAGTATATAACACTTAAAATAGTCCTATAGCCAACTTCTCGCACCTCCTCGTTGGGCTTATATGTGCTCCTCCTCTTTACATATTCGTATCATCTCAGCATTGCTATTCGTATCTTCTCCACCACTGAGGCCACTCCCATGTTGCTCCATATATCTTCGTTCCTAGTCTTATCTCTCCTGCATGCCCACACATCCATCCGAGTATCCTCATTTCCGCTACTCACATCACATCTTCTGAATGTATGCGCTCTTAACTGGCCAATACTCTATCCCCGTAAAGCATAGTCGGCCAAACAATCACTCCATAGAACTTTTAAGTCTCAGTGGCACATGCCTATAGCATAGGACACTGGATGTGATCTTCATTTCATCCAATCCACTCCAATAAGATGTATGATATCATCGTCAATCTCTCTGCACCTCTAATTTTTCACACTATATATTAGCGTACGTGTCAAGAGAGATTAAATCTAGAATCAATCGGGCATTCACATATTTCCTACTCTTCCTTATCGTACGTACTACAACCTCTTGCATACATGATATCAAAGCCAACACTCTTTGTATGAAAGCTTCTTTTAAGAGTATATGTTTAATATTCACTGATAATGTAAAAGTATTTACACAATCAAGATTACTTATAAAGCTAATTGCTGTAAATTCTTATGATATTATAATGCAGGCAAAATGGGTAACTATCACATTAAATAAACTATACTGTTACCCAAGAAATTCTTTATACAATTAGTATAGGTAAAAATTTACCCACACAGTCAACATATATATCTCACCACTATAGTGATTTTGGCAACAGATATTGCGATGGATGGTCTTAGCTACAACAATATTATCGATGGGCTAATGACAGAAATATGCATGTTTAGCGGTGGAATTAGGTAGTTTAGCGACGAAATGTTTCATTACTATGTTCAGTTTTTTTTCCCCTTCCTTCTGGTAGTGTCTCTAAATCATATTTTTAATCAAACACCTCTCCGTGCAAGATCCCAATTGTTTAAGGCTGTTGTTTAGCTAATTAATGCCTAGTAATTATCTAGATTGACCGAGATATAATAGATACTCCCTCCAGTCCATTTTATTTGATCACTTTCCTTTTTTAAAAGTCAAATAATGTAAACTTTGACTAACATTTTGAGATATATTTCACCATATTAATATGACAAGAATTGCAACTTGTAGTACTTTTCGTGTAGTTTTTTAATATCTAAATTATAATTTTAAAATATTGACTAAATCTAGTTCAATTTGAATCCGAAAATTGGTCAACTTGACTCTCGAAAAATGAAAAACATCAAATAAAGTGGACCGGAGGAAGTAATAGACAAAAGTTTAAATATATGCACCTGATATTTACATGAAAAAAGAAAATCATGACATGCATGTGTTTTGTACATATAAGCTTCTTTCACTTATAAGTTGATACATATACTAATTAGTCATGATCAATTAATACATAATCTTATTTTATCAAATTATTTAGCTATGATAAGTTGATATGGTTGATGTATTTATCGAGCGTGGATAAGTTTGATATGCATTGCGTTAATTTCTATGAGAAAAAATGTGAAGAGCAGTGGTCATAAAGCCATATTTATCGAAAGATAGACAAGATATGCTGACATGTATTGGCTTCCTAAGTGGGTATTGGGTAATATCTTTTTGCAATATTCAAACATTTCAGTCACATTTTCACTATTTTAGGGAAGAGTTTCACTCTGCCAGAGGCCACAACTTTTTTCTTTTCTAAAGACTACGACTAAAAAGTAAAATCTTTTTTGCATGGTCTTCTTTCTTTTATGTTAAGAGTTTTTCTTAAACAAACATTGGCATCGCAAATTTTATGTAACACAATTTTGAATACGTCCCCAACTCCTTCAAGTTTAACTGATGGGAGTAAAATCAAGCTAGAAAACGTCCCCAATTCTACTCAATAATCAGTGTAAAAATAGGATACTATATACGCTTTCTAATACAAAAAATGAAACTATTTTTGTAATATTGACAGAGACAGAGCCCATAAGTAACGTATATTATACTTAATACTAATCACACCCAAGTTGGGATTGAAGCATAATAATAAAGCAAGGATTGAAGTATAGTAATAATTGTAATCTGGTATTAAGGTAGAAAATGATACGGAATCGAATCATCATCAAATTTGAATCGTGCACTTAATAACCCTAGAATTTATCGGTTATCAAAGTATTATCGGTTATCAAAGTATTAGAATGACTTACTGTATGGGCCTAAATCAGTTTAGGTACACAAATCGAATTTGGATTCGGATACAAGCAATTCTTCGTATCAAAGTTGAAATAACACGTGAAAAAGATGTAAAAGCGAGAAAATAAACTGTATTGCAATATACGAATGTGATTACAAATTTGGGCAGCGTTCCAGTACAAATTTCTGGATGCCTATAGTACAAAATGAGCTACTATTTATAGGCCTAGGGGCCTTGCCCACGTTCTCCACCATCAGCAAGTACATTCCCCACGATCTGAGCAGCAATGTGGAGAAGTTAGTGGGGCAAAGTAGTGGGCTGCAAAGCCGCTGGAACCGAGGTGATAACCGAAGCCTTGTCTCGAGGTTTCGGTTGTCTGACCTTAATGTTCGAGTAAGAGGGCGTGTCACCGAAGCCCGAAATCTAACCTGTCTTCGGTCACGCTGTTGGGAACCGACTTCGGTGACTCAATCACGAGATCGATTACTTCTCTTCGGAGTATCAGCTCGTTTTCCCTTCGGTCTACCATCTCGAGGTGTTGACCGAAGGCGACGATTTTCACCCAATACACTTACATACTACAAGTGTCAACATTTGATTGAAAAAAAAAATGGCAACTGGCCAGCACAAGTACACTTGACAATGATCAATGTATTGGTCTCTTTAGGGGAAAAGCCTTCATTCCCAAAAGAGAAAGTATCCACCACAGATACGAAAGTGAAATGCAACAACGGTAAAACAATTAGGAGACAAGATAAGAAAGAGGAGTCAATGTTGGTCTAATGATACTTTTGACCATTTGGTCCAATCAACTTGACTCACGTTTGGAAGAGGTCGGTGTATTTTCCCGAAGGGCTAAGTGATTTCTTCTTCTAGACGCATTACATATGTTTCCTTTAGGGATAATTACTAAAACAACCGGCCAACTTTCACTCTTTACTTTTTAATAGTATTTTTTTTGGCAGCTAATATACACTAAATTAATACACAGTGTATACAAGCGATGTCATTGTATATACAAATAGCCTCCTCGCGTATACATAATGTGCACACCCAATTTTACTGTGTATACTAAGGGTAGGCACAAACCGAATCGAACCGGAAAAACTGATCGAACTGTAATTTTTTAAATTTGGTTTTCGATTTTTTGGTTTGGTTTTGATTTTATATTTTAAAATTTTTGGTTTTATGGTTCGTGTTTTTGGATTGGGAAAAAAACTATATATATATATATATATATATATATATATATATATATATATTTTTAAAAAAACTAAAACCTATAACATCATATCTACTAAACAGTAAGCTCATATCTCAAACTCCACTTATATGTTCTTACAAAGTTACGTACAAATTATAAACGCATTTACTCTTAAATTATATTCCTATGTTCTCAAAACTAACTTGACTTTGCCAAATTAGTTTATATGTGAAAAACGAACTACTAAACCGAATCAAACCGAATCGAATTCTTAAAAATCGAACCAAGCTGAATTAATTATGGTTTGGTTTTGGTTCATGATATTACCAAATCGAAAACCGAAAAATCGAACTGAAATTGTCCAAACCGAATCAAAATTGTCCAAACCGAACCGAACCGACCGAACGCGCACCTCTAGTGTATACAGTCAGATTTATCAGTTATACACAATGTATACACTCACTTATTTCAGCTATATTCAGCTTATACACATTTTAATATAATAGATTGTGTATATATTTACAATAATACCATCTACCAAAAAAAAATGAAGAAAAAGAAGCTAAGCAGTAGCGTCATACCAGATCTCGGCGGCTTCTGTAGAGCAGCAGCTACATATGTGGGACGAGGAGAAGCAGTGGTGACGTGAAGCAACAGTGGAGCGATGACGAGAAGCAGCAGCAACGGGAAGCAGCAGTGGCCAGGGCAGCTTAGAGACAACTCCACCAGCAGGGTGAGGGGCGGCGCCGGTGTTGAAAGAGACGGGAAGAAGAAGGGGAGCCACAAACACTAATAATGGAGTGGCTACCGAAAGTTAGGGGGTGTGTTTGGGTGTTTTATTTAGGAATATTTAAAAAAAAGGGGTTAAAATATATAAAAGGGGTTTGATGGTTATGTAGAGTAATTTTTCTTTTTTATTTTAAATTTTATATATGAATAATATAAAAATTATATTATGCGATTGAATATTAAGTTCTCAATTATAGTAATACTTGTGATAGAAATTTACATGTACTGTAATTATTTAAATATTTAACACTATTAATGTACTGGTCAAAATTCGGACGCACACTTATTGCATGCGACCGGTGACATGGAAACCACAACACAAGTGTAGGAGTCAAGTCAATGACGATTTTCCTGCGAAGAGTTGAATAATGACGGATGCTTAAAGAGACCAACCGATCAATGATTCGAACGCAACTGCCACAGAAGCAATCATCTGACTGATATCAGGAGATAAGCCTTATCTCTAACTGCTCCCATTATTTTTTGGGCTGTTAGACACAGATAAGATCATTATCTGATAGTGGGTAGATGTGCGAAGCATGGAATTTTACTAGGGTTAGGAGTGTTTGCCTAAAAATACAACCCACTTCCCCCATTGTATAGTTTACGCTCTCTTGAACAAACGAATCCTTATTGTACTCTCATCAATATACTAATACATTCACTTCCGTAAAATTACCATTTGTCTTTTCATTATTTCATTGTATCAAAGTAGCTTGGTTTTGCTTTGCTTTGAAGAAGACGAAGTTCATCTTCACCTTCGGAGCACGAGCGCCCGATGAACTCAATAAACTTTTACTGCTTTATTTATTTATTAAATGTTCCTTCTACCGTTGTCGTTGCTTTCATTGTCCCATTGATTACTACTGTTGCTTTATTCGATCGGTTGTAGCTTGAATTACTTGCTTATAATATCGATAATCTGAAACTGTATCATCGCTAACTAATAAGTTGTTTACATTTAACGCCCGTTTTCTTATCAGCAGCTATTTAAGTTATTCTACTTGATCGCATAATTATAGCTTAATCTATCAGCCAATTCATTTGCCTATCGTCAGTATAATTAATAGATTAATTCGCATATCACCTGTTTTATTTATCACTTATTGTCTATCGCCCGTATTATTTTGGTCAATTTGTTTCTTGCTCGTTTTGTTACTCAATAACCTCAAACAGTCTAATTCGTAGACGTAAGATTAGTAATCAAACGATTGAATTTTGATACAAAACGATCACCTATGGCTCAACTAAATACAAATTTAATTATAAAACTTGAAATTATATTTTAGGAAATACAATTAATTAGTGTATAAACTTTTGCTCCACTTAAAATTGGCACAAGAAAATCTCAGTCGTCATTATGTACACGGGGAGCTATCTAGCATGTTATGCTAGTAACTTTTTAAACCATGAGGAAAGTGGTTGTCGAATCATCAACTTATTGGTCGTGTGGTCTTTCCACTTGTGGAAAAGAGCTTGCCATGAACATTGTTGAGTAAAACCATCGCAGCCCGAAAAGTCTAAAACACATTAACTACAGGGTCTGTCTTCGCCTTGCAATAATGCCACCTTTCGGAGTGTCGTTCCTTTGCTTTCCCCTCCAAAGTTATATTCTAAATTCAGCAATATAATTGACCTATATATACACACTATAATTTTTCGATTGCTAAAGTTAGTTCCGTTCATACATTGATTTGGATAAATTATGTCTGTTTGGCCAAGCTGTCAGAAACTGTTTATTTTAAAAAGTACCGTATTTTTTATATAAGTACTTTTGAAAAATAAACAATTTATGTTTGAAAAACTCATTAAGAAGTGCTTTTTAAATAAATTGTGTTTGGATAACCTTTACAAAAAGTATTTTTGGGTGTCAAATTATGAAAAAGGACGGTATTATGATTCATGTTATGACTAATATTATTTAAAACGTAAAAAGATATAAATATTTTTATAAAAGACTTAATTTAATTTTTTATTTTTATTTAGTTTAAACTAAAATATAAAAGTAAAATTATTATTAAGGTTTTAATCAATATAAATAAAGTTAAGCTAAAAGAGTAACGTAGAGAACAAAGTTTATTTATGTTTGAGAGCTATTTTGGTTAAACTAATTAAAAATAGGGAGAATTACAAATATATACCACCCTAGCACTAAAATTACAAAAAAATAACAATACTATACCCCTTTACAAAAAATACCAATACTTTTTTTACATAGTATATACAAAACCCATTTAAACCATACAAATTAGGGTTTTACCCTCTCCCTTCCCCACTGCTATACTGATTCGGCACCGCCATCACCTGTAGCCAGTCGCCGCCGATCGCCGGTGACTGGATTTTTTTTTTAAAAAAAAAAATTGAAAAAAGTTGTAGGTGCATAAACATACAAAAATACACTTTCATACTTAAAAAAACATTTGATTTGATCTATAAAAATACATAAACATACATAAAAATACTTTCATATAAAAAAAATAGATTTGATCTAAAAGAATACATAAACATACATTAAAGCATTAGAAATATATATGCAGCAACATCACATATACAAACACATACAAAAAGGATTTATATACATACAAAGGTTTCATGGTCACACATTTAACATACACACAAATACAAATTTATACAAAAAAAATATATAAATTGGCATACAAAATATGTAGGTTGAAATACACATACACAAATATATAATAAATTTACGTAGACATTCAAAAATTTAATTGCATTTATATAGCAAAACATATACATACACATCAATACAAAACTTATACATAAATATATACATAAATATATATACAAAACAAAATAAAATATTAAAAAAGAAAGAAGGAGAAGCAGATCGGAAATAGATCCGGAGTAGCAACAGAGCCGCCACTCCGGTGGCGGAGCAGCGGCAACGAACGACGGAAAGAAGCAACGGTAACATCACTCCGTGGTGGTTCACCGGAGGCATAGATTGCCGGAGATGGAGGAGGACGACGGGAGGGAGGGTGGATGGAGGAGGGGAGAGAAAGAGATAGAGAAATTAGGGTTTTGGGGTAGAGAGAGAGGAAGGAAATGAAAATGGTATATTTTGTAAAAATGTAGAAAATATTGTTATATAGGGTAAATATATAAAAGTATTGGTATATTATGTAATTAAGCTATTAGGGTAGTCATATGGTGTAAATTTTTCTTAAAAATATTATGGTAAAAAATATTTTTGGTAAGGATATTTTTATCTTGAAAAATTAATAAACTACTTCTGCTTCTGATTTTGAGAGGAAGCATAAATTTATAGCTTCTCCTCAGCAGCAGAAAAACTACTTTTGCTTTTTCTGAAAAGCATTTTTTTATGTTGGCCAAACACCTTAAATTTCTTCGAAGAGAACTTTTTTCTAGAAAAAAAAGCGTTTTTGGCTTCCCAAAACTTTTGCCAAACAGGCTATAAGTTGTATACGCGCTTATGTGATTCATGACCTTATATATATACATATATACAAGCTAATTAAGACCAGGCAGATTTAGGGGGTTAGGGGTGGTTCATGTGACCCCATGTCCGTGGAAAAAACTCGGTATATCATGTATATATTTCTAAAACTGAGTCAAATAATACTTGTGTGCATCTATGGTCTAAAGTGCTTAATTGGTTCACTTGTTGGATGGTCATATTTTTACTTTGAGCAAAAGGATTCGAATCCCAAAAGTAACTTTTTTTTGTCTTCGTAAAATTTAATATCATGATAAACCCATGGTCTTGAAATCTTAGATCCACCCCTGGTTAAGACTATATTATGTGCCAGAGTGGTCAATGGTGAAGACCACTACTAAAAAAAACTGGATCAGTGACCACCATCCTGCGACCGATTTTCGGTCTCCACAGCTCTGCGACCGAATTTCGGTTGCACATTCAACGAAAAAAAAAGTGGCGACCGAAAATCGGTCGCATATGGGTCTGTGAAAAAATTGACTTTTTTAGTCAAAGTTAGGCGACCGAAAATCGGTCGCATAGTCGGTCGCCTAACTGTGACTAAAAACGGGCAGAACACCCTTCTCCCCCATTTCAACAAAACCCATTTCAATTTTAAACCCTAAAAACCGAATCCCCCCACCCCATAATCAAATTTCCACCATTATAAACCCCATATAACTTTAAATTACTACTCTATAACCTCCAACATAACATCTAACACAATCTACACCTACTAATTCAAGGTAAATTTTATTTTTTAGTAATTTTTGTTATTTTTTTAAAAACTCATATAATGACTTTTTAATCCACTTTTTTTGCCAGGAGAAACTTCACATTTTTGCCAGGCATATTTGTCAAGAGAAACTTCACATTGTTGCTCATACTACTTCGACAAGGATGTTCCATGTATGCGCACAAGGCCGGATCGGCATGATGCGGGAGAAAATAATGATCCCAATTACCCAGCATTCTCCATATTCAATCAACCTGGGAGGGGAAGTACATTATCATCCAGAAAATACCAGTTCACTGATACGGACAGGAAAGCAGCTACAACACATGTGTTGTTGAACTGTCCCGAAGTCACGCCTTATTACAAGTATGTTTTATTTTAATGGTACCCACTAAACTGTGACTAACATAAGTCTTCTTTCTAATGTAAATTAGTTCGTTACATAACGCAGTCACTTTGTTGCTGAATTTGGTCCAAATGCAGTCAGTGATCATTTTACAGACTGGTTTACGTCATTTGTAAGTGTTATGGACACTCATATATTTTTCCATTCATTTAAAAACATTACTACCGTGATCGAACTCTGACTAATTTATGTATTCCATTTAATTTTAATATAGGTAAACAATCCGGTGAATGGCATCAATTTTGATTTTTTGCGACATATATGTCATGGCCCATATTACGAGTATAAAAAGATGAATACATACTTCGTAAATGGGTACAAGTTTCATACACACAGCTGGTCAGAGGGTAAAAAAACCAACAACAGCGGTGTGTCCGTGAGTGCTGGAGCTGGTGACCAGGGGGCCGACTCTGATTTCTACGGAGTGATTGAGGAGATCTTAGAGGTTGAGTATAGAGTTGGATGGCCTCAGAAAAGATTGGTTCTATTCAAGTGCAAGTGGTTTGATCCAGGTAGCAGGGGTACGCGGGTGGATCCAAGTTCAAAGCTAGTTGAGGTTAATCATAGAAGGTCATATGGAAACTATGATCCTTTCATCATTGCACAGAATGTAAAACAAGTGTGGTTTGTTCCTTACCCACGGACGAAGAACGCATCAAAAGCAAAGGCCAAATCCAAGTGGTGGGCGGTTCTTAAGGGAAAACCGGTGGGATTAATTGAAGTACCTGATAGGTTAGATGTTGCATACCAGAATGAGGTCTCAGCTGTTCCCTTGATAGCGGATATTGAACTTGCAGACAATTTGCAACATATTGATGGGACTTATGACCCGGTGGCTGCATCTGAATTTAGTCGTGCAAAAAACCCGGCTAGAGTTGGAGAAGGAACTTCAAGGGCATACGAGGCTGATGAAAACATAGATAGTGAAGAGCCGTCCGAGGATGAAATTGCTAGTGACTATGAATCGGATGATGAAGTTGATTGAACCAATTTGTAGTTTGTAGTTTATTATTAATTACCTACTGTAACTAATATATGAACATAATATGATTTATGAAATATCATTTTCTGATTGTGATGTGCTTAATTAGTTGATAAATTTGTACTTTGTAGTTTATTGCTAATATGAAGTTGATTGTGATGTGCTAACTTACTTGATAAATTTGTACAATCACAGCACTTTACATTTATGTATTCTCATAATTAATGAAGCAGAACTTATTTGAATCTTTTAACAGGTATGGACAAGTTTTGCCCTAATGTTTTTAGAAGAAGGCCGGGCAAGAGACCTGTGGGCGAGAGTTCAGATGCTGCGGGTGGTGACAGTCAGACCTCACAGGTCCTGCATTCGCTGCCTACTGAGGCCTCATCTACTTATGATCCAGCTTTTTTCAGGCCCCCTGGCCCATATCAGGTACCACTTATTACCCCGTCTCAGTTGCCTCCTGATTGGCAATGGACATTCCCTACCGTTGATTGTACTGAGACACAGGTCCCTCCCACACAGGGCGATCCCTCACAGGCTGATGATAGTGAAACTCAGCCCCCTGAATTCCCCTTAGATAGTTGTGACGAGCCACCGAGTCAGCATGAGCTCATGGTGTATGATCCCCATTCGCCTTACTACATTGGTGAGCCTGGCACTCGGGTAGAAGGCAGGATGATTATTTACCCCGAGGCGGATAAAGGGTAAGCTACCTAATTTCTTAAGTTCTTGTCTATTAAATAATTAGTTCCTACTTTAATTGCTAGTATTATAAATATCTCTTGTTAATTTTTTTTGTAGCTTTTGCCCGAGCGATGAGTCCACTAAAATGCTGACTGCGTGCATGAGAGCGCACTGGAACCAGCCTTGGCGAAAATGGAGCAATGTGCCCCAGCAAGTGAAGAAGCAAATATTGGTAGACTTTGAGGTGATAAATATGCATTTGGTTTAAAACTAATTGCAGTTTTTTAAACCATGAACATGTTTAAAGAAAATATTTTGATACTCTATCAGGGCAAATGTATCTGGCATCAGGGTCTGGATTATAACATTCACAGCATCTTCCCAAAGAAATGTGCTGCGCTATTCAAGCAAACCCTTTACAATGCGCGACATAAAGGTACAAGGCCCGGCTTCCTGGATGCCCGTCAGTGGGCGGAGCTGGATGAATATTGGCAGACGCCCGAGTTCGAGGCGAAGAGCGTACAAGGAAAGGCTGCGCGAGGGTCGGAAAAGGGTGGATCGCTGCATACCGGTGGCTCAATTAGCGCGGCTACACAAAAGATGCGCTTGGTAGAGCTATTTACTTGATTGATTATTTACTTTAACAGTTGCTTTTTTGTCTAACATATTATGATTTTTAATTTTTAGGAAAAGAAAGAAAAGCGCACTATTCTTGTGCTCGAGCTGCACAGGATCAGGCATACAAAGGGTGCCAAGAAGGGCGGTGGAGAGTGGGTCGAGCCCCGCGCAAAAGAGGCATGGGTAAGTTTGTAAAATTCGATCTTTAGTCGCGCCAATCCTTCAACATATAGTCTTTCTGTTAACATCTTTAATATATTAATGTTATTCAGGAAAAGGCTACAAAGGCTGTGGAAGACCGGACATCGACCCAAGCATCGGACGCTGGAAGCAGCACCCCGGCTCCCTTGACGTTCGAGCAAGAAAAGCAGATATGGGTCGATACTGTTGGAGGGGTTAAGAAGGGGTATGCTTATGGTCTTGGTTCGCTATTTGCTCCGGATAAGCATAATACTCGCTTTTTGGGCTCTTCAGCTACTTCTTCTTCGTCGAGCGCCGTTGATCCTGCTGAGATGGCTCTAATGAGAGAGCAGATCGCACAGCTGTCGAAAGTGAATCAAGAAACCCAGGACATGATCAAAAAGATGCTTGCCAAAAAGGAGAAGAAAGCATAAGAGCAGGCATCGACGCAGCTCCTCTTCCTCTTCCGAGTCCGGGTCTAGCTCAGCCTCGCCCGAGTAGTCATTTGAATGTTTGTGAAGTTGTATTGTTAACAATTTTAGGATATAACTAATGGTTCTGGATGTTTTTGAACTTATTGGTTGATTGCGTTGTATTGGTGAATTACTGTTTTTTGAAATGTTCAGTATATTGCTGTGTATTGGTGCTTGATTCCAGGTATTAAAATTGCTGGTTTTTGCTGTTGCTAAAGCCTGATTGCAGGATTTTTATTGCAGGTTTTTACAGGTTTTGCGACCGATTTTCGGTCGCAGAGCGGTCACCGTTAATGCTACAATAGTGACCAATCCTGCGACTGATTTTCGGTCGCACATGCTATGCGACCGAAAATCGGTCGCATCATTGGTCACATGTAATTCCAGCAAGTGAGACCAATTGTGCGACTGATTTTCGGTCGCATAGTATGTGCGACCGAAAATCGGTCGCATGATTGGTCACTGTATGTGAGCTATTGTGCGACCGAAATTCAGTCGCATGGTAGTCGAAATATCGACCGAGTTTTGGTCGCAGGGTTGTTTGCTACCATTGATTATCGGACCACCCGTATCGGTCGCCGATCGGTCGACCTGGCGACCGATGTGCGACCGATTTGGTGGTCGGAATTTCAGGTTTTTTTAGTAGTGGACACTTAACTAGCTAGTTAACTATATGGGGTTTCATTAAGCACAGTTTCGCCCAAAAAAAAAAAAAGACGCTTCACCGTATATATAGTATATTAGTGTGTAAATAATTTACATCAGATTTATTTGTTCGGAGGTAGCTTTTTGTGATTGACTCACTGGATTTATTAAATTCAGCGAAGTAAATTAACATGAGGGAAAAAGAAGAGAAAAAATTATTTAAAAAAAATTTATTTTCTCATGCTCTGAAAAAGGTGTTTACACACTATGTCAGTTTAGCAAGTTATGTTTAAATAATACATTTGAGATATGATTAGAGTATTCGAATGAAACAGACTTAATATGAAGTGTTTAAGTGAAATGTGCCGACAAATTTAAGGGATGTGGATGTGTTTTGGCAAATTGTATGATTCATTAGTCCAAATCCAAATTGTACTATCGCTTGTGATATCTTGATGTGATATGTGCACATGCACATGTTGAACGTACATGAATTTCTGGTGATCTCATTTTTAAGAAATTCTACTGTTTTTTTTTTTTCTTTTCAAAATGGGGCCATCACCCTTTTTTCTCAGCCTATAAATTGCCTAGCCTCATACTCACCTTGCAAGGACAATTGCTTTTGGCTGACCTTTCTATTCATAATTCAAAAAACATTGTCCTCTCAAACTCAAAATACTTTTAAAACCATGCAACCCACTGATGTTACTGAACTCTATTACCTACTCCCTTCAAATAACCAACCTCAACACCCTTCTCAATTCAACTCGAACTATGATAACTACATATCCACATTTATTCAGTCGAGCAGAATCTCTAGTCCCTTGCATAGTCTTCAAATCGGTCCTCCAATTCAAGAAATCAACCCACAAACAAACTATTTTTTCAACTGCAATTATTCAACGTGTGATGAAACAGATGAGCAATTACTGACTTTAATAAATGAAAGGAAACAAAGAAGAATGATATCTAATAGAGAGTCCGCCCGGCGATCACGCATGCGCAAGCAGAAGCATTTGGATGAACTATGGTCACAGGTCAGTGGCGGATGTATAGTTTAAGGAATCGCTTTAATTGAACCTACATTTTTTTTTTAATTCAGACTAATATATAGTACTCTCTCTGTCATATTTTATGTGGAGGGTTCAGAATACGAGGCTTAAAACACCAAGCAATAAATTTATTTAATAAAATTTATGCATTTAATTTTTTTTTAAGAAAAAACACTTCACTATAGAATAGTGTCTCATAAAACAGAATATAGCAGAGGAAGTACATTTATATGATCATGTTGTGAGCTCATATTTTTTTGAAGAATTAGAACCTTGAAAATATTAAGTTCAAAACTTCAAATCATGAATCCGTGTATATGGCACAGGTTATTTGGCTACGGAATGAGAATCACCAGCTCCTGAACAAACTTAATGATGTCTCGGAGAGCCATGACCAAGCACTTCAAGCAAATGCTAAACTCAAAGAAGAAACTTCAGAACTTCGTCAAATGGTTACTAACATGCAGCTCATGAATAGTTCTAATTATCCTTGCTTAAGAGATAATCTTGATGATGAGCCTTGTAGTGGTTCATCTCAAAATGAATAGCTAAATTCAGGTGATTAATGTTTTCTAGTGTTTTGGTTGTTTAAGATCACGTGGATGTGCAAATTAATAATTTTTTCTTTTTTTTCTTTTTTGTTGTTGAAGTCAAGGCTATGATTATTGTTTTTCATTTAGTTTATCTTTCTTGTTCTTGCTATACTTGCCATGTAATGTAGTATAGCAAAACTTTCACTTCCAAAGTGTTGAAGCAGTAATTACTTCGTGATATCCCTCTTTACCTATGGAGCTTAACTTTTGCATCCACCAATAAGGCGGAGGCAGAATTTCCAATATAAGGGTTCAAAATTTTTTTAAAAAAAGTTTAAATTTGTGTCAAGGGGTTAACGTATGGTATACATATATAAAAAAAAAATTAATTTTACCTAGTATACACAGTATGATTTTCCGGCAAAGGAGGTTCAATTGAACCACTTGCCCAAGGCTAGGGTGGCTCCGCCACCGTCCACTAATATAAAAAGAACATTTTACACTAATAGATAAAAAATAATTACAATATGCATGCACTTGTCACGATATAAGTTAAATTGGTTACTTGAAAGTACAGCTAACAACCTGCCATAAAAGATTTTTTCCACAATCTGCCATAAAAGATTAAACTACTAGTGTAAAATTTCTTTATAACGCTAATGTATACTACTATAAGTTAAACGATAAAATTTTTTGCTTATACATAGTGGCAGAAAAAATAGGTATATATTTTATCTTGTTGTAGCCCTAATTAAGCTACCTTGTCAAGCAGGGGCAGATCAAAATCCGAACCCATTATTCGATTGTTTTGACTTAAACCTTGTATGTGTATTAAAAATTGTCTAGATTTCTTATCGAGTAAATCTAATAGTCATGACCTGGTATAATACCGATTCGAATCCAATATATAGTTTAAATCATGAATTAACCTAGGCAATAGCTAAACTCACTTTTTATGTACGGTTGATATATCACAGTTGTATTTTAAATGATATACCAGAATTTGACCATTATATATTTACGTGAAGAGAATGTAAAAACCGACAAGCTGCACAAGCATAGCCCACAGAGACACCAGCAGATGATGCTAACTCAGCTGTGACAAAAAAGATGTGATGAATCATAGATGATTAATGTTGGAAGCAGAAAAATGCATGGACAATTACACAAAAGTAACTGCTCCATAAATGGAATGGTCAAGTAGAACACAGTGGGAATATATTCTAAAGTAGCATGTCTAAGATAGTTAAACAGGATGACAGAAGAAAAGGGTTGTGTCTGACATGTTTGTTTACAGTAAGAACGGCAACAATAGAGCAAACATGTAAAAAAAAGCATATACTATTTGCCAAAGCATATACAGATGCAGAACTAGGATTTAAACTATTTTATGGGATCTAAATTCTAGGACAATGAGCTTAAGCTAGGAAATGTGTTTAAAATTTAATTTTTGTAGGTATCTCATGATTTTCTTAATAGGATTACAGCATTCTGACAAAAACACGAGTACATTACCTTCTAGCGCTGCACCTGCTGGCAGAATCAACTACTACAAGCTCCAATTATGATCCTCTGAGTTTCAGCAGTTATATGTCATTTTCTTTCAGTGTAATTAGCTCACTGGAAGAACTATTTTGATGGTGAATTAATACTTTGGTATGGCTTCCATAAAAGAAGTTTACTGGTACTGCTTTATAGTAAAGGCAAAACAGTAGCACATTTTCAGGGGAGATCACGTAACATCCATGTTAAGTGACACTAAAATTTTATGTACAAAATTGGTATGTGTCTTGTATTTATTGATAAAATGTGTGCTCGCTGTGTCATGTGAAAAATTAGTTATGTGACGTGCATGCTATACTAACATCACAAAATGCAAGTGCATAGCAGGAGGAGTATACTATGTTTGGCATAACAAACACAACAAGCTCCATCAAGGGCAGGTCTTAGATATATATAAAACAAAATGCTACTTACAATAATATGCTTTTCCTTCCGATTTATATGGTATAACTATTTGCTTATTGATCATTTGAAAAAGAATGACATTCTAAATTGAAGATAAGTCAACTTTGAATTTCTAATATTCACTAAGTGAAAGTTTTTATAACCACATAAATATAGTGACAAGTTTGAGATTGTAAAATTCAAAAGTTTTACAACCATACAAACTATATACTCTAGTAACTTATTTAAAACGACAACTTCTAAAAGTTTTCATTTATTTATGAAAATTTTTGTCAAGTCAAAGAGTAATTGATAGTGGGTATACTTTAATCCCTCCTAGTCCCAGGAATCACAACTTGTTAGATCTCCCTGCTGAAGTTTTTAAGAGTTAGAAAAACCCACCGAGGAGTAGACTGATCATAAATTTTATACAACATTCAAATTAGAAGATTTTATGTTAATTCTATTACCAATTATCCGCCAGAAATCCATTATGGTGGCAACAGCCTAAGTTTGTGGCGGTTTTGTAATTTATTCTCGTGTCGAATTTTTGTCGTCCGCTATATTTTCTCTACTCTTCAATGTTCCTCTCTTTGTGCTTTTCAAGTCTCATCCTTCTCACAATGAACATGTAAGTTATGTTATCATATTCACTGTGTGTGTGTTTTTTTAAAATCTCATTTTCAGCTTAATAATGCAAGAAAACTTGTATAGTTGTATGCATTTCTTCATATTTAAGAAAACAACAACTACTCGTCAGTTTCAAACAAGTTGGGACTGGCTATATGAATCATCACTAATCATATTACACTATTTAAACTCATCTCGTACTAATAACTTTGAAACTTATTATCGGATACAAATAGGGGGCGGAGCTCTAAGGGGGGGTTCAACATGAAAAATTACACTGTGTAAATATAATAAAAACTACTCCTTTTGTTCTATTTTATGTGGTAGCATTAAAAGAATTGCAGTTTTCTAAATTTAATACTAATAGTTTAATATCACAGTTATTACTTTACCCTTAATGAAATGATCTATAACCGCATAAATTTCTATGGCTTATTTTAGACTACAAATCTCAAAAGTCTTTATTTCTTTCTTAAACTTCACTACACGAAAAACTGCTTTTAAGGACTAGAAAACTGGTCCCTGAAAGTAGATTTCTGGTCCTTAATAGTCTTTAGCGATTAGAAAATTCTGGTCGCCACTGGTCGTTATAGCCTCTGTCCTTAAAGGGTTATAACGACTAGTGTATGTCTGGTCCTTAAAACGTATTAGCGACTAGAGAAATTCTGGCCCCTAAAAATGTTTTATGGACCAGTTTTCTAGCCCCTAATTACATAACTTAAAACACGAAATCTAGTCTCAAAGTTGATTTAGGGACTAGCTATCTAGTCCTTAAATGGTTAGTTCTTTGTTGATAGTTAAATATAGAGACCATAGTTTCTAGTCCTAAATGTATTTAGGCACAAGGAGTCAGGTAGTTCTGAATTCATATTATTTCTCAAATATCAAAATCGGCATTAATGCTATTAAAAGACATCAAAGTAAATACACTAGAACATTAAAGCTGCACCAAAGTGTGTGTGTGTGTGTGTGTGTGTATATATATATATATCCACAAAAAATGATGATTAATTAACATCGCGTTTATGGCACGATATAGCCAAGTTGTAAGTAACAACAGTTGTTTACTTCCTTTAGCAAAACCAAGCTAATTAACATCCCTAGCTAGACAATAATATAAAATATGTCCAACATATAATTCTTAGCAAAATGATAAGTCCATGTTCTCTAATCTGCCTCTTATATATAGTTGCAACTTCCAATGTCCAAAACCTGTAAAAAGTATTAAAAATTCTCTCTTTAGAAAAACTATACATATAACGAAATGTAACTAGTATTTTCAAGAATTTGAAGCAAAACAAGGCAAAAAAAAGTATAATGGATAATATTCAGGCCAAACTGATTATCAAAGTGATCGATAAAAAAGAAAACTCTAATTAGAACTAAAGTGTGGATGTATGCAGTAGTAACAGGATCGTAAACTCTATCTATATTGAAGTCTGACTAGTTTGAAGTTACGTCGCTTATGGCCATTAAAGAGGAAAGGTAACAAGTCCCTAAAACTCATCTTATTAAAACATCATCTAGGACTAAATGGCAAGTACATAGAGCCTAATTCAATAATTGTGGAGGTATACAGCAACTATGATATGCAGTAGCAGCAGGAACATAAATAGCAGGAAGATAAGATACAAGAACATGAACATAAATAAGGAAGTGTGGATCTCGCCAAGCTCTGGAGACTTGGGATCATGAACCGGAGGAAATTGCAAGATTAATCAGTCGATAAAAGAAATAGATTGTCCTTGTCAGTAGGACCAACTACTTTAAATTTATACAGTACGCATGTGTACAGTAAATTCATTTTTCTTCCTTGTAACAATGAAATATTGTAGCTGCCACAGTTGAATGTCTTTTGATGAATGGTCATGTGCCATTGCTTACTTTGAACTTCACCAGCAACACAAAAAATTTTTTATATTTAGATCTAAACTGATTAGTCAATTAATTTGAAATAGCTTAACTTAGGATATTCTTCAAGTCAGCTGAATTATTTTCTGAAGAAAGTTCAGCAAGGCAAGGATTTGGACCATAGATATTATGCAGAATAATTACACATACTTTCAAGTACTAAAAATCTGGAGAAGAACTTTTCAAAGCAACTTGGTAATGTTGCAGCAAGGATTAGATGAATGGGATGGACAGATTCTACCTCAACGTTGTGGAGGGTGCCAGTTTCAAGTGTCCAGAAATTCAGCTAGCTCAACGAGCATAGTTAGCTAAACGAGGTGGAGGCATTCAATAAAGCTGGGCAGAATGTTGCTCGTCTCAACGAGCATTGCCGGCAATCAGATTTTTGAAGGTGAGCCCAAGTTTGCTCGCTGGGTGTGCATATTGAGGTCGCCTCAGCGAGCTCCTAGCGAGCGAAGCTGGGCGTGTATATTCCAGCTGGGCAGATTTTCAAGAGCTCAACGAGCGCTCCTAGCGAGCTCATGTTGGAATACTTTTGCACGACAGATTTTGGACGACCTCAATATGCACACCCAGCGAGCAAACTTGGGAATTATATTGGGATATCACTCCCAGCGAGCAAACTTGGGAATTATATTGGGATATCACTTGGAATAGTTCCAATGCCTGTTCCTTAGGCGTACTTGGAATAGTTTCTTATGGTGTTCCATCAATTTATTACTTAGTTCTATGATAGGGTGAGGTACTAAATTCTTAAACATCAAATGACTCATGACAACTGTAGTATCAAGTCTGCTTAAAATGAAACGTCTAGTAGCAAGTTTGTTTCAGATTCCTCAATTTTAACATACAGCAGCGGCTAAAGCTAGTTAAAAAAGATTCAGCAATTTACCAGCATCTTAAAAAATCAAAAAAAGATTTAGCAGACAACACTAGAAGCCAAACTACTTCAGTAAAGTAATTTCAGCGAAAAAACAGAGAAATGAGTTGTTCAATACTTCAACTCATCAATCTTTATTGTCTAGGCGCCAAATCCAAAATATAGCACTAAATAAATCAACAAGTACGCCTGTAAGAGCATGTGTTGGCCTGCCTATGTTATAACTTATGACAAATAATTATGCTCATCATATTGAATAGTTTATGTTTCTAAATATTAATATAGCAGTAGTCAATACCAAAATTGTTCTTTAGTAACAGCAGCAAATGGAAAATGCTTTCATCTAAATTCTATTAACCTGGTATGTTCATCAGTGAATAATCAGTCTCCTGAAACAGGTGTTGTTGAAGGTTGTCCATTGGAGAGTTGAGCTAATAATAGCTCCTTTAACTCCTTAAGTCTTTTCAAGTCATTTTCTACAGTTGAAAGGTGGTCCCTCAAAGATTGGTTTTCCTCTCGAGATGACCGTAGCTCAGACATTAATTCAGACTTTGAGGGCATTCCACCTTTCAAATCTTTCGCCTTTACTCCACCCCCAAAGCCAAATACATGGCTACAATTTTGAGGTCCAAAGCATTTTTCTACAATCTCCATGCTAGACAGAGACGGTTCAGATTGCACCAATTCTTGGAGTTGAGCCTACAAAATATATTTTAATTAGAATCGATAATAAATATTAGTAAATTATATGTTCAAGCAACCGAACGTATATGTTTTTCAATTGATTCAGAATCGATAAGCTTTTCATTCTTCTTGCGAGTCTCAAAGAAAATTGTTGCCAAATCTGGTGGATTTCCATCTTTTCCGCCCTTTACATCAAAATAAATGTGTCAAAAACACCTCATTAATATTTAAAAGAGAAGAACGTGAGATTTTATGATAACACATTTTGATAAATTATCTCTCTGATTGGTTTGCTACCAATGCGATGAGGCATCTTCAACTTGGACCTATTTTTTCTGTTTCTCTTGCTTCTCGCCTATATAAATTTAGCATTAAATTTAATTAAATTTAAACGACACAATAAATTCTTAATTAAATAACTATATGATGACAATGAAATTATACATATAGATATATGTCAAACCTGAAAACTTTATGTAAAAAAATGATTCTTTACCAACGACTCCCATTGTTTCTTGTTTATGCCCGTAGGCATATTCCTAAGAGCCTCTTGGATGCTTTTCCCCCTCGCATACTTAGCATGCCAATTACCCTCCATCTGTCCCATAATTGTTTCATCCATTTGAAGATATGCTCGCGATGAATATCCATGTCATCGATCTCAAATTTATCCTGCAATGAACCAAATATAGGTTGAACCAATATCACTTTGGAAACTACTAACATTTAGTATAAAGATTAACAGTTGGAACAGTTTAATCACATAATCAGATATCAGTTTTAAAGAATGTGGAAAACCAAGGGACAATACTGAAAAGTAAATAGTTGGCTGCTCAAGTTTTCTTACAGTTGTCTGCTCAAGTTTTCTTGCAGTTGGCTGCTCAAGTATTCTCCAGGTTGTTAACAATTACACTGGCGATGTCCAGTGGCTGGTTGCTATGAGGTTCAACCATCATACAATAAGGCGATCAAGGAGCATAATAGACATGAGGATAATTGCCTACTTTTATCACTTTGTACTCAACGATAGCAGGATGAAATTCAAAATCATAAACCAGACAGACATAGCAAGGATTTACATGAGGTTTAGCCCTTAACCAGATAGACATAGCAAGTTTGTTCCAGATTTCTCAATGTTGTTCTTACTATGAATAGACAGCTTGCAACAATATATACAAGATTGTCTCAAAAGTGTAGTACTTTCTTGGTGAGCTTTAGCAAATAGTACATAAGAAAATTGGATAACTTATTACCTCAATAGCTGCCCGCATGTGATTTAACTTATCCTCCTTAATGTCATGCCACGATGATACTCCCAACAGACACATATTACTATCACGAACTAATTTTCCCAAGTGCCTAGCAAACGATTTGTGATTATCTCCAACAGTTTGATTATTGTAAAAAGTTACTTTCAGCTTCTTTCCTACTTCAAGTGCAGCCACTTCCTTGCACTTGTTTTTTCCTCGAACTTTCTTTACCTTTTCTGTAGTAGAAGAACCTACATCTACATAATTAAAATTCTTAAAATATATTTTGCACAAATTTATGATTGTATAAAAGCCAAACTTCATCTGAAAAACATCAAACATACTTGTTTCAACTGTTTGACTGTGTTGATTAGCTTGATCTGTTGATGGAGAAAATGTACTATCAGCTTGCATATGTTCTTTCTCAATAACCAAGGGTTTTTTTTCGTTGTTCCTATTCCTTGACCAAAAAATTTGGTGGAATCCGATCTTGTAATTGTAGAAGGTGTAGTCATACCTTGACTTGCACAATGAGGTCCCACCTCATCTCCAGATGCACCTGAAGAGAACATAGATTTAAGCTCACTGCCTCGTAACTCCCCTGTACCACCTGGTGCAAGGAAATCAGATAAGTAAAAACTTTGGAACAAAATTTCAAATCAGAAAATTAATAAGTCTATACATTTTAGAAACCATACTTGCTTCTGATGTCTCGACTGATTTCATAACTTTTTCAGTAGATGGCGCTTTTAAAAAATCAGATTGAATATCATCTTCCTCAAGACCCAAGGAATTTTTACTCGTCCTACGCATTCCTTGACTAGCACAAAATGAAGTCTTACTGAAAGATCCTACCTCATCCTTAGACACACCTGAAGAGCACACAGATTTGAGACCAATTCCCCCCTCCCTTCCATGCCTTACCTATAGTAGTTGCTGCAAGGAAATCATATTAGTAAAAATTTGAGAATTGAAATTCAATTCTTCAATATTAATAAACAAATTACGAATTTGTAAACTATACCTATTTCTAATGTTTAGATGTATTTCATAACTATGTCACTAGATAGAGGCACTACAAATTCAGTTTTCATATTCTCTTTCTCAAGGGTTGAGGGGTTTACACTCGTTGTTCGCATTCCTTGACTAGCATAAAGAGAATCGGATCCCGGACACGCGAGAGCCCAGCCCGGAACTCTTATATGTCCAAGGTTCAATATTGAACTTCCAATCAACAACGGGTAAATCTATAGTCCGAGAGCTTGAACCGACAGCAGCCCTATGGGAGAACCTTTCATCTTCAATTCATGTGATTGTTTATAGTTGGCAATTATATGCTCCCGGATTAAACATAAGAATCCAAAAAAGTGTGCCTTTCTTTGGATTGATTCATTCGTTAGTGTCCACTTGTGATTTGACCTACGGCTGATTTAAGGATATATCACAGACAACTACTTTCATTTCATTAAGGGGTCCTACTCGAGTGCAGTCATTCATAGGTGCAAGGTACTTTACTTACTATTATAAGTGGATGACTATAGTAGATACATCTGGCTTTCTTTACTTAGAGAGAATAGTATGATCAGTTTTTTGAAATTGTCAATATAATCGAATGATTCTATCCGAGGGATCTTTCCCCCTTTCAGAATTGCATATAATTTAATAGAGATTTTTTCTTTCGACTATATTTCGATTGTTAATACGATATATAAGGACCGCTACTACAAAGAGTACTAATCCCGTTGCCCCTCATTCTTCAAGAATAAGGAAGATCCTTTTCAAGTTTGAATTTGTTCGTTGCGGGTAAGGCAAAAGAAAAGGTGTCCACGGACCCCCTGCATCTGTAGAAGAAAGGGGAAACTCAATCATGAAACTGAATGATTCTGTTGATACATTCGAGTAATTAAACGTTTCACAATTAGGAAACTAAATTTATTGTTATAACCAGGATTTTCCAACAAAACCGACCTATTTAAACCATGATCATGAGCAAGTGTATAAATATACTCCTGAAAGATAAGTGGATATAGGAAGTTGTGTTGTTGCGATCTATCTAGCTGTAAATATCTGTGGAACAGAATTGACTGGGTGGTAGAGTCGTGGAAACGGTTGTTTCTTCCATATTTTGGACCTCTTTTTTTATTGGATGGGAATGAATGAAATAATATTTAATCGTCATTATTGAAACTTGCTTGAACATGAATAACCCCCTTCGGGTCCATAAGCAGTGACAATTGCCCTATGAAGACTCGCTTTCTTTATTTGAATATCTTTACTTTGTTCGTTCTACAGATATAGATGCAACTTCCTTTCTTGGCACCATCCCTATTCTTATGGCTCAGTACAAGACCGACGGAAGAGAAGGGGTGAAAAGGCTAGCGAGGCAGAATTCTTTTTCTCTTTCATAGCGCCGCACAATGGAGACATTGTAGTGCTAGACCAGATTTACCGATCCCGGACTGGTTGTCCCTACCTAACTATATGGTAGTGGTCTAGGGAGCGCAATTGCTAGAGCACGGGAGATCTCACCTCATCCCTAGACACTCCTAAAGAGCACATTGATTTAAGACCAAGCCCTCGACCTCGTCCCTTCCCTATAACACCAGGTGAAACAAATGCATATTTGGTAGTAGACTTCACTGTGGATTCCACCTCATTTATACTCCTTGGGGGTTTCATATTAAGCTTTGATGTTTTGCATTTTATGCCTATACTTCCTTAATATTTCCTCACGTTTTAGTACCTTATTCGCTCGTTTTGTAGCTTGTGAATGTGGTTTTACACTGATTTTATGTCGTGTGTGTGTAGGTTATTATGCAGTGTAATTGGAGCTTTTAAGAGCTTGATTGAGCAAGAAAAGATTGGATTTTGATTGAGGATTGGATCGAGCACACGAAGGCACGACACGAGCGAGCAAAGGAGCGAGAAAACACGAAAATTGGCCTGGCGCTGTAGGGCATGCCCCGCGGGCCCCACCGCGCCCAGTGTTCCAGCGCGTTTCCCAGCGCGCCGCAGGCCCAAAGCGGGCTGATTTCGACGTCCTCTGTCCAAGCTCACGCGTTCTGAGGCGCGGGGCGCTCGTTATAGCGCCCCTTGTGCGCGTTTTTATGTCCTATTTCGTCTAGGCTTGGGTCTAACTTATTACTAGGTGTTTGTAAACACTATAAATACTCTTTTACTTAGTTTTTCATGGGAGTTCAGACTTTGGAGCAAATTTGAGAGCTCATAACATCAAGAACAAGGGTTTTTCTTCCTTCCATTAATCTATTACATCATTATTTCATTATTACATCAATTCCTTGTGTTGTTATTATGAGTATGCGTAGCTAATCATATCGTTCTAGGGTTAGAGTATTTCATGAAGGTTGATGTTTGAAGATTGATTTCCATTAATTGAATCCCATTACGGGTTACTTATTCTTTCTTGATTTCACTTGTGTAATTGTCAGGGCCCGATTATTACGCATTATCTATGGTTTTTAGATTGAACTCGAAAGAGGGGATTTAATTACGTAATAAGAAAGAATAGGACTAGTTTGTGAACCCGGGCATCGGGGAACCAATTTGTGAGTAGGATAGACATATACTTGCTCGCCTAGTTTAACTAATTACAGAATTCGTTAATGCGTGCACGTGATTCAACCCATAGACATATAGGGATTGGAGTAGCCTGCATAGACCGTGAAGAACTGAAAGGTTTTCACGGGTACATGTAATCTGTTAGTTAGTAACCCGGGATTTAAGAAGTGGAATCAATTGGAAAACTCAACTGGATTGTTCGTAACTCTGACCCTGGATCGTCTCCGTATTACTGATAACAACCAAGTTTTGCTCCATTGCTTGAATTCACTTTTACTATTTAATCACTGTTCTTTAGTTAATAAATCCTCACTATTGGAAAAAGATCCCTGAATAGTTTATATAAATTGTTTGCTAGAATTCAGTCTGAATAGTCCTCGTGGGAACGATACTCGATTTATCACTTTATTACTTGTCGACCGCGTATACTTGCGTGTGCGTTTGGGAGCAACAAGTTTTTGGCGCCGTTGCCGGGGACTAATTATTGACTGATTTCTTTTTGAACTGTTTATTACTTACTATTCAGGTTTAATTTTTGTTTTGAGTTTTGTGCTGTTCAGGTATTAGGTCCTGCTTGATCTTTACCTACAGGAATGGCAGAAGACCAAGCTTTAGCTGTGCGAGATGTTGCTCTCCCCAGCCTGGAGGGAGTAGCATCGAGCATAGTTAAGCCCGCTATCACCGGGGGATTTGAGATTAAGTCCGGCATGATTCAGTTGCTGCATGTGACTGGACAATATGGTGGATTACTTCATGAGGATCCGCAGCAACACATTCAGAACTTTCTGGAGATCAGTGATACTTATACACCAGCGGGTGTTCCTACTGATTATGTTCGCTTGACGTTGTTCCCGTTTTCACTGATTGGGGCAGCAAAGAAGTGGTTAAAGGCTGAAAAGTCTGGGTCTATCACTACTTGGGAGGATTTGGCTAAGAATTTCTTGGCTAAATTTTATCCGTCTGTCAAGACAGCCCGGCTGTGGAGCGAAATTATGTCCTTCAGACAGTTAGAAGGAGAATCCTTGTATTCAGCCTGGGAGCGATTCAAAGCTTTATTGCGAGATTGTCCACACCACAACCAATCCAATGAGGTTGTGGCACACACTTTTGTTGAGGGGCTGAACCAACACACTAAGATCGTGGTTGATGCTGCTGCTGGAGGCCAAGTACTGGCCTTAAATTTTGATCAGATTTATGATTTACTTGACAAGTTTTCGCAGAGCAATCCTGATTGGCAGGGAGATGGTAGAGCTATTACGCAGAAACCTGCAGGGGTGCTTCAGTTAGATGCAGTTTCAGAGCTAAGGGCAAGGATGGATGCTATTTCCAATCAAATTAGCAAGTTAGCTCTGCAAAAGACTCAGCAACCAGTGGCTCCAGTGCAACAACTCCAGAGCTTTTGTGAGGTTTGTGGTCAAGACCATGCTACAGAGGTTTGCTCTTCTAATCCAGAGTCAGTTTATTACGTGGGTAATCAAAACAGGTTGCAGAGTCAAAACCAGTTTGGTAATGGGTATTATCAAAGCAATACGAGAGCCCCGAATAATTACCACCCACTTCCGGCTCCACCACAGCAGGTTAGCAGTTCAGTTGAAGATATGCTAAAGCAAATAATGGCAGGCCAGCAGAGAATGATAGCTGACACTGCATCCCATGCACAAGCCATACATGATCTTGCCAATGCTCAAAAGAACTTGGAGCACCAGTTGGGACAGTTGGTGGGAGAAAGAAGTACTGTTAAAAAAGAGCCTGAACAATGTCTTGCAGTGACCTTAATTGAAGGTGGAGAGCTGATGGCCAAGTCTGAAGAGAGAGCTAAAATAGAAAAAGTTGAAAAAGTGGAGAAGGTAAAGAAGAAAGAAGAGAGAAAGGAGGCACCTTTGCCACCTCCACCATTCCCGCAGAGACTATTACCATCGAAGGATCTGGCCCAGTATCAAAAATTTGTGAGTATGTTGAAAGAACTTCAAGTTAATATTCCTTTGACTGATGTGTTTGAATTGATGCCATCCTTTGTGAAGTTCTTAAAAGAAATTTTAGTGAAGAAGAAAAAGCCTCAAGAGATAGATACAGTTGATTTAGTTGAGGAGTGTAGCACAATCTTGAGTAAGCTACCTCCAAAACTTCAAGATCCTGGGAGGTTTACTATTCCTTGTACCATTGGAGGGCATAATATCACTGGAGCCTTGTGTGATTTGGGTGCGAGCATAAATCTCATGCCTCTGTCTGTTTGCAAAAGGTTAGGGCTAGGAGCAATCAAGCCCTCTTCAGTTACTCTTAAGATGGCAGATGGATCTCTCACTCACCCTGATGGTAAGTTGGAGGATGTGTTGCTAAAAGTTGGTAAGTTTACATTCTCTGCTGATTTTGTAGTCCTAGATTATGAAGAGGACCGAGAAGCTCCAATCATTTTGGGGAGGCCATTCTTAGTCACCTCGAAGGCAATTATTGACATGGAGCTGGGTGAGATGACTGTTAGAGCGCATGGAGAAAAGGTTACTTTCAAGGTTTATGATGAGAAGGAGCACATAGCTAAGGTGGAAGAGTGCTCTATGATTGAATGTGTCAAACAAGAAGATGGAAGTAAACCACATAAGAAGGGAAGAAAGTAAAAGTTCGGCGTAAGAAGAGAAGACATAAAGGCTGGAAGTGAGCTAAAAGTGTCATCGTGCCACGACGTTAACTAAGGCGCTTCTCGGGAGGCAACCCGAGTTTGTAGTTGTATTATTTTATTTATAGTGTCACGTAGTTGTTGTTTTTTCTTGGATTGCAGGTTCATGTAATGTCGAGGCTAAGTGTGGGGTGTCCTCACCCTTGCCTAATGTTGATGACCTGATGAGGGAAGTCTGAGTACCTCATACTATATGGAAGCTTGGAGGATGCTAGCACCAAGGACTAGAATCTTCAGGGAAGTTTTCTTTACCTTGCGCTTGCTTATTTTTAGCACTGAGGACAGTGCTTAGTTTAAGTGTGGGGTGGGGAACTACCCTTTATTTATTTTTGAGGTTAGGGATGCATGTACCATAGGATTTTTCTTTTGTCACTTGACTTTATTTTTATTTGTTTCTTGCTTTAATACATGGAAAAAAAATTAGAAAACCAATGAAAAATTGCAAAAAGATTTTCCTTTTAGTTTTATTAGTGGTACATGGCATCCACCCCGTGGTTTTTCTTATGGCCTCGGTTCTTTTCCACGGGGAGGCCTTTGAATCGGGTAGTTTTTATTTTTAGGATTAGGATAGTTAGTTGTAGATGACCCTAGACGAAGGAATAGGTGGAATGCTAGGTGCCTTTGATTTGTTTGATACCGATGGACTTGAATTGATTGCATGTGCTATTTGTGGTGTCCTTGGGTTTTAAATTGAGATGCATGCCTAGAAAACATGGAACGACCCCCTTGAGATGCTTGAGTTCACTTGCTTGACTTGATTGTTAACCTTTGTGCATTAGTGCTTAATTTTCCACAAGTTGCATTCTAGATGCTTAGTTGAGAGTTGTTGATGGAACTTTTTTGTGTGGATTGTGTGCAATGTGTGTTGTGAGGCATGTTCTTGTTTACTCCATGTTGCATATTAATGTCTAGAACTTGCCCCGTGTGTGTGCAAAGCGAAATCCTAGGTTTGCTCTAGTCGGGAAATGATACAAGACCTTCTTTTTGTTAGCCCACCCTTACATATATACCTTGAAAAAAATTGTTGTTGTGATTTCTTTAACCCTTTTTGTTGGCACCCACACCCCGAGCCTACCCATTTGTTCTTAATTGTCTCTTTTGGCCCTTTACTCCTTAAGCACTTTATTGATATTGTGTAATTGATTGGAGTTGTGGTTGGATGTTGGGAGGTTCTTGAGTGGAACTAATGAAGAGGGATAATTGAAAAATTTGTGAAGTAGTGGAAAACATTGGGAAGGATGGAAGTTAATGAAATTGGAAAAAAAATGAAATGATAAGAAAAGAAAAAAATAGCAAAGTTGAAAAGAAAAAAAATTGTGGAAAAAGAAAAAAAAGAGAAAAGAATATTCATTCCTTGCTAGTGTGTGCTTAAAAGAAAAAATGCTACTTGTTGAGAATGTGTATGTGTAGAAGAGTTGATTGGGTGGCTTGATGAGATTTGTGCTTAATTAATTGTGATGTATTAAAGTGCTTAGGGAGGTAGTCACTATTACCATATGTATCCTACCCGCCCCTTAGCCTACATTACGACCTTTCTAAAGTCCTAGTTAATCCCGATTGGAGTGAGCTTACATTAGTGGAGTCCTACACTACGGGCAAGCCTATGGTACATTGTGTGTGACATGTGAGACTTTCATGAGAGTGAGTGAATTCTTTCTATGCTATTGTCCCCATTCTATTCTTGATATTCATTGTTGTGTGTGATATTTGGGGGACACTCTCTTGCTTCATTTTGGTGAGGGCACATGGTTTGCATGAAATAGGTGAAGTTGATGGTTTCTTGGTTGAGTAGATAGGTGTGATTTTGTGGGAGCATGGTTGCAATAAGTTGAGTTTGTGCATTTGAGTTGTTTTGGGGTGGTTGTTCTCATATTTTTGGTTTTGGTAAATTGTTGGCATGTTTGTGGATCCATAGTAGTCATGTGTGCATTGGTTCAATGGTCGGTATCAACCGTAGTCATAGGCAGACCTGTTTTACCTAGGTTGGGAAGTGAGATGTGATTTGCTCGAGGGCGAGCAAAGGTTCAAGTGTGGGGTGGTGATGTTTGGCATTTTATGCCTATATTTCCTTAATATTTCCTCACGTTTTAGTACCTTATTCGCTCGTTTTGTAGCTTGTGAATGTGGTTTTACACTGATTTTATGTCGTGAGTGTGTAGGTTATTATGCAGTGTAATTAGAGCTTTTAAGAGCTTGATTGAGCAAGAAAAGATTGGATTTTGATTGAGGATTGGATCGAGCACACGAAGGCACGACACGAGCGAGCAAAGGAGCGAGAAAACACGAAAATTGGCCTGGCGCTGTAGGGCATGCCCCGCGGGCCCCACCGCGCCCAGTGTTCCAGCGCGTTTCCCAGCGCGCCGCAGGCCCAAAGCGGGCTGATTTCGACGTCCTCTGTCCAAGCTCACGCGTTCCGAGGCGCGGGGCGCTCGTTATAGCGCCCCTTGTGCGCGTTTTTATGTCCTATTTCGTCTAGGCTTGGGTCTAACTTATTACTAGGTGTTTGTAAACACTATAAATACTCTTTTACTTAGTTTTTCATGGGAGTTCAGACTTTGGAGCAAATTTGAGAGCTCATAACATCAAGAACAAGGGTTTTTCTTCCTTCCATTAATCTATTACATCATTATTTCATTATTACATCAATTCCTTGTGTTGTTATTATGAGTATGCGTAGCTAATCATATCGTTCTAGGGTTAGAGTATTTCATGAAGGTTGATGTTTGAAGATTGATTTCCATTAATTGAATCCCATTACGGGTTACTTATTCTTTCTTGATTTCACTTGTGTAATTGTCAGGGCCCGATTATTACGCATTATCTATGGTTTTTAGATTGAACTCGAAAGAGGGGATTTAATTACGTAATAAGAAAGAATAGGACTAGTTTGTGAACCCGGGCATCGGGGAACCAATTTGTGAGTAGGATAGACATATACTTGCTCGCCTAGTTTAACTAATTACAGAATTCGTTAATGTGTGCACGTGATTCAACCCATAGACATATAGGGATTGGAGTAGCCTGCATAGACCGTGAAGAACTGAAAGATTTTCACGGGTACATGTAATCTGTTAGTTAGTAACCCGGGATTTAAGAAATGGAATCAATTGGAAAACTCAACTGGATTGTTCGTAACTCTGACCCTGGATCGTCTCCGTATTACTGATAACAACCAAGTTTTGCTCCATTGCTTGAATTCACTTTTACTATTTAATCACTGTTCTTTAGTTAATAAATCCTCACTATTGGAAAAAGATCCCTGAATAGTTTATATAAATTGTTTGCTACAATTCAGTCTGAATAGTCCTCGTGGGAACGATACTCGATTTATCACTTTATTACTTGTCGACCGCGTATACTTGCGTGTGCGTTTGGGAGCAACAAGCTTGGAAGAAACCAAAAAGAGTTAGAGATAATGAACCAGTAAACAATGTATTAAGAACAAAAGAAAGCATGCAATCAGAATCTATAATAATGGATAGTTAATACAAAAAGATATATGTCGCCTCATCTACTCATTTTCGTTTATTTTGTGCTGTATTTTCTAAAACTACATCACTCTCCATTTGTTGCACAATCTCATAGGTATCGCGAGGTTGCATCTTCCTCGCTACATACCAACTTTTATTGGAATTAGCATTGGCATAAAACACTTGAGTTGCTTGATCAGCTAACACAAAAGGCTAATTTGTTTTTAAAAATCGCCATTGAGTGCATCATACACCTATAGCACCTAAATTTGATTGTATATCACATGATGATGTATAGGATGATATAATAAGCTTAACAGACCTCCTATAATAGCTACTGTAACTTGACCATTCTCTCTTAAAATAATTTTTAACCAGACATTACTCAGTTGTAAAATCAATATTTTATATGACTTGCCCTGTTAGAAACTTGCCTTGATGTGATTAGTATTTTAGTTTGGATATGAAACTCGGATAGCAGCGACTCAATTTTTGTGCCTACTTATTTGTAGCTAAACTGAACATTTGATATACGAATTGGATAAAACTGGTGCTCTTATTGTTTATCAGATTATTTTTATTTGGTTAAATCCGAAACACAATGTGCATTCGCTAGGAGAACAATTATCACAAAAACACATTTAACACAAATCCTTTTCTATTCAAGAGTAAAGTTTTCCTTGATCAAACCACATGATTCCCATTTAAACTTACTTATGATTTTCGATGTATTAGAATAAGACATATTCATATGTATGTTCTTTCAAGTTAAATGACAACTCACATCAAAAGAAAAAGTTAACTTAAAGCTAAAAAGTTTAGTATCTGCCATAAATGCAAAACAAAGAAACACATAATTACATTCAATTTGTAAGCGGATGGTAATATCAAATTTATTCCCAGCTGCATTTAAATGAATCAAATATGAAAATACATAATTACTAGAATAAGAATGCAATACTCACCACATACTCGTCAAAGCAGAACGCGCACAACCTCTGAGATTTATAATAACAGGGAAACTAAAAATTTACTAAGAATAAAGATTTTGTTTTACCGAAAACTAAATAATATTGCATTCGACTTATAGAACATAATAGGCAGCATCACGAGCTAGAAGATCTAATAACTAATATAGGAACCACAGTTTCAAAATAGAGAGGCGACGATGATGTGCTTTCCAATTTCAAAAAGCAAAATAGAAAAGGCTCGGGCTCTGTACACGCATAAATAGAAAAGCTCAATCGACGACGAGTCGTTAAGTCCCAAAATAATGCTGCTGTTCTTGCAAACATAAAGCGAAATAGACGACGAGTCATTAAGTCTTGAATTCGATCTTAGCAACCATTTGACCTTAACAGAAAAGGAAAAATAAAGAAAAATAGCGAAAAATTTACTTACACGTGAGATACACAAAAATAATTTTATTTCTATTTTGGGATGACTCTGTCTATGTAACAAAACATATTTAGTACTACTAAAATCTAGTGAAATTTCTCCTATTGCATATTTTAGCATATAAAAGAAAACAAAAATATCACTTGACAATGACATATAGATTAAATTTCCACTATCTCTGAAATTCGGAAATAAGTACATCATATCAAACTAAATTATGTAGTACAACAAATATATAGGTGCAGAATTGAAGAGCACTCATTGAAATTCGTCTTCATTATTTTCGAAACTAAACTTAGTATATATAAAAGAACTATTAAAGTTCCAAGAAAATAAAGTCAGATCTACCGCTATCAGAGAGTTTCAAATATTGAAATCTCTTCTTAAAAAGTTAAAGTCAGTATGAAAAACAAGCTTATTGATAAGAATCCATCTTTTAAAGCTTCATCAGAAATAGAGAAAACGAAGATAGTAGAGGGAAGACAAAGAGGCAGTAGCAGAAGATAAGAAATAGAGATGCAAACACATTTACCTTAAGACAAGGAAGACGAATCAAAAGATTGAGGTTATTCCTTTCAAATATTGAAGCTTCAGAGAGAGCTCAAAAGATGTTTTCTCCAAATTTGCCTTCACCGATCAAGAGAGCTAGTTAAGAGACTAGGGTTTTATATTTGTACTTGGAGAGCTTTTGTTTTGTGTTTTAAGAAAGAGGGAAATTGAAATATTTTTGTTTATTTGGTTTTGGCGTCTGGACCCGCGCGCTGATTTATTTAAGGACTTGATTTATTTCTCTTCCCTAAATTTAGAACAAAAATGGAAAATCAAGGACTAGGATTAATACTAGTCCCTATAAGCCACATTCAAGGACCAGATTTCTTACTAGTCCTAAAATTTTCGTCCCTAAAGACCAGTTTTCTTGTAGTGCTTTATGCATGTTCAAAATTTTTCATTTAAAGTGGAACGAAGGGGGTAGTTTTTTAGTCATATATAGTTGTTGATCCCCCTGGAATAAGGAAAAATTCTACTAAAATAGTAAAAGGGTTCAAAAATAGCTTTAGATCATAGGTTCAAATATCATATGTGATATTTATCTTAATTTCGCTCCTGGATACAAAGTTTAATCAACTATGCATCAATACCGAACTAATTAGTTCAGCTTCATAAATCCTATATATTGGGAGGTATGCATTTAAGTACGAATAAGAATATAAATGCACGAATTTGGATACACTAATTCAAATATCTAAAAACAAAATCATAAAAATATGCTTAAATTAAGAGACATTACGTAGAAAACTCACATGTAGTTTGTAACGTCCACTAGCTCAATCGTTTAAGAGCATCTTGGGTTGTTTTAGCCCAACAACTGGTATCAGAGCCAATGGTTCAACGAGATGAGTATGCAGCGGAGTGATTGCGTGGGGCCCGACTTAGCCTTTATCCGTTGTGGGTCGGATTACTGCTTGCCTTTACCCACAAATTTGAGGGCCCGGTTAATGTCTTTGCCCATCTATCGGCCGGTTTACCACCTTTGCCGTAGCTTCAAAGACGCACACAGAAGTACTCGGTTGTTGATGTGGCTGACACATAGTACAGTGAATCTCCAAATAAGCAGTAATGCTCCATGTGGAACTTAGATCAAGGGGGAGATTGTTTGGGTAAGTGAATCAGGTCCCACGTTGGAAGTTGGCAAGGAAAATAAGCTACATATAAGGTGTAGAGATCTCTTAATGGTGTGAGGCCTTTTAAGAAAACCGTGCGGGCTCAGCCCAAAGTGGACAGTATATCACTATGTTAAGAGCAATTTGGGCTGTTTTAGCCCAACATATGCAAGGAAGCTCAAGCTCGAGATCTCCAAACAGCTGAAGACATTTGAAGATTGAGCTTAGAACTTCTCAGATCTTCAATCAAAGCCGATTTATAACACAATTTTGTTTGATAGTGATGGGCTAGATGAGTATTCTCCAAGACAGTTTGAGAATGTGGCTAAGGATAACATCAATTTTACAAGCTTATTGATTTCGGACTAAAAAGAGTCTTATGATAATCAGTTGAGGATATAAAAGTTTAAAGATACAATATTTGTCGTTAATGAGTTGCTTGTAAAGGCAGAGAAGATTTGAGCTTTTTCCAACTCAATTGCTGCAAAATCAACACGAAAGAGTTAATATGGTCGTGCTATAAGGCTTATGGAGGAGAGAATTCACATCCAAGAAAATATAGAGATGATGACCCTAGGGCTAAATTTGAAGACCCTACTTTATACCATTGTGCCATATTTTGGATAATGTTACTACGGCATTTGTAGTTGTGAATTTAGGGATAAAGAATGCATATGATCCTTGGAAACATGTTTTCCATATTGTTACTAACAGGATGAATCTTGCTGCAATGAAGGTTTGGTTTAAGATGAGGCCAATTGATATGCCGACATTAAAATCAATTTTGTAGAGTATTTTAAATTCTTGAAGTCCTCATTTGTGCCAGTGTTGTGGCAGCTTGAATCAATGACAGTAAGTACTCAATTGTGTTGAGTCCATGTTTTGAAATGTGAAAATGGTTTTCGTTTTCAAAAAGACTCTATTATTTCTTGTGAGGATTGCAAATGAGTCTTGAGTTGGTATGAGTTTAGCATGCATAGCAAGGTTGCATGAGTGCGTAAAGTTCGTTGATGAATTGAGGCAACTCTTGAGATTCATTTGTATCCTTTGACCATAGTTGAGTAGAATGGGTGAATATTTTGTCAATTATGCATATGAATGATAGTGACTAGTTGGTACCAACTGACAGAGTTGAGTAGAATGGGTGAATATTTTGTCAATTATGCATATGAATGATAGTGACTAGTTGGTACCAACTGACAGAGGCGGACCCAGAAAAGAAGAAATTGTAGGAGCTGGAATTCGAACCCAAGTCTCCATCTTTGGGGCAAACTTTAAACATCTGTGTTACCAGTGCATCCAATTAGCTTTCGTTCTTCTAGGTGCACATTTAAATATATATACACGTTTTCTGTCATAAATACATATATATACACAGAATTTTTTTTCGACGCCAGGGGGTGCCGGTGCACCCACCACCACCATGTAGGTCCGCCCCTGCCAACTGATTCATTAATGCTAAATTGATTTTTCCTAAGGTTGGAGCTTGACTTCATCTTGAGCTAAATTATAAAGCAACAGTTAGTGTTGTTTAGAGTTTGATTTACTTGAGGATAAGCACATTAAAGACTTAAGTTTGAAAAAGTTGACAAGTCGGCATTTTGCCAACTTTGAAAGTTTGAACTACTTTTTACTTTTGTTTTTGAGTGTTAAAGCATGATTTTATATGCTTATTTGAATATTTTGCTTGGTGTAAGGTCTCATAGAATAATGAAAGAGAAGAAGACCAAAAGTGTACAAGAATTAGAAAATGTAGAAAATGGATGTTGCCCATTATCAGGGGCGCTCACCCAATGGAAGAAACGGAAGTTATGTCCTAACTGATGGTGGAAAGGGTGGTCTATCTCCCTGAAAGAGTGGCCGCCTAATGGATGAACAGGTGGCCTCCCCATGCAAAGCATAGTCACCCGTTCTCAAGACTCATAAGCAGCCGGTCGTGTAACCAAAAGAGCAAGAACAAAAATCTATAAAAAAGAAGAACATGCGGCCATCTCCTGAAGAAGGCGCTCCACGTCACCTCCAAAACCAAAAGGAAAAGTTAGTTCAAGCCAAGAATGGTGACCTCCCCATGTAATTAGGCGGACGCCCCCGTTCAAAAGGGCAGTTTTTTTTTCATTTTGAAATGTAGTTAATATAAATATCTAAAGGCTAAGTTAAAACATTATATTATCTTTTTCTACATTGGGAAATCTTGGAAAGAAAGAATTATAAGCAATTTTTCTCCTAGTTTTCATAATCAAAGCATTTCTAGTTTATTTTTTCCTATTCTAGCTTTAACTTCAAGCACTAGTATGAGTAGCTAAAATTATAACTAGGAATGTAAACAAACTATTGTGGTTGAAAATAATTGGGTATTTAATAGTTTCATTTAAAATGTATTAGGTTTGATTATCTAGTATTTATTGCTTTAATTTTATAGTTTTGGTGATTGCAACACTAAGTTCCAAAGTCTATTTCACTATTTGTCTCTTTGACAAGGTTAACAAGCATAGGATTATAGAGCATAGCAAGAATTTGAGTTTTGTTGGCTATAAAAACCTAACTCATCTAAAAAATTTCACTAGGAATAAGTTTTGTTTTCTTAGGTCAAAGAGCTAAAACTCTATGCGCATCGCTATTGTCTTTGACGAGCTTAGTAAGATAGATTTTTTTTTTTTTTAAAAAACTTGATAGTTCTAGGAGATTAAATATGATTAGTTCGATCATAATCGTACTTATTGCATATAAGTGAAGTATCGTTACCAGGTGATTTGGAAACCACTATTAATCGTTTACATCCCTAGGCTTCTAATCATAGTTACACAAACAACTATTAATTATTACTTTCTTTAATTTTTTCAAACTATTACAAGTAGTTATTAGACTTCAACTCTATAATTAGGACAATGAACTACAACTCTTTGTATACCAGTTTGTGAATACAAACCTTGACTTTTTCTAGCTTCATGCAGAAATCGATCCGATCTTACTTAATATATATATTTGCACCGACCGACATCCCTTGAGAGTAAGCTTGGCCGAGATTTGGGAGGGTGGGGTGGGGGTACATGAGTATAAAGAAATTTTCTTAAAGTTATTATAGAATTCATTGCAATAAAGCTACATTTTTTTCTTTTTTGGAAGTGGGTTAAGTTAGGAAATCCTTCATACAGTCCTCATCGCACAAATTTCCAAAAATAAGGGGAATAATTAAAAGCAATGTGACATTTTTGGTTTTTTTGCAAAACATAAAGTTCCCTAAATTACGGGACGTTAGTGAAGAGGTCATCCATAGCCCAATTCGCCCAAGGGGTGGATAACCTTGTAACTTTGTCTATAAGTGCAAGGTTTGCGAGTTGATGGGGTGGCTAACTTTGGTTAAGGGTTGTGGCTCTCCAATCACTACGCACAAAACCATCCAAACTCTTGCGGGCGTTCGATGTTCCGGATTTATTTGTACCCATTGCTATTAATTTTCGAATAAAGGATTAAGATATAAATGTATATTTATCGGAGAATTTCTAGGTCAAAGGCAGATGTTTTTCTGATCCTAGCAAAGCTCCAAAAGCTTCACATTTTTTTGATTAGTTTTATGTGTTACTTCAACTATTAAGTTATTTTGTGGTGGATATTTAAATCCAAATTGATTGAAAAACTAGATATAAGTAGATTGATGATCATGTTCAGCAAGACTACTAGTTTTAACTCAGATGTTAGCCATGCGTTTGTGATACATCGCATCGGATCTTGTTGCCAAAAATTTTGTTTAGAATACTTTTATTTTAAAATATCGAAGGAGTTGAACTAAAACATGAACATAGAAAGGCGATATAAAATAGTTTTTATTTCATCATACAAGGAAATCATTAGAGGTGTCAAAATTGACCCATAAAAATTTGACCCGTCCATTTATTACTTTAGCTCTTCGCTCTTCTTGACGGCCAAATTCATCCCATCTAATAATTGCGCTAATTTGTGCTAAAAATTGACTCATTTGTAAATTGTTAAAACATATGTAATATGAAACTTTTCTTGGTTTGATATCTAATACATATCCATAATAAATAAATAAAATGAGTTTCATTAATTCTTTTTTAATAACTAAACAAATTTAAGAACATAAATAAAGAAATAAAAAATTAAGAAACATTGGGAGTTTGGGTTAGGGATTTTTACCCCACATAACCATTCCCAACCCTTATACACTTTTTGTAACCATATTTTGTCCTTTCTTTCTTTTCCTAGCATATTTATTAAATATAATTTGATGATATAAATATTTAAAAAATATAGGACAAATATATATGTGTATAGAAGGAATATATACAAAATATCAATCTATTATATTTGATCTTTTAATTATAAATTAAATTTTAAATATAAATATTGTGGTTATATTATGTTAGTGCTAAATGACTTGTTAATATGAAATATTGTGGGCTATTTACGTGGAAATCCCTTTGGGTTATGACCTATTTTTTAGCCCATTCTGACCCAACTCATCACTACCCATGTAACATGTGACCGTGCGCATCAATGATCCGCCCAATTATTTACTCTACCTATTTTGACCATCTAAATTCAAATCCAACCCACCCAGTGACGCCTCTAAAAATAATTATGAGTTTCTTATAACTTTTAGAATAGAGCTGGTAATTTTCTTAGTGCTCAAAAGAGAAATCCTACGGAAAACAAAAAATAAATCATAATTTGAGATAAGAAACTTGGATACTTGGAAATAATATTTAGAGTCTATTTGGCCAAGCTTTTGGGAAGTCAAAAAACTTATTTTAAAAAATTCGGGTGTTTGGCCGAGCTGCTTCTCACCAAAAGAAAATTCAGAAGTTGTTTTTAATTTCACCATATTTATTCAAACTTATAAAGTTCAGTTATAAATAGTACCTTATTCTTTCTCTCCTTATACTTACTCAAAATTTAGCATCCAAAAGCACTTTTTAAAAAGTTTGGCCAAACACAAATTGCTACTTAACTATCAACAAAAGTTCTTATCGAATGAGTTGACCAAACACAAACTGCTTTTCCCCAAAAGTACTTTTATAAAAAACACTTTTCAAAATAAGCAATTTTTAGAAGTTTGGACAAACAGGTTCTTAATTAATTTTTTAGGACATTTATGGCTTGCCCAAAGGTTGATCATTTATTCTTATAATCATCGAACACTATAGAGATATTTAGATGTATCATTAGTTCTATTTATTTATCCAAAGATAGTAAATATTACTAATTGGTGCATTAGAAATCATCAAATTATGTTAAAATTTATGTTAAGCATCATAATGTCTAACGTTAGTATATTGGCGTTTTGCCCAAAGGTGAACATCAAGATACACGTAAAATTTAAATAAAACCATTTATGAATATGATAGTATATTTAGTTTATAACTCAAAGCGTTAATGAACAAGCATATTTTATTTGCAGCATTTGCTCTTCGTTCGCATTCTGCTTCTGTTACGACCTTTAAGTGACTGAACTTCTCGAAGTGGTGCAAAAAGATTGAATTCCATCTTAGAGATCTTGATATTACACTCTACATTGAGAAGCCAGCTGCTATTATAGAAACTAACATTGCTGGAGAAAAGTCTTTTTTTAAGTAGTGGCATAGGTCTAACAGATTAAGCCTAATGTTCATGCAAATGCGTATTGTAGGCAACATTAAGACTATTCTTCCTAATACTGAAAATGCCAAAGAGCTTCTGTGACTTGTAGAAGAATGCTCTCAAACTTCTGACAAGTCTCTTGCTGGGACACTAATGGAAGTAGATGAAAATTTCCTTGTACAATTCATCATCAACTCATTACCGTCTGCGTATGGTCCTTTCCAAATGAACTACAACACCATGAAAGACAAATAGAACGTGCATGAATTGCACGGAATGCTAGTTCAAGAGGAAACAAGGCTAAAGAATCAAGGACCCCACTTCATTAACTTTTAAGCCATCAAGGAGCTGGAAAGACAGTAAAGAAGCATGTTAAGGGTAAATAGAGGAACCATAATATTAATGAGTCTTCTCATCAAGTGCGTAAGAAGGAACACAAGAATGATATGTGGTGTCTCAATGGTAAACTTGGACACTTTTAGAAAGATTGCCTGAAACGTAAGGCATGGTTCGAGAAGAAAGGTAAAACTTGTGCTTTTATGTATCTCGAATCAAATTTAACTAAAGTTCCTTATAATACTTGGTGGATTGTCTGTATTTGTACTGTTCATATTTCTAATACAATGCAGGGATTCCTTGCAACCCAAACCATAAATAAGAATGAAAGATTTGTGTAGATGGGGAATAGCGTGAACGCTCTACTTCAAGCTATCAGGACTTATCGTTTAATCCTAGATACTGGGCGTCACTTAGACTTATTTGAATTTATTATAGGGTTTTTTTTACACAAATATATAAATTTTCACCCTTAATTACAAAAAAATAGCAATATTTCTCTAATTACAATGCATAGCATTATTTTTCTAATACATTTAACAATAATCTAACACATTTCACTTTCACTTTCTATTTTTCCCAAATTAAAAATTCTCTCACTTACTCTCTCTTTCTTCCATCACCCCACACCCATCCCCACCACCCGAACGCTATAACCCCTACCTTAACGCCATTACCACCACCCCACCACCATTACCCCCACCACCCCAACGCCATCACCCCCTCCCCCGTTTCTATTTTGTTCTCTGCTTGCTCATTTTTAAGAAAGGAAAGAGTTCAGTTTCTTTTCTGTTGTCTTTGAAATGTTTATTCTGTTTCAAAAGATCTCTACTTGTGTTCTAGATTTGCACTATTGATGACAATGTTAAATCAAAGGTTGATCTCCTGTCGATGCCCCTGCTCCCCCTTGAAGTCCATGATTTAATTTGACAATGGAGTGAATGATTTATTTCTATCAAAATTTCTTTCTGTTATCATATTTGCTTATTTGTGTACTATGACAAGGGCAATTTAGTTCTCCGGGAGCAGCTCCCCTCTAGTCCTTCCGGTGTACCTTTTATCTGGTGACACGTGTCAAAACTAATTTTAACTAAACAACCCTTTAACCAGACTTGAACTAAAAGATCAGTCCAATTTGGCAAAAGATAACACAAGCTTTCGAAAAATTTCCAGTACTCGCCTACTTATATTTTTTATTTTGGTAAGTAATAAAAAATTGTTAAAGAGAAATTGCACTAGGTAGTGCTACAAAATACAGATTGTGCGGATTTTGTATTTGTTTCATCCCATTTGTGCATTTGTTTCATCCCGTTAGATACGGTGCTGCAGAAAGTGTTGAAATGGTGCAGAAACAGTTAGATACGGTGCTGCAGAAACAGTTGAAACGGTGCAGAAACAGTTAGATACGGTGCTGCAGAAACAGTTGAAACGGTGCAGAAACAGTTATATACAGTGCTACAGAAATAGTTGAAACGGTGCAGAAATAGTTAGATACGGTGCTGCAGAAACAGTTGAAACGGTGTAGAAACAGTTAGATACGGTGCTGTAGAAATAATTAAAACGGTACAAAAATAGTTAGATACGGTGCTGCAGAAACAGTTGAAACGGTGCAGAAACAGTTGAGATACGGTGAGATACAACGAGATTCATCGAGGATGGGATGAGGAAAAGTGAAATTGGGGGAAGTGATAATAATAAAAGTGAAATTGGGGGAAATGGTGGGAGGAAAAGTGAAATAGGGAGAAATGGGAGGAGCAAAAGTGATAATGGGGGAAATAGGAGGAAGAATGTAAGGGTTTGGTATGTTATGGGAAAATGTTGCTATGGTTTTGCTATATTTATAATTAACTTGTATTTTCCTCTATATAGGGCTATTTTGCTAAAATGTTGCTATGTTTGGTAATTAAGTTCTAAAACTTGTACTTTTATGTAAAAAATCCTTTATTATATACCTTCTATTTCAATAAATTTAGTTTCTCGGCAATAGATATAGTTTGTTTAAACATAATTATCTCATTAGTTCTGGTATTCTTTGTGATGGTTTATACAAACTGAATCTTGATAATCTATCTGATGAAACCCTCTTAAATCTACATTACAATGTTGGAACCAAACATAGTTTTCTGAAAGAACTTTCTGCTTACTTGTGGCATAGACGTTTAGATCACATATCCAAAGGAAGACTAGAAAGATTAGTTAAGAATAAAATCCTTCCATATTTGAATTTTGCAAACCTAAATATTTGTGTGGATTGTATTAAAAGAAAACAAACAAAACACACAAAGAAAAGAGCCAAAAGATGCACACAACTTCTTGAAATTATTCATACCGATATTTGTGGTCCATCTGATGTTCCATTTTTCAGTAAGGAAACATACTTTATCATGTTTATTCACGTTATGGTTATGTTTGTTTATTGCATGAAAAATTTCAAGCAGTAAATGCCTTAGAGGTATTTATTAATTAGGTTGAAAGCAAATTAGACAGAAAGGTAAAAATAATCAGGTCGGGTAGAAGTGGTGAGCATTATGGAAGATATGATGAAATTGGACAACACCTTTGGTCCATTTGCTAAATTCCTTAAAAAGCATGGCGTATGTGCACAATACACAATGCTTGGTACAAAAGAACAAAATGGTGTGGTAGAAGGACGTAACCGTACTTTAATGAAAATAGTTAGGAGTATGTTAAGTAATTCATATTTACTTGCTTCATTGTGGATGTATGCTTTAAAGACTGCAGAGTAATTACTAAATAGGGTTCCTAGTAAGGCAGTTTTAAAGATGCCTATTGAACTTTGGACTGGTACGAAACCTAGTTTAAGACACCTGCATGTTTGGAGCTGCCTGGCAGAAGTAAAAATTTATAATCCATAAGAAAATAAACTGGATTCACGAACAATCAGTGGTTTCTTTATTGGTTATCCAAAAAAACCAAAGTGGTATAGATTTACTGTCCTAAATATAGTACGAGAATTGTTGAAACTGAAAACGGTAGGTTCAATAAGAATGGTGAAGTTAGTGAGAGTGAAGAACCACAGAATGTAGAAATTAGAAAAGTTAGGGTGCAAATTCCATTATCCTATACTTCTTCTAAAGTTGTTGTTCAAGAACAATAAAAAAATGATCTTTCTTTTCATAACAAAGACATAATTGATGAACCTGCAGTAGATATGCCACAAGAACTAGCATTAAGAAAGCCTCAAAGACATAGAAGGTCTGCTATTTCTGATGATTATTTAGTATATCTACACGAGTCAAAAATTGATTTGACCAAACAAAACTCAAATTGTAATATCAAACATCACAAGGCCAGACTCTTTGCCAAAGGTTTTACTTAGAAACATGGCATTGATTATACAGAGACATGTTCACATGTCTCTAAAAAGGATTCACTTAGAATAATGGCTTTAGTGGCTCATTATAACTTAGAGCTACATCAAATAGATGTGAAAACCACCTTTCAAAATGGAAAATTAGAGGATGAAGTTTATATGGATCAGCTAGAGGGGTTTGGTGTAAAAGAAAAGGAACACATGGTGTGTAAACTAAAGAAATCAATATATGGGCTTAAACAAGCTTTTAGACAATGGTATCTTAAGTTTGATGAAACTGTTATCGCCTTTGGATTCAAGGAAAATATCGTTGACCGGTGTATATATCTGAAGGTTAGTGGAAGTAAGTTTATAATTTTAGTCTTGTATATTGATGACAGCTTGCTTGCTAGAAATGATCTTGGTATAACGGATGACACCAAGAAATTTCTCTATAAGAACTTTGAAATGAAAGAATTGTTTAGTTATTATAGTATAGTCAGAAGAAGATACAAAAATGTTCTCTCTCTTCTCTCTCAACGTTCCCTTTTGCTAACTTCATAATTTACAAATCCGGCGATCTCACCGGTGTACACCAGGTACCAGTACCACTTCTCCCTCTCCAATCTCTCTCTCTTCTTCTTTTGTTTTCTGTATCTCACCCATTTTCCTCTTGTTTTCCCTCTTTTGTTATTTTCTAGACTTATCATCGCCGGAGACATCAACCGATGGAAGCCACCAGGTACGCACACAAAGTCACCCCTTCTTCTCCATTTTCACTTCATTCTTTCTTTGCTCCCATTCTATTTTTGGTTGGTGTATTCTTCCCGTCAAGCCACCGACCACGACCAAGATTGTAACAAGCCACGAGGTAAGTTGTTATAGCTATCCATTCATAGCAGATCACATAGCATGTGAGTTTCTATTCGTTATTGTTTCAAGTGTAGGATTAGACCAATTAGATTGTTGTTCTTGTTCGCAATAGTGTTTTTCCTGTATAGACTGTTTCTATCTTAGCCTTCATCTTTATATCTATTGGAAGTAACTGTTTATTTTTATCTTTTTAATTTACTATCATTATTTCTTTATTTCATCTTGTTTTTAAAATGTAACATGTTTTCTAAAATATTTTTCATTAGCCGAGGCTTATAGGAAGCAGCCTCTCCACCTTGGTGGAGGTAAGGTCTGCGTACATCTCACCCTCCCCAGACCCCACTTGTGGCATAATACTGGATATATTATTGTTGTTGTAGATTGTTGTTTTTGTCTTTTATAGATTTATTGTTCTTTGTGAGTTCCTATCTATTTCATTGATCCCTGCTCCCTTGATTCGGTCCAATTTCCTTGACCCCTATTTTATTTTCCATTTTAGTTTAGTCCCCTTGCTCCCTTGTTCCCCCCCCCCCCCTATATGTTGCATTTTAGTCCATGTATCAGTGATGTTTGTTTAGTGTAAGTTGGGTTTTCTATGTTTGTGTACATTTGTGTGTATGTTGTGCATTTTTAGTTTTATTATAGCGGTTCTGTTTTCTACTTAGGTATGGCTTTGGTTAAGGATGGTAATCTATGACCATGTACTTGGTTGGGGTTAAGGTCAGGGGTTGGGGATGGGAAAGGGGTCGGTAGGCTACGAGTTGGGTCTTGGAACATTATATCGCTAACGGGAAGTCTATTGAGTTACTTAAGATTCTCAAGAAGATGAAGATTAGCATAGCATTTGTCCAGGAGACCAAATGGGTGGGCACCAAGGCTCGGGATGTTTACGAGTATAAGTTATGGTTTTCGGAGTCTCGAGGAGTAGGAATTGAGTAAATAGTTTAGTAGATAGGGATCTCCATGAATAAGTGGTAGATGTTAGGAGAGTGAATGACAGGATGATGGCGATTAAGCTAGTTGAGGAAGGGATCACTATTAACATGATTAGTGCTTATGCGATGCAGGCGGGGTTGGGTGAGGTAGTCAAAAAGTGTTTTTGGGAGGATCTTGATGAAGTGGTTCGAAGTATCCCTGTCACCTAGAAGCTCTTCATAGGAGGAGATTTCAATGGCCACATTGGGTAAGCCTCGAGGGGCTGTGATGGGGGTGCATGGCGGTTTTAGTTTTGGGGATAGGAATGAAGGAGGAGTTTCGCTCTTGGATTTTGCAAGAGCGTTCGATTTGGTATTAGCCAATTTGAGTTTCCAAAAGAAGGAGGAACAACTGGTCAGTTTTTGTAGTACGGTGACGAAGACCCAAATCGACTTTCTTCATCTTAGAAGGAGTGATAGAGGTCTATGTAGGGATGTAAGCTTATCCCGAGTGAGAATCTTATAACCCAACAAAACCTCTTGATTTTTGGATCTTGACATCGTTAGGAGGAGGAAAAAAGAACATTGCGAAAGACTTGCCAAGAATCAAGTGGAGAGCCTTGACTGGTGGGAAATTCAGGAGTTGGGGAGAAGCTGGTGTCTATGGGGGCTTCAGAGAGTAGTAGGGATGCGAACATCATATGGACTAGAACTGCAGATTGTATTAGGAGAGCAGCAAGAGTGGTGTTAAGGGTCTCTAGAGGTATCCCAAATAGACACAAAGGAGACTGGTGGTGGAATGTAGAGGTTCAAAGGAAAGTGGAGGTCAAGAAAGTTGCTTACTAAAAGTTAGTGGAGAGTAAAGACAAGGAAGAAAAGAAGACGAACAAGGAAAAGTATAAGAATGCAATGAAGGCAACAAAGTTAGCGATTAAAGAAGACGACAGCTTTTGATCGTCTTTATAAGGAGATACGAGACAAAGGTTGGGACAGAAAGTTGTATAAGCTCGCCAAGGCAAGGGAAAGACGGTCTCACGACCTGGACCAGGTGCGGTGTAGTAAAGGCAAAAATGGCACAGTATTGGTCGAAGAGGCGCACATTAAGCGAGGATAAAAAAAACATACTTCCATAAGCTATTAAATGAAGTAGGGTATATGAAAATTGTGCTGGGTCATCTAGAGCACCCCATGAGTTGCCAAAATATTGGGTATGGTAGCGTTATAAACTTTGAGGAGGTTAAAGAGGTAATGCGCAAGATAAGAGAGTGAAGAGCGATCGGACCTGATTATATCCCAATAGAACTTTGGAGAAGCGCAGGCAGAGCAGGCATGGAATGATTACTTGAGTTGTTAAATGTCATCCTTAAGACAAAAAATGCCCGAAGAATGGAGGTGGACTGCCATAATACCATTGTATAAGAACAAGGGAGATGTTCAAAATCATAACAACTATAGGGGTATCAAGCTGCTTAGCCATCTTATGAAAGCTTGGGAGAGGGTGGTAGAGAAGAGGTTGAGAAGGGATGTTGAGATATCTGAGAAGAAAACCAGTTTCATTCCTAGACGATCGACTACTGAAGCCATCCATCTTCTGATGAGTCTAGTAAAGCAGTATAGGGATAAAAAAAAAAGGACTTACATATGGTGTTTATTGATCTGGAAAAGGCTTACGAAAAAGTTCTAAGAGAGGTCTTGTAGAGATGCTTGGAGTTTAAAGGTGTTCCTATGGCATATATCAGTGCGGTTAAAGACATATATGATGGAACCAAGACTCGAGTGTGGACGGTAGGAGGAGAATTGGAACACTTCCCTGTCAAGATGGGGTTGCGTCAGGGCTCAGCACTTAGCCCATTTTTATTTGCTCTAGTGATAGATGTACTAACGCGGGATATCTAAGGGCAGGTTCCATAGTGTATGTTATTTGCGGATGACATAGTTTTTGTGGAAGAGACACGCAGAGGAGTTAAAAATAAGTTGGAGGTGTGGAGATAGACTTTGGAGTCGAAGGGTTTTAGGTTGAGCATGACGAAAATAGAGTACATGGAGTGCAAGTTTAGCGAGGTAGAGCATGAGTCCGATGTGGAAGTGACGTTTGATACACAAGTCATCCCTAAGAAAGGAAGTTTCAAATACCTTGGGTCAATACTCCAAAAAAATAGAGAGATTGATGATGATGTCGCACATCGTATAAGAGCAGGATGGATGAGGTAGAAGCTCACGTCTGGTGTCTTCTACAATAAAAAAGTGCCACCTAGACTTAAAGGTAAGTTCTATATAGTGGTTGTTAGACCACCTATATTGTATGTGGTTGAGTGTCGACCAGTCAAGAGCACACACGTTAATAAGATGAGTGTAGTAGAGATGATAATGCTTAGATGGATGGGTGGGCTTAATAAGATTGATAAAATTAGGAACGATGTCATACGTGACAAGGTAGGAGTGGCCTCAGTGGTGGACAAGATGCATAAAGCCACGCTGCGTTGGTTCGATCATGTAAAGGAGGGAGTACAGATGCTCCAGTAAGGAGGTGCGAGGGGTTGGCAGTGTTACGTCTACGGAGAGGAAGAGGTAGACCGAAGAAGAATTGGGGCGGGGTGATTAGACAAGACATGGCTCCCCTGCAGATCACCGAGGACATTAACCTAGATAGGAAAGCATGGAGGTCGAGGATTAGAGTAGAAGGTTACACAGTAGTTGAGAAATTTCAGTCTTATTATCATTTTTATTATTTTTATATACTATGTTTGTGGTGTGATGTCCCTCTATTGCTTTCACTATTATCTGTTTATATTGGTCATCAGTAGTTTCTTTGCCACTATTTTTTACCATGGATATTTTCATCTGATTTTTGTGAGCATGTTTCTCAATATTTTTCTTGAGCCGAGGGTCTATCGGAAACAACATCTCCACCTTTATGGGGGCAAAGTCTGCCTACATCTCACCCTCTCCAGACCCCACTTCTGGGATTATACTAGGTATATTGTTGCTGTAATTTTGAAATTAAAGATATGGGAGAGGCAACCTATGTGATCGGGATAGAAATATTCTGGAATAGATAACAAGGATTGTTAGGGTTGTCTCAAAAGGCCTATATCATAGAAGTTTTGTAGATATTAAGAATGACAAATATCTCATCAAGTCTCGTTCCAGTTCAGAAAAGAGATAAACTTGGTCTTAGTCAATGTCTAATGAATGAATTGGAACATAAGAAAATAGAAGATACTTCTTATGCATCCGGAGTTGGGAGTTTAATTTAAGCCCTGAGATGTACCAGGCTAGACATCAATTTTGCTTTTGAAATGCTGGACAGATAACAAAGCAATCCATGCATGGATTTTAGAGGGTTGCACAGAAAGTGTTGAGATAGTTGTAAGAAACAAAATATTATATGCTCACTTAAATGAAATCTGATCATCTTGATGTGGTTGGATATTCAAATTTAGATTATGGTAGTTGTGACTTGTGAGGATAAAAAAAAATTCACATTTTGTTATTTGCTCCTGTTAGCTAAAGGAGAAATATCATGAAAAAGTGCGAAGTAGTCTATCACATCTGCATCTACCATGCAAGCTGAGTTTATAGCATGCTTTGAGGCTACAATTCAGGCTAAGTAGCTGAGGAAGTTTATTTCAGGACTTGGACTGGTCGACAGTATCGCCAAGCTACTAAAGATTTATTATGATAATTCCTCAACAATCTTCTTCTCTAAGAATGATAGGTATACAAAGGGTGCTAAGTCTATAGACTTGAAATATCTTAAGGAAGAAGTTCACGAGTATCAATTGAAGATATTACAACCAAAATTATAATTGTTGATCCTTTGAAGAAAGGATTACCGCCCAAAGCATTTATGCAACATGTTAAAAGAATGAGTATTATTGATAGCAACGTATGCCTTGATGTAAAAGCTGTTATGATATTTATGAATTGACCCTTTGAGCTTATTTATGTATATGTTTCTGTTATTACATATTTTCTTATGTATACATAACTTTGAGAATAACGATGACATATTTTGGCTTAGATAAAGACATTCTAAGCATTATTGTTGGACCTATTATGTACTAAGGGTTGTGTTATGTAATAGACTAATATTGTAGTAAATTGAAGGGACTATGTTGAAAGTGACGTACAACCGTCATGACTCATATTAGTTGATTTACTTGATAACAGCGAATGATGTTGGATTTAGCCTAATTATGCACATAGCGATTCGTATTGTTTTTTAAACAATTAAATAAATAAAGTCACGTGTGCCGAGTGAGAGAACGTTAGTTTTTGCCCATGTGGCCCATGACTTAATTTTATGTTTAATAAAATAAATTAATTATATTGGCCAAATCCTACTTAATTAAAGGAAGTTAATTATGTTTAAAACTCTCCACTACCCACTTTGATGGAACGTGGGAATCACTGGTCCTCCCGCTGTCTTTTGATAAGAGAAGACCAATGTATTCCATCAATTTGTTCTGAGAAAGCAATGAAGAAAAGAGAGAGAAAAATTCTCAAGAGGCAAGGAGAAATCAGGCAATTTTGCATTCAATTTTGATCAAAGAAACATCATGGCCTCATGTAAATTTTCTTGATTAAAATACTTTTTAAAATTATTTTTAAAAATCATTAAGTTTCATGATCCTGAACTCATGATAGGATTTCATGTTAGATTATTTATGAAATCGTAATTTCTCTAACAATTAGCACTTAAATTGGTTTACTTTAAATTCCTAATGCACTTCCAAAATTTGAACTGCTGATTTCCCGTGTCTTGTTGAAGTCTGTTTTCGAGGAAAGCTATAATAGAATAGCTTTGCATGAATAAGGCGTGAGGGGGTGCTTATCAGATACCATAGTTAACCCTATTAAAAAAATCCTAATTAAATTCTTAGGCGTGTGTTTGTGTATGTAAAATCTGACGTGCTGCTTTGAATCGATCTGTCTATGTATTTCAGTCGCTTATGTGTAATTTCATCTTTCAATTTTATAGAGTTTTCTAAACAGCACAAGTTTTGTGTGTATCCGTTATCCTGCACGAGGAAAATATTAAATTTAAAATAAATATGATCTTATTATGAATATACATTATAAATATGTCTTTCATATTTATATATAATTCTTGTAGAAAGCAATAAGTTCTACTGAGAACTTGTAGAGATGTAATAGTAGTTGGAATATCCTAAAGAATATGACCAGACAAGATAAAAGTAAGCTGTAGAAAGGAGTAAAATATATATAGGCAAACTGAGATATGTCCACAACATGGTATACATACCGCATAGATAAAACACAACACAATACACACAATTGTTAGTATGCGGTGCAATGAGATGGGATGAATGCGGTACGATGCAATGCAGTCACATATGCCCGATACCTATCTTCGGCGTGGGACTCTCATCGTCTACCAGGAGATATATGCAATAATGACCCTTCACCAGCTCGGGACTCTCATCGATTACCGGGAAGTATATGCAATGATGACCCTTCACCAGCTCGGGACTCTCATCGATTACCGGGAAGTATATGCAATGATGACCCTTCACCGGCTCGGGACTCTCATCGATTACCGGGAAGTATATACAATGATGAACCTTCACCGGCGCGGGACTTTCATCGCCAACCGGGAGGTATATGCAATAATGATCCTTCACCGACTCGGAACTCTCATCGATTACCAGTAAGTATATGCAATAATGACCCTTCACCAGTTTGGGACTCTCATCGATTACCGGGAAGTACATGCAATAATGACCCTTCACCGGCTCGGGACTCTCATCGATTACCGGGAAGTATATGCAATAATGAACCTTCACCGGCTCGGGACTCTCATCGATTACCGGGAAGTATATAAAATAATGATCCTTAACCGGCTCGGGACTCTCATCGATTACCGGGAAGTATATGCAATGCTCAAAACCAGAGTGCAATGCTCATATGCTCAATGCAATACCAACAACAAGGCATAATATATAATATACAATGTAAATTCAAAGCTAAGGCGTAATGAGTACGCCTATCGGCAGCTACACACGTAAGGAACACGTGGTAGAATATCCACAAGGCCAAGGGCCTCCAAAGAAATGGATACAAACACTTACCTCGTTTCACTGCCACTCAACAACCGCTTTGTCCTTTGTATTCATTTCCAAACGATCCTGCTTATTCAATAAGCAGAAAATGTATCAAATTAGGCTAAAGGCTTCATTCCCTACATCTTAGGGCAATCCGGTTAGGAACCTGATGCCCTATTCGCATATGCAATACGCAGGCCAGGCCTATGTACAGGGTTTAAGGTCACATAACCAAACCCCAAATAAATTATATTTATATATTGCCCATAACTCACTGAGTACGAATATATAATCAATTTCATTATCGGGATCCAATTAACCCTTTAAACTATGAATTGAACTTATTAAAACAATGTCTAATATCCCAATTTTTACCATCAAAATATATTTAAACACACGTAATAAACTAAAATAATGTATACTATGTCGTGGACATATGTCAGTTTGCCTATATATTTATGGCTCGTATTCTGGGTTGCGGGGATAGGGTTGCATGCCGCAACGGTATAAATATATGGATCGGGTTACACGTCGCAACGGTATAAATATATGGATCGGGTTGCATGCTGCGACAGTATGAATATATGGATCGGGTTGCACGCCGCAACAGGATGAATATATGAATCGGGTTGCACGCCGCAACAGGATGTATTTCTGATTGTTGGTGTGTTCGGGATACCTATATGTTCTGGCTATCTTACGTTCCTGGTTGTTGATGAGTTTGTGATTCCATACGTGTTTCTAGTTATTATCTGGCTCTGCTTTTTCATAATTTAAATAAGAGAAATTTAGTTTATCTGTTTCTTTTCTCCCTGGCTAGCTATCCTATTCTTTGAGGTGGCTAGTCTGCCCCACTTATTAAGTCCTTTTGACTCACCCTTGTTTGTTGTTTATTTTTGTCTATCTATTTTGTTTCGGCAAGTTCTCCCCAGGATTGAGTTCGCCACGTTGTGAAGGAGCGAAGACGACTTCAGCTGTCAGGGTGAGCCAACTTTTATTCCGTATGGCCACCAGTTTTATGTTTATTATTTTAGTTGCATTTTGCTCCCTTCAGGAGGTATTTGTCTTCTTCAGTACTCTTAGATGTCTAGTCTGGATAGCCCTAAACCTAGTATATTGGATAGTCAGCTGTAATTGTTTTTGTACAACTTAGAGGTATCAGTACGTCTGTTCGTTTTCTAAGTCTTGTTCTTATTTATGAATTGAATTATATTTATTTTCCTAATTTAATTGGTAAGGGTTCGCCCGACGGGTCTAGGGGAGGATGTCGGGTGTCCGCACAATATAATGCAATGGAGCGGAATTCTCCTGCTCCTAGGGCAGAATCCTCCTACCCTCAATACAATGCAATGGAGCGGAATCCTCCTGCTCCTAGGGCGGAATCCTCCTACCCTTAATATGATGCAATGGAGCCGAATCCTCCTGCTCCTAGGGCGGAATCCTCATACCCTCAATATAATGGAATGAAGCGGAATCCTCCATCTCCTGGGGCGGAATCCTCCACTACCCAATATAATACAATGGAGCAGAATCCTCCTACCCCCAATATGATGCAATGTAGTGCATATGAATGAAACATAATGCAATGATAATCTATCACCAGCGCGGGACTCTCATCGACAACCGGAAAGTATATGCCAACTCACAGCCAGAGTACAATGCTCAGATCCTCAATGCAATACCAACAACAGGACATAACATATAATATACAATGTAAATCCAAAGCTAAGGCGTAATGAGTACAACTATCAGCAGCTACACACATAAGGAACACGTGGTAGAAAATCCACGAGGCCAGGTGCCTCCAAAGAAATGGATACAAACACTTACCTCGTTCTAAAATTAACACTGTTACCCAACAACCGCTTTATCCTTTTGGATTCATTGCCAAACGATCCCACTGTATTCAATAAGCAGAAAAATATATCACATAAGGCTAAAGTCTTCATTCCTCACATCTTAGAACAATCCAGGTAGGAACCTGATACCCTATTCGCATACGCATTACGTAGGTCAGCCCTATGTACAGAGTTTAAGGTCACATAACCAAACCCTAAATAAATTACATTTATATGTTGCCCATAACCTACTGAGTACGAATATATAATCAATTCCACTATCGGGGTCCAATTAACTCTTTAAACTATCAGTTGAACTTATTAAAACGATGTCTAATATTCCAAGTTTTACCGTTAAAATATATTCAAACACACGTAATAAACTCAAATAACGCATTAAGATCATTACCTGAATGTTTCAGGGTAAAAATTCTACTTTTTTCCGGCTCTTTTCTCATTTTCTGATATTTTCCTCTGTTTCGTTTCTTTTACTGTTTCTCTTCTGATCGTCTCTCTCTCTCTCCCTATCCTTGCTCTGCTCATCCTAAGCTATATAAGCTTAGGAACCCCCACCGCCTCCATTTTGTCCTTACTTTCCTTTTGTCTTTTCTTTTCCTTTTTCCTTTTATTTTCTTTTCTAATTTCTTTTCTTTTCAAAAATTAAAATGGTACCTTATTATACTCAAAATAATTCCAACTTTTGCATACAAGTTATACAAAATATATATAACACACTTGCTAAGGCGGATCTCAAATCGGACTCCCGAAACTCAATATGCAAATTAAATGGAGATAAGGCCCGTGGAGTAGCTTATGAAGGTCGTGCAAGTTTTCTTGTTATCTATGCAAATTTTTCTTTAGACTTAGGCTCGTTTGAGGATGAACGAGAGTATAAGTGGAGGAGAATGAAATGACCCCGGTCAGTCGTTTCAGAAATTAGGACTCCGATTGGCGTGCCAATTATTTTAAAATATTCGTAAGGTCCATTAGGATTTGTCTGTAAAATTTGAGTTAAATCATACCTCGTTTGGTACGTATCGGAAGAAGATTTCAGTTTTTATTGTTGATAAATATTAAAAAGAGGTTTTCGAGCTCAATTTTGGCGAATGAACTCCGATTCGAAATCTGAAAGCGCCGTTGGGTTCGTATGATTATTTATGACTTTTGTGAACTTTCGAAAGTGAATTTCGAGGTTGTTCGGCTAGTTTTCGCTAAAATGCCGAAAGTTAAATAATTTGACTTTTTTCCATTTAATTTTCATATTGAGTTTCGGGAGTCCGATTTGAGATCTGCCTTCGCAAGTGTGTTACATATATTTTTTATAACTTGTATGCAAAAGCTGGAATTATTTCGAGTATAATAGGGTACCGTTTTAATTTTCGAAAAGAAAAGAAATTAGAAAAGAAAATAAAAAGAAAAAGGAAAAGAAATGACAAAAGGAAAGAAAGGACAAAATGGAGGCGGTGGGGGTTCCTAAGCTTATATAGCTTAGGATGAGGAGAGCAAGGATAGGCAGAGAGAGAGAGAGATGATCAGAAGAGAAACAGTAAAAGAAACGAAACAGAGGAAAATACCAGAAAATTGAGAAAACAGCCGGAGAAAAGTACAATTTTTACCCTGAAATATTCAGGTAATGATCTTAATGCGTTATTTGAGTTTATTACGTGTGTTTGAATATATTTTAACTGTAAAACTTGGAATATTAGACATCGTTTTAATAAGTTCAATTAATAGTTTAAAGGGTCAATTGGACCCCGATAATGGAACTAATAATATATTCGTACTCAGTTATGGGCAATATATAAATATAATTTATTTAGGGTTTGGTTATGTGACCATAAACCCTGTACATAGGCCTGGACTGCGTACTGCGTATGCGAATAGGGTATCAGGTTCTTAACCGGATTGCCCTAAGATGTGAGGAATGAAGCCTTTAACTTAATTTGATATATTTTCTGATTATTGAATAAGCAGGATCATTGGCAGTGAATCCAAAGGATAAAGCAGTTGTTGAGTAGCACCTTGAAATAAAGTAAATATTTATATCCATTTCTTTGGAGGCACCTGGCCTCGTGGATGTTCTACCACGTGTTCCTTACGTGTGTTGCTGCCGATAGGCGTACTCATTACGCCTTAACTTTGATTTACATTATATATTATATGTTATGTCCTGTTGTTGGTATTTCATTGAGGACCTGAGCATTGTACTCTGGCTGTGAGTTGGCATCTACTCCCCAGCTGTCGATGAGAGTCCCGCACCGGTGAAGGGTTATTATTGCATCACATTGCATTCATATGCATTATATGTCATTCATATGCATTACATTGCATATCATACCGAGTGCAGGAGTATTCCGCCTCAGCTTTACATTATATCGGGTGCAAGAGTATTCCGCCCCAGGAGCAGGAATATTCCGCTCTTATGTCAGATACTGAGTGCAGGAGTATTCCGCCTCAGCTTTACATTATATCGGGTGCAAGAGTATTCCGCCCCAGGAGCAGGAATATTCCGCTCTTATGTCAGATACTGAGTGCATGAGTATTCCGCCTCAGCTTTACATTATATCGGATGCAGGAGTATTCCGTCCCAGGAGAGTGCAGGAGTATTCCGCCTCTGGTTTATATCATATCGGGTGCAGGAGTATTCCGCTCAGGAGCAGGAGTATTCCGCTCCAGTTGGTTATTAGATTGGATTCCCCTCTAATGCAGGAGTATTCCGCTTTGGGATGGGATTACGGGCACATATGACCCTTTTCATTTTATTTCATTTCATACCATTGTGTAAACTTGTGGTACATAACTACTGTTCTGCCTAGACGTGCTTTGCTTATTTGTTGATATGTTTCTGGCTCGTATTCCTAGTTGAGTTTATGGTTTCATACGTGTCTTCGGTGGTTATCTGGCTCTGCCTTTTTTATAATTTAAATAAGAAGAATTTGTGCGGGGTAATTACGAACAAGTGTGTGCCAGTATTTAGCATTCGCTATGTGTTTTATTTTTACAAAAAGGATCTTTAGAACTCTCTCTTTAATTACTAGTAAGTACTAAAGTGGAATTCATAAGCTTCGAGCCGCTGCGTCCAACAGCTAATGCTCCTAAATTAAGCAATGAAGCATGTTTTTGTTCATTATCACTTTTTTATCCACTAGTTTAACACCTCTAAATAAGTTCAACTTTTGTTTACTTTTGACTTCCTTTTAGATGAGGCATCAGTAGGACTACTTCTTTTCCAACCTTCCGAAAGCCATTTCCATTTCATAGGCTCCTGGGCAACACCTAAGAAGAACTAAAAGAGATCTCACTTTCTAACAATTGATCTTTGGTTCTTACAACCAGGTTGGGAGAACTTATTAAATGATTTTGAATCCACATAGGGTCGGTTTCATTTGCTTCACTTATATACCAGAAATCATTTGCTAAGTACTACTCCTAGGATACTAATTAGGAATGCACGTGAAGTTTATAGCAAGTACCGTTTCCTCGGTTAACTGAAACTTTGTGGCTGCAATTTTCTAATATAATGCAAATTAAGTTTTAGAACCAGCTGGAGATAATTAATTCTTCTTGCATCAGTATTTGAAATTGCCGTCGTGGTTGACGATTTCCAAACTATGAACCGTATATAATAAACACACTACTAACTCTCTAATCCAAAGATAGTTACTTCATAACTTGATTGTATTGGCTCGAAGTAGTACTGCATGTACTACAAAGTCAAGCAAGAGATGGAGTGGCCAAGTAGCTAGGCTTGTCATCTCCAGCCATAATGACAGCAATATTTGGCTTTAATGTCACAACTATGTCAATCTGGTTATGAATATCATTTCCAGTAAATTCTTCTCCGACCTCTCGGCTTGACGATGCACGAGATTTCTTCTTCCAACGTGAACATGTTAGAAGGATAAGTGCCAAGAAAATGGCTAAAAATATAAGGGCTAATCCTCCAAAAAGGTAAGTGACTGAAGAATTCCAACTCCAAATGGAGCAAGAAGAGCTCATGTTTGTCCTTTGTGTGTGTGTGTGTTTTGGTAAGGCAAATCTTTTTGTGTTGCTTCATGGGGGATTTAGCAGATCTATTTAAGGGTGAGAAACTGAGGAGTTAAGAGGGAAGATTCTTTCTTATGCTCTAGAGATTCTTCTGAAAAGTTCTTAGAACAGAAATAAAATTGATAGTACTAAGTTTATAGTAATAAAGGTGAGTCTAAAAGCACTTTGGAGTTCAATGTGTGGTTTCCACTTTAACAAGTCATAAAGTTTCTGTCTTTATGAAGCCATTTTACTTATTCTCTAGTGACTAACCCCACAGTTTTGTGTTTTGTTGTTTTTTCGCTTCCCATATGTTAACGAATCAGACCCACGAAAGAAGCGTGTTGGTGATATAATGAAGTAATATAAATATATTCTCTTCAATAGTTATTTGGTTGTAATATATAAAATAATACTATAATTTTTGGTTGGTTGCATGAAATAAGAAAATATTAATCACATAACTAATGCAGTTGGTTGAGGGTGTAAATAATATGCATATTAAGTAATGCGGGAATATTAAAAATATATGTAGTATTATTTTATGGAATAGAATGTGGAATTAGAGTGCATCTATTAGACATCACTGCATTATAATCCTGCACAACTAGTAAGTGCACCAAGCGATCTCTTAAAATAGATAGTAATACCAAGTCGACATGTGAAATTCCTTACTCTTTATTAGAAGTCTTGAATTTTAATCTTGCGAATGAAAAACTTCTTTGTTGCAAACACTTTACTCTCTTAGTGGACTTAGTGACGTTAATGTGATTTCGTCGAGCACGGATTGAATATCAATCTCAAAATTAAAAAATAAAAAAATAAATAAAGAGGTGAATTTTGTTGTGTGTTGGCAAAGGACGTTTGTGAGGTTAGCCAAAAGAAGAGCAATGTTCCAAAGTTAAAAATGCTATCCTCTGTTTAGTTTAAGGATATTGTAAAGTATTTGTGCTAATTCTATTATTATAGATTGCTATCACGAAATTAGCATTTTGGTAATATTATATGTGTATAGGATATGATTAATATCTCAGGTGATTCTAATATTATAGTAGGTCACTATCACGAAATTAGCATTTTAGTAATATTAAATGTGTGTGAGATATGATATATATTTCAGGTGCTTTGTTGTTGACTAGGAATAATTTGAGCGGCCGCGGCGCTGCGTTGAAGTACAGATAAAGACCAGAGAATATGCCACGAGACATATGCAATATAATCCTTCACAAAGTCACTAACACTTGCCCAAAAGCACACATTGTGCCTCTGCTGGCCTGCGACGTGCCACAGCAAAAAAGCGCATCTCCTCCTCTAAAGGTGTCTTCTTCTACAACCTTCACTCATAATAGTAAAGACGGATTCAAGATTTGAATTTTATTTATTTTATCTAATTTTGATGACAACAATAATGAACCTCAAGTGTTAACTGAGTTTAAATTTAATATTTATAAATAGTGAATTTTTCACTCATATATATATATATATATATATATATATATATATATATATATATATATATATATATATATAGAATTTAAGCTAAAGCTATTGGATTCTATCAATTCCTATATTACACTCTCCCTCCGTCCATCCCTCTTCTTTGCTTTTCTTCCAATAAAAATTACTAGTAGTAAGAGTTTATATTCCGTATGCACCTGTATAATGCTCAAGGCTCTCGATTAAGTAGGAGGATTAATTTTTCAATTAACATGAGCCCAACCGTGGATCCCATATGAATGACCACATTCATTGAAAAGAGACATTATACAAATAGCTAATAGGTTAATCAATTGCATCAGATCTAACTCCACTCTCTTTTATTTCTGCTTAGGCCTTAGCTACCAGTCTGTGGGTTTATATCTTAACCTTGGCAACCTCCAACAAAAAAGGGCTTGGATGGCCGAACTGTAAAAGCGGATTTACATCCCATTGATGATATAGTCTCCTTTTGACCTTTACAAGCGTGTTATTGAGTCGACGGATAATTAGAAAATAAATTGAGTAATACCACAAGTAGAAAGAAGAAGAAAAATTAAGGCACACGAACTTAAAAGAAGAAAAAAATTGACAGGGCCGGGAAAATTAACTCTAGTCCCATGTGTTGTCAAATGTCAATAGATAAGTCAATTACAATGCTAGACTTAAAAAGAAAGTAGAACATGACCCTTCAAACGCTTGAATTATTAGAGGTAGAAAATTCAAGTGGGCTATTCCACATAAAGCAAATATATATATCATACCCTAATTAATTTTATGCCTTCCCCTTCTTTTAATTGATTTCTTTTTCTAAATTTAGCATGACATACTCCACTTGTCTATGCAGACTAATAGTACTCATCACTTTCACTTCTATGGGGCATTGAAAATAGAATAAGAAATAGACAACGGTCATTCTTTGCTTCTAGCCTTCCTAGAATATGGACATGTATCTTCATCAAAATCATGACAAAACTTTCATACAGCACTTTTTTTGGCGTGTGGTCATCAACCAAAGTACAGGTGTAGACGTCCATTAACAAAAATGCAATCACGAAAACAAGCACCATGAAAAAAATGGCATACTATACGATATCTGTCGATGTGTCTGTATCATAGGTACGATAAATTATAGAGAAAAACCACTGCAAAAAGACATATCGTCGTAGAAAGAATAGTAAATGCAGCAGAACCTAAAAAAAAAAATGCAGCAGAACCTTATCTTGAACGTTACCATGTAAAAGATTTTGAATAATTGAAAAACGTAGGCAATGAATAAACCCTTTTTCAATACCATTGTATGCCTTATAGGGGACATTGTATGACTCACTAAACACATTTTTATGATTGTAGTTGCTAACGCGCTACGAGAGCAATGTAATGCTATAGCTTCGTTGCTTTAATAAAGAAGAAGCTAGGTATAGGTAAAAATTCATTTGCTATGAATAAATAAATAAGAGTTTTTGGGGTCGCGTTTTGAGACTAAACTACTCTCAGTAAAGAGTAGTTTAACCTCCTATGATGTGGTTTATATATCACAATTCGAAATTAGTCGGTTACAGATACTAAATCTATACTTGACTTGAAGGAAAAAGCAAAACATAATTAAATTTTTATAGACATGTACGAGACTCTACGGTGCAGTGACTACTGAGTTTATAAGTCATTTATCATGTCGATCTGTCCAATTTTGTGAAAGCTAATACTTTAAACTTTATGAAGTCATTAAAATATAACCAAAGTAGAAAGAGTAATTAGTTACAACCTTTCTACAACAGCTAATCCAGTCCCCTTTTATACAAGTTAACTACTTCGCCGTTCACGGTATCCCTATTGTGTTTCTCATCTCTTTGAGATTTGTTAGAGTTACTTTTGATCCCCATCGAATAAATTCTAGCCTATACTATTCTTTTTTTCCCCCTATACTACACTTGAAAAAGGTGATATTCTCATTAATCAAAACTAACCTTAAGCACAAAGTCAAGACTCAGATTAAATACGTAGATGACTTCTCTAGATGACTAATCAATTTATTCTCGATTTGTCAAATTAAGTTGCATTTTCGTTTAACGTGTGCACACTGTTTTCATACATTTTCGTTTAAGATTAGGCAGAACGCTCAAATAGACACTCGTACTTGTCCACTTTAACCATAATGACTCTTGTACTTCAAGAAGTGTCAAACTCCTACTCGTTCCAAACATAACTTTTAAACACTCCCGCGCTGATGTGTCTTGTATGCTGCTTATGTGGCAACTGTGCGTGAGCCACACGCTTTTTTAGTGCGTGGAACTGTATAAATTCAGTAATAACGGCTATTTTTTGGCCTTTTTAAGGGCCTTGCACAACCAATTCATTTACCCTTGGCCTTTACCCTTCATCTTTACTTCTTTTCCTTAGTTTCTTTCAGCCTTCTTCTTTATTCCTTAGCCTTGTTTGTTAGTCTTTTTTTTTACCGAAATTCAGATTAAATGGTGGAAGACATGGAACATCCACCATTGTGTTATTGTGGAATGATAGCGGACATGAAGACATCATGGACTATTAGAAACCCGGCAAGAAGATTTCTTGGGTGTCCAAATTATGGATTGGGTATAGGGTGCGACTTTTTCTTGTGGGTTGATCCACCTCTTAATGATCATTACAAGAATGTCATTGTAGGTCTACGCAATTGAAGGAATGTAATTGAACGCCATGAAAATGGCCAAAACCGAGGGAGGAAAGTGTGGATTGCTAGCCTTATTGCCTTCTTTATTGGAATGTTTTATGCTAAACTAATGTAATTTCTATTTTTTTGTAATGTAATTCTCTTGGTTGAATGCAATTTTACTAGCAATAGTACTTTAGAATTATGTAAACAAAATGATCCAACAATGGAAGTCACACAACCACAACATAACAAAATACTTCCCTTTCATAGCAACACAACAGTTTCAAGCATAATCACAAGGAAGTTTCAATGGAGTATAAGCAAGCTTAACAAATACCATCAACCCAAGAGTCTAAAATCAGTTCCAACTATATCTACTTGTCTTGACATAAACATAATTTGGTCAGTTTAGGCAGTTTCAAAAAGAACTAAGGAAAGAAACACTTAAAGCTTCATAACTGCTTCATACTTGGCTTCCTTGACTGCTCTGAACCTTTCTTTGAGCCATATCTCTTTGTTGCTCAAGCTGCCTTCCAGTCACAGCATTTTTGCCTTGCCACTTGAGCCCTGGTGGTTTGAATCTACTTTCAATGTTGGTTGGAGCTGAATGCTTAACTGTTGAAGCATTGTGAATCACCTTATCCTTTACCCCAGACTACACAAACATAACAACAACCATTAGGAGGACCAAACAGGATAATAATAGCCAGAACAACAACCATTAGGAACAAGAAATTCAAGTAGACATACTAACCCTTTCTATAACAGAACCATTAGGACCAAAGAGTACACCATAACCAGCTGATCTAGGCCTCTTAAAGCCAACATTGCCACCAGGTGTTCTAATCATGTTAGGCTTATTCACAGAACTTGATGTGGGCTGTGAACTGCTCATAGTAGTTGATGCAACAGTGGTTTGGGGGGCATTAATGGGCTGAGAACAAGTCATACCAGATGCAGCAGTAGAAGCAGCAGGTTGAGAGGACTTCTTCCTCACTAAATTAGAAGCTTTAGGTTGAGATGCCTTCTTCCTAATTGAAGTAGAAGTAGCTGCAGATCTTTGAGTGTTAGCCTGGGAAGTGGCTACACTTGTTTCAGCTTCAGAACCAGCATTACTAGCTATATTTCTCTGCCATTTAGTCACAAAAGACATGAAATTTGTCAAGTAGAAAGAAATAGTTTAAGTGTAAAACAGTGTAAGTTAGATATAATTTAAGTGTAAAAACAGTAGCAAAGAAATAGTACCAGACTTGGGCACCCTTTTTTGTTATGTCCAGAAGTCTTGCAATGAGAACAAGTCATCACCCTTCCCTTTCTTGACAACTTTCCAAACTTTTTCTTAGGTTCATCTGGAGCCTTCCTCCTGTTTTTCTTTGGTCTCCCTGGCATTCTAGTGAACTCAGGTGGCTCAATTCTTGGGTTTGAAGTAGCTGGCCACATCTTCATATTTGTCATAGGTTGAATGAAATTGCTAAAGGCCTTCAAGTATGTCTCCTTCCAGTACCAGTGAGCAATGTAAGTCTCAGGCTCTACATTCCCATGATGCATTGCACTAATTGCATGTGCACATGGAATTCCCCTTAACTGCCAGGACCTACAAGAACATGTAAGGCTCCTCATATCAACAGTGTGTTGATACTTTTCATCAATCACTTCATAACCAGCATCCCCATTGAATTTCAGCTCACATTCAGTAGCTTTTTGAGCATTCTTTCCTAGAATGTCCATTGCCATTGGAGACACATCACACCACCATTTCTCAGAAAATTCCCTAAGTTTAATCATTCTATCCATCATCTTGTGTCTTATTTCCTCTAACATGGTAATGATTGATTTGTGTCTAGCAGCCAATATCCAACTATTAAAGGTCTCACACATATTGTTCTCCACTATGTCACACTTACACCCCTCTCTAAACAAAGCTCTACACCAAGTTTCCTTAGGGTACTTCAGTAGATCCTCCACTATATGGTCACCTAACTTCCCCATCTCCCCTAACTCATCTTCTAACAAAACCTCAAATGAGGCTTTAGAACACATCCAGAATTGATTTCTCCTCTCCTCACCCCTCCAATTCTACTTCCAATTGCTCCAAATATGCCTAGCACACATTCTGTGCTCTGCATATGGCAACAAGTCCCTAACAGCCAAGATCAGTCCCTACAACAAGATATTAAACTGCTTAGATTAATAATAAATAAAACAAAAATCAAATAAATGAAAGGTAAAGTACTGAAAATAAGTCATACCTTCTGCATATCACTCATGATTGTCAATCCTTCACCTTGATTGTCAACTAGCTCCAAATCATGCATCAAACATTTAATAAACCAAGACCAAGTGTCCTTGGTTTCTTTCTCAACCACTGCCCATGCCACTGGATACATTTGATTATTTCCATCCTTTGAAATACATGACAGTAGTTCACCCTTACAAACTCCTTTCAAAAAAGCCCCATCAAAGCCAATAATCTTCCTGCACCCCTCTAACCACCCAGCTTTCAAAGCATGCAAGCAGACATATATACCCATAAACACCTCTTTTCCTGGTTCTGCCTCCTTTGATGTCCTAACACTAACTGTTGTACCAGGGTTTGTTTGCCTTAACATATCAGCATAGTCATAAAGCCTTGCAAACTCTTCCTTAAAATCACCCATGTTTTCTGTCAAGATCTGTATTTTTGCCCTTCTACAAGCAGTTTTATTGACATACAGCCCATAGTCTTTCCTAACTAGGTTCTGAATTTGCAGTAGTTTCAACTGAGGTGTCCTAATTATTGTATCTTTGTATTTCTTAGCAATCCAGGCAGCATTACAAGACTTATTTCTAAGTCTTGGGTAGCATTTATGGGCAGGGTAGTAAGTCTTAACAATAAAGTTTCCTGTACTACCTTGTATGCTGCCCAATATATGCCATGGACACCCTTTTTTTGTACATGTTCCCCTAACCCTCCCCTTCTCATTAGGCTTCAACCTAAGTTGCACCCTTTTCTGAATTGAGTAGTCATGTAAGGCCTCCCTGAACTGAACTGCACTATGGAATATCATGGCAAGCTGGAAATTTTTTTTTTTAGCACTAGGGTCATAAAAAACCTTGTTGCTGCTACACTTCCTAGGTGCCAACTGCCCCTCCTCATCAGATCCTACCATTTCCCCCTCATTGTCCTCACTACCAGGATCTGATGAGTCTAAATATTGCTCATCTCCACCTAATTTTCCTTCATATTTTTCCTGTTTGTTTTTATACATATCCTCAAAACCAGCATCAACTCCTACAGGTCCTATTGGTAAGGCATCAATGTTAAGCTTTTGAGCCTTAAGCTTCTCTTTCTTATCATTAATCTTTAACTGCCTAACCTCTACAACCTCAGCATCTATATCACTACCTTCAGCAGCATCCTCATCAATATCATACAAGGAATCATCACTGTCTTCACTATCAAAATCACTGTCAAAAGAAGATGAATCTGATGTCTGAAGGTGGTAAGAAGAGAAGTCATAGAACTCACCTTCAGACTCAGATATTTCAGTGTTAGAAGCAGCCCCCTTCCCCTTTTCTTTAGAAGCAGCCCCCTTCCCCTTTTCTTTAGATACAGCAGCCCCCTTCCCCTTTACTTTTTTGTTAAGTGGAATATTTAAGTCTTCTGTTGCCCTAGAAGGTGAAAAGACCTCACTGCCCTCAATGGGAATATCATCCCCATGTACTAAACACACCTCTACAAAGTCCCCATCATTCAAATAAGTCCCAAAATTAATCACATCATCATCATTAGCAATCAAATGATAATTACCATAATTATTAATCCTAAGAGCAAATTTGTATACATTAGAGTACCCTAATAACTTAGCCACATCAAGAAACATCATGTAGTACAACTCATCTACATCTACCGTAGTTGATGTACCATGGGGTATAGCATTGGCATACCTTGATTGTGGGTCAGCCACAAATTTACCCTGGTGAAGAAACTGCAATTTTATGAATCTAGAATCCATTTTCCTGTCCAAGAAGGAAATTAAAATTAGTTAATCATACTGCCTAATTAGTTAATATATTAGTCAAAGAAGCAGTTAAGAAAAAACATATAGATAAAGTCCTAATTAATTAAAAGCCTAATTAGTTAAAGAACAGATCATTAAACAGTCCTAATTACTTATATTCATAATTTATTAAAGCCCTACTTAGTTTAAAAACTAATCCTTCTTCAGTCCTATTTAATTTCTGACTAATAGTTAAAATAACAGATATATAAAGTACTAATTAATTAACAACCTAATTAGTTAAACAATAAATTATTTAACAGTCCTAATTACTTAAATCCTAATAACAGTCCCCATCATTCCAAATAAGTCCTAACTACTTCTAATTAAATCCTAATAACAGTCCTAATTACTTCAACATTCCTACACTCCTAATCTAAATAAGTAAAGGATGTTTAAAGTTATACAACCTGTTAACGATTGAAGATGGATTTATAGGATGTTTAAAGTCATAAGTTTGTACAAACGGGTTAAACAATTTTAAAGGGTCCTACACAAAGCCCTAATTTATTCACCCCAAATATTTCAAGATTCTTTAAAAACCCCTAATTTAGCATCGATTTAAAAACCCTACTTTCAATAACAATGCGATAATCGATCAAAATCCCTAATTCAAAAACATAATATAACTAAGTCATCATGCAAATCCCTAATTTTCATTACAAATCGCAGATAACAAATCAATACGTAAAGATCAAAATAAAACGGGTTTAAACCTTACCTCAAATGTTGGGAAACCTTCAAAATCAAACGGGTTAACTGTTCTTAATCAAACGATTATCATTTTTTTTCTGTTAATCAAAGGGGTAAATTTTGTTTGGATTTGTGGTAAGTTTGATTTGGCTTAGGTTAACAGACGGGTGAATTTTCTTGCCCTTTTGGTTTACCCTTTGTCGTTTAGGTTGCCTTCTTGTTTTTACCGTGTAAAAAAATTACGTGTAATGTCCTATGGGCCACAAAACTGACGTGGACGCCACGTGGTAGCGTTTGTGCTACACGCTAAGACAGAAGGGTTTAAAAGTTATGTTTGGAACGAGTAGGAGGGACAGTTTGACACTTCTTGAAGTACAAGAGTCATTATGGTTAAAGTGGACAAGTACGAGTGCCCATTTGAGCGTTCTGCCTTAAGATTAAACTAATGTATTTTAAATAACAATTTTTACTTCTAAAAGTAATATTTTGGTTTATTTAATTACTATACTTTTCCGTCTATTCCCCACCGCACTGCTTCATTTTTCGATATTTCATATTTAGGAATATAGATTTCATATCATCATGTTAATATGACCTACAAATAGGTTACTTTTATAGCGAGGTTACTATAATATATACTTTGAAGATAGGCAATAACGTGATGCTTCATTTCACTGATTATAAAAAAATTTACAATATCAGTGTGTTAGTTAAGTCCTCTAAGAATTTCTTTTAGGGTTAGTCAGAAATTAAAGCCAATAAAACACACCGTGACGGAGAAAGAATGATCTAATGCTACTACCTTTCGGCCATAATTTTAAGTAGCGTTTAAAGTTTACAGTAAACACCTAGGAAGAATTTACTGATCATTTACAAGGTTCAAATCCGAACCCTATTTGATGGGTGATACATTTTTCCCCACCACATCCCCTTAGTCATACCTTTTATTCTCTACATAATACCTTTTACCTCATCTCAAAATTATTAGATCATAAAGAGGAAGGCTTGCGATAATGATCAAAATAACACTTATTGTAGATCAAATTTAAAAGGCTAAAACATATTTAAAATGGATCGGAGGTCGTGGCGTTGTATACTTGTATACAACAAATTTTGCGGTAACAATTGCGGCATTTGTGAAAGTAGAGTAGCTGATACAGACCAAAAAGTAGCCAGCAGGTGTTTGAAAGTATCATAGCGTATTGACGCAGCTTTCGAACGTGAGACTTGTAATTCCCCTTTAATCATTGACGTAAAGACGCAAGATTTCTTCCCTTTCAAATACTTCATTCTTTGCACCTTCATCCAATTAAACCTTCGCTTAATGACATTCTAACATTATTCTCCTAGGCTTATAAGTCAAATCAGATTTTAGTCCCTACAAAAGGTTACTTGTACAGCTTTCTAGTGCAAAGGACTTTTATATTTGTGGTGGTATTGTAACCGATAATATATGCAACCCTCTGTCTAGATCAGTATATAAATCCAAGTTGACGATAATTAAGCAACTACTTGTCGGGAGTGCGAACAGTCTTATACTCCCTCCGTTCCACAATGGATGTCATGTTTCGGATTTCGAGAGTCAAACGAGTTTAACATTGACCGTAATATTTTAATATATCTTTTAAATATTTTGAATTATTAATTATTGTGACTTATATTATTTTTATGTAGTTTCTAAATATATAAATATCGTTCCAAAAAATTTAAAAATTATATGTTTGAATTCACGGTCAAAATGACCTCATTTGACTCTTGAAATTCGAAACATGTCATCCATTTTGAAACAGACGGAGTATAATTAGATAAAAATATGGAAAAACTACATATAAGGTGTATGAATACTTAATGATATGAGGTCTTTTAAGAGAAATCGCAAAAGTTTGGTGATCACATCCAACTATGCCTTCGAAAAAGCCTAAGCAGTTGTTACAAATATAATTCGGTTTAATAAGTCGGCGGTCTCGAATCCCCACAGAGAGCAGTGTTAATTTGTAATATTATTTTCATCAAGTTTTCATTGAAATAATTTTAGGAGCAATTTATAATAATTTTTGTGTGAAACCTAGAAATAAATAACTATTAACTAATACTACTTTTGTCCCAATATATGTGGCGGTGCTTGTCGTTGCACATAGTTTAAGAAATAGATATTAACCTATAAAATTTCAGAAATATCCTTGTTAGATATAAGAAAAAGTAAGAGATAATAGACTGGAGTAATTAAAAGATTTTTTATCACTTTTAAAGTATTAGGGTCCAATAAGAAAAAAATAGAAATTGTGTTATTAAATAATTATCAAATAAGGAAGTGTGACATTATCTTTGGGACAGATTAAAAAGAAAAGTGTGCCACATAAATTGGGACATGTAGAGTAACAAGTAGTAAAATGGCTAGAAAAATTTCAAGAATAAAAGGCTTACAGCAGTGATGTATCGAATTCTACGCATTCACTCTCACTTGACTATCCCTAATGATTGTGAGCTCCTAATTTATCGTTAGTAATCTCCAATTAGAAGTAATAACAATCACAAATTGCTTTTCTAAGTTAACACAAGATAAAAATAGACTCCATCGTCGTGACCACAATAAGGGTTCATTGTTCCAAAACTTACGCTGCCTTTTTTTCAAAAATAATTCCTTATTTGGGTTAAAATATCGTTATTCAACTAACCCTAACTCGAAACACACTTCCAAGGATTTGAAAGAATAAATGACACATTCAATTGTGAGTTCTACAATTGAAAGCGATTAAAACATAGTTGAACAAGGATGAATAATAAATGTCAAGCTCGATTTAATCGCAAAATATTCAACACAGTGATCCACGCTCAATCCACTCACCTATAAAAGTATGGAGCGATCGTCAAAGATAGTAGTACCCAACTAGAATCAGAGTCAATTATCTCAGGGAGCTAGCTTGCAATCTATTAATCTTAGATTGAATAGTGACAGGTTCTATGAATTGTTTATTGATTCCTAAATATTAATTGATAAGAATTGAATTAACTACAATTACAACTGACAACTAAAAATAAAAGTAGGCAATAAACTCAACACCTTAACATGGATACAAATATGGAGAATGGGCTAGGAGTTTACTCATTCCGACAAGATTCTTTTCACTTAAACCCTTGTCTTAACCTTGCAAATCATATGGGTAATATAAATGGTCGGAGCTCAAATGTATTCCTCAAAATCCGTTAGGGATCGAGAGGATTTAGCACATCAAGTCCGTTAGGATCAATTATGGGGCGCGAGAAACCTTAGTCCAAGGACCCGAGCCGGAATGACCTTTTTGGAGTCTTTCTCTTTAGATGGGGTAGGTCGTAGCCATTGTAACTCAAATTCTCCTTAGTTTCCATTAACCTACACTTTCAACCCCGTTAGGCTGATAAAAGCAAAGCAGGGTTAGATTCAAGTACAACCGTGTCTTAAACCCTAATAAATGAAAGTACGAATGGGAACTAGATTCATCTTTACCCATAGATTGCAGAATTAAAAATAAGTTTTAAGTTAAAATCATCAAGTCATCATGAATAAATACCTAGTATGATGCTAGGGTCTAACACACACATAGTAAGAGATGATATGGCAAGAATCATATGAAGAATTAGATTAATAAAAGAAATTCTTACAAAAGATTCAAGTTTTAGCCCTTCCTTTGCCTCCAAGAACATTAAAAAATGTAGTAAAGTATATTTTAAGCTGAAAAAGGGACTATTTTCTCGGAGGCATAACAGCCTATTTATATAGGCATGGGTTTGAAAGCTAGGCTAATATTTACAAAATTACCATTTTGCCATGTTTTATGCTAGATCGTCGGTCATTCGGCGGGCCGCATAATAAGTTGGTCGGCCGCCGAAGGCTAGTCAAACTCCTCTATTTTCTTGGTCTGCGGTGCAGGTCCGATGAGATGCAGGTTCAGCGGCGGACAGCTCTAACACTCGGATATGTCTTCTGAGCTCACTGTGATGATCAGTGGAATCGCATATGCTTCTGCAGGCTCGCAGAGTATTTTCAGCATATATTTCGGCGGTTCGCCTCTTAGCTTCACAGGGACTTGATGAGCTCTTGAACTCGATCCTCCTTTAGCAGGCAATTCGGCGGGTTGCCGATCAAGCTACTGCCTGTTCTCCCTATTCTTCAAAATGTAGCTAAAGTTTACTTGTTATTGTTCTTTCTTCATTCCTCTTGACTTTGTGCATTGATATTCTTTGTAACCCTGAAACATGGAGATAAACATAAGATTTACTCAAATAATAACACTTATAGAACGTGAAAGCTAGTCTAAAAGAGTCGCAAATAGACACAGAACGCTAACGCATCACACTGCTTCAAATAGTTCTGTCAAATTCTAGCAAAAAACTTGTAATCTTCAATTTTGCAATGCTCCATACTCCCTTTACTCTCTTCTATGTCAAAAGTTCATCTTGTTTTAGGTGTATTTATATCGTGTGTGAAATCCTAGGACAAAATTATCCTCGTCCAAAACAAAGTTGAAATCAAAGCAGAATTTTGGCTTTCTGTGAGGCCCTATGCCTCACTTTGTGCCTCGCACTAAGCTTAAAGTTGAGATTCTCAAATTTTAATAAAAAATTAACACAGCAAGAATTAGATGTAACGCCTAGTGTGCGGCATCAAACATCAAAGCACCATTGTTATCTGTTTTAGCTCCAAATCACTTTTTTTTTTTGTAAGTCTCAAATCCTACACATCAAAAACACAAAATTAAGCACAAATGAAACTTTTAATAACTAAAATATGCAAGAATACAACTAAACAGGGGACGAAACAAAATGAAATATATGTAATTTTAGCCTAACATTACCACCCTGCACTTAAACCTTTGATCGTTCTCTAGCAAAACCCAAACTTAGCTAGGAGCGGCAATACTACCTATGGTCATGGCTTATATGAAGACATAGAACAGTGCATATGCACTTCTCACCCCCCCCCCCCCCCCTCCCCTCTTAAAAAATATACTAATGTCAAAAATATTTAAAATAATCAATTACTATCTCGTGACCTCCTAACTCAAGAGTCGACTCAATAGTACTCGCCTACTCAGATTGAGAAGCCTAATAATTTCATATATGCCTCATAGACTATGTGCCCTCACAATAAGAAAAAATATCTCATTCTCACATAAAGTTTTAGGAACCATCGGGGTCCAACAAATGCAATATTCACTAACTCCCCAAAACAGGTTCACGTGTCACCCTAGACGTACTATAAGTTTGCCCGTGGTGTATGACTCGACTAATATAGGCTCACTAGGTCTAAGATCAAATAGGACTTTCATGGATTGTAATGTAGGTTGTGGGACAGATAGAATACACTTAGTTGATAGTGACTAACCTTCCTTGAGCATTCTCATACATCACATAATTCTCACTCTCTTTCAACCCAATCTTACTAATCTCCCAATTTTCATCATCCCAAACTTTCCTTTATTTTTATGCTTCCAAGAGGCACCATAAAATACTATATATTTTTTTTTTTAATTCTTTTTCTATTTTTTTTAGTCCCTACTAGTTTTTTCCAAGTAATTCACCTTTCTTCCTTCCCAACAGTTTCAATCACAACCAACCACCTTAACTATAGCTATCAAAGCTCAAAAGAACCACACATGCTCAACAAAGGTAAAATGGTACAAAATATGATCAAATCGGAACAAGGGGTTTGGCTTGTAATATGGCTAGTAAAGAAAATGTTTCAGGCTCAAAGGGGCTAACTGGGGTCAATTTTATTGGGTAGGCAAAAAATTAATGAGTTAGCAAAGAAATGCCTATGTCACTACCTAAACCGAGCAAAACCCATTTGTTTTGTACATACTCACGCCATATTCTAGACATCATAATGTAAGCACATAACAAATAAAAAGCCTCACACACACATGGCGCTTGGCGCACGGTCGCTAAAGATGGTTCAATTCCAGCTCTCAAACTGAAGTAACTAAGCATGTACTCAAATGGAGCACATACGAGAGTAAAAAAAATCAGAGTTTAAGCGCCACACAAGGGCACTCAATAATTATCAAGGCATAACAATACAAAATAATTAAGAATGTATGTAGTCCACATATCCCGACCTAAGTATTCATACAAAACACTCCACAAGTAGAGATAACATGAGTTTTACTACTCTAATCCTTAAAATATATATATATATATATATATATATATATATATATATATATAAAATAAAATAAAAATCTACGTTATATCTAGTTCAAACTATACATCGTTTGGAAAAGAACTGAGGCACAAAGAAAAATCAAGGGAATTATTATTGGAAGACTCTCCCACCCCACACTTAAAATTATCCATTATCCTCTATGCATCAAAATAAAAGTAAGGGTGATAGAAAAACTCTATGGGACACTATCCTGAGGAACATTTTTTTGACCTTTCTTAGGGCACTGGTTACTCAGAATTCCCCAAGATGACTTCACCTTTAAACATATGAGACAAGAGATAGCTTTTGACTTTACTTCGTGACCATGTGTGAAATTCCGGTATTTTTAGCTAGGAAAATAATGTTTTACAGTATATATCAACTATCAAGTAGTTAACCATACATAAGTTGTTGCTTCAAAATTAAGTTTAATTTTAGGCATTGGATGAAATAAGCTTTATTGTGATTACAATTCTAAGAATAATCTACAGCTCGCAAGTATACTTTATTTGCTGCTGATCTAACTTTTTAAAATGATTGGAAGGTTTTCGTTTTCGAAGTTACTGAAATATACTAAACCAACTTCCGTCAAGTCCCCAGATGTTGCAGCAATAATAATTTTCATTTTCTAATTGGCAGTTAGTTTACAAAATGTCATGATAATTATAATGATAAGAAATATCTTCTTTATTTTTGCATTTAAGCTATGCAATGAATATAACTTCTATCCTGTTAATTCCTTAGCAGAAGTACAATCTCCCATGATACCTTTATATCAAAAAAGAGGAATTTTTTCTCTTGAGTCCTCTATATATCTTCTCATTACTAATATACATTCTCTTGAATAAAAGACCAAATGGGAAAGAAAAAGGCAAAATATATGCCATTGTTACCACCAACTATCACAAAGTAGTTGCGAATTCAGTAGTCTTTACATCAACTAATTTAATATTCTATATTTACCTCTGCAGTTTCGTGGCAGAACAACAACTGTACCAACTATCACAAAATAGTTGTCAAACTAGTTCTTTACGCCAATTGAATAAAAATTCTGAATTCGTCTCTGACTGATACTGCACTTACACTTGTTCGGTAGCATGACGAATTGAGAAAGTAGGCTTAGCCAGGCACGTTGGATTGTTATCACCTGGCATGATCACAACAAACTTTGGTTCCATTTCTGGTATGAGTGCAATTTCTGGCTCCGCCACTAGCTTTTGACCTTGACGACGACTATCATTGTTAGAAGATAATGATGATGATGATTGTTGATCCCTTGAGGATATCTTATAAGAACAAATTAGAATTAACAACGCCACAGCTATTAATCCCAACATGACAGCTAGTCCGCCAAAGAGGTAAGGTACGGGAGAATTCAACCTGTGGAAGCTTGTGTCTTCTGGAGTACTGGAAGTGGTGTTGTGTGATGGTTTCATCACTTCTTTCTTACTTTTCTTTCTGGGCTCTCTCTCTTGATGTTTATCTACCAATGTGGTTTTGCAATGAATGAGAGTTTGGTAGATCATCAGTTGTCTCTCCATTTATAAAGCTAGTTAGTAAAAGGAATTTATCTTTTATGCACGTACGTTCTAAAATAGTTCTCATAGAGTGCTATATTACTTATATGACGATGATTTACCGCAACGTGAAACGTTTTATATCAAGCCTGAAATTAATTCACAACCTGCAATAAACAATTAAATTGTGCAGGCAATGTCGTTGTTTAAATTTATATTGTCAATATACATATAGCTTAAACTCAACAAAACAATATTTTTAAGTTATAGAGTATACGATAACAGTGTAGAGAGAGATGTTTTTACATTATTAGTGCAATTTTATAGTATTATTTAGCATATTACTATTACATGTTATTATATTAGCCTTGATTGGAAAAAATTACATGTCGATTTAATATAGTAGTGTATAAATTCTTTGCCTATCATTAGCCCTAAACATAAATTTATTAGAGAATAAAAGGGTATGGTTACCGTGCATGGACAAATTAGAACAAACAATGACTTTGTAAAGTTGCAAACGGACCCCATTCAGTAGTGAGGAAGTTTGGGATTCTTTCCTGCGTTTTGCAGTATTCCTTGCTGATTTCCGCACTCAAAATTTGCTACAAGCTGGCTCATCAATGAAGCGTGATAGATTTAAAGGGATTTGTACACTCTATACCCATAAAATTTAAAATTTAAAGTATTTACAAGTCATACCCATTACAAATTATACTACCCATAAAACTAAAAGTATTTACCCAACCTACCCATTTATTATTGTATACCTTTGTTATGCCTTATAGGTGTATACCTTTAAAGTATACTGCATAAATTATGGTATACAAGTCTGGAGGGACATTTATTACTGTATACCTTTGTTATGCCTTATAGGTATATACTTTTATGGTATACTGCATAAACTATAGCATACAAGTCTGGGTGGGTAGAGTGGGTAAATAATTTAGTGGGTATGTCCGGTAATATTTGAAAGTAGTGGATAGTGGCTGTAATTATTTTAGGTTTTGTGGGTATTTTTGTAAGTGTCCCTAGATTTAATTCTTGAATTTTCATTTTGCCCCTTTTGTTATTTGATTATTCTAATAATACATAGTTTTACGTGCCTCTAATTGAAATGCTTAATTTTTATGCACTTGTATGATGTAAAGATTGTTTTAACTATATATTTGGTTCAAAACTAATCATAGTAATAGTTTCTTGTGAGCAAGAATCTTGTGGATGTAAGTCTTTTATACTTGCGGTAACATTTCTGCCGATTAAAACTTTTAAACTTGTGAGATTAAAAAAGTCATAATCTAACTATAAAAACTTAATAGTAAACGATAAAATGAGAAGTTTAAATTAATTAATTTCATACTTAAAAAGCTGCTCTTTCTTATGAAAGGACTACAAAAAAAAAAAAGGTCACATAAAGTAAAAATGGAGGTGCTCACTCTGAAATTCATTTGCGGCATGATATAACGCTATATAATGTTGAAATTTTACACTCGTGTTATCTAACACAATTAGCTGAACACACCACCAATGAGAAGCAAGAGATGTTCCTAACTAAATAAGATTTATCATACTAGTATATCATTATTGTCTAATTTGTTTCTGATATAATCAACCACTGCTAATTTTGATGTCTTGTCCATAAAGAGTAAAGATTACCTTATATGAACTAAAAACAAGAGGCGGGCAAAACCTTGTGTTACTCATGGCACCAACAATCATATGGGCATCGTTTAACTAATATACATTGACACATGATCAAAGAATTTTTACACATCAAATCGCCTAAAAATAACTACAAGGCGATTCTCAACAAATAGTGGAAATATTAAGCTGAAAAATAAAACAAGTTGCCTTCAATCAGGTTAAATAACCTGAAAATAACTCATAAAGAAATTTACACTTTTTGCGTATATAAGTTAAAGTTAAAATAAAAAGTAAAAATAAACATTTCGTGGAAACAAACGCCATGTAAGCCACAAAAAATACGACTTAGTAGCTGTTGAAGTCTTTCAAATAATAAGTTGGATTTAGTTAAGTTTTAGCTCTTCCCTCTCCTATTCCCTTTTGTGATACTTAAACGTAATGGAAAAAAAAAAGGTTTACATGCACTAAGTGTGAATATTCTAAGCAACAGTAACGGGACGAACTAATGAAACAATAGTAACACAAAAAATGGATCGGTGAGACTAAAGTACTAATCACAAATTCGGGACCCTTAAAGAAAGGAATTAATGGATACTCGATATTCCAAATTTAGTTCTAAATTAGTTGTTAACTGCATCATTTGGTTTAACAAAAAGTATACAAAAGGACTGTAAATCCTACAACACGTAGAGTGGTACATTTGTAGTACAATAGGTATAGCAAACCTAGTTGGAATGTCGCACATGGTATTATTCCCCTAGGACATGTTTACTTTTGAGAGCAAACATTTTGATTTCATAGGGCATGGTGAATTTGTTTGAACATTGCACATGCTACTGAGTCATTATAGTCGTTAGTAATAACTGTCTAAAATGCCCAGAAATGCATGTCTCATCATTAATGGACTTTGGTGTGACAAAACACGTTAACCACCAAATATAACATCCAACATTCGATCTGGCAAACGTTTTATATCAGCCTCCTTTTATCTCTAATGCGAATGAAGAAAGACCACCACCTCCCTACACTACTGTATTGGGAAAAAATTGGATGCAAAGTTAATCCGCGTCAGCAGCAACGTGGCAAGCAGGGCTTGAATATCGGAGTCAAAACAAGTGGCGCAGGGGATAACGTCAACATAGTCAAAAGAATGGATTGCTCACTTTAAGATCGATTATGAAACGGTGTCAATATTAGGATAAGCTTAGAACATTCCTATCGCTTCCGCTAAACTCGGAGGCCGTTGGAGAAGATTACGACGATCATCTGATATTGGAGGAACGTGTTTAAAGTGGACTCTAATTAGGTTTTGACTCTGCAACTATAAATATACCCTTTCCTTCTCTTGTAAAGGTTACGTTCTTCTGAACAATAACCTCCCTTTAAGATTTCGGTGCTGTTGCTTTTAGCCGCCATTATTCTCATATTACTACCATTATTATTGTTACGCCGCCGTAGTTCCACCGCTGTTTAACTTTGTCTTGGAGGAAGGAATCATCTCTTCCGAAGAAGCGCTGATCTCTGATTACGAATACAATAAGCTTTACTTTTATTCATTCGTTCATTTATTGCTTGATTAATTGTTCATCGATCCGCTTTATTCATTTGTTCATTGCTTGTTCGATTGCCCATAGCTGCTTTATTTTATCCATTAATCGTTGTCGTTGATTCAATTCATAAATCTAACTAGCGTGAATTCAATCATCGTTTGATTATCATTATCTACATATTATCTAGTATAATTGCTAAGCTCCTAATTGGTTAAATGGATAAATCGTTATCATAAACTAGCAATCATATCGCCCGATTGTTTATTTTGGTCGTAAACATAGTGTCACCGATAATTTACACAATAATTGCCTGCTTTGATATCTTGAAATCACCAACTCAACCTGACCATTCAGTGTGTTCAAATATTTGATTAGTCTATCTGTTATCTTACTGACATACTTGTCGTCGATTTTAGCAGTTCTTCATTCATCAAATATTTGTCTTCGTTCGAACTTGTTTGCATATCGACCTTGATTAATGCTAGTTGAGATGATCAATCTTGTAAACGTAAGAGTATCAACTGATCGATCGAATTTCGATATAAAACGGTCGCCTAAGGCTCAACTAAATATAAAGTTAATTGTAATACCTGAAATCGAATTTTAGGATATACAGTTTGGCGCCCACCGTGGGCCTAGGCAATCGATTTGTTCCGAAATTTGTCGTTGATTCTACTTACTTTTGTTGTTTGTATGCAATGGCAGATGATCCGAGAAACAACGCTCACAACGCCAATGCCACCTTTAGGGATGGCGCTCCCCAGCCCGAACCCCCGCAGACGGGGCCAAGCTTCTAGGCGTCAAAGGGGTCGATGAATCGTCCCACCATGAAAGAGATCAACCCTTGAACGCCCCTATGAACGGTTCTCAGTCGAATGTCAATCGAGGACGCCGACCCGGTAAGGAACATGGGGTCGAGGTAACATCAATCGATACAAATACTTTGTTGCGAGAATTTTTTGTTAAGCAGAATGAACAGATGGAGAGAGTAAGTTGATTTTTGCAGCTTCTGTCTAGCTCTGCAAGTCATAAAGCACCTGCCTCCCCAGCAACGCCTTCTGCAGGCACTCCAATCCATGTTCCTTAGGGCACAGTAATAAGGGATCACATCGATATATTTGTAATCGCAGTACAGTCGAATGATTTGACATCAGATGAGATCAATTCGGTGAGTCTGAAGAAATTTTGTGAAATGCTGAGGGGAGGAGCGTTGAAATGGTACATGCAGTTGCCTGAAAATAGGATATCAGATTTCAATGACATGTCAGCCAAATTCATTCGAGCACATACTGAAGCTAAAAAGATAGAACGGAGAGTGGAGGATATTTTGAACATCAAGCAGTGACCCAATGAAAGGATCAAACAATTTTTAAAGTTGTTTAATGACGAAAAGATAAATATTTCGAATATCGAAGGAAGGTGGGCTTGTTTGTCTTTTGCAAATAATCTGAGTAACGACTCAACACAGGCATGCATGAAGTTGAAAGATCGGTTAAGGGAAGTTACTCCGTGGACCTTCGAAGATCTACATTGTGAATGTGAACCAAAAATCAGAGCTGAAGAGGAGAAGTTGCAGTTAGCTCTTTATAATCGACGATATGAGAGGCCGGCTCCACGAAGATTCGAAAATGACAAGTGAAATCACAGGACTCAACAGCGATTCGAGCCTTATGGTTTCCCTCGTCAGAATAGGAACGGATACAAAGCTAGTAATTCGAAAAGTCAGCCAAGAAAGGAGCAGTCGGGTCCATCTACAGCTCCAAGGGACCCAATGCCTCCAAAGATTTTTTAGTATAATTTTTTTGTTTCAACAGCAAGCTTGATGAATGCATTGAAGGAAATGGGTGATAAAGTAGTAAAATTACCCGGTCTCATGAAAACAAATCCAAACAGTAGAGATGACAATTTGTGGTGTGCTTTCCATCACGATCATCGACACACAACCGAAGAATGTAAGGCTTTGCATTATGAGGTAGTAAAATTGCTCGAGAGTGGGCACTTATCCGGTCTCATAAGTTGAATGTCGATCCATCTTATCGACTGGTGAAATAGAAGAAATGACCCAACGGAGGATTTAGAAGGAAAGTCATCGATGATGAAGTGGATAAATTATTGAATAATGGATTCATAAGAGAAGTAAAATACCCAGAGTGTCTAGCAAACAGGTCGTAGTCCCTAAGAAGAATGGGAAGTAGAGAGTATCTGTTGATTACACCGATATAAATAAAGCATGCCCAAAGGATTCTTTCTCATTGCCTCACATTGATCGGCTGATTGATTCGACGGCAGGGCACGAGATGCTAAGCTTTTTAGATGTGTATTCAGGATACAATCAGATACTAATGGAGCCAAATGAACAAGTGAAAACGTCATTCATAACGGGCAAGGGGACTTACTGTTATACGATCATGCCTTTCGGTGTCAAAAACGCCAGGGCTACCTATCAACGGTTGGTGACGACCATGTTCACAAATTTGATCGGGAATACTATGGAGGTTTACTTAGATGATATGCTGGTGAAATCATTGAAAGCAAAGAATCACTTAGATCATTTGAAGGAGACTTTTACGATTTTGAAGCAGTTTGACATGAAACTGAACCCGGAGAAGTGCGCGTTCGGGGTCGGATCTGGAAAGTTCTTGGGATTCATCGTATTTCAAAGAGGGACTGAAGAAAATCCAGATAAGATCAAAGCAATCAAGACATATCAAATGAGCTTACAAAGGTGAATGCTGTTCAACATTTGACCGGTCGAGTAGCCTATCTCAGCAGGTTCATCTCGAGGTCATCCGAACGATGTCACAAATTTTTTTCAGTCTTGAAGAAAAACACAAGCTTCGAGTGGACATCGGAATGTAAACAGGCCCTCAAGGAGTTTAAGCAATACCTATCAAACTCTCTGTTGCTTTCAAAACCGGTGGAGGGGGGAAGTGTTGCTGATATACCTGGCCGTTTCAGAAGTTTCTGTAAGTGTTGTCCTCGTTCGTGAGGACAAAGTTAAACAATTTCCTATCTATTATTTTAGTAAAACCTTACTTGATGTAGAAACAAACTTGCACTCGCACTTGTTATAGCTGCCCGAAAATTAAGGTTGTATTTCTAATGCCATACTATATCTGTTGTGACTACATTTCCTTTACGAAATATTTTGTATCTACCGGATTTGTCTGGCCGGTTAATGAAGTGGCGGTCGAGCTGAGTGAGTACGATATCACTTACCAGCCTTGAACTGCCATCAAGTCACAAGTTTTGGCTGATTTTGTAGCAGATTTTAGTACTACCACTCTTCCAGAGGCAAGAAAAGAAGAGCTCATGATGAGAGACCCAGACCCCGGAGTTTGGATGCTTTATATAGACGGAGTATCAAACGTAAAGGGAACCGGTCTCGGAGTCTTGCTAATAGCTCCAACGGGTAAAAATCTAAGGTATGCAATCAAACTACATGCCAAAAATAACAATGAGGCCCTCGCTGCAGGTCTTAAAATTGCCAGGGACTTGAAGATTGAACGGCTAGACATCAAAAGTGATTCTCAGCTGGTGGTGAATCAAGCCCAAGGAGACTTGAATGTCCGAGATACACGAATGTAGAAACTGCTCGACGAAGTACGCAGTCTTTTAACTTCTTTTCAAGAGTGGAAAATAGCACAAATCCCAGGGAAGAGAATATTGAAGCGGATTCTCTTGCAAACCTCGGCTCCACAACGGTCATTGAAGGAAAGCCCGATGAAACAATTGTACATCTATCCGAATATCCACTCAATCGAAGTCATAAAGAGGTAAATAATATCAATCATATTTTGGATTGGAGAAACAAGTATTTGTCTTACTTGCAGGCAGGAATTCTCCCTGAAGACAAAAAGGTTGCTCGATCACTCAAAGCTAAAGCGGCTCGATACTACCTTTTGGATGATCAACTCTATAGGCGTATGTATAGTGGCCCTTTGTTGAAGTGCATGGGCTCAGGAGAAAAAAGCTACGTAATGAAAGAAGTTCACGAAGGCTAGTGTGGCAAGCACTCCAGAAGCAAATCTTTGGTAAGGAAATTGATCAGAGCTGGTTATTATTGGCCAACGATAGGAGAAGATGCCAAATCCCTTGTTCAAAAATGCGACAAGTGTCAATGGCATGGCAATCTTATTCACCAACAAGCGGATCCCTTTCATTCGGTCACGTCGCTGTGGCCGTTCATAAAATGGGGAATTGATTTAGTTGGGCCTCTTCCAACAGCGCCAGGTGGGGTAATGTTTATTTTAATCTTAACAGATTATTTTTCTAAATGAGTAGAAGCAATTGCTCTGGCTAAAATTCGTGAACATGAAGTCATCAAACTCATCCATCAAAATATCATATGCCGCTTTGGGATTCCGAAAGAAATCACATGCGACAACGACAAAAAGTTCGTGGGATGTCAAATCACAGCTTTCTTCAAAAAGTAGGGGATCAAGCAAATTGCATCAGCACCATATCACCCCAGCGCAAACGAACAAGCTGAGTCTTCCAACAAGACAATAATCGAATACTTAGAAAAAAGGATAGATGGGTCAAAAGGCAACTAGCCGGATAAACTCCCAGGTGCTTTGTGGGCTCATCGAACAACAGTGAAAAACAGCACTGGAGAGACTCTGTTCTCACTAGTCTATGGAGCAGAAGCATTGATCCCAGTTGAAGTCAGTGAACCAAGTCTTCGGTTCGCTCACTCCACCGATGAATCAAACAAAGAAGCCATGTTGATAGATTTGGATTTGATCGAAGCAAAAAGAGATATGGCTTTGGTCCGAATACAGGCGCAGAAACAAAGGGCAGAAAACTATCTCAACAAGAAAATCAGGTATCGAGCTCTTAGTGCAGGTGATTATGTGCTAAAGATTAAACGGCCAAAGAAGAACGAATCCAACGAAGGCAAGCTTGGAGCAAATTGGGAGGGACCCTATCGGATCAAGGCAGTGGTTGGCAAAGGATCTTACCAGCTGGAAACCCTAAACTTGAAGCCCGTCAAATTCAATTGGAACATTACCCGCTAAAGAAATACCACTTCTAAAAAATGTTTGGTATCGTATATCTTCATCTACTCTTTTACTTACTCCAACTCGGACATACTTCATTATTTTTCTTGGTACTAACACTTTTAGATGATATGCATAGTTGGAATTGAATGATGATATACATCACCCACGAACACAACGAGCTTGAATCGCTCTTGTTTGGGGTCGATAAGTCTGACGAACACTCTAACGTGGTCTTCATCTTTAAAGTCCGCCCCGTTTCTTCTTTACATCCTTTATTTCAAGAAATGCAAAATTCAGGTAAACGGAAGCATTGAACCAGTGTCCGACCCCTTATACTTCGCACTCGAACACTGGGCGGAGGAAGGAGGAAAGATGAAAGAGTTGGAAGAAAATTTGAAAGATTTTTCACGAATTGTCATCGATCGCTTGATGACTGGGGACTGCTTGGGTCCAAAGTTGACGATTATACAAAAGACACTGGGGACTGCCCCAAAGATCAAGTTTGCAAACGATTGAAAAATAGACTAGGGACTGCTCGAGTCTATGCAATAGATTAATTTCAAGATGATCAACAAACAGGCACTCACACTGAGGACTGTTCGTAATCGTAGTTCTAATATGAAATATAAACGGTCCTTTAGTGACCAAAAATTTTAGTTTATATCTCCACACGCCTTAAAACGGCCGTTATGTACTAAGCGCCCGATAGCGGCCATTATTCGTATAAATACACACTTCTTGTCAAGCATCTGTTGTTATTCACTATTTCGAACGACTTAAGTGTCAAAGTAATTTGCCAAACTTGGTGTTCGAAGAGTGCATTTGCTAATGAGACGTCATTCTTCATTACGCGCTAGATACATTAGGCCCGATTAATTAATTATTTCCAATAAGCGTATACAACATCGTTAAGAAAACGAACGGTGGGAACATAACTTGTCTTTTGAAAGACGATACTTAAACGAAGTTATCCCATCTTCAAAGTTAACATACACAACGATATATGGAAACAAAAAAAATTCATTGAAATGGCCGAAGGCCTCGTTATAATTACAAAAATGACCATGGAATTTGTCGCAAAAAACAAAGGCTATGTTAAACGGGCGATGACAACCTACTCATCCCCTTTCCCATCATCCTAATCACTTTCATATTCAATTCTCTCGGAAGAAAGACCAAGATCCTCACGGTACACCTTCACCATCTCTTCAGCCTCGAGCAATTTGACATCGACATCAACATCATACCCTTCTTCTGACAGCTCCAAGAGTGTGTTGCACCTCGCCTCCGCAATATTGGGGTTCTCACAACCATCCATATCAACCTTTAGATCGGCCAGCTCTTTGCTCAAGTTACGGTTCTCCAAAATGAGAGCCTGATTCTTACTTTGCAGCTCGTTGGCATTCTTAACAGCCTCGCTCCGTCCTTGTTGAGCAACATCGAGATATTGCCTTATATGCTCAAGATCCTTCTCAAAGGATCGAAGTATGGCCTCATTGGCCTTCGCCTTATCATCGGAAGTAGCAAGCTTCGCTCTATCCTCGACTGCAACTTGGCGCAAAGTTGCAGCTTCAGCCTCCAATTCATACGCCCTCAGCAGTGCGAAGGCTAGCTTCGCTTTTATCTTTTCGAACTGCTTTTTCAGCACAGAATTCTTTACGCTAACCTCTTGGAGCTCGTGATAAAGAACGGAACCAGATTTCACGACAGCGTAGAATCGATCCTGCCACATTTGGATGGTCGCCTCTAGCTGCCGAGTCCGCTCCATGTTCTTAATCGCCAAAATGGTAGTCTGCGATAAAATCGAGATCTTAGCTCGTAAACATTCAAAGTCTATGTAAAAGGAAAACAATGAAGTCACAAAAATGAAGTCACAACTTATCCTGAAAGCATTGTAAGCGGTTAAGGAAGCAAGCTGAAGATCGTTGCAAGTATTCATCTGAGCCCGCTCCATGGGACCAGTCACCTCATAAAGGTGGCCGACAAGATGCCTTGGGTGCCGGAGAAGATCGGTATTCTGAGGGACCGTTATCGTAATCGTTCGATCTTTCAGCTCACCAGCAGCCTCACTTCGCTTATAAGCAGAAAAAGCAGCTGCGTCTTCTCCCCTGGGCATCAGGATGATGGGAGCGTCATGAGTAGCGACAAACAAATAAGAGCTCGAACTTTCAGTATGCTTGGATCGGTCTGGCTCAACCTCCCGATCCATGGGAATATTGTACCTCTCTTCAAAAAGCTCCAGCTCGGTGCTCGCCGCATCTTTTCCTGAATCCTTTTCTATGCTGGACGGCACCTCTATCAGCGTTGATAGTTGAACGAGAGGAAGCCGCGACGGAGCAAAATCAACAGCAGCAGGTCGGCTGTCCACGACCAACATCAACGGTTCTTCGCCAACTATCTTTTTTCCAGCACGCTTTGCACGCTTCAGCGGCTGCTCAGAAGATGACTCCGCTTCTGCGTCAACGGGTGCGTGAAGAGTTGCTAAAATACCTTCTTGACTGATCGACTGGACAACTTTGATCGCCAACACGCCTCTCGCTGCCACATCTTCGCTAGCTGTAGCCTGGGAAATTTGACCAGCTTTTGCAGCCTTCATTACTTGGGCCATTTGACTGATAGCCTTATATGGATCAGCTATCTTCCTCTACTTCGAAGGCTGGGGCGCTTTCCCCTCCATAGCAGCTGCTTCAGCGTCGACGCCAACAGCCTCATTTACTTCCATGGCCGGTAGATTCCTATCATCTCCTGTTATGCCTGAGAGAATGAATATTAGTGAAAGACTCATGGAAGCCAAAAACAACAAGTATTTGGACTCTTACTGTAGGTCGAAGCAACATATTTCTTTTTTGAAGCAATATATTATCATTGCCTCTATTCATCTTTAAATCTTGTGGTGATCCGCGTCACCCAAGCCAAGAGATCATCGACTGGGACGATGTCAATTTTGGTAGCTGGATCGAACAGAAAAAATGATCACGGAGGAGAATCGAAAGGAATATCAAAAAACACATCAAAGGTAAAAGTTTTACTTACGATTATGATTCCACCATTCGGGAAGTGGTGGATCGCCAACCACGACCAATGATGTTGTTGGAAGGTATACAAACAACGATCCCAATTATGAACGCTATCGGCATTCTTCAAAATCAGCGCTCGACGGCCTCTTTTCCCGAGATACATCATCCCACCTTTGTAAGTCTTGGAGATGTACAAATTCAACACATGGTTGACATCGAAACCTTGACCAGTTTCAGTACAAAAATAATCGATCATGGATATCGCCCTCCAAACGGACGAATCAAGCTGCCCCAAGCAAACGTTATATAACCTACATAACGATGCAATGACGGGGTGAAGAGGAAGTTAAAATCCAACGGTGAAAGGATAAGTTAAAACGACTGAATAACCCGCGCGACCATCCAAGTGCTTGCCTCCGACTGCAGGGGAAATGACCTTAATATGTTGCCACCCGCAGTCCGATTTGATACGATCTATGTGCTCCGGTCGAACGGCGCATGCTAGAACATTGAATTTGGTGATCTCTTGGGCAGGTGTTTGAACCGACACGCTATAATCATTGTCAGTTTTGATCTCTCTAGGAACGATTTCATGGGGTTTTGCTGGTGGCGCTGGTTTCTTAACTTTGGCTTTTTCTTCCCAGGCTGTGACGTTCCAATCGCGGTGGAAGGTTGCGCCGCCGCAGCACTGGTGGTCACTTCCTCCAAAGTGGCAGGATCAGCGTCACCGACGTCATAATGGTGAGAATAAGTAAAATCTTAAGTGGCCATTGAACAAATTCAAGGTTAAATCTCAAGAGTTGATTAATTTCCCACGAAGATTAGCGCAGTTGCAAATGAGAGGCTTGAAGTTGGGAAGTTGATGTAAAATTGGTAAATGAAGTGAGAAAGAATGTTTTATAAGGATAAAGGTAATAATTGCCTCGATAACTGGCAAATTTTAAACGCCGCACGTTGGCGTACACATGGGCTTGATGGGAAGTCGAAGTGACAACCGTCATTTTTGAAAAACTAGGCCAGGAAGCGGCCACGTTTTTTTCGACAAAATTTTTAGCCACTTGTCAAGCTTTTAACGGACGCTCACTTGGCAAGTGGGGCAACTATCTGTATTGGGAAAAATTCGGATGAAAAGCTAATCCACGTCAGCAGCAACGTGGAAAGCAGGGCTTCGATATCGAAGTCAAAACAAGTGGCGTAGGGCATGACGTAAGCATCGTCAAAAGTCACTTTAAGATCGACCGATTATGAAATAGTATCAATATTTGGATAAGCTCAGAACATTCCTATCGCTTATTCTAAAATCGGAGGCCGTTGGAAAAGATTACATCGATCATTTGATAGTGGAGGACCACGTGTAAAGTGGACTCTAGTTAGGTTTTGGACTCTGCAACTATAAATATACCTATTCCTCCTTTTGTAAAGGTTAAGTTCTTCTGAACAATAACCTCCCTTTAAGATTTCACTACTGTTGCTTTTAGCCGCCATTATTCTTATATCACTACCATTATTATTGTTACGCCGCCGTAGTTCCGTCGCTGTTTAACTTTGTCTTAGAGGAAGGAATCATCTCTTCCGACGTAGCGCTGATCTCTGGTTACGAATACAATAAGCTTTACTTTCATTCATTTGTTCATTTATTGCTTGATTAATTTTTCATCAATCTGCTTTATTCATTCATTCATTGCTTGTTCGATTGCTCATAGCTGCTTTATTTTATCCATTCATCGTTGTCGTTGATTCAATTCATAAATCTAACTAGCGTGAATTCAATCATCATTTGATTATCATTATCTGCATATTATCTAGTATAATTGCTAAGCTCCTAATCGGTTAAACGGATAAATCGTTATCATAAACTAGCAATCATATCGCCCGATTGTTTATTTTTGGTCGTAAACATAGTGTCACCGATTATTTAAACGATAATTATCTGCTTTGATATCTTGAAATCACCAAGTCAACCTGACTGTTTAGTGTGTTCGAATATCTGATCAGTCTATCAGTTATCTTACTGACATATTTGTCGATTTTATCAGTTCTTCATTCATCAGATATTTGTCTTCGTCCGAACTTGTTTAGATATCGACCTTGATTAATGCTAGTTGAGACGATCAATCTTGTAAATGTAAGAGTATCAACTGATCGATCGAATTTCGATATAAAACGGTTGCCTAAGGCTCAACTAAATATAAATTTAATTGTCATACTGAAATCAAATTTTAGGATATATGTTATAATCTAAGCACCTCCTATTGACACTAGAAGGGGGTTGAATAGTGTCTACCAATTTTTCCATGAGAACCAGATTCTTTCCGTCAAGAACCTTGTTCTTGATGCAGCAAATTTCCTATGCAAACACCACAACACACAGAAATACCAAACTCAAAGAACACGGTATTTTTACGTGGAAAACTCATTGCTCAAGGGAGAAAAACCACGACCCACACTCTGGGATTTTCGAACCAATCCACTAGCACAAAGAGCAAGTTTTAGATTACAAAACTCTGTAACCAAGGGGCTACGCTCTAGACCCTAATCACTCAACAAAGCTAAACTCTAGCTTTACAAAGTAATCTCACAAAGGTTCACCTAATACAATTTCTCATAACATAAGCATATAGGTAAAACAATGAAAGTACCAATTGAGACAACTTATAAAAGAAAAACCTAGACAGGATATCTAGGTTTAACTACTAAGCCTTCAATAGTTTTCTTCTTCCAGTTAAGTCACTTTGAAAGTCGTTGGATCGCCTGTATATACTCTCAACTCTCTGTATATGAAATAACTGAGTTTCGGCTGCATCAACTACTCACTTTTATATGGGCTTCATAACCCTAGTTGAGTTTCACAAGGAAATCTTGTAATTATAGTAAGACAAGATTTTTTGTGACTCTTTCCATGTTTAGTTTCAACTCTTATTCGTACTTCGAAGACACAGCCACGGCACAACCTCTTTTAGCTAACTAGGATGCATACTTGTTCACGCACCACTCTTCCTAGTTCGACAGGGATTTACAATCCTCAATCTTTTCGATCTGTTGTGCCCTTCTTCACAAGAACCAGGTTCTCCTTCAGAACCACTGGATCCTTCATTTGTCATTCTTCAAAACATTTACCTCAACAAATTCCCTTTTTTTATGATGACAAACAAATGTTGCAAAAGAACCTGAACAGACAAAAATACCAAGAACACAAAAAAAAAAATATATTTGAAAAAATTTAAAAAGATGAGTTAGGTAACAAACACCCCCAACATTTCCTTTCTTCCCCCTTTTGGCATCATCGAAATGATTCAAAATCCTGCAAGAACAAGTTAGTACCATCCAGTCTAGAGCACAACGCAATCAAGTCAACTGAACACACAGGAATAAGGCTAAGGGCCCAACTAGAACTAGATATATTAAGAACAAATCCAATTCAAGCAGAAGAAATTTAAAACCAGTTATCCAGGGCGTGACAAACACACAACCCAATTAAGTACGCAACTTTAAAAGATTGTCTTAAGAACACACATCAAGGAAGGACACATGGAAGTATAAGAAGGGATTTGGACAAGGACATGAGGGTAAGTAGGTAGGACTCAGGTCTGCAGGTTGAAGTGCTTGACGAGTGCCTCAATGTTCTTGGTATTCTTGGCCCTTTCTATCACCAACTCGGCCTCATACTTGTGGCGCTCGATCTTCAAGCGATCAATTTCTTGATCCTTCACCTTCAGCTTCCTCTGCAATTCAGCATTCTCTTCATTCACTTCCAGAACATGCTGCTCCAACTCCTTCACAGCTGCAATTGCTTCATCTGGTCCAAAGTCCTCACTTTCCTCAGGCTGCTCTTGCTTGACTTGCACTGGTCTCTTGGAAGCTCTCTTCTCTTTGAAGAAATCACAGTTTTTCATCACATTTTGGCCAAACATCTGATGAATAGTTGGCTTCTTTCCACCTTCCAAAGGTACCCCAAAGTGCGCAAGAACCTGCTGCAGGATGTAGGAATGCACTAAAGAATATAGGTAGATTGATCCTTATTCCTTTGTCCAGCAGATCCATATAAGTCAAATCAAGTGCACATGCCTCACTATTCTTTTCCCCCCTAGGCAACAGAAACCTATGAACAAACTCAAAAAGTAACTGATGTGCAGGCTCCATTTCTTTCTTCTCAACCTTTCTTTCTTTTCTAAGTTTGGTCTTTCCTGAGAATTTTTTCACCACACGTAGAGGTGTTTCCCTATCAGTCCTTTTTGGCCACTTCAGCTTGATTTACCTGCAATAGCCTTCAGCAGGAACCTCAAGCATTACTCCCAGCTCTGTCCCTCCAAACTCTATCTCCACTCCTTTGACAACTAAAAACACTCTTCTCGCAGCCACTCTACAGTTTGAGTAAAACTCCCTGATCTCCTCAGTATAAACAAACCTGTCCTCCTTAGCAAAGAGATTTAACCAGCCTTAATCCTCCACCTTCCTTAGTAGAGTTTTCATGTTATGCTCATTTAGGTCACTCAAGATGCTTCCAGCCAATACTTGGTGCCTTGCAAAGAAGGCTGCTCTATCAACCTCCTCATCAGTATCCTTCATCTTCTTCTTGCTTTCTACCTCACTATCTGTATCTGAATCACTGGGCTCAACATAACTCCCTACCTCATCACTCTCCCCCTTTGCCTCAACAACATTCTTCTCCTGTTTCTCACCACTCACTTTCTTAACCTTCTTCTTTTCAAGCTTTTCCATCTTCTCTACCTGCTGCTTCAGGGTAGACCTGGTAGCCACCCTTCTAGGTACTGTCTGAGCAGTAGGCTTATCATCACTCCCATTCTCATCCTTAGAGTTTTCATCTCTCTCATCCACTAACCTAGTTTTAGACACGGATTTTCCCCCTTTTCAGTAGCCTTCTCCTCTCATCTGTTTCTGGCTTTTTTTCACTCACAAATACTACCTCCTCTTCTTCATCCTCTCCCAACCGTTTCTCATCCTCTTCACCAAACTTTCTTTTCACCCTCTTCTGCTTCTTTTCCTCAACTTTCTCCTCAGCTTTTTCACTTCCACCATCTCCATCCTGAGTTTCCTCATCTTTTTCTCCCTCAGATTCAGTCCAATCTAGTTTTGCATCCTCAGCTACTACAAGAACTAAGCAAGAACCAGGTTCCTGACTCAATTCCTTGGCAGCTTCAACAGAACTAGATCCTTCACCAACTCGACCTTCTAACACATGCATCACATGAACTTTCTCAACAAGACTAGCCTCTGAACTAGGTTCGTTGACTGGGCCTTTTTGGGACTCAGCAGAATCCTTTTCTCTCAATCTTTCCAACAATTTTTCAACTACATTAACCTCTACTCCTTTGTCAGTCACTAAGGGATACATGAAAACTAATCTTAGGCACAAAGTCCTCCTGCACAACCTGCAAGTTCTCCCCACCAGCATTCCCCCTACCAAACATACCACAAGGCTCTACTTTTTCTATAATTTTATCTAACCCTTTAACCAAAGTTTTAGTACTCAACTTCCCACGGCTTTTTACAGAGTCTAAGACAGTAGAACCAGTTAGGGTTGAGTCATGCCTTACCTCAAACAGTTTTTTATCGGAGACTGGTACTGCCGGTGTCGGAGATGAAGGTTTCGCAACAACCTTCTTTGAACCCTTCTTTCCCATTTTCTTGTGAAACGTTAACCTTGATTTGGCAATTCTCGCAGCAAGAGTAGAAGCATGAGGTTTAACTGAAGATTCTTTAGATTTGTGGGTTTCTGAGGTCTTAGTAGGAGAGGCGGATGAAGATTGTGCTTGTGGCATGGTGAATTTGGTTAGGGTTTCTGAAAAAGGATTTCTAGTTTTGAATTTTAGAGAGATAGAGATGGCAGAGTAGAGAGAAATTTTGAAAGTGTGTTTCTTTCTTTTCCTTTCGACTGTGAGAAGAAGTAATGGGGAATTGGGGTTTCTCTAGGGAATATCTAGTAATGATGGCAATGAAAAGAGAAGCAGTTTTTTGAAGTTTTTGAAAACTGGGAAAAGTGTAGGATTTGACAGTTACGGAGATTTACCCAATTAAGGCTTTTCAAATAGGTGGGGTCCGGTTGAGTCTAGTAGAAGTATAACCACAAAAGAAATTATTCCTATAATTTTGGGCGGTTACACAGACATGAAAAGGTTTCCTTGATACACGTATATTAGACAATCAATTTCAGTTATGACACTTAACATAAAAAGTTGTGCAGATGTACCTGGACATGGTTCCTCATGCTTGCCTTGGTTCCTTCTAAGTACCCTATAGGTTCTTTCATGGGAGCACATTAGCCTAACCTGGTGGTACTCATTTGAACAAGTATACTTAAATAAAGTACATAGTTTAGACTGGACAATAACAACTTTAGTTACAAACAAGTTAATGAACACTTAACTAACCAATCCTTGGAGAACAAATGTTGAGTCATCCGTGTATTTTGGTCATCCCTAACTCCAACCTGTTCCTCTCAATTTGAACTGTGTTTAGTGGTTTGGTAAAGATGTCAGCAATTTGGTTTTCAATCCTGCAAGAATTCATAGTAATCAGGCTCTTTTCCACATTATCACTAAGAAAATGGTGTCTAATATCAATGTTCTTTGTTCTTTTATGTTGGAATGGGTTCTTGGCAATGTTCACTGCACTTGTGTTATCACAGAAGATGGGCACAGCTCCACATTTAATACCAAAGTCCTCCAATTGCTGTTTGATCCATAGCAATTGTGAGCAGCATGATGCAGCTGCTACATACTTAGCTTCTGCAATAGACAAGGCTACTAAGTTCTGCTTCTTTGTAGCCCAAGAAACTAAGCAAGGACCAAGAAAATGTGCCATCCCTGAAGTTCTCTAGCATCAGCAAAACCAATTAGTTCAAAAGTACCTCCCCTTGGGTACCACAGGCATAGATCCTGAGTTCCCTTCAAATATCTCAAGATTCTCTTCACAACTGTCAAATGTGATTCCTTAGGCTTGGACTGAAATCTAGCACAAAGTCCCACACTGTATACGATATCAGGTCGACTGGCTGTGAGATAGAGAAGTTAACCTATGATTCCTCTATATTTTGTCTCATTTGTAGAAGGACCTAGTTCGTCCATGTCCAGCTTGGTTCCTGGAGCAATAGGTGTAGATATTTATTTTGCTCATTCCATGTCGAACTTCTTTAGGAGCTCCTTGACATATTTCTGTTGGTGAATCATAGTTCATTCAGGGGTCTGCTTGATCTGCAATCCTAGGAAGAAATTTAGTTCTCCCATCATGCTCATTTCGAATTCACTACCCATCAATTCAACAAATCCCTTACATAATTCCTCATCAGTGGCACCAACAATGATGTCATCAACATATACCTGAACCACCAATAGATCATTTCCTTTCTTCTTTAAGAACAATGTGTTATCAATCTTTCCTCTTGAAAAACCATTCTTCAGCAAAAATCCTGACAGTCTTTCATACCAGGCTCTGGGAGCTTGCTTCAATCCATAGAGTGCCTTATCAAGTTTGTAAACGTGATCAGGAAATTCACTGTTCACAAAACCTGGTGGCTGTATTACATAGACTTCTTCATTTAGGTAACCATTCAAGAAGGCATTCTTCACATCCATCTAATAAAGTGTAAACTCCATGTATGTAGCAAAGGCAATCAACATTCTTATGGCTTCCATCCTAGCTACTGGTGCAAAGGTCTCATCATAGTCAATTCCTTCCTCTTGACTGTATCCTTGAACTACCAATCTAGCTTTTTTCCTTGAGAGAAAAGAGGGGAAAAGACCTCCCAAGTCTTTAAATAAGAATAAGGGACAAGACCAAGTCAACCTTTAATTAACTTAAGCGAGGACTGAAGTGTAGTCATTAAAAACTTGTGGGCAAATTAAATATTTTCGGATTTATAAAAACACCCCAATTTTCAAATTTTCAATCTCCCTCCTTCCCACCTACTTTTACACTCTCTCTCATATTTCAAATTATTTCAAACTTAATTCTCCCACTTCTCTTCTTTCTCTCTCTTTTTTTTTCTTCCTTCTTCTTCTTTCTTCTAGCTTTCTTTACAAATTTTATTGCATCACCATCCACGTTATTTTTCTTTCTTGTTCTTCGTATCAATTTTATTTTTTCTTTGTTCTTCTCCGTTTTCTTCCTTCCCGTTTCATTCTTTTTTAAGTTTTTTTTTTTAATTCTAGTCGTTTTACACATCTTTTCAGATGTGTAAACATATTTTCTGTATGTTTATAATTTTTTGGAGATGTTTTCACGACTGAAAAAGATGTGTACACATCTCGTCTGATGTGTACCCATATTATTATATGTGTACGAGATGTGTACACATATTATTATATGTGTACACATATAATAATATGTAATAATATCTGTACACATATTAAAATATGTGTACACATCTTAATTATATGTGTACACATTTCAACTGATGTGTACACATCCTTTTATTGGAGTGGTGGAGGGTGGTGGAGTGGTGGTGGAGGGTGGTGCTTGCTGGTGGAGGGTAATAGAAGGTGGTGGTGGGTAGTGGAGGGTGGTAGGAGGTGGTAGAAGGTGGCGGTGAGTGGTGGAGAGTGGTGGTGGAATAGTGGATGGATGGGGGAGGGGGTGATGGGGGTGGGGGCCGGATGGGGGGTAAGGGTCGATGGGGGTGGGTGATGAGAGGTGGGGGCTTTGTGTAAATAAAAAAATTTGAGGGGCTTTTAAAATGTTAGTAATTAGTACTAATCTTAAAAGTGTCCCTTTTACCTATTTTTTGAGACTTGAGTCCTAAAAAACTATTTAAAGACTTAGGAGTCTCTCTCACCCAAAAATCCCTTATTTCTTGTCACTATACCATGCTCATCCAAATTTATTTCTGAACACCCACTTTGTTCCAATGATTGATCTGTCCTTTGGCTTAGGAACTAGATGCCAGACTTTTCTTCTTTCAAAATGATGTAGTTCATCCTGCATGGCTATCACCCAATATGGATCTTCTAAAGCTTCTTTTACATTCTTTGGTTCCATGGATGAAAGGAAGGCAAAGAATGCGCAAAAGTTCTTCAAGGCAGATCTGGTCCTAATTCCAGTATTCAGTTCAGATAGCACATTCTCCAGAAGATGAGAACTTTGATGTTTCCATAGTCGGGGTTGTTTATGGTGCGAAGAACCTTCAGCAGCACCTTGAGCAGGTTCTTCCAGATTATTTAAATCATCATTTTCATCTGTTGTTCCCCCTGACATGTTGACTCCTTGTTCTCTTTGAGCTGAATCTTCACTTTCATCACTTGGTTCCTCCTTTTCTTCTGGATTTTCAGAGTTAGCCATACCATCATCTCGAGCAAGACCAATGTCCTGATCATCCACTTTCTTTTCATCAATTTCCTTATCTGATTCATCAAATACCACATGCATGCTTTCCTCTACTGTGTGTGTTCTTTTGTTAAACACTTTGTATGCCTTGCTTTGAGTAGAGTATCCAAGGAATATTGCCTCATCACTTCTTGCATCAAATTTCCCCAATGGTTCTTTATCGTTGTTGTGGACAAAACATTTACACCCAAAGGTCCTCAAATATGCAATATTCGGTTTCCTTCCTCTGAGAAGTTCATATAGAGTCTTGTCAAGAATAGCTCTTATGAAGCACCTGTTCAGCAAATAGCATGCAGTGTTTATTGCTTCAGCCCAGAAGTTTCTTGCAAGACCACTTGATTGCAACATGGTTCTTTCCATATCCTCCAGAGACCTGTTCTTCCTTTAAACTACTCCATTCTGCTGTGGAGTTCTTGGTGCAGAAAAGTTATGATCAATACTGTGTTTTGCACAATACTCAGAAAATTTTAAGTTTTCAAACTCTCTGCCATGGTCAGATCTGATGCTGACCAGTTCCAGACTCAACCTTTTCTGCACAACACCAGCCCAATCTTTGAAGCTATCAAAGGCTTCATCTTTGGATGCCAAGAACAGGGTCCATGCATACCTTGAATGATCATCAACAATTACAAACACGAACCTCTTTCCTCCTCTGCTCTTGACTCTCATGGGTCCACAAAGATCCATATGTATCAATTCTAATGGCTTTGAAGTGCTCACCACCTTTTTGGATTTAAAAGATGATCTCACATGTTTTCCCTTAACACAGGCATCACACATTTTTATGTTTTCAAATTTCTTATTTGGCAATCTTCGATACTAGCTAGTTGAGCTGTGACAAACTGGCATGTCCCATTCTTTTGTGCCACAGTTGAGAATCACTTTCTTGAACATTCAGACATGTTAAGTTGTTTTCAGGCTGTGACTTTAGTAATGCTTTGTATACATTATTCACTCTTTTTTCCTTCCATGACAATTTTTTACACTCTGTAGGTTCTTCACAATACACCATACAGAGGAAAAACTCACTTCATTTCCTCTATCACACATTTGAGAGATACTCAACAAGTTGTGTCTGAGACCATCAACACAGTATACATTTTCAATGGCATGATCCAGAGTTCTCCCAACTTTTCCAATTCCCACAATCTGACCACTTTTTCCTCCTCCGAAGGCTACACTGCCTCCTTGAAATGCTGCAAGTGAGAGAAAGTTTCTTCTGTCTCCTATCATATGTCTTGAACAACCCAAGCTCAACCACTGTCAAGAATCCAGCTTGGGTTGTTCACTCTCACTCCAGCCTGCAAAACAACTCAAGGGTTAGCTTTAGGAACCCAGACAAGCTTGGATCCCTTCTTATGAGAAAATGGATAAATAGAATCTTTCTTAGCCCATTCAGGTAGAACACTACTTTTATTTTTGTTCTTTGCCTTGCTTGCATTCATGCACCTTTGTCTGTAATGCTCAGTTTCACCACAGAAGGTGCACAACATGTTACAAGGCAAACTCACATATTTGCTTTTAGGATTGTATGGGGACAATAGTTTGAATCCTAGCCCTTGTTTTCCTTTGTTCTAGTTTTCAAGAACCCAATTCATTGCCTCAGAGAATTTGTTCCATTTTGTTAATCTGGTTAGCTCATAGTCAGATTTTTCAACCTTTTGTTTTAGAATCCTGTTTTTCTCAGTTGCCTGGTAGAGGATCTCATTTTTTCTTTTAAACTCATTTTCAAGAAAGGTTTGAACTTCACTTATTACTTGCTTACCATTAACTCTTTCCTTCAACTGATTCAATTCCAATTCTAATTCTGAGATCTTAGAGTTTGACACAAGAGCAGACCCTTTTAAAACGGCATTGATTTCTTCCAGCTCAATATTTTGTTCTTGAAGACTCTTGTGGTTTGTTCTAAGATCACTTATATCTTCAGTCAATTTATCTTTCTTAGTTTTTACCTTTTCCTAACCCTCAATTAAAGTGGCAGTTATTAGAATCAAGTTCTCAGTAGAGTATGTGTGCAGATTTTCTTTTAGATCAGAAAGACATACCTCTGTTGAATGAGCAGCTTCTTCTCCGTCAGTTGCCATAAGGGCTGAGTCCTTCCTCCGGTCATCTTCTGTGTACATCTCTTTCATCTTTTCCCAAATCTCTTTGGCAGAGTTGTATTCAAGTACCTTTGCTAGCACATCAGTTGTCAGCCCTTTCCTCAAGTATAACACAGCTTTGGCATTTGCTTGCAACCAGTTTCAGTCTTGAGGATCAAGTTCTTCTACCAACTTTGGAACCAGAACTCTGTTTGCTGCTCTCTTGACAGGAACATGAGGTCCTCGTTTTACGATCAACCAGAGAGTATAATCCATCGCTTGAAGAAAGATCTTCATTTGTTTCTTCCACCACTTGTAGCTTATCCCATCAAACACAAGTGGCTTTGATGGATCTCTTTCTCCTCTGAACTCCCGAGGATCCTCCTCGTCTGAACTTGAGAATCCCATCAGTGCTAGTGGAGACTCATCCTCAGATTCCTTTTCTTGGTTAGATTCACTGTCAGTAGGTCTCCATGTAGCATAAAAGGCTTCCTTCCTCTTCCTTCTTTCTGCTCTGAAGTTTGGAGGTCGTCTGAATTTCTTCTTATCTTTGCCATTCTCTTTTAATGCCTCCTTCTCCTTCTCCTTTATAACTTTATTCTTCATCCACTCGACTTCCCACATTGGACAATCCACAACTGCATGGTTCTTCTTGAAACACTTAAAGCATCCTGAATAATCTGGATTGTCAACAATGTTCTTTTTTCCAGAGCTTTCCTTGTTGTTTCGTTTGAATCCTTTGAACTTTCCCAGATTGAACTTCTGTCTCAGAGCACTGACCATTGCAGCTTCAACTGATTGTAAATCAACATATTCCTCAGTTTCATCAGTTGTTTCGAGTGCAAGCGTCTTGTCCTTCTTGGGTACTGGTTTACTTTTTGAATCCTTCATCATCTCATGTGTTTTCCAACTTCCAACCAGTTCCTCAAGTTTGATGGATCTAAGAGGTTTGGACTCAATGATAGCAGTCATCTTGGATTTCTAGGCATCAGGCAGTACATTCAGAACCCTATCCACCATCTCTACTTTTGGCAGCTCCATATCTAGAGATCTCATCTCGATTGTGATGATGGTCAACCTTGTCACCATATCTTCTATTTGATTCCTTCTCTCCCATAGTGAACAACTCAAATTGTCTTTTCAGTATTCTTCTCTTGGAGTCCTTCACTTCAGTGGTTCCTTCATGCGTGACTTCCGGGGCATCCTAGATTTTCTTGGATGTCTTATAAGATGAGACTCTATTGAACTCCTCAGGATCAAGACCACAAATTACCAAACGTTTGGCTTTGTGATTCTTTTCAATCATCTTATAATCAGCCTCATTGAATTCCTCTTTTGACTTAGGTTCTTCCCTAGCAGCAGCTCCATCCCCAACTACTTTGGTAGGAATTAAGTTCCCTTCAGATACTATAATCCAGAGTTGGCAATCCTCAGCACAAATGTAGTTTTCTATTCTGTTCTTCCACCAAGCATAGTACTTCCCATTGAACTGTGGGGGCCTCAGAACTGACTGTCCTTCAGTGATAGTAGGTGGTGCACTCATGATTTTGATCCTTCTCAAGGTGTTAACCTAGCACGAGAAGACCTGCTCTAATTACTACTTGTTATAATCTAAGCACCTCCTATTGATACTAGAAGGGGGTTGAATAGTGTCTACCAATTTTTCCGCGAGAACCAGATTCTTTCTGTCGAGAAACTTGTTCTTGATGCAGCAGTTTTCCTATGCAAACACCACAACACACACAAATACAAAACTCAAAAAACACGGTGTTTTTATGTGGAGAACTCCTTGCTCATGGGAGAAAAACCACGACCCACACTCTGGGATTTTTGAACCAATCCACTAACACAAAGATCAAGTTTTAGATTACAAAACTCTGTAACCAAGGGGCTACGCTCTAGACCCTAATCCCTTAACAAAGCTAAAGTCTAGCTTTACAAAGTAATCTCACAAAGGTTCACTTAATACAATTGCTCCTAACGTAAGCATATAGGTAAAACAATGAAAGTATCAATTGAGACAACTTACAAAACAAAAACCTAGACAAGATATCTAGGTTTAACTATTAAGCCTTCAATAGTTTTCTTCTTCCAGTTAAGTCACTTTGAAAGTCGTTGGATCGCCTATATATACTTTCAACACTCTGTATGTGAAATAACTGAGTTTCGGCTGCATCAACTACTCACTTTTATATGGGCTTCATAACCCTAGTTGAGTTTCACAAGAAAACCTTGTAATTATAGTAAGACACCGTACTTCGAAGACACAGCCACGGCACAACCTCTTTTAGCTGACTAGGATGCATACTTGTTCACGCGTCACTCTTCTTAGTTGGACAGGAATTTACGACCCTCAATCTTTTCGATCAGTCGTGCGCTTCTTCACAAGAACCAAGTTCTCCAGTCCTTCGTTTGTCATTCTTCAAAACATTTACCTCAACAATATACTACTTATTGGAGATCATCTGTCAAAGCTAATGAATTAATTGAGAACTTAAGTTTGCCGGTCCAGTCCAAAAAAATCCCACAATTAAACCTTGGAATTCAAAGTTGGAGCACCGATAAATTCTGGGACTGTGAGCTCGAAATTGGAACTATGAGCTCGAAATAGTATTTGTTCAATTTTTTAGTTACTTCTACATAGACATACATTTATATATGTTCGGTTTCAGAAGACCATAACAATTGTAAGAGACCCAACAAGTTACAAACATCAGTCTATAATCATAACATTAACTACAAACATCACCAATACCCACACCCCTCCAAAAACGAAAGATGAAAAAAAACTAGAAACACATACATACGTATGTCGCTCTCCTAGCATTTACACTAGATAGTAACATATATACATTGACAGTGTCAAAGAGAACTTACTGGCACCAAGAAATATTATCCGGTGCCAGTAACCCCTATGTCTTGTTTCTTCTCCTCATCTTGACCAGCACCAAAAACTGGACCACCTTTGCCAGCAGCATCTTCTACCTTGTCTTGAATTTTATCAATTTGAATGCCCTTTTCATCCTCGCGAGAATGAATATCCATTCGAGGCTTGTTATCTTCTTTAGCTACTGATTCATACGTTGTTTGTGTTTTAGATTCCTTTGGTTGTGCTCCCTGTGCCCCTGACATCTTGTTCAAATTCTCTCAACTCCCTAATAAGTTTCAATCGTTGTGATCAGCAAGTATAAGCACTTGTACAAATTGGTTTTTATACCCATCGTTTTGCATAATATAATCTCATGGTCGGTTCAATTGTAATAAAAACATCGCCACGTTTCATTTAGAGAAGTGCATGTGGCGCATGGATACGACTGTGCGGGAGCAACATTATCTTATTTATGTGTCATCTTTATCGAAACATTAGGAACTTCATTTTACGTGTACATATACACTATATTATTTGAGATTACCTTTTCCTTTTTTGAAATATTGGTAGATTACACATTAGCTATGTTTTTCTACTATATACAAGAGGCCTAAAGTGCTGAAGCAGGCATGTCTTCGTTGACATGCCTCCTTGTAAAATAGCCACTTTTTGGTTTAGAGTTGAAGCAGTAGCCAAATTTTACAAACCTATGATTCCCTAATGAGCCACTTTTGCAATTATTAATTAAAATATAGCCATTATGATATTTCATACTTTCCGTGCTTCGGCCTGTTGTACATTATTGCATAAAATGTGTACTCCAGATCCTTTATTTAGATTACAGGCCCACTAACTTTATTTCACACCCAGCTAAACAGATTTGACGTATATACAAGTGGGACTCCTCAACTTATACATTCAAAAGCCAATTCCTGATTCCTAAGGCACACCAAAACTACAACTAGGCAGATTTTAACCGAAATAAGCTATATAAAACTTTATCAAACTAATCAGGTTAACAAATATAACTACCACTAAATTATAGTCGTGTCAACTTTTAAAGCTCATATAGTTTCTTATTGATTTTAAGATTTGAATATTATCGTGCTATTACAATAATTATTACCTAATATATTTGATTTACTTCTTTCTTTTTTGATCAATTACTCCATGACAAATACTACCCAAAAATATATCAGAAGACCATTTATTTTCGTTGAAAATCTTTGTTTGATCATATTTGTATTTTCAAAAAAGCAAAAAAAAAGATTTTTGACAAACACTAACGGGTCGTTTGGTTGAGATAGACTTTACGCAGGTATTAGCAATGCATGTATTAGTTATGCAGGTATTAGTTATGCAGGTATTATATCTTGGTTAATGAATGGTTTGTTGTATTAAGAAATTATTATACATTTCACAATTTAAATTATGTGTTTTAATACTTAATCTTCAATAGATTTAACTTGAATGATACAAAAGGTAATGTAAAGAGAGGTGAGGGCATATTTGTCCTTTTAATATTTTAATATCTAAATAATTAATTGAAACGACCTCGGTCAGTCGTTTCGGAAGTTAGGACTTCGATTGGCGTGCCGATAATTTTAAAATATTCGTAATGTCCATTAGAACCTGTCTGTAAAATTTGAGCTAAATCAGACCTCGTTTGGTAGGCATCGGAAGAAGGTTTCAGTTTTTATTGGCGATAAATATTAAAAAGAGATTTTCGAGCTCGGTTTTGCCGAATGAGCTCCGATTCGAAATCCGAAAGCGCCGTTAGGTTCGTATAATTATTTTTTATTTTTATAAATTTTCGAAAGTGAATTTCGATGTTGTTCAGCTAGTTTCCGCTAAAATGCCGAAAGTTAAATAATTTGACTTCTTTTCCATTTAAATTTGCATCTTGAGTTTCGGGAACCCGATTTGAGATCCGCCTTCGCAAATATGTTACATATATTTTGTATAACTCGTATGCAAAAGTTGAAATTATTTTGAATATCGTAGGGTACCATTCTAATTTTCGTTAACAAAAGAAAATAAGATAAAAGAAAACAAAAAAAAAATAGAAAAAGACAAAAAGAATAAAGTTAGGCAGTGGGCACTTGAGCTTATAAGTGATTAGGAACGTAAAAGGCAAAAAACTTCAGAAACAATATGAAACAGAGAGAAAACGAAATGACGGGAGGAAAAAAAATGCCAGAAAATGAAAAAAGGGGCCGGAAAAAAGTAAAATTTTCACCCTGAAACATTCAGGTAATGATTCTAATATATTATTCGAGTTTATTACATGTGCTCGAATATGTTTTAACGGTAGAACTTGGAATATTATACATCGTTTTAATAAGTTCAATTAATAGTTTAAAGGGTCAAATGGACCCCGATAATGGAATTGATTATATATTTGTACTCAGTGAGTTATGAGCAACTTATAAATGTAAATTATTTGGGGTTTGGTTATGTGACCTTAAACCCTGTACATAGGCCTGACCTGCATATTGCGTATGCGAATAGGGTATCAGGTTCCTAACTGGATTGCCCTAAGATGTGAGGAATAAAGCCTTTAGCCTTATGTGATATATTTTTCTGGTTATTGAACACAGTGGGATCGTTTGGCAATGAATCCAAAGGACAAAGCGGTTATTGAGTGGATGTACTAACTTTGTAGCAAGGTAAGTGTTTATATCCATTTCTTTGGAGGCACCTGGCCTCGTGGATTTTCTACCACGTGTTCCTTACGTGTGGAGCTGCCGATAGGCGTACTCATTACGCCTTAGCTTTGGATTTATATTCTATATTATATATTATGTCCTGTTATTGGTATTGCATTGAGAATCTGAGTATTGTACTTTGGTTGTGAGTTGGTATATACTTTCCAGCTGTCGATGAGAGTCCCGCGCTGGTGATGGGTTATTATTGCATCATGTTGCATTCATATGCACATTGCATCATATTGAGGGTAGGAGGATTCCGCCCTCGGAGCAGGAGGATTCCGCTCCATTGCATCATATTGAGGGAAGGAGGATTCCACCCCCGGAGCAGGAGGATTCCGCTCCATCTATTTGGCACATGTGACACCATTTCATCATACTGCATTCATCCCATTTCATTGCACCGCCTGCTGACTATTGTGTGACTATCGTGTTGTGTTTTATATATGCGGTATGTATACCGTATCTCAATTTGCCTATATATTTCTGGTTCGTATCCCGGGTTGCACGTCGCGACAATATAAATACATGGATCGGATCGGGTTGCACGCCGCAACAGTATGAATATACGGATCGGGTTGCACGCCGCAATAGTATGAATATATGGATCGGGTTGCACGCCGCAACATGATGTATTTCTGATTGTCGACATGTTCAGGATATCTATATGTTCTGTCTACCTTATGTCCCTGGCTGTTTATGATTCCATACGTGTTTTCAGTTATTATTTGGCTTTGCCTGTTTATAGTTCAAATAAGATGGATTTAGTTTATCTGTTTTTCTTCTCCCTGGCTAGCTATCCTATTCTTTGAGGTGGCTAGTCTGCCCCACTTATTGAGTCCTTTTGACTCACCCTTCTTTGTTGTTTGTTTCTTGTCTATCTATTTCGTTTCGGCAGGTTCGCTCCAGGATTGAGTTTGCCACGTTGTGAAGGAGCGAAAATGACTTCAGCTGTCAGGGTGAGCCAGCTTTTATTCCGGATGGCCACCAGTTTATTGGTTATTATTTCAGTTGCATTTTGCTCCCTTCAGGAGATATTTGTCTTCTTTTGTACTCTTAGATGTCTAGTCTGGATAGCCCTAAACTTAGTATGTTGGTTAGTTAGCTGTAATTTTCTTTCGTACAGCTTAGAAGTGTCAATATGTCTGTGTGTTTTTTTAAGTCTTGTCCATATTTATGAACTATTATATTTATTTTCCTAATTTAATTGGTAAGGGTTCGCCCGATGGGTCTAGGGGAGGATGTCGGGTGCCCGCACGGCCTAACCGGATTCCGGATCGTGTCATTAATACCCGCATTATTATTACACCTCATATCCCGCACAAAATAATACATAAATTCCCTCATTAATATGCAGGTATTATTAGTGCATGTTTCTAAATCCATACCAAACGCTGCATTATTAGTGCAGATTTTTATACCTTCTTTCAAAATAAACCAAACACTGCATAAAACTTTGTGAGGAATTTAGTGCAGGTATTAACCTTTAATGCGGCGTACCAAGATAACCAATATGCGGTAATATTTTCAAACGTATCATAAAATTCTATCGCTACATGTATACTATAATACAAATTATTGGTTTCGTAATATAAAAAAAACTATTGGACCCGTAGCACGGGCCACCCCCATCTAGTAATCGATAGATTTCTGCAATAAATAGTAAACTAATGCATAATAAAATAATAGTAACGTAGTAATTATTTATATTATAAGATGAATTACATTGGTTTACACAATCGTCCGTCCAACAAGAAAGTGCATAAATATCGAAACTTCTTTGCCAAATATCTGGATCGGAGAATTCTTATGACCACAGAAGAAAATTATGAACATATTGATAGGGAAGATTTTTAAACTGCTCATACATATAACCTAATTCCTTACTAGATGATCAAGTTTAGAGGAAAAAAAAAGGACAATGCAAATGAAGCATCCGATAAGAGAATTAATTTGATATAAACTACTATCTACTACAATTCCTCCAAAAGATAGATAGAATCATCAGTGCTTTAAGGTTTTCTGGCTGCATTCCCATGCAAATTACATAGATTCATCATCCTATTAAAGGTTCTACTGAAGATCTACAATTAATATTACATTAGGTTTGTCAGTACTTTCACATAAATAGCCTCTTTTTTTATCCTGAGATTGACAAACTACTTTGCGAAATCCACATAGACGGTGTTAACAAGAAAAGAAAGAGGATCAATACCTTAAAAAGCAAGCAGAAATCAACAACTTAAACAGAGCAAAATTCTTCCAGCACCAACCCCCCTTCAATGCACATTCAAATTAACAAGCTCTGTTTTTCAGGATTTAACTGCGAAAAAGTACTACAAAATCTCCGTAAGGCATCTATCTAGCAAAGCGAAGCAATTTTAATTGAACTAAGCCAGTTGATACTAAAACTTAATCTTTCTTCTGTATAATCGGGAAATCTCCGAGTTTCAACTAGTGCACAGTTCAAAACTAGCTAGATAATAGTCTCGTTCCTCTACCTCTTCCACTTGTGTGGAAAGCTTTCGTCCTTGACGGGGTTCGAACTCTAATTCTGTGACAATGCGCCTAACTCACACATCACGATGTCACGCTTTTACCACTAAACCAAAGCCCTTGAGGTGATACTAGAACTTGTTGGGTAGGTGCATGGACAAGATAATATTCTTATCCAGCAATGAGAGCTGCAACCAAAATGTAACACAAAATAACCAAAAATGGCTCTAAAGGAGTAATACTACAGTTTAGTGCCTCCACCATCCGACATGAGAGATGCAGCAGCTGCAGCTGCAGTGGGAACAACCCCTGTTGAGACACCAGGTTTTGACAAATGGAGAAGCCTGAGAACAATAGAAACCGTTAGGTGGTTTAGCAGATAACAAAAACCAATTAACAATCATATGGACAACAAAACAATATATAGTGCTCACGGTGCAAGATATTCACAGAAGGATGATACAGAAGCAACAACTTCAGTATAGTTTTCAGAGGAAGCAGGCGCTGTCACTTCAACTAGCTGTATGCCCGGTGTCACAGGCACTGCCTCATCAGTTGCATGAAGTTTCAACATCTTGTTGATGGATGAAACTGTAACCGTGATCTGGGCACCTCTTTGGAAATGGAATGCAAAACCAACTCTCAGCTGCTCATGGTCTAGCTTGTACCCAAGTACATTAAATAAGCGTAACGCATTCTTGCTTACTTTGCTTTCTACCACTGGTCTCACCAAGACTGAGATTTGTTCAGCACCAGCACCTCTCATTGGACCACCAACATGTCGAACAGTCCTATATTTAATTTCACACAAAATTTAGGCTTCACATCTCCCAAAAGCTAAGTAGGCCTAGTAAGCGCCTGATGTCACTCTTACCATGTAGGTTCGGGCTGCTCAAGATCACATAAGAGCCGTATTTCTGATGCCACTAAGCCTGAGAATGAGAAGTAAAAGACCTCATGGTTACAGTGACCCAAAGAGAAAAAGAGCAGGAAAGGGAAAAGGAAAAAACTGAAGGCATAACTGAACTCACAGACAAGATAATATGATTTGCCAAAGGAAAACATGGATACCATCCATAAAATCATATGATAAGGAACACTACCTTTTTAGAAAACAGGGCACTTAACAGGTTAATGTAGCCAAAATCATGTCCCGTTCAACTTATAAATCAGATGTAAAGGGCAGCCCGGTGCATGAAGTATCCTGCAATCATGGAGGGTCCCCGGAAGGGCCGCACCCCATAGGGGTGTAATGTAGGCAGCCTACCCTGATGCAAGCATCAGTGGCTTCCACGGTTTGAACCCGTGACCTATAGGTCATAAAGAGACAACTTTTACTGTTGCTCCAAGGCTCCACCTCTAAGTACATAAATCAGATGGTCGCAAGCAAAATATACCTATACATAATTCCATGCAATAGTTCACACGCAGATCTGTGATACAACTACATGAGATGGACCACAAAGTTAATAACTATATGATCGTAAGCATTTGTCTCAATCATATCTACACTTACATGACCATTTGGTTAGAGAGTCCAGGTTCCTTAGTAGTTCACAAAGAAAACTCACTTACCTAGGTTAGGAGCACTCTTAAGGCACAGTTCATGGATCCTCAAGCTTTGCTTATGTACACCACAAAGCCCTTGAAGCAGAATTTCGAGGGCCTCAACATGCTGCAGATATGGTTAGCATTGTCAAACTTCAGAGGTGCAATAGCTCTATGGGCAGAAGAGTAGTATAAAATATTTCCAGCAAACCCTAAATGAAGGGAAATTCAAGCTAACTTGGATGGTTAACCACCAGTTTCTAGCACAAACCATTAAGAAGACAGTTCAATCAGCAACACAAAGAACAGAAGCGGAAAAAGAGTTCCAACTCTAGCAGCTGCTAAAATCAAGCTTATCGTTTAAGAAAATCATATAAAATAGAATTGGTGAGAGTGATACATTCTGAATTGCTCGAGGCTAATTTAACAGTTTACAAAACAAACGAAATAACTGAATGCCCAAATATGCCCAAATACGGCACATTCATACAGTCAACTAGTATGAAACACCAGAAGAAAAGGGGAATTGTGTGCATCTTTTTACAGTAGACACACATTCTTAATGATGTACATCCCAAATCCTGTTAGAAAGCACAAACACATGCATGTGCAGATGCATGGACATAAATATATAGATAATAATTATTAAAATCAATAGCAAACAACCACGAGTCTTATATGTCTTATTTCCCTTATTTTAGTTCAGCCTGTTTTTCCTCATTTTCTCAAATCTCATGTATCATTCATGGTTTTGAATTTTAATTAGATCATAAATGCCCACAAAAGGATTAGGGTAAATTACCATCCGCATCATTTCAGCACACTTGGACAGGATAAAGAAGAGCATATCAGATGGAAAAAGTAACAGGAACAAAATAAATGAATACATGAATCCATATGGTTCACAATTACAGTTCACTAATAAAGGTATACACATTTCCACCACAAAAAATTGTGATTTTAAGTCACCGCAAACTCTTTTCAATTTTCCATTGTTCCCATTTAGCGTGACAAAGTTAGCAACATTACTACTTTATCCTTAATTAAATGCTTTCTAACAACACGAATATCGATGACTTATTTTAGACTACATATTTCAAAAGTCTTACTTTCTTTCTTAAACTCCGTGCCGATTCATATTATGACACATAAAGTGGAACGGAGGGAGTTTTAAAGAAAAGGAAAGAGATAGGGAGAGGTTTTGTCATTGCTCCAGGAACTTACTTGAGTCTCAATAATTCCCTGAACCACACACTCCATTCCACTCCAAACTATTCCAACTCACATGTAAAGAACCTTTTCGAACATACCTGTGAGTCCAAAAACCAAAAACAAAGTTAAACTCAAGAGTATAAGGAAAAAGTTAACATCTAACAAATAACAGTATTTACACTTTTCAATTGAAGTGATTGTCTGAAAATAGAAAGAGCACTTTTTCTACCAATCACAAGCCCAAAGTTGGGAAAGTAGAACCAAAATAGTGCACCTACACAGCCCCAGAGTGTCGGGTGTGCGTGATGTGTAGCTTAGGCTCATATCACGGTTCGAAATTTGCCCCCATCAAAAGCCCAATATTTAAATGGAGAAGGGTAGAGGGGTGTGCCAAAAAAATCGTGCACTCAGTGGACAATGGGGTTGTCCCTCTACCCTTTTACACTTAAATACCATGGTTTTTTCATCTATATCAACGTTTCAACCCGTGACATGCATCAAAACCACAGATCAATTTTTGCTCTCTTACCACTAGATAAACCCCGGAGACAAAAAAAAACCGTGCACCTACAAACTACAGTAACAGACATCAGCCCAATTACAGATTAAACATTCAGCCAACCAAATGGTAAATGCTCTCAAAAACTTAATTTTTTTACAATCGAGAAATTTCCAAGGGGCAGTGGCGCATGAACTCGGTAGATAATGGGAGCATCCCTCTACCCTTTTCCACTTAAATACCAGGTCTTTTTGTCTATATCATGGTTTCACCCCATGACATGCACCAAAATTACACATAAGTTTTGCACTCCTACCGCTAGAGCAAACCCCTGGTACAAAAAAAAAAAAACGTGCACCGACAAACGACTATGCTAGGACTAACTTTCTAATAGAACAGACATAGGCTCAAGTAAAGATTAAATTGAGCTCCAATTATCCACCTTGTTTAAACATTCAGCCAACCAAATGGTAAATGCTTTTTTCTAATTATTCTTACGCTTAATTGCTATTAATGTTCTCTGTTTACCTCTGTTCTCTTCAGATTTTATGCTAGCATTTTCTTTAGCATAGTATTTTCATCTCGTTTACTCTTTTCAAACATGTTTTCAAAATACTTTTCTTTAGCCAAGGGTCTACTATGGTGAGGGTAATGTCTGCTTACATCTCACGCTCCCCGAACCCCACTTGATGTAAAGACTTGATCTTTTCTTTTATAATCGAGAAATTTGCAAGAGTCAATGAGGTTCGAAACTCGGTGAACAATGGGCCGCCCCTCTACCCTTCTACAGTAAATACCAGGCAAAAGCCTATGGCTCGGTTCGAATGTGCGTCTAACTCACACATCACAAGTTGTAGTCTTACCGCTATTCGTATTATAATATCAAAATTCAATGGAAAATGGGGTCATTATTTTCGCTTCATGAGAAACTTTCAACCCAATTAAGCAAAAAAAATGCAATATTTACTGTTAAAAGTCACAAAAATAAAAGAAAAAATAGTAAAAAAAAGAGAGAAAGACAAAGAACTAGAAGCAACCCAATTTTCTATTGCTATAATATTGTGGAACTTACAAGGAATCAGGCGGAGAAAGTGATTTGGCGGAGCAATGTACCAGCTTAAAGGGAAGACTATTTAGGGGCTTTTCCCCAAAGGCAAACCTTTAAAATGTTTCAATGTAGGGGTTAGTGCCACATAAAATATTATGCTTTCAATCTATGTGGCACTATTTTATTTTAATTTATTGAAAAAAGAATATTTATTCACATAAATTTTTACAGCTTATTTTATACTACAAATTTCAATAATATTATTTATTTTTAAACTCAATGTCAAGCCAAACACAACCGCATAAATTGAAACGAAAGGAATAATAAATGTTTTTAAGGAGCAAATGAGTAAAGGATACCTTATCTATAGGAGTAGGTTCAGAAGAGTCCTTTAAGTATGCTTCTAAGCAGATTTAGTCTTCTAAATTTGCAAAGAACGGGTGCTGTTAGAGTATATTGTAACTTCAAAAGGTATATTGTAAGAGTATATAGTATACATACTATTACAATAGATAACAATAATAATCTAAAAATGAATAATAAAACAGGATATATAATGATAATAATAAAAAATAAAGAACAAGTCAGGGTATACAATGTTTATTCATCAAAAAAGAAAAAGAACAAGAAAAAAAAAGAATCATTCAATGTCACTATACTAAAAAATGTACACTATTGATATTCTTCCAAAATAGCTTCACGGTAAGGGAAAGATTCATTTTTGTACGCGTGGTATGATATGGTAAAATTATCTTAATTTTGCTCCAAGTGTAGCTCGAAAGCAGAAAAAGTCGAATTCATTCGAGAGAGCTTGGTGGCATAAAAGATTTGATTGAATAAATGCCACCTTGGTAGTTTTCAAACAAATCCAATGTTGGGCCAAGACATGGGACTCGAGTGTGGATATATTATGTTCCACCTTCTCTAGCCTTTGGTCCTCTTCCTTTTCAACATAAAGAAAATTTACGAATGTTCGGGAACTCGAATCCATAATTTCAAAATTCGAGATTGCACGCTTAACTGTCCACATTTCGGATTGGGAACGTAATCAAAAGGATTAGCAGACGTAGCATGATACTTTGACATCATTAGTTTTGGCTTGTTAGAAAAGTGAGCTTGTGAAGGAAAATATGTGCTTTGAAAAGAAATGTCTATGAAATGTTAAGAGAATTGTTGATGGCCCAGGAGGGTAATTACACAGAAAAATGGTTAACAATTATTTAAATTATGGCCGATTGGCTAGGGGCTGGTAAAAAATTTTTTTTACATTAAGGAGCAATTGGCCCAAGTAAATTACCAATATGAACCCATATTGCATGATCTTGCCCGAATAGGCCCATATTTGCTATATTTGAAACATCAATTACGACGTTAGCAGCCCTTCTTCGTCAGAAAAATCCTAGCACCCTTTCCTCCTTTTTCCCTTCTCCTTCAAAAAGCAAAACCCTAGCTTCCATATCATTCATCTGCCACAGCAGCCTCCTCGCCCCACCCCTTCCACTGCGACTCCCAATCGTCGTTGCCGCCTTACTTGTTCTGTCGTTGCAGCTATACCCTTTTTCTAGTTTTGAAAAAAAAAAGACGATTTTCTCGAAGTAAATTCTGACCAAAGCTACGGTGAGGGCCTATTTTCATCTTCCTTCCTTTTATTACTTCTTTCAAAAATTCTGGTGAGATCTACTAGTTCTCTGTTGGAAATTTTTCATTATATTTAGATCTGGTGCTTCTCTTGTCGGAATTTGTATAGATCTGGTATTTTTATTGAGATTTTATGTAGATTTGCCAAAAATTCTGTATAATTTTTTTGTACATAATTAAATAATTTTATACATATTTTATATAAGTTTATACACATTTTAAAAAGTATATAAACTTGAATAAATCTGTATAAATCTGTATACGTATATATGTAAAATCAATAAAGTTGTATAAACTTTTAGATTTGTGTATTATTATGGAAGTTTGTACTAATTTTATTTAGTTTTTTCATATTTCTCTCCTTCTATACGCATTTCACTATGTATACACATATTTTAATTTATTTATTCATAGATTTGTGTATAAACTTGTCAAAAGAAATTATATTGAAAAAAAACCACCAAAATTAACTACAGTGAAACCAAAAATGTAACTGCGGCAGAAAAATAAATTCTAATAAAAATCTAGCGATCTCAAATTTTTCGGCCAGCGGCGGAAGGCTGGCAGTCGGCAGACCAGTAAGGGAGGGAGAAAGTGGCAACTAAGATTTTTTTTTTTTTCAGAAGAGTTCAAATTTCAAATATATACAATGTGTTATACCTATGTAATAAAAAAAATTGGTGCCTTTCTTTGTAATTTCTTATTTTTAAGTGCTATTTTTGAAAATTCTCCTTATGAACCTTACTCGAGTAGGCCCTACATGTCATATTGTGAAACAAATATCAATTGTTTGTTCGGATGGAGCACTATTGAACCTAATCAAGAAGTTCTGAGCACTTTTTTTATGGTATTAAAGTTTTGAGAACTTTCCATTAATTTAAAAGAATTTTTTTTTAAAAATGTCAGTGCACCGGCTCAACTTCCTCTCACCACCACTGCATTGGCCAAGCATCCGCTGCACCAGCGACTACCTACTGTGGATGAGAGGAGCACTCACTACAACAAAATAGGCCTTTAACCACGCCCGGAAAGTGTGGCCTAAATGTTCGAAAAGTGTGGTCATAGGCCAAAGGCCACACTTTACGACTTAAGGCAACACTTTTCAGGGGGTGGCCTAAAGAGGCGTAACCTTTGGCCTAAAGCAACGCTTTTCATGAGGCAAAAGCTACGGTAAACAAAAAGCGTTGCCTTTTCATTATCAAAGGCCACGCTTACAATGCACTCTAGGGCAACATTTATCATGTACTACAACTACATTTCTCATGCGTGGCCTTTGTTGTGTTTTAGGCCACACTCTTCAAGTATGGCTCCTAATGATAGGGTGCCAAGTCAACAATTCCTATGAGCACACTTCAGAAGTGTGACATTTTGTCAATGGTAGAAAGCATTTTTATTATTTTTATTTTTGTGATTAAAAATTATATTTTTTCATATTATCCTATATACACATTTATTCCAACAGAAATATTATTATCAAACTTACTAAATAGATAACAATTAATACAAATACATATACTTGCAATAAACTTAAAAAAAACATATATTATGTGTACTACATCAACTAATAAAGCAAATTGTTTTAAGGTGTATTAGAAATGAACTTTACAAAAGTAAAGGTATAGTATCTAATAAATATTGTAATTGTCCAACAGTCTTCATCGCTAACTTCTAACATATCAAATTGACTTGTTGGCACCATTTCTAAGTAGTTCCAATTGCATCATCAAAATGTTCCTGCACATTTAGAATAAAATTAGTGATTAGATAGAAAACAATAGTATGCAAGTACAAACTCAAACGAATGTGAATATTTTTTCATTAGTAATTAGATAGAAAACAGTAGTATGCAAGCACAAACTCAGAGGATTGTGGAAGATTTTGCCCCTTGGACATTTATAGATTAAGCATCATTCTAAGAAAAGCTGCACTTATTCACAATAATTTCAATGTTCCAGTTGGATCTTTTCATTCTAAGGCTAAAATGGTAGTCCTTAGAGTTGTTCATTCTGCATATAAAGAAAAAAATATTGTTTTAGAGTGGTAATGGTTTCGCTATCATTAAAATGAAAAAAATGAAAAAAAGAATTCATACGTCTAAATATGACCAATATCAACTTTTTGGCACCTAACTTATAATCTAATAGTAGTAAACATGGCATAAAGAACGACTTATTACATCAAAAGTGATGCATCTATCTTGATATCTCTAGCCTGAAAGAAGCCCTCTTATTTACTACAATCACAGACCCACAACGAAAAGGATTAGCACTAAGTCACTATCTCTAGTTACCATTTTTGATCAGTAAAGAGGGCAACTACCTTCCTACTACTATGAGTGATGCATTTACAAACTTTCAGTTCAGTAACTTCTCAAAGAGCTTAACTCTTAAACAAGGAAAACTGATTACCACAGATCTCTTCAAGTCAAAACTACTTGGGGACTTAACCTAAGAGATTTCAAGTCAAATCTGCTTGACTATGGATGCTACCTAACAGTTGTATTGTTAGATCTCAGCCTTACCCCTCCCCCCCCCCCCCCCCCCCCCGACATTTTCCACCTTTTCTTTACTCTTTAAATTAGTCCGATCTGCTGCAAAATCTGATTCCCTTTGGGAGAAACTAATGCAATCCAATTATCAGCCCATCATAGCCGGTTCACTAAATTCGATCCCCAATTTTCCTTTCGAAAACAGATCTATTTCTTTATTTATGCACTTATTCCCTCTAATTGTAGCTTCAAAAGCTCTAGTCTCCTTTTGCTCCTTCCCAGGTCAGAAGATATATATTAGGACGTGTTTTAGGGATTTTATACCGTCCCCACAGACCCACACAAGTTGAATATCCAAAATAAATTCGAATTAAGAATGTCAGGATTTCAAGACAATGGCGCCACGCAGTGCATTGCGCAGTGCGGTGCCGTAGGCAATTTCTGCAGGATTTCAAAATTTCATGTTCTCTGAATATCGCCCCTGTTGCGTCGCACATCGCATTGCCTAGTGTGGTGCAACATGCTTAATTTACTACTTCTCCAATTTTTCTTTGTTTCCCCTTCACGCCTTGGTTCGCTCGACCCTCGGACTTCTACTCAGACTTCAAAACCCTTATTTTCACTAAAATTTGCTCCACGAACGCTTCATATGATCAACATAATTCCTACAACATGAAACACACCAAAGAAGAGCAATTTCGTTCAAACTACCAACAAATATCACAAGTCGAAGCATGAACACGAGACGAAAGTATAGAAATTATTGCAATATCTAGCCTCGTATCACCTTGTCGTTGCAGTTCATAGCAACCGTGGTAATGGCCATACGAGAGTTGCGCTCATACTTTCAGAAACACTTGGTAAGTTTAGTCTTTTCGACATCAGTACAAGCCATTTTGTCTAAACCCGGTCTGTCTAATGATCTGGCAAAGTGGGTTGAAGATTTGACAGAGTATGACATTGTCTATCAACCCCATACATATGTCAAATCGAAGGCGTTGGAAGGTTTTACCTCAGATTTTGCAAAAGATTTGGAATGGAAGACTGAAAAGTCACTCAGGAATGAAGCAATGATCGAGTACGGCCGTTGAAAGATTTGCACGGGCATGAATCCCATTGGGGATGAGGTTGATTTGTGAATCAAAACACCATCTGGAATGGTCTACCATCAGGCCATGAAAGTTGGTGACAATGAAACAGAGTGAGAAGTCATAATTCAAGCTCTTGACTTAGCCTACACACTAGGGGCCAGCAAGATTAGCATGTACAATAAATCTCAGCTGATGGTTACTCAACTAAGGGAAATATTCGCAGCTGAGGACATCTACGATCCAGATCGAAAGAAGAAAATAAGGGCAATTCTAAAAAAATTTCATGCGTGGGAATTCATCCACCAAAAAGAGATCTCAGGAGACGCCGAAGAGTCCGAGCATTCGTACGATTGGCAGATGATAGTTGATCTAACCACCGCAAGTTTGATGGACCTTGAAGTTCCAGATATAGGATCTTTTGCAGAGCAGCATGATGCGCTAGTCAACTATCTGAGCAAATGAGATCTTCCTTATGACAAGTCAGAAAGCATCTACTTTCAGAAATAAGCAGTTCACTATTGTTTGATTGGCGAAGGGTTGTACCAGAGGGTCGTCAACGACCCAGGGGATGACTTTCAAGGGACAAAACACATAAACAGGAAGGCCCAACCAAATGCCCCCGAATCTTTCAAGGATCAAACATGAAGTACTTTTGCTTGAGAAAGCATTTACTTTGCTTATGTTATTTCCTTTTGGTTACCGTATTTTCATATTTATCATATATGTTATGGGTTCTCACCCACAGCATCTCAAGCTCCGCGCCTCCTTTATCAATAAAACTACTATCTTACTTAGTCAGTTTTACTCATTTATTTAGATCTATCTACGATCCAACTATTCATAGCTCCGGCTAGACCTAAGTTGAAGTAATACACTCACTTTTCGCTACAAAAAGTAGTGTACGCTACTCGCTTAGAGCTAGGCCACCAGGTATTAATCAAGCATTGATCATATTAAATCAACAATTGAACCTACACGCCAACAGGAACGCCTATCTGCGTAGTGCCAGAAAGTCTTAAATACTCGAGTAACTAAGCGAAGAAGTTCTGTCTCAGAACGCAAAAGGACCGTTACCACACGGGCTTAAGTCATCCCATTATGGGTGCATATAGCCATCTGCTACGGATGCAACCTAGCTGTTGTATATTAGTGCACAACAGACGTGATTGCTCAAGGCAGGCACACTGACATATGTTCTTAAACAACTAGAATAGTCACGACGATCAGAAGCCATCTAATATCTAGGTACACAAACATACTGCTTGGTCACACATTACGAAATGCGTAATAACATAAGTACGTATGAAATATTGGTGAACATCCATTTCATTAATAACAAATAGCCTGTACGCTCATAATATACATTTAGTTCTTCCTGAATACATTATTTGTTTATAACAATTGTAAAAAAAAAAAGAAGAAGAGGAAAGCGAAGACTAAAAAATAAAGAGCTCCTCAAGATTAACATGGCTACAGATCCTTCATCTGGATTGTAGCTACAAGGCGTAAACAGTCTGGAGTTCTTATTTTCTTTTTTGCAGCTTAAGATATGTCGGCCCAAGCATTCCTTCGAAGCATATATTTGCTGAAACAACCAACGCATGTCTGCTTGATCAAAGCAAGGGATCCCGGAAGCATTTGAGTACATGCCTGACCTTCCCCCATCTTGTCTGTTGAACATGAAGACAATAAGCTAAATGTTTATTGTGGCATGCACACACTTAAATTTTATGTAGTACAAACTCGAGGAAGAGGCGGGGAGCTTTTCAAGCACATATATCTCACCCGACATTCTTGTAGTAGTATAAATATATTCATATCTTTCCATCAAATTTAGTCTCTTAGGCAAATGTATTTGAAACCTAACAAGTTTCTTTCGAGACATACTATAATAAATATTTCATCAATCTTATTCCTGCCGGTAGTAATATTTTGGCTCTTCCGGAGCACTCAAATAGCATATATTTTATTACACCAACCGTATGGTGAATATCTCCTTTCAGGGAGAAAATCATATTATTTTCTCATGGTCAAATCATTATAGGCAAGATCAATTTCTTGCTTCACTTGCTCTTACGTAATTCATAATAATACATAATTATAGCGTACGTTCTGTACGAGAGCAATGACCATGCCACAATAAATAATAGAATTATTATAGTCGAACCTTTTCTAGAGGTTAGTTGTGGTACTTTATCAACCACGCATGGGCACGTCCATATTCATCTTTCTCGAACCTCTTTTGGAGGCGAGTTTTGATATTTTATCACATATTGCCACATTCACTTCGGTGAATGGGTTTATATTCATAATTTTTTTTATGAGTTGTCTCATTCACTGCAAGGAATGGACCATAATCATCTGGACTTGCCTCATGCTCATATGATACATTGAAGGCATTATTATATTTACCGTTTGAGCGGTTACTTTTTGAGAACCCTTATTGTTTTCTTATTTATTTCACAATGATAACTATTTTTTCATCCCTTTCCACGTCCATGTTCATGGTCTCTATCATGGTAATTATTTTATCGTCTTTTAGACATAAAATTATTTGTCCTCTTTTAGACATGAAATATTGTGTCTTTTTTCAGACATAAAGATATTTTGCCTTATTTCAGGCATATTATGTTGTGTCTTCTTTCAGACATAATGATAATTTGCCTTCTTTCAGGCATACTATGTATTGCTATTACATTCACATCTGAGAATGGAGCATTATGTTGTGCTCCCACATTCACCTTAAGGCATGAAGCTTGTGTTGCTCCCACATTCATCTTAGGTAATGGAGCATATATTACTCCCACATTAACCTCTATGAATGGAGCCCATTTAGTGGACGGACTTCATGATTTTTACTTTATCTTTTTGATAATATTTTAGTTTGCCTCAATCATCATTATGCCATCAATATCTTATTATTGCAAAAGCGTGTTAAGCCATAATGCATTGGGAGTTGAATATGATGTCTTACCCTTAACTAATGGCATAATAGGCCAAAATGTGTACATATGATGCGATTTGAAGTACAATACTCAAAGGTACTCATGTTTCGTGTAATTGAAACATAGTACTATAATCATGTATCAATGATATAACACTAATATATCGGGTAAAGATCATAAACAAAATAAGTATTATTTCTCCGGTTTCCACCTACCAAGAATATAAAAATTTATACCCAACTATAAATCAAAGAAGAATCTTTAGAAGTTACCATATTTGTTTCATTCCATATATCCATGTGAGAGTAAATATTAACCATACTGCATAATCCATCTTTGCTTTCACAAGCAGTTTACCTTTAAACATGAGTAGAACTGATCTACAATATCATATTGCTAGGCCATGCACCCTTAAATTGTTGTCAAAGGATAGCTACAAAATCAACCAAACAATAGAAGAATAGACAAAAGTTGTAGTCAATGAAAGGTTTCCACAATTTAAAGTGGTATAAAACAAAATGAAAATAGGGTACTATTAATTTTGAGATTAACAAAAACCATAATATGAATGAATTTAGAAACAAAAAAACTTATCTTGTGTTAGCAACTAGAACGTTGGCTTCTATCAATTGCATCATAATTTGCTTTTCATTTCTTCTACATCGTGTAATAAAATAGAGACTCGTGCTGATAACGTGTTGTAAAACTAATAGTAAAGTAGTGCAAGAACAAGATAAAATATATGAGAGGAGAAGGAAGAACATGTATTATTCTTCAAGTATTTCAAGTGTCTTCCATAGAGCCAAATGTACTCTATTTATAGGATATAAATACATAGGTTATAAATCAACCCAAATGTTACAAGAATTAAGTAGGAGAAATTGGGGAGGAATTAAGTAGGAGAAAGTGAGGTAGTAAACCATATGTTACAATTGAATAATGGTGAGTAGTGGTCATCCACACAAATAAATAAATTTATAACAATATTTGATTTTTTTGAATTGTGAGATTTTTTGTAAATTTCAAAATTTTATTCTTTTATCTACAAATTTTTAATATTATAATTCGGTCCTCACTTAAGTTAATTAAGTACTTATCTCCTTCTACTTCTTTTAAAACTCTAAGAGTCCTATGCCTCTTTTCTCACAAGTTTCCACTGCTAGGTAAATATTAATTAATTATATCCAATCGAAGGTGTATCGCCCTTTTGTTTATTCTTCTACTTCAACTTTTTGGCTTTTGATTCTATGTTTTATGTTCTTCAGCAGCAATCTAGCCTGCCTTTGGATCTTATCTTTTATGGTGTTTTTGTCTTGGGTATTTCTTAGTATGAAGGAGGAGGAGGATAGGCTTAGCCAATTGCCGGACGAAGTTCGTGTATCCATTCTTTCTCTCTTGACAGTGGAAGAAGCAGTGGCCACAAGTGCCCTTTCAAGTCAATGGCGGAACTTTTGGATGCATGTCCCATGTCTCAACTTTAATGGTCCAAAGCTTCCAAAGAAACTGATGCATCATTCGGAGGTCTGCACAAAGGAAGTGATAAGATATATCAATTTGGTTAATCGTGTTTTGGATTTGCATAAGTGTCCTATATTAGAAGAATTCAGCATTTCTTTTCCTTTCCTTCAGAGTACTAGTAGTTATGCTGAATTTGAGGTTTATAAGTGGCTCAGGTTTGCATCATCAAGGAAGATCCAAAGCCTTAAATTAGACCTCTCAGTTGATATTGTCAATTGGCCAAGCCTTACAAGACTCTGCGATTATTCCTTTCCCATTGAACTTCTTGTTGGCTTCAACGCTCTCAAAATGCTGACTCTAAATAACGTTATGGTGGACTGTCAGGGGGTTGAAAGTTTACTGTCGAGCTGCCCCGTTCTTGAATTTTTATGTATCAGAGAATCTGCGTCATTACATCATGTGAAAGTTGTTGGTCCATCCCTCAAGTTGAAGCACTTGGTGATATGGAAGTGTCATATAATTTCCATGGAGATCCGTAATGTTAATCTACTCTCCTTTACATTTAGGGGAGTAACACGCAACTTTCTTTTCGAGAATGTTACTTCAGTTCTTAAAATTGATATTAATCTAATCATGTACCGATTGCTATTTGAAAATGCTCCCAGGATTACAACAAATTTCACCCATCTGGTGATGCTCTCAGTTGTAGGTAATCATATATACACGGTAAGCAATTTCCTCCCTGTACTGAGAACCAAGGTAGCCAGTTTATACTTGTCTGAGATCCATTTAAATGGAGAAATATGCTGAAGAATATTATTGTAATAATAATAACTTGTTTTGGGCGGAGAACATTGGTCTACAGAGTAAAGCTCTGGTAGCTTGTTTTTTGGTCTTCTCTGGTTGTCTCTTTTTCAGCATCTTCGTTTGGTGGCTTCTTTTCCTACATTTAACAATCTCAAACTCATTTTATTTGATACTTTTCAGCGCGATCATTTTGGTGGTTCTTTGTCAACATTGAACAATCTCAAATGGCTTACAGTGAGACTCAATTATGTGTTTAATAGCTCTCTGCTTAGAATTACTCCACTTCTAGAGGCAGCTCCATACCTGCAAAAATTTACAATCGAGGTATAAGTTTATTCTTTCCTGAGCTTCTATGAAATGACAAAGGAAAAGAAAAACATTTTCCCCTATGCTGACCATATCTAGTATCTATCATACATCATTAGCAACTCTCCTTTGTCTGAATGCCCTGCATAGTAGTGTTTTTGCTTTTGTTTTCTCTCTGACATCAGAAATGAATTGTATCTGGTGAACTTTGGTTGTTCAATATTCAATTGTGATAGCAATGACAAGTTTGTTCCAGTATTCGCCTGGAGTTCTCTCAAAATTATTTTGCAATTTTAAAGAAGTTTACTTCAGACTTATCAAAAGGTTCAAAGAATTTTATAACCTTACAAACTTAAAAATCTATTGCTATATACTAGTATTTACTGTGTTTACTTGCCTTTTGGTGCAATTTGGTTTTAGTTAATAATGTAGAAGCTTGACTTTTTGAGCACTTTACTGCCGAGCAGTCTTAATGTTGGAAATCAGTAAGAATTCTCTTTACCGATTAAAAAAAAAATTAATTTGTTTACATAGGAAGTTTTTCGTTATAGCTGGTAAGAAATTTATGTTTCATGAAATTGCCATTGTCTTTTTTACTCGTATTATGCACCTGCTTTGAGATTCAAATTTTGAAGGGCCTTTTCTGATTCAAGCTGCTGCAATATCTAGAGGGCCTTGTTTAGGAATGCAATTATAATTTTCTCTTTTATTTTCAGCTTCATAGGAATAATAAGGTTGTTCAAGAAGGAAGCATTTCTAGGAAGACCGTGAAACCACATCAACATCTCACCGAGGTTCATTACAGAGGTTACTTAGGAGCTACAAATGATGTGGAACTTGCAACTTACCTTCTTGAAAATACTGTAATGCTTGAGAAATTCATCGTCGATCCTTGCGTGGATGTAAAAGATATAAGAGATAATTGCGAAGAGACTCAAAGAGCAAGACATTTAGCTATGCTGCAACTTCAACCAAAAGTTGCCAAAGGAGTCAAGCTGGTGATCATTTAATTACCATTTGACTACGGGCTACATGTCATTTCGGCCTACTACGGACTATGGATGTCATATCTCTTCAGTACTTCATTTAGTGGCTTTCTCACTAAGTCTTTCTTACAACCTTTTTTAAGCTTCTATATTTTATCTATCAGAGATGTTAGGCTTGTGGATATAGCCATTGAGCCACCAAATTAAATCAGCTAAAAATGGAGTGTGTTCTGACCAGCAAGACTGTATTATTGAGGATTGCAAATGCCAGTCTATTTAGACTAGGGAATCCAGCACTGGGGCACACTTACAAGGAAGGCAACTAGTGGCTGAGTGAGATTCTATCTAATAAATATCCAAGTGGTAATTTAGTTACTGATGTTTAAGTATTGTGATTTATGTTGGAGTTTTCTAAACTATTGTATTGTAGTGACTAAATATACATCTATCTACCTTTTGAGCCCAAAGGTGGAGCATGTTCTTGTGGTGCTTGTTGGTAAACTAAATGTTCTTCTGATAGGAGAAGCTCCTAATATATTTGTCATGGTTTCTGCTGTTTTTAATCAAGGGTATGTGTGGAAGACAGTGTGTAATTATTAGGGTAGTAATTACATAGTTTAGTAACTACACATTATAGTAATTACATATACATGTTTGTTTGCCACAATGTAATTACATGTAATCCCTTGGTTCATGTTTGGTTACATAAGTGTAATTATACAGCTAAGTATTTTTTTTTAATTTTAAAATTAACATAATTTATAAAAAATAAATTGTACATTTTTAAAATTCTGATAACGTTAAAATGGGAATAGCACTATAGCAATATGTTAATTAGAAAAGTGATGAAGATAAGATTTCATTTTTAAATATTGGAAAAGGAAATTTGAAAAGTTGTTAGTAATTACATCATGTAATTACCTTTAATTGTTAGTCTATTTGAGAATTGGAGAGTGTAATTAGGGTTCCTCAGTTATACTCAATTTTATGGTAATCAAGTAATGACTTGAGCAAATAAACATACCAAATTGTGTAATTACACACAATTATATCCAATTCAATTACAAAGTGAATTTTTAAACCTGCCCCAACATTGTTCATCGATCATTGAAATGTCATCCAAAAACATCTTTGTATCTCTAGGATTCGTTCACTTTTTCATCCCCACAGTGGTTACTGAAAAACTAGAGTAAATATGAGTAAACTTGTATGACTAGAGAAGATGTACATAATTTTTATTTGTTAGAAGAAAAGTGACTTTTGAGTATATACTCATATAAAGTGGATCATTATTTGTAAGGTTAGCTACACTAAATATCCTTGTAACATAACATAATTTCGGATGCACCCCATGTATTTTAGGAGGGATCTGGCCATAGATACCAAAAAAAACTTTGAAAAAGGAATTTTTGAAGTTAATTTGAAAATTGTAATTGGAAGTTGAAGTTGTGTTTTGACACGATCCGAATTTATGGTTAGGTCGTGCGGGCATCAAACTACCTTACCTACACTTGTCGGGCGACCCCATCCCTAAGATGGACATAAATACAAGCTGTAATAAACACAACTAACTACCCAACAATATAGGCTTAAAGGTTTCCAGATCAGACATATAATGATGCAGCCCGTATCCGTGCTGATCAAGTTGTGTTCGTGTCATCAAGACCGGTCACACGAAGCCAAGAATGCCCGATGTTCATGTTCAACTACCGTGGTCGGGAGGAAGTAGCGACTCGATGATTGAGTGGTCGGGTTCTAGATTCGGATGCTATATAATCAAGCTCGAGTCCGAGGCAACAAGAGTTTGAACCTTGATGATTGGCGCCGAGCAATGAAGCGACCGAGGGCCATATGAGCGCTCGAGCCACTACACTTAATTCAGCCTTTTGTGGCTTTGCCTGATAAGCTGACTGTGGCCATATTTACTATTTTAGCCTTGAGACTTTCTATATAAACCCCTTACTATTTTATTTGTTAAGTAGTAGTTGTTGAATATTGAGTTTAGCCGAGTGCTATTTGTCTCCGTCGTGAGCAACCCCGTGGTGGGAACCCTTGTTATGGAACTTGTGCCTTTTGGTGGAATCCAATTAAATATTTTCTTCTTTGATTATTCAATTTGCGAGAAATAGTGTTTTCTTAGGGATCGTTGCTTAGTGTAAGTGCCTATTCACAATCTAACCGAAAGGTTTAAAGACTAGTTTCTTGGTTTTGTTTGGTTGTGTTGAATTTGTGTCTTACTTTTATCTTTACTTTCTCGTTTTACCTTCCGCGTGTATTTGTTGCTTTGTTGGGTTTACATTGCACCATCTTGGTATCAAAACACGGTTTGGGTCTTATTATTACAAACCCAATCATGTTTTACGTTATCTCGTGCTTTTGTGTCTTTGTTTCCGTTTTCTTGTTCTTAATTGTGTTGTTGTTTTTGTTACAAATAAAAATAAAGAAAGAAAATTCAAAAATTTTGGTTGATTGCTGGTTGTTTGGATTAAATAACCACTGATTCATTGATATCAGAGACATTTGAGTTAGGAAACCATTGGTCGTATGTCGTTTGATGATAAGGGTTTCGACGTGGTTTTGTACTGACAGTCACCTGATTTCTATCTTTGAACCCAGCCTGAAGTTTGGTTGTTTGGGGTTGTATTCGGTTGATTTTGGTCGTAATTTTGCTTGAAAAACTTTAAAGTTCCATTGTGAAACACCGTCCGTACACCGAAAAATTGTTAAATTGTTAACAGTGTACGGATAGACGAAAGACGAAGCTGTTCTTAGCTTTGCTTGGAGCTCAAGTTACTCCTTTTGTACTTAAAACCCAATGGAAGAACGAACTTGAATCATACCTTATTGCTGGACTGTGAACGAGCTTGAGTTGTCCGTACATCGGAAAAGGAAAGTTCACTGTTCCATTGAAGAAGAAAGGGTTTAGCGCCGTTGCTAAAACCCCAAGTGAAAGTTTGAAAGAAAGTCGATAAAGAAAAATCCTAGTCTGTACAAGTGGATAAGGAGGGACCACTTTTGTTTCCTCACACGAGTGGAGCGTCCGAGGTGTCCAAAAGGAAAAATGAGGGATAGTTTGTCCTAGGTTCTCTTTCTTTCTTTGTGTTCGTGAATTCTCGTTAGTAGATCTATTGATTAAATTCTCCTACTCTAGATTCTACTAATCTGTTTGAGCTTTTAGGAACTCGTGTGTGAAGGGTCGAAGTCTAAAATTTCATAGTTAAATTCTTGACCTTCCGTGCTTAGTAAACAACGTCCGTTCATCGAGTCGAACATTAATTCACTCTTCTCGAAGAAGACAGTGAATCTTTTCAAACTCGGATGTTGAGGAAACTGATCAATCCAAGGAAGTCATTGGTTACAAGTTCTGAGTGACCGAACCTACAGACTGAGTGGACCCGAGTGCCACCAAATAAAAGTGAGGGAGCGTGTGAGGTGATTTCTAACCTAACATTTCCTTAGTCCTTGATTTTACAGGTGAATGGCTTGAAATAGAGAGAAGGGGGTGGATGCGCCCAAGGTAACGTTGGCTGACCTTATGGCCGCGGTACAAGGCATCAGCACCGAGCTGAGAGGAGTAGGTGTTCGAGTTGCCAATCTCGAACATAAACGAGTCTCCGTGGCCTTACCAGTGTTCGGGTTTAGAACAAGCAATTCTACTCCCATACGACCGATGCAATTTGATTAGTTGGCCCGATGCCAACAATTGAGAGCTGAAGCTGCTCGCAATGAGCAAAACTTGGGCATTCTCCAAGCTGATTTACCACCACTCACTACAAGAAATTGGTCTTATTCTGGCGACTAAAGTTGCCACTAAAGCTCAAAAAGTTGCCACTAAAACCTTTTAGTGGCGACCACATGGTTGCTACACTACAAGCCGATACTAAATATTTTTTGCGGCAACTTTTATCAATCGCCACTAAAAGTTCACATTTGTGGTGGCTTTAATCGCTACAAAAGGTAAGTATCAGTGATACAAAAAATAAGATTCACAAATCAAATTGCAGTGTGTTGCCACTATGGAATAGGATTTAGTGGCGATATTTTAGTCGCCACTATAACCTATTTTCCATCTGCCATACAATTAAAGAAATTCAACAGCAGCCTTTTCATAATTAATGTATACCAAACAAAAGCATTCAATATAACTCAAACAAACACCAAAAATATTTCTAAAGCCAATATAATAGCTATTTTCATTACGAAGAATGTAATACATAATACTTAATTGTTTATTGTCACTGCACTCATATATATGATCGAATAAACAAAACTCTAAGGGCCTTCAAGCTTTTCACTGTCATTGTATGCATATACATTTGACCAAAAAAGGTTATCAAAATGTTTCTTCAAGCTCCTACTTGGTTTACGCCATTTGTGATGATCGTTACATGTCCCTGTTATAATGAAAAAAATTATCACTATGACAATTCTCATAATTTAAAGCAAGTAGTAAAAAGGTGATCACAGTAAGGTTGGAGTAAAATATTGCAAAAAACCATTTAAGAAGGAGAAAGGCCAAACACGTAGATAACCCTATAACTTGGCACCAATTTTCATTGTGACAGTTTTACAAACTTTTGTCTTAATCAGACACTCTAACGCCTACCAAAATGTATCTTTTAAGCACAAAATATTGACATGGCATAAAGAGTGATTCACTTATACAATTCAGTGCGTGAATAATTTATCTTGGGCTAAGCTGGCTAAAAAAACACTAACATCTTCTCTATCACACGATTTTGTTCTTTTATCTACTTCCTCCTTTCCTCAAGTCCACAATTTTTGTCATTGCAGTCGGCATAACAAAATAATAGAATGCTTCTAATTCAATTTACATTTTGATAGGCAAAAGAATCAAGCTAGAAGTACGTATCTTAGCGAACAATAAACTAAAATAAATATCATACGATACATTAGAATTAAAAAAGCTCTTCAATATTTACGGTGAAAACACAAGTATTGCACATAAAAAGTGGGAGGACTTGTGCAATGAGTGCCTTCCCATTTTTTCCAATTATAGACGAACCTTCACCATCATAAGACCAGTACCACTAATCTTCTCACACCGACTACTAACCAATACTCTCTTCTCTGATCTTATCTTTAATTAATGGGGTTTCTTATTGAAATACCACATGTTTTTATAATATCCCAATGGAGTTTGATTATGCATTTCTCTCTGTTTATATACAGCTATACATTTGCAACACTCTTAAATTTAACAATATCATGTAAATAAAATTCATTCACAGATTTTATCTAATAAAAGTTCTGGTGTTAGTTTTTGCTAGTACTATGAGATCAATCAGGGACATTCTTTTAAGTATTGCGATCCTATATAATCTGAAAAATCTATTATAAATGCTTTGACACTTTTTAGGTGAATGGTGGAACAAATACATTATTAATTACAGACAAACACATGTTACAGGAGCAACTCCCTGCTACTATATTTATGATGTATATACTATTACTAGTCAATAATCTCTATTGTTGCTCTCGCCAAGTTTTTAGTGATTTAGATCATTTTTAGTACATTAAGAAACCAAAAGTACCTTCGATTGAGTAAATTTTAATCAACTTCGTAGGTACTAATTGATAATGTTGCTACAGATACTCTGAAACTATTAGTGAATCTGGTGGAAACAAAACTATTAAAGTCATCAACGTTGCATTCAATCAACATAAGTAAACCACAATATGTAGAGAACATGTGTCTTAACTATCTTCTCTGAAGTCTGCCCAAGAGTGCACCCCCCAAATTATCTTCTCTGATGTCTCAACTTAATCACATGAACCTAAAATATTCCATTCAAGTCAAATATAATTATTTACAAGGATGCAGAGCTACATTTATAATTACTAACAAGACTAAATGGCTACTTAGTTTCAAACATGAATTGAGAACTTTAATATTTGAATAAATAAAAATCGTAATAAAATAAAATTATCCATCGAATACATCAAAAATTCTTAGTCTTTGAGTTAAATCTACTTAAAAGCAACATAGTCGTTACTTGATCTTTCCGCAATTGATATATATAAAGCACATTGTACTCACACGGAGTTTGTAAAAATATGGAACGAAAGAAAGTATGTAGAGAGGATGGACCTAAGGGTATTTTAGGTTTCAAAAGGAAAAGAGGCAATTTGTCTCTAGAATAGCTTCTCTATAATCAATCTAATTTGCTCAAATCTATCTACAAGAACCAACAACTTAGTAAAAAAATCTTCTGTTCAAAAATATTTTGTGGTTTTAATGAAATTTGAGTATAACATAGTTAAAGAGCAACTCTAAGTTGAAAAAAACTGTAATCTTCTTTTAATAGTTGAAGTATTACTAGAACTTTAAATCAATTGAAGAAAATGAAAAAAATACATCACAAGAACACAAACCGAAATCAGCTGCAAGCTAGTAGCCATTCTTTTACACACTTGAAAGAAACCACAAAGAAAAATGTTAGAATATTATACACACAATGGACACGACTCTCAAATAAAAAATTCTTCTATAAAAGAATTTATAAAGGAATTTACAGTAATGAAATAGAAGCAACATCGAGACATTCATTAATTATAATAGGTTTTACTAAATTGAACAGTAATAACTTAAAGAAATTGGATGAAATTTACTTTTTAAGATGTCACCCAAATTCTTCAATTAGCCAAAAGTGACATTCTCAGTACAAATAAATGCACATGAACTTTGCATATATTAAAATTGTCTATTCCAGTTCAACACACCAAGAGTTCGACAAAACCAACGAATAGCTTAATACAAGAATAAAAAAACCCCCAAAATAAGGTAAAAATAAGATTAGAAATCGTAAAAACGAGAAATAGCTTTAATAAATTCGTAAATGATTTTAGCCCTAAAAATTGAGATCTTACGGACTTACTAGTCAATATTGGAGATCTGGGGTACCACTCATAGGAGCTTTTAGAAGAATTAGGTTATCTCCCAATATTGGACTCTTGATTGCTTTAGAGGGTGGACAGATCTGTGCTTCAGGAACTAGGATTTTCTAGGATATTAGAGTTCCAATTTTTGCTCCGATGTTTGCCCCTTTCAAATAGAAGATTGAAGAGATAGGAGATATATAATAGGGATCTGATTTCTCTTCTTTTAGTGTTTCAATTTGGACTATCTTTTGTTGAAAATATTAAAGCTCTTCTAGTCATAGCCACGAGGAGAGAAGAGAGGTAGGTATTCTAAAAAGTTGGAGAGAAGAGGAGATAATAAAAAAGAAGTAAAATGTGAAGGAATAAATTTTTTTAATTGAAAGAATTAGTGACGACCAGGTTGCCACAACAGATCTTTAGATGCGACTTTAGTAAAATCACCCCTAAAAGATGATTTTATTATGTGGGAGACCCTAGCAAAGTCGCCACAATAGCTTACTCTTCTGTGACGACTATAAGGGTTGCCACTCAAAGTATTAGTTTCAGTAGCAACTTACTTAGGTCACCACTAATGCCTTACCTTTTGTACCGATATTTATTGTCGCCACAAAAAGTCGCCACAAAAATCCTATTTTCTTCGAAGGCCCCAAAGAAATTTAGCAGCCGTTACTGAAGAGTGTGATGTCCGAGATAGAGAATATCATAAGGAAAAAATTGATTATAAGCCACCAATCTATCCACGAGGTCAGGCTTAACAAGACCGTGGGAACCCTCGAGGTCGAGGACGAGGAGTTTATGTTGATCGACATCTTGACGTGAGGCTGATGATTATTATGATGATTATCTATAGCAAGCCCAACTTGGTAGAGATACAAACTTGAACAGTGTCAAGATCACTATTTTACCATTCAGAGAAACTAGTGACCCGGACCAATATCTTGATTGGAAGGTTCGATTGGAATAAATCTTTGAAACAAATGAGATTACCGATGAGAGAAAAGTTGCTTATCCTAATTCTTCGTTCAAGGGGTATGCTTCTACTTGGTGGGAGTGTGAAAAGAGAATGAGAAGAAGGTATGCTTTACCTGAGCACCTTACTTGGGTAAAATTGAAAAGAGTGATGGATGCTAAGTATGTGACGGCTAAACATTGTCAAGAGCAACTTCGGAAAGCTCTATGATTTGAAACAAGGGTCTAAACCGGTCGAAGAGTACTTTGATGAGTTTGAAAAGATTTGTTTAGCTCTTGACATGGAAGAAGATGATGAGCAAGCTCATCATTCGGTCAAAGAATGGGCTGAGTTGAGAGATATCATCTCAATTGCGACTTCACGTGTTCCATACTTTTGATGAAGCTTTCCATGCAGCGATTAATGCTGAAAAATGGGTGAAGGACGATAGAGAAAATCAGTATAGAGGGAGCACTACTACTACTCCTTTAAAACAGGACAAAAAATAGAAGAGTCTGAATCCTACCAATGGCAACGCTAGCCGTGATCAGAAGAAACCCTTCGAGAAGGGAGTGACCATCAATAGCTCCAAGGAGCTGGGAGGTAAAACCCAGCTTAATACTCCTAGTGCTTCATTGATTTAATGTCATAAATACAAGGGTTATGGTCACATGGCTAAAGACTGTCTGGCTCTCAAAGTTATGATTTTGCTCGAGGATGGAACTGTCCGTGAACAAGCAAGTGACTCCGAGGAGGAAAACAGAGAAGGAACCAAAGCTGATCTTGATGAAAATGATCAGGAGGTTACCGAAACTGACCGTCTGGGAGTATTTCTTCAGGTTCGAAGAAATTTGAGCACTATGAACATGGAAGATGAGGAAGATGTTCAAAGAGAAAATATGTTCCATGAGAGGTCGAGTGAGGGGAAAAGTGTGTCCGATGATTGTTGATTTGGGAAGTTGCTCTAATGTGGTGACCCAAACTTTGGTGTGATAAATAGGACTACATAGAATGAAACATCCCCAACCCTATCGATTACAATGGTTAAATAAATGTGAAGAACTTAGAGTAGCTAAGCAAGTGTTGATTAAATTTAGAGTTGGGGCTTATCAAGCGGAGTTGATGTTTCATGTGGTACCGAAGCAAGCTTGTCATTTGCTACTTGGGTGATCATGGCAATATGATAGTTTCGTTGTACATAATGGATGAACCAACACTTACACTGCTAAGCTCGAAGGTAAGAGCTTCATACTTAAACCTTTGTCTCCAAAAAAAGTTAGTGAGAACTATAAACGAATAAGGGAGCTGAAAGAGCGGCCAAAGCTAAGTCTCCTGTAGTGACACAAATTGTGGCAGATGAAAATGCTAAAACACCGCTCGTGTCGGGTAACATTTGGGCAATCATGAAACCGGGTGAGTGCTTATGAGGCAATGGCAAAAGCAAGCTGATGATTTGCCTTGTGCACAGGGGTATCTTTATCAGCTCGAGTGTTGATTTCACTAACGATAACCCTTTGCCTAGTATTATTCAAAATGTTTTTCGGGATTTTAGAGACATGTTACCTGAAGAAATGCCAGGTGGATTACCTCCATTACAAGGAATTGAGCACCAAATTGAATTTATCCCGAGGTCTAAAATCTGGAACAAGCCAGCCTACTGGTGTAATACCGAAGACACCAAAGAGCCCAAATGACAGGTGGATGAATTGCTGAACAAAGGAATGGTTTGAGAGAGGTTGAGTCCATGCGCCGTTCTTGTTATACTTGTGCCAAAGAAATATGGAACGTGGCGAATCTGTGTTGATTGCTGAGTAGTCAACAAGAAAATGGTAAAGCATCGTCATCCTATTCCTCGATTAGATCACATGCTTGATGAATTGTGTGGTTTATATTGCTTTTAAATGATTGATCTTAGGTCCGGTTACTACCAAATCCGAATGAAACCGGGTGATGAGTGGAAGAAAATATTTAAGACCAAATTCGGTCTATATGAATGGTTAATGATGCCGTTTGGCCTCTCCAACGCACCAAGCACATTCATGAGATTGATGAACCATGCACTTAAACCATTTATAAATAAGTTTTTTTGTTGTGTATTTCAATGACATACTTGTTTATAGTAAATCTGTGGATTAACATGTCAAAAACATAAGGCTCGTGCTTGATGTTTTGCAAAATAAAAAGCTTTATGCTAATTTCAAAAAGTGTACCTTTTGTGTTGAATGTGTTGTCTTCCTTTGTTTTGTTTTGAGTGCTAATGGTATTGATGCCGATGACTCCAAAGTCGAGGCTATTAAAGACAGGCCGACCCCTACGTCGGTGTCTCAAGTTCGAAGTTTCCATGGAATAGCTAGTTTTTATAGGAGGTTTGTCCGTGACTTTAGAACCGTGGCAGCTCCTTTAATCGATCTGGTAAAAATGGACCAACCGTTTTCGTAGGGAGAGTCCCAAGAGAGGGCCTTCCAAGAGTTGAAGCGGAGGCTAAGTTTTGCCCGTTGTTGCAACTCCCTGAGCAAAGCGTTTGAAGTCGAATCTGATGCGTCTAGAGTCGAGATCGGAGGAGTGCTTATGCAAGAAGGAAAGCCGATCGCTTACTTTAGCGAAAATCTTAAGGGTGCGGCTTAGAATTACTCTATGTATGACAAGGAATTGTATGCCCTCGTGAGAGAACTTGCTCATTTGCAACATTATCTATGGCCACAAAAGTTTGTGATTAAATGTAATCATGAATCTTTAAACATATCCAAGGACAAGAGAAGCGGGTGGAATTCATTTAGATCTTTCCCTATGTAATTCATTATAAGAAGGGAAAAGACAATGTAGTGGCCGATGCTCTCTCAAGGAAGTTTTCATTAGTGAGCACTCTAGCTTCAAGACTGATGGGGTTCAAGAGCATCAAGCTGATGTATGAAAACGACTCCAAGCTTAAGAGTGTCCGGACGCTATAGTAAGTGGCTAGAGGTGGAAAATAATCAATGGCACTATGACTATCTCTGTAAGAAGGGGAGAGTTTGTGTGCCCGTGTTATCTTGGAGAGAGCTCTTGGTTCGAGAACCTCACTCCAGCGGCTTAATAGGCCACTTCGGAGTGGGTAAAACTTTTGGTATCTTGACCGAGCAAATCCACTGGCCGAAGATGCGACAGGATGTGGAGAAGCTATGCAATGCTTGTTTAGATTGCAAGAGAGCTATGTCGAGGTCTAACCCTCATGGTTTGTATACTTTATTACCTGTTCCTGATTTCCCTTGGGTTGATATATTCATGGATTTTGTGATGGGGTTACCGAGGTCAAGGGGTGGGCATGAAAGCATCTTTATCGTGGTCGACCGTTTTTCTAAAATGGCTCACTTTATCCTGTGCAAGAAATGTGATATTGCATAACATGTAGCTATTTTGTTACTCATGTCTTGAAATTGCATGGTGTGTCTCGTACTATTGTGAGCGACCAGGGCTCTAAGTTCTTGAGTCATTTTTAGACGTGTTTGTGGGGGTTCCCTTAGCATCACCTTACTATTCTCGATATCTCACCATCCTGAGACTGATGGACAGACCAAAGTAATCAAACTTGGGAGCTTTGCTTTGAGCGATGACAAAAGGTAAGGCCGGAAACAGGGCTGACCATTTGCCTGTGATGGAATTTGCATACAACCGTACTGTGTATATAATAATTGGAATGACTCTATTTGATTGTGTATGGTTTTAATCCTTTAATTCCAGTTGATTTAAACCCGTTGCCTCGAGATGCTATTGTTGATTTTGAAGGTACACGCTGATCTAATGCTTTGCTCGAGCTCAATGCTAATGTGAGAAAAAATCTTGAGGAAGCCTATGCTAAGGTGGCATCGAAGAAAAATAAGGGGCGTAAGAAATTGGAGTTAAAGAAGGGAGATTGGGTTTGGATACACGTTCGCAAGGAGAGGTTTCCAAACCAAAGGAAAGGGAAGTTGGCTCTGAAAGGAGATGGTCAGTTACAAGTGCTGAACAAGATCAACAATAATGCCTATGTGATCGACCTCCCAGGTGAGTATAATGTGTCCAACACCTTTAATGTTGCTGACTTGACTCTTTGTGACGCAGGCCGAGCACCAGAGGATGAAGAAGAAGCGATTTCGGAGATAAAATCTTCTCAAGAATGGGGGGATGATGCAGCCCGTATCCATGCTGATCAAGCTGTGTGCGTGCCATCAAGACCGATCAAACGAAGCCAAGCCAAGCCAAGACACTGCACGATGTGCATGTTCAACTAGCGTGGCGGGAGTAAGTAGCGACTCAAAGATTGAGTGGCCGGGTTCCAGATTCAGAAGCTACATAATCAAGCTCAAGCCCGGGGAAACAAGCATCCAAATCCTGATGATTGGCGCCGAGCAGTGAAGCGACTGAGGGCTACATAAGTGCCTATGCCACTACACTTAATTCAGCCCTACGTGGCTTTGCCTGATAGGCCATCTGTGGCCATATTTACTATTTTAGCCTTGGTTCTTTCTATATAAACCACTTACTATTTCATTTGCTAAGTAGTTGTTGAATATAGAGTTTAGTTGAGTGCTATTTGTCTCTGTCATGAGCACCCCCATTGTGGGAACCTTTGCTATGGAACTTGTGTCTTTTTGTGGAATCCAATCGAACATTTTCTTTTTTGATCGTTTGATTTGCTAGAAATAGTATTTTCTTGAGGATCATTGCTTAGTATAAGTGCATATTCACAATCTAACTGAAAGGTTTCAGGAATAGTTCCTTGGTTTTCTTTGGTTGAGTTGAATTTGCGTCTTGCTTTTATCTTTACTTTCTCATTTTACCTTTCGCGTGTGTATTTGTTGCTTTGTTGGGTTTACATTGTACCATTTAAGAAGTCCAAAAGATATACACATCTCCCGAAGAGAGAAAAAATAAGATAAACTATAATATATACAATTGGTAGCCTCAATGAACAACCTGGCTCACTGTGACAGCCGAGAGTGTGCTACTCCTCAATCACGACGCGGCTGGCTGGGTCTTGGAGCAGAATCTGCCAAATAAAAAGACAACACAAGAGCAGATAGAGGGTGAGTCATAAAGACTCAATAAGTGAGGAACAACTACCGACCTTAAGGGATAGGTACACTAGCCATGGACAAATAAAATCACAAAAGTCAATCAACTAAGTTAATCACGAATAAATAATGCAACAAGTCCATATGGTTCACAAAACACCAATAAAGATATGAAATGAATGTATCATGATGCAAAGGGGTTATATGTGCCAAAAACCTATCTCAAGCATGGGACTCTCATCGATTATCAGGAGATATATGCCATAATAAGCCTTCACCAGCGTGGGACTCTCATTGACCGCTGGAAAATACATATTAAGCCCAAAACTACTTTACCACTATCCTCAATGCAATAGCAATAAGTCATTACATGTGAAATACAATGCAAACCTGAAGCTTAGAGATAGAAAGTATGCCTATCGGCAGCTACACACGTAAGAAACACGTGGTAGAATATCCACAAGGCCAAAGGCCATAAAAGAAATGGATACTGTCACTTACCTTAAGTTTTGGGTCAGAATAGCTACTGAACAATTTCCTTTCCTGCCCGATGTCCCTTAGAAATAATTTCTTTTTGAACCAAAGAATTTTATTGGCACTTATAACTGCCTGAAGAAGGAATATCTTAGCTTTATATGATAAAGAAAGGAAAGTTACCAAATACCCCTAGGTCGGAGTTAGCCGGAAGCCCATATATTATACATTTCCGAACTCCATATAGTCCCACTAGTCCAAATATGCTATTAGTTTTCATATCTAATTAAAATTCACAAAATTCCTTGTTTTTATAACTTTTAGGATTCCAACCCAATTTTCCAATTCAATTTCAAGAAATTCTAGCAAAGAACTCACACAATTTAATGGATTGGAATCATTACCCCCTTTAATCTATATGATTTAGTATCAAGAATTTGGCCTTACACTGCCTTGGAAGGGCTCAAATTGATTAAGAAAATGACATAGATTAAAAAGCTATATTTGTACTATGTTGGAAAGCTGCTTTATTGCAGATTTTTGCACCAGCAACAGCTAGTGTACAATTCGGGTCCAAACGAGACCCTACAAGGCTCAGAATGACTCCTTTGTATATAAGTTATACAACACTTATGTGACATGCTCACAAAGATGGAATTTGAATTGGATCTCTAGAACTCACGATACGACTCCCATAGAAAGAGTTCGATTTCTTAACTTTCGGTATTTTAACGAAACTGTCCGAACGAGAATTCACTTTCAAAAGTTTCAACAGGTAAAAAATGACCATATGAACCTAATACAACTTTTTACTTTTAAATCGGAACTCATTTAATCAAATCGAGCTCGAAAACCTCTTTTAAACTTTACCGACAACCGAAACAGGAACCTTCTCAAAAAACCAACCAAATGAGATCCGAATCAGTTCAAATTTTACAAAAGGTCCTAATGATCCTTCAGAAGCTTTTAAAATTTTCTGCACGTCAATCGAAGTCCTATTACCCGAAACGTCTAGCTAGGGTCATTTCATTTTTGGACAGTGCACTGGACTTACCCATTTGTTTTCAAAGATAGGTAAATGTATACCTGCATCCAACCATGTAATCACCTCTTTCTTTACCACCTCTTTCATGATTGGATTGAGGTGACGTTGGTGCTCCATATTTGGCTTGCATCCTTCCTCCATGAATATCTTGTGCATGTAAAAATGCGGGCTTATTCCCTTAGTATCAGCAATGGTCCAACCAATAGCACTTTTATACTCTCGTAGCACTCTCAACAGTTTTTCTACCTGCAAGTCAAACAATAAAGAAGAAATAATCACATGCAGCGTGTCAGATTGTCCCAAATAGGAATAATGAAGATGAGCAGTTAAAGGTTTGAGATTAGGTTGGGCACCTTTTTAATAGATGGCTTGGTGGTGGCCCTAGCAGTCTATCAAGAGGCTCAAACCTGGAAAGCCCCATAATATAGTCCCAAGAGCAGTCTAAAAGCTACAAAATCTCCTCTACATCATCATCGTCACTAGTTTCTTCCCCCAACACCAGTGCTCGCTGCAAACCATCATTCACATAATCACCTGGATCACTCGACTTCTTCTCCGGGTCATTCACAGTGATCATGGACAACTCTTCATGATGGTTAGGAATTTTTAGAGCCTTGTACACATTGAACACTGCTTCTTGATCATCCACTTTCATTGTCATTTTCCCTCTCGGACATGGATCACAACATCACTAATGGCTATGAAAGTTCGTCCCAAGATGATAGGAACTTCCTTATCTGCCTCATAATCCAGGATTGCAAAATCAGCTAGAAAAATAAATTAGTTAATTTGGACCAATACATCCTCAGTCACCCCTTCAGGATAAGTAGTAGAGAAATCAGCTAACTGAAGTGAGACTGTTGTTAGCTTTGGAGTATTGAGACCTAGTTTCTTGCACAAAGACAATGGTATAAGATTGATGCTCACCCCTAGATCAAATAGGGCTCGACCAACTGCTATATTACCAACACGAGTAGGAATGATAAAACTACCTGGATCCTTCAACTTTTGTTGGAGTTTGTTCTGAACCCTATATGTGCACTCTTCAGTAAGTGCCACATATTCAAATTCATTGAGTTTCCTCTTTGACGACACTATGTCCTCAATGTACTTGGCATACTTTGGAATGCCTCGGAGCATATCTAACAATGATATATTGATACTAGTTTGACTAATTACGCCTTCAAAATTTATGAATGTGGGATTTTACAGATTCTTTTGCAACCTTCGGGGGAAAGGAGGTGGTGGTTTAGCAACAATTATTGTCTCTTTCTATTCTACCTCCTTCTTAACTTCAACTATTGGCTTAGCTTCTTTCTCTTTGGAAGAGCTAGACTGTTTTAGCTTCTTTGCAGTTCTTCCAGCTCCCTTCCATTTCTTAATGAAACTGCTTGCACCTGTTCCTTGGGGTTGGGATCAGCGTTGCTTAGAAGTGCTCCAAGTGGCCTTGTATTTTGATTATTAGCAAGCTATCCCATTTGTTTTTCTAAAAAGCGTATGGCACCATCTTCTGGTTTATATCCACAACTAGCTGTTGTATCATTGCCTCTATTTTAGACATTTCAAGCTGCTGCTGCGGTGGTGGATTCTACACTTGCTTAGTATTACCTTGAGATTGTCTGCTACCTTGCCCACCTTGATTACCGCCCCATGACAAATTAAGGTGGTTCCAAAAGTTAGGTGGGTAGGTGTTATCATACTGAGAATTTTGGTTGAAAACCCTATTCTTTTGGCCCACATAACATGCAGACTCTGGGCAGGCCGAACACACACTACCTATATGATCATTTCCACCACACACATCATAGAATGATAGTGCTTGCAATTGTTGAACCTGGGGTGGAACCTATGGCTTGCTCACCTGAGCCAGTGCAACATCAAATTGTTGGTTAAATGAATGCTGCATTGCCTCCATTTCAACTCTCATAGTTGTCACTACATCCACTTCCATTTTTCTGCCTAACTTGAGGGTTTTTCCTCGGCTAGATTTACCTTGATAATCCGTACTACCTTCTGCAATTTTGTTAAGAATGATATCTCGTTCATCATACTGGTTCTCTAGACTTGGTCCGCCAGTAAAAATTTACTACTCGATTGGAGTCCCTCAACAAAAATATGTCCCAATACCTCTTTTGATTGGCCATGGTGTGGGCGTCTTCTCAACAGTGCCTTGAACCTTTCCCATGCTTCACTTATCTCCTGTGATGAACTCTGACTAAACGACACTCTCTCACCTCTAATCTTTTTAGTCTTGCCAGATGGGAAGAATTTGATCAAAAACTTCCTTGCCAGTTCATCCCATGAGTTAATAGAGTTAGGCGGTTGGATCAAGAGCCACTTCTTTGCTTAACCCAATAAAGTGAACGGGAACATAGTAAGTCTTATATATTCATTCGACACATCAAAATATTTGTAAGTGTCGTTGATCTCTTAGAAATTCTTAATGTGCTGTTGAGGATCTTCATGTGATAACCCCATGAATTAAATATTAGATTGGAAGAGTCAGTCCTACCCTCTTTCAGCTCAAATTTTACCAGTGATGGTGGGCCTCACAATAGCTTTGGTGAAACGACCTCGGTCAGTCGTTTCGGAAGTTAGGACTCCGATTGGCGTGTCGATAATTTTAAAATATTCGTAATGTCCAATAGAACCTGTCTGTAAAATTTGAGCTAAATCAGACCTCGTTTGGTAGGCATCGGAAGAAGGTTTCAGTTTTTATTGGCGATAAATATTAAAACGAGATTTTCGAGCTCGGTTTTTGCCGAATGAGCTCCGTTTCGAAATCCAAAAACGCCGTTAGGTTCGTATGATTATTTGTGATTTTTGTAAACTTTCGAAAGTGAATTTCGATGTTGTTCGGCTAGTTTCCGCTAAAATGCCGAAAGTTAAATAATTTGACTTCTTTTCATTTAAATTCGCATCTTGAGTTTCGGGAGTCGGATTTGAGATCCGTCTTCGCGAGTATGTTACATATATTTTGTATAGCTTACTTGAAAAATTTGGGATCATTTCGACTTCTCTAGGGTTCCATTTCAATTTTTATCGCCGTAGCGAATTTATTATTAAAAAGAAAATAATAATAATAATAAAAACAAAAATTGGAACAAATGTCGGTGGCCTAGGGGATTTAATCCCCTAGCACAATCAGATCGATGCATATCAGAAACATTACCAAAAACGCTCAGTGAGGAAAAATTAGAAAAGAGGGAAGAAAAAAGGGAAAAAGGAGTAGAAAAATAGTGGAATTTCTACCCCAAATCTTCAGGTAATGATGCTAACTCATTATCTTAGCTTATTACGTGTGTTTGAATATATATTTTACGGTAAAAATAAGGATATTATACATCACCCTATTGGCGTAAATTGATAGTTTAAAGGGTCAATTGGACCCCGATGATGGAAATGATTATATATTCGCACTCAGTGAGTTATGGGCAACATATAAATATAATTTATTTAGTGTTTGGTTATGGAACTTTGAACCCTGTATATAAGCCTGGCCTGCGTATTGCGTATGCGAATAGGGTATCATTCCTAACTGGATTGCCCTAAGATGTGAGGAATGAAGCCTTTAGCCCAATGTGATATATTTTTTCTGCTTATTGATCACAGTGGGATCGTTTGGCAATGAATTCAAAGAATAACGCGGTTGTTGGTCGCAATGCTAACTTTTGAGAGAGGTAAGTGATTACATCCATTTCTTTGGAGGCACCTGGCCTCGTGGATTTTCTACCACGTGTTTCTTACGTGTGTAGCTGCCGATAGGCGTACTCATTACGCCTTAGCTTTGAATTTACGTTGTATATTATATGTTATGTCCTGTTGCTGGTATTGCATTGAGTATCTGAGTATTGTACTTTGGCCATCATTACTGCATATACTTCCCGGTAATCGATGAGAGTCCCGAGCCGGTGAAGGGTCATTATTACATATACTTCCCGGTTGGCGATGAGAGTCCCGCACCGGCGAAGGGTCATTATTGCATATACTTCCCGGTTGGCGATGAGAGTCCCGCACCGGCGAAGGGTCATTATTGCATATACTTCCCGGTTGGCGATGAGAGTCCCGCACCGGTGAAGGGTCATCATTGCATATACTTCCCGGTAATCGATGAGAGTCCCGAGCCGGTGAAGGGTCATTATTGCATATATCTCCTGGTAGACGATGAGAGTCCCGCGCCGGAGATAGGTATCAGGTATATGTGACTGCATTGCATCATACCGCATTCATTCCATCTCATTGCACCGCATACTGACTATTGTGTGTATTGTGTTGTGTTTTATGTATGCGGTATGTATACTATGTCGTGGATATATCTCAGTTTGCCTATATATTTCTGGCTCGTATTCTGGATTGCGGGGATCGAGTTGCACGCCGCGACAGTATGAATATATGGATCGGGTTGCACGCCGCAGCAGGATGTATTTCTGATTGTTGATATGTTCGGGATACCTATATGTTTAGGCTATCTTACGTTCCTGGTTGTTGATCAGTTTGTGATTCCATACGTGTTTCTAGTTATTATTTGGCTCTGCCTTTCTATAATTTAAATAAGAGGAATTTGGTTTATCTATTTCTCTTCTCCCTGGCTAGCTATCCTATTCTTTGAGGTGGCTAGTCTGCCCCACTTATTGAGTCCTTTTGACTCACCCTTGTTTGTTGTTTGTTTTTGTCTATCTATTTCGTTTCGGCAGGTTCGCTCCAGGATTGAGTTCGCCACGTTGTGAAGGAGCGGAGACGACTTCAGCTGTCAGGGTGAGCCAACTTTTATTCCGGATGGCCACCAGTTTATTGTTCATTATTTCAGTTGCATTTGGCTCCCTTCAGGAGGTATCTGTCTTCTTTTGTACTCTTAGATGTCTAGTCTGGATAGCCCTAAACCTTGTATGTTGGGTAGTCAGCTGTAATTTCTTTTATACAGCTTAGAGGTAGCAGTATCTCTGTATTTTTTTTCTAAGTCTTGTCCTTATTTATGAATTATTATAATTATTTTCCTAGTTTAATTGGTAAGGGTTCGCCCGACGGGTCTGGGGAGGATGTCGGGTGCCCGCACGGCCTAACCGGATTCCGGGTCGTGTCAGTTGGTATCAGAGCCATGTTTAGAGTCTATCCAGACTAAGACAGTATCTAGTAGAGTCTCGCTGATGGGTACGTAGACGTCCGTACTTATCTTCGAGAGGCTATGATGGTATTTAGGAAGTTTCACTTCCTTCATTTCTGATCATGCGTCGGTCTAGGATGCAAAAGTAGTTTCGTTAATTCCTTCATGGTAATTGTGAACCCTCGTGCGACGAATCAGCAAACGGAAGGAGTTCAGGACGAAGCAGTCTATCCTGGGGCTAGCACTGACGAAGCCCCGAGAGTTTTGATCGTGCTGACGATCTAGTTACGGAGATCCCAGCTGTACGAGCTTGCGGTGGGCAAGGGAGCAGGGCCTTGTGGTTCCCTTGGCTCTCTACGATGCTTTACGATAATCTTGGCGACGCAGATACCGCAAAAACCTATCATTCGCTAGACAGCCTATCAGGTTGCCGCATGTGCAGACGTTCCGTCTCAGGGAGCTCCTTTTTCCGGTTCTTAATATTGCTGCAGTGAATTATGTTCTGGAGACAACATGTATTGTACCTCTAATTGTTCCGGCTGATTAGCCAGCCGAGGTATCAGTTCGGTCAGAGTGTCCGAAGAGGTTGCATTATTTTACGCGGTTGAACCTTCCAATATTTTTAAGCAATGCATCAGATAAACCCCGTGAATTTTTTTTTTAAGAAAAAAAAAATAATGTCAGGGTATTTGTATCCTTCAGGCTCTTGATTATATCGAACGGTATAGTGTTGATTATCCTCTTTTCCAGTTTCAAGGTCCAGCCTTGAATTGATGGGTCTCTCTCTCTTATTAGCTAACTTGGTTCGGTTTTCTTCTAGATTCGTGGAAAAAAAAAAATTCCTTTTGAGTAGCAAGCGAAATGGAGAGTGTTGCCAGTTTGAGTGGATTGGACAGGGTAGCCTGTCGGTTAGCCTGTTGGTGTTTCAAAATATGAGATTGAATTCTATAGAATGGCTGGATATGCATCAGAACTAGTTCATGAGCCTTTCGAGAGATTCAAAGACTTATTGATGACCTTTCATTTTCCTTGAGATCCCAGATGGCTCGAGAGATTGAGGTCGGGATTTCATTTGATGTTGTTGTTGATATTGCTCGAAGGTTCGAGGCATACCATAAGTTAGAACGGGAAGAGTTAGAGCGGGAAAGTAAGAGATCCCACGGCCCTGGTGGGTAACTATGGTACCTCATTTGGAGGTGAAAGTTCTGATTATTTTTGGAAGTCACCTTCCAGGTTATCTCAGCTTGTAGAGCGTGATTCTCAGAGTGCGCGAGTAGTTCATCAAGATTAGACCCTGTTTTTCTCTTTATAGCTATCGAAAATATGTCCAGCTTCCATTTTCAATGAAAATCTGTTATCACTGTCATGAGTCTGGTTATCCTTTGAGGAGTTTTTTTCCTTACTCCGGCAAGTAGGTAGTCATCTTTTTCTCTCGTCATTTGGCATCGCGCAGTCGCAGGGTATTTCATTTAAATCTCAATCAGTCAGAGAAATGCCACCATCCAGTAGAGGTTGAGATTTTGGTGGCAGTGGTTCTCCACAAAGTGCTTGTCAGGGTAGTGGCTCAGCTCAGCGGCAGAGGCAGTTCTATTAACTGCCAGTCTGGCAGGATGCTGAGGTATCTGATGTAGTAGACCCATGTATTTCTTCTCCTCTTAAATGTGAGTAAGATCTGATTCTTTCGATCGATCCAGAAATGGTGTGTCTTATCATGTTTCGATGGTTTCCTTGGATATCATTTTTATTAAGAACCAGTTGTGGTAGATGGGTGAGCTTCTTGTATGATTTATTCCTGGCATTTCTGAGATCCTCCTAGTTGATCTGGTTTAAATGTGAGAAATTTGGGAGTGAGTGTCGGTATCGTCTGCCTGGCATCTTGTTGTGCCACATTTTATTATTATATCAAATTAGTATACCTCTCTTCTCAGAATTCCGTGTTAGTAGGATAATGAAATCCCAATTCGTCACCATCAGAAAGTGTTATCGTTTCTTCCGGTGTAAAGTGGTTAGTAAGTAATATTTGATCTATGTGTCTTCCATGGTTCAAGATGTTTGTAGAGTTATGTTATCCCATGAGCTTATCTGGGTTATAAAAGGATTTATGGTAAATTGTCAGAATTTCCTTCTTATTGGGGGGTTAAATTGGTATGGATGTTTTTCCATAAAGCTCATTTAATGTCTATTTCTTCAATTGCGGTCCTTTGGCTAGCTTAACTCGGAAGTAATCTAGCTCTGGTGGCCAAGTAAATAAGAAGATGAGCTTCTCAAAGTTCTAATTATTTCTATCCTCGATCCATTTCCATTTCTTCTTCGTCCGGCACTAGCGAGCTTGGACGATTGGTAGCCGCTTGTGACGTTCACTGTGTTGAGCCACAGTACGTGTTATTGTAGCCGGGTAAGCATATTATTGTTTTGGATATTAGTTTATCCGGGTATCCATTCCCGTGTATAGTATAGCGCTGGTTCTGTTTTACGGATCATCCAGTTTCAGGGGAAACTCTGCCGAAATTTTTATATAGAAGTACCATCCATCAGGCGGTAGTGTTTACGGCAAAGGTATGGAGTTGTGAACTCGAGAGTTGCAGCTAGTTGGCAACTCGAAAGGGTAGTTTGGTAGTTTAGGTCTGCCTATGTTCAGCTTTTAGCTAGGTCTTCTTTAATCCAGCAGGTTGTGCGAGGATGACTATTCCTATTCAAATTAATTGTATGAGTTTATGCTTTAAGTGGAGGAGTCTTCCTCCAATTGATACCGAATCATAATATTAAATATCTAAGGCGTTGCTGAAGCGTAAGCTAATTCTTAGTTCCATCGACCTGTTCTATATCGAAAGGTATATCGAAGAGGTAATTATCGACTGAATCATGTTAACCCATTCAAAGTTTCGTGTATTTTTATTTCGAAAATAAAGAACTCTTCTCTCATGATCGAGGAAGGATCATCTTAGTCAGAATAATTCGGGCAATGGTGTTATAATATTATCCAGATATATTTTATTCCAAGAGTTCGGTGTTCGTGTTATAGTTTTAATTCTGTAATCATGAAAAAAAAAATCCGTGGGATAGTTTATGAAGGTCGTGCAAATTCTTTTGTTATCAGCGTAAATCTTGCTTTAGACTTAGGCTCGTTCGAGGACGAACGAGAATTTAAGTGGAGGAGAATGAAACGACCTCGGTCAGTCGTTTCGGAAGTTAGGACTCCGATTGGCGTGTCGATAATTTTAAAATATTCGTAATGTCCAATAGAACCTGTCTGTAAAATTTGAGCTAAATCAGACCTCGTTTGGTAGGCATCGGAAGAAGGTTTCAGTTTTTATTGGCGATAAATATTAAAACGAGATTTTCGAGCTCGGTTTTTGCCGAATGAGCTCCGTTTCGAAATCCAAAAACGCCGTTAGGTTCGTATGATTATTTGTGATTTTTGTAAACTTTCGAAAGTGAATTTCGATGTTGTTCGGCTAGTTTCCGCTAAAATGCCGAAAGTTAAATAATTTGACTTCTTTTCATTTAAATTCGCATCTTGAGTTTCGGGAGTCGGATTTGAGATCCGTCTTCGCGAGTATGTTACATATATTTTGTATAGCTTACTTGAAAAATTTGGGATCATTTCGACTTCTCTAGGGTTCCATTTCAATTTTTATCGCCGTAGCGAATTTATTATTAAAAAGAAAATAATAATAATAATAAAAACAAAAATTGGAACAAATGTCGGTGGCCTAGGGGATTTAATCCCCTAGCACAATCAGATCGATGCATATCAGAAACATTACCAAAAACGCTCAGTGAGGAAAAATTAGAAAAGAGGGAGGAAAAAAGGGAAAAAGGAGTAGAAAAATAGTGGAATTTCTACCCCAAATCTTCAGGTAATGATGCTAACTCATTATCTTAGCTTATTACGTGTGTTTGAATATATATTTTACGGTAAAAATAAGGATATTATACATCACCCTATTGGCGTAAATTGATAGTTTAAAGGGTCAATTGGACCCCGATGATGGAAATGATTATATATTCGCACTCAGTGAGTTATGGGCAACATATAAATATAATTTATTTAGTGTTTGGTTATGGAACTTTGAACCCTGTATATAAGCCTGGCCTGCGTATTGCGTATGCGAATAGGGTATCATTCCTAACTGGATTGCCCTAAGATGTGAGGAATGAAGCCTTTAGCCTAATGTGATATATTTTTTCTGCTTATTGATCACAGTGGGATCGTTTGGCAATGAATTCAAAGAATAACGCGGTTGTTGGTCGCAATGCTAACTTTTGAGAGAGGTAAGTGATTACATCCATTTCTTTGGAGGCACCTGGCCTCGTGGATTTTCTACCACGTGTTTCTTACGTGTGTAGCTGCCGATAGGCGTACTCATTACGCCTTAGCTTTGAATTTACGTTGTATATTATATGTTATGTCCTGTTGCTGGTATTGCATTGAGTATCTGAGTATTGTACTTTGGCCATCATTACTGCATATACTTCCCGGTAATCGATGAGAGTCCCGAGCCGGTGAAGGGTCATTATTACATATACTTCCCGGTTGGCGATGAGAGTCCCGCACCGGCGAAGGGTCATTATTGCATATACTTCCCGGTTGGCGATGAGAGTCCCGCACCGGCGAAGGGTCATTATTGCATATACTTCCCGGTTGGCGATGAGAGTCCCGCACCGGTGAAGGGTCATCATTGCATATACTTCCCGGTAATCGATGAGAGTCCCGAGCCGGTGAAGGGTCATTATTGCATATATCTCCTGGTAGACGATGAGAGTCCCGCGCCGGAGATAGGTATCAGGTATATGTGACTGCATTGCATCATACCGCATTCATTCCATCTCATTGCACCGCATACTGACTATTGTGTGTATTGTGTTGTGTTTTATGTATGCGGTATGTATACTTTGTCGTGGATATATCTCAGTTTGCCTATATATTTCTGGCTCGTATTCTGGATTGCGGGGATCGAGTTGCACGCCGCGACAGTATGAATATATGGATCGGGTTGCACGCCGCAGCAGGATGTATTTCTGATTGTTGATATGTTCGGGATACCTATATGTTTAGGCTATCTTACGTTCCTGGTTGTTGATCAGTTTGTGATTCCATACGTGTTTCTAGTTATTATTTGGCTCTGCCTTTCTATAATTTAAATAAGAGGAATTTGGTTTATCTATTTCTCTTCTCCCTGGCTAGCTATCCTATTCTTTGAGGTGGCTAGTCTGCCCCACTTATTGAGTCCTTTTGACTCACCCTTGTTTGTTGTTTGTTTTTGTCTATCTATTTCGTTTCGGCAGGTTCGCTCCAGGATTGAGTTCGCCACGTTGTGAAGGAGCGGAGACGACTTCAGCTGTCAGGGTGAGCCAACTTTTATTCCGGATGGCCACCAGTTTATTGTTCATTATTTCAGTTGCATTTGGCTCCCTTCAGGAGGTATCTGTCTTCTTTTGTACTCTTAGATGTCTAGTCTGGATAGCCCTAAACCTTGTATGTTGGGTAGTCAGCTGTAATTTCTTTTATACAGCTTAGAGGTAGCAGTATCTCTGTATTTTTTTTCTAAGTCTTGTCCTTATTTATGAATTATTATAATTATTTTCCTAGTTTAATTGGTAAGGGTTCGCCCGACGGGTCTGGGGAGGATGTCGGGTGCCCGCACGGCCTAACCGGATTCCGGGTCGTGTCATTTGGCCATGTTATCAAGAGTGGGTCTAGCCACTTCCATCATGACATGATTTTGATTTTCTGCTATCTCTGTAGGTTCAGAAATAAGGGCTTACTCTATCTTTGGTTTGAGTTTGACCTCCTAACAGCTGAAGTCGTCTTCGCTCCTTCATAACGTGGCGAACTCAATCCTAGAGCGAACCTGCTGAAACGAAATAGATAGACAAGAAACAAATAACAGACAAGGGTGAGTCAAAAGGACTCAATAAGTGGGGCAGACTAGCCACCTCAAAGAATAGGATAGCTAGCCAGGGAGAAAAGAAACAAATAAACCAGATTCCTCTTATTTAAATTATGAAAAGGCAGAGCCAGATAATAACTAGAAACGCGTATGGAATTGCAAACTATTCAACAACCAGGAACGTAAGACAACCAGAACATATAGATATCCCGAACACATCAACAATCAAAAATACATCATGTTGCGGCGTGCAGCCCGATCCATATATTCATCCTGCTGCGGCGTGCAACCCGATCCATATATTCATACCGCTGCGACGTGCAACCCGATCCATATATTTATACTGCTGCGACGTGCAACCCGGTCTATATATTTATACCATTGTGGTGTACAACCCGATCCCCGCAACCCAGAATACGAGCCAGAAATATATAGACAAATAAGCAATGCACGTATAAGCAGAACATTAGTTATGTACCACAGGTCTACACAATGGTATTAAATGAGATGAAATGAAATGAGATGAAATGAAATGATGCAAAGGGTCACATGTGCCCGTAATCCCATCCCAAAGTGGAATACTCTTGCATTTGAGGGGAATCTAATCTGATAACCAACTGGAGCGGAATACTCCTGCTTCTGGGGCGGAATACTCCTGCACCAGATATAATATAAACCAAAGGCGGAATATCCTGCACTCTCCTGGGGCGGAATACTCCTTCACCCGATATAATGTAAACCAGAGGCGGAATATTCCTGCACTTAATATCTGACATAAGAGCGGAATACTCCTGCTCTTGGGGCGGAATCCTCCTACCCTCAATATGATACAATGGAGCGGAATCCTCCTGCTCCTGGGGCAGAATACTCCTGCACCCAATATGATATGCAATGTAATGCATATGAATGACATATAATGTATATGAATGCAATGTGATGCAATAATAACCCTTCACCGGTGCGGGACTCTCACCGACAGCCGGGGAATAGATGCCAGCTCACAGCCAGAGTACAATGCTCAAATCCTCAATGCAATATCAACAACAGGATAACATATAATATACAAGGTAAATCCAAAGCTAAGGCGTAAGGAGTACGCCTGTCGGCAGCTACACACGTAAGGAACACGTGGTAGAAAATCCACGAGGCCAGGTGCCTCCAAAGAAATGGATATAAACACTTACCTCTTCCAAAAGTTAGTACGACTAATCAACAACCGCTTTATCCTTTGGTTTCCTTGCCAAACGATTCCACTGTATTCAATAAGCAGAAAAATATATCAATTTAGGCTAAAGACTTCATTCCTCACATCTTAGGGCAATCCGGTTAGGAACCTGATACCCTATTCACTGCGTTGTGTCATTTTCTCTGTTTCGTTTCTTATTGCGTTCTGTTCTTGTTTTTAAGCTTCAACATAAAGATGAAGGGATATATATATCCCTGTATGGCCACCACCATTTCATTTGACCTTTTTTTCGTTTTCTTATTTTTTTTAATTTTCTTTTCGCGACGAAAATTAAAACGGTACCCTATGATATTCGAAATAATTTCAACTTTTCATACAAGTTATACAAAATTTATGTAACATACTGGCGAAGGCGGATCTCAAATTGGACTCCCGAAACTCAAGATGCGAATTTAAATGAAAAAAGGTCAAATTATTTAACTTTCGAAATTTTAGCGGAAACTAGCCGAACAACATCGAAATTCACTTTCGAAAAATCACAAAAGTCACAAATAATCATACGAACCTAACGGCACTTTTGAATTTCGAATCGGAGCTCATTCGCCAAAACCGAGCTCGAAAATCTCTTTTTAATATTTATCGACAATTAAAATTGAAACCTTCTTCCGATGCCTACCAAACGAGGTCTGATTTAGCTCAATTTTACAGATAAGTCCCAATGGGCCTTATGAATATTTTAAAATTATCGGCACGCTAATCAGAGTCTTAACTTCTGAAACGACTAACCGAGGTCGTTTCAGCTACGCCCTGAAAGACATAATACAAGACTTGATCGATCAAAAAGTGATCTACCTGAAAACTCCAAATGTGCACAACAACCCCCTGCATAACCACAGAGACAATAGGGTGAATTTGATCAAGTTAGATGAAGAATGCAATTTAGAGGGTACCATTGTTAAAGCGAAAGGAGACAAACCAGCGATTGCTTTTGTTGCTCAAGCCGCTACAGAACCAGAGACCATTGAGGTGGAAATAGCTCCAAAATTCTACGTTGACGTAAATCCCCCGTACAGTGACAAGACGATACCATGGGACTATAAAATGGAGAAGAAGGGCAAATTAAAAGTTGAGATTGTTGCTGCACAAGGGATGACTAGGAGTGGGGGGATTTATACTCCCGAGCATCTTGTTCAAGGTAGACGAGGCATCATCAAAGAGGAGTCCGAGGAATTGTGGTAGAAGGTGCAAGCAAACGAATACTCCGTGGTTGAACATTTGGGCAAGACCCCCACACAAATCTCTGTCCTAGCTTTACTCCTCAAGTTGGAAAGCCACCGAAATGCCTTAATGAAAGTGTTAGATGAAGCACATGTCCCGATGGATACCTCAGTTGAGAACCTGACCAGCATGGTTGGACAAGTCATGAAGTCCAACCGAATCGCTTTTCATGAAGACGAGCTGCCACCTGAAGGGTTGAGTCACAACAAAGCTTTGCACATTACTATCAAATGCAAATACTGGTTCTTAGGGAGAGTTTTGATCGACGGAGGTTCTAGTTTTAACAGATGTCCATTCATCACTCTGAAGAGAATTGGAATTAATCAAAGCAAGATAAGAGAGAGCGACATGAAAGTAAAGGCGTTTGATGTATCAGAAGAAAGCACCATTGGGGAAATCGACTTAACCATCATGGCCGGTCCCGTGGAGTTCAATGCTTAGTTTCATGTCATGGACATCTCCGCTTCTTACAACCTGTTACTAGGGACACCTTGGATTCATATGGCTGGAGCGGTGCCTTCTACACTACACCAGATAGTGAAGTTCAAGAGGGACCATAAAGAGGTGGTAGTGTTCGGTGAGGGGAACAACTCCATCTACAATGAACAAACCATACCGGCAATCGAAAGGGGAAGCGGTATGGTTTGTTCATTGTAGATGGAGTTGTAGATGGGGAAGCAAGTGTGGCGACCGGTAAGGTCTCACGAAATTCGCGTCAGGGCACACCCCAATCAGATATGATTGGTTGCCAGACTAAATTTCTTTCTTCTTAGCCTTTGCCTTGACCATCTACAATTGGAAGCGTATCTCTGAAGAAACAAAGGGGAAGCAAGTGTGGCTACCTAAAACACTCGAACCTATGGAGGTGGTGATTGAAGAGCCATATGTACTCCCACAACCTGTGAAATGGCCTGGAGACTGGGTTGTGGGCGTCATGATAAAACAAGGATATGAACCTGGGAAAGAATTGGGCAAGAACCTGGATGGCATGATCAAGCCAATTCGAATTGTGATGAGGCCCGACAATAGAAAGCTGGCATAGGGTACATTGTGACTTATGAGAAAAGCATGGAAGAAGCATCACTAGACTTCAAATTCTACAAGAAAAGCACCAAGGCTCTCCTACATATTTTCGTCTCGTTTGGGTACTTGGATGGCTGAAAGGGGGAGGTATCTGCAGCGCAAGGAGTTGAACCAAAGATAGCTGATGCTGAAGAGGACCTGCTGGCAGGAGTAGAAAAGATGTTCATATCTGATGAAGACTGATGTGTGATCCTGGAAGAGCATGTCGAACCTCCTGGGTTAACAAAAGTTGAATCTGGACGTGCATTGAATAACTGGATAAGCAACCGGGCCCGAGCTTACCGTGGACCTTGGTAAGGCTAGGGAATAGAGTTTATTTCATGTTTTTTAAAATAAAATCCGATTTTGAGTTGTGGAATTTGCATTTCTTTTTTGTTTCACATGTTTCCCTACAAACTTATTTTTTTTTTTTTGGCAAGGATTCATAAATAAAATATCGCACTAAGTTCCTTTAACTTTTTTTTAATCTTTTAATTTTTCAATATTTTACTTTTTCAGCATTCAAACTAATAATCCCATTGAGTCCACAACCCCAACGTGTAATGATACAATGGAGCTTGAGGAAACTGAGTTTGATTATGTTGGTTTTGTTGAGACCACACAAGAGAAATTGAAAGATTTGAAAATAAGCCTAAGCGAAATCTAGAAGAAACTGAGGTGATAAATCTGGGAGATGAAGAAACTGTAAAAGAGACAAGGATTAGTGTGCATCTCACCAAAGAAGATAAAAAATGGTATATGAAAATCCTTAGGGAATACGAGGATGTATTCGCCTGGTTGTATGATGACATGACTGGCATAAGCACGGATGTGGTAGCTCAAAAATTACCTATCAATCCAGGCTTTCCGCCAGTCAAACAAAAAGCTCGAACATTCAAGTCATCAGTTTTGTTGAAGATCGGGGACGAGGCAACCAAACAACCCAATGCAGGAGTCTTGAAAACAGTCAAATACCCAACTTGGTTAGCTAAAATTGTCCCAATACCAAAGAAGGATGGGAAACTCAGAGTTTGTATGGACTACAGAGATCTGAATAGAGCAAGCCCAAAAGATGATTTTTCTTTGCCAAACATACACATCCTGATCGATAATTGCGTAAAAGATGAACTATAGTCTTTCGTAGATTGTTTTGCCAGCTATCATCAAGTTCTCATGGATGAGGAGGATGCCGAGAAGACAGCTTTCACTACATCTTGGGGAACTTATTGCTACCAGGTTATGCCATTTGGGTTGAAGAATGTTGGGGCAACTTACATGAGGGCAATGACAACAATGTTTCATGACCTGATGGACAAAGAAATTGAAGTCTACGTAGATGATGTGATCATCAAATCAAAGAAGAGCTCAGAGTACCTTGACAATTTGCGCAAGTTTTTCAATCACGTGCGTAAAGTATGCTTTTGGTGTTCCAGCAGGGAAGCTTCTGGGTTTCATTGTCAGTAGAAGAGGCATCGAGCTGGATCCATCCAAAATCAAAGCCATCAAAAAATGGCTACCTCCAAAGAGCAAGAAAAAGGTCATGAGTTTCTTGGGAAGGCTCAATTACATCAGCCGAATCATAGCTCAATCCACGGTCATCTGCGATTCAATCATCAAGCTACTGAAGAAAGACGCAGCAATCGGGTAGACGGAGGACTGTCAAAAGGCATTCGATCAGATAAAAGAGTACTTGTATTGTCCGACTGTGATGGTTCCACCCGAGCCTTGGCGACCTTTGATCTTGTACCTGTCTGTGGTAGATTCAGCATATGATTGCATGCTGGGGCAACATGACTCAACTGGAAGAAAGGAGCAAGCAATATACTATATGAGTAAGAAATTCACTCCCTACGAAGCCAAGTACACATTACTAGAACACACGTGATGTGTGCTAACTTGGATAGCACAAAAGCTGAGGCACTACTTGACGTCCTACTCAACGGTATTGATATTGAGGATGGACCCTCTCAAGTATATCTTCCAAAAACAATGCCTATTGGAAAATTGGCTAAATGAAAAATGTTGCTCAGTGAATTCAACATTACTTTTGCCACTCGAAAGGCGGTAAAAGCCCAGGCCTTGGCTGATCACATGGCCAAAAATCTAGTGGGAGATGATTATGAACCTCTGCACACTTATTTCCCCGACGAAGAAGTGATGTTCGTAGGAGAGGATATCATAGAGGAATATGATGGTTTGAGACTATTCTTCGATGGAGCAGTGAATTTAAAAGGAGTTGGCATTGGCGCTGTGTTAGTTTCGGCGACTGGTCAACACTATCCTGTCACAGCCAAACTGAGGTTTCCCTGCACCAACAATATGGCGGAGTATGAAGCTTGCATCCTGGGCCTTAGAATGGTAGTAGACATGAACATACAAGAGTTGCTGGAGATTGGAGATTCAGACTTGTTGATTCACCAAGTCCGAGGAGAATGGACCAAAAAAAAAAAAAAACTCCAAGATATTGCCATACCTCGAGTGCATAAAAGAGCTGAAGCAAAGATTCACCAAGATTGAGTTCCGGCATGTACCCAGGCTACAAAACGAGTTCGCGGATGTTTTGGCCACCATATCCTCCATGATCAAACATCCAAACAAGAATTACATTGACTCAATACCCATGGCGGTGAGAAAGTAGCCAACATATTGTTATCATGTGGATGAAGAATCGGAAGGACAACCTTGGTTCTACGACATCAAAGGTTTCCTCAAAGACGACATTTACCCAAAGGATGCAACAAGTCTCCAAAAGAAGACGTTGAGGAGGTTAGAAAATGGTTTCTTTTTGAACAGAGAAGTCCTATACAAAAGGACACCTGATCTAGGACTTCTGAGATGTGTGGACGCCAAAGAAGCTGCTAAGTTGTTAGAAGAAATACATTCTAGGACTTGTGTCCCACATATAAACTATTCATACTTGCAAAGAAGATTTTGAGCGCCAGCTATTTCTTGATGACAATGGAGCATGATTGCATAAGGCACGTAAAGAAGTGTCACTAGTGCCAATTCCACGGAGATATGATTCGAGTGCCTCCTAACAAATTTAATGTCATGGGATCACCCTGGCATTTCGCTGCCTCGGGAATGGATGTCATAGGACCCATCGATCCAACTTCTTCCAATGGACATCGTTTCATATTGGTAGCTATTGATTATTTTACTAAATGGGTAGAAGCGGTGTCATACAAGTCAGTGACAAAAAAATGGTGTCAAATTTTGTCCGTGACAAAATAATCTGTCAATTCGGCATTCCCGAATCCATCATCACTGACAATGGGTTAAACCTCAATAGTGACCTAATGAAAGCAACCTGTGAAGTTTTCAAGATAAAGCTCCACAATTCCACCGCATATAGACCTCAGATGAATGGTGCGGTCGAGGAAGCCAACAAGAACATCTAGAAGATATTGCGCAAGATGACATATAATTCCAAGAAATGGGATGAAAACTTACCCTATGCTCTATTACGGTATCGTACCAAAGTGAGAACATCAACAGAGGCTACTCCTTACATGCTAGTGTATGGCACTGAGGCAGTGATACCAGCGGAAGTCTAGATACCATCTTTGAGGATTATCCAAGAAACACAGTTGAAAGACACTGAGTGGGTCAAAGGGAGAATGGAACAGTTGGCCCTCATTGAGGGCAAGAGACTAAATGCAGTATGTCACATACAATTATATCAGAGGAGAATGGCTAAAGCATTTAATAAGAAAGTTCGAGAGAGATCCTTCGAACCTGGACAATTAGTACTGAAGAAGATATTCCCTAATGAAGAGGAAGCAAAGGGCAAATTTGCACCAAATTGGCAAGGGCCGTACATGGTTCACCGAGTTCTGAATGGAGGAGCACTGATACTAGCAGAAATGGATGGAGAAGTTTGGCCGAAACCAATCAACTTACACGCCGTCAAAAGATACTATTTATAAGAGCTTGCACTAGTTAGTGATCTTATTGATATGCCAATACATTCATGTTAGTTGGAACTACGTTACGACCTGATTCCCCAAGTGGGATACATAGGCAGCCTACCTAAGGTTCGGTCGCATAAATACAAAAATTTCATTTTCCCATAAGGCAAATACCGGGGCAGATTTTTTGAGGAACTCTAAAAAATTCTTAAAGGACGGACATAGTTGACATGGGCAGAAATTTTTAAGACCCTCTCAAAAATTTTAAACACAAACTGGGGCAGAATTTTGAGGTCGCCCTAAAAATTCATTTAATGGAGTTTTGAGCAGCATGAAAAGCAACAACCACAACTTTACACAACGCGACTCGTGGTTCAATGAGATAAAATATTTTGTTCCATTTTCTTCTCATAAAAGTTTTTTAAAAATACTTGCATTATTTACCACTTTATACATATCCCTATCAGGCTGGCCAAGGTCCCGACACTCATTGGAAGCGTGCACAAAGCAAAGCAAGAACGCACAAACAAAACTACCCCGCATAACTCATCAATCTTTCTTTGGAAGCAGGCACAAAAAATACGCAACCCGGCAACACATGACAAACATGTTTTGACAAAAGGTTATCTAATTCCTCTTACTATGTTTAAATTAGCTGAGGGTACACAGCCCGAGGCATCGACTGAGAGTACACAACCTGATGTCGATTATGTCATTTTAAATTAGCCGAGGGTATACAGCACAAGGCGTCGACTGATTGGTACACAACTCGATGTCGATTATGTCATTTTAAATTAGCTGAGGGTACACAGCCCGAGGCATCGACTGAGGGTACACTACCCGATGTCGATTATGCAATTTTAAATTAGCTGAGGGTACACAGTCCGAGGCGTCGACTTATGGTACACAGCCTGATGTCGATTATGTCATTTTAAATTAGCTAAGGGTATACAGTCCGAGGCGTCGACTGAGGGTACGCAGTCCGATGTCAATTTTGTCATTTTAAGTTAGCTAAAGGTACAAAGCCTGAGGCGTCGACTGAGGGTACACAGCCCGATGTCGATTATGTCACTTTAAATTAGCTGAGGGTACGCAGCGTGATGCGTCGATTGAGGGTACACTGCCCGATGTCGATTATGTCATTTTAAAATTAGCTGAGGGTACACGGCCCGATGCGTCGACTGAGTGTTATTTCCCAAGACACACCACTTTATTGTCTTAAGGAACGGTTCCTTAAATGTGTTCCTTTACTGTATTATATGCGGAATTGAAACTGTAAATAAATGAACACCCAATATTAGCGTGGAAAAACCCCTTTAACTAGGGATAAAAAAACCACGACCTACTCTTCCAAGTAGGATTTCAACTTCACTATATAAAGACTCACTTGGTTACAAGACCACCTTCTTACTAACCTAGGACTAACTCTAATCCTCTAGTGACCTCTTTCACGAACAGTGAAGTTTCTTCAAGTACACGACTTGAACTGAAAAGATACAACTCGATAATACCTACTACAGTTGATAAAACTGAACTTTGAAAAGACACAATCTAAGGAACAGGTTCTTACTCAGTTCCCTGTAGCTTACTGATTACACAAATACGAATAAAACTATTTCAATGCCGAGACTCGATTCTCTCTGTATTTGTGCACACTTCAATAGCTGAGACGTTCCTGTTTTTATAGCCTTCATACTCCAAGAAGTCTTGAGCAATTAGAACTCCAAAGCTTCCAAGAGTTTGAGTCCTAATTGGCTCTTCACTTGATTACTCGAATCTCATAGTCATTATCCACTTTATGCAATCTTTTCATATCATGTTTTAGGCCTGCATAATTATCAAGATAAACATCAGTCTAAGAATAATTAATAATATCTTAGCTTAAATGATTTGGCATGAATTATCTATTTAGATGCTGTGATTCAAAGGAACATGTCCTTTGGATCCGTTCCTTAGTCATCAGTCAAAACTTCAAGCTTATCCAAGCTAACAATTTCCCCCTTTTTGATGATGACAAACTCATAAGTGTAGCTGCCTATCCTTAATGTCCTGAAGCACACTTTGAAACTCAAAAAGCCATCAGTAGAGACTTATTTTATCATTAAGTATCAGATTTTCTATTAGGTATAAGGTTCACGCAAAATCTCAGACTTACTCTTCCCCCTTTTGGCATCATTGAAAAGGTTGTAGAAAAAGATATAGTTCAAGTGTTAGAATACCCAGCACATGGCCATGTAGGCAACTCAAAATGCAAACACAAATCAGATTAAAGCAACTGCAAAACAATGATATTAGCCATCCAAGACAAGTCATCCTAAACAAAAGGTTAAAGCAGGGGATACAAGGAAGTACTAAAAGATTATTCAGAAGCTAAAAAAAGGAAAAGGCTAAGGCACTAGAACTAGTCTAAATCCCACTGGATAAAAGATGGCTTATTGCTAAGGTGATCAGGACGTGGAAGGACCAGGTCCTTGAGACTTGTGCAGCAACTCAAACATCTGTTTGAGCATTCCCTCATTGGTCTCCTTTGCCTTTGTAGCCTCTTCCTTCCAGTAATTCTTCTCCTCCTCCAATCGTGTTATTTCAGCAGCTTGTATGGCAACCTGTTGCCTCAATGCCCTCACCTTATTGTTTAAAGGCTGTCTACCAACACCAGCCTGTGGAGGATCAGCTTGAACAGGCAAGTCACAGCTGATCAGTGTAGCACATCCAACCTTTTCCTTCTTTGTAGCCTTAACTACCCCCACCAAAGGAATTTTCAATTTGGCAAACAAATCAGTCAAGATGAAACCAAAGGGCAAAAAGTGCTTTTTCTTCCTAGTAACAACTCTTTTGATCAAGTGGATCCTAAATCTGGGCCAATTGACCTGCTTATCAGTGTCAAGCAGTTCCATATGGACCAGGTCCATAAAACTAGCAATCTCTCTTTTCTCCTGCCTTGGCATCACAATTTTGTTCACAAACTCAAACAACACTTGGTGCTGAGGGTGCATTTCACTCTTCTGCACAGCCCTTGGTTTTTTCTCATCATCCTCAGCAAATTTTCTAGTAATTTCTAGCCCAGTAGGCAAATTAGTCAAATCAGGCCACACCTTCTTGATGTAGCTATCATAACCCACAAATGGAATCCCCAGCAGTTCACCCAGCTCCTTAGTGTCAAAGGTAATTTCATGGTTGTGGACAGAGGTGGTAATCCTGTCCTTCTTGATAGAGCAGTTCCTGTAAAACTCCTGAACCATCTCCTTTGCTCACTTTCCTGTAATGTGATAGACCATGTCCCTCCAGCTTTGAACCTGCAATTTCTGCAACAACCAGAGCATACCCTTTTCCTCTACATCAGAGAATATCCTACCCTTTAGAACGTTCCTTGTCATAATGTCATCATGGACACAATGTTGAACCTCTTCTCCCTCATCCCCACTTTCACTGTCTTCACTAGCAAATGATTCATTAGAACTTGAATCAGAACTTTCATCAACCAGAGTTCTTTTTGAGGACCTGGTCCTCCTGGAAGATTTCATTGCAGCAGCTTTCACAGAGCTCCTTTTCACACGCCCCTGTACAACCTTCCTTTTCTTAAACTGAGGCACAACTACCTCAACATCTTCCATCTCATCGTCTTCATCATCCACAACATCCCTCTATTTTTCTACTAATTCAGTTTCTTCTTCCACAACAGGATCAGCAACCTGCTTTCCCTTCCCTTTTCTTCTTCTTTCCATAGCAGCAGCCAAGTTTTCATCAGCAACCCTGACATCACTCCTTCTCATCCTAACCCCACTAGCAGGAGTAGAGACAGAAGGAACAGGTCCTTTTGCCTTAGAGGAACTTTCACCTTTTTTCTTAAGACCTGACTTAGAACTGTCACCATTTTTTTTCAACTTAGCAGCAATCTCAGCAGACATTTGGCCATCAATGGGACCTTTCCTAGCAAGTTTTCTCTTTAAACTCCTAATGTTTATCAAATCAATAATAGGCCTATCACTATCACTCATTGCATCATCAACATTTATCACATCCTCCATGGGTGCTCTAAAAGCAACCTCGGGAGACCCAGATGACCCATGCATGGTTGTTTCCAAGCGTTTAATATTCTTACCTTCCCTCTCAGGAACAGTTCCAGACCCCTCTTCCTTTTCCCCGTCATCCTCTACTATATTCAAAGGAGATGCATAGTTTACCTGATACTGATAGATGATCATAGCCCTTGACAAGTCCTCAACCTATTCTACAATTGACTCAGCAGTGGGAACTGGTCCTTCCCCCTGAATTTCTAGTTCAGGTACTTCAGGGTTACTTTCAGGAATTTCAGGGTTTTGGTTTGTGGTGTCCATGGATGAAGGGGGGTTGGGAATTTTTGGTTGATCAGATGTGGGTAGGGATGCAGAAGTTTCTGGTGAGAGAGACATTTTAGCAATACGAAACAAGAGATATTTTACTATTCTTTATGAAATTTTGAGAATTCAGTTTAAAGCATAGTAAAAATAATGAGAGAGGAGAAATGTATTTATAGAGTGAAATAGGTAGTGGAGATTGAGTGCAAGTCGATCACTATTACCTCATTGATAGCAATTCAGCCGTTAAAGGACTCTTGGGAGTCTCCCGGAAAAAGAGCCATTAGGTTTTTCAAGTTACCTACTGTGATTGGGAACTGGTTCCTCCGATGGGACTCATATGCAGTTTGGATTTGATTAGGATTCCTAGTGGGATTTATCCTACTTACACGTTACCTATAGCCTTAACCTTCTAAGATACATGAATAATAAGGAGTACATACCTGATTTTAATACGAAAAATCAGTGTCCTTCCAATTTGAAACACTTTTGCTCAATCTAAAATTCTTAGAGCATAAGGGTAACATCATTCAATTTTAGCAACTCTAACAAGAAATTATAGCATAAGAGTATACAATGAAGTATTAAACTGGACTGAATATCTAAAATTGACTTGAATAAAATTTATTTGAAGAAACAATTTTCTAGCCAATTTGAAGTAAAGTATTGATGATCTTAAGTGAATTTAATCATCCCCAATTCCAACCTATTTCTTTCAAAATGATCTCCTCCTAAAGCTTTTGTAAAAATGTCAGCAATTTGCTTTTCAGTAGGACAAAATGCTATAGTGATCAATCCCTTCTCATAGTTATCTCTCAAGAAATGGTGTCTTATATAAATATGTTTGGTTCTTTTATGATGCACTGGATTTTTTGTCATATTGATAGCACTAGTGTTCCTATTATGGACCTGTTCCTTGGCTTGGGTTCCAGATACGAAACTTGACTTCTTTGGAATTGATTCAACTCCTCCTGCATAGCATTTATACAATCTGCATCCTTTAGTGCTTCTTTCACATTTTTGGGTTCAACAAGAGATAAGAAGGCACTAAATGCACAAAGATTGTGATTTTTGACTGCTGATCTAGTTTGTACTCCAGCAGCCCTGTCTGAGATTATTTGATCCACAGGATGTGAACCTTGATACTTGAATGGCTTGAGTATCAAACCATTTCCAGAAGTTCCTTGCTGAGGAACAGTTCTTGAGGGAGTCGCACTGCCTCTTTGTGAGGTAGATTCAACATTTGTTCCCCCTATTTTTGTGCTACTCTTCTCAGTTCTGTTTTGAGGAACAGTTCCTTGCGGTTCACTTCTCACATTATCCCCATCCAGTGTCTGCATTTGTGGATAAATTTCACCATGTTTCAGCATTTCAAAATCTTCATCCTCCTGTACCTGTTCTTGAGTAAGACTGTCAGTTTCATCAAATTTAACATGCATGCTTTCTTAAGGCTACAAAGATTCCCTCGTCACTTCTAGGATCAAATTTTCCTAAGGCATATTTCCCATTGTTGTGTATACAACATTTGCAACCAAAATCCCTGAGATGAGAAATGTTTGGTTTTCTTCCCTTAAGCAACTCATATGGTGTCTTTCCTATTAATGGCCTTGTCACACATCTATTGATTATGTAGCATGCAGTAATGATAGCCTCAGCACAAAAGTTTTGTGGAAGATTTCCAGATATTAGCATAGTCCTTGCCATTTCCTCTAGAGTTCTATTTTTCCTTTCCACTACGCCATTTTGCTGTGGAGTTCTAGGTGAAGAGAAATTGTGATTAATACCATTTTCATTGCAAAAGTTGAAAAACATATGATTTTCAAATTCAGTTCCATGATCAGACCTAATTGCAACAATGTGACTATCTAGAGTCTCTTGAGCATTCTTAGCGAAAATTGAAAATGCATTAAAAGCTTCTTCCTTAGATACAAGAAATATAGTCCATGTAAATCTGGAATAATCATCAACCAACACTATAACATACTTCTTTCCTCCACGACTCATTGTTCTCATTGGTCCACATAAATCCATATGGACCAGTTCCAAAGGTTTGGTAGTACTTACCTGTTTCTTTGGTTTGAAGGAGGATTTTACCTGCTTTCCCCTGGCACAAGCTCCACACATTTTTTCATCCTTGAATTTGATGTTAGGGAGACCTATCACCAAATCCTTGGAAACAAGTTTGTTCAGTTGTGTAAGACTAGCATGGCCGAGTCTTTTGTGCCATAGGAGGGGATCATTTTGCACAACACTCAACTCATGCTACCGTCAGACAATATCAATAGATCTACCTTGTAGATGTTTCCATGTCTATTTCCCTGCAAAATAATCTCTCCAGAGGTTTGGTTAGTCACAGTGCACCCAGTAGATGAGAAGTTAACATTATTACTTTTGTCACACAATTGAGATATACTCAATAAGCAATGCTTCAGCCCATCCACTAGAAACACATTGTCTATGCTATGGGAATCAGACCTACCTACCTTTCCAATGCCAATAATTTCCCCTTTCTTACCATTACCGAAGGAAACACTTCCTCCTTGGAAGTCTGAGAGTGAAAGGAACAGTTCCTTATGTCCTGTCATATGCCTTGAGCAACCACTGTCCATGTGCCATTTGTGATTCCTCTCCTTCACTCTAGCCTGCAAAAGAAAACTAGGGGTTAATTTTAAGAACCCAAACCTTTCCTTGAGAAAACGGATGAATCAGATCTCTCCTAGCCCAGAATGGTAATGGTCTCTTTGTGTGAACAACTTTCTTTCTCACATAGTGTTGAACTGGTTTATAGGACCTGTTCCTGCAGCCATTTTTAAGGATTGGCAATTTTCTTTCAGGTGACCAGTGTTCCCACAGTGAGTGCATAACCAATTTTCAGGAAGTGATAGGTACTTACTCTTTGGATCCCATTTGGGTTAAGAATGTGATTTCATGAATCCAATACCCTTCATGTTACTACTATGATTTTCCTGTAACCATTTTAGTGCTTCAGAGGACTTGTTCCATTTTACAGTTTTTCCTAACTCCAATTTTGTTTTAGCTAAGTCCTCTTCTAAAGATCTTATCTTTTCATCTTTCTTGCACAGTTCATCAACTGTGACTTTGAGTTTCTCTTCAACAATGATCTGATGAGAACTAGCAATGCCCTTACCTTTTACGACTGTTTTAACTTTTGATTTTTCATTTTCCAGTTCCTGAACAATTGATTCAAGTGTGAGGACCTGTTCCTCTGGCATGCTAATTTTCCATTTCAGAGAGTCATTTTTAATGATTTCCCTTTTATATTCTGTTCCTAAACTTTCAATTTTATCATGCAACTTATTTTTGCCATCCCTTAGACATTTAAACTCATTTAGCACAGTGTGAAATACTTTGACTAATTTTTCTCTAGGCATGCTTTTTACATCTTGTCTAAGTTTAGAAACAAATACCTCAGCATCTTCTTCATTATCTGAGTCTTCAAGAGCCATTACAGTAAGATCCTCATCCAGATCATCATCAGATACTTCATCCTCACTGTCTTGCCATCCTACAACCAATGCTTTGGGATTTCCATTTTTCTTCTGGACCTGTTCCCTAGCCTTTTTCCTTTCCTCTATATATCTCTTCCTCCATTCTCCTTCCATGATTGGACATTTGCTGATGTAGTGCTCCATGCTTCCACATTTGAAGCATTCTCCAGCCTGTTTCATGTTAGAAGACCTTCCCTGTCTACTAGCCCCCTTTTTCTTATTCAAGTATCTTTGAACACTTTTAGCGATAAGGACCAGTTCGTTATCATTCATAGGCTTTTCAGCAGCAGTCAAGGCTAGATTAGGTTCAGTTCTAACTGGCTCACCTATATTGTTAACCTTTTTCCTTAGTTCATAAGTATTCAAATTACCTATAAGTTCATCTATAGATAAGGTAGTCAGATCCTTGCTTTTTATGATAGCACAAGCCTTAATCTCCCAAGAATCTGAAAGAACTCTAGTTAGGATTTTTTCTACTCTATCTTCAACAGTTAAAACCCTTCCCAAAGAAATAAGTTCAGATGAAATGGCATTAAATCTAGTGTACATTTCAGAAATTGATTCTCCTTCTTTCATTTTAAAACTTTCATATTCAGCAAAAAGAAGTATACCTCTAGATCTTTTTACCTGACTTGTTCCTTCATTTGCAACCTGTAGAGCATCCCGAATTTTCGTTGCAGTGGTACACCCTCTAATTCTAGTGAACTCATTAGGACTGAGTCCACCGACAAGCAACTTCCTAGCTTCGGCATTCTTTTCCCACTTCCTTATGTCTTCAGCATTGCAATCTCTTCTGGTTTTGGGAATATCATTTCCTTCAGCATCCTTCTTCATTGGAATCATGGGACCTTCAGTCACTATGTCCCATAACTTATAGTCCTCAGCCTGAAGATGATCTCTCATCCTTTCCTTCCACCATGAGTAGTATTTTTTATTGAACAAAGGTGCCCTAACCATTGACTGACCCTCACCGTTTTCCCGTGATGTACTAGTTCTAATCCTAGGTGTTAGCCTTTTCAAGGATAACCCGCTCTAATACCAATTGTTATTTCCCAAGACACACCACTTTACTGTCTTAAGGACCAGTTCCTTAAATGTGTTCCTTTACTGTATTATATGTGGAATTGAAACTGTAAGTAAATGAACACTCAATATTAGCGTGGAAAACCCCTTTAACTACGGATCAAAAAACCACGACCTACTCTTCCAAGTAGCATTTCAACTTCACTATGCAAAGACTCACTTGGTTACAAGACTACTATCTAACCTAGGACTAACTCTAATCCTCTAGTGACCTCTTTCACGAACAGTGAAGTTTCTTCGAGTACACAACTTGAACTGAAAAGATACAACTCGATAATACCTACTACAGTTGAACTAAGACTGAACTTTGACAAGACTCAATCTAAGGAACAGGTTCTTACTCAGTTTCCTGTAGCTTATTGATTACACAAATACGAATAAAACTATTTCAATGCTGAGACTCGATTCTCTCTGTATTTGTGCACACTTCAATAGCTGAGACGCTCCTGGTTTTATAGCCTTCATACTCCTAGAAGTGTTGAGCAATTAGAACTCCTAAGCTTCCAAGAGTTTGAGTCCTAATTGGGCTCTTCACTTGATTACCCGAATCTCATAGTCATTATCCACTTTATGCAATCTTTTCATATCACGTTTTAGGCCTGCATAATTATCAAGATAAACATCAGTCGAAGGATAATTAATAATATCTCAGCTTAAATGATTTTCCATGAATTATCTATTTAGATGCTGTGATTCAAAGGAACATGTCTTTTGGATCTGTTCTTTAGTCATCAGTCAAAACTTCAAGCTGATCCAAGCTAACACTGAGGGTACACAACTCGATGTCGATTATGTCATTTAAATTAGCCGAGGGTACACAGCACAATGCATCGACTTAAGGTACACATCCCGATGTCGATTATGTCATTTTATTTCTTGCGGAAGGTACACAACCCAATGCATAGACTGAGGGTATACAGCCCGATGTCAAATCTAACACTTGGTATAGCAAAAGATACACAGTCAGACATAACAGACACACTTGCATACGGTAAAGAATCCTGGAAAGACAGTCTAGCCCAACCTGAAGGTATTCATTACATTTGTCTACACACTTTATTTTGAGGACTCACCTTTATTGCAGAGCATACAATCTGGTAGTACGAACATTACGATCTAACACCTGGTCAATTCCCGTAAGCCATAAGCACTTCTCTAGAGTCGTGACAAAATTAGTCGTTCTGTCAACGTCTTATTCCGAAGACTCTTTCATCATCCTCAGGCAAAGAAGGGCAGCTGTTGACACCTAATTTTTTCCCTCCTATTTCGATAGCCTTTTATCTGGACAAAATTGTACCGATAACCACACAATTACTCTAAATTCATTCCTATCCTGAGTTATTACCTCATGTACGCACACCAATTAGGCTATTTTAAGAGCATATGCACGAACGACCGCAATTTTGCAAAACTAGCATATCTTGTCGTAATTTCTCACAACTATTCCTATTTTTAACAAAATTACATAAATTATTTTACAACCCAAAATAATGGGTTTTCTTAATTATTTAGCTCAGATAATTACTTTTCATGTTTTTATAATTTTTATAGGCATTTTATATTATTTTTCCACTCATTTATACATATTTTATACACTTATATACACTTTAATACACCACTTATACACTGTATATACGTATATACACACACACACATTGCACCTCACACTTATACACATCATCATCATAAAGTTACACATCATCGGCCACATGGTTTCTTCTAAGCCGTTCAAAAGTTGATCCAATGGTTGGGATTTTTATTTCCATACATCTCACCCCAAAAAACCTTTTCATTTCCCCTCTCACACTAAACCGACCTTCTCTCTCTCTCTCTCTCTCAGCGAAACTTCACATCGCCACTATGCATGGCGATTTCCGGCCAAGTTCGCCGGTGAAATCGAAAATAAATTATGTCATCGTTATCCTCACACTCTCTGCTACAAAATCCATAACTTTGTGCCGAGGTTTGAATGAGGCCAGTTTCGATCTTTGTCGACGGAGGTTTCCACAACCGAAAAAGCATCTCCGACCTTTCCTAAAAGGGTCCTAAAGCATTTCTACTTCTAAAAAGGGCAAAGAATCCCTCATTGCAGAGTCGAATGAGGTGGGTCAAGGATGACCCGACCTCTATGGAAATGGTAACCCTAAAACCCTATTCGTTTTTCCATGTTTATTTGCTGGATCTAAATAATGTTGAAACTTGAAATTACATGGCCTTTTAGCATTTTAACATAATTAATTTCCCGATTAATTGGTAAAGTGCATGAATTTACGATTTTGATTTACCTCGCTGTGTTAGCAACTAATGCTTGTCTATGTGCCTGGATTTGATTAATCTTATTCGAGTAAATCATTGGTAATCTTTTATTAGCCGACTATTTAAAATGGAAGACTGCTTGATTAGTTGAACTAAGTGAGAAGACTGTTTTGGTTTTGCTTGTATGTTCTGAACTTAACATCCTAAATGCCTATGTTCCTTACCACCATTATTGCAACCTAAATCTATCCTGGACAATGTATTTTGACCATTGTCTATTAAAGATGCACGATTACTTAGTTAAAATTGGATTGATTTGATTTAGAGGATATTACTAAGGCCTAATTTGAATTAGTGATCTGACTGGATTCTGTTAATTGACAATATTCAATTAAAGACTGATTATAATCTTGTTAAGGTGATTGATTCATTTTTGGAATTCCAATTGAGTTTGTACTACTAGTAGTGAACCTAGATGCTATTGGAATTAAGGGGGAGGAGTATAACTGACCATAACTTGTTTTACCTTTAACTTAGGGACTTTGATTGACCTATTTTAGGATGAACCTTAGTCAATTTCAAAACTGGCTTTATTTATGGAAAATATAATGGGAAATTAATTCCCCTTGATTGATTGTATAATCCACCCTTTCTTTCTTTAGGTTTTACCAATTCTATGACCCTTTCACACTAAATTTCGAATTCAGAAGAGGCCCCAGACCATGCCTATAAAAACTAGAACTCCTATTGTATACATAGACATCCCTGGATAAACATATACATGAATACATACACGACTGAAACTCCCTATCTACTACTCTCAATTCTCTGAAAAAAAGACTTTGCCTTCTCTGTTTTTCTTCTTGCACTGTTTCTGGAGAGACTGCCTGAGTTTGTCTTACTTGCTAGTTACTGCATTTAACAAGGTAAAATGATTCTGAACTTGCCCTGACCTGTAGCATGCCTATTATACATGATTTAATAGATGTTTTGTGTGTATGTAATATGTTTAGGAGGTGCTATGCCTTCCCCTGCTTCCCTTCATTGAAAATCTGCCACCTATGTTTTCATGCTTGTCACTGTGATTGTTCAGGCCTTCTTTTGGCCATGCTAACCCTTATGAACGCAGCTTTGTTTTGGATGGCTCTGAAAGGCATACCAGCCTTGTTTTTGTTACAGATTTGGGACTTTGAGAGGTCTATTAACTGCACTATGCAGTGCCTGCTTAGGTGCAATTATTGAAATCCTGACTATGCCTAAACTCATTGAAAAAAACTTACTCCCTTTTCTGCACACTTCTCCCCTTAGAAACTGTCCTGTTATGTATATTCATTAGGATTCCTATTCAAATTTGCTTAAAACAGGGAACACATCTACTAGGCTGTGTGAATAGTCACCCAGGGGCATTTTCTTATTCCCTTCTCCCTCTATGGCTGCATCACATCACTGCATTAAAAATGTTAAACAGAAATCAATTTGCAAGTGTTTAGTATTTGTAAACATGAGTTGCGCAGAACTGGGCAATTTTGATGTTCGAACATGACTCTTAATTGACTGAAATTTAAGGTAGGACAGCTTTTTTTACACTTACACTATTCCTTGAAGAACGATTTCTTTGAACAGGGGCTATTTATGAATAGCATGCTAAAATATGCATTGTTTATGTCAAACTTAAACTCCCCCTCTTCTTTGCGTAAATAATACAGACCCAAAATAGTTTTTAAATGTGGCATTTTTATGCGCTAAACTAATTTTTTGACCAACTTTAACCTCTTGTACACTAATGTAATAATGTATAAGGGGGTGTAAGTATTGGGGTCACTTATACAAATTCCTATACATATTTTTTAAAGTACATTACCACTTATTCTTGTATTTACATGCCTATATATGTATATTATGTGCGACAGAGCCCTTTTGGCTAACATTTAATTTATAAAACAACACACATTTGGTTAGGGCTCGACAATTAACGATGAGTCACACTGACCCTAAATGGTTAATATTTTATTTCAAAAAAAAACCCATTCAATTTTTTTGAAAAAAATCTGAAATTATTTGTGAAAACTGCCTATCTATGCAAAGTTAATCTAAATGCTACATTTGTGCAAATAGACCGCTTTTTAACACCCTTTTGCAGATTCGACCCTCTTTTCGATTAGGCATTTATGCTAGAGGTCCTAAACGCGATTAGGAGCGGAATATAGGTTGTATGTGCAAAATATTAAAGCCCAATTGTGTATATGCTACCTAGACTTGCCTAATTAGACTTAGTATATGAATTAATTGTGAATTTGACCTCTTCTTCTGGGACTTGGGGAAGTGCCTAACACCTTATTCCCCAAGTCATTTGGACTTCTTACCTACTGAATCTCCGAAATTAGACCGGTTCGATAAAGACTTGACCATAGACATTTAGGTGACCTAATACACCTTAGAAAACCATATTAGGTGGTGACTCCAACTCTTAACTCAAACGAGTTACCCAGTCAAACATGAAATCTGACTCGCTCCGAGTTGAGTTTAAAACCAGGTATGACAGAATGGCGACTCCGCTGGGGATATTCAAAGTCCTAACCATAACGAGTCTTTATTTTTTGGATTTTAATTGATTATTATCTTGTTATTTGTATTATTATGGTTTTACTATCTTGGTTTCCTTTTTTATTTTTCTGTTTTTCCTTTTATTTACTTATTTATTTGTATGAACTTGAAATTTGATGTAATCTTGGCATGTTTCACTCATATTCCTCCACAACTGGAAAACGACACTTTGCACACACACAGGCGATTATGTGGATCCCACAGTCACTCCACCTCAAAAAACCTTTTAGGAAGGACATTTTGGAATATAGTTGGTCCGTGGTACAACCAACAATTTCAAATAGTCCCACCCCTTGGTCGTCCACCTTGGGGAACCGTGTCTAGAATTACACCACTCTTTGAATATAGTGAGCATGCATCATGCCGTAGGAAGGGCTCCCCGTGAGCCGGTTAGTCTTCAACTTGTCCAAATTACATGATGGGTTTTTAACCTCGAAGGGACGTTTGGACATGCCTATGTGCATTTGAGAGAAAAGAAAAAAATAGGGAAAAAAGTCAGACGAGAATAAAAATGCATTTTGATTTGTCTAATTATTCCTAAAAGGGGAAGGTGATTTTAATCCTTTACTTTTTCTTTATAGGTCACAATGAGTCAAAAGTTTCACCGTTTTGGAATGACTATGGGCGCACCTCCTTTGTTAACTGGTTGGTAGAATAATTTGTCATTGGGCGAGCAAACCGAAGTACGTCAACATTTGGGTCATTTGATTTACCTATTAAAAATGGAGCCATGTAGAGAAATGATTGAAGGGTCGGTGTCATTTTGGGATAAAAACTAAATGTATTGAGATTTGGGGATATTGAGTTAACACCTTTGCTGGAAGAGATAGGAGAGTTCGTATCACACTCGGGGTTAGACAAGTATCGTTGGCAAGGGAATATCATTCTCGCACCTAGTGTCCCCACAGCTGAGGAGTTTTGTAATAAACTAGGGATGGTGGAAAGTGTGAATGTATTGTTTTTACAACAAAAGAAAATACACTTTTTCCTAATTTTACAACCAGTTTGGGTATTTGGGTGCATTCGATGACCGTAAGAAAGAGTTCGAGTCCTACAATGATTGTAGGGGAACTATACCACTTGCATTTACTATTTGTTTCTTATGAGTAATGGTGTTCCCTGAAAGCTCGAGTCACGACATATGTTTGACGCTTGTCATGGTTGCCGATGCGGTATTTAATGGAATTGATGGTTATCGTTATACTACAGTTCCTATGGTAGTGCCAGACATTTATCGGGCTTTAGGTTGTTGCAAGAGAGGAGAAAAATATTTCCAAGGTTGCGACCTTCTGCTACAAGCATGGTTCAAGGAACATTTGAGGAAAGCAAGAGGTGTGAAAGAAAGCAAGAGGTGTGCAAGCATTGTCTAAGCCAACTGGTTACAACTATTTGGTTAGAGAACGATATGGGGTTCCAAAATTTAAGCAGCCAAGCAGCACAGAGAAATGGGTAAAGTTGTTCAAAAAAATAACGGAGGGTTTAATTCAATAGATGTGCACTTGGTTTCCTTCATCAGACTTCATCATTAGTTCTGAGAAGGCGTCCTTTGTGATACTTATGGGATTGAGAGGTCTCCAACCATATCAACCATTGAGGGTGATGAGGCAAGCAGGGAAGAAGCAAATAATACCACTAATACGAGACACGAAGGCCTATCAGTTCGATTACACTGAAGATGCTGTTCCAAGAGTTAAGAGCATCAGAAAATCCTGGGTAGGAAGAAAAGTCATGGGAGAAGAATCACAAGCATTAGATAGATACAACGCCGGATGCGAACCAACCAACAAAAGTTGGTTACGCTCTAGCATAAAAGGAAATGTGGTAGTATGGCCAAGTCGAGGGAATGGCATAAGAGATCATGAGCGGAAGCTCAAATCCGATACTGAAAATTCATGTTAAAGGCTGTTAATATGGACAAAGAAAACAAAGAAGAGATCGAAATATGGAAAAAATGCACATTAGAGTTAGAGGAAAAAACGGAAGTATTGGAGACGAAGCTTGAACAATGGAATTCAGAGTGTGCAGAGGTAGACATTTTACACTTAGTGGCGGCTAAAGGGTACCTAACCAAAGCTATGGAAGAAGTCAAGGAGATTACACGAGAAACAAAGAAAGCCAGGCTGGAATAGGAGCGTGCTGCCTAATCAACTGTCATTTTCATTTCTTTTGTATTATTATTTCTAAAAGTCATCATGTACCGAATTTCAAATATCGTTGGATGAACTGCTGATATTGATCGAAAAAAAAAAAGATGGTAGGTACAGCTAGGCCGTGAACAGCCAACCATCGTACTGTAAAAAATTGGATAGGTTCAAGCTATAGTCATTAGGGTCTCCTAAAACGATCTACTAAATTCATCGAGTTGTTCCAAAGGATCAAAACGGCCAGTTATTAATGGAATTCCTTGTCGGCTCTCTGTAAAATACTCGTTTGGCCGAGGGCTTCCAAACACATCGTAAGCTAAACCGGTTGATTTGGGAGTTTGTGAGAATAATTTGCAACAAAATGCGCATTTTTTTTCTTTGCATCAAGACAAACTTAGGAAGGCTATACGTCCTTGACACGTTATGGTCCATTAGTAAACCTACGTCCAAAATGTCGAAAGGGTTCTTAACCTGAAAAATGACAAAATTGCATCTTTGCATGGATTCGAAGAAATGTTTGCACAAAATATTGATTGTTTGTCTAAGCATGATCAAGACTATAAGAATTTTTTGATTCTTACCTTTTCTTGTTTGTTTTCAGACGGCTGCAGAGGTACACTTCAATTAGAGATTATTTCCCGACCTCCTCATTTTGATCAGGCTCTGGTGGGAAGATCTGGCTGTTGTTAGCAAGGTTCATGTTCAAAAGGTGTTGGGAGAGCTGGTGGTTCTCAAGTCCTACACTGCCATGCCTGGTTTAGTCGAAGCCGCTACACATTTCTGGGACTATAAAAGGGCGGTATTTTATTTCAACGGTATTGAGTTGGCACCGATGTTGGAAGAATTTGGAGGACTAGCAGGGTTAGAGCCTGGACCCAAGACTATGATTTATCTCCGAGATGTGGACCCTAAGGAGTTCATTGAACTGTTGGGCGCTCCTTATGATCCATATGTCGAGGGAGTGCATGATGGAAAAGTCGCTTTGGAGTACTTGCATTCTAGATTTGGAGATCCAACTCTTAGGCATGATTGGACTTGGGCCTGGGAAATTCAAGATTGGGAGTGGACTGAGTCAAATGCTTTCATTGTTGCTTTTCTAGGGAGCATGGCTTTTCCCGAGAAGGAAGGAAAGATCGACATAATATTTGGAAGAGTGGTAGAGGGATTATGCAAGGGAACTTACAAGCGTCAAGTGAGTTTGGTTCCAATTATTTTGGGAGAAGTCTATACGGCTCTAACCAAATGTAGAAGAGGAGGACCCTTTTTTGAAGGGTGTAATATTTGCTACAAATGTGGTTGATAGAGCATTTGCACAGTGTCCCTATCAGCCCAATATCACCAAGACCGTCAAGAGAAGGAGGCATTCGATCACATAGCACCTGTATGGCTGGAACAACAGCATGGGAGGACCCTGCAAACATGCAAGGATGGTACACCAAGATTGAAGAGTTGCAAGAGGTGCAATGGGTAATCGAGAACTGTGCTGGTTTCATCGTTTCCATACAAGGTCAACACATTACTTTCTTGACATTGATTGGATTCCAAGGAACTCACCACTATGTTCCTCTAAGAATCCTCCGACAAGTAGGAATGACACAACAAACTCCGCAGTTGACGGAAGGGAGAAGCTTCATATTGACATAAAGGACATTGAGCATCTGATAGTTGATACTATATTGACAATGTGGGAAAGAAGGTTTACTTTGCAGTTTTGTCATGGCCGAGACAATAGGGTGAACCCTGCGGTTACACTAGCTTATCCTCAGTGGCTTAGTGAAGATAGGGAGAGGTTCCGATTAAAGACTAGGTTGAAAAGAAAAACCAAAACTCCGAGTGTCACTGAAAAATAAAAGAAGCTGCGACACGAGTTTGACCAAAGTAAGAATGAATTAAGGGCAACACAAGAGAGGGAGATGAGGAGGCAATACAAGGATAAGATCAAAGGGGATGAACTTAAATATTGGACAAGCAAAGTCATGGCGGCAAGGCAAGCTGCTAGGAATCTACAAGATTTGCTCAAAGGATGTAAGGAAGCAATGGGAATAAAAATCTGTGAATTTTTCACAAAGGCTCTGGGAGACATGCAAGCTGGGAAGGATCTGATGGAGATGTTTACCGCCCCTCCACCTATAAACCTAGTTCACAAACCTAAGGAAGAAGCCGAAGGGAAAAAGGAGAAAGAAGATGCTGGAACTGATGCTTGATTCAAAACCTCTTTGCTTGGCACATAGTCTGGTCGTCTTAAGTCGAGTCGTCTTTTGTTTTGTCTTTATTTTCTATTTAGTCGATTCGTTTTCTCAAATTAGTGGTTGTAATAAAGCCGAGCAAATCAAATAAAATTTTGTTATTTTGGGTTCTAAGGCTTGTGTTGATTTTGTTTATGCAAACGAAATGAAGTGTTTGGTGCAAACATTACTTCGAATCTTCGATAAGCCTACTTCTGGCACAAAAGAGGTCCCTTGCATAGTAGGACACAATTTTTTATTAAAACTAACGTATACTCACGTTCTTTTCTTTGTTTTTGATGTGTTAATCCCCAAGTCCCTGAAAGTTTGGTTTGTGTATTCTGGCCATGCCGCAATACCGGTTGAGATCCAGAAGATCAATCCCAACACCTCCCCCTCTTCCTACAAGGATAAGGACGAGACGCAATATGATGGCTGAGTTTTACAAAGTTGGAAATGGAACTCCCGAAAAGCAAGGTGTTGTCTCCTATGAAGACTAGGCTAAGCTAGAACAGAGGTTGTTTGAGTTGGAAAATAGGGTTCCTCTAACCCATGCTGAGGAGATAATTGAACCAAACAAAATCGCCCGCCCTCACGGCAAAGATCCACTATTTCCTGAGAAAGATATCACGTATCCTACCTACATCCACTAAAAGCACAACAATATAACCCACCTCCCTTCACTGTGTAGAAGAAAACCATTGCATCGTCCACCAAAGATGATGACATGTATGCATGGACAAAGGAAGATTCAGACAGCACCAAAGAGCAAGTCCAGTTGCTGGTTGAGAAGTTAAAGCAATTCTACGGCACCAAAAGAACCAGAGGGCTAGCTTATGAGGACCTCTGCATGTACCCTAACTTGAAGCTTCCCGAGGGTTATAAGACACCCAAGTTCAATATGTTCGACGGCAGTGGTGACCCAATGGCTCATCTGTGATCTTATTGTGAAAAGCTGGTTGAGTTGGGCATGATGAAAAGATCCGCATGCAATTTTTCAACCGCAGTCTGACCGGAGATGCGTTGGTATGGTACTCAAATATACAAACAAAGAAGTGGACAAGCTGGGAAGCGATGGCTGGAGACTTCGTTGAAAGTTTTGGGCACAGCACTGATGCCATGCCCGATCGGTTCTATTTGGAGAAGTTGAAGAAGAAGCCCACCGAGACCTTTAGAGAATTTGCAACTAGGTGGAGAGCTGAAGCCGCTAAAGTTCAACCTCATATGGAGGGCGCAGAGATAGTAGCAACCTTCATCCGCATACATGAGGACGTATACTTTGACAAGATATTCAATATGCAAGACAAGAAGTTCGGGGATTTGATCAAGATCGGAGATATAGTTGAAGATGGATTGAAAACTGGTAGGATTATTAGTTTGGCCGCACTACAAGCCACTAACAAAGCCCTGCAAATGTATAACACTACTGCATAAAGGAAAAAGAAGGATGATGTCTCGTTTGTGGCCGCGTCACTTGATCATTCTCCCACCCACAACCACTACTACCAAACACCTCCTCCATCATACTCATATATTCCACCCACATCCACCTACCCAGTTTACAATACTCAACCCATGTTCCAAAACCCACCACCACAAAGACCACCATACCCACAAAGCCCTAACTGCCGAAACACCAATACCTATCCACCAAGGCCTCACGCCAATAACAATCCAAGACCCAAAAGAAACTATATCCCATTGGCTGAATCCCGCACTCAGTTGTTTGAAAGACTCAAAGAAGCAGGCCACATACAAACCGTACCATTCAAAATGCCTGATAGAATTACACCTTACTTTGACCAAACCAAAACCTTTGCCTATCATTCTGGTGGGCCTGGTCATGATACCGAGAAGTACTATGCCCTGAGAGACAAAATACAAGACTTGATCGATCAAAAAGTGATCCACCTGAAAATTCCAAATGTGCACAACAACCACCTGCCTAACCACACAGACAATAGGGTGAATTTGATCGAGTTAGATGAAGAATGCAATTTGGAGGGAACCATTGTCAAAGCGAAAGGAGATAAACCAGCGCTTGCTTCTGTTTCTCAAGGCTACAGCACCTGATCCCATTGAGGTGGGAATAGCTCCAAAATTATACGTTGACATAGTTCCTCGTACAGTGACAAGGCGGTACCATGGGACAATGAAATGGAGAAAAAGGGCAAATTAAAAGTTGAGACTGATGTTGCACAAGAGTTGACTAGGAATGGGAGGATTTATACTCCCTAGTATCTTGTTCTAGGTAGACGAGGCATCAGCGAAGAGGAGTCCGAGGAATTGTGGCAGAAGGTGCAAGCAAAAGAATACTCCATGGTCGAACATTTGGGCAAGACCTGATGTTTGGCATTTTATGCCTATATTTCCTTAATATTTCCGCATATTTGAGCTTGTTATTCGCTCGTTTTATGGTTTATGAATGTGGTTTTGCACAAATTTTATGTCGTGTGTATATAGGTTGTTATGCAGTGCAATTGGAGCTTTTAAGAGCATGATTGAGCAAGGAAAGATTGGATTTTGATTGAGGATTGGATCGAGCACACTAAGGTACGACACGAGCGAGCAAAAGAGCAAGGAACGAAGCAGTTTGGCCTGGCGCTACCAGGGGCGCGCCGCGCCAGCCAAAGCACCCAGCTTCTGGCGCGTTTGGCTGCGCGCCACGTCCCAAAAGCGGAAGAAGTTCGACGGGTTCTGTCTTGGTCAGCGCTTTACGAGGCGCGGGGCGCCCGTTATAGCGCCCCGTGTGCGGTTTTTCACTTCCTATTTCGTCTAGGATTGTGTCTAACTTATTACTAGGTGTTTGTAAACTCTATAAATAGTCTTTTACTTAGTTTTTTAAGGGAGTTCAGACTTTGGAGCAAATTGGAGAGCTCATAACATCAAGAACAAGGGTTTTTCTTCTTTCCATTAATTTATTACATCATTATTTCATTATTACATCAATTCTTTGTGTTGTTATTATGAGTATGCGTGGCTAAATCTTACGTTCTAGGGTTAGAGTATTTCATGAAGGTTGATTGTTTGAAGATTGATTCCCGTTGATTGAATCCCATAACGGGTTACTTATTCTTTCTTGATTTCACTTGTGTAATTGTCAGGGCCCGATTATTACGCACTATCTATGGTTTTTAGATTGAACTCGAAAGAGGGAATTTAATTACGTAATAAGAAAGAATAGAACTAGTTTGTGAACCCGGGCATCGGGGAACCAATTTGTGAGTAGGATAGACATATACTTGCTTGCCTAGTTTAACTCATTACAGAATTCGTTAATGCGTGCACGTGATTCAACCCATAGACATATAGGGATTGGAGTAGCCTGCATAGACCGTGAAGAACTGAAAGGTTTTCACGGGTACATTTATTCTGTCAGTTAGTAACTCGGAATTTAAGAAGTGGAATCAATTGGAAAACTCAACTGGATTGTTCGTAACTCTGACCCTGGACCGTCTCCTTATTACTGATAACAACCAAGTTTTGCTTCATTGTTTGAATTCACTTTTACCATCTTAATTACTGTTCTTTAGTTAATAAAAACTCTCACTATTGGAAAAAGATCCCTGAATAGTTTATATAAATTATTTGCTAGAATTCAGTCTGATTAGTCCTCGTGGGAACGATACTCGATTTATCACTTTATTACTTGTCGACCACGTATACTTGCATGTGCGTTGGGAGCAACATGTTTTTGGCGCCGTTGCCGGGGACTAAACAATTGACTGATTTCTTTTTGAACAGTTTATTACTTTCTATTTAGGTTTAATTTTTGTTTTGAGTTTTGTGCTGTTTCAGGTATTAGGTCCTGCTTGATCTTTACGTACAGGAATGGCAGAAGAACAAGCTTTAGCTGTGCGAGATGTTGCTCTCCCCAGCCTGGAGGGGGTAGCGTCTAGCATAGTTAAGCCCGCTATCACCGGGCACTTTGAGATTAAGTCCGGCATGATTCAGTTGCTGCATGTGACTGGACAATATGGTGGATTACTTCATGAGGATCCGCAGCAACACATTCAGAACTTTCTGGAGATCAGTGATACTTATACACAAGCGGGTGTTCCTACTGATTATGTTCGCTTGACATTGTTCCCGTTTTCATTGATTGGGGCAGTAAGGAAGTGGTTAAAGGCTGAAAAGTCTGGGTCTATCACTACTTGGGAGGATCTGGCTAAGAAGTTCTTGGCTAAATTCTATCCGTCTGCCAAGACAGCCCGGCTGAGGAGCGAAATTATGTCCTTCAGACAGTTAGAAGGAGAATCATTGTATTCAGTCTGGGAGCGATTCAAAGCTGTATTGCGAGATTGTCCACACCACAACCAATCCAATGAGGTTGTTGCAGACACTTTTGTTGTGGGGTTGAACCAACACACTAAGATCGTGGTTGATGCTGCTGCTGGAGGTCAAGTACTGGCCTTAAACTTTGATCAAATTTATGATTTGCTAGATAAGTTTTCGCAGAGCAATCCTGATTGGCAGGGAGATGGTAGAGCTATTACGCAGAAACCTGCAGGGGTACTTCAGTTAGATGCAGTTTCAGAGCTAAGGGCGAGGATGGATGCTATTTCCAATCAAATTAGCAAGTTAGCTCCTCCAAGGGCTCAGCAACCAGTGGCTCTAGTGCAACAACTCCAGAGCTTTTGTGAGGTTTGTGGTCAAGACCATGCTACAGAGGTTTGCTCCTCTAATCCAGAGTCAGTTTATTACGTGGGTAATCAAAACAGGCTGCAGGGTCAAAATCAGTTTGGTAATGGTTATTATCAAGGTAATACGAGAGCCCCGAATAATTACCACCCACTTCCACCTCCACTACAGCAGGTTAGCTATTCAGTTGAAGAGATGTTAAAGCAGTTGATGGCGGGCCAACAGAGAATGATAGCTGATACTGCAGCCCATGCACAGGCCATACAAGATATTGCCAATGCTCACAAGAACCTGGAGCACCAGTTGGGGCAGTTGGTGGGAGAAATAAGCACTGTTAAAAAAGAGCCTGAACAATGTCTTGCAGTAACTTTAATTGAAAGTGGAGAGCTGATGGCCAAGTCCGAGGAGAGAGCTGAAATAGAAAAAGTTGAAAAAGTGGAGAAGGTAAAGAAGAAAGAAGAGAAAAAGGAGTCACCTCTGCCGCCCCCACCATTCCCGCAGAGACTATTACCATCGAAGGATCTGGCCCAGTATCAAAAATTTGTGAGTATGTTGAAAGAACTTCAAGTTAATATTCCTTTGACTGATGTGTTTGAATTGATGCCATCCTTTGTGAAGTTCTTAAAAGAAATTTTAGTCAAGAAGAAAAAGCCTCAAGAGATAGATACATTTGAGTTAGTTGAAGAGTGTAGCACAATCTTGAGCAAGCTACCTCCAAAACTTCAAGATCCTGGGAGGTTCACTATTTCTTGTACCATTGGAGGGCATAATATCACTGGTGCATTGTGTGATTTGGGGGCGAGCATAAATCTCATGCCTTTGTCTGTTTGCAAAAAGTTAGGGCTAGGAGCAATCAAGCCCTCTTCAGTTACTCTTAAGATGGCAGATGGATCACTCACTCACCCTGATGGTAAGTTGGAGGATGTGTTGCTAAAAGTTGGTAAGTTTACATTCTCTGCTGATTTTGTAGTCCTAGATTATGAAGAGGACCGAGAAGCTCCAATCATTTTGGGGAGACCATTCTTAGTCACCTCGAAGGCAATTATTCACATGGAGCTGGGTGAAATGACCGTTAGAGCGCATGGAGAAAAAGTTACTTTCAAGGTTTATAATGGGAAGGAGCACATAGCTAAGGTTGAAGAGTGCTCTATGATTGAATGTGTCAAACAAGAATATGGAAGTACACCAGATGTGAAGTTGAAGATGGGTTCTCTAAAAGAAGGGAAGAAAGCAAAGGTTCGGCGTAAGAAGAGAAGACATAAAGGCTGGAAGTGAGCTAAAAGTGTCGTCGTGCCACGACGTTAACTAAGGCGCTTCTCGGGAGGCAACCCGAGTTTGTACTTGTATTATTTTATTTATAGTGTCACGTAGTTTTTTTTTTTTCTTGGATTGCAGGTTCATGTAATGTCGAGGCTAAGTGTGGGGTGTCCTCACCCTTACCTAATGTTGATGATCTGTTGGGGGAAGTCTGAGTACCTCATACTATATGGAAGCTTGGAGGATGCTAGCACCAAGGACTAGAATCTTCAGGGAAGTTTTCTTTACCTTGCACTTTCTTATTTTTAGCACTGAGGACAGTGCTTAGTTTAAGTGTGGGGTGGGGGAACTACCCTTTATCTATTTTTGAGGTTAGGGATGCATGTATCGTAGGATTTTTTTTCTTTTGTCACTTGACATTATTTTTATTTGTTTCTTGCTTTAATATATGAAAAAAAAATTTGAAAACCAATGAAAAATTCCAAAAAGATTTTCCTTTTAGTTTTATTAGTGGTACATGTCATCCACTCCGTGGTTTTTCTTATGGCCTCGGTTCATTTCCACGAGGAGCCTTTGAACCGGGTAGTTTTTATCTTTATTAGGATTAGGATAGTTAGTTGTAGATGACCCTAGACGAAGGAAAGAGGTAGAATGCTAGGTGCCTTTGACTTGTTTGATACCGGTGGACTTGGACTTGATTGCATGTGCTATTTGTGGTGTCCTTGGGTTTTAATTGTGATGCATGCCTAGGAAAAATTGGAACGACCCCCTTGAGATGCTTGAGTCCACTTGCTTGACTTTGTTGTGAACCTTTGTGTATTAGTGCTTAATTTTTCACAAGTTGCATTCTAGATGCTTTGTTGAGAATTGTTGATGGAACCTTTTTGTGTGGATTGTGTGCAATGTGTGTTGTGAGGCATATTCTTGTTGCTCCATGGTTGCATATTAATGTCTAGAACTTGCCCCGTGTGTGTGCAAAGCGAAATCCTAGGTTTGCTCTAGTCGTGAAAGACACAAGGCCTTCTTTTGATTTGCCTACCCTTACATATATACCTTGGAAAAAAATGATTATTGTGATTTCCTTGACCTTTTTGTTGGCACCCACACCCCGAGCCTACCCATTTATTCTAAATTGACTCTTTTGGCCCTTTACTCCTTAAGCACTTTATTGATATTGTGTTGTTATTTTGGAGTTGTGGTTGGATTTTGGGAGGTTTTTGAGTGGAACTAATGAAGGGGAATAATTGTTAAAATTGTGAAGTAGTGAAAAGCATTGGCAAGGTTGGATGAAATTGAAAAAGAAAAAGAAAAAAATAGCAAAGAAAGAAAAAATTGTGGAAAAAGAAATAAAAAAGAGAAAAAGATATTCATTCCTTGCTAGTGCGTGCTTAAAAGAAAAATGCTACTTGTTGAGAAGGTGTATGTGTGGAAGTGTTGATTGGGTGGCTTGATGAGAATTGTGCTTAATTTAATTGTGATGTATTAAAGTGCATAGGGAGGTAGTCACTATTACCCATATGTATCCTACCAACCCCTTAGCCTACATTACGACCTTTCTAAAAGTCCTAGTTAATCCCGATTGGAGTGAGCTTACATTAGTGGAGTCCTACACTACGGGCAAGCCTATAGTACATTGTGTGTGACATGTGAGACTTTCATGAGAGTGAGTGAATTCTTTCTATGCTATTGTCCCCATTCTATTCTTGATATTCATGGTTGTGTGTGATACTTGGGGGACACTCTTTTGCTTCATATTGGTGAGGGCGCATGGTTTGCATGAAATAGGTGAAATTGATGGCTTCTTGGTTGAGTAGATAGGTGTGATTTTGTGGGAGCATGGTTGCAATAAGTTGAGTTTGTGCATTTGGACTATTTTGGGGTGGTTGTTCTCATATTTTTGGTTTTGGTAAATTGTTGGCGTGTTTGTGGATCCATAGTAGTCATGTGTGCATTGGTTCAATGGTCGGTATCAACCATAGTCATAAGCAGACCTGTTTTACCTAGGTTGGAAGTTATTTGTGATTGCTCGAGGGCGAGCAAAGGTTCAAGTGTGGGGTGGTGATGTTTGGCATTTTATGCCTATATTTCCTTAATATTTCCGCATATTTGAGCTTGTTATTCGCTCGTTTTATGGTTTATGAATGTAGTTTTGCACTAATTTTATGTCGTGTGTATGTAGGTTGTTATGCAGTGCAATTGGAGCTTTTAAGAGCATGATTGAGCAAGAAAAGATTGGATTTTGATTGAGGATTGGATCGAGCATACGAAGGTACGACACGAGCGAGCAAAAGAGCAAGGAACGAAGCAGTTTGGCCTGGCGCTACCAGGGGCGCGCCGCGCCAGCCAAAGCACCCAGCTTCTGGCGCGTTTGGCTGCGCGCCACGTCCCAAAAGCGGAAGAAGTTCGACGGGTTCTGTCTTGGTCAGCGCTTTACGAGGCGCGGGGCGCCCGTTATAGCGCCCCGTGTGCGGTTTTTCACTTCCTATTTCGTCTAGGATTGTGTCTAACTTATTACTAGGTGTTTGTAAACTCTATAAATAGTCTTTTACTTAGTTTTTGAAGGGAGTTCAGACTTTGGAGCAAATTGGAGAGCTCATAACATCAAGAACAAGGGTTTTTCTTCTTTCCATTAATTTATTACATCATTATTTCATTATTACATCAATTCTTTGTGTTGTTATTATGAGTATGCGTAGCTAATTATGTCGTTCTAGGGTTAGAGTATTTCATGAAAGTTGATGTTTGAAGATTGATTCAAATTAATTGAATCTCATAACGGGTTACTTATTCTTTCTTGATTTCACTTGTGTAATTGTCAGGGCCCGATTATTACGCATTATCTATGGTTTTTAGATTGAACTCGAAAGAGGGAATTTAATTACGTAATAAGGAAGAATAGGACTAGTTTGTGAACCCGGGCATCGGGGAACCAATTTGTGAGTAGGATAGACATATACTTGATCGCCTAGTTTAACTCATTACAGAATTCGTTAATGCGTGCACGTGATTCAACCCATAATCATATAGGGATTGGAGTAGCCTGCATAGACTGTGAAAAATCGAAAGGTTTTCACGGGTACATTCACTCTGTTAGTTAGTAATCCGGGATTTAAGAAGTGGAATCAATTGGAAAACTCAACTGGATTGTTCGTAACTCTGACCCTGGACCGTCTCTTTATTACTGATAACAACCAACTTTTGCTTCATTGTTTGAATTCACTTTTACCATCTTAATTGCTGTTCTTTAGTTAATAAAAACTCTCACTATTGGAAAAAGATCCCTGAATAGTTTATATAAATTATTTGCTAGAATTCAGTCTGAATAGTCCTCGTGGGAACGATACTCGATTTATCACTTTATTACTTGTCGACCACGTATACTTGCGTGTGCGTTGGGAGCAACAAGAACCCTGCAAAAATCTCCGTCCTAGCTTTACTCCTCAAGTTGGAAAGCCACCGAAATGCCTTAATAAAAGTGTTAGATGAAGCACATGTCCCGGTGGATACCTCAGTTGAGAACCTAGCCAGCAAGGTCGGACAAGTCATGAAGTCCAACCGAATTGCTTTTCATGATACGAGCTGCCGCCTGAAGGGTTGAGTCACAACAAAGCTTTGTACATTACTATCAAATGCAAAGACTGGTTCGTAGGGAGAATTTTGATCGACGGAGGATATGGTTTGATCATATGTCCATTCATCACTCTGAAGAGAATTGGAATTGATCAAAGCAAGATAAGAGAGAGCAACATGAAAGTAAAGGCTTTTGATGGATCAGAAAGAATCACCATTGGTGAAATCAACTTAACCATCATTGTCGGTCCCGTGGAGTTCAATGTTGAGTTTCATGTCATGGATATCTCCACTTCTTACACCTTGTTACTAGGGAGACCTTGGATTCACATGCCTGGAGTGGTCCCTTCTACACTACACAAGACAGTGAAGTTCGAGTGGGACCACAAAGAGGTGGTAGTGTTCGGTGAGGGGAAAAACTCCATCTATAATAAACAAACCATACCGGCAATCGAAAGGAATGCTCCCGATCACAAAAACTACAACAAGATTTGGAACATCACAGACGCGGTCCAAGGAGTTTATATTGCACACTTCGCTCCTAAACTGGTCAACACACCGGCTGGGATTGAAGAAAGGAGGAGAAGCTTTTATAGCGCTTATTGGGATGGTCAAGGCAAAGTCTATGAAGGAAGAAATTTGGTCTGGGAACCAGTCACATCTGATTGGGGTGTGCCCTCACGCGAATTTCGTGAGACCTTACCAGCTAAGACAGAGAAGCGACCGATGTACTCACCTAATGCTTGCCCTAATTGGAAGCGTATCTCTGAAGAAACAAAGGGGAAGCAAGTGTGGCTACCAAAAATACTCGAACCTATGGAGGTGGTGATTGAAGAGCCATATGTACTCCCACAACCTGCGAAATAGCCTGGAGACTAGGTTGTTGGTGTCATAATAAAGCAAGGCTATGAACCTGGGAAAGAACCTAGATGGCATGATCAAGCCAATTCGAATTGTGTAGAGGTCCGTCAATTAGAAAGCTAGGATATGGTACATTGTGACTTATGAGAAAAGCATGGAAAAAGCATCACTGGACTTCAAATTCTACAAGAAAAGCACCAAGACTCACCTACATGTTTTCGTCTCGTCTGGTTGCTTGGATGGCCGAAAGGGGGAGTTATCTGCAACGCAAGGAGTTGAACCAAAGATAGATGATGCTGAAGAGGACTGCTGGCAGGAGTGCAAAAGTTGTTCATATCTGATGAAGACTGCTGTGTGATCCTGGAAGAGCATGTCGAACCTCCTGGGCTGACAAAAGTTGAATCTGGAATTGCATTGAATAACTGGATCAGCAACCGGGCCCGAGCTTACCGTGGACCTTGGTAGAGCTGGGGGATAGAGTTTATTTCATGTTTTCTAAAATAAAACCCGACTTTGAGTCATGGAATTTTCATTTCTTTTCTGTTTCACATGTTTTCCTACAAACTTTGGTTTGCAAGGATTCATAAATAAAATATCGCACTAAGTTCCTTTAACTTTTGTTTTAATCTTTTAATTTTTCAATATTTTATTTTTTCAGCATTCAAACTAATAATGCCATTGAGTCCACAACCGCAACGTGTAATGAAACAATAGAGCTTGAGGAAACTGAGTTTGATTATGATGATTTTGTTGAGACCACACAAGAGAAAATTTAAAGATTTTAAAATAAGCCTAAGAGAAATCAAGATGAAACTGAGGTGATAAATTTAGGAGATGAAGAAACTGTAAAAGAGACAAGGATTAGTGTGCATCTTACCGCAGAAGATAAAAAACGGTATACCGAAATCCTTAGGGAATACGAGGATGTATTCGCCTGGTCGTATGATGACATGACTGGCATAAGCACAGATGTGGTAGCTCACAAATTACCTATCAATCCAGGCTTTCCGCCAGTCAAACAAAAAGCCTGAACTTTCAAGTCATCAGTTTTGTTAACAAAGGCGTTGACTCAACATCCCCAAATCTAAAAACATTTAGTTCTTCATCCTAAAAAGACACCAACGCTTCAATCATCTCTCTACATGGCTCCATTTCTAATAGGGAAACCAAATGACCCAAATATTGACGTACTTCGGTTTGCTCACCCAATAAAAAATTATTCCACACTCTAGTTAACAAAGGAGGTGTGCCCATAGTTATTCCAAAACAGTGAAACTTTTGACTCATTGTGACCTATAAAGAAAAAGTAAGGGATTAAAACCTCCTATCTTTTTTGAGAATAATTGGACAAATCAAAATGCGTTTTTATTTTCGTCTCACTTTTCTTTTCACTCTCTTTTTCTTTTCTCTCAAATGCACATAAGCATGTCCAAACGTTCCTTTGGGGTAAAAAACGCGTCAAGTAATTTGGACAAGTTGAAAACTAGCTGGCTGACGGGGAGCCCTTCCTATGTATGATGCATGATCATTACATTGTAAGAGTGGTGTAATTCTAGACACGGTTCCCCAAGGCGGACGGCCTAGGAATGAGACCATTTAAAATTGTTGGTTGTACCACAGACCAGCTATATTCCAAAATGTCCCTCCTAAAATATTTTTTGTGGGAGCGACCCTGGGATCCACGTAATCGCTCGAGTGTGTGCAAGATATCGTTTCTCAGGAGCGGGGAAATATGAGTGAAATATGCCAAGTTACATTAAATTTCAAATTCATACAAATAAATAAATAAAAAGAAAAAAAGAAAAAAAAAAGAAACCAAGTTAGTAAAATCATAATAATACGAATAGCAAGATAATAATCAAATAAATCCTAAAATTTAAAGACTCGTTATGGTTAGGACTTTGAATAACCCTAGCAGAGTCGTCATTCTATCATACCCAATTTTAGGCTCAACTCGGAGCGAGTCGGGTTTCGAATTTGACTAGGTAACTCGTTTGAGTTCAAGAATTGGAGTCGCCACCTAATATAGTTTTCTAAGGTGTATTAGGTCATCTAAGCGTCTAAGGTCAGTTCATTATTATTAGACTAGTCCAGTTTCAGAGATTCAACGGGTAAGAAGTCCAAATGACTGATAAGAATCAAAATCAAACGCGGAAAATAAAGATAGGAGTGAGACACTACTCGAACTCCCTACAAGGTAACCACGGAGAACTTGTTCCGTGATACCCTCGTATCGGTGTCAAGGAGGACCTACACTATGCAACTACCCTCGAGCCGCACCTGGGACTCGCAAATAGAATGATCGGGGGTGGTTTGGGGTTCAACTAGAATCCACTAGTAAACTCAAACCGTCTCAAAGGGTTTTCAGTCAAAGAGAATCCACTCTTGAACATTGTCAATTGACATTCAATCATTCATCATAATAGCTAACTTGGAATAATGCTAAGCTATGGAGTATTTATAGGCCTTTCCTAGACATCAATGAAAAGCCTAAAGTACCCTTAAATAAGTTCTTAATAAGCCACGTAGGGGCATACTAGGAATTACATAGCAACTTAAAGTCAAAACCCGGTCAAACTTGCACAGGGGGAGGCGCCCAGCCTGAGGCGCTCCGCCCCACACACTGAGGCGCTCCGCCTCCTTGGTCCGCCTCTTCAGATCCAGAGAGCAGGCAGGCATTAGCAGTCCGCCTCCATTCCTAGGCGGTCCGCCTCTTGCTGAAGCTTCTTCAAACACTCCGAAATGTGTCTCGGATGCTCTTCTTTCCATGGCGTCCCAATGTATGACCTTGAAGTGCTCTTCCTTGGCCTTGGATGGTGTTTTTGGATGGTTGCTCGATTTGGGTCTTATCATCCTCCCCTTCTTGAGAAGATTTCGTCCTCGAAATCAAGGCTTGGTCTCTCATGGCTCTATCAACTCTTCGGGGTGGCCAAGAATCTCCTCCTTTGTCCTTCTTGATCGTCACTTTGGCATAGGCTTCTTCCAAGATCTTCCCCGCCTTAGCATGGAGCTTAGAACCTACAAGCAACGTCAAGCAAAAACACGCAAACGCCCTACTTTGAAAGTAGGTTAGTGCAAGAAGTGTGGAAAACACACTCTTGTTGTATAACCAAGCATCAATAAGAAGCACAAACAGCAAATCTCCAAAGAGAACATTAAGTACTTGGTTCACTAAAAGCATGCACTTAACACGATAATGAGCAATAGGTCATGGGGGCATGGAAAATGCAAGATCAAGCTATCAAAACCCTCTTGAACCTTAAGCTCAAAATCAACATACCAATCAATCCTCAAGGTGTGAACAACATGTGGAGTGGAGTGAGTCAAATAGCCAACCCTACAAGTAGGATCAAGCACTCCACTCCCCTTCTTTAGAGCATACCTACTCACACCAAGGGGTTCCTCTTTCCCTTCCATTTCATCAACTAGGCAACCCTCCTCAAAAGTCAAGCTCTCAAGGAAGGTGTTGATGATGGATTCTTCTTCATCATAACCCAAACTAGCAATAGTAGGGTCATTCAAAGAACCATCTACCTCACCCACATTTTTAAGCAATGGGTTGCCTAAGGGGTCAAACCCTTCACACCATGGGGTTTCCATTTGACTACCCACCCTAGTCCGATACAAGTCATGTCCACTAATGAGAATGCCTTCAAATAAGGGATTGGTAAAAACATGCATCTCACTATCATGATTAAACATAGACGAGCTATCAAGACTAGGTTCACTTGAGGAGTCATCACGGACATCCTTGTCCAATTTATGCAATTTGGATTCCTCAAGGACAAGACCATCCTCACCACAACACATTGGTCCACCAAATAGAAGCATATCAATTAGGGAATGGTCAACTACCTCATCTTTCCCTATGTCAAAGGTTGGCGGTGTGTCATAGCAAAGGTCACAATCATGGTCAACTATCAAATCTACACTAGGGAGGGGTTCGATGAACAAGGAGCTCACATCATGATGTGGCATAGTGCTCCTCCCAACTAGTGTTTCACATGCAAACTCAAGTTGACAACTAGACTCTTCACTAGTGGTATACTCACTAGATGCATCAAAAACACCAACTAGTGTTGAGTCATCACAAGACAAGTAGCTAGTAGGTTCATGAAAAGGTGAAGCAATACTTACATTTGTAGTACTTCCTTGATCACTCACAAGGTTTGACGTGTCATATGCAACTCCTTCTTCATGAAGCTCACATTGAGGCTCCAATGACTTGTCTTTCAATGTACCTACACAAGAACTTTCACAAGAAGAGATAGAAGATAAAGAAGGGTTAGAACAATGGGTGCTCTCACTCTCAATTTTTCCTTCCTCACCCCTCATCTCTCTCAATTTTGCCTCATAGTCAAGTGTAGTTGGTGGTGACAATCCACTCACATCACTCCTCAATTCCTCTCCTTTTTCCTCTCTTGGATTGTCACCGGTCACTCCCTCACTTCTCTCTATCTTTTCTCTCTCAATTGGAGTGGAGTGACTCCCATTTTCATCATGCATTGGCAAAACAATGAAATTGTTTGCCTCGGGTTCAAGTACAATGGGTGACTTGGCTTTAGCCGCTTCCTTCAACTCCTTCATCCGTTTGTAGTCATCGCTCACTTGTTTGGGAGTTAAGGGTTGGAGCACGAACTTTTTCCCCTCATGCGTCACCGTATAGGTGTTGGCATGGCCATTATGAACCACACGTCGATCAAATTGCCATGGCCTACCAAAGAGAAGGTGGCATGCTTGCATAGGCACAACATCGAACATGTGCTCATCCACATAGTTCCCAATTTTGAACTTGATCAAACATTGTTTAACCACTTTCAACTCACCACAATCACTAAGCCATTGTAACCGGTAAGGATTTGGGTGTTTTAGGGTGGGTATTTTCAATTGGGCAACTAGTGTTTGGCTAATAACGTTAGCACAATTCCCCGAGTCAATGATCATAGAGCAAATGAGACCCATGACTCGGCATTTGGTATGAAAAAGGTTTTCTCTTTGTAAGGTCTCAACATCCTCCACATACATGGCTCCTAGACTCCTCCTCACAACAAGGAAGGCATGGGCATCATCATCTTCCTCCATGGCAATCTCCCCAACATCTCCTTCCTCATCACCCTCTACTCCCTCTTCTTCCTCGGGTTCACTCTCTTGCTCATACACCAAATCACCAACCACAACCATGGTTCTTTTTGTAGTGCATTCCTTAGCAATATGCCCAAAGCCCTTACACTTATAACATTGAGTAGAAGTAGAAATAGGATTACTCAAGCGAGTTTTAGAATTACCTTCCAAGTGTGGTGTAGTCTTCTCATAAGGCCCTTTCACTTCTTTGCTAGCACTTGCACTTGGAAAGTTGGCATTTGGAGTCTTCCACTCTTTTGGCTTGCTTGTAGTAGTAGGAGTGTTGTTTTTGAACTTCTCTCTTTTGAGCCAAGTCTCGGCATCAATTGCGGCTTCAAACATATCTTGAAGTGTGAGATAATGATGCAACCTCAATTGAGAAGCTATACCATAGCTCAAGCCATTCTTGAATCGGATCATGGCTTCTTCTTCACCTTCGGTATCCATATCCAATGCCATCCGGATCTTCTCAAACTCATCATAGTACTCATGCACCGATTTGACACCTTGCTTTAGATCATAGAGCTTCTTGAGTTGCTCTTGCCGATACCTTGGAGTTATGTACTTGGTGTTCATAAGGCCTTTCAATTCATCCCAAGTCACATTCAAATGCAAATTCATCCTTCTCCTAGACCTCTTAATACACTCCCACTAAGTAGAAGCATAGGCCTCAAAGGTAGAAATATCATAGGTACCCTTTCTCTCCTCGGTCATCTCATTGGTGTCAAACACTCTCTCCATAAGTAGTACCCATTCCATGTATGCCTCCGGATCACAAGTTCCCTTGAAGGGTGGAAGATTTAGCTTGACGCTATTGAGGTTGTTGTTGTTGTCACGTACCCCATAGTTAGGCTCCGGTTGGCCTCCATAATGGTCATCATGTGCAACATACTCCCTCCTCATATTCCCTCTAGCATAGCCCATGGGTGGCCCTCGACCTCGGCCTCTACCCCTATCCACATTTCGACCCCAATGCATTTGCCTCCTAGGTTGATAAGGAACATCATACCCATAGGCTTCATCACCATACCCGAACTCCTCCTCTTCTTGAACTTCATCAATTTGTTCAAGAGGTGGGACATTCCGTGCGGGTCTTTGAAGTGGAGCATTTCCTTGGGGATTGCCCAAGTTGAGGGGATTGCCCTCTTGTCGGGGATTGCCCAACCCACGCTCTCGTAGAGCTTCAACTTTGCTTTGTTCATACCTCTTGTTTAGCTCAACAAAGTGTCCAGGAGTCATAGGAGTGCTATGACTCGTTCCTTCTCCGGATTCAATTTGGACGCTCGGGGTCCTCCTCTCTCCGGTCTCAACTTGATTCCTCTCGACGGTTTCAAGTCTCAATGAGATATCCTCCAATTTAGCCATAATGGTGGCCATAAAGTGCGTCATGGGATCATCTCCATCGTTTGCCATGGTACCTACAAAAAGCAACAAACGTTAGCAAAATACCTCTCCCACTTCCTCACAAATGTTTCACTCGGCTCGCTCGTGTTTAGTGGGGGATGGATATTTCACACAAGTTTGAGTCTAAAAGCTTCAAGTAGTTGACCAACGAACCACAACTCAATCACTCAACTTATCAAGTCCAAATGCACTCCGGGGTGAGTGGAGTTAATGGGACTCGATTGGAACGGTAAGCACTTTAATTGAGGACTTGAATCAAAAGATACTACGGATCTTCTTTGAATTCTAGTCTCCTTTCTATGGCACGATGATCCTAATAGCTCAAAGTAATTAGCACTAATCGAGTAGAATTATACTCTAATAGCACTAATTGGAAGCAATGCAAACAACGAAACAAGAAATCCTAGAAGTTTCTACCCAATTCCCAGCCTTTAGGAAGTAGGCGCCCCGCCTCAGACAGTGGGCGGTCCGCCCTGGGCAAACCTACAGGGGGAGGCGCTCCGCCTCTTCAGGGGAGGCGCTCCGCCTCAGGAAATCCAGAGAGCTCCCAGTGATGAGGCGCTCCGCCTCTGCAACCTTTCAGCACAGTTCAAACTCGTTTCAAGTCGATGTCCAAGCCTCAAAGCTGATGTTTTCGACTTGTTTTCACAATCCAAGGATACCCAAAGTTGTTTTTGGTCACAAAGATCAAACCCCAATGAATTTTAACAAACATCAATCGAAAACAACGAATTCACCATGTTCATCCTCTTCAAGAACACAAGGGTTTATCAAAGGGTTTCAAAATGGATTGCGATTCATCAAAGTAGGTGTTATATACGTTCAAATCCCACAAAATTGGTACCGATTCGTTTGTTTTTCAATGAAGATCAATCCCCAATATCAAGTTTTCAATCTAACATCAATCCAACCCAAGAATCAAGCCAAAATTCATCAAGAACAAGTTCATCAAGGGTTTAACGGCAATTGGGGTTTCAATTTTTCAAACTTCACCAATTCCAACAATTTTGGTACCCATGTAACGGGAATTCATCCACGATCAAGAATCTATAACACCCATATCATAAATCATCCAAACCAACAAGATACACCAAATTTTTAGATTTTTTTCAATTTTTTTTTTTTGTAATTTTCTTCTTTCAATAACAACAAACAAGAAACTAAAGATAGGAATCGACCTAGGCACGAAGAATCAAGGGTCGGGCGTTTGTAGAAAAAAAACCCGAGCCTTGCTCTGATACCAAGATGATAAGAATCAAAATCAAACGCAGAAAATAAAGATAGGAGTGAGACACTACTCGAACTCCCTACAAGGTAACCACGGAGAACTTGTTCCGTGATACCCTCGTATCGGCGTCAAGGAGGACCTACACTATGCAACTACCCTCGAGCCACACCTGGGACTCGCAAATAGAATGATCGGGGGTGGTTTGGGGTTCAACTAGAATCCACTAGTAAACTCAAACCGTCTCAAAGGGTTTTCATTCAAAGAGAATCCACTCTTGAACATTGTCAATTGACATTCAATCATTCATCATAATAGCTAACTTGGAATAATGCTAAGCTATGGAGTATTTATAGGCCTTTCCTAGACATCAATGAAAAGCCTAAAGTACCCTTAAATAAGTTCTAAAGTCATAAGCCACGTAGGGGCATACTAGGAATTACATAGCAACTTAAAGTCAAAACCCGGTCAAACTTGCACAGGGGGAGGCGCCCAGCCTGAGGCGCTCCGCCCCACACACTGAGGTGCTCTGCCTCCTTGGTCCGCCTCTTCAGATCCAGAGAGCAGGCAGGTATTAGGCGGTCCGCCTCCATTCCTAGGCGGTCCGCCTCTTGCTGAAGCTTCTTCAAACACTCCGAAATGTGTCTCGGATGCTCTTCTTTCCATGGCGTCCCAATGTATGACCTTGAAGTGCTCTTCCTTGGCCTTGGATGGTGTTTTTGGATGGTTGCTTGATTTGGGTCTTATCAATGACTCAGGGAAGAAGGTGTTAGGTACTTCCCCGAGTCCCACAAAAAAAGTGGTTCCCGCCCAAGTCTATATTTTGGGATGTCTTTGCAAAGTTGTGAACGTCATCATATGCATTGCTAACCTAAAGGGTCAATTTCGTAATGAATTCATAAAACTAAATCTATCTATGCAAGTTTAAATAGCATAAACATAAATGGGCTTCATGTTTTACACATACGGCCTTTATTTCACGCCTTATCACGTTCTAAGGCCTCTAACATAAATGCCTAACCGCAAATAGGGTAAAATCTGCAAAGGGTATCGAAATTCAGCTTATTTGTGCAGTTTCAGCATCTAAATTAGATTTGCACAAATGGATAGTTTTACAAAAATAGGTAGTTTTCGTAAATAGTTTCAGATTTTATCAAAAATCAAATGGGTGTTATTTTTAAAATAAAATGTTAGCCATTTAGGGTTAGTGTGACTCGTCATTAATTGTCGAGCCCTAACCTTAATGGCTATTTCGTTTTTGGGATCATTTTCAAAATATTTATGTAGGGGAAAGGTTGCTTTTAAGAAAAAGGGCAGATTTCGCAGACAAACACACAAATGCAAGTAGAGGCTGTAGCACATAAATAGTTATAGATATAAATACACAAATACATGAAGCGTTAACAGTTTTCTTTAGAAAATAATATTTAGAAGTGTATAGTAGATCTCATTACTCATACTCCCCTATACACTATTAGTCAGTGTATAGGAGATAGAATAGGTTTTAAAAGTTGCTTTACACACATAAAAGGCCCTATTTGAAAAAGGTTTTGGTTCGTGCAAAAGAGGGGACAGTTTTAACTTTGAAAAAAGGTAATCAGATTTTGGCATGCTTTACACAGATAATCCCCATTCTTGAAACTTCAGAAAATTGACGTTATTTAAACAGTGTCAAGTTGAAATCAGGTCATAGTAAATTCAACTAAGTTTCAATGCATTACCCAATTTCCAGTTTCGATGCAAGACCTATGTTTTCTTTTAAAATGATGTAACACACAAAGAGAGAAGTTAGGAAGTGCCCCTGTGTGGCTAAACACATGGCTTGTTGCCATGTCCTTGTATTAAATAATGATACACACAGGGAGGGCCTATTAAATACAAACAAGTGGGAAGAAAAACCAGAACAAGTCAGGAAAGAAGGGATGAAGATAGTACCCTGTATACACTTGAACATGGCACTTTCTAAGATTGGCTTTTCAGGGCAAAGAAACCATTTGTCAAACATCAAAAGAACCTGTAAATTAAATTTGGTATAGTCTTAAAGCTATCCTTACATGCTTGTTATTAAATCAGAGACAGGCAAAGGATGGTAGTGCCAGTAGTATTAAGCCTTCTTCTCCAGAAAGGTTTCCAAAAAAAGATGAGAAAAAGTCCCTGGAAGTAAAACTGTATTGCTTTTGCTTTTTCTTTCAGTTTTTCTTTTTGTGCAGAGGGTGTATGCTTGTGATGTGTGTGTGGAATGAAAAGAAGAAATGTTTATATAGTTGTGGGGTGAGGCAATCCAAGTTCAAACGGGTGAAAGCCAAGAATGGCAAGAGAATATTGCTTCCAAAAGTTAAGAAAATCCATCAAGTACCCCTTACATATATAGATTGATCAGTCCCAAAGGTTAAGGTAAAACAGATTTTAAACCAACTTGGATCCCTTCCCTTAAACCCCAAACAAAGTCTAGGTTCACAAATCAGTTTCTCAATGATTATAGGTTCGAAATACTTTGATTACTCTAACAGATTCCAATTAGAAAGCCTAATGAATACTTTGCCAATCATTTGAAAAAATTCCCTTCTAAATGCTAATCACATGTTTCAATTAACCTAAATCATATTTCGTTAATGTTGCAAAGAAAAGTTCCAATCAAATTTCAAACTGAGTTCATCACATCTGCATTTCATTTGACTAGGCACATTGTAGGTTAATTGAAATTAGCTTTTCTTTCTTTAAAAAAAATTGCCATGGGCTCTAAAGATTAAAAATGAACAGGTATGGTCCAGGGAGCAAGCTATGAATGTGTCAAATTCAGTCATGCAAATATCTTCAAACAAATTTTAACTTTAATTAACGACTTAAGCAAAAGCTGTTACTCAAGTGGACGTTTAACCTAACTGATTAACACATGACAATTAATCAACTAGACATGCTAAGGCACATGACAACGGACTAAAATCATGCATGAACATCACACGATAATTCATGAATCAAGAAAAGGGAAGGATTACCCGTTTTAGGTTTAATCGGGTCAGTCTCGACCCATCTCTGATTGCGCGTGAATGAGGGTTTTCCTTCCATTAGGTTGTAGGGCTCAGGTCTAACCCAAATCCCCACCAGTATTTTTTCTCCGGCGATAGTGATGGATTCCATTTTTAACGGTGATTATGGCCGGACTACGACAATGGCAGAGGAAGTTTAACGAGAGATAAAGGGTTACGACGGCCGAGTGTGTGAGGGGAAATGAGTTCTTGGAACTAAAATTTCAAGTACTCAATACTCAGTTTATATTTCAGGATTCAGAGTTGACGTTTTATACTAGTTCTTTCTTCTATTCTACTTGTCTTCTCCTGTATCATCTTTTATTTTCTCATAGCCAATTGTAAATCCTACAACGAAAAGTACTATATCTACAATGACCAGGAATAAGGACATGATGATGAGTTATCATCCTTACCTTGCAAACTTGACAAAGAAATTAAAGAATTCCTTTTTGTTTACCATGAAGAAGATTGCAAGCAGCTTCAATGGAGTCAAGCCTTACTGTCGTTTCCTTGCTTGGCTCCTCTAGGTTTTTAATTCTTTTGTTTTCTTTTTTTCCTTTCTTTTGTTTTAGTTTTCTTTTATTCTTTTCTTTTTTTGTTTGGTAAAATTTGCAAAAAGGGTCATTAAACTTCCACTTGACCTCAAAATTACCCCAATGTCTTGGGAATATAATAAGACCCCAATGTCTTGGGAATATTCATAATCTGGACCCAAAATTTTAATTTCACCAGTCTCTAACCAGCCAATAGGAGATCGACATCGTCTTCCTTACAAAGCCTCGTATGGAGCCATCTGAATACTTGCTTGAAAAATGTTATTGTAAGCAAACTCAACCAATGGTAAGTACTTGTCCCAGCTACCACCAAAATCAAGGACACAAGATCTCAACATGTCTTCCAAGGTCTGTATCGTCCGCTCCGACTGCCCATTAGTCTGCGGGTGGAACGCAGTACTCAGATCCGGTTGATTTTGACACCCTTGATTGCTGATCTAGTTCCTTAGTTTATGTCGATGGCTTCAATATGTAGGATATATTCATACCAAGCCGATCTTACCTAGTATATATCGTGTAATTTTTTGGTGAAGGAAATTCAGATGATCTCCTTCCTACAAGGGCAGCTCCGCCCCCCTGACCCCTAGTCGTCTCTCTTTTTTCTCCAGGAATTTAAATGATACTCTCACAGTGTGATGGAATTCTCTTAGTCAATTCCAAAAAGAATATTATTTTTTAAATTTAAAATGATTTAATTCTTAACTTTGTCATCTTATCCTTAATGAGATTATTTATAGCCACATAAGTATATGTAGTTCACTTTACACCACAAGTTTCGGAAGTCTCCATTATTTCTTAAAATTGATATTCCAAACTATGATTTATGAATTAAAACGAATTTGTAATTAAAAAAACATAAAGTTGGCGGTTAGGTTTGATATACTCTGGCCAAATTAACTTGACAAAAAAAAAACAAAAGAAAAGAAAAGAAAAGAAAGTAAAATAAGTAGTGTTGAGGAAATGCTTTGAAGAATGACAAACGAGAAGGAACCAGTTGTTCTGGAGGATAACCTGGTCCTTGTATAGAAGGGCACAGCTGATCGAAAAAATTGAGGGTTGCAAATCCCTGCGGAACTAGGAGTAGTGGCGCGTGTATGAGTATGCATCCTAGTCAGACTAAAAGAGGTTGTGCCCAGGCTGTGTCTTCGAAGTACGAATACGAGTTGGACTTGAACAAGGAAAGAGTCACAGGGAATCTTGTCTTACCATAATTACAAGGTTTCGTTGTAGAACTCGACTATGGTTATGATCCCTCTATAAATACAAGTAGTTGATGCAGCCGCAACTCAGTTATTCACAAATAGAGATTTGAGAGCGTACACAGGAGATTCAGCAACTTTCAACGTGAGATAACTGAAGAAAACAACTGGTGGTGTTGAGTAGGTAGATCCATATTTTTTGTCTAGGTTCTTGGTTTGTAAGTTATCTTGTTAAAAGCTATCATTGTTATTACATATCAGCTTATTGTAGAAGCAATTGTGCTAGGTGAACTTGTGATAGATTACTTTGTAAAGCTAGATGTTAGCTTTGTTGAGTGATTAGGGTCTAGAGTGTAGCCCCTTGGTTACAGAGTCTTGTAATAAAAAACTTGCTCTTTGTGTTAGTGGATTGGTTCGAAAATCCTAGAGTGTGGGTCATGGTTTTTCTCTCTTGAGCAAGGAGTTTTCCACGTAAAAACATCGTGTTCCTTATGCCTTTTGATTGTGTGTGTTGTGGCGTCGAAGTGAAAAATGTTAAGTAAAGAACAAGGTTCTTGACTCAGGAGAATCATGTTCTCGCAAAGAAAAATCGGTAGACACTATTCAACCATCCCTTCTAGTGTACTTAGAAGGTGCTCAGATTATAACAAGTGGTATCAGAGCAGGTCTTCTCGTGCTAGGTTAACACCTTGAGAAGGATCAGAATCATGAGTGCACCACCTACCATCACTGAAATACAGTCAGTTCTAAGGCCCCTACAGTTCAATGGGCAGTGCTATGCTTGGTGGAAGAACAGGATAGAAAATTAAATATGTGCTGAAGACTACCAACTATGGCTTATAGTATCTGAAGGAAATTTGACCCCTACCAAAATAATTGGTGAAGGAGCCACTGCCAAAGAAGAACCTTACTCAAAAGAGGAGTTCAATAAGGTGGATTATAAGATAATTGAAAAGAACCGCAAAGCCTTATAAGATAATTGAAAAGAACCGCAAAGCCAAACATCTGGTAATTTGTGGTCTTGACCCTGAGGAGTTTAATAGAGTATCATCCTATAAGACTGCTAAGGAAATCTGGGATGCCCTGCAAGTTGCACATGAAGGAACCACTGAAGTGAAGGACTCCAAGAGGAGAATGTTAAAAAGATAATTTGAGTTGTTCACTATTGGAGAGAAGGAATCAATCCAGGATATGATGACTAGGTTGACCATTATCACTAATGAGATGAGATCTCTGGATATGGAGCTGCCTGAGCTAGGGATGGTGGAAAAGGTTCTGAATGTACTACCTGAGGCTTGGGAACCCAAGATTACTGCTATCATTGAGTCCAAACCTCTTAGATCTATCAAACTTGAGGAATTGGTTGGGAGTCTTAAAACACATGAGATGATGAAGGATTCAAAAAGTAAACCAGCTCTCAATAAGGACAAGCCCCTTGCACTCGAAGCAACTGATGAAACTGAGGATTATGTTGATTTGTAATCAGTTGAAGCGGAAATTGTTAGTGCTTTGAGACAGAAGTTCAACTTGGGAAAGTTCAAAGGTTTCAAAAGAAATAACAAGGAGAGCTCTGGAAGAAAGAACATAGTTGAAAGTCTAGATTATTCAGGATACTTCAAGTGCTTCAAGAAGGACCATGCTGTCGTGGATTGTCCAATGTGGGAAGTAGAATGGATGAAAAATAGAGCAACGAAGGAGAAGGAAAAGGAGGCGTCAAAGGAGAATGAAAAAGATAAGAAGAAGGTGAGACGACCTCCAAACTTCAAAGCAGAAAGAAAAAAGAGAAAGGAAGCTTTCTATGCTACATGGGGACCTACTGACAGTGAATCTGATCATGAAAATGAATCTAGAGATGATTCTCCACTAGCACTGATGGGGTTGTCGGATGTTAGTTCAGACGAGGAAGATCCTCGGGAGTTCAGAGGAGGAAGAGATCCTTCAAAGCCACATGTGTTTAACGGGACAAATTACAAGTGTTGGAAGAAACAGATGAAAAACTTCCTTCAAGCAATGAATTACAGTCTCTGGTTGATTGTGAAAAGAGGACCTCATGTTCTTGTAAAGAGAGCAGCAAATGGAGTTCTAGTTCCAAAGCTGGTAGAAGAGCTAGATCCTGAAGACCTAGACTGGTTGCAGGAAAATTCCAAAGCTGAACTGTACCTGAGGAAAGGGCTGACTACTGATGTGTTAGCAAGGATACTTGAATACAAGTCTGCCAAATAAGTGTGGGAAAAGCTGAAAGATATGTACACAGAAGATGACCAAAAGAAGGACTCAGCTCTTATGGCAACTGATGGAGAGGAAGCTGCTCATTCCGTAGAGGTATGTCTTTCTAAGCTTAAAGAAAATCTGCACACATACTCTACTGAAAATCTGATTTAATCACTGCCACTTTAATTGAGGGGTTATGAAAAATAAAAAATTGAGAAAGATAAATTAACTGAAGATATAAGTGATCTCATAACTAAACACAAGAGTCTTCAAGAACAAAACATTGAACTGGAAGAAATCAATGTCATTTTGAAAGGGCAGACTCTTGTGTCAAACTTTAAGATCACAGAACTGGAATTAGAATTAAATAAGTTAAAGGAGAGTGCAAATGGTAAGCAAGTAATAAGTGAAGTTCAAACCTTTCTTGAAAATGAACTTAAAAGAACAAATAAGATCCTGTTGAAAAATCTGACTATGAGCTTACCAGATTAACAAAATGGAATAACTCCTCTGAGGCAATGAACTGGGTCCTTGAAAATCAGAACAAAGGAAAACAAGGGTTAGGATTCAAATAACCATTGCCGCCATACAATCCGAAAATCAAATATGTTGGTTTGCCTTGCAACATGTTATGTACCTTTTGTGGTGAAACATGTCATTACTGACAAAGGTGCATGAATGCAAACAAGGCAAAGACCAAAAATAAAAGAAGTTTTCTACCTCAATGGGCTAAGAAAGATTTGATTTGTCCATTTTCTCATAAGAAGGGACCCAAGTTTGTTTGGGTTCCTAAAGCTAACCCTTAATTTGTTTTGCAGGCTGGAGTGAGGGAGAACAACCCAAGCTGGATTCTTGGCAGCGGTTGTTCAAGGCACATGACAGGAGATAGAAGAAACTTTCTCTCACTTGCAACATTTCAAGGAGGTAGTGTAGCCTTCGAAGGAGGAAAAAGTGGTCAGATTGTAGGAATTGGAAAAGTTGGGAGAACTCTGGATCATGCAATTGAAAACGTATACTGTGTCGATGGTCTCAGACACAACTTGTTGAGTATCTATCAACTGTGTGATAGAGGGAATGAAGTGAGTTTCTCCTCTGTAGGGTTCATTGTGAAGAACCTACAGAGGGGAGATATTGTTATGGAAGGAAAAAGGGTGAACAATATATACAAAGAATCACTGAGATCACTGTCTGAAAAGAACTTAACATGCCTGAATGTGCAAGAAAGTGATTCTTAACTGTGGCACAAAAGAATGGGTCATGCTAGTCTCTCACAGCTCAACAAGCTAGTATCAAAGAAGCTGGTTCGTGGACTGCCTAGTAAGAAATTTGAAAACATAAAAATGTGTGATGCTTGTATTAAAGGAAAGCATGTGAGATCATCCTTTAAATAAAAAAAGGTGGTGAGCACATCAAAACCACTGGAATTGATACATATGGATCTGTGTGGACTTATGAGAGTCAGGAGTAGAGGAGGAAAGAGGTTCGTGTTCGTAGTCGTTGGTGACTACTCAAGGTATACATGGACCCTATTTTTGGCATCCAAAGATGAAGCGTTTGATAGCTTCAAAGATTGGGCTGGTGTTGTGCAGAAAAGGTTGAGCCTGGAACTTGTCAGCATTAGATCTGATCATGGAACAGAGTTTGAAAACTCAAAGTTTTCTGAGTATTGTACAAAACACAGCATAGATCATAATTTCTTTGCACTAAGAACTCCACAACAAAATGGAGTCGTTGAAAGGAAGAATAGGTCTCTGGAGGATATGGCAAGGACCATGTTGTTGTCAAGTGGTCTTGCAAGAAACTTCTGGGCTGAAGCAATAAACACTGCGTGCTATTTGCTGAACAAATGCTCCATAAGAGCTATTCTTGACAAGACCCCATATGAGCTTCTCAGAAGAAGGAAACCAAATATTGCTCATCTAAGACCCTTTGGCTGTAATTGTTTTGTCTGCAACAACGACAAGGAACCTTTGGGGAAGTTTATGCAAGAAGTGATGAGGCAATATTCCTTGGTATTCTACTCAAAGCAAAGCATACAAAGTGTTTAATAAAAGAACACAAACAGTGGAGGAAAGTATGCATGTGGTATTTGATGAATCTGATAAGGCAGTTGATGAAAATGAAGTAGAGGATCAAGCCATTGGCCTTACTCGAGAAGATGGTGTAGCTAACTCTGAAGATCCAAAAGAGAAGGAGGAATCATGTGAGGACTCAACCTTACGAGAACAGGGAGTCAATATGACAGGGGGAACATCAGATGAAGTTAATAATTCAACAAATCAGGAAGAATCTACCCAAAGTGATGCTGAAGGTTCTTCTCGTCATATTCAACCCAGGCCATGGAAGCACCAAAGTTCTCATCCTTTGGAGAACATATTATCTGAATTGGATGCTAGAATTATGATCAGGTCGGCCTTGAAAAACTTTTGTGCATTCTTTGCTTTCCTATCATCTCTAGAACCAAAGAATGTAAAAGAAGCCTTAGAAGATCCAGATTGGGTTCTCGCCATGCAGGATGAATTACGTCAGTTTGAAAGAAGCAAAGTGTGGCACCTGGTTCCTAAGCCAAAGGACAGATCAATAATTGGAACAAAGTGGGTGTTCAAAAACAAACTGGATGAGCATGGTATAGCAAAAAGAAACAAAGCTAGATTAGTAGTCCAAGGATACAGTCAGGAAGAAGGAATTGACTATGATGAAACTTTTGCACCAGTAGCAAGGATGGAAGCTATTAGAATGTTAATTGCCTTTGCTACATACATGGAGTTCACACTGTATCAGATGGATGTGAAGAGTGCCTTCTTGAATGGTTATCTAAATGAAGAAGTCTATGTAATACAGCCACCAGGTTTCGTGAACAGTGAATTTCTCGATCATGTTTACAAACTTGATAAGGCACTCTATGGATTGAAGCAAGCTCCAAGGGCCTGGTATGAAAGACTATCAGGGTTCTTACTGAAGAATGGTTTTATACGAGGGAAGATTGATAACACACTATTCTTAAAGAAGAAAGGAAAGGATCTATTGGTGGTTCAGGTATATATTAATGATATTATTTTTGGAGCCACTGATAAGGAGCTATGCAAGGGATTTCCATAATTCATCAATAAAAATATGTCAAGGAACTTTTGAAGAAATTTGACATGGAAGGAGCAAAAGAAATGACTATTCCGTTTGCTCCTGGAACCTAGCTGGGTATGGATGAACTAGGTCTTTCTACAAATGAGATAAAATATAGAGGAATTATAGGTTCACTCCTCTATCTCACAGCCAGTCGACCTGATATTGAATACAGTATGGGACTGTGCGCTAGATTTCAGTCCAAGCCTAAGGAATCACATTTGACAGCTGTGAAGAGGATCTTGAGATACTTGAAAGGAACTCAGGATCTATGTCTATGGTACCGAAGGGGAGGTACTTTTGAACTTATTGGTTTTGCTGATGCAGATTACGCAGGTCACATGGTGGACAGGAAGAGCACTTCAGGAATGGCACATTTTCTTGGTCCCTGCTTAGTTTCTTTGGCAACAAAGAAGCGGAACTCAGTAGCCTTATCTATTGTAGAAGCTGAGTATGTAGCAGCTGCATCATGCTGCTCACAATTGCTATGGATCAAACAGCAGTTGGAGGACTTTGGTATTAAATGTGGAAATGTGCCCATTTTCTGTGATAACACAAGTGCAGTGAACACTGCCAAGAACCCAGTCCAATATAAAAGAACAAAGAACATTGATATTAGACACCATTTTTTTTAGAGATAATGTAGAAAAGGGTCTGATTATTATGAATTCTTACAGGACTGAAGATCAAATTTCTGACATCTTTACCAAAGTACTGAACAAAGTTCAGTTTGAGAGGAACATGTTGGAGTTTGGGATGACCAAAATACACGGATGACTCAGCAGTTGTTCCCCAATGATTGGTTAGTTAAGTGTTCAGCAATCTGTTTGTAACTATTGTTGTTATTGTCCAGTCTAAATTTTGTACTTTATTAAGTATACTTGTTCCGCTGAGTAGCACCAAGTTGGGCTAATTTGTTCCCATGAAAGAACCTACAAGGTATGTAGAAGGAACCAAGGCAAGCATGAGGAACCATGTCAAGGTACAACTACACAGCTATTTATGTTAAGTGTCATAACTGAAATTGATTGTTAATTATACGTGTGTCAAGGAAGGCTTCCCATGTCCTTGTAACCATCCTTTATTATAGGAATAATTCCGTTTGTGGTTAGACTTCTACTAGACTTTATCGGACCCCACTCATTTAAAAAGACCTTATTTGGGTAAGTCTATGTAACCGTCAAATCAACACCTTTTCCCAGTTTTCAAAACTTCAAAAAGCTTCCTTTTGTCTTTTAGCCATTACTAGCACCTTTTCCATATAGAAAACCTCTAACCCCATTACTTCTTCTCATTACACAATGCAAACTCTTCCCTTACACTGTTCTCTTTCTCTTTCTAAAATCAAAAGAAAAAAAATTTGCCTTCATTCTCTCCCAGAAACCCTAACAAAAAATTCGCCATGTCTCAAGCAAAATCCTCTTATGATTCTCATACTAAAACCACAGAGACCCAAACATCCAAAAAATATACTCCAAAACCTCCTCCCTCTACTCTCGTAGAGAGAATCGCCAAAGCTAGGGTAAAATTTCTCAAAAAGGCAGGAAAGAAGGGTGTCAAGAAGACGGTTGTCAGATCCTCGGATCCCACGCCGGCAGAACCAGTTTCCTCTAAAAAATCGATTGAGGTAAAATATGACTCTACTCTATCTGATTCTAGTGCTTTAGAGTTTGTAAAAAGTCCTGGAAAATTGAGTACTGAAATATTGATAAAAGGACTAGATGAAATCGTAGAAAAGGTAGAGCCTAGTGGTATTTCTGATAAGGGGAAGGTAGTTCAGGAGAACTTGAAGGTTGTTCAGGAGGAACCTATGCCTAAGTCTAGTTTTCATGTGCCCTTAGTGACTGAGGAAATAGTGGAGGATAATATAGTTGAAAACGTGTTGGAAAGAATAAGAGAAGAGGATTCTGCTGAATCCTAAAAGGAACATATCAACGAACCCAGTTTGGAGGTTGTTCCTATTGAAAAGGTTCATGGGATGTCTGTGTTAGAGGGTCCTGTAGTTGAAGGACCTAGTTCTGCTGAGGCTGCAAAGGACTTGAGTGAAGAACCTGGTTCTCGCTCAGATCCTATTGTGGCTGATGATGCAGAACTAAATTGGACTGATTCTGATGAGGAAAATGATGAGGAAATTTTGGAAGGTGATGGTGAAAGTGAGAATGTTGTAGAGAAAGTTGAAGAAAAGAAAAAGAAGAGAGTAAAAAGAAAGTTTGGGGTAGAAGATGAGAAGTTTCTGGAAGAGAGTGAAGAAGAGGATTGTGTTTGTAAGTGAGAAAAAGATTGAAACTGACAAGAGGAGGAGGCTGTTGAAAGGGGGAAAGTCTGTGCCTAAAAGAAGGCTGGTGGATGAAAGTAGTGAGGACTCTCAGGAGGAGAGGACTGAAAGTGATAACAAAACTGCTACTCAGCCAGTACCAAGAAAGGTGGTTACCAGGTCTGCCCTTAAGCAGCAGTTAGAAAAGGTTGAGAAGCTAGAAAAGAAAGTCAAGAAAGTAAGTGCTGGAAGATAGGGGAAAAGAAGAATGAGAAAAAGGTTGTTGAGGCCAAGGAGGAAAGTGATGAAGCAGGGAGCTTTGTGGAACCTAGTAACTCAGATATAGACAGTGAGTTTGAAAGTAAGAAGAAGAGAAAAGACACTGATGAGGAGGTTGACAGAACAACCTTCTTTGCAAGACGCCAGGTATTGGCTTGGAGCATCCTAAGTGATCTGCAGGAGCACAACATGAAACCTCTACTTAGAAAGGTGGAGGATCAAGGCTGGTTAGACCTCTTTGCCAAGAAAGACATGTTTATGTATTCTGATGAAATTAGAGAGTTTTACACAAATTGTAGGGTTGCTTCTAGAAGGGTATTTTCTGTTGTGAAAGGAGTTGAGATTGAATTTGGAAGGACAGAGCCGGGAATGATACTTGATGTTCCTGCTGAGGGTTATTGCACGTATATCATGTTAAAATGGCCAAAAAGAACTGATGGAGTGACTCCTCTGAGTGTGGTGAAAAAATTTTCAGGGAACACCAAACTCAGGAAAGAAAGGAAAGTTGACAAAAAGAAGATGGAGCCGGCTCATCAGTTGCTTTTTGATTTTGTTCATAGATTTTTACAGCCAAGGGGAGAAAGGAACAGTGAGGCTAGTGCCCTTGACTTGACCTGCATGGACATGCTGGATAGAAGGGTGAGAATTAATCTACATGGTCTGATAATCACACACATCAAAAGGATTTCAGATACTGATCAGAAGCCACATTTCTTGGTGCATTCTTACATCCTACAGCAGGTTCTTGAGCACTTTGGGGTTCGTTTAGAAGCTGGTTAAAAGCCCACCATTCATCAAATGTTTGGGCTGAATGTGCTGAAAAATTGTGATTTTTTCAAAGAGAAGAGAGCTTCCAAGAACCAGTGCAGGTTAAGCAGGAGAAGTCTGAAGAAAGTGAGGACTATGGCCCAGAGGAAGCAATTGCAGCAGTAAAAGAACTGGAGCATCATGTTCGTGAAGTGAATACAGAGAATGCTAAGCTGCAGAGGAAGCTGGAGTTGAAGGATCAAGAAATTGATCGCTTGAAAATTGAGTGTCACAAGTATGAGGCCGAGCTGGTGATGGAAAGGGCCAAGAATACAAAGAACCTTGAGGCACTTGTCAAGCACTTCAACTTGAAGCCCTGAGTCCTACCTTTCTTCCTCCCTGTCCTTGATAAATACCCTCCCTTATCTCTCCATGTCCTTCCTTGATATGTGACTTTAAGACAATCTTTTAACTGTTGTGTACTTAATAGGGCTGTGTGGTTGTCATGCCCTGGATGAATGGTTTTAAATTTCTTTTGCTTGATTTGGGTCTATTCTATAATATCCGGTTCTATTTGGGCCCTTAGCCTTATTCCTGTGTGTTTATTTTCAGTTGACTTGATTGCCTTATGCTCTAGACTGGATAATACTAATTTGTTCGTGCAGGATTTTGAATCTTTTTTATGATGCCAAAATGGGGAAGAAGGACATGTTGGGGGGTGTTTGTGACCTAACTCATCATCTGTTTTAAAATTTTCAAACTGTATTATTTGTGTTTTTGGAAATTTTGTCTGTTCAGATTCTTTTGCAACATTTGTTTGTCATCATCAAAAAGGGAAAATTTGTTGAGGAAATATTTTGAAGAATGACAAACGAGAGGGACCCAGTTGTTCTGGAGGAGAACCCGGTCTTTGTATAGAAGGGCACAACTGATCGAAAAGATTAAGGGTTGTAAATCCCTGCGGAACTGGGAGTAGTGGTACGTGTACGAGTATGCATCCTAGTCAGACTAAAAGAGGTTGTGCCCAGGCTATGCCTTTGAAGTACGAATACGAGTTGGACTTGAACAAGGAAAGAGTCACAGGGAATCTTGTCTTACCATAATTACAAGGTTTCCTTGTGGAACTCGACTAGGGTTCTGATCCCTTTATAAATACAAGTAGTTGATGCAGCCGCAACTCAGATATTCACAAATAGAGAGTTGAGAGCGTACATAGGCGATTCAGCAACTTTCAACGTGAGATAACTAAAGAAAACAACTGGTGGAGTTGAGTAGGTAGAGTCTAGATTTTCTGTCTAAGTTCTTGGTTTGTAAGTTGTCTTGTTTAAAGCTATCATTGTTATTACCTATCAACTTACTGTAGAAGAAATTGTGCTAAGTGAACTTGTGAGAGATTACTTTGTAAAGCTAGAGGTTAGCTTTGTTGAGTGATTAGGGTCTAGAGTGTAGCCCCTTGGTTACAGAGTCTTGTAATCAGAAACTTTTTTTTTGTGTTAGTTGATTGGTTCGAAAATTTCAGAGTGTGGGTGGTGGTTTTTCTCGCTTGAGCAAAGAGTTTTCCACGTAAAAACATCGTGTTCCTAGTGCCTTTTCATTGTGTGTGTTATGGTGTCGATGGGCAAACTGTTAAATCAAGTACAAGGTTCTTGACTCAGGAGAATCAGGTTCTTGCAAAGAAAAATCGGTAGACACTATTCAACCCCTTCTAGTATGCTTAGGAGGTGCTCAGATTATAACTAGTAGAAATTAGAACTAACACTTAAAAGGAAAACATTCAAAGGTACTTAGTAAAATGCATGAATTCAATACAAGTTAGCTACGAACGCATGCATCAAACAACCCAAAAGAAAAAATATCACGAAATATTCCCCTTTAGCACACGACATATTACAATAAGTTGATGGGACTTGAAAGCATATATAGATATAAAACGTATAGATGATATATGACCAAATAAAAGACGGTTTAATCTAATGATTTGGAACAGGAATAGCAAACTCCAGAAGCTCGGGATCTCTTTCAAATATACCGCTAATATGTAGTTGAGTGGCTTCATGTGTTGTAAGCTGAATTAACTTTTTGGTTATAGTTTAGTGATTTGGTGTAGTTAAGTATATATAGTAATCAATGTATATGATTACTATACATTGATTCTACATTTCTACTCACATATTCTGATGTTTGGATACAAAGTTGATTAGGAATTTGGATCATACACGAGGGCTTCGAAGTTCCAAGGCCCTATATATCCTGTAAAAAATTACTCGACCACAAATATATTTCTTTATTGACCTTAATGTGTTCCTCAATATACTTTAGCACATATGTCACAAGTTGAAGGGACTTCAAAACGAAAGATTTATAAAATGTACTCCATTTAGGATGACCAAATAAATGACGGTTTAATGATTTGGAGCTGGAATAGAAAACTCAAGTAGCTCGGGATCTCTTTCAAATATAGACATGTCTTGTTCGCCCAACGTTAGTATGGCTTCGATGCCACCTCCACTTTTATTATCCATCAGTAAAAAAAACCTACTAAATGGTCCTGTCGCAAAGCTCACTCTAGCTGGCTTCCCCCAACCAAAGTCTGTTTTATAAAGTGGGAATGATAACAAACTGGTAAAAACATAATTATCAACTTCATTGCAATGGAACGGAGTTCTTCCCTTTTCGACTGAATCAATAACTTCTGAGATAATTGCATTCTCTTTGTTGTCATGACCAAGTTTCTCTTTCTCTTTCCTCATTTCTCTTATCAAGCTTGGACAATTATTTACGTCCTTCTCATTAGTCGTTTTCACAAAAAAGCCAGAGATCACACTTCCACATGCATCTTCGTCTAGTGACAAAGGTGGGTTGAGCCTGCGGCGCATATTTGCAACTTGAAACAAGGCAGATGATTTAAATGAATTCGTTGATCTTGTTGCAGCAGCTACAGCACATTTGTAAAGAAGTGCGCTCACAACTTCAGTTCGAGTTGGATACTGCAGTACTCCTGTAGTATCAAAAGGATAAAATTTAGCTTTGAGACCGTCTAGTTTATTAGAAGGAAAAATAAACCTTTTCCCAAGATATGATCCTTCTGGTACTTCTGACTTGATAATTGATATAACACGAGGATCATTCGACTGGGGATAGACAGATTCTCCAACAAAGTAAGGAAATGGTACTCTTGCATTTATATCACGGCTTAGAATCCCCCAGTTATAGAAGAAATTGCCAGCAGTGCACCCATCTCCAATCTTGTGTGATAAGCATCCACCAACTGCTATACCTCCACAATCAAAATAGCTAACTTGAGCTATAGCTAAATTTCCTTCATTCATGTGGTCGTGAGGTTGGGCTACTGGGAAAACTACATTTTCAGCACTAGTGTAAGGATTTTTAAGAATTTCAGACATGGGACAATGGACACGAACGTTGGATAACTCAACTCCCATGTCGTTACAATCAACAGAGGAACCATCGTCCTTCAACCTTCCAGCATAAGGATAATAAAGTGATAGTGCTTTAGAGAGGGATTTCTCAAGAAGTTGAGATACATAGGTAGGTTCGTATGATGACTTGTTATAATTGCAATTAGTTTTTGGGTAGAAATATGCAAAGGGAGTACTCATATGAATAGATTGATCAACGAAGGAAAGTCTGTGAGATCTAAAAGGAGAAGGTGTATGAATGGAGGGTCTGATGATCTTCTTGGAAACCAAAGAAACAAGTGATGCTGCCCCCATTATGCTTTAATTTTAGGCTTAAACGAGAAAGTTTAATTTGGTTAAGTATCTGCAACTTATTAGAGCATCTTCCAATCAATATACATATATATACACACTGAAAAAATTTTACACACTGACGTACTGTAATATTTTTTTTTTTTTTTTCATTTTGTAGCATGCAGTATAATAATTTTAATATACATAGTGGACTATTAGGATGCATGATCCAATATAATATCTACAGATGGCTACAATGACTTTTTAAAATATAGTCTCATAAAGTCACACTTTATATTTCTTCATCAGCACTTTGTATCTAATGGTCCATGTGGAGTTTATAATTAACCTCAACGAAACTAACAATACATTTCGGGAAAATTTTTTACAAAGAAAGACAAAAATACAACACTCCTTCATCGGTTGAGATCCATTAGTATATGTGGACCAGTTCAATAAAGAGCGCTGCTGTACGACGAAGCTGATCACTTGCTGGTTGTTCCACTTACTTGAGAAAATAATATGTGTGTTATTCTTAATATTGTACAAATTACAAAACACGACATTACATGACGACAGTTGCACATAGTTAAATACTACTACATATATAGCAGATTATGCATAATAATAAGCATAATAGTTAAATAGTGAAATATGATTCAAAGGAGATTATGCGAGTAGTATAGGGGAAGAAAAGGATTTCGATTGGACAAATAATTTGCAGTAAAATTTTGGGGAGGAGATAAGTTTAGTTTCCACTATCATTGGCTATGTTTTTGGGATTATTGCCTTTCGTCGGGAATAAACTTGTTATTACAGCATAATGGGGGATTGACAACGACCATGTAGATAGAGATGAGTGGTTAGATATATTTTTAATTTTTATTTATCGTACCATGTTGTTATAATCTATGCTCCTCCTAAAGACACTAGAAGGGGGTTGAATAGTGTCTATCGATTTTTCGTTACAAGAACCTGGTTCTTCTGAACGTAGAACCTAGTTCTTATCTTAGCACTTATACTATTTCAAACACTACAACTCGCCAAACCACACACACAGAAGACACAAGGATTTTACGTGAAAAACTCCTTGCTCAAGGGAGAAAAACCACGACCCACACTCTGGGATTTTAGAACTGAATCCACTAACACAATGAGCAAAGTTTCTGATTACAAACTCTGTAACCAGGGGCTACACTCTAGACCCTAATCACTACTCAAAGCTAACTCTAGCTTTTCCAGTAATTACACAAGAGTTCACCTAATACATATTCTTCTGCAATAAGCCAATAGGTAAAAAACTATGATTGCTCAAACTAAGACAACTTACAACTCGATGAGCCTAGACAGAATATCTAGACTCAATACACTGCATGCACTTAAGTTGTCTTCTCCAGTTTACTCACGTAGAAAGATGCTAGATCGCCTTTGTATGCTCTCAACTCTACGTTTGTGAATAACTAAATTTATGGTTGTCTCTACTACTTGTATTTATACGGGTCTTGAAACCCTAGTTGAGTCCTACAGGGAATCCTTTTAAATATGGCAAGTCAGGATTCCTAGTAACTCTTTTCCTTGTTGAAGTCCAACTCCTTTTCACACTTCGAAGACACAGCCTGGGCACCGCCTCTTTTAGTCTGACTAGGATGCATATTTATTTACACGCCACTACTCCTAGTTCCGCAGGAATTTGCAACCCGTAATTCCTTTCGATCAAGCGTGCCCTTCATTTCAAGGACTAGGTTCTTCGTGGGAACCTCTAAGTCCTTTACTTCAAAACCAGCTCTCAACAAATTTCCCATTTTTGATGATGACAAACAAATGTTGCCCAAGAACCTGAATAGACATAAACCAGAAGCACAGAAACAAAAGTAACAAGTTCAAGAAAAAAACTAAACAGATGAATTAGGTCACAAACACCCCAACATTTCCTTCACAAACACCCAAATATTTCCTTCTTCCCTCTTTTGGCATCATCGAAAAGATTCAAATACCTGCATGAACCTATCAATACTATCCAGTCTAAAGCACAAGGCAACAAGTCAGTAATAAGAGAAAACACAAGCAGAGATAAGGGCCCAATCAAGAACCAATTACTTAAGCAGGAAACAGTCATAAGCATAAGAAAATAAAAACCATCATCCAGGGTGTGATATCAACACAACCCCATCAATAAGTACACAACTGAAACATAAATTGTTTTAAACAATCATCACATGCAACAGGAGAAAATTGGAAGGAATAGACAACAGGCAGAAAAAGGAATATGAGGATAGGACAGGACGACTCAAAGCTGAATGTTGAAGTGTTTGACAAGCGCCTCAAGTTGCTTCGTATTTTTGGCCCTTTCCATCACTAGCTCGGCCTCATACTTGTGGCAGTCGATCTTCAAACGATCAATTTCTTGATCCTTCAACTTCAGCTGTCTGTGAAGCTCTACATTTTCTGTATTAACCTCAAGGACATGAGTCTCCAGCTCCTTCACAGCATCAATGGCCTCTTCAGGTCCATAGTCCTCACTTTCCTCTGCTAGCTCTTGATTGGCCTGCATTGGTTTCTTTGAAGCTATGCTTTCCTTGAAGAAGTCACAATTTTTAAGCACATTGTGCCCAAATATTTGATGAATGGTAGGCTTCTTCCCAGCTTCCAGGGGAACCCCAAAGTGTTCAAGTACCTGCTGGAGGATGTAGGAATGCACAAGGGAATGTGGCTTTTGATCTGTGTCAGCAATCCTCTTTATATGTCTGATTATCAGCCCAGGCAAATTGATTTTTACCCCCTGTCCAGCAAGTCCATGTATGTCAGGTCCAAAGCAGTAGCTTCACAGTTCCTCTCTCCTCTAGGCAGAAGGAACCTGTGCACAAACTCAAACAACAACTGGTGTGCAGGTTCCATCTCATTCTTATCTACCTTTCTCTCCTTCCTTAGCTTGGGTTTTCCTGAGAACTTCTTGACTACATCCAGAGGAGTCACTCCATCAGTCCTCTTTGGCCATTTCAACTTTATATACTTGCAATAACCTTCAGCATGTATGTCAAGAATCACTCCAAGCTCAGGTCTCCCAAACTCTATCTCAATTCCCCTCACTGTGGTGAATACTCTCCTGGCATAAACTCTGCAGTTGGTGTAGAATTCTCTGATCTCATCAACAAACAACTTTCTTTCTTTGTTGGCAAACAAACCCAGCCATCCCTGGTTAGCAATCATTCTCAGCAGTGGCTTCATATGAAATTCCTTCTCATCATGCAAGATGCTGCCAGGCAACACCTGATGCTTAGAGAAGAAAGCCACCCTGTCAGCTTCTTCTTCGCTACCTCTTCTTCTTTTTCTGTTCTGAGCTTCACTGTCTGTGTCAGAGTCACTTGGCTCTGCATAACTTCCAGCCTCATCACTCTCTTCCTGTGCTTCCACAGCCTTCATTTCTTCTTCTTCCCTTTTCTTTGCCTCTCTGTCTCTTACATTAGTCACTGTTCTTTCCAATTTACCAACCTTCTCCAGCTGTTGCTTTAATGCAGGCCTGGTGCCAACCCTCCTGGCAACATGCTCATCAACAGTCTTGTCATCACTATCTCCACTAGCTTCATCGACCAGTTTTGTTTTCAATACTGGCTTCCCCCTTTCACCAGTTTCCTCCTTTTTTCAGGCTCTACTTTGTTTTCTTTGACAAACACAACCTCCTCTTCCTCTTCCTCACCTGCCAGTCTCTCATCCTCTTCACCAAACTTTCTCTTTCTTTTTGATTCTTCTGCTTTCTTAATCACCTCTTCCTTCTCAACTTTTTCTAAAACAATCTCCTCATTCTCTTCTTCTTAAGAATCTGTCTAGTTTAAGTCTGCATCATCAGCCTCAGTGGAATTTGGACAAGCAACAGGCTCTTGACAAAAATTCTCTGAGGCTTCAGCAAGACCAAGTCCTCCAACTACTGGACTTTTTGGCACAGATTCTTCCTCATACTTCTTAGTACTCCCAACATCTTTACAGGGTTCCATTTCACTTTCTCTAAGGGTTTCAACACGATCTTGTTCCCTAAGTTGTTCTTTCACTCTTTCTGCAATATCCAACTCTACAGCAGACTTTTCAACCAAAGGCACCTGTAAATCTTTCCTAAGTTCATCCTGTACACTATCTTGCTCTGTTTCACACGGGTTCCCCCTATCTATTCTGTCATCATGCTCAACTCCTATAATTTTGTCTAGTCCTGTAACTAGGGTTTCAGTTTCTTTAGTTCCAAGACTTTTTATATCTACTAAACCAACAGGAGTAGATGAAATAGGATCAGGGATTACCTCAGACGGTGATTGTGATGAACTTTGTGCAATGGGCGTAGTAGGTACTGCTCTTGACCTCATATTCTTAACCAATTTCTTGTCGCCTTTTTGAAGAAATTTTGTACGGGCACTAGCGATTCTTTGTGCGAGAGTGGATGGGGGTGGTTTTGCAGACATGGTGAAGATTTTAATGGATTGTCACTGAGATTTCAAGAAAATTTTAGGTTCTTGGTTTTGGGAGAGAACTTTTGAGTTGAAGGAGTGAAGTAGTTGAATTGAGAGGAATTTTGAGTGTATCGACAAGAGGGGAGTGGTTTTGGTGATTTGACAACTTCTAGGGAAGACAAAGAAATAATGATGTAAAGTAGAGAAGCAGTTTTTTGAAATTTTTGAGAGCCGGGAAGAGTTAAAGATTTGACGGTTATGGACTCATTTAATATACCCTTTTTAAGTAGTGGGGTCCAAACAAGTCAAATAGAATTCTACCCGAAAAATGAATATGTTCCTATAATTTAGGACAGTTATAGGAACATGGAGGATCTCCCTTGACACACGTATAATTGACAATTTAAAAGCAGTTATGACTTCTATCATGCAGGGTAGTGTGAATGTACCTGGACATGATTCCTCATGCTTTAGTTTGTTCCTTCTTAGTACATAGTAGGTTCTTCATGGGATCACATTATTCTCACCTGGTGCTCAAAGACTGAATAGTGTACTTCTTCAAGTACAGGGTTAGACTGGACATTAATGGCAAAATTCAAACATGAACAATTGAATACTTAACTAACCAATCATAAAGGGATTACCTGCTGGGTCATCCATGTATTTTGGTCATCCCTAATTCCAACCTGTTCCTCTCGAACTGTACCTTGTTCAATGCTTTTGTAAATATGTCAGCAATTTGATCTTCAGTCCTGTACGAATTCATAGTAATCAGACCCTTTTCCATATTATCTCTCAGGAAATGGTGTCTAATATCCATGTTCTTGGTTCTTTTATGTTGGACTGGGTTCTTGGCGATATTCACTGCACTAGTGTTATCACAGAAAATTGGCACTACACCACACTTGACACCAAAATCCTCCAGTTGTTGTTTGATCCACAACAATTGTGAACAGCATGATGCAGCTGCCACATACTCAGCTTCAGCAGTTGATAAAGCAACTGAGTTTTGCTTCTTTGTAGCCCAAGAGACCAAACAAGGACCTAGAAAGTGTGCAATTCCTGAAGTGCTTTTCCTATCCACCAAATGACCTGCATAATCTGCATCAGCAAAATCAATTAGTTCAAAAGTACCTCCTCTTAGGTACCAGAGACAAAGGTCCTGAGTTCCTTTCAACTATCTCAGGATCCTCTTCACAGCTGTCAAATGTGACTCCTTGGGCTTGGACTGAAATCTAGCACACAGTCCTACACTGTATACTATGTCAGGTCGACTGGCTGTGAGATAAAGAAGTGAACCTATGATTCCTCTATACTTTGTCTCGTTTGTTGAAGGACCTAGTTCATCTAAATCCAGCTTCGTCCCAGGTGCAATGGTTGTAGTCATTTCCTTTGCTCCTTCCATGTCAAATTTCTTCAGTAGTTCCTTGACATATTTTTGCTGGTGAATCATAATTTCTTCAGGCATTTGCTTTATCTGCAATCCAAGGAAGAAATTTAGTTCGCCCATCATGCTCATTTCAAATTCACTTCCCATCAGATCAGCAAATCCTTTGCATAGCCCCTCATCAGTGGCTCCAAAGATGATATCATCGACATACACTTGAACCACCAATAGATCTTTTCCTTTCTTTTTCAGGAACAATGTGTTATCAATCTTTCCTCTCGAGAAACCATTCTTCAGTAGAAATCCTGAGAGTCTTTCATACCAGGCTCTAGGGGCTTGCTTCAATCCATAAAGAGCCTTGTCCAGTTTGTAAACATGATCAGGAATTCATTATTCACAAACCCTGGTGGCTGTATCACATAGACTTCTTTATTCAAGTAGCCATTTAAGAAAGCACTCTTTACATCCATCTGATATAGTGCAAACTCCATATATGTAGCAAAGGTAATTAGCATCCTGATGGCCTTCATCCTTGCAACTGGTGCAAAGGTTTCATCATAGTCTATTCCTTCTTCCTAACTATAACCTTGGAATACTAATATCGCTTTGTTTCTCGTCACTATACCATGCTCATCCAGTTTGTTCCTGAATACCCATTTTGTTCTAATTATTGATCTGTCCTTTGGCTTAGGAACTAGGAGCCACACTTTGCTTCTTTCGAATTGATGTAGTTCCTCCTGCATGGCTAGAATCAGTCTGGGTCTTCTAAAGCTTCTTTTATGTTCTTTGGTTCCAGAGATAAGAGGAACGCAAAAAAAAGCACAGAAGTTCTTCAAAGCTGACGTGGTCATGATTCCTGTATCCAATTTCAATAGCACATTCTCCAAAGGATGAGATCTTTGATGCTTCCATGGCCTGAGTTGAATATGACCGGAAGAACCTGCAGCATTATCCTGGATGGGTTCTTCTTGACTTGCTGGATCATCAGCTTCATCAGAAGTTCCCCCTGTCAAGTTGACTCCTTAATCTAGTGTGCTTGGATTTTCACCTGATGTCTTCTTGTCTTCTGAGTCTTCCAGTTCATTTACACCTTCTTCCCTACTAAGGCCAATCACTTGATCTTCTGTCTCACTCTCCTCCAGTGCCTTATCTGATTCATCAAATACAACATGCATACTTTCTTCTACTGTTTGTGTCCTTTTGTTGAACACCTTGTATGCTTTGCTTTGGTTAGAATAACCAAGAAATATTGCCTCATCACTCCTAGCATCGAACTTTCCCAAGGGTTCCTTGCCATTGTTGTGAACAAAACATTTACAACCAAAGGGTCTTAGGTGAGCAATATTTGGTTTTCTACCTCTGAGTAGCTCATATGGGGTCTTGCCAAGAATTGCTCTAATGGAACATCTGTTCAGCAAGTAGCATGCAGTATTTATAGCTTCAGCCCAAAATTTTCTTGCAAGCCCACTTGACAACAGCATAGTCCTGGCCATATCCTCCAGAGACCTGTTCTTCCTCTCAACCACCCCATTTTGTTGGGGAGTTCTTGGGGCGGAGAAGTTATGATCAGATCTGATGCTGATGAGTTCAAGGCTTAACCTTTTCTGAACTACACCAGCCCAGTCTTTAAAGCTGACAAAAGCTTCATCTTTAGTTGCCAAGAACAGGGTCCATGTGTATCTAGAGTAGTCATCAACAATCACGAACACGAATCTCTTTCCTCCTCTACTCCCAACTCTCATAGGTCCACACAGATCCATATGCAACAGTTCCAGTGGTTTTGATGTGCTTACCACCTTCTTGGATTTAAATGATGATCTCACTTGCTTTCCCTTTTACACACGCATCACATATTTTTATGTTTTCAAATATCTTGCTTGGCAATCCACGAACCAACTCCTTCGATACAAGCTTCTTCAGTTTTGAGAGACTTGCATGACCCATTCTTTTGTGCCACAACTGAGAGTCACTTTCTTCTACATTCAAGCATGTCATGTTATTTTCAGATAGTGACTTCAGCGATGCTTTGTATACATTATTCACCCTCTTTCCTTTCATAACAATTTCTCCACTCTGCAGGTTCTTCACAATGCATCCTACAGACCAGAAACTCACTTTGTTACCTCTGTCACATAGTTGGGAGATGCTTAGTAGATTGTGTCTGAGACCATCAACACAATAAATATTCTCAATTGCATGATCCATAGTTCTCCCAATCTTTCCAATTCCTACTATTTGACCACTATTTCCTCCTCCGAAAGCCACACTGCCTCCTTGAAATGCTGCAAGTGAGAGAACGTTACTTCTATCTCCTGTCATGTGCCTTGAACAACCACTATCAAGAATCTAGCTTGGGTTGTTCTCCCTCACTCCAGTCTGCAAAACAAATTAGGGGTTAGCCTTGGGAACCCAGACAAGCTTGGGTCCCTTCTTACTAGAGAATGGATAAATTAAATCCTGTCTAGCCCATTTAGGTAAAACACTTCTTTTGTTCTTAGCCATTGCTTTGCTGACATTTATGCACTTTTGTTTGACATGTCCAGTTTCACCACAAAAAGTACATAACATGTTATAAGGTAATGCTACATACTTGCTCTTAGGGTTATATTGAGGCAGTGGTTTCTTAAATCCTAACCCTTGTTTTCCTTTATTTTTATTTTCAAGAACCCAGTTCATTGCCTCTGATGATTTATTCCATTTAGTCAATCTGGTAAGCTCAAATTTTGATTTTTCAACCTTTTGACTTAAAACCCTGTTCTTCTCAGTTTCTTGATACAGGATTTCATTAGCTCCTTTCAATTCATTTTCCAAAAAGGTTTGAACTTCACTTATTACTTGCTTACCATTTGCACTTACTCTTAACTGATTGCATTCCAATTCTAGCTCAGTGATCTTAGAGTTTGACACAAGAGTCTGCCCTTTTAAGATGGCATTGACTTCTTCAAGTTCAATGTTATGTTCTAGGAGACTCTTGTGCTTGGCTCTAAGACTACTTAGTTCTTCAGTTAATTTATCTTTTTCAAGCTTCTCTTTTTCATAACCCTCGATCAAGGTGGCAGTGATTAAAATCAAGTTTTCAGAAGAGTATGTATGCAAAGTTTCCTTTAGTTCAGATAGACATACCTCTGCTGAATGAGTATCTTCAGTTCCATCAGTTGCCATGAGAGCAGAGTTCTTCTTTTGATTGTCATCTGAGTACACCTCCTTCAGCCTTTCCCAGATTTCCTTGGCAGACTTGCATTCAAGTATCATAGCAAGCACATTGTAGGTAAGTCCTCTTTTCAGGTACCATTGAGCTTTGGAGTTTGCCTGTAACCAGTCTAGGTCTTGAGGATCCAGTTCTTCTACCTTCTTTGGCACTAGGACACCATTTGCAGCTCTCTTTATAGGAACATGAGGTCTTCTCTTCACAATCAGCCATAGACTATAGTTTGCTGCTTGCAAGAAGATCTTCATCTGCTTACAGGTGGCCTTGACGGATCTCTTCCTCCTCTAAACTCTCGAGGGTCTTCTTCATCAGAACTGATGTCTGACATACCCATTAGTGCCAGTGGCGGATCATCTTCAGAATCCTTTTCATGATCGGATTCACTATCAGTTGGTCCCCATGTAGCATAGAAGGCTTCCTTCTTCTTTCTCCTTTCTGCTCTGAAGTTTGGAGGTCGTCTTGACTTCTTCTTATCTTTGTCAATTTCCTTTGGCGTCTCCTTCTGCTTTTCCTTGGATGCTCTATTTTTCATCCATTCTATTTCCCACATAAGACAGTCCATGACAACATGATCCTTTTTGAAGTACTTAAAGCATCCTGAATAATCAGGACTGTCAACTATGTTCTTCTTGCCAGAACTCTCCTTGCCACTTCTTATGAATCCCTTGAACCTTCCCAGATTAAGCTTCTGTCTTAAGGCACTTACCATTGCTGCTTCAACTGATTGAAGATCAACATATTCATCGGTTTCCTCAGTTGCTTCAAGTGCAAGGGTCTTGTCCTTCTTTACAGCTGGTTTAGCTTTTGAGTCCTTCATCATCTCATGAGTTTTCAAACTTCCAACCAGTTCTTCAAGTTTGATGGATCTCAGAGGTTTGGATTCAATGATGGCGGTCATCTTTGGTTCCCATACTTCAGGAAGTATATTCAGGATTTTATCAACCATCTCTATTTCAGACAATTCCACATCCAGAGATCTCATCTCATTAGTAATGATGGTCAACCTAGTCATCATATCCTGAATCGATTCTTTCTCACGCATGGTGAAAAGTTCAAATTGTCTCTTCAGCATTCTCCGTTTTGAGTCCTTCACTTCTGTGGTTCCTTCATACGCAACCTGCAAAGAATCACATATTTCCTTAGTCGTCTTATAAGATGATACTCTATTGAACTCCTCAGGACCAAGACCACATATGACCAGACATTTGGCTTTGTGATTCTTTTAAATCATCTTATAATCCGTCTCGTTAAACTCTTCTTTCAGTTTAGGTTCTTGCTTGGCAGTGGCTTCTTCACAAACTATTTTTGTGTGCATCAGGTTTCCTTCAGAGACTATCAGCAAGAGTTGATAGTCTTCAGCACATATATAATTCTCCATCCTGTTGTTCCACCATGCACAGTATTGCCCATTAAACTGTGGGGGCCTCTGAACTGACTGTCCTTCAGTGATGGTAGGTGGTGCACTCATGATTCTGATCCTTCTCAAGGTTTTAACCTCTTACGAGAAGATCTGCTCTGATACCACTTGTTATAATCTATGCACCTCCTAAAGACACTAGAAGGGGGGGGGGGTGAATAGTGTCTACCAATTTTTCGTTACAAAAACCTGGTTCTTCTGAACGTAGAACCTAGTTCTTATCTTAGCACTTATACTATTTCAAACACTGCAACTCGCCAAACCACACACACAGAAGACACAAGGATTTTACGTGGGAAACTCCTTGCTCAAGGGAGAAAAACCATGACCCACACTCTGGGATTTTAGAACTGAATCCACTAACATAAGAGCAAAGTTTCTGATTACAAACTCTGTAACTAAGGGGCTACACTCTAGACCCTAATCACTACTCAAAGCTAACTCTAGCTTTTCCAGTAATTACACAAGAGTTCACCTAATACATATGCTTCTACAATAAGCCAATAGGTAAAAACTATGATGCTCAAACTAAGACAACTTACAACTCGATGAGCCTAGACAGAATATCTAGACTCAATACACTGCATTCACTTCAGTTGTCTTCTCCAGTTTACTCACGTAGAAAGATGCTAGATCGCCTTTGTATGCTCTCAACTCTCCGTTTGTGAATAACTAAATTTATGGCTGTCTCCACTGCTTGTATTGATACGGGTCTTGAAACCCTAGTTGAGTCCTACAGGGAATCCTTTTAAATATGGCAAGTCAGGATTCCTAGTAACTCTTTTCCTTGTTGAAGTCCAACTCCTTTTCACACTTCGAAGACACAACCTGGGCACCGCCTCTTTTAGTCTGACTAGGATGCATATTCATTCACGCGCCACTACTCGTAGTTCCGCAGGGATTTGCAACCCGTAATTCTTTTCAATCAAGCGTGCCCTTCATTACAAGGACTAGGTTCTTCGTGGGAACCTCTAAGTCCTTTCCGTTTGTCATACTTCAAAACCAGCTCTCAACACATGTGTAAATTAAAATTGTAGTAATAATATAGTTGACTTTTCTATATTCCATAGTTATGAAAAACTCCCAACAACAAACCTAACCAAAATCTGGGGTTCATTTGAAGAGTAGGCAATTGTTAATAGAAATAGTCTGCAAAAAAATCCTCACTCACACATGGTATATAATCTACTCAAAACTGATCAATTCGCGCTCTACAACAAAGCAAATACAAGAAACCTCCCAAGTAAATCTAGAGTCAACATCATGATCACAAGCTTCAAACAATGCACTCAACGTTACACAAGGCAAAAGGGATCCTGATAGAATACATGCATGAAGTTCACATACCCAAAATTAAGTATCAATATATAAGTAGTCAAAGTAGAGCCAAGACTATCTCATCCATTCACTACACTCTAATCCTAACTAAAAAAAAATCTACATATACCCGGTCTAATAAAAAAATCTATCTATACCTAGTTCAAACTACTTCGTTTGGAAAAGAACCGATGCACTAAGAAAAATCAGAGGTGAGTATTAGCACAAATAGGAAGAATTCCACCCCACACATAAGATCATGTAGTCCTCAATGCAATAAAAAAAATAAATGTGATAGATAAACTCCCTGAGGCTCAAAGCTTGAAAAACATCATTGTGAGCTTCCTTAAGGCACGAGGTACTCAGACTTCTCCCAAGCAGGACTTCATCTTCAAGCATGATGTGTTGCAGACACTCCACACTTAGACTCCAAACTAGTCAAAACTTGCTAAACAAAGAAATTCATTAAGTAATATCCTTCAGAAGATAATATTTTTTTTGTAATTTTTGTTCTTTTTTATTTTTTTAACTTATATACAATTACAATCACGGGTTGCCTCCCGAGAAGCCCATTAGTTATAGTTGTGGCACGACTTCACTTAGCTCTACTCATGGCTCACCTAGGCTCACATATATGCACACACGAACAATTCACATCATCACAATGTCCCTACAATAATTTACCAATGTCAACTATTATTTCTTCATTATACTGCTTCAAGGTCATCTTCCCTTTGTCGACATCAATCACTGCTTTACCAATAGCCAAGAATGGACGGCCTATGATAAATTATACCCGGTCTAATAAAAAAATCTATCTATACCCGGTTCAAACTACTTCGTTCGGAAAAGAACCGATGCACTAAGAAAAATCAGAGGTGAGTATTAGCACAAATAGGAAGAATTCCATCCCACACTTAAGATCATGTAGTCCTCAATGCAATAAAAAAAATAAATGTGATAGATAAACTCCCTGAGGCTCAAAGCTTGAAAAATATCATTGTGAGCTTCCTTAGGGCACGAGGTACTCAGACTTCTCCCAAGCAGGACTTCATCTTCAAGCATGATGTGTTGCAGACACTCCACACTTAGACTCCAAACTAGTCAAAACTTGCTAAACAAAGAAATTCATTAAGTAATATCCTTCAAAAGATAATATTTTTTTTGTAATTTTTGTTCTTTTTAATTTTTTTAACTTATATACAATTACAATCACGGGTTGCCTCCCGAGAAGCCCATTAGTTATAGTTGTGGCACGACTTCACTTAGCAATACTCATGGCTCACCTAGGCTCACATATATGCACACACGAACAATTCACATCATCACAATGTCCCTTCAATAATTTACCAATGTCAACTATTATTTCTTCATTATACTGCTTCAAGGTCATCTTCCCTTTGTCGACATCAATCACTGCTTTACCAATAGCCAAGAATGGACGGCCTATGATAAATTATACCCGGTCTAATAAAAAAATCTATCTATATCCGGTTCAAACTACTTCGTTTGGAAAAGAACCGATGCACTAAGAAAAATCAGAGGTGAGTATTAGCACAAATAGGAAGAATTCAACCACACACTTAAGATCATGTAGTCCTCAATGCAATAAAAAAAATAAATGTAATAGATAAACTCCCTGAGGCTCAAAGCTAGAAAAACATCATTGTGAGCTTCCTTAGGGCACGAGGTACTCAAACTTCTCCCAAGCAGGACTTCATCTTCAAGCATGATGTGCTGCAGACACTCCACACTTAAACTCCAAACTAGTCAAAACTTGCTAAACAAAGAAATTCATTAAGTAATATCCTTCAAAATATAATATTTTTTTTGTAATTTTTGTTCTTTTTTATTTTTTTAACTTATATACAATTACAATCACGGGTTGCCTCCCGAGAAGCCCATTAGTTATAGTTGTGGCACGACTTCACTTAGCTCTACTCATGGCTCACCTAGGCTCACATATATGCACACACGAACAATTCACATCATCACAACGTCCCTTCAATAATTTACCAATGTCAACTATTATTTCTTCATTATACTGCTTCAAGGTCATCTTCCCTTTGTCGACATCAATCAATGCTTTACCAATAGCCAAGAATGGACGGCCTATGATAAATTATACCCGGTCTAATAAAAAAATCTATCTATATCCGGTTCAAACTACTTCGTTTGGAAAAGAACCGATGCACTAAGAAAAATCAGAGGTGAGTATTAGCACAAATAGGAAGAATTCCACCACACACTTAAGATCATGTAGTCCTCAATGCAATAAAAAAAATAAATGTAATAGATAAACTCCCTGAGGCTCAATGCTTGAAAAACATCATTGTGAGCTTCCTTAGGGCACGAGGTACTCAAACTTCTCCCAAGCAGGACTTCATCTTCAAGCATGATGTGCTGCAGACACTCCACACTTAAACTCCAAACTAGTCAAAACTTGCTAAACAAAGAAATTCATTAAGTAATATCCTTCAAAAGATAATATTTTTTTTGTAATTTTTGTTCTTTTTTATTTTTTTAACTTATATACAATTACAATCACGGGTTGCCTCCCGAGAAGCCCATTAGTTATAGTTGTGGCACGACTTCACTTAGCTCTACTCATGGCTCACCTAGGCTCACATTTATGCACACACGAACAATTCACATCATCACAATGTCCCTTCAATAATTTACCAATGTCAAATATTATTTCTTCATTATACTGCTTCAAGGTCATCTTCCCTTTGTCGACATCAATCACTGCTTTACCAATAGCCAAGAATGAACTGCCTATGATAAATTATACCCGGTCTAATAAAAAAATCTATCTATACCCGGTTCAAACTACTTCGTTCGGAAAAGAACCGATGCACTAAGAAAAATCAGAGGTGAGTATTTGCACAAATAGGAAGAATTCCATCCCACACTTAAGATCATGTAGTCCTCAATGCAATAAAAAAAATAAATGTGATAGATAAACTCCCTGAGGCTCAAAGCTTGAAAAATATCATTGTGAGCTTCCTTAGGGCACGAGGTACTCAAACTTCTCCCAAGCAGGACTTCATCTTCAAGCATGATGTGCTGCAGACACTCCACACTTAAACTCCAAACTAGTCAAAACTTGCTAAACAAAGAAATTCATTAAGTAATATCATTCAAAAGATAATATTTTTTTTGTAATTTTTGTTCTTTTTTATTTTTTTAACTTATATACAATTACAATCACGGGTTGCCTCCCGAGAAGCCCATTAGTTATAGTTGTGGCACGACTTCACTTAGCTCTACTCATGGCTCACCTAGGCTCACATTTATGCACACACGAACAATTCACATCATCACAATGTCCCTTCAATAATTTACCAATGTCAAATATTATTTCTTCATTATACTGCTTCAAGGTCATCTTCCCTTTGTCGACATCAATCACTGCTTTACCAATAGCCAAGAATGAACTGCCTATGATAAATTATACCCGGTCTAATAAAAAAATCTATCTATACCCGGTTCAAACTACTTCGTTCGGAAAAGAACCGATGCACTAAGAAAAATCAGAGGTGAGTATTTGCACAAATAGGAAGAATTCCATCCCACACTTAAGATCATGTAGTCCTCAATGCAATAAAAAAAATAAATGTGATAGATAAACTCCCTGAGGCTCAAAGCTTGAAAAATATCATTGTGAGCTTCCTTAGGGCACGAGGTACTCAGACTTCTCCCAAGCAGGACTTCATCTTCAAGCATGATGTGTTGCAGACACTCCACACTTAGACTCCAAACTAGTCAAAACTTGCTAAACAAAGAAATTCATTAAGTAATATCCTTCAAAAGATAATATTTTTTTTGTAATTTTTGTTCTTTTTTATTTTTTTTAACTTATATACAATTACAATCACGGGTTGCCTCTCGAGAAGCCCATTAGTTATAGTTGTGGCACGACTTCACTTAGCTCTACTCATGGCTCACCTAGGCTCACATATATGCACACACGAACAATTCACATCATCACAATGTCCCTTCAATAATTTACCAATGTCAACTATTATTTCTTCATTATACTGCTTCAAGGTCATCTTCCCTTTGTCGACATCAATCACTGCTTTACCAATAGCCAAGAATGGACGGCCTATGATAAATTATACCCGGTCTAATAAAAAAATCTATCTATACCCGGTTCAAACTACTTCGTTTGGAATAGAACCGATGCACTAAGAAAAATCAAAGGTGAGTATTAGCACAAATAGGAAGAATTCCACCCCACACTTAAGATCATGTAGTCCTCAATGCAATAAAAAAAATAAATGTGATAGATAAACTCCCTGAGGCTCAAAGCTTGAAAAACATCATTGTGAGCTTCCTTAGGGCACGAGGTACTTAGACTTCTCCCAAGCAGGACTTCATCTTCAAGCATGATGTGTTACAGACACTCCACACTTAGACTCCAAACTAGTGAAAACTTGCTAAACAAAGAAATTCATTAAGTAATATCCTTCAAAAGATAATATTTTTTTGTAATTTTTGTTCTTTTTTATTTTTTTAACTTATATACAATTACAATCACGGGTTGCCTCCCGAGAAGCCCATTAGTTATAGTTGTGGCACGACTTCACTTAGCTCTACTCATGGCTCACCTAGGCTCACATATATGCACACACGAACAATTCACATCATCACAATGTCCCTTCAATAATTTACCAATGTCAACTATTATTTCTTCATTATACTGCTTCAAGGTCATCTTCCCTTTGTCGATATCAATCACTGCTTTATCAATAGCCAAGAATGGACGGCCTATGATAATTAGGAAATCTTTATCAATGGGGCAGTCAAGAATCACAAAATCTACATGAAACATGAACTAGGGTGCTTTTGCCTTCTATCTGCCAGCCGGATTCGCAATGAAGTCACTCTTATGCTAATCAGACCCAGCTTGTTGTATACTTCTAACAACATCAAATTAATGCTTGGACCAAAATCGCATAAAGCCTTATCAATTGTGAGATCACCAATGGTGCACGGGACTGGAAAACTACCAGGATCTGGAATCTTTTTAGCTACAAGATTTATAATGACAACACTATACATCTTATCTAACTCGACCATCTCTACCTCATTAAAGTCAACCTTCTTAGATAGAATTTCTTTAACATTTTTTCATAACAAGGTACCTTTTTCATAACCTCCATGAGAGGCATAGAAAGTTTCAATTATTTCAATAAATATATTAAAAGGCTTATTAAACTTTAAACATTTTAGTTACTTTTCCAACCTTTGAGAAATAGGAGGTGTACGTATTTTCGCCTTGGAGTTCAGCTCCCTTGATAGTTTAGCTTGTTCAACCACTTTCTCTGCTTATTTAATAGGTTCTTTGACAATTTCCTTCTCAGTGCCAGAAACAAGTTTTGGAGTGGCCTCTTTCTCAGTAGGGTCATTTCTAGTCAGTTTGGCAGAGTCATCCACAGGCTCAAAATCTGGCATAGTGGGTAGCGCCTCTTTAGCTAATTCCTGATCCTTGTCCAAGTCTCTACCATTCCTCAAAGTGATTTCCATCAAGTGTAAGCATTTGAATCCTTAGGATTCACCCCGTATCGCTTGGCAAGCACCTTGAGGTCTATTATGCAAAACTAGGGATATATAGTTGTCCCAACTTAGTCTCTATACCTTATATTGAAGTGTCATGCGCTGCCACTTGGTCTTGCAGCTGTTACTTAACTTCAATCATAGCCTGCACCATAGTCTTGATCTCAGTTGTATCATTCGCCTGCTGCAAGGGTAAAGTTTCTTGTTGTTGCACTGACCTACATTGACTCTGTTGATTGTATTGCTGACGCTGGCCATAATTTACGAAGTTCACATCTTCAGTATAAGCAAGCAATTCAGGATCTAAAAAACTACCAAGATTGGGAACTTGGGTTTTAGCCTCAATTTGATTAACATATTTCAGCATCTTCTCGTTCATTTATTTCGTCACAACATCAAGTGTAGTTTGCAACTTTGACATCTGTTCTTCCATCCTAGAAGCAATACCAGTAGCTAAAGCCCTCGCATCTGAGCTAGTAAATGTATCTCTTCGAAGCAAGCCTAAGGTTTGAGCCATAGTGGTTTGCAGCGTTTTTCCTTCCTCAAACGTCTTGCTCTAGAATGCTCCTCCAGGTGCCACATCTAGATTACCTTTGATTTGATCTCCTATACCCATGTAGATATTTTGTCCCAATATTTGGTCGGAAATTCCTTGATGAGGAAAGTTTTCCAAATAACTTTTACATCTCTCCCAAGCCTCTGACAAAGTTTCAAGATCTGCTTGAACATGAGAATCTCATCAAACATCTTCGTAGTTTTATTTGGTGGGAAAAATTTATTCATGAAATTGACAGCAAATCATCTCAAGAAGTTATAGAACTGACAGGCGGTGAATCGAACCAGTCACTAGCATCATACGTCAAAGAGAGCGGAAACAACATCAATCGCACCACCTTTGCTGGGACGCGAGTCTGCTTCTGAGTTTCACACACCCGCATGAACATTTTAAAATGCTTTTGAGGATTATCACTAGTTCTACTTGCAAATAAACCCGCATTAGCAAGCAAAGTTACCATCCTCTAGGTGATGTAAACATTTTCTGTCTCGAATGTTGGAAGCTGAATATCATACGCCGAATTCCCCGCCACTGGTTATGTGAAAGCATTAAGAGCCAAATCTTGAGCCATCTTCAATACTTCGGGATCTGAACTTTCAATTGTAAACACCAAAGAAACAAGATCAAGATGACAAGAATGAAGTTAATTAAAAAATATATCCAACTATTCTAACAACCAAATTACACTGTGTTCCCCAGCAATGGTGCCAAAATTTGATCACGCTCAACTACGCCCTATAAAAGATACTAAGTAGTAGCGGCAATTATAGCTTGGTACTTAAATTTCCGAGGTCGAATCACATAGTGAACACTTAAAATCTAGTTGTTATTCTAACTAATTTACCTATCGATTAACTTCTAAGGGTTTTATCTTGAGATCGGTTGTGTAGTAATAACTAAGTAATAAGAAATTAATAATTAAGTAAGCAACAAAGTAGCACAGAAGATGATTAATTCAAGAGATGTAAAACCTAGGATTGATCTACCTAACTCCTACCTATATGTTAGAACAATGCTTCAACAAATTCAACTTGGTTCTTCCTATTGAACACTTACTCCTCACGATGTGCATGGGGTGCATGGCGTGCAACACATTGTGCACCATGGTCTTCTCGTTCGATTTGTCCCTTCTTCGACCGTCCTTCATTTGCACGACCCTGAGGCTTCTACTCAGACTTCAAAACCCTTGAAATCTACAAATTTTACTTTTTAAACGCCTCATATCATCAATATAATTCCTATAACATAATACACACCAAAAGAGAGTAAATCAGTTCAAAATACTAATAAATATTACAAATAGACGCATGAATACGAGGTGAAAGTATATGAAATATATTAATATCTAGCTTCGTATCAGTGCTTCAATTAGCCATTCATACTTCCGTTGAATTTGGATAACTCAATTTTGGGGGTAAAATTTGCCAGAATGATACAGAGGATGAAGATGATAATTGTTTGGTGCTGCAAAAATATTCACCAAATTTAACCATGCCTGTAAATGTTTTCTACTCCCTATTGATTGTTGATCTAGCTAGGGATATATGAGTTGAAACTGCAATTCCCATCCTTTTAATCTCCAATTAATGAGTTGCGTTATGTTTCAACTGCCTCTTGAATAAATATACAAACATACGTCCTGTGTATCTTTTTTGTTAGTTACATTTAGTATTATAAATACTAATGTTTCTATTATCACTGTTCTTTATGCTGCAATGCACTAGGAGTATTCTTAACATGGTGAAGCAACCGAGACGATTATCCTAACAGAGGCATCGAGCACAAATTTTTTATTCTTAACATCAATAGCATACATTTATTGTTCTATTATAACTATGCTTGCAAACTTGTCTGTTTTCATGTTTACCCGTTCCATTGTACAATTTGTACTTTCTAGGTGCATATGTATACCGTGAATGTGTTCAAGGTGAACATATTATCTAGACGTAATTCTAAAAAGCTTGGCACCTATGAGACTGACGCTTGTACTTTTCATTTGCATCAAATGGGTTACAAAGGATTCTCTTCCTAACACAAAGTGTCAGCTTCCCCCTTGCATTCCTTTTCTCTAACATATTAAGAGTTAAGACTGAGAGGTCATCTGGTATGGCGTATAACAAGAGTTAATCATGGTATGATACAATACATGGTCTAATCTTATGTTTGGTTGCTTTTTTCCTTCCATGCATAAGCAATACATCTATTAAATTATACATGAAGTGTGGTACTATTTAATTTTATTATCAACATGGAATAACTAATCCATGTATTAGTTATACATGGATAAAGGAGTAAAAAGACAAAACTAACCTTCTCTTTCTCCTAGGAGATAGTAATAAAAGTTAAGTATCAAAGGGTATAATTGTAAACTCATTTCTTTTTAATTTAAAAATAAATCAAATATTTTCAATGATAACTTATATTTCAAACTATAGTGCAATGTAGCAAACACTAAACAAAAGTTAATCCTTATATTATTAATTCCTGCATTATTAATCTATATATTATAATTCTTGTATAATTTGTGTTCGTACTAAATGACCTCTTAATGCATGTTTTACAAGTGACCATCATATGCCTAGATTTTTCTAAATCACAAGCAACGGTCTAATTAAAATCTCTGTAAAGTCTCTTTTCTTTTCCTTTACTGATTACCTTTTTATTTATTTATTTATTTTTATTTTTGTTGTAATTTACGCGTACGCCAGTCTTCAAGCAGGCCTCTTTGGTAACCATAGGAAGGATAAGGAGGGATTATTAAGGTTCAACACACTAACCTACTCTTTAAATTGAACTCCACTGATCTCTCCTCTAATTTAAACAACCACACAGAGCTCCCTTGTCTTTTTTTGAGGTGAACAAGATTTTACAATCAAGATAAAGAGGAGAAGGATAATGGTTACCAGTCACTCACTGAAAAGTGGCACATCATAGTCATCTGGTTATAGGCGACATAAAGATCTCTTAACTTTTAGACTACTGAAAAAGATAGTGTCTTTGCCGACAAAATAATTTTCTTATAATTAGTTCTAACATAAGAACGTATATATTTTAGAAACAAATATATTTTGAACTTGATTCTTTTTTATCTTTGTTAGTATGATTTAGAGCTATACAGTTACTTCCACCATTCCACATTAATTTTTATAATTTGACTTGACTGAAAATATAATAAAGGAATACGACTTTTGAAACATGTAATTGAAAATAAATCATGGATATTTCTATGAATGTAAATGAAAAGATTAAAATTAAAGTGTTTTCAAATTAAGAAAATATAACAATCTTTTTTTGACAGACTAATAAATAGAGTATGAAAAACAAAATGAAATGAATGTCGTATATTATTTATTTTAGATCACATAAGTTTTAAAAGTCATCTTTATTTTTAGTATCCTCTGATAATCGAGGAAAATGTTGCTTCTCGGTGGTAACATTTTTGTTTTCGTCATTCAAAAATAGAACGACAATTTTCTAAACTCATAAATAATTTGACCTAAACTTTTCATTTTATGCTTAATAAGAAATTTTTATAACAAAAGAAATATTATAGAATGTTTCATGCAGGGCCGGCCAACCCTTAAAACAGGTGAAGCCACCGCTTTAGGCCCCATATTTGTGAGGGCCCCATTTTTTGTTATCCATTAATAAATTATAGGATTTTTACACTCTATACGCATAAAATTTAAAGTATTTACAAGTCATACCCATTAAAAATTATACTACCCATAAAATTAGAAGTATTTACCAACCTACCCATTTATTATTGTATACCTTTGTTATGCCTTATAGGTGTATACTTTTAAGATATGCTGCATAAATTATGGTATACAAGTCTGGAGGGTCATTTATTACTGTATACCTTTGTTATGCCTTATAGGTGTATACCTTTATAGTATGCTGCATAAACTATGGTATACAAGTCTGGATGGGTAGAGTGGGTAAATAATTTAGTGGGTAGGTCGTGTAATATTTGAAAATAGTGGGTAGTGGCTGTAATTATTTTAGGTTTTGTGGGTATTTTTGTAAGTGTCCTTAAATTATATTACCTCCGTTTCTTAATAAATATTTATTCTTTGGTCAAAATAAGTGTCACTTTAGAAAATCAATGCAAATTTATTTATTCTTTTCTAATCTTACTCATGCAATTAAAGATAGAAATAAATAGTTGTACTTAAGTTTGGTATTCGAGATTAGTAAATCAGGATAATATGGTAAAATATAAACTCCATCCATTTCAATTTATATGAACTTATTTGATATGACACAATGTTTAACAAAGAAATGAAGACTTTTGAAATTTGTGGTCTAAACTAATCAAATGGTATTTGTGTAGATATAAATCATTTTGTTAGGGCACAGTGGTGAATTTGAGGTTAAGTTGTTTCCAAGTTTAGAAATCGCTAGGTCATTCTTTAGGAACGGACTAAAAAAAATAGGTTCACATAAACGGGAATGAAGACTAGTATTTAATATTTTCTTAATGGACGTGAAAAAAAGTAAATAGACACTTATAATGGGATTGAGGTAGTATGTAAGAGAAAAAAATCGTCTATCTGGAGTAAAAAAAACTAAGGTACGCGGGAAGTTACATAAAAATATCAAATCTTATCCAAGAATCTAACATCGACAACGTCTCAAGAGAGATTAAATGGATTAACTATATTATCAATTGCGAAATACTTACTTGAAAAAATTGATTATAAAAAGTTTATTATTAATAACTTTGCATCTCAACAAGCTAAAAAGAAATATATATTATTTTCATTTAGAAAAAATTTAAGGTCCCTCGTTAAAATTTGGCTTTAGGCCACAAAATTCGTCGGGCCGCCCGTGGTTTCATGCTCACAAGTATTAGAAGGTTTTATCTCTTTCTTAAACCCCGTGTTTATTCTAAACGGTTACACATTGAAATGAGAAGTATAATGTTTTAAAAGCAATTGAACAGATATGTGGAATCTTCCTTCAATTGTAGAATAATTAATACTAATGATAAAAGGAGAAAAACTAATTAATTATATTTTGAACTTCTAAAATAATATATATTTTGAAAGGGATGAAGTAATAATTTAAGTATTTTGTTTCTCTCAAGTCTTTTCATCAAAGGGGAAAGCCTTTATGAGCGCATCATAATTCATAGTCCTTAACAATGCAGTTACTATGACAGGATCTAATGCCTACTAAATTAGGACTTCAGACTTTTATCCTTTCAAAATTGGCATTTTATTTTGTACTATTTCTTCCGTTTTAGAAAAGTTTACATGGTTTGATTAATTGGCATAAAGCTAAAAAATAAATAAATAAAAAAGATGACTTTTGAAACTTTGGTTAAGTCATAAATATTTATGCGGCTATAAATATTACGTGAGAAGTTTAAAGTTAATAATGTGTCATCCATATTGATTGACCTCTGGATTTCTGGCGGCGAGGACTGCTTAGAGTCTCTACTTCGCGTGTACGTTTACTTTTCTTTGTCAAACAATAATTCTTTAGTTATTGTAGATATAAAAGCGTCAATATATCATTTTTTCCACGATAATTAATTGTAACTATTGAGCCAATTATTGCTATATTTTTTATAACATGAAGAAAAAAAGTTCATTTAGCTATAATGTTTTGTTTCAAAAAAAAATTATTATGATAGAAGAAATTACTATTGCTACTCCAACATCAAACACGTGGCTAAAAGTTGATAATTAGCTACAAACTTATGGTGTAATATTGATTTGTAGCTATTTAGGTAGTTTTTTGCCACGAGACTTATTAGCCATGATATTAAAATTTGTAGCTAAATTTTTTTACCAATATAATTTATTGTAGCTAAATTTTTTTACGAAATTCTAAATTTTGTGACTATTGTTGAATATTAGCCATGATATTAAAATTTGTAGCCAAAAATTCGTATAAGTATCTACTGTTGTAGTTCCTTTCTTTATAAAATTTTGTCACAGGTCAAAATATGATAAATAATATTGGATGGAGGGAGTAATATTATCGCTCAATAGCTCCATCGAACTCTGTACTACCCACGTGTGTTTTGCCTGAAAGACAAAAAAAATCGTGACATATAATTGTTGGGAAGAAATAAGAAATATAAAATTACACGACGAGGTAAAGCGGAAGGAATACCCAAGTTAGAACTTTCCACACTATTTGAAAAGGAAAAGCAAACTAATTTCAAGCACAAACAGAATTTTGGGCAGCAACAACAACTAACAAACAAACAAATATAGCCAGACAAAGTATTCAACACACGAGACACCAAATTTTTACGTGGAAAACCCCTTCAATATGAAGAGGGAAAAACTATGGGACCAAAGTCCACAAAAGCTCCATTAATCAATCAATAAGAGCATAAAAGTTCTTCAAAGTGGCTACACAATAAGTTCCAAATACGGAGCAATAATACATATATCAAAGCACAAAAATTAGAGAAGAAATGAATAAATTTCACCAAAAATCATCTACTATTCATGAGCCAAAAATCAGGGCTATAGAACTCCAAATCAACCTCTATAAGTTCCCAAACAAAGATTAAGATGAGTGGAACGTATTTTTTTAAGATCAGCTTAATCGGACTAGAACTAATCGAAAATCGCGTCTCAATGTTGGATGCACTATGTTGTTTTATGCAGAAAAATTTGCACCTTCTCTCTCTCTCTCTCTCTATATATATATATATATATATATATATATATATACACGGCTGATGTATATCACTTGTGTTATATCCAAAAGCAGACATAAAGATGATTTTGTTTGTCTTGACAATAGTGGACTTAGAGCATGAAGTAGATTTTTTTAAAAAGGGTGTTTATTTATCCACATAGGAAGGGAAAAGCCCAAAAAAATCCCAATAATTCGCCCCTTCCTACTATGTGGAGGAGACCGCCATCTCGGCGATCAAACAACACTCTTCAAATTTTCCTCTTGGCAAAGATTTAGTAAGCATATTTGAACCATTGTCATTAGTGTGGATTTTCTCAAGCGAAAACAACTTAGCATCCAACATATCCCGAATCCAATGGTACCTTACATCAATATGCTTTGACCTACCATGAAATATAGAATTTTTGCCAAGATGAATAGCACTCTGACTATCACAATAAAGCACATATTTCTTCTGAGCAAAGTCAAGTTCCTTTAAAAATCGTTTCATCCAGAGTAACTCTTTACAACCTTCAATGGTAGCAATAAGCTCAGCTTCTGTAGTAAATAGAACAACATATTTCTGCAACCTAGATTGCCAAGACACAACTCCTCCTACATAAGTAATCAAGTAGCCAGAAGTAGATTTGCGAGTATCAATATCTCCAGCCATGTCTGAATCAATGTAACCACAATGAACAGGTTTTCATATACCAAAACACAAACTCTGGCTGGTAGTGCCACAAAGATATCTCATAATCTACTTCATTACATTCCAATGATCTCTTCCTGAATTGAAAGATAACAGCTAACAATACCAAAAATATGAGCAATAACTGTTCTACATCAAACTGCAACCGGCTAAAGCATAAGGAACTTTCTTCATATCTTCCTTCTCATCAACATTGGAAGGACACTACTTTCTGCTAAACTTGAAGTGCATAGCTAAAAGTGTACTAACAGCCTTAGCTTTATCTATGCTGAATCTGCAACGTACCTTCTGAATGTACTTCCCCTGTGATAACCATAACTTCTTGGCCTCTCTGTCACGGATAATTTGCATGCCAAGAATCTGCTTTGTTGGTACTACGTCTTTCATAACAAAAGACTTTTTCAACTCTTGATTCAACTTCTGAATCCTACAAGCATTATGACCAACAACAAGCATGTCATCAACATAAAACAATAAAATAATATAGTCATTGTCATAGAATTTTCGCACAAAAACACAATGGTCTGAAGAAGTCTTCTTAAAACCATGTTGCTGCATAAAAGGCCCAAATTTTCTGGGAGCTTGTTTCAAGCCATAAAAGCTCTTCTTCAATTTGCAAACATAATTTTCTTTTCCCTTCACTTCAAAGCCTTCAGGCTACTCCACATAAATTTCTTCATCCAAATCACCTTGGAGAAAAGTAATTTTCATATCCATTCGCTCAACATCTAAATCTAGACTTGTAGCTAAGTCTAGAACAATATGAATGAAAGATATCTTCACAACATGAGCAAATATCTCACTAAAATCAACTCTTTTTTTCTGATTAAAGTCCTTGACGACCAATCTAGCCTTGTACCATGGAACTGGGTTACCATCTTCATGTTTCACCAAGAAAAGTCACTTCTTTTTCATTGCTTTTCTGTCATTGGAAGTTTAACCAAATGAAAGTTATGATTATCATGTAAGGAATTCATCTCATCTTGCATAACATCAAACCATTTTTCTTTTTCTTCATGTTCTATGTCCTCTTCAAAACATTCAGGTTCTCCCCCATTAGTCAAGAGTACCTACTCATTGGGAGGATACTGGGATGAAGGTCTACTCACTCTAGAATTTCTTCAAAGTGAACTTTCTGGAGCATCAACAATGATTGGTTGCTGGCCAACCACATTATCTTTAACTAGAGCATCAACAATATCATTAACAAATAATAATAATAATAATAATAATAAATAAATAAGGGAGCTTCTTCCACGATGTTAATATTTTCTATTGTGCTTTTTCATATCAATTGTGAACAGCATGATGCAGCTGCCACATACTCAGCTTCCGCAGTTGATAAAGCAACTGAGTTTTGCTTCTTTGTAGCCCAAGAGACCAAACAAGGACCTAGAAAGTGTGCAATTCTTGAAGTGCTTTTCCTATCCACCAAATGACCTGCATAATCTGCATCAGCAAAACCAATTAGTTCAAAAGTACCTCCTCTTGGGTACCAGAGACAAAGGTCCTGAGTTCCTTTCAAGTATCTCAGGATCCTCTTCACAGCTGTCAAATGTGACTCCTTGGGCTTGGACTGAAATCTAGCACACAGTCCTACACTGTATACTATGTCAGGTCGACTGGCTGTGAGATAAAGAAGTGAACCTATGATTCCTCTATACTTTGTCTCGTTTGTTGAAGGACCTAGTTCATCTAAATCCAGCTTCGTCCCAGGTGCAATGGTTGTAGTCATTTCCTTTGCTCCTTCCATGTCAAATTTCTTCAGTAGTTCCTTGACATATTTTTGCTGGTGAATCATAATTTCTTCAGGCATTTGCTTTATCTGCAATCCAAGGAAGAAATTTAGTTCGCCCATCATGCTCATTTCAAATTCACTTCCCATCAGATCAGCAAATCCTTTGCATAGCCCCTCATCAGTGGCTCCAAAGATGATATCATCGACATACACTTGAACCACCAATAGATCTTTTCCTTTCTTTTTCAGGAACAATGTGTTATCAATCTTTCCTCTCGAGAAACTATTCTTCAGTAGAAATCCTGAGAGTCTTTCATACCAGGCTCTAGGGGCTTGCTTCAATCCATAAAGAGCCTTGTCCAGTTTGTAAACATGATCAGGAATTCATTGTTCACAAACCCTGGTGGCTGTATCACATAGACTTCTTTATTCAAGTAGCCATTTAAGAAAGCACTCTTTACATCCAACTGATATAGTGTAAACTCCATATATGTAGCAAAGGCAATTAGCATCCTGATGGCCTTCATCCTTGCAACTGGTGCAAAGGTTTCATCATAGTCTATTCCTTCTTCCTGACTATAACCTTGGAATACTAATCTCACTTTGTTTCTCGTCACTATACCATGCTCATCCAGTTTGTTCCTGAATACCCATTTTGTTCTAATTATTGATCTGTCATTTTTCTTAGGAACTAGGTGCCACACTTTGCTTCTTTCGAATTGATGTAGTTCATCCTGCATGGCTAGAATCCAGTCTGGGTCTTCTAAAGCTTATTTTATGTTCTTTGGTTCCAGAGATGAGAGGAACGCAAAGAAAGCACAAAAGTTCTTCAAAGCTAACCTGGTCATGATTCCTGTATCCAATTTCGATAGGACATTCTCCAAAGGATGAGATCTTTGATGCTTCCATGGCCTGAGTTGAATATGACCAGAAGAACCTGCAACATTATCCTGGAGGGGTTCTTCTTGACTTACTGGATCATCAGCTTATTCAGAGGTTCCCCCTGTCAAGTTGACTCCTTGTTCTAGTGTGCTTGGATTTTCACCTGATGTCTCCTTGTCTTCTGAGTCTTCCAGTTCATTTACACCTTCTTCCCTACTAAGGCCAATCACTTGATCTTCTGTCTCACTCTCCTCTAGTGCCTTATTTGATTCATCAAATACAACATGCATACTTTCTTCTACTGTTTGTGTCCTTTTGTTGAACACCTTGTATGCTTTTCTTTGGTTAGAATAACCAAGAAATATTGCCTCGTCACTCCTAGCATCGAACTTTTCCAAGGGTTCCTTGCAATTGTTGTGAACAAAACATTTACAACCAAAGGGTCTTAGGTGAGTAATATTTGGTTTTCTACCTCTGAGTAGCTCATATGGGGTCTTGCCAAGAATTGCTCTAATGGAACATCTGTTCAGCAAGTAGCATGCAGTATTTATAGCTTCAGCCCAAAGTTTTCTTGCAAGCCCACTTGACAACAGCATAGTCCTGGCCATATCCTCCAGAGACATGTTCTTCCTCTCAACCACCCCATTTTGTTGGGGAGTTCTTGGGGCGGAGAAGTTATGATCTATGCTGTTCTTTGCACAATACTCAGAAAATTTTGAGTTCTCAAACTCAGTTCCATGATCAGATCTGATGCTGATGAGTTCAAGGCTTAACCTTTTCTGAACTACACCAACCCAGTCTTTAAAGCTGTCAAAAGCTTCATCTTTAGTTGCCAAGAACAGGGTCCATGTGCATCTAGAGTAGTCATCAACAATCACGAACACGAATCTCTTTCCTCCTCTACTCCCGACTCTCATTGGTCCACACAGATCCATATGCAACAGTTCCAGTGGTTTTGATGTACTTACCACCTTCTTGGATTTAAATGATGATCTCACATGCTTTCCCTTTACACACGGATCACATATTTTTATGTTTTCAAATCTCTTGCTTGGCAATCCACGAACCAACTCCTTCGATACAAGCTTGTTCAGTTGTGAGAGACTTGCATGACCCATTCTTTTGTGCCACAACTGAGAGTCACTTTCTTCTACATTCAAGCATGTCAGGTTATTTTCAGGTAGTGACTTCAGCGATGCTTTGTATACATTGTTCACCCTCTTTCCTTTCATAACAATTTCTCCACTCTGCAGGTTCTTCACAATGCATCCTACAGACGAGAAACTCACTTCGTTACCTCTGTCACATAGTTGGGAGATGCTCAGTAGATTGTGTCTGAGACCATCAACACAATAAACATTCTCAATTGCGTGATCCATAGTTCTCCCAATCTTTCCAATTCCTACTATTTGACCACTCTTTCCTCCTCCGAAGGCCACACTCCCTCCTTGAAATGCTGCAAGTGAGAGAAAGTTTTTTCTATCTCCTGTCATGTGCCTTGAACAACCACTATCAATAATCCAGATTGGGTTGTTCTCCCTCACTCCAGCCTGCAAAACAAATTAGGGGTTAGCCTTAGGAACCCAGACAAGCTTGGGTCCCTTCTTACTAGAGAATGGATAAATTAAATCCTGTCTAGCCCATTTAGGTAAAACACTTCTTTTGTCCTTAGCCTTTGCTTTGCTGACATTTATGCACTTTTGTTTGACATGTCCAGTTTCACCACAAAAAGTACATAACATGTTGCAAGGTAATGCCACATACTTGCTCTTAGGGTTATATTGAGGCAGCGGTTTCTTAAATCCTAACCCTTGTTTTCCTTTATTTTGATTTTCAAGAACCCAGTTCATTGCCTCTGATGATTTATTCCATTTAGTCAATCTGGTAAGCTCAAATTTTGATTTTTCAACCTTTTGACTTAAAACCCTGTTCTTCTCAGTTTCTTGATACAGGATTTCATTAACTCTTTTCAATTCATTTTCCAAAAAGGTTTGAACTTCACTTATTACTTGCTTACCATTTGCACTTTCTCTTAACTGATTGCATTCCAATTCTAGCTCAGTGATCTTAGAGTTTGACACAAGAGTCTACCCTTTCAAGATGGCATTGACTTCTTCAAGTTCAATGTTATGTTCTAGGAGACTCTTGTGCTTGGTTCTAAGACTACTTAGTTCTTCAGTTAATTTATCTTTTTCAAGCTTCACTTTTTCATAACCCTCGATCAAGGTGGCAGTGATTAAAATCAAGTTTCAGAAGAGTATGTATGCAAAGTTTCCTTTAGTTCAGATAGACATACCTCTGCTGAATGAGTATCTTCAGTTCCATCAGTTGCCATGAGAGCAGAGTTCTTCTTTTGATTGTCATCTGAGTACACCTCCTTCAGCCTTTCCCAGATTTCCTTGGCATACTTGCATTCAAGTATCATAGCAAGCACATCGTAGGTAAGTCCTCTTTTCAGGTACCATTGAGCTTTGGAGTTTGCCTGTAACCAGTCTAGGTCTTGAGGATCTAGTTTTTCTACCTTCTTTGGCACTAGGACACCATTTGCAGCTCTCTTTACAGGAACATGAGGTCTTCTCTTCACAATCAGCCATAGACTATAGTCTGCTGCTTGCAAGAAGATCTTCATCTGTTTCTTCCTGTTCTTGTAGTGAGTCCCGTTGAACACAGGTGGCCTTGACGGATCTCTTCCTCCTCTAAACTCTCGAGGGTCTTCTTCATCAGAACTGATGTCTGACATACCCATTAGTGCTAGTGGCGGATCATCTTTAGAATCCTTTTCATGATCGGATTCACTATCAGTTGGTCCCCATGTAGCATAGAAGGCTTCCTTCTTCTTTCTCCTTTCTGCTCTGAAGTATGGAGGTCGGCTTGACTTCTTCTTATCTTTGTCAATTTCCTTTGGCGTCTCCTTCTCCTTTTCCTTGGATGCTCTATTTTTCATCCATTCTATTTCCCACATAAGACAGTCCATGACAGCATGATCCTTTTTGAAGCACTTAAAGCATCCTCAATAATTAGGACTGTCAACTATGTTCTTCTTGCCAGAACTCTCCTTGCCACTTATTTTGAATCCCTTGAACCTTCCCAGATTAAGCTTCTATCTTAAGGCACTTACCATTGCTGCTTCAACTGATTGAAGATCAACATATTCATCGATTTCCTCAGTTGCTTCAAGTGCAAGGGTCTTCTCCTTCTTTACAGCTGGTTTAGCTTTTGAGTCCTTCATCATCTCATGAGTTTTCAGACTTCCAACCAGTTCTTCAAGTTTGATGGATCTAAGAGGTTTGGATTCAATAATGGCGGTCATCTTTGGTTCCCATGCTTCAGGAAGCATATTCAGGATTTTATCAACCATCTCTATTTCAGGCAATTCCATATCCAGAGATCTCATCTCATTAGTAATGATGGTCAACCTAGTCATCATATCCTGAATTGATTCTTTCTCACCCATGGTGAAAAGTTCAAATTGTCTCTTCAGCATTCTCCTTTTTGAGTCCTTCACTTCTGTGGTTCCTTCATACGCAACCTGCAATGCATCCCATATTTCCTTAGCCGTCTTATAAGATGATACTCTATTGAACTCCTCAGGACCAAGACCACATATGACAAGACTTTTGGCTTTGTGATTCTTTTAAATCATCTTATAATCCGTCTCGTTGAACTCTTCTTTCAGTTTAGGTTCTTGCTTGGCAGTGGCTCCTTCACAAACTATTTTTGTGGGGATCAGGTTTCCTTCAGAGACTATCAGCCAGAGTTGATAGTCTTCAGCACATATGTAATTCTCCATCCTGTTCTTCCACCATGCATAATATTGCCCATTAAACTGTGGGGCCTCTGAACTGATTGTCCTTCAGTGATGGTAGGTGGTGCACTCATGATTCTGATCCTTCTCAAGGTTTTAACCTCTTACGAGAAGATCTGCTCTGATACCACTTGTTATAATCTATGCACCTCCTAAAGACACTAGAAGGGGGGGTTGAATAGTGTCTACCGATTTTTCGTTACAAGAACCTGGTTCTTCTGAACGTAGAACCTAGTTCTTATCTTAGCACTTATACTATTTCAAACACTGCAACTCGCCAAACCACACACACAGAAGACACAAGGATTTTATGTGGAAAACTCCTTGCTCAAGGGAGAAAAACCACGACCCACACTCTGGGATTTTAGAACTGAATCAACTAACACAAGAGCAAAGTTTCTAATTACAAACTCTGTAACTAAGGGGCTACACTCTAGACCCTAATCACTACTCAAAGCTAACTCTAGCTTTTCCAGTAATTACACAAGAGTTCACCTAATACATATGCTTCTACAATAAGCCAATAGGTAAAAACTATGAATGCTCAAACTAAGACAACTTACAACTCGATGAGCCTAGACAGAATATCTAGACTCAATACACTGTATTCACTTCAGTTGTCTTCTCCAGTTTACTCACGTAGAAATATGCTAGATCGCCTTTGTATGCTCTCAACTCTCCGTTTGTGAATAACTAAATTTACGGCTGTCTCCACTACTTGTATTTATACGGGTCTTGAAACCCTAGTTGAGTCCTACAGGGAATCCTTTTAATTATGGCAAGTCAGGATTCCTAGTAACTCTTTTCCTTGTTGAAGTCCAACTTCTTTTCACACTTCGAAGACACAGCCTGGGCACCGCCTCTTTTAGTCTGACTAGGATGCATATTCATTCACACGCCACTACTCGTAGTTCCGCAGGGATTTGCAACCCGTAATTCTTTTCAATCAAGCGTGCCCTTCATTACAAGGACTAGGTTCTTCGTGGGAACCTCTAAGTCCTTTCCGTTTGTCATACTTCAAAACCAGCTCTCAACACATGTGTAAATTATAATTGTAGTAATAATATAGTTGACTTTTCTATATTCCATAGTTATGAAAAACTCCCAACAACAAACCTAACCAAAATCTGGGGTTCATTTGAAGAGTAGGCAATTGCTAATAGAAATAGTCTGCAAAAAATCCTCACTCACACATGGTATATAATCTACTCAAAACTGATCAATTCGCGCTCTACAACAAAGCAAATACAAGCAACCTCCCAAGTAAATCTAGAGTCAACATCATGATCACAAGCTTCAAACAATGCACTCAACGTTTCACAAGGCAAAAGGGATCCTGATAGAATACATGCATGAAGTTCACATACCCAAAATTAAGTATCAATATATAAGTAGTCAAAGTAGAGCCAAGACTATCTCATCCATTCACTACACTCTAATCCTAACTAAAAAAAAAAATCTACATATACCCGGTCTAATAAAAAAATCTATCTATACCCGGTTCAAACAACTTCGTTTGGAAAAGAACCGATGCACTAAGAAAAATCAGAGGTGAGTATTAGCACAAATAGGAAGAATTCCACCCCACACTTAAGATCATGTAGTCCTCAATGCAATAAAATAAAAATAAATGTGACAGATAAACTCCCTGAGGCTCAAAGCTTGAAAAACATCATTGTGAGCTTCCTTAGGGCACGAGGTACTCAGACTTCTCCCAAGCAGGACTTCATCTTCAAGCATGATGTGTTGCAGACACTCCATACTTAGACTCCAAACTAGTCAAAACTTGCTAAACAAAGAAATTCATTAAGTAATATACTTCAAAAGATAATATTTTTTTTTTTTTTTGTAATTTTTGTTCTTTTTTATTTTTTTAACTTATATACAATTACAATCACGGGTTGCCTCCCGAGAAGCCCATTAGTTATAGTTGTGGCACGACTTCACTTAGCTCTACTCATGGCTCACCTAGGCTCACATATATGCACACACGAACAATTCACTTCATCACAATGTCCCTTCAATAATTTACCAATATCAACTATTATTTCTTCATTATACTGCTTCAAGGTCATCTTCCCTTTGTCGACATCAATCACTGCTTTACCAATAGCCAAGAATGGACGGCCTATGATTATTAGAAAATCTTTATCAATGGGGCAGTCAAGAATCACAAAATCTACATGAAACATGAACTAGGGTGCTTTTGCCTTCTATCTGCCAGCCGGATTCGCAATGAAGTCACTCTTATGCTAATCAGACCCAGCTTGTTGTATACTTCTAACAGCATCAAATTAATGCTTGGACCAAAATCGCATAAAGCCTTATCAATTGTGAGATCACCAATGGTGCACGGGACTGGAAAACTACCAGGATCTGGAATCTTTTTAGCTACAAGCTTTATAATGACAACACTATACATCTTATCTAATTCGACTATCTCTACCTCATTCAAGTCAACCTTCTTAGATAGAATTTCTTTAACATTTTTTCATATCAAGGTACCTTTTTCATGACCATGAGAGGCATAGAAAGCTTTAATTATTTCAATAAATATATTAAAAGGCTTATTAAACTTTAAACATTTTAGTTACTTTTCCAACCTTTGAGAAATAGGAGGTGTACGTATTTTCGCCTTGGAGTTCAGCTCCCTTGATAGTTTAGCTTGTTCAACCACTTTCTCTGCTTATTTAATAGGTTCTTTGACAATTTCCTTCTCAGTGCTAGAAGCAAGTTTTAGAGTGGCCTCTTTCTCAGTAGGGTCATTTCTAGTCAGTTTGGCAGAGTCATCCACAGGCTCAATATCTGGCATAGTGGGTAGCGCCTCTTTAGCTAATTCCTGCTCCTTGTCCAAGTCTCTACCATTCCTCAAAGTGATTTCCATCAAGTGTAAGCATTTGAATCCTTAGGATTCACCCCGTATCGCTCGGCAAGCACCTTGAGGTCTATTATGCAAAACTAGGGATATATAGTTGTCCCAACTTAGTCTCTATACCTTATATTGAAGTGTCATGCGCTGCCACTTGGTCTTGCAGCTGTTACTTAACTTCAATCATAGCATGTACCATAGTCTTGATCTCAGTTGTATCATTCACCTGCTGCAAGGGTAAAGTTTCTTGTTGTTGCACTGATCTACATTGACTCTATTGATTTTATTGCTGACGCAGGCCATAATTCACGAAGTTCACATCTTCAGTATAAGCAAGCAATTCAGGATCTAAAAAACTACCAAGATTGGGAACTTGGGTTTTAGCCTCAATTTGATTAACATATTTCAGCATCTTCTCGTTCATTTATTTCGTCACAACATCAAGTGTAGTTTGCAACTTTGACATCTCTTCTTCCATCCTAGAAGCAATACCAGTAGATAAAGCCCTCGCATCTGAACTAGTAAATGTATCTCTTTGAAGCAAGCCTAAGTTTTGAGCCATAGTGGTTTGCAGCATTTTTCCTTCCTCAAACGTCTTGATCTAGAATGCTCCTCCAGGTGCCACATCTAGATTACCTTTGATTTGATCTCCTATACCCATGTAGATATTTTGTCCCAATATTTGGTCGGAAATTCCTTGATGAGGAAAGTTTTCCAAATAACTTTTACATCTCTCCCAAGCCTCTGACAAAGTTTCAAGATCTGCTTGAACATGAGAATCTCATCAAACATATTCGTAGTTTTATTTGGTGGGAAAAATTTATTCATGAAATTGATCAGCAAATCACCTCAAGAAGTTATAGAACTGACAGGCGGTGAATCGAACTAGTCACTAGCATCATACGTCAAAGAGAGCGGAAACAACATCAATCGCACCACCTTTGCTAGGACGCGAGTCTGCTTCTGAGTTTCACACACCCGCATGAACATTTTAAAATGCTTTTGAGGATTATCACTAGTTCTACTTGCAAATAAACCCGCATTAGCAAGCAAAGTTACCATCCTCTAGGTGATGTAAACATTTTCTGTCTCGAATGTTGGAAGCTGAATATCATACGCCGAATTCCCCGCCACTGGTTATGTGAAAGCATTAAGAGCCAAATCTTGAGCCATCTTCAATACTTCGGGATCTGAACTTTCAATTGTAAACACCAAAGAAACAAGATCAAGATGACAAGAATGAAGTTAATTAAAAAATATATCCAACTATTCTAACAACCAAATTACACTGTGTTCCCCAGTAATGGTGCCAAAATTTGATCACGCTCAACTACACCCTATAAAATATACTAAGTAGTAGCGGCAATTATAGCTTGGTACTTAAAATTTCGAGGTCGAATCACATAGTGAACACTTAAAATCTAGTTGTTATTCTAACTAATTTACCTATTGATTAACTTCTAAGGGTTTTATCTTGAGATCGGTTGTGTAGTAATAACTAAGTAATAAGAAATTAATAATTAAGTAAGCAACAAAGTAGCACAGAAGATGATTAATTCAAGAGATGTAAAACCTAGGATTGATCTACCCAACTCCTACCTATGTGTTAGAACAATGCTTCAACAAATTCAACTTGGTTCTTCCTATTGAACACTTACTCCTCACGATGTGCATGGGGTGCATGGCGTGCAACACATTGTGCACCATGGTCTTCTCGTTCGATTTGTCCCTTCTTCGACCGTCCTTCGTTTGCACGACCCTGAGGCTTCTACTCAGACTTCAAAACCCTTGAAATCTACAAATTTTACTTTTTAAACGCCTCATATCATCAATATAATTCCTATAACATAATACACACCAAAAGAGAGTAAATCAGTTCAAAATACTAATAAATATTACAAAAAGACGCATGAATACGAGGTGAAAGTATATGAAATATATTAATATCTAGCTTCGTATCAGTTGCTTCAATTTGCCATTAATACTTCCGTTGAATTTGGATAACTCAATTTTGGGGGGTAAAATTTGCCAGAATGATGATAATTGTTTGGTGCTGCAAAAATATTCACCAAATTTAACCATGCCTGTAAATGTTTTCTACTCCCTATTGATTGTTGATCTAGCTAGGGATTTATGAGTTGAAACTGCAATTCCCATCCTTTTAATCTCCAATTAATGAGTTGCGTTATGTTTTAACTGCCTCCTGAATAAATATACAAACATACGTCCTGTGTATCTTTTTTGTTAGTTACATTTAGTATTATAAATACTAATGTTGCTATTATCACTGTTCTTTATGCTGCAATGCACTAGGAGTATTCTTAACATGGTGAAGCAACAGAGACGATTATTATAACAGAGGCATCGAGCACAAATTTTTTATTCTTAACATCAATAGCATACATTTATTGTTCTATTATAACTATGCTTGCAAACTTGTCTGTTTTCATGTTTACCCGTTCCATTGTACAATTTGTACTTTCTAGGTGCATATGTATACCGTGAATGTGTTCAAGGTGAACATATTATCTAGACGTAATTCTAAAAAGCTTGGCACCTATGAGACTGACGCTTGTACTTTTCATTTGCATCAAATGGGTTACAAAGGATTCTCTTCCTAACACAAAGTGTCAGCTTCCCCCTTGCATTCCTTTTCTCTAACATATTAAGAGTTAAGACTGAGAGGTCATCTGGTATGGCGTATAACAAGAGTTAATCATGGTATGATACAATACATGGTCTAATCTTATGTTTGGTTGCTTTTTTCCTTCCATGCATAAGCAATACATCTATTAAATTATACATGAAGTGTGGTACTATTTAATTTTATTATCAACATGGAATAACTAATCCATGTATTAGTTATACATGGATAAAGGAGTAAAAAGACAAAACTAACCTTCTCTTTCTCCTAGGAGATAGTAATAAAAGTTAAGTATCAAAGGGTATAATTGTAAACTCATTTCTTTTTAATTTAAAAATAAATCAAATATTTTCAATGATAACTTATATTTCAAACTATAGTGCAATGTAGCAAACACTAAACAAAAGTTAATCCTTATATTATTAATTCCTGCATTATTAATCTATATATTATAATTCTTGTATAATTTGTGTTCGTACTAAATGACCTCTTAATGCATGTTTTACAAGTGACCATCATATGCCTAGATTTTTCTAAATCACAAGCAACGGTCTAATTAAAATCTCTGTAAAGTCTCTTTTCTTTTCCTTTACTAATTACCTTTTTATTTATTTATTTATTTTTATTTTTGTTGTAATTTACGCGTACGCCAGTCTTCAAGCAGGCCTCTTTGGTATGAATTGGTTTACTAGGAAACCATAGGAAGGATAAGGAGGGATTATTAAGGTTCAACACACTAACCTACTCTTTAAATTGAACTCCACTGATCTCTCCTCTAATTTAAACAACCACACAGAGCTCCCTTGTCTTTTTTTGAGGTGAACAAGATTTTACAATCAAGATAAAGAGGAGAAGGATAATGGTTACCAGTCACTCACTGAAAAGTGGCACATCATAGTCATCTGGTTATAGGCGACATAAAGATCTCTTAGCTTTTAGACTACTGAAAAAGATAGTGTCTTTGCCGACAAAATAATTTTCTTATAATTAGTTCTAACATAAGAACGTATATATTTTAGAAACAAATATATTTTGAACTTGATTCTTTTTTATCTTTGTTAGTATGATTTAGAGCTATACAGTTACTTCCACCATTCCACATTAATTGTTATAATTTGACTTGACTGAAAATATAATAAAGGAATACGACTTTTGAAACATGTAATTGAAAATAAATCAGGGATATTTCTATGAATGTAAATGAAAAGATTAAAATTAAAGTGTTTTCAAATTAAGAAAATATAACAATCTTTTTTTGACAGACTAATAAATAGAGTATGAAAAACAAAATGAAATGAATGTCGTATATTATTTATTTTAGATCACATAAGTTTTAAAAGTTATCTTTATTTTTTGTATCCTCTGATAATCGAGGAAAATGTTGCTTCTTGGTGGTAACATTTTTGTTTTCGTCATTCAAAAATAAAACGACAATTTTCTAAACTCATAAATAATTTGACCTAAACTTTTCATTTTATGCTTAATAAGAAATTTTTATAACCAAAGAAATATTATAGAATGTTTCATGCAGGGCCGGCCAACCCTTAAAACAGGTGAAGCCACCGCTTTAGGCCCCATATTTGTGAGGGCCTCATTTTTTGTTATCCATTAATAAATTATAGGGATTTTTACACTCTATACCCATAAAATTTAAAGTATTTACAAGTCATACCCATTAAAAATTATACTACCCATAAAACTAGAAGTATTTACCAACCTACCCATTTATTATTGTATACCTTTGTTATGCCTTATAGGTGTATACTTTTAAGATATGCTGCATAAATTATGGTATACAAGTCTGGAGGGTCATTTATTACTGTATACCTTTGTTATGCCTTATAGGTGTATACCTTTATAGTATGCTGCATAAACTATGGTATACAAGTCTGGATGGGTAGAGTGGGTAAATAATTTAGTGGGTAGGTCGTGTAATATTTGAAAGTAGTGGGTAGTGGCTGTAATTATTTTAGGTTTTGTGGGTATTTTTGTAAGTGTCCTTAAATTATATTACCTCCGTTTCTTAATAAATATTTATTCTTTGGTCAAAATAAGTGTCACTTTAGAAAATCAATGCAAATTTATTTATTCTTTTCTAATCTTACTCATGCAATTAAAGATAGAAATAAATAGTTGTACTTAAGTTTGGTATTCAAGATTAGTAAATCAGGATAATATGGTAAAATATAAACTCCATCCATTTCAATTTATATGAACTTATTTGATATGACACAATGTTTAACAAAGAAATGAAGACTTTTGAAATTTGTGGTCTAAACTAATCAAATGGTATTTGTGTAGATATAAATCATTTTGTTAGGGCACAGTGGTGAATTTGGGGTTAAGTTGTTTCCAAGTTTAGAAATCGCTAGGTCATTCTTTAGGAACGGACTAAAAAAAATAGGTTCACATAAACGGGAATGAAGACTAGTATTTAATATTTTCTTAATGGACGTGAAAAAAAGTAAAACAGACACTTATAATGGGATTGAGGTAGTATGTAAGAGAAAAAAATCGTCTATCTGGAGTAAAAAAAACTAAGGTACGCGGGAAGTTACATAAAAATATCAAATCTTATCCAAGAATCTAACATCGACAACGTCTCAAGAGAGATTAAATGGATTAACTATATTATCAATTGCGAAATACTTACTTGAAAAAATTGATTATAAAAAGTTTATTATTAATAACTTTGCATCTCAACAAGCTAAAAAGAAATATATATTATTTTCATTTAGAAAAAATTTAAGGTCCCTCGTTAAAATTTGGCTTTAGGCCACAAAATTCGTCGGGCCGCCCGTGGTTTCATGCTCACAAGTATTAGAAGGTTTTATCTCTTTCTTAAACCCCCGTGTTTATTCAAAACGGTTACACATTGAAATGAGAAGTATAATGTTTTAAAAGCAATTTAACAGATATGTGGAATCTTCCTTCAATTGTAGTGTGGGAACACATGCTAGCTAGATTTAAGAGTGTACGGAATGAAAGCACCATATCACCCGCACATAAAATAGGCATGCTTTCTAATAGTGGTAGTATTATTGCACATCTCGGGGATGAAGAGGATGGATGGGGATGGTGACGGGTGGAGTGGTGGTCAAACGAATTGAAGAAGACAAGGAAATTGTAGAAATTTTTATTTAATTAATCATCACATGTAATAATGTTGTCCTTGCTAATTTGTCATGTGATTGCTAGTGAGAAAGGCGGCTACATATTTGACTGGCGGCCAAAAGCATGTTTGATTTAACATAATTCGGCTGGAGTTTAAGTGAAAAGTTTGACAAGTTTGAGGAATTATCTATATGTTTAGTCTAAAGATAGGACTAAATTCATAGACGGTCACTAAATTTGTCAAACTTTTCATCGAGATAAGATGTAAATAAAAAATTTGACAAATTTAGGAGATATTTATGTATTTAACTATATATTACTATTGCCCAGCTTAATATTATTAAATTTTACGCAGCTTATTGGTATCATTAACGCTTTCATTCTAATACTTTATAGTATTTTATTATATAGGGATAAGGGAATCTGAATGGAGAAGTAGGCAGGTGGATATAAACGCTGGCCAACAAGGTGGAAATTTGGATACCCCACAAGGGAAGCGAACCCTCAAATTAACATAGTTCGGCGTCATAACTTAATTAGATATGTTAAATCCATTTCAAATTTTTTGTCATGCATGCATTATAAGTCTCTTAAACAAACATTTCTAAGAAGATTTTTTTAAATAATAATAATATTATTTTGCCCTTATTTATATCTATAATCTTCAACCATATTGATCAATCTACAATATATTTTCATTCGATTTCTTACTTTTAAGAATAATTAATACTAATGATAAAAGGAGAAAAACTAATTAATTATATTTTGAACTTCTAAAATAATATATATTTTGAAAGGGATGAAGTAATAATTTAAGTATTTTGTTTCTCTCAAGTGTTTTCATCAAAGGGGAAAGCCTTTATGAGCGCATCATAATTCATAGTCCTTAACAATGCAGTTACTATGACAGGATCTAACGCCTACTAAATTAGGACTTCAGACTTTTATCCTTTCAAAATTGGCATTTTATTTTGTACTATTTCTTCCGTTTTAGAAAAGTTTACATGGTTTGATTAATTGGCATAAAGCTAAAAAATAAATAAATAAAAAAGATGACTTTTGAAACTTTGGTTAAGTCATAAATATTTATGCGGCTATAAATATTACGTGAGAAGTTTAAAGTTAATAATGTGTCATCCATATTGATTGACCTCTGAATTTCTGGCGGCGAGGGCTGCTTAGAGTCTCTACTTCGCGTGTACGTTTACTTTTCTTTGTCAAACAATAATTCTTTAGTTATTGTAGATATAAAAGCGTCAATATATCATTTTTTTCCACGATAATTAATTGTAACTATTGAGCCAATTATTGCTATATTTTTTATAACATGAAGAAAAAAAGTTCATTTAGCTATAATGTTTTGTTTCAAAAAAAATTATTATGATAGAAGAAATTACTATTGCTACTCCTACATCAAACACGTGGCTAAAAGTTGATAATTAGCTACAAACTTATGGTGTAATATTGATTTGTAGCTATTTAAGTAGTTTTTTGCCACGAGACTTATTAGCCATGATATTAAAATTTGTAGCCAAAAATTCGTATAAGTATCTACGGTTGTAGTTCCTTTCTTTATAAAATTTTGTCACAAGTCAAAATATGATAAATAATATTGGAGGGAGGGAGTAATGTTATCGCTCAATAGCTCCATCGAACTCTGTACTACCCACGTGTGTTTTGCCTGAAAGACAAAAAAAATCGTGACATATAATTGTTGGGAAGAAATAAGAAATATAAAATTACACGACGAGGTAAAGCGGAAGGAATACCCAAGTTAGAACTTTCCACACTATTTGAAAAGGAAAAGCAAACTAATTTCAAGCACAAACAGAATTTTGGGCAGCAACAACAACTAACAAACAAACAAATATAGCCAGACAAAGTATTCAACACACGAGACACCAAATTTTTACGTGGAAAACCCCTTCAATATGAAGAGGGAAAAACTATGGGACCAAAGTCCACAAAAGCTCCATTAATCAATCAATAAGAGCATAAAAGTTCTTCAAAGTGGCTACACAATAAGTTCCAAATACGGAGCAATAATACATATATCAAAGCACAAAAATTAGAGAAGAAATGAATAAATTTCACCAAAAATCATCTACTATTTATGAGCCAAAAATCAGGGCTATAGAACTCCAAATCAACCTCTATCAGTTCCCAAACAAAGATTAAGATGAGTGGAACGTATTTTTTTAAGATCAGCTTAATCGGACTAGAACTAATCGAAAATCGCGTCTCAATGTTGGATGCACTATGTTGTTTTATGCAGAAAAATTTGCACCTTCTCTCTCTCTCTCTCTCTCTCTCTCTCTCTCTCTCTCTCTCTCTCTCTCTCTCTCTCTCTCTCTCTCTCTCTCTCTCTCTCTCTATATATATATATATATATACACGGCTGATGTATATCACTTGTGTTATATCCAAAAGCAGACATAAAGATGATTTTGTTTGTCTTGACAATAGTGGACTTAGAGCATGAAGTAGATTTTTTTAAAAAGGGTGTTTATTTATCCACATAGGAAGGGAAAAGCCCAAAAAAATCCCAATAATTCGCCCCTTCCTACTATGTGGAGGAGACCGCCATCTCGGCGATCAAACAACACTCTTCAAATTTTCCTCTTGGCAAAGATTTAGTAAGCATATTTGAACCATTGTCATTAGTGTGGATTTTCTCAAGCGAAAACAACTTAGCATCCAACATATCCCGAATCCAATGGTACCTTAGATAAATATGCTTTGACCTACCATGAAATATAGAATTTTTTCCAAGATGAATAGCACTCTGACTATCACAATAAAGCACATATTTCTTCTGAGCAAAGTCGAGTTCCTTTAAAAATCGTTTCATCCAGAGTAACTCTTTACAACCTTCAATGGTAGCAATAAGCTCAGCTTCTGTAGTAAATAGAACAACATATTTCTGCAACCTAGATTGCCAAGACACAACTCCTCCTACATAAGTAATCAAGTAGCCAGAAGTAGATTTGCGAGTATCAATATCTCCAGCCATGTCTGAATCAATGTAACCACAATGAACAGGTTTTCATATACCAAAACACAAACTCTGGCTGGTAGTGCCACAAAGATATCTCATAATCCACTTCATTACATTCCAATTATCTCTTCCTGAATTGAAAGATAACAGCTAACAATACCAAAAATATGAGCAATAACTGTTCTACATCAAACTGCAACCGGCTGAAGCATAAGGAACTTTCTTCATATCTTCCTTCTCATCAACATTGGAAGGACACTACTTTCTGCTAAACTTGAAGTGCATAGCTAAAAGTGTACTAACAGCCTTAGCTTTATCCATGCTGAATCTGCAACGTACCTTCTGAATGTACTTCCCCTGTGATAACCATAACTTCTTGGCCTCTCTGTCACGGATAATTTGCATGCCAAGAATCTGCTTTGTTGGTACTACGTCTTCATAACAAAAGACTTTTTCAACTCTTGATTCAACTTCTGAATCCTAGAAGCATTATGACCAACAACAAGCATGTCATCAACATAAAACAATAAAATAATATAGTCATTGTCATAGAATTTTCGCACAAAAACACAATGGTCTGAAGAAGTCTTCTTAAAACCATGTTGCTGCATAAAAGGCCCAAATTTTCTGGGAGCTTGTTTCAAGCCATAAAAGCTCTTCTTCAATTTGCAAACATAATTTTCTTTTCCCTTCACTTCAAAGCCTTCAGGCTACTCCACATAAATTTCTTCATCCAAATCACCTTGGAGAAAAGTAATTTTCATATCCATTCGCTCAACATCTAAATCTAGACTTGTAGCTAAGTCTAGAACAATATGAATGAAAGATATCTTCACAACATGAGCAAATATCTCACTAAAATCAACTCTTTTTTTCTGATTAAAGTCCTTGACGACCAATCTAGCCTTGTACCATGGAACTGGGTTACCATCTTCATGTTTCACCAAGAAAAGTCACTTCTTTTTCATTGCTTTTCTGTCATTGGAAGTTTAACCAAATGAAAGTTATGATTATCATGTAAGGAATTCATCTCATCTTGCATAACATCAAACCATTTTTCTTTTTCTTCACGTTCTATGTCCTCTTCAAAACATTCAGGTTCTCCCCCATTAGTCAAGAGTACCTACTCATTGGGAGGATACTGGGATGAAGGTCTACTCACTCTAGAATTTCTTCAAAGTGAACTTTCTGGAGCATCAACAATGATTGGTTGCTGGCCAACCACATTATCTTTAACTAGAGCATCAACAATATCATTAACAAATAATAATAATAGTAATAATAATAAATAAATAAATAAGGGAGCTTCTTCCACGATGTTAATATTTTCTATTGTGCTTTTTCATATCAATATTTAACTTTTCTTTGTTACTTCTAAAAACTCATAGTTAAAATCATTTTTATATTTTCTTAAACTATATCTGAAGATTAAGTTTACTGTTCTTAAATTAAATTGGGTAAATTTAGGAGGAGGAGTACGTGATTCAACTAGAAGCTTATTGTATTTCATTTATATAAAATCTTAATTGGAGAACTCTTCTATTTCGTATAGAGATAATCCAACCATAGATAGGGTAAATAAATATGATTCTTCATATGTTACACTTGGTGCACCTTTAACAGACATTGGGGGGGGGGGGGGTGAGTGAAGGAATATAAATATAACGGAAGCATTTCCAGAATCATGACTCACATGTAATATAGACAAACTAGCAGGCTATTGAGTTTTACATAAACATAAAACGGAATACCTCTTGAAGCGTGACCTCAACCTTGAAACGAATATTCAATCACGAGCAAGATCATCTATGGGATCATCCTCCAGTTCCATGATCTTCTGTCGTGTGCCCGAACAATACCCAGATTAATAATATTTGGGTGGAACAAATATTTCAGAGAGAGAAAACTATTAGAGTTTTCGTGTGTCTTTCCTTTTGGCCAAGAATCCCCTTTATATAGTTTTAAGGGTAAAACCCTTTTCCAAAACTGTGTAGGATTCTATTCCACCAAGAAACCTATCTCCTAGTCCTAATTGGATTCGGTCACAACAGGGACCACAAAATTAATTAATGAGGCTTCTAATTATGGAATTAATTCTTTTTCTCTAAAATTAACCTTTCCATAATAAATTACAAATTATTTCCACTAGAAATTCGTAATTGCACTGCTCAGCTGAATTTCGAATTCTTCCATCAAATTTTATTTAACTCCCCACGTTAAGATTACAGACACCAATTAATAACATTAAATTACTGACAATTTAATATATTGACTAAATGAATATCCTTTAGACTTCCGCTTAACTTATTTCATGTGCCGGATACAAAATGCACTGGCCAGATTTACACATATAAAATTATAAGCTTTCATAAAGGGGTATCATCAATCTCTATATCGAGACGTGGATTCTATCAACTAGCTATCATTTCGCAAATGCATATTATCATTATCCAACTTATCAGGAATTATTTGACCCAAATATCCTGAACCTCACCTATTAATAAATCAAGACAATGAATAATATACACCACTAATAATAGCTAAATCAAGATTAAGAGTATAAGTACATTTGATGAGCTAGAGAGTTTGTTTTATATAGTCAGTATAAAAACACTTATCTCTACTTGGTCCGTTTAATGCACACAAAGCGCACTAGCACAAGAAGTTGGAACTATACCATTCCTATAATCAAGATAAATTATATATAATCATGTACTACAATCATACCGATGGCTTTGTCCAATTTCCATCTTAAATAATACTTCAATATATTAAATAAATGAATACCAATTGTTCAACTAGGAATAATCCAACTAAAACCGCATGGTTATTAGTATATTCCAACAAATAGTGTCTTCTGATTTTCGCCTTCCGAAGAACCTTGCTCATGCCCGTAAAAATCTAGTTCTTGAAGAGTTTCTCAAAAACACTTTGCTAACAACAATAATGCGGAAATAAACTTGCACAGAGATTTTTACGTGGAAAACTCCTTGCTTAAGGGAGAAAAACCACGACCCACACTCTCTGATTTTGAAAACTCTTTCACTAACACAACGAGCAAGCTTTAGGTTACAAACTCTATAACCAAGTGACTAAACTCTAGTTCCTAAGACTGCCTACAATCAATTCAATTGTAGCAAACACACCTAGGAAACTCCTAAGTACAAGACTGCCTACGATCCACGATCGTAGCAACACCTTTAAGCTAACTCTAGCCTAAAAGCACAAGGATTTCTCCAAATAAAGTACCTAAAAAATGCTTCTCAAGTAAGCGTAATAGGTTACAATTCAAAGCCCTAATCCATATGAACTAGACCAAGACAGAAAACCAATATAGCTTGATGAAGAACCACTTGTCCGGTCAGTTACTTCTGCACGTTCTCGCTGGACTGGTATGATTATGCCTGATGAAGAACCTCTCATCCAGCTAATTCCTTCTGCGCATTCTCGTCAGAATTATCAACCTTTTGAGCTCTCAATCTCTCTCTATATGGCTGAAGAGATAGTATTTCGTGCATATACCTTGATGTCTTCATAATGATGTTTATATAGTTTTCATAAGACTTCTTGATGGACAAGGAAAAGAATTATTCTCCAATTAGGACTCAATAAATACTTTTCTTATACACTTTTACCTCAAACACATTTTTTCCATTCTTTGGACTCTTTGAAAATATTCCACATTATTATGTAGACCTTCCAAGATACTTCCAGCTGGCACCCAAAGTAATTAGGGTTTATTAGCCGCCTTTTAGGCTTTTATATTCGCGCTCAAGAGACTCCTAATCCAAAAAGGATTAAACTTTGCACTGCTTCGAAGAACCTTCCTGCGCGAGGTTCTCCTAGTTCTTCTAGGATTCTGCTTCCTTTCCTATATTGCTTTGTAGAACCTTCCTGCGCGACTCCTAATCCAAATCGGATTGTAAAACTGTTGCGTCCAGGTTCTGTGCATCTTTTCATCACCAGTAGAACCTGTCAAAGAACAAGGTTCTTCGACAGGTTCTTCCCGTTTATCAATCATCAAAACTCAAGCTTCAACAAATTCCCCCTTTTTGATGATGACAAATAAATGTCGCCTGGATGAGTATTTGTCCCTATTCAAACAAACACACAAGTAGTGAAACAGGTATAAGAATTAATAACAGAACTGGGACACAAACACCTCCAACATTTCTTCTTCGCCCTTTTGGCATCATCGAAAAGATCACAGTACACCTGCCAAAGAACCAATCAAGTAATGTCGAGTCTATAGCTTAGATGGAAGCAAACCAATCATATGCAGAATATGTCAAACTTCAATCTAAGGTGCTTAGTTAAAACCATATGATAAGAGAGTTGATCGGTAACGAATCAAGCAAAATATCCAAATAAGCATCTAGAACATTAAGATTAAGACCATAAAGATTGTCTTAAATAGAACATCATAGAGAAATTGAAGAAATATGGATTATAGGGTAGGAACCGGTTCTTGTCTGGAAAGTGTATGGAACAAAGATTTTGAAAGAGCAATCATCGCCGCAATGTTCCCTGAGTTTCCTTGTATCTCTAGTACCAGTTCTCCCTTCATAAGCTCCTACCTCCTGATTTCGATCCCCCATACAAAAACCTTCATTGTTATCATGTTCTATAGGTTCCTCTGCAGACTCTTTCTCCAAATGCTAATCACAGCTCTTTGGGATGTTCCTTTCAAAGCCATCATGATGATCAGGTTCTGTACATTTGTCTAAAAACATAACAAAGAGTTCCATGATCAATGTAAGAAGAAACCTATAGGCTATTGCATGCTCTCCTAGTTCCACATCGGCTATCCTCTCCATATATTGTATTGTTACTCCTGGCCAGATTGATATGAACCTCTATATCCAATAGGTCCATGTAAGTTAAATCTATAAAGTTCACCTCACTGCGACACTAGGACCTCTGGACCAGGTTCTTCAGTACAAACTCGAACAAAATGGATGGAAAGATGTCATAACCTTTATCCTATCTAGGTGGCTCTGGTAAGCCTTGCTTTTGCATGAATAGTTGTGTAGAACTCTCAAATCCTCAAGAGTGTACAACTTTCTTGACTCTACATGAACTAGGTTCTTCCAGCTTTGAGCATTCAACATTGTAATCAGCAGTACCATCCTCTTTTCTTCGGTATCAGCGAGAATTCTACCTTTTCCAAGACGATGTTCCTTGAACTAACAACTCAGTCCACTTCATTCATATTTCTTGTCAGCCACATTTTTCCCTGCACTAGAACTAGGTTCAACGGGAGATTTTTCAGCCCTCACCTCTTCTCTAGTTTCTTTTATTATTTTTTAATTTTCTTTTTCAGCACTTGAAGATCACACTCAGTAGTCCTTCTCCTAAATTGGATTAGGGGTACATCATCATCATGTTCCTTATGAACTTGAGAAGATGGTTCATTGGTCTCTACATTACCTGCTTCTTTACCAGGTTTTTTGTGCAAATCTTCCTACTTTCGAGGTTCTACTACATGGGTCTCCATTGCTGTAGCTTATTTCACTCAAGAGAACAACTTCCTCATCTTAATCACTATCACCATATAAATCTTTAGGAATTTGCTGAATTTTATTTTCAATTCATCAATCTTGGATCTTTAAAAATACAATAGGATCATCTACATATAAAGAGTCAACCATATCCCAAGACACAACCTCTTTTCCAAATATTCATCATTAAGAAACATCAAATCTGCTTCATCAACAGTCGAGGAACCAGTGGGTAAACTAGGTTCTTCTACTGTGTCCTTTTCTGCTTCAGCAACACCATCAGATTTAGCAATATCTTTCCCATTCTTCTTTTCCTTTCATGTACCATCGAGGGAACAGCCTTTAAAATATGTTCATTGACTGCGACCTCACATGGTTGATACTCAAACTCAACCCCACATTCTCGAACCAATTCATAAACACAATCAGGTACTACCATACTAGTCATGAAATCAGATTTCTTGCACAAAACAGTAATTTACCTTGATTTTAACGAAAGTGATTGCTGAATTTTCTTGGACCGGTTTTGTCATTCCGTTACTTCAAGAACCCTGTTCTTGAGAAAGTTCCCCCTGATTTTCATCCTCTACCATTTTAGTGGTTCTTTCTCTACTGGTTTTGTCTCACTAACAGACATCACCTCATCGTCATCTTCCTATTTCTCACCTTCACCACCAAAATTTCTTTTACTTTCTCTTTTCTCAAACACTTCTACATTTTGTTTCTCCACTCTTTCCTCCATTTCTTCCTCCTAGTTCTCCTTATCAGACTCAGTTTAGTCAAGTCCTGCATCATCAGCTGTTTCAGGAACTGAGGATGGACCAGGTTCTTCCTCAAATCCTTTGACAACTTTAGCAGGTATTTGTCCTATCTTGACTGGACTACCAACACCCACACTCTCCTTCACAATCTCTGAAGGACCAACCTTTAAACTAGGTTCATCAACAGTGCATATTTGAGAACCCACAGACTCAGCAACTTTAATTCATTCTATAGCAACTTAACCAGGCTCTACACTTGCAACACTAGCTTCTATAGCAACAACATTCTCCCTTTCTTGTATACTACCACAACCATCACCACCTACAAAACTCACAAGTTCATCTAACCCTGTTACTAATAACTCAATAGCAACTTTCTCAGAGCTCAAAATTGACTCATGTATAATGGAACTTGGTCTAGTGGATTCAGGTCTTACCTTTAAAGGAACAAAGTCAGACCCAACAACTTTCAATTTCTGCGTCATCAGTAGTCAAAGTAATTGAGTCAGAACCAGGTTCTTGAACTATTTCTTCGACTTCCTCAGCATGTTCTTTCTATTTACCCCACTCTAACAAAATTCAAGCCAAACTTGTAGGAGGGTTCATCGCAGCTTGCCTTGTTCCTTTATTTCCTTTAGGTTTAATAATGGGTTTTAGAAGGATTTTGAGTGTTTGATGTGATTCCTTTGGGATATGAAAAAGATAAAGGAATTGAAGTGATTCATCATTAAGGGTTCTTGGGAACTGACACCAAGTCATCAAATAGGTTTTGAATTTCAAATATGGCTTAGCAATTCAAGGTGGTTATAAAAGGAATACATGAACCAGTTAAGACAAAATTTATGGAAACAATCTCAATGGTTTAGATGCGTACTTGAACACAAATGAAACTGATTCATCACCTCATGTTTCTCTTGTTTTTCATATCTGAACAAAAATAGCATCATTAGAGCTCAGTAAGAAGTTTCTAACATAGATGAAATGCATACTTGTTACAGTATATAACTAGAAACGACATTTTTATGTATTCCTAGATAAGTAACATAAAAGATACTTCACCAGCCAATCATCGAGGGAACCAGGTTCTGGGTCATTTAGTGTATTTTGGTAATCCCCAGTTCCAACCTGTTCCTTTCAACTTGTACCATGTTCCATGCTTGGTGAAGATATCTGCTATCTGGTCATCAATCCTGCAAGAATTCATTGTAATTAGGCTTTTTCAACATTATCTCTCAAGAAGTGATACCGAATTTCAATGAGCGGGGGCCTTCTGGGATGGACCAGGTTCTTGGCAAGGTCCTTCAGTTGCTTCGTTATCTATAAGAGATATGAACAATCAAGAAGCAGTTGCTATATACTCAGCTTCAGATGTGGAGAGGAACACATAATATTATTTCTTTGTAGCCCATGAAACTAAGAACTTAGAAAGTGTGACATTCTAGATGTACTCTTCCTATTCACAAGATGACCAGAATAACCTTCATCAGCACAACCAGTAGGATCAAAAGTTCCTTCCCGAGGATACCACAACAACACAAGTCATGAAGACCTTTCAACTGTATCAAGATTCCTTCCACTGTTGACATAATTGACTCCTTTGATTTTGACTGGAATCTTGCATATATACACATATCAACACAATGACAAGCCTACTAGCAGTAAGGTATTGAAGAAAACCAATAATTCCTCTAATTTTTGTGTCTTCAATATGAGAACCAGTTTCTTCCAGATTCAGCTTTGTTCCTCATGTTATTTGTATGTCCAAGGCTTTAGCACTCTTTATCTCAAACTTGTGAAGTCCTTACACAAGAATTCATTAGTAGCACACTAATAATGTCATCTACATATGCTTGAAGAGTGAGCAGGTCCTTGGCTTTCTTCCTTAGAAACAATGTGTTGTCTATTTTTTCTCAATGAAACCATTCTTCAGTAAGAACCCAGACAACTATTCATACCAAATCCTACGATCTTGTTTCAACCCATACACTACCTTGTCAAGTTTGTAGACATAATCAGAAACCTCGGTAGTATCAAGTTCTGGTGGTTGAACTACATATACCTCTTCATTTAGATAACCATTAAGGAATTCACTCTTCACATCCATCTCATACAAGGTGAATTTCATATAAATAGCAAAAGCAATCAGCATCCTAATGGCTTCCATTCTTGCAATAGGTGCAAAGGTTTCATCGTAGACGAGTATCTCTTCTTGAGCCTTGAACCACCAATTTTGCCTTGTTCCATGTGACAATCCAAAGCTCATCCAGCTTGTTTCTAAACACCTACTTGTGACAATCCAAATCTCATCCAGCTTGTTTCTAAACACCCACTTGGTACTAATGAGGGACCTGTCCTTACATCAAATGACCTAGTGCCAGAATTCGTTCTTTTCAAAATAATAAAAATCCTTCTGTATAGCAATCACCCTATCTGCCTCCTCAAGTGTTTCTTGTACATTCTTTGTTTTCATAGATGAGAGAAACACAAAGAATGCACAAAAGTTCTTCAAAGCTCCTCTAGCAATAATTCCAGACTTTAGATCAGATGTGAGGTTTTCCTAAAGATGTGAACTTTGATGCTTCCAGGGTTTAGACTTGATCTGCTGAAAGGTTTCTGCAGAGGGACCTTACGAAGGACTGGGTTCTTCTAAGTTTTCATATTCTTGATCTGATATTTCCCCTGTCTGATTGCTTCATTGTTCCCCTTGAATAGGACATATGACTCCAGGTTGACCTCCTACTCGTTCAATCAAGTTCTTTGAATCTCCAGCATGTTGTTCTCTAGCAAGACTAACTTCCTTATCATTATAAACTCATTTTCTAGCCATCATATCAGACCCATCACCCACTTCATATACACTTTCCTCTACAATCATGGTTCTCTTGTTATACACGATATAAACCTTATTTTGTGAAAACATCCTAGGAAGATGGCTTCATAACTGCGTGCATCAGACTTCCTCAGAGGTTCTTCATAATCAAGTTCATCATTCTGTGGACCAATTCCCCCTAGTTTTTGAATCAATGTCTTTCGTGTTGAACATTTATTTCAACTACTTGGTATTTCCAGCTATCAGCATCAGGTCCAATTTCTCCTAGCTACACCAGATTTATGTCTTTGTTCTTCAATAATAACCAGATCAGGCTATGAACAAGTTCCTCATGAACCACTGAATTCATGACCGGTGAAGCAATTTTTCAGTTCTTTGATTGATCCTCCATCAGCTTCAGGTTTGTCTCCACCCTGAAGAACCTGGATCTTGGACAACTTTGTCTCATGTCCGTATTCCTGCATGCCTTTCTTAGCCACATTGTTAGTTTCATAAAGGAATATCAAGCATCCTTTCAACATATACAGTTTATTTTATTTACACTTTGTACGATTTTCTATGTGGTGAATTTCGTAGGAAGAGTTCCCACATCAGTTCGTGCATCAAACCTGCCTAGAGCCTTTTTATCTTCATATGATACATTTACAACCAGAAGGCTCTTAGGTAAGAGATGTTTGGCTTCCTACCCCGAAGTGAGTCATAGTGAAACATACCAACAAGGGACCTACCATGCATAAGGAAAATCATATGAAATTTGTAATTCATAATTTGCAGACAATGGACCAAAGTTCAATTTTTAACGCTCAAGAATCACAAGTTGTGAAATACTCAACCAATTATACTTTAAGCTAACCAAATACCAATAGTCTATGGAGTGGGAGAGTGACTTGCATTCCTTACATTAGAACTGATTTTCTTACCAACGTCACACTCCTTCCAATAAAGGCTGCAAGTGAGATATTTTGATTTGTCTCTAATCATGTACCTCGAGCAACCCAGTATGAATACTCATTTTGGTTGCTTCCTCTCACCTTAGCCTGCAAAACTCAATCAAGGGTTAGTTTTAGGAACCAAGACAAGCTTGGGTCCCTTCTTATGATGGAATGGATGAATCAAATCTCTTTTAGCCCAACTAAGTAAAACAATTTTTTTGTTCTTTTCAATTGCTTTGAATAGAGCTGTGCAACTATCTCTATAATGGCCTATTTTACCACAACAAGTGCACGGTCTGTTCTTGACCACTCCAACATACATGTTCTTTGGCTCTAATTTTGACAATAATTTCTTATATTTAGAACCACTTTTGTTTCTCTTGTGATTCTCATGAAGCCTATGAAGAGCATCAAATGACCTGTTCCTCTGAGTGGTTCTAGTAAGCTCAAACTTGATCTTGTCCAGATTCTCTTGAAGCAGTTTGTTCTTTTCAATTTCACAATACAAACTTTCTTTAGTGATTTTCATATCTGCTTCAAGGTACAGTTGACCCTCACTAGGAACCTGCTTACCATGAGTTTCATTTAACTGAGTGTTTTCTTGTTTAAGTGATGCAATGTTGGTTTCATTCTTAAGAACCTGGTTCTTGAGTTTTTCAAAATCAGCTTCAAGTTAAGAATTTATTTCTTTCAGACTTAAATTTTCAAACTTCAAGAACTTGAGTGCTGTACTGTTGGTTTCATTATCAAGAACCTGGTTCTTGAATTTTTCAAAATCCGCTTCAAGTTCAGAATTTCTTTCTTTCAGGCTTATATTTTCAAATTTCAAGCTTTTAAAACAAGACAATATTTTTTATGTGTCAGCACTTAAACATTCAAATTTATCTATTAAGAGAAGCAAGAGACTAGCAAGTTTCTTTTTAGAAAAAGATGAGATATTTCTTTTTAGGGTAGAGAAACTTACCTCAGTGATGTCCCCTTCGATCTTTTCATCACTCATTGACATGAAAGCAAAGGTTGCTTATTCACTTTGTTCTTCTGATTCGAAATTCCTTTTGGTTATCAAAGTAAGTTTGTCACTCTTACTTTTACTTTTCGAATAACCAATAGAAAGGTTTCCTGGAGGTGCAACCATCATGGCCTTTTTGAAGGCTTTGGAAGATATCTTCTGCCTCCTCTTCAAACAGTTCCTCGGTCGTTCCTTCTTCTAAAGAACCAGTTCCTTCAATTATTCAGAACCTTTCTTATTCATATTCTCTAAAGGCTCCATGTGCCTTACAGCTTCCTGTTTCTTTTCTGGTTCATCATCGTAGGCAGCCTCTAATGAATCCCAAATTTTCTTGACAGTAGAGCATCTTGAGATTTGTAAGTACACGTCATATCCAAGCCAATAATAAAGTATTTTCATCGCCTCAGCATTCATCTGAAGTATTTTGAGATCATCTTCATTTAGTTCCTCTTCAGATTTTTGTAGCTTATTCCCAGAACTATCAATTTTTGTAGGAATCAAAAGACCACTTGTAGTGATTTGCCATAAATGATAGTTTCTTGCTTGTAGAAAGACGTTTATCCGATTTTTCCACCAATCATAGTATTCACCATTAAATAGTGCTAGACGAGTAATACATTGGCCCTCAATAATACCCGGTGGTGCACTCATATTTAGATCCATCTCAAGGTGTTAGCCTAGTAGCGAGAAGACCTGCTCTGACACCACCTGTTACACTTGGTGCACCTTTAATAGACACTTTGGGGGGGGGGGTGAATAGTTTCTTCTAATTTTCGCCTTCCGAAAAACCTTGCTCATGCCCGTAAAAACCTAGTTCTTGAAGAGTTTCTCAAAAACACTGTGCTAACAACAATAATGCGGAAATAAACTTGCACAGGGATTTTTACGTGGAAAACTCCTTGCTTAAGGGAGAAAAACCACGACCCACACTCTGGGATTTTGAAAATTCTTTCACTAACACAACGAGCAAGCTTTAGGTTACAAACTCTATAACCAAGTGACTAAACTCTAGTTCTTAAGACTGCCTACAATCAACTCAATTGTAGCAAACACACCTAGGAAACTCCTAATTATAAGACTGCCTACGATCCACGACCGTAGCAACACCTTTAAGCTAACTCTAGCCTAAAAGCACAAGGATTTCTCCAAATAAAGTACCTAAACAATGCTTCTCAAGTAAGCGTAATAGGTTACAATTCAAAGCCCTAATCCATATGAACTAGACCAAGACAGAAAACCAATATAGCTTGATGAAGAACCACTTGTCCGGTCAGTTACTTCTGCACGTTCTCACTGGACTGGTATGATTATGCCTGATGAAGAACCTCTCATCCAGCTAATTCCTTCTTCGCATTCTCGTTAGAATTATCAACCTTTTGAGCTCTCAATCTCTCTCTATAAGGCTGAAGAGATAGTATTTCGTGCATATACCTTGAAGTCTTCATAATGATGTTTATATAGTTTTCATAAGACTTCTTGATGGACAAGGAAAAGAATTATTCTCCAATTAGGACTTATAAATACTTTTCTTATATACTTTTACCTCCAACACATTTTTTTCCATTCTTGGGCTCTTTGAAAATATTCGACATTATTATGTAGACCTTCCAAGATACTTCCAGCAGGCACCCAAAGTAATTAGGGTTTATTAGCCGCCTTTTAGGCTTTTATATTCGCGCTCAAGAGACTCCTAATCCAAAAAGGATTAAACTTTGCATTGCTTCGAAGAACCTTCCTGCGCGAGGTTCTCCTAGTTCTTCTAGGATTCTGCTTCCTTTCCTATATTGCTTCGTAGAACCTTCCTGTGCGACTCCTAATCCGAATCGGATTGTAAAACTATTGCGTCCAGGTTCTGTGCATCTTTTCATCACCAGTAGAACCTGTCAAAGAACAAGGTCCTTCGCCTAGAACCTATCAAAGAACAAGGTTCTTTCGCCAGGTTCTTCCCGTTTGTCAATCATTAAAACTCAAGCTTCAACAACATACATATTAGTTTATTAGTTTGACTGCCATTAGTAGCCAAAATATTATTTTAACTTAAAAAAGTTTAACTGGAGCTCAAAATATATCTTGAAAAATAATATTTTGGTCATTATTAAGCGGTTAAACGTTTGGAGAAGTTGGCTTTTGCATATATTGTGAACTCATTTTCTGGGTAAAGTGAAATAAAACCAAAAAAAAAAAAAAAATGCATGGGGCGGGGCAGGGTAGGGCAGAGCAGGGCGGAGGAATGTTTTGATGAGAGGCTAAACGGGGCAGGGGGTGAAAATTTTAGCGGGTAAAGGCTTGCCCTGACCTGCCCTGCCCCGCCCCGCCCCATTGCCATTCCTAGTTCCTGAGTCTGTAATGAAATTTGTCCCTTTTAATGAAGATATTGATATTTATAAAGTTGGTTCTACTTCTCGAAATTCAGTTTCAAGTAAGATTTGGCATTATAGATTGGGGCACATATATTTCATGCAATGAGAAACATAAAAGGGATTCCAAAGCTAAACAATAAAAATCATTCTTTTACTTGTGACATTTGTCCCATGGCAAGACAGTCCAGATTACCATTTCCTACAAGTAGCATCTCCTTTAATTATTATTTTTAGATTAATTCATGTTGATACTTGGGGTCCATACATGACACCTACATACAAGGGAGAGACGTACTTTCTAACTACTTTGGATGATCATTCTAGAGCAAATTGGACTTATCTCTTATCTACCAAATCAAATGCTTTCCTTACCTTGAAACATTTCATCAATCTTCTTGATAGACAGTTTTCTCGGAAGATGAAAATTGTGAGGTTTGATAATGCATATGAGTTGGGAACATGAAATGCAGTTTCAGAATATTTTTTTTCTTTAGGTATCAATCATCAGACCACTTGCATAGCAACTCCACAACAAAATGGAGTGGTTGAACACAAGCATAAATATTTGCTTGAGGTATGTAAAACTCTTTTATTCCAGTCCCACCTACTTGCTAAATATTGGGGTGATTTCCTATTAACTACTACTCATTTAATTGATAGATATTCATCTAGAGTGGTGAAAAATAAGTGTCCTTATGAGGTATTATTTAATAATGTTCCTTAGTATTCTTTACTCAAACCATTTGGATGCTTGTATTTTGCTTCTATTTTTTCTAGTCATAGAGATAAATTGGCACCAAGGGCCATACCGGCAATTTTCTTAGGATATCCCTTTGGAAAAAAAGGTTACAAAGTTCTAAATTTGCAATGAAATCAGATTTTGGTCAATAGAGATTTGAAATTTCTTGAGACTATCTTCCGTTTTACACATTCAAATCCTATGCACAAATTGTTTCCAGCATCTTTCCCTTCAAGTGAAGATCCTTTCTTATTAAGGGATCAAGTCCAAGGGCCTAACCCTGCTTATACTCTTACCAGTCCTAGTCCTGCTTCCCCTGAATCTACATTCTCTCCTTCTAAAGTTTTGGAAAAGATTGGTTCATGCCCTCTTTCTAGAGATGTAGTATCTCCAACAAAGGACATGCACAGAAGCTTTCGTGAAAGACATACTCCTAAGTATTTTTCTGACTATGTGTGTGATTCAGCTTTCTCATTTATTGCATCTACTCCCCAGATTCTATTTTACATTCATTCTCTAATTCAGCTATGTCCATACAAAGTAAACAGTTTTAACAATTCATAGTAAAAATCAAGGAACCAACATCATACATTCAGGCTGCAACTCACCCTGAATGGCAGGCAGCAATGTCAAAAGAGCTTGAGGCTTTAAACACCAATAAACTTGGGAAATGGTGACTCTTCCTCCAGGGAGGAATGTATTGCTCTACAAATGGGTATATAAGGTCAAGTTAAAGTCAGATAGAAGCTTAGAAAGATAAAAGGCACGAGTAGTAATAAGGGGAGACATACAAAGGCAGGGAATTGACTATACCGAGATATTTTCTCCTATGGTTAAAATGACAATTATACGTTGTTTATTGAGTATTGTGGTGAAACATAAATTTCCATTGTACTAGTTAGACGTGAAGAGCGTGTTCCTATATGAGGATTTTTCCGAGGAGGTGTCATGAAATTTCCTCCAGGATTAGATCCTCCTTCTCCATTACAGGTGTGTCGTCTTAGGAAAATTACTTTTTCTCACACATACACGCTTAGATTTATCATATGCGGTGCAATATTTGAGTCAATTCATGCAAGCACCGCGTATGGGGCATCTTCAGGCAGTTTTTCATTTTCTAAGATATATTAGAAAGGATCCTTGTTTTGGAATTTTCATCTGCGCAAATCCATATTTTCAAATTCTTGCTTATTGTGACGCAGATTGGGCAGCGTGTTCAGAAACACGTCGTTCAGTAAGTGGTTTGTTCTTCTATGTTTTGGAGGGTCTCCAATTTCATGGAAATCGAAGGTGTCGTCGTCTCTTTGTCACCGGCGCAAGCGGAATATCGCTCCATGTGACGTCTTGTCACTGAAATAGCATGGATTGTTCGACTTCTCTTTGATCTTTGTTTGTCACCTTAATACCGATACCACTCCATTGCGACAATCAAGCCGCCATCCATAGAGCTGAAAATCTAGTCTTTTATGAACGAACGAAACACATCGAGCTTGATTTTCATTTCGTTCATGAAAAACTGGTTGATGGTCTCATTTGTCTCTCCTTTTTACCTTCAAATTCATAAATAGTAGATCTTTCACAAAATCATTGGTAGGACCACTTCATCGGTATTTCGTGAATAAGTTGGATGTCCGGTTGACACGACCCGGAATCCGGTTAGGCCGTGCGGGCACCCGACATCCTCCCCAGACCCGTCGGGCGAACCCTTACCAATTAAACTAGGAAAATAATTATAATAATTCATAAATAAGGAAAAGACTTAGAAAAAAAATACAGAGATACTGCTACCTCTAAGCTGTATAAAAGATATTACAGCTGACTACCCAACATACAAGGTTTAGGGCTATCCAGACTAGACATCTAAGAGTACAAAAGAAGACAGATACCTCCTGAAGGGAGCCAAATGCAACTGAAATAATGAACAATAAACTGGTGGCCATCCGGAATAAAAGTTGGCTCACCCTGACAGCTGAAGTCTTCTCCGCTCCTTCACAACGTGGCGAACTCAATCCTGGAGCGAACCTGCCGAAACGAAATAGATAGACAAAAACAAACAACAAACAAGGGTGAGTCAAAAGGATTCAATAAGTGGGGCAGACTAGCCACCTCAAAGAATAGGATAGCTAGCCAGGGAGAAGAGAAATAGATAAACCAAATTCCTCTTATTTAAATTATAGAAAGGCAGAGCCAAATAATAACTAGAAACACGTATGGAATCACAAACTGATCAACAACCAGGAACGTAAGATAGCCTAAACATATAGGTATCCCGAACATATCAACAATCAGAAATACATCCTGCTGCGGCGTGCAACCCGATCCATATATTCATACTGTCGCGGCGTGCAACTCGATCCCCGCAATCCAGAATACGAGCCAGAAATATATAGGCAAACTGAGATATATCCACGACATAGTATACATACCGCATACATAAAACACAATAGTCAGTATGCGGTGCAATGAGATGGAATGAATGCGGTATGATGCAATGCAGTCACATATACCTGATACCTATCTCCGGCGCGGGACTCTCATCGTCTACCAGGAGATATATGCAATAATGACCCTTCACCGGCTCGGGACTCTCATCGATTACCGGGAAGTATATGCAATGATGACCCTTCACCGGCTCGGGACTCTCATCGATTACCGGGAAGTATATGCAATGATGACCCTTCACCGGTGCGGGACTCTCATCGCCAACCGGGAAGTATATGCAATAATGACCCTTCGCCGGTGCGGGACTCTCATCGCCAACCGGGAAGTATATGCAATAATGACCCTTCGCCGGTGCGGGACTCTCATCGCCAACCGGGAAGTATATGTAATAATGACCCTTCACCGGCTCGGGACTCTCATCGATTACCGGGAAGTATATGCAGTAATGATGGCCAAAGTACAATACTCAGATACTCAATGCAATACCAGCAACAGGACATAACATATAATATACAACGTAAATTCAAAGCTAAGGCGTAATGAGTACGCCTATCGGCAGCTACACACGTAAGAAACACGTGGTAGAAAATCCACGAGGCCAGGTGCCTCCAAAGAAATGGATGTAATCACTTACCTCTCTCAAAAGTTAGCATTGCGACCAACAACCGCGTTATTCTTTGAATTCATTGCCAAACGATCCCACTGTGATCAATAAGCAGAAAAAATATATCACATTAGGCTAAAGGCTTCATTCCTCACATCTTAGGGCAATCCAGTTAGGAATGATACCCTATTCGCATACGCAATACGCAGGCCAGGCTTATATACAGGGTTCAAAGTTCCATAACCAAACACTAAATAAATTATATTTATATGTTGCCCATAACTCACTGAGTGCGAATATATAATCATTTCCATCATCGGGGTCCAATTGACCGTTTAAACTATCAATTTACGCCAATAGGGTGATGTATAATATCCTTATTTTTACCGTAAAATATATATTCAAACACACGTAATAAGCTAAGATAATGAGTTAGCATCATTACCTGAAGATTTGGGGTAGAAATTCCACTATTTTTCTACTCCTTTTTCCCTTTTTTCCTCCCTCTTTTCTAATTTTTCCTCACTGAGCGTTTTTGGTAATGTTTCTGATATGCATCGATCTGAGTGTGCTAGGGGGATTAAATCCCCTAGGCCACCGACATTTGTTCCAATTTTTGTTTTTATTATTATTATTTTCTTTTTAATAATAAATTCGCTACGACGATAAAAATTGAAATGGAACCCTAGAGAAGTCGAAATGATCCCAAATTTTTCAAGTAAGCTATACAAAATATATGTAACATACTCGCGAAGACGGATCTCAAATCCGACTCCCGAAACTCAAGATGCGAATTTAAATGAAAAGAAGTCAAATTATTTAACTTTCGGCATTTTAGCGGAAACTAGCCGAACAACATCGAAATTCACTTTCGAAAGTTTACAAAAATCACAAATAATCATACGAACCTAACGGCACTTTTGGATTTCGAAACGGAGCTCATTCGGCAAAAACCGAGCTCGAAAATCTCGTTTTAATATTTATCGCCAATAAAAACTGAAACCTTCTTCCGATGCCTACCAAACGAGGTCTGATTTAGCTCAAATTTTACAGACAGGTTCTATTGGACATTACGAATATTTTAAAATTATCGACACGCCAATCGGAGTCCTAACTTCCGAAACGACTGACCGAGGTCGTTTCATTCTCCTCCACTTAAATTCTCGTTCGTCCTCGAACGAGCCTAAGTCTAAAGCAAGATTTACGCTGATAACAAAAGAATTTGCACGACCTTCATAAACTATCCCACGGATTTTTTTTTCATGATTACAGAATTAAAACTATAACACGAACACCGAACTCTTAGAATAAAATATATCTGGATAATATGATAACACCATTGCCCGAATTATTCTGACTAAGATGATCCTTCCTCGATCATGAGAGAAGAGTTCTTTATTTTCGAAATAAAAATACACGAAACTTTGAATGGGTTAACATGATTCAGTCGATAATTACCTCTTCGATATACCTTTCGATATAGAACAGGTCGATGGAACTAAGAATTAGCTTACGCTTCAGCAACGCCTTAGATATTTAATATTATGATTCGGTATCAATTGGAGGAAGACTCCTCCACTTAAAGCATAAACTCATACAATTAATTTGAATAGGAATAGTCATCCTCGCACAACCTGCTGGATTAAAGAAGACCTAGCTAAAAGCTGAACATAGGCAGACCTAAACTACCAAACTACCCTTTCGAGTTGCCAACTAGCTGCAACTCTCGAGTTCACAACTCCATACCTTTGCCGTAAACACTACCGCCTGATGGATGGTACTTCTATATAAAAATTTCGGCAGAGTTTCCCCTGAAACTGGATGATCCGCAAAACAGAACCAGCGCTATACTATACACGGGAATGGATACCCGGATAAACTAATATCCAAAACAATAATATGCTTACCCGGCTACAATAACACGTACTGTGGCTCAACACAGTGAACGTCACAAGCGGCTACCAATCGTCCAAGCTCGCTAGTGCCGGACGAAGAAGAAATGGAAATGGATCGAGGATAGAAATAATTAGAACTTTGAGAAGCTCATCTTCTTATTTACTTGGCCACCAGAGCTAGATTACTTCCGAGTTAAGCTAGCCAAAGGACCGCAATTGAAGAAATAGACATTAAATGAGCTTTATGGAAAAACATCCATACCAATTTAACCCCCCAATAAGAAGGAAATTCTGACAATTTACCATAAATCCTTTTATAACCCAGATAAGCTCATGGGATAACATAACTCTACAAACATCTTGAACCATGGAAGACACATAGATCAAATATTACTTACTAACCACTTTACACCGGAAGAAACGATAACACTTTCTGATGGTGACGAATTGGGATTTCATTATCCTACTAACACGGAATTCTGAGAAGAGAGGTATACTAATTTGATATAATAATAAAATGTGGCACAACAAGATGCCAGGCAGACGATACCGACACTCACTCCCAAATTTCTCACATTTAAACCAGATCAACTAGGAGGATCTCAGAAATGCCAGGAATAAATCATACAAGAAGCTCACCCATCTACCACAACTGGTTCTTAATAAAAACGATATCCAAGGAAACCATCGAAACATGATAAGACACACCATTTCTGGATCGATCGAAAGAATCAGATCTTACTCACATTTAAGAGGAGAAGAAATACATGGGTCTACTACATCAGATACCTCAGCATCCTGCCAGACTGGCAGTTAATAGAACTGCCTCTGCCGCTGAGCTGAGCCACTACCCTGACAAGCACTTTGTGGAGAACCACTGCCACCAAAATCTCAACCTCTACTGGATGGTGGCATTTCTCTGACTGATTGAGATTTAAATGAAATACCCTGCGACTGCGCGATGCCAAATGACGAGAGAAAAAGATGACTACCTACTTGCCGGAGTAAGGAAAAAAACTCCTCAAAGGATAACCAGACTCATGACAGTGATAACAGATTTTCATTGAAAATGGAAGCTGGACATATTATCGATAGCTATAAAGAGAAAAACAGGGTCTAATCTTGATGAACTACTCGCGCACTCTGAGAATCACGCTCTACAAGCTGAGATAACCTGGAAGGTGACTTCCAAAAATAATCAGAACTTTCACCTCCAAATGAGGTACCATAGTTACCCACCAGGGCCGTGGGATCTCTTACTTTCCCGCTCTAACTCTTCCCGTTCTAACTTATGGTATGCCTCGAACCTTCGAGCAATATCAACAACAACATCAAATGAAATCCCGACCTCAATCTCTCGAGCCATCTGGGATCTCAAGGAAAATGAAAGGTCATCAATAAGTCTTTGAATCTCTCGAAAGGCTCATGAACTAGTTCTGATGCATATCCAGCCATTCTATAGAATTCAATCTCATATTTTGAAACACCAACAGGCTAACCGACAGGCTACCCTGTCCAATCCACTCAAACTGGCAACACTCTCCATTTCGCTTGCTACTCAAAAGGAATTTTTTTTTTCCACGAATCTAGAAGAAAACCGAACCAAGTTAGCTAATAAGAGAGAGAGACCCATCAATTCAAGGCTGGACCTTGAAACTGGAAAAGAGGATAATCAACACTATACCGTTCGATATAATCAAGAGCCTGAAGGATACAAATACCCTGACATTATTTTTTTTTTCTTAAAAAAAAATTCACGGGGTTTATCTGATGCATTGCTTAAGAATATTGGAAGGTTCAACCGCGTAAAATAATGCAACCTCTTCGGACACTCTGACCGAACTGATACCTCGGCTGGCTAATCAGCCGGAACAATTAGAGGTACAATACATGTTGTCTCCAGAACATAATTCACTGCAGCAATATTAAGAACCGGAAAAAGGAGCTCCCTGAGACGGAACGTCTGCACATGCGGCAACCTGATAGGCTGTCTAGCGAATGATAGGTTTTTGCGGTATCTGCGTCGCCAAGATTATCGTAAAGCATCGTAGAGAGCCAAGGGAACCACAAGGCCCTGCTCTCTTGCCCACCGCAAGCTCGTACAGCTGGGATCTCCGTAACTAGATCGTCAGCACGATCAAAATTCTCGGGGCTTCGTCAGTGCTAGCCCCAGGATAGACTGCTTCGTCCTGAACTCCTTCCGTTTGCTGATTCGTCGCACGAGGGTTCACAATTACCATGAAGGAATTAACGAAACTACTTTTGCATCCTAGACCGACGCATGATCAGAAATGAAGGAAGTGAAACTTCCTAAATACCATCATAGCCTCTCGTAGATAAGTACGGACGTCTACGTACCCATCAGCGAGACTCTACTAGATACTGTCTTAGTCTGGATAGACTCTAAACATGGCTCTGATACCAACTGACACGACCCGGAATCCGGTTAGGCCGTGCGGGCACCCGACATCCTCCCCAGACCCGTCGGGCGAACCCTTACCAATTAAACTAGGAAAATAATTATAATAATTCATAAATAAGGACAAGACTTAGAAAAAAAATACAGAGATACTGCTACCTCTAAGCTGTATAAAAGAAATTACAGCTGACTACCCAACATACAAGGTTTAGGGCTATCCAGACTAGACATCTAAGAGTACAAAAGAAGACAGATACCTCCTGAAGGGAGCCAAATGCAATTGAAATAATGAACAATAAACTGGTGGCCATCCGGAATAAAAGTTGGCTCACCCTGACAGCTGAAGTCGTCTCCGCTCCTTCACAACGTGGCGAACTCAATCCTGGAGCGAACCTGCCGAAACGAAATAGATAGACAAAAACAAACAACAAACAAGGGTGAGTCAAAAGGACTCAATAAGTGGGGCAGACTAGCCACCTCAAAGAATAGGATAGCTAGCCAGGGAGAAGAGAAATAGATAAACCAAATTCCTCTTATTTAAATTATAGAAAGGCAGAGCCAAATAATAACTAGAAACACGTATGGAATCACAAACTGATCAACAACCAGGAACGTAAGATAGCCTAAACATATAGGTATCCCGAACATATCAACAATCAGAAATACATCCTGCTGCGGCGTGCAACCCGATCCATATATTCATACTGTCGCGGCGTGCAACTCGATCCCCGCAATCCAGAATACGAGCCAGAAATATATAGGCAAACTGAGATATATCCACGACATAGTATACATACCGCATACATAAAACACAATAGTCAGTATGCGGTGCAATGAGATGGAATGAATGCGGTATGATGCAATGCAGTCACATATACCTGATACCTATCTCCGGCGCGGGACTCTCATCGTCTACCAGGAGATATATGCAATAATGACCCTTCACCGGCTCGGGACTCTCATCGATTACCGGGAAGTATATGCAATGATGACCCTTCACCGGCTCGGGACTCTCATCGATTACCGGGAAGTATATGCAATGATGACCCTTCACCGGTGCGGGACTCTCATCGCCAACCGGGAAGTATATGCAATAATGACCCTTCGCCGGTGCGGGACTCTCATCGCCAACCGGGAAGTATATGCAATAATGACCCTTCGCCGGTGCGGGACTCTCATCGCCAACCGGGAAGTATATGTAATAATGACCCTTCACCGGCTCGGGACTCTCATCGATTACCGGGAAGTATATGCAGTAATGATGGCCAAAGTACAATACTCAGATACTCAATGCAATACCAGCAACAGGACATAACATATAATATACAACGTAAATTCAAAGCTAAGGCGTAATGAGTACGCCTATCGGCAGCTACACACGTAAGAAACACGTGGTAGAAAATCCACGAGGCCAGGTGCCTCCAAAGAAATGGATGTAATCACTTACCTCTCTCAAAAGTTAGCATTGCGACCAACAACCGCGTTATTCTTTGAATTCATTGCCAAACGATCCCACTGTGATCAATAAGCAGAAAAAATATATCACATTAGGCTAAAGGCTTCATTCCTCACATCTTAGGGCAATCCAGTTAGGAATGATACCCTATTCGCATACGCAATACGCAGGCCAGGCTTATATACAGGGTTCAAAGTTCCATAACCAAACACTAAATAAATTATATTTATATGTTGCCCATAACTCACTGAGTGCGAATATATAATCATTTCCATCATCGGGGTCCAATTGACCCTTTAAACTATCAATTTACGCCAATAGGGTGATGTATAATATCCTTATTTTTACCGTAAAATATATATTCAAACACACGTAATAAGCTAAGATAATGAGTTAGCATCATTACCTGAAGATTTGGGGTAGAAATTCCACTATTTTTCTACTCCTTTTTCCCTTTTTTCCTCCCTCTTTTCTAATTTTTCCTCACTGAGCATTTTTGGTAATGTTTCTGATATGCATCGATCTGATTGTGCTAGGGGATTAAATCCCCTAGGCCACCGACATTTGTTCCAATTTTTGTTTTTATTATTATTATTTTCTTTTTAATAATAAATTCGCTACGACGATAAAAATTGAAATGGAACCCTAGAGAAGTCGAAATGATCCCAAATTTTTCAAGTAAGCTATACAAAATATATGTAACATACTCGCGAAGACGGATCTCAAATCCGACTCCCGAAACTCAAGATGCGAATTTAAATGAAAAGAAGTCAAATTATTTAACTTTCGGCATTTTAGCGGAAACTAGCCGAACAACATCGAAATTCACTTTCGAAAGTTTACAAAAATCACAAATAATCATACGAACCTAACGGCTCTTTTGGATTTTGAAACGGAGCTCATTCGGCAAAAACCGAGCTCGAAAATTTCGTTTTAATATTTATCGCCAATAAAAACTGAAACCTTCTTCCGATGCATACCAAACGAGGTCTGATTTAGCTCAAATTTTACAGACAGGGTCTATTGGACATTACGAATATTTTAAAATTATCGACACGCCAATCGGAGTCCTAACTTCCGAAACGACTGACCGAGGTCGTTTCACCGGTCATCAAAATCCCACTTGAGGGGGCGTGATGCAAGAAAATTGGATGAAGGAGATGAAGTGGAAAAGACAAAGTGTAGGGAACTAGGAAAGTGCTCGACTGATGAAATGAAAAAGAAAACGTTTTACAAATCCAAGGGACCTACTTGATTATAGAAGATGAGCTGGTTATTTCACATTGGGCCTAATTTGATTCAACAGAAATTGGGCTGTTTTTTCTACACGTTTTAGATCAAAACATTGCAAAAATATTTCACCCAGTGCCCTTCATAAGCACTGGTCTTACCAATTTGCCCTCACTTTCAAATATTTTTAGTAAATGCCCTCCAGATCATCTCTCACTATGCAAAAAGGACTATTTTACTCCTGTCTAAACCCAATTCACATGGAACAGTCTCCTTCTCTCTTTCCTTATTCCTTTCCTTCTCCACATCCTCCTTCCTTTCCTTCTTTCTTCTTTGTGTCCTAGAGAGATTTAGAAAATCTGTAAAAGTTTTATTTATTTATTTATTATTTTCTTTAATTTTTGCTATAATGTAATTCTTATTTTGCATAATCCTTTATCTGTATTTATTTTTTTCTGTATTTCTTTTTGGTAAGTTTTATACATTTTGATTGATGATCGTTGAATTAAATTTGACGTTCCTGTGTAATTTTTTTTTATTTCTTATGCTTGATTAAGATGATTTTAAGGTTTTATTGGTAATTATTATTGCTCATTGCATAGAGCTTAAAGTCTTGGCTATTGCCATTAATGCAGAGACTTTCTCTGCAAGTAGCCTCTATTGCATAGAGATTAAAGTAAGAGACTTTCTCTGTAAGAATTTCCTATTGCATAGAGCTTAAAGTCTTGGCTATTGCCAATATTTGCAGAGACTTTGTCTGCAGGTTGCCTATTGCACCAGATCGTAAAGTATTGGCAATTGCCATTACTTTCAGAGACTTCTCCTACTAGTTGCCTCCTTCCACCCGACCTTATAGTGTTGGCTATTGACAAAAATTGCAGAAAAGTTGGTAACATCACTTGGGTGGTATTACCATTTATAAAAGAAGTTGGTTTCTTGATTTGTCCAGTGATAAGTTGACCCTTAATGACGATGTTCGAAACTTTCATTCAATCTTATTTTTATTTTTCTCGTGTTAGATTCCACTTTGATTTCCTAGTTAAGGTGTCGATAGTATCAGAGCTTGAACTCTTGGCAATAACCAAGAATTGCGGAGACTTTCTCGCAAATTATCCAATGCAACAAGGCTTGAAGTCTTGGCAATTTCCAAGAAGTCTGTGCTTGTACTCTTGGCAATAGCCAAGACTTAAAGAGACTTTCTCTGTAAATTACCCACTGCAACAGGGCGTGAAGTCTTGACAATTGCCAAGAAGTCTGTGCAAGGTGCCCATTGTACCAGAGCTTGAACTCTTGGCAATAGCCAAGACTTGCAGAGACTTTCTCTACGAATTGGCCACTACAAAAGGGCTTGAAGTCTTGGCTATAGCCGAGACTTGCATAGACAAGTTGGCCATTGCAACAGGGCTTAAAGTTTTGACAATTGCCAAGAAGTCTGTGCAAGGTGCCCATTGCCAAGAAGTCTGTGTAAGATTCCCTTTTTCATAGATTTTATCCAAATGAATGTAAGAGATTAAGAATTTAGAGAAATCTAACCTTGAATCTTTGTTTCAATGGAGGAATCTGTAAAAGTTGTAGGTTTTTAGGGTTTAGAGGTTGTTTGAATGGGGAAAAGGAAGGGGAGGATAGTGTGGGTCTTTTTATTAGTTATGAGGGGTATTTTCATCCGGAATAAGTTTCATTAAACTAATGGAAGATAGTTTTGCTAAACCACTGTTATTGAGGGCATTTTGACAAACCATTGCTTCCCGTGTCATATTTGTGCAATTCATCCATAACATTGTAACATATTTCATTCATGTAGGTTTAATTTGATTCCAGAATATTCTAGGAATACATAGCTGGAAATTACAGAACTGCTAATAGTACGATAAGGGTATAAGGTATTGCTATTTTGTCTTTAGTAGTGATATAATTGTATAAAGAGATACATTGTATAGCAGATATGTAGAAGAGAATTACAAGAAATTTTTCACAAAAGATCCTATCTAGTCTTTCATTCTTTTATGTCTTCATAAAGCCAATTGTGCCTTAGCATAATTGTTTTCTCAAGGTTGATTGAGTGCACATTGCACACTCAGTATTTTTAATATCTACGAAATGGACATTAGGTGAGCAAGACAAAATTAAAGGGAAATCCAAGTAATTACTAGAGCTTGATATCTTCCTGCGGTGACCTGCATGGTTCTACATGTTAGCCTTGTAAAGAAAAGAGCTCTCCATTTTCTCCCCATTTAACTAAATGGGATTAAGTTAAAGGCAACATAAATTTAACAAATAACATGTAAAATATGTAGAACAAATTAAATTGGGACTTAGATATAGAGAAGAGTGTAAAACAAATTGTTACATTTATCAAACTGGAGGACTTTACAGTTGCTGTGTACCTCTAACTTCCTAAAATGATGAAGATGTCATTCTAAATTACAAAATTTGTAAAAAGTATATGTTTCACTAAAACCATTAAAACGGGAATACAAAGAACAGCTGGTAAATAATGTGTGATTTCATCTTAGCTTTCTCAATATGTATAGGATCTTGTCTGTAAGAGCAAGAAGCTGATAGCAGAGCAAGGTTATAAATAATCCATTTTAGTATTTGGGAGTCCCTATTTCACCAAAGAGATTGTCAACAGCAGATTGTGAGATATTGATGGAGAGAAAAGACTGTCAAAGAGACTGGACATCATGTATTTGGGAGTCCCTATTTCACCAAAAGACAGACTGTACACCATGTATATTTGAAGGGAACAAAATGGTGGAATGTTATTAATTTGTTTAGGTCTTCAACTTTCGCTTCAAATTGTTGTTCAATGTTGTCTACTGTAGCAACTTTGAGCTTAGGTCCTCTCAGTCTTTTACTTCATTTATCAGTGTCTCTTATGCTTTGTTTCAATCTTGATGTTTGGCATTTTATGCCAAGGTTTCCTTAATATTACCGCATGTTTGAGCTTGTTATCCGCTCGTTTTGTAGCTTGTGAATGTGGTTTTACACTGATTTTATGTCGTGCGTGTGTATGTTGCTACACAGTACATTTGGAGCTTTTAGGAGCTTGATGGAGCAAGAATTGATTGGATGTTGATTGAAGATTGAATTGAGCACACAAAGGCACGACACGAGGCGAATTTCGGAGCAAGGGAAGAGCAGTTTTGCCTGGCGCCCTAGCCCATGCGCCGCGCCCTCTACCGCGCGCAGTGGCTAGGCGCGGTTTCCCATGCGCCGCATGGCCAAAGCGTGGAGAATGTGACGGAGTCTGCTTGTTTGGGCGCTTTCCGAGGCGCGGGGCGCCCGTTATAGCGCCCCTTGTGCGCGTTTTTACTCCCTATTCGTTCTAGCATTGGGTCTAACTTATTACTAAGGGTTTGGAAACATTATAAATAGTTCTTTACTGAGTTTTTGTAAGGAGTTCTTGACTTTGGAGCAATATTGAGAGCTACACACCTCATTGAACAAGGGTTATTCCCAATCTTTCATCTATTTCATCAATTATTTCATTATTACATCAAATCTTTGCCTTGTGATTATGAATATGTGTGGCTAATTTCCTTACGTTCTAGGGTTAGAGTTTTACATGAAAGTTGATTGTTGAAGATTGATTCCCATTAATTGAATCCCATAACGGGTTACTTATTCTTTCTTGATTTCACTTGTATAATTGTTAGAGCTCGATAATTATGCATTATCTATGGTTTTAGGGTTGAACTCGAAAGAGAGAATCTAATTACGTAATAAGAAAGAATAGAACTAGTTTGTGAACCCGGGCATCGGGGAACCAATTCGCGGGTAGGATAGACATATACTTGCTTGCCTAGTTTAACTCATTACAGAGTTCGTTAATGCGTTCATGTGATTTAACCCATAGACATATAGGGATTGAAGTAGCTTGCATAGATTGTGAAGAACTGAAAGGCTTTCATAATTACAATTACTCTGTCAGTTAGTAACCCGGGATTCAAGAAGTGGAATCAATTGAATACATCAACTGGATTGTTCGTAACTCTGACCCTGGACCGTCCTCTTAATATTGTTAACAACCAAAGTATTGCTCATTGCTTGACTACACTTCTAGCACTTTAATTACTGTTTGTTTAGTTATAAAACTCTCACCATCAAAGAACAAGACCCCTGGATAGTTGTTAGAAATTGTTTATTAAGCACTAGTCTGCATAGTCCTCGTGGGAACGATATTCGACTTTGTCACTTTATTACTTGGAGACCGCGTATACTTGCGTGTGCGTTTGGGAGCAACAAGTTTTTGGCGCCGTTGCCGGGGACTATTACGGACTAATTTCTTTTTGAACGATTACTCAATTACTATTCAGGTTTAATTTTTTTGTTGAGTTTCTTGTGATGTTTCAGGAAACAGGTTTTTGCATGCAAAGTAATAAAGAGGACGAACCACTCGTACATTTTGATCCTGAGCCTGAAAGAACCTTGAGAAGGTTACGAAAAGAAGCGAGAGATCGAGAAGCACTAGCAATCGTACCCGCTTCTATACCTATTGAAATGGCAGAAGAACAAGCAGTAGCAGTGCGAGATGTTGCTTTGCCTAGCCTGGCAGGAGTAGCGTCAAGTATTGTGAAGCCCGCTATTACCGGGCACTTTGAGATAAAGTCCGGCATGATCCAGTTGCTGCATGTGACGGGGCAATATGCTGGGTTACTTCATGAGGATCCACAACAACACATTCAAAACTTTCTGGAGATCAGTGATACTTATACACCATCGGGTGTGCCTACTGATTATGTTCGTTTGACTTTGTTCCCATTTTCATTGATAGGGACAGCAAGGAAGTGGTTAAAGGCTGAAAAGCCTGGGTCTATCACTACTTGGGAGGACTTGGCTAAGAAATTCTTGGCTAAATTTTATCCGTCTGCCAAGACAGCCCGGTTGAGGAGTGAAATCATGTCCTTCAGACAGTTAGAGGGAGAATCGTTATATTAAGCCTGGGAGAGATTCAAAGCACTATTGAGAGATTGCCCACACCACAACCAATTCATTGAGGTTATTGCACACACTTTTGTTGAGGGGTTGAATGCACACACTAAGATCGTGGTAGATGCTGCTGCTGGGGGTCAAGTACTGGCTTTAAACTTTGATCAGATTTATGAATTACTTGACAAGTTTTCGCAGAGCAATCCTGATTGGCAGGGTGTTGGTAGAGCTACTGCACAGAGACCTGCTGGGGTACTTCAATTGAATGCAGTTTCAGAGCTGCGAGCGAAGATGGATGCTATTTCTAATCAAATCAACAAGCTGACTCTCCAAGCAAAACCACCATTAGCTCCAGTGCAACAAATTCAGACTTTTTGTGAGGTTTGTGGAGAGGATCATGCTACTGAGGTATATTATGTGGGTAATCAGAACAGGTCACAGGGTCAGAATCGCAACCAATATGGTAACAGCTATAACACGGGTTGGCGTAATCACCCAAATTTTTCTTGGAGGGATAATCGTGAGCAGTATATTGGCAATGAGAGATCCCAAAATGCACCACAGCAGGGGTCACAGTCCCAGAGTCAGCCACAGCAGTCTAATTCAGTCGAGGATATGCTTAAGAAAATTCTTGCAGGGCAGCAAAAGCTCATGGATGATTCAGCATCTCAGGCACAAACAATTAAAGATTTGAGCAATGCGCAGAAAGATCTTGAGAGACAATTGGGGCAGCTAGCTGAAGCACAAAATAATAGACCTCGGGGTGCTTTACCAAGTGATACAGAGAAGAATCCTAGAGAATTTGTGCAAGCAGTCACATTAAGGAATGGAAGAGCGCTGGAAGAAGTCCCCCCAAAGCCAAAGAAGCCTGTTGGTGAGTTAGAGCCAAATGCTGATAGGGAAGTGGAGAAAGAAGCAGAGAAAGTAACTGAAAAGCAGCCCGAGTCTGCTATTGTGAGACCACCACCACCTTTCCCGCAGAGACTTCAGAAGCAGAAAGTTGATGCAGCATGCAAGAAATTCTTGGAGATATTGAGTCAAATTCAGGTAAATATTCCTTTGGTGGAGCTTTTGCGGGATGTTCCCAAATATGCTAAATACATCAAGGACATTGTTGCTAACAAGAGAAGACTGACCGAGTTTGAGACAGTTGCACTCACTGAGGAGTGTAGTTCCAGAGTTAGAAGCAAGCTTCCTCAGAAATTGAAGGATCCTGGCAGTTTTACCATTCCCTTGAAAATTGGGGAACATGAGGTTGGTCGTGCTTTATGCGATTTGGGTGCTATTGTGAATTTAATGCCTTCTTCAGTTTTGAGGAAGCTAGGCCTGGGTGAGCCACGACCCACTACTGTGACTTTGCAGCTGGCTGATAGATCATTGACATGCCCCGAGGGGATTATTGAGGATGTGCTTGTACAAGTGGGTCAGTTTATATTACCTGTGGATTTTATTATTCTTGATTATGAAGCTGATCCTGAGGTTCCTCTCATCTTGGGAAGAGGATTTTTAGCTACTGCTGATGCTGTTATTAGAGTCAGAGCTGGTAAGATGATCATGAAGGTAAATAGGGAAGAAGATGTGTTTAATGTGTTCAGAGCTACCCAGCTTCATTCTCATTATGAAGAGTTGTCCATGGTAAAAGTGATAGATGATAAGTTGACTGCTGATGAGAGGTCATTTTTGGCTTCTAATGTTGATTCGTTGGAAAGGGCACTCTTATGTGATGATGATGATATCCTGAAGCATGACGATACTGAAGAATATGTGGAGATTCTTAATATGCAGAGTAGATTCATCCTAGGGTGGAAGAAATTTGAGGAGCTTGATAGACCGTTGACCTTAACTCCTGCTAAACCGTCTATTAAGAGAGCTCCTAATCTTGAGCTCAAACCTTTACCCGCACATTTACGTTATGCTTATTTGGGTGAAGGTAATACCTTGCCCGTGATCCTTTCTTCTTTGTTGTCTGATGTGCAGGTTGAAAAGGTGTTGCGGGTATTGCGAGAGCGCAAGAGAGCTATTGGCTGGACTATTGCTGATATTAGAGGGATTAGTCCTTCTTTCTGCATGCATAAAATTCTCTTGGAGGAAGATCATAAGCCATCCATAGAGCAGCAGAGGAGGCTAAATCAAATCATGAAGGAGGTGGTGAAGAAAGAAGTTATCAAGTGGCTGGATGCTGGTATTATTTTTCCTATCTCTGACAGCAAGTGGGTGAGTCCAGTGCAATGTGTTCCTAAGAAGGGGGGCATGACAGTGGTGAAGAATGAGAACAATGTGTTGATTACTACAAGAACTGTTACAGGGTGGCGAATTTGCATTGACTATAGGAAGCTAAACAAGGCCACCAGGAAAGATCACTTCCCACTCCCTTTTATTGATCAGATGTTGGATAGACTTGCAGGCCATGAGTATTACTGTTTCTTGGATGGGTATTCGGGCTACAATCAAATTGTGATAGCCCCTGAAGACCAAGAGAAGACCACTTTTACTTGTCCATATGGCACCTATGCATTTAGGAGGATGCCATTTGGGTTGTGTAATGCCCCGGGGACTTTTCAGCGATGCATGATGGCTATTTTCACTGACATGGTGGAAAAAATTGTGGAGGTATTTATGAATGATTTCTCAGTGGTTGGTGACTCTTTTGATGAATGCTTGAAAAATCTTGATGCTGTGCTGAGCCGTTGTGAAGAAACAAATCTGGTGCTGAATTGGGAAAAATGTCACTTTATGGTTTAAGAAGGCATAGTACTTGGGCACAAGGTGTCAAAGCAAGGGATTGAGGTTGACAAGGTGAAGATAGAGGCTATTGAGAAATTACCACCACCTATCTCTGTTAAGGGGGTGCGTAGTTTTTTGGGACATGCAGGGTTCTATAGACGCTTCATAAAGGACTTCTCCAAAATTTCCACTCCCTTGTGCAAATTGTTGGAGAAGGATGTGAAATTTGTGTTTGATGATGCTTGTATCAAGGCATTTGAAGAGTTGAAGAAAAGGTTGGTGACCGCACCAATCATCATTGCTCCTGACTGGTCTTTGCCAATTGAATTGATGTGTGATGCGAGTGATAATGCTATTGGGGCTGTTCTAGGCCAAAGAATTGGAAGAATCTTTCACTCCATCTATTATGCAAGCAAGACGCTTGATGCAGCCCAGTCTAATTATACTACCACTGAGAAGGAGTATCTAGCCGTGGTTTATGCTTTTGATAAATTCAGATCTTATTTGGTTGGCACTCGTGTTGTTGTCTACACTGATCATGCCGCAATCCGGTACTTGTTTGAAAAGAAAGACTCCAAGCCTAGACTCATTAGATGGGTTCTCTTATTGCAAGAGTTTGATGTTGAAATTCGAGATCGCAAGGGGACCGAGAATCAAGTTGCTGATCATTTGTCAAGGCTGGAGAATAGAGATCATGTAGATGAAGGGCTTGAGATTAAAGAGGTATTTCCTGATGAGCAACTTTTTGCTCTTGATGCAGCTGAGGTGCCATGGTATGCTGACATGGTAAATTTACTTGTGAGTAATGTGTATCCCCCTGGGGCAACTGCTGAGCAGAAGCGTAAACTCCTTCATGAGAACAGATTTTATGTGTGGGATGAGCCCTATTTGTACAAGATAGGAGTTGATCAACTAGCTAGGAGATGTATTCCAAGGGAAGAAGTAGAGCCGATTCTACAGAGCTGCCATTCCTCTCCTTATGGTGGCCACCTTGGTGGAGATCGAACAGCTGCAAAGGTACTTCAATCTGGTTTCTTTTGGCCTACTTTATTTAAAGATGCTCATGCATTAGTGAAGCAATGTGATCGTTGCCAAAGAACGGGTACTATTAGTAGGCGTCACGAGATACCTTTGAACAATATCTTGGAGATTGAGTTGTTTGACTGTTGGGGTATTGACTTTATGGGTCCATTCCCACCTTCTATGGGCAATAAATACATCCTTGTAGCAGTTGATTATGTGTCAAAATGGGTGGAGGCTATTGCACTTCCAACAAATGATGCGAGTGTGGTAGTGAAGTTCGTGAAGAAAAATATTTTCACTCGTTTTGGGACACCGCGGGCTTAATCAGTGATGAAGGTACGCATTTTTGTAACCGGTTGTTCAATAAGTTGTTGGCTAAGTATGGGGTTCGCCACAAGGTGGCTACTGCTTATCATCCCCAAACTAGTGGCCAAGTGGAAGTGTCTAACAGAGAGATCAAGCAAATCCTTGAGAAGACTGTGAATGCCTCGAGGAAGGATTGGGCTATGAAGTTAGATGATGCTCTCTGGGCCTATCAAACTGCATTTAAAACACCTATTGGAACCTCTCCATATAGGCTTGTTTATGGTAAGGCCTGTCACTTGCCGGTTGAATTAGAGCATAAGGCGTATTGGGCAATTCAAAAGCTCAACCTTGATATGGCTTTGGCGGGTGAGAAGAGGATGCTCCAATTGCATGAACTAGAAGAGTTCCGTTTCCATGCATATGAAAATGCGAAACTATACAAGGAACGGACAAAGAAATGGCATGATGAGCACATTGAGCGTCGTTCTTTTGAGCCCGGGCAGCTTGTATTGTTGTTCAACTCGAGGTTGAAATTATTTCCGGGCAAGTTGAAGTCGAGATGGTCGGGGCCTTTTGAAGTCGTTCGTGTTACCGCACATGGAGCGGTTGAATTGAGAGCCCCAGATTATGAGAACACATTTTTGGTTAATGGTCAACGGGTTAAATGTTATTGGGGTGGTGCGGTGAATCACCGCACTTCCATTACTTTGAGGGACCCTTGATTCATACCCGTCGTGCCACAACGTTAAATAAGGCGCTTCTCGGGAGGCAACCCGAGTTTGTACTTGTAATAGTTTAGTTTTTTTTTGTTTTATAGTGTCACATAGTTTGTCGTTTTTGTGTGTCGTTTTTGCAGGAATCGGGTGAGCTAAACATGGTGAAATGCATGGATTGAGGGGCATGGGACGTCTCGAGACATGTCCCACGCTTGGGTTTGTACTTGGAATCGAAATTCGGTGTGAAAAAAACGTGCTCGGACGCGTTCGGGAGTGCCCCGCGCACCCCAAAGCGCCAAATTAATGCTGGAAAAAAGAAGCTTGGCACGGTTGGGAGCGCCCCGCGCCTCCCACCGCGCTATGCTTGGCAGAATGCCATGATTTCTGTCCGCATTGGGCATGCGCCGCGGAGGGTAACGCGCAAGGCAATTTTTTGTAAGTTTTTGCCGGGTCAAACGGGTTTTGAATCGCGACCCGGTCTTCCCCATCCCCAAATACCCGATTCTAACACCTAATTTTCACTATTTTCACTCCCAATCACTCCCTAATCACTCACAACTTCATCTCCACCACTTGGAATCATTCCAAATCTTTGTGCAATCCATTCTAAAGCATTCAAGTAAGTAATTTCTTCACTTTTTCTCTTCATTAACATGTGAGTTGCACTTATTCTTGTTATTGATGATTTCTTAGCTAGTTACAAGTCTACTCCTAAAAATCATGCTTGTTGTGCTTAAATTGTTAAATGTGCTAGATAGATGACTTGTGACTTGTAAAAAGAAATCTCCCAACCATTTGGGAGGGTTGGCACATTACAAAAATCATTAAAATTGCTAGTTTAAAGTTGTGCACACCAAGTGTTTGTGAAAAAGCCTCAATGATACAAATTCAATAACATTGTAGATTCTTGAGTAGCAATGCATTCCTTAGGCTTATTATGGACACTAGGTGTTGCACACACATAAAAATTGATCATGAGGCACCCACACTAGCTCAATCTTGAAAATTTAAAAATGTGGCATATTTTGCCCAAGGCTAGTTTTGCTCAAGTGTGGGGTTGCTCGTGCCATTAAGTTGAGTGCTTGACACATAGAATGTGTGATAAGTGTGGGGTGGTACCCTACCAATTGAGCTTGAATTGTATTTTTGGTGCTTAGCTATACATCTCACATTGATCTTTGTGTTTGTGTAGGTACCATGGTCGCCACACCTCATAAAGCTAGTTCTTCATCCACCGCGGGCCCGAGGAGAGCACCTCAAGCCGGGCCTTCTTCCACAACGCAAAAGGGCAAGGCACCGGCCAAGCCCAAGGCAAAAGCAAAGGCAAAGGCTAAGATGCCTAAGGACGCGGTGCCGATACCACGTCCGGGAGGAAAGACCCGTTATGGCATCCCTTTTGTCAAGAAGGGTGAAAGCCAAACATGGTATAAAAGTGTGCGGCTTGCGGGATACATACCCGAGCAAGCCATTGATAAAAGACGGGTGATGCAAAAGTTCTGAAGTGTGACCGAGGCAATTATTGCTCTAAAATGAGACTCGGTGTTTGAGAGTCCGGGGCACGCCAACTTGGACATGGTGCAAGAATTGTATGCCAACTGGGAGCCCGAGGAAGCTTGGAAAGAGGATGATGTGGTGACAGTTCGAGGAGTGAAAGTGAAGTTGGATCCTACGGCATTGAATGCCTTTTTGGGGGTCGAGGACCCCGACTATGATGATTTGAGGGAGTACATCAAGAAGCCTGACTACAAGGCTTTGCGGGATACCCTATGTGGCGAGGCCTCCACTCATAGGTGGGGGCGAGGGGTGGCTGGGAGATACAAGTTTATGCATTTCTCACAGTTTCTCAAGCCGGCTCGTGTATGGATGAGGTTTATCAATGCACGCATACTACCATCGTCTCATTATTCTGAGGTCACCAAGACTCGGGCGTGCATGGTTTACTTCTTTATGACTGGGAGGCCGGTGAATATAGGCTACTACATATTGAGGGTGATGAAGGAGCAAAGGAAGTTAGATTCTTGTAGTCGCCTGTATTTTGGCAACCTCTTGACCCGCTACTTGGAGGAGGCTGGGGTCCCCGTAGATGAGATTGGGGATCGCATTGTCCCTGATATAGGGAAGCCTTTTGATATCTCCTCGGTCAAGGGTGTGATCACCACGGCACCGGTAAAGCTGACGGCTGACGAGTGGCGGGAGGCAGACGCCAACTTGTCAGCGCGTCAGTACTTGATGATTGAGCAGATGGCCCGGCGGTCGGGCGTGGATTTTCGAGCTATTGACCACACTGTCCCTCTGCTGGAGACTTCGAAGTGTTTGCTAGGCATGGCTCCAGCAGTAGTGGTGCCTCCGGATGAGGATGAGAACACGGATTCAGATGTTGTTCCTAATGATCAGGACAGTGAGGTTGAGACTGATGTTGAGGGCGGTGGCTCTGATGAGGAGGAGGCCTAGGTCCACACTCCTGCGCACCACCCGGATTTCAGGGCAGTTTTCTTGTACTTTTACTTTTGCACTTACTTCTTTGTCGCACTGGGACATTGCTTAGTTTAAGTGTGGGGTGGGGGTACTGCCCTTTATCTATTTTTGAGGTTTAGGATGCATGTACCTTAGTACTTTTTCTTTTGTCACTTGACTTTGTTTTGATTTATTTCTTGCTTTAATATATGCAAAAATGAAAAAAAATTAGAAAACCAATGAAAAATTCCAAAAAGATTTTCCTTTTAGTTTTATCAGTGGTACATGTTATCCGCCCCGTGGTTTTTCTTATGGCCACGGTTTTTGAACCGGGTAGTTTTTATTTTTAGGATTAGGATAGTTAGTTGTAGATGACCCTAGGCGGAGAAATAGGTAAAATGCTAGGTGCCTTTGATTTGTTTGATACCTGTGGACTTGAATTGATTGCATGTGCTATTTGTGGTGTCCTTGGGTTTTAATTTGATGCATGCCTAGAGAAAAAAATGGAACAACCCCCTTGAGATGCTTGAGTCCGCTTGCTTGACTTGATTGTGAACCTTTGTGCATTAGTGCTTAAATTTCCATAAGTTGCATTCTAGAAGCTTAGTTGAGAGTTGTTGATGGAACCTTTTTGTGTGGATCATGTGCAATGTGTGTGTGAGGCATGTTCTTATTTGCTCCATGTTGCATATTAATGTCTAGAACTTGCCCCGTGTGTGTGCAAAGCGAAATCCTAGGTTTGCTCTAGTCGGGAAATGATACAAGGCCTTCTTTTACTTGCCTACCCTTACATATATACCTTGAAAAAATTGTTGTTGTGATTTCTTTGACCCTTTTTGTTGGCACCCACACCCCGAGCCTACCCATTTGTTTTAAGTCAACTCTTTTGGCCCTTACTCCTTAAGCACTTTATTGATATTGTGTAGTTGATTGGAGTTGTGGTTGGATTTTGGGAGGTTTTTTAGTGGAGCTAATGAAGGGGAATAATTGTGAAAATTGTGAAGTAGTGAAAAGCATTGGCAAGGTTGGAAGTTAATGGAATTGAAAAAATGAAATGATAAGAAAAGAAAAAAAAATAGCAAAGTTGAAAGGAAAAAAATTGTGGAAAAAAAAAAGAGAAAGATGTCCATTCCTTGCTAGTGTGTGCTTAAAAAAAGAAAAATGCTACTTGTTGGGAAGGTGTATGTGTGATAGTTGTGATTGGGTGGCTTGTTGAGAATTGTGGAGAAATAATTATGATGTATTAAAGTGCTTAGGGAGGTAGTCACTATTACCATATGTATCCTACCCGCCCCTTAGACTACATTACGACCTTTCTAAAGTCCTAGTTAATCCCGATTGGAGTGAGCCTACATTAGTGGAGTCCTACACTACGGGAAAGCCTATGGTACGTTGTGTGTGACATGTGAGCCTTTCATGAGAGTGAGGGAATTCATTTGTTATTGCCCCCGTTCTATTCATGATAATTTTTGTTGTGTGTGATCTTTTGGGGGGCATTCTCTTTCTTATTGGTGAGGGCACGTGGTTTGCATGAAGTAAGTAAAGTTGATGGTTCTTGGTTGAGTAGATAGGTGTGATTTTGTGGGAGCATGGTTGCATTAAGTTGAGTTTGTGCACTCGAGCTATTTTGGGGTGGTTGTTCTCATATTTTTGGTTTTGGTAAATTGTTGGCATGTTGTGGACCCATGGTAGTCATGTGCGCATTGGTTCAATGGTCGGTATCAACCATAGTCATAGGCAGACCTGTTTTACCTAGGATGGTAAGTGAGATGTGACTTGCTCGAGGGCGAGCAAAGGTTCAAGTGTGGGGTGGTGATGTTTGGCATTTTATGCCAAGGTTCCCTTAATATTACCGCATGTTTGAGCTTGTTATCCGCTCATTTTGTAGCTTGTGAATGTGGTTTTACACTGATTTTATGTCGTGCGTGTGTAGGTTGCTACGCAGTACATTTGGAGCTTTTAGGAGCTTGATGGAGCAAGAATTGATTGGATGTTGATTGAAGATTGGATTGAGCACACAAAGGCACGACACGAGGCGAATTTCGGAGCAAGGGAAGAGCAGTTTTGCCTGGCGCCCTAGCCCATGCGCCGCGCCCTCTACCGCGCGCAGTGGCTAGGCGCGGTTTCCCATGCGCCGCATGGCCAAAGCGTGGAGAATGTGACGGAGTCTGCTTGTTTGGGCGCTTTCCGAGGCGCGGGGCGCCCGTTATAGCGCCCCTTGTACGCGTTTTTACTTCCTATTCCTTCTAGCATTGGGTCTAACTTATTACTAAGGGTTTGGAAACATTATAAATAGTTCTTTACTGAGTTTTTGTAAGGAGTTCTTGACTTTGGAGCAATATTGAGAGCTACACACCTCATTGAACAAGGGTTATTCCCAATCTTTCATCTATTTCATCAATTATTTCATTATTACATCAAATCTTTGCCTTGTGATTATGAATATGTGTGGCTAATTTCTTTACGTTCTAGGGTTAGAGTTTTACATGAAAGTTGATTGTTGAAGATTGATTCCCATTAATTGAATCCCATAACGGGTTACTTATTCTTTCTTGATTTCACTTGTATAATTGTTAGAGCTCGATAATTATGCATTATCTATGGTTTTTGGGTTGAACTCGAAAGAGAGAATCTAATTACATAATAAGAAAGAATAGAACTAGTTTGTGAACCCGGGCATCGAGGAACCAATTCGCGGGTAGGATAGACATACTTGCTTGCCTAGTTTAACTCATTACAGAGTTCGTTAATGCGTGCATGTGATTTAACCCATAGACATATAGGGATTGAAGTAGCTTGCATAGATTGTGAAGAACTGAAAGGCTTTCATAATTACAATTACTCTGTCAGTTAGTAACCCGGGATTCAAGAAGTGGAATCAATTGAATACATCAACTGGATTGTTCGTAACTCTGACCCTGGACCGTCCTCTTAATATTGTTAACAACCAAAGTATTGCTCATTGCTTGACTACACTTCTAGCACTTTAATTACTGTTTGTTTAGTTATAAAAACTCTCACCATCAAAGAACAAGACCCCTGGATAGTTGTTAGAAATTGTTTATTAAGCACTAGTCTGCATAGTCCTCGTGGGAACGATATTCGACTTTGTCACTTTATTACTTGGCGACCGCGTATACTTGCGTGTGCGTTTGGGAGCAACAAATCTCCAATGTCTTAACGAATGTTAATCTCGAAATTGATTATTTGCTACGCCTTCTACTGTTCCCTCACTATATAGACTATGTCTAATAAAGCGGAATGACTATAGAATGCATACGTATCACATGATTATATTCTAATTTCAGTCATTCCGCTTCTCTTGTTAAGATAGTTCATACTATTAAGTCAAGGATACTTGTCAAGGAAAAACTTTTAGCCATAGAAAGGCAAACAAATTCCAAGAGTTAATTCAAAAAGTTAAAAAAAGAAAGAAAGAAGAGAAATCATTACAATTTACCTTCAACCAAAGTTCTAATTCAAATTTTTGGCGTCCGCACGCTAATCTACAAATCTGTACGAACATTTCAAAAAATATTATGCTTCACATATGTCATGAACTTATATATAACAAATACTGAAATTATAATTTTTACTTCATTCTATTAGCATAAACCTATTTAATTTTCTTCAAGTTTTTTGTCTAGTTTCATTCACAACTCTAACTATTCACATTATTTGTGGATCAGACAATAAAACATAATCCTATTCTATTATCAATATCTCACAATCTGCTGTTTACAGTCTCTTTGGTGAAATAGGGACTCCCAAATACTATCATTTCACATAGATCATCCACACGTTGCTTTGACATATTCACTGAGAAGATGTTGAACTTCTGTGCACTTGTTTTCAGCCTAGATGCCAATGAAAATGTTTTTAATCCTCTTAGCATTTGAAGCACCAAATGCTAAGTAAGCTACATCTAGTAAAAAAACTAAAGAAATATAATCATATGCGATATTATTCTATAAAAATATTATTTGCAAAGATCCAACTTTAATCACCAAGTTATAGTCCAAAATATACTTGTTATGTTATAATAAATTAAGTCAATAGAGAAGTAGATCTAGTAATTCATTAGTCAATGGAAAGAAATAACACTTACCTGAGTTTCTTCAAATATGCCGTTAAGCAACATTCATTCCAAGTTTCAATCCTATATCCTTTTTCCTTTTGAATCCCTAGATTCTTTTTTTAAGAAAATGAATTTAAATCAATCAAATCAAAAAATCGAATAATTTGAATTTATCTTTAATGTTATTCAAGTTTTTTTTATTAGAGAGGATAATGAGTTTTTATAAACCCATACAATAAACAACCTGCAAGTAATTAACAAACCATCAAATACAAAAATGGAAAGACCTGAAAAATTAGCAAGCAAAAGAATCTAAAAAATAATATTTTTCATTAATTATATTATAGTTTACAAGGAATATGAGATTAAAAGTATTAACTAAGGAAATAAAGAATTCAAGAAGAAAGAAAGATCACTGCATGTTAAAAAAAAAAAAGGTTTGAATCAGAACGCTAAAAAGAAAAGACAAAATGTATATAGAGAGAAGGAACAATATTAAGAAGTTTAATATAGACAAAGGTACGTTAAATACGAGTTTAATAGTGTTCAAATTACATGTGTGTGTTTATGTAGAGCATTGAAATCCTAATAGGACTTTGGTTGGATAATGTGCTAGGGTTCGTACATAGTTGTATGTTTAGGTTTTGAGATAGACACCAACTGATTTGGAGTTATTTCTAAGGGTGTGCACTATTCGGATTAAAGCTCCCACAAATGCAGGCTTCCAAAGCCAAACTGATAAATCAAATCGAATCGAATTATTTTTTTAGTTTGGTTTGATTTTCTCATTAATTGGTTTGGTTTGAAATGAAGATTTTAAAACTTTGATTTTTTAGTTTGGTTTCGGATTTCAATAAAAAGAAACAGAAAAACCGAATTATATATAGTAAATATATACTTTTATTCTTATTTTGTAACAAGTTTCTGGTGTCCAGACGGTGGCTAAACGACGGAACTTTGAAGTTTTAAGCTCAAACTTGACCCAAATCAAACAATAACCACCAGTGTTCGATAACAGGCAACCGAAACCCAACTGTGGTTTGTAACAGTAACACCACTTCAAGAACAGTTCAAAAACATCAAGAAACCCTATTCGACTGATGATGCACGACGGGTGCTCGTTTGAATCTCCAAACAATAGTGAACACGAATCTGGGGTTGTTTAATCCAAACAACCAATCAACAAACAAATTTTTTGAATTTTTCTTCTTTCTACTTTTTTCTTTTTTGTAAAATTAGAACACCAACAACAAGAACACGAAACGGGAACAAAGAAACAAACACATAAAAAAAATAAAAGATAACATATAACAGGATTGGAGTTGTAAGAACAAGCCCAAACTGTGCTCTGATACCAAGATATTGCAAGCTAATTAGAGATAAGCTCAACAACCGAACAAGAACGGGGAAAATAACAAGAAAGAAAGATAGGAGCAAGACGGATCTTAGCTTCAATTGATTGAATCTGAGGAACTAGTCTTGGAGCCAAACAATCGAGGGCAAAAGACACACCTATACTAAGCAACAATCCTCAAGAAGACAAACTCATGCTTCTTGCAAATTGAATGACCAAAGAAGAAAATGTTCAAATGAAATCCACCGATTCACCCAAGTTCTTTAAACATCCTACGACGGGGTTCGGCTTACAACGGAGACTCAAATAGCATACAACTAATATCAATATTCAACAACATCTACTATTAAATAAAAATACTAAAGGGGTTTTTATAGATAGCCCCAAGGGTAAACTAGAAAATGGTCACAGACGACTAATGAGAACAAGCCATGCAGGGCTGATAGTTAAGTGTTCGGGCATTCTTGTGCTCGGTCGCTCTTTAGCCACGAACCCTTGAATTCAGACGCTCTCTTGCCTCAGGCGCATTTGTAGCCCTTCGGTCTCTTCACTGCTCGGTGTCAAGTTTAGTGTTCGGTCACATCCTTCTCCGGGCTTGAGCTTGTGAATGTAGCCTTCATATCTTGCGCTCGCCCACTCAGCATCCGAACGGTCGCCTTCTCCCAATCATGCCAGCTGAATGTGAGGGTCATGCAAAAGCTTGACTTGGCTTCGTGTCACTGGCCTCTCTGGATTGAATACTTGATCAACACGGATTAGGGCTGCATCAAACCAACAATAATAGTACACACACCCATATATGGTGACTAACATAGATACACTTCTCTATACACACCAACACAATTACATATCAAAAGGGGTTACCTTTTTCACCTTTTGCACCTACACACACACAAATACTTCATCAATACACACACCCTGAGTACAAATACGTACACACATCCCACATACTTCCTCATCTTCTTCACCCCTTACATCCATCATAAAAACATATACACACAGAATTCACCATACAAAACCAGCGCCAACAGAACATACACCATTCCACACACACCACCAAGATCAGGAGCACTAGTACAGATCGAAAACAACTATGCTTATATGAACTGATTCTATACACGAGGCTACACAGTTGTGGCCAATGAAAAATATTTATTTTCAAGCCTATACACTGGTTTGAACGGATACTACACGGCCAATGACATCTTGGAGGCCAATACAAGTCTCGTCCTGTTATATACAATGTCCCTTTTCGTGTCTAGAAAAACAAAACAATATGCGATGTCGATACGTATTACTTTGCAAAGTAACCGATAGTGGAGTAGCGGGATTGGAGGTACTTGGCATGGCAAACCGGCCCGGGCTCTGCATTTGCAGTCGTACCGACATCCCTAACCTCTACTTGATGCAATACACCAATCTGAGCCTAAACTTTTACGAAATTCATTTTTTTCTTTATTATTATTATTATTATTGTTATTATTATTATTATTCTTTTGTTACTTTATTTACCTTTTACTTAGGCAGAATACATAGATAGCCCCTTGAAGTTGGCTCGGATTCCCACTTAAACACTCCTACTTTCGAAATGATCAGATAGATACTTCTACTTGACACTGATGTGTCTTGTAAATACTCGTATCTAGCAGCTCTTATGTGTGAACTGCAATCACGGATGATGTGGCAAACGACCAAATTAGGTTGTGACATGTGTAATTTTTATTAAAAAAAATAATTAGTTATTTTTCTAGTGACTCCTACAAAATCAAAGTAGTATGACTTTCTAGTTTTCTCAGGTTGTTGCCTTATTTCTATTAGATTTGCTTTGAGTTACTGCTAAGCTCCAACAATGGCGATTCATCTTTGAACCCCGTCGAGATGCCGCCGATAGCGGTGGAATGGAAATGATGTGGATACAGAATCAGACCCTTCATTGCCAAAGATCCGCTTGGCTGTGTGTGTATCAAACATTGCCTACTTGTATTATGTGAAAAACAGATTATTTTGATTTTTATTTTTTAATGACGTTTGTGTTTGGAATCCATCGATCGGGAACAAAATAATCTTAAGCCACCGAACTGGGAACAAACAGATTCATTTGATTCTTGTTCCAAATTGTTCTATTGATTGCTTTGAGTTAATCCCAAGCTCCTTCATTCTTGCACAAACATTTTCCATCTATTTACACAAAGCAAAAGGAAGACATTTTAACTAATCAAGTCAAGGGTTTGAAATCAATTGAGATTGAAGAACGGAAGGAATTTACAGTGGGAAGAAGATGGAATATTGTGGGAAAGAAATGTTGGAATAATGTGGGGCCCACATATTAACTTAAAATTAAAATATGAAATAGAAAATCAAACCCCATACGCTCTAAAATTTAGGTAGAACACACATGCTTTGCCATGTCAGCCCGAAGTGTTCATGAGACACACGTGTGTCAAGTAAAAGTGTCTATCTGATCATTTCGAAAGTAGAAGCATTTAAGTGGGAATCCGAGCCAACTTCGAAGGGCTATTTATGTATTCTGCCTTTTACTTATTTTATTAACTATTATGCTAATCATTTTTGTATTTTGTGAGATACATTTGGAAGAACATTTTCAAAGACGGTGCTCCAGAAATGCTTCTAAATTAATTGCTATTACATTCTTTCAATTTTTGACTTATCGTTACTAATTTATTTTGGTATACTAATTAATTTATTTTTATTTTGCAAGGTCTCTTTGGTTGATGTTTTCTAAGGAAGAAGCAACTAGTGAATTTGAACCTTTTATTTTATTTGAATTATTATACGTATCTAACTTAGTGGATATTATTTAGTTAGATTTAATTTAGTTTAATTTTCAAATCTCAATTATTCAGTCCTGTCGTTAACCACATTTGGTGGAACTCGAGAGGTGCCTAACACCTTCCTTTTAGATTAACTTGAACCCTTACCTAGAATTTTTAGTTCGCATGACCATCTTTTCGGAGTTAACATTAAAATTGGCTAGAAACAAAGTAGGTGTCCTAATACGCCTAGTAAAAAAATATGTTGGTGGCGACTCCAAGTCTTACCCGTGAGTTTCCATAAGTCGAGCCCTATTTTGAAGACTAATCGATTCGAGGAAAAATTTCTTTACTTGTTTTATTGCCATTTTTCGAGACTAATTTTTCTTCCTTTCCTTTTTTGCAGGATTGAGGTTTATCTTTAGAATTTCAGGTTTTGGCGCTCTATTTTTCTAAAATTGCTCGGTTATAATTTTTTATGTCATTCCCACTTCCTCCATTTCTGGAAATCGATACTTGCACACACCATGAACGATTAATCTGACGGTCGTCCCACTCTCAAAACACCCTTTACGGGGAACAGTTTGGAATCTAGTTGGTCCGTGGTACAACCAATAATTCTAAACATTCCCACTCCTCGGTTGTCCACCAGGGTGAACCATGTCGTTGTCCAGATTACCCAACTCTTAGTTACACCCTGTTTAGAAATCATGCATCATTTCATATTTAGGAAAAGTTCAACTTTGGCTCGTGTCTTTGTCTACTAGTTCACCATACTTGAATGGACTGAACCGGTTGTTGACCCTAAGGGGCGTTTGAATATGTTACGTGTATTCATTTAAAATTGAACGTGTCAAATGTAGACCATTTATTCTCATGAAAAGGGGGTTCTCTAATAGTTTATTTTGGTTACAAGTTGTCACAAGCCATGAAGACTTGGAAGGTCGAAGAAAACATAGACATTAAATTAATTTTTCTACTTTTATGTAACAAAATCAATTATTTATTTCTATTTACCTATAAAAAATTGTTATTTCTACAATAAAATCAATTATTTTATAAAATTATTCTTCTTTCATTTTGGGTTATGTTAACAAATGGGATGACTCATGATACTCGTTCAATTTTAAATATCATACTCAAACATAAGAAGATTTAACATCATTGGCATGTTAAAGTCCATTAGCCAACTTAGTCCAAAAGCATCTGAAATGACGCCTATCATGCATATTATGTGTGTTGATACTGTTATGCCTACTTCTAGCATAAAAGAGGTCCTTCCATCATAAAGTGTGATATGTTTTGCATTTGGTAATGAATACCTCGACACTGACTTATTATTTTTATGTATTAGTTTTACTCCCGCTTTTGAGGTTGACTTGTGCATTCTGGCCGAGCATGAATACCAAATGAGAGCCAAAGGACCAGTTATGCCGAACAACTGAACATGCAGCACATTTCGAGCATGCCGAGAACCTTAGTGGAGCTGGGACGTTAGCCTTTTTTTAAATAAAACACGACTCCGAGTCGTTTGCTTTTGTTTTCTTTATTTTTCAACTTTGTTGCATCATTGTTTCCTTTCAAAGACTATTTCTCAAGTCCAGTAATAAAAGTATTTCTTACTTTTCATTTTTGAGTATCCATCATTCACTTTCAGCAAAATCATTTTAATTTCATTGAATCTACGACTGCGATGTGAGAGAGCAGTCCGAAACAATGAGTACAGGCCAGGCTATGATGATTCAACAAAGGTAGTTTAAGGAACTTCATGGTTACTCACAGAAATCTTATAGCAGATGTTAAGTTGGATGTTTTGAAGAATGACAAACAAAGGACTTAGTAACTTGGAGAAGAACTTAGTCCTTGATGAGAAGGGCACGACTGATAGAAAAGATTTTATGGAATGCAAATCCATACAGAACTAGGAGTAGTGGTGCGTAAGCTTATGCGCATCCTAGTCAGCTAAAAGAAGTTGTGTTGGGGCTGTCTCATTGAAGTGTGAATAAGAGTTAGTGCTTAACAAGGAAAGTATCACAGGGAAATCTGGACTTGCAATGTTTACAAAGTTTCCTAGTGAAACACTGCTAGGATTTCAAGCCCATATAAAAGCAAGTAATTGAGGCAGTCGATCTCAGTTATTCACCAGGAGAGTTCAGAGCAAACACAAAGCAATTTCAATAACTCTTAAAGTGAAGTAACTGTTGAAGACAACCAGTGAAGAACTAAGAGCATAAGTAGTGAATCAGTTTAGGTTCTTTATTGTAGTTGTCATAGTTTTTATGTTTGATTGTATTACCTATATTCTTATATTAGAAGCCATTGAAATAGTTGAGCTTTGAGTGATTGCTTTGTAAAGCTAGAGTTTAGCTTTGTTGAGTGATTAGGGTCTTGAGTGTAGCCCATTGGTTAAAGAGTTTGTAATAAAAAACTCTCTCTTTATGTTATTGAAGTGGTTTCAAAATCCCAGAGTGTGGGTCGTGGTGTTTCTCCATTGAGCAAGGAGTTTTCCACGTAAAAATACTGTGTCTTTTGTATTGCTGTTTACTTTTGTGTTTGTGTTTTTCCGTGTAGGCAACAGCTAAAGAACAGGGTTCTTGCGATTAAGAGTCAGGTTCTTCGTTGAAAATTTGAGGACATTATTCAACCCCCTTCTAGTGTCCATAAGAGGTGAACATAGTATAACAAGTGGTATCAGAGCTAGTCTTCTCATTTTAGGTTAACACCTTGAGAAGGATCAAATCATGAGTGCACCACCTACAATTACTGAAGGACAATCGGGTATGAGGCATCCACAGTTCAATGGGCAATACTATGCTTGGTGGAAGAACAAAATGGAGAATTACATCTGTGCAAAAGATTATCAACTATGGATAATAATTTCTTAAGGAAATCTGACTCATACCAAAGTTGTTGGTGAAGGAGCTGCTGCTCGTACTGAACCAAAGTAAAGATCTGGGTATAATGATGCTGATTACAAGATGATAGAAAAGTATCACAAGGCTAAGAGGCTTGTAATCTGTGGACTAGGTCTTGAAGAGTTTAACAGGATTTCATCTTACAAGACTACTAAAGAAATCTGGGATGCCTTAGAAGTCACCCATGATAGAACCACTGAAGTCAAGGAATCAAAAAAAAAAGAATGTTAAAAAGATAATTCGAGTTGTTCACAATGGGTGAAAAAGAGTCAATACAAGATATGATGACAAGGCTAACAATCATCATAAATGAGATGAGATCTCTGGATATGGAACTCCTAGAAGTTGAAATAGTTGATAAAGTGATGAATGTCCTTCCTGACGCTTGGGAACCAAAAATGACTGCTACAATTGAATCAAAACCACTTAAATCTATACAGTTAGAAGAACTAGTGGGCAGTTTGAAGACTCATGAGATGATGAAGGAGTCAAAGAACAAATTAGTAACTAAGAAGGACAAGACTCTCGCACTTGAGGCAACTGAGGAACCTGAAGAGTACGTCGACTTACAATCAGTTGAAGCAGCTATGGTCAGTGCTCTCAGACAAAAGTTCATTTTGGGTAAGTTCAAGGGGTTCAAGGAAAACACCAAAGATAATGTTGGGAGAAAGAACATAGTTGACAGTCCAGACTACTCAGGCTGCTTTAAATGCTTCAAGAAGGATCATGCTGTTGTGGATTGTCCAATGTGGGAAATTGAGTGGATGAGAAACAGAGCCATAAAGGAGAAAGAGAAGGATTCTTCCAAAGACAGCTATATGGACAAAAGGAAAGTCAGACGTCCACCTAACTTCAAAGTAGAAAGAAGGAAAAGAAAGGAAGTGTTTTATGCAACATGGAGACCAACTGAGAGTGAGTCTGATGGAGAAAAGGAATCAGCAGATGAATCCCCTCTAGCGTTGACAGGACTGACAGGTAAAGACTCAGATGGGGCTCTGAAATAAGAGAAGGAAAAAATCCTTCCAGACCTCCCTTGTCTGATGGAATTAATTATAAAAGATGGAGGAAGCAAATGAAATTATTTCTTCAGGCCATGGACTACAACCTTTGGTTAATTGTAAAACGAGGACCCCATGTCCTTGTGAAGAGAGCTGCCAATGGATCCCTGATTCCAAAATTGGTAGAAGAACTAGACCCAAAGCTATGTTATATCGCAAGAATGAAATGAATTTTGATGTACTAGCTAAGGTGATGCATTGCAAATCTGCCAAGAAATCTGGGTTCTACAATGGAGATAGTCAGAAAAAGGAAGCTGCTCTCATGGAAGCCAATAGAGAGGAAGCGGCTCACTTAGCTGAGATATGTTTCTCTGAATTGAAAGAAAAATTACATACATATTTACCTGAAAATCTGATAACTGCCACATTAATTGAGGGTTATGAAAAAGTAAGAGTATGAGAAAGATAAACTATCTGATACTTTGTTTAACTTAAAAACTAAATGCAAGAACCTTGAAGAAGCAAATGCTGAATTTGGAGAAATTAATGCTTCTCTAAAAGGACAGACTCTTGTATCTAATTCTAAGATCTCAGAACGTGAACTTGAACTAAATAAGATGAAGAATGCAAATGGTAAGCAGGTGATCAGTGAGGTTCACACTTTTCTCGAGAATGAGCTTAAAAGAACAAATGAGATTGTTTGTCAGGAAACTGAAAAAAGAACAGAGTTCTTACCGAAAAAAGTTGAAAAGGCTGACTATGAAATCACCAGATTAACCAAGTGGAACAAATCTTCAGAGAAAATGAATTGGGTTTTGAAAATCAAGTCCAAAGAAAGAAAGGTTTAGGTTATAGGAAACCACTGCCTCCCTATAATCCCAAAGCAAATTTGTAGGTCTGCCTTGCAACATGCTTTATACCTTCTGTGGTAACAAAGGCACTTTAAAGAAAACTACATAAAAATGAGCAAAGCTAAATCTAAAAACAAAAAATTTTCTTTACCTAATTGGGCTAAGAAGAACTTAATTAATCCATTCTCTCATAAGAAGGGACCCAAGCTTGTCTCGGTTCCTAAATCTAACTGTTGATTTATTTTGCAGGCTGGAGTGAGAGTGAACAACCCAAGCTGGATTCTAGATAGTGGGTGTTCAAGGCATATGACAGGAGACATAAGAAATTTTCTCTCACTCACAGTATTTCAAGGAGGCAGTGTAGCCTTCGGAAGAGGAAAGAGTGGTTAGATTGTTGGCACAGGAAAAGTTGGGAGATCTTTAGATCATGCTATTGAAAATGTATATTGTATTGACGGTCTCATACACAATCTACTAAGTATCTCTCAAATACGAGGCAGAAGAAATGAAGTTCGTTTTTCATCTGTGGGATGTATTGTGAAAAACTTACAGAGTGGAGAAGTGGTCATGGAAGGAAAGAAAGTGAACAATATTTACAAGGCATCATTTGGATCACTTCCTAAGGACAATTTAACTTGTTTGAATGTTCATGAGAGTGATTCACAGCTGTGGCATAAAAGATTGGGGCATGCTAATCTTTCATAGCTTAACAAGTTAGCATCGAAGGAACTGGTTCATGGACTACCTACAAAGAAGTTTGAAGGGATTAAGATGTGTGATGCTTGTGTCAAGGGGAAACATGTGTGATCATCCTTCAAGCCAAAGAAAGTGGTGAGCACTTCAAAACCTCTCGAGCTGATTAATATGGACTTTTGTGGACCGATGAGAGTCAGAAGTAGATGGGGAAAGAGGTTAATGTTCGTGATAGTTTATGATTACTCGAGATATACATGGATTCTGTCCCTAGCATCTAAAGATGAATCATTTGATAGTTTTGAAGAATGGGCTAGGATTGTGCAGAAAAGATTAAGCTTGGAATTGATAAGCATTAGATCAGATCATGGTACAGAATTTGAAAATGCTAAATTCCCTGAGTACTATGCTAAATAAAGTATTGATCACAACTTCTCAGCCCCAAGAACCCCACAGCAAAATGGAGTTGCAGAGAGGAAGAACAGAACTTTGGAAGATATGGCAAGAACCATGCATGTTACCTGTTGAACAAGTGTTCCATAAGAGTTATTCTTAATGAAACCCCTTATGAACTTCTCAGAGGAAGAAAGCAAATTATTTCTCACTTGAGGCCATTTGGTTGCAAGTTTTTTGCGCACAATAATGGTAAGGAGGCTCTAGGTAAATTTGATGCAAGAAGTCATGAAGCAATCTTCCTGGGATATTCTACTCAGAGTAAAGCTGATAAAGTGTTCAACAAAAGAACTCAGACAGTTGAGGGAAGCATGTATGTGGTGTTTGATGAGTCAGACAAAGTAGTTTCAGAAATAGAAGGAGATGATCGGGCTATAGGTCTTGCACAAGAAGATTCTGCTGAAAGCTTGGAGAATCCAGAAGGAAAGGAAGAGCAAGATGATGAAAATGGAGAATTTACTTAGGGTGAACAAGGAGTCAATATGTCAGGGGGAACGGTTGATCAGGATAATGAACCAACTGAGGAAGGAGGACCTACTCAAAAAGCAGATTCAGGTCCTTCTCACCAAATACAGTCAAGACCCTGGAAGCATAAAAGCTCACATCCTTTTGAAAATTTGTTATCGGAGTTCAATACTGGGATTATGACTAAGTCTGCTTTGATGAGCTTATATGCGTTCTTTGCTTTCCTATCCTCTCTGGAACTAAAGAATGCAGAGGAAGCTCTTGAGGATCCAGACTGGGTAATAGCAATGTAGGAGGAGCTACATCAATTCGAGAGGAGCAAGGTATAGCATCTGGTTCCAAGACCTGAGGACAGATCATCATTGGAACCAAATAGGTGTTTAGAAATAAATTGGATGAACATAGAAAAGTTACATGGAACAAAGCCAGGTTGGTAGTTCGGGGTTACAGCCAAGAAAAAGAAATTGAGTATGATGAGACTTTTGCACCAGTGGCTAGGATATGGAAGCCATAAGAAGGCTGATTGCCTTTGCTACATATTTACACTATATCAAATGGATGTAAAGAGTTCATTCTTAAATGGCGATCTGAATGAGAAAGTATATGTGGTACATCAACCTGGGTTCTTGAACAGTGATTTTATTGATCATATATACAAACTTGATAAGGCTCTTTATGGTCTGAAACAAGCACCCAGAGCTTGGTATGAGAGGTTATCAGGTTTCTTGCTCAAAAATGGTTTCTCTAGAGGAAAATTTGACAACACACTATTCTTGAAAAAGAAAGGAAAGGACTTATTGGTGGTCCAAGTTTATGTTGATGATATCATATTTGGAGCCACTAATGAGGACTTGTGTAAGGAATTTGCTGAGTTGATATGTAGTGCGTTCAAAATGAACATGATGGGGGAACTAAATTTCTTTTTGGGGTTGCAGATCAAACAGACTCCTGAAGGAACCATGATCCATCAATAGAAGTATGTCAAGGAGATGCTGAAGAAGTTTGACATGGAAGGAGCTAACAAAATGACTATTCCTATCGCTCCTGGAACAAAGCTGGACATGGATGAACTTGGTCCTTTCACAAATGAGACCAAGTATAGAGGAATCATTGGGTCCCTTCTTTATCTTACTATAAGTCATCCTGATATTGTTTACAGTGTAAGACTCTGTGCTAGATTTCAATCAAAACCGAAATAGTCCCACCTAACTGCTGTCAAGAGGATATTGAGATATTTTAAAGGAACCCAAGACCTATGTCTATGGTACCCCAGAGGCGGTACATTTGAGCTAATTAGTTTTGAAGATGCAGATTATGCAGGGCATCTAGAAGACAGAAAGAGAACTTCAGGAATGGTACATTTTCGTGGTCCTTGTCTGGTTTCTTGGGCTACAAAAAAGTAGAACTCAGTAGCCCTCTCCACTGCTGAGGCTGAATATGTTGTTGTTGCATCCTGTTGTTCTCTGTTGCTATGGATCAATCAACAACTGGAGGACTTTAGAATAAAATGTGAAGTTGTGCCTATTTTCTGTGACAATACAAGTGTTGTGAATATTTTCAAGAACCCAGTCCAACATAATAGAACCAAGCACATTGATACTAGAAATCATTTTCTAAGAGATAATGTTGAAAAAGGCCTAATTACTATGAATTCATGTAGGACTGAACATCAAATTGCTGACATCTTCACCAAGGCCTTGAATAAAATTCAATTTGAGAGGAACGGGTTGGAGTTAGGGATGACCAAAATGCATGGATGATGCATCAACTAATTCCCAAGGTTTGGCTAGTTAAGTATTTATTATTCTGCTGGTGAATATTGTTGTTATAGTCTCGACTAAAATTATACTTTGTAAGTACACATGGTTAACTAAATATACAATGTAATATCTAATGAGTTTCCAGTGAATAATCAATTGAACATGTTGAAGGAACCACTTTCGGCATGAGGAACCATGTCCAGGTACATCTATGTAGCTATTTATGTTAAGTACTATGATTGATGATGAATTGTTCTTGAACGTGCATCTTTAAAACCTTCCATAATTGTGGAACCGCCTTATTCTATAGAAAATTCCTTTTCATTTACACTTTCAAAATTTAAGCCTACCCCACTTAGACTAGGAGTCTTAATGATATTTCTCCTATAACAGTCACATCACTACTTTCTCAGTTTCCCAAGAACTCAAAAAGGTATTCCACATTTATTGTCATCATTATTCCGTACTTTCTAGATTACCATAACCTCTCCTTCCTAGCTTTCTTTCTCTCATAAATTCATCCAAAACAAGATAGCACTCATTCTCAGAATCTCTCTCTTTACAAACCATTCAAAATAAGGAAATCATCTTCACTGAAAACCTTTTCAAGAATCACTAAAATGTCTCAAGCACAGTCTTCTTCCGCTTCATCGACAAAAATATCAGTTCCAAACCTCTAAGAAACCCTCTTTCAAACCTCCACCCACTACCTTGGCCGAAAGAATCGTCAGGGCACGATCGAAGTTTCATAAGAAGGTTGGGAAAAAGATTTCCAAGAAGACAACATCATAACCCTCTGCTTCGGTGATTGTGGTTTCTGACATGCAATCAGTTGAGGTAAGGCCTGACTCAATCCAGACTTGTACAACTGCTTCAAACCTCATATTTAGTCCTGAGAAGCTTAATACTGAAATTCTAGTAGCTGGTATGGATAAAATTGTAAAATGATGGAGTCTAGTAGTGCAACTGATAGGGGAAAAAATGGAGAGGTGCAAAAGAGGAATGTTGTGGGAGAAACCATTGACTCAAGACCTAGAACTCATGTTTCTAGTGTAATTAAAGGAATTACCGAGGTAGATGTTGTGAAAAATAAGTATGAAAAACTAAGAGAGAAGGAATCAGTTGAGTCTCAAAAGGGCCGATTGATGAACCTAGTTTATAGGCTGCTCCCTTAGAGAAAGTACTAGGGGAGGCTATATTGGTTGGTCTAGTTTGTGAAAGACCAAGTTCTGCTGAAATCATCGAGGAACCTGAGAAAGAATTTGGTTCTTTCGTAATTCCTGATGCAATTGATGATGCAAAACTGGATTCGACTGATTCAGAGGAAAAGAAAGAAAAGGTGACTTAGATAGAAGATGAAAGTGCTTGGGAGATGGAGAAAATGCAAACGAAAAATATTAAGATAAAATTTGGTGAAGAATATGAAAAATTGCTAAAGGAAGAAGAGGAGGAATAGGTAGTGTTTGTAAGTGAAACAAAGGCTGTGAAAGAAAAAAAGAGAAGGCTAGTTAAAGGAGGAAGAGTAGTGTCTCAAAGGGGATTAATTGATGAGAGTGAGGATGGGGACTCTCAGACTGGTGGTGAGAGTGTGGAGGATCCTGATGTTTCTGTAGCCCCTAGAAAGGTAGCTACAAGGTCTGCACTGAAGCAGGAACATGAGAATTTGGAAAAACGTTCTCCAAAGTAGAAATAAATAGTGATTGAGGAAAAGCAGGTGACTAATGATAAGGAGCATACTGATGAGGATGCGGACTATGTGGAACCAAGTGATTTAGACTCTGACAGTGAAGAGGACAGAAAGAAAAAGAAAAAAGAAAACCAGGATGAAGTAGACAGCGTGGCCTTTTTTGGTAGGCATCAGGTGCTAGCTGGTAGCATTTGTGTCATCTAGAAGAGCCTGAGATGAAGCCCTTGGTCAGGAAGGTGAAGGTCCAAGGGTGGATGAATTTTTTCTCAAACGAGACAATGTGTCTTTATGCTGATGAAGTGAGGGAGTTCTATGTGAAATGCAGTATAGCTGGGAGGAGAGTATTCTCAGTAGTGAAGGGTGTGGAGTTGTAGTTTGGTAGAGAAGAGCTGGGAGTCATAGTTGATGTGCCTGCTGAAGGCTATTGCAGGTATGTGAGGATAAAATGGCCAAAGAGAACTAATTAGGTTACTCATCTGGATGTTGTGAAGAAATTCACTAGTAATCCCAGGCTCAGGAAAGAAAGGAAAGTTGATAAAGAATAGATGGAACTAGCTCATCAGCTGATATTTGAGTTTGTTCATAGGTTCTTGCTGCCTAGAGGGGAGAGGAACAGTGAAGCTTGTGCTCTTGACATGACCTACATGGACTTACTGGACAGAGGGATTAAAATTAACCTGCCTGGGCTGATAATTAGGCACATAAAAAGGATTGCAGACACAGATAACAAGCTACACTCTTTTGTGCATTCCTACATATTGCAGCAGGTGTTTGAATATTTTGGAGTGCCCCTTGCAAATGGAAAGAAGCCTACACATCATCAGATATTTGGGAAGAATATCCAGAGTACATGTGATTTCTTCAAGGAGAAGAGAGCCTCCAAACGTTCAGTGCAAGTCAAGACAGAAGAAGCTGATGAAAGTGAGGAGTTTGGGTCAGATGAAGCAGTTGAATTAGTGCAGGAATTGAGGCAGCACCTATTGGAGCTAAATAAGGAAATGGTAGAGTTGAAGAAACAGCTGCAGGTGAAAGATTAATAAATTGATCACCTGACTATTGAGTGCAACAAGCATGAGGCCGAGCTAATAGTAGAAAATGCCAAAAATTCAAAGAATCTTGAAGCACTTGTCAAGCACTTCAACCTGAGGAGCTGAAGCCTGCTTATTCCCTTGCCCTGTTGTTGCTCAAATTTTTTCCTTACTTCCTTCCCTATGCCTTTCATTTGGTGCACTTTTAAGACAATTTACATTTTGGTCTGTATCTAATTTGAGCTATATATGTATGTGCTCTGGATGATTGGTTTTAAATTGCTTTTGCTGTTTTTGTGGTTTCTTTTCTAGTATTACTGGTTCTGGTTGGGCCCTTGGATTATTCATTGTGTTCTTAGTTGACTTGTTTCCTTGTGTTGTAGTCTGGGCTATACTAACTTGTTCTTGCAGGATTTCAAATCTCTTCGATGATGCCAAAAGGGAGAAGAAGGAAAATGTTGTTGGGATATTTGTTACCTAACTCATCTGTTTTAAATTCTTTCAAGTGTATTTTTTGTTTTTTTGTCTTGGTGTTTGTATGTACAAGATCGTAGGCAACATTTGTTTTTTATTATCAAAAAGGGGGTTGAGTTAGATGTTTTGAAGAATGACAAATGAAGGATTAGTGACTTGGAGAAGAACTTAGTCCTCGATAAGAAGGACACGACTGATCGAAAAGATTTTGTGGAATGCAAATCCATGCAGAACTAGGAGTAGTGCCGCGTAGGCTTATGCGCATCCTAGTCAGCTAAAAGAAGTTGTGTCGGGGCTGTCTCATTAAGGTGTGAACAGGAGTTAGTGCTTAACAAGGAAAGTATCACAAGGAATATGGACTTGCCATGTTTACAAGGTTTCCTAGTGAAACGCTGCTACGGTTACAAAACCCATATAAAAGCAAGCACTTGAGGCAGCCGATCTCAGTTATTCTCCAGGAGAGTTTAGAGCAAACACAAGGTCAATTCAATAACTCTTAAAGTGACGTAAATGTTGAAGAAAACTAGGGAAGAACTAAGAACAAAAGTAGGGAATCGGTTTAGGTTCTTTATTGTAGTTATCATAGACTTTACTTTTTGATTGTATTACCTATCTTCTTATATTAGAAGCCATTGAAATAGGTGAGCTTTGAGTGATTGCTTTGTAAAGCTAGAGTTTAGCTTTGTTGAGTGATTAGGGTCTTGAGTGTAGCCCCTTGGTTACAGAGTTTGTAATCTAAAACTTGCTCTTTATGTTAGTGAAGTAGTTTCAAATCCCAGAGTGTGGGTCGTGGTTTTTTCCATTAAGTAAAGAATTTTCCACATAAAAATGTTGTGTCTTTTGGATTGTAGTTTACTTTTGTGTTTGTGTTTTTCTGTGGAGGCAACATCTAAGGAACAGGGTTCTTGCGATTAAGAGTCAGGTTCTTCGGTGAAGATCGGATGACACTATTCAACCCCCCTTCTAGTGTTCATAGGAGGTGCGTAGAGTATAACAACAAATAACTGAAGCAAGAGCATATTGAGGAAGATGACTTACAATTCAAGGTGAAAAAAAATAAAATATAAAAAGCAGACCTAGACAATCCTGAACAGATCAATAGCATACTTGAGCAAGTGACGTTTATGGATAGCAAAGTATGAACACAACAAGAAATAGAATGGCAAAGGCATTTACCAAGGAAGTTAGAGCAAGACAGTTGACCCTAAAATAGATCGAGACAAAGCAAGATCTTATGTCATGCACAATATTGATAAGAAGAGCATTAATATCGGCAAAGATGGATCACGAAGTACAACAAAAATCCCTTTACTCGGACATAATCAAGAGATACTACAAATCAAAGTCGACATCAGCAACATTCATTTCATGAAATTTGAACTACGTAGCGACCTGACTCCTAAGAGAGGATACGTAGGCAACCTACTCAAGGCACGGTCACGTCATAAGAAATTTTATTGGATATTGCGGCAAAATTTTTTGAGAGAAAACAACACACTGCGGCACAATTTTTGAGGGACCTCAAAACTTCAAGGAAATTACAAGCATCACACTGGGAAGAAATTTTTAGTTTCCCTCAAAATTTCAAAGTCGAGGACCTTTGAACAACAAATGGATGTAGAGGAGATTATGTCCAACCAATGCGTCACAGTTTATGATTCAATGGAATAAATTTGCATTACTCTTTAAATAGTTTTCTTCTCAAAACACATGCATATCCTATTTCCTTATCCCTTTTGATCACGGCTCGACTAAGGTTCGGCAATCGGAAAGGGAGATATCACAAGAAGACAAGCATGCAAGATGCAGCAACAAATCAAAGTACAACAAATACGCATGTCAACCTCCCCCCAAAAAACTCACAAATTTTCTTTGATTGTAGGTTTACACAAGTACCAAGTTTACCTAACAACTCTTGCAAAGCAATATTTATCAGATTGATAGAAGCATAGGGTCCATGTCTGTGGACATTTAAGGTTCACGTCTTTGAACATGACAACTATGATAGAAAGAGTAGGGTCAGCATTTATGGGCATAGTTCAGCAATTAGAAACAGCACAGGGTCCGCGTTTGTGGGTATAGTTTGGAAAAAGCAGCGTAGAGTTCACGTTTGTGGGAATAGTTCAAAAATTTGAAGCAGAGTAGGGTTCGCATTTGTGGACATAGTTTGGAAATTTGAAGCAGAGTAGCGTTCGCATTTTTTAGCATAGTTCAGCAGTTTGAAGCAAAGTAGGGTCTGCGTTTGTGGGCATAGTTCAATAGTTTAAAGCGAAGTAGCATCTACGTTTGTGGGCATAGCTCGGAAATTTGAAGCAGAGTAGGGTTCGCGTTTGTGGGCATAGTTCGACAATTTGTAACAGAGTAGGGTTCGCCTTTGTGGGCATAGTTCGGTGATTTGAAGCAG